>OX451377.1:0-4800000 GCA_949629185.1 Apamea crenata
ACTTACCTGCCTTACCTGTACTCCCGTGCGCGTTCCGCGAAGTCGAGTCCCGTTTCGGTGGTGTTATTCGGTGTTTTTACATACTTTTTGGTCATAAAATCAGTTTTTTCAGGATAATTCCCGATTTTTCTCCGGGATTATTCCAGGAACACAAATAGTTGACTAGCCCGCGCGGAGACGCGTCTTTTGACACCTCGCCCGTGCGCCTAGCTCGCATAGTACTTCTGATATTCCAGAAACTCTTTACAGTCAATAGTACTGATACATAGACGAAATCTACCTAAGGGATACACGTTTTTAATAAAAACCTCATATCTTTGCATCCCGGTGACGCAATATCAAGCTGTTTTCAGCATTTTAAATCTTAACTAGACTCCCTCTAACGTTCCCACTAGGGATAATTGACAATTTCGCGAAAAACACTTTTTCGTTTATTGACTTGTAAAAATTTTCAAAAAACTCCCTTTAGAAAGCACTATTTTAAATTTTATTCAAAATTTTCAGTCTATTCCTGGTTTTTAATAATTTAATCCGATACTTACCTGCCTTACCTGTACTCCCGTGCGCGTTCCGCGAAGTCGAGTCCCGTTTCGGTGGTGTTATTCGGTGTTTTTACATACTTTTTGGTCATAAAATCAGTTTTTTCAGGATAATTCCCGATTTTTCTTCGGGATTATTCCAGGAACACAAATAGTTGACTAGCCCGCGCGGAGACGCGTCTTTTGACACCTCGCCCGTGCGCCTAGCTCGCATAGTACTTCTGATATTCCAGAAACTCTTTACAGTCAATAGTACTGATACATAGACGAAATCTACCTAAGGGATACACGTTTTTGATAAAAACCTCATATCTTTGCATCCCGGTGACGCAATATCAAGCTGTTTTCAGCATTTTAAACCTAAACTAGACTCCCTGTAACGTTCCCAGTAGGGATAATTGACAATTTCGCGAAAAACACTTTTTCGTTTATTGACTTGTAAAAATTTTCAAAAAACTCCCTTTAGAAAGCACTATTTTAAATTTTATTCAAAATTTTCAGTCTATTCCTGGTTTTTAATAATTTAATCCGATACTTACCTGCCTTACCTGTACTCCCGTGCGCGTTCCGCGAAGTCGAGTCCCGTTTCGGTGGTGTTATTCGGTGTTTTTACATACTTTTTGGTCATAAAATCAGTTTTTTCAGGATAATTCCCGATTTTTCTCCGGGATTATTCCAGGAACACAAATAGTTGACTAGCCCGCGCGGAGACGCGTCTTTTGACACCTCGCCCGTGCGCCTAGCTCGCATAGTACTTCTGATATTCCAGAAACTCTTTACAGTCAATAGTACTGATACATAGACGAAATCTACCTAAGGGATACACGTTTTTAATAAAAACCTCATATCTTTGCATCCCGGTGACGCAATATCAAGCTGTTTTCAGCATTTTAAATCTTAACTAGACTCCCTCTAACGTTCCCACTAGGGATAATTGACAATTTCGCGAAAAACACTTTTTCGTTTATTGACTTGTAAAAATTTTCAAAAAACTCCCTTTAGAAAGCACTATTTTAAATTTTATTCAAAATTTTCAGTATATTCCTGTTTTTTAATAATTTAATCCGATACTTACCTGCCTTACCTGTACTCCCGTGCGCGTTCCGCGAAGTCGAGTCCCGTTTCGGTGGTGTTATTCGGTGTTTTTACATACTTTTTGGTCATAAAATCAGTTTTTTCAGGATAATTCCCGATTTTTCTCCGGGATTATTCCAGGAACACAAATAGTTGACTAGCCCGCGCGGAGACGCGTCTTTTGACACCTCGCACGTGCGCCTAGCTCGGAAAAAATTTGCCCACCCACCCGCCCTCTGGTCTATAGGAAGGTAGACGTTGGGTTTTGGGCAAAAATTTTTTTGCGTCGATTGAGCTCTTCCAGCTACGCATACACCAAAACCTATCGGTAAATTACAAAAATAATTGTTTTTTGAGGTAGTTGGCGCCTTCAGGGGAGTTTTCTTGACAAATTTGAATATTTTATAATATATTTTCTTTTTCTTTACTTCCTTTTCTTTTTATCATACACTTTTATACTTTTATTGTTTTTGACGCGTACCTCTGACATGTTCGGAATAAGGACCCCGCTAAAGAAGGTGGAGGGTGAGAAAACACCACCAAAATCCAGAACATCACCTCCGAATGTCCGCCGCAGTGTTGGAGACTGGGAAGCTGCCACAAGTTCAGACCCAACACCCCCCTTAACCATCAAGACGATACAGGCTGGCCCTGTTAAAGCATTGCAAAAACCTTCAGAGTCGCAGGAGAATAAAACCCTTCCAAAAACCACGAAACTGATAGAGGTCCATACGCCGCCAAAGTCACGTTACGTGGATCGGTCAACAGAAGCAAAGGCCTGCTTGAACAAAGCCAAACTTCACCTAAGCGTTTCAAGGAACATTAAGACCGAAATAAAAAACGGCGTCGCAGAAGCTCTGGACCGGCTGTATCAGCTGGTGAAGGAAGCAGAAAGGGAAGCCAAAACCATTAACGCAGGAGGGGTGATGGGTAATATAGTGCCCGAAGTTGCTTCCACCGATGCTACCTTCTCTATGAACGCGGAACAAAACTTGTTAGCAACACAAATTGAGGAACACTCGAAGTTGCTACAAGAAAACAACAAAAGGATGGAGGAATTGAAAGCCGCGATAGAAAAGGGATCAACGTCAACGTATGCGAGTGTAACTGCGATACCCAGCGGAAAGTCAAATCCAGTGCGAAGTACGCTGCACTCTATCGTAGTTACCTCAAAAGACGACACAGAAACTGGTGACGAAGTACTTAGCAAGATACGGAAAGCGGTGGATGCAACAGAGGGATGGGTTAAGGTCGAAAAAGTGAGGAAGGCAAAAGACAGAAAGATCATAATGGGATTCCAGACCAGGGAAGAAAGGAACAAGATCAAAAATAAATTGGAAGGTGAAAGGCGGGACCTCAATGTCGAGGAAATGAAAAACAAGGACCCGTTACTGATCCTCAAGAGCGTCCTCTCTGCTAACTCAGATGAGGACATTCTCAAGGCGATGAGGAATCAGAACAAGGATGTTTTTCATAACCTCGACAAAGAGGAGGACAGAGTGGAGGTGAAGTTCAGGAGAAGGACAAGAAATCCGCACACAAACCACGTTGTGGTCAGCGTCTCACCGACCATCTGGAGAAGGGCTACAGAAGTCGGATGCCTGCACGTGGACCTTCAGCGCGTCAGGGTAGAAGACCAAACCCCACTGGTTCAGTGCACGCGCTGTCTGGGCTACGGGCATGGCAGACGATTCTGCAAGGAATCAGCCGACTTGTGCAGTCATTGTGGCGGCCCACACCTGAAGTCGACATGTGCCGACTGGCTCGCGGGTTTGCCACCCAAATGCCAGAACTGCACAAGAGCTAAGCTTGACGACGCTGACCACAACGCGTTTAACCCTGGCTGTCCAATACGCCGCAGGTGGGATGAAATCGCCAGATCGACGGTAGCGTACTGCTAAGGGCACCCAAGGCAACCCAAACCTGTACAAAGCGGTGCAAGCCAACCTACAGCGGAAAAAACTCGCAACAGACGAGTTACTACTGGAAGCTGCAAAACGCGGAGTTGCGTTTGCTCTCCTCCAGGAACCATACGTGGGAGGGGCAAAGGTTATGAGGAGCCACAGGGGAGTTCGGATCTTCCAGAGCACTGACATCGGAGATGGGACTGTTAAGGCCGCAATAGCGGTCTTCAACCAAGACCTCACAGTCATACAGTACCCGAAACTCACCACGAACAACATCACCGTGGTGGGAATCCAGACCAGTGCCTGGAGGATCACGCTGGTCTCCTTTTATTTCGAGCCGGATCAGCCGATAGGACCTTACCTTGAGCACCTCAAACACGTTGAGGAAGAAATAGGTTCCAAAATGTGGATTGTTGGAGGAGATGCGAACGCAAAGAGCACCTGGTGGGGAAGCTTGTCCATTGACTGTAGGGGCGAAGAAGTTTCTGGAGTTCTCGATGAGCTGAGTCTTAACATACTCAACAGAGGGGAAATTCCGACCTTCGACACGATCAGAGGGGGAAAACGGTACTGCAGCCACGTCGACATCACGGCATGCTCGACCGATATTCTGGACCTGGTAGACGACTGGAGGGTCGACGAGGGCCTGACGAGCTCGGACCACAACGGCATTGTGTTTAACATTAAACTTAAAAGGTCAAAAGGTATAAAAATTAATAGAACCACAAGAATCTTTAATACAAAAAAAGCAAATTGGTCTGATTTTCATGAGAAACTCGACCAATTAATGCAAGACAACAAAATAAATAAACAAGAAATAGATAAATTAAATACAGCCGAACAACTCAACATAATTATAAAAAACTTTACACAAGCAATAACAGACGCATGCACTTCATCAATGCCTATGAGGAAGAGCAACGAAGTGCTCACTTTGCCGTGGTGGTCCGAGAAACTCGAGAGGATGAAGAAGGAAGTCGCAACCAGGAAACGCAGAATAAGGTGTGCTGCACCGGCCCGAAGATCGAAGGTCGTCGAAGAGTACCTGAAACAGAAAGTTGAGTATGAAACAGAAACAGCCAAGGACATCGTTGAGAGTTGGAAGAACTTCTGCGCCAAACAGGACAGGGAGGGGGTTTGGGAAGGAATCTACCGGGTGATAGGAAGGACCAAGGAAAGGGGAGAGGACCAACCGCTAGTGAAGGATGGGGAGGTGCTGAACACGAAAGGTTCAGTTGAATTACTGGCAAACACCTTCTATCCTGAAGACCATACGGATAGTGACAGCACATGCCATCGCCTTATCAGAGAAAAGGCCGACGTCGTGAATGCTGGAGGGCAAGATGACTCTTGCGATCCACCATTCACGATGGTCGAACTGATGAAGGCGTGCAGGTCCTTCAACGCCAAAAAGGCTCCAGGAGCGGACGGCTTCACCGCCGATATATGTTCCCGAGCTATAGGAGGCGCCCCTGAGACAGCCCTCGCTCTCCTGAATTGCTGCCTGAAATGCCACCACTTCCCTGATATCTGGAAGGAGGCGATTGTGATTGTCCTAAAAAAGCCCGGAAAGGACGACTACAGCACCCCAAAGGCGTACAGACCAATCGGCCTTTTGCCAATACTAGGCAAAATATACGAGAAGATGTTGGTGGCCCGCCTCAAGTTCCATCTGATTCCAAGGATGAGTACTCGCCAGTATGGATTCATGCCCCAAAAGAGCACAGAGGACTCCCTTTATGTACTAATGCAGCACATACGCAGCAAGCTGGTGCTGAAAAAAATCATAGTCATGATTTCATTGGACATAGAGGGGGCCTTCGACAGCGCCTGGTGGCCAGCCATAAGAGTCCGTCTGGCTGAGGAAAAATGTCCAATCAACCTGAGGAGGGTCATCGACAGCTATCTCACAAATAGAAAAGTCAGGGTCAGGTACGCAGGTGAAGAATGTAGCAGGGCTACAAGTAAGGGTTGTGTCCAGGGTTCCATAGGGGGACCAATATTCTGGAACCTCTTGTTGGACCCGCTCCTTAAGAGTCTGGAAGCCAGGGATGACTATTGCCAGGCCTTTGCTGACGACGTTGTGCTGATCTTCGATGGTGACACATCCCTGGAGATCCAGGGACGTGCCAATGCCGCTCTCGAACATGTTCGGGCGTGGGGTGTACAAAACAAACTAAAATTTGCCCCGCAGAAAACCAACGCGATGGTTATCACTCGCAAATTAAAATACGACACCCCTTGCCTGAACATGGGCGGGATCGACATTGCCATGTCCAAAGAGATCAAAATCCTAGGTGTCACCATCGACGAAAAGCTGACCTTCGGCACACACGTCGCAAACGTATGCAGAAAGGCAATAGGCATCCACAAGCAACTAACCAGGGCGGCAAAGACCAGCTGGGGACTCAACCCCGAAGTTATAAAAACAATATATGTGGCTGCGGTGGAACCGGTTATCCTGTACGCAGCCAGCGTGTGGGCCCCGGCCGCTGGAAAGCTGGGCGTCATGAAGCAGCTGGGAACAGTCCAGCGCGGTATTGCGCAAAAGCTGTGCAAGGCGTACCGGACGGTCTCGTTGAACTCGGCGCTAGTGCTGGCTGGGATACTCCCGCTCGACCTCCGTATCCGGGAGGCGGCTACGCTCTACAGAGCCAGGAGGGGGGAGCCCCAGCCCGCGCTAGGAGACCGGGAAGTAGAACGGATGGCTCCAGCGCTGGAGGCCCCACACCCTGCGGAGCAAATGAGCCTGGAGTTCGCAAGTCTGGTAGACGAAGAACAATACCAAAACCACAGCAACTTTGCTGTGAGGATCTTTACAGACGGCAGCAAGATTGAGGGCAGAGTCGGAGCAGCGCTATCCCTGTGGAATGGCACCGCCGAGACAAAAGCCCTCAAGCTTGCTTTGCCGTCTTACTGCACCGTCTACCAGGCTGAACTCTTGGCCCTGCAAAGAGCTGCGGGGGAGGTGCTCAAGTCCCGTGAAACCTCGTTCGGCATCTTCAGCGACTCCATGGCGGCCCTCCAGTCGGTGACCAACACAAGTTCCCCCCACCCCTTGGCAGTGGAAACAAGAGACACCTTACGACGCTGCAAGCTCCAAAACAAGAGTGTCTCCTTGTTCTGGATCAAGGCCCACGCAGGGTTGGAGGGAAACGAGAGAGCCGACCAGCTCGCAAAGGAGGCCGCCTTGGGGTCGAAGAAGAGGCCGGACTACGATCTGTGTCCCGTGTCATTCATCAAGCGGCAAATCCGGTCGGAAACGCTTGAGGAATGGAACGGGAGATATCGGTCGGGCGACACGGCCTCGGGCACAAAAATTTTCTTCCCGGATGCGGTGACAGCGTACGGTGTGGTGCGGAAGATGACTCATACGAGTATAACCACACAAATCCTGACGGGGCACGGTGGGTTTTCGGCATATTTGAAACGCTTCAAGTGTAAAGAGGACCCATCGTGCGCCTGCGAGCCTGGTGTCGAAGAGTCGGTTCCGCACATTCTGTTTGAGTGCCCCATATATGCGAAAAGCAGATACGAGACGGAGCAGAAACTCGCCACAAAACTAGTTGCCCAAGATGCCCCAGAGCTAATTAGTGGAAAGAAACGCGACTTTTTTCTTGAGTATTGTAGCAACATTGCATCCAAGGTCGTATACAAAAATAAATAAGATTAAGAAAATATGCTGTCATAATATAGTAGAATATATTAGAGACTAGCATAAATACAAAAAGATGTAAAATAGTTAAAATAGGAAAATACAATAGTTAAAATAGAATAAGAATAGAATAAGTACAAATGTAGAGTTAGATAAATAAAAACTGTTCCCGCTGTCTCTTTAGATAACTTAGTATTTAGATAGGAAAATAAAATATAACCTTAAGTAGCAATAAAAATAAATTAGTAATATGTAAAATAGATAAAATAAATATGTCAATAGATAGTAACTTAGCTGGTTAAGATTAGACTAAATACCTACGAAACAGAAATTTCTTCCTTTGGTGGGGATCTGCTGTCGGTCAAGCCGGAGACACTCACCTCTCCGAGTTCCGTGTTTGTTCGAGCTGCCAATGCAACAAGCAAAAACTCAGACCTCGCAGGACATAGGCTCTGATCATGTCAGAGGACCAAAGAAGGGCAGGAGTGGGTTTTAGCCGGTAAGAGTCCGGCACTGCCCAGACTGCCTCATCAGTGAGGTAGTCTGGGCGTCCATGAGGATTTCCCACTCCTGCCAAAAAAAAAAAAAAAAAAAAAAAAAAAAAAAAAAAAAAAAAAAAAACCTAACCTAACCTAACCTAACCTAACCTTTTTTTTTTTTTTTTTTTTTTTTTTTGTCGCTGAGAAATGCTTTATGCATGCCCGCCTCGCGGGGGACGAGACGGGGTATGTGGGACTCCCTGTCGAAATGACAGTATACCCACTAAAACTCAGCGGTGTTCCCTCATTCGCCGTGATGGGAGGGCCACGGGAATAGGCATAGCCTTTACCTCCATAGCCCTCCCGGCGCATGCCCGCCTAGATGGTATGGCGGGCCCCGCATGCCCCCCACGCTGGGGGGCTACGGGAATGGCCGGGAGCACCTAGCCATTCCCGTCCAACACTGGTGGAGGCCTGTGCAATGCAGGCAACGGTGCCCCCGCACCCGTCGCCTGCTGGCCCCCACGCCCGCCTAAAAGGCAGGCCCCGCATGCCCCCCAGGATGGGGGGACTACGGCCGCAGAGGATAGGGAGAGCGGCAACGACACACCGACACTCCTCTTCCCATGCGGCCCCACCGCGTCCGCCATCGAACGGTGGCGGCCCCGTCAAGGCCGCGGAAGGAAGGGAGAGCGGCAACGTATCACCGACACTCCTCTCCCGCCGCGGCCTCCAATCCTCAGCCGCGACGTCTCCCTAACGGGGGACATCGCGGCCCGCCTCGGGTAGATTGCGATGTCGCACAAGCGGCACCGCCACCTACCCGCCGGCCGCTACGTCGTCGGCTTATCCGCACAGCCTAGACGAGCGGCCGCTCCTCGGGTTCCTCTTAGCTTCACCGTGGCCCAATCCACCACGGCTACTGAGCCCCCCCGCCTCGACAATGCGGGAACCCACCGGGGGGGAACCTAACCTAACCTAACCTAACCTAACCTTTTTTTTTTTTTTTTTTTTTTTTTTTTTTTTTTTTTTTTTTTTTTTTTTTTTTTTTTTTTTTTTTTTTTGTCGCTGAGAAATGCTTTATGCATGCCCGCCTCACGGGGGACGAGACGGGGTATGTGGGACTCCCTGTCGGAATGACAGTATACCCACTAAAACTCAGCGGTGTTCCCTCATTCGCCGTGATGGGAGGGCCACGGGAATAGGCATAGCCTTTACCTCCATAGCCCTCCCGGCGCATGCCCGCCTAGATGATATGGCGGGCCCCGCATGCCCCCCACATTGGGGGGCTACGGGAATGGCCGGGACCACCTAGCCATTCCCGTCCAACACTGGTGGAGGCCTGTGCAATGCAGGCAACGGTGCCCCCGCACCCGCTGCCCGCTGGCCCCCACGCCCGCCTAATTGGCAGGCCCCGCATGCCCCCCAGGATGGGGGGCTACGGCCGCAGAGGATAGGGAGAGCGGCAACGACACACCGACACTCCTCTTCCCCTGCGGCCCCACCGCGTCCGCCATCGAACGGTGGCGGCCCCGTCGAGGCCGCGGAAGGTGGGGAGAGCGGCAACGTATCACCGACACTCCCCCCCCGCCGCGGCCCCCAATCCTCAGCCGCGATGTCTCCCTCACGGGGGACATCGCGGCCCGCCTCAGGTAGGCTGCGATGTCGGCCAAACGGCACCGCAACCTACCCGCCGGCCGCTACGTCGTCGGCTTTTCCGCACAGCCTAGACGAGCGGCCGCTCCTCGGGTTCCTCTTAGCTTCACCGTGGCCCAATCCACCACGGCTACTGAGCCCCCCCGCCTCGACAATGCGGGAACCCACCGGGGGGGAACCTAACCTAACCTAACCTAACCTAACCTAACCTAACCTAACCTAACCTAACCTAACCTAAAAAAAAAAAAAAAAACCTAACCTAACCTTGTTTTTTTTTTTTTTTTTTTTTTTTTTTTTTTTTTTTTGTCGCTGAGAAATGCTTTATGCATGCCCGCCTCGCGGGGGACGAGACGGGGTATGTGGGACTCCCTGTCGAAATGACAGTATACCCACTAAAACTCAGCGGTGTTCCCTCATTCGCCGTGATGGGAGGGCCACGGGAATAGGCATAGCCTTTACCTCCATAGCCCTCCCGGCGCATGCCCGCCTAGATGGTATGGCGGGCCCCGCATGCGCCCCACGCTGGGGGGGCTACGGGAATGGCCGGGAGCACCTAGCCATTCCCGTCCAACACTGGTGGAGGCCTGTGCAATGCAGGCAACGGTGCCCCCGCACCCGTCGCCTGCTGGCCCCCACGCCCGCCTAATTGGCAGGCCCCGCATGCCCCCCAGGATGGGGGGACTACGGCCGCAGAGGATAGGGAGAGCGGCAACGACACACCGACACTCCTCTTCCCCTGCGGCCCCACCGCGTCCGCCATCGAACGGTGGCGGCCCCGTCAAGGCCGCGGAAGGAAGGGAGAGCGGTAACGTATCACCGACACTCCTCTCCCGCCGCGGCCTCCAATCCTCAGCCGCGACGTCTCCCTAACGGGGGACATCGCGGCCCGCCTCGGGTAGATTGCGATGTCGCACAAGCGGCACCGCCACCTACCCGCCGGCCGCTACGTCGTCGGCTTATCCGCACAGCCTAGACGAGCGGCCGCTCCTCGGGTTCCTCTTAGCTTCACCGTGGCCCAATCCACCACGGCTACTGAGCCCCCCCGCCTCGACAATGCGGGAACCCACCGGGGGGGAACCTAACCTAACCTAACCTAACCTAACCTAACCTAACCTAACCTAACCGCCATATCTTTGCATCCCGGTGACGCAATATCAAGCTGTTTTCAGCATTTTAAATCTTAATTAGGCTCCCTGTAACGTTCCCGCTAGGGATAATTGACAAATTCGCGAAAAACCTTTTTTCGTAATTGACTTGTAAAATTTTTCATAGAAACTCCTTTTAAAAAACACTATTTCATTTTTTATTCAAAATTTTCAGTATATTCCTGTTTTTAATAATTTAATCCGATACTTACCTGCCTTACCTGTACTCCCGTGCGCGTTCTGCGAAGTCGAGTCCCGTTTTGGTGGTGTTATTCGGTGTTTTTACATACTTTTTGGTCATAAAATCAGTTTTTTCAGGATAATTCCCGATTTTTCTTCGGGATTATTCCAGGAACACAAATAGTTGACTAGCCCGCGCGGAGACGCGTCTTTTGACACCTCGCCCGTGCGCCTAGCTCGTAAAAAATTTGACCACCCACCCACCCTCTGGTCTATAGGAAGGTAGACGTTGGGTTTTGGGCAAAATTTTTTATCGTCAACTTAGCTCTTACACCCTCCCGTTGTTCACTGGCCAGGTAAACTTTTAAGTTTTTTGGGAGTTTTGTTGAAATTTTTTAATACTTCATATTTTATCTCTTTTTAAGTATAAGTATAATATAGTTAGCATAAGTCTAAGTATATTAATAAGGGAATTGACGGTCCTTCTGACATTTTGAGCGCCATCTGTACGCATTACTGACGGAATTTTATTTACCCGACCAAGTTCTTGTTCACAGGGACCATATTCTTTTTAATAGTTGTTGCTTCTGGTTGATCCCCCCTTTACAGGGACACAGAAGCAGCGCTAGTGCCATCTGACGGGTCACGGGTCTTATGAACTTGACGTTTACAAAGGCCACCGCCATGTTCCGCACACCGGCTAAGAGGGGCGCACGCTCACCAAGCTCCAGCGGCTCACAGCATTCGGCTGAGAAGGTGGAACCTTCGCTCCCCAGTGTGAGGCGAAGCATTGGGGAATGGGAGGCCGGGAAAGCTGAGCCTAAGACCAAGTCCCCGGCTTACCCAAAAGGTGACACCACACCACCTACTCGTAACACGTTGGCTCACTTGCACCGAATATCTGGTGAAACCGCAGGGCCACTACAGAGACCGGAGTCGAGGTACCCCAGTCTCACAGCGGAGGCGAGAGCTTGCCTGAATAAGGCAAAGCTGCATCTGGCAAACTCTCGCAATCTCAAAACTGAGATTAAGACTGGGGTTACCGATGCCATCAACCGGCTCTATGAGCTAGTAAAGGAGTCAGAGCAGAGCAAGACTCTTACCGCGCCAGCACCTGCGGTCGTGCCCGCGCCACCCAATCCGTATAACGAACAACCGACAGAGCTGATGAAGAGTCTTGTGGAAGGCCTTCAACAGCACAAGCAGGTATTGCAGGAGTGCAAACAGCACACCCAAGCTCTGTCGGAGCAACTCCAGCTGGCCCCTCGCTTTGTCGCAGGCCAAGGCCCAACGTTCGCGGAGATCGCCGCCGGCCCGAAGCAGAACATCCAGGAACCTCTTCACTCGGTTATTGTATCATCTGTGAATGATCAGGACACCGGTGAAGAGGTTCTTGAGAAGCTCAGGACGGCGGTCGATGCCAGAAACGAGGGCACCAGGGTTGAGCGTTTGCGCAAAGCGAGGGACCAGAAGGTAGTGGTCGGTTTTAAGACCAGAGAGGAGATGTTGAGGGTGACTGAGAGGATTCGGAGGACAGGCAATCTGGTGGCAGAAGAGGTCAAGAACAAGGACCCTCTAGTCATCATCAGGGACGTCCTCTCCTGCCACACAGATGCCGAAATCCTCCAGTCCTTGCAGCGGCAAAACACCCACCTGGTCGGGGACATACCTGCGGATGATGTGAGGATGGGGGTGAAGTACCGTCGAAGGACGAGGAACCCCCACATGTGCCACGTCATCCTGCAGGTGTCCCCTGCTGTGTGGCAGAGGCTAACGACGGCGGGTCGCGTGCACATCGACCTGCAGCGAGTGCGAGTGCAAGATCAATCACCACTGGTGCAGTGCACTCGCTGTCTGTGTTTCGGCCACAGCCGAAAACTGTGCACGCAGCCCGCTGACCTCTGCATCCACTGCGGTGACCCTCACCTCCGGGCTGACTGTCCATCATGCATGGCAGCGGAGGCGCCGCGCTGCCACAACTGCCTGTCAGCCAAGATGGATAAAACCGACCACAACGCCTTCGACGGTGGGTGCCCGGTGCGCAGCAAGTGGGACGCATTGGCGCGCCTGTCGGTGGCGTACTGCTGAGGTGGAGTCGAAGCTCCCTGGAAGTGGGAACCACAGCGGTAGTAACTTCAAAGTTCACAGTCTAAGGGAAGCAAATTGGAGCCAACTTCATGAGAAATTGGCCCAACTTAAAGCTGATACTAAAGATAAAGTTACTTTACCGTTGTGGCCCAGCAAGCTTGTCCAAGTTAAAATTTTAGTTATCAAATTATTGGTAAATATAAGTAGAATAGGCAATAAATTTAAGCAAGTTGTAGTAATAAATTATAGGATAAGAAATAAAGTAGTATAAGAAAATAATGTCTATATAATATATTGTATATATATTAGGATAGCCATAGAATAAATAGGGTAGATAAATTTTTTAGGACAAAAATTATTATTAGAAGTAGCTAGATAGACTCAAAAATAAAAACACAAAAATACAAAAAATAAACAAATATTAAATTTAATAAAATAGGAAAATAAGATAATAGATAATATGTAAGTAAGAAATAGATAGTAAGTAATTAATTAATACGTAGCTTTACTTTGTTGTTTTAGACCAAATTTTCGCCCAAATAAGACAAGAAAGACAGAAAAATAAGATGTAATGAGGCAAAAACAGCTTCCAGGAACTCCCTACCTCCTACTAAAGGACTACCCAAGAATGGTAAACTCAAAGCAAGAAGAGGAACAGATTTATTAGAATAACAAGGTCTCTGATCACGTCAGAGGGACACTAAGCAAAGGCAGGAGTGGGTTTTAGCCGGTAAGAGTCCGGCACTGCCCAGACTGCCCCACCAGTGAGGCAGTCTGGGCGTCCATGAGGATTTCCCACTCCTGCCAAAACAAAAAAAAAAAAAAAAAAAAAA
This sequence comes from Apamea crenata, assembly GCA_949629185.1. Taxonomy (NCBI): domain Eukaryota; kingdom Metazoa; phylum Arthropoda; class Insecta; order Lepidoptera; family Noctuidae; genus Apamea; species Apamea crenata. The sequence goes on from OX451377.1 coordinate 13,557, forward strand.
AACCTAACCTAACCTAACCTAACCTTTTTTTTTTTTTTTTTTTTTTTTTTTTTTTTTTTTTTTTTTTTTTGTCGCTGAGAAATGCTTTATGCATGCCCGCCTCGCGGGGGACGAGACGGGGTATGTGGGACTCCCTGTCGGAATGACAGTATACCCACTAAAACTCAGCGGTGTTCCCTCATTCGCCGTGATGGGAGGGCCACGGGAATAGGCATAGCCTTTACCTCCATAGCCCTCCCGGCGCATGCCCGCCTAGATGTTATGGCGGGCCCCGCATGCCCCCCACATAGGGGGGCTACGAGAATGGCCGGGACCACCTAGCCATTCCCGTCCAACACTGGTGGAGGCCTGTGCAATGCAGGCAACGGTGCCCCCGCACCCGTTGCCTGCTGGCCCCCACGCCCGCCTGACTGGCGGGCCCCGCATGCCCCCCAAGATGGGGAGCTACGGCCGCAGAGGATAGGGAGAGCGGCAACGACACACCGACACTCCTCTTCCCCTGCGGCCCCACCGCGTCCGCCATCGAACGGTGGCGGCCCCGTCGAGGCCGCGGAAGGTGGGGAGAGCGGCAACGTATCACCGACACTCCCCCCCCGCCGCGGCCCCCAATCCTCAGCCGCGATGTCTCCCTCACGGGGGACATCGCGGCCCGCCTCAGGTAGGCTGCGATGTCGGCCAAACGGCATCGCAACCTACCCGCCGGCCGCTACGTCGTCGGCTTTTCCGCACAGCCTAGACGAGCGGCCGCTCCTCGGGTTCCTCTTAGCTTCACCGTGGCCCAATCCACCACGGCTACTGAGCCCCCCCGCCTCGACAATGCGGGAACCCACCGGGGGGGTGCGGGAACCCACCGGGGGGGGCGGGAACCCACCGGGGGGGAACCTAACCTAACCTAACCTAACCTAACCTAACCTAACCTAACCTAACCTAACCTAACCTAACCTAACCCGCCACAATAGCTTATTGCTAAAGTTGTCGATGCCCCCACTTCCGGGTACCACAGCGAGATGACCAGATTGACACTGCCAGATTGCAGACGCATTGAGCGAACCACTGGGGTTGGCTCAATGGAGAATGGCAATTGGAGTCACTTTCGTAAGAAAGTGGCTGTAATTATACTGGACCGTGAGCCAACTCTAGTGGAATCGACAAGCGGTGTCAAGCTGGTTAAAAATCTAGTCACACACATTATTTGTTCTTTTATTTTGTTTCGTTTATTTTATTTTCTAAACTGATATACAATTATTATATATTGAATATATAGTATGGATATCATGGATATAAACTCGGGTGTGACAAATGCAAAAGAAACAAAGTGACGGGAATAGTATAAGGCACAAACTAATATAAGGGACATTATTTATTATAGTAAAATTTTTTAAATAAATATAATGGGAATTAACAACTAAATTAATTAAATAATTAAAATATAAATAATAAATGAAATAAAAATTGAAATATTGGAAATAATTGAAAGTGATTTTAGCTATTGTAGTAGTATTCAAACAAAATTGTAAAAATTAATCGCAATTTAGAGCGTGGTCTCTTCGGCCTCAAACAAAAAAGTCGCCAAAAAAGGCACAACACTTGCAGCGAAGGACTCTGATTCCCATGTCAGAGGGACACTGGTGGGGCAGGAGTGGGTTTTAGCCGGTAAGAGTCCGGCACTGCCCAGACTGGCTCATAAGTGAGACAGTCTGGGCGTCCATGAGGATTTCCCTCTCCTGCCAAAACAAAAAAAAAAAAAAAAAAAAAAAAAAACCTAACCCGCCGGGGCAGACGGTCTCACAGCCGACATCTGTGCCCAGGCTATATTCCAGGACCCAGGGACGTTTCTTGCACTGGCAAATAAATGCCTCGAGCACGGACACTTCCCTGGGGCCTGGAAGGTAGCCACGGTGGTGGTCCTCCGAAAACCCGGCAAAGAGTCCTACACCACCCCTAAATCATACAGGCCGATCGGCCTCCTGCCAGTCCTAGGTAAAACGCTGGAGAAGCTGCTAGTAGCAAGGCTGAAGTGGCACCTAGTCCCGCGGCTCAGTACTCGCCAGTTTGGTTTCATGCCACAGAGGAGCACCGAGGACTCCCTCTACACCATGATACAACATATTAAAGGGAAGCTGAGTGAAAAGAAGCTAATCACTGTTGTATCACTGGACATAGAGGGAGCCTTCGATAGCGCATGGTGGCCGGCCATTAGGACCAGACTGGCTGAGGAAAAGTGCCCGGTGAACCTTAGGAGGCTGCTAGACAGCTACTTGACTGGTAGGAGTGTCAGATTAAGATACGCTGGTGCCGAGTGTCGAAAAGACACGAACAAGGGGTGTGTGCAGGGGTCCATTGGCGGTCCGATCCTATGGAACCTAATCCTCGACCCTCTACTAAAGGGGCTGGATGAGCGAGGCGTCCACTGCCAGGCGTTCGCCGATGATGTGGTGATGATCTTCGACGGTGAGACAGCGTTGGAAATCCAGAGGCATGCCAATGCCGCCCTCGAGTATGTTCGGGTGTGGGGCATCGGAAATAAGCTGAAATTTGCACCACAAAAAACTTGTGCAATGGTGATTACCAGGAAGCTGAAGTACGATGTCCCGCTCCTGAGCATGGGCGGGGTAGACATTGGCATGTCTAAGGAAATCAAAGTGCTGGGGCTCACCGTCGACCACCAGCTCACTTTCAACTCCCATGTCGCTAACGTATGCAGAAAAGCTGTTAACATTTACAAGCAGCTGGCACGTGCGGCAAAAGTGAGCTGGGGCCTTCACCCGGAGATCATCCACACAATCTACACGGCAGCAGTGGAGCCTGTGATTCTGTACGCGGCAAGCGCCTGGGCACCGGCCGCGAAGAAGATCGGAGTGCAGAAAAGCCTCAACACGGTCCAACGAGGGTTCGCGCAGAAGCTCTGCAAGTCCTACCGCACCGTCTCGCTAAACGCGTCGCTGGTGCTGGCTGGGATACTCCCACTCGACCTCCGAATACAGGAAGCAGCCGCTCTGTACGAGGCGAAGAAGGGGATACCACAGCCGGCACTAGCGGGCAGGGAGGTAGAGCGGGTGGTGGCATTTGCAGAGACCCCGCACCCGGCGAAACATATGGCCATGGAGTTCGTGTGCCTGGAGGACCGGACGCTTGTGGACACCCACAATACCCAAACAGTCAGGGTCTTCACAGACGGCAGCAAGATTGCGGGCAAGGTCGGAGCAGCGCTGTCACTTTGGGACAGCGATGCCGAGATCAAGTCCGTCAAGCTTAGCCTGCCGTCCTACTGCACGGTCTACCAGGCTGAACTTCTGGCCATATGCGTAGCCACGCGCGAAATCCTCAAAAGCAAAGAGGGAACCTTCGGCATCTACAGTGACTCAAAGGCCGCACTGCAGACAGTCACAAACCAAGGTTCCCTCCACGCCCTGGCCGTGGAGGCGAGAGCGAACGTTGCCGCAGCTTTATCCCAGAGCAAAGATGTGTCCTTGTTCTGGGTAAAGGCGCACGCAGGCCTAGAGGGCAACGAACGCGCGGACCACCTCGCGAAAGAGGCTGCACTCCGGTCCAAAAAGAGGCCGGACTATGACCGCTGCCCGGTTTCATTCGTCAAGCGGCAGATCCGGTTGGGGTCGCTTGACGAATGGAACAGGAGGTACCGGAACGGCGAGACAGCATCAGTCACCAAACTTTTCCTCCCAGATGCGATCGACGCCCACCGAATTGTGTTGAAACTAAAACCAGTCGGAATAGTCACACAAATCCTGACAGGTCACGGTGGATTCTCCGAATACCTGCACCGTTTCAGGTGTAAGGAGAACCCATGGTGTACCTGTGAGCCGGATAAAGTGGAGTCGATCGCACACATCATGACAGAATGCCCAGTTTTTGAAGCGGAGAGGTACAATGCCGAACAAAAACTCGACACCAGAATAGACAAACACAGTATACCAAGCTTGATGTCAGTAACTAAATATAGAAAGATTCTATTAGAATACTGCGTAACAGTTGCGACCAGGGTACTCAAAAGGAATAAAGACGTTTAGACCTCTGCTTTTCTGAATATGGTAATTCCTAATGAATAGATATCCAGACTAAGCATCGAGAAATATAACAAACGTAAAGACTTTCAAGAAAGAAGATGTTTTTTTAGAAGAAATAAGCCCAAAAAGGTCTCTGACTACGTCAGGGGGACATGAGCAGAGCAGGAGTGGTTTTTAGCCGGTTCGAGTCCGGCACTACCTCGACTGCCTCACAGGAGATATTCCTGTGAGATAGTCGAGGTGTCCGTGGGGATTTTCCAGTCCTGCCAAAACCATAAAAAAAAAAAAAAAAAACCTAACCTAACCTAACCTAACCACAGGTGCAGTCACTGCGGGGGACCGCATCTGCGCGAGAAGTGCTCGGAATTTGTTGTGGGTAACGAACCGCAGTGCTGCAACTGCTCGCACTCGAAGCTTCAGAGGACCGATCACAACGCGTTCAGCGCGGAGTGCCCGGTCCGCAAGAAATGGGACTACCTGGCTCGGACGACAACGGCGTACACCTGAACAGCTCCCTAGGGTATACGAAACACACGCAACACACACAGGAACACACACAGGAACACACAAAAACAGTAACACAAACTGGCAGTACGTGACAAAAGTGGATTACAACTACGAAATAAACACACACATGGAAACCAGAAAACATCAACAAACACAGATATATAAAACATATAATAAATATATACGAATATATCAAAAACACACGCACATCACTAAACACGAACCTTACACAACCCCTATAACAATGAGAAAAGTAAAAACCCCAGATCAAGAATAGACAATAAATATGTATAATCTAAGTATATATATATATATTATTGCCGCAAATCACCTAGTATTTAAAAGTAGTATAGAAAACACACACATACACGAAACACGTACCCCAAACAAACCAAAAATACATATTTATGAACAATCTGTAGAAAAGAAGATATCAGAAAATATGTACATATAGAAAGAATGTATCTATGGGTAATTTAGTGTATTATTAAAGGAGTGTACAGAATGTTTCTTATTAAGTTGGTCCAAACCTTGTCGTCAACCGGGAATAAATACAGTAAACTGAAACTAACATTGTGTCAAAAAACTCAACTATAAGAATAACCTCGTATTTTAACTATAAGCATACAATAAGAAAATAGACATGTAAGACTAATAATGTTACAAGATATGGAATGATATGTTAAGTAACTAATATGTGTATTAAAATAAGAAGTACATGTATAAATATAACATAGAAATAAGAAATAATGTTTACAAACAAGATACGAATAACCAGTACCTACATTATAAGTTCTGTTGTTAAGAATAAATAAAAATTAGCATCTAAAAACATTCATTAAGAAATAGATCAAAGGAAATTAGTATGTAAACATCTATGCCAATGTAAATAAAAGAAAGTTGTGTACTTAAATACCCCTAAATAAAGATTAACAAAAGTAAGAGTAGATAGAATAGCGGGAGTCCCACCCGGATAAGAATGCAAGAATGCAAGCATGAATGAAAGAAAGATACAGAATGAAGCATAAAAGTGCGAGAGGAATAAATGCGAGAACTGGAATGAATGAGAAAACTAGACTAACAAGATCCCGTTGTACCCATGAACGGGGAAAAGCAAAACAAAAAAAAAAAAAAAAAAAAAAAAAAAAAAAAAAAAAAAAAACAAAAAAAAAAACCTAACCTAACCTAACCACCACTAAAAGGCAGGAGGATCTGCCTCTGACCAAGGAAGGTAGAACCACCTACAATCTGCTACATTGCTGGCGGAAACATTCTACCCCGAGGACAAGAGGGAAGATGACAACGAGGAACATAGACGTATCAAGACGCTAGCCGAAAAAGTAAATGAGACAGGTCATGATGAAAAACATGACCCTCAGTTTACTCAAGAAGAGCTAAGCGTAGCCATACGCAGCTTCAACCCCAAAAAAGCCCCCGGGGCAGATGGCCTCACGGCCGATATTTGCCAGCAAGCAATAAGTCGCGATCCGGGGCTCTTCCTATCACTGGCAAACAAATGCCTAGAGCTGGGCTACTTCCCGAGGATCTGGAAGGAAGCGACGATAGTCATCCTGCGGAAACCCGGGAAGGAGAGCTATACGGCTCCTAAATCATATAGGCCAATAGGACTGTTGCCAGTGATGGGAAAAGTCCTGGAAAAAATGCTGATAGGGAGGATTAAATGGCACATCATACCCGGACTTAGTACCCGCCAGTATGGGTTTATGCCACAGAAAAGCACCGAAGACTCCCTCTATGACCTGCTTGAATTCATTCGCAACAAATTAAATGAGAAGAAACTCATCGTTATGATATCGCTAGACATAGAGGGAGCCTTTGACAGTGCATGGTGGCCGGCTATAAAAACCGGGCTGGCGAAAACGGGGTGTCCGGTAAATGTCAGACGTATGATGGACAGCTACCTGGAACACAGGAAGGTCAGGGTGAGATACGCGGGCCAGGAGGTCACCAGGGCAACTAACAAAGTCTGTGTCCAAGGATCGATAGGGGGCCCGATTCTTTGGAATCTCCTACTTGATCCCCTATTGAAAGGCCTGGTACAAAGGGGAGACTACTGCCAGGCCTTCGCCGATGATGTAGTTTTGGTGTTCGATGGGGACTCAGCGATGGAGGTCCAGCGACGTGCCAATGACGCTCTCGAGTATGTTCATCAGTGGGGAGTCAGAAATAAGTTAAGCTTCGCACCGCAAAAGACGAACGCAATGGTGATTACGCGGAAACTTAAGCATGACACCCCACTGTTGAGCATGGGCGGGGTCGGCATTGGTATGTCGCGGGAAATCAAAGTCCTGGGGCTGACCATCGATGACAAGCTGACGTTTAATGCTCACGCATCTAATGTATGCAAGAGGGCATTAAACCTGTACAAGCAGTTGTCGAGGGCAGCCAGGGTCAGCTGGGGACTCAATCCGGACGTCATACGCACCATCTATACGGCAGTGGTCGAACCGACCATCATGTACGCAGCAAGCGCGTGGGCACCAGCAACTAAAAAGCTGATGGTGCGCAAGCAATTGAACGCGGTCCAAAGGGGATTTGCACAGAAACTGTGTAAATCCTACCGCACAGTCTCCTTGAACTCGGCACTGGTGCTGGCTGGGATACTACCCCTTGACCTCCGTATACAAGAAGCAGCAGCCCTGTATGAGGCAAGGAGGGGGGTGCCTCGGCCAGCACTAGGAGATAAGGAGATCGAGCGACGCACCGCGTTCGATAAAACTCCCCACCCAGCCAAACATATAAGCTTGCAGTTCGTATGCCTGGCAGACCAGGACCAACATACCAACCACTGCACTCAAGCAGTGCGTATATATACGGACGGCAGCAAGGTTGAGGGCAAGGTTGGAGCATCATTATCTTACTGGAGCAATGATGCTGAAACCAAAACCCAAAAACTCAAGCTGTCGTCCCACTGCACCGTCTTCCAGGCGGAACTGCTGGCTATATGCAAGGCCACGAGGGACATATTGCGCAGTCAAAACCACAGCTTCGGTATCTACAGCGACTCCAAATCGTCATTGGAAGCGGTCACCAACCATCGCTCTCTCCACCCCCTCGCAGTAGAAGCCCGGGAAAACCTGCGCCAATGCAGGGAACGATCCAAAAAAGTCGAACTTTTTTGGATCAAGGCCCATGCGGGACTGGAAGGTAATGAGAGAGCAGACCAGCTGGCTAAGGACGCCGCCCTCACCATGAAAACAAGGCCGGACTATGACCAATGCCCGATTTCATTCGTCAAGCGGCAGATCCGTGCGGACACGCTTGACGAATGGAATCGGAGATACCGATCTGAGGACACAGCCGGCGTTACCAAAGCATTTTTTCCAGATGCCATCCAAGCGTACAGCCAGATTAAATCGCTGAAACTGACTGGACTACTAACCCAAATATTGACGGGGCACGGTGGGTTCTCCGAATACCTGAACAGGTTCAGGTGTAAGGAGAGCCCATCGTGCATATGCGACCCTGACGAAGACGAGACTGTGTTTCACATTTTGACTGACTGCCCCGTTTACGGTCTAGAGAGATACGAGGTTGAACAGGAGCTAGGTGTGGAGGTAAAAGCGGCGAACTTTAATATTTTAATAACGAGCAAGAATACCAGAGATCTGTTTATAGGGTTTTGCACAAAAATAGCAACCAAAACAACAACTAGGAATAAGTAAACGAAACAATGCTTAGGATTCATATTGTAAGGAGAATATGTAACAGTAGCAAACAAAAAACCGTTGAAAATGTCTGAAAATTACAACCCAAAAACATGATAAAAAGGTATGTCGATTATTAGGATAGAATTATAATATAAGCAACTTAGAGTTAAGACGTATTTATTATAGATATAAGGATGTAAAAAATGTAAATGTCTGTATAGTCGTAAGGATAGTCTTAAGCAAAGAGACCCAAGACTGACATGTAACAGCACTCAAAGGAAGAAGCTGAAAAAGGGCTCTGATAATGTCAGAGGTGACACATGTAAGGCAGGAGTGTGGTTTTAGCCGGTAAGAGTCCGGCACTGCCCAGACTGGCTCACTAGTGAGGCAGCTTGGGCGTCCATGAGGATTTCCCACTCCTGCCAAAACAAAAAAAAAAAAAAAAACCTAACCTAACCTAACCTAACAAACACAAAACCGCGTGGCACATGGACAGAGATCCCGAGGGATTCAACTGGAGTACTGAGCTATTCCCGAAAGCGACACAGACGAGGAGCCGGGAAGTCATCTGACATCATAGAAAATCTTCCTGGAACACCTGTAAAAGTTAAGGTTAAAATTTTATCAAACTTCATTATTTATTTCCCGGGAATCAAGATCTGTGACATATCCTTTTTCTGGACTCTAAAAATCTATTACGCAATTCTATGTACGCATTTTAAATTTGGTTTGAATTGGACTTACAATTATTTAATATCATGCTTGTGTTGATGTCGGCTCGATGGAGCCACATTGTCAAAAATATATAACCTACGGAAACCACATCTGATTATGGCTAGATAAGCCGATTGCAGATTACTAATCGAAAAAAGAAAAAAAAAAAAAGGTTTATTGACATCATAAAAGTATCTCGGGACATAGTAGGCAGTTTGTCAGCTAAATTTTGTTCATATAGACATTTAAAGACCTCATTTTCAGTCATAGATGCGGGCACTCCAATTACTACAATGCGAGGTTTGCGCTTTCGGGGTTCGTCGACGGTAAGCTCTGACGAAGCAGTTTGGACTGTTTGCTTGAGCTTGTCCAGGTCATCTTTAGTCTCCGTGCTGATTATGAGACCTCCTTTTCCGATTTTGCGTACGCCTCGTACTTTCAGATTCATATCACCTGGGCATATAATGTTTTGGACCATAGTCTTGGTTTCGTCACTGGTCTTTGAGTTGTCACATGGGAAAATTGCCACGGAGCTAAGTTGGTTCGGACGAACAAAATTGTTGGATCCCTTCTTCACCATATCGGCAAAAGATGTATCACTCCTCCCAGATCCTTGCTTCGTATTGGACTCCTGAATGGTGCGGTTCATCTCTGTAAGACAGTCCGCTAGGTCTCGAGCTTCAGGCATGGTTGGTCAAGAATAATATCATGTAGAAAATATGAATATGAGATATTAGTAGTTAGTGGCCATGAGTAATTTTAAAGAAGTATGAATGTATATTCCACTAAATAATTACTGGCCATTAAGAATCTGTAAGAAAAGTAGTCATGGTGATGGTGACGTAGTAAACGTCGTTGTCAAAGCTGTCATGATAAAGTTTATATTAATAACTAGCTGACCCGGCAAACGTTGTTTTGCCATATAAATTATTTCTAGCTGCCCGGCGCTACTTCGTTCGCGTGGTGTCCCCTACCCTACCCCCTACCCTACTCTTACTCTACTCCTACACTACTCCTACCGTAGTCCTTCCCTACTCCTACCCTACTCCTAACCTACTCCTAACCTACTCCTTTTTCCATATTTTCTGACCTTGTATACCTTCCCTGGACTACGACAAACATTTCAAAACCAAAACCAGCTAAATCGGCCCAGCCGTTCTTGAGTTATAAAATTACAACGAAAAGTGGCATTGATTTTTATATAATTATAATATATAGATAAATACAATAAATTCCATACTTAAATTGTGTTACAATATAACTGTAGTGTTTATAGGAAAAAATTATATCAATCAATGTGAGCGAAATTCCCAACCCTTGGATGTCACTAAATCTTCGTAGTCTTATGTTAAAGTTGGGGCTGTGTCTGTGTACTTATTGTGGATAAAACGTGGCCTGGTGTCGTGAGGGATACTCAGACCACCGCCTAACAGTAACGGAATGCCTGTTCTGACCTGGAGGAATGAATGGAAATAAGTGTGAGTTTGTACATTATGTTACAAAAGCTAACGGCGCGCACCGCACCGACTCCCTGGAGCTGTGGAAGAAGACGCTTGTGAGACTCAAGTTTCAGACCGACGCGGGTTCGATTTAGTGGCGAAAACTACAAGAGTTCGTGAGTTCAGTAGATACGTTATTCCTAGAAAAACCAATGTTTTACGAAAAATACATGAAATATATTATGTACATACCTTGTTTATTATGCAGATCCACTTCAAAGCAGTGAGTTAACAAGTCGTTTCTAATATTGAAAAGCATGTCAAAAACACCAAGTCGTTTCGACCCACGAAGCGCATTACAAAAATCCACAAGTCGTTTCTAACACTGAAAAGCATGTCAAAATCACCAAGTAATTTCTATTGTTGAAGCGCATTACAAAAACCAACAAGTAGACGTTTCCACCGTTGAAGCGCATATCAACATCATCAAGTCGTTTCTAACCACGAAACGCATGTCAAAGTTAAATCTAAGTGTGTCAAGTTAAATCTTAATCATTGATCGTGTCGATGGTTGTCACCACTGTCCGAAGCGAAGCAAACTCGCCTAGCTACTGGCGGCCAGTCGTATAACTCGCATGATCTTTGTATGAGTACTGTAATACCAGTCATTTTTAATACTGAAATACGTGCCAAATTCATCAAGTCGTTTCCATTGTTAAAGCGCATTACAAAAACCAGCAAGTCCTTTCCACTATGTGAGGCGCATATCAAAATCATTAAGTCGTTTTTAACGAAACGCATGTTAGAATGATCGTCAACTTGCCAGCTACTGGCGGCCAGTGGTATAACTCGCATGATCTCCAGGAGAGTTCAGTAATAATATACTACACATAGGGCATAGAATGCCCAATAATACCCTACTGAAGGGGTTTGGGAGGGGATATATAGGGTAATGGGGAGGATAGCGAAGAGAGAGGAAGACCTGCCGCTGCAGATGGATGGGGTGACTCTGGACGCAAAAGGCTCAGTGAGGCTGTTGACCGAGACGTTCTATCCCGAGGACCGAGAGGAAGACGACAACATGGATCATCGCCAAACCCGACAACTGGCAGAGACGGTAAACGCGTGAAGCCATGATGAACGACATGACCCACCGTTTACCCATAGCAGATCTCTGATGTCGTCCAACCCTAAAAACCACCCCCAAACGAGCCTACGCAGCAATAGTAGCCGCTAACAAGCCTGCTGAGTCGCAAAACTCGCAGTTAAAACTAGTGGGGAAACTAAAAGGGGGTAAACGGAGCCGGTTGAAACCCAAAAAGGTTTTGAAAAGGTAGGGTCCAGAGAAGGACACGAGCGACAAGGATGGTTACATCAAGGTGGAGAAGAAGAAGAAGCCTCGTTGTCAGAACCAGTGTGGCACCGCGCCGGCAGGACCCAACATGCTGCTGCGACCAGCAATCCCGACGACGCAGCTGTACGTGTCCAGACTGCACCACTCCACGAAGGTTGAGGAGATCGTGGAGTACATGCGTGTGAAGACCAACTGGAATTTGAGGGTCGAGAAGTTGGAGTCGCGTTACAACACGAACTTCAAGTCGTTCGTAGCGCGTGTTCCGACTTCCGACAAATCATCTCGAGAAGTTTCTCAAGGAAGAGTTCTGGCCGAAGGGTGTTGTGTACCGCCGGTTTCGTGACCGGCTACATGACACCAGTCAGCGAAACACGACGCATACACTTCGTGTGCGTTAGTTAGTTTTTAGTGTGGTTATAATGTTGTATATGTATTGTATTGTATGTGTTTTACGGGCCTTGATGCCTGAAATAAATGGATAAATAAATAAAATAAAAAGGCCCGGGAGTCGACGTTCACGGCCAACATCTGCTCTCAGGCCATAAAATGTGACCCTGACTACTTCCTGGCACTGCTGAACAATTGCCTGGCGTACCACCACTTCCTGAAGACCTGGAAGGAAGCTACGGTGGTTGCGCTCAGTAAGCCGGGCAAAGACTCGTACACCGTACCTAAGTCGTACAGGCCGATTGGGCTTTTGCCTGTCCTTGGGAAAGTGTACGAAAAGATGCTGCTTGCTCATCTCAAATTTCACTAGCTACCCAGGATTAGTACTCGCCAATACGGCTTTATGCCCCACAAAAGAACTGAAGACTCCCTCGTCATCCTCGTGCAGTACATCCGAGGAAAGCTGGCACAGAAGAAGATTATCACGCTCGTGTCACTAGATATCGAGGGATCTTTCGACCGCGCGTGGTGGCCTGCTATCAAGGTACGATTCGCTGAGAAAAAGTGTCCTGTGAATCTGAGTTAGGTAGTCAGTAGCTATCTTAGTGACAGGGTTGTCAACGTGAGGTATACCGCCGGGGAGGACAGTAAAAGGCGAACCAGCAGAGGTTGCGTCCAGGGATCTATAGGGGGGCACATCCTTTGGAATTTGCTGCTTCATCCGCTTCTGAAACAGCTGGAGAATAAGGATGACTACTACCAAGTATTTGCCGACGATGTGGTGACGGGGATACAGCAAGAAGTCGAGGGACAAGCAAATGCCGCTCTCGAACATGTTCGAGCGTGGGGTGTCAGAAATCGGCTGAAATTCGCGCCGCACAAAACCTGTGCGATGGCGGTAACGCGGAGGCTCATAGGACTGGTTGTTACGGACAAGGTCTGTAGTGTGTCGACACGTGGACTGACGAGTGGTGAGTTGACCTGCTCAGAGGTAATGAGCTCAGTATCATGTAAGGCTAAAGGCCGCAATAGCACATTTTTGCTACTCACAATCGATCGATGTTATCAGAAGTGTTTACTTGTGATAAAATCGTTTACTTTAACATCGTTAACATCGTTATAGATAATATTACCGTGACGTCGCTCTCAAGTGTTCAACAAAGGCCGCCGCGTCCCACCGAGGGTGCCCTGCTCTCCGCCGCGTCGGCACCTACTTACCTATGTACTGTCTAGAACAAAAGGCTTTTTTCAGTCTCGGTTCGTCCAAATCCTAACTTTCAATTTAAATGTAAATGTCGAGTTCATAAAACTGTCATCAGTGAGTTCACAGTCAGTATCCGCCGCCACGGAGCCACCGGCCACCCCGCTGCGCTGTAGCGGGCGAGGGGGAGGGGGTGCGCCCCCTCACTCCCGCACACAGAGCCTTCTCGACGCCAATTTCCACGGAATATAAAACAATTTGTTCTGCTCAGAAAAGGGCTCGGCGGGACTTCTGTTCACTATCCACTCGCATTAGCATAATAACTCGCCGGACGTAGATTTCATAATAATATAATATTCCAAAGTGAGCGGACGTGTCTTGCGATCGTTCGCCCTCCACAGCATTTGAGATGCAACTCGTTTATTTTATTAATTGTTTAGAGGTACCTACCCGTATAAACGTTTGGACGCGTTTGTATAAACATCTTGTCACTTGTGTCCACAACCAGTACCGAGCATGTAACAAGCGCTGGCCTTACACGTACTTCACGTAGCCTGTAACATCATTACAATCAGAGTGTTCACAGTCAGACGCGGTGACGGAGAACTCATTGTGACGAGCGTGAAGCCAGCGCGGCTCGGCGGTAACGGCCACGGGTCATTAAGTTCTCGTGGCTCTCGCGCGGATCCCGGGGATCACAATTATGACGCGACTCATCTTAATTTATTTAAAACATCTTCATTCGTGGACTACAATTGGATGGGCATATCTTCCGCATTCTCGTCGGTGGTACCCCAGCACGGAAGTTATCAAGCCGAATTCTAATCAGCTGGAACCGTGGTTTCCAGGTTTATCACTTCCACTATAAGACTTCGTCCGCATCAGCTCCGTATCCGGCTACCTACGGACCGAGGGCACCTTCGTCGCATCGCCACCGGTGCGCCGAGCAAGTTGATCGGCTGTGCCGTTTAATGCCTTAGTGACGTCACCGTACAGCTCAGCACTGAACTTCGGCCAACTTCCATCTCCGGCCAGCGCGGCGGGATTTCACCTGCAACTACATGGGAGTACCTATCCTTGCAGGAGTGACAACAGACATTCGTAATCCACGACCCACAAATATTTGTGTGCCTCCGACTGTTTCTTTATCAATATGATATTTATCAATTGACGGCACGGTTGGCGCAGTGGTTAAGCGATTGACTGCTACGCTGCGTGTCGCGGGTTCGATTCCCGCACGGAACAAATATTTGTCTGTTTGTGTATGTGAGTTTATATGTCTGTAAACGCACCCACGACACAGGAGAAATTCCTATAAAAAAAAGGGGGCTACACTTGCCAGTGTAGCCTCCACCCACGAATGTCTGTTGTCACTCCTGCACTCCGTCATTCACCCATACAGCGATGTACCTACTCTAAGGGCTAAGTGCGGAAACCAAACCCGTAACATAGAACATAGATACAGTACCTACTCGCTTAAGCAGCGAGGATAGCGCGGATAGGAATTTGTGGAAGCAACACTATGATGTCAATTTATTTAAATGTTTTTATGAAGAGCACGTCAGTTAGACGGGTAGCCAACCAACTAGAATGGATAAAGTTTTTGCAAGATGTTCGCTTCTGTTTTGTGTTCTTGCACCACTGGGTCAGAGCCGCGCACTCGGCGGCCGGTGCTCAGCGTGCTCAGCGTGCTCTTTGTGGTGGCTGCTCGCGGCGGCGCATGTGTGTGTCGGCACGCACGTGTGAGCGCTCCACAAAGCACTAGGAGCAACTTTTTATTGGTAAAGTTTAGCGGAAGAAGGCGTCCGCCGTGAGAAACTAAAAAGAGATGCGTTGATGAAGTTTTTTAATCAACGACGCTTACCGAACCGTTTGAAACTGTGTGACCCACGCCAGCCCACAGCCACGCCACACGGCTCTGTGCGGCTGTGCCGTGAAACATTGATATGCTTACAACACTACAAATAAATGCTACAAAAATGTTCTGTTCGTTATATCACAAGTGGGGAGATGGTCACCGGTAAGACCGGTAACCGCTCCTCAGACAATATTGTCCCATATTACGTGCGCCAGTGTCAGACATCACACATCACATCACGCGTCGTACGGTTTTGGGCTATGTTGATGACGTCACATCAACACTTGACTGATTGGTTAAGCCGTTTGTGCTGACGAGTATCGATATAGAGCGAGTGTGTATCTGTCGCGCTCGCGTGTCGTGCGCTCAACGCCGATGTTTGTTGCTAGTTGCTCTGTTCGATACAGTCATAATGATGGTCCCCGGACTATGACGACGACATCGGCAGCATCGGCCGTCAGCAGCCGGCTCGCCGGGAGGTCCTGATGTGGTGCTACGCTGCATTCCTATTCTGTGCTCAATAAGGAGGCTAGTCACTTCAACACTTTATTTTTTATGACCTGAATTATAATTCAAAACGTTGCAAACTTTTTGCGCGATAATTAAATGTAACGCGTCGGGCGACGCGCCACTTCGTGCCAGAGAGCCACCAGACCACTAAACCAGTCAACAAATACCGCTCTGTATACACGCTGCTGCATTGAGCAATAGTTTTGCGATCAAATCTTGCTAATAATGCAATGTTAGAAATCAAAGGACATGGTATTTTAAATTTCTCGTAACGCTCCTTGTCCGCGGGCGACGTGGCTTCGCATCGCGCGGTAACTTTTAATTGTAAAACTTGAATCATTGGTGGACTTTGCACGTTTTATCTCATCGCCGCTAATTGCCCTTCTCCCCTCCGTCCCTCGCACGCCCAAGTCTTCCTGACGCAGCGTGCAGCCTCCAGTGGTGACAAATCGCTTTTTTCTGTTACTGTGTGACGTGATGGTTTGGCGATGAACGTCATGCGTGCTGTCATCTTTTTAAAGCTGTATTACATTGTGTGGTTAATACCTACTACGAGCATATGAGCCATCACTGACCGCCATCTCTCATTACCCGTTACTCAGTACTTCAGTAGGTATTCTATTGGTAGTATGGTGTAGAGAGCACATCGTCACGGAACCCGTCAGCGAGGCCGAGTGTCGACGCGCGACAAAGTTTCGCGGATCATTTCAATAGATCCCAATAAGTGTGTGATCGCTGAGATGCGGGTGGTGCGGTGGGGGAGACGGTACAGGGGTACATACGGTGTTCGTGTTTGAGCTCAATCAGGGGCCGGCGCGGCGCCCCCTATTTGCATATCTTTTGTCGTATCGTTCTGCTGACGCAGCTCGTCCCGTGCGGGGCTTGCGGGCGCATGTGAGCCGCTGTCTGTCTGTCTGTGAGTCGCTCGATGTAACAACACACACAGACTGTTCACACGTTCGATAGTTCACAGCTCCTAGCTGTCGTAGCAACATCTATCATGTAGGTAAGTAAAGCATAATAAATGGGGGTTCCTACAAAATGCATGAAGTGGTTTATGTCACAATCAGTTTTGATTGAAACGCGTGCCAGACTGTTCATCAACATCGACATCCCCTAACATCACTTCCCTCATTTCAGTATGAACTCTGTGCGCCTAGCTCATCGCGCGTGGCCACTGTGGCCAGTGTCGCCCACTCTGTGTTCGATGCGCGTGCCGCCGACTCTCATTACCATACAGTTGAGTCGAGCTCATTGAATCAAATCATTTATTCAGTAAATATGCCACCGCGGAGTTTTCTTTTTATCTAGTCAAAAGTTTTATTATTCAAATCCACAGGGAGCTAAACAATATGCCATTTACCGAGTTACGAGTCGCGACGCGACGCCAAACAGACTAACTAACGAAGCCGGACGACGCTAAATTGAATACGCAAACTGAAAAAACTGTGCCGTCTGCAGTACCGCGCCGTGCCGCACCGTGCCGCGCCGTGCCGCGCCGTCTCGCGCCGTGACACGTGTCTCACTCCACCGTTCATACACCGCGGATATCGGACCGTGTGTGTTGGGCGTACACCTGGCCGCCAGCCGCCTGGGCATCAACTGTTCACGAGCACTTCACGCTCCACGCCTGCACCACGCCCGCGCCACGCCAGCTCTGAGCCACGCCGCGCCGTGCCGACGGCGCTCGTGCTCCCACGGGATGTAATTATCGGCCACTTCTTTTTGAAGACGCTTTTTTGTGGAAATCTTATTGGACGAGATAAGGTTGAGAACGATTCTATTGTTTCACGTAATGAATAAAAGGAAGCGGCCCGAGTCTGCGGCCCGGCGCGGCGCCGTGCGGAGCGGAACAGTGCAGGGCGATGCAATGCTATGCGGTGCGGCGAGGCGGTA
Source organism: Apamea crenata (assembly GCA_949629185.1). Classification (NCBI taxonomy): domain Eukaryota; kingdom Metazoa; phylum Arthropoda; class Insecta; order Lepidoptera; family Noctuidae; genus Apamea; species Apamea crenata. The sequence continues at coordinate 31,119 of OX451377.1, forward strand.
TAATTAATTTGCGCTGTGTTTATTTAATTATTCGTCGCGAGCGATGCAGCCTCGTTGCTGCTGAGAATTTTTAACGGAAATTAATGATTAAACGACTCGTAGTTATTCCAAAACGCTCTTGGCTCGAGGGTTCTACGTAACCTATGACATAATGTACATATTAACTTCCACCCAACCTTACAGAAGATCGTTCCAGATCACGCCGATAGCCGCGGCTGTCGGTCGCGACGTGACGCGGCGCTACGTGTGCATGCACGAGGGCGAGCTGACGAAGCCGCGAGGTGAGCTCATATAACACATTTACATTTGTCGGTTTTTTCTTGTCGTTAATCCGTCATTAGTATGCGGCGCCACGCAGCGTCCCACGCCCGCTTTAATTGTGACTGTGGCGCTGTGGCGACCTCGTCCTGCACACTGTCCGCACGCCGCGCCGCCCGCTGCAACACGCCCACACGGTGCGACACTCGCGCGACACAGGCGGCGCGCGCGTCCAGTGTTGCTCCGCGGGGAGGTGTTTTTTATTTCGCGGAGTGGGTGATGCCAGCGGTGACTAAATTGGATTTCAATATTGCGTCTGTATAATGCGAAGGCAGATCCATTTTATGATAAAGTCCCTAAGTAAGATCTCGCTTGCAGCCGCCTCGGGCGCGTCGCGTCAAGCGCATGGCGCGCATCGGGCGCATTCAACGCAATGCTCACACGGATGCCGTTTTAACATTACTTTAATGTGATGAAAATGAAAATGATTCGTTTCTGTGATGACCGGGGTTCCAAGTAAACTGATACCTAATCGAAAGAAAAACATAGGCAGTTTCAACAAATTTACTTAACCATTGGTTCCACATCAAAGTTTCTTTGCAATCTAAATGCTAACACCTTAATTATTAAAATACGGAAACAAATTTTAATAAACAAGATAAACATAAAACAAAGTACTTACTTATACAAAAAAACAAAATAAAAATAAAACAAAATAAAACCAAATCAAAATAATTATCTTCTTTGGCGCGAAGAAGATCCTCATATCAGACTGGGACCCACGACGAGAAATCTTAACCCGGCACTATGCCTCGAGACCAAGTGGTTTCTAGTCTACCGTGGCGAATATGTCGATCACTGTTTCGCGATTAATCAAAATTAGGCAGCTTTACCAAATTATTGAGGCCGGATCTTAATCCACAATAATACTTATTATGCCTGAACTATAGGGGCGTTTCTGCAAGCTGAGGACAAGATGAGAACAGTCAGCCTTGCAAAACATCTCCAATCATCTAAACTACACTTCGTTATATTATAGACGCAAACACACTCCGTTACTTTCATTACTCACACACAAATTCACAATATTGCACCAACTACAATACGTATGTTTATTCCTTACTTGTCCAAATAAAGGTTTTAGTTTACAGAAATTTTGCATATAATTACGGAACAACGCGTTAGTTTTTTCTGTCTTTTCACCCATTCCGTCACTTGTACGTTGTCCACTAATAATTATTATTATGTTATTAAAACTATTGTGGCGAGCCTAGTAACGCCATCTAGTATTGGACTCGAGAACTAAACTATCGATCATTACATTTTTGTTAGTGCAAATTGCCCCTCCTGCGATGGTTTCGCTTCCTTTTGATGTTTTTATTTTTGTCTTTGAAATCCTATCACAGCTTATAGCACCTATGGAAGTAATTGTTAAAGCCTGTGACAACAACTACGCTGCGCAACATTGGCACGGGGCGCGAGGCGCGGGGAGCGGGGAGGAGCTCGCGGAGGTCCGAATGTAATTTAATTCGTAATCCCGTCCACTCTTTAACACGAAAACTTTTTCAGTGGCTTCGTCTGAAATGAATAAGTGCGGAACTTTGTGCGGCTGATAATAAACCGCCGCAACTTTTAATTGTGAAACTGCTATCTGTTTGAGGCGTGCCGCTAATTGCGAACACTCATCGAGTTCCCGCACCGCACCAGCGCGCCGCACAGCCGCGCCGCACCGCCGCACCGCACCGCCGCGCCGCAATACACGTGAAGGAGCACTATGCAGCACGCTGCACGCCTACTCACTTGCGTGTTGCCAATAATTCCGTCACAATAGGCGTCGCGCGTCGGTTTCCTCACGATGTTTTGCTTCACGCTTATAGTTCAGGTTATAAAGTCTACAACTACATCTCAACGACTGACGACCGATTGTCGGTCATCGACGTCACCTGGACATCTATAGTTTAATTAATTAATAATATCAAGGCAAATAAATAATTTGTAATAAATCGCGGCGTTCTTATAGTTAGAGCGTGCAATGTGGCAACATCACGCTGATATCGAGGAGTGCCGTTCGTCCTACAGACATCCTCTCGGACTCTTTTAATATTCGTCAAGTGTAGATGAGGACGGAAACATTATTTCAAATTGTCAGTTATGTAAGTCGTTAATTTATTCCAGGAGGGGAACTGTTCGGTCCGCTTCATTGCGAGCTGAACTTCGATGAGAGGGCGCCGCATGCCGCGTGCCGCGTGCTACGTGCCGAATGCAGCGTGCCGCGTGCCGCATGCCGCGTGCCTTGGTGGCCACATTTTTATTTAATGCGACTCGCATTTTTGAGACGAGTCCTGATGACGTGAATCCTAATTTTGGAAACTGCCGAAAAAAGTGGTCTTTGGAAACAGTTTGCTCGTCGATGTCCCTTACAGCCTGTATAACAATGCATGAGCTTCCTCAGGCGATCGCGTCGGCTGCAGCTTGTTCGGCTCCCACAATCATTTAATCGGAAGACGCTTCTCTCTCGCTTCAGGTGCGCGGTGGAGTCCGCGGTAGATTTAAGTATGGCGCGGTTTATCAGCGACTGAACGCCGCGTCCACCGCGACCTCCGCGTGCCGAGAATGATATGCGCTTATTCCTTTCTTTCTTTTCACATCCCTACTGCCATTGTGTGCTGATTTATCAGTTGGGGGGGATACGCTCGACACAGTAGGTAGCTAACTAGCTACCATTTATTTTAATAGGTTTATATTACTGTGACAATACGTGCCTATTTCTTGTTGTTCTACATGTACGTAGACACGGACGTTTCATGTTGCCGAATGTACATTACACTAGTAGGTATTTCTTTACGAATATCTACATAACTTAGAATACTTTATTTGTACTGAAGACGATCTTGTAATCATTTTGGGCACGATTGCATGTTGCTACATGCAGCCAGCAACATCTACATAGTAAGAAGGCGTCCACTGTGGTCCGCCACCACAATCTGTAGCGAGGGTCGGAGCACAGCTTTCCCAGCCCCTCCCCCTCGCCCGCGCGTGTGGCCGACATCGACAGCTCGAATAGCCGAAAAGCCTTTTGATTCTTAAAACCCTATATAAAAGTATCATTGTGTTCACTTCGTGTCACGCCGCCCCCGCGCCCCGCACCGCGCTGGTGCCCGCTTCCGGGCGCGCACGGCGTTCGGCTTACAAAGCCGTCTTGTGCCTCTTTTATTATAATCGCCATCCATCTTTTCAACAGTGACGTCACATTAAAGCATAAATAAAACGTGTCACCACGGAATAATGTCCTCAATCTCCATCACGCTTGCTGTGGTATCATTTGCGCTCAGTCACTTACTACGCTGTACAACATTACAGAACATTATTCGTTGTATAGACCACTTCAGCAGTACGCACAGTTCAAGTGTCACCTCTAGCTAGATCAGCTGATTTTAACTCTGGTTAGGTTAGGTTAAGTGTCGGTCGTGGCTGAAGCGGCTCACGGACCTCCGCCTAATAATTAATTAACCATACATAAGCATAAGTTTTCCTTCACCGTTTTGAGAGCAGTGGTGATGAAATAATATACACAAAGTTAAGCGCCTAGCTGGGTCCGAACCTACGACCGAAAGCTCGTACGTCGCAGCCATTACCACTGGGCCACCACTACTCTCATTAAATATGGCATGTATTTAATCGAACCTGTAACGATTCCTATTTTGCGTTCCTAAAAATAGAACACTAATATAATATTTGTGCGTCTTCAGCAAAAGGTACTCGTGCGCCGTCACGGCACGACACAGCACAGCTGGCACAGCGCAGCGATTCGGCTGGTGCATATACTCGTATGTATAACACAAACACTTATTGGAACACGCACATTAAAAGAACATCATTGGAAAAATTAGTGGTAAAGTAACGATTATGCAATGTGATACTGTCTAATGACTTGCGTTACATGGTGTGCTCACAGCAGAAACGATTTACTAAAACCTTCGATCATTACTATAAAACTATTTAAAAATTATATCTAACATCCACTCCACTCGTCCGGATTTACTCTCACGTTGCACATAGGTTAGGTAATCCAAAAAATAAAGCAAAACTAAATACTGTCTTCCTGCTTGATTAATTGTTTTAATAAATAAGTAGAGCACGTGAGGTGTAAGTGATTATAATGGCTGAACTACAGATGCTGTTACAAGACGCGCGACATAGAATACGTCAGACCTAGCGGTCGGTGAACTTGGCGAATTTGTCGTCGTACGGCAGGCCGCTGCTCGCCGTTGGCGCTGCCAGAAGCGTCAGGAGTGTAGTCGCCATCGTCATTGCGATGTTTCTTCCCAGTTTCGTTAATGTCAAAAAATCAAAAGTCATTTATTCAAATTAGGCTGAGAATCAGCACTTTTTGAACGTCAAAATTACAAAAGACAGTCCCCCAAAAACGCCCGCCCTTCACCAGTTCCTAGTGCTATCGCTGGGAAGAAGAACTGGCGCAACAAACTCCCCAGCAGCACAGCTGTCTGTTCAATTTAAAAAAATACTTGATTGTATACAATACTAGGTATGTACCCTATGTTCGGTAATTAACATTACAAGACCAAAACATAAAATTAAATTATTTGCCATAATATGCAGCTAGCCACGCCAATATACCAACAAATATAATAAAAACTATACATACTCAAGCTAAAAAATAATTCATTAAAATGTAAATAAAAAAACTAGTAACTACTACCAAAATAAAAGCCTCCAGGCATAAAGGGCGTGACAGGTTACATATTTATGCATTGCTGGGTTCTGTTCACATAGTTGTACACTTGAAGTCACAAAAAGATAAACTAAGTAAGTTAAACTTACTGTCATAAAACCTTTATTTAAAAAAGACGATGAGAAAGATATAAAAAATTACAGGCCAATAGCTCTTATTCCGGTAATATCAAAAATATTCGAGAAATGGATCTATAGAACCATAGACGGATACCTCAACAAACATAATATACTGGTAAAAGAACAAAAAGGATTTAGGAAAGATCATTCAATAAATATGGCAATATATGACTTTCTTAATGTTATCATAGCTAACAGGAACGAAAGAGTCCCAATATCAGCAATATACATGGATATGACCAAGGCATTTGACTTGGTCAACCATGATATACTGCTGAGCAAGTTAAATGCGTATGGGATAAGGGGAAATGTTTTATCACTCATAAATTCGTACATAAAAAATAGAACACAACATACAGAAATATGTCGAATTTGTAAATTAAATAAAACCGTTATAAAATACAAATCTAAAGAACGAAAAATATCATATGGAGTGCCCCAAGGCAGTGTGCTAGGGCCTTTATTGTTTCTTATATACATAAATGACTTTCCCCAGAATATACCCTATCCTATGACATTGTTTGCCGACGACAGTACTATCATTGTTAAACTTGACAAAAATAATAAAGACTTTGAAGCTGACATAATCAATGCACTACAACAAGCCGTTAACTGGTTAGAACATAACAACTTAATTATAAATTTGAAGAAAACAAAAATTATGAACTTTCGTCAAAGAGTAGCTAGTTCGGAATTAAATGTAAGCTTTAATAATGAAAAAGTTGAAGAAGTTGCAAATACAAAGTTTTTAGGGTTAACAATCGATAATCAACTTAATTGGAAACAACATACTTCAATATTAATTAAAAAAAATAGTAAGTTTGCTTTTGCTTTGTATAAACTAAAGAAAGTAGTCAATCAAGCAGCGGCAGTCACTGCATACTATGGATATGTAGATTCTATACTGCGCTACGGAGTCATCTTTTGGGGTAACTCCTGCAATAAGGACATGGTTTTCAAATCGCAAAAAAGATGCATTAGAGCTATTGCCGGTATAAAAATAACTGATAGCTGCAAACGATATTTTGTACTGTTAAAAATAATGACTTTACCTTGCTTGTACATATTTGAGACTGCTTTATTTGTTAAAAAGAACATGTATCTATTCAGAAAAGCATCTGAACATCGCTATAAAATGATTAGACAAGAATATAGACATGAATTATGCGTTCGACCATCAAAGACCGCCTTGATGCACAAAAGCATACTTTGCATGGCCCCAAAAATATTTAATAAATTACCAAATGGAATTAAGGACTTAAATATTGCTCAATTTAAAAACAAATTAAGACATCTATTATTGTAAAAATGTTATTATACTATTGACGAATTCCTTAATGATAAATTTTTAATTTGACATTGATATTTATTTAATTTTGACATTGTATTATTATCTTTATTTCCATTCATTATGTTATGTTGTGTTTTGTTGTAATAATTTTATTTTAATGTGTTGATTGTTCTTTTTTTATAATAAATACGAATTGTCTGAAAATGAAAGAGTGTACACCTTTAAGGTAGATTTTTTGAGGAACTGGTTATTTATTATTAAGATCTCATGTAAAATGTACCAAAAATCACACCAATAAATGAATTTGAATTTGAATAAGACCATCGAAGTAAAATAAATAAATAAGTTAATAACAATAACCTGTCAGTAAGCTAATTCTGGAGAAAGAAAATAATAAACAATCGTTAAATTAGGGCGACCAACTATTCTTATCGTCTAAGTAGTCGTTGATGGAATAGTATGCCTTTGAACAAAGATTGGATTTTACTTGAGCTTTAAACGCATTAAAAGGCAAGTTTAGAAAAGAAGAGGGTATCTTGTTATAAAAGGATGTTCCGGCATAAATTCTCTAAATTATGGTGAAAACCGCATCAAAATCCGTTACGTAGTTTAGAAGAACAACGCGGTTACATAGGCAGACACGAATATGGACTTTAATCTAATAATAATAAAGCTGAAAATAATAAAGCTGAAAAAAACCAGAAACAACAAAAAAATTGTTTTGGAAAAAGATCGTTATAAAACGTCAGAAGCCAGCTGCGCGGTTCTTATTGGTCGTCTCCTATGGAGAAGAGCCGGCAAGTAATTCCACGGTTACTCTTTTTAAAAAGAATTGGCTTTTGCAATGTTATTGAATTACAGTAGGTATGGGAGGACAGCGTAGGCCTGTCAACAAGCACCAGATACTCGTACATACTTGATATAATAAAAAATGGTCTACAGGCCTACCAGGCCTACTTACAAAGTCCTCACATTTACAAAATATAAAAGAATCTATCAAATATTAAAACCTATTCAAACCAAGTGCCTGCCATTACAACCACTAATATAGAGTTGAAATTAGAATTGTTTGTATAATGACAAATATTTATATAAAAATATTAAGTATGTCAATGTACGTAAAAAAATATAAAACATGAACATCGTAATTTGAGAGCAGTTATTAGACATTTACGTAGTTAATGAGGTACCAGGGAAGCCACATGTGCAGAAATCATTATTGCCAAAGTACCTTGTCTTCAACGGAGTCTTTCAAATTAAAATTCATTTATTTGTCCGAATGTGGTACATTACATGGTCTTAAATTAATAAATGGTCTCATCATTTTCTACCGCGTGGGGCGTGTAAAGAGCAAATGCACTAAGTGTCGGTGTCTTTGGTTTTTTTATTTCGTTTTTCGCCACCGACTTCCGAAATTAAAGTTATTTTTCACTTTGTAGTGTTTTTATGGAAGTCGGTTGTTTTTTTTTTTTGTAAAAAAGTTTTTATTTTTCACTTTTTTGTTGTTATCATTTTTTTTATTTTTGTTGATTTTTCAAAAACCGCTTGTCCGATTTCGATAAATTTTTTATGGGACCATTTGGGGAGTATACCCTATCAAACAAAATTTTTTCAAATGGGTTGGCAAGCGACGGAGTTATGCGCGAACAAACATAAAAAAAAATACAAACATCCGAATTGAGAACCTCCTTTTTTAGAAGTCGGTTAAAAATGAGGCATGTCAGTTAAAGATATTATCTAGGTTAATGTCAAAGTATTATTCAATGTCAAACTATCAAACAGAGATTTCAAGGTACATACAAAAAACTACAATTAAATTAGGATGTCATTCGTCAGTCAGAACATTTTTTACATAGCAATTCTCCTTCCTTCCTTTCCTTTTTAAACCCATTTAAATTTACCTGTTTGATTTGCTTTGGGATTTTGTTAAAAACTTGTGGAGCTATACAGAATATGCTTTTCCACATTAGTGCTGTTTTGGCTGTACGTCCGCGTAACATATCATTCCGCCTGTTACGTTTAATACAGTTAAACGTAACGGGCGGTAACAGGCGGACACCAATAAGTTGGGAAACAGGTGTGAATTCAACTTTACAAATAAGGCTGTTTAATAAGTATACAAAGACGGTAGTGTCGAAATTTTGTGTTTTCTGAAATATGGTTCACAACTGTCCGTTATTTGTAGTCTGAAAATGGCTCTGATAGATCGCTTTTGTGCTCATTGATGAGCATCTTAGCTGGCGCCCCCACACTGATGCACTAAGCTCGCGAATAAGAAAATCTATATATATAAAATTCAAAGTCCTGACTGACTGACTGACTGACTGACTGAGACATCAACGCACAGCCTAAACCGCTGGTCCTAGAGATATGAAATTTGGAGGGTGTATTCTTCGTGAAGAGTAGGTATCCACTAAGAAGGGGTTTTTTGAAATTCCACCCCTAAGAGGGTGAAATGGGGGGATTTTGTTTGTATGAAAAATCTTATTCCTTGAGTCAATAAACTTGAAACTTGGCACGAATACTTATCTAAGTAAATTATGAAGTTGGCCATTTTTTGGTTTTATAAACTACCCCCTAAAAAGGGGTTGAGGGGTCTCAAAGTTTGTATGGAAGAATTTTAGCGCGCGGTCCGATTTAATCGAAACTCGGTATTTATACCTAAAATTGAAAGGAAATAATAATGTGTATCAGGGTTTTTAGAAAATCTACCCCTGACGGCCTGAAAAGGGGTATAAGGGGTAAAGTCAATTTTACAGGGGAGGATTTTATAGCGTGGCTTGATTAACTCGAAAATTGGTATAAATAATCTTTGAGTCAAGTTATGAACACATACCAAATGATTTTTCAAAATTCCACCCCTGTGGGGGTGAAAAGCGAGGATACAGTTTATATGAAAAATCTTATTCTTTAGTTTAATAATCTTGAAAATTGGCATGAATACTCGCCTAAGTAAGCAATAAAGTTTATCATTATTAGTTTTTCAAAACTACCCCTCAAAGGAGATATAGGGGTGTTAAAGTTTGTGTGGAAGAATTGGAACGCGCGGTCCGATTAACTCGAAACTCAGTATTGATACTTTCGACAGAAAATAATTAATAACATGTATCAGGCTTTTTCGAAAATCTACCCCTAACGGGTTAAAAAGGGGTAGTTAATTTTACAGGGGAGAATTATAATAAGTGGCTTGATTAATTAGAAAATTGGTATAAATAATCTTTGAGTCAAGTTATGAATATACCCCAAACGATTTTTTAAAATTCCACCCCTGTGGGGGTGAAAAGCGGGGATACAGTTTATATGAAACATCTTATTAATTTAGTTAATAAACTTGAAACTTGGCAACAATACTAGCCTAAGTAAGTAATAAAGTTTATCATTATAAGTTTTTCAAAACTACCCCTCAAAGGGGGATATAGGGGTGTTGAAGTTTGTGTGGAAGAAATTGAATGCGCGGTCCGATTAGCTCGAAACTCAGTATTGATACTTTTGACAGAAAATAATTAATAATAAGCTGTCGAAAATTGACCCCTGACGGGGCAAAAAGGGGTAATTCGGTTTTCAGGGGAGGATTTGAACTTGAAACTGTATGTTACATTTTCACGCCTAAACCACTGAACTTCTGATTTGGCAAAGAGATAGATGGCATCCTGGGGAAGCACATACTTTTTATCCTGGTAGCACGTTCCCGTGGGCTAACTTCCGACATCCACGCGGGCGAAGCCGCGGGCAGAAGCTAGTTAATATATATTTTCAAAGAACTGAGACACTCAGCTGACCGTGAAACCCTGTTTCTTGTTTACCAGAGTCTGTGTGTCTCCGTTCTTACATACTGTATTTCTGCTTGGGGAGGAACCTGTAAGACTTACCTAATCCAGGTTGAACGAGCGCAAAGGGCAGTTCTCAAAGTGATGCAGTTCAAACGCAGAGATTACCCAACCGCCCTGCTCTATTCTGAATCAAAAGTACTCAACGTCCGTCAACTCTTCATTCTACGTGCGGTATTACGCCGTCATTCTTTGCTCCCTCCTGATAATAAACTTTTAAAAAAGCGTAAAGGTTACCCAGTTTGTAATACTACTCGATGTCGGACTTCTTTTGCAAGCCGACACTTCAACGTACTACGTACGTTGTAATTGTGCGTTTTGTTTGTGCAGAATAAAATATTTTTCTTTCTTTCTTTAAGTGCTCGAATTTACAATGAAATCCATCGTGTTCTTGATATATATACTTTCAACAGGATTAAATTGATATGCCAACTTAATGGTTGACTCTTGAAGCTGTCATACGAGATTAAACCTTTTATTAAACTCATAAACCTTTAATTTATAACTGCCAGATCATAAAAAAATTACACCTACTAAAAAAATAAACACCCACAGCACACACACATACATAATCACATCTCGTACATAATCAGACACTCACTCTCGTACACAATCGCACAACTTTTCACGACACTGTACTCGCCGCATAATATACGGTAACGCTTTAGTACGCCCAGACATTGTTCCTCGGGGTGGAGACCTGGTGACCTGAAACACAGGTTTCGGCCTAGCTTAGGCACCAGTCTCCCACAATATTGTAACGTGTATTAATAGCTTATTACTAAGCAGTACTTGTTGACTTTTAAATATTGTGGTGAGAAATAAATTTTATTTTATTCATATTTTATTTATTTAAAGCAGTCATACAATCCTGGTCTGTACACCCTTAATACAACAAAATGCTCCAATTCTATACAGGCAATTTCAACTGTACGCTCAACATATATATGCTCACAATATCGTTACGATCTTTAAAGGAGATGGCTAAACTGAAGTATGGACGAAAATCCAGCAATGTCTAGACATGGTACCTAGCAATATGTAATGCTGAATAGCTGAATATTAGTATTTCATACAGAAAAAGTTTCAGGCGCTTTTTGTATCTTTATAATCCTGAAAATGAAATCGTGTAACTCCTACATCAATAGGCATAAAAAACTGCAAATAAATTACATTGCTATGAACTTTTACCTAGGTGTTACCCAAACAACACTAGATTTTTGTCCAAAACCAAATCCTTATAGTAAATGTACTCGAGAGATGGGTTCTGGACGCTGAATGGGGCAACGCGCGCAAGAAAACACTCAGGCGGCAGGATTTTTCTGACTTGATTTACATTGGTCAATACAACCTACACGAATGTATAGCTAAACCTTCCGGAAGTGACAACCCCATCAAAATATGTTTGTTGAAACATCCGTACAGACAGACAGACAAACGCGCCAGGAGGACTTAGTTTAATTAGTATGTGGTGAATGTTAAATCCTGCCTAAACTAGATAACGAATACAGTGAGTAACCAAGGACTTTAAAAGATCATCATCATTCTCCTGCCCTAATCCCAATTTATTTGTGGTCGGCGCAACATGTCTTTTTCTTCCATACTCCTCTATTAGCAGCCATCTCGGTAGTCACCCCCTTTCTAACCATATCATCATTCACACACAGTCCATCCATCGTTTCGTTGGTCGTCCCCTACTCTTATAGCCATCGACATTCATACTCAAAACTACTTTAAAATATATTGAAATAAAACAACAAAAATGCGATTAATTTATTTATTCTGTGAATCTTATAAGAACATTATATAAAAAAGTTAGTTTAGGTTATCTGTCTGTCTGATCAAATCATTCTGATTGGATGTTGCCCAATAACACCACACCCAATAACCAGAGAGAGAGAGAGAGGTCAGGGACAGTAGTCCTGACGATTTGTAGGCCGAGAAACTGAATATCTGAAGAGGAAGATGATAAATGCTACCGGACGGGTATGTAAAGATAAAAAAAACACACTGTGTTTAAAAACATTTTATTTAGATAATAGAAAGCTGGATGTGACGTTGGTAAATTCTGCAAAATTGAATCGTTTCATTCCACTGCATGGCGTTGTATACTTCTCACAGAACGGCCTCAAGTTATGCGCACTATTGTATGACCAAATAAACGTACATCACTAGTTGCTTCTGAATTCAGCAGCTCATAACAAGGATGACAAATGTTGGCATCCCTTGGAACCTAGAACAAACTTAATTACCTTATTACCCACAGGAATTATTTATAATACCTACACATTTGATTATTATGACATCTAAAGCAACCAGTCTGTTGTAGTCGTGACGTGTTGAGACGAGATGAGTCTTTCTGATTCATTGCCATTGAGTTCATTATGTATTTTGAAAACACGGTAAACTACTTGAAGTCACATTTGTTCGATGTTTCTTATATTTATCGGTTCTAGAATGATTCTAGCTGTAGATGACTTACCTCAATTGTTAACCATCGTGCTAAGATAGTGAGTAGAAAAGCAGGCAATGAAGAGGCGATATGCTGCCGCAGCCTTTGCGTGGTTACACCGCAGTTTATGCATCGCAGGATGAATTGATTGCAAGTCAAGTCCGTGTCGAGTAGCAAGAGGTCAAGCACACACAATAAGCAAGCGAGGGTCAATGAAAATCCAAAATGAAAAACCACAACGAACAAGCAAACGGCAGTGTTCCAACGATGTCTAACATCTGACGTTTGTTTTTTTTCATAGAGATGGGATTGAACGTCAAGTGTAATCGAATCAATAAAATAATCGATTGGGTTGAAAGATAAAAATATACCTAAATAGTTTTTGTCGACCTGTATTCAGTTAATATTTTTCGACACAAAATAGGTAGTACATTAAACGTAGAAGCACATTCTGAAGCTTTGATTATTTGATTTAGATACGAAAAGAGTGGAATTGAATAGAGTCGATTGTCACTTAGAAACAACCCCGTTTCCCTGTGAAAACACAATAAGAAGCAACTAAACAGGACACCGAATTGAATTCCATCGATTCCCGCCAATAACTCTGATTGCCACTTCTTAGTTTCAGAAAATAAATCGTTTTGATACCTGTTATGAAAAATCGATATAAGTATAGTTTGATTTGACATTTTAGAAAAGCGACATGACCCGTCCCTTGTTGCAGTACTGTATTATTATTCCCCTTGAACTTGTCATGTCAATCAAAAAAAGCAACTAAGATACTTTTTTTATGTTTAACAGTTCACGAAAGCGCTAGGAAATTATTAAACGCTTAATAATTCATGAATGAATATTTAAATATTACGAGTTAATGTGAAGTTACTAGACATGCTTGGGGCAGTCATTTAGCCATGTCCTTTGAGCTGGTTACTTTCTAAAATTAAAGAGCCACCATGTATAGCATTTATTCTGCTGAACAAACTGGCTCAGTTGTCAATCTCAACGAAAATTCGAACAGCATTATTCCTTTTATCGAACAAGGTTGATAACGGCCTAATCTTCGAGATAAATATTAAGGTTTCAACTTCCACGTAACTCCTCAATTAGCATAAATTTCTTGTTTATTGGTTGAATAGAATGTGCTTTTTTTTTTTTTTTTGTGGATGGGAAATCATCTAATGACCCCTCCCGCTCTGGGTGGAGCGGAAGGGAGTGTCAGACTTTTACTGACTAAAACCCACCCGTGTTCCGTCCTTAGCCCTTTCTGTTCCAGGGCAGCGGTTAACCTTTCGGAAAATCCCACCGCCCCGGCAGGCAATAGAATGTGCTTGATTCCGATTGTTGCACTACCGTTATTTTACTTCAGAAATTTAACTGCTGTATGAACTGCGAGTTAAGGTTGAATTAAGAATACTTCTTCGCCTTATTTACTAAGCTGTGATTGAGGGTATAATTACTTTACAAATCATTTCGTTTTCGTGCCGATCCGCTTGTGTATAATATCTTCGTCGTAATATTATCCGATTTTTTAAGTTTTTGAACAGTCGATTTTATTAACCGATTGTATGGTGCGATTAATGTTTTTAATACACTTAAGTCTAAAAACACCGGTGATTATTGGGGCATCTCCACTAAACTTATAAGTAATATAATAGACATCGTAGCCCCCTATCTAGCTGTTACTTTTAATAAATGTGTTGATTTAGGAACTTTTCCTGACCTCATGAAGAGTAGTAAAGTCATACCATTATTTAAATCAGGTAATAAGAATGACGTTGGCAATTTCAGGCCTATTTCTATCTTACCTGCATTTAGCAAAATATTTGAAAAGTTAATACTCAAGCAGCTGATAAGACATTTTAATTTAAATAGCCTCCTCCATAATGAGCAATATGGCTTTACAAAAGGTCGTTCAACTACAGATGCGGGTGTTGCTCTGTTGAGACACATATTTGACGCATGGGAGAAATCACAGAATGCTATTGGAGTTTTCTGTGATCTCTCCAAAGCCTTTGATTGCGTGCACCATGACACGCTTTTGCGTAAATTACGTCATTACGGTGTCCAAAACGAAGCTCTCAACGTAATTATTTCGTATTTACATAATAGGGTCCAATGTGTAGATGTTAATGGTGTGAAATCATCCGGGCTACCAGTTCAGTTAGGTGTTCCGCAAGGCTCAATACTGGGTCCATTCTTGTTCTTAGTTTACATTAATGATTTACCATTCCATTTGACGGGCATCTGTGATGTTGTACTGTTTGCAGATGATACCTCTCTTATTTTTAAAGTAGACAGGAATAGACAAGATTTTGACGACGTAAACAGTGCACTCTCAATAGTTACAGATTGGTTTACGTCAAATAACTTGGTTCTCAATGCCAAGAAAACCAAATGTGTAAAGTTCGCCTTACCGAATGTTAGAAACCTAGGACCCAACATCGTCTTAGATAAAGAGGTGCTTGAAACTGTAGGCTCGGCAATTTTTCTAGGTCTAACAGTAGATGCCAAACTTCAGTGGGGACCTCATATATCAAGTCTAGCAGTAAGGCTCAGTTCGGCTGCCTACGCCGTCAGGAAAGTAAGACAATACACTGACGTTGATACAGCTCGTTTAGTCTATTTTAGTTATTTTCACAGCGTTATGTCCTACGGTATTCTGCTGTGGGGCAAAGCCGCTGATATACAAAATATATTTGTCCTTCAAAAGCGAGCTGTTCGAGCAATTTACCAGTTAGGTGCCAGAGTTTCTCTAAGAGATTTCTTTAAAGATATTGGTATTCTCACGGTTGCATCACAATTCATCCTTGCCAACATTTTATATATTAGGCAAAATTTACACTTGTACACTAAAAATAGTGATATTCACAGTGTTAACACTAGAAATAAGGACAAACTACGTGCCCCCTTTCACCGGCTTCATAAGGTTCATAACTCATTTGTTGGGCTTGGTATAACCTTTTATAACAAGATACCCTCTTCTTTTCTAGACTTGCCTTTTAATGCGTTTAAAGCTCAACTAAAATCCAACCTTTGTTCAAAGGCATACTATTCCATCAACGACTACTTAGACGATAAGAATAGTTGGTCACCCTAGTTTAACGCAAGACAATGTTTATGTTCCTTCTCCAGAATTAGCTTACTGCCAGGTCTTAGAACCCAGCAATGCATAAGTGTGTAAGCTGTCACGCCCTTTATGCCTGGAGGCTTTTATTTGGGTAGTAATTTTTTTTATTTACATTTTAATTAATTATTTTTTAGCTTGAGTACGTATAGTTTTTATTATATTTGTTGGTATATTGGCGTGGCTAGCTGACATATTATGGCAAATAATTTAATTTTATGTTCTGGTCTTGTAATGTTAATTACCGAACATAGATACCTAGTATTGTATACAATCAAGTATTTTTTTTTTAATTGAACAGACAGCTGTGCTGCTGGGGAGTTCGTTGCGCCACTTCTTCTTCCCAGCGATAGCACTAGGAAGTGGTGAAGGGCTGGCGTTTTTGGGGGACTGTCTTTTGTAATTTTGACGTTCAAAAAGTGCTGATTCTCAGCCTAATTTGAATAAATGACTTTTGATTTTGATTTTGATTTTGATTAACTACTTTTTTGAAGGCTAAAATTGTGGTTCTCTGGGAACAGGAACAAAGCATAAAGAAAATAGCACGAGATATGGGCATAACGGTAAGATTTATTTCACTATTACAATTACAAGTTGATTTTTTTTATGTATTTCTAATATTATCATTTTTATTACAGAGAAAAACAGTTCGTAGATGCATACAAAGGTATCAAGCGACGGGTGATGTGAAATGTGATCGCCAAGGCCCTCGCCCAATTGCTTACACTAATGAATCGGAGCGACACCGTAACATTGTGGAATTTCACTCGGTGGAACCCTTCAAAACTACGCGATCAAGTGCTGGAACTTTTGGAGTGTGGCTTAGCACTGATGTAGCGTGTAATGTGCTGCATGCTTCAATATGGTTTCGGGCATGAAAAGTCAACTTCAAGAAGTGATAGACAGTGACGGTCATCCTCTTCGTTATTAATAGGCATTTTACTCAGCAGATTCATTGTGTAACTTATCTGATAAAATTTCATTGGAACATGATCAAGTGTTAATAATTCCCATAATTTGTGGGATCATTAGTAGTTAATCAAAAATAAACAACCTTTATTAATATCAATCCAGTTAGTCCTGTTTACAAGTAGTCTTAGAATGTGTTAACGATGCACCATCTGACCTCACATATTTTTCTAATATTGTGTTAAAAGGGTTATCAGAAAATGTGATAAAAGAGAAAGATGTATATTGCTATACTGTATAGTTTAGCATGTTGGTTCTTCCTCTGTAATTCACAGGCACGAATGACAACATTTCATTTTTTTAACAAGGGTTTTTGTCCCATAAGATCATACAGAGTATAAAAAATTTATGTTTTCACAACTTGAAATAAATAAATATTGTAGTTATGTTTCTAGAAATATCTATAAACGAACCGTTATACCTCACCCAGGGTATCTATTTTGTGTTGAGTTAATATTCTAAGTAAATAACCCCAATTTAACACAGATAGAAAACTGTATACTCAACCTGGAAGTGGATTCCATGAAGTCCTAGAAATTATACTATACTATCATAATTAGAGAAATAAATGAATATTGTTTATGCATCATGCCTAGCTTTTCTTACAAACCTCATTCCTAATTCAACATTTGATTTCTTAAAGAATAATTAACGAAAATCACATAATCACCTAAAAAATAAAAACAATAATGATACATAAATAAATAAAGAACTTAAAATAGGAAAAAAATCAATCATATCATTCGCGGTTTTGAACTCGTGACTACCGCATTGCTAAGCCGCAGTCTTAACCACTAGACCAACGCGCCATTTACGTTATACTAAAAAAAACTTAAACGGTTTGATGTCATTAACAAAGGGGGTACCTTTACTCTGAAGCCGAGTGTACATATCCAACTAACCTAAAAACAACTATGGTTAAACCATTATTTAAAAAAAATAACAAAGAATGCATGGAGTCTTATAGGCCCATTGCGCTCGTTCCATTAATATCCAAGGTATTTGAAAAATACATTTATGCAAATAATATATTTATAAATACCTTCACAAACAAAATATTTTGACAGAGGAACAAAAAGGCTTCCGGAAAAGTAAAACGATCAATATGGCCATCTATGACTTTCTAAATAATGTTTATACGAATGTTGACCAAAGAATACCTGTGTGCTCAATATATTGTGACATGACTCAAGCCTTTGACTATGTGGACCATAATATTTTGCTAAGTAAACTGGACGCCTACGGCATTAGCGGTAATGTCTTGAATTTAATAGAATCTTAATTAATGAACAGGAAACAGTACGTTGAAGTATCTGAAATAGATTATAAAACCAAATGTCAACGAATATACAAGTCTGATCATCGAACGATTACATATGGCGTACCCCAGCGCAGTGTTTTAGGGCCTCCTCTATTGATAATCTTTATAAATGATATGCCGAAAGTGGGTCTGGTTCATAATATCGACAGTCACTACATCGTCGGTCGCTGTGTCGAAAACGTTCCATGAAAGTTACTAGTCACCCTATGTCACTATTTGCCGATGACAGCACTGAAACCATTAAAAGCACAAATGCTCAAAACTATAACGACGAAATCACAAAGACAATAACCTCCTTAGTACAATGGTTAGATAATAATAATCTAAAAATTAATATTGAAAAGACAAAATTAATGATGTTTAGCCAACGGTCAAACACAAATATGAGCATACTATGATAGCCAACGCATAACGCAAGTAAACACATCTAAATTCCTAGGTCTAAAATCTATATATATAAAATTCAAAGTCCTGACTGACTGACTGACTGAGACATCAACGCACAGCCTAAACCGCTGGTCCTAGAGACATGAAATTTGGAGGGTGTATTCTTCGTGAAGTTTAGGTATCCACTAAGAAAGGGTTTTTCGAAATTCCACCCCTAAGAGGGTTAAAAGGCGGGATTTAGTTTGTATGAAAAATCTTATTCATTGAGTTAATAAACTTGAAACTTGGCACGAATACTTATCTAAGTAAATTATGAAGTTGGGCATTTTTCGTTTTTATAAACTACCTTCTAAAAGGGGATTGGGGGGTTTCAAAGTTTGTATGGAAGAATTTTAGCGCGCGGTCCGATTTACTCGAAACTCAGTATTTATACCTAAATTTGAAAGGAAAGAATAATGTGTATCAGGGTTTTTCGAAAATCTGCCCCTGACGGCCTGAAAAGGGGTAGTCAATTTTACAGGGGAGGATTTTACAGCGTGGCTTGATTAACTCGAAAATTGGTATAAATAATCTTTGAGTCAAGTTAATATAATATCCCTGGACATTTCACACAGCACCATTTGTCCCAAGCTAAGCAACCTAATGCTTGTGTTATGGTAACAAGATGGCTGATAAACTACTTATATACATTTTTTTTTTTGTAAATACATACATATTATAGATAGAAAACACCCAGACTCGGAATTCGTTTGGTTAACGAATTAGTAAGTCTGCCTATGCCCTATATAAACTTACCTCAGTGATGACTGTGGACGCTTTACTCATAGCATATCATGGCTTGGTGGGTTCAGTGTTAAGATATGGTGTAATTTTTTGGGGGAATTCAACCAATAGGGAAATTATCTATAAAGCCGAAAAAAAGTGTATTAGGACAATGTTTGGATTGCAGGTCATAGATACATGGAAAAAATTGTTTATTAAGTTTAAAATTTTGACTCTTCCATCTTTATATATTTTTGAGATTGCTGTATTTGTAAAGATCAATCCAAAGTGGTTTAAAAACATGTCGGACATGAATAATCGAAGTCGACGGGATAATAATAGCTTATGTGTAAGAAGGTCTCACACAGCTCTAATGTACAAAAGTGTTTTTTGCATGGCGCCAGTTATATTTAACCGCTTACCGTCATCAATCAAAGAATTGAATGTGAACTTATGAAACGGCTCAAATCATTACTTGTGAACAAAGCACATTATAGTATTTCGGAGTTCATAACAGATAAAAATCTAATGACAGAATGTTGACATGCTAATAAATTATAATAATATATATTGTTGTCCTTGACATAAGGATTTTTGTATTTTTTTTGTTTGTTTTTGTATATTGACATTAGGATTATAATATTGACATCTGTATATTGACATCATTATTATTGTAATTTTGACATCTGTATTGTATATTGACATAGTCTTATTATTAGTTTTCGTTTATTTTGTATTTTATTTTTTCTGTTTTTTGACATTTATTGCTATTGCTATTTATTATTAATTAGTTTGTCAAAATGTGTCATTCTTTATTATTATTTTTTTATAGTCCAGGCTTACTTTTATATTATTAATTTTCTTGTCGAGACTTGGCTGCTTGATTAATCACAAACATTTGTACGCCCTCTGGCTTAACATAGCGCACTATTCTATCTTTATATAACATCATTATTGAACCTAAGTTCAACAAATTAATAAATGACCTAAGACTTGTGCTCAGCAGTTCAGTACTCTGTGCCAGTCAGGTGTTCCGCAAGGCATTCTAGGTATCGTTTTGTGTTGTACGTCGTTACCAGCCAGCTCATCGGTTCAACCGTCATCGCACTGGTTCATGAAACAAGTTCATTTAGCGGTTAGCAGCAATTTGTTCGATAATATGCAATATGTGAATTTATTAGAAGAAATCCGATGGTGTAGAAGTTGATTCGATATCTGGCTAGGTACCACAATCATTATAACACTTTCCATTGCAGGCAACGGACTTCCCGCCACAGCAAAACATCGTATTCCTTACAAATTGAGTGAAAAATGCTCGGCCAATGTTCGCGAGACGTTGACAAATATGACACGTCTCCCTCGTCGTTTACCGACGCGCCGCCATTGCTCGCCGCACATACGCTGAGGAAAAGCGCTTCTTTAAGTCGAACTACTCTTATATTGACTGCTGATGGATGGGCACTAGGTGCGAGCTACTTGTACGCACACCAGGCGCAATCTGCACGGGCCACCACAGACTGTAGGCAGCCTCAGTTTCACTTCGTCCAACTGGATGTTTCGCGTGTGAAGCGTAGTGCAAGTTTAACATTCTGTGGCAGAAACGAAATCGCAGGTATTCGTAAAACAAACTAGTAGTTAGTGAATAAAAAAACGCAAGCGGGCGCGATACGCCACACAGCGTGTCGTCAAATATTTATGAAGCACTCTGTTCGGTACTTGACAACAGGATTTAGGTTAATAAAACGATGTCTTTCCAAAGCGAGTACAAAAAAATTTATTTTGTTCTAAACCTTATACGATATACGCGGAGGATCTTGACACCGCGATTCAGAATTTTACCCAAATGGTACAACGCCATCTATCGAGCTTAAAGAAAAACTCGCAATCAAACATCCCGCCCACCATGGACAGAATGTCCAGAACTAACCTTAAAACTAATAACAAAACTAAATGACCGCCCACCATGAAACAAAAACAAGAATTGATGGGAAGTGTAAACAATAACAACAGTGGACTGTATGTGAACAACAAAAAAAATACAACTAAACCTAACCAAACTAAAACCATAAAAAATCTTATATAATAATCTTAATTCTAAACTTAAATTGTAACTTTACCAACAATTAATGAATACAAATAATAAAGTGAACAAGAACATACTCATCATTTATGAAGTGATAGGAAGCACAATTAGCTTCGACACTGATCTTTTAATAGTAGAACCTTTACAGCGCAATGTAACCACTCTCGTGATTTTGTCCGAGCCAGTATGCTTTTCAGTAATGAGACCATAGAGCCATCTTGCAGGTGGAAGATCATCTTCCATAACCAGCACTACGTCACCCAAGTTCGGTTCCACGGTTTGGTGCGCCCATTTGTTCCTTTGGTGGAATTGAACTAGATACTCACGCGACCACCTGCGCCAGAAGTCCTGAACCATGCGTTGAGTCAATTGCCATCTTCTCAATGTACTAATATTAGAATTCTCGAAATTCATTTCGGGCACGAGAAGCAAGGGCTCGCCTACGAGAAAATGACCCGGTGTTAATGGACATGGATCTTCTGGGTTAGTACTGATGGTGGAAATAGGCCTGGAATTCAGACAGGCTTCTATTTGGGCAAGGACTGTTGTTAGTTCCTCAAAAGTGAGTGTACTTGTACCAATCACTCTTTTGAGATGGTGTTTGGTCGACTTCACTCCCGCTTCCCAAAGCCCCCCAAAGTTCGGGGAGTGAGGTGGAATGAAGCTCCAGGTGGTTCCGTTGGTTGCCAACCAATCGGCAATATCAGTTGCTACACCGGACCTTTCGTGGTTGAACAATGCTTTCAACTCCTTGTTAGCTCCAACAAAGGTAGTGCCGTTATCACTCCACATCTCACCACAATAGCCTCTCCTCGCTGTAAAGCGCTTAAAGGCTGCTAAAAAGGCTTGGGATGTCATGTCACTGACGACTTCTAAATGTATGGCTCGAGTGGCCATACACACGAACAAACATATGTAGCCTTTGGTAGAGTGATAACCGCGACCTTTGCTAGGACGGACGCTAATAGGACCTGCATAGTCCACGCCACTTCTAAAGAAAGGTCGGCTAGCATTGACCCTAGCAGAGGGCAATGACCCCATTAAAGGATGTACAGACCGAGCGGAATGACGAATGCAAATAACACATTTGCGTACGTAGTGTCTAACGATACTTTTTGCATTTATTATCCAATATTTGGATCGTAAATAATTAAGAACTAACTGAGGCCCACCGTGCAACGTGCTCTCATGAGCGTCAGCTATCAGGAGCTGGGTTAAATGTGACTTACGAGGAAGAATTATAGGATGCTTCGAGTCTTCGTGAAGGTTGGCCCTGTGTAACCTACCACCAACTCTCAAAATCTGTTCCCGATCCAGGTAAGGATTGAGCGAGGTAAGTACCCCTTTTTTATTCATTTCTCCCTTTATCTTTAAACTATCCATCTCTGATCCAAAATGCTCTCCTTGACATAATTTAATGCAGGTAAGTAATGCCCCTTGAATTTCAGAATGTGTTAGAAAATTATCGAATTTAGTAGTATAATTATTATTTTTAAATTTTAAGAACCTTTTACAATAAGCTATTACTCTGGTAAGTTTTCTAAGTGATGAATATTTTAAAATTATACAATCCTCATTTGTTTCCTTTACTACTGTGTTGCACGCTACTAATGATTTTCTTTCCTCGAGGTTAGTTTCTTTAATTTCCCTTCTACCATAATGAATTTCTTTATTTTTCAGCCAACTAGGTCCCTGTGTCCACAACTCTAGGTTAGCGCACTCGGAGGGATTCACGCCGCGCGATGCGCTGTCTGCGGGATTATCACTGGACTGGACGTGCGACCACTGACTATTCTCCATAACGGTAAGTATTTCAGACACTCTGTTGCCGACAAAGGTCTTCCAGCGGCTGGGGTGGCTGCTCAACCAGGCGAGCACCACTGTCGAGTCAGTCCAGGCATGTATGTTTTCTTTATAGATACCCAAGGTGTCGGAAACTTCACGCAGAAGTTTTGAAAGCAGCACAGCGCCACATAACTCCAAACGAGGTATGGATACCTGTTTGACAGGGGCCACCTTGGTTTTAGCTGCAACTAGACTAACATGAACGTGACCATTGAAATCAACACAACGAACATAGACAACGGCTGCGTAAGCGACATTTGAGGCGTCAGAGAATCCGTGCAACTCTAGCAGGACGTCAAGTTGACTCGTGTTAATCCACCGTGGCAAACGGAAGTCCCTAAGATGGTTAAGGTTGTTTCTATAACTAAGCCATTCCTTTAACAGGTGATCTGGAAGTACATCGTCCCATTCCAAGCCTGCTAACCACAGGCGTTGGATAAACACCTTGGCTGTTATTATCACCGGCGCAAGCCAGCCAAGAGGGTCAAATAAGCGAGCGATATCAGAGATCACCTTTCGCTTGGTTATGGGGGTTACGGATGGGGGAAGTTGCACAGTGTATCTAAACTCATCTAACTTTCTGTGATAAGTCAATCCTAAAATTTTTGTGAGCGTATCCATCTTAAGCTCCAAATTGTCCTGACTAGCAGTATCCTCATTCATTTTGGTTAACAATTCGTCACTGCTACTGGACCACTTTTGAAGCTTGAAGCCCCCACGACTTAACAATTGATTCAGCTGGTGATAAATAAGTTCCCCTTCAGCGACAGATTGACAACCCGTCAACAGGTCGTCCACATAGAACGATGTAAGGACTCTGTCCGCCACTAGAGGAAAGTCGCTTCCTTCGTCCCGAGCTAGTTGCTGCAGAGACCGGACCGCTAGGTATGGCGCAGAGGACGTTCCAAAAGTAACCCGCAGCAACCGAATATGCTTCAGTTCAGCGTTTGGGTTGTCACGCCAAAAAATGCGCTGATAATTAACGTCCTCATCTGCAACCTTGACCTGACGGTACATTTTCACGATGTCTGCGACCAAACTAATGGGGTGACAGCGCCACCGCATAATAGTTTGACGCAAATCAGGTTGTAGGGTTGGGCCAACCATTAATTCTGTATTTAATGCTACACCATTGTGGCCTGAACATGAAGCGTCGAAGACGACCCTAACCTTAGTGGTGATTTTATCCTCACGCACCACCGCGTGATGTGGTAGGTAGAACGCATCCTTACCTAATTCTGTTTGAGGGACAACTTCAGCATGTCCCAATTGAATGTATTCATTAATGACTGCACTATACTGTGTCCTAAATTCCGGTTCTTTTAATAATCTTTTCTCTAAGTTGATAAAGCGCCTACGGGCAATGACCTCTGATCCCCCAAACGTGCAACTGGGCGAATTTGTTTTGAATGGTAGTTTTACAACATACCTCCCGGTCGCGTCGCGTTTTGTGGTTTTAGAGTAGAACTCCTCGCATTTTTGTTCTTCTTCAGTCAAGATCACACTAAGAACTGAGGGCTCCGACTCCAACTCCCAAAACTTTCGTAAAAGGTCGTTGACATTCGCTGACTGTACTACAGTATGATAACATACTGACTTAGAGATTGCCGACGATGGGATCTCACCAGACAAGATCCAGCCCAATTTAGTCTTCTGGGCGACTGGAGATCCCGGCGGACCCTTGACTAAACCATCCAATAAAACTTCTCCGACCACACGCGTACTCAACAGTAAATCAATTTTCCCTGGCGTATTAAAGGTCGGATCAGCTAATTTTAAGGACGAGAACGAAGCCGATACCTGAATGATCTTCTTCTCGGGAAGATGGGATGTGAGTCTTTTTAATACATAAGCATCGACATATAAAATAAAGGTGGGATCTAGACGTGATTGTAATTTAAATCGTACTATCCACTTAGAGGGTATTGAGTTTCCCTCGTCATCGCCTAGTCGAAATATGTCGGTGTGAGCAGGTGTTTTCTTGAGTCCTAGCAACTGTACTGCAGCCTCTGTGATGAAAGAGACTTGAGAGCCCTGGTCCATCAGAGCTCTTAAAACAACAGCAGTACCAGTTCTTGACTCAACGTTGACCAAGGCTGTGGCTAACAGACCGTGGTTGTGATCATCCGCAAAACAACAAGTGGGTTTCGTATCGCTTTGACTGGAAGAGGTGGCTGCATTCGCCGCCACCACCTTCGTTTCTGCTGAACTATCAACAATTTCAGCAGAATTGGCAGTTGATTTTGGGTGAAGCAGTGTGTGGTGCTTCTTTTTACAAAGGTGACATTTGGTATGTTGACGACAAGAATAGACGGAATGGTTTGTTCCTAGACAGTTGTAACAAAGCTTACTGACTCGTGCAAACTCCCGACGCTCGTCACAATCTTTCTTAGCAAATGTTTTGCAGTGACACAATTTATGGTCTCCCGAACATAATACACAACTTTGAGACTCGACATGAAAAGATTTTGCAGTATTATCACGAGCACTATTTTGTTTATTTGCTTTAGGATCTAAATATTCTAAGGCTCTAAACCTAGACTCCATAAAACTTTTAAACTCGTCACAAGTAGGTAAGTCATCATTGGGACTTGTACTAATTCTTAGTTCCCACAATTTACGGGATTCGGTATCTAATTTTTCAGAGCTTAAGTAAACAACAATTGCATCCCATGAACTGACGTCAATACCTAGACTGCGTAAACCGTGTAAGCAGTCAACAGTTGTATCTAACAGCGTTTTAACGTTTGCAGATGATTCTTTAGTAATCGACGATTGATGGACAAGCCGTTTGAGCATACAGTTAGCTAAAAACCTTTTGTTATCAAATCGTTTGTTTAGAATTGACCAACACTCATTATAGTTAGACGCAGTCACAGGAATGTGTCGAAGCAGCTGTTCTGCTTCGCCTGAGAGATGACTCTTTAAATAATGGAGTTTTTGAACGTCGTCCAGTGTATCATTTTTATGAATTAGTGACGTAAACAAATCGCGGAACGTAACCCATTCGGAATAGAGACCCGTGAACGTAGGCAAACTAATTTGAGGCAATTTCACATTTGAACTGATTTGATTACAATGTTTATTATTATTACTTGGCTTAGCATCATTACACGGACTAGTTTGAAGTAAGTGCTCTTTTAATTCTGACTTATAAGTAATGTACAACTCTTCAGTTACATCATATGTTTCTGCCGTAAAATAAATATTTTTATTAAATTCTTCGTCGGTTGCTTTTTCTATGATGCGCTTATGCGTTTCAACGAATTGTTTCCACTGTACCTCTAATGTTTCTAGTCTCGTTTCAATGTAACTATGTGTGAGACGATCCTTAGGCGATTTTTTATAGTTAATTCTACCCTTTTCTATAATTAATTTATTATTTAACTGCAATTTACCTAAGGATTCCATTGCGTACAGAAAGGCTACAAAGTTTTATAAGTAATAATATCAATTTACTAATATTAAAACGCAACAGACGAAAAATAAAAAGTCAATAAAATAATAATGTTTAGAACACGTTTGAAGTTAGGAAAAAATGGACATAATTATGTAGATTTCCCGTTACAACAATATTTTAAAATAACACACACACGATAAAAATAATCTAAGTCTAAAGTACCACTAAATTTTTAAGTCTCGAACACTTGTAATTGCACTATAAGTCAACCAAGTTGATCTTCAAACTTCGCAAGTCTACAACATAATAAAACACTGGAACTCACAGTTTTGTCTGCCAAACCTCTCCAAACACGTCGCTGCTGCGAGTGCGTCGTCGCCACTCTTAATGTCACTGCTGGTACCGCTGAGTGTCGTCACTGTCCGTGACGTCACTTGCTCACGTCTCGTCGTTCTGCTGTTGTCACCGTTGCTGCATGAAGTGAGCCTCAAAGTTGCTGCTGAGCTGAGCTGGTGGCGCCCCCTGGCGGAGCCGGCCGCAAACCTCGTTGCTGCACTGCTGGACACCGCTGATCACCCACACACCGGGGATATTACAGGCACTTCAGGGCGATCCACCACTGGTTTCTATGCCTCACCAGACGTCACAAAACTGTCACTTCACTTGTCGACGCGATTCCACTTTTCGCGATCCGACTCGATAGGACCAAAATGTTCGGTACTTGACAACAGGATTTAGGTTAATAAAACGATGTCTTTCCAAAGCGAGTACAAAAAAATTTATTTTGTTCTAAACCTTATACGATATACGCGGAGGATCTTGACACCGCGATTCAGAATTTTACCCAAATGGTACAACGCCATCTATCGAGCTTAAAGAAAAACTCGCAATCAAACACACTCAGTTGGAATCGGTTAGTGCGTGCGCGAGCGCGTCCCTACGTGTGCACTGTGCCCGTGCAGGCTGGCTCGATCACTACTGGACTACACTTACCTACTTACGTGATAGTTTCTATAAAGGCCTTTTAAAATCCTTGTTTCCAAATTGATGATTTCTACTTCAATAAGTATCAACTTTTTATTTGTGTTCAGAATGACTACTAATATTGAAAATGTCATAAAAATGCATGCATGTCGTTGTAGCACAAACTGATCTTTATGTGTGTGTATTAAAGTAAAGTCACATATTTGTTTACATGTTTGGAAACTAAATCGCGATCGCCGCATAATTACCTACGTGTTATTAGTTTCTACGAGTAGATGAGTTGTGCACTGCATGTCCAGCAGTTGGTAATGATTGGTCTTTACTTTATAAATATTGCAAAACGATATTGGAATGTACATGTCGACACTGCGTCCGCTAAGTCATCTTCTACAATATAAAAATAAGTCGGGTTTTCCTTCCTGACGCTATAACTCCAGAACGCACGAACCGATTTCCACGGTTTTGCATTCGTTGGAAAGGTCTCGGGCTCCGTGAGGTTTATAGCAAAGAAAATTCAGGAAAAATAGGAGTAGGGTAGGAGTAGGGTAGGAGTAGGGTAGGAGTAGGGTAGGAGTAGGGTAGGAATAGAGTAGGGTAGGAGTAGGGTAGGAGTAGGGTAGGAGTAGGGTAGGAGTAGAGTAGGGTAGGAGTAGGGTAGGAGTAGGGTAGGAGTAGGGTAGGAGTAGGGTAGGAGTAGGGTAGGAGTAGGTTAGGAGAAGTGTAGGAGTAAGGTAGGAGTAAGGTAGGAGTAGTGTAGGAGTAGGGTAGGAGTAGTGTAGGAGTAGGGTAGAAGTAGGGTAGAAGTAGGGTAGGAGTAGTGTAGGAGTAGAGTAGGGGGTAGCACACCACGCGAACGAAGTAGCGCCGGGCAGCTAGAAATAATTTATATGGCAAAACAACGTTTGCCGGGTCAGCTAGTTCTCATTATATAGGTATGTCAAGGTATTTTTGTAACTGTTCCAAGTACATACGTTCCAGAATTTTCTTTTAGGTGATTAAAAAAAAGATGAAGCCACAGACAAGTCTGCTGTGTACACAGACACAGACGTAAATTATTTTAAGTTTATTGGTGTCTTTGTTTCAGGAGAAGTTGGTCTTGGTCCGAGAGGACGCACGGGGCGCGGAGGGGTATACCTTAGCAGCTTCGTCTGTTTGAGGGGCCGGGAGGCAGGGGGCGGAGGTGAGGATTATTCCGGAGCCAATTTTAATTTGATGGACCACGAAGCCTTTTTACGGTGGCGCTTTGTTTCGATACGACTGAAGCTCGTCGCGCGGCCGGGGTGAGCTTTCAATAAAGCTCCATGAAAGCTTTCTCCCTCGAGCTGCACCGCGCCGGCTCCATCAGACTGCTATCTAAATCAATCAATTGAATAAAGGCACGTTATACCGGGCGTTAATGGGACGTAATGATGACAACCTCTGTGCAATATTTAGCTGCGACGTTGTAGAGATAGTCGACGTTGTGACCCCGCAGAGTTGATGTTTGTCAGTAATCAGTGGCTCACGTCGTACTCCAGTCGCGCACTGCGCCACGGAGTGGCACTGTGGTGACACACAACGTAACAGTAGTCACGGAAGGCGCTCGTCGGCACCGCCACTTGTAGTAGCGCCACTGCGAGTACAAAGCGTGACAGTAGGCACGGGAGGCGCTCGTCGGCGCCGCCACTTGTAGTAGCGCCACTGCGAGTACACAGCGTGACAGTAGGCACGGGAGGCGCTCGTCGGCGCCGCCACTTGTAGTAGCGCCACTGCAAGTACACAGCGTGACAGTAGGCACGGAAGGCGCTCGTCGGCGCCGCCACTTGTAGTAGCGCCACTGCGAGTACACAGCGTGACAGTAGGCACGGGAGGCGCTCGTCGGCGCCGCCACTTGTAGTAGTGCCACTGCGAGTACACAGCGTGACAGTAGGCACGGAAGGCGCTCGTCGGCACCGCCACTTGTAGTAGCGCCACCGCGAGTACACAGCGTGACAGTAGGCACGGGAGGCGCTCGTCGGCGCTGCCACTTGTAGTAGCGCCACTGCGAGTACACAGCGTGACAGTAGGCACGGAAGGCGCTCGTCGGCGCCGCCACTTGTAGTAGCGCCACTGCGAGTACACAGCGTGACAGTAGGCACGGGACGCGCTCGTCAGCGCCGCCACTTGTAGTAGCGCCACTGCGAGTACACAGCGTGACAGTAGGCACGGGAGGCGCTCGTCGGCGCCGCCACTTGTAGTAGCGCCACTGCGAGTACACAGCGTGACAGTAGGCACGGGACGCGCTCGTCGGCGCCCCCACTTGTAGTAGCGCCACTGCGAGTACACAGCGTGACAGTAGGCACGGGAGGCGCTCGTCGGCGCCGCCACTTGTAGTAGCGCCACTGCGAGTACACAGCGTGACAGTAGGCACGGGAGGCGCTCGTCGGCGCCGCCACTTGTAGTAGCGCCACTGCGAGTACACAGCGTGACAGTAGGCACGGGACGCGCTCGTCGGCGCCCCCACTTGTAGTAGCGCCACTGCGAGTACACAGCGTGACAGTAGGCACGGGAGGCGCTCGTCGGCGCCGCCACTTGTAGTAGCGCCACTGCGAGTACACAGCGTGACAGTAGGCACGGGAGGCGCTCGTCGGCGTACACAGCTGGTATTGCTAATAATTTCACGCCGCATTACTCGCGGAGATGGCTCGCATTAATATCAACCATTTACTCTAAGTACATCGTAATATCGTCGCGCCTCCCTGCCTCGCCCGCTGCTGTTCGAACGTAGCGAGGCACCAGCACATACACGCGGTGGTAGGTACATAGAATCCGACCGATAGCGGTATTTTTTCAGCCGAAAACGAAATCGATATTCGGTCTGGTTTGCATTTCCGAACAAAATCAGAAACCAAGGTTTTCTTTGGAAAAGACATTCAGTGTAAGTACGTGTACGAAACTTTAAACTTTTCTTAAAAGCGTAATAGTTGTTTAAATAGTTGTTTTCTTATTTTGAAACCACATCGGTTTAAAAAAAAATAGCTCTAAAAACTATACTTATAATAATTAAATTGACTTAAATTGAATTAAAAAAACCAGGGGGGCACTTATAATTAATTCACGCTTTTTTAATTACATTTTTGGCTGGATTGGTGTCCCACAGTTCCCGCGGGCGACTTCATCCCCGTATAGTCTAGAGACAGTGTGAATGAAGCTTTAAAGCTTCATAGAACTTGTACATCGTAGTGATAATTATAATAATAATAATAAATAAATAAATCCCTGGACATTTCACACAGCACCATTTGTCCCAAGCTAAGCAACCTAATGCTTGTGTTATGGTAACAAGATGGCTGATAAACTACTTATATACATTTTTTTTTTGTAAATACATACATATTATAGATAGAAAAACACCCAGACTCGGAACAAATACATGTAGGTCATACAAATATTTGTTCCGTGCGAGAATCGAACCCGCGACACGCAGCGCAGCAGTCAATCGCTTAACCACTGCGCCAACCGTGCCGTCAGATCAGTCGGTGATGCCTCACTTACGTGTGTTACTACACTCTATTACGGCTACGTATAGTTTAGTTAGTTTAGTTTCCTATATCTCCGCTTTCCAAAATCGGAAAAATAGGGTCCGTTTCAATAAAAATCGTTTTATGTCTTCCTAAGTAAATATATTTCAAATCGAAGTTATTTTACGCCTTGCGCCGAGTCGCGTTCGATTGTATTGTGGATTGGTGTCGTTTGCACGTCCACTGCGGGCCGGACCAGGTGCGCGCTCGGTGTCCCTAGGCCGCAGCCAGCAATGGAAGAGCGCGGGGCCGCCCGCACGGCCGCGCGCACTTCGTGAAGCGGCCTGCTCCGGTAAATGGAGGTAGCTCGTAATATATTTTTTCATGTCGGTCATTTGTCTGACGCACGTGGGTTTTTGTAGACATTAAGCGCCTTAAAAAGGGCATTTACCTTCCTACGCTCTGGTGGGGCCTCGGGAAACGTTCCATTGTTTCCGCTGAGCGCAGGGCGGCAATATGTGACGTCACGAGCCCGGCGCGGTGCCCACGCAGGCCGCTGTTATACGGCAGTTTATAGCAGGCGGTCAAATATGGCTCGATTGATAGTTCCAGTTGTAATGACACGGGGCTTTGGGTTACATATTCAGTTTCATTGGGTGAGCATTCTTTTGATCCGGGACTATCGTTTCGGAGTGTGGCAGTACAGCGTGCTGCGCGCTGCGTGTATCAATGTTATGACGTCTACTGTGAAGTCCATGTGTGTGTGAAGTCTGAAGGTGTAGGTGAACGGCGGCCCCATCGTGTGGTTCGGAAATTGTGTCGTGCATGATTGGTAAGTGTTCGCCAGACGACACTCGCCTCGTAACGAGCGAACAGCGACACTTTCGTCTTGTACCCGGAGCCGGAGTGCTCTACGCGGCGATGCGCCATGCTCCGCACGACACTACAGACTGAGTCGAGGTGGACGCCGATATCTACGACGTTCTATTTATATATTTATTGGATCTCCAATACAGAGGCTATACAATTTCATACAAGTCATTTTAGTTATGAGCAAGATAAGATATGATTTTAACTGTTAGGTGGATCTACTCATAACAACACACTACAACGCGCCCCGCGTGGAGGCGCGTTGTCTGCGCCTCGTTGCGCGTTCTAGTGTTTGATCCGCCTTACAGGTATTTCACCTACGTATCCCTAGGAGTAACTGCCTCGATGGTCTCGTGGTCCCTAGCGCGACTGCTGAGCGTGAGGTCCTGGCTTCGATTCCCGGGTCGGGCAAAGTGTTATTGGATTTTCCCATTGGTAATTTCTTAGTTACAGCCCGGAATTTGGATATTGGTAGTGTAATAACCCCGTGTCACGGAAAGCGCGTGAAGCCATTGGCCTTTCGCCTAATCTCTCTCCGGTCGAGTCGGATTGCCGTCTCACCGGACAGTGAGAGCTAGGGCAGAGAGAGTGCCCCTGTGTCTGCGCACACACTTGTGCACTATGATATCTCCGCGCCGAAGGCTGGTCTCCACTGAGATTGGTCGCCATGGCCGGAATTCGATCTGGAAGACTTTATTTTTATTTATCCCTAGTTATAATACTGATACACTATATAGTCGCAGTCGCAGAGCCGAGAAGTGCCATTTTAGTAATTGGTTTATGCAAGGCGGATGGGCTGGCGTAAGGACTGCAGTAACAGCGTGCGGCTGCGGGCGCGACTCTCCTCTGCAATGTGCGCAACTTACCACTCTAAGGACGTGCCTACCCACGTAACGTATTGCGGCGGCTGCTGTGTGTGCTTGCAGTTTAACTTAGAACTAAGAAGTATGGTGCGCATCGTGGCTGCCACTGAGGACCGGCCGGGCGAAGCGCGTGCTGCCTGCTCGAAGAGGAAGATTCTCATTATAGATAAAAGTGTTTTTCAATAAATGTGCGGTCCTTAGCAAACTCCCCACCCCCACCCTTCTGTCCAACCCGCCATTTTTACGCAATAATGTTCAAAGATGATTTTTCTAGGCAAATTAAATAAGTTAACAAGAAGCGAAACTCCGCAGACGTGATGAGTAATAATAACTAAACATGACAAAACGGAAAACTCACTCCTTTTTCGTTCGATGATTTTGTTTTGGGGCCAACCTCTGCTAGTGTAGTACTTGAACTATGAGTTAAGACAATCAGTTTTTTTGTTTTATCGTGTTTAGATCGCAATGCCCATCACATCTGTAAAGTTTAAACAAAAAAAAAAACTGATCCGGGCGTTAACCCCAACAATTTTTATTTATCGTTTTCAAAGATCGACGATATCTAATTTAATTTGACCGTGTATAAATCAGCAACAAAAGCCGCACGGCCGATCGATCAGGTTGAGCTACGCTTGCCAAGGTCGGTCGGTGAGTGGATGGGTGACCATCTTTACATACCGGCCATTTTTACCCTCCTTGCCTCAGACTAATCAATCTATCGCCAATTTAAATGTCTGGGCTAGGCAAGTAGTTAAAAGTTAGTGATCCAAGCCATTTGCCTAGCTGTTTGGTTGAATATCATTCAGGCCGCTCTAGTTGAACGGCGCCGTTTAGTTAAAAGGCTAGGCAGTTAACTGAATGGCTAATTAAGCTAGTTGGCTACAACATACATATTTAGTTCGGAAGACAGAACTATAATTTGGTATCTTGGAGCTGATCTGATGATAGAGCCGGGAGGTGCATAGTGGAACTCTTCAATGGCTACTAATAAACCACTAGAGTTTGGGCTCATATGTTTTGTTTTAACGAGTTCAATAAATTGCATTTGGTGTTGAGGGTCTGATGATGGAGACAGGAGGTGGATAGTGGAACTCTTCAGTGGCTACTAATAAACCACTAGAGTTTGGGCTCATAATATATGTTTTGTTTTAACGAGTCCAATAAATTGCATTTGGTGTTGAGGGTCTGATGATGGAGACAGGAGGTGCATAGTGGAACTCTTCAGTGGCTACTAATAAACCACTAGAGTTTGGGCTCATATGTTTTGTTTTAACGAGTCCAATAAATTGCATTTGGTGTTGAGGGTCTGATGATGGAGACAGGAGGTGCATAGTGGAACTCTTCAGTGGCTACTAATAAACCACTAGAGTTTGGGCTCATATGTTTTGTTTTAACGAGTCCAATAAATTGCATTTGGTGTTGAGGGTCTGATGATGGAGACAGGAGGTGGATAGTGGAACTCTTCAGTGGCTACTAATAAACCACTAGAGTTTGGGCTCATAATATATGTTTTGTTTTAACGAGTCCAATAAATTGCATTTGGTGTTGAGGGTCTGATGATGGAGACAGGAGGTGCATAGTGGAACTCTTCAGTGGCTACTAATAAACCACTAGAGTTTGGGCTCATATGTTTTGTTTTAACGAGTCCAATAAATTGCATTTGGTGTTGAGGGTCTGATGATGGAGACAGGAGGTGCATAGTGGAACTCTTCAGTGGCTACTAATAAACCACTAGAGTTTGGGCTCATATGTTTTGTTTTAACGAGTCCAATAAATTGCATTTGGTGTTGAGGGTCTGATGATGGAGACAGGAGGTGGATAGTGGAACTCTTCAGTGGCTACTAGTAAACCCGTCGAGTTTGCTAGTAGCCCCTAATCGTCATAATCATAACTTCGTGGACTTTATACTTTATTAACTTAATGAAGAATATACCTACTAGACGTAGTTAAAAATAAAAATATTTAGTTTTAAAAGTACTAAAACACATGCTTTTAAAACGCAATACACGCCTACATTCCTACTAATAAAGAAATACGGTTTGTGGTTTGTTTATTAAATACTATGTAAAATGTTATAATTATGATTAAGCACAGATTTTGATGGGCATTGATTTAAAGCAGCAGTGGTTTATTGCAGTTTTGGTGAAAAAATTAAAATTCAAAATGCGCGTATATTGAGCAGTAAACTTAATAAACATGAGTCAAAACATTTAGGGCTTTCTGTCAAACCTTCTACACGTGCAGTTTGTGGGCTAAATACACGCAGGGGACGTACAACGCCCTGCGTGTACAGTATAATAACGCGTTCAGGGTGTTGATGGGGCTGCCGCGCTACTGTAGCGCGAGTGGCATGTTCGCAGAGGCGCACGTGGACGGCTTCCATGCCATCATGCGTAAGCGCTGTGCATCAATGATGGCGCGGGTGCGCGGCAGCCCCAGCGCCATTTTGGCCGCGTGTGCCGGCCGCTGGGACTCGGTACTGATGGCACACTGGATAGGCCTACACGCGAGAGCAAGAGCCTAACCACAATCACTTTTTTGTTCACTTTTTTGTACATTAACTAACACTAGGCTAAAACATTGTTACTAACTACTTTGGATTTGTATTTGTATTTTTACTAACACTAGGTTAAGAACATTGTTACTAAAAAAATTATGGACGAAGTCTGAATTAAATATTATTATTATTATTATTATTATTGATATTTTCCTCAATTCCTAACAGGGGATTCATGTGAAACAGTGCACAAGCTAACCAAACTAAAAAAAGCGGTTCTACTGCGGCAGTCACTCACGTGACCAGCATGGTTGTACCTCCCAACCCGGACGACAATATTCCCCACATCCGCATTATATCACAAGCTGAAGGGAAGGGATCTCTTCACGAACAGGTACTCAAAGGTGCTTCTCGATATAAAAACAAAGACTCTTCTCCGATCGCTCCACAAACGACAAAATACACAATTAGAGTTGTCTGATCAAACAAGTGCTACTTTCCGAGCGCCGCCGAGCATTTCCGCGGCTTGCTGAACGTTGCCGACATCTGAAGGAAAGTAACTCAAAGCGTTTGAGTTCAAGATGGAAGAATAATGCAAATGAGCCAGCTTTGATTGTTAACTTGTACGACGACGAGGCGGCAGCGCACGTTAACGAGCGGAGCGGGCTCGGGGGCGGGGGCGGTGCTACGGGCATGATTATAGCGCTACAAGGTTATGATGGCGCGTGGCCAAAATCAGAACTAACGACGCCACCTTGTTTTTTAATATTTTTCCAGTGACACTCCACAAAACAATTGTACAAATGTTTACCAACAACGCCCCCCTGTCACCGTCATTCGAGCGCTGAAAAATCCTTGTAGCAGTGCATATCCCGGTGGACAAGTTCGCACCTACCGCAGTACATAGAGTGGCGATGATGTCATCACATCAGAGTGACTACTTCACACCGAGTGCAAGCATCAGTACACAGAGTGGCGATGATGTCATCACATCACAGCGACTACTTCACACCGAGTGCAAGCATCAGTACACAGAGTGGCGATGCGGTCATCACATCACAGCGACTACTTTACACCGAGTGCAAGCATCAGTACACAGAGTGGCGATGCGGTCATCACATCACAGCGACTACTTCTCACCGAGTGCAAGCATCAGTACACAGAGTGGCGATGCGGTCATCACATCACAGCGACTACTTCACACCGAGTGCAAGCATCAGTACACAGAGTGGCGATGCGGTCATCACATCACAGCGACTACTTCACACCGAGTGCAAGCATCAGTACACAGAGTGGCGATGCGGTCATCACATCACAGCGACTACTTCACACCGAGTGCAAGCATCAGTACACAGAGTGGCGATGCGGTCATCACATCACAGCGACTACTTCACACCGAGTGCAAGCATCAGTACACAGAGTGGCGATGCGGTCATCACATCACAGCGACTACTTCACACCGAGTGCAAGCATCAGTACACAGAGTGGCGATGCGGTCATCACATCACAGCGACTACTTCACACCGAGTGCAAGCATCAGTACACAGAGTGGCGATGCGGTCATCACATCACAGCGACTACTTCACACCGAGTGCAAGCATCAGTACACAGAGTGGCGATGCGGTCATCACATCACAGCGACTACTTCACACCGAGTGCAAGCATAAGTACACAGAGTGGCGATGCGGTCATCACATCACAGCGACTACTTCACACCGAGTGCAAGCATCAGTACACAGAGTGGCGATGCGGTCATCACATCACAGCGACTACTTCACACCGAGTACAAGCATCAGTACACAGAGTGGCCATGCGGTCATCACATCACAGCGACTACTTCACACCGAGTGCAAGCATCAGTACACAGAGTGGCGATGCGGTCATCACATCACAGCGACTACTTCACACCGAGTGCAAGCATCAGTACACAGAGTGGCGATGCGGTCATCACATCACAGCGACTACTTCACACCGAGTGCAAGCATCAGTACACAGAGTGGCGATGCGGTCATCACATCACAGCGACTACTTCACACCGAGTGCAAGCATCAGTACACAGAGTGGCGATGCGGTCATCACATCACAGCGACTACTTCACACCGACTGCAAGTCATCACACACAGAGTACTACTACTACTCTTAAACCAACGTAATTATGTAGATATAAAGGAGATGGTTAAATTGAAGTATGGACGAATTTCCAGCAATGTCTAGACATGGTACCTAGCAATATGTAATGCTGAATAGCTGAATATTAGTATTTCATACAAAAAAAGTTTCAGGCACTTTTTATATCTTTATAATCCTGAAAATGAAATCGTGTAACTCCTACGTCAATAGGCATAAAAAACTGCAAATAAATTACATTGCTATGAACTTTTACCTAGGTGTTACTCAAACAACACTAGATTTTTGTCCAAAACCAAATCCCTATAGTAAATGTACTCGAGAGATGGGTTCTGGACGCTGAATGGGGCAACGCGCGCAAGAAAACACTCAGGCGGCAGGATTTTTCTGACTTGATTTACATTGGTCAATATAACCTACACAAAATAGCTAAACCTTCCGGAAGTGACAACCCCATCAAAATATGTTTGTTGAAACATCCGTACAGACAGACAGACAGACAAACGCGCCAGGAGGACTTAGTTTAATTAGTATGTGGTGATTGTTAAATCCTGCCTAAACTAGATAACGAATACAGTGAGTAACCAAGGACTTTAAAAGATCATCATCATTAATCCCTAATCCCAATTTATTTGTGGTCGGCGCAACATGTCTTTTTCTTCCATACTCCTCTATTAGTAAAGATAAAAAACTGTGTTTAAAAACATTTTATTTAGATAATAGAAAGCTGGATGTGACGTTGGTAAATTCTGCAAAATTGAATCGTTTCTTTCCACTGCATGGCGTTGTATACTTCTCACAGAACGGCCTCAAGTTATGTGCACTATTGTATGACCAAATAAACGTACATCACTAGTTGCTTCTGAATTCAGCAGCTCATAACAAGGATGACAAATGTTGGCATCCCTTGGAACCTAGAACAAACTTAATTAACTTATTACCCACATGAATTATTTATAATACCTACACATTTGATTATTATGACATCTAAAGCAACCAGTCTGTTGTAGTCGTGACGTGTTGAGACGAGATGAGTCTTTCTGATTCATTGCCATTGAGTTCATTATGTATTTTGAAAACACGGTAAACTACTTAAGTCACATTTGTTCGATGTTTCTTATATTTATCGGTTCTAGAATGATTCTAGCTGTAGATGACTTACCTCAATTGTTAACCATCGTGCTAAGATAGTGAGTAGAAAAGCAGGCAATGAAGAGGCGATATGCTGCCGCAGCCTTTGCGTGGTTACACCGCAGTTTATGCATCGCAGGATGAATTGATGGCAAGTCAAGTCCGTGTCGAGTAGCAAGAGGTCAGTAGGTAGGCAAGCACACACAATAAGCAAGCGAGGGTCAATGAAAATCCAAAATGAAAAAGCACAACGAACAAGCAAACGGCAGTGTTCCAACGATCATAGACTATACACTATACAACGATGTCTAACATCTGACGTTTGTTTTTTTCATAGAGATGGGATTGAACGTCAAGTGTAATCGAATCAATAAAATAATCGATTGGGTTGAAAGATAAAAATATACTTAATGATATTGTTTACATTAATATTGGCAAAATAATGCTTTATAACTCTATAATTCAATTTCGAAAATTATGGTAAGCGGTGACGTTATTAGTACCTACGTATGTACAGGGTGTATCAGTAACGTATTGTCTTGGAGGGAGTGGCGTAGACCATCAAACTGAACAACTGTTTCCATGGGAAAAACATCGTAATATGCTATCCCGTAAAACTCTCCAGTAACTCGAATAAGTTAAAAATAACTTTAATTTCGGAAGTCGCTGTCGTTGGTTCCGCATTTTCATTTTTGACACCGATTTCCGAAATAAAAGTTATTTTTCACTTTTTAGTTGTACATACCTACCCCACATAAATTCTTTTAACACTACTTGCTATGTAAATATCAGTGACAGGAAGTTATTATAACATCATCAATATAAATCAAGTGGAATAAAATCCTATTATTGAAGCTAACTCAAGAACTACATAAGCAAAGTTAATAAAATTATATGGGACCATTCCTGAGGCATATATATTATCCATTAAAAATTATATTTTTTTAGCAAATCCGTCTATATATGAGAGAGATGCCAGTCGAGTAACAGTTATGCCCAAACATACATTAAAAAATATATAATATCCGAATTAAGAACCTCCTCCTTTTTTGAAGTCGGTTAAAAAAGCCTTATATTTCTTATTAAAAAGTTACAAAACTACAATAAATTAAAGAAATGGAAAAAAAAACTAAACTAACTATCTAAGTTGACTAGAATTTCTTAAATTCTATAAAGTTAAGCTTATGTGAAACTTCTGCGCCAGTAAGAACCCGTATTGAAGGTGAAGGCCTCCTCTATAGAATTCCATTTCTCCCTGTCATTCACTGTGTTCATCCACTGTTCGCCAGTCACTGTTACTGTCGTCTGCCCACCGGGAGCCGGTCGACCACTTCTCCTAGTGCCTGTGGCCCGTTCCAAGACGTTAGTCTGTGAGTCCGTCGGTTATCTGTCAAGCTAGCTACATGACCAACGCAGCGCCACTTTAGTGTTGTAGTGTGTGTAAGACAAAGATTACTGACGCTCTGTGCTACTGCACAGAGCGTCAGTAATCTTTGTATCAGTAGAAAGCGATATTTTATGTCACTTAAGATGCCATATTTTGTACGAATTCTGGGAACGCCGAGACCCTTGAATGCAACACACAATGCCAGTCATCTGGCTAGCATGAGATGGGTCCGTGGGCCGTGGGACCGATACCTGAACAAACCCTTGAAACAATTGAGAAATCGTACAAAAAAAGGGATAGACGGGGGCTGAGCGAGTGTGCCGACTTTAGTATGTGGGAGACTGATGTAATAAGTCAGGGCATTCGGTGTAGAACCGCTATAGGATACGGACTTCCTTGTCCAGGCTAGTTAAGTTAGGAGATTTAGGGAATACCAGGAGGCTATGTCCGAATGGGCTGTCACGAAATAGCGAGTATTTGTTATTAAGTTAAATATAGTTGGGTTGGTTGTGACTGGGTGAGTCCTTCATTATAATAATTATCCTAGGCTGACAGAGTTATTAAAGTTCTTATAACTAATCAGACAGAGAAGTGTTGCTGGAAAGTTTGTTGCACCACTTCCCACCTACGATATGGAATAATATTCTGGGGTAACTCAACCGAAAAAGAAACAGCTTTTAAGGGCAAAAAAAATGCATTCGGGCAATGTTTAAGCTTAAAACTACCGATAGTTGCATGCCATACTTTAAATAGCATAAAATATTGACATTGCCCTGTTTATACATATTGGAAGTTGCTGTGTTTGTTAAGTTAAATCCAAATCGTTAAACGTCTTGCCGATGTAGTTTCACGTAATAGGCGCGATAATTCCTTACTGTGTCATCGGTTCGCTAAGACTAATGCGCAAAAGTGTCTACTGCATGTCTCCGGTCATTTATATGATAAAATACATAAAAGTTGGAAAGAATTGCCGCTATCGTTATTTAAAAAGAGGCTGCGAAGCTTTTTGACAGTCAAAGCATAGGTACTATAGTGTAAAAGAATTCTTGACTGATAAAAAAATTGAAACTTAGACTGCTTTATGGTCGAATATGTCAAAAAACGTCAAAACGTCAACACTGAGTCCGTGACGAAAGTTATATGCAAATTGATTTTAATTAAAAAATAGTCGTTTAAAACCTCTTCTTAAGTAGCAAAGTGAACAATAACTCTTAAATATATAGTACAAGTGTTATCCCTTAATTATATTCAGTTTAGAAGAGTAACTTATGACTGAAGTGAAAGTGATCATAAACAAACAATACTATAAACTACGACTGTCTGTAAGTAATACATGACCATACCTCTCCAAATGAACCAGTGAACATTATAATTATTGAACGTGATTGAGTGCATCTGTGTGATAAGATAAACTTAACGACAGTTATTTTTCACTCATTTGAAAGTCGCGCAGTAACAGCGCAACAGGTGATCAGTAGCCGAACTAAATCCGCAAACTGTTTTACCGACAAATGTCACGACATCTAGCGTTGAATCATTGAAACTAATAGTCATAGTATTAACATCCTGAGCTCACGCTACGCCTTTGTAGCAGACTTAGCTTACGCGACCTAGCTTGCGCCACACTTGGTGAGCATAATAATAGTTAGAAAGAGAATATAACTTACAACATGGAGAATATAACTGTACGAAATAAATTGATTAGATCTCATTCTCAAGGGAACTTATCGCCCTCAACTAGTAAAGATTTATTGAATTCGACCATGTTTGATTCTACTATGATAAGTATCCAAAGCGATACGCAAAACCACAATCAGTCATATTCAGAGGACCTTAGGCGAGAAATAAATGAAATAAAAGAAAAATTAAATAGAAAAACACTAAACTGAAACAGCTTATACAAGAACAACAACGTCAAATAGAACTACTGAAAAAAAATACCTGCTCTACTCCGCAGCGGACTAACGTCACTCATCGTAACTCATCCCCTATCTCGAGGAGAATAGTAAGCATGAAAGTAAATACTCCCCGCCATTCTCCTCTACGGCTAGCTAAAGCTACTTGTATAATTTGGCCCCAGCACTCATAAAACACAGCAGGAAAATTCGGAATGTAATTTGGATACTCAGTCAGAAAGTCGACATTGTTACGCTGAGAATACAATGTGCAATAAAACACGCTGTGTTATAAGTTCGACAAGCCCACCTGTTATGACTTCTAACAACAAATGCAGAGTAATTATCCTGGGTGATGGACAAGGTCGGGGACTACGAAGCGTACTACAAAACCTGCTTGGCTCCGCTTACGACGTGATTTCCTACCTAAAACCAGGTGCTGAAATGAGTAAGATCTTAGAATACTCGAAGAACGAAATAAGCACATTGTCAAAAAACCACTATGTGATTATATTGGGCGGGTGCTTCGATAAAAACCCGTATAATATTGTCATAAATCTACATCGCTGGTTGTCGTCAACTGCTAATACAAATGTTATAATAAGTGAAGTACCCAGTAACAGATTTCAATGAATCCAAAATTAACTATTTACTACGATTTATCTGTCGGAAATATAAAAATGTATTGTTCATGGATATGAATTACACTAGATTTTCTCCAAGTAGACGCAATTACGTACTAAATCTTGCGAGGTCTCTATTGAAAGAAATATTATGTATTCACTATCATTTCAAAGCATTGCAATATGAAAAAATGTGTCAAATTAAAAATAAAAAGTCTTTTGTAAGTAAATATGTACAGGTAAACTTAGATTCTGACCAAAACTTAATAGATATACTTAATACAGACGATTTAAATGAACCAATTAATGAGCAAAGTGAATCGGAAAGTGGCAAAGTCGGAAACCCAAACCAGAATAATTTATTTCGTTTATAAATTTGTGGCTATCTTACATCAAAACACTAACGGATTGCTTAATAAATCTGATATGATTTCTGTTTGCGTTAACGAATTAGCTACCCAGAACAATCCTATTGACATACTATCTATGTATCACTGAACACAACATGACGGATATTAATATCATGACGGTACCTTGTCAATATATCTATGCAAACATCATGTACGTAAGGAAAAATTTAAATCTTTTCAGTAAAAGAGGTGACAGACACACATATAGAACTAGAAATAGGGACCAATTAGTTCAACCAGGTTTCAGACTGGCTAAAGTAGACTCTTCCTTCATGGGGTAATGTTTAAAATGTTACAATAAAATACCTCCCCACATACTCCAACTCAATGAAACGAAATTCAAATCTTACATAAAACGCACACTATGTAGCCAAGCATATTATAAGTTGGGGGATTACATCGCTGACAAAAATGCTTGGTTAA
Organism: Apamea crenata; assembly: GCA_949629185.1. Classification (NCBI taxonomy): domain Eukaryota; kingdom Metazoa; phylum Arthropoda; class Insecta; order Lepidoptera; family Noctuidae; genus Apamea; species Apamea crenata. The sequence goes on from OX451377.1 coordinate 74,399, forward strand.
ACGCTGGTCCTGCTCCACAGGACGCATAAATAAATTGATTAGCATTTGGAAATACTTCACACACGCCTACCCTACCTACATACTGTTGGAGCTGATGAAGATCTTAAAATAAGTACTATTTTTGCATTGTATAAATTCAATCTCCTAGTATTGTATAATTGCATAGCACATAAATGTGAGTACTATGTACGTATATACTATAAAGCTACCATTTACTGGGTACGTCTTTCATTGGCTTGAATGTGGCTTGGCGGCTGAGAGTATGTCATGCTCACTCTAATGTCTCGCTGATGGTGGCGCGTGTGTTGGATCATTTAGCTACCTTCAAAATGGTTGAGCTGAATGGTGCTAATCTATGCGTCATGTTCGTGAACGGGCGCCGTCAGTAGGGACTGGTCAACTCTTTGCTGCCATGGCTTATTTTTTATTTAATTTTATATTTGAATTGTTTTTTTTATCTGTTCATTACGGACGCTTTTAATGTTCTGCATCGTTCTCACATGCATAATTTCTAACATGAATGATGTAACCAATACTTTGTAACCATATTATTCTGATTTAAAAGAGTGTCCATGGAGTTTCTTGCCCGTTCTTCTCCATAGGTACCTACGCTTTGGAATGGGCAACTAGCTTCATTTTTCTGACTGACCGACCCCTTGACAATTCAAAAGTACCTGTAATTGGTTTAATTGAAATAAATACTTTGAGTTTGAGTTTGAGTTTTTTTGAAATGGATGGTGACGAAATAAAAATTCCCAATTATAAACTTTCATCTTATTATATGAGAGATACCAGACACGGAGGCTCCTTTATATTAGTTGGAAATAATTTGAAGTATAGAATTCTAAATGAAATCGTAAAACTTTCAATTAGCAACACATTAGAATGCTCTGCAATCGAGCTATTAGATCATAAAATAAATGTTCTTAGCATTTATAGGCCACCAAACAACTCTGCAGGCTCTATTGATAGCTTTTTCATAACGCTAAATAAAATATTAAAAAACTTATGCTCAAATGGAAAGAAGATCGTTATATGTGGAAACTTCAACATTGACACCTTGAAGCATACAAAACTTTCTATTGAATTTACAGAGCTCTTAGCTAGATATAATTTGAAATTAGAATTCAAGCAAGTGACACGATTCGCTAGTAAAACTTGCATAGATAACATAGCACATAACATAAGAGCTTGCAAAGGCACTATGAGGGAATTAGCGCTATCAGATCATAATGCACAAATGATAAAGGTACCAGTCAAAAAGACCTGTTCCATAAAATATTGGTATATCTTGAAACGGGATTACTCTCAAGACAACTAACAAATAGTGACGTCTATAGCTGTTCTGATGCGAACACTGCCTACAACACATTCTCTGATAATTTCATTATGTTGTACGATCTCTGTTTTCCTCAAAAGAAAGCAAAGATACATAACAGACCTAGACCTCAATGGATTTCACGTGGCTTAAAAATATGCAGTAAGCGTAAATGCCAACTACTGTGGCAATATAGGAATAATCCCAATCCAACCACTAAAACTGCCTTCAAAGCATATGCAAAGAGGTATAAAAATATTATCAGACTGACAAAAAAATCCCAAAACGATTACTTTATTAAAACTGCTATAAATAAGAACAAAGCTACTTGGAAAGTTATAAATGATATCAAATCTAAATATCCAAATGAGGGCGTAAATCAATTAATTTCAAATGGCCAAATCGTAAACAATCCCCAAGACATCGCAAATTTATTTAGTAAATTCTTTCTTGACATCAATAATAATAATTCTAGTGTACTTCAAAAATCTTCCAACAAACTGACATATAATTCTAATTCAATATTTATGCAACCGACAATTCCGAATGACATTCATAAAATAATAATTAATCTAAAAAAAAAAAAACCAGTGTCGGCTATGATAACATTATGACAAACATTGTTAAAGATGCAGCCCTTATTATATCTGAACCACTAAGCTTCATTGTGAATTTATGTATAGAAGAAGGCACTTTCCCGGACAAACTAAAAATATCTGTTATAAAGCCAATATTTAAAAAAGGAGACAAAGCTGACATGAGTAACTATAGGCCCATAGCATTAATACCCGTTTTCGCAAAAATTTTTGAAAAGATGTTTAACTGCCTGTATAATTTCTTTGAGTCAAGTAACATTTTTGCACCTAATCAATATGGCTTTCGGATAAACAAATCCATCAATTTGGCAGTATATAACTTTTTACATAAGGTAATGACCAATTTGGATAAAGAGCTGCCAGCTCTTGCACTATACATGGACATGTCGAAAGCTTTCGACCGTGTTGACCATGAAATCCTTTTGAGAAAGTTGTATGCATACGGTGTGAGAGGAAATGTGTATATACTCATAGACTCATACCTTAGCAACAGACAACAGTTTACAGAAGTTAGGAGGTTTAATCCAAGTAATAAAACAGAAGAAATATATGTTTCTGAATCTGGAACTGCTAAATTTGGCGTTCCTCAAAGGAGTATTATGGGCCCTCCGCTCTTCCTTGTTTATATAAATGACATGCCTTCGGTAACTAATCATGACATCACACTATTTGCTGATGATAGCACTGTTTTATTCGTTAATGATAATTTAATCGACTTAGAATCTGACATTAACAAAACAATAGCAGTAATTATAGAATGGCTTAAAATTAATAATTTAATGATTAACATTGACAAAACAAAAATAATGAATTTTAAAATACGAACTCGACGTACGGATGACTTAAAAATACATTATCTAGATAGGGACATAGACGAAATTGAATTAACAAAATTTCTAGGGTTACATATCGACAACAAGCTTGATTGGAAATTTCATATCGATCATGTTTGCAAAAAGCTGGGACAATTTTCATATGCACTACACAGATTGAGCAAAAGAGCAAAGCAGTCTACTTTACTAACAGCTTACCACGGCTACGTTAGCTCCATTCTCAGATACGGCGTAATATTCTGGGGCAATAGTACAGACAAGGAGCGCGCTTTTATTGCTCAAAAACGGTGCATTAGAGCTATATTTAAATTATGTCAAACCGACTCCTGCAAGCCATTTTTTTACAAAGATGAAGGTTTTAACTTTGCCATGTGTCTATATATTTGAGGTCGCAGTGTTTCTCAAAAATAATATTGACATGTACAATTATTACACCCGTGAACGACGCAAGGACAAATTACGCACAGTAGCTAGCAAGACTCATATAATGCATGAGAGCATCTTTTGTACAGCTTCTCGTATTTTTAATAATATTCCGGGGCCCATCCGAATGATTGCAAAATTAGAAAAATTTAAAAAGACTCTCCATGATTTGCTAGTACACAAGTGCTACTACTCTATAAAAGACTTCTTATCAGATAAATCTCTGCTACAATATACGAGTAATCCCACTCAGTTTCGATGCGTTCAGTGACCTATTGACATGTACTTTAATTAATTAACTATTTTGTATAAATTCTTAATAATTTGTAACAAAAAAAAAAAAATGTTAATTTAATTTCTATAATTTCCATGATTATAATATGTACTGACTATTGTATGCCCTACGGGCGGGACATAGCTGTTCACAATTTATTATGTACCTGCCACCTGTATGTACCTACCTATGATCCACAATAAAGAGATTGAATTGAATTGAATTACAATAATGTTTAAATTAAGAATTATGTTTGGTTTTGTGTTGTTTCTTGTTCTGTTTGCATGTTAAAGTTTAGTATTTATAGTTATAGTTTAGTGGATTAGTTCTTATTTTTGTAATGTTTGCATGCCTACTGGTCAAATACGGCTGAACCTATTTCCTTAAAACACAATGTACTTTACCCATATTTGCAAAATAAAATATCTTTATCTTCTCTCCAGCGCAAAACACTAGAAAGTGGTGAAGGGTGGGCGCTTTGGGGCTGTCTGTAGACCTTCAAGAGAGTTGTTCCACGACTCTATTAATTAATAATTCTGACTCTTTGCCATACCTATTATCTAGTAAATCATAGTACTATAATTCTTGAACGTTGTGTTCTTTGCCCCCGGTCAATTAATAGTGCCTTAAGAGAGATTATTCAAAACTCTATTAAATGATGGTTCTTGAGTTTCGAATCTCAACTCTATTATCTAGTGATTCTTGGATGTTGTATTCTTTATGTCAGACCAATAATTCGGTCAGACTGACATGAACACGTGTCTTGCAGATATGCTTGTTGAGTAAAGGGTGAACTTCCAGGGGTTCGGGTGCCCACATCTATCTATCTAATATCCAGTCCAAGGACTGATACATCCTTAAGAGCATGATGCCGACGCAATGCGGCTGGAACTAGCCGCTCCATAGTTAGACAAGGACAGTCGCTTGGTTGCCGCAGGAAAAACCGCTTCGTCACGTTTATCAGTTCGAAAGAACTGCTAGGAACCAAGAACCATGTCTCCAAAAGAGCATGATGCTGACGCAACTATTTGTTCTTTTAGTGTTTCTGACATTACGAACTTAATTTTTATTTTATTCAATCAAGATTTAATTCTTAATACTTCAATATTAAATACCTCTTCCTGATTGGTATTAATTTTTTTTTCTCATCTCTTATATTGCAAAATATAGTTTTGTATAATTTAGAAGCATTTTTTAAATTTTGTAAATGTGTGAACCATGGATCCGTTTTTTATGATATTTTGATGTTGACTTGAAAGAGCATGGCAGTTGCGAGAGATGGGGGCAGCCGTGATGCGGCTCCGGGTCAAGAACGTGGCACCGGGGCCCGACGGGATCCACGGCTGTGCGTTAGCCCTCGCTCTCAAGGAGCTTGAGCCCCAACTAAGAGGACTACACAGCGTGCCTTGAGCGGGGCCAGTTTCCCTCTTTGTGGAAATCTGGTCGTCTAGTCCTGTTCAGGAAGGCGGGGCGCCCTGCGGACTCGTCATCCACATACCGGCCCATAGTGCTGCTAGACGAGGTGGGTAAGCTGTTGAGCGAGTAATCGCAGCCCGCCTCGTCGGCCACTTCTGCAGAGAGGGGCCGGACCTGGACGACAGTCAGTGCGGGTTTCGGCATGGGCGCTCCACCATACACGCTGTGTCGCGAGTGAGAGTCCTGGCGTAGGAAACGGTGTCCCGGGGTGGGGTGATGTTGGCGGTATCCTTGGACATCTCCAACGCCTTTAAAACCCTGCGCTGGAGTTGTATTCGGGAGGCACTGCGGTATCTTTGAGTGCCTCCCCACATCATTGAGGCTTATCTGTCGGAGAGGTGTGTCACCTACATGGGACGTGATGGCAGAAACCAGCGCCACATGTCGTGCGGCGTTCCACAGGGCTCGGTCCTAGGCCCGCTCCTGTGGAACGTCGGGTACGACTGGGTGCTGAAGGGCGAGCTCAGACTCGGGGTAGACCTGACGTGTTATGCGGATGTCACGCTGGTCACTGCCCGGGGGAGCTCGCACAGGGAGGCAGCGTTGCTGGCGATGGCTGCGGTCTCAAAGGTGGTGGGCCGCATACGTCGCCTAGGCCTGGAGGTGGCCCTCAGCAAGTCGGAGGCCATGGTGTTTCATGACCCCCGGCGGGCGCCGCCGCCCGGCTCACACATCGTGGTCGGGGGGGCTCGGATCGCTGTCGAGTCTATCATAAAGTACCTGGGATTGGTGCTCGACAGCCGGTGGGACTTCGGCCCCCACTTCCAGCGGCTGGCACCCGAGTTGTTGGGCGCGGCTGGGGGGATGCCGCTCAACATTAAACAGAAAGTCATGGATAGCTGCATCCTCCCAACTCCTATACGAGTAACTCGACCCAAACATATGGGACAGCTAATATTTTTTCTTATAATCCTACAAATTTCAATTCAATTCATTTATTTTTTCACATCATAAAATCCAATTAGATACATACACAACTTAGAAAGAAAGAAAAACGTTTATTTGGACACAGTTCAACTTAAATACTAGTGTTAGTACATCTATAATAATTGTTAGTTACAAAGGTCTTAAAACTATGTTAGTATATTACACTACCAACTAAGTTAACAGAAACAATGAGCACAGAGCATTTTCTTCAAATACATATATACGTCATCTGCCTAGCCTTTTCCCAACTAGCTAGGGCCGGCCTCCAGTTGAACCGGATGCAGCTGAATACCAGTATTTTATATAGAGCGACTACCCATCTGACCTCCACTATCCAGTAACTGGGTAAAATTTAGTTCAACCAACTTTGGATCATAAAATTAAACTAAAATTAGAAATTATTAAAGAATTACATTAGAATTGATAATTATACATTTAAATTTAAAATTATACATTATTATTGAAAAGAAAAATTGAATTTATAATAAATGAACTTAATTAAAATAATATCTTAACACTAGCTGACCCGCGCCCACTTCGTTGGGTGGTAAACATTTTAACTTGTGATGAAATTGTGAGTGTGGTTCGGTTAGTACTGAGTGCTATGATTTATTTCCTGACTGCCAAAAGGAGGGTTTGCATATGTATGTATCTATGTATTTGCATGCCACTTTGGCTATCGCTTAGCGCTAGACTCCCTATCCCTTGTTGCAGAGACATGCTGCCTTAAATCATTGAGACGCTGCGCACTTTCAGCGCTAGATTCCCGAGCACGGGCCTGCGATGTTCTCGCGCTTTGGCTAGCGAGCCGCTGCGAGCGCTCAGGGCCAGACTCCCTATCCCTTTTTGCAGAGACATGCTGCCTTAAATCATTGAGACGCTGCGCACGTGTAGCGCTAGATTCCCGAACACGGACCTGCGATGTTCTCCAGCTTTGGTTAGCAAGCCGCTGTGAACGCTCGAAGCTAGATTCCCCAGCGCGTTCTTACGAAATATTTTCTTTATTCCTCGAGAGGTGCTGATGATTTACAAGAGCAGACTCTTCCGTACGGCGTACTCGAGCTGCTCTTGTCTGGGATGTCTGACGGGAAATTTGTGATTTCCTTTTAGGCATGATAAACAATCGCTGAAACTGTACGATATCCCAAAAACAGAAATACCACAGCTTCGAACTCGAAGAATGAGAACGAAGTAGTGTTTGTGTTTTAAGAAACCGAGCAACCAAAACAATTTTAAAAACCAACAACGACATTCAACCAACCGCGTACAACACACCTACCTAACGACGAAAGTTATACAATAACTGGAGAGGGTCATTAATCCGCGGAAAATCTTAACGCGATTCAGAAAAATGACATAATTGCACAACGCCATCTATGGGTAAATGGATAAAACGTCCGTACAAAGCATGTTCTAATGCGGTTCGTGAATGGACGGCGGCATTTTGCGATTTAGTAATTTTATATTATCTTCGAAACTATTTAACCAATTGACATACTGTTTCGGGCAAATCGTATTTCTATGATGTTGTTGTGATCAAAATAATATTTTTTGCGATAAGCTTTAATATTTTGTTGTTTAAAAAATCGTCCAAAGGTAAGAAAGTCGAAAAATACTTTTTTTAACACAAAAAAGCTACTATATCTGCTAAAATATAAAAGATAGAAATATGGTGTCGCAGACTTTTTTGTAGAGCTATATAAAGCGGACCAGGTTGTCATACATTGTTTTCAATTATATACAACTGTTAAGGCAGCGCATGCAAATAACTCGGTTGTAAGAGGTATTTTTTTCCGCCTGGCTAGACAAAAATTGAGATAGTTCGGCTAATATGCAAGATATCTTTATAATTTATAGCCTATAGCACTCACGAATAATGTAGCTTTCTACCACTGAAACAATTTTTTTTCATTTTCATTACTCACTTCACAGGTTTTTTCTTTTTTTTGTTTCACTTTCATTATTCACAGGTTCATTACTTCCGGAGATTACCCCCTACATACAAACTTACAAACAGATGTTACCTCTTTATAATATTAGTAATAGAAGTAGATATAGATTAGTCAGTACGTGAATCATACAACAGTGGTTCTCGTACTGACAGTCGAAACGTTCAGCAAAAGCGCTCAGGATATTGTTGCAGACACAACAGGGGTGTGCACCGCTTGCGCATGATTGTGTGGAAACTATCCACACGCGCCTCGGCAAACATCCCCGATGCGCTACAGAAGCGACGCAGCCTCAAGAGCACCCTGAACGCGTTGTTGTATTGGACGCGTAGAGCACTGTATTGTTTCTGCATGTAACCCATCTACCGACTGCCAGAAAAAAAGGACGTTCAAAATGCCCTAAATAGGGCTATTTGACGCCCCTCGAACACCGAGCAAATCTGCGGACAATCATATTCGCACGAACAGACAGCGCCCTATGTTCCCTTTCAATATCTATTGAAAGTGAACACAGGGCGCTGTCTGTAGACGATGCAGATGCATCGTCTTCCAGGTCAGAAGTTAATAAATATCCATGATACTTAAACGTATCAACTCTATTAAGTGGGCATCCGTTGAGCTTAATTTCCGGCAAGTAACCAGGACACCTCTCCTCTTGGTCCAAAACACCATGCACTCACTCTTATTCGTGTTATACAAAAAAACATGCTCTTCAACCTGTAACAGATACCTGTCAGAGATGCCAATCAGCCTAGAGCTAGACACACCATAGAGGCGCTCAGCAGCACCATGTCATCAGCGTAACTGATATTGTTTAGGCACACACCTCCAATATCGCATCCGACGTGCGTGCTGCTGAGCATCTCTATCAGCGCATTAACATAAAGGTTAAAGAGCTTCGGTGAGGTTAGCCCCCCTTGCCTCACGCCGCACTTCAACCTGTATGGGGCCGAGTAAGCCCCCGACACTCGAACAACATGGACCTGATTGCTATACCTATATTGAAAGATACGGATCAGTATGTCTGGCACTGTCGTTTGCTGCAGTTTCTGCCACAGCAGATAATAGCAAACCAGGTCAAATGCCTTCGACAAGTCGAGAAAGCTAGCAAAGACAGGTGTATTTCTATCAGTGTAGTACTTGACAGTCTGCTTTAAACACAATACATATGTAGCTGTTTCTGTAGAGAGACCTAATATTACAAACGCGAAAGTTTGTATGGATGGATTTTTGTTACTCTTTCAAGCAAAAACTACAAAACGGATTTGGATGAAATTTGGCACACAAATAGTTTATAACCAGACTAATACATAGGACACTTTATATCTCGATATGCCACGGGATCGAAACTTATGCGGGTGAAACCGCGAGGCGCTACTTGTATTTTATAAATGCGAAAGTAAGTGTGTTTGTTTGTCACCTTTTGACGCCTAATCCAGTAAACCGATCATTATGAAATTTTGCATATACGTGGTCAGGGATACAGAAAAGGACATGGGTACCATTCATCATGAAAAGAATACTGTCCCCAGGAAAAGAACAATAACTTTCGACGGTCATAATTGATATAGGACGCTAGATGGAGGCTACGTGTCTTTCGAATCACGATTGAAATATGACCCGACTTTCTGAGCAGTATTCTGACAAAAAGTACTAGGCTTGCATGAATTCATGATAGTATTTCAATCATAAGTATTATGCTTTTAATAGGATTTGGATGACATTTGGCACACATATAGTTTATTATAACCTGGATTTACACATAGGATACTTTTTATCCTGGTAATACGTTTCCGTGGGATAATTTCCGACCTACCTCCACGTGGCCGAAGCCGCGGACAAAAGCTACTAGCTACTAGAAGTACTAAACAAAGAATTTACACCAACATCTTCAGTATTTCAACACAGTAAGTTGACGAATCATCGCGAAGTTTCAAGCTGAATACCTTCGAGCTACACCTCGTGTCTCTCACTAACACCTAGCGACTCGACCCTGTTTCACATGGTTCTTAAGACTTGAGAAAACATCGAGTTTTTATTTTATGGTAGTTCAATACACATAAACCTTTCGAAATAAATTCTCTAAATGACGGTATAAACCGCATCAAATCCGTCGTGTAGTTTAGAAGAACAATGCGGTCACACAGACAGACACGACAACCGAATTTATTTTATAATATGTATAGATGTATAAATAATTAGATTAGCCAATACGTGTGCTGTTCACGTAACATCTCACTCAAACAAACATGGGGCGTATCTCTAAAGAGGTCATTAACAATAATATCCGCGGCTCATTCAATCGACAATTGACTCGCTCGAGTGGCTCCCGGCTCGAGCCGATATTTAAAGCGTGTACTACACTGAGCCACCCCGTGCCCCCGCCCCTCACCGTACCCGATGTGTGGGACACACACAGGCTCAGTTCATTTTATTAGTCGCTTTTTTATCGGCCAGCCGAGTATGAGCCGCGCCTGACACCGAACTACGAAACTGCTCCGTGTTCACAAGCTCCGAAGTACTTTCATGTTGAGGTTGTGGGAAGAAGGAAAGGTGGGTTCCTTTGGAGATGCTGTTCATTAAATTTTAATGAGATTAAGATATAAATAGGAGCACTCTGCTGATAAATCTCGTTACACTTGGAATACTGAGGATATTTCCTTCCATTCAAATAAATCCGCGACGATATTTATAAATAATGTTCGTTACACTGTTGGCTTGTTTCCTCTACAACTACAAATTTGTTTACAAACGTTGCTTAATGTTAAATTGGAACAGTATGCTTAGCCACATGATCACACTCAAGAGGCGCACTCTTCGGTGGCACTTACGTCGGAACTCGTCGTTCGCAAAACTCTGAGTGTGAGGGGTCAGTGAAGGGCGGTCCCTTCATTGTTCCTCTTGGTCCAGACCACGCAGACTCTCCTCCCCGCGACTAGCACCCCTTCCCCTTTCCCCTCTAGCGGCTGTCCGGCCGAGATTGCAGTGCTACAACTAAATTGATTTAAAAAAAATCCTATTCGTTGTATGAACGCCGACGGAGTTCGAACGCGTCACTTTCACACTTGCTGATCTATCCTTGCCGCACCACACTAACACGGCGCCAGTTCTATTTATTTCATTTGATAGTTTTTGGAATACTTACGGCGAGGCATTTGTTTTAATAACATGAATAGTCCAAATTCCAATATAATTAATTACAAGTTTCCACAAATAGATAAATAAGGACGAGATAACGCATACAGTGTTCAATATTGTTGATTTACGTAAACACAAGTTGAGACTATTATGAAATGAATAACATTATATGTATTATTGATTATATATGAATTCTTTCAAGTTCAAGTTATCGAAGAACTGTGTTCAAAAGTCATGTTAAAGAAAGTAATATAACATAACTGATGCCTTCAATACATCGCGTGCGCGTGACGACGTGATGACGATCACATGACACTCTTCGTGTGATCAACAGACTTGTACGTGTCATCTTTTCTGAGAGACGCACGGGAGTGGCGAGGGGTCGCAAGAGGGGAAGGGGAATAGTATCGAGTATAGACCTTTGACACAAGTTTTTGATTGGTCGGTCGTAAGGGTCAACTGTATGTTCAGGTACGCACGGGTGATTTTTAAAACGAGTAAATTTTTTATCTGGCAAAGACTTTTAATACTCGCTAGGCGGTCCTTTGAAAATCCAGAGCGCGTTAAAAAATAGCCTTTGGGAACGGTGGCTCAAATACACTAACTATGGTCAACTAGTTTCTTATAGAAATCTTGTTGAAATTATATACGTAATTCCTGTTCTCTATGGGTAGGTACTGTAATTCTTATTTTCAAGACGCCCCACCAACCCCCACCGACCCCCGCCGACCCCTGCCGACCCCCGCCGACCCCGCCGCCGCACCGCGCGTGGTCGGGCATCAGCAGTCACTTCGCGCCTACTGATGACAAGCGACACGATGCAACCGTTTGATGATTCAAATCCCTGAATACGGATATTGAGAATTTAAAAGTTATTATTTCGACTGGCTCAGTGTATTTCATACATTCCGACGTTGCAGTGTTATGCGGTTGTCGTGTTAAACTGCTATTAACTAATAACATGGTAGTACTGTCATCCTCCTCCGCCTAACCCCTCGCGGATTACAGGCGTGATATTGGTATTATGTGTTCAGCAGAGGATATCTGAATCGAAACAGTTATCTGACAGCTTCAATACTCAGTCATTTATAATTGCATTCTACAATGTGTACTTAGGTCGGAACTTCAGATTTAATTAGATCAACATGGACCCCGTCGGACAGCAACATACTCGTATAGGGGAAGCTTTAAAACTGAACTTATATATTCATAACTATATCTTACTTTATTAGGATTTTTTTTAATGTATGTATGACGTATTATTTACCGAGAGCTACTGCACCGTACTACCATACATGATACTAGTCATATTTTCCAGTTTAATATCTGAGTTCAGAGATCAATTGAAATTGAAATCTTCTTATTTGGCGAAAGACAGGGAGGACCCGCACATTTCGCTCTAATAATAAAACGCCCGTATTTGCGCGGCGTGTATGTCGTGTCGTGTATGTGCTCGGCTATGTTGTACTCGCGTCATGCACGTGGGTCGTGTGCGCGGCTGCATCGATATACATATATAATGCACGTAATGTTCAGAAGTACGGAGATGTTGACTTTACTTCTTTTCGTAACAAAAAGAGCTCGGACTGGCGAGTATTTATGGTTCTCTACTCAAAGGAACCTTAAGAGGTATGAGGGACAGGGAGAAGTTCACTCATCCTCCTTAAACCTATCAATAAAGCCTCGCTGTCTGTTGCAGGGCTGTATAATAACGATATGCAGCCACTTGAAACTTGGTATACATGACGTTACTTTAACCTATAAGGAGGCAATACAAAAATAAACAAAACGTCAATAATTTAGATGTACGACACCCGTTGCAATGAAGCGGGTGTGTGGCATTCACGACGTTGTGTTCTCACATTCTGACATTCATGATACTCAAAGTCAAAGTACTTTGTTTGGCAGAAACACGGTATATGTATAGGATGTTCATACTCGATTGAATCGAGCCTCGATTGTCAGGAAAGTGATGTATTAGTACCGCAGTGAGTTGGTGTCGCTGTCAATGTCCACGGGCGATTACTTCTAGAACACAAAGAGGCAGCGGCAATAAAGTGCCATTTACCACCATACCACCACCACCACCATTGTGTATCATTTTATTAAATGTTCCGCTTCGATGCTAAATAATTGAGGCCTCTTCAAGTCGGTCAAAACAGGTTATAAATAAAGGCTCCAAATATGCTGGTTATATCTCTGTCATAACAGTTTCTATTGTAAGTGGAGCTTTGGGCACAATAACAAGTGCGAGTTAGACAGGAGATAAAAAACAAAAAACATGACGGATGAAGTGTGACGTACGTACTTTAGCAAGTACAACTTATCAACACAGCCGCATTGCACGGTTGTGTTTTATGTTCCGTAACTATTAAATTGCGTAGGCAACAAATAGTCAATTAATAACGATTACTTACATAATAATACCACTGAATGGGCGTGCTAATCATTTATTGGAGATCCGTTCTTGCCAGCGGCCCACAGGAAAGTACTGTCGGGATAACAAGTATCCTATGTTCAAACTCAGGTTATGGTCACTTGTGTGCCATATCGAAATCCGTTTAGCCGTTCAGACACGAAAAGGTAACATACAGACAGATAGAGTTACTTTTGCATTCATTCATTTATTTATTCATAAACTATTTACATTGTGTTGAACATTACATATTAAATAAAATTATCATATGCAGAACCAATACCAAATTAAATGTTATTTAAAATTATCACATGCAGAAACAATACATTAATTATTATAAAACAAACAATACATAGAAAAGCCTAATTAGCGTTTATGTGAAATGTCTAGTTCGAGAGTCAATTCGTATAAAATATGTCACCCAATAAAATATATAATGTCAAATTAATTGCAGTTATAATGTCAACAATATTAGGAGTACAAAATTTCATCAAGGTCCTAGTGGTGATTATCATTTGTCATAAATTCTGACACCGAGTATAAACATTTTTCCAACAGGAAGGCTTTCAATTTAGTTTTAAAAGAGTGAGAGCTATAAATTAATCATTTTAAATCAGTGGGTAACCTATTAAATAACTCCACTGCTTGGCATCTGGAACAATGCTTAGCTATGTTAAAATTTGGTGTCATTTTGTGTTTAAATTCCTTCCTTCTTGTGCTTTCTCTTACATTACGTTCCTCTTGTGATTCATACTCATGAATATACTTAGCAAAGTGATTTAGAATTACTAATATATAAATACTTGGTACTGTTAAAATTTTCAATTCTTTAAAAGTGCTCTCTACATGAGTCTCTTTGTGAGATCCTAACCATAGTCCATAAGGCACGTTTCTGTAAAATAAACGCTTTCTGACAGTTATAGCTGTAGCTGTTACCCCAAAGCATTATGCTGTATCTTAGACTGTATATTATGCGCTGGTAGAGTACCAGCGCATAATATACAGTCTTTAGTTGCTTTAGATCCAACATATCTCTAAGGCTCCTGAGTGCATAACATACTGATGAAATTGAAGAGTCAATAGCAGCAAGCTCCTGTTTCCAATTTAAATGCACATCTATGTGAATACCAAAAAATTTGACTTTGTCCACTAATTCAATATTGTCTCCTTTTACTTGTATATTCAAATTGTCGTTATGTCGAGTTGTAGTCTTAAATAAAATTATGTAAGTCTTACTTGTATTTAGCAAAAGGCTATTTGCTGTAAACCACTCGCAGAGATTTTGTAGGCTTTTATTTACATTTTTGGTCAATTCTTTTAAGTCATTTGCCCCAATTATTATATTTGTATCATCTGCAAAAACAACAAGTTTTATATAATTTACAATAAATAATTGATATTATGTGCAAGGCTGACTCCACTTGTAATGTACTACCGCTTCTGCCCGCGGCTTCGCCCGCGTGGATGTTGGAAAGGATAAGAATTAAGTATGAATGTCCTTCCCCAGGATGCCATCTATCTCTTTGGCATCTGCTGGCAGGCTATTTTATTGAAATCCGTTCATTGGTTTAGGCGTGAAAATGTAACATACAGACAGAATTTATAATTTTATGTAGGTAGTATAGCACTTTGCCCGGTACTTCGTCCGCGTGTACTTTACTCTAAAAATTTCGAAAATGTATGTATACGATCTTTATCATTTATTTATTTAATTCTGGTTCATTTTAAAGTTTACAGATCAAATAAATAAGAATTTTGTAATATACCTTGTCGTCCCCTTTTACCACGACAGGCTTTGTTTTAAAAAAAAGCGTTAGATACGTTCCCATTGTATGACTTAAAGATTATTTATACCCATTTTCGAGTAAATGGAAGGAAGCAGTAAAATTCACCCCTTAAACTTTATTACCCTTTTCCACCCCGGTAAGAGACGATTTTTGAAAACCCCTTAAAACACATTATTTTTGATTTATGTATTAGTACCGAGTTTCGAGTTAATCCGTCCGAGTGGTTTAATATTTTTTCTTATCTATTAACTTTTTCACCCCCTGAAGCCTCTGTGAGGATTTTTTTTTAAACTGATAGTGACCATCTGTATTAATTATTGAGGCAAATATTGCCAAGTACGAGTATCAAGTTTATTAACCAAAGGAAAAAGATTTTTCATACTAACTTTATCCCGTCTTTTCACCCCACAGGCGTAGAAAAAAAATATATTGGGATGTTTCCATATTTTGACTCAAAGATGATGTATACCAATTTTTGAGTTGATCAAGCTACGTAGTAAAATACTACTTAAAAAATTAACTACCCCGTTTGGCCCCGTCAGCGGTCGATTTTCGAAAGACCCAAAAACTTATCATCGTTTCTTTCCTGTCAAAAGTATTAATACTGACTTTCGAGTTAATCGGATCGCGCATTCCAATTCTTCCACACAAACTTTAACACCCCTATATCCCCCTTTGTGGGGTAGTTTTAAAAAACTTACAATGATAAACTTTATTACTTACTTAAGTATTCATACCAAGTTTCATGTTTATTAACTGAATGAATAAGATTTTTCATATAAACTGTATCCCTGCTTTTCATCCCTACAGGGGTGGAATTAAAAAAAATCGTTTGGAATGTATTTACAACTTGACTCAAAGATTATTTATACTAATTTTAGGGTTAATCAAGCCATGCAGTAAAATCCTTACTATACCCCCCTTTTCAGCCCGTCAGGGGTAATTTTCGAAAAACCCTGAAAAACATTTTTTTTTACTTTCGATCCTAGGTATAAGTACTGAGTTTCAAGTTAATCTGACCGCGCGCCCATCCCCCCGTTTGGGGTGGAATTTCGAAAAACCCTTTCTTAGTGGATACCTATTCTTCACGAAGAACACACCCTCCAAATTTCATGTCTTTAGGACCATCGGCAACGGTTTAGGCTGTGCGTTGATGTATCAGTCAGTCAGTCAGGACTTTGAATTTTATATAAATAGATAACAATGTAAAATATGCCGCCTTCTGCCTGTTCTGTAACATTAGCTAAACAACAAAACTCGTGCGACATTGACTGTGTGTGCGACACACGTCTTAAACCTGTGTGTATTAAGATATAGTTCCCCGAGACGCCATTTGTTGCGAGAGCGGTACGTATGGACACATTCATAATGAAACGATTCCATCGACACCCGGCGGGGTGTGCTGTGTAGATGTAGATACAAGCAGATGAGTTGAGAGGCTACGTGACGATCACGCTTTGTTACAGTTTATACTCATTAGGGGAGCGTTTTGCCGATGTTAGCCAATCGGATTGAGAACACATCTTGATCATTTTGACACACACACACCCCTATTCTGTCCATGGTAATTGTTGTATGTGCCAGATAAACCTTCTACAGAGAGCCAAAGGAAGAGAAACGACTAACTTATTGCGTTTAGAGAAAAAGATTTGCGCCAGAATTAAATGAAAACATTACACAATAATTTGTCAAAAATTCTATCTCCTTCTGAACAGATCTCGTTAATAGAAGCATTCCGTCAGACTTAGAAACAGACAGCAAGCAATGTGTTGTGTAATGTTGATCCATCGCAGGCTGTGTTTGTGCGACAGGCTCGTGAATGTGTTCGTTGCCACCGACGGACGCTCGCCACATTGCTCTCGGAGCTTAGATGTTCTGTTTGGTAAAATTATCGACGTCTTTAAATCTGTTAATTACTGGTGTCGCGGACACTGTTGTTCGACGAAGTGATATTGTAAATAAAATTGACTGCGAGATTTACCTACACAGATAAAAATCTAACATGTCACCCGGAGAACGAAAAGTATGCACCTTCTGTGACTTGAACCCACTTCCTTAGAACAGAAGCCAGTGTTTCAGCCACTGTACAATAGAGCCATTCATTATAAACGATACGTGTCAAGTGTATTGTCCTATATTGTTTTCTGTTACGTTGAAGTTAACTAAGTATGTCGTTCAACTAGTTTACAAAATGTTTCATTGCAGTTACAATAGTAATGTTTTATTTAAGTTATAAAAATACAATGAATGCACAGTAAATTAACTTGTCAACCGTATGTAAAACGAGAATTCTAGTAAAATAATGTTTAAATAACGGTGCACTTTTAACTGAGTAGTATTCAAAACTAAACTAAACAAATGGTATCGCTCGCACGCCGCCAGCGTGCAGCGGGCGCGGCGCGCTAACAACACCCTACTACGAGTAATACAACGCGAACATTTAGACGATCTCATTTGTGAAGCTGTTAGTTTTGACAAGCATTTTGATGAGTTCCGCTGATTACTATGAAAAATTTCGGGCATAACTATAAGCTTGTCATTAGGGGGTATAAGTTGGAATTTCATTGTTACAAATGGGAGCAATTGCTGACATTAGAGGTGGTTGCCTGAGACAAAAAAAATATATGCGTATCGATTTGAGAATTTAAACCAAAACGGCTAGGTCTAGTGCAATTTAGGTTTAGTGTTGCCTCAATTTCGGGAGCCTCCTTTTTTTTAATAATAACAAACCCGCAGGGCAGCATATGGGGAGCTGTTGGGCAGTAGCGACGCCACGGACCCTATCTACCGGAAGAAGTCTTGTTCCTCACCTTTGGCTTGCCTTTATTGACCGGCTGGAGTGAACACTGACAAGGAAAAGAGCTCCCACCTCATTCTTGCCTTTATTGGCTGGATTGAGTGGAGATTCGCCAGAGCAAACGTGCTTGGAGGAAGCAAGTATTTTAGTAAGATGCTGGTAGGGATCTCGACCGTACTTCCGGGATTGTCCTGATAGCCGTGGAATACCTCTCCACTCCTCCCAAGTACCTCAGGATATGTTGCCCCTTTGTAGCTACGTTTTATACTAGCGAGTCACCCCCTGCCATTTTATCTGTGAACTAGCTTCTGCCCGCGGCTTCGCCCGCGTGGATGTCGGAAGTTATCCCACGGGAACGTGCTACCAGGATAAAAAGTATGTGCTTCCTTCCCCAGGATGCCATCTATCTCTTTGCCAAATCAGAAGTTCAGTGGTTTAGGCGTGAAAATGTAACATACAGTTTCAAGTTCAAATCCTCCCCTGAAAACCGAATTACCCCTTTTTGCCCCGTCAGGGGTCAATTTTAGACAACTTTACATACTTATTATTAATTATTTTCTGTCGAAAGTATCAATAATGAGTTTCGAGTTAATCGGACCGCGCATTCAATTTCTTCCACACAAACTTCAACACCCCTATATCCCCCTTTGACGGGTAGTTTGAAAAACTTATAATGATAAACTTTATTACTTACTTAGGCAAGTATTGTTGCCAAGTTTCAAGTTTATTAACTAAATTACTAAGATTTTTCATATAAACTGTATCCCCGCTTTTCACTCCCACAGGGGTGGAATTTTAAAAAATTCATAACTTGACTCAAAGATTATTTATACCAATTTTATAATTAATCAAGCCACTCATTATAACCCTCCCCTGTAAAATTAACTACCCCTTTTCACCCCGATAAGGATAGATTTTCGAAAAACCCTCATACGTGTTATTATTTATTTTTAGTCTTAAGTACACACACAGTACACTGAGTTTCGAGTTAATCGGACCGCGCGTTCAAATTCTTCCACACAAACTTTAACACCCCTATATCCCCTTTGAGGGTAGTTTTGAAAAACTAATAATGATAAATTTTATTACTTACTTAAGCGAGTATTCATGCCAATTTTCAAGATTATTAACCTAACGAATAGGTATAAATACTGAGTTTCGATTAATTCGGACCGCGCGCTAAAATTCTTCCATACAAACTTTGAAACCCCCCAATCCCCTTTTAGGGGGTAGTTTATAAAAACAAAAATGCCGAACTTCATAATTTACTTAGATAAGTATTTGTGCCAAGTTTCAAGTTTATTAACTCAAGGAATAAGATTTTTCATACAAACAAAGTCCCCCCATTTCACCCTCTTAGGGGTGGAATTTCGAGAAACCCTTTCTTAGTGGATACCTACTCTTCACGAAGAATACACTCTCTAAATTCCATGTCTCTAGGACCAGCGGTTTAGGCTGTGCGTTGATGTCTCAGTCAGTCAGTCAGTCAATCAGTCAGGACTTTGAATTTTATATATATAGATATAGATTATATTATCATTGGTCAGGCAGGGGACATAGACCTTCCATAGTTCAATGTAACCGATCTACTATAGCCACCCACCTGCTCCAACCATGGGTTGCCCTTGGGTGCACTTGCATGGTGCATACAGGGATAATTGTCGGTTGGTGCGTCCTCATCACTTTTTCATAAACGCACCCACGCTACCTGTATCGTGGGTGCGTTTGCAAACACTTAAACTCACATAGACAAACAGCCAGACCCAGAACAACCTGTAGGCAATACAAATATTTGTTCCGTGCGTGAATCGAACCCGCGACACGCAGCGCAGCAGTCGATCGCTCAGCCACTGCGCTAACCGTATCGTCAAATTAAAAAAAAATATATATTTAAATTATTTTCTACGAGTTGGCTTCAGCCCCTGGTACCTGGCCTTTCAAAGGTCCGGGACTCCAGGGACCCGAGATATGTCAAAGACAAAAATAAATAATAATAATAATGATTTTATTTCGGCCCAAAGAATCCATAGAGTGTTAGTAACATAATATTAAAACAACTTATTATCTAGTGTTAGTACCAGTCACCCTCTGCACAAACTGCTTTACAATTGGAGAGTCAAAACTCTCCGCTACAGTTCTCAGGATGCTGTTGCGACTGTCTCTCACTCACCTCAGGAGTGCCGCTATTTTTTGCGAATAATCTCGTGAAACCCTTGATTTCCGACGCACTGCAGTAGCGAGGAAGTCCCAACAACATCCTGAAACCATTGTTGTACTGAACGTGAAGGACATCCAGCGACCTGTTAGTGTAATTGACCCATAGATTACTCGTGTACAGACTCTGGCAGTACGCCTTGAAAATAGTTATTTTTACTAGGTCTGCACACCGAGCAAATCTACAGGCCAACATGTTGCATCGGACAGCGAGTGTCCTGCGCTCCCTCTCTATATCTACATGCTCCTTAAAGTCGTCGGAAGGAAAGTGACCTAGGTATTTAAACGTGGATACCCTTTTAATAAAATTACTAACCCGCTTACAAGTAGCTCGGGTCCCACTTCACGGCATTTGCCACCGACCTCAAAGACCATGTATTCACATTTCTTAACATTATATACTAGTCCATGTGCAGCAGCGTAGGCTTCACAAGTCTTTAGCAACTCTCTGATTGCCCCCGCAGACGGACCCAGCAGCACCATTTTGGTCGGTTAAAATAATAAAGAAGATAGTTTCCGTTATTAGTCAGGGTTCACCCTTGTTTGGTATAACAACGTTTTGTCGAAAATAGCTCCGGCTAATTTTAGTTACAATAAAGTCATTTCGTATAATTATTCATTTGACCGAATAATTAATTGGTAGATTATTATTTAGCATATTTATTTCTTTGAAATAATGTCATTTGACCGAATTTTCAAATGCACTAATTTTATTTAGTATAATAATAATAAAATAATAAAAACTTTATTGTTCAGAAAAGAAAAACATACAGTAGTAGTAACCGAACTAGTTAGACAAGGTCAATTAATAAAAAAAAAATGGTCAGGTTAGGTTAAAACTGTGAGCTCCTACGCACAAGCCGAGCGAGCGTAGCGAGCGGTGCCGCGGCAGCGGCCGGCGAGTGCCAGAAGCGACTATATTGTATAGAAAAAAAATCAGGCTACCCGAAACTGAACTAGTTAGACGAGATTAATTATTTAAAAAAAATGCAACACCTGAAAAAAATTATACTAGGTACAGTGGCGGTTAGAAGCGGAGTGACATTGTCACGAAGAAATAGATTGACACTTTTGTTTAACTTACGACCTTCTTCTAATGAGTAATTTCAACATTCAAGGATGTCAACATTGAGACCATATTACGTAATTTTGAAACTTACACAGAATTAGATTTACTTAAAGCGATCGCATTTAATTTAAGATTAGTCTAAGTGTTTTCTTAACCAAAATAAAATTTTTGCAAATATTTACAATGTTTTCTTTTCTGCATTACATTACACCAATTGAATATTCGATAAAATACATGTTATACCACCTGAACTTTACATCAAATGAACATTATACCTTTTGATCAATAGCGCAAATGTTGTTATCGCAAATAAATATTCGATGAAATGAAAATTATGTTAATCGATATTATACAAATTGATTATTTTCTTAAACGTTGTTCGAATTAGTAACATTACATCAAAAGTTGTTAGACCAAACAAGGGTGAACCATTAGTCAGACACTAAAATAAGTAATTAAAACTTATACATTATTGGACAGCAAGAGAGCCTAGCTATTCAATTGATAACTAAACTAAACTTGTGCATTGTGTTTCAAGCTTGAGTTCATCTGATTGTGGTGCAATCAAATATAAATAAATACTTGAAAGTTGCCAAAATATTACATTTCTGGATTGTCTCGTGATACTGTGTGGATCTGCCTCGCGCGGCTTGTGATACTGTGTGGATCTGCCTCGCGCGGCTTCACTGAACAATCACGAACATTGCATTCGTTTCATTATAACAGTAAAATATGTTTTGATTATCAGAAAATCTTTAGAATAGACACTAATAATTGTGAATAAGTTCTATATTTGTTGTTTTAGGGTTTGTTTACGTGGAAGCACTACACCATGGGAAACACAGGGAGAGACACACCATCCCAGGAGGTCACTGTATCACCACACGAATCGTATTGTATCGTCGTGATCGTACTTCGTGTAGGTATGTTATATAAGTTTGTAGCGCCCTGCCCCTGCTTCGCACGGTTACTCTTGACCAACCATCAAGATTTCCTTTATGTTTAAGTTTAATATTAATCTATTACACTCATTTTTTGTTTACCTATTTATTTATCCATACATTATACCTTCAAGAATAAATTCTTAAAATAATAATAATAATAATATCCCTGGACATTTCACACAGCACCATTTGTCCCAAGCTAAGCAACCTAATGCTTGTGTTATGGTAACAAGATGGCTGATAAACTACTTATATACAATTTTTTTTTTGTAAATACATACATATTATAGATAGAAAAACACCCAGACAAAATGATCGTGTAATCACATCAAAATCCGTTTTGTAGTATTTTAAAGCAATAAAACCACACCATAAACTCAGAACGAAGTAATTTATTTAATATTTTGAAGTGTCTTAGACCTTTTTTTTTTTTTTTTTTTGTGGATGGGAAATCATCAAATGACCCCTCCCGCTCTGGGTGGAGCGGAAGGGAGTGTCAGACTCTTACTGACTAAAACCCACCCGTGTTCCTTCCTTAGCCCTTTCTGTTCCAGGGCAGCGGTTAACCTTTCGGAAGATCCCGCCGCCCCGGCAGGCTTCGGCCCTATGGGGCCCCGTCCTCTGCTGACATCCCTTTGAGGCGCGCGTGGAACACAACGCGCCGTCCGGCACGGGCCTGGTCCTGATCGGACGGTGAGCTACCCATTACTCACCGCCCGCAGGCCCGCGCCTACGGTGGCCGGGAGTCGTCACGCGGCTCCCGACGCCCGGAGCGTCTCCCGCGGCGGCTGAGGCGTGAGGTATTCTCCCTCAGCCTCTCAGCCACCTCCTTCGCTAGCATGACTGCTTCGCAGAAGGAGGTGACTGCCTCCCACTCCCTCTCGCCCCGGACCATGGCTTGCACCAGGGCTGGACGCGAGAGGTCGCCGCCGAAGTGTCTTAGACCTTACGTGGTAACGATACCATAGCGCGAATTTAAATCGACCAACGCCATCTATCGAGACATGAGGTAAAATTTTCGTACAAAATTGGTTGAAGGTTTATTCTATTAAATATTACGACGTTAACAGTATGTGTTCTATAGGCACTCGTCCTACTAGTGTCACGGTAACAGTATGTGTTCTATAGGCACTCGTCCTACTAGTGTCACTTTAACAGTATGTGTTCTATAGGCACTCGTCCTACTAGTTAACAGTATGTGTTCTATAGGCACTCGTCCTACTAGTGTCACGTTAACAGTATGTGTTCTATAGGCACTCGTCCTACTAGTTAACAGTATGTGTTCTATAGGCACTCGTCCTACTAGTTAACAGTATGTGTTCTATAGGCACTCGTCCTACTAATGTTAACAGTATGTGTTCTATAGGCACTCGTCCTACTAGTGTCACGTTAACAGTATGTGTTCTATAGGCACTCGTCCTACTAGTGTCACTTTAACAGTATGTGTTCTATAGGCACTCGTCCTACTAGTTAACAGTATGTGTTCTATAGGCACTCGTCCTACTAGTGTCACGTTAACAGTATGTGTTCTATAGGCACTCGTCCTACTAGTTAACAGTATGTGTTCTATAGGCACTCGTCCTACTAGTTAACAGTATGTGTTCTATAGGCACTCGTCCTACTAATGTTAACAGTATGTGTTCTATAGGCACTCGTCCTACTAGTGTCACGTTAACAGTATGTGTTCTATAGGCACTCGTCCTACTAGTTAACAGTATGTGTTCTATAGGCACTCGTCCTACTAGTGTCACGTTAACAGTATGTGTTCTATAGGCACTCGTCCTACTAGTTAACAGTATGTGTTCTATAGGCACTCGTCCTACTAGCGTTAACAGTATGTGTTCTATAGGCACTCGTCCTACTAGTGTCACGTTAACAGTATGTGTTCTATAGGCACTCGTCCTACTAGTTAACAGTATGTGTTCTATAGGCACTCCTCCTACTAGTGTCACGTTAACAGTATGTGTTCTATAGGCACTCGTCCTACTAGTTAACAGTATGTGTTCTATAGGCACTCGTCCTACTAGTGTCACGTTAACAGTATGTGTTCTATAGGCACTCGTCCTACTAGTTAACAGTATGTGTTCTATAGGCACTCGTCCTACTAGCGTTAACAGTATGTGTTCTATAGGCACTCGTCCTACTAGTGTCACGTTAACAGTATGTGTTCTATAGGCACTCGTCCTACTAGTTAACAGTATGTGTTCTATAGGCACTCCTCCTACTAGTGTCACGTTAACAGTATGTGTTCTATAGGCACTCGTCCTACTAGTTAACAGTATGTGTTCTATAGGCACTCGTCCTACTAGTGTCACGTTAACAGTATGTGTTCTATAGGCACTCGTCCTACTAGTTAACAGTATGTGTTCTATAGGCACTCGTCCTACTAGTGTCACGTTAACAGTATGTGTTCTATAGGCACTCGTCCTACTAGTGTCACGTTAACAGTATGTGTTCTATAGGCACTCGTCCTACTAGTTAACAGTATGTGTTCTATAGGCACTCGTCCTACTAGTGTCACGTTAACAGTATGTGTTCTATAGGCACTCGTCCTACTAGTGTCACTTTAACAGTTAACAGTATGTGTTCTATAGGCACTCGTCCTACTAGTGTCACTTTATGTGTTCTATAGGCACTCGTCCTACTAGTGTCACTTTCAGCGGCTCTCTCTAAACGGTTGTAGAACTATGTACAGTCAAGGGTCATTAATTAATTATCAGCTTAAGGACTGTATTGCTGTGAACACGCGGTAAAGGCCGTACCTACCTCTGTGTGTCTATGTGATATATCAACACAGAACGCATACCTCAGAATTCGCACACTGACTGGCGTCGAACGAAACCAAAATCATACGTAATTACGCATGACCTTGGTTGGTTCATACCATTGCTAAAATTCAAATCGTTATATCAAGTACCGATAGCTAATAGTCTTACGTGTTGGATCCTTGAACGCATAGGTCTGGGTTCCAATCTCGAGATGTGAATTTTATTTTTCTTTTCCAACAATAATCTTTATCGGTTTTTTTATTATTCGATAGATTAATAAACGAGAATAAACGATCATCGAATAATTCTGTATTGGAGATATCATCATTAAGCCAGGTTTCCGTAAGAATAACAACATCGTAATCATTAATTAATACGCTGTGATACAAATCCTCCTCTGGTATTTTGGTAATAAATTTGGAAATGGAATTATAAATTATTTGTTCATGAAACATTCAAATACAAAAACAATTAAACGGTGTTAAACTAATTTAACCAGACAGTCCATATCTTTTTTTTTGTTTTTTATTTATTTCTTTTTTTTAATGTTTTTTTATGAGAAGGCATTCGGAAGTTTCGTTTTTCTTTGCAAAAATGCGACCGTTTCGCACCCATACAAACTTGTAGTTCTTCTCCTTGGCCGTCATCCTGGTAGCATGGTGTAAAGATCTATTTTGTGGGGCTAAGTGCTCAGCTACATAAACAGGCTTTTTATCTCCCCCTATGCACAAGTGGGCAGTGTTAAGTTTATCTGCCTTATTAGCTTGATTAAATTTAATCATGGCAGCTAGAATTTCGTCACGTACTGCGGGAGAAGTAAGTTTAACAAATATAGATCTTGGACGCGTTCCCTCTGGGTTTTGTTTAGCAATCCTTGTAGAAATAACGATATAATTTTCTTTTAAGGGGCATGATACTACTTTACATAACTGCAGCATTGTAACATTTAGATTTTCAGACTTGTACTCAGGCACGGATAGTATTTCTATGTTACAAGATCGGGTATTAAGGGTTTCACTCTGTTATTTCTTTTTGTAGATGATCTACTAGCTTTGACTTTCTTCAAAAATTAAGCGCATATCATCATATTGCTTGCTAGTGAACTCCGGGGAACTCCACAATAAAGAATTTTCATTATTTTAACATTCTTAAAATCTGAAGAGACCCTAAAAATAAAACCCAACGCCTTAGAAGCCTGGTTGACTATGTTATTAATCAAACAGAAGCTTAGAGACACTCTGGCTACCAAGGCATTAGAAAGCCTGTAATCGAATTCAACAGGGTCTGGCTGACGCGTAAATGTACATACATAGCATTTGGATACATTTAAATCGAACCTATTTCTAACACAGGATTCGTGGAACCGGTCCAGATCATCTTGTGATAGACATGCGTCCCCAAAAGTTGCCACTTGTCCCAAAATCTTCACTAAAGGATCCAGGCAGCAAGTGACAGTAACTTCGTTATTTGAAAATATGAGGTCAAGAATCCTGTCATTCACATTACGATGAGAGTTGTACTGTATCAGATTGCAAGCGGTAAGAGTATCACAAAAGAAGGTCTGGACGGGTCCGTGCAAGTTACCCCCAGTAACTTGCACGGAACCATCCAGACCTTGCAGCAACAAAATAATTTTTTAAGTAACTGTAGCGGTATCTACAACGCCACATGCGAACAACGCGTCATACTGACGTCACGCAAATCCTGCATCTCGCAAGCAGAGTTTACCGTGCAATTAGCATAGATACAATTTCCCAATATCAATCGTTGGACAATTGCCCGCCAGACATAACACCCGTCTGGTTGGAGGATCCTCCCTTTTCAATGGAGGTTGAGTGAACTTTACACCCTGTTCCTCATATCTCTAAACTGTTGACCCCGAGCATGAACGTCAGCGCAGCCTTCGTGCACCTACTTCAGCGTGACGTCATCATCATCACTCCCGCAAGCTTTAGCGGCGAGTCACCCTGCCAGCCAGCATCCACGGCTCAACGGGTATCCTGACCACCAGCATGCAGCAATCGCGCATACCTGCTCATCACCCTCAGCCTCATCAGCAACCTCGGCACAGCACACTGCACTTTTGGCCGGTCAACAAGCAGAGCACCCTCTCCTGGTTGACGCAGCAGCCAGCCTCAACCCGGCGCTGTACGACATCCGACGCACTGGAGTATAACGCAGCGCCATCCACCCCGACTCACTGGGGACATCTTCGCAGACAGTTTCGACTCACCGTGAACTATGCGGCAACCGGTTCCGACTCCCGGGAACCTCAGCTGGCCTGGCAAGCATCGCAAGATACAAGACTCAGCCCACTATCGACCTCCGGTCTCCAGAGGGGAGTGATGTAGCGGTATCTACAACCCCACATGCGAACAACGCGTCATACTGACGTCACGCAAATCCTGCATCTCGCAAGCAGAGTTTACCGTGCAATTAGCATAGATACAATTTCCCAATATCAATCATTGGGCAATTGCCCGCCAGACACAACTCCCGTCTGGTTGGAGGATCCTCCCTTTTCAATGGAGGATGAGTGAACTTAACATCCTGTTCCTCATGCCTCCAAATAACAATTGTGTACCAAACAAATTATTGTTTTGTTATGGCTATCATTTTGCATGGGAATCCTTGCTATGTAATTTATACGTTCCTTAGGGATAGGACAATTGATTATATCTCCTATTTTAGCAATAACGTCAAACAAGTTCTCAGAGTTCGATTCAGGCTCGATTTCACCCTTGATATCAATATTATTCATCATGGACCTCTGCTCATTGTCACGACACTGAAGTTCAAGACTCCTACAGCGCTCCTGCAAGGTGGCTATGTCGTCTTTGGTCTTCTTTAAGCTATCCATTTCCTGTTCAAATTCCGAAACTTTACTTGCCAGATCTTTTACAGAGCTGTGTACATTTTCCAGAGACTTCTTCATTCCAACGATGGAGCTAGAGACATCAGAAAATTCCTCTCTCATGGATTTCAGTTCCGCCCACTCCTTGTTGATAAACTTTAAATCCTCCATCAACGCCGGTAGTGACTCCATCTGCAACGTCAGTCTGCTCAGCGCGGATAGTACACTCTACATATCTGTCGCCGTGGTTGTTGCGGACCCGACCCGGGGACTTGTAGCCAGAGCTTTGCAGGAACTGCACCTTCATGTTAATCTCCGATCACCGAGCTTTCTCCATCCAGTTTCAGTGATACCAGCGCACGGAAAATCAAACTGACCCTGACAGGTAGTACATTGGACCCCGTCACTGACTTGACTATCCCACCTCTTGCACTTAAACATTGTTGTTAACGCCATAATATATTTATTTATGGTTCATATTTCATGCCTAATTACTGGCAACTCTCATTATTAGTATCTGCGACACAAAATCCCTTCCGCTTTCACTCTCCCTTCCGCAACCCTTATAATGCCTGAGCGAGAGCGAGAAAGAAGGTTTGCAATGCGCGAACGCTGCCGCTATAAATCAAACCGCCAGTTTCTCAACCGTTATCGACGCTGCGGGTCATAAAATAAACCCCAAGTCAAAAGGAACTCAAAATCCACCGCGAAGGATGAAGATTGTGATTAAACTGTGCAAGTGCGCGCTTTGTGTGTTGTGAAAAGTACCGATCTCCCGTACGTGACATCCTGGACGCGCCGCCGCCACGTGGCTAAGGAGTTTTATCTCATCGAGTCTCCACCACAGCTCACCAGGCAGGTACCATTGTCATTTTCCCACACCACCAGCACCTACTTGCATCATCGAACCGCCCCTCATACAGTCCACTAAAGAAAATTTCGATTTTCCCCCCAAGGCTTTAAGCCGCCGCAACAATTGTATTATATCTAATTTTTATAAAGCAATTCCGAGAATTGATTATAAAAACAAAATAAGAAAACTTTGAGAAGCTTTGTCGATACAGAGCGTCGAACGTATGCGTGTATTAGATATTTCATTTTGATATAATTATAATATTAGAATATTGTTTGTTGGGTAACGGCAACTGTCACATTTAAGAAGCTTGGGACCAACGTAGAAGTACCTAATTTGACTAGATATTGTGTTTACAATTAATATTAGTTTGTAAAAACAACAGTCTTGACTTGTAAAAAACACTTAAATGTTATTACTATAAATGATTAAGTAACATAAATTGATTATACTTTTAGTATTTATCTTAGATTTTGTAGTGCTATTTTAATATAATAGGTCATTTCAAATGATTGGCAAAATACTGTCAGTTGATGTCGATATACTTTTTGATGATGTCTAAGAATTAAGAATCAACTGTTATTAAATTGATTAATTATTACGTTATAATGTTTTAAAACTGTTTCACTACATAAGATTTTTTTATTATTACCTGTGTTAGAAGATATTAAGCCAATATATATGATGATCTGTGATTGGTTCAAAAATGGCGGTAGATGTTTTTACGTAAAAGACGTTGGTAGTGTATAAAAAGGCTAGCTCTGGAAACGGGACGGGCGGGAGCAAAACACCTTTACTCTGTAGGAGCGTCGAGTCGGCACCTTCGTCGCTGGTCGTCCCCCGCCGGGCCTCCCCCAGGTAACTGGGGGTCTCACCTGGCGGGGACAGACCGCCGAGGTGACGTGAAGAAAGCGACGCTGTGAGTCGGCGTCGTGACGCGCCTACAGAAATACAAATAGCAATCACTCACATAGACGCGCGCAACTCACGCGCGTCAAATACTACCAAGGGCCATTGTCGCCAACATAGTGAGGGGCCCGTAGTAGCGGGCCACCGTATAGCTATCTGCGGCCTGGGGGCGAAGCCCTGGCACCGCTCGCCACGCCTCCTAACGGGGGCGTCGCGACTTCTACAGTGCTGAAAAAGGATTGTAACGACGTTATCAAGGCAAGTTGCTTGGTAGATGTTCAGTTTGTTAGTTCTAGTGCCGTTGTTATGTGGAATAATAGATCGACCAGATGTTAGGTAAGTTATTTAATTTGATATTATTAGTTATACCCTAATTATTGCTTATGACTGTGTTGTTGTGTAAGTCATGTTATGGCCAATATTCCTAGCTATTGTTATTATGTTGCTATTATTTTGAGTTCTCTTGGACCGTTGTCCAAGAGATAGAATGAATTGTTTTTAAAGATAACGATAATCTATGACAACGTAAGAAATATATTGATAGAATACTTTTATACTGTTTCCACGGAGTTTCTTGTCCTTCTTCTTCGTGATGACCTAGATTTACGAACGGACGGCTAGTTTTCTGATTAATTACTGACAAGCCTAAATTTCAATAAATGTTTAGCCTTGTCTGTCTGTGCTTTACTTCATAAAACCCTTTCCCTACAAACCATATTCAATAATAACCTTCATACACAGTAAATAACTATCTAATAACCATTCTGATATTCAATTGCTTGTTATTTGGGTAATATATAGGTGCATATACTTCTATATTATACTAAAAAAATTAACACGTGCGCACGGTTCGCTGTCTACCGTCAACTGATACATTCACCTTAACCTGAAATAACTTAATTCCTACAAAATACTTGGGCCAGAGTAAGTTCCCAGAAGGTCAAATTCCGTATTTAAAAACTATCTAAATCTAGTTGCAATCTCATCTCATATCAGAGATACCGCATTGATAATGAAATTAGATTGATTTTTCATTTCTGAATTGTTTTTATGTTTTCTATAACGGTGAGCGTCAAAATGGCGGTATCAAGTCTCCAATTTAAAATGTATCACATTAAAATGTTTGTACTACATATGTACTAATTGTACCCTTAAGAAGACATTTGTACCTCTAAAGGTAAAGGAAGTATGTCAAGAGATCCCTGGTCCCGCCACTTTGACATCAAAGTGGCGGTACCTTCTGGAAACGCTACTCAGAGGCAGGTAATTCACACCCAAAGACTTAGTACTACATATGTACGGGTATATACTCAATTTTCAATACAATTGTAAGTGCCAAATTCAAGTTATGTGATTAAAACACTGGTCCCGCCAATTTGATGATTCATGTTATCGCTGAATTCATATGAAAATCGTTAGAGCTCGTGCAAAATCAAATGTGGAAATTTAGTACGTCCTAAGTACATGAAAGTGTGTAATTTTCATATTCATAACCTAAGTAAATCAAAAGTTATGATCATTCATCGTTTAATCGTATCATTTATCTTTGAAATGGACACGTCTATGCAGAAATGAAACAAGCAATCTTAATAATTCTGATATATTTTGATCAGTGGAAACCCTAGTTACGTAGTTTGTATTTGACGAGATAATTAACTCATAACCGTTTCTATAAGTTATGAGAAAATATAATTGAACTTGGGGGTAGATTGCGTTTCAACCATACTGTTTTTGCGGCGGAACCATGTTGTCATTCTGTATGTGAATGCGAGAAAATGCGAAAATGCGAATAATTAACTGTTGTTATCAAAATAACAACAGTTAATTATTGTAATATTGCCTATTTTAATATCCGTATTAACGTGAGCGACATAAATAGTATATTTTGTTAGCTATGCGAAGGATTAACAATGAAGAGAAAAATACAAACAGGAAGGAAAAGTATAGTGCTGTTGGAAGACCAAAAAAAGGTATTTGAAAATAACAAATCATCTTTTATTCACGGAATACCATCATCGAATGACGTAGTGTTTACTGATATTAGTAGACAACCAAATTTTAAAATGACCCCGAAATGTTTATACCTGTCGGTAAAACGCATTTTTTTTTATTTTTATGTATGTAACTGAATCTTTAACGGATAGCGATAATAACGATAAGGAAATAGAACATGATGACAGTAGTGACTACGATGTTGATAAATTTCCTGTATAATCTGAACAAATACAAGTTATAATTGAAAGAAAGAAAGAAAGAAAATACATTTATTTGGCACAAACTAAAAGACACAATACATCAGATAAAACAAACAATAAAAAAAAAGATTAAATAAAAGTGTGAAGTCCGATGTAAGAAATTAATTGCACATAGTTGGATCAATATATGTATATGTATAAATACAATTATTTTATCAAAAACATTTTGGCTTGTTTCATTTCTGCATAGATGTGTCCATTTCAAAGATAACGATGAATGATAGATAACTTTTGATGTACTTAGGTCATGGACATGAAAATTACACACTTTCATGTACTTAGTACGTACTAAGTTTCCACATTTGATTTTCCACGAGCTCTAACGGTTTTCATATGAATTCAGCGATAACATGAATCATCAAATTGGCGGTACCAGTGTTTTAATCACATAACTTGAGTTTTGCACTTACAATTGTATTGAAAATTGAGTATATACCTGTACATATGTAGTACTAAGTCTTCGGGTGTGAATTACCTGCCTCTGAGTAGCGCTTCCAGAAGGTACCGCCACTTTGATGTCAAAGTGGCGGGACCAGGGATCTATTGACATACTTCCTTTACCTTTAGAGGTACAAATGTCTTCTTAAGGGTACAATTAGTACATATGTAGTACAAACATTTTAATGTGATACATTTTAAATTGGAGACTTGATACCGCCATTTTGACGCTCACCTATAACGGACGCTTCAAACGTGCACGTCTTTCTACATCGTTCTCACATGGTTAATTTCAACACGAATGATGTAATCAAATATTTTGTAACAATTTTATGATTTAAAAGAGTGTCCATGGAGTTTCTTGCCTGTTCTTCTCCATAGTTACCTAAGCTTTGGAATGGGCAACTAGCTTCATCTTTCTGACTGACTGACCCTTTGACAATTCAAAAGTGCCTGTAATTGGTTTAGTTGAATTAAATGATTTGAGTTCGAGTTTGATTGCGAATGTTTTAAAAATACGGAAATTGTCCTTCAGATTATATTAAAGTTAGTTATGGTAAAGTTTCATAAAGAAAGCAAAAACAGAATCTTAGTTCGTAGCTCGTAGTGGCGTAGCAGCATAGTGCTTAGCGGCATAGCTCGTAGCGGCGTAGTACGTTACTCGTAGCAGCGTAGTACGTAGCGACAATGTTCGTAGCCCGTAGCACGTAGCAGTTTAATGCGTAGCAGCATAGTTCGTAGCATAGCTCGTAGCAGCATAGCTCGTAGTGGCGAAGTCTGTGGCTCGTAGCAGCGTAGTGCGTAGCAACATTGTTCGTAGCCCGTAGCACGTAGCAGTTTAATGCGTAGCAGCATAGTTCGTAGCGGCGTAGTACGAGACTCGTAGCAGCTTAGTGCGTAGCAGCATAGTTCGTAGTAGCGTAGATCGTAGCGGCATTTTATTTTTATTTATTAAGGGATAATTAACCACTACAACATATAATTATAATACATAAGGTTAACAAAAGTTTAGGAAGTAATGTTGCAGTCCACTGCTTTATCCATATTCAAAGATCAGAGGTTGCCACTAGACGAGCATTACCAATATTAACAAATATTTTTAAACAAATAAATATGTTAGGTACTATAATAATAATAATAATATTTTATTTGCAAAAAACATGGTATAGAAGATGGTAATATGAATACACTGGTAGGTTCTACATGTTTTGCTTCATGAAAATAAGCGTGCAAATTTACATACAATCATGACAAGAACATACAACCACTGTCATCGTCCGATTTTATGCTCTAGAAACTCCTTGACACTGTAAAAACTATTAGCAGATAACCATTTATATAATTTACTTTTGAACAATCTTTTATTTAATATTTTAAATTCCTCTGGTATCTTATTGTATATCCGGACACACATAAACATGCAGCTTTTATTATATTTTGCAAGCCTAGGTAAAACATCTAACGCGAGCCTGTGGGGGTCCCGACGGCTTCGAGAATTAAGATCGATTGCTTCAGTGAACAACTCTTTGTGCCTCCACACAAACATACAAATTTCCAATATATAAAGTGACGGCAATGGTAACAAATCAAGTTTTTTAAATGTTGGCCTGCAGGATTCATCCGGTTGTAGCCCATATATAGCCCTAATGCATTTTTTTTGTGCAACAAACGCTCTATTTTGATCGGTGCTATTGCCCCACATAATTAAACCATAGCGCAGCAACGATTCAACATACGCATGATATATTGTTGTTGCTGTCTTAATGTTTGTTATGTTTCTGATCCATTTTAGTGCATATACAAACTTGTTAATTCGTTTGGAAACTGTATCAACATGTGCTTTCCAATTGATGTCTTGATCCAAGGTTACGCCTAGAAATTTAGTTTGAGTTACTTCGTGAATTCTATGTATATTCATTTTAATATTATATTTTGGATTTGATTTATTGAATTGTATATAAACGGACTTTTTAAGATTTATAGATAAGTTATTTTGATTTAGCCATTCAATCAGACTAGCTATAGCTACAAAGCCAAATCAGATTAGAAACAATTTCATTTACTTAAATTATGCAATAAATAAATAATAATATTAAGATTACAATTAAGATATTTTTTATCAACTCAATAAGTTAACTTCGAATAAAAAGAACACTCCACCGTTCAGGTGGACTGATGAATCTGAAGTTGCTTTTAGAAAACTGAAGGAATGTTTAGTTTCTGCGCCTGTTCTTTCCTGCCCCGATTACAATCTACCGTTCGAGGTGCATACGGATGCGAGTAACTATGGGATAGGCGGTATGCTCACTCAATCTTTAAGCGGAAAGGAGCACCCAATAGCTTACATGAGCAAATCTTTGACGGCGGCAGAAAAGAACTATAGCATTACGGAACGGGAGACGCTGGCAGTTCTCGTGGCATTAGAGCATTGGCGATGCTATTTGGAAAATGGAAAAACTTTCACAGTTTACACAGACCATAGTGCCTTAAAATGGTTTCTTTCATTAAATAACCCTACGGGAAGGCTCGCTCGTTGGGGTGTGCGGTTGTCTTCGTTCAATTTTGATTTAAAACACCGTCGAGGTGTGGACAACGTTATCCCTGATGCGTTGTCTAGAGCTGTTCCGGTTTCTTCTATGGTCACTTCCAATTCGTTCGCGACTTCTAGTGACGATTGGTATAAGAACATTTATAATAACTGTGTCACAAAGCCTGAGAATTACCCCAATTACCAAATTAAAGATGGCATCCTTTTTCGTCTCAGTAAAAATAAGTGCATGCTTACCAATGAATTTTCTTGGAAGGAGGTCGTTCCTTCTGAGCTTAGGGATAGGGTTATCGCGGATGACCATAGTGAACCAACTGCAGGTCATTTGGGCATCTTTAAGACCTATAGGCGCATTGCACTCAGATTTTATTGGCCGGGTATGCATCGAGATGTAGCACAATACGTCGGTTCTTGTAGTACTTGTCTTCAGTACAAAACTCAAAATCATGCTACTCTTGGTGAAATGGGACGGCCAAAGCAATGTTCTCGCCCATACCAAATGTTATCCATCGACTTAATGGGACCTCTTCCTATCACACGGAAACAAAATAGTTACATACTAGTAATAACCTGTTGCTTTTCCAAATTCTGTCATATTTTTCCAATAAAAAAAGCAACTTCTCAGATTATTGTTAAAATTTTGGAAGAACACATATTTTTGGTTCACGGTGTTCCACAAAGTATTTTCCTGGATAATGGCACTCAATTTATAAGCGGCCATACTCAGGATTTATTCAAGAAATATAAAATACCGAACGTTTTCTTTTCACCGAAGTATACTCCTCAGGTTAATACTGTGGAGCGGTACAATAAAACTATTATTACGTGCATTTCAACTTTCGTGGCGATGGCGATCATCGATCGTGGGATTTATTTATTCCAAAGGTACAATTTGCAATAAATAATTCAGTTAATGAAGCTACCGGATTTACCCCTTCTTTTCTAGTTTTCGGACGAGAAATAGTTTTATGTGGTTCGCATTATGTAGATACAGACTTGGGTGACGAGGTTTTGTTTCTTCCCCGCGATGTGTATGCGGAGAACCTTGGTTGTCTAAGTTCTATCTTTGATCAAGTCCAAAAATCCTTGTATCACGCCCATGTAAAAAACACGTCATATTATAATTTAAGACGTAAGGTTTTTGAGTTTAATACCGGTGATATCGTATACAAACGTGCTTACGTCCTAAGCGATAAGGATAAGCACTTTAGCAAGAAATTAGCTCCCAAATACATTAAGTGCCGGATCATTCAAAAGCTGTCACCACTTGTGTATGTCTTAGAGGATATGTCAAGGAAAAACTTAGGGTCTTGGCATATTAAGGACCTGAAAATATCTACATACAAATGATTACCGTCTTCGTTACATTTCCCCTTACACTATTAAACAATTTTAAGACCTGTTACTAAAGTCAGTGATGGATACTAGTCACTAAATTTTTTTTATGGTATATTAGGACGCGTCGCATAATTTTTGATAATGAGTGACGTATTAAGAGATAGGTTTTGAGTGGTGAGGCATGACTGAAATGAAAGAGTGAGTGAAAGGTTATTGTAACAAGTTTAGGAAGCGGATTTTATTTATAAAATAAAATCCTTATGAGGGAACCGCGGGTAATGTAACGGCACGTTACATGAACAATCATTGTTTATGGTTCAAATGCAAAAAGACAAATAGTCAACAAAACGAATGCTTGGTTCTTAGTTTGTGTACGACTCGGAACGCGCCGGGTAGGTATGTGCGGTGCGGGGCGAGAGAGGCAAACGAGAGCGCGCCCGCGCTTTAGGGTATATAGATGTTCGGCGCGCCCGCGCAGCGGACAGTCCACGTCAGTCGCTTCTAGGCTGATGTAAAAGTTCACGTATCGCTTTGCGTCCTATCGAGCACCCGTTTACGTAAACCTTCATATTTCGTTTCTAAAATTTGCAACGAAAGTTTCAAGTGCCAACTAAGAATAAGTGAGAATCCCGATTTAGGGTAAGTTTTAAATAGCACACAAATAATGCACATCATAGTCATGTAGCTTTACTGACAATCACTATTCTGTATACTATTATTATATAATTCTTATTATAACTCATTTTCTGTTGCTTATTTCATCGTATTAAGTATGCACCATTTAGGAATAGCCTCAGGAATCGCTGATAATGCTGTATCATGCTACATAATTTCCTTCTACCTACAAGTACAATTTTTATTTTAAAAGTTAAATTCTAAACGATTTAACCGTTACATTGTTAATGATTTTAGCTGTTTCTTTTTTGCTCAAGTTTGCTTATCATGTTAACTCCGTTCTGGTCAGTACCACCACGTCAATACTACTACAATTGGATGGGCAACTCTTCCTCGATGACATCGGTGGTACCCCCAGTACGGAAGTTATCAAGCCGAATTCTAATCAGCTGGAACGGTGGTTTCCAGGTTCATCGCTTCCTCTTTAAGATTTCGTCCGTAACAGCTCCGTGACCGCTCCCTACGGACCGAGGCACCTTCGCCGCCTCGCACCGGTGCACCGAGCAAATCGATCGGCTGGGCCGTTAGATGCCTAGTGACGTCACCGTGCAGCTCAGCACTGAACTTCGGCCAACTTCCATCTCCGGCCATCGGGGGAAATATCGCCTGCAACTACAGGGGAGTACCTATCCCTGCAGGAGTGACAACAGACATATTCGTAACCCACGACCCACAAATCTTTGTGTGCCTCCGACTGTTCTTTTATCCAATACAATTTTAAAGGTACACACCCGTTTTTTATTCAGTCGCCATTTATTAGGTTGGGTACTACGGGTGGAGGCTACACTGGCAACAAAAAAAACAATGTAAGATTTAAATAAATTTAAATCTTACATTGTTTTTTTTTCGAACGAAGTTTGCGAACATGCAAATATATCAATATCAATGAAATTTAAATTATAGGATTCCAACATTTTATTAATAGGGCAGCGTAAGCCAGAGTTCGTACGACAAGAATTTAGTGCAAACAGAGTACGTGAACGAACCTGACGCACATGAACCGTTCGGGGGACAGAATCGGCATTGATAAATGATTTTATTCTGTAAGTAGGTTTGTACAAGCACTTTAACACGTCAATCATATTTTAAAAACCCGATGAGGTCGGCGTTTCCTATCTGACTAGTCTGAATGGAAATGTAAAGGAGTCCATAATTTATGAAAGGCAATAAAATAATTATTAAAAAAAAATCATCGCCGTATTAGTGTAATTAATAATTAATGCGCAAATTATACACTTTCATCTAAACCAAATATTTTGCATTAATTGCGCTTTTATCAGCCACAATTAGCGCGTGAAATGAAAACACCAAACTACAAATTAGTTTTAAAATAATCACAATCGGACTCAATGATGTGTGTTTTGTGCACCGTGCGATAATTACGGTCTTCAGAGCAAACAGCGAACAAATCAAGTACACAGTGACGTCATAATGGCGCCCTGTCATACTACGAGCTGTCCTGACTGTCTAAAAGGTGTAAATCAATATGGTTGTAACGATTATCGTGTCATTTGATTTTAAAAGTTTTTTTAAATTATTATTTTACTGTCTTTCATTAATTATATAAAGACTCCTTTACTATTACTTATTTACATTTAGTGCACGTGAGAACGTGATAGGCCTTGTAGACTTATAGATGCATCGATTTGCTAACCGTATTCTGGTACTTGTAGTACCTGGTACTTGTTGATAGGCCTATACTCTCCGTCTACCTATTAAATACAAAAAATACAAAAATATTTACATAAACTGACGCGGCCCCAGTAAGTTACAATAGTACTTGTGTCGGAGCTGGCTCGCTCTTCCCTTAACTGGTAACCTAACAATGAAAATGAAGTCAAGAAACAGATTAAAAACACAATTACGAAAGAAATATCTATATATATAAAACAAAGACGGGTTTGTTACAACACTTATAACTCGAGATCGGCTGGATCAATTATCATGGTTTTTGTTTCGTTGGATTTGTCTCCGCCCTGAATAGCAGAATACATTATAAAAACAATGAAAACTTGACGAATACATAATTATGAAAATGAATCATTTTCCATTTAATTATGTTCCTTTGTTTCGTACCTGTCAAACATTTGTTTTCCTCCTGTCATCCTGTCAAATATCTATTTAAAAAGGGTGAATAAACTTTTGTCTGTATTTTTTTTAATCAATTAAAAAGGTTGAAAAGTGTATTAAGCAGATTTGAATAGAAGTTCCTCAAATATTTATGCGTGCGTTCAGAAATAATGACAAATGGTTAACATCGGTAGGAGTAGGGTAGGACTAGGGTAGGAGTAGGGTAGGAGAAGGGTAGGAGTAGGGTAGGAGTGGGGTAGGAGTAGGGTAGGAGTAGGGTAGGAGTAGGGTAGGAGTAGGGTAGGAGAAGGGTAGGAGTAGGGTAGGAGTAGGGTAGGAGTAGGGTAGGAGTAGGATAGGAGTAGGGTAGGAGTAGGGTAGGAGTAGGGTAGGAGTAGGGTAGGAGTAGGTTAGGAGTAGGGTATGAGTAGGGTAGGAGTAGTGTAGGAGTTGGGTAGGGTAGGGGGTAGGACACCACGCGAACGAAGTAGCGCCGGGCAGCTAGAAATAATTTATATGGCAAAACAACGTTTGCCGGGTCAGCTAGTAATTAAATAAATTATAGTTAAGTAATTAATTAATTAAGCAGTCTCGATGTGTGAGGATTGCACGTATTTGTATGTGAATAGGTGTGTGTTTTGTGCGTGCGAGTGTATTTGTGCGTGTGTGTGTGTATGTATAATTATCGGGCACGTTAGCCTACCCTGATCAGAATGTTTTCTGTTTCTTTATATGTTAGAGATCTTAACCTATCACCTAAAACCACCGTTCTTTAAAATCGTATAACCGCATGGGATATATTTCACACTTAAGATTCAGTTTATTATAGATGTAGGTGGATTGTGTAACATATTGACGTCTAGCAAAAGCCGATCAAACCCTTTCTGATTGAAAGCAAGTTGCTTTATAGAGAGGTCTGGTTGTGGGGAACCTAAACGGTATACAATACATCACCTTGATAAGTGATCGCTGAGCTCTTTCCAGATCGAGGGGCGCCAGAGCTATATAGATCTTGTTTATAAGTTGGGCGGACATAACATGGCGTAAAGTTTTGAAGGCCCAAATGAGCTTCCTGATCCTTTTCATGAGGAACTCAATGTGAGGGTGCCACGACAGTCTTTGGTCAACAAGTATGCCTAAATATTTTGTGGATATGACTTGTTGTATATTCTGGCAGCCACAATTACTTGTATAGTTATAGTGGGAATAATTTGGACAAACATGTATAGTAATGCCAAAGTACCAGGTTGTGATCTTTGGTTTGGGGAAAAACAAATAAAATTAGTCTTGTTGGTTTAATACCAACAAAACTAATTTTATTTGTTTTCGGCTAGCCAGCTATCTTAATCAGACCCTGTTCAGCGACAGTTTTCACAAGGTTCCATGAGTTTACCGAAAAAACAACCGCAGTGTCGTCTGCTTAGGAGAAGATTTTCCCTTCATTTATTTGCACATTGCAAAGGATGTAATTAACTATTAACACTAGTTTGAAAACATTATTAAAAAAAACCGGTCAAGTGAAAGTCGGACGCGCACCGAGGGTTCCGTACAAATTCGTAGGTATGTAACTACAAATTTACGGTTTTTGGATTGTTTCCTTTACTTGTGCTACCTACATGAAATTGGTTCTTGCCACATGATGTTAGATCAACGGGAAGTACCCTATAGGTTTTGATTCCCTCACGAGTGTCAAAATATGCGGCGTAAACGGAACATATACGCCCG
The DNA here is from genome assembly GCA_949629185.1 of Apamea crenata. NCBI lineage: Eukaryota > Metazoa > Arthropoda > Insecta > Lepidoptera > Noctuidae > Apamea > Apamea crenata. The sequence goes on from OX451377.1 coordinate 114,993, forward strand.
TATCTTTTGATTGCGTTGACTTAGAAGTTTGACTTTTTATTGCCTCAATGCAATCTATTGAGGATTCCTAAATTTTTTATATTAGTTTCAATTTGATAACTCCACGCATTCCTGACAAAAAGGGTTTTGACAGACGGACATCGAAGTGATCTTATAAGGGTTCCGTTTTTCCTTTTGAGGTACGGAACGCTAAAAAAAAATATTTTTAAAAGAGAAACCGTAGTTTCCTGCCGACTCTTCTCCATAGGAAACGACCAATTGGAGCCGTGCACCTAGCTGCTTCAGGAGTTTCGTAAGTACCCATGTAGGTTTCTGTCAAATAAAATATTTTGAATTTTAATTTCACAATTTAAGTAAATTAACTAAATAATTACACATATTTCATATACTGCCGGCGTGTGCTCATTGGCTGATTAACGGCATAAGGTCTAATGGTATTAAATGTGGCCACTGAGCAAGTTATATTCGCGTCACATAACATGTCGAACCAACGCCAACGCCGCCTTTTAAGCTAATATAAGCTATTTTATTTATATCTAAAGATTACTTATAAAAAAAACTTTTGGATTCGGCATTTATTTGGATTCCAGATGTATACATGTGGAGCGAATTGATTTCCTTCGTTTCAAACTGGTCACTTTTTCTATGAAAGCTGCATACTCTTTTTAAACAATATGAGTATAATAGTGTTTATTCAAAATTTTGAATGTGCCTGACAATGCATTCCACAACTTTCCTTGATAAATCATTTACTGTCCAGGCCGCTCGTTTGTGGAATGCATTGTCAGTTGAAATAAAACGCGCGCAGTCGTTACAGGTGTTCAAAAGACTTGTAAAGGAGCACTACTTGTCGTTGTGATCTTGTTGTCCTAACTGCAAGCGTCTACAGTCTTATTGTTCGTTGCTTGTATACATAGTATGTATGTATTTATAATTTTGAATATGTATATATTTGTCTATTTTAGTGTATTGTATACATAATATTTGCACCAACGACGGTCCCATTTTGTGTCCAGGGAAATCGCTGTCCATACGGAGGTTGCCTGGAAGAGATCGCAGTAATGCGATAAGGCCGCCCATTGTATATTTTGTAGTGTATCATGTGCTTTGTTCTAAGCTATGTTCTAAGCTATGTATTTTTGTGGTGTACAATAAAGTATATATAAATAAAAAAATATATGGAAAATATTCTGTTGGAAAGTAAAGATTCAAGAAAACACAAAAATAAAATGCACAAATAGCAACCTATTCGCACAACACGTTTTACTGCAACTACGGTAGATGGCGCTCACCGAGTAAACATTGGCTCCGCGAATATTAGAAGTTTTAATTTTTTTAATAGTTCATATGACTGCATAATACGTTTATCAGTTTCATTTTAACATAAACCATAGGCACAAGTGTTATCCAACGCTAAAAGGCGAAGTGAATAAGTTGAAAACAGAAACAGTGACAACATTAAATAGTGACTCAAACTGGAACAAGTGCAACGAAATAGAGCCTGTGTCACACAGATCACCCCCTGTGGTGATCACCCACTATCAGCTTTCATCACCATTGAACAGTGAACATAATTTAAACATTTTGTTTCCTATAAGTGTTACATTAAAAAAAATACTAGTCCAATAATTAGTTGCGTGGGTAGATGAAAAAACAAAAACATTATCTGGCAAGCCGTTCTCATCCATATCGATAACGTACGGACATAACACTTAGTTTCGTCAACATACATTAATACCAGATAGCAAGATTGATTCTATCCTCGAACGGCGTGCATAGTGTCACGAGTTCGGATCTCAACAAATGTAATTCTTTTTGTGAGTTTAGTTGAGATATTAAAATATTAAAAGATTTCAAATATGCAGCGTACACCGCCACCTACTGCTGACAAGGCGAAAGATCCAACTAGTGACACGGATTTAACGACGGGTACTCACGTAACTACGCGTAATAAACGGCCTAGAACAACTAGTAGTCACAACAGTTCGATGGAACCATCATCGCCCGAAAAATTCAACAACGAAGCAACCCATCTGTCTATTACACCAGAATTAATTCGAGACATCATACGCACTGAACTGCGTAGCCTTCTTACTACGGATATCCGAAATGTTGTGCAGGAGAGCGTGAGAGCCGAACTAAAGGATATCAGTACGGAACTAAGCCAGATGAAAGATTCCCTGGAGTTCACTAGCAAGCAATATGATGATATGCGCTTAATTTTTGAAGAACAGTCAAAGCTAGTAGATCATCTACAAAAAGAAAATAACAGCATGAAACCCTTAATAAAGGACCTAACTTTTAGATTAACTCAGATGGAACAACATGCCCGATCTTGTAACATAGAAATACTATCCGTGCCTGAGTACAAGTCTGAAAATCTAAATGTTACTATGCTGCAGTTATGTAAAGTAGTATCATGCCCCTTAAAGGAGAATGATATCGTTATGTCTACAAGGATTGCTAAACAAAACCCAGAGGGAACGCGTCCTAGATCTATAATTGTTAAACTTACTTCTCCCGCAGTACGTGACGAAATTCTAGCTGCCGTGATTAAATTTAATCAAGCTAATAAGGCAGATAAACTTAACACTGCCCACTTGGGCATAGGGGGGGATAAAAAGCCTGTCTATGTAGCTGAGCACTTAGCCCCACAAAATAGATCTTTACACCATGCTACGAGGATGGCAGCCAAGGAGAAGAACTACAAGTTTGTATGGGTGCGAAACGGTCGCATTTTTGCAAAGAAAAACGAAACTTCCGAACGCCTTCTCATAAAAGACATGGACTCTCTGGTTAAATTAGTTTAACATCGTTTAATTGTTTTTGTTTTTATTTTTGAATGTTTCATGAACAAATAATTTATAATTCGATTTCCAAATTTATTACCAAAATACCAGAGGTTTAAAGACTAAAACGCATGATTTGTATCACAGCGTATTAATTAACGATTACGATGTTGTAATTCTTACGGAAACCTGGCTTAATGATGATATCTCCAGTACAGAATTATTCGATGATCGTTACAATGTGTATAGAAGAGACCGTGAACTCAATGAGCTCTGTGGGAAGAGGACTGGGGGCGGGGTATTGATCGCTATTTTGAAAAAACATAATTCTATGGAAATGGCGTCTTATAACAGTTTGTGCGAAGATCTGTGGGTTAAAGTTCAAGTTAAAACCAAAAAGAATGCAATCAGTGTTTGCTTTTGCGCGGTATATATTCCATCCCCAGTTCAAATTGATGTTTTGGAGCATTACCTTGAAAATGCGGGTAAAGTCATTAGTACTGAGGGAAATACTTTTATAGCAGGCGACTTCAATCTGACTAACATCAACTGGCTCAATAGCGATAACAGTAGCTTCCTAGTCCCTGAGACCACTAATTGTTTAACTAACCACCTTTTTACTGAGTTCGTTGCGTTAAATGGTTTAGACCAATTTAATAACGTCAGGAATGATAAATCAAAGATCTTAGACCTGGTTTTAGCTAATATAATGAATGTCAAAGTGAACGAATGCAATGATCCCCTATCTAAAGTAGACACACATCATCCTCCTTTACTGGTCCATTTAGATATACTTCCCGAAAGAACTCTGAACTGCAGTATGTTGCCTACGCGTAACTACCACAAAGCTGATTATCAAGCTATAACACAGCATCTTGACTCTATAAACTGGACTACAACGTTACAAGACTGTGGGACGATAGATGAAATGGTTGAAATTTTCTACGAAAACGTAAAGGCTGCTATTAGCAACAACGTTCCTTTTTCATGTAAAGCCAATTACAATAAATTACTGCCGTGGTTTACGAAAGATCTCACTAAATTACTGAAGGAAACATACAACCTTAGAATAAGAGTAAAAAAATATAACAACGCTATGGATAAAATGAGTTTAGCAGTACTAAGAGAGAGGTGCCGGTCATTAAACAAATCATCTTACATTACCTATATTAAAAAAATTGAAGATAGAATAAAAACCAATTCTAAATACTTTTGGACATACATTAAACATAAGCGTAAAAATAAAAGTACAATCCCGGAAATAATGAACTTAAACGATGAAGTAGCTAACAACAGTACTGATATCTGTCAACTATACGCAAAAAACTTTTCATCGGTGTATAATCAGAACCACCCCACACAGCTAACAAATACATCAAACAGTTCATTGCGTTGTGTGAGCCTAAATGTATTAAGTCACATATCGCTTACAGAAGATATGGTCGCTAGCAAATTGAAATGTCTGGATATTCGCAAAGGACCAGGTCCTGACGAGATTCCCCCAATTCTCCTTGCTAAGTGCGCGAAGTCATTCTCGGTGCCTTTAAGATTGCTCTATAATCGATCACTTGAAACAGGTTGTTTCCCATCCGCGTGGAAAAAAGCTAAAATAGTCCCTATTTTTAAGAATGGTCGCAAAAACGATATAATAAATTATAGACCTATATCGATTATCTCTATTATCCCTAAAGTTTTTGAGTCATTATTGTATCCTTGTCTGTATAGCCACTTGAAAAATCACATAGTAGGCAATCAACATGGTTTCTTTCAGGGCAGATCAACTCACTCTAATCTAGTCGCTTTTTCAGAAAATGTCATAGGATCTGTGGACAAAAGGATTCAGGTTGACGCAGTGTATACCGATTTTAGTAAAGCGTTCGACAAAGTAGACCACCAACTTTTAATACAAAGACTCGAGAGCTGCGGAATCTATGGCCCACTGTTGCTATGGTTTCAGTCATACCTCAGTGATCGTTTATCGTTCGTTGTTTTGAATGGAGTCCGATCTGAGGATTTTCACGTGACGTCTGGGGTACCACAAGGCTCCCACTTAGGGCCCTTGCTCTTCAATATTTTTATTAATTCTATTATTCACTGCTTCCATCACGCAGAATCATATTTGTTTGCAGACGATCTTAAGTTGACCCTGCCTATAAAATCTATAGAGGATTCTTACCTGTTGCAGGCTGACCTGGATAGATTAGATGAGTGGTGCCAAGAAAATAGGATGAGCTTAAACTTACAAAAATGTTTACATATAAAATTCTGTCGCAATAAAAATGTTTTTAATACAAAATACTCTATTTCTGGCGAGACACTCAACGAAGTTAGTACTATCCGGGACCTGGGTGTCTTGATAGATAGTAAAATGACCTACAATGCCCATATAGATAAAATAATATCAAACGCAAATAAAATGCTAGGTTTTGTATTAAGGACCTCAAAGCCATTTAACAAGCCTAAAACGAAAATTATTCTATATGAGACGTTGGTTCGCAGTAATTTGGAATACTGTTCACAGGTATGGTCACCCCACTATAACGTTCACAAGCAACGTATTGAACGAGTTCAAAAGAGATTCTTGTTTCATCTAACCTTACATAGCAAAAATGCGATACAATTAAATTCCTATAAAGAGCGTGTTCAGCACTTCAAACTCCAAAGCCTCACCAATCGTAGAAAGGTTCTAGATCTTTGTTTCCTTCACAAAGTAGTGACATCTAAAATAGATACTGAACTATTACTATCCAAAATATATTTTAATGTTCCTCGCAGGTTACCACGGTCACATACCTACAATCTTTTTAGAAGACCTTTGCACAAAACCAATTTAGGTGACAACTCTCCCCTTACGAGGGCTACCAAATTGTACAATTGTATATGCCGCAAAGCTGAAATAGATATAAATCATGACAGTCTTAACACTTTTAAACGTAAACTATACAAGCACTTTCGTTTGGAGGACATTTGATCTATCATTCTAATAATTTAAAAAAAAATCATTCTTATTTAATTTTAAACTACGTATGCTTTTTATTCCTATCTAAAAAATAATAATTGTATTTTTGTATTTTATAAATGTAATTTTTAATGTTTTAATCTTTAATCTTTTAAAGCATGTAAATCACTTATTAGCACGTTATTGTTATTGTTTCTTTTTTTTTAATATATTTTATAATTTAACTATGTATTCAGAGCATGTGTACTCGATAATGTGTAAGCTGTGGTTACCTGTAATTGAGTGTGCATTACAGGATAATGTATAATAATACAAGTTATATAATGGTTTAAGATAATTGTAATGTATCTCGTTGGTAATCCTTAAATAAATAAATAAATAAATAAACTACCTACAGACAAGCCTCTCAGTCGACAGCAACCTCTCGGCTGATTGAGCGCGTCGCATCCTGCACGATGTGCTGATAGGTGCCATAAATCTGTCCGTATTAGCCTGCCTCGCGCCTGACTCATGCCTGCCTCGTGCCTGCGCCCCAGCGGGCACAGGCTGACCCGTCAAGTCACATCGGCTCAGGCTCTCAATTACAAATATTGTACTTTCTACATATGCTTGCTCGGACTTTCACCTGTTCTTAACGCATTTAATTTTTCACTTAAACGGTCAAGCGTAAAATTACTTTCAGTTCCATCAATGGTTCTCTCAATGGACAGTCGCTAAACATGTGTATATTTATTTAAATATGAAGAAATAATAATTGTTTAGTTTCTAATTTTAAGTTTAAGGTTGTTTTTGTTTACAAATTTTATGTTACTCCGTTTTTTTTTTTGCCTCTATTTTTATTTTTTATTTATTTTGTTTAGTCTAAGAAGTTTTAATTATAATTTGAATGTAATTTTGTAAAATTAGGATAGATATAAGCGATTTGGTGTAAGCTGTTAGCTTATATTTCATAAATAAATGAATACTGAATATCATTACTAATGAGTAATGATGGATTTCACGTTTTCAAAACGTCAACAACTGGTTTAAGTTATGTTATAAGCGAATACAATATGTTTTAAAGTTTCAACTATTCAATTCAGTAGGTTAAAACGATACAAATACTTTACAAAGTAAAATTTCACTTATTATTATTTTTTACCTCGCTACTGGAAACTGGCATCCTTACGACAAGTTACGAATACGATCAAAAGTTCAAGCATATAGTAAGCGATTGAGTTTTATTTCCTCACATCGGCGTAACATACACTTACAACTATCACTTAGGCAGCAAGAGTGTCGAGTGCGAGTGCTCACGGAGCGCGGGTTTTCCCTTTTCATTGGGAAATTAATTGATTATTTCTTATAGGTGTGGCTTAGTGGAAAGTAAAGATTCAAGAAAACATCTTTACTTTCCAATAGTGCTTCAGTAATTGCAAGGGGAAAAGTACCAATCTGTGAGTCTGCACCGGAGGTACAATCTGTGAGTCTCCACCGGAGGTACAATCTGTGAGTCTGCACCGGAGGTACAATTTGTGATTTTACGCCGCAGGTACAATTTCACGCATTCTTTCCAAAAAACAGTTTCTGGTGTGCGTATAATATGATCGTAAATATCTGAGATCATTATCCGGTTGACTTGTTTATTGATAGCGAAGGTAAATTCTATTCTGGTCTGTTGGTCTGCGTAGAAGCAGTTCTGTTATATTTTCTTCCATAACTTATACTATTTAACACTTCAAATAACCAATTGTAGCGCCTATTCTCTAAAATATAATCCTTTTCTTTCAATTAGTAGCAATAGTGGGGCGCATGGCTATCATCATCTTTTACTTCCAACATGAGAAGGTGCAACTTGTGAGGGTACAACATGTGAGGGTACAACATGTGAGGGTACAACATGCGAGGGTACAACATGCGAGGGTACAACATGTGAGGGTACAACATGTGAGGGTACAACTTGCGAGGGTACAACATGTGAGGGTACAAATCGACACTTCCAACTACATAGTGGCGTGGTTGCGTTATCTATATCATGGTTTCAATAAAAAATATTTCCTTCAATATATATTAACTGCGTTCCACAAAGTGGACTTAGGTGGTAGGTTACAAAATATATCATCGCGGGGCACTCTGAAGAGTGCTTTGTAAGTCCTATGTACAACCAAACATATAAGTAATCATTAACACATCGTTCTGTTCAGTTCCACCACCAGTGAATGTGAGGGCTAAAGTCTCCGCTCGATGACGTCACTCCTCGCAAAAACTGTCTCTTCGCATAATGTGCTGTAGTCCTGATGCTCGCTCACGGCCATCAATATCTCGCGAGGGATTGCGCAAATCCTCGCCCATTGAGCACAGGCTTCACGGGCCCTCGCGATCCCTGCGCGCTATTGAAAGGCCGATATTAGGCGCCGCCGCCGCGGGCGAGCCGTGCGACGACGCTCGTCATTATATCGAGTGTCCTCTTATGGCACACATTTTATATTTAAATAGCTACGTGAATAGAATTCACACGATTTACTGTAATGTGCTAATGTGTTTCGTTTGCCGACTATCGTACTAATTGATTCATTGATCTTCACATTGATTCGCTGATCGCTTGATTGCTGTCACGTGCCCATGATCAACGTATTAGAATATGAACATTATTATACGTCGCCGTCGCATATGCAGCTGACCATTAATGACCTATTTATAATGTTCATCACTTCCCTTGATCGGATGAAACGTGATCCGGCAGGCCAGCAGGTGTCGAGTGTAGAGCAATAAGAACAAAACAGTTACATCGACGGCTTATTGTTTTAATTAAATCGGGAAAATAATAAACGTTGCGCGATATCGCGATATGCCGCGAGCTGTTGACGCATGTTATCGCGAGATCGACGCTCCACAAATTAAAATACACATGTTAATCCGCGCGGGCCGATAGCCCGGGGCCACAGGGGTCCGGGGCCGGGGCACCGAAGGGGGCCATCGACGACATAATCCGACAATCGAATGGGCAAACAGAACGGATGCATTCAACAGTAACTGTGATATTTATAAATTACAAAAGATATGGAATTCGTTCCATTCGATTATTGCAATAATTGAAAATGAAATACGAAAATTCGGCTTGATCGACTAAATTTAATTTGTCGATGATTGTTTGAGGGATTGTTACCTACTGAAGTGGATTCACTAGGGCGTTACTTATAGAGGGACACTTTGTGTTGTAGGCACTGAAATAGTCAAATAATAAGTTTCCAGCTAATATTAGGCATGATATCGTCCTGATTGTGACAGTGGTGGCATAATTAAAGTTTGAAATAGGTGAATTGAATGGACAGTTTATTTCAAATCCAAACAGCCATTTATTGTGTGAGTTAATGTTAATGCAAGTTGTTACATTATTTATTTGGTACCTGCTATTGACTTTCGCCAGCATTTCATTGAAGGACTCATTCCTTCAACTGTATTTCGTCACTAGAATGTTTGGTTAACACTTTTTCACAATAAATCACTTTTAAAACCTATTAAACAAGTTTACACAATAAATTAATTCAAATTTTATAAGCTAGTTAAATGTTTACATAGGTATTGGAATGACATTTGGTCGATCGTTCTGACAATTAAAGGTCACAGACTTAAAAAATGATAGGGGCGACATCTAGTGGTCAGCGATTCACAGTTGTAGTTTAATCAATATTTTAACATAATGATTGCAAACCATCGAATTAATATCGTATGGAGCAATCCCTAATAATTTACAACTTTCAGTAAAAAATCATTATAAACTAATTAGCCTAACACGGAAGTGTAATACTTCATTGCCAAATGAAACCATTGTTTAATCTATGACAAGGTGTGACCAAGTAACATTCTAATTTTGCCGGAATTAATATTCTGGGATAGTTGCTCCAAGGGTCTTGATATTGAAAGGAGAAGTATTTTAGTTAATCTGGATTGTGAGGATTCTTCATGTTTCAGCTTGTCAACGTCACCTTGGACAGTTGTTAGTGATTTTCAAGAATTAGGTGTCTTGACATTGTACTTATCCGCTCCCGTTCTTCAATCAGGTTCCCTGAAGTCGGGGAGGTTTTAATAATGCTCCGTCTAGTTTACGTCTAGTTCCGGTTTGACATCTCCTAACAAGGTTATTGAAAAAATGGCTTTCTTTCGGCTTTGAACGCGCTTGGGTATCATTGCAAACCTAGTTCCATGATCATTATAAGAGGTGAGCATTCTAAAGAGGTGTTGTGAAATGTGCTGTGAGCCCTTCTCTGGCTGTTAAAAAAGGATTGTTGTGATAAATTGATATTTATTACAGGATTCTGAAATGTGCTTGTGCTGTCGGCTTCCAAGCCAGCGGAGACCCTTACAGTCGACCAAACAGTTCTCTGTCTAGACCAATCGTGAGTATTTATCTGCTTTTCATCGCGTTTCATTTCGCCGCGGTGGCCATGAACACCACGTGTGTGGCCCTTGTTCCTAGTTGAGGTTAGGATAGGTTGAGGTAGTTCCTTGTTAACCGGCTAGTGTTTTAGCTTTGGTTTCTCCTCATATAATTAGAACCCCGTATGGTCATTCCCAGGAGGCAACTCGAGAGACACGTCTCGCCGCCAGGACCTAGAAGAGCGTCTGGGGCCTGGACGCTAGACCCGTTCCTCGGGTCAACTCAAAGCCTCTGAGGGAGACGACTGTGCGGCTGTTGGAGTCCGCCAAGCGAGAGCGCAGGCGGGACGGTTTTTTTTTAATTTATTTCTATTTACAATAATACTATCACATCAAGATTAATACGGTTTCAATAACTTGAACCGGTTGATAACCTTACTCCGGTTTTCAATAAAGGAAGCCGGTCTTTAAATTAAGGATCTTGTGATTCGACTTTCTTCGTTAATCTGGAAGAATAACCAGCATCTTCGTCGGAAACAGGATCCGGGACACTCGAGTCCCTGGCGCCCATTTATTAAATAATTATCTACAAATTAACTGGAAGGATTGAGAATGAAGGATTAATGATTAAGGATTTAGGATTTATATTGGATATTTAGGTTACTTAAAATTATTGGGTTTATTTCCAACTCCCTACGACCTAGCTCTTTATACTGAGATTTTAGCTGGCTGGCAATTATTAGGACATAGCTAAACCTAACTAAATTATTGTTTTACATAAGGTAAATTAAGTATTTTTAAGGTTCACCTTTTATTGCCTTTATTATTATTATATTAAATATACAGTTTTTAAGGTGGTTTGTTGTTTCCTTTTTAACTGATACTAAACCACCTTTCCTTTAGGGTTTACTTAGCTTGTCATAAGAGCCACAAATTTTTATTTGTAACAAAGTAAAGGAACACATCAATAATAAATTAGCATGACGATGTAAGTACTGGCGCTATGGCGGCCGCCGGACAGGACAGCCGGCTGTCGACAGGCTATTGTGATGAACAAACCCGGTCTAAAATAAATCTGATCGCTCGAACGCGTGTTAATTGGCTACTGCTGCCATTCGCCCAGTAAGAATTATAAGAATTGTTAAAGTCGGCTTTCATTGAACAGTCGGGAGGCAACCCGGGTGATTGCATTATATTGTCAGCTTTAAAATAAAACCAACAGTAATCCATTAACATCATCGACACTGCGAGAGCGGAGTGGAGCTGAGCGAGAGCGAGCAGAGCGGAGCGAGAGCGAGCAGAGCGGAGCGGCCTCACGGATCATGTACTCATAATATAAATGAGTAAACTTGCTCCGTGCTCCCCGCAGATATAACTTGCTATATTGGTGTTTATGAAATTCCTGGTGGATTCCGTGAGTAGCCTAAGTTTCCAGTAAGTTTGGGTCTGGTTTGTATAATAATATGCACGCACCACGAAACAGGAGAAGTTTTGAGATTGGGGCCAAGTTATTTTTCACAAGGTAACATGAACAGAGCGGCCTTCAAGCCTACTCACTGATGACTCACTGCCACCTTCATAGTTCCGGCTCCTACTTACAATGCGTACTGTACGCCACGAAGTTAAGATGCCACTGATGCTCTTTCTTGGTAGTAAAGGATCGGTTTAATAATAACGCGTGTCGATGCGATGCGAGGCTTTGCGGTGCGGTGCGGTGCGATGTGACAATTCTCGGAGTTAGCGCGATAATTACAGAGCGCTGCGTTTTTATTCGTCGCGTCGCAACTAATAACGTCTGCTTAATATTGCGATACAATTTATTGACGAAGAGAAAAACGAGCTCAATACATTACGCTAAGTTTGATACCTACTGGTATTCACTTCGTTTATCGTTATGCGTTCCTCTAACTTATTTGGGACCATTTTCTTTGTTAGTATGGAATAATTGTTTTACAAAGCCTTTTCATAATATTCTGAAGTACTTTATTGAGTTGCAAGTGATATCTATCTACAAGTGCGTCGGTTACATTCCCACGTTTGGTACTCGTAGCAGTCCACCGCCATTCAAATATGATTTTTCAGAAACCGAGTGAGATCTTGTTGGCGTGTTCGGCGCCACAGTTCGCATTACGTTGAATTTAAGAGCGGCGTGAAATATTCGCGCGCGTGTCGCCATACATCACGCGGACTCGCCGCGGGAGGCGGGCCATAGTCACGCGCGGCACAGAGATACAACTGCAATCGACTGCCATTTGTAATTAAGTTTTTTTTTAAACATACGGCTTTGTAGTATGTACATTAATAACTTCAATTAATGTACAAAAGTACTTAATTGTGTTATTTCAAACGATTTGTCTCTCATAAGGAGGGAATGCTGGTTGGAAAGTCACTTGATCAGTTCTTAAAAGAAGTACGTGTAACATAATGTACATACTCACAGTTACTTTCATTCATTCCTCCAGATCAGAATAAACATTCCTTTACCGTTAGGTGCTGATCTGATTATTTCTCACGACACCAGGACACGTTTTTATCCACATTTAGTACTCAGACAAACTTTAACATATGACTTCAACGATTCAGTGTCAACCATGGGTTGGTAATTTCGTCCACATTGATTCATATCATTTTTCCTTTAAACACTATACTTTTATTACATAATAACTATAGATTTTATTGTATTTTAATAATATTTATTTTATTATGACAGTTCTGGCATTTGATGTTTGAAACGTCATGGTAACGTTTGCTTTTAAATCCTTAGCTGCCAGCATCAAATGCTTAACTGCCAGGTTTAAACATATGCATACTTAGCCACAGAAATAATACTGCTCGCATTCATATTTCAAATTCATATTTTCTACATGATGTTGTTCTACGAGTTTTCCTTATTGATCCACGCAATGTAGTGGTGAGTTCGAGTTTCGCCTCTAAAGCGAACACTAAGGTTAAGGCCTGATACTCCAGAGCCGCCTGTCTGCTCCAGAGCCACCTTTCTACACCTCCGTGCTCCGTCTTCAAGGCTACGGACCTGAACCTGTCGGGCCGCAACTTCTGAGGGCCGCCTTACCTGGTGGGCTGTCAGCGCCCGCCGTGCCTCTTCCTCCAGCTGCTGTGCTGCGACCGGCCTAGCTGCGTGGGCCTCCTACGAGTGCCCTCCGTGCCGCACACACATCAACTACTGAGGGCCACCTTACCTGGTGAGCTGTCAGCGCCCGCCGAGCCTCTTCCTCCTGCTGCCGTGCGGCGACCTACCTTGCTGCGTGGGCCCTCCTGCGGGTGCCCCCCGTGCCGCGCACGCACCTGCCCTCATCTGTACTCGGACTTCTGTACCCGCATCTGTTGCCAGCAACTGCTCCACCTCAGCCTCCTATCATTCATCATCATCATAACACCCCACCTCCACTTACAACTCACCACTCTTGTGTTCAGCTCCATTTTTTTATTGTTTATTAATATAACTTTAATTGTTTCTCTAACTCTCATTCTTTAATTTCATCACCCCTGTCTTTTAAACTTAGTTTAACTTGTCGCTACACGACATACGCTTCTCAAGAAAAGCCGTTCTATGCATCAGTTAAAAATGTGCGCAAGTTAAGACTGTTTCAAACGATCTGAATAAAATGATTGTGATCACAATCCTTCTTCGTCAACAGTATGTTCGTCTTGACGAAGCAGAAGATGAAAAGAAAAATTAACACCAATTATGTATTATAAGAGCAGAATATTTAGACCACTGCAGGTCATTATACAAGGAATTAAAAATTCTCCCACTCCCATCTTTGTATATTTTTGAAGTTTATTTATTTGTAAAACTTACCCTCATTTATTTCTATTAAATGAACTTGTACCTATTGAATGAAGTCTCCGAAAGACTGAAGGAAAAAAAATGCCAAGAAATTACTAGTAGGTACCTGCTCAGAAGAAATGCCAGTTGAATGACAATTAAAATTTATAATATATTAGGTACCACCCACCTTGAGAATGTTACCAATTAATAAGTTTAATGTAAAATGTTTGCTTGGCTCTTAGACATGTGTTTTTATTCCATCAATGAATTTTTAAATCATACTTTTGATATTGTAATTAATATTCTAATAATGAAATTAGTACTTTGACATTATTATGAATTCCTGGACATTGTAATTTTTATTTTGACATTATGATTTATATTTTCGACATTATGAGTCATACATAATTATTTTTGATATAACTATTAATATTTTGACATTATAAATAATGTATTTTTGATAAATCTTAACCAGTCTGCATGCACATAGCTTTTAATATTTCTACACCAGCAACGGTAGTATGTGTGAAACAATGTTTAATGTAAGACCTCAATGCACCATATTACTGAGAAATCCATAAATACAATACAACACAATACCCATATTTGCAAAATAAATGTGTATTTTATTCTATTCGTTCGTATATGTTTTTGACGGTGACCGTTCGTGTAGTCTAGAATGGTTGTTGTAGATCAAGTGCTTTTGTCGTAGATTTAAAATAATTATTGTATTAGTAAAATTGTTCTACTGTTCGTAGCTAGCTTGTGTCGGTTGGCCCATGACAGAGTGTCGGAGCGTCGCGCCGGCTCGTCACACGCCACGGCCGCGCCGCAGGACGCACACATCGCACCATACACCAAACATGCATAGTAATCATGGAGATTCCTTTACTAACCCGAGGAATGTCTTTTGGGAAATAACTATACAAATAACAATCATCTTTCGATTATAAGGTGATAGTTTAGTAAATGTATGTAAAGATTTAGAAAATAAACAAACGTTTTTTTTTTTTAATGCACAATTTGTCAATGTTTTAAAGTAAAGAGTGCTATTTATTTACCTGACTGCCACACACTTGGAACACCAACTCATTAACGTAGCGATATACTAGCAGCAGTTCCAGCAGTACACCTCAACCTCGGCCAGACGTTCAGTTCAGGCAAATGTAGTTTTTGTTAGAGACAGTGACAGTAATGCCTGTGGATTGGAACTTGGAAGCGTGCCCGATGATAGGATAGGACATAGGCGCACAAACCACTCTCTGATTACATGTTTGAGCTACGAGTGTTTGTTTTACGTGGAAACATGTACTATCTACTTACTTATTTTTTTTTCTCAGGGCGGGCGCAAGGTATCAGTGATAGTTCGACATCAGAGTGACGTACGGTGACACTAGACAGACCGATGCGCGAGGTGGCGTACTGATGGTGAGTCTCGCCGTGAGACCAAATAACTTAAGGTCACAGGATTGTGAAAATCAGCACTAATTCAATGTGCCCAGGCCTTTTTGCAACCATCTTTGGTTCAGCTTGCAGTACCTTACCGGATGCAGCAGAGTACCGGAATTTTACATGGAGCGACTGCCTATCTGACCTCCACAATCCTTCACTAACTTACATCAACACTACAATTACACTCAAGATACCAAAGTAACTCATAATGATGCCAGCATGATAAATGCTGGTGACAGTAGAGCGACAATGTTACTAACGAGTGACACACAATAGGGACCCGAGACACACAATAGGGACCCGAGACACACAATAGTGACATACAATAGGGACCCGAGACACACAATAGGGACCCGAGACACCCAAGAGACTGACGGAGCCATCAAAGTCAATGCAATCTAAATATTATTTTAATTAACCAAAAAACCAAAAAAAAGCAAACATGGGACAGACATTTGCAAGCTATAAATCTGAGCTACAAGACGTTGGAAGTTGGAAGGCAAATTTTCCGCATTAACCGCCACGTTCGTATCAGTTCGCGTCTCGTCGGCTGCTGTCGGATCACCGTCTGTCTGCCCGTCTGCCAGATACCGCAAATAAACTTATATGAGCACGAAAACTATCGAGAAATGCAACCAGTTTTATAGCGATCTTTATTTGTAAATGTAGCGGATCTGAGATGTTGTCGTTTTGTCGTTGGTAAGGTAAGGTACTCGTAAGGTACTCGTAAGGTACTCGTAAGGTACTCGTAAGGTACTCGTGAGGTGCCTGTCTGTAGAGGTACCTTTGTAGTGATATAATATAGCATAATATATAATATAGAAGTTCAGAGAAACTGCGATACTCTTTCTGTCTTGTTAAAATGATCGATGGGCAACATTCTAGCGCTAGAGAACGTATGCATCCTAAAAATGTAATGACGTGTGACTGCCTTATTGTTCGTGTACTATGTCTAACAGGTTCCTGTAATCCTACAGGCGTCATGTTATGTTTTGTGGCCTTCTAGTTTAAGAAAGGTTTTTATGCAAAATATTGAAAAAATACTGCGTGAGAACAATAAGCTCCCGCTGGGGGTACGGGGGGGGGGTCGGTGCGTGCCAAGTGCCGGTTGTTTGGCTGACGACAATCAACAGTCCTGTACCACACGCTGCGTTTTAACTGCGTTTCCTGTTAACTGTACTCAGTGTAACTGTGTTCATTTATAACTGGAATGCTCTAACAAAAGTATTTTTAACAGTCGTATGAAACTACTGTGTTATTCGGCTACGTAGTGTGTCGATCTACGAAACATTACGTTTCCCTGGTCTCCATGGTCTCATCTCACCAAAAGGCGCGTGAAATAATTTAGTTCCTTTAAAACATGCTTTATAAGCTAATTCTCGATACGAACGTATTAACCCACATTTCTGCATGATATCGCTAATATCGCCAGGCCGCGACCCTGACGTCTGCCCGCTCGCCAGCTGCCATCGCGCGCCCTCTGACGTCAGCGTGGTCTGCTTGGTAGCTGAGCTGCAGGTCAGCTATGTATTGAATATGTAATATTGGGATCTACATTAATCTCCATCAGTTTTATTATTTATTTCCTACTTACATCTACATTACGGGAGAACCCAATGCGCCTGTGCCTAACCTAACATGTGCCTTTTTTTTTTTTTTGTCGCTGAGAAATGCTTTATGCATGCCCGCCTCGCGAGGGACGAGACGGGGTATGTGGGACTCCCTGTCGGAATGACAGTATACCCACTAAAACTCAGCGGTTTTCCCTCATCGCCGTGATGGGAGGGCCACGGGAATAGGCATAGCCTTTACTTCCATAGCCCTCCCGGCGCATGCCCGCCTAGATGGTATGGCGGGCCCCGCATGCCCCCCATATTGGGAGGCTACGGGAATGGCCGGGAGCACCTAGCCATTCCCGTCCAACACTGGTGGAGGCCTGTGCAATACAGGCAACAGTGCCCCCGCACCCGCTGCCTGCTGGCCCCCACGCCCGCCTACTGGCGGGCCCCGCATGCCCCCCAAGATGGAGGGCTACGGCCGCAGAGGATAGGGAGAGCGGCAACGACACACCGACACTCCTCTTCCCCTGCGGCCCCACCGCGTCCGCCATCGAACGGTGGCGGCCCCGTCAAGGCCGCGGAAGGAAGGGAGAGCGGCAACGTATCACCGACAGTCCTCCCCCGCCGCGGCCTCCAATCCTCAGCCGCGATGTCTCCATCACGGGGGACATCGCGGCCCGCCTCGGGTAGGCTGCGATGTCGCCCAAACGGCACCGCAACCTACCCGCTGGCCGCTACGTCGTCGGCTTAACCGCAAAGCCTAGACGAGCGGCTCCTCATGGGGTTCCTCTTCGCTTCACCGTGGTCGAGTCCACCACGGCTACTGAGCCCCTCGCCTCGACAATGCGGGAACCCACCGGGGGGGAACCTAACATGTGCCTAACCTAACCTGCCATATCCTTTACTTTTTTTTTGACAGGTTTAGCTATACAGTTGGCCGTATTTGAAGATCGCCACATATAAATATTACGTCACTGAGAACCAACGACTTAGCCTATGCGATCTTTCAAAACGTAATATTTATTTTTCTGGAACTAAGCTCCTTCACCTTCAAAAATTTTTTTTTTAATAAAACGTCACTTTTGGCTGTACATTGTTAGTGTGACTAGTTCGTGGAGTACTACGAGTACAGCAGTCACGTTGCAAAGCAGGAACTAAAACTATTGAAGCCAAACTAACATCAACGACCAACGACCGAGGAATGCTTGCATCTAGTTCTGTCATTCGCCTCATGAACACATCTTGAGGTGTGGATAATGGTCATTATCCACACCTCAAGGTGTGTTCATGAGGTAATTCGCTGTGATCGAGACAGACCTAACGTTGGCTCAATCCGGTGCGAGGCCGAATCATTACGATGCATTGATTACAGCACACACACACACACATTCGCTCACCGTCGCACACACACACAGCATCATCGATACCAACTGAGACAAGAGTAACTCATGAATAAAGGAACATTGGCCGGTATTTGTAGCGTGTCGATCAAGCGAGGCAATAGCTTCCCAGAAGCACGGGCACTTTGTGGCGCCGCGCACCGCGCGCCTGGCGACGGCAGCGAGATCGTCACTGGAGCAATAACAACCACTGTGTGATTACAGAATATATTATATTATGTTGAGGCATTTACAAAAATTTGAGATACATAATATGAACCTGTCGTTCATAATATGTAGGTACATGATGTGCGTAGCGTGGACATTATTCATTGATTCTTATTCGTAGAATGTATTTCATAATTACTATAACGTAACTTTCAAACTTAATCGCAATATATTTTTTGTAATTAAACCACTTTTTGATTATCATGGAGTCGGTCAGTTAGAGCCGGCTTCTGGACGGAGAATTTGAATGTGTTGGGCTTACTTGAACCCAACACATTCAAATTCTGCTTGGTGCTTGAAGTAAAGTTGAGTTTGACAAGTTCTCAACTTCATATTTTGAAATCAGAAATCGGTTGTTAGTCAGACAGTTGAAGCTGGTTGTTTTCAGAGCAGCCATTGAATAGCCAGAGGCGCACTTCACAGAAGACGAGTAAGTCACGCTGTACTACAGAAGAATACATAATAGTACGAGTGTTGGACTAAATAATGATATCATTATTACAACTCCCCTCCCCCCCGCTCCGCCCCCCCACCGGCTGTGGTGCGCGTGTGGTTACATTTTACATCGCAGGGTACGAAGTACGACACCACGTTGTAGCATCGATCGCGTAAATTCAAATGGGAAATAGATAAGGGCACGTCAAAAAAAAAAAACATTAAAACTATTAGCACCTTTTTTTAATTATTACCTACGCTTACTTTTGTTAGGTAAGTACTAAAATTTGTAAATTTTCGGATTCTTGGGTAGAAGAAGCACGTATTTGGAAATACGCGTCCTGACTACAAGCGGTGCACGCGGCGCTACGATTGTAGGACCATGCTCTGATTAGTTGGGATAGACAGATACACGGGTAATTGATAAATGTTATCATGTTTCTAATTATATCTACAGGTATATCTAGGTAGTACTGGAATTAGCAGATATTTTATTGGTAATTTTAATAACATCAAAATTAATGGCGTTTAAAAATGTGGGATTTTCAATTATAGCAGGCCACATCATAAATGGTTTATTCAGAAAAAAATATGTCAATACTCAATACAAGCAGGCATTGGCTCATGTCAAGCAGGCATTTAAAGAAGTGTTATGTTATGGTGCGGCCAGACCATGCCCACGCTTGTGGCTGTACCATAATACTAGAACGCGCAATCACGTGCTTGTTAAAGTTCCAATTATTTATTGCGAACTAATTAAAGTTATTGAGCAACGCGGTTCAGTTTAATTAGTACGCAAACGAATGATTTGAACGCAATGGAATTTTCACAGCGTTCACTTTCGAATGCACGTGATGTGGAAACAATTCATACTTCATCAATCCTGAATCAAAGGTTTCAAAATAAAATTGCGAAATAATTCCAAACATTTCCTAAATCGAATGTCCTATCCCACAGAGCAGCTAACACACGAAACAAATGCTACAAAGCACCAGTAGCCCGACGCTCTGCGATCACATCCATTACTCTGTGCACTCGGTAAGTCGTCACAGCAAATTACTGACATATTAACTTGGAGAGAAGTGAGAACACCCGGCTTTATTATTAATGTAAGGCTGAGTGACGCGAGTGACGCGAGCTCACACGAAGACTGCTTCTTTGCAAAAGAAAAGAATTCTAATGTTACCTGAACTAAGGTTGTATTTCATTTGTAAAGGGTCATGATGCAGGTGTCTCTACCTAGGACTCCCAGGAACTTAGTGATTTTCATTTCCGATAAAGACTCCTTCTTAACTGAAAATACATACTAAGTAAGCAATGATTTTATTAGTATACGAAACATAAACCGATGTACTCGTTGGTACATTTTACAAAAGAAAGAATATTACGAGTATGATCACACTTGAGTTTCCTAAACGACTGGCGCAACGTCCTACAACCGATCATTTCACACTATTTACCTCTCGCAGCACCGACACGTCTGTCCGTGTGCGGCGTCGCAATCAGCGCGACACTGCCAATACCGCCGACATGGCGACACGACACGCCGACACTCGTGTCACGCCCACTCTATTGACGGCGAGCGCGAGTGTCCCGGGTGTGGGACAGCCGGAGTGACATCATACGAACACGACTGGTCGACTACCATTTTGACGCGCATCGCTTTGCAGTCGGAACGAGAGTGTTGGATTGAGCATTTTGTGGGAAATCTGTTTTGATTGTATTTTACTTGAGTTAACACTGATGGAGTGGTTATGTCGCAAGACACTCTATCGTCTCCAAATTCTTGAACTTAGGTCCGTTCCCGTTTGTGATAAGCTTTAATATTATCTGTATGAAGTATGTAATACACGTCAGTCGTTCTGTCCCTAATACTGTGAGGAACCAATTTCTGCGTTCGCGAATGGTGTTAGCGTTGCTGAACATTGTACTAAACAAATAATATAACTTTAATTGCCTATATTTGCCATCGACGCGCTAGAAGTTATTTATTTTCTACAGTAGCAGAAGCACAGCTGCATCGGCCTGCGGAGCCGGCCTCCCAACAATAGCCACAGGTGTCGGCCGAGGCTATCGGCCATTAACTCGTCACAATCATAAGTTATCGTCACGTCACGTGTCCTAGCTCGTGAGTCGTGGGACACATAACTAAAGGGAAACCTTTTAAGGAGAGTGCAATAAAAACACTTGAGTGGCAGTTAGAGTATTTTCCGTGAAGTTAATAAGTTGCAACATGTTTGGAAGCTCTGCGAGTGTGTGCTTATTAACTTGAACGTGGGAACGGTAAGCAAGCAGAACGGAGCAGAAGGCCCGCTTTGTTTCAAATACCTATAATAGAGAAGTTAGCAGTAAGTAACAGCCGCGCGGGTTATTCGTGGATCGTTGACAGTCGTTCCGAGTCGTCGGAAGCCCGAAAGTCTGACAACCAGTCTTACCAAGGGGTATCGCATTACCCAGTACCTAGGTTGTGAAGGTTAGATAGGCAGTTGCTCCATGTAAAATACTAGTAAGTACTCAGCTGCATCCGGTTAGACTGGAAGCCGACCCTGACATAGTTGAGAAAAGGCTAGGCAGATGATAATGATAGAGAAGTTAGGATGACACTATCATATCGGCTATATTTCCTGTAAAACTGTGACATAACATCACGCCTGTTTACCCCGAAAGGGACCGCAGAGCAGTACTTAACTAGTACACAATCCTTACACCAGTTGTGCTTAATGTCAATGAAGCAGGTAGCCGGCTTATTGCCACTAGCCGCGCCCAGATCTTTACGGTCTGCTACCACTACTAGATCTACTACGGTCTGCTACCACTACTAGATCTACTACGGTCTGCTACCACTACTAGATCTACTACGGTCTGCTACCACTACTAGATCTACTACGGTCTGCTACCACTACTAGCTAAGTTATCACAGAGACGTTTTTACAGGATAAATCGACTGGTCTACCTGCTGTACCTTTTGTCCTTCTGTACGTAAAGCTGGCGGCAGTACGTCACCAACGGGACTTTCTCAGAACGTCGCGCCGCCCGCCGCCGGTGGGTACTCAGAAATTACGTGAACATCGACACGCGCCAACCTCATTGTTAGTGCACTTGTATCATAACAAACGTACTAAGTGACGCTCCTTGTATAGTTGACATGGTTTTGTAATAAATTGTCTTTGGCATGTCAAGTGATTATGTATGCACATATATAAGTACAGTACCCGGGCATGAGTATGTTAGGGTACATCCGATTTTAGGAGGAGACTGTCATACAGGTTGGAGTTTCAAAGACGACACTCTACAAAACCAAAGCTTTTCCGACAGATCAAAGCAACTCAACATTAAATAATTTAATTCTAACAAAAAATAAAAGTATGTATGTACAGCAAATTCGTCCGCCACAATGATGATTAAAACAAACGCTGTCGGCTTTCGGCTGACGGCTGTTGCCTGGAGGTCACACCTCCTTACCTCATTATAACAGAAGGAGGTCAACAAACAAAAGTTGTTAGCTCCCCCCGTTGGGCCTGCCCCCCCCCCCCCCCCCGCCCCCGCGTCACGTGCACGAACCGTATTAAAATATAAACGACGGAGAAAAACTGCGCACAAACACAATTTAACTGAATCAACAACCGAGCTTAATAGCTATTTCTTAAGACGCGCAGATATTCAATCATTTAAGACCATCATCCACCAAAATCATAAGACCCTCCACCCTCTGAGAACATTAAAAACATCACGGCTCAACTTATAATAGCCAGTCGACCAGAATTTTCAGACCCCTGATTGGTAATCACACCAATAAATTCACAGGTCAAGATATACCGGCCACTTAGTTTACCAAAATACATCGACCCTTGACATTAGCCTATTTCAACTAACGTTTAGTTCATGTAACATCGGCGTCGTGGCACTACCGAATTGTTTACGGGCCGAGTCGTGATCCGGACATTATGAAACCGTTTACGGCTACTTACCGGATAACGGCGGTGTGTGATGAGTCGGTTTTATTGCCTCTATGCACTTCGAAGCGGGATATTTGGTATAAATCTTGAGAAGTTATTACCTGTGATTTGAAGATAGATCGAGGAAGTCGACGGGGCAGCCATAGACAAGCTGAAATCAATTTGTACCTCGTATAACAAGTAAGTTGCCGGGCGGGTATACTTCCAGTCGCCCCCACATGGACTGCCACCAGGTGGTAATCTATGTGCGACTGGGAATACACCACTGGGCGAGTCCGGTTACCTCATGACAATTTTTGTTAATAACAAACTCAAACTAAAATCATTTATTTCAATTAAACCATTTACAGGCACTTTTGAATTGTCAAAATTAAATAGTCGGTCAGTTAGTCAGAAAGTTGAAGCTAGACACAATTCAAAAAATAACTTGAAGAAGTGTCGACTGGATTCATGGATACAATTTTTTTTTTTCGTAATATTGGGTTAGTATTGGTACTGATAAAACTCTGCTTACTAGATAATACTCTTATTATAAAATTACATTCCACAATGTGGACTTGGGAGTGGCGTTACAGACACATGATCGTCATGGAGCTGACGCCATGCCACATGCCGGGACAGCGAGGTGTGGGCTTATATTGTTTAGTTGCAAAACATGTTTGAGCGTCGGCTACTAAATAACCAGTAACAGTCAGTTCGGGGTTCCGTACGTTGCAGTATGTTTCACTTATTCCGAGGAATAGGCTTTGATTCTTTGTGCCTTCCTCGGCCAACTGAATCATCAGCGGTTCAGCTAATGAAGGATAACGCAACTAGATCAGCAAAACCCTAACATATCTAATCAACGTGACAATTCCCGAAAAAATTACACAATACTGATTGAGTGTAATTCGATAAGCTAATCAGTAATCAGCTAACGAGCACAACTTGGGGGGCCGGTGTACGCGGCGGAGAACAATTCACGCCACCGCGCGTACAGTCGCCCGCGCAGATCAATGTTTACCCGTTTGATTGCCATACGTCGAACGCGTGCCTTTATCGTAATGAGCTGTTTATATGGACACCCGACCACCTCACTGGAAAACAACACGACTGCCAGATTTACACACTATCCATTACCAGTTTTGTTCATTAAATAGAAAAAGGAATCAATTTTCAGCGCGCAATGGATGTTGAATAAAGTCATAACGTGGTACGCATGGGTGAATTTGGAACTTCGTATTACAAGTCCCCGAATGAAAGTTACTTATGTTCGGTCACGTTTAAGGCATAAAAAATCCAGCGCTGTTTGCAGTGAAGCCCAGAGGATACGATCTATGCGAATAATGTATTATAAACAAATAAAAAGCGAGTGTTTTTCTGTTTATCCCCAATTTTATGAGCGACTGTGGCTCGGCGATCTATCGGAGCGCTCGAACGACTCGAGCACGCTTTGTAAATGTTCGCAACGAGGGAAAGAGACAACGAATCTTGTTTATAGCTTGTGCTGCTCTGTAGTGAGTGTTATCGTGTTGTAGTGCGGGAAAATGGTCAAAATCTGTTCGGCGCGCACTAAACGAGACTTAAATTATTGCTATCTTTTACTAGCTAGCATACACCGATATAAAAACGGCAACAAAATGAGATTGAATTAAGCTTTCGAACGGGTTATGCGATATTGACAACACATGTTTTTAGATCGAAAGTTTTTGGATCGTAGGGCACTTCATCGTGTTCGATTCGATATTACCTACTGTTCTGCAATCAAGCAAGCGAGCTGTTCTGTGTAGCAAGCGTGATGATCATAACAACTTTATTATAACACACAATTATGAAGTGGCCAGTGCACCACAATGGACATTACAGACTCATCGAGATCTATTTTGCATAATAACACTCGTACAATGCACCACTGTGCAGTGCGCTGCTGTGTCCGCACTTGTTTACTACTGCGCAAAAAGTTCCGCACAGAATGTCCCGAGCCAAGCACAGCGAACACTTGCACAGTGGTGCAAACCGCACTATTTCCGCGCTGTAGATATTCCTCTGTGCACAAAACTAAATAAAGAACAAACAGACCACAACTCTAAATTCAAGTTTCACGCAGTTTTTTTCCGCGTTTTATGCGAACAGTTCTGAACTGTATGGTCGTGAAAACGATGACTTTTTTCAACTTGAAGCCCACACACGGACTCCTTGAGAGACTCCAGAGCACACTAGTTAGGTGCATGATGCACATGGATGGGCAGACAGATCCGCTGCCCTGCTGAGTGGCTCACCTTACACAATGGCATGAACTATTTATTAACATAATATTCTTATTAGGTAACCTATTCAGAAGGTAGCATTGAATCATTAAGACTTATTGTTACCGGCCAAACCCGATTTTCGGATGAACTAGTTTCGCCTAGGCTAAACTAGTTCTCCCTACACACGATAGGACAAACCAGTATAGCCTGGGCCAAACTCGTTCATCCTGTTACCGATAGGATAAACCAGTTTAGCCAAGGGCGCGAAGGCAAACGCGAGGCGTGAGCCAGAGATGATTCGGGGATTCCCCGTTAGTACAGACAGCGACATGCGTTCCGACTAGGCAAAATTAGTTCAGACTAGGACGTACCAGTTTATCCTAAAGCATGTGAATTCTAACTAGGATAAACCGATTCGACCTAGGCTAAACTGGTTTATCCTATCGGTAACAGGATGAACGAGTTTGGCACAGGCTATACTGGTTTGTCCTATCGTGTGTAGGGAGAACTAGTTTGGCCTAGGCGAAACTAGTTCATCCTAAAATCGGGTTTGGCCGGTAACATCTATATATATAAAAATGAAACCCGTTTTCCGTTGTCACGACATAACATGAAAACGGCTTGACCGATTTGGCTGATTCTTTTTTTAGAATATTCCTTGAAGTACGAGGATGGTTCTTACGCAGAGAAAAATTAAAAAAATAGGGTAGGAGTAGGTTGGGAGTAGGGTAGAAGTAGGGTAGGAGTAGGGTAGGGGTAGGGTAGGAGTTGGGTAGGAGTAGGGTAGGAGTAGTGTAGGAGTAGGGTAGAGTAGGAGTAGGGTAGGAGTAGTGTAGGAGTAGTGTAGGAGTAGTGTAGGAGTAGGGTAGGGAGTAGGGTAGGGGGTAGGGTAGGAATAGGGTAGGAGTAGTGTAGGAGTAGGGTAGGAGTAGAGTAGGAGTAGGGTAGGAGTAGTGTAGGAGTATGGTAGGAGTAAGGTATAGGAGTTGGGTAGGGGTAGGGTAGGAGTAGTGTAGGAGTAGGGTAGGAGTAGGGTAGGAGTAGGGTAGTAGTAGGGTAGGGGGTAGGGTAGGTGTAGGGTAGGAGTAGTGTAGGAGTAGGGTAGGAGTAGGGTAGGAGTAGTGTAGGAGTAGGGTAGGGGATAGTAGGAGTAGGGTAGGAGTAGTGTAGGAGTAGGGTAGGGCTAGGGTAGGAGTAGGGTAGGAGTAGTGTAGGAGTAGGGTAGTAATAGGGTAGGAGTAGTGTAGGAGTAGGGTAGGAGTAGGCTAGGAGTAGTGTAGGAGTAGGGTAGGAGTAGTGTAGGAGTAGGGTAGGATAGGGTAGGGGGTAGGACACCACGCGAACGAAGTAGCGCCGGGCAGCTAGAAATAATTTATATGGCAAAACAACGTTTGCCGGGTCAGCTAGTATACAATAATATACGAGAGCAGCACGTCACCCACTTGATTGTCAGATATTTAATACTATCCACTTTTTGAAAACGGTGACTACAATCTGTGTTTTTATTATATAAATAAAGTTTAAATAAGGCAAGTGATTGTTTACTTTTTTTTTGGATGGGAAATTATCAAATGACCCCTCATGCTCTGGGTGGAGCGGAAGGGAGTGTCGTTCTTACTGACTAAAACCCACCCGTGTTCCTTCCTTAGCCTTTTCTGTTCCAGGGCAGCGGTAGTCCTTTCGGACGATCCCGCTACCCTGGCAGGGTGATTGTTTACCTGAAGGCCAATTCTCGTAATTTAAAACGTTCAAAATATAGTCGCAGTCTCATCTCGGCGACAAACAACAAACGAAAAAATGACGAAGACGATGACGATGATGATGATCATGTCTAAATGTAGGGAAATTAGAGGTATTTTTGACAGATTGAGACTGAGATCAGAGTGTGAACGTTCTAAAAATTACGAGAATTGCCCCCCTGGCCCTGGTTCAAGTCACGAAGCTACACACATACTGGACTCCATACTGAACACTAAACAATAAACCTTTGAAAATCTCAACAGAAACTAATCTGCCACGATTACAAACTCGCTCCGTCCTCCATCTCTCTCTAACACAATAAAAACAACCAATTACCTCTCTCTGTTGCGGGCGCGGGTAAAGTTGTGAGCCGTTGAAAAAGAATGCAAACTCTGTAGTCGGTACTTTGTGGTATGAACCGGGCATCGCGGGTGATGCGATGAATTTCAATGTGTTGTGGCTCTTTCTCAGCAGTGCTTGTGTACTTATGTACTTGTTGTACTCGCGGGTACTTGTGTACTGGAAGTTTTTACAAAAGTTTGTCGAGCTGCGCTCATTGGTCGACTGACAGTTTTATAATTTAATCATGCTTAAAGTTGTGCAGTGGAAGAGACAGCGCTTTGTTCTCTACACACGTACTTGAAAGAATAAGAGAGTTGTGTGCTCTACAGGCACTTACGTTTAGGTTATGACAGATGTATGGAAGAATTTTCAGGAGCAGCTCAACGATATCTGACAACAAGCAATCAAGCCGTGTTCCGTGCGTTAAAAAAATGTGCGCGTGATTAAGCGCGCACATTTTTTTCTTTGTCAGCAATATTATCCTTTGGTTCTGTCCTGCATGTGCACCAGACAATAACGACTTCCCATCAGGTGCAGCCGCCGTCAGAGATACAAAAAGTACGAGAAAACACCGTTACATGACTGTTCAAGCACCTGTTGTTAATATTAACTTCTATATCTATTTATATGTCACCGTATAATTATGAACATCACAGTGAGGGAGTTTAATCTATCTCGCGAGATTATAAACTATCGACAAATTGTGAACTGCAACAAACCGTTCACATTTTAACGCTTTATTTATAGATAGTTTATAATCATGACAAACCGACAAATTGTGATCGCACCTTGCGCTAAATACTAAATAGCCTAGTAACTGCGACAAACTTGGAACTTGGAAGTAGCGCACGCCAGCCGCTGCGGCCGCGGCGACAATCGCATCGCTCGCTAAGCTCGCTCGCGGTGGGTTTAGTAAATTCTAACCTAACCTGGGTCAGAATGGCCTGCCTTAGTTACTGCGACCAATTCGGCTGCCGCCAAGATCGATATGTCAGGGAGTCAGGGATGTTTCACAATAATTTTACTGGTAATAAAAGCGGACAGATTGTGAACCCTGTCTATAAGTACAGGTTCGTTCACAATTTTACGGTTTGACATAAATCTAAATCTAAATATATATAACTCAAAGGTGACTGAATGACTGACATAGTGATCTATCAACGCACAGCCCAAACCACTGGACGGATCGGGCTGAAATTTGGCATGCAGGTAGGTGTTATGACGTAGGCATCCGCTAAGAAAGGATTTTGATCAATTCTACTCCCAAGGGGATAAAATAGGGGATGAAATTTTGTATGAAACTTTGTCAATTTTAAACCGATCGGGCTGTATACTTCTTAAGCGAGCGAAGCCGCGGGCAAAAGCTAGTAGATTATAAACTACATAAAATAAATACGTTATATTGTAAGCAGCATGGCACAGCTCACAATTAATCAGTTATAAGTATACAATCCCGCGAGAAATATTACAAACTAACTGTGTTCACAGTATTATACATAAAAGAAAGTCGTGTTAGTTACACTATTTATAACTCAAGAACGGCTGAACCGATTTGGCTGAAAATTTGTTAGCTTAGAACCAGGAGACGGATATAGGATCCTTTTTTTTTTTTTTGTAAAGTTACATATTTTATAGTGGCACAGTGAGTACTATCTTGCTCATCTATGTTAGCCTGGTACTTTGATTCCCAGATATATGAAAGAAGGTCGTGTTAGTTACACTATTTATAACTCAAGAACTGCTGAACCGATTTGGCTGAAAATTTGAGTAAAAACAAAAAGATGGACATAGGATACCTACTTTTTTATTGGAGTAGGGTAGGAGTAGGTTAGGAGTAGTGTAGGAGTAGGTTAGGAGTAGGATAGGAGTAGGGTAGGAATAGGGTAGGAGTAGGGTAGGAGTAGTGTAGGAGTAGGATAGGAGTAGGGTAGGAGTAGGGTAGGAGCAGAGTAGGAGCAGGGTAGGAGTACGTTAGGAGCAGGGTAGAAGTAGGGTAGGAGTAGGGTAAGAGTAGGGTAGGAGTAGTGTAGGAGTAGTGTAGGAGTAGAGTAGGAGTAGGGTAGGAGTAGTGTAGGAGTAGGGTAGGAGTTGGGTAGGGGTAGGGTAGGGGGTAGGACACCACGCGAACGAAGTAGCGCCGGGTAGCTAGAAATAATTTATATGGCAAAACAACGTTTGCCGGGTCAGCTAGTATTATTATAAATGAAAGTTGCAGTTGGTGTCTGTCTGTGTGACCGCGTTGTTCTAAACTACACGACGGATTTGGATGCGATGTGCCATCATTTAGAGAACATATTTCGGAAGGTGTAAAAACCGTGCGAAGTAGGTAGGTATCTGCGGCTCGGTAGACAAATATTAAAGCTTTGTTTCATAAATTACAACTTTTGTCGAAAACAAATGAAATAAAGACATGGACAAATTCCGTAAATATTAATAAATTCCGTAACTGTGTACCTGAGTAACATGTAGTACGACTGATAGGCGAGCTAGTGTGCTGATACTGACAACACACCGCGGTTCACAATGTAATTAATTTTATCTCTCTCGTTATAATATCCTGTCTGTAAATTATAATGAGTTGCCAAATAATAATGAGTTGTTCCACCCCGCACCCCGCACCCCGCACCCCACACCCACACCCCGCACCCCGCACCCGCGCCCCGCAAGTACGTGCACCTACGTACTACGAGTAATAAATAGTTTAGTGGGGGTTGGTCTCTGGAAAGACCTCTGGGTACAGTCAAGGGCAAACATATAAGCACATTTAACTAAATTCAAAAGCGAGTTTCACGAAGAGTATCGTTTCAAATTTTGAGATGTGAGACAATTTTCAAATACATGTTTGTGTACGAAGATGCTATTTGCACATAAAATCAAAATTACTATCAACACCATAGACGAAAAAATAAAATTGAGTTTCCCAACAACACAAGTTGAAAGATATTGCTGCCGTTGCATGTACTAACCTTCTCACCTCAGAACTGAACTTGCTTTAATAGCTCTTAATTAGTTAAGTGTTTTGCACCTTACAATAGTAGTAAATGGTCTCAGTGGCACGTCTAAGTAGTAGTTTTTACTAGGTAACTTACAGACAACGTGAACCGACACTCAAGTTAACAAACATTGTTCATAATATGCTTCCCGACCGTTGTTAAAGTGTACAGTTACATCCAGTTCAGTAGCCGGAAATTAATATGAAATGATAGGACTTATGAACACAGATCCGCTACGGAAAATAGACCTCTTATAATTTAAAAATGATTGAACTTGCAACAATCATGTTCCAGCCTTTTCTCAACTATGTCAGGGTCAGCTACCAGTCTAACCGGATGTAGCTGAATACCAGAATTTTACACGGAGCGACTGCAAAAAAAACATCTTATCTTAATTTAACTTTGCAAACTCACCCAGGAGCATACCCAGGAGAAAAAAAAAACTGTTCTGGGACACAGGCCTCCTTTCGGTGACAAAGAGTGGGTGGTAGATGTCACATGATAGCACCTGCCAGTTCTCTCACGATGTCACATGATAGCACCTGCCAGTTCTCTCACGATGTCACATGATAGCACATGCCAGTTCTCTCACGATGTCACATGATAGCACATGCCAGTTCTCTCACGATGTCACATGATAGCACATGCCAGTTCTCTCACGATGTCACATGATAGCACATGCCAGTTCTCTCACGATGTCACATGATAGCACATGCCAGTTCTCTCACGATGTCACATGATAGCACATGCCAGTTCTCTCACGATGTCACATGATAGCACATGCCAGTTCTCTCACGATGTCACATGATAGCACCTGCCAGTTCTCTCACGATGTCACATGATAGCACATGCCAGTTCTCTCACGATGTCACATGATAGCACATGCCAGTTCTCTCACGATGTCACATGATAGCACATGCCAGTTCTCTCACGATGTAACATGATAGCACATGCCAGTTCTCTCACGATGTTTTCCTTCACCGTTTTGAGAGCAGAGCTGCCGCCGTTAAGCCCAAAAAGTAGTTTCGGAGAAAATTCCAAAAAACTCGGGAATCGTTGTTTCAATACTTAGGTTAATGATTGTTGGACACATAAATTGATATTTCTTTCTGTTTGTCCTAAATAACCCTTTAAGTCCAGAAACTATAATTAATTACTTTTAAAATTCATTTTTCTTATTTTGTTAAGCATGTAACCTATTTATTGCATCTTATTACTGTTCTAAAAGGCCGTTAACTATATTATCTTAGCGGCTTTATAGTGAAGTACTTTGTTTAAAATTTTAAGTTTCATAATGTTCAAAAGAGCCAGCTGCTAGTTTTTAAGGCTGGGACCAAAACGTACCCTGTTCCTCTGATCACACTAAATGGAGCAGTCCTACAGCAAGTGTCCGAATTTATGTACTTGGGTCACTGGGTCAATGAGACTCTAAATGATGATATGGATATGGAGAGCGCAGGGCATTGTCGGTAAGGGGTAATATGCTTTCTCGCAGGTTTGCGCGATGCTCACGTGACGTTAAAGTCACACTTTTTAAAAGCTATTGCCAAACGTTATACACGTGCAACCTGTGGAGCAATTACACTAAAAAAGCCTGCAATGCTCTGCGCGTCCCGTATAACAACGCGTTCAGAAGTTTTTTGGGGCTCCCGTGGCGATGCAGTGCCTCCGACATGTTTACCGACCTCAGCACGGACAGCTTTCAGGCGGTTCTTCGCAAAAGAACGGCCTCCCTATGGTCTCGGGTAAAGGGTAGCACGAACACGCTTCTGAGCGTGGTGTCGGACAGAGTGGACAGCCAAATCATGAGGCATTGGTCGCACCTGCATGTCCAAAATAATAATTATTTTAAATTTTACTAACATAGTTATAAGTATCTACTTACTAACATAATATGGACTTGTATCAATTACTGTGTGCTTAGTCTGAAATAAATATTTTCAATTTCAAAAATGTTTGTTATATTTGTTTAGAATTCCTTAACTAAAAAGTTGTTTAGTAACTGTTTTCTAGCCATAATGTTAGCTTCAATTTCAATAACTTTTCTAATGAGCGGTTATATGCTTTTTAGCTAATTGTTGCCAATGTAACAAGGAACTTTTGTAAATTCTTAACTACTTTACTTAACTAAAAGGTAACTAAAATATTTCAAATCAAATCAAATCATTTATTCGCATAGAATGTAGGTATTTAACAAAAAGTTGGTAAAAAAAATATATATTGGCCCGTGCACATTCTGCTTGAGTATTGGCATGCAAAATTTAACAAATTAAGTTTCTTTAAATACTAAGGAACACCAAATAGATTTAATAAATTCAAAGATAAGTTTCAAATTTAAATACAGTTGGAACACTAATAAAATAATTTCAAAATTAACATTTTAAACTTCAATACATTATTAAGGAAAACTAATAAAATAATTAATATAATAATTTCAAATTAAAATGTCAATAATAGCTACTTAATGTCAATTATAATTAATGTCAATAATATTTCATGTCAATAATACAGTGTTCATGGTGTAACTGCAATGTCACAGTAGAGGGTCATTCAAAAAATCACTTATGGTATAAGTAGTAACATTTCTGAGTCAAATATGCCTTGAGTTTGTTTTTAAATTGTTGAAGGGTGTCATTTTTTATGCTGTCCGGTAGTTTATCTATATATATAAAATTCAAAGTCCTGACTGACTGACTGACTGACTGACTGAGACATCAACGCACAGCCTAAACCGCTGGTTCTAGAGACATGAAATTTGGAGGGTGTATTCTTCGTGAAGAGTAGGTATCCACTAAGAAAGGGTTTTGCGAAATTCCTCCCCTAAGAGGGAGAAATGGGGGGAGTTCGTTTGTATGAAAAATCTTATTCCTTGAGATAATAAACTTGAAACTTGGCAAGAATACTTATCTAAGTAAATTATGAAGTTGGCCATTTTTGGTTTTCATAAAGTACCCCCTAAAAGGGGATTGGGGGGTTTCAAAGTTTGTATGGAAGAATTTTAACACGCGGTCCGATTTACTCGAAACTCAGTATTTATACCTAAAATTGAAAGTAAAGAATAATGTGTATCAGGGTTTTTTGAAAATCTACCCCTGACGGGCTGAAAAGGGGTAGTCAATTTTACAGGGGAGGATTTTACAGCGTGGCTTGATTAACTCAAAAATTGGTATAAATAATCTTTGAGTCAAGATATGAACACATACCAAAAGATTTTTCAAAATTCCACCCCTGTGAGGGTGAAAAGCGGAGATACAGCTTATATGAAAACTTATTCGTTAGGGTAATAAACTTGAAAATTGGCATTAATACTCGCCTAAGTAACCAATAAAGTTTATCATTATAAGTTTTTCTAAACTACCCCTCAAAGGGGGATATAGGGGTGTTCATGAAGTTTTCGTGGAAGAATTTGAATGCGCGGTCCGATTTACCTACTCGAAATTCAGTGATTATACTTAAGACCTAAAATAAAGAATAATATGTATCAGGGTTTTTAGAAAATCTACCCCTAATGGGTTGAAAAAGGGTAGTCAATTTTACAGGGGAGGATTTTACTGCATGACTTGATTAACTCGAAAATTAGTATAAATAATGTTTGAGACAAGTTATGAATACATCCCTAACGATTTTTTTAAACTCAACCCCTGTGGGGATGAAAAGCGGGGATACAGTTCATATGAAAAATCTTATTCATTTAGTTAATAAACTTGAAACTTGGCAAGAATGCTCGCCTAAGTAAATAATAAAGTTTATTATTATAAGTTTTTCAAAACTACTCCTCAAAGGGGGATATAGGGGTGTTAAAGTTTGTGTGGAAGTAATTGAATGCGCGGTCGAATTAACTCGAAACTCAGTGTTTATACTTAAGACCAAAAATAAAGAATAATTAATGTATCAGGGTTTTTCGAAAATCTTTCCCTAACGGGTTGTAAAGGGGAAGTTAATTTTACACGGGAGGATGATGATGCTTGGCTTGATGAATTCGAAAATTAGTATAAATAATCTTTGAGTCAAGTTATGAATACATACCAAACGAATTTTTTAAATTCCACCCCTGTAGGGGTGAAAAGCGGGGATACAGTTTATATGAACAATCTTATTCATTTAGTTAATAAACTTGAAACTTGGCAAGAATACTTGCCTAAGTAAGTAATAAAGTTTATCATTATAAGTTTTTCAAAACTACCCCTCAAAGGGGGATATAGGGGTGTTGAAGTTTGTGTGGAAGAAATCGAATGCGCGGTCCGATTAACTTAAAACTCAGTATTGATACTTTTGACGGAAAATAATTAATAATAAGTATGTAAAGTTGTCGAAAATTTACCCCTGACGGGGCAAAAAGGGATAATTCGGTTTTTTAGGGCGGAATTGTACTTGAAACTGTATGTAACATTTTCACGCCTAAACCACTGAACTTCTGATTTGGTAAAGAGATAGATGGCATCCTGGGGAAGCACATACTTTTTGTCCTGGCACGTTCTCGTGGGATAATTTCCGACATCCACGCGGGCGGGCAGAAGCTAGTTAAATATAATTGGACCCATGCAAAGAACACTTTTTCTAAGTAGTGCAGTTTTATAGCTGCTCACAGTTAAAAGATTTTTGTATTGACTTCTAACGCTCGCTTGTGGTTAACTTCTTTAAAGTGACCTAAGCCTTCACATGGAAACATGTGAGTAATTAAATACATGTTCTTTTAAAAATAAACAATATAATTCATTTAAAAGTTAAAAGAAATATAATTTGAATAATCAACTAATAACTAATTAAGATATCAGATCATGAGATCACTATTTGTCATGGACAATATACTAAATCCATGTCCTTTATTCCATTGATTCGGTTGGAACCTGCTAACTAAATTATTTTAATAAACTAAGGTTGCATTAAATTTAATGAGGCAACTTCAGCCTTAATTTATTTTAATGTTATCACAAATAAAAGTTATAAAATATTTAGTAAAATTGCACACTGAATAAATAATAAAACATACAAACATAAACAGCACTTTTCCAGTGTACAAATCAAATGTATCATAATAATCTTAATCCTAGTAATATTATAAGCTAGCTTTTGCTTGTGGCTTGGTCCGCGTTGAGGTCGGAAATGATCCTACGGGAAAGTACTACCGGGATAAAAAGCATCATACATCCTAACCCTGGTCATGATCTATACGTGTGCCAAACTTCATCCAAATCTGTTCAGCCCTCATGGCGTGAAAGGTCACTTTCGCATTATTGTATTTCTTAGATATTATACTAAGTATAGATTTGAAAGTATCTAAGTTTGGTGTTTTCCCGCCTCAACAGCTGATCGCATTTAATTGAAATTTGGCGCATCGGTTGACCATGACCTGGACTATGATATTGAATACTTTTATCCCATTTTTTCATTCCCGTGGGTTAATTATTTGAAATTATATCGTTTTCCAACCTCCACGCGGACGGATCCACAAAAGCTTGTAGTTTTAAGTATTTAGCAACATAACAGTATCTAAATTAAACACAGTCAGCAATCAACTCAGCCTATCGCAGTCCACTGCTGGACATAGGCCTCTCCCAGGCTACGCCACAACACCCTGCCCTCCGCCTTGGCCATCCAGTCTGTCCCAGCCACCTTCTTTAGGTCGTCGGACCATCTAGCTGGGCGCGCCCCACATGACACTTGCCAATACGCGGTCTCCACTCCAGGACTCATCTGCTCCACCAGCCATCGGACCTTAGACAAACATGGGCAGCTCACTGCCACTTCAGTTTACTTACTTTGCAAGCTATGTCGGTAACCCCGGTTCTTTTCCGAATAATTTAATTTCTGATTTTATCCTTCAAAGAAACTCCGAGCATAGTCGCTCCATAGTGCCCTGAGCGACCTAGAATTTGTCGACCAGCCCGACCGTCAGTGTCCTCGTTTTGGAACCGCATATCATGACGGACAGAACGCACTGGTTGAAGACCTTAGTCTTCAATCACTGCGGGATAGGCGACGAGGCGACTTGACAAAGTTTTCCAAATTCTGCCTAACCCTGTTGGGTTAGGCAGAATTTGGAAAACTTCGTTCGGATCCTTATGTCGGATTTTTTCCCTAAGTTGTGTCTACCGAGCTGGATGACTTACCCTAGGTAATTTAAACTTTTTTTAATAAAAGGAAGTGACAAATGTTGGAGAACAATCTTA
Organism: Apamea crenata; assembly: GCA_949629185.1. Lineage (NCBI taxonomy): Eukaryota > Metazoa > Arthropoda > Insecta > Lepidoptera > Noctuidae > Apamea > Apamea crenata. The sequence continues at coordinate 151,369 of OX451377.1, forward strand.
AATTATTTGTATAGTGATGGCCTCCGGTGAGTAGAGTGTACATAAATGAGTGTATGTGTGTAGGAGGGTGAGTATTGTTATAAGCTACTTAGCTATAGACAACAGATTTTCAGTTTCATTGTAGTTTAGCTTGCTAATATAGTCTACTACAATAAGTTTACATTTTACAAGCTTATTTAATCTGTCATACAGAAAAGGGCCCAGGAAACAAAAGTACTTGCAAACGTCATCATCTACCTAGCCTTTTCCCAACTATGTTGGGGTCGGCTTCCAGTCTAACCGGATGCAGCTGAATACCAGTATTTTACATGAAGCGACTGCCTATCTGACCTCCACAACCCAGTTAATGGGTAATACGATACCCCTTTATAAGACTGGTTGTCAGACTTTCGGGCTACTGACGACCCGTAACGACTGTCAAAGATCCACGAATGACAGCCGGGACCAACGGCTTAACGTGCTTTCCGAGGCACGGGGGGTCTTGGTATGCGAAAATGGTCACCCATCCACGGACCAACCGCGGCAAGCGTAGCCTAACCTGATCGATCGACCCGTGCGGCTGTTATTACTTAGCCACAAGCCCCTCAAGTACTTGCAAACGTATGGGTGTTTAAAGGCTGCCAGATCATTGTAAGTAATGACCTTCCGCCTGCGCTTAGATAAATAGGAGGACCTGTCATACTTGGTATTTGCATGCTGTCTCAAGACTGCGTGCGGGACAAAAAGCTGCCGTACAGTAAGGACAGTAAGGGCTTCACAAGACTGGTACAAAAGGTATGTTGGGAAAAGATAAGGCTGGAAAGTGCTGACTTTGAGTAGTGCTCTTTGTGCAACTTCTAATGGTTTAAGTATAGTTTTTGATGTGCTCCCCATACAGAAATACAGTACTGCAGCACTGTTTGGCCAAGAGCTAGGTATACTTGCTTAATTAATTTAGGTTTCGCTACATTTCTTAGATTTTTGAAAACGAATATTAGTTTTCTTACTCTAGATGTAACCATGTCTATATGATGTTGAAATGATAGATTATTGTCAATAATTATTCCTAAATATTTTACTTTGTCCACTTTCATTAGGGCAGGACAGGAGCAGCTTACATTATTACAGCAATTGTGTGCAATTAGGCAGAGAGTTGCGGGTGGGGGATTATAGTTCCGCATAGAAAAGGTGAGGTATTGCGATTTACCTGCATATTTTTCTGCAGCCAGTGGCTTACTATTTTAAAACCATGCTGTGCACTCTCATACACATTCTCCCAAGTATCAGCAGAAAACAAAAGCACAGTATCGTCCGCGTACGATATTATTTTACCTCCAGCAAGATTCAGCTCACAAAGGTCACAAGTAGACGAGAAATAAAGTTGGACCCAAAATACTACCCTGAGGGACACAGAAAGAGACAAGTAAGTCACTGCTTATGTAATCACTTATTTTAACACATTTTGTGCGATCAGAAAGGTAGTCTTTAAATATTTTGAGTTGGTCTTCTCTAACGCCTATTCGTTCCAGTTTTTGTAAAAGCAATGGCACAGATACCGTGTCAAAGGCTTTATCCAAATCTAAGAATATACCTTTATTCTTTTTGCCTACATTTAAATCTCCTTTAAATTTTCTTTAAGAAGGCTATTTGGAATAGAGTCCTAACCAACGGTACAGATATTCTTCAGACCCATAATCAAACTCTCCACCTCCGGCTCATCTGTGTCTAATAAGGCTAGAGATTCCTGCTTTGTGTTTTCAGTTGCGAACTGAAAGTGCTCCAGATTTGCACAGTTTGGAATACCATGAGCCAAATCCTTGCCCACATTGACAAAGAAATCATTCACTTTGACGGCACGGTTGGCGCAGTGGTTAAGCGATTGACTGCTGCGCTGCGTGTCGCGGGTTCGATTCCCGCACGGAACAAATATTTGTATGACCTACATGTATTTGTTCCGAGTCTGGGTGTTTTTCTATCTTTAATATGTACGTATTTACAAAAAAAAAAATTGTATATAAGTAGTTTATCAGCCATCTTGTTACCATAACACAAGCATTAGGTTGCTTAGCTTGGGACAAATGGTGCTGTGTGAAATGTCCAGGGATATTATTATTATTACTTTAGCTACCGATTCTCTTGCGTTGCACGCATTAATTAATTCGGTTGCGGTATGTTTAGTCTTTTTAGTGTTGGTTATAGTTTTTATTGCATCCCATATTTTTTTGTTATTTTTGCCCGCAGTTTTCAACAGGTTCTTTTCGTATGATGTTTTAACTTTCTTTAGTAGACGGTTGCAGGAATTTTGGTACCTTGTATAGATAATTTTAAGTGTGTTATTTTGCGGTGACTTTCTTGGTTTTTTATGTAATCTGTCGCGGTGTCTCATGCAGCGGATCAGTCCTGGCGTAATCCATGGTTTAAGAATTTTATAACGGTTCGATAATTTTAAGACGGTAGTATTTGCTGTAATTTCATTCTGAACAGTTGTAAAGAAAAATTCCATGGCGATATTTGCGTCACGTATGGAGCAGACCGGTTGCCAATTAATTTGGGATAAATTAGCTTTTAAATTTTCAGAATTTACTTTGTTGACGGATACATGAGCAAATTTTCTTGTCTGCCTACGATGGAGACATAGCCAAACAGCCCGATGATCAGTGATTGTTGATTGCAGTACATCAGTGAGCGCCTGATATTGCGATTTAAGCGTCACATGATCAAGGCACGTTTTTTCACTTCTCGTGGGCAGGGTGTGGGCAGGTAAGATACCGTGGTATGCACATAGATTTAAGTACTCTAAAGAATTAAGGCAATGGCCTGACAGATGTTTATGTTAATATCTCCAATAACAGAGATTGATATTCTTAGACTAGACTAGTTAAGATGTTATTAGATAAAAGAAAAGCACCAGTGTTTCGGTTTGACGGAGATCTATAAATTGCCACTATTGCAGTTTTGGCGCCGATTTTTAGGACGAGGCAATTGCAGTCTTGGCATTGGGGTTCCTCGCAAATAGCATGGAGACTTACTTTATGAAAAACTACAACTCCGTCATTTTGATGAACAAAATTATTTGAACAAAATCGATTATATCCGTCGAGATAAGGTAATACAGGGTTACATGATAACCAGCACTCCGTCAGAATAATAATGTCACAACCAATACCCAATCTAGACAGAAACACCGCAAATGCGTCAAAATTTCGACACAAACTGCGTATATTTTGGGTAACAACAGTCAAACAGGCATTCGGGCAAGGAATGAGACCTCTGCAATCCTCAAAATCACACGTAACTGAATTAGACACTGATATTTCATCAATTTCCATAGCAATATCAACCATTTTTACCGACTTCACAAAAAGGAGGAGGTACTATGTTCGAATGATTGTATGTTTTTTTTTTGTATGTTTGTTCATCGAATACTCCGCCAATTGTCGACGGATTTTCAAAATTCTTTTTTTGTTCGAAAGTAGATAGTTCTGAGGTGGTCCCACTGTCACCAAGTTAGGATCTGATGATGGGATCTTAGAGAAATCGAGGGCAACCCTCAAATTTTATAGGCTCATTTATTGTTTTGCGCATATTTTATGAAGTATCTTGCCGACTAAACCGACTTCCAAAAAAAGGAAGAGGTTCTCAATTCGGATGTTTATATTTATTTTTTTATGTTTGTTTATATCACAACAAAAAAAGTGAAAAATAAAAACTTTTTTACAAAAAAAAAACAACCGACTTCCATAAAAACACTACAAAGTGAAAAATAACTCTAATTTTGGAAGTCGGTGGCGAAAAACGAAATACAAAAAAACCAAAGACACAGACTTCCGAAATTAGAGTTATTTTGCACTTTGTAGTGTTTTTAAATACATATTTAGGCATAGGATCAATTAAAAGTAACTAAGGTAGAAAAAGAATTTGATAGTGTTATTCAGTAGTCGAGCAAGACAAGTTACGTCGTCATTGCTATACATTTTCCAACAGGAAGTAACTATTATGCTGCTATATTATCAATACAGAGCTGGTGTGTGGCGAATGGGATGGTTCTGAATGCCAGCAAATGTTATCACATAACATTCACGCGAAAAAAACACCCCATACCATCAGCTTACTCCCTCAATGGGACGTCACTTCAACAAGTTAAACACATACGGGATCTAGGTGTAGTGCTTAGCGACGACCTCTCATTTACCACACACATTAATCATATCATTAAAAAAGCAATGAAAATGGTTGGGTTTATCAACAGACTTGGAAAAGAATTCAGGGGAACCTCGGCGTTGAAAGTGCTCTATAACACCTTTGTGCGCAGCCTCGTAGAATATGCATCTCCCGTCTGGAGTCCGACTTATAGTACTTATACCGGATGACTTTTTTTACCGTCTTGAAAACAATAGGGTATAATAGGTGAACGGAGTAGAAGCCTATGGCATAGAATTTTTCGTTTTTTTTTTTTTTTAATAACATACAAAGAAATAGATCTAGCGTTAAATATTACACATTTGAAGTAAACTTTTCATATTAGAACAATAAAATCTGAAATTATAAAAAAAAAAAAATTACGACTTAAAAATGTAAACATTCAAATCATACGCACCCTACTAAATGCGAGTAATTTATCAATGAATTCGTAGCGCAGTACCTACTATCCTTTGAAGCCGGCCGATAGGCGATAGGTACTCGCCGCACATGCCGTCGGTCTCTTTATTACCCATTTCTGCGAAAAATATCAAAGAAGCCGACGGCACACGAGCCGCTTGCGCATCCCTCCCGCCCGCACCCCGCGCTCTCTCTCCCTTTCATTTCAGTACTATCCCTTTTCAAATTTCAGTCACCTACGATTAGTCACGGTGTGACGTCGCGTTGCTTTCGTATCCGCGTGTGCATTGTGTGCCCGTTGATAGTTATCATAAATATGCCAACCGAATATTCAAATGTGGAGTACCTAGCAATGGTGCGATTTTATATTCTATCTGGTAAAAATTTAGACGATGCGAGGCGAATGTACGCCGAAGAAGTTCACCTACTGTCGTTGCGAAGGAACGGTATCCCTGACCCTCAAATTCCCAGCACTGCTCTAATCCTACGAACGTATCAGCGGTTTCTTGATCATGGGCAGTTCCGGCTACCCAATCATGCCAGAGGCAGGGGCCGGCCACCCTTGGCCAGAAACATAGAAGACGCCATACTGGATTATTTTGAAAGACATCCGAGGAGGAGCATTCGGCAAGCCGCTCGTCGATTTGGCGTAAGTCAGTATGTGGTGTGGAAGCTACTTCGCTCAATGGACATGCATCATACCATTACGCACGCGTGCAACATTTGCATGCACCGGACCCTGGACCCCGCATAGACTTTTGTCACTGGCTGCAGAACCATGCGGAGGCTAATATCTTGTGGAGCGACGAATCCATATTTACCCGCGTTGGTATTTACAACGTGCACAACGAACACTGGTGGAGCTTCCAAAACCCACACAAAATTAAAGAACATGCACATCAAGTTCGTTTCAGTGTCAACGTTTGGGCAGCGATAATTAAAGACCGCATAATTGGTCCAGTTTGGATCGAAGGTCGTTTGACGGGAATAACGTATCTACAAATGATACGCTCCGGCATCGACACCCTGTTGGACGACGTTCCTCTGGGCTATCTGCAAGACATGTACTTCCAGCACGACGGATGTCCAGCTCACTATGAGCGATCTGTGCGCGCATATCTTGATAGCCAATTTAGTGATAAGTGGATAGGTCGCGGTGGACCTGTGAACTGGCCGCCGAGATCGCCAGACCTGACACCCCTTGACTTTTATTTGTGGGCCGAACTAAAACGTTTAGTGTATACCGAAGAAGCTCAAAGTGTGAGTGATTTAAAACAGAGAATAATAGAAGCTTTTAATATTTTAAAAAGTGATAGAGACACGCTAAGAAGTTTAACAAACAATTTGCAAAGACGTGCTAATTTATGTTTAGAAAAAAACGGTGGACATTTTGAACAATTACTGCGATATCGCTAAAAAGGTACCTTATTTTTTGTAAATATTTATAATTTAGTGTAATTCTGTAATCAATCAGTGTTATTTGTAAATAAGTTGATTTCAATATTTTAAATACGCCTAGGATGTTGTAGCAGACGATTTACATTAAAAACTTGTTAGAAGCATTTTATTAATCAACTATAAAAAGTTAAAATTTAACATGTAACCTGCTCAACATTTAGACGGTCCTAAGCCCGCAACAGTATGAAGGAATGATCGAAATAAAAAAATAATAATGTTAATAAACGGATCACCTCAAGCTTGGATTTTTTGGTTAGTGATGGCACAGTAATGGGTAATTCCACTGCCATTTACAAATACATTAATTAATTGATTAATAAACACCAATTAAGAACTTAATTTTCAATCACCTTATCTTTGATAACATCACCTAACATCAGATTTCTCAATTAAATTAAAAATAATAATGTTATTCTAATGAATATTATACGAAAAAGTGGCCATGTACCTACTTACTTATTTATCAAGTTAAAATCTTAAAAATACAGATGAATAAACTTATTAAGTTACTAGCTGCGCCCCGCGGTTTCACCCGCATAAGTTTCGATCCCGTGGGAATGTCGGGATAAAAAGTATCCTATATGTTAATCCTGGTTATAAACTATCTGTGTGCTAAATTTCATCAAAATCTGTTCAGTAGTTTTTGCGTGAAAGAGTAACAAACATCCATACATCCATACATACAAACTTTCGCATTTATAATATTACTAGCTGCGCCCCGCGGTTACACCCGCGTAAGTTTCGATCCCGTGGGAGTATCGGGATAAAAAGTATCCTATATGTTAATCCTGGTTATGAACCATCTGTGTGCCAAATTTCATCCAAATCCGTTCAGTAGTTTTTGCGTGAAAGAGTAACAAACATCCATACATCCATACAAACTTTCGCATTTATAATATTAGTAGGATTAAGTTATTACTAATTTCATTTACTGAGTGATTGTGTAAGAATTTTACCTAAACAGTTTTGTTTTTTACACAACAGACCTTAAAGTACGTACCTACTCGCCACGGATAATAATCTTTGTCTCTGAAAACCTAAAAACCTATTCAGCATGCGCGGGCGCGCGCGAATTTACCTACCTACCTCTCAGCTGCTCTGCTGTCGTACGTGAACCCGTACCTCTCACGCACACATAAGAGCTTCTGTGATCGTGCGCAAAACGCTGAAATATGCGCGCCGTCGTAGATAATATTACCTGTGATATTACCGTGTCGTAGCTTAGCAACGCGAACGGGGCGACCGAACGACTGTAGACGTTCTCGCTCTCGCATGTATGCACGTCCTTTTCATTTTGCTTGAAGTACAGTCGAGTAATTCTTGCTTATTCAAGTATTGTTTCGATTATTTAAAATATTAGATTATGTGTTAATAAATTTTCGATCGTTGTTTTGTTACTGTTATCATTTTATTGGTACGGTTAGGTTTTTCTTATTGTAGGTAAATTGTTGTGTTTTTTTATTTGTAGGTTAGGTTTTCTTATTATTGTGTTAGGTTAGTACTTATTCTTTTGGTCCGAGGCTTATTTAGTTAATTGAGTATTTGATTTAAGACTTTGTTGATGTTAGGGTATAAATTGATTAGCAGGCACATCAGGTTTGTCTTATTATCTTAGTTTATTAGAAGTGGGATATTAATGTTATTATGTTGATTTTGAAAATGTTTAAACGCGACTGTACAAGCGGCCGCATAGTACCTACAACTTTCATTCATGCGCAATCGCAGTTTACGTTGTTTACTATCTCTTATTTAGCTATTATTAGTTTTACGCACGGCCGTAGGATGGATACTTTTCCTGATTTTGAAGGATTTTCCGAACTTTTACAATCTTAATGGTATTAAGCAAATATCCTTGTGTATGACTTCTGTTCCACTTACACAACACACCCTATTATTTCCGAGACGGTAAAAAAATTCATCCGGTATAGACCGTATTGAGCGCGTTCAAAAAAAAATGACGAGGTGCTTGCGGTTTAAAGACCACAAATGTCCATTTAGAGCTGATTACCCAGAACGACTAAATTACTTCAAAATAGACCCACTGAAACAACGCAGAGCTCTAAACGATTTTACAATTTTGTATAAAGATGTAAATGGGATAACATCAACCCCAGATCTCCTTAACAAAATCAACCTGGACGTGCCTCGTCATTCACATGTCCGGTCCAAGCGTACCTCTAGGACGTTTGCCACTAAGCCGTGTCGCACAAATCTTCTTTCAAAATTCTACCAATAAAGTAAAAACCACTTGGAAAATTATTAATAATGAAACGGGTAAATCGGCTAAACAAGAAAAACTACTTGAGATTATGGTCGACAACAAATTAGTTAATAAAGCAGCTGACGTAGCTGAGGCATTTAATGAGTTTTTTGCCAACATACCGATAACTACGACTCGCTCCTTAAATTCGTCCTCGTCTAAAGCTGAAAACCTTTTGCACAGTAGTGTACCTAAATGTAGTCCTTTATTTAGTTTCGAACATGTAACCCCGCGTGATGTAGTTAATGTTTTTAATACACTTAAGTCTAAAAACACCGGTGATTATTGGGGCATCTCCACTAAACTTATAAGTAATATAATAGACATCGTAGCCCCTATCTAGCTGTTACTTTTAATAAATGTGTTGATTTAGGAACTTTCCTGACCTCATGAAGAGTAGTAAAGTCATACCATTATTTAAATCAGGTAATAAGAATGACGTTGGCAATTTCAGGCCTATTTCTATCTTACCTGCATTTAGCAAAATATTTGAAAAGTTAATACTCAAGCAGTTGCTAAGACATTTTAATTTAAATAGCCTCCTCCATAATGAGCAATATAGCTTTACAAAAGGTCGTTCAACTACAGATGCGGGTGTTGCACTGTTGAGACACATATTTGACGCATGGGAATTTTCTGTGATCTCTCCAAAGCCTTTGATTGCGTGCACCATGACACGCTTTTGCGTAAGTTACGTCATTACGGTGTTCAAAACGAAGCTCTCAACGTAATCATTTCTTATTTACATAATAGGGTCCAATGTGTAGATGTTAATGGTGTTAAATCTTCCGGGCTACCAGTTCAGTTAGGTGTTCCGCAAGGCTCAATACTGGGTCCGTTCTTGTTCTTAGTTTATATCAATGATTTACCATTCCATTTAAAGGGCATCTGTGACGTTGTACTGTTTGCAGATGACACCTCTCTTATTTTTAAAGTAGACAGGAATAGACAAGATTTTGACGACGTAAACAGTGCACTCTCAATAGTTACAGATTGGTTGACGTCAAATAACCTAGTTCTCAATGCCAAGAAAACCAAATGTGTAAAATTCGCCCTACCGAATGTTAGAAACCTAGGACCCAACATCGTCTTAGATAAAGAGGTGCTTGAAACTGTAGGTTCGGCAATTTTTCTAGGACTAACAGTAGATGCCAAACTTCAGTGGGTACCTCATATATCAAGTCTAGCAGGAAGGCTCAGTTCGGCTGCCTACGCCGTCAGGAAAGTAAGACAATACACTGACGTTGATACAGCTCGTTTAGTCTATTTTAGTTATTTTCACAGTGTTATGTCCTACGGCGGTCCTAAAATGTGTTAAATTTCCGAAAATTAGTTAAATTACCGAACATAGGTACCTAGTATTGTATACAATCAAGTATTTTCTTTTTAATTGAACAGACAGCTGTGCTGCTGGGGAGTTTGTTGCGCCACTTCTTCTTCCCAGCGATAGCACTAGGAAGTGGTGAAGGGCGGGCGTTTTTGGGGGACTGTCTTTTGTAATTTTGACGTTCAAAAAGTGCTGATTCTCAGCCTAATTTGAATAAATGACTTTTGATTTTGATTTTTGATCCTGGGCCAGCACGCTCCCTTAAACAGAATGTTGACTTCTTACAACAGAGCCTGTTCGGTTGACAGCAGTGTCGATATTGTCTTTGATAGTCTGCCAATATTTAAAAATAAAATCAATAAAATTGTCCTGTAATCAGCTGCCTAATTTTTTTATTTTTTTACTTTTTTTTTGTTTACTTCTTTACAAATGGAATAATAATGTAATTTTAATATATTGTATTATTTTTTAATTTTTTTAATTAATTATGTCATCGAATTTAATTTAATAATCATTTAATTTAATTTAATTTCATTTCATCGAAATTATTTAGTTAATTAGACTTAAGATATTAGTTATTATTTTTCTCCTTTAATTCTGATCACGTCATTTCATTATTTATTTTAGTCTTCTCATTATTTACCAGTTTTCTTGCCTTATGTGCAATTAATTTATTATGATTTTGTATGGTTGTATTGTTTCAGTGCAATGTGACTAAATGTATTACTTTTTACTTTGTTTTGTAATCTAATCATAATAATTATGTAAAAATTGTATGTTTTGCTAATATTCTAATAGTTTAATATTTTAATTAATTATTTTTAACCTTTTAATGTGAATGTTGTGCATGCCTATAAGTGATGTATTTACACAGAATTGAAGACTCGTGATTACCTATTGTTACTACCCTTGTAAATATTTCGTTGGTGTGCCTTGCTTAGTAAATAAATAAAAATAAATATTATGCGATATGTGAATTATAAACGATAAAGAACTATGGACAAATGCAATAGTACGAATTTTGTAGATTAGGCTGTATTTAAAGCAGCTTATTATTAGTGGAGTGTTTGAGTGTTAGGTGAATTACAATATTTTTTTAACAAAAAATATGTTTTATGTAGTAAACATGCAATAATAAAAAACCTAGGAAAAATAAACGAGAACACGAACGAGTGAGATTCATTCATTCATTTATATTTTATTCATAAACAATTTACGTTGTGTTAAACATTACATATTAAATAAAATTATCATATGCAGAAATAATACCAAATTAAATGCTATTTAAAATTATCACATGCAGAGACAATACAATAATTATAAAACAAATAATACATAGAAAAGCCTAATTAGCGTTTATGTGAAATGTCTAGTTCAAGAGTCAAGTCGTATAAAATATGTCACCCAAAAAATATAATGTCAAATTAATTGCAGTTATAATGTCAAAAATATTAGGAGTACAAAGGACATGGCCAAGTTTTGTAAGGACGTCGGCATAGTTATCGAATTTAGTTTACACCAATGATTTTTGGTGTTTTATATTCGTGAATATGGGCTCATTAAATTGCTATAAATAAAAAACTCAGAGAACTTGTCATTACAAGAGACTAGACAAAAAACAGTTTCATTAAACCTTTAATCAGATCGCTAGCAACAGACTGGATTATAATTTCGCTATTCATAATACTTAAAGGTGCTTTAAAATAGCGAACAGTTGTGAATTATTACGTCTAACTGATATGGTTTTAATATTATTATGCATTTAAACAAAGTGATGGCCACATAAATGAAGGATTTTAAACTGCATATTGATTAACATTTTAATGAAACTGGGTAATAGTCTTGAAAATGTGACATTAATAACAAACATAACATCGCGCCTGTATGTTCCCCGAAGGGTTGGTCAGAGGAGTACCTATAGTACAACCACATTTCACCAGTTATTTTGAATCCCATGTGAGCCTAATGCCATCAACCGGTCACAAATCCAGACTCCGGGCTGCTACTGAAAAAATCCTGATGAATAAACCCCATATCACTTTGCCCGACCTGGGAATCAAACTCAGGACCTCATGCTCAGCAGTAGCGCTTGCGACCACTAGACCAACGAAGCAGTCATAATAACAACTAACAAAGTACCTACATATATTCCAAACTAATGGTTTTCTTGAAAGTACATTTTTACAGGTCAGCCTTATATATTTTTAAATAGTTCAATTAACTATAAACAAGGGAAGCACAAAATAAATCAAAAGAGTAATAATAATTATTTATTTATTAGAGAAAATAAATAAAAACATTTTGCTATATTATAATTATTATATCTTAAATGTCTACCTAATGCAGCAATAGTGTTAATAAAGATAACGAGTGAGGTCTATCCACCAGCTTGGATAAAAATAGAGAATTTTGATTTCACAAAATATATAGTAACCTGGATTAAGTGTAAGTATAGGGCTTTAGTAATTACATAAATAACTGCTTTAAACATAACCAGACATGTTAAAAAAATACAAGCAGGTTTATATATTATTATTTTACAATTGTAATTATGGTTTTCAAGAAAGATTAGCCTTTTGTTAGATTATTTTAATATTCTTCAATTGTTAATAATATGTTGTCTAAAAATCCTGCTGGAGCTTGGATATTGTTTTGGTGTCTTGCCCAACCAAGGTACCAGATTATTGTCATAACGTGACAACAACAACCAACGGTCTTGTTTCCTACAAGGCAACTACAATCCTTTATCATTATTGTGATCGAAGCTCGCTTATAATTGGGCAATGATAATATGGTATTATTTTCCCTTTGAAGTGGCCCTCTTTGAACAGGCAGGTGGGCTAACAACTTGAACATTAGGGGCTGCTGCATCATTGTACGAAGCCAATTCCTGCATGTCTCATGATGAGTCATGCACTGCCTGTCTATTTGCTCACATCCAACACACATGACAAACATAGTTGTTTCTTGAGGGCTGAAAATAAACCACAGTTAAAATAAACACAGATAAATGCTTTTCTTTATATAAGTTTTAGTAACAAGGGTATCTTTTGTATACAACTCTTTATGTTTTCAAGTATTATGTTATAGTAAAATGAGCAGTACCTACTATGTTACACATGCCTACTTTAGGCAAATATATGCTAAAGATGGAAAATACATAAAACACAGATAATAAATAATATAATAAGCATGAATGACAAATAAATGTATCCAGAGGCAACTGAAAATAAGATGCACTGTAAGTTAATTTGGCATAAATTATATAAAAATAAATCAGGTTAAGTTTTTTCTAGTCCAACTTCTTACCTCGGTTTGAGCATTGGTTATCCAACGCAAGTCTTATTTGATGGTGTGCAGAAAGCGAGGATATGAAATGCCTCTACAACCTTTGCATGGCTATTCCGCAGTTGATGCACCTCATAATGATCCACAAAACAAATCCGAAACGCAATGCAAATCAGAGCCCAGTGTTAATGGCAAGGTAATTGAGTGTTAGAAAGTATCAGTCCGTAGGAATAAGCAGGGGTCGAAATAGGAAATATTCACAAAAACACAAACACAGTAGGTACGCAATGAAGAATGTGCAATAACATTGTCAAAGAAGTAAACGCGTTCCGTTTTACGATTTTTTTTGTGTGAAATATAAAAAAGACTATCTTACGCATCAACATTATGAAAAGATAATTTTATTAAATGTAACAAATAACAATGAAGATAGTTTCGTAAGAATAAAATGTTCCTAATATGAGCATTTTGTCGTCCACATCACATGTCTACAAGTAGTATTCATGGTGTGGAACGCCAATTATTATATTTATCTTTCTCTATGGTCCACTATGACGGATGTTGACAAACGGTATTTTGAATTCATCTTGCATTACTAAATATTTTGAAATAAAAACTGACGAGTTCAGAGAGGTTAAAAACTACGTATTAATTCATTTTTCTATTTTTAATATACTGTATTATTTACTATGTATGTGTAAATGGAATGTACTTTTTTGTCCATGTCATTTCATCAAGGTCCTAGTGGTGATTATCATTTGTCATAAATTCTGACACCGAGTATAAACATTTTTCCAACAGGAAGGCTTTCAATTTAGTTTTAAAAGAGTGAGAGCTATAAATTAATAATTTTAAATCAGTCGGTAACCTTTTAAATAACTCCACTGCTTGGTATCTGGAACAATGCTTAGCTATGTTAAAATTTTGATTTGATTGATCAGAGAAAACAAAATAATATAGACATAGTAATTATACTGTGGTCTTATGTTCATTCCTAAGTTTAACGAGGTCTTGTTCTTCACTAATGCGAATCTGCAGCATACCCTCATTCCTTCGCAAATATTTTTTCCATAGGAAGTCCAGCAGTAGGTGTATTTATACGTAGTCGCAAAATCACACGCCAAGAAAAACAGTCGCCTGCCCTTTGATGTTAAACAGTCTGATATAAAGACGGCACGGTTGGCGCAGTGGTTAAGCGATTGACTGCTGCGCTGCTTGTCGCGGATTTGATTCCCGCACGGAACAAATATTTGTATGACCTACAAGTAGTTGTTCCGGGTCTGGCTGTTTGTGTATGTGAGTTTAAATGTTTGTGAACGCACCCACGATACAGGAGAAATTCCTAGTGTGGGGCAACGTTTAAAAAAAAAAAAAAAAGATCGGTTTCTGGGGGCTATCAAGGCCAACTAAGCTAGTATTTAACTTTTCGGTCTTCTGTGTCAGTGTTAGGTTTTTTACACTATTTAGGACCCTTTCTTTTGTAAGAACTGAGGTGAATTCAACCACCATCGATTTCAGTATGTTGGCTTTTGCAAAAGGACGATGTCTTTAATGTCCGAGGTTTTTAACTGAAGATTGAGGACATTTCCGATTTTCTTCACCATATTACACAGCTCAGTTTTTGACTCGTTTTGTAATTTTGGAATGTTTCTCAATTCTATCTTAGCCGAACAGGACTGTTTTTCAACATTTTCTGTTTTATTTTCCAGGGAGTTAATATAAGCCAAGTGTTCCTTACGTTCAAGCTTGAGGCTTTCTAATTCTTTAATTATGACGTCATAGTTGGAGGACAAGGCCTGCATTGACGTATTAATACTGTCATTCTGTATTTTTATTTTAGCTAAAGATGATTCCAAACTTTGTAATTTTAAATTATGTTGCTCAGAAAACTTCGCGGAAGAATCACGTACCTCTTGCATAAAATTAATAAGGTCGTTTTCTTGTTGCTTACGTTTCAACATGCGCCTCGTATTTATGTTAACCTGGTCATTAGTACTTTGCAAATCCGACACGCTTCCTTCGACACTCTCAGAGTCCGTCTCCGATAATACGAGTATCTGCTGGGGTACGTCTAAGCGGCATCATTATATCGTCGATATAAGCGACGCACCAGGATAAAAGCGCTGTATTAGGGGTGTCAACGAGTCGCGCGAGATTGTGATAGCGAAATACCAGGAGCACCGGTACGTACCTCCCAGCTGTGGTAGTGATGCGGAGCTGCGGCCTTGTGCGTGCGCAGCTAATTGGTCGGACTTTGTCGCGCCCCTGGAGGCGGGCTGCTGGCAGCAGTGGGCGGGGGCAGCGCAGGAGGAGCTGGAGCGGTGCGTCACTTCAGTGACAGACTACGACGTTTGTTTACGAAATACGATCTCCTCGAAAGTTATGAACTCCTATTTTTTTAATTCAATTTAATTGCGAAATTTTATTTAAATATTGAATTTAATTAACACAGCGGGTCTCTTAAAAGCGTCTGAGCTCCTCAGAGGTCCAGGATGGAATTACACAACTTATAATAATTACATTCAAAATGCATACTTTAAAATCTTTTGGACACCATGAACCTGCCTCGCTACTGTAGCGCATCGGGTATGTTTGCGGACGCAAATATAGATGGATATGCGGCGATTATTCGCAAGAGAATTGTGTCCCTGATGCGCCGCATACGAGGGGCAACTAACAGCTACCTTCAGCTGTTCGCATGGAGGATGGACCTGGATCTGGATTGCCCAATAATGCGGTACTGGACCAGGCTGCATATTGAGCGTTCCAGATCCAAACCTAAATTTAGTCTAAGATGAAATCTAAAGTGTATTTTAATCTTTTTTATTGTAAAATTGTAATTTATAATGTTTTTATTGTTTTCATTGATGACTTGTAATGTTTATCTAATTTTATTTTTTATTCTTTTAGTTAATTTCACAATGTGTCTAATTCAATTTAATTTCACATGTAATAATAATAATAGTAGCGCCTCTCCTCGAATTATCGAATATTTACTTATGTTATGTGTTTTAATTTATTAGTTTTGGGTGACAAATGTTTATTTATTTTAATTTTATTAATTTGAATAACATATAATTGTATGTACGAGTATCTTATAATTGTTTTGTTTGGAATGACATATGGACTTGTGTATGTATTTTATATTTTATTTGATTTAAATGTTCAGTATTTTAGTATTTATGTGTGATTATTATATTAGTTTTATGTTTTAATTTAATGTAATGTGTAATGTGATGGACTTTGTCTGAAAAATAAATGAATTATTACAAAGTTTTGTATGTAAACTATGAATGTTATCAATCGACGAACTTACGTCGAACGACCAATTATGGTAAAACATGATTACATGTTTGTCAGAATATAACAATTCACTATTGTTACACACAAGCACACATACCCTCGCATGCATACACACAGTTCTCAAGGTCTATGGAGTAGGGTACTAGTGTCGACCTCTAACGACCCACAAGGGAACCGACAGGCCGGTCGCCGGACTATTCTTAGCCAAAATACCTCAACTAATCGCTACCTAGTACAAATTAGTCGTAAATGCTAGAAATAATTCGTCGCCAAGGATTACGGCTAACGATCGTTTTTGTCCTGGCTCCGCAGACAGTCCTCAGATGGTCCTCAGATAAAGTTTTTATCTGAAAGTCGTGCTCCTGGACGTGAATCATGTTTTTTCTAATGAAATAATAGTGCGTCTGCTTCAAAACAGACGAGTGATGGCGTCAGGACGTCATTTGCAATGTTCTAAACATATCGCCGCTGCTCTTAGAAGGGCTAAGCAAAGAAGTATAGTACTCGCACATTAATTTCGCCCGTTATCTTTAAGTCCCCTGTGATAGAGAGACTCGTAGTTGCTACTGAGAAATTCCAAATGAAAATACATTAACC
Source organism: Apamea crenata (assembly GCA_949629185.1). Lineage (NCBI taxonomy): Eukaryota > Metazoa > Arthropoda > Insecta > Lepidoptera > Noctuidae > Apamea > Apamea crenata. Next base: position 168,180 of record OX451377.1, read on the forward strand.
CTTTGTCCGACATGGAAGTCAAGCTCAGGATCCCATGTCGTGCACGCAAGCACTAGCTAAATCAACAGTTAGGGTTCCACAGCTTTCTATTTCTTTATTTCGATATCGAAATGAGAGTAACTGCAGCTACAGCTCTGTACGCACTACGCGGGTACCCCCACGTGCACACAACGGTACGGAGCTCGCGAGACGTCTCGGTGATTTAATAATTCAGGAGCTCTTACGTTCAAAATAATTTGATAATTCTTATCCGTTTTAATCCGCGTCGAAGTTTGTGTCGGGTGTCGCGGCGTGCGTTTTATTTTGCACTAACTCTGCTCTCTGCGCTCAGCTCGCTCTGGTCCCGGTACAAACTCTCTAAAATTCCATAACATTATGTAAACGCATCTGCATACACGCCGCGGGAACTTTATTAAACGAAATAATGTAGTGAATACGTTGGCTGACTCACTCCGGAATAATGAGCAATCTCGTAGCGCTACGCCGTAGCTCCGTAGCGCCGTAGCGGGAAGCCTCAGTAGCCACTGAGAGCGCGCGCCGGACGCACGCTCGCATTACGATGCCCGCACACAGACGCGCGTTGTGACTGAACCGACAGTTCAATAATAATAATTAAGTTCTTGCCAAATTATTAACGTAAGTTTGTGAATAATAATATTACTAATTGTGATCCCAGAATACCTCTATAGTTTGACAATACACGTGTAGTTTAATGTCCAGTTGTTTGTACTAAGTAGTTCTGTAAGTGTCGTCAAATGATCAAGATGAAAAGGATTTGTCACCTCATCTTCAGGCTGCTGTTCCTGCTAGACGGTACGTGTATTATTAACGGAATATTATTATAATAACAACTGAGTATTATTATAACAATAGTGTCCATTTTATTTACCAATTGAGTGTGACCAAAGCGTGACCACTTAGTCTAGGTGACGTGCCGTGGCGTTGGCTCATTAATTAGAGGAAACGTTTGTCGTGTTTTTGATAAATTATTTATTTAAATGCGTCGCTGTGAAAGCCGCCGCAGCCGGTTATCTTGTTCACTCAATTCTGGCGGCGCACTTATTATGTTAACGCTGTCAACTTACACTAATTACTTTACAACGGCTTATAATTAAAATGAGCTTCATGCTTTATTAAAATTGCGACGTCTTTAACTGAAGTATTTTAAAGTGTAGGATTTAGATATCGTTGCCTACAAAAATAATGTTTTATGTATACTTTAACATAGTTTATGTTAAGGATTATAAATTAAAGTGAACTCATTGCGATCAAAAAGCACAAATAATTAAACATATACACAATTTATTACGTACATGATATGAAAACTGCTAAGTATTCCAAAGCTGGATTGATTTTCCCCACGGATTTTCACTCCTTTTTAAAGGTAGTTGTTGATTTCTCAGAGAAGACCAAACTACAGTTTACAATAAAGAGAAGTCAAAGAAACCAATAACTCTGTCAGTTCAGTGATCGTCCTAAGTGCTAGTGCTAGTGCTAGTGCTAGTGCTAGTGCTAGTGCTCGTGCTCGTGCTAGTGCTAGTGCTAGTGCTAGTGCTAGTGCTCGTGCTCGTGCTAGTGCTAGTGCTAGTGCTAGTGCTAGTGCTCGTGCTCGTGCTAGTGCTAGTGCTAGTGCTAGTGCTAGTGCTCGTGCTCGTGCTCGTGCTCGTGCCTCGCCGGGTAGTGTTTTGCAGTTGTTTTAGTTGACCGGTAACCACACTTTTAATGAAACTGTCGATATTTCACACTTCAAATAATATAAACTTTTGGTCCGACGAACTTATTAATAGTCAATTACAAAAGTTTGAATGTATGTACAATGTTTGTAATTGAAGCTTAGTGATGCTAAAACGGCTAATTGGCACATTACTAGAACGTATTTGGAATCGTCGTCAAAGATTATTTTGTATTGTTTTACAAGCGGTGTGACCGGTGGGATTTCCCTTCGGCAAAAATGACGAAGTTCCCCTTTGGGAAATGAATTTTAATAAATCCTTTCTTAGAGCTCAATTTCGTTATATTAGGAACTCACTCAACTCGCAACATGTCACGCTTTTGGAGCCATTGGTGCAGGCTGTGCGTTTTTGTCTGTGAATTTGAGATTTTTATTAATTTGAGTTTATTTAATTTATATTGTGCCAGTATAGAACGAGGTCTACATAATCAGTAGCGTCCTTCCGTTTCTCCAACGTCCAAAAAGGACATCTTGTTCTTAGTATCCCATGGTTCCTGATTTTTTAGACCTCCCCAGAGGTCACGAGCAGAGCCGCAGGTACAGCTAGTGAACATTTAAATTAAACTTATTTCGTGACCGCGTTGCCGCGTCGTTGGCCGAGTCTCTTTAATTGTGTTTTTATTCAAATTGTTCATTAATTCACTTCTTGAACATAAGGTTGTCTCAGTCAACATGCTAATTAACTCATAATTAACTTTGTCTCTGTTCTTCAATTAGCACTTGTATTTGTAAGCACTGATTCGAATTTAAGGGAAGATTGTCTGTTATCGTGGCAACGATTCATCTCGTGTCATTAACAATAGAGTTCGCGTGTTAGTTCGACGCGTGGGTGTCTATGTAGATATTGTGATAGTTACACTAATAACTGATATTACTGGTTATCACAACACTATCATGTTCAACACGATGTTCTACTTCTAATTAAGTAGGCAGACAGTCAGACTCGCGTGTGTGAGCACCATTACTGATGAACTTTCGAATCTATGCGTATGGTGTACGTAGGGGCATTAACTATATCGATAAATAATTATTCAAAGTAATCTTGACAAGCACTTTACCTAGGCAGAGAAAAACGCAGGAATAGACAATTGCTTTCACAATGATTAAAAAAACCGACCAAGTGCGAGTCGGAATGGCGCACCGAGGGTTCCGTACAATTTAAAATTATCAAAAATATTTTTATTAGATGATGTATCTAAAAATTCACGGTTTTCGCAATTTTTCCTTTATCTGTGCTATAAGACGTTGCTTCGTACCTAATTTCAAGATTCTGAGTTCACGGGAAGTACCCTGTAGGTTTTGGTTCCCTTGCGAGTGTCGAAAATTTGCGGAAATTTGCGGCATAAACGCCGTATCTTTTGATTGCTTTGGCTTAGAAGTATGATTTTTCACAGCTCCAAGGGTCAGTAGACCCGAGAATTTGATATAAATTCCAGCTTGCCTCCACGCGTTCCTGAGAAAAAGGGTCTTGACAGACAGACAGATGGACGGACAACAAAGTGATCCTATAAGGGTTCCGTTTTTTCCTCTCGAGGTACGGAACCCTAAAACAACTCGATAAAGAGTTGTGTATATAATTATGTTTGTGTAATATTTTAACGCCATAGTAATCCTAAATACAATGTTCTATAGAGTCGCATGTAGCAGACAACGCCAACGATTTATAAAGACGTAACTAACTTGTTAAGTCACATATCGGAAAAGCTTCCAACAAAATCTCCATTATCGATAAAACACACAGTAAATAAAATCCACCTCGTCGTAATCCTCCGCAACTTGGTGGAAGCATCACAAGTCAGTGAGTGAAGTGTTCGCGGGAACACACTCACACTCACTCACCGGCGCTCGCAGAGAGATGCCGCGAGATTATCATCTCATGCATATGGAGACACGCTGGTGTACACACGTGCGGCGCTACACTCATCTGTAGGAGGCTGTGTTGTTTCCAATGTTACTAGTAAATCTTTAAGATCCACGGAAATGAACAGAAGGACAATAAATTCTCGTATATAAAAACGTTCAATATCTAGTCAAAGTCTCATCTCAGCGACAATCAACGTCAGAACATTGATAAAATGTAGGTGACATTGAAGTAATTTTTAACAGATTCAGACTGAGATTAGAATGCGAACGTACTTTTAACTACGGAGACTGCCTCTCCGGCTTTAACTACGGAGACTGCCTCTCCGGCTTTAACTACGGAGACTGCCTCTCCGGCTTTAACTACGGAGACTGCCTCTCCGGCTTTAACTACGGAGACTGCCTCTCCGGCTTTAACTACGGAGACTGCCTCTCCGGCTTTAACTACGGAGACTGCCTCTCCGGCTTTAAATACGGAGACTGCCTCTCCGGCTTTAACTACGGAGACTGGTTCTCCGGCTTTAACTACGGAGACTGCCTCTCCGGCTTTAACTACGGAGACTGCCTCTCCGGCTTTAACTACGGAGACTGGCTCTGCGGCTTTAACTACGGAGACTGGCTCTGCGGCTTTAACTACGGAGACTGGCTCTCCGGCTTTAACTACGGAGACTGCCTCTCCGGCTTTAAGTACGGAGACTGCCTCTCCGGGTTCTGTTCAGACGATGAGATTTTGTCAAAGGCGACAGATGACATGAAGCAGATAGCGACATCCACTTGTGACAAGAGGATTACCGGTGTCGAATAACAAGACGTGTTGTGCAGCACGTGGTGTATGTACATGTCGTGTAGGCACGAGTTGTATGAGAACAGCTTGTATTGGTAGTGACAGGTCTCTTGCCCGCGTGGCGCTGGACGAACATAAACATAAAATCACGCCTGTCACTTCCCAAAGCTTAGGCAGACGTGTACCTTTGTATGTACAGTCGGCAAAAGAGATAAGTAACCAGGGCATCGGATATAGTTGAAGTTTAGTAAGAAACCGTTGGATATTTTTGAATGAAATTTAATTTGATAAATAAACTGTTTGTTTTCTATTAATGAAATTTAATTTCATTCGCACCCACATTTCACCAATTATGTTTTAGTCCATGTTGATGGATTGTGGCGAGTAGAGCCCGGTTGATGATTGCCATCATCAAAAATCCAAACTCCGGAACTGAGTTTCTGATAGAAAAACTCAAGAACACTTTGCCTGACCGGGGAATCGAATCTAGGACCTCATGCTCAGCAGTAGTGCATCCGACCACTAGACTAACGAGGCAGTCTCTAGTCAGTCTTTCATCGATAGGAAGAGTCATAAGTCATTTATTTCATAATAAAATTCACTGAGTTGACAATATTGTGTCATAGGATAGTAGGCATTTTTAATGTAGAGTCGACTTCTACGCGGACAAACTCGTGGACAGATTCAGTTTGACCATGTAGTAGTGACTGTTCATTATGTTATATAGTTTTTTTTCATAAAAATACTTCTTTAAAAATATTATTTTTGCAAACCAGTCATTTTACTAACTTGATTTAAAGTGGGATCATAAACACCTGCGTTATCCTCACTCGAACCATGGATATAGGTTTACATTTCTATGCCTCGAACAGAAAATATTTATTCATTTATTATTACAAAATGTTAAAAGTAAGAATCAAGAATAATAAAGACGATAAAAAGTAAGTCGTCAGCTGCTTCCAATGAACTGTTCTATCTGAAGGGGCTTCGTCTGACGTGACGACTCTCAATATTCCCGAGATATTTTAATTTTATCAGAAATGAGGACGATTCAATGAACTTCCCAGCGAACGTACTCGTGGGTTAATTGAATTATTTAGTGCTTGGTTTTTTCAGTACTTGTTTCTTTGTATTCCAACTACTAACATTAAGATCTAGCCAGTCAGTCAGGTTCGAGCCTCAGTTCTGCCTACCACACATAATAATCTCTGATTATTTACTAAGCAATTAATGCTGAAACTAATGACGCGTATCGTCGATACACACATAACTATAGTTAATACTAATATTAATGGGCGTGGAATTAATCAAACGTTATCATTGTATTATCGGCACTCAAGCGCTCTCTGTGCACTTACATAAGCTGAATGTAATGTATGCTGTCCTCGGAGGTATGGCGTGACAAATTGGGAAGATTTAATTTGTCAACCGCCGTGTGCCCGGTGAGATGTCACATCGCAAAAATGACGAATTTCCATACAAATTTTCGTCCCTTATTTAACCCCTTTAGGGAATAAATGAAAAAATAATAATAACAAAGGATTTATTTCTGTCAGTTATTGAATTTAATATTGCTATTAAGTGGATAGAAATGTCTTTGATCTACCACATTCGCAGAAGTCTCAAAGATATATTTTAGAATCTTCGATGCCTTTCAGTAAATTTTTATTGAATTCCAATTTATTACTGAGCATTACATCCTGGTAATAAATTGGGTTTTCAATAAATATATAACAGAATTACTGTGCTGGTGTTATAAAATAAATCATTTACGTAATAATTAAACAAAACTTAAATCAGCTGCCAAATTAAGCATTATTTACGATTCAAACGTCTGTTTACACAAGATACATTAATGAATAATAGCTCAGAATGAATATGATTACATCAATCGTTCGGTCCTGTTTATTTAACAGATATTTGTTCTGTCCCAAAAGGCGTGATATCAAATTAATCGCGCACAATTAGCGCCTTGAATTAGCATAAGTTAGAAGTAGTCCCATGGCCGGTCCCTTGCCACCCCGCGCCCCGCGCCCCGCGCCTCTCACCCGCTCGCCTGGGATCATGGGTACCATAAAAGGTCCCCTAATACTCATTCAGATATAATGTAACACATAGATGTTGGATGAAATAGATTAGTGCAGAATATCTACTCCTTGTCATCATCATGCCTTAGTCCTTTTGTACTATACTTTGGTGGACTCCCATTCTACACAAATGCGACTGTATATTTTATATTTATAAATTAATATTTTATATGAAGTATCTGCCACTGCTGTTATTGACAAAACTGATAATGTAAAGACCGACTAACCGACCAACAACATATCAACAGTATTACTAATCCTAATATTAAGTTCTTATGTTTATTTTGACATCAATTTACCCTTTAACTTATCTGGCTTTTTTGGCACAAAAATAACACTATTAGCAAATTGTTTGTGACAGTGGGGTATGTAACAGTCCCGATCTGACCTACAGTTTCTGAGTCACACACGGGTAACGTTTGCGAAAGCTAACTGCCGGAAAAAGCTGCGAAAACGTTTCCGTAGATTTGCAGTAAAGTAAGGAACACACGGAGGCTGCGGCGGTCGGCGAGAGTCATGATCCCACATCGGTAAAAAGTTAAAGTTAGCAAAATCGAAATAATAAAAATATCGATTTAACGATTTGAAATACCTACTGTGAATTTTATTTCACCTGCGGCGAATTAAAAATAAGTAAAACACAACGCGCATATCGTGTAGCTAACATTTGTAATTTATTATCCTACAGATAGTGTTTTGTTTTAGTTACGATCGTTCAATGAAATCTATCCGAGCTTCGGCACGAGCTATTGAAGACTCAATTGAAACTGCAATACTCCGAATTTTTGTAGGATAAAAGAAAAAGTATTTTGTTTGTTAGTTATAAATAAATATACCAGTGATGAGGATTCAGGCTAGTTTGCACCTCAAACCACTAAATATGTCTAGCGCTATACTAATTATAAACAAACGTATATTATTACATTGCTGACATTTTTGGTCACCCTACATAGTGTTTTGTTTGTATTGACAAAATCAATCAACATTTCTGTCAAAGCTTTGGGCAGCTTTAATTGTGGTCAAATTGAAACCGCTCTGCTGCGAATTTTGCTAGAACTAATATAATGTAAAACTATTGTGTAAACTGGAATGTTTGTTAAAACCACTTTATCTATAGAATGAATATTCATAATAATTGATCATGTAGCAAATAACATATTATATATGTGGTTTATCTTAAAAATAAATTACACTCACGACGAATAAGAATTAATGAAGAGGGTGGACAGCTCAGTTGTGTCATATTATATTTATATGCTAATAATAGGCGATAAAATTAAATGTGATGTTTCTTTCTGAAAGTAGATCTTTGAGGACAGTTTTACACGTGAATATTGTGTTGGTCAATGTTTTAAAATTAGATGGCACCGGCATTTTCTAACTGACTGATCCTGAGAAACAATGCGGAAAAACAAACTCAGAGGTTGTGACCTCTTTTAAAGTCCAAACATAATATTATTAGGATTTAATGTGACACTAAAGTATAATCAGCAACCCGCTTGCCAGTTACTGTTGTGGACTTAACTACAGCGAGCCTGCGAGTAGAACAGTTACTGTTGTGGACTCAACTACAGCGAGCCTGCGAGTAGAACGATAACTGCTTCTGTGTTTGAGAAGAGTCCGTTGCTCTGCAGTAGGACAACACAGATATAATATTATTATGACCACAGTTTTCTGAGACTAAGACACATGGGTCTTTTGCACTTCCCTACGCTGTGACAAAAGGTCCTTGAGACACTCACACATGCGCGTGTACTTCGCAATGTACTCTCTTTGTATGTCCTCGTATTTGAGTCATTAAAACTAGCGGTTTTATTATACGAGCACATTATTCTCGCTTCTCTTAAATTAAGATTATAATTAGGATTATCTAGTTCAAAGGAAGTATGTTTTAGGCAGAGTAATATATTGGGAGGTACTTCACTAGTTTCTAAAGGATAAGTCAGCCCCGTGTCAAATCTTGCTGACAGACTTTTGCAAAAGACCAGAAGGCTTGCTACAGGGGTTGCTGGTCCTACCAGCAGTGAGTACCCGCCATCCGCTTGGTGTAAGAACCGCGGTATTTATTAATAATGACACATCGACCTTTACAAAGGCGCTATCATACAGGTGAGTGCGATAAAGACGACACTGTACAAAGTCTTACTTATTCTATACTTCGATTTGCGATATTGACGGTTGAGTTCTGTAATCAGTTCGTCCATGCACATTGCACATGTAGGAAAATTGTGGCCTACTCTTAACCAACACAAAGTGCTAGAAAGAACAAATTCATTTAATGAACACCGCAGTCTTTGTACCGACAGTCTAAAATTAGGCGCCCTTTACAGAGGGAACTTCAATGTATAGAAGAATGAAAGAACGAAATGAATAAGAAACAAAAGCCGCTCATCGCACGAACAACGCCCCTAATTAACTAAAGTAATGATTGTATGGATTGTAGGCTTTTTGTGTGAAGAGACAACAAGAGAGGAGATTAGAATAAGTTCACCGCTGCATCGATGAAAGTATAAATATATAAAGTACGGGAAACTATTCTATGTATGTGTACATTAAAAAAAAGTAATTGCCAAATCATAGACAGTAACTTCGTTATAATTTTGTTGTGACAAGTAATTTGTGAAAAGTAGTTATTACTCTTCGACTAAAACAAAACATTTTTTGTCTATTGTATTGTTGTTTACCGTTATATTCTTGGTCTTACACGTTCTAAAAAGAAGCAGACAGTGACACATCTATTCGCAGAGCACGGCGAGGAACAAAAACTTTATATGTGTCACAATCCAACAAAAGTACTAATATCAGTACAAAACATAACGCCTGAGCAACACAGCGCGCGCAGATATTATTATATTATTATATCCCATCTGTCGCGCAAACTGAGAGAAAATATCCAATAAATATACGACAGCGTGCGGCGAGCGTGAGTAACGTAAGTGGACTGCCGCGCACTAATTTGTCTCTGCGACGCGCCCGTGTGCACACACCCTTACGCAGCGGATGATATGTGTGCACCACCCCCACATACACACACACACACCCTCACATGATACTCGACGGAATATACGAGCATTAGAATTAGAATAGAATTAGTCTTCAAGAGAGGAAGATATATCTCGTGTTATACGTAATCTGAAATAGAAATATACACGAATCATGTACACATAAATAATATTGGCGAACACAATCCAAATATTTAGTAAGCTGTGTCAATAATGTCTAATTGTTGTCAGTCAGATAATTAGGAGCTCACTGAGTGCTAAACTCATGTAAACATGAACACGCACATCATTTATTAAGCGCTCATGAAATAAATCTCAGCCACGTGCTCACTTAGGGACTGCAAGTGAACTAGAGAGTATTATTTTGCGATGTTGTCCTGTGCAGAAAAAGCTTCAACAGTTCAGTAATACTAGCACTAGTTGTCACTAACAGTTCAGTAATACTAGCACTAGTTGTCACTAACAGTTCAGTAATACTAGCATTAGTTGTCACTAACAGTTCAGTAATACTAGCACTAGTTGTAATACTAGCACTAGTTGTCACTAACAGTTCAGTAATACTAGCACTAGTTGTAATACTAGCACTAGTTGTCACTAACACAGACATATTGTATGACACGTATATTGGTCGGATCATGTTCCTTTCCAGATAAATAATAATATACAGTGTATTATAATGAGTTAATGTAAAGATATTTGAAAACTGAAATAAAATAACTGGTATTAGTAGAGGATTAACAAAGTTATATGGCGGGAGCGGACTTCAGATGAAATTAGTAAATATCAACAAATAAGTAATAAATCTTAAGTAATAATAAGTAATAATAAGTGATAATACCGCAACAATGTAATTTTAAGTCAGAACCGGTATGTTAACGGTTGGAATAGACATGTTGTTGACAAGTGTTGTCACAGTGTGTGGGCAACCAAGGGAAGGTTTGACGTATGACGAAATGAGAACTAGCGGCATAGTTGTTGAATCTAGGTTAAGGTGGTATGTCAATCACCAGGATGAAATTGACTGAAAATTGAATTCCGGAAAGCAGTTGGTTAAATTTGGAAAAAAAGCAATACAAAAGCAATAATAGTAAACCTACCTTATCTGTAAATATTAATGGAGTCAGTGATAAGACTGTTAGTAAGTAGTTGTAGAACACAGATGCCTGATGCTGACTCCTCTTGCCCTTCTGATACATCTGACCTATTGCTTTTTATTTGTAAAGAAGTTAGAGCTGCTGTAAGGAATATGAAGAAGGTAGTATTTGCAACATTATTTGCATCATCATGTGTTCATCTGCCTCGTGTGCTGACATTATTGTATAATGTGTGTATTAATCATGCATATTGACCACAGGACTAGATGAAAATGAAGTTGTGCCTATTGTTAAGTGTGGGACAGGTTACATCGCGGACAAGAGCAACTATAGACCAATTTCATTAGCCACAATGATTGGTAAAGTGTTTGACAGGGTGCTTGATGCTCACCTCGCGTGTCATCTCAGGTAGCATGATGCGCAGTTTGATTTTCGGTGAGGGCTATCTACCGAGAGTGCTATACTAACGATGAAGCACACTGTCAAATACGATACCGACCGCAAAACGCCTATATACGCATGTTTCCTGGATTCCCAGAAGAGATTAAGTTAGAAAGCTGCCAGGCTCAGCCTGTTCCGAGAATTTTGTAGAAACCTGTATTGTACGCGTTACCTTAACCTACCCACCCCGAGGCAGGAGCGGCTTGGTACTTACTAAACAACATTATAATTATTTGACATAAAATCCCTCTGAGAACATTGCCTACATATTTTAATGAGGTAATAAGTATGATAGCTTTTAAGAATTACTCCACATGACTTAAATATTTACAGATACACACTCACCAAGCCGAAACCACGGCACTGTATAATACTTAATTAGGGTATACAAATCATGCGTTCTTTGCACGAATCAAATCTGGAAAACTATGTTAATCAGGCCTTTTTGCATTTAGTGTTCTGCAAGAAATCGCCTTTACGAATACGATTTTTTAGAATACCAGCGTACCATAGTACATACTACCCGGTTCCTAACCCCATCATTTAAATCTAGACCATTACTTACCTGTTCTCAAGAATTGATTCTGGTGCATTTAATGTAAGTCGAGGTCCAGCGAACACTGCAGTACCAAAGTTACGAGTTTCGGCAGGTTGCGAGTAATGGCCGGCCACCAGGTGCTTCATAAAAATTGCACATCATGTACTATCGCATATTACGGTAAAATATGGTTCACTAGAATATACTCGACGTGGTACTTACGGCTTTCAAGTTTGAAGAAAATGGTGATAATGAACGGAGCTGAAGTGACGGGGAACGGAATGTGATTCATCTAAATTGCGTTTAGTTATTACACACAAATGGGACGCGCATGCAGTTGATTTATTATTGAGCATTTTTGTAGTAGGTACTTATTTGTATTTAGTACTGGCTTCTGCCCGCGACTTCGTTCGCGGGAAGTCGTAGGATACAGAATATATACTAAAATAACAGCCAATTTTTGATAAGACTCCCTCGGCCCCCGAACCGCCGCGTCGCACTGCGTCGCACGCCCATGCTACTTCGTTTTCGCTTGGCGTTCTTTATGACTTTTGTTGTGCTCGGCTCCTTAAGGTTGTAGCGTGATGTTAAATAACCTACAACCTTCCTCAAGAATTAGGCTATCAAACGCATTTTTTTAAAATTCGGCTTGCTGGTGAGATTAACGCGTTCAAACAATTCATTTGCGTTCAATTATATTAGTAGTTTTTTTCGAGGCATTCTCACTAACCAAAATAATACAAGTATTATTTCAACTAATACTACCTACTAACACAAAGTCATTCAAAGAACAAAAAGTCATGTGTAAAAAATCTCTAAGTACTTATACTAAGGTACTTACAGAAAAAATTAAAAGAGAAAGAAAAATACCATAGGTATACCTACTAAATAAAAACGTGTTACATGTTGATGGAATTGTACGGTGAACCCGCACATTTCGTAACATTAAGTAGGAAGCTACTTGTACATCAGCGTTTGCATACGCGCGATCATTTAGTGAACTGGCTAAGTAAAACTAAATCAGTGATTTTACCACAATCAACCGCGGGTGGCTATTTCTTTATCCCCGGGTTTCCATCATCACAAGTGTACAGAACAATCATCGTACGCTTGAACAAAGTGTATCAACACATCACAAACAACACAAAGTGTATCACAAAGTGTAACAAAGTGTACATTTCTTTGGTTCTTCGAGCCGGATCTGTGATCACGCGTAACAATCCATCGGATGTATAGATCAAGGTGTGTTGAAATCGCAGCCACACACTTGATCATAGTCTTTGAGTATTTCGCGACAGTTCCGTAAATAGTCAACTCGGTCCATTCGGTGAACCATCAGTGAATCGTTTCATGAAGACATCGGTGGAGCTGAATATCTGTACTGCACACGGCGTCGGCAGCCCATAGTTGGTATCGCAACTCGTCAGTGTCCAAGTAAGGTTGTTCCTATTATTAAACCATAATGGCCGTTTTAAACGCTCGGCAATCGGAAATACTAGAAGGTCTCAATAGGATAAAGGTTAACTTCGGTAAGGATTCGTTGTCGAGAAAAACTCCGGAATACGTCCAAAAGAGAATCGAGTCTTTGGATAACCTCTGGGGAGAGTTCGAACAAAACCACTTGAACCTCTCTGAGTTTCCGGATCAGGGACCTCAATATTTCGCATCTAACCTTTATCAACAGGGTGAGAGCTTCCACCAGACTACTCGAAACTTACTTACTGCATTTGGTTCGGATGAAAAGGGTACGCAGTCAAACCCTGAAGCCACTGAACTGTTGGCTCAACAGAGAACCAATCTTAGGTCCTTCAATAGGTTGGTGAGCAGCATCAACGTAGACGAATCGACCACATACTTCAAGGTGGAGAGGTATCGTACGAAATTGAATTTAGCATGTACGAGCGTAACTACAAAGATATGAAGCGTTCAATAAATAAGAAAATATCGTCTATGGTTCATGTACAATGTACATGAACCATGGACGATATTTTCTTAGTACAAATAGGCAACGCCGAAGCTCGAGATTCCTACTTTAACGGGGAAATTTGCCAGACCGAAGACTTTGCAGTAAGTGTTTTTTATTATTGAACACAATCATGTTTTGTTAGTTGCGGATAAGTATTACCAAAAAAAGGCCCACTCTTCTACAACGTTCTGAAAAAAAAAAAAAAAATAATAGCCCTGATAGTTTTTTTTATGATTTTTTCACTGAGCACTATGCGAAGTGATTGAAAAAATAAAAATTGGTCTTAACTTTTGAACCGTAAAAAATTGTAACAACATTCTCAGGGTTAAAAAGTTTGGAAATGACCTTGCCCACGCCCCTATACGATTTGATCCATACTTCCAGGGACACCCTGTATATAGATGATTAGGTAATACCTACGTAAAGTTTCAGCCAATTCAAGTCATCGGTTATTCTATAGCATTTTATATGTTATTTTTTAGGTTTATATAACGTTTTTATTTATGAACCGACTGAAATGAAACAAACACTAAATGTTAAGTGGAGTAAACGAAAATGCATTAGTGAAAACTGCATTAAAATTGGTTAAGCCGTTTCTGAGATTAGCGTGCACAAACGTACAGACAAACAGACAAAAATTCTAAAAATCATTGTTTTGGGTTCTATTTTGTTCATAAAGCCCCCCTATAACAGTTTTTCTTATATTTCTTCCATGTACAGTCAGCGACCAGTTACGATTTTATTATATATGTACTAGCTTCTGCCCGCGGCTTCGCCCGCGTGGATGTCGGAAATATTTTCTTAAAAAATTCCACGGGAACGTGCTACCAGGATAAAAAGCATGTCCTTCCCCAGGATGCTATCTATCTCTTTACCAAATTTTATCGAAATCCGTTCAGTGGTTTAGGTGTGAAAATGCAACATACAGACAGAATTTATAATAATTTAAAGTATAGCACTTTGCCCGCGACTTCGTCCGCGTGTACTTTACTCTAAAAATATCGAAGATGTATGTTTACGATCTTTATCATTTATTTATTTAATTCGGGTTAATTTTAAAGTTTAAAGATCAAATGAATAAGATTTTTTAAATAAACCTTGTCGTCCCGTTTTACCACGACAGGCTTTGTTTTTAAAAAAGCGTTTGGTCCCATTGTATAACTTAAAGATTATTTAAACCAATTTTCGAGTAAATGGAAGCAAACAGTAAAATCCACCCCTTAAACTTTATTACCCTTTTCTACTCCGGTAATAGACGTTTTGAAAAACCCTTAAAATAATCATATACTTTTCATTTTTTCTTTTAAGTATTAGTACCGAGTTTCAAGCTAATCCGTCCGAGGGGCTTAAATTTTTTTCTAACCTATTAACTTTTTCACCCCCTAAATACTCTGTGAGGAGTTTTTTAAAACTAAAAATTGACCATGTGTATTAATTACTAAGGCAAATATTGCCAAGTATCAAGTTTATTAACCAAAGGAAAAAGGTTTTTCATATTAATTGTATCCTGTCTTTTCACCCCACAGGGGTAGAATTAAAAAAACAAATATTGGGATGTTTCCATAATTTGACTCAAAGATTATTTGTACCCATTTTCGAGATAATCAAGCCACGCATTATAATCCTCTTCCCCAAAATTAACTACCCCTTTTCACCCTGTTAGGGGTAGATTTTCGAATAACCCTCATACGTGTTATTATATATTTTTAGTCTAAGTATAAACACTAAGTTTCGAGTTAATCGGACCGCGCGTTCAAATTCTTCTACACAAACTTTAACACCCCTATATCCCTTTTGAGGGGTAATTTTGAAAAACTTATAATGATAAACTTTATTGCTTACTTAGGCGAGTATTCATGCCAATTTTCAAGATTATTAACCTAACGAATAAGATTTTTCATATAAACTGTATCGTCGCTTTTCACCGCTTTTCACCCCCACAGGGGTGGAATTTTGAAAAATCATTTGGGATGTGTTCATAATTTGTCTCGAAGATTATTTTATACCAATTTTCGAGTTAATCAAGCCACGCTGTAAAATCCTCCCCTGTAAAATTAACTACCCCTTTTCAGGCCGTCAGGGGTAGATTTTCTAAAAACCCTGATACACATTATTTTTTTTTTTTAGGTATAAGCCCTGAGTTTTGAGTAAATCGGACCAAGCGCTAAAATTCTTCCATACAAACTTTGAAACCCCCCAATCCCCTTTTAGTAGTTATAAAAACAAAAAATGGCCATCTTCATAATTTACTTAGATAAGTATTCTTGACAAGTTTCAAGTTTATTAACTCAAGGAATAAGATTTTTCATACAATCAAAATTCCCTCCATTTCACCCTCTTAGGGGTGGAATTTCGAAAAACCCTTTCTTAGTGGATACCTACTCTTTACGAAGAATACGCCCTCTAAATTTCATGTCTCTAGGACCAGCGGCTTAGGCTGTGCGTTGATGTCTCAGTCATTTAGTCAGTCAGTCAGGACTTTGACATTTATATAATTATATAGATTGATGATTAAATTTTGTTCGAAAGTACCCTTAAACGTAGGCAGGGAACTTCTTCGTTTTAGGTATATCGGACGAAACAGTGGTGGTAAAGCACTTGCTTTACCAGTCAGTGCAGACAAAAGAGAAGAAGGTGAAAAGGTGGAAAGCAGAGAGAAAAGTACAAGTAGACCTTGAAGATATCATATCCCTCAATAAGTACAAGTAGACCTTGAAGACATCATATCTCTCATTAAGTACAAGTAGACCTTGAAGACATCATATCTCTCATTAAGTACAAGTAGACCTTGAAGATATCATATCCCTCATTAAGTACAAGTAGGCCTTGAAGATATCATATCCCTCATTAAGTACAAGTAGACCTTGAAGATATCATATCCCTCATTAAGTACAAGTAGGCCTTGAAGATATCATATCCCTCATTAAGTACAAGTAGACCTTGAAGATATCATATCCCTCATTAAGTACAAGTAGACCTTGAAGACATCATATCTCTCATTAAGTACAAGTAGACCTTGAAGACATCATATCCCTCATTAAGTACAAGTAGGCCTTGAAGATATCATATCCCTCATTAAGTACAAGTAGACCTTGAAGATATCATATCCCTCAATAAGTACAAGTAGACCTTGAAGACATCATATCTCTCATTAAGTACAAGTAGACCTTGAAGACATCATATCTCTCATTAAGTACAAGTAGACCTTGAAGATATCATATCCCTCATTAAGTACAAGTAGGCCTTGAAGATATCATATCCCTCATTAAGTACAAGTAGACCTTGAAGATATCATATCCCTCAATAAGTACAAGTAGACCTTGAAGACATCATATCTCTCATTAAGTACAAGTAGACCTTGAAGACATCATATCTCTCATTAAGTACAAGTAGACCTTGAAGATATCATATCCCTCATTAAGTACAAGTAGGCCTTGAAGATATCATATCCCTCATTAAGTACAAGTAGACCTTGAAGATATCATATCCCTCATTAAGTACAAGTAGACCTTGAAGACATCATATCTCTCATTAAGTACAAGTAGACCTTGAAGATATCATATCCCTCATTAAGTACAAGTAGACCTTGAAGATATCATATCCCTCATTAAGTACAAGTAGACCTTGAAGACATCATATCTCTCATTAAGTACAAGTAGACCTTGAAGACATCATATCTCTCATTAAGTACAAGTAGACCTTGAAGATATCATATCCCTCATTAAGTACAAGTAGGCCTTGAAGATATCATATCCCTCATTAAGTACAAGTAGACCTTGAAGATATCATATCCCTCATTATCACATCATTATTTTGATATCACGAGATTGCTAAAAGACATAATTATACTAAAAGATCAAGCAGAACTGATAAGGGAGGAGGATGCGACGGCTGAACAAGTGAATACAGGAAGTATGGAATTATTTAACTTGAAACAAGCGTCACTGGTCAAGGGACAGAGGCTGTTATAAAAAGCGTATAAATTTATGTATGATGAATACTACAATTTCTCCATACGCCTATAATTCCTCCATACTCGTACAATTCTCCGTATCACAATGGTTAGTTTAAATTTTACGTCCGTTACGAGATACTCACTCGTTATTGCCGGATATGTGGCTCTTGCCTCCTGATACTGCGATTATTGGAAGTATTGATACAAACTTGGAGTACACCAGTAAGTCAGCGAGTCGCCCGCAAGGGGGGTTGCGGCTATGTGCCGGGAGGGTGTGTTCTCTTCCGTGAGGGCTGTGCCGTGTAGCAGCGTGAGCCTGACGGCTGTGAAGATATGTGCGGGCGAACTAGGTTCGTTAGTGTTTTCAGTGTCAGAGAGTACGGGTAACGATTAGAGGTATGTATGAGGTATGTTTACTGGTCAGACCATTAATTTACACTACATACGTTTAAGTTTAAATAAAAAAATTGCGAGTCGGACGCGCGCACCGAGGGTTCCGTACAATTTAAAATCATTAAATATATTTTTAATAAATGATGATGTGACTAAAAAATTACGGTTTTCGCAATTTTTCCTTTATCTGAGTTCACGAGAAGTACCCTGTAGGTTTTGATTCCCTTGCGAGTGTCGAAAATTTGCGGCATAAACTGCTGTATCTTTTGATTGCGTTGGCTTAGAAGTTTGATTTTTTCACAGCTCCAAGAATCAGTAGACTTGAGTATTTGATATAAATTCCAGCTTGATACCTCTACGCGTTCCTGAGAAAAAGAGCCTTGACAGACAGACAAACGGACGGACAGACGGACAACAAAGTGATCCTATAAGGGTTCCGGTTTTTTCCTTTCGAGGTACGGAACCCTAAAAACATTCCAGAATTCAGTTACGCTAGTATGCTTTGACTGTCAAAAAGCATGGAAGCCTACGGCTGCAGAATAGTGACCGCAAGATCGATCAGTGAACAGACACTATTCTAACAATCTAATCTCTAGAAAAACACGTAAAACGTTTTATATCCAAATCCCCTTCAAACATCGGCATTACACTGCATGCAACAATCTCTCTTACAACAAATCACAAAGCTTTGTTATAAGCGATAAATCTTTAAATTCTATAAATTGCTGTCGGGTTAGTTTAACCAAAGAAACAGAACCATTCTCAAGCCTGAGTTCACATGATACGTGATAACACAGCGACGTTCATGCACAGATCAAGTTCATGCACGGGGTAATCCGCCGGCACAAGCGGCATCCACGGGGTTACCCACTGGCAGGGGAGGCACGTCTCTGGCATTACCACGGTACGGGGATGTCATGCCAAGAGTTTGTGTGAGCGAGAACATTTTTACACAATTTGGAGATGAGCCTTTTCAAGGTTGAGCTTTCAAGAAGTAATTAATACATAAAACGTTTTGAAAGGAAGGCGAAACGTGAATTTGTGTTAGGTACAATATTACTAAGATACAGATTGGATGAGACTGGCACCGGAGCGTGGGGATTGGCACAAGAGAAGAGAGGCCTATGAGCAGTGGGTGAAGTCGGTCTGTGGATGATGATGATCATGAAGATATAGATTTAAGAAAAATGACTTGAAATGGGAATCGTTGTTTCCAATTTAAAATATGGTTTTAGATGTTGCCCTATGTTAAGAGCATAAAGAGTGACTTATTATTAATAGGTATGGGCAGCTGCCTAGGAAGGTATAGAACGTAACGCATACTCACAGCAGTCATATGAGTGTTTCTACGCACTTTGTTTGAAGCTACAATGTCTTTTACTTCTTGTAGAAAGCGAGTGGATATAAATATTTCTGTAGCCACATGCTCCGAGTTATTACATATCCTTGAACCGGAGAAGCGAAATACTGTAAGTCCACTCCAGCAATCAGAAGCTGTTTATAATGTTTACACAGGCGTAATATTGCAAGAGAACACTCCAAATCATGTAAACATAAAATCAGCAAAGATTTCCCCGTTTGCAAATTCAATAGCTTTTAACTTTTAATACATCTAAGGTAGGCTCGGAACAGGAAGGTCAATACAGCAAATACTTACTCTTCACAAAAAGGCTTCAAACTAAATACACCCTTTTACATCGAGGGTTAACAGGAAAATGGCTTAATACTTTTCTAAATAAATGTTTTCAAAGATATTTTCTCAATATTCAATCCTGAAGTTATGTTTGCACAATCTAGAATGTTCTTGCTTCTAGTCCGCGTCCCAGTGATGCTGTAAGCAGTATCAGATGAGAGTCTTATCTGGTAGCACTCGCTGTGGTACCAGGAAATAAGAACATTCAAGAGATGCACTGCTAACGACTAGCGATAGCGCACACACAGTCGTGTACCATACGGACGTGTTTAGGAGAACTTTGGTCGTAGATTGGCGAGTATTTAGATAAAAGTATTAAAAACAGATTATTTTAATAACATGTGTTTCTATGTCTGTATCTTCTTATCACGGCTATAGAGCAGTAAGTAGTAAAGTGTGACCTCTCGAAGTAAGTCACGACCTTCCGAGAGATATCGTCACCTATTTATTATAACTAGCATGTATGTTGTAAACATGTACCAGGAGACCAGAAACGCATGAAAGATGAACCCACAATGTGATTAGAAGTGTCATATTCATAATAGTTCACTTCTTAGCAAGTTGTGAATAATGCAACATTCTTCTATCACGTATCTTACATAGATACGTACGTAGATACTGCAGTCTGTATCTCCTACACATACTCGTAGCTAGTATCCTAGTAACAGAGAGGTCCCCACGGCGGCGGCGCGTTGTGTTCATGCTGCCAGCTCTAGTTTGCTAACGGACAGATTTTATCGAGTCACACTACTGGTAGGTACACTAGGTTAAACCCACTAGCATACAACATAAAAAGGCCCACAATACTCAAAACACGATTAAAAAAGGAAGTGGAATATATTGTATAAACTGTCTCCGTAAGAACTAAAACCTAAGAAATGCGAGCAAGAAAACGCAAACGTGAAAGATAAACGTTTTAAAAACATCGAAAAAATACCAGGCAGCTTCATGTATGTAGATTACAGTAAACTCTTTATAAATAATAGATAATAAAATGTCTGTCTGATAAAAAACAAGCAATGTTTGAAATACAACCTATCTTTCTGTTAGTGACCCATGAGGTGGTAGTTAGTATACAACTAGTAAACAAGTGAAGGCCACAGGTACATGTGAGGCAGAACAATTGTTTAGAGATCTTAGGGGCAATTCTCGTAATTTTAAGAACATTCACAGTCTAATCTCAGTCTCAATCTGTCAAGAATACGTCTAATTTCCCTACATTTTGACAGGTTTTTGAAATTTGTTTGTCACCGAGATGAGACTGCGACTAGATTTTGATCGTTTTAAATTACGAGAATTGGCCTTCATAAGTATTGACACGTAGAATTTCTTTTTGTTTGTTGCGGCAGGATCTCCACCGTTGTACTTTATTGTAAAACATTCTCATTACTGTTAACTTTCTTACTTGTATAACATTCTCATTACTGTTAACTTTCTTACTTGTTTTGTCATATTTTCTATAAAAAACAGTTGGGGAAATTGTTTCTCACTAGTAGGTACTTTACATTATAAATGTGTTATATAATAATAACATAAAATAAAAGTTTTTCCTAAATTAATCGAACCTAACACCCTACGCTCAGTAACTGCCCTTCCAACCACTGAGCCATCATCATCAAACGACCATAATTACCATAAAAGCACTAATCACAATACCTAAAGTGCTATAACACACATAATCATAAAACTCTCTTTATGTCCACTTAGCACTACTTAGCGATGCGCAATGATGGCCGGGCTACACGGGCCACGCGGGCCACGCGGGCTACACCGGGCTATAATGTGGCCCCAATCAATACTGCCATTAGTGCCTTTTATTGCCCCGCTGTGCTAGGAGCAGGATTTGTTTTACTACTAGTAATTAGGAGAACGATCGTAGGTGTTTGGGAATGTAGCGCTGGATATGTTACACTCAGTACGTACTGGTAATGATAATGGTCAGAAGTACTTCACCAAACATTCTGAGTAGTTGACGATTGTTAAAAAATAATAATTTTCCTTTCACAAAATAAATAATGATGATGTTGTAGGTACGATATTGGCTGCCCCGTCGGTCTCGTGGTTGCAAGTGCGACTGCTGAGTGAACGAATCCAACCCTGGACCCCGGGTTCTATTCCTAGGTCAGACAAAAGTGTTACCGGATTATGAGAGTAAAGGAATAGAGAGTGCACCTGTGTTTACGCACACACTTGTGCTCTATAATATCTCCTGCGTACCTGGCATGACCGAAATCGGTCGGGAATCGGAATCAGAATGTTGAATAAATAATGTTAAAATCTTACAAGCAAACCAAATATGAATACCATCAAACATGGAGCTGAATAAACTCTTTGGAAGATTTCGTCATGAAGTTTTGTTCACGTTAGCGTGTCCTTGCTCGTTCTGTTCACGTTAGCGTGTCCTTGTTCGCATCATATGATAGCTTCTGTATTGACGTATGTATGTACCACCGCCATTTTGTACGAGTACGTCGACTGTCGGGTAGTTATCGAATGTATTAATTTCCTCCGCTCAGGTACACGTGACAACATGATCTGAATAACATCACACGCGAGAATGTTACTTCACATGATTACAACACGAAATAAATTAACTAGGTATGATTTGAACACGAAATTGTAAAACATATTCCGAACGGCGTGGTGTCTACTAATTTCAGTTACTTTCATCTACTTACTACCTACCTACTATTTGTTGAAGTGCTACAAAATCACATTGACTTGTATAATTATAATCTTTTATAATCAAAATCTGGCGTTTGTAAATTTCTTTGTAGCTTTTAATCCCAAGTATAATTAAAATTACTCCGAAATCTGGAGAGGTATAATTACATAAAATGGAACCAAAACAAACAAACTGAAGTGGATGACAATTCGAAGCGCCGACTCGCCCCGCGGCCTCGGGGGACCTCGCAGTGTCAATGAGATATAGAGCGCGTGCAAAAGCAAAATGAACCGACGTGTTCAATATAAAGAAGTTTACTTTTTTATGTGTTTACTAGCTAACACGACAGAAATCCCATAGAAAACAAGTGCGTGTCGGGCCACGCGCAGTGTAGGGTTCCGTAGTTTTTGTAACAGCCAAGTGCGGGTGCGGGTGCGGGTCGTATTCGCTGACTGAAAGTTTCGTACCATGCTCTAACTAAAAGCCAAACATGACTACCTACCTAACTTGACTTCCTATACAAATCCTCACCTGTTCCGACAATTTTGCACAGAAAGTTTTAATTTTTTTTTTGAGATTTGGATAATACTTGTCATAGCCGGTGTTTTGAATTTAAATACATGACACAGAGCTACACTACTCACTCGTCACAAAAAAATAAAATTGAGGAATTCTATGGAGTTGTTCGAAATTTTCGAGTCAAATACAATTGGTCGACTATTACTCGTAAACTTGTAAAGCCCACTTAAGTGTGACAGTTTTCCTTTAAACTTCGTTATATATAGGTACTACTGCCGTGACATTTGAATTTCTAACTACAACCGTTTAGTTGGTAGAGGGGGGGACACTTGACTCTAACAAAAATTGGTACTTTAAAGCTTGATAAGTCACGAACGGTTTACTTATTCAAAAAACGGTCTTTCTTAACCTAATATTTTTGGAAGACCTATCCAACGATATCCCACACTATGGGAAGGACGTAAAAAAAATTATCATTCCCACTTTACATGTAGGGGAGGTACCCTAAATAATTGTTTTTTTCAAAATTTTATTTTACCACTTATTTAGCGTCATTAACGTATATACTCGGGCCAAATTACATCTTTCTAGTACCAATAGTTTTTGAGCTAAACCGCAGACAGACAGACGGACATGACGAAACTATAAGGGTTCCTAGTTGACTACGGAACCCTAAAAAATGGGTTGCACTCCGGGAGTGCCGGCCGAAGTGAAAACTTGAATATTAACGTTGTGCATTTTTGATATTTTGGAATGCGGTCTACTCTCCCTCCGTCTTACGAATTTTCGATCAGGTCACGTGTCCTGACGCGAGTTTAACATTTTTTACCCATCACAATAAAAGTGCACAACGCCGGCTAAAGAAGTTTTCACTTCAAAAAGCACTTTTGGTTTTTTCCGGAACTTTTCACTTATTCAGGCAATTGGAAAGCGACCACAGCATACATGGGAAAAGGCACGGCAGCATCATAGAACAAAACATTAAGCGCTCTATGAGTTTTATTCGTACCCCGGCCTCGCCATACTGGACGCCAAGAGCCACTCGTTCCCCTCGGAGTCATCAAACTTTAGCCCATAATTGTCGTGAACAATAATTTAAATAAATTAAACAAGGAGTTTGCAAACAAAAGGTACTACAGCCAGACGAAGACGAAGAGACGCAAAGTTGACGTAATTGAAAGAGATCGAGTGGCCTGGCTCCTGAGTGAAGCAAGGACTCAGGGAATAATGTCATTTGATGTTATACAAGATCTCTGATACGGTAGAGTCTGATTGAATTAGGATTTAAATGTACACATGAAAGAGTAACAAGAGACATGTTTTCCTGAAAGTCTGACAACCAGTCTTACCGAGGGTATCGTGTTACCTGGTAACTGGGTTATGGAGATCAGATAGGCTTTCGCTCCATGTAAAATATTGGTATTCAGCTGCATCTGGTTAGACTGGAGGCTAACCCTAACAAAGTCGGATTATGGCTAGGCAGATAATTATGAAAAGCATTTCTATGAAACTGACACATTGCCACTAGTACCTAGTAAATTACTTTATCTCTTTAGGTGCACTAACTAGAGTGTTATTATAATATTATAACTCTAAGCTTGTCTGCAGTAGTATAGCAACCGCGCCCTCTGAGCGCGTGTGTAATTCCAAGCCAAACAGCTTTTAGAAAACATTTTATAACTGCCCGAAAAAAGGAGGCAATAAAGTGTGGACCCTCACTGTTACTGCCAGTTCACCAAGGTTAAGACGCAAAGTTATCTAACTGAGCATTTTCCCATTTCAAAATATTCAGGCTTTAAATAAGAAGACTTTCTATCCAAAACCTTTAACAACTCTTATCAACTTGTTGAACTTTGAACCTAAATTCAAATACAAAAATTAGTTTGTTCCAAGCGGCCAAATTCCTTCTGAACATGAAATCCATTTGGTCCGTTTAAGTATTTATATATTTCTTTGTGAGGGCACACTCGAGGGTACACACTACACACGGGAGAGAATAGTTTCCACTAATGTGGACCCCTCGGGGTCCTGTCCATGAATTATTAAGTGGAAGCCGACCTGCCTCACTGACTACCTACAGCTACCTACAGACTTATGAAACTTGCTACCTACTCACAAAGTCACGGGAATTTCTGAACATGTATAAGAAACTTAAAGTTTTTATTTCCTCCGTTAGCTTATACATTATAAAACGAAGAAGCTGATGATGGGTAGAATTTTGAGCAGGTAAATATTTTATAATACATAGTTTTTATAAAATATTTACCTGCTCAAAATGATTGTATTTATCACCAAAAATCACACACTATAATTATAATTTGATTGGATAAAATTAATGCTATCTATTCTATTATTTTATTAAGTACTAGCTTCTGCCCGCGGCTTCGCCCGCGTGGATGTCGGAAATTATCCCACGGGAACGTGCTACCAGGATAAAAATATGTGCTTCCCCAGGATGCCATCTATCTCTTTGCCAAATCAGAAGTTCAGTGGTTTAGGCGTGAAAATGTAACATACAGTTTCAAGTTCAAATCCTCCCTAAAAAACCGAATTACCCCTTTTTGCCCCGTCAGGGGTCAATTTTCGACCACTTTACATACTTATTATTAACTAGCTGCGCCCCGCGGTTTCACCCGCATAAGTTTCGATCCCGTGGGAATATCAGGATAAAAAATATCCTATATGTTAATCCTGGTTATAAACCATCTGTGTGCCAAATTTCATCCAAATCCGTTTAGTAGTTTTTACGTGAAAGAGTAACAAACATCCATCCATCCATACAAACTTTCGCATTTATAATATTAGTAGGATTATTTTCTGTCAAAAGTATCAATACTGAGTTTCGAGTTAATCGGACCGCGCATTCAATTTCTTCCACACAAAATTCAACACCCCTATATTCCCCTTTGAGCGGTAGTTTTGAAAAACTTATAATGATAAACTTTATTACTTACGGCAAGTATTCTTGCCAAGTTTCAAAATTTCAAGTTTATTAACTAAATGAATAAGTTTTTTCATATAAACTGTATCCCCGGTTTTCACCCTCACAGGGGTGGAATTTAAAAAAATCGTTTGGAATGTATTCATAACTTGACTCAAAGATTATTTATACTAATTTTCGAATTCATCAAGCCAAGCATTATAATCCTCCCCTGTAAAATTAACTTCCCCTTTTCAACCCGTTAGGGGAAGATTTTCGAAAAACCCTGATACATTTATTCTTTATTTTTGGTCTTAAGTATAAACACTGAGTTTCCATACAACTTTTGAAACCCCCTAATCCCCTTTTAGGGGGTAGTTTAGTAAAAAATAAAATGGCAAACTTCATAATTTACTTAGATTAGTATTCGTGTCAAGTTTCAAGTTTATTAACTCAAGGAATAAAATTTTGCATACAAACAAAATCCCCCCATTTCACCCTCTTTGGGGTGGAATTTCGAAAAACCCTTTCTTAATGGATACCTACTCTTCACTAAGAACACACCCTCCAAATTTCATGACTCTAGGACCCGCGGTTTAAGCTGTTCGTTGATGTCTCAGTCAGTCAGTCAGTCAGGACTTTAAAAATATAAAGTGTTCTCTCATCAGGCCACACTGTACTGTCATTCCGTTTAAAGCTAGTTATTGTAAACAACCCTATATAAGGAAAACTTCAGTAGGGATGGGTAGGGAGACCTGTCTCGAAGAAGGAGCTTCGTGTAATTATGATAGAACTTCACTTAAGGTATGTTCGTTTAATCACATAGCTATACTTACTCCTTCTCCGAGACATATTAACGTGTAGATGTTTGAAGTCAGTCAGGGTTGTTTATGAGTTAGTAAATACTTGGTTATAAAAATAGTAAGGTATTTATTAAATCGCAGTAATTATGTAAGTATTACAATTCCAATTCAGTAATGTAACAAATTACAAATTATCAGATTATGAAATCAACAAAATTAACTTACTCGTATATTATTCACAGTGTTACTTATACATCACTGAACACAGATGGTTCTTGAATAGCCAGCCTGTTATAATGTCTAGCAAAGTTGGCTGAGTTCTAGGACCACCCAGCTGTTATTTGTATTTGGTCTATAGAATATAGGGAATGGAAGCTTCATAGGTGTCTATGTTGTATTTCTTACAAAATATCCACAAAGATTTCATGGATGAGTCATACTGTTTCATGGAACTATTTGACAGTGAATTTAACATAATTTAAAGGGCTGAGTTTGGTATGCCTCTTCTTAAGTACGCCTCGCTGAGAGCAGCCCTGCAGCCAGGCTAAGCTGGCGGTAAAGGGGGTGACTTTCTCTGAAAGGAGAGGATAGTAACTCTATATTTGGCTCAAAGATTAATAATCTCTTAGTCAATGAATCCATTAGTGGAAACCATGGTTGAGATGGCCAATATGGAAAAACTAAGATACCTGTTGCCCTATCTGTCTTGATTTTATGAAGACATTTTAATATTAGTGAGAATGGAGGGAATGCATAAAAAATTAATTAGACCAGTTAAGGGTGAACGCATCAACTTTGAAAGCTTCAGGATCACATTTCCAGGATACAAATTTTTCACACTTACTGTTTATTCTAGAAGCAAACGAATCTATATCCGGTACCCCAAAAGTATTTATTATTTTACTATAAGCCATTTAAGACAGCTCCCATTCAATGTTGATTTTTCTTGATTCTCTGGCTTCATAGTTATCTTGGTATTAATATAAGATGTATAAATCCAAATATTCCTCTTTGCACCATTGCCATATATCTCTAGTAATACTATTTAAGTGAGGAAACTGTACTCCCCCCATTTTATTAATATACGCAACTGCAGTAGTATTATCCACTCTTAATAGCACCTCACAATCATGCAAATCTGTATTCAAGATACTCAAGTGGCTCCCCATTCGACTTCGCAGGAACTCTCGGATATTGTGTCTGCTATTCAATCTTCTTCACAATCCTAAAACACCACCCTATCTGCAGGAGCGTTTTTCCTACGCCCGTCCTTCAGATGCACCTTGCAGGTTGCATCTTAAAAACCTTTTCAAGTCCCCTCCCCATTCCACCGACTTCTACTCCTACTCCTTCACAGTGCACGCGGTGCGATTGTGGAATTCACTACCGCCTGACATTAGGGACTGCCAAACTGTTGCAGTTTTTAAAAGAAGAGTGAAAGAACACTATCTGTCCACTTCATCATAGTTGTGTATGTATTTATTATTTTGAGTATGATATAATTATTATCATTCTAG
This sequence comes from Apamea crenata, assembly GCA_949629185.1. Taxonomy (NCBI): domain Eukaryota; kingdom Metazoa; phylum Arthropoda; class Insecta; order Lepidoptera; family Noctuidae; genus Apamea; species Apamea crenata. Next base: position 196,149 of record OX451377.1, read on the forward strand.
TAATATTTATTTTAGAAGTATTTATGTATGTATGTTATTACAGTCTCGTAATTATTGTTTAGTTTTTAAGTGAATTGTTTTTGATTCTATGTATTATTTTTTTGTTTCCTTTGCTCTATGACACGCTGTCTACATCTCTGTATCTATTGTCCTGTCTCAGGTATGCTGGAAGAGATTTCTTATGAAATAAGCATCACCTCTGTACCTATTTTTTCTGTTCTGTTTCATGGTCTGTTTATATATGTGTATACATAAATGGTAAATAAATAAATAAATAAAATAAATCAGCCTAAGAGGGCAGCTTTTAATTCTAAATAATGTATATGGTAGTTCTTTTCAAAATCTGACCATGAGCCTGAAGCTTTACTTAGTTCACACACAGCTCCCCAACCAGTAGTTGAGGCATCTGTTAGTATTTCTGTTTTAAATTTATGTTGCTCTAATGGATTATATTTGTATACATTCTTACTCCACCAGTCTAATTCTGGATGAACTATACTTTTGAGGGGCATTATTGCATCATAATTATCATTTGACTGCAGCAGAGCTAAATATTTCTCTCTCTCCAGAATCTTGGTATATAACCAGCCATATGGAATGGCTGGACAAATTGAGCTTAACATTCCTAACAATTGAGAGAATTCTCTAATTACGACATCGACTTTTTACTTGATAAGTTTTGATTTTTTCTAAAATTGCAATTTGTTTTTTGTTGGGGGCCGATAGGGCAAGATTTGTTGACTAAAATAAAACCCAAATACTGACATGATTGGCTTTGTTTAAGGTGGCGCTTTTCAAAATTGACATGACAAACCCTAAATCTTGTAAAACATTTACTGCAAATTTTACATTTTCCTCGCATTTTCTTTTTGATTTATGAAGATCAAAAAGAAAATGCGAACAAGCTATCATCTAAATAACATGTCATGATGATATTATTATTTCTAAGGTAAGTACAAACTGGTTTTAGTAGTTTTGTAAAAACGAATGGCGCTGTACATAAGCCATAAGGTAGAGCATTGCATTCAAATAATTTGTTATCCAAAGTAAACCTTATGTATTTTTATAATTATCTGCTATAGGTACCGAAAAATAGGCTTCTTTTAAATCAATTGAGGCCATATGGCAATCTTTTGACATAATTTTGCAAGTTGTTCTGATAATTATCTTCTAATTTGAAGTGTTCTGTGTCGATAAAACTACATATTATATTTTTTCAAATAAAAAAATAAAAAATCTGTAATCTGTGTCCGTCTGTCTGTGTGTCTGTCTGTATCTGTCTGTCTGTGTAGTCTGTCTGTCTGGCTGTGTAATCTGTGTCTGTGTCTGTGTGTATAAATCTGTATGAGCCATTATGTTTGGGAACTAAAAATATGGGAGATGTAAATTGATTAGGACAGAAAGAACACTCTGAGACTGTACCCAAAGCAATTAGTTTATCAATTTCTAGTTTGATTAATTATTTATCTTGTTCTGACCAAAATGTTGTAACATAGCTTGATAAGGAGGTGGAGTTTTCCTGAATGGAATCTCATAAACTTCAATCCATTTTAGAACAACTGGGTCACTGGTTAGTTTGCACCAGTTGTTCCTAAAATTCGTAAGTCTACCTGCATGTACCTGAGTGTCTATCTGCGGAATCTGGGCCTGGAACTGGATGGAGCTGGCTTCTGAGTCTTCCAGCGAGATTGATCTGGTCGAGGCTGTCTCTGATGTTGGTGTTGTTGAAGCTGATGCCCGCCGCAAGCTCGTTGCTGTTGTTGGTGCTGCGACGGGCCTCTCCAGTTTACCTGTTTCTTCTGAGTTCCTAGTTTGATTATTTTCTTTTCTGTTGTCTTAATCAGGGAGCCTGCTTTTTGGATAGCTTGCGCGGCCCTAATTTTTTCAGCACAGTCTGTCCCAAAAAATGTGTCATCTAGTGTCACTGTCCGTACAGCATCTTGTACCACCTTATTGACGCCAGCCAAAGCAAAAAATCTTCTTGAAGAGTAGTCCTGATAACAAATTTCAGCAGCTAATTTTGCTGCATCACTTATTTCTTCAACAAGGACTTAACTGTTTATATTACCCATTAGAACCTTGCTTAACGACTTCCCTAGACAAGTCATAAGTTTTCCAGTTAGGTTTTGTCTATAGCAGATCCTTTTATCCCTTTTGAGAGTTTTGTCTAAATGGGAAGCTGATATCTCAGCATTCATTAAAGTGTGTTTCTTGACCAACGGAGTGCTAGTTCCGGTCGGATTGCTTCTCCGACCTCTGTTATGTCTTCGCCTTCGGTTCCCAGGGCTTGAAGTAGCTCTTCAGGTAGATTGTCGTCTGAGAAGTTGAATATAAAGATATAGACATGTCTATCCGCTATGTTATAGCGCTAGGTCAATAGTATTCCAGTGTGGAAATTAATTTTTTGGCGTTGTGTATCCTCGGGGTGATAGCGCTTGCCATTATTTTACACAGTGTCCACCCGCACGTGGTGGCGCTTATCTGTTCAGTTAACCCTCTATTGGGATCACCCAGGCGTTTGAAGAAGTGACATCGTAGGTTTACCTACATAGTTAAAATACAGATAGGTATTTAAGGAGATTTCATATTTTACAGACCTATTTTCAGTTCTTGTTCGTCGTCGTTTTGAGCAGTTATTAATTTAACTGCTCAAATAAATACTATCAATAATCTTTAAATACCTATCTGTATTTTAACTATGTAGGTAAACCTACGCGCAGGCGGCGACTGTGCTTCGGTCGGTTGAGTAACCAGAGGCAGTAGTGTAGGTGGAAAAGGTGATTGAAACCGCGACGGCGGTGAAAATGGCGGCGGTGAGACTTCTGAGTCCACTTCGACGGGTATCTTTTCCAGTTTCCTTTCCCAGTTTTGTATCTTTCTCTTTATGTAATCTTGATCTTTATTCTTCCGTTTACCCATTTTCTTCAAAAGCACGGTCAATTCCGTGTAGTCGGAGACAAATTAAGGAGTTAAAGTTATCCTCAGTCCGCGAAAAAACCGATATCACAAGAGAGAAGTTTTAAATTTGAGCGAGTTTTTGTCAATGACAACCGGAAATAGTCATTACACATAAAAAAGAAAAAGACGAACAAAATTGTTTTTGGTATTTTTAGATTATAACCTCTAATACTAGGAATTCTCCGTAGAATTCGTGAACAAAATTAGGTCTTACCTTGATGATGTTTCGTTATAATGATCATTCTTCATATTTTCAATAATTACATACCTTTTTCCACACCTTTTTACACAAAAACAAACGCGCCGGTAGGTACCTGAATTCACTGCACTTGTTTTCCCCATAAATGATGCATTATACACATCATAATTATATTATGAATAGAATCATGGTAATCAGTTTTAGTACGACTTTATACATTACTAGCTTCTGCCCGCGGCTTCGCCCGCGTGGATGTTGGAAAGGATAAGAAGTATGTCCTTCCCCAGGATGCCATCTATCTCTTTGGCATCTGCTGGTAGGCAATTTTATCGAAATCCGTTCAGTGGTTTAGGCGTGAAAATGCAGACAGAATTTATAGTTAATTTTAAAGTTTACAGATCATATGAATAAGATTTTTTAAATAAACCTTGTCGTCCCCCTTTACCACGACAGGATTTGTTTTTAAAAAAGCGTTTGATACGTTCTCATTGTATGACCTAAAGATTATTTATACCCATTTTCGAGTAAATAGAAGCAAGCAGTAAATTCCACTCCAAAACACATACTTTTATTTTAAGTATTTAATACCGAGTTTCGAGTTAATCCGTCCGAGCAGTTTAATATTTTTTCTTACCTATTAACTTTTTCACCCCCTGAAGCCTCTGTGAGGATTTTCATATACTAAAAGTGATCTGTATAATGAGGCAAATATTGACAAGTATCAAGTTTATTAGCATATTAACTGTATCCGGTCTTTTCACCCCATTGGCGAAGAAAACAAAAAAAAAAATATTGGGATGTTTCCATAATAAACTTTATTACTTACTTAGGCGAGTATTCTTGAAAAGTTTCAAGTTTATTAATCTAATGAAGAAGATTTTTCATAAAAACTGTATCCCGCTTTTCACCCCCGCAGGGGTGGAATTTAAAAAATCGTTTGGGATGTATTCATAACTTGACTCAAAGTTTATTTATACTCATTTTCGAGTTAATCAAGTCATGCAGTAAAAACCTCCCCTGTAAAATTGACTACCCCTTTTCAGGCCGCCAGGGGTAATTTTCGAAAAACGCTGATACACGTTATTCTTTACTTTTGATCCTAGGTATAAATACTGAGTTTCGAGTTAATCGGCCCACGCGTTAAAATTCTGCCATACAAACTTTGAAACCCCCCAACCCCATTTTAGGGGGTATTTTAGGAAAACATAAAATGGCAAACTTCATAATTTACTTAGATTAGTATTGGTGCCAAGTTTCGAGTTTATTAACTTGAGGAATAAGATTTTCCATACAAACGAAATCCCCCCATTTCACCCTCATAGGGGTGGAATTTCGAAAAACCCTTTATTAATGGATACCTACCCTTCACGAAGAACACACCCTCCAAATTTCATGTCTCTAGGACCAGCGGTTTAGGCTGTGCGTTGATATATCAGTCAGTCAGTCAGGACTTTGAATTTTATATATTACTAGCTGACCCGGCAAACGTTGTTTTGCCATATAAATTATTTCTAGCTGCCCGGCGCTACTTCGTTCGCGTGGTGTCCTACCCCCTACCCTATCCTACCCTACTCCTACGCTACTCCTACCCTACTCCTAGCCTACTCCTACCCTACTCCTACACTACTCCTACCCTACTCCTACCCTACCCCCTACCCTACTCCTACCCTAATCCTACACTACTCCTACCCTACTCCTACACTACTCCTACCCTACTCCTACCCTAGCCCTACCCTACTCCTACCCTACTCCTACACTACTCCTACCTTACTCCTACCCTACTCCTACACTACTCCTACCCTACACCTACCCTACCCCCTACCCTACTCCTACCCTACTCCTACCCTACTCCTACCCTACTCCTACACTACTCCTACCCTACCCCCTACACAACTCCTATACCCTACTCCTACCATACTCCTACACTACTCCTACCCTACTCCTACTCTACTCCTACCCTACTCCTACACTACTCCTTCACTACTCCTACCCTATTCCTACCCTACCCTACTCCCTACCGTACTCCTACACTACTCCTACACTACTCCTACACTACTCCTACACTACTCCTACCCTACTCCTACTCTACCCTACTCCTACACTACTCCTTTCCTACCCCTACCCAACTCCTACCCTACCCCTACCCTACTCCTACCCTACTTCTACCCTACTCCCAACCTACTCCTACCCTATTTTTTAAATTTTTCTCTGCGTAAGAACCATCCTCGTACTTCAAGGAATATTCTAAAAAAAAAATCAGCCAAATCGGTCAAGCCGTTTTCATGTTATGTCGTGACAACGGAAAACGGGTTTCATTTTTATATATATAGATAAAGAAGATTAAATAAGAAAATTTAATATTATTTGTAATTTGTTGAGAGAACATATTGACGGCGCTAAGCACAAAAACACGTAATGACAGTTTACAGTACAGTGTTGCCTGACGAGAGAACACTTTTATATTTTTTTTTTAGCTTTGAACTAATTGTGACTGCGCTGGTACAATCCCACGCTACTACACGTTAATATGTCTCGGAGGTGTAAGTATAATTGATTTTTGAGTAAGTCTTGTAAGCTAATATTATGAAGAGTAAAGATTTGATTTTTTGTATGTTTGTTTCTAACGCTATCACGCTAAAACGGCTGAATGGATTTGAATAAAATTTAGCGCATAGGTATACCAAGACCTGGAGTAGAACATGTGATACTTTTTATTCCGATATTTCCACGGGATCGAGACTTATGGGGGTAAACCACGGGGTGGAGCTAGTATTCAGCAGGTCATATAAACAAGCTCGAAGACCGCGTTTTCGCGCAACAGTTGCTTTCAGTTACACGACTGTGCGTATGCCTGAAGAACGCACAGCATCCACCAGTGTGACGTCATTATCGAGCAGTGTGATAACATTATCGAGCAGGTATAACAGGAATGTGTAACTACTTACTAATATATATATTATTAGTGTTTCTCCTTGTATAATACAAGGAGAAACACTTTGTTAGCATTAGACGTCAGAGCCTGAGTGTCGTTATTACTCCGAACTTAATTCACGCCGAGCTCGTGATTGATGATGCTCTACAAAATAAAGCTGCTCCGGTTTGTGTAATATTTACATTACTTTCCAGAATAGTCCCGCAGAGATAAAACATTACTCGGCAATAAGATCAAATCACTCCGAAAACAAATCTTATTCATCGTAACCTGAATCCCAACAAATGCCGAAGCCCACGAGAGCCAACAACAAGGAAATGTATTATGCTTAAACAAAAAAAAAATCTTTCATGTATTGGAGCCTCGTTGTAGTTCCTCGTGGCAGCACAGCTCCTCTCCTCACTCAGATCGATGGGAGAGCGTGTATTTTACGAGCTAAAGTAAATTTAATATTATCGCCGCGATCGATAGAGGGCGCCACTTAAGTACACTTGTTATCGCTGCTGGCCACATAAAAAAGCTCCTCTAGTGAAAACTCTGGGCTCTGCACCTAATCCTCCATGATATAAAGTTGGGCTCTCGGACCGATTTTAAGGTTCCGCACTCACAGAGTGGCAGCAGAACTTGTTTACTTAGACCTGTTTGCACCAAAGTCATTAAATGCGTTTGTCGCTCACAGCATTTACATAAAACATCGTTCTCTTTCTGTCTATCAATATTCTGTGAATGTCAAAGTGACGTTGACAGAGAAACAGAGATAAAATAAAAAATAATATAGCTTAATGGGGTTTATTTATAAACGTTTAGTGGCTGTTTAACTATACAGTTTTGTCGTTTTAACATCGTTTTGTCTTTTAACTCTGGAGCCTGGATTTGTGCCCGGTTGGCGGCAGTAGGCTCGCCCCCCATGACATGACACTTAATAACTGGCGAAATGTGGGTGTAAGTACCATGTGAAGGTACACCCCTGCCTAACCCTTTGGAGATTAAAGGCGTGATGTTATGTTAAGGTTCACGTATATCTCCAGCTCCACATTAAAACACAAATTTTAACAACCCGCCTCGGTTTGGTTAGGTTTTGTTTTATATTTTCAAGCAGAAATAGGAGTTACAGTGTCGGCGTATGCAGGCAAGCCCAAAAATCAACTATCAGAATGCAAAATGAGAGTGAGCGAGCGAAGCAAACTCGGAAAATTTTTCACACTCTCGGATAGGTTATTATATTTTCTTTCCAAAAGGAAAAATCATTCCAAAAGGACTAAGAATTATTTGCTTTGTCGACTTATGAAGAATAGCTCAAGAATCAACAGAATGCAGATCGCAAGAGCGGGTGAAGCGAGCCTGAAAATTTTAGGAATTGAATAGAGTCGATTTTCTTTTAACTATCGTACAGAAAGAGAACTTACTTTATCGAATTATGACGAAAAGCATTCAGACTCTCTACAGCTTGAATGATTTTGGGGGGTTCATGACCCCCCTCAGACTGCGCCTGAACAGGACTAAACCTTATTAACCGTAATAGGAGGCCAGTCCACAGTATGAGGGCCCTACCCTCACCCTACGGAGCCACACGTAAGGTTGCGAGCCCGACTCGTACTTGACCTGTTCTTTTGGCTCCGGTCGGGTACAAAGAGGGAATTTACCGAGTTTACGTGAATTGTTAAGTCGTAGTGTGCGCGTATATTTGCCGTCAACATCAAAAGTAAGGTTCACTGGAAGTCGAAGTCGGATCAAACCCGACTGTTGCCGGGATCGAGGTAAGCCGGGTGAAGGTTACATCGTACGCCGTATTTTGTGGACGCCGATCTTTGGTTGCTTTAAATAAGTATTGTCGGAATAATCTTAGGATGCATACACCGATTTAATTTCAAAATACAATAATTATCTCCAGCAACATAACTGATGAAATGTTGGATTGCTATATATCTCTACCTAACCCTTCGGAGATTACAGGCGTAATGTTATGTTTATATATTATGTTGTAATATATGTAAACCTCTTTTGCCCTCTCCCCGCGCCCACGCTACGTGATAGATGCGTTTCACTGTCGTTAAGCTTAAAATATTGTTTTAATGGGTAAAAGTTGTGTAATCTGATTTAACTGTACTCCTACATAAGCAGTAAAGTGACAACAATCGCGCTGTGCTAACGATTTTTACCGAAACAATCGCTAAAATTGCCAATAAATAAAAACAGTGCAAAACTAAGTGAAGTAAATTGTAATATCGTTGAACAATAAATGCAATTAACAGTGAGTAAAAACAAACTATCAACACACCCTCAAACAGACAAAGATAACATACATAGACATAATAGCTCACGTATCTCGTCAATTATACTACGTGGGCTGTGGCTCTGTGGCTTTGGCCATACACTCCTGCGCAGCAAGGCGGACGTTCTAATCCGAGTAGCTGCAAAACTTTTCGTAAGTTTTTAAATCATCTTCGACGATTGTTTATTCATTCAAAGCATGACGTCCCTCGTTAGAACGCCTCCGGGACCGGCTAGTTTGGCATCCAATTTGTTGGATATAGACGACACTCCCACGAATGTAATATGCAGTTACAAACGTGAGTGACTGACGATGGCCAACAAGAATTGAAATTGGATGAAATGAAAGCATCGCTGTCTAAATCCATAGCCGAACATAATCAAAAGTTAGTCTCTCTGCAAGATACAGTTATAGAAATAAAAAAACAAAATGAGGAACTCAACAAGAATGCACAATTTATGTCAGAAAAGTACGACGAAATGAAGGACAAGCTACTGTCACTAGAAATCGAATGTAAAGAAAACCACAACTATATAAGTCAGCTAGAAAATAAGATAGAAACACTTGAAAACAATGCTCGTTCTGGTAGTTTAGAGTTGCGCAATGTCTAAAAAACCAGCCGAATCTAAAAAAGACCTTGTAAAGATTGTGGGAAGCATAGAAAATTGCCTGAAGTCGCCTATTCCACCGTCGGACATTAGAGACATCTTTCGTATACACGCAAAAGGCCTGTCCAACAACACCATTAGTGTTGAACTAACATCCGTGCTTGCAAGTAAGCATTACCAACGCGTTCATTATATGTTTGTTAAACACTTTGTAATCATAACTCACGTAACTCACCAATACCCATACTGCAGAACTCAACACATAATCCATACAACAACACAACCCTTCTGATGAACGATGGTGTCATAGTCTACTTCAGGGAGTGCTTTAGTAATGCGCAAACTCAAGAGCCTGAAGTGACGGATGGTAACTGTCTTGTTATAAACATGTATATATTTACGCTCGTTGCCTCATGCAGATCACCGTGTTACACAAACCTGGCAAACTACATTACCTCGGTCAACGAACTGCTCACTAACAATCACTCCAAAAATATAATTTTTGCTGGTGATATTAATATCATCCTTCCGGAAAATATCACTGAGTTCCTAGTCAACACGCTGCGAGAAATCATCACAAAAAATACAGTCAAAACTAGAATATCAAAAAAAGGACTCGCTTAAACCGTGGATTACAGTTGGCATAGTGAGATGTAAGTTGTGAAAGGGACAAAATGCACCAAAAAGTAAAGAAATCCAACTGACGAGGAACTCCGTCAACAGTACATTAGATATAAAAATGCTTGCAATAAATTGAGAGAAACGTTAAAGCGTTCTTACTACAAAAGGGAAATACGAAAAAATGAAAACAACTTGAAAAAGACCTGGAGTGTAATTAAGGACATGTGTAACATAAAAAGATAGAGATAGATATGTTGCTAGTCTAAAACTTCTGTTGTAAACATATAAAGCCTAATGCCATTGTGTAGTTGGGATACGCTATTTGCGCTTATGGGACAGGCAAGACCCACACGATCGAGCTGGAGCGGGCTCAGCGTGCGGTGCTAATAGTACTTCTATCACTGAAATACCGGACGCCCATGACAGAGGTATACGAAAAAGCCAAAGTACTCAGTGTCCGAACGTTCTTTTTCTACGAATGCCTGCGAAGATATCATCGATACGCCATCCCAAGTCTGCCTATCTCATCCAAGAGGATTGAAAGGTGCCCAGTTGAAAGTACATACCAAGACCGTCTTCACTAGTAAACACTACCACTACATTGCCCAACGTCTTTACAACAAAATCGGCCACGAGAAAGGGATCAAACAACTTAAAAAACTTAACAACTACAAATAAAAAAAAACTATTATTCACTGGCTAGAAAATTACGATTATGACGAATCAGAAAATCTATTCGGCAGTGTTACATGACACCCTGACACATTCACACACACACCCCCGCATCACACACGAACACCTCACACTCACACACACCACACACGAACACCCCACACACACACACCTCAGTCACACTTACCCAGACTCTAAAAAGAACGTAGTGGTATTTTTTTTTTTAAATGTTATTATCTCTTTTATTATTATTATACTATATATTATTATTTACCTTGTTTTTTTTTAATCTTTCATATTTGTAAACTTGCCTTCTAATGCATGCCATAATTATAACGAATCTCATTTTTGTCTATCGCGCTTCTATATCATTTTCTCTGTAAATTGAGAGGTCTGGCTCTTGTGATACAGGACCTCCTAGTACAAGAGCCAGAGCTACACTGATGTTTGTGTCTTGAAGTGAAAATAAACTAAATAAACCATTTGCTTAAAGGAACGAATCTATGTATCCTAACCTAACTTCACTCAAAGTAGATAAACAATCTTACAAATGACCGATCAATCTCAATCCAATAGAACGTTCCAGAGTCAATATGTATGTGAGAATAAATACTAAAGTTTACGAGGAGGTACTTACTACACACAGTACGTCTTTATTTGTTGTGCTCCCTGCGAGCTGATCTCGGCGATAAGAGGCTGTAAAGTCAGCCCTCAGCGACGCGTTACCATTCAGTTAGCACTTATTTATGTACACCGAGCGAGGGAATTATGTGCGGTTTATTGTACGGCTAAACTGTAGTACGTCACTTGAAAATTAAAGGAGAGATGAAGACAAGCGTTGGCGTGTCAATAGACGGAGAAATAAATTAGTAGAGATAATTCCAAGCAATACTTTAGTACTTTGGAGGCAGGGGATGAAAGAACACAGACCAACTGCAGAAAAAAATTATATGTAGAGACATTTATACAGCTGATCATCATCTTCCTGCCCTGGTCCTCTGTTACTTGCGCGATTTTTTCTTCCATATCCCTCTATCAGGCGTCACTCTAGCCAAGGTATTATTCACTCTTACGTGTATGCAGCTAAAAGAAGATAACCACAACAACTAAATACATGCCAATGGAATATGTCCGCTCTCATCACATGTGAAGGTATCACAATGGAATATGTCCGCTCTCATCACATGTGAAGGTATCACAATGGAATATGTCCGCTCTCATCACATGTGAAGGTATCACAATGGAATATGTCCGCTCTCATCACATGTGAAGGTATCACAATGGAATATGTCCGCTCTCATCACATGTGAAGGTATCACAATGGAATATGTCCGCTCTCATCACATGTGAAGGTATCACAATGGAATATGTCCGCTCTCATCACATGTGAAGGTATCACAATGACGTGTTATAATACGCTATTGCCCAGCTGTGAGACAACCTAGTAAGCTCGTAAGATTAGCGCTCTCCTTGGAGACCGGCCGGCGGCCACAAACCGCGTCCTTTGGAGAGTCATACACGACACTATTCTCTTATTTACTATAGTATTTTATCTATAGCCATTTTAAATAGTAAGTATAACTTCGTAATATGCTAACTTACGAAAATATGTCATGGATTGAAGAAAAAAACGAAACTGAAAAAAAATAAACAGAAAATACCGACTCCCAAACTGATTCTAAAATTGATTAAATTATATAATTCAGCCTGTCTCTCCCAGATTTTTTTTTTAATTGTTTACAACTTTTATTTCTTTAGTTGTTTTATCACAAAAACACCCGAAACGACAGTCCTAGTTGCCATGACAACGACTTATTGTTATAGCTGTAGAACCTGCGACAGTGAAGTTAGAAGCGTTCCTTTGTTCGCGTTATGTATCCAAGTTATGTTATTACTTTCTAACTTTAACTTATGTATACTGCCTAAAGATGTAAGCTGTGAGCTCCCTAATGTACCTTGCATGTAGATATCATGCTAGGTAACGGAGTAAGCGCCGTCGGTATACTCTTCTATTATTATGGTGTCTTAGTAACATTACTTGTAATGGTAATGTAATACTTGGCCTAGGTTTCATAAGCCCGGAATCTGTATGACTTTACACTAAACTGATATTCAATAGAGATTACGTAAATTTTTTAACACAAAATTTTCATATTTTTAAACTCTTTTCAGCTACAAAAATAAAAATCAATGCTCCATTTCACAAAACAAAATGATCTAATAAAATAATCTAAGTATGACAGTTTGCCAAAACGTTCACAGAACATCGCCGGAGCTCGATGCAGGAGAGCAACATCCTGATTCTTGAAGCGAGCGGATCTCCGGAGCGGACATAATACAGTTCATACGAATGTGAAGTTCGACTATGCCATCATTACTTGATACGTGTTCGCTCCACGAGTAATCTAGTATTGTCTGTGTTGGCGAAATGTCCCCAAGCCTGTCAGAGTGATCTCCAAACCTATTCATCATTCTCCTGCCCTTATCCCAAATTATTTGGGGTCGGCGCAACATGTCTTTTTCTTCCATACTCCTCTATTAGCCGCCATCTCGACAGTCTCCCCCTTTCTAACCATATCATCATTCACACAGTCCATCCATAGTTTCTTTGGTCGTCCCCTACTCTTATAGCCATCGACATTCATACTCAAAACTTTCCTCACGACATTTTCCTCATTCCTCCGTAATACATGCCTGTACCATGACAACCGGTTTCCACACAACTTTTCAATTACCGGTTGCCACTTTCAAACTTCCTCTTATATACTCATTTCTTATTCTATCCATTCGTGTAACACCACACATCCCTCTCAGCATTCTCATCTCAGCTGCATGCAATTGCCTTTCATTCACCTCTTTTGTGGCCCAACATTCTGATCCATACAAGACAGCAGGTCTAACCATGGTTTTGTATATCTTCCCCTTAAGTTTAAGGGGAATGCGGGAGTCGCAGATTGTTCCCATGACCTGCCGCCATTTCATCCATCCAGTGTTAATTCTGTGCTTAACCGTCCGATCTACTTCGCCATCATTTTGCACGAGTGAACCGAGATACCGAAAGTCGGAGCAGACTGGGAGAAGCGCGCCATCAAGCGCTATGGCTCTAGAGTTGGAGAGACCGTCGAAATCGCAGAACATATGTTCAGTTTTGGTTCTGCTGATTTTCAAGCCAACATTCTCCAGCTTCTGTTGCCATTTCTCCAAACCTATTAAAAGTAGCATATCATTACACCATGCCTGTATTCCCGGAAGGGTTAGAGGACGCAGCGCGGCCGATACTGCAGCGAAACGCGGCGCAGAACTGGCGAAATGTTCTATACTATGCAAATACACCCTATTTGCATAGTATAGAACATTTCGCCAGTTACAGTCCCATGTTATAGAAATATCACTGAAATTCTCCTAATAGAAACCCGAATGACACTTTGATTGACTCTGAGATCTAATACTAAAACAGCTTAAAAAAATGGTATTCGTTGATTTCAGAGATCAATAAACATTTTTTTTAATATAACCTAATGATAAAAGCCCTTTTTACATAACATAAAGACACGCCTGTATTCTCCAAAGGGGTAGACAGAACTATAAATATTATCAATACACTCCCATTTTGCCAGCTTTTAACACCTGCCCAAAACAGTCACAACGGTATCCCTTCAAACACTATAAACTTGATGTCTCGATGTCTATCACGCACAACATTACGTCGCCGCGGGCCGCCACGAAACTTGTCCAACAGATAGCGATACGGACTGACTGGAGACGATATATCGTGAGTGCTCTCATGATGCCGGCGATTGCGGAGCGTGTGCAAGAGTTTATATTGTCGGTGCTCGTTTTACTTAGCAACTATTATACTTCACTAATTGTACGTATACTTAAAAAAACTTATTGATTTGTTAATTTTCTCTCTTTACAACCTCTGTTTTCTTGGCGGATGCTGTTTCCACAAAAAAAAAACGGTTTTAATTTGCATACTAGGCTACTCTTGATTTTTATGAAATTATAATAACTCTGGTCCTCAGTGACGAGCTTCTTAAGCTTCTAATAAAAACTATCAGCTCATAGGTAATGACCTAATTAGATTTTCTTAGAAGCTCTCAGGAAAACCTGTTGGGAGTTTTTAAAAGTTAATGAACCAAAAACATAAACCCCGATATTTAAAATTTTATATCTACGAGTATAATTATGTTCTTTGAAGGAAGAATATAATTATTATTATTATTTATCTTCTTAATTTATTATAATACTGTAGATCTACAGATTCGTAAATTAACATACATAGATATACGCCAAACTCGGCTTGTAGCCATTTCCTCAAGAAAGCCGAATTCAATCAATTCACTAGAAGTCAATTGGCACCCTCTGAACCTAAGCCAACAGACTACTTCTCTCTTCAAACCAAAAGAGAAACCAATACACCGATTGACTTGAAGCATACCTGTCCATTACCTACTCGTACTTCTACATTCCTAGTACCGGCCAGTGTTTGAAGTGTCCAATATTTAGTGGATGTGTATTATTGCTACCGACTAGCTCCCTTCAAACCTGAACAATGGCATAAAAACCAGTACACCGATTGGCTTGGAAGCTCACCTGTCCATTACTTGTAAATTCCTTGTAAGTACCTGCTTGTGTTTGCGGGAGTCTCTAATATTTATTAGAAAGTGTCATATTGGTTACCACACAGATGAATTGAAACGGTACGTGTAATAAACGTAGGACACATACTGTTCAATATTCCTGGATTGTGATTTTATAAACCTCTAAAAATTTTAGGTACACATATCCTTCTTAGAAGTTAAAATAAACTCTTGACATCAACAGGATCTTTTACCTTATGCTATCGACATCCTATAAAACCTAATAAGTACCAGCACTGATGTAGGCGAGAGCGTCCGAATCGCTTCTGCCCGACTAGTACACGTTATCAGCAAACACTGGGAACCCGAAATACTCATATTACGCTTACGGATGAAGCCCGCGGCGTGCAAACTTGCGCCGCTTTGCTATATTAATGGTCTAAGCGCCGCCTGGGCGCCGATACGAATTTACTATTGGAAAATGATGCATTTTTGTAATCGTGCTATTTTAGTTCTTGGATTATTTTTAATATAATTATTAGCTGGCTGCTGCGTCGACCAGGAGAGGGTGCTCTGCTTGTTGACCGGCGGAAAGTGCAGTGTGCTGTGCCGAGGTTGCTGATGTGGCTGAGGGTGATGAGTTGATGACCAGGTATGCGCGGTCGCTGCATGCTGGTGGTCAGGATACCCGTTGAAGCCGTGGATGCTGGCTGGCTGGGTGACTTCGCCGCTAAAGCTTGCGGGAGTGATGATGATGACGTCACGCTGAAGCAGGTGCACGAAGGCTGCGCTGACGTTCATACTCGGGGTCACCAGTTTGGAGGCATGAGGAACAGGGTGTAAAGTTCACTCAACCTCCATTGAAAAGGGAGGATCCTCCGACCAGACGGGTGTTGTGTCTGGCGGGCAATTGCCCTTTGATTGATATTGGGAAATTGTATCTATGCTAATTACACGGTAAACTCTGCTTGCGAGATGCAGGATTTGCGTGACGTCAGTATGACGCGTTGTTCGCATGTGGCGTTGTAGATACCGCTACAGTCTAGTCCTTTCCCTTGGGTTTCATGTAAAGCTAATGAGAAATTCAAGCGGACAATATAAACATAACATTATTATATAGCTAACTAACTGTATACTTATTTATTACATGGACTTCAACAATTACTTACTACTCTTACAAATAAGTAGATGTTTGTTACATGAGATCACTATGCAGTGAATAATTGAATAGCTACAATTTGTGAATCGATACATTTATCTTGTAGAGCTTCACTCGAACGACAGCAAATTGTAAGATACTGCTCGTTGAGTTAAATTAATGCTTCAGCTCATTTATTTTCTAATTCCAGCATAGAATTAGATACCTACCATTTTATGCTAGAAATAAAACTTACGAGTAATTATCCATGCATGTCAAATAATAAGGCTAGAATTACATTTAAACAGGGTGGCAGGGACAACGACGCGCAAACTGTAACCATGGATTCAGCACATGAGTTTAGACCCAATAGTGTCGAAATTTTTCGTCGGTTATTAAAAAAAAAAATTGCTGTTCCATACGTTTTAACCGCGTAGGTAGGTATTGCAATTTTGCACGCTACGGTGTCTATTCATGTGCTGAATCCATGGTTACAGTTTGCGCGTCGATGTCTCTGCCACTCTGTATAGAGATACAATTAAATTATGTATTTTAAAAACAAGGGGTTTGGAATCAAATAATAATGCTTCGTAAAATATAACTACATAACGTTACGTTAGGGTGGGTACATATACGCCCTGCTTAATGTGTAGAGGTTAGCTCTCAAGGGCTGTTTAAAAATATACTTCGATTTATCAATATCCTTACTCATTTGCCTTTTCCCAGCTATGTTGGGGTCGGCTTCCAGTAAAACCGAATGCACCTGAATACCAGTATTTTACATGGAGCAACTGCCTATCTGATCTCCACAACCCAGTTACTGGGTAAGATGATACCCCTAGGTAAGACTGGTTGTCAGACTGTCGGGATTCTGACGACCCATAACGACTGTCAAAGGTCCACGAATCGACAGCCGGGGTCAACGGCTTAACGTGCTTTCCGAGGCATGGAGGGGTCTTGGTATCTAAAGATGGTCACCCATCCACGAACCGATCACAAATCCATACTCGCAGCTGCTTCTGAGAAATTCTTGATGAAAAAACCCAATATCCTGGGAATCGAACCCAGGACTCGTGCTCATGCTCAGCAGTGGCGCTTCCGACTACTCGAGCAACGAGGCAGAAACAGCTAGAGATATAAATAAACCACTAAACAGAAGTTATTAAATATCGCTTATAATATGGCATGTAGATAATTTCCGACAGAAAATAAATTGAATAAGCCAGGAGTCCCTTATACTCGTCACGTGGCGAGTTCGTGACGAGTTCGTGACAAGTTCGTGACGAGCTCGTGACGAGTTCGCGACGACTTGCTAAACTTGCACTCACATAGTAAGAACTAACTTGGAGACATGAAGCCGAGACTTGCGTCTAGTCGTACAATACTAGTTTACTAATTAGCACCTAGGGATAGCTCCCTCGCTAATTAGAGCGTGGATAGAAAGCGTCGCTAAACATGGACAAGTATCAACATACACTGACATGTTAGAATGTAAGTATTTATGTGTCATGGAAACTGACGACTCGGTTGGCGCAGTGGCTGAGCGATCGACTGCTGCGCTGCGTGTCGCAGGTTCGATGCCCGCACGGAACGCACGAACCGCACGGAATATTTGTATTGCCTACAGGTAGATGTTCCGGGTCTGGCTGTTTGTGTATGTGAGTTTAAATGTTTCCAAACGCACCCACGATACCTACAGGAGTAATTCCTAGTGTGGGGCAACGTTTTTTTTTTTGTTTAAAAAAAATAACTTCTCTAATTATCGATACTATTTTCCTACAAACAAAGAATGTATGCGTTAGGCACCTGCAATGCGTTAGGCACCTGCAATGCGTTAGGCACCTGCAATGCGTTAGGCACCTGTACGTTAGGCACCTGTACGGTGGCTTTGTGTGGATGTGGCACATGTTTTCCCCCAACTTGTTCTTGTTTGTGTTTTTTCTCTGCATTATGTTTGCCACAAATAAACATATTTTCTTTCTTCTTTCTTACATTTATTATTTTACTAGCATTCCTGATAAACGAACCCCGGGTCTGGCAAAATTTTAATAGGTACCTATTTTTAATTAAAAAATCCTCTAAATCTTCAATAAAAAAAACTGTGCCTAATTAATTGGAATCGAATAAACTAGTTCCCTACAACTTACTTATTAACAACATTGGTAACTAGAGAAATGTGGATGAGCGTACAGCTCTGCCTACCTCTTCGGGGGATAAAAGCGTTATGTTATGTCATCCAGCTAAGCCGTTGCGTTTAGTGTGCAACCGCTGGTATACAAACAGACGACCATCCCACGCCAGCACACTGTCTTAGCTGTTGGGTACATGTAAATATTATGCAGTTGAGATGGCCGCTCAAAATGTCTTGGTATTTGAGTTTTAAGAACTATAGTCTGTGCCTAACAGATCAAAGTGTAAACAAACCCCGTTCAGGTTAAATTCTTACGCAACACTCACTAAAGGGAATAAGTAACACATTCATCTGTATTAAGAAAGTTTTACTTTATTAAATTTTAATTGAAAAATCATCGACAACAATTATGGTTATAGATACAATTAACCTCAAAATATATTGTCAAATGAAAAACCTCTTTAAAGTGATATAAAATTAGATTCCAGGTAAGTATTCAAATAATCAAAACAAAGCACTCAATTTTTGAGTGGCACTACAAAATGGTATCCTCAGGTACGTTTTCTGATCCTTTTGTTTACATTTCCATCAGATGCTTTTAGAACACTTTTACACGAGGGACGAGTCCGACACGACCGGCCGCCGACTCACCCACCGCCGTCTACCGTCAGCGATTGAAGCCCTCTTCACTAGAGAACAGACTGTTTGCCTTCAGATTCAGCGACTGTCGACTGTCGACTGTCGCAAGCGTTTTATTTAAAGTCGGTCGCTACTGTTTTATTTGGAGATAGAAAGAGATGCGATCGAGGGGAAGACAGAGAAAGAATGATGGGGACAGAGAAATGATGGTCTGATTAAGTAGTTAAATTATTGTTTGTTGTATTGTTGAGGGTTGCAGTGACAGATGGTGACGTCATTATGTTTGAGTTTTGTTTCAGAGGAAGTCATGAGATTTATTTGCTTGTTTTGTAATGGAGCGACGACGTTATGGATTGGATTAGTTAAATAAATACTTGAACTGTTGGTGTTGTTGGTGATTGTGACTTATTTTTGAGTTTCAAAAGTTCTTGCTAAAATATTTTCCCTTTACACGGTTTCTTTATAGAAATATTAAAAAATGTCAGTATCAATGACCTCTATAATTCCAAAGTCGTTAGTATTCTATTCATCAAAACAGGGAATCTATAGCAAAGTATTGAGCGGCTCTATTGTATGTATCGGAGGAAAATGTCGAAGCTATCCCACCATTCCACCAACCCAACCAGTCAGGAATGGAAATCAAAGATCGTATTACGATAGGCCGCGCCTATCTATTTCAATATTACATTTTGCCTTCACTGAATGTGAAATCTGTGTCAGACTAGAAAAGTAAGCTAGACCTAGATATTTTTACGAGCCTAAGCTACGGATGAAATATCAAGTCTCTAATATTTTACGTAAATGCTGCGGATTTTCTAAGTCTTATTCAAGACATGTGAAAAGAAATATTGCGAACAAGAATCCTCGCGCCTGAAAATCGACATCGCTACGCTTAAAAATAACTTTTGTAAGGTTAAAAGATAAATAATTGGACCTTTGATATTTAACTTCCGCCCTTCAGTCGCGGTGTTGTGAAACCGTAACAATCTATTTAACTCACTTTGACCCTACTTGAATTTGAGACCAAAATGTTATTTTTGTATTGTAGGTATATTGAACACTCTTCACTTGAAACAAATTCAATAAGTGTTACGTGTTAATGGGAATTTGATGGTCGTAATACGATGTTATTAGGTTCAAGGGTACACTCCGACTCAATTTCCTACTTATGACACGCCGCTTGAGGCAATAACCCGATCTTTTCCCAGCCTCCCTACAGATAAATCAGTCGCCTCCCGATACCAGAGACATGATTGAATGGTCCATTCCCCGACACACAATGGCCCAGTTCCCGCCCAAATATAGCACAGGAATCGACTTCGGAACATCTTACACATACACATGTATATATATATAATGTATACACACATGAATAATCGTGAGAGCTAATATAAAAGCTGTCAGTTACAAAGGCGCGCAGAATACCAAAATACTGTAATCACGAAACTGTGCGGAGACCACAATGTTGCTGTTTTAAAATATCTTTGTGTTAAAAATGTTCAGCTTTTTTCGCGTTTCCGTCACGTTCGTAGATTATGCACGCTCGTTCCACGAGACACTATTTAGTAACGTAGTGAGCTGAAAGGGACACTATTTAGTAACGTAGTGAGCTGAAAGGGATACTATTTAATAACGTAGTACAGAGACACTATTTAGTAGCTTTGTGAGCTAAAAGAGCTACTATTTAGTAACGTAGTAAGCTGCAAGAGCCACTATTTAGTAACGTAGTGAGCTGTAAGGGACACTGTTTAGGTTGAGGTATTTAATATTGAAGTATTAAAAATTAATCTTGATTGAATAAAATAAACATTAAGTTCGTAATATCAGAAACACTAAAAAAAACAAAAAAAGGGGAAGCATCTCCTCCAAATATTGAAATTGTGATCAACTAGTGAGCCCAAGTGCATGTGGAGCAGGACCAGCACTAAGCCAAGCATTTTTATCTACGATATACTCATCCAACTTATAATATGCTTGTCAACATAGTGTGCGTTTAATGCATGTTTTGAATTTCTTCTCATTTAGTTGAAGCCTTTCATTTAGTTGAAGTTGCCCGTTCTTCTCCATAGAGATCTACGTTTTTGGAATGGGCGTCTAGCTTCAACTTTCTGACTAACTGACCGACTATTTAATTTTGACAATTCAAAAGTGCCTGGAAATGGTTTAATTGAAATAAATGATTTGAGATTTGATTTGAGTTTGAAAACTATCGAGTGGTATTTTATTATAACATTTTACACAGTACCCTATAAAAGAAGTTTTTGCTTTAGACAATCTGAATCGCGGTTGATCTAGTTTGTTCCTATTCCTAGTGATAAAATTATGCCTGTCACTTATCTTACTAAAAATATGTTGATTTTTTCGAACGCACATAATGTTTTCGTATATATATATATATTGACAAGGAACCGTCATGATGTTAATTTTTTTAAACAGCTTTCTTAGAGATTCGCGTCTGCTGAGATTGTAGATGGCTCTGACAGCCCTCTTTTGCAGAATGAAGATAGAATCAATATCTGCAGCTCGTCCCCACAGCAAAATACCGTAAGACATGATGCTATGAAAGTAACTAAAATAGACCAGTCTCGCGGTATCCACGTCTGTTAATTGACGGATTTTCCAAACAGCGTAAGCGGCTGAACTTAGCCGCCCTGCAAGTGATGTCAGGTGAGGACCCCACTGCAGCTTTGAGTCAAGCGTGATCCCCAAGAAAACCGTATTTTCGACGAATTCAATAAAACGTGACATAAACTACTTCTAACATTCAGTAAAGCGAATTTAATGCATTT
The DNA here is from genome assembly GCA_949629185.1 of Apamea crenata. Classification (NCBI taxonomy): domain Eukaryota; kingdom Metazoa; phylum Arthropoda; class Insecta; order Lepidoptera; family Noctuidae; genus Apamea; species Apamea crenata. The sequence goes on from OX451377.1 coordinate 217,691, forward strand.
AGTTTTTTTCTCATTTAATACTAAATTATTTACAGTAAACCAATTATGGATCCTAAGCATAGCGTTATTTACGTCGTCAAGCTCTTGTGCACGTCTGCACTTCACAAACTGCCACTATAAAAATCAGTGATGTGTCATCAGCAAATAACACCATTTGTGGTCGGGTTTTTAGTAAATGAGGTAAATAATTTATATTTACTAAAAATAGGAACGCCCCCAATATTGAGCTCCGCGGTACACCCATTTTGACTTTTAAGCCCAATGAATTCACACCGTTTGTTTGAACTCGCTGAAATCTATCATTTAAATATGAGTCCCAGTCCGTAATGCTCAAGTTTCAAGAGCAGTGTATAGTAATTCACGCAGTCAAATGCCTTGGATAGGTCGTAAAAGAGGGCTATTGCATCTTGCACCTCTTCCCATGCGTTAAAGATGTGTTTTAATAAGGTGACACCGGCGTCTGTTGTACAACGTCCTTTGGTGAAATCATACTGTTGCTTGTGTAGGATGTTGTTACGATTAAAATGATTGAGCATTTGATTTAACATTACTTTTTCAAACACCCTGAAAACCTGCAAAACCGATACGGGTCTATAATTATTTGTGTCTTTGCTGTCCCCAGACTTGAAAAGTGGAATAACTTTACTGACTTCATTAAATCCGGGAATACCCGTTGATCTACACACAAATTAAATATTAAAGCTAAGTAGGGTGCAATTGTCTCAATAATGGATTGACAAACTTTAGTAGACATGCCCCACAGATCTTCGATAATTTTGATCTTAAGTTGCATAAATAAATGCCTTTATAATGACTATAAGCAATTTATAGTTTCTGTAGTTTTAATTGGGATATTGGTAAAGAAAGTTGTAAATTCCTGAGCAACATCGATGTTATCGCTAATTAGACCGCGGGAAGTGTTCAGAGTGTAATCAGTATTACGTGTTTTGTACCTGTTCGTTTCATTGTTAATATTCTCCAAACTGTCTTTATTTTACTGTCTGCTGATTTAACCTTGTTACTAATAAATGAAGCGTTGTTCGAAAGAGATACCGTGGCCCCTGGCATCACAGGCAACTGAAGGAACACGGGTGGGTTTTAGTCAGTAAAAGTCTGACACGCCCTACCGCTCAGCCCAGGGCGGGAGAGGTCATTTGATGATTTCCCATCCAAAAAAAAAAATAAGCCCATACAGTTCTAATAATATTTCCCTACTTTTTTTGATTCCTTTAGTTGCCCAGTCACTGAATAAAAACTTGGGGAAAATAGTTTTAGAGTTCTGCTTAAAATAATAATTATTGAACTCTGTTTGTATTAATGAAAATAATTCGTCATACAAAATATTTCCATTAGTCATACTTAGGCCCTGAGCACTTAACTTGCCACCTATATAAACTTATTCAAATTACCCAATGTTATTATCTAGGTATTGGTCTAGTTTGAATCTGCACTTTTTATCGATGTGTTGGACTTGAAACAAACGGTTTGACCGCGGCTGTGATCAGAAGGGAGATAATTTACAATGGCCTTCTCTAGATATTCACAGCAACAGAAAACATTATCAACACATGTAGCATTAGCCGTAGTTATTCGTGTTGGTTCGAAAAACACATTTGACAGATTGAATGATTTAAAGAGGCTTAATCTATTAATATTTGAATTAATTTCCAAAATATTAATATTAAAGTCACCACAAATAATTACTGATTCATTACTAGTTGCAAGTTTTGCCAAGACATCTTTCATTACTGACTCAAAAATAGAGTAGTTTTGATAGTTTGGAGGTCTGTATACGCACACTATAAAATGCTTATAGATCTAGCTCAACACAGGACAGTTCGATGCTTTGTTCCACCGATAGTTCCACTATGTCTACGAGTCTTATATTTTATAGAATTTTTAATTAAAATTAATGAACCTCCACGCAGCATGGATTTTCGGTTAAAGCAACTGCCCACACTATTAGTTCTCATAATTAATCAAAATTTCAGAATCTTTCAACCAGTGTTCAGTTATACAAATTGTAGGGAATTTACTGGGTCCAGCGACTTACTCGCTTCAACCTTCCCGCAGCCACAATCCGAGGGTCCTGGCCTGGTAAAACTTCGGGGCTTGTCGGCAGAGCACACCACAGGAAATCTCCAGTCAATAATCCCAAACATATAGGTCCATAGGTCACTTAAAACACTATCTTCCAGAAAGATGAAAGGGGAACTTTGATTATAGGGAACTCAATCAAACGGGAAACACTAGCACTGCATATCGGCGACGCAGGCGTCCGCGACGGTGTCCGTTTTTTACTCACTGGTGGTGGTGCGAGCTTCACACACCGAAAACCATTCCTCAAGGAAAGGATGCGTTCCAGTCGACGCAGTTTATCGTCGACCCAGTATACAAATAAAATTAAAAAGAACCACGTTTATGAACCAAATTGTGTCATCTTATCCTAGCACGAATAAAGAAATATAAAACAAAATATAAACAAAAAAAAAAAACTGTTTCGAGACGAAACACAAATAATATCAAACATTGTTTTTTCTAAAAACAATTCAATTTGTAATAATTTGGAAGAAAAACCTTGAATATTTTGATGAAACAATTTCAAGGAATTCTGCTTAGCCCCTTTTTTACACTTTATTATTTGAATGCAAGAAGATACCTTGTTGGAGGTAAGATTAACAATATTGTTATTGGTACCTTCTGTTGTCTTACCAACTAGTTTAAACTATTGTTGCTAACCACCTTAATATTAGTATTATTACTAATTTTTATGGTGCTAATTACATCAGATTTCGACATACTACTTATGTCTGAGTTAATAATAAAAGCTAATAGCCCTGTTATTTGACGTTTTGACGTCTAAGACAAATAGGCTGTATCCCTAGTCGATTTGAATGTCTCAACAAAAGTGATGGTGTCAAAAAATATGAGTTTGTCACTATAGTGATTAACTAAGAAATGCATATGGTTATTTAACATATTATGTATGTATATAATAATTTTGCCTACTTGATAAGTGCTCAAAGTATGGGAAAGCATACAGTATTATTTTCTGAAAGTTAATCTTCAAGATTTCAGTGACACTGTCAGTGATGTCATCTATTTTTACCTTAGCACTATTACCTACAAATACAGAAATAATGGCATTTGGATCATATTTATTGCTAGTTATTGATGACATTATATCTTTGTAGGATTTCCCAGGCATACAATAATTAACAGCAGATTGACTCAGGTTGTTACTCAATAATTTACCTAACCCTCTCCCTAAACTATCTGAAAACATAACAGAACAACAACAAACCTTACTAGAAGAAGTGACAGCATAAGTCTCTGTCTGTGCTACTTGAGATGAACCTTGTATAACAAGTGGTGTATCTTGATCGGGGATACAGTCCCGAGCTCCTGCAGACTGGGACGGGTCCTCCGTTGCCTCAGGTTGGATAGTCTCAAGGTTGGATTCCCTTTGACAAGAACATTGAGTGGTGCTCAGAGTCATCGGGTCCACTCTACCTACCTCACCACTACGCATTTCCACCAACTCGTTTGCAGCAAGGATGTGTTCCTTTATTTGTTTTTTTGAGCTCACATACTTAATATAATATAAAAAATATAGTGACTCTTCAAGTACCTCAACTTCAGACTGTAATCGCTGAGTTTCAATGTGATAAATGTTTTTACTATCTTTATAATGGTGGCGGTGGAATAAAACCAACGTTGGATGACAGATAAGGGTTTATACACTTTACTTCAAACACTTGACAGATTTTAGCAAACAAAGTTAGACTGAGGTTAAACCTATTAGTGGTTCTAGGGATGGACTGCGGGGCTATCCTATCCCTTTACCTCCTAGCTAGGCTATTCCTGAGGGCGACGGGGCCTCCACTCAGGTCAAGCTTATGACAACAGTGATGACTGCGGGGCTATCGACCACTGTGCCTTCTAAGTAGCGAGTGCTGGATCTTCCATGGGTGACCGTTTATATAGTCATTTGACAGACAGTAGTGTGTGTCTTCACCATCTTGTGCTTGTATGTCGTTGTGATCGTGACCTTCGTTGACGTCACGGACACTTCACACGTCGAATGATAGATGTCGCTAGTAGTCTGTAGATACTGTTGCTGTTATCGATGATTGATCTTGTTTGTGTTGCGATCTACTCGGGTGGCGTAGTATTGTGCACACAATCCGGTAGATGGCGTAAGGCGTCGTGTTATATTCTCCCCCTCTGGTACTCTATAGTCGTCCCGACTGAGTACCAGCATCAGTTTGTTTCCGCGGCCTTCCTCTTGGGCGTATCGGATATGTTGGTTTGGATTTCACGTTGTCTCTCTTTTCAAACTTCGTTATTGCCGACGTATGATACTTTCCAATAGGCTTGTCTGGAGTTTGTGAGTGTGCAATTTCATACGTGGAGGTTCCATGTTTCTTTAATATAACATATGGTCCATCTCGTCGAGGAGCAAATTTCGAAGTAAACTGTTTATCGATGTTACTTACGGGATGAGATTCTACCAAGACTAAGTCTCCAACTTCATAGTCTGGGTCAGCTCTTCTCTTGCTGTTTGCTCTCTGGCGTGACGTTTCTTTGTTACACTCTATATTTTCTTTTGCTAGCTCCAAGTCTTGGGCTAGTTGTTTTAACTTTGGGGTGATTTCTGCGACAAAGTTTTCTGATTCTACTACCGAGCTTAGATCATGTGTCAATTCATATGGTGTACGCAATTCTCTCCCAAATGTAAGGTAAGATGGTGAGAATCCTGTAGTTTGACACTTAGCAGTATTCATTGCGAATCTTATTGTTGGTAAAGTCGATGGCCAATTCTGATGTTTGTCTTTCACCATAATTGCAATTTGTAACTTCATGTCCCTATTTTTCCTTTCAACCACATTTGGTTCAGGGTGATATACGGGTGTGAAAATTTGTTGTATTTCTAAGCAATATGCTAGTTTTTGCATTATCGCTGATATAAATTGTACTCCATTATCACTGATAATCTTCCTTGGCAACCCATACCGAAGAAATATTTCATTGAGTAAAATGATGGCACAATTTTCACTAGTTGCTTCATTTAGTGGGAATAATTCTACCCATCTTGAAGTAGTATCTTCTATGATCTGAATCCATTTTTCCCCTGAGGGTCCCTTTGGTAAAGGTCCAAAAAGATCAATGGACAATACCTCAAATCGTTGTGAGTTTGGGGTGGACTGGTATAAGCCTGCTGGCTTCTTATTAGAGGGCTTATATTTTTGGCATTCAACACATGTTTTTACGTATTTTATAACATCTTTTCGTAGTCCTGTCCAATAAAAATTATTTGTTATACGTTGCACTGTTCTTTCTACTCCCATATGACCAGCAGTGGGTGAGTCATGGTAAGCGTTCAGTACGTTTTGTATTTCTTGACGTGGAACTACTAACTTTGCATTGTCGTTTTCTTCTTCTGGCATGTAAAGATACAGGACACCTTTATGGAGTAGGTACCCTTTCTTAATGTATTCTACATAACTTGGTATTTCTTTTCCTTCTTCTAATATTTTTATTATAGTTTGAAGGGTATCATCTTTCATTTGTTCATCTCTTAACTGTTTTTCACTGTATCTAGGTAGATCTAACTCTGTGCTGCATATAATGCATTTTCCATCATGGTGCTCACATGGTGGTCGAGACAATGTATCAGCTACTACATTAGTTCGTCCTGGAGTATATTGGATTTTGAACTCGTATGGTTGCAACTGTAGTGCCCATCGTGCTAAGCGACCAGTAGGTGTTTTGAGATTCATTAACCATTTCAACGGTTGATGATCTGTAATAGTTATGAATTTTGTACCTTCTATATAGCCACGAAATTTTGAAATAGCCCATACTATGGCTAGTGCTTCCTTTTCAGTGACACTGTAATTGCGTTCAGCTTGTGTTAAGAGTCTACTTGCGTATTCAACAGGGTGCTCATTGTCTCCCTCCCCCTGCACTAAAGCTGCGCCAATTGCATACTGGCTGGCATCAGTCTTGATAGCAAAGGGTAAATCGTCACTTGCCTGTTTTAACACTGGTGACGTAGTCAAGGCATTTTTTAATTTCATAAATGCTTCTTGTTGCTCCAGATCCCACTTCCAGCTTATTTTCTTCTTCGTTAGGTTAGTAAGTGGTCTAGCAATGTCTGCAAAATTATGAATAAATCTCCGATACCATGATGCGGTTTGTAAAAATGATGTTAATTGTTTTAGGTTTCTAGGCGCCTGACGGTTTGCAATAGCAGAGATTTTCTCTGGGTCGGTTTTGATACCGTCAGAAACTATAAGGTGGCCCAGATATTTAATTTCTGAACACATAAATTTACATTTCTTTCTGTTGGCTCGTAGCTTGTATTCTCTCAGTTGAATAAATACTTCTCTTAAGTCTTTTATATGTTGACTGAAAGTTATAGATCTTATAATTAGATCATCTAAATAGCTTAATACACACATCGCGTGCAATCCTTGTATAAATTTGTCCATTAATCTTTGGAATGTAGCAGGCGCGTTTCGAAGACCGAATGGCATTCGCTTGAAACGGAACGTTCCAAATGGTGATACAAAGCTGGTTTTATCGTAATCATCTGGATGTACCATAATCTGCCAGTAACTTGACTGTAAATCAATTGTTGACATGTATGGCATCGCTTTTGCCTGATGTAATAAGTCGTCAATACGAGGCAACGGATATCTGTCAGGTTTAGTTATCTCGTTGAGTCGTCGATAATCTACGCAAACTCGAACATCGGTTTCTCCTTTTGGAACTAGAATTACAGGTGCTGACCATGGGGAATCGCATTCCTCGATAACGTCATCATTTATCATATCATCTAGCTTTTCCCTTAATTGCTTTTGCCTTGTTGGTGACAATCTATAGGGCTTACCACTAATAGGAGGATGATTGCCTGTGTCGATTCTATGTTGTGTAAATGGAGTTGGTTCCGTGTTTTTCTCAAAGATGTCGCTGTGCTCAATTAACAATTCGTTGAACATCTTTTGCTCATTGTTTGTAAGTATGGTTCCTTCATCGGGATTTAAATAAAGATCAACTGAATACATAGAAGTAGGGTTTATTGGTAAATAAACAATACGTGGATCTACACAAGATTGGCTATCAGCTGGTTCTCTTGGACGTGTAGGACCTGGTGGCGTGTCCAATTTGTGTACTGTCCATTTTGCTCGTTTGTTTACTGGTGGACTCTCTTGTACGTCGGATACTGTCGGTGTTATGGGTAACGGTGACAACATGTCCAGCTCGTTAGCCCAACGGATAAACTCCGACACTGCCTTCACTTCCACTGGCTCCTTTTTTTTTACTTCAAAAGTCATTCGCTTCACTGCCTTCATTGGTATGGCGTCATTGTTGAGTTGAATGAAGTGGTTTATTGTTTGAGGTTCATCAATGTAATTCCAACTGCGTTGCGGTGCATTAAGTATGATTCCTGCCTGTTCTAGGAATTCGATACCTAACAGCGTACGGTTGTCAACAGCTTCTGGTATAACTGACAATGTTATTGGTAGTGTGCGTTCTCCAATACGTATGTCAGTTGTTGTTGTTAACAAGTTTGATGTTTTCACCGTTCCATCTGCTAATTTGATGTCAGTTACTTGCTGATCAAACTGTGTTCCTTTACGTAACAACGTCTTATACAGTCGCATACTGGCAATACTACGACGGGCAGCAGTATCTATGTATGCATAGCCTTCTTCCCCTTTTATATTTACCTTTATCGTCGGTATTTTAGCTTGTATCTCTAAGCTATTCTGTACTTTGTAAAATGCAACGGGCTTTGGTGGCGTTTCCTTGGTTTTACAGGTACTGCAGTTGCTTCTGTAAACACCAGGTGCTCCACATCCATAGCACGTGATGACTGGCTTCTTTTCTGGTTCAGATACTGCCGTATCCTTTTGTTCTGCCAACCTTTTGCGACATACGTCAAAAATATGTCCCTTCTTGCCACAAAAAGTACATCTTTTGTACGGCTTTCGTTCTAATTGTGTTTTATTAGTTACCTCACCAGCTTCCTTGAGCAGACTCTCAATATGACGACCACGTTCCAGAAGTTCAGCAAACGTCTTCACTTGTGTGCGAGCAATCTCCTTTTTGTAGGTTATATTGAGAAGTCCGTAAATAAAGTCCAAATGTTCCTCTTCCCTTTGTCTTTTTGCAGGTAACTGAGCGAGTAAGGCACGTTTTTCACATACAAACGTGTCAATTTTTTCAGTTGTTTGCTTCTTCGAGTACAGTTCCAAATAAATTTCGTGTGGCTGCATTTTCGGCGCAAAAGCACACTTAATGGCGTCGAGAGCTTGGGTCCACTTTTTAATGTCGCCTTTTACACCGTTCCACCACGTAGCAGCAGCACCAGACAATAACAAAGTCAAACCTTCCAAGGCGTCTTCGTCACTGATTTTCTCAATCTTTTTGTAAACTGAGATACCGGTCACAAATTCTTCAACTTTGTCGAAATTTCGTTCACCGTCGTAACGCTTTGTGCACGCAGCAAAACTTTTAAAATGTCTATTTCCACTTTCGTTCGCTTCTGTCATTTTTGATATGAGCGCAGTGAATTGTTCCTGAGTCATCACCACCATCTCTTGTTTTTTCTCAGACATGTCAAAGCTGTCAAATTAATATAAATTCTCTTGAGGGTATGCTCTTGTTTATCCGCCAATATGTGGGTACACCGTAAAAATGTGGGTACACTGATAAAATTGTTGCGGGTAGAAGAAGATTTACGTTGGGCGCCAATATAATGGTGGCGGTGGAATAAAACCAACGTTGGATGACAGATAAGGGTTTATACACTTTACTTCAAACACTTGACAGATTTTAGCAAACAAAGTTAGACTGAGGTTAAACCTATTAGTGGTTCTAGGGATGGACTGCGGGGCTATCCTATCCCTTTACCTCCTAGCTAGGCTATTCCTGAGGGCGACGGGGCCTCCACTCAGGTCAAGCTTATGACAACAGTGATGACTGCGGGGCTATCGACCACTGTGCCTTCTAAGTAGCGAGTGCTGGATCTTCCATGGGTGACCGTTTATATAGTCATTTGACAGACAGTAGTGTGTGTCTTCACCATCTTGTGCTTGTATGTCGTTGTGATCGTGACCTTCGTTGACGTCACGGACACTTCACACGTCGAATGATAGATGTCGCTAGTAGTCTGTAGATACTGTTGCTGTTATCGATGATTGATCTTGTTTGTGTTGCGATCTACTCGGGTGGCGTAGTATTGTGCACACAATCCGGTAGATGGCGTAAGGCGTCGTGTTATATCTTCTAATTTAATTTCATAGTTTTTTAATTTATTTATTAGAAAAGCACGTTCCTTCCTTTGGTTAATATTATTGGAATTGTGTTTTTGTTGTTTCTTAAAATTGCATCTATTTATGGTTTTATTTGGTTTTTGCATATTGAATTATTAAATTATATATTGAACAGATTTCGATAAAAAAGCCTGCCAGCAGATGCCAAAGAGATAGATGGCATCCTGGGTAAGGACATACTTCTTATCCTTTCCGACCTCCACGCGGGCGAAGCCGCGGGCAGAAGCTAGTAAATGATTTAATTTTTAATGATTTAATACTACTACGATTTCAATCAAAACGTCTTCAGTACAATACTTGAAATATATAAATTGTTAAGGGGGCCTGGTGACCTGATTTACAGGTTCTGTAAAAAACTTAGTTTAGGCACCAGTCTTCCACAAATTAAGTACAAAATTGTATCTGTAGACTAACTGTAAATTAACTTTAAGCTGTAATTTGTGGTAAGATAAATAAAATCTATTCTATACTATACGGATTTATGGTTCTTACATTTACAAAATTTAAAAAATGCTTCTAAATTATACAAAACTATAGTTAGCAATTTAGATATGAAAAAAAAAATACTACCAATCAGGAAAAGTTATTTAATATTGAAGTATTCATGAATTAAATCTTGATTGAATAAAATAAACAATAAGTTCGTAATGTCAGAAACACTAAAAAAAGGGGAAGCATCTCTTCCAAATATTGAAATTGTGATCAACTAGTGAGCCCAAGTGCCTGTGGAGCAGGACCAGCACTAAGCCAATCATGTTTATCTACGATATACTCATCCAACTTATAATATATGTTTGTCTACATAGTGTGCGTCTAAAGCATGTTTTAAATTTCTTCTCATTTAGTTGAAGAATATCGAGGGGTACTTTATTATAACATTTTACACAGTAACCCGGACGAGTGATGTCATGTATATGCCTGCAATCACAAACCAAAACACAGGCACGTGCCACAGTACCACCCTGGTGAGCTTTTTCATAAAGATCTCTTTTACCAGCACAGACACAGCTCACCATTATTGTCAGCTTTGGTTCAAACCCAACCCGTTAAGCGGAGGTAAGTGCTATCGGCGCGTTGCACCTGTTGCGATGCACTGGAAGAACGCGGTGACATAATTGCACGTGTGCTTCGAATATCGAAACCTACTTGTCAATATCGGAACAGACACGATTGTAGTTTTGTCCATCGTATCAGGTACAGACACCAGCACATCAAGCTACTGCAATGATCTGTCAAATTTCTATAATAGATTTTCAATTTTATCGCTAAAGCATTAGGTTCAAGGTTGATTGGGAAAATTTTACAGTTTCGGTTAGCTTGATGTGCTGGCGTCTGTACATGATTTGTCAGAACAGTGTAAAATATAAAACTGTGTTCTACACGGTTTCTTGACTGTTATTTCATCATTTCCACTTCTTTTTGCAGTCCCAGTGACTGCCTGTTTTTTTTTTATTATTTGAAATTTGAGGTTAATTTTAAATACTCTATTTCCGTTGATAGACGACAATTTAATATAGTTATTCACAAAATAATTGTTGGAAACAGTGCTGAGATATAAAGTTGAAATTTATTATATACTGAATGTGATACTGATTTTTTGTTTATATCTATATATTTTTTGTTTATTTGTTTTGTTTATATATCACATATAGGAACAGTAATAATCACTTATTATAGGAACGGTGGACATCATAAAGCTGGGTTTTACAGGGTTTTGTAAGCCGAGTATAAAGAGGAGACTCAATTTTTTTGCCAAAAAAAAATCGAGACTCCTATACAGTGTGGCAGGGCCATCCTCGTGCAACCTGATACTCCTATACAGTGTGGCAGGGCCATCCTCGTGCAACCTGATACTCCTATACAGTGTGGCAGGGCCATCCTCGTGCAACCTGATACTCCTATACAGTGTGGTAGGGCCATCCTCGTGCAACCTGATACTCCTATACAGGGTGGCAGCGACATCGATTGAATTTACAATTGTGTAGTAAATTATATTCCATGAACATTTTTATTCAAAAAGCAGACATTTATGTAACAGCCGGACAGATATATTGGATGGGTCGCTCACATGCAGGAATTAGATTTGTTTGACGTGACACTACTGCCCAGTGAGGACTGGGCAGTAGTAAGGCAACCATGACATGACAAACTGTGAGACGTTTTGGAGATTTGTTCCACTAGTTTATTTATTTTGCTGTTGTTTCTCTTTTTATTAAATTGGTAACTACTGGAGACCCTGTTCAACATAATTGTGAATTTCTTAAATACATACCTATATAATTTCGCCTACAAATTACTATTTTATAAAACACAATAAATAAAATTATACAATTAATAAAACTATATTATTTTTTGAAGCAAATTAAGAGAAGATCCATATTTTGTTTGATCTAATTAATAACCTAATTATTTATCAATATATTAAATATCAGAACTATTAAACTAATCATAGCTGAAGATCAAAGCGTGCCAAATTATTATAATGATTTATTTTTTTACCATATTTCAGTAAACAAATTAGACATATCTTTTAAATATCTTTATTGGCAACAAATTAAAAAAATCTCAAAAGACCACACTTTTACTAAAACTAAATGTCAAATTATTCAATTAAAATGATCACGGCGTGGCTTGCTCTAGCCGTGCTAGTACTACAATGATCGCAGCGTGGCTAGCTCTATCTGTGCTAGTACTACAATGATTGCAGCGTGGCTAGCTCTATATGTGCTAGTACTACAATGATCACAGCGTGGCTAGCTCTATATGTGCTAGTACTACAATGATCACAGCGTGGCTAGCTCTATATGTGCTAGTACTACAATGATCACAGCGTGGCTAGCTCTATATGTGCTAGTACTACAATGATCACAGCGTGGCTAGCTCTATCTGTGCTAGTACTACAATGATCGCAGCGTGGCTTGCTCTAGCCGTGCTAGTACTACAATGATCACAGCGTGGCTAGCTCTATCTGTGCTAGTACTACAATGATCACAGCGTGGCTAGCTCTAGCCGTGCTAGTACTACAATAATCACAGCGTGGCTAGCTCTATCTGTGCTAGTACTACAATGATCGCAGCGTGGCTTGCTCTAGCCGTGCTAGTACTACAATGATCACAGCGTGGCTTGCTCTAGCCGTGCTAGTACTACAATGATTGCAGCGTGGCTAGCTCTAGCCGTGCTAGTACTACAATGATCACAGCGTGGCTAGCTCTATATGTGCTAGTACTACAATGATCACAGCGTGGCTAGCTCTATCTGTGCTAGTACTACTATGATCGCAGCGTGGCTTGCTCTAGCCGTGCTAGTACTACAATGATCACAGCGTGGCTAGCTCTATCTGTGCTAGTACTACAATGATCACAGCGTGGCTAGCTCTAGCCGTGCTAGTACTACAATAATCACAGCGTGGCTAGCTCTATCTGTGCTAGTACTACAATGATCGCAGCGTGGCTTGCTCTAGCCGTGCTAGTACTACAATGATCACAGCGTGGCTTGCTCTAGCCGTGCTAGTACTACAATGATTGCAGCGTGGCTAGCTCTATCTGTGCTAGTACTACAATGATCGCAGCGTGGCTTGCTCTAGCCGTGCTAGTACTACAATAATCGCAGCGTGGCTAGCTCTATCTGTGCTAGTACTACAATGATCACAGCATGGCTAGCTCTATCTGTGCTAGTACTACAATGATCACAGCGTGGCTAGCTCTATCTGTGCTAGTACTACAATGATCACAGCGTGGCTAGCTCTATCTGTGCTAGTACTACAATGATCGCAGCGTGGCTTGCTCAAGCCGTGCTAGTACTACAATAATCGCAGCGTGGCTAGCTCTATCTGTGGTAGTACTACAATGATCACAGCGTGGCTAGCTCTATGTGTGCTAGTACTACAATGATCGCAGCGTGACTTGCTCTAGCCGTGCTAGTACTACAATAATCGCAGCGTGGCTAGCTCTATCTGTGCTAGTACTACAATGATCACAGCATGGCTAGCTCTATCTGTGCTAGTACTACAATGATCACAGCGTGGCTAGCTCTATCTGTGCTAGTACTACAATGATCGCAGCGTGGCTTGCTCAAGCCGTGCTAGTACTACAATAATCGCAGCGTGGCTAGCTCTATCTGTGCTAGTACTACAATGATCACAGCATGGCTAGCTCTATCTGTGCTAGTACTACAATGATCACAGCGTGGCTAGCTCTATCTGTGCTAGTACTACAATGATCACAGCGTGGCTAGCTCTAGCCGTGCTAGTACTACAATGATCACAGCGTGGCTAGCTCTATCTGTGCTAGTACTACAATGATCGCAGCGTGGCTAGCTCTATCTGTGCTAGTACTACAATGATCACAGCGTGGCTAGCTCTATCTGTGCTAGTACTACAATGATCGCAGCGTGGCTTGCTCTAGCCGTGCTAGTACTACAATAATCGCAGCGTGGCTAGCTCTATCTGTGCTAGTACTACAATGATCACAGCGTGGCTAGCTCTATCTGTGCTAGTACTACAATGATTGCAGCGTGGCTAGCTCTATCTGTGCTAGTACTACAATGATCACAGCGTGGCTAGCTCTATCTGTGCTAGTACTACAATGATCGCAGCGTGGCTTGCTCTAGCCGTGCTAGTACTACAATAATCGCAGCGTGGCTAGCTCTAGCCGTGCTAGTACTACAATGATCACAGCGTGGCTAGCTCTATCTGTGCTAGTACTACAATGATCACAGCGTGGCTAGCTCTATCTGTGCTAGTACTACAATGATCGCAGCGTGGCTTGCTCTAGCCGTGCTAGTACTACAATAATCGCAGCGTGGCTAGCTCTATCTGTGCTAGTACTACAATGATTGCAGCGTGGCTTGCTCTTGCCGTGCTAGTACTACAATAATCGCAGCGTGGCTAGCTCTATCTGTGCTAGTACTACAATGATCGCAGCGTGGCTTGCTCTAGCCGTGCTAGTACTACAATGATCACAGCGTGGCTTGCTCTAGCCGTGCTAGTACTACAATGATTGCAGCGTGGCTAGCTCTATCTGTGCTCGTACTACAATGATCACAGCGTGGCTAGCTCTATCTGTGCTAGTACTACAATGATCGCAGCGTGGCTTGCTCTAGCCGTGCTAGTACTACAATAATCGCAGCGTGGCTAGCTCTATCTGTGCTAGTACTACAATGATCACAGCATGGCTAGCTCTATCTGTGCTAGTACTACAATGATCACAGCGTGGCTAGCTCTATCTGTGCTAGTACTACAATGATCACAGCGTGGCTAGCTCTATCTGTGCTAGTACTACAATGATCACAGCGTGGCTAGCTCTAGCCGTGCTAGTACTACAATGATCACAGCGTGGCTAGTTCTATCTGTGCTAGTACTACAATGATCACAGCGTGGCTAGCTCTATCTGTGCTAGTACTACAATGATCACAGCGTGGCTAGCTCTAGCCGTGCTAGTACTACAATGATCACAGCGTGGCTAGCTCTAGCCGTGCTAGTACTACAATGATCACAGCGTGGCTAGTTCTATCTGTGCTAGTACTACAATGATCACAGCGTGGCTAGCTCTAGCCGTGCTAGTACTACAATGATCACAGCGTGGCTAGTTCTATCTGTGCTAGTACTACAATGATCACAGCGTGGCTAGCTCTAGCTGTACAACAATTTATCGAAATCCACGTTTTTATAAATGTTTTTTTTTTCTTAGGGATTTTTTATAGGCCGATGAAGTAACAAAGGCTTTTTTTTATTCCAAAAAACAGCTCCTAATGGTCTGACTAGGTTGTTGAAGTTTCCATGGGAAAACTTGAAATTTACGCAGACAAAGTCAAGGCACAAGCTAGTTATTAATAAAAGTGCACCACGAGTCCCGGTGCCACTCCAGCCAAGGGTTGTTGACTGGAAGGTCCTCGCCATTGTAATGTCGAAAAAAACTTCAAAGTATTTCTGCCTGTATTTCAGGCACAAACAATCGCCTCACTTCGCCGCGGGCGAATTAGATTTCCAGTTATGCGGTAGAAGCCGTATTTTGTTTTCCATCATATGAGAACTTATTATTCTCGTGATGTTAGTGCGTTTTAATGTAAGCCTGTGTTTCTAGTTTGTTAGGAGGAGTGGATGCTGTTTTGTGTGTGTTTTTAAAGTAATTGCAAAAGAGAAATGGTTTGCTTTTTAAAATGAACTGTAGGAATAGGCAGGCAAATAAGATGGGTTTGTTTACATATTAAGATTAGAAAATTACCATTTAGAGACTACAGTAGACAAATCTGACTTAAAAAGTGGGAGATAAAATAATAATTCGAATTTCGGGTATTTGCTACGACGCCTACGAAAACGTAGCAAACGTGGGCGCGACGCTACGAGACGCTACGAAAGTTGTAGCAAAACTTGCTTTTGTAGTCTTTCAACAATATTTATTTATTGATCTTTATCAAAAAATAATTCAATGTTTGTTTGAAAAGATTTTTTGCTTTTGTTATTAATATTAGGATCTCGGATAGTCGAAAACCATTGTCTTGAGATTATTAAATGAAAGTTATCAAATAAGTCCGTAAACATTCTAGGCGCAAAATGTTGTACAAAAAGTGTTAATTTAATTCTTCAAACCATTTTTATTCTTCATTAAAATGATCCCAACGCCTGTCTATTAACAATTCTGTGCAGATTACATGAGATGAATAAACAAACATGCTTAAAACGTTCACGGCCACAGAGTAAACATGATGCATGAAAAACGTTGCGTAAATACGCAGTAGGCATACGAGATTGGTAACAATGTGAGGAGGCTGTTGTTAGACTATAACCTTTTCTGGATATTTTTAAATCCCTAATACGCGAATTATTAATAAATTGTAATGGCTTATACTTACTGTACTTATTGTTTATTTAACTTTGCTTTTAAAGAATACGAAATGTATTTATTTCTTAGTTAAGAAATAAATAAATCAATCACAGTATAAAATACTTTCTACTGTATTCTATGAACTTGTAGCTTCGGAGAATAGAATACTCTTCATAGGTTTCGTTCCGTTTATAACCCAGAGCAACAACATGAAAAGCAACACTATTGATAATAACTATAACAACTTAATTAAAAAGTTAAGCATCTACAATATTATGACAATTATTTAAAAAAAGAAAACTTAAATTGCTTCCACATAATAAATAGTCTTAATTTCATGGGGTGATTTTTAACAGTTATATCTGAAGAATAAATATGCTAGTTTGACATATTTTCCCGCAACCCGCAAAATGTATTCCTCAGATAAAAATAATCTGGCAATTGAAAAATCATTGTATACAACATGCTTTTTTCCGCTAAATGTCCTCGGAACACAAAAACCTATAATTCGCGCACTGTGCCTATATCTGCTTCTCTACATATTTTCTATTCCATATCATAGAAATTGGAAAGAATAGTTGAGCAGTAGAACTTTTGCAAATGTGCCTTATTTTGTAAATGTGCGTTATTTTAGCTTCCATTGTTATTGTAATACGGAAGGTTGTGTACCAAATATATTCAATTTATTACATTTGTTGGAGCCGAGTTTTTGTAGTCGTAATAAGTTCGACAGGGTTCCATTTGATTGTGTATAATATTCAAGGTCTCATTCACATATTATTATGATACAATGTCAGGCTTCCTGCCAGCTTTCCAAGCTGTTTTTGATATGTATCCTTTGATGTAAAAAGGTCAAAGTCGAACCTAATGTGAGGACTATTGACTCATTATTGTTATTGTTGAAAGCTTAGTGCATAGTGTGCGTAAGCATTAGTGTGATTAATGCCGTAGAATGAGTATTGGTAACCAATCCAAAAGTTCACCGCGGCATAGGCCACTTAACCATTATTATTTTATTTTTAGCTTAATATGTTGTCCCACTGCAGGGCAAAGGCCTCTCTTTCTCGTTTCCACTCCTCTCTGTCTTGAGCTAGTGTGGACCAATCCTGTTTGTGTGCGTCAAGCTCGTCCCACCAACTTCTCCTGGGTCTGCTTGGATGTCGCCGGATGTTTTCCGGGAACCACATGGTGGTTCCCGGAAAAGATTTGGCCCATGACTCGTTCGACATGCGGCAAACATGTCCGGCCCAGTCCCACCTAAGTTTGGCTGCTGTTTGAGTGATGTCGGCGTCGGCGTTGTTGTTTAGCCACAACATCTAGCACTACATAGTACATACCATCCTCATACTCTTTACTTTAATACAATTCACTTACAGACAACTTGCGTTCAATGTCAATAGTACAGCAACTATTCAGTAATTACAGAACAAATGCGAGACGACTGTCTGGTCTAGATAACTGACATTCACAATAATATGTTGTACTCGACAGTATTACCAAAATAATGTCTGGGCATATTGTATTATTTCATCGAAAAGGTAGGCATGCTACACCTTATCATTGCTTTACCACTTTTGCCAAAAATTCTCAGAAAATAACTCTGATTTCTAATTTGCTAAACCAAAATTACAGTTGCGATCGATCTTTTCGTCATGTCGACAAAAAAAGGTCGCTGTCATTTTAGTCGATTTTTAATTACGAGATCGACTATTTGTAAGACACGCTTTGTTGTTATGGTTAAAGAAATTTATTTCTCAATAAGAAATTACAAAGATTTCATTTACTTGAGAACATTTTTAAAACTTAAATACAATATTATAAGAACTTTCACACACAAGCCAAGCAGCTAGCTATTATTTTATTCTTTACAACAAAATCGTTTACGCAACAACATTTCACCTTGCACAACACCTTGCTTGTTGTCGGGATAAAAATTGTGGAGATGGGACAGTAGACACTCCGATTGAAACTTCCTTATGGGAAGACGGTTAAAACGCTTCTTTTTATTTTTATGGGCCATAAACAATTAATAAAAATAACTGATGAAATGACTGAGTACTATAGGTACAGCTCTGCCTAAAACCTACCTAAAAACTTCGGGGATTACAGGAGTGATGTTATATGTTGTGTATATTTATGTGCTTTTTATCTGTTGCTGATGCTTGCAAGCAAAATCTTGTTTTTTTTTACCACGACGTAAGTACTTCTTCTCGTATAACTCGTCCCGACACAACAGGAGTATAAAGTATTGTCTAGTGTGATAATAAAAACATGCGGTGGTCATTATCTCTCGGCACGCTCGGTGATAGCCGTAATAAATTACATCGCGGCTCATTAAAGGCAAACTTGCGGTATAGGTTACTATTATATTGATACACATACAGAAAGTGCGAGAAAAACGTAGTACGTTAAAAAGGACCATTTAAGTCCACATTATGGCCATAGCACAACATCTGGACTAAATAATGCATTAAAATGCTTTACGTTCTACAACATAATATAAGTAGCCCTTGCGTTTGTCTTCATGTTGGACTCCCATAGCATCATCATAGTCACTTGTTGAAGAGTTGAAAATCACTCACAAACTCGGAGATATTGTGTGTCAATATCTACGAGATTGTCATCTGCTGCACATGTCATGCTTTTACACCTTTATACACAAAACTCACGAACACTGATCACAGCCATTCGTCCATTATTGAAAATTCGTTGCGTAATTTGCTTAAATCTGACAAGGTAATCAAGTTACAACGTTACAAGGTTATCTTGGCGCGTGACCGAAATCGGAACTAACGCCAGCGCTGCCATCTTGTTTTGTCAATACAATTTCTGTTTGTGTGTGTTTTCAAATTACAGTGATAATAGGTATGGGGCGACGGTGTAGGCCTGTCAATAATTACCAGGTATATAATATGGAAAATGGGCTATAAATCTGCAGCCTACAAGGCCTACATGTCTATGACGGGGCCCGATAGGGCCGAAGCCTGCCAGGGCGGCGGGACCGTTCGAAAGGGTTACCGCTGCCCTGGAACAGAAAGGGCTAAGGAAGGAACACGGGTGGGTTTTAGTCAGTAAGAGTCTGACACTCCCTTCCGCTCCACCCAGAGCGGGAGGGGTCATTTGATGATTTCCCATACAAAAAAAAGGCCTTTAGGTCTCTGAGTTTGTCTGTTTGTCTGCCTTTCTTCTCAGAGTAGTCAGATAGAAAACGCCGACCTCATCTAGCTTTCAAAATATGATTGACGCACAGTGACGAAGGAATTATTGCCAAACTTCTTTGTCTTCTACGTAGTCTTTAATCTGTTAATATTAGGGGTTAAAGTATGAAATTGCCGATTTGTACAGAAAAATTTAAATTCGTTTTTTTTTTAATTTGACATATTTATTTAATCGAAATAATTACCATTATTATCTATACATTGCTGCCATCTAATAGGAAGGTCATTTATGGCTTTGCGATAGAAATCTCGTGATCTAGATTCGACAAACTGTGTGAAGGCATTTTGTACTGCCTCCTGAGAAGAAAAATTTTTATCACGAAAATTGAAAATAGAAAATTGTCCAAATCACGAAAAAAATGGTAGTCCGTTGGAGCAAGGTCTGGCAAATACGGAGGGTGACGAATGGTTTCTAATTGCAGTTCCTGTAGAGTTAAAACGGTTTCTCGTGTTGTATGAGGTCTCGCGTTATCATGGAGCAATAATGGTGAAGATCGATTCATGAGTCAAGGCTGTTTCACTGCTAGTTTTGCTATCATTGTTCAGATTTCGGCACAGTGGACATCTGCCGTTATTGCTTGACCAGATCGGAGAAAACTATAGTGAATAACACCATGCTGAGACCACCAAACAGTTACCATTACCTTATTATTGGTAAGCTTTGCTTTAGGACACTGTTGCGGCGTTTGACCTGGGGTCAGCCATTGCATTTTTCGCTTACGGTTATCGTAAAGAATCCACTTTTCATCACATGTCACAATTCGATCCAATATCATTTCTGTATCGATTCAACAACGCAACACTACTTTCAACACGCGTTTCTTTCTGCAGATCAGGAAAATCATGAGGCACCCATTTCTCATATTTTTTTATTTTATTGATTTGACGCAAATGAGTCAATATTGTTGGTAAGGTAACGTTAAACCATACCGCTAATTCCTGGGTAGTTTGGCTCGGATCAGCTTCCACCATCTCTTTCAATTCATTGTTATTCACCTGTGTGGGCGGTTTTCTACGTGGTTTGTTCTTCAAATCAAAGTTTCCATCACGAAAGCGTTTAAACCGAAATCGCACGGAGCGTTCATTAGCAGTCCCCTCTCCAAACAATTGCGAGCTGTTTCTGCCGCGTTAGTTCCGCGTCGGAACTCGTATTTAAAAATAACTCGATTTTCGAAGTATCCATCTTTCTTCGAATAAAAAAAACAGCTGAAAGTCGATAATCGAATGTTGCACATTTTTTAAAAGAAGAACTTCATAGGTACCATGTGAAAAAGTTTCACTCAAAAATCTCAAACCATGAAGGTTCTATGTCAATTCGAAGGTACCTATTACAATAAAACGGAAATTTCATACTTTAGCCCCTATTATAAATTATGCATTCAGGCGCTAATGGATCCTTGCACTCTACTTACCTTACTTTACTTTAAATGTTATGTAAATGTCTGTTCTCTGTGACAGCTGCGCGCACAGACAACATAACTTTATTTGTGTTGTGCCCATGTAATTAATATGTACGTATGGCGCAATGGAATGTTGCCATTTTAAATAATTGTTATATTTTGTATATTATTATAATTTTTCTTCCATTCATTCTTTTTTTTTGTTTTGCACATACGTCGCAGCGTGCTGCTGTACGATGGCCGTTTTGTGCGGATGTGACGTATATTTTCCCATGTTTGTTTTATTTTTACTTTTATTCATCATATTAGGCGCAAATAAACTTAATTTTCTGCCCTTTTTTCTTTTATGTAGTAGCGTGCCGTTTAAATGTTAAAAGACCTCTGATAAAATAAATGGCTGTCTGTATTTTACAACACAAAACTACCGAGTTCTTAAATCGCCATCTCAGCGTCAATTATCTCTTAAGAGGAAGTCCTCAACTAATAGCGGTTCACTAAATCACTCAACTTTACCGAACAATTAAATCAATAACTCGATGCAACGGGCTACACTTAAGTTTGACATGTTTCCTCTAAACATTATGAGATAGTGCGTATCGAGCGGCCGGTGGACGGCGGCGCCTAATGGCCGGCAATGGGTAATGACGCTAAATACCGGCCGGACAGCTGCCTGACTAGTGGACTGGTAAATATTTAAGTGTTGAGAGTAGCCGGTGTTTCTAGGCAGGTCTAGGAATTTAGGAAAACTACCTTTTGTGATTACCTAAATGCCTGTGAAGGTGGAATTACTGCATGTGTCTCTAAAATGTTCCCCGTTACAATGTTACAATCATGGATAAATAAAAGAAGGTGACTTGTGCAAGATTTTTTAAATTGTTTTCATGATTTTTTTTTTATATTTAGGTACTCGTATATTCTTTTTTATTGTTTTTATTTTCTGTGCGTGACCCAAATTAAATATGTATTGTTGTCTTTCTTTCTCAAGATTGCTTTATAATACTTAGGTACGTCGTAAAAATTAAAAAAAACATTAAAGTTTGAGATGCACGTAATCTTCATAGACTGCTGTGAATACAAAGCCACATTCATTGGTGTGGGTGTTCATAAGTGACCACATCACATCACGCCTGTTTTCCACTAAGGACTAAGGAGGGTTCACCCTCATTTCTCTTATCATGTGAAAGTCCCATGGTAATCAACCGGGTACAAATCCATATTCTGAGCTGTTACTGAAAAATTACATCGAAAATATGAAGGTTTCCATGCGATCATCAGGAAAAAGGTAGCATCGCTTGTGAGGAGGATTCGAGGGAGTAGCAATAGCATCCTGAGGGTCGTGGCTGAGGACCCGAGAGCTCCTGTGCTAAGGCATCTCATGAGAAATCATTGACAGCATGAAATGCCTCGTAAATACATGACTCATTAAGAGTTCATACCTAAATTTTGTTACTAACCCTAGTGTAGTGTATATGTAGAAGTATTTAAGGTGTGTACTCACAAAAGTGGTTCCTATGTTGTTCGAAATAAAAAAATTATTATTAAAAAAAAAATAAGAACACTTTGACAACTGATCTGGATCATCACTAGATAAAAATAGGTACCTTTCTTTCAAGTAATCTTGTGTCATGTAGAAGATCTTCCCACATTTCTACACCTACCACTGGTAGTTTCAGCGACATGAAAGCGCGCCACAATACCGGCCATCCTTCCGACACTACAAGTAATGAGTGCCGTCCACCGCCGCGGACTGTCCACTTGTTACTGTCCACTCGTTACCGTCGCTACTGAACATGTGTCCGCTCAGTGAACCTAATGGCTCATACATTATGTAAGTACATGACGATGTACAGCGCTTCTTTTGTTTCGGAGATGCGAGTCGATATATTAAGCGAACCGGTGGAAATGTCGTACACATTTCCACCGGTTCGCTAAATATATATTGAAGATAATCAGAAAAAAAGTAATCTCCCAGAAACGTTAAATTAATTGCTTCGCTGACAGAGAACGCTCAGCCTAAAGGGGTCTGGTAAGTTTAGCTAGTGCTAAACTTACCAGACCCCTTTAGGCTGATACAGATTTTGAAGATTCATCATAAAGGAGTTAAAATAGGGAATGAAAGTTTGTATGGAAGGTTTGTTTTTGACGATGGGCAATCCCACCGGGCATGCGGCTTGTTACACCTTATAGGCTGAAATGATTCTACAATTAATTAAAGCCTCTCCGTAGAGAGTTCGGAATGAAATTCCGAATTACCCATCTCCGGATATGTATGCTTTACCGAAATTATGTTTCACCGATGGTAGGTTCTACGAAATAATCGCTTTCCAGATGAATAATTCCCCGACAATTTTCGTCGTCTGTTGGTTTTACGAAATAATCGTTTATCGACAGAATGGTACCTCTACAATATCCATATCGATGATCGTTTCTACGAATTGCCTTTTGCCAACATCTCGAATCATTGAATTACAGTCGCGATAAAACGACGCAAATACAACCAAAATATTACTGAAGATTAACAGTGTACTCGAACACTACGCACCCAAATCTATCTGCCTAGTCTTTTCCCAACAATGTTGTGGTTGGCTTCTAGTCTAACCAGATGCAGCTGGATACCAGTATTTTACATGAAGCGACTGCCTATCTGACCTCCACAAGTAACTGGGTAACACGATACCGCTTGGTAAGACTGGTTGACAGACTTTTGGGTTCCCGACTACACGAAACGGCTGTCAAAGATCCACGAATGACAGTCGGGACCAACGGCTTAACGTTATTTGTGAGGCACAGATCGGTCTTGATATGTATTGGATGGTCACCCATCCACGAACCGACCGCGATAAGCGTAGCTTAACCTTAGATTGATCCCGTGCGGTGTTATCATTAGGCCCCTCCTGTGCATACACACTATACACACTACACAGCCCGCAGTTACACTTAACAATATTTATGGTTATTCACCAATGACTTCTTGTTCTTGTTGAAATCAATTGTAGATGTTCAAAATGAAGGTTCAAATTGCTTTGTAACAAGCATTTCCTCAAATACTAAAAAGAAAGCGATACGTAAAATTACAATGTAACATGCACGTCTGTGTAAAATTACAATGTAACTTGCGCGTCTGTGTAACATTACAATGTAAGTTGCACGTCTGTGTAACATTACAATGTAAGTTGCACGTCTGTGTAATATTACAATGTAAGTTGCACGTCTGTGTAACATTACAATGTAAGTTGCACGTCTGTGTAACATTACAATGTAAGTTGCACGTCTGTGTAACATTACAATGTAAGTTGCACGTCTGTGTAACATTACAATGTAAGTTGCACGTCTGTGTAAAAATTGACAATAACCTATCAACTTCTCACAAGTGCCTCTCAGAATATCAATATGAATAGGGCTGTCAAAACATAGCTAGAACAATAAGCCGCAGGGGAGGCGCGGCAGCCCTCGATTTATTCGCATGTCGGTAATGACAGCCACTCGGGACTCGACCGCTTCTCCACGACCCTAGTGCTAGGGCTGGCCTTTCACAATATCGATAGATTTTCAATATAAAAATGACGCCTATAATTCAGCTTGACAGTAGGCAGATGTGTATAGTGCGATCACATTGTGCTAGTTACGTTTAATTTCCTAAAATAGGGGCGAGTTTATTGTCATTAACCTAATATGCATGCCAGTGGGAATGTCGTAATGCAGAGACCCAATAACGCTTTGTCCGACTTAAAAGGACCGAACTCAAGACGATTTCAGTCAGTCCAGTAGTATTCTATTTCAATGGCAAATACCACTTTTATTAGAGTTATTTTCATCCCTTTCTTGCCGGCGGCATGGTTGATGTTTACTCCAGTTTTCTTTCACCGTCCACGTTTTGGAAAATAACACTTGATTTCCCTGACAGCAGATATTGGTTTCCCTTACATCCGTCGAAGGGCTCGCAATATATTGATACAGCAATAAACAGCCCTCCTCTGAATCACAATGTTTGCAGTAACGACCACTCTGGACCACCCCTAGCGCAGTAGGGTTGAACGTTTGGTACTATTGATTTAGAAATAACTGTTATTCAGAAACTAATATTATTTGGTGCCAACTCAAGTGTTCGGAGTTTAGTTTTAGAGAATACTTTACTCGTCAATGTTTTCGTGAGATAACACCGTTATTTTATATAACGTTGTCATCTAACTGGTGGCTGCTTGTGGAAAGTGCCAACTTTTAACCGACTTTTAAAATAAGGATTATCAAGTGACTGTATTTTTTGGTATTTTAATGTGGCTTAAGAATAGATGCTCAAAAATAAAAATAAATTATTAGATAGTTGCAACCCAAAGTATTCGTCAGTTGACTTTATGTGTTAGTACATTACTTAACACCTATTTTGCCAAGTTAGCAGTAATTCCGCAGTCTCATCAGCTGCGGCTGAATACTACCATAATTATAATATAAATACTAGTATTTATCACAATTTCTCTCATCTCGAGCACTCTGTTCGTACAATACATCGCTAACGATGCCACTCGGTTTCAATCGGGCTCACTCGGGGTCACTCGCCACTTGCCAACATAATATTTGTGTTAGGGTTTGTATTTGTACCTGATTTCTACGATAGTTTCAATGTTTCTAAACACTAAGCAAAATATTTTCGGAAGTGAATACTTCTTTAGGCATACTTTGCGCTCTTTCTGAACAGTGAACAAAACTGAACCGTCACGCTCGGGTCGGTGACGCTAAATCGCGTATATTCGGCTCGAGTCGTAAGTTTTCCCTTCTATCGTGTGGTCGCACACACCGATATATTTTTATTTAACTGAGAATTAATATATTTTTTGTAACGAATTATTGTGTACTAAAAACACTTTAAGCATTGAATAAAAAGCCGCGCTCACGATTTAAAAAAGTAAAACAAAAGCCGAGTGTTCACTTTTACCACCATTTTCGTGAAAAAATCTTAAATGCACGAAAGGGATAACATTTAAAACCACTTACTGTGCGCTCGCTAAGCGGTGGGCGCGGATAATCCCGCGACGCTGCCAAGGGCCGAGTCGGGTAATACCGCGAAATGCCGACCGAGGCAAACATCATAAATTGATACGTCCTTGAATTATTTTTGGATTCATTACTGTAGAGAGGAAAACATAATATAAGGGATAAATTCATAAATATTTCTCTGAGCAAAATATATGTACCGCTACGCTTGGTCGCAAATGCATTTCTACGTCGCTCGCGTAAGGCCATGGTTTCAATTCCCGAGTTGTGCAATGGGTAGGCTCGCCCCGTTATCTGAAAAGGAACTGATTTTGTGGTATAAAAGAATCACTCACACCCTTTTCGAGGAAAAAGGCCAGTTAATAGTTATCTTATAGTAAAGGCCAGCCTAAAGTACTAGGCTACCATAAAACATAAAAGTTCTCATGACAATTTACCACCTAAACTGTAATTTAAAAGCTGTAATTTAAAAGCAGGATACCATAAAACGTCGCACATGTGTCCGTACTGTCAATCAATGAGGCTTGTTCACAGGACGCCACAGGTAATAACCACTTTAGGGCCGAAGCACACGAGTATTTGTAGTTAAGTGGTCTGCCGAGTGGAAAAATATTGTATTTATGATTTTATAGTGCAGCCGTGTTTTTCGTTGCCTCCTGTCCGTTATAAGATACGGTGCCGAAACATGGACATTGACGGTCTGGCTGGTCCACAAATTCAACGTCGTTCAACGCACTATGTAGCTGGGCACGTAGTCTCTTTGAAGGATAAAATCAGAATGAAATTATCCGGAAAAGAACCGGAGTTACCGACATAGCTTGCGGAGTAAGCAAACTGAAGTGGCAGTGGCCATGTTTGTCGAAGGACCGATGGCCGGTGGAGCAGACGAGACCTGAAGTGGAGACTAGTATCGGCAAGTGTAGTGTGGGACGCCCCCCAGCTAGATGGACGGATGAACTTAAAGAAGGTGGCTGGGACAGACCGGATGCGGAACGTGGACGACAGGGTCTTGTGGCGCAGCTTGGGAGAGGCCTAAGACGAGCAGTGTTCTGCATGAGCTGAGTTGATTGTGCAACTCTGTTCTTAAGTTCAGGGTTCCTCACGATGTTTTCCCTTCATTCGTCAATAATGTCCAAAATAAAATCAGAAAGTATATCAATTGAAAAAGTCACATTGGTGCTTGGCCGCATTTGAATCCACAACCTCGTGCATGATGACCTTAATATTTTGAGTCACTTTGCCATCGCAAGATGCAATCGTAGTTTTGTACAATATTACTTTTTGTTTCCTATAAATAAAAACAAGGCTCGCATAAAGTGGCGGAGTAGTTGCCGAGGCGAGCCAAATGGTCGGCGGTTCGATACCCGTGCCAACGATACGTGGCGATTAGCCAGTCCACGCCGGTTATGTCGCACTTTAATTATGATCACGCTATGCCCCGGGGTAGGCAGGGTTAGAAGTTGAACAATGCGAACCGATTAGCACATAGATTCAGAGCTAAAGGTCGTATGTTCGATCCCAGAGCCAAGAAATTATTAATTATAATATCTGGCGTGAGTCAGATTCATCTTTACCATATCAATATGGTATCGTCTCTGAAATATACAGATACTTTCTTAGTATTATTACCATCAAAATATAATATACAATTATTATAAAACTATAGCGTTTCGACCCTACACGGTTTAAAAATGTGGATTTATTTTAATCAAACTCAAACTCAAATCATTTAATTCAACTAAACCAATTACAGGCACTTTTGAATTGTCAAAGGGTCGGTCAGTCAGAAAGATGAAGCTAGTTGCCCATTCCAAAGCGTAGGTACCTATGGAGAAGAACGGGCAAGAAACTCCATGGACACTCTTTTAAATCATAAAATTCTTACAAAATATTTGATTACATCATTCGTGTTGAAATTAACCATGTGAGAACGATGTAGAAAAGACGTGCACGTTAAAAGCGTCCGTTATAGAAAACATAAAAACAATTCAGAAATTAAAAATTACAATAAGCCGTGGCAGCTAAGAGATGACCAGTCCCTACTGACGGCGCCCGTTCACGAACATGACGTATGGATCAGCACCATTCAGCTCAACCATTTTGAAGGGAACTTAATGATCCAACACACACGCCACCACCAGCGAGACATTAGAGTGAGCATGACATACTCTCAGCCGCCAGGGCACATTTAAGTCAATGAAAGACGTACCCAGTAAATGGTAGCTTTATAGAAAGTACATAGTGCTCACACGTGTGCTATGCAATTATACAATACTAAACAGTTGAGTTTATACAATGCAAATATAGTTTTCTTCCAATGTTCCGCAGCTCCAGCAATGTTTCCGAATGCTAATTAGTTTAAGCGCCCCTGTGGAGCTGGACCAGCATTGAGCCAAGTATTTTTGTCAGCGATGTAATCCCCTAACTTATAATATGCTTGGCTACATAGTGTGCCTTTAATACAAGATTTAAATTTCGTTTCATTCAGTTGGAGTATGTGGGGACGAATTTTATTGTAACATTTTAAACAGTACCCCATGAAGGTTGAGTCTACTTTAGCCAGTCTGAAACCTGTTTGAACTAATTGGTCCCTATTTCTAGTCCTATAGTTGTGTTTTTCACCTCTTTTGTTGAATAGATTTAAATTTTTTCTTACGTACATGATGTTTTCATAGATGTATTGACAAGGTACCGTCATGATGTTAATATCTTTAAACAGTTCCCTTAAAGAATCGCGCCTGCGGAGGCCATATATTGCTCTGATGGCTCTTTTCTGCAGAATAAAAATGGACTCGATATCTGCAGCCCGTCCCCATAGTAAAATACCGTAAGACATGATACTATGAAAGTAACTAAAATAGACTAGCCTCGCGGTATCTACATCAGTAACTTGACGGATTTTTCTTACAGCGTAAGCTGCTGAACTTAGCCTTCCTGCAAGAGATGTTAAATGAGGACCCCATTGCAGCCTTGAGTCGAGCGTGATCCCCAGGAAAACAGTTTTATCGACGAATTCTAGTTTCTCTTTGTTCAATACTATGTCACAATCACTACTTTTAACATTTGGTAAAGCAAATCTTATGCATTTAGTTTTTTTACCATTTAATACCAAATTATTAGCAGTGAACCAATTTAGTACCTGCTGTAGGGCGTTATCTACGTCGTCAATATTTGGTGCACGTCTATTTATCTTAAACATTAAGGAAGTATCGTCAGCAAATAACACCATTTGTGGTTGGTTCTTTATTAAATGGGGTAGATCATTAATATATACTAAAAAGAGGAAAGGACCTAAAATCGAGCCTTGAGGAACACCCATTTTTACTTTTAAAGCAAGAGAATTGACACCATTTATTTGAACTTTTTGCTGTCTATCATTTAAATAAGATTTGACTAAACTGAGCGCAAGTTGACCTAGTCCGTAGTGCTCCAGTTTAAAAAGTAAGGTTTCGTGATTGACGCAGTCAAATGCCTTGGAGAGGTCACAAAAGATTCCTATGGCATCTTGGGCCTCCTCCCACGCTATAAATATGTGCTTTAATAAGGTGACACCGGCGTCAGTCGTACAACGTCCTTTGGTGAAACCATATTGCTGATCATGTAAGATTTTGTTGGTGTTAAAATGATTAAGCATTTGATTGAGCATTACCTTTTCGAACACCTTGCTGAATACGGGCAACACGGATACGGGTCTATAATTGTTGGTGTCTTTGCTGTACCCAGATTTAAAAAGCGGTATAACCTTACTGTATTTCATTAAATCCGGGAAGACTCCTTGATCTACACACAAATTAAATATCAAAGCTAATGTATTGTAACAGAAAAAAAATACATTCACACGAAATGATATTGACTGACTGATTTACTAAACACTTCGATGAACATTCTGTACATAAAACAAGCACCCAACACTTACACCCCGCAGCCTCAGCTTTTATTACAAGAGCATACACATTATACACAAAACACCGATATTTATGAAGACTTTCTAAGAAAATACGTTAAAAGCCGAGACTAATACATTTAGGAGTAAATTCTTTACATTATGTGTTTACGAGCGAGACGTATCTGACACAATGTAGCCGCCTCAGCATCGCAGTTTTATTATTCTCAATACATTAATTTATCTTCATATTTCATACTGAACGCTAAAGGCCGGGCACAATTCTATCATCTCATGCGCGTGAGCGGAAAAACGTTTTGGAGACTGGATTGAGTATCCGTGTCGACGTATCATACTAGTAACATCGATATAATAAACACATCTTTAAAGCAGCTAAAGACATCTTTTGTTTTGTAAATTGTAGGTATGTACAAAAATAGAAAATAATTGTTAATTTTACAGCCCACGTCAATTTGCCGTTATAGTAATTTCATGCAATTATCGTAGAATGGCAGGTAGTTGTGATATTTTGTATATACCTACCGATAATTTAAGTTGCAGGTCAATTTGATAAACAATTAATTTCCGTGACTGTAGGTACCCTATTGGTGGAGGTTATAAGGGTGAGGGCAAACTGTGCGTCTTGTCGATGCATCTCGTCGCTGCAACAAGACGCAGAGTTATCGTATGCACTTGCTTCTTGTTGGTGCGACTAGCCGTAGAGCTGTTGTATGCATCTGCTACTAGTCGTTATGATAGACATGGTGCAGGAAGCGATCATTTTCTTTGAGTTTTTAGCTTGAGATACAAGAGCGTGCCACTTACCCTGTCGTTGCGAATCTGTGACTCGTGTGCAGACCTTTGAAAAATTGTCGGCTACAACCTATCGTTGCGCCTAGTCGCCGAACTCGCCGAGCTGTCGCAGACGCATATTGTATCATCATCAGCCTATTATATAGAGTGCATATTGCATAGTGTGGGCCATTTCTTAAAGTTGATAATCACCATAAAGTGACTTTAAAGACACAGGAGTAATCTCCTGTTTCGATTCGTTTTCCAAGCCACATAATCACCACATGATTATGGCAAATATTTTTTCACAGTGACAATGGATATTGGACATAATTTTCAGGCGAAATCACGTGTAAAACTTAGTGCTCTAATATTTTTGTTGTGACATGGACCTCAATATGCAGTAAGACTATAAAAACTATGAGTCACATTATTACGACGTCTTCGCATTATTTCCGATACATTGCGCGTCACAAGCGACTGAACTTGTAATTTGCTGACAAAACGCGCCGTGTATAACGTATTAATATATTTGCTGATGTTATGTTTTCCGTATATACAATTTTGCCACAAATACACTCGAGAGCAATGAATCCGGGTCACTTGAAGAACCCTAAAAATCTCGGAAACTAAAAATGCTAGGTAAATGCAATAAATTGTATTTAATAGACAATGTAATACTCCTTAAATGAAGTTATTAAAACTTCTTAGTTATTGTAAAGTTATATCATAAAAAAATCAAATTTGAAAAAGGGCCAAAGGAAAAAGTTTCGAAGATGGAACTACGAAATTACAGCATTTGGTTTTGCTTTTGTTTGTATACTACTAACGTATAGGATCCACTAGACATCGGTAACCGAAGAAGAAAAACAACAACCATAGTAAATAAAAATCTCCCCAACCCGGTTGGTCACCGTGGGGTCAGAGACCAAAACCCC
This sequence comes from Apamea crenata, assembly GCA_949629185.1. Classification (NCBI taxonomy): domain Eukaryota; kingdom Metazoa; phylum Arthropoda; class Insecta; order Lepidoptera; family Noctuidae; genus Apamea; species Apamea crenata. Next base: position 249,079 of record OX451377.1, read on the forward strand.
CCAGATATACTGAAAGAAAATTCACACAACAGAAATACAAAAATAAATTATTGCATAGCAACATTAAATACAAGGACATTAAAAACGCAAGATAGATTATATGAATTAGACAGTGCACTACAAAATATTAAATGGGATATTATAGGTTTATCTGAGATAAGAAGGGCAGGCGAACAAATAGAAGAACACGATGATTATATATTATATTTCAAAAATGAAATTGCAGGACGATATGGTGTTGGCTTTCTTGTCAAGAAATACCTCAAAAATAATATCCTTGAATTCATTGGAATCTCAGACCGAATATCAGTTCTGAACATTGAGTTACCTGAATATAAACACCCAATTTCAATAGTGCAAGTTTATGCTCCAACCGAAAATGCAGAAGAAGAAACAAAAGACCAATTTTATAATAAACTGAGACAAGTCATGGAAAATATACACAAAACGGTCATTGTAATGGGAGATCTAAATGCCATAATAGGAAATCGAACAACCAGCGAGAACAATTATTTGGGACCATATACATCTGGAAAGCGAAACAACAACGGGCAGAGGTTAATAGATTTTGCACAAGAGCATAATCTTAGTGTTATGAACAGCTATTTCAACAAAAAACCTAGTCGAAAATGGACATGGTTGTCGCCAAACGGATACGTCAAAAATGAAATAGATTTTATAATTACGAACAAACCCAAATTGTTCCTAGATGTAGATGTCATAAACCAGCTCAACTTCAACACCGACCATCGCATGGTTCGAGGAATAATGACTGTGTCCCATACGAAACACTCACGCAAACATTTACGAAATAATAAACAACCTATTAAAATACCCTTACCAGATACTATTTTAGAGCCCTTAAAACATGCTCTACAAGACAAACTCCATCAAACTCATACTATACATGAAAAATACGACATCTTAGAAAATGAACTACAACAAATTGAAAACAATATGCAATCAACTAAAGCTTCAAAAGATAAAATCGGAAATGAAGCGAGGGATTTAATAGAGAGGAGACAAATTTTGAGACGGCAAAAACCAATGGACAGGAGAGAAATAACTAAGATAAGTAAGAAGATCAACGAAAGCATTAGAAATCATAGAAAGCAAACAAGACAAGATCGAATTATTTTTCACATAAAATCTACTGGAGGAGTCAAGAAAGCATGGAAGGAGTTGCAAGAATATACAAATTGGATACCAGAAATGAATAAGCAAGAAAACCGAAGGAATAAAACGGAAAGATCCGAAATATTGGAAGCAGCAACAGATTTCTATCGAAACCTTTACAACGACGACGAAGAAGCCACATCATCATTTGCATGTCTAAACCAAATAGAAGACGAAGACGAGATCCCAGAAATAATGGAAAGTGAAATATTGAAAGCCATCCAATCTCAAAAAAGTGGGAAAACGCCAGGTGAAGATAGAATCTCAAATGAACTTTTGAAAGGGTCCTCAGGTATTTTGCTCGATACTGTGCACGACATATTTAATGATATCCTCAGACAAGAAGAAACGCCAAAACAATGGACTACGTCAACAATTACATTGCTCCACAAAAAGGGAAGACTGGATGACATTAACAACTATAGACCCATAAGTCTCATGTCCAACCTCTACAAAATATTTTCAAAAATTATTCTCGGTCGGATTACAAACACTTTAGATGAAAATCAACCAAAAGAACAAGCAGGATTCCGTAGCGGTTTCTCGACTATAGATCATATTTTTACGATTAAACAAATCACCGAGAAGTGCAGAGAATATGGATTACCTTACTACCTAGCGTTTGTAGACTACCATAAAGCATTTGATTCAATAAAACACAACAAGATTTGGGAAGCACTAGCTAATCAAGGAGTACCTAGAAAATATATTCGGATTATAAGGAACATCTACAAAAACATGACCGCGAAAATTAAAACGGAAAGACTAGGGGAACTATTCCCCATTAAAAAGGGCGTCAGGCAGGGTGATCCCTTATCGCCTAAATTGTTCTCAGCAACTTTAGAACTAGTGTTTCGGAACCTAGAATGGTCAACTTACGGTATAAGGGTAAATGGAGTAATGCTGAATCACCTTCGATTTGCGGACGACCTTATAATAATCTCTGATAACCCAGATCAACTACAAACTATGCTCAGACAACTTGTAGATGAAAGCCAAAAAGTAGGCCTGAAGATGAATCTAACGAAAACCAAATTGATGACGAACCGTTCGAAACCACCCATACGAGTCAACAACGACCTAATTGAGTTTGTAGATGAATACACGTATTTGGGACAGATCATATCTCCTACAAACGATACATCTAAAGAAGTTCAGAACAGGGTAAACGTAGCATGGAAGCGATACTGGTCCCTAAAAGAAGTCACAAAAAGTAAATCTATACCACTAGCGTTAAAAAGCAAAGTATTTAACTCGTGTATACTTCCTACCATGACTTACGGTTGCCAAACATGGGCTTTAACTAAGCGGAACACTAAGACATTAAAAACATGCCAACACAACATGGAAAGAAGTATGCTTAATGTTAAGAGAAAGGACAAACTAAGCCTCGAACATATCAGAAAGAAAACGAAAATAGCGGACGTATCATACAAGATAAAAAGCTGAAATGGAAATGGGCGGGCCACCTTATCAGAGATAAAAAGGAGAAATGGGCTAAATTAGTAGCCGAATGGTACCCAAGAGAAGGCAAAAGGAAAAAGGACGCCCGATACGTAGGTGGGATGACGACCTTAAGGTGACAGCTGGGCCAATGTGGAAGAGGGAAACCCAGGACCGGGAACTATGGAAGAATATGGGGGAGGCCTATGCTAAGGCAAAACAATCTTCGGGAACTGATGTCTGAAAAGGAGATAAAAGAGAGGAAGATATTTTCTTTTTAACTAATCATTATAATTATGTAACTAGATTGTAAGATTGTTAATAAAGGCTATTATTATTATTATTATTATTATTGTTTGTAATCTGTCATTTATGTGGGTACATAAACCATGTTGATAGTGCTCTATATTCATTATTCAAGCTGAAATTATGTCGCTTACGCCTGAAGAATGCACCAGAATACTTACAATGCTGGAAACCGGCCGGAGTCAGCGCGATACAGCCAGGACTGTCGGTGTGTCGCTGTCAACAGTACAAAGAGTTCTCCGACGTTACGAAGAAACTGGTTCTAACCTACGCAGACCAGGAACGGGCAGAACCAGGTGTACCACAGCACGAGAAGACCGATACTTGGTGAACACCATGCTTCCAAATCGCTTTCTCACAGGAACTGAACTCACAAATCAGTTTCGACGCCTCGGAGGAAGTAACCCAAGTGCATGGACAGTAAGACGTCGGCTTGCTGAATCTAACTTAAAACCCCTTAGACCTGCAAACGGCCCTAAACTGGAGCGTGGGCATCGTATTTCAAGACTAAGATATGCCCAGAGCCACGTAAATTGGAGTATTGAAGATTGGTCAAAAGTTATGTTCTCCGACGAATCAAAATTTATGCTCTACAAGCACGATGGAAGACACAGAGTGTATCGAAGACCAGGGGAAAGATTCAAGCAAGCATGCATCGAAGAAAAAGTAGCCTACGGTGGTGGGTCTGTACTTGTGTGGGCCGGAATTTCTTCTGAAAGTCGCACAGAGCTGGTGATCATAGAAAACGGCTCTTTAACTAGCGTAAGATATGTGGAAGAAATCCTCAATGATCACGTTGGTCCATTTATGGTCAATTTAGGTGAGGATGCTATATTTATGCATGACAATGCCCGACCTCATACAGGCAGGATTGTGAATGACTACCTTCAAGAGATGAACATTACTCGTATGGAGTGGCCAGCGCGCAGCCCGGATATCAACCCGATCGAGCATGCTTAGGACGAGCTAGGCAGATGCGTAAAACAACGAAACCCTCCCCGAATCACGCTTCGTGAGCTCAAAATTGCTCTCACAGAGGAATGGGAGAATATTCCCCAAAATCGTATAAGGAACTTGGTGTACAGCATGCCAAACCGCGTAAACGCAGTAATGGAAGCACGAGGAGGCAATACGAAGTATTAAAATTCAAGAAAATTGTAATAAAGTTCAAAAATTTCATTTTTCCTATTTTTGTTTTAAGGAGAGTTCAGCAGTTTTTTTCTTTATGTAATTTTGTGTTAATAAAATGTATGGTGACTCATATTTTTTTTACTTTCATTTAAGGAGTATTACATTGTCTATTAAATACAATTTATTGCATTAACCTATCATTTTTAGTTTCCGAGATTTTTAACATTCTTTAAGTGACCCGGATTCATTGCTCTCGAGTGTATTATTCTTGATAATGATGAGTCCCGTACGGTATATCGAATTACCCTTAAACGATATAACTATCCAGTTCTCGAAAATGGAAATATCACATTGTACTGGGATCGATCCATCATCACTGACAGGACTATTGTTGCCAATAAGCCTGATATAGTGGTGGTGGATCGATCAGAGCGGCGCGTAATGATTGTTGACATAACCGTCCCGCATGATGAAAACCTCGTGAAAGCCGAGAAATATAAACAAATCAAGTATCTTGAGACTTGGCTCGCGAGCTTGTTGACATGTGGGATGTAGACTCAGCGATCATTGTGCCGATAGTCAATACTCAATACAGCCGTAACAGCCAAAGGCTTAATAGCCAAGAGCCTCGACCAACACCTGAGGAGGCTCTCGTTGGGCAGCTGGATAAAGGGCTTGATTCAGAAAGCGGTACTTCTGGACACGGCTCTCATTGTCAGGAGGTTCCTCTCTTTGGAGCCCTGACCGCCGGTAGCTTGGACCCTGTACCCGATACCGGTTTATATATTTAAATGTATTTTTTATCTTTTTGTTTATAAAAATATTTAAAAGTGTAATTTATATAATATGTAACCTAGTTGAAATAAAGAAAATAATAGAATACTTTACAAAGTAAGCAAATGTGACTGTATATATAAAAACTTTACAAAGTAAGCAAATGTCATCTACTATATAAAAATAAGTCGGGTTTTCCTTCCTGACGCTATAACTCCAGAATGCACGAACCGATTTCCACGCGGTTTTGCATTCGTTGGAAAGGTCTCGGGCTCCGTGAGGTTTATAGCAAAGAAAATTCAGGAAAAATAGGAGTAGGGTAGGAGTAGGGTATGAGTAGGTTAGGAGAATTGTATGAGTAACGTAGGAGTAGTGTAGGAGTAGGGTAGGAGTAGTGTAGGAGTAGGGTAGAAGTAGGGTAGAAGTAGGGTAGGGGGTAGCACACCACGCGAACGAAGTAGCGCCGGGAAGCTAGAAATAATTTATATGGCAAAACAACGTTTGCCGAGTCAGCTTGTCTTCTATATCTACTATATAAAAATAAGTCGGGTTTGCCTTCCTGACGCTATAACTCCAGAACGCACGAACCGATTTCCACGGTTTTGCATTCGTTGGAAAGGTCTCGGGCTCCGTGAGGTTTATAGCAAAGAAAATTCAGGAAAAATAGGAGTAGGGTAGGAGTAGGGTATGAGTAGTGTAGGAGTAGTGTAGGAGTAGGGTAGAAGTAGGGTAGAAGTAGGGTAGGGGGTAGCACACCACGCGAACGAAGTAGCGCCGGGCAGCTAGAAATAATTTATATGGCAAAACAACGTTTGCCGAGTCAGCTTGTCTTCTATATCTACTATATAAAAATAAGTCGGGTTTTCCTTCCTGACGCTATAACTCCAGAACGCACGAACCGATTTCCACGGTTTTGCATTCGTTGGAAAGGTCTCGGGCTCCGTGAGGTTTATAGCAAAGAAAATTCAGGAAAAATAGGAGTAGGGTAGGGGTAGGGTAGGAGTAGGGTAGGAGTAGGGTAGGAGTAGGGTAGGAGTAGGTTAGGAGAAGTGTAGGAGTAAGGTAGGAGTAGTGTAGGAGTAGGGTAGAAGTAGGGTAGAAGTAGGGTAGGGGGTAGCACACCACGCGAACGAAGTAGCGCCAGGCAGCTAGAAATAATTTATATGGCAAAACAACGTTTGCCGGGTCAGCTTGTCTTCTATATATTATATAAAATTCAAAGTCCTGACTGACCGACTGAGACATCAACGCACAGCCTAAACCGCTGGTCCTAGAGACATGAAATTTGGAGGGTGCATTCTTCGTGAAGAGTAGGTATCCATTAAGAAGGGGTTTTTCGAAATTCCACCCCTAAGAGGGTGAAATGGGGGGATTTTGTTTGTATAAAAAATCTTATTCCTTGAGTTAATAAACTTGAAACTTGGCACGAATACTTATCTAAGTAAATTATGAAGTTGGGCATTTTTTGTTTTTATAAACTACCCCCTAAAACGGGGTTTTCAAAGTTTGTATGGAAGAATTTTAGCACGCGGTCCGATTTAATGGAAACTCAGTATTTATACTTAAAATTGAAAGGAAAGAATAACGTGTATCAGGGTTTTTCGAAATTCTACCCCTGACGGCCTGAAAAGGGGTAGTCAATTTTACAGGGGAGGATTTTACAGCGTGGCTTGATTAACTCGAAAATTGGTTAAATAATTAAGTTAATAAACTTGAAACTTGGCAAGAATACTTGCCTAAGTAAGTAATAAAGTTTATCATTATAATTTTTTCAAAACTACCCCTCAAAGGGGGATATAGGGGTGTTGAACTTTGTGTGGAAGAAATTGAATGCGCGGTCCGCTTAACTTGGCTTGGCGAATTCGAAAATTAGTGTAAATAATCTTTGAGTCAAGTTATGAATACATCCCAAACGATTTTTTAAAATTCCACCCCTGTGGGGGTGACAAGCGGGGATACAGTTTATATGAACAATCTTATTCATTTAGTTAATAAACTTGAAACTTGGCAAGAATACTTGCTTAAGTAAGTAATAAAGTTTATCATTATAAGTTTTTCAAAACTACCCCTCAAAGGGGGATATAGGGGTGATGAAGTTTGTGTGGAAGAAATTGAATGCGCGGTCCGATTAACTTGAAACTCATTATTGATACTTTTGACAGAAAATAATTAATAATTAGTATGTAAAGTTGTCGAAAACCGAAGGCGAAAAGGGGTAATTCGGTTTTTAGGGCGGATTTGTACTTGAAACTGTATGTTACATTTTCACGCCTAAACCACTGTACTTCTGATTTAGCTAAGTGATTGATGGCATCCTGGGGAAGCACATACTTTTTATCCTGGTAGCACGTTCTCGTGGGGTAATTTCCGGCATCCACGCGGGCGAAGCCGCGGGCAGAAGCTAGTTGTATATATAAAAGTCATTGATGTCAATGTCTATTTAAAAAAAAAACACTCAATCTATAAAAATTGGAAGCAGCTCAATCCCAAGCCTTTTTGTCCTCGTGGCCTGTGGGTGAGCTATACGCGACGATCCTTTGACGCCCTGCGGGTTCAGTATAACAATGCTTTCAGAATGTTGTTAGGGCTACCGTGGCGCTGCAGTGCCTCCGGAATGTTTGCAGAAGCCCACACGGACGGCTTCAAGGCCATAATTCGTAAAAAATCGGCTTCTTTGCTGCAGCGTCTGCGGGGTGCTAAAAATAGCATTCTGAAGGTCATTGCTGCTCGATTTGACTGCCCCATTCAAAAGCACTGGGTGAGGGTAGTGAATGGTTTTGTTTAATAGGCTACTTATAGATAAGTACTAACAATACTAACATAATTGTAAGCTAATATTGTTGCTAATATATACTAACAAGATATGGATTTTAATTATCCGAAATAAATTATTCTATTCTATTCTATTCTATAATCACTAACGGTATAAAAGCCTTTCTAGCACAACTTACGTTTAATGAATGATTTGAATTTATTTTATATCTTGAACGTGGAAGTGGTTGGAAGTTTATAAATTGATCGAACAGCTCGCTTCTGCAAAACAAAGATAGTCTGAATATCAGCGGAATTTCCCCACAATAGAATACCGTACGACATTACACTATGAAAATAGCAAAAATAAAGTACACTAAACGGGCTGTCTCTATATCAGTTAAATTACGAATTTTTCTAACAGCGTATGCTGCGGAACTTTGTTTTTTTGACAACTTTTGCTAGATATTAAGCATAATTATTGTAAGGACTTGTATCAATAAAGTATTATTATTATTATTAATTTAGTTCATGTCTATTATTGTGGTGTTTAATAATGTTTCTTTTTCTTTTTACAGGTATGTAATCCATGGTTGAATGCAGGTAGGCATGCCGGCGAACGGATCTAGGAATATTAAATAAGTTTTAATCATCATTAAATTGGTACTCATCAGGAGGAAACCTCATAATTTAGGAACCGTTAACATATAATCGTTTCTCTAGATATCAAACAATTTGCAATATGATATGATAGGTTGTACGTTGTTTTATAGCTGATAACAGTTTCATTTCGCATACATTTTTCTCATATTATTATTTCATAGAATAATCAATACGCAGAATACTAACCTTTTTGTTACAAATAAAATTTAATGTTTCGATATTCATATCATACAACAACAAATCAAATATTTTTTATCCTCATATTGTTTAGAAAATATAAAAAAAACAAGTTGGTTTACAAGCAATAATAATAAAACGTAGTCAGCGGAGCCCCTTCGCGGGGAGGCCTATTTCTGTCTACAGGGCTTAAAAGAACCTAACACGAAAGAGATGACGGGGGCTCGTTAGCTCGCTTCTCGTTTCGAACCTCAAGCCCCAAGTCCGTGGGGGACCCAAGTCCGGAACTCGCTTCGCTTGCTCTTGGACCGACAAAAAAAATATTCTCAATTTTTTTTTCAATATTTCTGGGGTTTTTTACATCATCTAATGGTTTTCGACTAGAACAACAATTCGAAATAAATGCATATAAAAATCTGTAGCAATTATTGATAAAACACACTTACAGTTAAAATTTTTTTTTTAAAATTTTTGTTAAAAATTAAAACACTTTGAGTATTTTATTCTAAATTTCTTAAACGTTTAATAAACACTCACTCACTAAATATTTATAAGATATATATTTTTTAAATTATGGATAGCATAACGTATATTTTTACATTTTCGTTGAAATAAAATACCATGAAAAAATACACCGAACAAACAATATTCGTTAAAAACAAATTCTACTGTTTGATAAGTTTGTTAAATAAAAAATGTGATTATAAAATTCAGAAACATACCTATTACACAGAAACACAATTCAATAATTGTGTTTCTGTGTAATAGGTATGTTTCATTCAAGTAAATAGTCGTTGAAACAATAATATTCGAAATAAAAATACAAGGACCAAATATATGAAACATTTGCTGCGAAACGAAATTCTATTCTATTCTATTCTATTCTATTCTATTCTTCTGTCTGCGAAACAAGGGAACACCGATATGATCGATAAGGTTTTTACGCCAGAATGTTTGTCCCCTAATAATATCGATGACGATGACACCAATGCTGCATAACAAAAACCTTTGCAATTAAAAAGGAACTTGCGGCGGGTCGGATCACGACAACAGATAAAAAATGAAGCTCGATCATTTTTAATTTTATGAAAACTCTCTCCAAACAATATTTCACTCCGGCTTCGGTTACAAAGACTGGCTGATAATAGGATCTTTGTTATAAAAGACTTGTCATTACCGCGCGGCGGCCATGATCGATGCGATGACGTCACCACTAGCTTCCCGCCAAAATTAACGTCAACCCACACGCGTGAGGATATTGGAACATTCCAGGGTACAAAATGCAACTTTGATATTTGGTGGTACAGTCAGTGTCTTTAATTAACTGAATAAATTGTAGCTCTCAAATATTCATTGACATCGAAAAGGAAAACTAATTAATTGGATCGCTCTGTTAACGGCTGATGAATAGTAGGTAGGTATAGTAAAAGTACATTAATAAGAATTAATTATGTTGCCATTTTTTTTAATAAAAATTTAAGAATATGTTTTTTCAATGTCAGCGTGACAAAATGGCCGATAGGTAATTAAAAGTATTTCAAATTAATTAAATCGTAGATAACATTGGTAAACGGTGATAATTTTAACAAAAGCAAAGTGTTTCGGCTCGTTTACTAAAAAATCACTAAGCTAATGTTTGGAAGAAGCCTTTTAAGGATTACTTTGCTTAGAGGCGAGTAAATGGCGAGTTAATTAGTTAAGGCAAGGCCACACTTACAGCGAATAGCGAAAATATAATAGTAAAATTACTCAAACTAAACTGTACTGACACTCATACACATTGCGAATAAAACGAAACATAATAGTTAGGACATAGCTTAGGACTATGGACATTGTCTGAAATAAATGAATTAATATGAACTAATAATAATTAGTTAGTTTAAAACGAGACGCCAAGCGAAGACATAATGGTATAAAGACTCTAATTGTAAAGTATTAATATGTACTGCAGAACATCTTTTCAATGATATTTTACTACAATCCCATATCGTATAAATAGGGCGTAAGTTAGTTATGCGAATCATAAGTACTGGTGCTGTGTGAAAAGGTTTCTATTATAAAATCATGTTATTATAATAGTTAAGGAATACAACATATCCTTAATTCCTCACCAAACAACATTTTTTAAGCCTCTTAGATGATACATTAACGATCCCTGTTCATCTACAATGCTAAGACCACCTTCAATGTATTAATTAGTTCAAAACGCTCCTATGCAAATTAAACACCTAAGTTTTGTATCGATTGAGTCGAACGTGTTAAGTTGAGTTAAGTAGCGAGCTACGCTTACTCCTCAATGAGCAGGCGGACAGCGGAAGCATAGTAATTATAAAAAAAATATTTTCTTTGTGATTATACATACTGTAACGAGCTGACCCGACAGACGTTGTCCTGTCCAAACAAGATAGTCTTGAGTTCATACAAAATCCCCATAAAAAAGCAGGTCCAGTTTTACCAGAATTTTCCATATTTCAGGGCTTCTGAAAAAAATATCTTTATTTGCCCAATGATTGTAAAAACCCTAACATAAAGCACACTAAAATTTAATTCAAATAGCCAGTAAGCAGTGAGGTTAGGTACTTATTTAGTGCGGCACTTAAACAGGGTCAGAATAAATTACTAGCGAAACTTCGCAGACGTGATGGGCACACATATCTAAATATGATAAAACATAAAATATTACAGAACTGACCCGCCATGTTTCCCATACAAATGAACAAAAAAGTGTAAACGAACTTTTTCATTTTTACCCTTAAAACCTTATTCGGACTATTACAAAGAAAAAAGAAACAAATCGGTCTAGCCGTTCTTTAATGATGCACTTAGCAACGAAAGGAATTTAATTTTATACTATAGATTATGATCACACTCAAGTGTGAGTGCCAGATACGACGCTGTACAAAGCTGAACTTTTCCTAAAGCTCCGTGAACCATGACAGCCGGGCACTGTAACATTTTCATTATAAGTCCACTGAACTACAATATTTCATCACATCAGCTTATAAACTTCCATTGACGTCCAGCCCACCTAAAGCCACCTCATTCTCCAGCCTGTGATCCTAATACCGTTGTCACGTACTTGCGCGTCGCCTCACTAATCCTGCGTGGGTCACATCTGCGTCCTTTGTCCGTCATACCTCCGTCAAGTTGGACCTACCTACACACAGTGTGTAAAAAGCCGCATCAGGAAGCCAAAATCTTCGCATAATGTTCATTTTATCAACAAGACAGTCAGTCAGTCGGGTCAGTTTTATTAAACAAGATAATTGCTGCGGAATGACTTTTATTTTTGGTATGATAAACTACGCTAAACATATCTGTGCTCACGTGTGCTTAGAAGGGGGTGGGCGATGCGTGGGTTTTGAAGGTTTACTAGGTAGGACAAAAAAAGCGTAAAAAAAACATGTTATTTGTGCAAAAACAAGTTCCATTTTGCCCACCAATAACTAACCAGTCGGTTTCTAGGAATGGCTTTGTACAAAAAAATATCATTGCTTTATAACCACATGTGACACTCAGCCTCATAATGTATTAACACCCGTTAAAATATAACAAGTTAGCACAAAACATTACCAATTAACGACCCCACATTCATTAATTACCAATCGCACCGCCTTTAAAAGGTCTCAATCAACCCGATCCTTCAACATACACGCGACGCTCCCAGCTTGCGGTGACACCTCGCCCCGCCTGCGGTGACACCTCGCCCCGCCTGCGGTGAGACCTCGCCTATCAAATCGTTCGAATTAAACTAATTACCTTTCCGAATCGACTAACTCGTGTTTAGGACCTCTTGAAACTAATCTGCGGATTGGCAAAGGGAATAATTTTCACTTTGCGAGCTCGTGATTGGTTCTCTTCAGTGCTGACTGTACTTGATCATTTAAAGTTGGATTACTTTGATTCTGTTAGTTGGTTGCCATGGTTACCGGGTTGGAGGAAGTATTTGATTTGGTGGTTGTTATTGTAGGGATTCCTTATTGAGTCGTGTTACCTTGAATGTATATACATATTTCTCACACGACGCCTTTTCCGAATCTGACGCGTTTGTAATGTTTTGTGTTTTGGTAAATTTTGCTTTGTATCAGAGCACAATTTTCACAGGGGCTTTGCCTTGTTGCTCATATTACTGCAACGGTCTGCAAAAGAGGCATTGATGAGGACGGACGTGAAAATGTGTAAAAAAATCCTTTATTAAAAAGAACCAGGTTCTTAATAATTAATTACAATCTAGCCTAAAAGACTAATAAGCAATTTTAATCTAACTTAATTTACTACGTGATAATTATTTTAAAACTTAGAATAGTGTTTATTGTACTTTACACAGGTCCGTTCCACTTTCTTAGAGTCTGATATGATGATATAAGCACTTTGTTCATGTGTTATTATGTGTGTCATTGGCATTATTATTTCTACACTTTTTACACTACACCAACTAAAAAGGTTTTGTCCGTTTTAGTCTTCGCACTATATTTGTTTGGTCTAACAGCTGAATTGCCTCGATGTTCACATGTCGGTGGAGTCGGTGTTCATGGGGCTCAGCAAATTTTTGGATTATATTGGTGACGGGTTCCATTTTTAGGTCACGATGGAGGTCGTCATTTCTTATATACCAGGGCGCATTAACAATGCTCCTGAGTACCTTATTCTGGAATGTTTGTATAATTTTGATGTTGGTCGGCTTAGTACAGCCCCATAGTTGGATGCCATAATTATGTCCATATCGGCATAAGGATATGCTTATATAGTAAAATTTTGTTATGTATTGATAGGCAGGAATTCCGTCCAATCAACCAATACAATATGTTTTTAAAACGTATGTCTAGTTCCTGCCTTTTTTTTTTTGACGTGCGCTTTCCAGCGCAGTTTCGCGTCAAGCGTTATGCCAAGGTATTTGGCTGTATTTGCGTATGGCACTTGTTGGCCATTTATAAAGATTGGGTGGTAATCACAATCCCTGTTGGTGAAGTCAATGTGAAGTGACTTCGATTCATTTAATTTGATTCTCCATTTCTGTGCCCAGTCATGAACTTTATTTACAGCGACTTGTGCCTTTTTGATTGCTTCCGTATGGCATGACCCTGTAGCCATAATGGCAGTGTCGTCCGCAAAGGTTGCAATGGTATTATTTTCCAGCTCTGGTATATCATGCGTGTACAACAGGTAGAGCACTGGACCCAGCACACTACCCTGAGGCACGCCAGCTTTAATAACTTTTAACTCGGAAAAGGCATCCTCGTGCCTTACTCGAAACATTCTATCTGTAATGTATGATTGCAGGATATCGGCAAAATCATTAGGCAGCATTATTCTCACCTTGTATATCAAACCATTATGCTAAACTCTATCAAAAGCTTACGCCACCTCTAAAAATGTGGTGGAGCAGACTGTTTTATCTTCAAGCGTTCTCTCAATGATGTTGGTAATTCTATGTACTTGGTCTATTGTTGAGTGTTGTTAACATATGACTTCAACGATTCAGTGTCAACCATGGGTTGGTAATTTCGTCCACATTGATTCATATCATTTTTCCTATAAACACTATACTTTTATTACAAAATAACTAAAGATTTTATTGTATTTTATTTTAATATGACAGTTCTGAAATTTGATGTTTAAAACGTCATGGTAACGTTTACTTTCAAATCCTTAACTGCCAGTTATAAACACATGCATACTTAACAAACATTAAATAACACTGGTCACAATCATATCTCAAATTCATATTTTCTACATGATGTTGTTCTACGAGCTTACATTATTGATCCACGCAATGCAGTGGTCAGTTCGAGTTTCGCCTCTAAAGCGAACGCTAGAGATAAGGCCTGATACTCCAGAGCCGCCTATCTGCTCCAAAGCCACCTAACTACACCTCCGTCCTCCGTCCTCCGTAAAGGCCACGTACCGGAACCTAACGGGCCGCTTCTCATCTGAGGCCCGCCTTACCTGGTGGGCTGTCAGCGTCCTCGCCGTGCCTCTTTCTCCTGCTGCCGTTCTGTGACCTGCCTTGCTGCGTAGGCCCTCCTACGGGTGCTCTCCGTGCAGTACACGCATCAGCATTTGAGGGCCACCTTATCTGGTGGGCTGACAGCGCCCGCTGTGCCTTTTCCTCCTGCTGCGTGCTGCGACCTGCCTTGCTGCGTGGGTCCTCCTACGGGTGTCCTCCGTGTTGTGTGTGTGTGTGTGTATGTTTTTTTCGTCCTTCCCATAGTGTGGGATATCGGATATAGGTCTTTTAAAAATATTAGGGGGTTGGGAAGACCGTTTTTTGATTAAGTAAACCGTTCGGTTCGTGACTTATCAAGCTTTAAAGTACCAATTTTCGTTAGAGTCAAGTGTCCCCCCCCCCCCTCTACCAACTAAACGGTTGTAGTTAAAAATTCAACTGTCACGGCAGTAGTACCTACCTATATAATTTAACAAAGTTTTAAGGAAAACTATCACACTTAAGTGGGCTTTACAAGCTTACGAGTAATAGTCGACCAATTGTATTTGACCCGAAAATTTCAAACAACTCCATAGAATTCCTCAATTTTATTTTTTTATGACAAGTGAGTAGTGTAGCTCTGTGTCCTGTATTTAAATTCAAAACACCGGCTATGACAAGTCTTATCTAAATCTAAAAAAAAAAATATTAAGTAAGTAAAACTTTCCGTGCCAAATTATCGGATCAGGTGAAGATTTTTATAGGAAGTCCAATTAGGTAGGTACTCATGTTTGGCTTTTAGTTAGAGCATGGTACGAAACTATCAGTCAGCGAATACGTTTTTATAACAGCCAAGTGCGGGTGCACTTGGCTGTTATAAAAACTACGGAACCCTACACTGCGCGTGGCCCGACACGCACTTGACCGGTTTTTTTTCATGTAACTAGGTCTATTATTTCCTTTGGGTAGGTATTTTCTTTAAATTTCTTTATAACCTGTGGTGTGTTGTTCCATGCACATTGCTGAATATTGTTGCTAAACTTGTTTACTTCAAAGTCGAGCTGATTTTTCCTTTTTAATGAAGTGTTTAGGTCAATAATATTTTGTAGGTCTATGGTAAAACTTTCCCAATCTGTAAACATATTGACTAATGCCAGGTGGTTTTCTCTTAGTAATATTTTGTGACTCAATTGTAATACTATCGGAGAGTGATCGGAGTTCATGCTGTGGTGGAGTTCCTCTTTCACATTCAGATAATTTGTTGATATATTCTTGACAATGAAAAAGTCGATATGGTCTGGTAGTTTCTGGGGGTTAGTCGGCCAGTATGTAGGTTTTCCAGTACTTATGACCTCACATCGCATGTCTTTCACTGCACTTAGAAGCTGTTAGTTGAGGTTAATCTCGATCCCCAATGAGTTTTCTTAGCGTTAAAGTCACCGCCTAATATAATAATGCTTCATGCACTCTATTACAAGTTGGTTCGAACTACAAGAATGTTTCATGCACTCTATTACAAGTTGGTTCGAAATTGAAATCTTTGGGTGCTATGTTTCGAAGTAAAAAGTTCGTTCGATTTTTAAATTACACGATAGATACTCGTATTAGTATTCATAGTAATGTATTCGGCCGCTAAACACGACGGATACGGATTTTCATACTATGCCGACCACCGCTGATTGCATGTATTGGACCAGTTCAGCATTTTCGATGTATCTCGAAGAAGGTTGTCAAAATAATGCTCAAATTCCCAAGCATTTTTGAGAAAAATATGTATGTATTATAATTCTGTTTGATTCAGCTTTGAAACAAAATATTTGTAGGTATGGCCTACAGTTCTCTCCTACCAAGTGTAAACATTCTTACGATACACGAGAAATATAAGTAAGTGCTTAAATTTTCTGTTTCAAATAAGTGAATTAAATATCATTCTATTCCATTTCTTAAATACAGGACGATATCGTTCGTACGATAAGCACATACCTCCTTAACGACTCATCTAGCCTACCCTCTAGCAGGAGCACAGTTCGTGCATACATTACCTGAGCACGTCTCAACTTGAGGCGACTTGTTACGTTTAAACATGCATGCGTCTCGTGACACGTCGCTATTGATCGCGATCGCTTGACAGCGAGTCGTCAATGTCGTCATCCATCACACACGAATTGGATGAACAGCAGCGAATAGCTTGATGCGATAAGACGGCACAGGACCAATCAATGATAGAAATAATAATTCAAGAATGTAATTGTTCTAGTGCGATGTAACTTACTGTTGTCTTTAGAGAAGGAATGAGGTTAATCCTTGCCAAGCATGCACCATTGTCGACCGCATCATTGGTCAATTGCGAGCCTGTCAATTATTAAAATATTTCGCTTTATGGTGTGTAATGGCGATTTCAGACCATTTAATTCAAATATTAAATTCAAATAAATGCGTTCATACGTTTCGCCATGTTGAAACCTGTAACCTGATCCTTAAGAAATGTCTCTTATAGTACGTATAAAATATGATAAGATCACATCGAATCTTGTGGGATTAGAGGTAAGCAGTAGGTTACTGTGAGTGGCAAGCAATTACAGTTACTGCTAACCTCTGCTCTTATCCCTCAGAAATGTCGTTTAATGTATGAAAACTTATTAAATTACACGTAGTAAGACAAAATAATGAATTAATTCTCCACTAATACGATGTAATTATTCGCAGCTCACGTTAATAACAATCACAACAGGAACTCGTTGGGACTGTTAACTGATATTTTCGTTCACTCTCTAACTTACAACTCCGTTTGCTCGAAATTATTTAATCTCGCCAACGCGCTCTGATTGGCTACAGCTTTTATTAGTAATTTATTGATTGTATTTATTTAAGGGTTTGTTTGCTCAGAAGTTCTTAGACAATTTTATTTGCGTGAGTTTACGAGTATTTTATTTACTTTTACTCATAATTTTACTAAGTTCACTCTTGTATAGGTATAACTATAAGATAAATGATTGTTGATCTTATGTAGAATCGGATAAATATAACTTTGAAAGTGGATGAAAG
The DNA here is from genome assembly GCA_949629185.1 of Apamea crenata. NCBI lineage: Eukaryota > Metazoa > Arthropoda > Insecta > Lepidoptera > Noctuidae > Apamea > Apamea crenata. Next base: position 266,471 of record OX451377.1, read on the forward strand.
TCAATCAACTTTCAATAGGTACCCTGCCATTCAATAGGTACCTATGATTTCGGGTACTTATCATTAGTTTAATTGGAATTTTATGTTGAAAAACGGATATTTTATTTATTTGGGACATACATTTGACTATATTCTTAGTAGTAATAATTATAGATAGTAATTATTTTTACTGACTAAACACAATATCAGAATACCTACAAATTATATTTCTTACATTTACCCAAAATGTTATACGTTTTTGGAATGTTAATAAGTTGAAAAATAACATTTTCAATATGTTTTCTAGAAATCGCAGCATAACAACATACACCGTGCCTTTTTTTGTTTTATTTTAATAATAATTGAAAAGTTTACACTTGTATTGTATACAATCGCCTTGGTCCATCGTTATTGGTATTGTAGTCACATAACTACAGCCTGACTCTGACTTCTATTGTTTATAAAATAAACTATCATACTCTTTCATTTAATTCTATATTAAGAAGCACATTTTGCTGATACACACAGTATGAATTTAAAATTGTGCTTAGAATGTTTTCTTCCAAGAATTTCTGCATTATGTACCTTCTAACAAGAATAAAAATTATAGTTTTGAACTATAATTTCTATTCTTGTTAGAAGGTACAGTCTCTTGCATTAGTACTTATTAAGTATGCTTTCAGAAATATGAAAGGAAAATATAGAGTGATTTACGATGTAGCGAATATAATAGAGTAAAGAGTCCCGTAGTTAAAAGGCAACCGCGCCGATCGATCTTTCTGAGAGGTTATGTTATACTTACCGTGGTCAGTCTATAGATGGGTTACCGTTTTGTGTACATCACACAAATCTGTGGCGTGTTTAAAAGAACGTTAAATCGTCAATCGTGTAAGTAAACTAATTAAGAATTAGTTTGGTCACTAATACCTAAACATAATTTACATTGAAGGAATCATGTTCAATAAGAGTTCGATAAGTTCTCACCCTCAAACTTTCTTTTGAAAAACCGCGTTTAATGATTTAATTCTAAAAATTAAGAATACGTGCTTGGCAAGACATGACCTATAAAAAAGTTATTGTATAATATTATAGCCACAACAAATACTGTAAGTACAGTCAGTCAGTAAGTACTGTTGATAATAGAGGTCAAATGTGATAGGCACTCCATGCAAAATATTGATATTCATTCGTCTTTCGTAAGACTACAAAATGAGCCCAACAAAGTTAAGAAACAATGATCACATTACATCTTAGAGAACAAAATTGCTAAACATATTAACGCTTCTAACAATTAACCAACAACTTCTCGTCAAGAAAAACACAATCCCCAAACTCAGGCACTTATGACCACAACGTATTGACAGCTCCTCCCTCAGGTCAAACAACCCAGGCAAAGCAAACACCCTTCTTCCGAGCCCAACAAACACTGGGCCCTAGAGCCTCACAAACCTTGGCCCTAGGGACCTAAGGACCAAAGTTTGGTCCTCCGAGCCTCCACAAAGTTCCCTCAATTTGTCACCGTCGCACACTCACGGCTGCACACTATATTTCATAAGCACTTAAAGTTGTAGGTAGTTTGAGGTGTCGATCATGCTTTGTGATTGTACATATTTTATGGATTAGTTTTCGAGAGTGTACGTGGAGGTTCTCGCTATTTCTTTGAATGGGACATATTATTATTGTTATTTTAGTATAATATTTTTTCTTAGTAATTCATTGATATTAAATAACTAGGTATGTTAGAAAGTGAGAGTTCAGCCACTTCACCAAGATATTTTTGTAATTGAAAGCGCTTGCTAATGTAATTATTAAAAGCCTTTAAGTAAAAGAAAAACGCTATTAAGATCCTTTTAACTTAGCAAAGACAGATTTGGGACGTTCAAATATTTCGCTCATTAATTTCAAAGTCAATTTGTCTCAACATCCAACGGAATTGCTGTAAAACACCACTTTAAATTTTCAAGCAGCAAAATTGAAAATAATTATCTAAATGGTCCGGACTAAATTAATAAAGTAACCCCTCCCCAAAGATCTCAGTCACCCTTGCTAAGATAATGATATCTGCAATAATAGCCCATTATCATAATAATGGCACAACCCTTAAAACCGCTACGCCGTAGGCCCGCAACACAGCTACGAGACTACGCCGCTACGGCGTAGAGCCCATAGTCGGCTGATGTTACGAACATTTACAACAATGTTGAACTAAATGATTGTACAGAAATGAATTATGTTGGTTTCCAAAATATTCACGACTTGTTATTTTACCTGATTTATAGTTATCATTGAAAGAACTTAAGCCTGTAGCAAATTCAGTAGAAGTTTCGCTCATAGTACTTCAAATCTCAAATATCTCGTTAAATATGTGAGAAGTAAAGTTGTAAAGCGTTCTTCGTCTGTTTCGTTCTTTAGCGATATAATTAAATATTCATTGGAAGCCTGGCGACTTAAAATCGGCAGAACTTCATTATTATTCTAACGGAATATAAAAAGAGGAAGGCTCTGTTAAACGGCCCATAAATTATTAATATTACGGAATACAGTTTGAAACAAAAATATGAAAGTTATAAACAAGAAGTTTCAAAAGATCGATTTGCGGACGAAAGGACGAAGATTTTGTCGGCATGTCAGAAGTACTGTGAGAGGGATTTATGAAAGTGTTGTTAACTTTTTACTTGATGATTTTATACTTTATCTTTTGTGTGTATATATATATTTGGGGCGGAGACGTGGTGGCCTGAAATACAGGCTTCGGCTCAGCTTAGGCACCAGTCTCCCACAGTATTTTTCTTTAAGCTCATGACTGGACAATGTTGTTTTTATGTTATTATTTTATCAGGATAATTTCTGTGGTGAGAAAATAAATACATATTATTATTATCGCTCGTATAGGACTGTTTCATTTTTCCTATTGTTACTTTTATATATAATTTGTTTTATTTTTATTTTTAATTGTGTTTAGTTTGGTTAATGATCCTGTACGAGTCGCAATAAATACTTTTTCTTTCTTTATTTATTGTTACTATTTGTACAAACTGTGTCTTTAATTTCTGTTATTGGTTTTAAACCGTTTTAATTAAAGTAATACATAATAATTAATTAATTGCTGCTTGAGTTACTGAAGGAATGAATTACTGATTCTATTAAAATATTTATTAATTTTTGACCTGTGTCTTCAACTGAGTTATATAAATAAACATAAAAAACACTTTTAACGCATATAAAATAATCAAACGAATGGAAATTCAATAACACCCAAAAAGGTACCTAACATGAACATGTATTGTTACAACCCCACAGTACTGTGCTGTACGATTTGTGAATGAAATTGCGATAGGTGACTTATGTAGCCCTCGATACCCCTTCAGGGAATTCAGACCAACCTTTCAAATGCCAAGTCAAGCGTACACCAGCGCTTAACCATCCAAAAAAAAACCTCTCACACATGAATGTAATATGAGCACCTTCATAATTGTAAGCCCGTTATTATTCACATGTTTCGCCATGCGCCATGCGCCATGGGCTCGTGAACCGAGATCCGCTCTCTTTGTGAACATTACTTTGAAGTTTATGCGGATGTGACGACATAATGTGTGTGAGCATGGTGCAATGCACGAGTAACATAACGTGTAGCTAGTAATGCGGTTTATTTGGAACGGCCTTGACAGCCCATCGCTCTGACAGGCCGCCACCTTGACAGATCATAAACAATATAAGGTTACCATAGATTACACCTTCACGATAATCTAGAACCCCGTTAATATTTCTACATTCAATAATATACTTTTAAACCATACAATCTTAATATAACAAACTTTACATAACTAATAAAACAAAATAAACATATAATGACTGCTACACCATAAATTATGCTTAGTTTATTAGTTTATTAATTAACCATAAATATCAGGTTAGCATACGGTATACACTACACACGGTAACGCAAGAGTGTTGCTGCTAAGACGGTATGATTTTGGATTTACTAAGTTTTTATAATATAAATTATTACGATTTTTACAGTTAGTTTGAGAGTCTTGAGATTAGCAAAGAAGCCAATTATTCGTAATATCAAAAAGTTCAAGATCTAGTTGAAGGTCGAAGGTCGCATCATTTCAGTGACAATGAATGTCAAAAATCCTTTAATGTTTTTCACAGATTGATACTGAGATAGAATAGGTCTGTTCCCTGAAAGACTGGATTTTTTTTCTCTTTCAGTTGAATCTTGCAAGTGTGAAAATGTTGTGGGCCACTACCTATAAGCCATTCAAATTGGTACACGCGAAATAGTAATTCATGGTCATCTAGGTTTAGTAACGATTGCTATCTTATTACATCACTCCTTAAAAATATTGGTATTCAGCTGCATCCGGTTAGACTGCAAGCCAACCCCAAAATATAGGATAGGCAGACGATGAGCTACCTGACTACATTAGACAGCCGTGTCAGACTCAAACAAAGTAGCATGCCATTAACAAGCCCACTTCATTATCGCACAGGCTTTAACCCCGACCTTTTACAGAATCTGGTCCTTAAACTTCTGCGTCACTAAGACAACTAGCTACTAAAATACATAAATAAATTGCTAACAGACATTTCATTTTACAACATACAGATGTAGTATCTCAAACTTAGGTCCCCTGGCTCCCAAACTAGGTTTATGCCTGGCGTTTGGGAGTCAGTGTTCTTCCATTATGAAAGTCATGACGTATGTTATTAGTTTTATTAAAAAGTTGATTGCGAAAAGAAAACAAAAGGCACATTTTTTAATAGATAGTACAAAAATAACAGTCATGAGAATATGTGTGTTCCTTAGTTATACCTACCACGTACTCGTAACTAAGTTCAGAATATTTCAAACACACACTTTTAACAAACACATGTAGTATGATGTAATTACAACAGCTACACGTGTCAATCTATAATGTGCGTGTGTGTGTGTGTACTTTCGTTAGTGAATGAGACACAGTTGTTCCGGCCGCTGTCAGACCGCCGTCACCGGTATTATCGGTGCGGTACCGGTACACAGGCGGCACACAAGCGGTAAACAAGCGGTACAGGAGCGGTACAATACCGCAAGTATAGGCTGTCTGTTGTTCTGCTATTGTGGCTATAAGGATCCTGATTGGCTGTCTGATTATTTCGAATGTGTTGATGTTCGGCAATGAAAACTGAGGCAGTCAATTTGAAAATTAATTCAACTAATGATCACGCGATTGGATTAAAGATCCAAAGTTTATTTGTTCGTGACATTCAGTAGAAAGCCGCTTTTCTGTATTTTTACCATGATCACTTAATCGTTTTTTTCACGACACCCAATGACACTAGATATGGATTTAATTAAGTTGAAGATTGATATTTATGTTGTTTTTTTTATTTTAAATATGGTTTAATTCAGACCAATGAGGAAGCCGGCCTATTGTCCAGAACTGTAATTAATCTAACTACGATAGTCAAAGTTTATTAACAGACAGATAGATTGAGAAGATTTACAACAAACTTATCTTTAATCCCAGAAGCAGTATTAAAAGTTTTCAGTTGTTTGACATAACAAGCTTTAACTGTTTAAGTATCTTAAGATTCTGTCAGTCAGCATGCGGACGTTGTGGGGCCATGGCGGCCCTGCGGAGCAGGTGTCCTGAGAGGGAGCTGGAGGAGTTCATGTTTCAATGTAATTTACGATGGGGTATTAAGTTGACTAGTTTAATGGAAGATGTTTTGACTGGCTTCGTAAACTGAGACATGGCCAAATGTTGAAATTTCTGTGCTATATCTAAGTTAAATATTATTGTATAAACACATTAATAAACCTTCCAGAACAAATTCCCAAAAAAATAAATGTTTAGAAGAACTAGGTCACGCAACAGGCAAGAGAATCGAATTTGTTTTATATTTTATTTGCAATTGCCCAGAATTGAATCGCTCAGCCATTGCCGACGAGTACAAACACAAAACCAATAAAAACCATTTTCAATTCCATACCATATTCACGAAACTATTACTACATTAGCTTTTTTCATTCCAACCTCAAACGTGTAACATTTTATTCAAGCCGAATTTAAAACGGACAAAAGTTACGACCGCCAAACTAGGCAACAAAGAGTGGCCCACTGTGTACACAGCGAGTGACCCACGTCAGACCAGCAAACATGACCCCGCGGACCTAAAGTCACACAATGCGTTTCAACCTATTGTCAGGGAAAAACAGTCGGTTTGACAGCGCGAGGAGGGTTGAATCTCATCTGCCTTCACGTGAAGGGTTATTTCTAGTCCTTTTAACCACGAAGTTGTGTACAGTTGAGGGTTAACGTGTCAATCAGTGTGTGCTGGCCGGAATAGTTGCTTTTTAATTTACTTTTTTTGTATAAATGGGTGTGTTATCTAAGCTTTTATATTGGAAATATTATTGTCGATGTGCGAAATTAAAACTTGTCAGTGGCTAACACGATAAATAATAATTTTCAAACGTTGACCAGAAAAAATCTGTTAAAATCTGATGAGCTACCTTTCGCAATGAAAATAGAAAAATATCATGGATATTATAAAAAAACAAGTGCGAGTCGGACTCGCGCACAATTTAAATTTCCGTACAATTTAAAATTATTAAAAATATTTTTATTACATGATGTAACTAAAAATTAACGGTTTTCGCAATTTTTCCTTTATTTGTGCTTAAAACGTTGCTTCGTACCAAATTTCAAGGTTCTGAGTTCACGGGAAGTACCCTGTAGGTTTTGATTCCCTTGCGAGTGTCGAAAATTTGCGGAAATTAGCGGCATAAACAGCTGTATCTTTTGATTGCGTTGGCTTAGAAGTTTGGTTTTTTCACAGTTTCAAGAGTCAGTAGACTTGAGTATTTGATATAAATTCCAGCTTGATACCTCCACGCGTTCCTGAGAAAAAGGGTCTTGACAGACAGACAGACGGACGGACGGACGGACAACAAAGTTCCTATAAGGGTTCCATTTTTTCCTTTTGAGGTACGGAACCCTAAAACCACTATGACGATGTTAAACGAACGGTTTGACAATTTGTCTTTTCATTTAAAAATAAAATGAATAGCTGGTGGCTTTCGATAAGAATGTGGCGGCATCTACAACGCCACATTCGAACTACGCATCACACTGACGTCAGGTAAAATTCTGCATCGCGCAAGCAAAGTTTACCCCACCACTAGCATATGTACAGCGTTCCGACATCAATCGTCAACCCACCAGACACGACACCCACCTGGTCGATGAATCCTCCCTTTCCTATGGAGGATGAGCGAACTTTACACCTTGTTCCTCATACCCCTATAAAAATAAAAATAGAATAGAATTGAATACTCTATAATGTACACCATACAAATTACATAATAACACAACACAACATTACATAATAATTATTGGTGGAAGCATTCTTACATGTTTTTGCAGCGGTTTGATAAATAAAATGCCGTATTTTTCTGTGATGTTTTGTTTGTAATAAAATCACTCGTGTTCAAACAAAAATTAAATTAAAAATTTAAAAAACCCCCGATGCAAAATAATAATAAAATAGTATGAATGTAAAAAGCCTAAAACAATTTACAAAAAAAACGATTGAAAAAATAGCCACTAATAGAACAAAATATAAACGTGAAACCCTATTAAAAGATAAAAAAATAACCTTGAAATTATGACCCTACGTAACTACGTATGAAATTTTTTGATTAAATGTTGTCCCGTCAGGGGACCGCTCTAATTATTAGCCTAACGTTCTGTCAAAGTTTAAAATAGCAGCAGGGCTTAAAAACGCATATCTTTTTATATCTTATTTACTTTATTTAAAAAAAAAAAAACCTTGCCCCACACTACGAATTACTCATGTATCGTGGGTGCGTTTACAAACATTTAAACTCACATACATAAACAGCCAGACCCGGAACAACTACCTGTAAGCAATACAAATATTTGTTCCATGCGGGAATTGAACCCGCGACACGCAGCGCAACAGTCGATCACTCAGCCTCTGCGCCAACCGTGTCGCCAATAGTTTGTTTTTAATACCGAGAGTAGATTTCATAACGCATATGTACCGATGTACATTGTATACCTAAAATAGGGATATTGTATAAAAACAATTGAATACAGTCGAATAGAACTGTATGATTGGTCTCTCTGATGGATCGAATTCGGAACGAGCTGCTCCGGCAGAGAGCCATAGCTATTGACGCCATAGCAATGAGCCAGCCATGTTGGCCGTAGAACTGATAACCGTTGTGGTAGTTGGGGTCTTGAGTGGAGCCCGCGAGTCGTCTAACTTAAGGTTGGACGCCTTCAGGCTAGGTGGAGCACCGATCTTCGCAGGGTGTCTGGTAGCAGCTAGATGACAGTTGAATGAATACAATTGCACGCCATTGAACTGTCTTTAGCTGGTGATGATAGTTCTCTAATATTTATATAGCGGCATTTATCAGAACGTAATTAATCAGTAAAAGTTTTCACAGAAACATAAACTAGAATGATTGTCAGCTAGCCGACCAAGCGTTATGTAAGAACTACATTTTCAGTTAATTACAGCCCCCAAAAACTTTGAATATTTTCTACTTAATTAATTGTATTATATTAACTCACTTGTCAGTGATTTATATAATACAATTTTAGTAAGTAGAAAATGATTCAATTAGCGGTTTAGGCTGCGCGTTGTCGATAGACAACACGCAGCCTAAACCGCTGGCTCTAGGAACATGAAATTTTGCACAAGAGTCCCTTATGTAACAAAGGTGAGCACTTCTCCCTGATTTTTTAAAATTCATCCTGTAAAAGGGTAAGTATGGGATGAAAGTTTGTTTGGAAGTTAGGTCGTTCCCATCGATCACACAGCTTATAACAGATAAAAAGTTGAAACGTGTTGTGTTTTGTTCTTTAAAAATAAATACTTACATAAGTAAACCATTATTGCCTTAACATTTATTTTTCGAAACTCTGTGTAAAATGTTTAACCAATCTTTGTCTAACATGTAACACAATACACACCCACATGTTCAGACAATGAAGCGTCATGTTTCACTTAGTACGTGTAACCTGAGCGACGCAAGCGGACGCACTTAGTGCATCCTATACAGAGCTTTATATTACGTGATATTGTGTTATCTTGCGTGGACAGAGAAGAACTAAGTCACTTGGGAGGTACTGAGGTTCATGTATTCAGAATTCGTTTTAAACTTTTCCTGAAGAGCAAATTATTTGAAATCTACTCAGTTAGTATACTACTAGGCATAAGCCTGTTTTTGGTAATTGCTATTTATGTATATAAAAGAGCCGCCCTTGTGTCGCATGGTTTGTAGGACTTGACAAAACAATGAGATTTCTTTATTACAAACGTTAAGTTAATATTAATGTATTATAACAGAATCAGCCCGAAGAATTGCCAAACTTAAGTGTCAGTGTTCAGTCTTTTCACTACCAAAGCCCACTTTCATTCACTTCTTTTTCTTAAAAACAGTTCTAAAAGTGTTGATTTTTAATACAAACATACCTCTGTACAGAAAATGCCAATCGGCATATGGGCTACATCTCATAAATTGTTTAATTTTAGCGAGCGGTTGAGTCAAATCGATCGCCTCTTGAACCGGCCGACTGCCGACTGCCCACTGCTCGGTCTGTAAAGTTTATTTATTCAATTGGTACACCTAAAGCACAACAAAAAAAAAACAAAAAGGAAACCAATAATTAAATAAAAGTGCTGGAATGTATGCCGATTATCTTCTTCTCGGCGAACAGGTGGGGGGTGGGGGGGGGGGGGTTGTAGTGATGGTTGCGCACTTCGGTAGCTGTCTGTTGTTACCGAAAAGTGATGATCACGCCTTTTAAAAACTATTAATCCAATCCTAATCTTATCATAATTATATTTTATTTCATTTGATTTAAGTATGGCAATCGTTAAATAAGTACAGTTCGGCGCATCATCGCCGTCTTTGTTGGTGTTACACATATTATAGATTTGCACCAATAGATATATCACTCAAATACACAGCAATAGGAAATGGCAGGAAAATGTTTAAAAGAATATAAAGAAAATACCTCACTTCAATTCAGGGTGTTTATTCCACGAGCAGCGAACCAAGAATGGCCTTCCATTCGCATTACAATAACTTTATACACAAAATTAGCGCCAAAACTTGCCGCGAAACTTTCCACCAAATAGAATTTATATAAATCATCAAGCGGATATGTCAAACTAATTCTAAAATGATTTAAACGGGTGTGTCAAGATAAATCCTTAATACCAACATAGAAACAAAGTTAACCGGAAACTACAATATTTTAAATACATCAAAATAAAAACTTTACATAGACCTAACCGGATACACAAGTATTAATTCAATAAATAACATCGAAGTCAAATCAAGTACAAAATAATCAAAACAGGTTTAAAATTAAATAATGGTTTGGCGTCTGTATACACCAATAACAAGATTAAGGGCTTTTTCAAGGGATTTTTCAAGCATCTGATAACTTTATTCGAGTAATAATAATAATTTTGACAGTTCATACAAAAACTGTCAAACATCAATTTTAAGTTTAAAAGTTATCTGGCGGTGGAAAAATCCTCCCTAAATGGCCATAACAAAATATTCGTGGAGTCAAATGGACGTCTGACAGATTCTGTATGGAAGAACTGTCAAAAATTCCTAATTATTTCTCGGTTAAAATTATGTGGCGTCGGAAAAATCAGCCCTTAGTAGTGTAAAATAAGTACCAAACATACCACCTTAGCTAAACCGACAGATTTGCCAAGTCTTTAGTACCAGGAGCACAGTAACGTTAACAGTTAACCTTATTGGAAAGGTTAATGTTTCCATTAGCGATCCTTCAGTGACGGTTGTAATGGCGTGCCTGTATTGCAAAACTCCGAGGATATCATGTTTGGCAGGAGGCTATATTGATGCCGTATTATTATCTACTATCATGCATGATCCAAAGGGCTCGGCTGCATAGATAGCTCATAGAATAGACTAGTCTTTACTATGTATACCATACTAATTAAATGTACATAAGAGTGACACAACGGGCGTTCGATTCGCTACAAGCGATGTTTTAAAGACAACCTATGGCTGGATTTAGAGGGAGAAGGAGTGACAATAGTGCAGGAGATTGCGATGTTTAAACGCAAGGTGCAAACTAGCTGAAACAGTGCTTACTGAAAGCGAATACAAGGCAACCTTGTTTACTTAGCGGAATTATTCAGCAAGTCTACACGCAAGGTATTAGTGTAAGTATCGAGTACTCAGTATTAGTTACTAAACTATGCATTCATGTGCTGAAACCACCGCCACGAAGTAAGCAAGCGAGGTGATTAATGATCGTTCGTTCTCTGCATAAGAAACGACTTTTGGCATAAGTGAGACAAATTATAGCTTGCTACAATGTGCCTACAGCGGTAACGAGGCCCCCATAACAGGCAGCCATTACTTCCATACCTAATTTTGTCCCGCAAAGACACTACTTATAATAATTCAGTGGCGAGCTTATCTGGATGCCCGGCCGGACACGGTGGCGGCCGGCGGTGTCCGGCGGTGTCCGGCACCGATAAACAGTGTCCACTAGACACCGGACACGGCCCGGGCGCGCCATTGTCCGGCTCTCGGTGCAAACGGATCAAATTGCTTTAACATTTCTATGTCTCTTGCTAGTGGTTGCTTAGACATTGTGTTTTTGCTTTGGCATCGCTATTTTCTGTAAGTGCAATACGTAACAAACATACGTATTACATAATATCAGTAAATGTAGGTAGAGTATAAAATAATGGGTAGCTGTAAACTAACAATAAATCTCCTCTCCGCACAAATGCATCTTAATTATTATTATTTCGAGGTTTTAACCTGATGAATAATAACTTTAGTAGGTATTTAATAACTCTTAATTGAGTAGATGTGTACATTTGGAAGCTTGTAATTAGCAAATGTCCCTATTATGCATGATATTTAAGTTTGTTATTAGTCTGTAAGCCTTTCTTTATAATAAAATAAATGAATAAATGTAATGGTTGTTGAAATGGCACACATGTTTGAATAATGAGGACTGGAACAAAAACACAATCAGCCTATAATGTTCCCACTGCTGGGTCACAGACTGCTGCTGGGACTCTTCGAGAGGGAGTGAGCTATAATTCTCCACGCGGCAGTGTGGGTTGGTAGATGTCACATGGCGTGGAATGATTAGTTCTAGGACCAGCGTTTCTTCATGATGTTTTGCCACTACCGTTTTGGGAGCAGTGGTGATGAAACTAAATACACAAAGTAAAGTGCCTGGTGTTCGAACTCACGACCCGACGGCCCCGACTCGGCCCCGACTCGTCAAGTCGGGGCCGGTACCACTGGGCCACCATTACTCTCGATGATTGGAATAATTTATTTATTTATTTAGGTTAACCAACAATTATTGTTTACACTATATACATTTCTGATTTAATGACTAGAGTAACATTTACAAGTGCAACAATTAATATTACAGGTTAACACCACAGAAAACGGCTTCACATAACATATTTATAAATATATGAGAAATATAATGAGAAACAACCTTTGGCTTTGGTAAAGTTCGAAGGATAAGAAACGACTCGTATTAGACTGTCTTGGGATCGAATAATATCTGTGTAACCATAGAAGCAACAGAAGTAAAAAAATCACGCTACGTATTTGTAAATGTTTTACAGTTCAGACTCTTACAAATCCCCGCTAAGGACTACAATGTAACAATAAGTGCATTTCAGAGGGACTCCGTGACACTGTACCAACAATAAACAATTGCAAAAGATCTATTTAACGCAATACAGCTGAACGTGGGTATCATAACCTTGCAATACGTTTCATAGAAATCATCCCTTATTTAACTCCTTAAGGGATGCATTTTCAAAAATGCTTCCTTTGTGCTCGCGTTAACTATAAAAGGAAGTCTTGTGCAAAATATCATACTGCTAGACCCTAGTGGTTTAGGCTGCGCGTTTTCCGTCAGTCAATGAATGAATGAAATTAAGATTTTGGGGCCCAATAATCTTAACTAGGGAAAGACTGAATGCGCAAGACACTATCATATTAGTTAGTTTTGTCGCATGTCAGCACACTCGTTACTCGCATAAGTCACGTGAGCCGCGTCCTCTGCGACCTCCCAACCACCGCGGACTTTAACACGATGTATTGCGGAGCTGATAATTTTGGAAATAGAAAGAAAGAGAGCTAGTATATTATGACAAGGTACATAATATACTAGCTCTCTCCCTCGGCTTAGCCAGCGTGGAGGTCGAAAATTATCCCAAGGAACGTACTGCCGGAATAAAAAGTATTCTATGTCCGAAACATGGTCCACCTTGTGAAAACGGTTAAGGCGTGAAAAAGTAACTGACACATAGACAGAGTTAAATTTATTATCATAGACAACATAGTTATGTCACTTCAGCGGCAACCACGGAATTAGAAAAAGTGACTACTTACTACGCGTACGTGACGTTTACGTGATCTCTACGCGGCATCCATTTATCTACTACGCAACATTTACTGAACATCTAAGCAATACCGGCCATGCTTTAACATCTACTCTAGAAAATGCGAGTACGAAGACACTCGCTCAACAGGTAATATAGAAAAACAAGAGAAAGTTACCAAAATTAAAAAGACCATTAATTTAATAAACCATTTTTGTCAATTCGCGGCGGGCGACGCTCCGCTCGCTCGACTCGCTCGCTGAATATTAATTAATACACAAAGTTTTCTTTAATTTGCCAACTAAACCGATTCACGGACATTTGTAACTGTCTCCTTCTACTTTAATAACATTCATTTAAAAATAATTAGGCTTTCGGGGAATACTAATGATTATTATAATTTGTTTGTGTGAACTGAGATGTTAATTATAACGGTAATTAAACTTTTTATTCGACATCCTACAGACAACCTAATTTATCTTACTCGTGGGGTTTTTAAAAGGCGATGAAGATGACAGCTAAGTATGTTCTAATGATGTGGCTTCTAATATAAATACTAAAACATGGGCTCACTATAAACCTCTGCTTTCCTTCTCGGAAAAATGGGGGATATTTTATTTTATGAAAATAAATGCTTATTGAACTTCAGCGATACAGAATAGAGCAGGTAAAGGAAATCAATTCTTCACTGAACCGAATCCCAAACATATTTTCATCCTCCAGCGTTATGCAGGTAAGCCTAGACCTAAATCAGCACATCACTGGAATGCCGGCCGGTCTCTCGGACCCCAATCACGTTTTTATCAAAAATCCAATTTTCCAGTATCTCAGTACAGGCATCCAACCCTCGGCTGCTATTAAAAACGCGCCAATATATTATGTTTTTATCTACACATTGTCATCGGGTCTGTTAGACCTTCGCTTTTCATTTCTATCGTTTTATTGTGCGATTGTAATTGAGTCGGTCGCTGATACGTCGGTGTAAACACCGCGATCAATTAATCGCCGTTGAGAGGGTTAGGTCGCGGCTGATGGTGTGTTCATTGAGACAAATTGCTGGGATTTTTTTGTTAATTGATTTTTATTCGGTGTTATCAAATTCCAATTTTTCTGAACATTGAACATAAAAGTAATTTTGAAAGTCACAGTGTTAAAATCTGACAAAGGTTTTAAACTCATAACTCGATACTTAAGAAGCCTTATACAACATCTTAGCTTCAGCCTTAATACATAAAAGTATAAATAAATAAACATGAGTCCCCAGTGAATACTCGGCCTTATTCTTTGTACAGTTTTTATGATTTCGAAGTATAATAACAAAAAATATGAGTTCATTTGAAGAAGTCTGAGCTTTCTCCAGCGAGTCAGTTAGTATTCCACTGAGTTGAATTATTTGCTGCTGAGAGAAAATAATGGCCAACAATATGCTAACGCTCACTTTTACATGGAATTATTAAGATTTACATAGTGCGCTGTGCTCTAGTTTATTACAGAGTTCTGTACATATTTTGTAAAACTGTAGTCACAACAGTCTGGTGAAACATTCTACATTCATTGGAAAATGTGTTACAAGTACCTCATTGGTTCAGTGGTTGCGACTGCGGTGCTTCTGATCAGACCATGCCCCACTTGCTGGAGTGTCCTAAGTGCCCGTTCACCTCCACCACGGATGACCTAAAGATTGCCACGGATGCTGCAATCAACGTGGTCACCTACTGGGCTCAAACAATATAAAAATAAGAAGAATAGCACCGTCTCAACGAAAAAAAAGAAGAAGTGGTTGCGAGAACGACTGCTAAGCGCGGTGTCCTGCTGGGTTCTATGCCTTTTTTTTTTTTTTTTTGTGGATGGGAAATCATCAAATGACCCCTCCCGCTCTGGGTGGAGCGGAAGGGAGTGTCAGACTTTTACTGACTAAAACCCACCCGTGTTCCTTCCTTAGCCCTTTCTGTTCCAGGGCAGCGGTTAACCTTTCGGAAAATCCCACCGCCCCGGCAGGCTTCGGCCCTGTGGGGCCCCGTCCTCTGCTGACATCTCTTTGAGGCGCGCGTGGAACACAACGCGCCGTCCGGCACGGGCCTGGTCCTGATCGGACGGTGAGCTACCCATTACTCACCGCCCGCAGGCCCGCGCCTACGGTGGCCGGGAGTCGTCACGCGGCTCCCGACGCCCGGAGCGTCTCCCGCGGCGGCTGAGGCGTGAGGTTCTCTCCCTCAGCCTCCCCGCCACCTCCTTCGCTAGCATGACTGCTTCGCAGAAGGAGGTGACTGCCTCCCACTCCCTCTCGCCCCGGACCATGGCTTGCACCAGGGCCGGACGCGAGAGGTCGCCGCCGTTGCCGATCGCCTCTACGAGGACACGGCGGGGCTCCGCCCAAGCAGGGCAGACCTCCACCGTATGCTCCACCGTGTCCTCTGGGCGATCCTGGCAGTGGTGACACCCGGGCGTCTCCTCCCGCCTGATGATGTGCAGGAACCTCCCGAAACATCCGTGTCCGGAGAGGACCTGCGTCAGGCGGTACGTGAGAACGCCGTGACGCCTCTCTAGCCACTCCTCAAAGAGGGGTCTTATCGCCACTATCGTGGCGTGCCCTGCGCTGGGTTGCGATAGTCGCGCCTTCCATTCCGCCATGAGATCGCGCCGGAGGTCCGTCCGCTCCGCAGCGATTTGCCGCGGGTGCAGAGTTTCCCCCCGGCATAGTGCCTCCGCGCGCCAGTCATGCAGGCGCGCGAGGTCTATCGCCTCCAGATCCCATGGCGGCAGTCCGGCAAGGAGGCTTGCCGCCTCGCGCGAGATCGTGCGGTAGCCCCGGATTAGCCTTGTGGCTACCACCTCCGGTCCCCGCGTAAAGCCTCCGGCAGGAGGCGTTGGTTCTATGCCTGGATCGGGAAAAATTTGTAAGATTTCAGTTAAGTATCAACACGCAGTAGAGATTTGAACCCGGTTTCCTGCAATCAATTCGTCGCCCTATTACAAAGGATTTATAACATTAAGTACTGGAGGAATATGTATGCCATTATACCTCTGCCAACCCCTTCGGGGAATACAATCGTACTGTTACGAAAACTCAGTTCCCTTTAAAGAGCAACGTAAACATTCGGAAAATTACAACGATATCTACAGTAACTACAGTTAGCTACAATAACCGTTACAGATAACCGATAACGGCTACATTAACGTGTAACTTCTATAACGTTACCGTCTATTGAATCATGAGCAGACTCCGCGACTATACGCATTACGCACACTACGCGACTATACGCAGACTCCGCGACTATACGCAGACTCCGCGACTATACGCGTGTACATTTGTATGGGAGGTTCGTTTGAACTGATAACAATATTTTATTAGTTATGGGGGTTTAGAATATCAAGGGAGTGGTTTCGTTTGTGATGGTTTGAATACCATTAATTCATCTTGCGCTGTCTTTTTGCGCATCTACGTAGATGTTTAATTGTTGTTGATTGTTTATTGTTGAATTCTCGTGACTATGTTGCGTGGCATTACAGCTACATTAGACAAAATAACTGTGATTCTCCCGGTACTTCTGTCTGGGTAGTAATAAAAGCTCCGAAAAAAAATTTAAATATGAGCATACTCAAAATATGAAGTTTACTGCTTTAAATACTAACTTTTCGACAACTTATAAGCAAATACAAATAAAGAAACGACCGAATAAATGCTAAAAATTACGAAAAATTAATACGATAGGTATTTATTTTGCTGACGTTATATTTTTCCGAAATCTACAGGTCATCATTTTTATCGTAATTTACTTACCTATTTTATATTATAAATTTAGAATCAATCTTACACATTTTATAACTGTGGCGCTGTGGCTGTGTGGTTTGGTTTTACATTCAAAAATATGTTTCAGGCACTCGCCGGCCGCTGCCGCGGCACCGCTCGCTTCGTGGTCACAGTTCTAACCTAACCTAACCTAGCTTTTTCGATTTAAAAAAGATATAATTATGCGTGTTACGTTGCAAATTTCACTAAACTATAACTTTTCGGAAACTTTTTTCGGAAGTTTAGTATTTTTTTGGAAGTTAATTTAATAATTAAATTATTATTTGGAAGTAGGTATAGAATATTTTTCCTAGGATTTTAATCTGAATAAGCTTCATGTTTGTTTGTTAAATACAACATTTTTTGTCGGTTAATTTTGTATTAACTTTTCGGTAATTCATTTTAACACAGCTTAGTTAGTATTACAGTTAACCACAGATCGCTGGAAGTTAATTGGTTTTTCGGAAGCTTTATTATTTTCAGTTCTGTCTGTCGTGCTAGAGATATTTATTTCACTCGAGGTTGCTAACAGTTTGCTTTTACAGCAATCACTATTACCTTATTACCCCGTAGAAGATGGCGGGATGAGCTTGAGAAAACAAACGACCAATGGTCCACTTTAGCCCTGGATCGAAAGAGCTGGAAGTCGTGGGGAGAAGCCTTTGCCCAGCTGTGGGATGATGCAGGCTAACAGTAACAGAAACAGTAACTGTATTAAGTAGGTACCTATTATTAAATTGTCATACTTTCAG
The DNA here is from genome assembly GCA_949629185.1 of Apamea crenata. Lineage (NCBI taxonomy): Eukaryota > Metazoa > Arthropoda > Insecta > Lepidoptera > Noctuidae > Apamea > Apamea crenata. The sequence goes on from OX451377.1 coordinate 284,435, forward strand.
ATCCCTGCAAGCCTGTAACAAATACAATGATATTTATTTACGTCAACCGTAGCATAACACAAACCCGCGCCTATTCAGATTGCCTTAATTACATACAAATTAAACGTTGTCCGAACACCACAACACAGCAATAACAGCTGAAGCAGTTTTCGTTTTAAAATTACAATTTCACGAGAATCTTTCATGAAACCTTCAGAAACGAAAATACACAATTCAAAATGCCAGAAAGCAACGCAATCTGCGCCAAATCACTGGATTCCGAATAAATGAATAACAAAACACAACGCGACCAATTATTGAGGAAATTAACCAAATCATTGGATCCGCAATCCGAACTAATTGAAAAAAGTTTCAAGCGCGCCGCCGTCAAATTGTTTCGCCGAGATTTCGGCGCCATTTTAATTTGCGAGCAATTTGTATAAAAATTAAATGTTTAACGTTCTCGCTAATGGGACGGGGGACCGCGGATGGGGGCCAAGGGGGAGGGGGCCTGTCCCCCATCATATGATTGGGTTCCGACACGGCGCTTCATTTGCTCCATCCCGCTACATTTCGCGCGCATTCTTCCCGCTCGCTACATGACACTCCCTGTTCATTCGGTTTGGGAAGCAGTTTTTAAATTGCCTCGCGGGTAATTGTGTCCCGTGTGTTCATTTATGCCCCTGATTGTGTCTTTTATTTCAGCAGGATAAAATATTTCAGTAGAAGTCGCAAACAGCAGTGAGCAAGCTGGGTTATCAATGGTCATGCGTTTTCTGGAGCAGAAAGGAATGTTACCCACTAGGGCTACTAATAGGCAATTAATACCGCCCAAATTTACAGACTTTATGGTATGTTCCAAAGTGTAAACAAACCCTGTTCAGGTTACAATCTTACGCGATCACTCACTAAAGGGAATTAGTAACACATTAATGTGTAGAGTGTCTCAACTTTATATTTCACCACTTTTTCCAATTATTATTGAATAACAACATTGTATTGTATTGTAACATCGTAGAAAATTGCGGCTATAAAATTAATATCTGATGTCAAATTAAAACTTTAAAAATGATAAGCTTTTCGTTTGACATTATCGGCATTAAGTATTGAAATAATCTAATTAAAGCACTCAGTTTGTAAATTGCACTACAAAATGGTATCCTCAGGAGTGTCTTCTGATCCATTTGTTTACATTCTCATCAGATACTTTTGGAACTGATCTTACCTAAACCTGTTACCTTTCTTACAATACAAATGCCAGTAACAGGAAACATACAGAAAAATATCTCCGGCCAAGCAAGTTGTCAGACATGTCAGAAGAATTTACGGAAGTAGATGAAATACGAGCGCCGCCAGTCGCCGGTGTTCCTGACTTATAGACTGCAATCTGTCACTAGTTTATGACAAGTTGTGATCCGGGAGCCAATCAGACGCTAGGAAACGATTTATGTAGCATACCTTGTAGTAGGGGAATAAATCAAATGATGGGATATTGTCTAGGAACATGGTTTTAGTCATTTGTCAGACGTATGAACGACTGACTGGTTCGTCAGTAGCTGCTCACTTTGGAAGATTTAAGAAAATTATTTACACCATTGAGAAAATACTACATGCCATAGATGCCATCGGACTAAATTCACAACTTTCTGTTGCCCTTATCTCAATTTATTAGCAGGCTGCGCAGCACTTCTTCTTCTTCCATATTACTCTATAGTCAGCATCGAACTTCCTTTCTAGCTATATTATCTTCCACAGGAGCCATAAGACTAATTTTCTATGTTATTTAAAACTGTAGCACACTACGAAAAATAACATTTTAGAGGAAAACGGAAAAAAACCCTGTACAAAAAGACCTAGATTTTCCTTCGATTCTCACGTAAGACTTATCCCACTCCCATATAAGATATGACTTGCTATTTCCTAATATATTCCGCGATTGTGTCAACACATTACAAGCTCAATATATTCATATTAGCGTTCTTTCGAACCACAGAGTAGCCGCGTGTCGTACATCACGCTGGGTGTACTGCCTGTCAATTTGCTGGCTGTTTACGCAGCATGTGGATCTATCTGTATCAGTTAGAATGGCTGCCAGACGTATTTCGCGGTGCGTAAATAAGAGAGCGGAACCAGTTGGGTAGCAGCACTTAATAATAAATTTCTATCCAAGGGCGGTCTACGACGTAAGATGGCGGCGGGTACATACTCGCACATAGATTCCTTAGTTTTCTTGTTCAAGGACGAATCAAATCTTTTAAAAGGGCCTTCCCGCCTTCCTTATTCGCATTAACTAGTCTTTTTTATAGGCACGTATTTTTCAACAAGACAAGCATTTTTTCTTTCTTTCTTTTTCATTCCTTCATGTGGTTAGTTGACTTTCCTCATTCCTGCGTTGACCGACTTCATTCCTAAAAAGTAATATAAAAGTTTGTACAGTGACTAGATGTAGACATATCCATAAGCTCCTCTAAACTTTTCCCGTTATAGCTAGCAAGTTGAATGACTAAGGTTGCCATACACGGTTGATAATTATAGACTTCTCATTCCACGACAGCGAAACACATGTCGCACTGAGAATGACCAACATTTTGGGAAAGAGAAAATAAATGTCTTTCCTCTTTTGCTTAATGCGTTTGTTTATAATCAAATCGTACAAATACCATCGCTTATACATATTATCAACTACCTACTGCACCCTAAAAGGAGCAACAGAAGTCTAGTTTAGAACAGTCAATAATAGAAAATATCTCTAGAAAATAAAAGATTTCAAATCTATTAAACTTTTGGCAAGCACCGAGACTATTGCTGAATGACTGTACAAACTACTAAATTACTTCACTGAAGTCTAATGTCTCGTATTTCTTAATAGATTAAGATTACACGTATTAGTAGAACATTTTTAAGTCCTTTTTTTGTTTTGATTCAGATAAAAGTGCCCAGAAAACTATGCCACAAACCTCATTCACATTACAAAACTTATTTTTCTCTAACACGTCCCCATAAAACTAAAAGTATTAATATATCATTCGCCCAAGCATCTATTTTCAACGCTTTATTCCAAGTGTCCTTCTATTTTCCCACTAAATGTTATTACTTGAGCGCGTCGTTACATAAACTCGCGATCTCCTCTCACTTGGACCACCGCCACGACGACTGCCTTTGGTCCGGTGCCAAGCGTCTCGTGCGAACTGACTTTGTCTCAAGAAAAACTCGATTTGTGTCCCGTATAATGACCGAAACGAATTGTTATAGTTTTTTCTTGTCCCCGTTTCTCACTATAGTAGGGTAGCTCTGTTCTGGTTAATCACAGAATAGTTGCGGCAGAAGGTTTGTTTATATCGAGTAAAAGATGTTTTGAGACTAATTGAAACGTCTTATACCTTGCTAGTTGATACATGAATACATTTGCGGTCGGTCCAATAGAATCCTGTCAATATTATAGTCACCACTAATAAAATGCTTGAAAATCTGTCTTTGAATGACAAATAAACAACACATCATGCTTTTAATCCCTGAAGGGTTAAGCAGAGATGTACCTATAGTACACCCACATTTAGCCAGTTCGCCAACCTCAAATTCAAATTAAAAATAATTTATTGTGGATCATAGGTTCATAAGATGGTGTGTTAGTTACAGGTAAGTCTGCTATGTCCCGCCATTGAGGCATACAAAATTCACATTATAACCTCGCCCCCTAATACGTGGGACTTAAACATAGTTATGTTTAAGTCCTATGCCCCATACAAGTTATGTTTAAGTGCCACCAACCGGGCACAAATCCAGACTCTGACCTGCTACTGGGAAATTCAATTTAATACCACTTTGCCCGACCAATACTCAAATCCTGGAATCGACTCCCGGAGTCGATTCCATGATTAGAGTATTTTTGTGAAAATCATAGGTTTTATAAGTACCTAAGTTACGACTTACATAGCTTCTTCTTATCGACACGCTAAGAAGAAGATAAGTAAGTTGCTAAATCATTATTTTTAAGCATTAGACGATTAACCGCAACTTATTCAAAGCGACGATGTTAATGGAAAGAAATATCGTACGGCGTTTCTCAGAAAAATAAATGACTTCATTTATAGTGAGCCTACTGTTATATTAGCTCAGTGTCTTCATTTGCTTAAACAATTACTGTGTGTAACAGTATTAGTGCGCACATATTAACATTTATTTGTGCCGCCATTTTGTACAAAAGCCTTGTTTTTTCGCAACGTAACTTACGTAACGTTTACTATTCATATTTTAGTTTTATCTGTGCGATCGTTACGTTGTTTAGCTCCACAATTGTTTTCGCTATTTGTTACTGCTTTATGTATGGAATCGTTTAATGCTCTGATTTGGGTGTTATGTGCGAAATGTTTTCGTATTATTTTCGCTTACTTATTTGGTTCTGTGTTATATACGGCCGATGGTATGATATTTTTCTCTGGTGGCATTGTTTTTGGAAATAAATAAGAAGGATTTTTCACATTTTATAGATTATAGTATTTATTTAGGGTTGTACCATTTGTATTGCCACATGTATTTAAAAATATTTCTTACGAGGAATCATCATTCCGAAGACTACATAACTATATACACAGTGCAAGCTTTCCGTAAAACCAAGTGAGCTACGGCGTAGCACTGGGTGGGCTACGCCGTAGCACGCAGTACAAGTATACACGGAACGTAGCTAAGCAGATTTTTATACATTTCAAGAACAACATAATCTGGGTAGAAAAATGATTTAGAATGAAACTAAGAATGTGTGTTTTGTTATACAATAATACGCTTTTGTGTTGTTATTATTAATTGGGGTTAAATATAATGACCACCATAAAATGCTTTGATACCCTTAGTTCTTGCACTTCAAATTGTATTCGAACACCAAATGTAGTAAATGATCACTAAGTCTTAGCGAGCCAAGTAATGCGCTATTTCTGCCTAAATAAACCACTATGATTGCCATAAAATGTACATAGGTTTATTACCAAATAAAGTATTATGATGTCATATTAAGTTATGTCTCCGGCTTGCTGCAAACTAGATAGACGAGGTTAATTTAAAAAAAAACGGCTAGGTTAGGTTAGGTTAAAACTGTGACCTCCTACGCGCGAGCTGAGCAAGCGAAGCGAGCGGTGCCGCAGCAGCGGCTGGCGAGCGCCAGAAACGACTAGATTGTATAGAAAAAAAAAGTTGGAAAAAAAAAAGATTATTTTTTGCAGGCTGTCGAGAACCGAACAAGATTTATTTGGGGTCATTTTGCTTAAATAGGATAGCGAGATGTTCAAACTTTGGTTATAAGTTTACATTAAAATGCGGGTTTAATTTTGGTGATCATTTACTATTTTTCTCTATTATATGTTACTATATCTGTTTTGAGCTTATTATCTGTTCCGTGGTTTTGAGCACGGGTTTTGAGTATGAATGTCGATGGCTATAAGAGTAGGGGACGACCAAAGAAACGATGGATGGACTGTGTGAATGATGATATGGTTAGAAAGGGGGGGACTGTCGAGATGGCGGCTAATAGAGGAGTATGGAAGAAAAAGACATGTTGCGCCGACCCCAAATAATTTGGGATAAGGGCAGGAGAATGATGATGATGTTACTATATCTGGTGGTAAGTTAAACATAAGCTTTATTATTTTGTTCATTTATAAGTATTTTTTCAGAACGAATATGCAAAGATAGCATGAGTAAAAGCAAAAAAATCACAGATTAGTAGAGAAACCTTGTACGAAACTATTTGGAGCATTGATCGAAATAGAAGGCCAAAGCAATCACATTTGGCACATGTACCGCACACATTATCTTATGTTACGAGTTTAATCCCTTAGACCTCGATAAACACAGCTTAAAACTAAAAACAGACATATTTTATAGGTACACAAATAACAACGGTGACAATTTTGTGAAACACTAAAGTAAGACTGGAGAAGTTATAAATTAAGTTATTCAATCACTTAAAAGTAATTCCAGTCTAAAATCAAATCCCTGCGACACAAACCCGAAGCAACTAACGATTACCAGCGACCGGTTGAAACGAAACTCATTTAATATTTCATATTTCGAACAATCTACCTGCCACAAACTTCGTCACATTTCGGCCGCAGTCGGGACCGTTCGGGTGCTTTCGTCCGTCCGGTAACTCCTTCCGGATAATAACTCGTCAGCGATTCTTAATTTGGTAATAAATTCCGTTGTAGAATTGTTGCCATGAGTTCTCTTTAATTAAATTTAGTTTAGTCGATTTTGTTGAGTACTTCTTTGAGTGAGGTAGCTTCAAGAATATTGTTGCCAGTTCAATTATTTGAAGTGTTGACTTTCGGATACAATGAGGTTGGACTTGATGTTGTGAGAGTCTGATGAAACTTTACATTTAAAATACATGTGCTTTCTGGCAACGAATAAACCAGCTCATTTTCGCTAGAATTCACCAACAGTGTTTGAAATTATTGGCAGTAAAATTGACACCATCATAATTATGTGGAGTCAGTTACGTTAAAAAAAAAAAACTGAAAACGGATTTTAAATCGTATGTTAATCATATGTATTTAGTATACACCTGTGTAATATTCGGCACTGTTATTGATATGTGAGGTCTAAAGCACGGCGGTCATTAAACAATGACGATGGAGGACCGTAAGCTTCCAAGGTCATTTGAGAAGTCCAGTGTCTCACTAAGTGTAGTGTGAGGGGATTTAAAGATCAACGGCAGGAATATCAGCTCTGGCTTCATAACTAAAGGTCAGCAATTCAGTTTAAATTAAACCTTAACTAACAGTTATCCGTTGGATACTATAATTGTGCTGTTATCCACAAGTATTAATGGTGGCAAATTGAAACATTCCGAGCTCCGACAGCTCAACGAGAAATAGGGCGAGGTCCTGAAGACAGCGGAGTATATCGGGGCATGCGAGTTATGCCAAATGACATAACAACACGCTTGTATCTGAAGTGTTAGGCAGATGTGTTATATGCACCTCTTGCCTACATAAATCAATAAACTCTGTGAGTTTAAGGAAAAAAAAAACATAAGTATATATTACTTTAAGGGCTGATTTTTCCAACGCCAGATAATTTTATCGGAGGAATTATTTAGAATTTTTGACAGATAATCCATACCAAAACTGTCAGACGTCAGTTTAATTCCACGAATAAAAATTATTAGACCAGAATTTCGTTAAACCTATTGACAATGAATAAAATCAATACATCTCCAACCAATCAACTTGTTTTTTTTTGTTATTTTTTATGCGTAATTTTTGCCGCAAATAAATGTATTTTCATGTTGCTGTGGCACTCAACATTTACAGTTTTAAAAAAAGAAGAGAGAATTTCCCCACTACAAAGATTCATCCATTGATACCCTCACCGTAAAGACTTCAGCCACGCTCAGCGAAGGTCTAAAGCCAATACAACTTGCTACATCCAACACACGCGACCCGTCGAGGGATCATTCGGCATTAAGGCATGACTAATGAAAACCCCAAGGGTTATGGGTTCCGAGTCAATATCCTTTCCAGCCGCTTAACAATCTGACATCGCTGTTTAGTAAGCGCTGAGGTGCGCCCGAAAAGTTTTTTAATATGTTGCAGTTTTGATCGAAGCAAAGTTTTACGGTAAGTACTGGCAGGTATGCTTATAGTGAAACTATGAGATATTTCATGAAATTAAAACTCCCGACATAGTGTTGGAAGTTTTAAAGCGAGCAAATTATGAAAGGCTGAGAACTTTTTCTACTGATCACGTAATTAAAGACATTTGTAATACATAAAAAACAGTTACGCCATTTCTACATTTATATCCGTAATATTTATGGTGAACATAATAAGGGTATTCTATTCTATTCTATGCCAAACAAAGCTTAGTAAATTAAGTCAGGGTAATTAAATATTAAGAAAATTAACTACCAACTTAAATTGTCCGTATATTCAATTCACAACTGTCATTCTTTGACCGCTGTATGAAATTGCTATAACACGGTAATTTGACAACGGGTGTCAAATTGCTAAACGATTAATTTCCCTGACTTTACTTACAATTTAAGATAAAAGAAAGCACTTTGTAACCACCAGAATATTAAATCTACTCTAACACAATCAGCAAGTAGAAAAAACTGCTTTCCATTAAAGAATCAAAATCTACCTAACAAAAACCAAACTCCGTTAATCCACCTTTTAAAAATAAAAGCCGAATTCATCCGATAACAAACATCTCACTTCACTGGAAGCTCTTATTTCTCTATCTAACGTTGTTGTTATCTCGTTTTCACTTGAAGCTATCTAAATGAAGAATCGTCCGCGCTCGGTGCGACCTCGGCTCCACTCGGCACTACTCGACACCGCTCGGCAAATGTTTCTAATATAATTAAGTGAAATATCCCAACACTTGGCGCTCGTGGAGAGTGCTACTGATTTGTATTAAATTAAATTAAATAATCATTTACTTATTTTAGGAAGTTATTCCCATAATAAGCACTACAAATTACATAGAACAAACACAACAAATACAACACAAATTACATACATAACACATTAAAAAAGTTGTAATAAAAATAAAATTAAATTATAGTTATTAGGTTAAAATTCATTGGATTACATACAATTAGGATCAAACAATAAAACATAACAATAATCACTTAACAAATGGTGACGAACTGGCATGCAGGTGCATCCACCTCTCCAACATCACTGAGTCCCACCGCTCGGACAATACGCTCAGGATACTGTTAGTACTGCGTCGGAAGCGACTTAGTAGCGAGGCGCTCCACTTCCTAATAATAGCATAAAAGTCATCGGTTTGCGCCTGCGCGAACATCGTAGAAGCGCTGCAAAACCTCAGCAGCCCTAGCAGCACCCTAAACGCATTGTTGTACTGTACGCGTAAGGCACTGTATACTCGCCGCACATAGTTGGCCCATAGGCTGCACGTATAAAAAGACTGACAATAGGCTTTAAATAAGGTCACCTTTACTTGTTTAGTACAGCGTGCAAACCTGCGTGCCAACATGTTGCAGCGAACCGACAGCGCCCTACGTTCCCGCTCGGTGTCCTCATTGTCAGACAAGTTATCTGTGACCCAGTGGCCCAGGTATTAGGTAGGTCAGGTATTAGTAAGATGGTTATGATAAAAATTGCTTGATTTTGAATAATTATGTAAATGAAAGTCGGGGTGGCCTCTCATGCTGATTGCCTCTCATGAGGCTTTGGGTTCAAATCCGGGAAATTACCAATTGGAGGAAATTATTCAATAGATAATGAATGAGTTTTAATTTCAGCACGTATTATGCAGTTCCTCATATCTTTAGGTAGTTCAGGTTTTGATATTCTACAAAATCTCCTTTTATAGTGCAACAAAAGACATAATGGGAGCTCACGGTTATTAAAATCAATTTACCACTATATGCCAAAAAGTAATAGACAAATCATTTATTTTTATTTGTCACATGAAATATACTTCTGAACGTCAAAATTAACAAGAAACCCCTCAGTTGCTCTTTGAAAATGTTTCACTATAGTTATTTTGTATACATATCTTTATTTATTTAATTAACAACAGTGACGATAATTATAATTATTATGTGAAGACGACGTGAACTTAAATCCATTTAAAAATCTTTATCACGTTACATAAAATAGCGACACAAACCAAAGGTCTGACACTACAACGGTCCCCCAGTCCCCAAGCGGACGACAGTCCCACCAGGAGTCACGAATATGTGCATACCTAGGTACAATATGTACATACATAGGTACAAAATGTACATACATAGGTACAAAAGGCCGACGAGCTCCGTTACGGCTAAGTTATACCAGCCGCACGGGTCGATCGATCAGGTTAAGCTACGCTTGCCGCGGTCGGTCAGGACCATCTTTACATAGCGAGACCCCTCTGTGCCTCGGAAAGCATGTTAAGCCATTGGTCCTGGCTGTCAATTTTGATACTCGTTACGTCGGTCGTCAGAAGTCCAAAAGTGTGACAATCAGTCTTTCCAAGGGCTATCGTGTTACCCAGTTATCTTGTTACCCAGTAACTGGGTGTGTGGAGGTCAGATAGGCAGTCGCGATATATATATACGACGGCACGGTTGGCGCAGTGGTTAAGCGATTGACTGCTGCGCTGCGTGTCGCGGGTTCGATTCCCGCACGGAACAAATATTTGTATGACCTACATGTATTTGTTCCGAGTCTGGGTGTTTTTCTATCTATAATATGTATGTATTTACAAAAAAAAAAAAATGTATATAAGTAGTTTATCAGCCATCTTGTTACCATAACACAAGCATTAGGTTGCTTAGCTTGGGACAAATGGTGCTGTGTGAAATGTCCAGGGATATTATTTATTTATTTATATTATTTATACGGTCATGAAAACAGAAGGCTAATTCTCGTAATTTAAAACGTTCAAAATCTAGTCGCAATCTCATCTCAGCGACAAACAAATGTCAAAAACTTGTCAAAATGTAGGGAAATTAGAGGTATTTTTGACAGATTGAGACTGAGATCAGACTGTGAAAATTACGAGAATTGCCCCTCTGGTGTGCGAGCGTTTCCACTTGTTGTATGATGGAGTTGACCTTCTGTGGCGCTGGCGACTAAGATACTAACTTTAGAGTTGGGTCGCTGTCCGCTAGAGTTGCAACTCACCCTGAGTTTTGGAAGGTGAACCGGGTTGCGGCTTAAACGTACTGGTGTCATTGGTATTAGGTTTTCTTCAGGACTCTTTAAAGTCATATAGTCTATGCATATTTTTCCCTTCTTACCTAGGCTTAAATAGCATGCTATAATCTACCACACGGGCCCAGTGCGGGTTGGTAGATGTCACACGTTTTCAACTTTTTTTGTTTCTTGGACAGACCGGTTTCCTCCTAGTACATATTTTCCTTTACCGTTTTGAGAGCAGTTGCGATGAAATTATTTACACAATGTAAAGCGTCTGTCTGGGTTCGAACCGACGACCCACAACTCGTAAGTCGGGGCCGTTACCACTGGGCCACCGCTGTTTGCCAAGCTTTAAATGCTGATAAATTAATATTGAAATACATCATAATTATATTGTATATTGAGCTAACAGTGGAAAATAAATACCTATTAAAAATTTGAAAAGACTTCTTTCGAGGAATGTTTTTATTAAATCAAACAGTTTCAATCAGTTTATATTGAAACTTCTAAGAAATGTATGAATTCATACATTCCTTAAAAACTTCGAAACGTTTGACATAATTTAACGTTTTTTGGCTAACTTGTCTCCAATCTCCAAAGATGTTAATTTCTAGGGCAACCAATTTGTAAAGAGACAAAAAAATTTATGAAATTATATTATTTTATCTTCGAAGTGGGAATATTTCTAAGAAATATCACCTTTGAAATGCACGTTTAAGTACCTAATCGATAGCCGTTTTGTATTCTAAAAATATACGCTGAACTTGTACCTGCAAGTTAAACAAAACCTCCGACGCCAACGTAAATGTTGCCTGAAGCTGACTTACTTCTCTCAAGTTTCGTTCCGTGTACTTTAGCAACATTTCAAATAAGAGTCTGAGAATCTCCTGAAAATGTGCTCAAAATGTTTAACATTTTCGAGTAAAAATATTTAATAAGACCAAGAGCCGCAACAAAGCCACGATCGGAAGACTTAAGATTTTCAAAGTCAATAACCTTAAATATATTGCGACGACCAACACATTTCCATAGACAAACAACTTCAAAACCAGTTAACTGAAGGTAACACAATCGATTGTGTACCACAAACAAAGCCCTACTTTTTATTTGACTCCCAAATACCGGCAACAAATAACTTCGGACCTCACCTTTACCCAATCAGGGGCAACGGTCAAAATTGGCATAGTTCAGGATCGGTGGACCACTAGGGAGTGTATTTAACAAGTATTTGGGCTTTCGAGCCGGATGAGAGATTCAGAGGGCTACGTGGGGCTCGCGGAGGTGGTGAGAGGAGGGGGGAAGGTTTGTTTAGAATGCCGATCCATTTGAGTATAATGCCGTTAGTAATTGATGTAAGTGGAGTTCTGAATTGTTATTTAATGGACATTAATTTCAGGGTAGTTAAGTTGTTTACGAATTGATTTAGGTGTCCTTTCGGTGGTGACTGCCAACGCGTCCGTGAGGGTAAGGTGGTCGATTCTTAGATTGATCTAATATTTATACTACTTTATAATTATGTTAAACTAGCTATGGTCAAGGTTTCGATTGCTTGTGGTGATTGTTCATAATAATTGTTATAAACTTATTCAATGGCGTTAACGTAAACTTCAATTTGTATAGAAACTGAAATATCCTCGTGACAGTAAGGGTCGACACAATTACCCCATGCATATTGGCGCACGGCAACGTAAACGTGATTCAAACTCGCACTAGGTACAGTGGGGGTTAGAAGTCGAGTGGCATTGTCACGAAGAAATAGATTGACACTTTTGTTTAACTTACGACCTTCTTTTAATGAGTAATTTCTATACTCTATAGTATAGGTACACACACACACTCTATACACACACTCTCACATTCGTTTGCAATTACTTTGCATAATCACGCTATTGACTACAGTACCTTCTCATGTTCGTCTTGTTCACTTATTCGTAAAATTTTATCATTATACCCACAGAAATCTAAATAAACAAATTATAAGGTAGACGGATGCAGTTAACTTGCGAGTCATTCACCGCGACTAAATAGAACGTTATTTGTTTTTGGTTGGTGGTTATACTTGTTATTGTAGATTAGTGACGTGTGTTTAATCTATTAGCGGTGTTGTAGTTCATTTTGCAAAGAAAAAAATGCAAGGAAATTTAAGTACTTATTGAGATGAAAGCAGATATTATTGCGCTGCGTAAAAGTGGACTTAAATTATATTACAGAAATTTGATGAAACCGGACTGAGTGTGAGTATTATGATTTAATTATTTTATCGATTTTTGTTCTAATTAAAGTATAACTGCTGATCATTTCAGTTATTTTAAAAAAAAATTAAATTAAAATTAAAATTCATTTATTTCAGATAACTAATTGATCCATAATTCCATACAGTCCGACTTAAAATTAAAATAAATAAATATAAGATTAAATTAAATTAAAAATTACAAATGAAATATTTAAATTAAAAATAAAAGAGATTAAAAATTAAACAAATTAAATTAAAAATCAAAAAAACTACAAAATTAAATTTAGATACATTTAAATTACTCGCTTAATAAAGGATCTCCATATCGGAGAAGAGATTCTATCTGCTAGTCTTCAGAATTCCGTTGCAGCTGCCACGCATTCTGCAGATCAGGGATACAGTTTTCTTGCGGATGACTGCATGAAAGCCATCCGTGCGATACAGCGCAAACATCCCCGATGCACTACAGAAGCGAGGCAGCCCCAACATCATCCTGAATATGTTGTTATACTGGATGCGCAGGACATCCAGCGACCTTTTGGTGTGACTGACCCACAGATTTCCCGTATAAAAGCTTTGACAATACGCATTGAACAAGGTTATCTTTACTTGTTCAGAGCAGCGGGAAAATCTGCGGGCAGCTCTATATCCAGGTCGTCTTCAAGACCTTCGGTAATTAAGTGCCCCAAGTATTTAAATTTCATGACACGATTTATGCACAAGCCATTTAGGGTTATATTATGTGAATACTCGGGGCTTCCACCGGTGGCCCTGAAGATCCTAAATTTCGTTTTTTGGACATTGTATACAAAGCCATGTGCACCAGCATATGCCTCACATACTCGTAACAACTCTCTGAGACCCCTTACCGTCGGGCTCAGCAGCACCATGTCGTCCGCGTAGCTGAAGTTGTTGACGCAAACGCCATCTATCGAACAACCGACACGCTTGCTACCGAGCTCGACGATGAGGTCATTTATGTATAGGTTGAAAAGCTTGGGTGACGTCAATCCTCCCTGTCTCACCCCGCTTTCTAACGTATACCTAAGCCTCAGAGAGTGTATTATTCCACCTCACAAAATTTGTTTGGTGAAAATACCAGTATTTAAACACATTCAGCACCCCCACCGGTACACCCGCGTTCTCCAACTTTCTCCAGAGTACATCGTAACTTAAGAGACAAGGTTTTGGAGAGGTCAAGGAAACAGGCATATACCGATGTCCTGCGGTCCATGTAGTATTGGACAGTATGCTTGAGACCTACGATGGCAGCTTCCGTGGATAGCCCGGGTCTAAACCCAAACTGCGCGTCATGTAGTTTAATGTATTTATCCAGGCAGGAATCAAGCATACTCGTACCGTCCAGCACTTTAGCAACTATCGTTGCTAGAGATATGGGCCGGTAGTTCCTCCCGTCCGAGATATCCCCAGTCCTGTTCTTCACAATAGGCACTACGATGGTTTTCATTAAGTCATGTGGTAAGTATGAGTGACTCATGCACATCGTGAAAAACACGGCCAGGACCCTCGGCAGGTGAACCCCGCATGCCGCAGATGCTCCACACTAAGCCCATCGTGACCGGGAGATTTCCCGCCTGTCATTCTCTTTAAAACGCATCTTACATGACTAGCCGTAAAATGTACAGTCGACTCCTCCCCCTCATATCCGGGCTCAGACCTAATAAATGACGCTGAAGGGCCCAACTAGGAGCGCACCTTAAAATGTTCCCTGAACATATTCGCAATATGGACTGGGTCGCTTTTTCCATTTACACTGACCGGGAGGCCGGGCTTAACTTCGTGCTTTCCAGTACCTTTCTAGAAATTAGAGAAGTCCTTTGCCGACCTGTGTTTAGCCAGGTCCATCTTTAGCTACTCTTGATTATTCTAGCACCACTTCAAGCGACTTTTGAACATTTTACGCGACTCGAGCATTTCGTCATAAATAATGCCTGAAGTAGGCCGGTTGCATGCTATCCACGTTTCGAACTTAAGTCTGGCCACTCTTGTGCTGCACCTTTATTTAATTTTATGTCACGCCTCCCGCTAGACCCACCAGCGGCATTACTCAGGATTTCCACAATATTGTTATACAACCTATCCAATACAATTTTGTGGTCATCCAAGCTGCATGACCCACGACTGCATTCCGTGAATTCGGTGGGAAAATCAATGGCTCGAAAAGCGTTGTTACATAGTTTATGATAAGTTTTGATCTGTGTTTCATCTCTCCCACCCCATACAACCGAGTCACGTCGCACGTCGCTCGTCACCAACTTAGGCCTTACCACAGTTATGTCACAACTAATAAGTAAAGGTAAATGATCCGACAAGTAAACATCTTCTATAACACGTACTCCGACTACAGTTTGCCCGGTCGATAATGACACGACACAGTGGTCCAGCCATCGCCTGCAGCCATGAGCATCGCTAACAAACGTGTAAGTATTAGTCTGTGTGCCTAACTTTTCCAAGTCAACACAGATCCAGGATTGATCCGAACAAAAATTAATCATTTCATTACAAAATAATTCGTGAGGGTGAGCATTAAAATCACCTAAAATAAACAAGGTTTCAATATTTTCACTAGCTACTATTGCACCTATTTCACCCAAAACCTCCGTCATAATTGGTAGATTATCCAGTGAGTTAGTCTGCATATACACGGAAAAAACAATAATGGAACGTTTTATACAGGGTGTAAGGAGAACGCTTCTGAAGCCAGAACGTAGATTATATACAACCTATATGCAAACGGATACCACTAACCTTTCGCTTTAAATTAATTATTTTCAAGACTTCATATTTCGCAAACACGCAATGGAAACCGTACAAAACGTGGGGTCACTGACACGCAAGGCAACGTCGCGCCACCGCGCGTCTCGCGTCGCGTGCGCCGAGCGCTCCGTACGGCCGTCACGGGATTTATACGGAATTTTCAAACACCACTTTGAAAATGCCTAGGTACAAAACTTCACGAAATTTTGAATTTTCATCACATTCGTAGTCCACTGTTAAACATTAAAGTTGACAGAGGCATTTTACATACCTGTCTAAATTCTTTGCGATCTTATGAGGTTTGGCTCGAACTGCGCTCCATACATTTCAATACATAGCTGGGCCCGTCCCTGTGTCGAGCCGTGAACACGAGACATTAGTGTAGGATCCTCAACACATTCTGCACGTAGTTTATTAAACACGCTCACTATTCTGCTCCCCATTTCATCAGTACTGTCACATTCCCGATCAAACACTCTTTCTTTCACATACCCTCACAAAAAGAAGTCCAAATGTGTTAAGTCGGGTGAACGAGCTGACTAGGCGTGCGGCCCCAGCCTTTCGATCCAGCAGTCATCAAAAAGCTCAGTGAGACGCTCGCCACGGGCTTTTCCTAAACACATTAAAATGTTGCCGTATGTCACGAGCACTACACGTATGCCTCAGGCATTGTTAAAAACAACAAAAAAATATTACTAAAAAATAAAACAGCACTAAAAACGTAACAATAATAACTAAACACAAAACTAACAAAACAGTATTATTACGATTCAATGGCTATCGATCGATTAACGCACGTTCGCTCATGAACCGAGTCGGAAAGGAACTAACTAAGTAATGAAACTAGTTGTTGTAATTTAGTTTTTGCATATTATGTCGATTCTCTATAGTTTTAGCTATACACCCTTTTTTTATTTTGGTGTAGCTGCAGTAGTTTACTAGATAATAAGCTGTATATTGGATATGGCACGGGGCGCTTGCGCGCAGAAATTCCGTTCTCGCGGCTGGACGTTCAACACTACTGCAGCTTCGCCGCGTGGACGTTTGAGTGGCTAGATTACTGAGGAAGTACTATGAAGATCAAACATGCCGCCTGCATGCGATGCCAGCCGACAAAGGATACCGCCGCGCGGTGCTGCTGACGCGGCGACGTGGAGTCAGATAGCGGTGTCTTTTGTTGTGCAAAGATCAACAAATTACAGAGGAGAAAATGTTAAAAGAATAATTATGAAATCAGAAACCAATTTTAATTGTTACAAAATTGTAGATACTTATACTTTATTAGGTACAAAACTGTTTTCATATTTCTAACTTTAGAAATAAGATTTAACGGGTTTCTTAGATTAAATTAATTTGCCACTTTAAATTGATTGGGTTGTTTACTAAATGAAGGATACAGTTATTGTAATAAATGAGAGCGTGTCGTGTGACTCTAATTTTTTACATTGACATAAAGTTCAAATTCAATTGAATCACGCGCGCTAGTTGCTTCAAACTGTACACGCGATCTTTTACTTTATTTCATTGACTATCGATTATCGACTTACATACAAAACTGTTATTAAATACACGACACAGTGCATCAATTTAAAACTGTTGACGCCTCTGTAATGTTTCTTCCTATTTATTTTGGCGGCACGTCGCATCGCGCGTCACGTGGACTTGGGGTCGTAAGCCGCGCAGCTGTCGGTGAGCGCGCGCGCACTTTGAACTCGAGGTCATGCGCAAGCGTCAGATGATACTTATTCGCGAATACATTGCTTATTACAGTTGTAAAGAAAAAAAATGTGTTTAATCGCAAATAATGGTTTCATTTAACTGTTCTCGCAGCATAGTGTACGAAAAATGCTAAAAAAATAGGTAAAATTGTTCATTTTTTTTTAGATTTTTTGATGGTATCGTATCGAGAATCAGTAGCCCTATCACCTGTCATCGTTTTCGGAAGCGTACACCGTGTATCTATCATAAAGCCTAAATAGAAGAAAAGAAAATTAATGATGAATATAAAATATAACATTAAGTATAATAATAATAGATATAGGTAATACGTAACATTTCTATTTTCAAAATAATTTGGTTTCAAATTGGTAATATTCGTATTTTGCTAGTAGCCTAACAGTACTCTTTTTTTTGTTGTAGAGAAATACCTACTGTGAGTCGGAGGGTCAAAAGGTATCAGGAAAAGCCTTGCCAGTCGAAAGCGAAGTGAAAGGCCCCGGCTAGTCAGTGAATATGAAACAAGTGGTTTCATACCAACGAGATATTTTGCCGAATTATTCGACACATCTTTACGAACCGTTCGCCGTGCAAACCGTTCGCCCTTATTTGATTGAAAAACATAAACAAGAACGTTTACATTTTGCGAAACAGCGAACAGGAAGCACGGAATGAGAGATCTGATGAGCAGTTGAAGTTGCATTGCATGGAAATATGGGAACATTTAAGAGGAACAGATACATGTTTCAATTTTGTTGGATTCATGCGCCAGCGTTTACTTGATAGCATTGATAATAATGGGGGTTATACAAAGTACTAAGTTATAAATTACAAATGGATTTTAGTAATTTAATTAAAATAATATTGTGTCATTTCCGTAATAAGGATTATTTTGAGGTTTAGCTTCAATCTTCTTTTCATAGTGAAAATGAATACTTAAGTCCTAATAATAATAATAAATTTATTTATTTCAGGTAAATAAAACCCATTCATAGTACACGTATAAACTCACATTAAATAAAATCAGATATAATTAAACGGAAACAAAATAAATCGAAATAAAATAAATAATCAAAACAATAAAATTAATGTAGAAATAAGAATTAATTAATAAATAATCACAAAATAAAATTAATACATAATCCCAAAATAAAATCAATAAATAATCACAAAATAAAATCAATAAATAGTCACAAAATAAAATCAATAACTAAATAATTACAAAATAAAATCAATACCCTCGTATTGATTTTATTTTGTGATTATTTAGTTATTTGATTTTATCTCCAACACTGCTACAGCAACATGTCTGCTGGAACAATGCCGGATGAAGAGGCAGTCCAGCCTTCCCGCAATCATCATGAGTACGATGTTGGGGCTAACCCGTGCCCTGCGCGCCAAAGACGCGGCGCGCTTGCGCATGGTCGCGTGGAAACAGTCGGTGCGCGTTTCTGCGAACATACCCGAGGCACTGCAGTATCGGGGTAGCCCCATCACCGCCCTAAACGCGTTATTGTGCTGGACGCGGATGGCGCTGTAACTTCTATTAGAGTAGTGAGCCCACAGCCTGCACGAGTACAGCGATGTACAGTACGCTCTAAAGAGCGTAACTCGGCGACTTGGCCACCCTGTGAGCGTCGCTGACATGTTTTTTCCACCCGGCTATGCGTGGACCACCCCCGCCCTTCCCCGTGCTTCCCCGACTGGCCACTGCCGCGTCACGGAGGGCAGTCACAATGCCAGAGTAAAGCGCATCCAGAATAAGCCTGTGCTCACGGTTACTACAAAAATAATTAGCACAGTTCACACACTCAGGAGGGAAGTCAATATCTTTAAGTCGCTTATGACACTCTTTGGCCTACATGAGAACTTGTTATAATATTAGGCACCTACGAGATATTTCAAGCGGGCCCAAAGCATAAACAATAATAACTTACAGCATTACTTTTCACATACGTTATAATATAAATTGCTGTACCATAAGACAGTGATCGCTTTGGGCCCCTCCTGGGAATACATGGAATAATAAAGGTTATATAGGAATATTTATTGTTTGTTCGGGTGATACCTTATTTCGTGTGACGGCTGTCTCTGGAGGCCTGGGGCTCGAGGGCTGCCTGGCTTTGGTGATGGATAACTACTACAATATATTGTATTACTAGCTGCGCCCCGCGGTTTCATCTGCATAAGTTTCGATCCCGTTGGAATATTGTTTATTGTGTGCACGTGTTCTCAAGACCTGTGCTGAAACTAGTTGTAAAAGGGTGTCAAGTTTAGTCATCCTCCGCAGAAAAGGAAGAGTCCTCCGACCAGACGAATATTGTGTCTGGAGGGCAACTGCCCGACGGTTGATGTCGGGAAGTTGTATATATTATTATTATGCTGGTCGTGCGGTAAACTCTGCTTGCACGATGCAGCATTTTGCGTGATGTCAATGTGATGCTTAGATCACTTGTGACGACATAGACCAAAAGAATATCATGTTTTAAAAGCACAAATGGACGAGTTTAGCTGTCTAAGGGCAAAAATTGTTAATTCCGGGTAAGGCTTTGGCCGCATCAAAGACAAAGTCTTTGATTTCGTGAATCATTAACGTCTCTTTACTAATCAATGGCGCATACTTGGTTTATAGGGACAGGTTTTTAGATCGAATAGATTTCCTTAGTAGGAATCCTAGGACGAATGTAGTTTTTAACATTTCATCGACATAATTATAATAAAATACTCTTGTAATAAATAAATTAATTTCTTCATACGAGTAGTTATGAATAGTTCCAGTGTGCCTCAAAGGCGTATCTTGGGTTTGAACCCGAGCTTACATAAGTTTAAAGCTCGCCATTTGTCTTCTTCAATAGACGATAGTGACAAAATGTATCTGTAAAAACTACTATAAAAAATGCTGCGTTGGAATTTGCCGCTATAATAAATACAACATCTAAATAAACATTCGGTAAATGGATTGAGATAGTACTCATACCGAGTTACAAGAATCTCTTTAACTAAAGCGGTCATATCAACTTGTTGAAGCAAAACAAAGACAAACCAATGACCGGTAAATGTGTCCCATAACTAAAATAATATTCAATAACATACACCCTGTATTGCTTGAACAAGCACATCACAAACCCTTCGGATGCCGCGAGAGACTCTCAAAGCATATCAGTACCCAATCCCGTTACGAATTGAAAATAAAAAGAACATTATATTAACGTACACACCGGGGCCGCAATAGTCCGCAAAATGTTCGCTTATCGCTGCCTTTCATTTAAAAATAAAGCACCTTCGATGCTCCGCAAGCCTTTGAGACGCGTACCTAAAGACCAGATGCTTCACACTAAAAGAAACTCTATCCTGATACACACAAAGTTGAATTTAGAATGGGGGAAGGCTATGGATTGGTACGCTTTGCACATTTGAATTTGGTCCAATGAATATATTCTAAATCTGTAGATAAGCAAAATGGATCTAGACAGACTGATATTGTGAGGGTCGGGAGTCGGGAGCAAATGGTGGATTTGTAACCGGCACTGTAGTTGGCAAGGACGCCTACGTGGATATCTGTTGGAATTGTTCGGGTAGGGCTGGCGCCTGGATTTCGTTTGTAAACTTAGTAGATTTGATCACGTTTCAATAGCTTGAACTTTATTCTCTCTTTTTGTTTTGGTTCTATTTACCAAGTTTTTCGTTTTACCTGGGTTTTGATAAATAAAAACGTGAAAGTACTTTTTCAGAATACTCCAAAACAAAAATGTAAAATAGTTACATTATTCAAAATAATACGTAAACGTTTTACTCAGTTCATAAGTTTGCAGTTCATCGTGAATTTCGTGTTTGTTCCTTTTTCCAATATGTATCTCAATTTTTCAATCCAGACCAAAGACTTAAATAGTACGTACACGAAATATCAACCAGAGCTCAGCCCTCAATACTACAGCCACAAAGAAAAAAGAAACAGTCAAACAATTCCTCCGTACGACCATTTCACTTAAATATTTCCGAAGAGTGGCCGTGTCCCTAAAATATCAATAATACATACTCACTACAGTAGAATCCACGATCACATCCCCGTACCACTTCGACCATGAGGTCGCAGGCAAACGACATGAAAACCTTTCACACAAACCATTGCGCGCTACACTCAGGGGACAATCGACGCGTCTCTATTTACGCTTACATAGTTCGAATATTTTTTTATTTGTAGGTAAACTGATTCCTTCATCTTCAAGCGACCCTTGCTTGAAGATGAAGGAATCAGTTTTTGTGAAAATGTGGTAGATGAGCCAACAATAGAGCTGTCGAAGTGCCACTGCCCTAGTCGAAAAGTTATTTCTTTGTAGACTAAGGTCTTTCCCTACAGGAAAATATTTGAAGAGAGAGAGATACTAGATTTAAGTATTGTATTACAGATAGTTTCTCAGGGTAAACACTTGAGAATAACACCTTTTTCTAGATATTTCATGAAAAACAATAAACATACGTGAACAGCAATTTCATTGATTGCATTATTTCCACTGAAATAGGCATTATTCCCCGTCGCGTTATCAATCCGAAATCTTTCATTACAGCTACATAATAAAGGGGATGTGTTATGTTATGCAATACATTATGCCGAGGCGCGGAGTTTATCTAGTGGGGGAAAACACATGACAATATAAAACAAAACAAAAGTTGTGCTTACAAATGACGCAGCATTTTCCTCCCTTTCTCTTTGAGGGCATAGTTTCCGTTATTGTTGTTATCAATACAGATAAAGTTGATCAAAGTCATACTTTCTGACTGCGTGACAGTGCAGTTTAGCTGAACGTATCCATTTTACTGTGTTATGTATTTTTGTGGGACATAATTGTAGCGTTTACGACAATATTACCAAACACGCTCTTTTCTGTTACTATGATCTCATTTCCTCTCTACTGATATAAAAAAAAAATTACTACCTGAGAGCAGTCATGTGGCAATCGCTTTTAAAGTGTTTTGTATTTTTACAACGACTTTCAACAGAATTGAATTGATATATGAAAGCTATTCGGTAGCTTGTGTCAATCCTACATATTCAGTTTTGCGGTAGCTTAAATTTTTTTTTTCCAATATGTTTTGATTTAATGTCACTTCGTCTTTAAATAATAATAAATAAATAAACTTTAATTCAGGCTAGGTCCATACATTTTTTTTTTTAATTCTTTCTTTTTCTATGTCCTCCGCTGGTAGTTATTGTCCTACTTCAGAGCAAACGACTCTAGTACAGAACAGCGCGCTCTAGTACAGATGAGCGTTCATGATTCCGTATATCGTAAATATAGATTTTGGATCTAGCAGCCAATTTCAGTTAATTGGTAATATAGCAATTATGATAACCATAGAAAATATTATAGGCCACCGCCGAACCACTAATTTGGTTTTGGTTTACAACATTTATAAAAGAAATGGTGTCGCGTTTATATTCACAATATTTTGCGGTCGAAACAATACCAGTATAACATAAAATGAAAATAATCATGTTTTGTAAGTGATGACCAGACTACGTGAGATACAAAATATCGCCCTACGCCTTATGCAACAAAGACGAGCACCTTATGAATCTTCGACAAAGATAATGATCAATTGGTGCCCAACATAAAGGCTTGCCTAGTTTGGGCACAATGTAAAATCTCTGTAATGTTTTGAGCAATTAAGTTTTTATTATTATTAATTTAAGAACCATTGTTGTATGTTTTCTAGAACATGTTTATTTGTTCAGGTTGGTCTTGATCGATATGACTAAACTCTAGGTTTAGTCAACCGAAAGCACAGTTTTAATACAAAAGTTTTTTTTTGCTTTCACACGCATATAAAGAAGGCATTTAGAAGACAGCTTTTTTAATTCACTGTTTACAAATTAAAATGAACATGATATTAGTCTCAACCTCAGCGGTATATATTTAAGAAAGTACCGCCGTACCTGCCAGTTTATATCCTCCTCTACAATTTGTTCAGCTCTACACAGTACATATTTATGATGCTCTGTTTTTATTCCAAATTCACTTAACAATTTGTTTTTAATAAAAATGTACGTTTCGTGCGAACACCGTAATACGTTAAAAGCCTTTTGTTATTTATCACGTAGCTGTTATATTATTCTCGTTCAATATATCGTACGTTTGAATATGAAAAGTATTCGTATACTTACTATACTTGCTGATGTCGCTGTGTTCCTTGCCAATAAGTAGGTAATACAGTACTAAGATAGCTATCACGACTGAAGTATTAAAATTCAAAATAACTTAACATCACATCTGTTTTCCCGAATGGGTGGGCAGAGGTGTAAAAAATTACACCCACGCTATGTTAGACTGCTTTCGCACTTAGGCGACTTTATCGGCGCGACAGACGCGCGACAGTCGCCCAGTCATAATTTCATATTATAAACAGAAACGTGGGGCGGCCGCACCGTGCGCTCAGTGGGTGATGAGTCAGTGTTGCAAGCGCACATGATTATAGACTGCAAAATGAACGAATCTGACACCGAACGATTAGATCTAAACTGCGGCGTGGCAGCCGCGCTGCTATCGCGCGGCTGTTCTTATAATGTGAAGGTATCTGCTTCTGCCGCGCTACGAACGCGCTGCTAACGTCTTAATGTGAAAGCGGCCTTAGTTATGTTTAAGTCCCATGTAATAGGGCACGAGCCTATTGTAATAGGGCACGAGCCTATTGTAATAGGGCACGAGCCTATTGTAATAGGGCACGAGCCTATTGTAATAGGGCACGAGCCTATTGTAATAGGGCACGAGCCTATTGTAATAGGGCACGAGCCTATTGCCATCCACCGGGCACAGTTCCAGACTCCGTGCTGCTACTGAGAATGTATCATGGAAAAACCCAATAACACTGTGCCGACCTGGGAAACGTACCCAGGACCACATGCTCAACAGCAGCGCTGGCGACCACTAGACCAACGAGACAGTCGAAAACACATGATGTTACAAACACAAATGGTTTCATGGGGCCTTTTGGTTGTGACAATCATCATTCCTTTTCCTCATATTAAATTTCTTTTATTCTCCTCACACAAACAGCCTCACGATCCCAGCGACCTTAACATCTTTTGTCGAGTCTTTCACTCGCTAAATCTCATGCACTTTGGGACATAATCTTCACAATTTTTCGGTGACACCCCTTCCTTAATAGCCGAGCTACGAAGTGTAGCAAGGTAATGTCGCACGGGGGTAAGCATGAGTATCAGCGAAGTGAAGTTTCCCCCTCGGGCGCAGTACTTAAAAGACTATTATGTTATCCGGGACTTAATAAGAGTTGAGGCGACGACGCGGAAGACATGTGTTCTACCTACGTGTCGTTGGTTTTCGTTAAGTGAGGTGAATAGAGGTGAATAGAAGTGAGGTGAATGATATTGAATTGTTCGGTAAAGAAACGAGGTACCTTTTAGACCAGTCCACATTACCTAACTGGATGAGCTTGTTATTTAACGTTATGAAGACTTAGTGACACACGTTATAATCGATTTGCATCGATGATGAGCAGGGTCCGTGGTAGCACCAACATGACTGTCCTCAGAACGTTATCTTGCCAAATTGATAGTTCATTTACTGGGTAGGAATAGGAGGAGGCTTTAAGTAATTATCGTGAAACTTGTTTTGTTTACTTATAAATTACTGACACCTGTTAAGTCTCCTCTGCAGCTTACATAATTCACCTTTATTTTTGTTATTGTGTGTACTACTAACAACCCTACTAAAGCCTTTTTGTAGCTATTTTATGGATAAATTAAATAATTAAATCCAATTTATTAATTGATGACATTGAATACATATTTTTGTAGGTATTTCCAATATTCCCAAACGCGTTTACTATAGTTTTAAAACTAAACCGACGAAAAATGAAACTCTAAAGCAAAAAATAAACATTTAGTGTAACTATAACTATATAACTTCTTCTGGGCAAGCTCGTTCCACCGTAGATCTCATCCCTGCCTCTGGGCTGGATTGAGGTCAAGAGTGAGCCAATTGTCAATAAAAAAAAGCTCCTAAAATTATGTATGTACATAAATTACAAATGTTGAGCCGGCGCCAAACAAAGATCAACGCACACCCGTCAGGCTGCCGTCACTTTACTTGGCGCTTTTGTGTTTGTTTCGAAACAAACACAAAGGAGCTCATACTCAATGGAGTATGATCTCGCACCTAATAGTATGGACTTCCCTCAACGGACTTCCGTCTCCATCATCAAACCTTCGAATACAGTCATACCCCGGGTAGGTCGAAAGTTCCCATCAAGATAGATGAAATAAGCCCAAACACGATTTAACAGCTGTAAACTATTGAGGAGTTCTCTCAACTGTCTTGCATCTCCATCATCAGATCAACTTTAAGTCTCTATTCTGTTGAAGCGCCATCAGAACTACATACGTATGCCAAGTTTCAACACAATCGGTTCACAAGTGAAAATACAGTCGGTGGAAAATCAATCAATCTCTAGTTTTCTACAGTTAAGGGTGGATTTTGGTTTTCGTTTTTAAATGAAAGCAATTTCAATTTCCTTACCAATAAAAAAGAATAATTTAAATCGGACCACCCTGTAAAAAGTTATGCGTGTGCCTTTTCGTCGTCATTTTCATCGGTTAAAAATAAATACCTACTATCGAAAAGATTTAACCGCTAACAATACGAACAATTTATACATAGGCGAAGTTATCGTCAAAGTTCCGAGTAAAAAAACATCATGTCAGGTTTGCGCCTAAAGTTGAAGGATATCCGTTTTATGTAGCAATTATATACTCCAATCTTATGGAAGTCCAATAAAAACGAGAACCACTCACAAATACTAAAACCTTCCACTTCGAAGCACATAAAAGTATTACATAAAAACAAAGCCAGTAACGGGAGAGGCACAGCCTGCTTTATGGAGTGTGCATGCGATAACAATTTAATTTACGTGGACAGCGACGAGAATGAGATGTGACGGGCAAAAAGGATGCGACGTCATCCGGTTAGCTGTGCTGGGTTGTGCTCGTGTGTCGTATAACTAGCGAGCGGTATTGGTAGGGAAGCTGGTGTTTGATCAATGCGGAAAAACTAGCTGGGTTTTGCGGAGTTTAAATTAAAAACGTAATTTGACATCATGTTTGTTAGGTAATTTCGAAGCGATAGGCAGATGTTTATTGCAGGTATTTCGTTAGCTATTTAGGTCTCACATCCTATGTCATGAGGTGCGAGAAAATTGACAGTCATCAGGCGTAAATCCAGCTACTAATGGGAATTTTGTAATGGAAAAATCAAGTAACTCTTTTCCCATCGCTAGAATCAAATTATGGACACTCCGCATTTGCGCTTGCGACTTAATCCTTATAGAATCCTGTTAGAATATCATGATGTTAATAGCGTCAGTAATATATTTTTATAATAGCATCTAGACACTCGGTGTGTTTGGAAGGGATGGTAACATTCCGTGTGTCTGTCTGCTGCTACAAAAACTAGCAGGCTCAGTAAAACACAAAGAGTTGTCAGTGACCACGCTCCACAAAGTAGAACTGACAGAATATCTTCCTTCAACTCCAGCCGGTCGATTCTGTAAAAATCTCACCGTGAAAACTCAAGTGAAGTGAGCTTGATGTGAGTGGTCAGTAGTGTCAATCCCTAGCATTATTTGGAATGACAGCTCACTCCACGCTCACTTCACCTAAGTTTTCACGGTGAGATGGTTATAGAATCGCACTGCAGTTAGTGCCGGCATCGTATCTCACACCACTTCAATCTATTTTCTGTCTAGCTAGCTTTAGTCTGGGCTATATCTGTCTTGTTACCTTCAGTCTAGAACTTTTCATATGCGAATGTTTTTAGCATGAAAACGTTTCAATATTTTTGTATATTTGTCCTATTTGTTCTGGGAGATTGGTTTTTACGAATTGAATATTGATATTCACTTGCATAGATGCTGGTTTATTTTTCCTTTCGAAAAACGTTTATCTCGTATTTGACTTTAGTCGTTTTATTTTCATAAAATAATGTGTATTTTATTCAATACTGACAACGATGATACAAAAATTAAAATTGTTTATTCTCTTGTTTACAGGTACGTAAGAGTCATGAACGGGTAGGAACTGTAAGAAGGGCGATATCTATCTCAGAGAAAACCGAAAAGGATGAAAATCTACCTGTTACATCTGGGTACAACACTGCCATAGCTTAAATCTTCAACTTAAGGAATACGCCACTACCACTATACTCTAATTCTATCAACATTATTATTATTATTTATTAAATTCAGACGCAGTGATCCATATTCATGTTAGTATAATTAAAAATTATGTTAGTAACCAAAGATACATGCCAAAATAATACTTTTATAACTAAAACTAAAATTAAATAATCAGAATAGATAAAATCAAATTGTAAAATAAATTCATTAGCCAAAATACCAATCACCTTTTTTACATTAATTATATTAATTATAACGAATATAAATTATAATTTCATTTCTAATTTCAAGAATTTCATTAAAATCATAAAGCAAAACAATAGAAATATAAAATATTATCGTATCATCAGTCAGTTCTTATTGGCATGCAACTGCACACATAAAATCGTCCACAATATTTACTTTGCAACGTAAACACTGTTATCGTAATGTGTGTAATGTAAGTGCGTGTAATGCGTATTTGAACCCAGATTACTGCAGCACTTGCTAAAACGTGAATATTTGTTTAGAGTAATGGTTTTTGTTGGCGTTATTTAATTGTAATAACGCTAAATAGTAAATGAGTTATTATTAAAATGATACTGAGTTGTATTATTAGGTTCTAATCCTATTTTTTCTGTGGGGAGATGCGACAACTGCGTTTTGTCTCCTGACTAAAGAGATGCGATAACTGCGTTTTACGACAACTACGTTTTATCTCCTGTCTAAAGAGATGCGACAACTGCATTTTATCTCCTGTCTAAAGAGATGCGACAACTGCGTTTAATCTTCTGTCTAAAGAGATGCGACAACTGCATTTTATCTCCTGTCTAAAGAGATGCGACAACTGCGTTTTATCTCCTGTCTAAAAATGTAAAAATACTTCGTTAATGTTTTTGATTTTTATTGACCTTTTTTTATCCCACTGCTGGGTAAACGTCCCGATAGCTTTCCAATTTTTTTTTTGGTTTGGCTTCTTGGGTTTATTCGGTCAGGAACGAGTTCAGATCGTCACGCGAGCGGTTCTGAGACATCTTTCGGTGATGACGTCCGTCTTCAGGCACCCACTAGGTATGTCACGATCCTAACCAATCTATCCTGGTCCACCCTGTAAGTGTGACCCACCCAGTTCTATTTTAGCCTCGCAGATTTATCACCAACATCGGCGATGCGTGATCGTTAATGTATAAAGACTAAATTAATTTTAATATAACCTTAGAATCTAGTAACGGTGCCAAAAAACCCGTTTCTCTACCATTTTTGTTGCTACACTCAACTCTAAAACACACATATTTATTCTTTGAAAATATTCATCTGGAATATTCCAGTACGTACAAACTACACGGCACAACACAGCTGCATACCCAAAGCGATGCAACTTTGATCAGCTGACCGCACCGCGGATACTAAAAAATTGATGGCGGAGCACAATTTATTGCGAGCACAACTGCACAGTTGACGCGCCTGCGCATGCTGCGGCTCTCTGTGAGTGCTCCTACGTTTTATAACACCTATTGTTTGTCTCTTTCTTGTGTCTGTCGTAAGGCGACAAAGATGACTGCTGGTAAACAAAAGCAGCAACTGTGTGCCTGTAACATCAGATATACCGGGATTGCTAATAAAAGCTAGCTGTAGTAAAATGACAGAAATAATTTACTAAACGGGACTACTAAATAATAAATTCATGTATTTCAGGTAATTATTTGATTGCAATGTACACCCATTACAGTAAAAAATGGAAATTAAAAAAAAATCAACTGCTAAACATGATAACATTCATAATATTATAATAGTCTTCAACATTATGTACCACACATATTTATACGGCATACCTGTAGGCGACGCGTGATCGTATCCTTATTTTATATTTTTGTATTTGTTTGCATTTGTAATATGTTTAATAAACGGGGCTGGTAACCGGAGCGGGAGACGCATGCGAGCGGGAAGGGGGCGCTTGCCTAGCCGCGCCGTGATTTACAAAACAATTCTTTAGTGTTCGCTACGAAAGATCGCGCATGGACGTATCGCGTTCGTCTCCCCACCCTTCACCCTTTCGCAAAAATCTAGTGTTTCACTGTGCACATGCACGTATCCTACATTAGTTGGTCTTCGAGCCAGATCTCTGAATGTTTTTTACACCACCACGAAGCATGGTGAACACTAGGAGTGCGAGAAGAAAAGAAGCGGAGCAAATGGAAGCGCAACAAAGTGATGCTCATGAACAAAGCAAAAGGGAAAACATAGACACTTCAAAAGAAGCTGTGAAACCTATTGAACCCCCCGGGAGCAAGATGAACGAGAATCAACCCGGACCTTCCACAGCACTAAGTGTTAAAAAGTCTACCCGCAAAAAATCGACAACTTCATCTATTACGGCACAAAAGAAAAGGCTGGAACTGGAAGCCGCTCAAGCAAAGGCTCAAATTAGATTGGAGTTGATTGATAAAAAACTAGATGCAGACCTAGCAGAACTGGAAGACGACAGCAGCAACTGCAGTCTTCCGTCAGTTGAAAATAATGACCGTGTAGTGGAAAAGTGGCTGGAAAGTAGTCGGCAGGAGGTGAATTCTCAGGGCGTCACTTATCGTGACATCCGTGATGACGTGTTGCGTCCGACACCGCAGGAATTGAACCTGCATCAAATGGAGCCAGCCGGACCAAAACCTCCCGCTACAGAACTCACGCTCGAAGCACGCCCACCACCTGCAGCTGCTGGTGGCACTGATGAAACCGTGCGAGCGTTGGCGATTGCTCTGAAGGACTTTGCCGCTGCCGCTGCTACCGGTACCAGCAGATCTAACGACAGAATGCTGAATCGCCTGTGTACACCGAGGGACTTACCTAATTACTCTGGTGACCCACTTGAATGGCTTCAGTACAAACAAGCGTTTGAAGAATCGTCGCAAGTGTGCAACTTTAGTGACAAAGAAAACCTGTGGCGCCTAAGGAGGAGCCTACACGGGCCAGCAAAAGAAGCAGTGACGGCCTTACTCATTAGTGCTACCTCCGCCGCAGACGTTATGAACACACTGGAACTTCAGTTTGGAAATCCTGATGTAATAATTTCGAGGATCCTGCAGGACATAAGTAAATTACGCCCCATGGCACAAGAGTATCAGAAGGATATTATTTCTTTCTCCGTGAAAGTAAGAAACTGTGTCGCTGCTGTGACCGCCATCGGACGCGAAGAATACCTGAAAGGAATGAACATAGTATCAGTCATTCTCTCGAAATTACCGATGATACTGGTCTCAAAGTGGACGGATTACTGTTACCCTCTTATCAGTAATACAGAAAAACCAAAGCTGCTTATTTTGTCCGAGTTTCTCAGTGACGAAGCTCTAAAAATAACAAAAACTTCTGTGAACTTACCATCCATACAAAACTATGGTAAACAAAGTAACAACGAAAACTCTAAACATCGTACTCTAGTAGTGAACAGTGAACAAGTGAATAATAAACAAAAAACTGATAAGGAGTGTCGGTACTGCCACGTTTCCGAACACTTACTGCAAGACTGTAAAAAGTTTAAAAAATCGTTGCGCAAAGACCGCTGGGCATTTGTAAAACGGCATGGTATTTGCTATAAGTGTCTGACGTCACAACATAAACAAGATACTTGTACCGCATCGGCTTGTAACGTGGACAACTGTGGACTACCTCACCATCGTTTGTTGCATTATATTGTAAACAAGAACTCAGTGCCGCGTGATAGTGTGAATATAACCGAGGTCACCGAGACTGATACCAACACTGAGTCGCGAGTGGAAACTGTCAATCATCTTCAAGTGAACTGCCGTAAAGTTTTGCTAAAAACTGTGCCTATTTACCTACACGGACCTAACGGTACTTTTCGTAGTGTCGCGCTCCTTGATGACGGATCAACTGTGACGTTGATAAGCGCTGCGCTCGCGTCGAAAGTGGGATTGCGCGGTAATAAACAATCTATGCGTGTGTGCGGTGCATGGGACAATAGCGAAGTGGTATGCCATAGTGAGATACTCGACCTTGAACTTTCTAACTGTGAAGGAACTAAGTTTACAATTCGTGCGCGCAGTGTAACAAATATAAACTTACCTGTGCAAAATGTTACTGCCGCGGACATGAGTGATTATGAACTGATGAAACCGGAAATTAAAAATGTGATTTTTGATGAACAAAACAGACCGGAACTTTTGATAGGGCAGGACAATTACGATTTGATCTTACCTTTGGAAATAATTAAGGGTAAACCTATGAATCCCTACTTTACCCGCACTCCATTAGGTTGGTGCATGCACGGGTGCATGCGCACCAAGCCTGCGGTCGATCACGACATTAAGCTGCAGTCTACTCTGTTCCTGTCAGAAGGAGAAAACAATGAATGTGAGAATATCCTACGAGAAATGCAAAATGAGATGCGCCAGTCATTTGCAATGGACTCTATTGGAGTTACTAATAAGCCCCGCCAAAACCTACTAGATGTAAAAGCTACGGAACACCTACAACAAACGGCCACTTTGAAAGATGGAAGGTGGTACGTGGGACTCCCGTGGAAAGGTTCCTTTGGTGCGATGCCTAACTCATACGATAACGCACTCACAAGACTGAAAGGTGTTGAAAAGAAAATTAAAGCGAATTCAAGCTTCGCAGAGCGATACAAAGAAAGAATCGACCACCTGTTCAGTAACGATTTTGCATCAAAACTCACTGAAACTAAGAATCCGAATCGGATATGGTACTTGCCGCACTTTGGAGTTGACAACCCTAATAAACAAAAACTACGACTGGTATTTGATGCCGCGGCTAGGAACAAAAGCATGTCCTTAAATGACTACCTATTGCAAGGTCCCGACCTACTTACCTCACTGTACGGGATAATGCTGAGATTTAGAGAAAACAAGGTGGCAGTCACGGGTGATATAAAAGACATGTTTTTACGGATCAAAATACGAGATCTTGATCGAGATGCCTTACGCTTTTTATGGCGAGAATCTCCAGATAAACCTGTGCAAACCTGCGTCATGACTAGCTTAATTTTTGGCGCAAACTGTTCCCCATTTATTGCCCAGTTCATAAAGAACAAAAACGCTGAAAGATTCCGGGCCACAATGCCGGCCGCCGTGCAAGCTGTACTTACACAACACTACGCTGATGACTATATAGACTCCTTACCTGATGAACAAACGGCTACTCAACTTGTGAAAGACATCACATTTGTCCACAAACAAGGTGGTTTTGAGATGAGAAATTGGACGTCTAATATGCAGTCTGTACTTAAAGACTTACCCGAAGAAAACCTGAAATCGACGACTGTGACATTCAAAAACGGACAACTGTATGACGGAGAACGTACACTGGGCCTAATTTGGTTTCCGACTAATGATAACCTGGGATTCGACATATCATTCAAAAGAATTCCTACACCAATATTGCTTGGACAAAAGAAACCTACTAAGCGAGAAATGCTACGTGTACTAATGTCCATATTTGATGTTTATGGTTTCCTGTCGCCTATCACGATCAAAGGCAAGATCATTTTACAAGACACATGGAGGTCTGGCGTGAGCTGGGACGACGAAATAACAGACCAAATATTTATAAAATGGGTCGAATGGCTGAGCATAATGACAAGCATTGATAAAATTCGCCTACCTAGACATTACGAGTCAGCAACTAGAAGTACTCGTCGCGTACTACCTGCGTGTGAAAGCAAGACGCACGACCTTAGTACGGATGAACCGAATAGCGTATCGCCGGCGCAGGCGACCGAGCACTATACGAACCTACAGCTACATGTGTTCTGTGACGCGTCGACTCAAGCGATGTGCGCTGCCGCATACTGGCGTTGGATCGATTGTAAACAAAATATTCAAGTTGCCTTTGTGTCCAGTAAATGTCGAGTAGCGCCGGTAAAGTATGTATCGATGCCACGCTTAGAGCTACAAGCAGCCGTTATGGCGGGAAGATTGGCCGATACTATAATAAACGAGCATAGAATAAAGGCTGAAAGAAAAATATTCTGGTGTGATTCATCTACAGTTTTACACTGGATACGCAATAATGCGCGAAGTTATAAAGCCTACATAGCTCACCGCCTTGGCGAATTAGACGAGCTAACGAAAATTGAAGACTGGAAGTACATACCCACGAAACGGAATGTTGCCGATATTGCCACACGAGAAACCTGCGATATAAACACATTTGAAAATGAGTGGTTATATGGGCCGTCATTTTTATATGAAGAAGAACGATTCTGGCCTGGAGAATCAAATGTACAGCTACCTGAAGGCCAATTCTACTAACTAACGTGTAATATGAAAAACATGAGACCGGAATGCGATGACATTGTGAATAGACCAAAAAATGGTATTCCACTAATCTTATAATTCGGTTTGTTCACATTCAAGTCGCAATATCATTGCAGTCTAGTCTCATAGCCGTCAACTTTGTTCTCGTTTACGAAATTAAACATATTTTCATTTTGGTTCAATGTACGCAGACGTTATTATGATACTTAGTGATACTTCAATTTTTAGCAACCTTATTTCCTGATTTGTTTAATGTCTTTATTAGTTCGCTTGATTAAGTGCATACTCATAGTATTTTCATGTCCCGTTCGTTATTTTAAATCTTTCAGAATATAAAATCATTAAAATAAATAATCGGCAAGAAAGCTAACATGGAACGTATTGGTAATCGCGACGCGCAAGCGCGATGCGGATGATTAAAGATGTCAAAAAGAGACGGCATTATATTTTTATTATATCAAACTATAATTCAATAATTTCTTTTTATACGAAATTATTTTATAAAGATTTACCTATTGCATTTTATTTATAACTACATTAATTTTCTCGATTATAGTACCTAACCATCGCAGTATTTTTCAATACTGTTTAATGTCAGAATAGATGTCAATTGCGTCAAAATCAGAGTTGCCAATTGGCGAATAATTTCCCGACATGCGGGGTAAATTCAGTTATTAGATGTGTGATACTAGGGTTTAGCTATTTATTAAGGACTGAATAAGAAATATTATCATATTTTTATTAAATCGATAAGTTGATACATGTCCGATCCGATAGGCAGATCGTACTTCAGTCAGAAACGGCACTTACACCGTTTTCGATCGTATTGTCATCCGACTGTCTAAAGGTATTTTCGCCCTTATTTTCTATTTGGTCCTATAGGCGACCGAGTTGAGTTGCTAGGCTACACGTTAGAACTAGGAGAAGTAAGAACGACTGAATTTATAAATACAGGACAGAAGAATCAGACGTAGAGTTCATCCGATTCAATAATCGACGATCGGTACCTATCCAAATCGTTTCCGGTTGGGATAAATTTGAGAGTAGGAATAGTTGAAAACCAGAACCTTTTTTTCGGTTATGGTAAACAGTTTTTTTCCGTTAAGGTAACTAAAGTTTTTTTTTCAATTATTTTCTGGTTATGGATCATTGAGGCCTTCCTACACACTTCTTTGGATTGGTTTTAGAGTTATGACGGAACAGATGAAGGTAGATTCCCTCCTTTGGCGTACCATAGTCATGTAAAAAGTGAGTATCTTTATCGTGGTTGTGGGTAATAGACGATTATTTACTAGCAACTCTGTCATATCCGCGCGAAACTCGAAAGTGTGATTTTTTTTACAAACTTTTTGTTTTGCAATATTACTTGGCCCGCCAAGTGACGCCTCGCCAATTGGAGCTCCTTCTAGATTTTCTGGAGGAGCACCAATCATTGGCGTTGGGCAAGGTGAGAGGCAGAGAGGGCAATGCCCTGTCCAAGAGGCTCTGGAGACAATGCGCCGATATTTTAAATGCTGATGCCGGTGGACTGTCCAAATCTGGGCCAGAGTGGAAGACGGTAAGTAACTTATTGTATCCACTAGCTGTGCTCGCATGAGAGTCGGAAAACAACAAATACATCATTTATTTGGTTTGCAGTAGGTACTACAACCAGTACAAAAGCCGGACGAAGGCCAAGTCAGGCAAATATAGGAGGGCCGAACAAGGACTGGTGATGGGCCAGCACCCCAAGTGTTGTTGTTCCCCCTCGAAGGGCGCCTGATCAGCATCGTGTGAGGATGCAGTTCGCCTCTACCAGTCAGGCATAACCCACTGGATGCTCTGGTAAAAACTGTTGATAAGTTATAGGTAGTTCTTTTTGGTAGTCTTCACATATTGAACATCATTTTGCCTCTACTCCTAAGAGTTATTATTGAATGTATGATTTATTTGACTAGACCTTCGAGCCGGCAACTGGATGGAAGTGGTGGGCATGATGATTTAACTATCGTGCACCAGGATGCCGAACTGCCTACTGTCACGCCTACTGCGAGACAGCTATATATCGAGTGAGTTAACAGTAAAGTATAACATCACAAAACTAAAACAATAAGTACCTACCTAATTATAGAATTATGTGTTTATAATGAAAACAATAATTATTACTTATTAGATATTTAGAATTTCTTCCCGACGCTGCCAGCTGTTCTGAGTAAGTTAACCCAAGAACATTATTATTATAACTTACCTAGTTCAAGATTATATATCTAAAACGATCCGTCTTTTACTGTAGAAATGGAGTAGCTGGGAAAAGTCGGGGACCAGTAAGGTGAACAGTTTTTATGTCTTACACAAATTATTCAAGATCATCACAAAATCAAATAATGATAAGTACCTATATAATAAACATTTTTAGGAACCGACCCCCTCCGAAGCGTCGCCGTCGTCGTGGTCGCTCGTCTTCCTCCAAAGGTTACGAAATACCTTTTTATTACAAGCTTTATAATAATATTATTATTAGCTTGTTTCTTTTAAATCACATCACCATCATTTCAGCCTAAAGACTTCCACTGCTGGACATAGGCCTCCCCAACACTACTTTCTTTCTTTTAAATACTTAATGTATATTGTTGGTTGGTTGACTATTGATAATAATGCAACTGTTTACTGGTTTAGATAACAAAAAAGTTGACGCGGCCGAAGAAATAGAGGTCGACAAAGAGTTGGTACGAGCCATGAACAGGCAGGCCTCTGCTATGGGAGAAATAGCAGGGGCTGCAAACCGTTTTGTCGGCCTCTATGAGGAGACTCTTCGGTTGCGACGACGTAGCGCAAGCGTAAGTATATAAGCGAATAATTAATCAAACAATCAGACTAGCAATAGGATTTTTTGTACACAGCAAGCACACACAAACAGCAGTATCAGAATTGCCGAATAGTATCCTGGCCAAGGTATGTATGTGAATGTAAATGTGTAAATGTATTTTGTGAACGTATTACTAATTATTAGAATAAAGGCTTTTGAACTGTCACATCACTTTTGCTAGGATTTTTCAGCAAGCATATCCAGGACGAATATTATGCTTGCTGAAAAATCGTGCGTTGCCATTTGTTGTTTTGTAAATAAAACGCAGAGTTTAAAATAAAACAAAATCTTATTTATTAAATAATATTATGTACAAAATGAAAAACTAAATTGTGTTTCCTTTCAGGGCTTTGTTGACGCTGCCTGGCCGTGCTCCACGCCAACGATGCGCCACGGGCCATTTTTTACTTTTATTAGGTATTTAAGTTAATTAATAAAAAAATATGCAAAAAACTTAATCTTATTTATTAAACAATACCTATGAGGGGCTCGAGGCTAAGTAACCGCCGCACAGGTCCATCGATCAAAGTTAAGCTACGCATGTCACGTGCAGTCAATCCGTGGATAGGTATCATCCATTTCATACCGAGACCCGTCAGTGCCTTGGGAACCAGGTTAACCCATTGGGCCCAGCTGTCATTCGAAGATTTCTCACAGTCGTTATGCTTAGGTACTCAAAAGTCCGAATCTGAAGAAAACCAGGCTTACCTAGTGGTACGAGTATCATATTACCTAGTAGCTGGGTTGTGTAGGATGGCAGTCGGTCTACGTAAAATACTGGTATTTAGCTGAATCCAACTTGACGCCGACCTCAACATACTTGTTAACCAAAGAAAACATTTATATAAGCTCACGCCGTTTACCCATGGGGTAAGCAGAAACTAAAGACTCACCTGCTACGATCCTTGCACACACTTTTTGCCTCGGCCACGTTCATAGTCATACACGCGCACTGGCTGCTAGAATACGTTTAGGAGCAACCCCCTGCAGAACCTCAGGGCATTCACCACCTCAAAAAAATTTCTATAAGGTACACACTTCCCGCGGTCGTGAGTCGAAACGGCGGTTCTGCAATCGGTGGGTGATCACCGAAATCGATGCGATGCTCTGCCAACGATGTAGGTTCTCCCCCTTTTGTGAAGATATCTCCATACTCTTGGAGCAACTAGGCGAAACTATTCTTCTGAAATTGACAGCATCGAACCCTCATTATTACGTAAGATATCCACGAAGCGCACCCTACGACGTCAAGACGTGGGGTCGGACACTGCAAGGGGTGAATGACCTGAGACCGATCAGCTGTGAACCAACTATTGTTCAACATATTTTACTATACCGGCTTTACGCAGGAAATCAATACTGAGCAACGTGTCATTATTTACTAAATCAGGGAAAAAGTGATGGGTAGGTACTGCTGACCCCCTAAGTAATACGTCAACATCCACGAGTAAAACTTTAAGGCCCCGCACTAAGCCGTCGCGCTTCGGCTAATTTGACCGACGAATAGTTTTGATTACGAAGCAGTGCGTATATTATCGAACCGGCTACACTACGCTAGGCAGCCGTATCTACTAACTCCGTACCACAATAACCGTTTATCTCAATATCGAGTATCGGACGACCGTCGTCGGTACATAAGTTCGACGCAGACAAGTTACCTACTCGACTCGGCAATGCATCAAATTCGCTAACACACTTACAACTACATAAATAATGATCATAATGATTGAGAAACGTTACATACATTGTTCACATAAAATTCACTACTGAACTTACTTACGCAAAAGGGAATCAACCCACACAACGAGAAACAGCCGTTTTTGTAAAAACAAATTAACATGCTTTTCGTGTACAGTAAAATTGTTTGTTAATTTGAATAAAGTTTATTTACAGTAATGTACAAAATAATTTGTACTATGTATAATGTTACTTAAACAAGTATAATATTGATGAACATCATTAACATTTTAATAGTTTAAAAATCATATTTCTTTTAAACATTTTACCTACTGAAAAACAAAAATAAATCTTAAATTCTTTTATTATTAAGAAATATGAAAAGCAATATTTTTCAAATCATGTTGACCCGAAAGTCCTTCGATGTCAGCATTTCCTTACTCCTATTTCTATTGCAGCTTCAGTGAAAAACCGTGCTAGTCTTGTGGAATCAGCACTTTCATCCTTTTTAATAACCATAATTTCTTTAGTATTGAACCATAAAACTTTCTCTCCGTCTATTGTTTTCTTTCTATTAATTATATTCTTTCCTAAGTTCAATGATGAAAAGAAATCTTCATTTTTCATCTTGTGTACATGTATTGGTTTCCATTATTACAATTTTCATAACATGGATAAATAAGAATTTAAGATTTATTTTAACTTTTCAGTAAAATGTCTAAAAGAAATATGACATTTTTTTTATTTTTACTTTAAAATTATGGCATGGTAATAAATTAACAAGGACCAAACCAATAGTTTATTACTATTCAAATGTTAATGACATTCATCAATATTAATACTTGTTTACATAGAACAAATTATTTTGTACATACATTACTGTAAATAAACTTTATTCAAAATAACAAACAATACTATAATACAATAAACTATTAGGATTGTACACAAAATTATGACAAAAACTTGCTTGCTTTTTCTCAAAACTGTCATTGTGTGGGTTGATTTTGATTTGCCTAATTAGAGCTACTTATAATTTTACTAAGCAGTTTATTAGACAACACAGATTCAAAGACATCTTAGAAGTTGAAAATAGAGTTATATCAACACGCAACCAAGTAACACAAGTCTTTGTAAAAATATAGGATTATGCCATTTTTAATACTATGCAAACAAGAACCATCATCATCATCTGCCTAGCCTTTTCCCAACTATGTTGGAGTCGGCTTCCAGTCTAACCAGATGCAGCTGAATACCAATATTTTACCTGAAGTGACTGCCTATCTGACCTCCACAACCCAGTTACTGGTTAATACAATACCCCTTGGTAAGACTGGTTGTCAGACTTTCGGGCTACTGACAACCCGTAACAACTGTCAAAGAACCAAACCGTCTGGTTTTACATAATTGATCAAAAATATTATAAAAGGAACCATATGGTATGGAAAATAAACCAATTTCAATGATTTTTTAGATTGTCGGGTTACCATGGGACATGGATCTTGTAGGTTATTGAACAAGTGTTTTGTGGGTTGTTATCCTTGTCATAGAAATGTTTTGTGAAAATTGTCAGATCATTTTGATCGTTACAGATAGAAGTTGCATTTTTGAAAGCTTTCTGTTTACATAACTTGATTTTTGCATGTGTGTGGATTGGTTGCTGCTTGCTTAAATAAGTCCTACTGACATTAAGCTTACACTTACTTAGAACAATATTATTGTGTGAAACAACATATGGCTACAGTGTTTTAAAAAATCTTATTGTGGTATAACATGTTAATATCGAGAACAGAAAATTTGTCCTTAGTACTATTTACAGAACATTTAGGGCAATTAGACCGTATGACACCGTTAGCTCCACAACCATCATACCACTTCACTGAACTTTTATCGGTTTATCTATAATATTTTTGCAAGAGTTGCGAGTACGTCCGACTTTACGGCAATAAACACAAAATAGTCATGTTCAATTTTCCGGACGAGTTGTTTACCACAGTCAGCAGGGGCTAAGCACTACTCATAGCGCTCAACGATTCAGTAGGTACCTATGTCCGCCGCGCACTATCGTCGCGGAGGCCGGACGGCGCGCGCGGACGGCGCCGGCGACAACGTAGGCCGGGGCTGCGCTAGCGGCGCGGTCGCGCGCGTCTTTCGAAACCTCGGACAGTGACTCCTTTATATCTAGCGCCTTCTCAACCAACTTATCTAGATTGTAAAAGGATTCACGGGTTAACGTTTACTGCGTCTATGTACTATGTAGTAACCCGTAAATCATGTCAACCATACAGCGCGCGAAGTTTCAGTGTTCTGTTGGATGGAGACGGTGAAGCTGTGCCGTTGTCGGCCGACGTAGCCAGCAGGCTCTGAACCAATTGACGGTTCGATTCCACATAACCTTGGCGTCGGCCTCCAAAAACGACGTAGCGTCCTTTCGATAGCGGCGCGGACGTCGGGGGTCGGGGACGCCGACCCGCCACTCATGGTGTTGTCATCGTTGCCTCTACTTTTACGGCGAGGTAATATTGTCACACAATCAACTAAACACTTGGAAACACTATTTATTTACGTTACGAATTACGATATACTGCACTATAGTTCGTAATGTCCACCGAAAACCGTTACTTTGAGTTCGCGTCGTATCAGTCGCGTAATCGCGTTGAAGCGCCAGTTTGTACGGTGAACCAAATTGAGTTTTGCGGCATAATAAAACACGATAGGTACCTATAATCGTTCAAACAATACAAAACACAGAAAATTCGAGTGGAACTTATGTACACTGAGACAGTGCAAATCTCGTGCGGTTTGCGATCGTGATCTCAGCCCGACTGACGAGCGCGGAGAGGGGTGCGGGCGGGCGACAGGGCGATAGTGCAGCGAGGGGCGCGGGAAGCGGGTGCGTGGAGAACTGGAGATGGAGACGCGTGCGGCGCGGCGTGTCACTAGTTCATTACAAATAATTATTACAATGCATACTTCCTACAATATTAGGTATAGGTATTTTATCTGGCGAGTCAGTCAGTACGGCGGCGTTC
Organism: Apamea crenata; assembly: GCA_949629185.1. Taxonomy (NCBI): domain Eukaryota; kingdom Metazoa; phylum Arthropoda; class Insecta; order Lepidoptera; family Noctuidae; genus Apamea; species Apamea crenata. The sequence continues at coordinate 325,804 of OX451377.1, forward strand.
TCTCCGTCTTTCTGACGCCGCTGCCTCGACTGCACGTCGCGTCTGGTTATATAATATATTTTAAAAGCACTCATTCTAAAATCAAGTAAATAATTTAATGTCTTTGTTCTAAAATAATATAGGTAGGTATGGTATAACAATTAAATAGGTATCTATCCAAACACTCACAAACACAATGTCTGTCCAAAAAAAAAAACCGGGAATTCCTACTAAATACAAAAAAGGTGGAAAATATTTTAGGCGTAACTGCAGAAGCTAAAATTATTTGTCACAGTCCGGTCAACAAATAATCTCATGCTTATGTCAGTTTTGACGTTCTTATTTTTAGTGGAATACCAATTTTATTCTAAATGTCTACTCTTAACTTTAGCAGAATACCGTTTTGGTACATTTTTTTTTTCAATCTAGTCGCAATATCATTGCAGTAAAAGTCACGTTTGATTTACTTTTGTATTTTAGTAGAATACCTTTTTTGACATTTTGGAACTTTTGCGGCACTGCGACTTGAATTTGAACGTTTTTAAGTTAGTAGAATTGGCCTTCAGATGTTCGCGATGTGGATCTAGAATGTATAAACAATATTCACGTTGCACCTATGTGCCTACTTGCTGTACCTGAACCAGAAAGGTTTTCTTCGTGGCTTCGACTGATGAGATCCATGTGTGTGGTTTTATCTTTTATAGATAAATGCAAGAAAGTTTCTAGTGTTGATGTAGATGGCGCGATGATGGAACGCGCTGAGAACATGTTGTTGAAGTACTCCCAGACGAAAACCTTTCCAGATGACCTGCACAACCTGAAACATAACAAAAGATTAAATAGAAAAAGTAAATTACTTACCTTGACGCCAATGATTGACGATGATGGCCTGCTGAGACTTTCTGGCCGCATTGATGCCGCACCCGAGATATCCACAAATGTAAAACGTCCTGTAATACTGCACGGCCGCTGCCATGTCACCCACCTCCTCGTGAAGTACTACCATGAAAAAGCCTGCCATGGAAACCAGGAAATGGTCGTTAATGAACTGAAACAGCGATACTGGATCATACGACTACGACCTACTGTGAAGTATATCAGTTCAAAATGCATGTTATGCAGAATTAAGAGGGCTCGGCCCCATCCACCCAGAATGGGTGACTTACCTGAAGCGCGGCTCGCTCATCACCATCGCCCTTTCACGTTCACCGGAGTTGACCTATTTGGACCCCTAGAAGTAACCGTCGGCCGACGTCGAGAGAAGAGGTATGGTGTTATCTTCACTTGCCTCACCGTGAGAGCTATTCACATTGAGCTAGTAAACAAGCTGACCACAGACGTACTAATAATGGCTCTCAGACGAATGGCAGCCAGAAGAGGCTGGCCACGGTACTTGTACTCGGACAATGGTACGAATTTGAGAGGCGCTGATACGGAGCTGAAGAAATGTGTCCTTGAGCTGGACGCGGAAAAACTCAAAGAAGGAGTAACGACCTACAGTACGACGACAACTTGGGTTTTTATTCCACCTGCCAGTCCTCACTGGGGAGGGGCTTGGGAACGGCTTATAAGAAGCATAAAGGGCACACTTAAAGTCATATTGAGGGAACGAGCGCCACGGGATGAGACGCTTCAAACATTACTCGCCGAAGTGGAACAGATTATAAACAGCCGTCCCCTCACCCACGTCACGGTGGAGCCCAACAGTCCTGAGACTCTAACCCCCAACCATTTTCTGTTGGGAACATCGTCTAATCTGCCGACTTTGGGTGTTTTTGATGAATCTGACATGTATCTTAGAAAACAATGGCGGCTGTCTCAAAAACTGGCGGATATGTTCTGGAAGCGCTGGGTGCGCGAAGTCCTGCCGGACATGCGCCCAAGAAAGAAGTGGCATGATGAACAGAGGGCCTTGCAAGTGGGAGATCTCGTTCTCATCGTGGACCCTAACTCTCCCAGAAACGTGTGGCCGAAAGGTGTAGTGCAGGCCGTAATACCAGGCAAAGATGGCCGCATTCGAGTGGTCGATGTCAAGACTAAATCTGGCCTCCTGCGGCGGAATGTGACACGCGTCGCGCCCATCTCTATCGGTGATGAGTGCTGTAGCAGCACTAGGGAGGGGAATGTAGGCGACGCGTGATCGTATCCTTATTTTATATTTTTGTATTTGTTTGCATTTGTAATATGTTTAATAAACGGGGCTGGTAACCGGAGCGGGAGACGCATGCGAGCGGGAAGGGGGCGCTTGCCTAGCCGCGCCGTGATTTACAAAACAATTCTTTAGTGTTCGCTACGAAAGATCGCGCATGGACGTATCGCGTTCGTCTCCCCACCCTTCACCCTTTCGCAAAAATCTAGTGTTTCACTGTGCACATGCACGTATCCTACAATACCCTTTTCCCTTTCAACTTTAATTGTCCGTACCTTTATACGAATCACAACTGCTATTCAGTCGCGAAACACCGCTATTTGCAATGTGTCAGTCTGCTAAACAATACATTTCCTTGACTGTACACGTGTAGTCAGATGTTGCTCCCCTTCACCTCAACTTGTATCATTCATGAACACAGAGCTATCTACTGAGTCAAGTTTTAGGAGATTGTGTGCGTGTTCCGCGAAGACGATTCTAGTACCTAGTAAAAATATCTGTTATTCGCAGTTCTTGCACAGTTGCACATTTGCACAATGTATGCGTTCTGTGGCTTTCTGCTGACGTCATAGTTCGTGTGCAAGAGTTTGTACTTTTGATAACAATGTGAAGTTATGTGCAACTGGCGGAAAAGTGCGGAACTAAGTTGTTCGGCTAAGTTGATGGCTTAACTTTATAATATCGTTCAAGTGTTTCGGAAGTGATAAGGATTTAGATTATGAGGGGTATGAATATCTGAAAAGTTTGAGGTATTCTCTTATAGTTTAAGTTGAACTAGTTAAAAGTAAAACCGATATTTTTATCTCCTTTTTTGGACATTGGATTAATAATCCAGGTAGGCGCTTTACTTTGTGTAAATAATTTCATCACCACTACTCTCAAAACGGTGAAGGAAAACATCATGAGGAAGCCGGCATGTCCTAGAACCAAAAAATCAAAGACAACTGTAACAGCTACCAACCCGCACTTGGCCTGCGTGGTAAATTACAGCAGGAGGCATATGTCCCAGCAGTGGAGACATTATAGACTGATTATGATATTGGATATTTCATTTTGGACTTGTTGGTATTTTCGAATTAGACAGCTTTTCAAAGCAAGTCATTGTAACCCACTGAGCGTAAATATGACACATCAAGCTTTAGAAAGAGACTGTACACATAGGACATAGGTGTGAGTGACAGAGACGACGCTCTACAAAGCCTAACTTCTTCTTATCCTCTACATTAATGGTTGGAGACTGTACTTGCTTGTGTTCTACTAGATAGAGGCTACACTACTACCTACTGTTTTTTTTTTTTTGTGGATAGGAAATCATCAAATGACCCCTCCCGCTCTGGGTGGAGCGGAAGGGAGTGTCAGACTTTTACTGACTAAAACCCACCCGTGTTCCTTCCTTAGCCCTTTCTGTTCCAGGGCAGCGGTTAACCTTTCGGAAAATCCCGCCGCCCCGGCAGGCTTCGGCCCTGTGGGGCCCCGTCCTCTGCTGACATCTCTGGCTACACTACTACTTCAAACAAAATAAAGTCTAAGTTGAAATAAAATTATCCCCAAAAAATTTTAAATCTGTATCATCGCACAAGGAAACCGATGCAGCGACCGAAATCCCGCACCATATCTCACACGAATTTCCATATTCATACACATTCACGCGACATTGTTGGCAGAAGTCGCGACAAAACGCGATTATGTCGCGCCCCCGCTAATGTGCGACACAGCCCACACAGCCTCGCGGTGCCCGTGACAAATAGCCGCCAGTGTTGCCAATACGCGCGACTGACACCTCGTTTGACGGAAGTGGGAGTTTTATTCCTTCAGGGAGGGTGTTAGCGTGACGGGCCTTGGGTAGATTTATTTAAGCTGTGACTTTGCCATGAAATTGTTTATGGAATTCGAAATTATAACGTCATTCCATGATGCCAACTAAGCAGTTTTAAGTTAAAAGAAAATCTTTAATTTTATACGTATTTAGAAAATAATACACACCACGCAGATACCTATCAGATCAGTGGGAATCCCCGATGTTGCTGAGGTGGATGCAGTTCCACGCTGAATTTTAACTGCATAATAATATGTTATTCTGTGTCTGTAACCGACTGACACTTGAAGTTAAGACAAATTGACACTAACCCTATAGACTCCTGTCTGAAAAAAAGTTTTCTATTCTAATACTTACGATTAAGTGGATTAAAATCAAAGCCAAAATACCTGTCTGTTACAGCCTTCATTCTATTATAGTTGAATGCCTTTTATTTTCAAGATGGATTTATATCTTACTAGTAGGACACAGCCTACTGAAGTCCATTGCAAAAAGAACCGACTTTCAAATATCTAAATTCAGATGATCTACTACGTACGAGTATAATGTAGTATCATATGTACATTTTAAGACCCTTCTAAGTAACGTCTGTCGTATTTCTACTATATGTATAATAAAATTGACACAATTTCTTACTTCCTGTTTGCAGCCAATCACAAGGCTCCACTGTCCTGTATGTTCACTTCCTCCACTGCGCTCCATCCCATATATCTCGCTGATTAGATTGTGGTCTCTCATATCGGCTTTCATATCATCCCACCTACTCTAGGTACTCGTATGTATGTATGTGGTGCTTCTTCGGTTTCCTCATAACATTGTTATAAGGTACTCGTACTTGTCTTGGTATTGCATGGTGTGTTTTGTTCTGATAATATGTAGGCAAGTATAGTATCAGTATTAAACGCAAAATACGCACCTATTCTAGGAGTGGCGGACACCTGCCCGTTATACAGTACATTACAAGAAAGCACTATTGGCCAGCATAAGCATAATCAGCATATATAATGTTCCCACTGCTGGGACATAGGCCTCCTCTCTGTGAGAGGAATTGGGCCGTAGTTCACCACGCGGGTCCAGTTGGTAGATGTCCCATGTCTTATAATTTTTGGTTTTAGGACATGCCAGTTTCCTCACGATGTTTTCCTTCACTGTTTTGAGAGCAGTGGTGATGAAATGATTTACACAAAGTCGAGCGCCTGTCTGGGTTCGAACCCACGACCTACAACTCGTAAGTCGGGGCCGTTACCACTGGCCCACCGATGGGCATCACAGTCGGTTGTACTTTATTCACATTACAATCTAGCCTATTGGCTACTATTATATATATATCGAAATTTTCACAGAGTAGGTATGTATTTCTATTGCTGTTATAACAACAAATATAAAATAAAGTTGAAAATTAAAGGGGTTCTTCATAAAAGATTACATGTATTTTTCGGCGTTTTTTGCCTTGTGGTACGGAATGTATCGTGTGCGAGTCCAACTCGCACTTGGTCGGTTTTTTTAACTATGTATTTACTATAGAAGAGCCAAGGCTCTTACAAAGGTACAGCAAGCTGTAGCAAAAGTAGTAAAACATAAAACTCCAAACGACTTTGAGATACAAACTTTCGATAGTTTCAGAACATGTACAATAATTATGAACACTGAAACTACCCGCACATATAATAATAATTTGCGACAAACAAACGAATAAAGCTAAAAGCCCGGCGCTGTCTGTGGAACTTCCCACAGTGTCTGTGATAGCAAGTTGCTCTATTTCGGGACTACTTTCAGGCGCTCACCGAAATAGTTTGTTTATGGTGGAGTAGAGCAACTATGTGCTCCACTTCGGACGAGTTTTAAGGGACCCTGTTCATGTGTGAGTGTGTCGCGACTGTTACGTTGTCTCCTATACTAATTACGTCTTTTTTCGTTAGTGGGGTCTTGCAAGGTGTGCAAATGACTGGGACAGGATCAGGGCGGTTTCCCAAGGGCTCTGTATATGTCAATACTATTTATATGGGCTGTACATATTTAGTGTTGTTTTCCTGTTACAAGTACTACTAACACTAACTTCTTATTTATTTTTTTGTGTAACCAAATGGATTTTGTCTGTAATAAAAGGGTTTTTTTCCAAAGCTTATCTCATTTCCATAAAAAAATATCTGTAAAGAGACTGTCTGTAATCGAAAGTGTTGCAATGAACGAAAAGAAAAAGAAAAAGACTACCCCGCAGAAGAATGATGCATAATGCCAGTAAACAGTAACAATAATAGTGTAATTGAAAACTAATAACAATTGAAAACTACATAATATCAGCGACTGATTCGAAGACATGTGACATCTACCAACCCGCACTGGGCCCGCGTGGCGGATTACTGCTCACTCCCTCTCACAGAGAGGAGGCCTGTGTCCCAGCAGTGGGAACATTTTAGGCTGAAGCTAAAGAAATGGCTTCTCTAAGCCACATTAGGGAACAAATTCAAACATGGAGTATAACTAGCTAGCTGTCATTTGTTTTGCTAACAGCACAAGATAACCGCTGCGACTCAATCGCTCATATAAAGGGCTCCCAATCGTTATGACGTTGTGGTCGGCTCAAAGGGTTGTAAACCAAAGTGATATTGTATTACTTGTGCCGTTAAACTCAGCAACTGTTTTGATTAAAATTGTTCCGCAAGATTTTAGTAATTGCTCCAAGTTGTATCCGTTTGCTCAGCAGACACGCTTGCGACCACTGAAACAACAAAGTAATAAATAAATGAAAATAAATCGTTTGTTTATAAAAAAGGAAAACATTTTAAACACCAAATTTAAACGTAGACCTAATGATGCTAACAGGGAAAGATACCTCTCAATCCGTAATCACTGCAACAAGGTGTGTAGGAATGCTAATCGCCACTACATTCATACTTCTGTCCAAAATGGGGACGCATCCAAAGTTTGGAAATTTCTTAGAACATTGGGGGTCGGTAAAACCCGACAAGAGACAATCCCAAAAGACATAGACATAAATGCAATGAATAATCATTTTACTGCTTCGTCCAATTTCGATAGGACAATAAAGTTGAATACATTGAATTATCTTTCTTCTCTTCCGACTCCCAGTTATTCTCCATTTGTTTTTAGTCAGTTCTCCGCGTGTGATGTTAAGAAGAGCATACTATCGATTACTTCCAATGCAGTAGGAAGTGACTGCATCAGCCGTAATATGTTAGTCCCTGTGTTGGATGTTATCCTTCCTGTCATTTGTCATATCCTCAATTTTTCGGCATCTAGTGGTATCTTTCCATGCTCGTGGAAAGATGCTCAAATAATTCCTTTACCTAAAAAGTCCAATCCCACCTCCTTTTCTGAATACCGTCCAATATCCGTCTTACCATTCCTATCCAAAGTCCTTGAACGGTTAATCCACAACCAAATAAGCACTTTCCTCTCTAAAAATAATCTCCTCAACTCCTTCCAGTCTGGCTTTCGTCCTGGCCATAGCACCACCACAGCGCTTCTGAACATTACGGATGATATAAGGTCAGCCATGGAAAACGGTAATCTAACGGTTTTAGCTTTGCTAGATTTCAGTAATGCTTTTAATACTATTGATTTTGATGTTTTGCTTGGCATTCTTTGTTCTCTTAACATATCTCCATCGGTAATTGACTGGTTTCGTAGTTACCTGTTCGGTCGCCGGCAGCGTATTTGCATCGGAGGGACCTGGTCTTCCTGGTGTAATACGTCTGCCGGTGTACCTCAGGGTGGCGTTCTATCCCCTCTACTTTTCGCAGTTTTTATTAACTCAATCTCCGACGAACTAATTTCTTCTTACCATCTTTACGCAGATGATTTACAAATTTACTCGCGAGCACCTCTTGGAAATCTGTCCGAGGCTATCTTAACTATTAATCGTGATCTGGCCCGTATATGCGACTGGAGCAAGAGATATGGACTTATGGTCAACCCCATAAAGACGCAGGTTATAGTGGTGGGCAGTTCTAGGACGGTCTCTAGAATCGACTGGACGACCCTTCCCCAAGTTTCTTTTGACAACTCAGTGATTCCCTTTAGTGATAAAGTTAAAAACTTAGGGATATTTATTGATAAGACCTTCTCTTGGACTGCCCAGCTACAGGAAGTTAGCCGCAAGCTGTTTGCATCTGCCGCGTCTTTGAAGAGATTGCGTAATTTCCTACCGACTGCCACCAAGATTGCGCTTGCACAATCGCTTCTTCTGCCCATCCTTGACTATGCTGATGCCAGCTATCTTGATCTTACCCAAGACCAACTAGATAAACTTGAGCGGCTTCAAAATTTTTGTATAAGGTTCATATTCGGTTTGCGAAAATATGACCATGTTTCCGAATTTCGTGTGAAGCTCAAGTGGTTACCAATTCGCCTTCGCCGGAATGCTCATATTCTTTCCCTTCTGTTTAATGTGCTCTTTTCACCTTTCACCCTTCTCTATCTCAAGAAACGTTTTCAGTTTCTTTGCGACTCCCACACGAAATTGTTAAGGTCATCAGATAACTTGAAGCTCAAAATGCCTATGCATTCCACAACTTTCCTTGATAATGCATTTACTGTCCAGGCCGCTCGTTTGTGGAATGCATTGCCAGTTGAAATAAAACGCGCGCAGTCGTTACAGGTGTTCAAAAGACTTGTAAAGGAACACTACTTGTCGTTGTGATCTTGTTGTCCTAACTGCAAGCGTCTACAGTCTTTTTTTTTCGTTGCTTGTATACATAGTATGTATGTATTTATAATTTTGAATTTGTATATATTTGTCTATTTTAGTGTATTGTATACATAATATTTGCACCAACAACGGTCCCATTTTGTGTCCAGGGAAATCGCTGTCCATACCGAGGTTGCCTGGAAGAGATCGCAGTAATGCGATAAGGCCGCCCATTGTATATTTTGTAGTATCTCATGTGTTTTTTATGCTATGTATTTTTGTGGTGTACAATAAAGTATATATAAATAAATAAATAAATAAGGAAAACATTTACATTTAATACCATAACAATTATAAACAACGCACCGTTGCTAATTTGCCTGAACTAGGTTGAACCGGTGCTTCAGGCTGGACAATGCGTAAATACTTAATGAAATAATAATAATAATAGGGTCCGTACGCTGCTAACTGCAAATCGAATGCATCACCCACGGTCATCGGTAATGAGGCTGTATATCCCGCGAAAGTGTGGAGGTCGAGGCTTTTTTAACGCTAAGAACCTCCACAATCGCGAGATATGCAGTCTCAGGGAATATTTCCTAGAAACCGACGTGGGGATGCATCGAGATGTAGTTGCGGTGGATAAGGGCCTCACACCGCTCTCCTTGGGTAAAGATAACTGGCGCAAGCCAGTTGTGCTTGACACTAATGAACGCATGGAGGTATGGCAGAGTAAGGAGCTTCACGGACGCTTCTTCCGGGCCCTACATGGGCCCGATGTAGATCTACTAGCGTCCGTAGCCTGGCTGCGTTACGGTGACCTCTTTGGAGAAACCGAAGGTTTTGTCTGTGCAATTATGGACGAAGTTATGATGACGAACAATTACCGGAGATTTATTGTTACAGACGGCACGGTTGACATCTGTCGGGCATGCCACCGGCCGGGGGAATCAATCAGGCATATTATCTCCGGGTGTTCTCGTCTAGCTAACGGAGAGTACTTGCATAGACACAACCTTGTAGCTAGGATAATCCATCAGCAACTTGCTCTGAAATACAATCTTGTGGAATCGGAGGTGCCGTACTACAGGTATGTGCCCGACCCAGTTCTCGAAAATGGTAATATCACATTGTACTGGGATCGATCCATCATCACTGACAGGACTATTGTTGCCAATAAACCTGATATAGTGGTGATGGATCGATCAGAGCGACGCGCAATGATTGTTGACATAACCGTCCCGCATGATGACAGCCTCGTGAAAGCCGAGAAAGATAAACAAATCAAGTATCTTGACTTGGCTCGCGAGGTTGTCGACATATGGGATGTGGACTCAGCGATCATTGTGCCGATAGTCGTAACAGCCAATGGCTTAATAGCCAAGAGCCTCGACCAACACCTGAGGAGGCTCTCGTTGGGCAGCTGGATCAAGGGCTTGATTCAGAAAGCGGTACTTCTGGACACGGCTCGCATCGTCAGGAGGTTCCTCTCTCTGGAGCCCTGACCACCGGTAGCTTGGACCCTGTTCCCGATACCGGTGGGCTACTATTTTTTATATTTTTAAATGTTTTTATACTTTTTATATTCTAATATTTAAAAATATAATTTATATGTTTACATGCAAATAAAGGAGATAATAATAATAAATCTTTATTGTCAGACCAATTGATCCATAACTTAAAATTAAAATAAAAAATAAATTAAAATAAAATATAAAATAAAAACTACAAAATAAAACCTAAGAAACAAACCTACCTCACAAAATATATCTGAATGACGGTCTGTGTGCCGCCATCCAGTGACCTATTATTTGGCCATCCACCCTGCCGGCTACAGTAGCCACGAGGCTGTTGGGGCTGCCGCGCACCCGACGCATCAGTGATGCAATTCGCAGACGCAGCAGCGAACCGAAATCCGGAACGCGTGCGTCCGCGAACATCCCCGACGCGCTACAGAAGCGCGGCAACTCCAGCATTACCCGGAACGCGTTGTTATATTGGACTCGTAACGCATTGTACGAGCCCTATGCATAACTGACCCACAGGGCGCACGTGTACAGCGACTGGCAGTAGGCCCTGAACAATGTTATTTTAACCTCTCGCGTACACCGTGCGAACCTGCGGGCCAACATGTTACACCTGACAGCCAATGCTCTACGTTCCCTCTATAAATCATCGTCATCCGACAGCCTATCGGTGACCCAGTGTCCCAGGTATTTAAAACGAGTGACTCTTTTCAGCGGAACTCCACCCAAGGTGGTACAACGTCATACGTTTTATTTTGCGCCCTAAACACTAAGAGCTCGCTTTTAGTTGAGTTGTACCTGAGACCATGAGTCACCGCATAGTCTTCACAGATTCGGAGGAGCTTTCTTACAGCTTTCTTCACTGATCGATGGGCTCAGCAACACCATATCATCCGCGTAACTTATATTATTGATGCATTGCCCGTCAATAGAGCAACCGACTTGGGTGTTGCTGAGCTCACATATCAGCCGATTGACGTACAGGTTGAAGAGTCTGGGCGAGCTAAGCCCCCCCTGCCTCACGCCGCACTCCAACCGGTACGCACCCGACATGGCACCTGCCCATCTAACGTAGTTGGACTGGTTGCTATACCAGTATTTCAGTACAGCAATCAGTCCCCCAGGAAGGTCAGTGTCATGAGAGAGTTTCCCCCAGAGGCAGTCATAAGACACTAGGTCGAATGCCTTGGAGAGGTCCAAAAAACACGCATAAACAGGTGTTTTCCTTGCTGCATAGTATTGGACAGTATGCTTGAGACAGAGGATCGCCGTTTCAGTCGATAAATGTGGCCTAAAGCCAAATTGGGCGTCATGTAGGGTGATATATTTATCCAACTGCCTGTCAATCAGACCATCCAACACCTTCGCAGCAATCGTCGCCAAGGAGATAGGCCTGTAGTTGTTCTTGTCACTCGCATCTCCAGTCTTGTTTTTTATTATAGGAACGACAATCGTTTTCATAAGGTCCACTGGAAGATACGAGTGACTCATACATACGTTAAATAAGAGAGCTAAGACACGTGGCAAGTGCTTACCTGCATAACGCATGTGTTCTACGCTTAAGCCGTCATGTCCAGGAGACTTACACCGCTTCATGTCCTTCAAGACAGACCCAACCTCCCTAGCGGTGAACACGATAGGCGTGACCTCGGACCCCTCCCCAACATCCGACCCACCCGTCGATGGACCTAGTGGTGACTCTGTCCTGAACGAAGCCATAAATAAATTGGCAATAGCCTCAGGTTCGTTAACGCCACCGACGCAAAGTGGCAGGCCCGACTTGGGATTTAAGCTGTTGGTGGCTTTCCAGAAACTACTAAAATTTTTAGCTTCGTGATGAAATAAATTAACAATAAATTTAACGTAAAAACTAAATTAAAAACTTATGTAAATAAAAGTAAAATAGCATGTTAGCAGTTTTATTTGCAGACAATAAGTAGGTTTTCTGTCTGTGCATAATCGATGGTTAGTAAATAATTAAGTATATTTTTTTTATATTTACTTTATAGATACTTAGTTTTCTATTTAATCTATTGTACCGGAATGGACTTAAGAATGTTAAAAATGTTTCTACATAGACATGTTTTGAGTCAGTTACTAGATCATTTTGTCTTTTGTTAGTGTTGTCGGCATTGTAGGCAAGCATGGTGTGCTGATTTAATACTGAGTGCATAATGAAAAGCTGGCGAACAGTTAGTACATTGCAGGATTTATATAGAAGATCTGTGGGTAAAAAGGAGGGATGTAAGTTTGCTACATTCAAAATTGCTCTCTGAGCTGTTTCAAGAGGAAGCAAATTAGTTTTTGGTGCGCCACCCCAAGAAGTGATACAGTATTGAATTATAGATTGACATAGGGCCAAATAAACTTGTGTGATTAATTTTGAATCTGCTAATATTCGCAATTATTTTAAAACATAAATATTAGTTTGCGGAGTCTTTTAATTAGGCTTTCAATATGTTTTTTAAAAGAGAGTGTGTCGTCCATTACTACCCCCAGGTATTTTATGTTGCTCGTTTTGTGGATAAAGGGACAATTACTCATGGTTATAATTAATTTATCATGGTGTTTGTACGATTTCCACATTTATGGGCACATAGGTGAGGGCTAGTAACGTAAGTTGAGGTTTGCGCATGGAGAAGTGAATATATTTTGTCTTGTCGGTATTTAATGTTAGTAAATTGCTTTGAAGCCAATTAGTCACAGTATTAAAACCTAGTTGGGCAATTTCGAACAGTTTGTTACTGGTAGCGCTAAATATTAACGCCGTGTCGTCGGCATAAGATATTATCTTACCATCTTTAATATTTAGATTACACAAGTCATTAATATATAATTATACAAGTCGTTAATATAAATAAGGAAGAGGGTGGGGCCCGGAATACTCCCCTGTGGAACCCCGGTGTTCGGCCGAATGTTCGGTTCGGACCGACACAAGCCGAACCGAATATTATTGAAAAATGCGAAAAAAAGCTCAAAGGTACGCCTCATTCGGGTCGGGACCGTAGTCAATATTCGAAAAAGTGTAGGAATGTAGGATCGGGACTGACCGAACCAAATAGTAATTTCGTAGCAGGAAACGTCCAAACATTCGGCCGATACGATACATTTAGTTTTTAGTTTACTACTACTTCGGAGTAGATCCCCTGTATTTTTCTGCTCATCGCTCGGAATATTATCTATTCTAACACATTGGTACCGGTGGTCTAAATAGTCAGTAAAAAGTTTCAGCGGCGTTCTCCTCATTCCTATAATCTCTAATGTGTTCAGAAGGACAGAAACAGACACCGTATCGAATGCCTTGGCTAAATTGAGAAAGACTCCCTGGGTTTTCGTTCCCTTTCCTTCGCCGAGTTCTTCTGAAACATAACCAGTCAGACTATGCACCGCATCTTCTGTCGTGTCGTTCGTCGACAGTTTGGCTCTAAAACCAAATTGCGCAGGGGATAAGATGTTGTTATTTTCTAGGTAATTAACTAGTCTACTGTATATGTTTATGATTTTCTCTAGTATTTTTGAAATTGAGGGAAGCTTGGATATAATAATGGCCTATAATTATTAACTACGTCTTTACTTCCAGATTTAAAGATGGGGATTACAAATGCCTTTTTTAGACAGCTAGGAAAAATTCCTTCGTAATGACAGATTCGAAATATATACGTTGTACCAAAATATGCTTAAAGATTTTAAGGATCTTATTGCTTATATTATCCTATCCAACTGCACAGTGGTCTTTTAACCCAGAAATTAATCGGATTATTATTTTCATTTTCTTCAGTATCCAACATAGCAAAAGATTTCGAGTTTCGGTCGCAGTATTTCGAAAAAGTTATTTACATTGTTAGCTAATAAGAGTAGTGAATGACTAGCCAGCAATAAACTCGAATTTGATTCACGCTGTTTAGACATGTTAGTGACGTTTTTAACACGCTTTTATTAGGTGGACCTGTATGTAACTAACTATGTAATGGAATCTAAGGTAACTAATTTAACCATCTTCCAAGGGTCGTAGCGTAATGAAAATTGGCAGCTGTATGTAGTTCTGATGACAATATTGTAAGGAACAGGCAACCCCACGTCACCAGACTGCCTATAACTAGCGTGTCGGTTACCTGTCGGGCCCTTTTTCTTTCGTTGGCGGTCACGACGTACGGACGTCTCCGCGGGAATCTCCGTCGGTTAAAGGTCACGTGAGCTGCTTTGTATTTTAAAAGTGTGCAATCGTTATTTAGTCATTATAATTTAACTTAAATAAAGCTGTGATGATGTTAATTAATTTTACTTTGATTTATTAAATGGTTCTCTTACTGGAATATGTCTTTTTTTAAATCTTTTCCACTTCTGAAGCTTATAATATAATAATATGGTACTGTCGAACTGATCTGATGATGGAGCCGGAAGATATGAACTGGAACTTCATGATGGAAAATCGTATCATAGCTGTTTTGGATTTCTTAGAAAAGTCTTGTAATGAACTTTGACCACGATTAGGTTTCAAGGTCTGATGATGAAGCCGGAAGATAGGCACTGGCATCATGCATTAATAAAAGTGTGTTTTTCTAGTGTTTTCTAAACTATTAATTTTATTAATATGTTTCCAAAGTATGAATCATAAAAAAAACTCGGTTAGAACGAACATTTCTGAACTCTTGAAGATAATAAATTATTCAAGTAACTCAGTTTTAAGTAATTATGAGTCTGACCACATTCTTAATTATTCAGCAAGATAGAACTTTACCAACAACAATTTGGAATCTAGAAGTGTAATTTGTTTAACCTAGTTATTTACAAGTTTTGGTTACACCTTGTTACTTTAACACCTCGCCAGCATAGTTACCTTTCAAGTTTTAAACTTTTAGTAGTCACAAAACGATTGCATTATCTTAGCTAGAAGGTGGAGTCAGCAATTAAACTCCTAAAAAACACTACACATGATAATCTAAAATTATACAAAATTATTGGTTGTATCGTTTTTCAGCATAATGGTAGGTACAAGGTCAGATATTTTCTTTGATGGCGCAGCAAGTCGTTTTGTTACGAAGTTAAACGGTAAGGACAAAGTGACCCTGGCTGGTGACAGTCACTCTAGCAGAGCGTTGAGCGTCGCATCGATTGTGGCGTCGCGACTGACTTCTGATGACAGATGATGATGTCAGGGGAGCCGCTGTCGTACCACATCCACGACGAACTGCTATATTTAAGCTGCTGAATACGATGACCACATCTGAGAAAGGCTATCCTGCACCGTTATGCTGATTAATTAAGATTTATAAAAGCTGAAGTGATAATCGACTCTTGTTTCTGACTGTATCTCCTATTTATAAATATTTTATGACTTTCCTCTGGAATCTCGGATTTACATTGTTAGCTTTTCAAAAACCTGTTGAAATCTACTTGAAATCCATTTCGTCTGCAATGTAAATAAATACAATAATTTTAGAGATTAAAGTTATAACATGATATCACGGCTGTATTCCCTGAAGGGTTTGGCAGGGGTGTGGTAACTACATCCACAGTGCGCCAGTTATGTTTGGCAGGGGTGTGGTAACTACATCCACAGTGCGCCAGTTATGTTTGGCAGGGGTGTGGTAACTACATCCACAGTGCGCCAGTTATGTTTGGCAGGGGTGTGGTAACTACATCCACAGTGCGCCAGTTATGTTTGGCAGGGGTGTGGTAACTACATACACAGTGCGCCAGTTATGTTTGGCAGGGGTGTCGTGATAACTACATCTACAGTGCGCCAGTTATGTTTGGCAGGGGTGTGGTAACTACATACACAGTGCGCCAGTTATGTTTGGCAGGGGTGTGGTAATTACATACACAGTGCGCCAGTTATGTTTGGCAGGGGTGTCGTGATAACTACATCTACAGTGCGCCAGTTATGTTTGGCAGGGGTGTGGTAACTACATACACAGTGCGCCAGTTATGTTTGGCAGGGGTGTGGTAACTACATACACAGTGCGCCACTTATGTTTGGCAGGGGTGTGGTAACTACATACACAGTGCGCCAGTTATGTTTGGCAGGGGTGTGGTAACTACATACACAGTGCGCCAGTTATGTTTGGCAGGGGTGTGGTAACTACATACACAGTGCGCCAGTTATGTTTGGCAGGGGTGTGGTAACTACATACACAGTGCGCCAGTTATGTTTGGCAGGGGTGTGGTAACTACATACACAGTGCGCCACTTATGTTTGGCAGGGGTGTGGTAACTACATACACAGTGCGCCAGTTATGTTTGGCAGGGGTGTGGTAACTACATACACAGTGCGCCAGTTATGTTTGGCAGGGGTGTGGTAACTACATACACAGTGCGCCAGTTATGTTTGGCAGGGGTGTGGTAACTACATACACAGTGCGCCAGTTATGTTTGGCAGGGGTGTCGTGATAACTACATCTACAGTGCGCCAGTTATGTTTGGCAGGGGTGTGGTAACTACATACACAGTGCGCCAGTTATGTTTGGCAGGGGTGTGGTAACTACATCCACAGTGCGCCAGTTATGTTTGGCAGGGGTGTGGTAACTACATCCACAGTGCGCCAGTTATGTTTGGCAGGGGTGTGGTAACTACATCCACAGTGCGCCAGTTATGTTTGGCAGGGGTGTGGTAACTACATACACAGTGCGCCAGTTATGTTTGGCAGGGGTGTCGTGATAACTACATCTACAGTGCGCCAGTTATGTTTGGCAGGGGTGTGGTAACTACATACACAGTGCGCCAGTTATGTTTGGCAGGGGTGTGGTAATTACATACACAGTGCGCCAGTTATGTTTGGCAGGGGTGTCGTGATAACTACATCTACAGTGCGCCAGTTATGTTTGGCAGGGGTGTGGTAACTACATACACAGTGCGCCAGTTATGTTTGGCAGGGGTGTGGTAACTACATACACAGTGCGCCACTTATGTTTGGCAGGGGTGTGGTAACTACATACACAGTGCGCCAGTTATGTTTGGCAGGGGTGTGGTAACTACATACACAGTGCGCCAGTTATGTTTGGCAGGGGTGTGGTAACTACATACACAGTGCGCCAGTTATGTTTGGCAGGGGTGTGGTAACTACATACACAGTGCGCCAGTTATGTTTGGCAGGGGTGTGGTAACTACATACACAGTGCGCCACTTATGTTTGGCAGGGGTGTGGTAACTACATACACAGTGCGCCAGTTATGTTTGGCAGGGGTGTGGTAACTACATACACAGTGCGCCAGTTATGTTTGGCAGGGGTGTGGTAACTACATACACAGTGCGCCAGTTATGTTTGGCAGGGGTGTGGTAACTACATACACAGTGCGCCAGTTATGTTTGGCAGGGGTGTCGTGATAACTACATCTACAGTGCGCCAGTTATGTTTGGCAGGGGTGTGGTAACTACATACACAGTGCGCCACTTATGTTTGGCAGGGGTGTGGTAACTACATACACAGTGCGCCAGTTATGTTTGGCAGGGGTGTGGTAACTACATACACAGTGCGCCAGTTATGTTTGGCAGGGGTGTGGTAACTACATACACAGTGCGCCAGTTATGTTTGGCAGGGGTGTGGTAACTACATACACAGTGCGCCAGTTATGTTTGGCAGGGGTGTGGTAACTACATACACAGTGCGCCAGTTATGTTTAAGTCCCATGTAATAGGGGGCGAGCTCATAGCTACTCTGGGTCCAGGCTCCTATTGGAAAATTCCTAGTCAAAAAACGCAATATCACTTTGCACGAGCTGGGATTCAAACCCAAGAGGTCTAGCGACCAGTAGATTAATCAGACAGTACACAGCAATAAAGTAACTGTTCACAAAAATGGATACTCCAAAGACCATCATTATTCCATCACCATTATTTTTTTAATACCAGCTATCTTTACAAAAAAGAACAAAACACGTCTACACCACGAGAATCTATTTACTCAGTCAGGGCAGGTTACCGAAAAACTGCGCGAGGACGAGTGGCCTAGTGAGTGCGTGAAGGCACGTGAGCCGAATGCCGGATGCCGAGAGCCGCGAGCCGAGAGCCAACTGATACCGCAAAAAATATTACATGAGCGCCTGGAAGAGAAATGAGGAACGTTTTTCTGGTATTTTGTTTTAGATGCTTATTGTGAAGATGGAGGATGAGTGGGTTTGTGTTAGGGATAAAAATGATGCATATTGATAGGCATAACTTTTTTGTGGGATTATTTATGATTTTTTTCAAGCGCATTTATTTAGTTTTTACGAGTAATAATATTAAAAATAGATATATTATGCAATTTTGAACACGATTTTTTTTTTCTGAATGTTGAAGAAATCTTTTATTAAAAGGGCATCACGATGATAAATTAAACGACCAAACTTACAACACCAGAGGTCATTAGTCAAATACAGCCAAAAAAAAACAATTGAAAGTCACACTTGGACAAACTGTAGGTCAAACGCTGAACACAGGATTAATTAAAACTTTTACATAACACAGAATTCATTTCAATATTTATGAACAAACTAGTCAGACAAGCGAATACGCACTTTTATATTATTTTTTCAACTCATATTTTGCCCGCGGCGTCAGCTGCGTGGAATCCATTTTTTCTAGCCCATATTTCTGTAGAATTACAATATCCTTCGCAAAGGGATGCTTTGCTGGGACTTTCAATCGGCCTCTCTTGGTTGATGCCTGGGTCTTGAGGAAATTGCAAGAAAACCGAACGGAGTTTATAATAGTTTAACCACCACTAAAATATTGAAATTATAAATGAATTTACAGTCAGGGACATGACTTTGTGCAGGCCGCAGGAATCCATTGGGTGCAAGACACACAGAAACGATAAATAATTTTATTATGACGATGAGTCAGGTACAGTCACGAGCACTAATATGACCACACTTGGAAACATTCAATAGTGATTTTTGCGTGAAATAACGAAAACAACAATGTAATACGACACATCGCAAAAACCTATGGGTTCGAAAATACTATGTTCGTAGCAACATAAAACTTCATTTAAAAAATAAAGGAGTAAATTGCTTTTGAATAAAGGCAAGTGTATACATACTTATGCCCGTGACTGTACATGTATTGTTCTGCAAATTAACACACTAGGTGAGCAGTTATTAAAGCAGCTATTAAAGACTGAAGATCCACTGATAAAGATTAACAGTTGTCATTTGGATAATTTATGTTAATGGTCAATTTGCTAAGCAGTCAGTTTCCCTGACTATACAATGATCACATCCACTAAACAATATGAATCTGTGTGTTTCTAATTTTTGTGAAAGTCCTAATGAGAAAAACATACACCTAACTATAACCAAACGTTTGTAAAATTAACAAACGTCAACATTTTCTAAATTATTAGTTAAAATTAAAAACAAAATTCTAAGCCAACACTGTCCTACATAAATGTTTACATTCAGGTTCCTAATTAGTAAAAAGACGACAGAATAATTAACAAAATTCATTAAAGAACTAACGCGACGCTTGTACACCGTCGCGGTCCGTATGGAGGCTGGTAAGGCTCATTTACATGTGTCCGGGCTTTAGTAGAATGCGAGTTGAATAAATCAGGAACAATTTTCATTTATTTAATAGTGAACTTTTAAAATCCAGTTAAGTAGTAGGTAAATGTTAGATATTTCTTGAGCAATAAAATATAGAAAATAAACTAACTACTGATTCATTGCGTTGCCATTTGACTGTGACTAAATAAAAAGCGTGCGACAGACAGGAAATTATGAATTCGAAAATTAGTTTAATTGTAGTTTTATTATAAATACACCTCTGCCTAAACCTTCCGGGATTATAGGCGTGAGGTTATGTAAATTCAAAAATAGACAATAAGTGTTAAGATAATAGAGAGCCGCGATGAAAATTGAGTAAAAATATCTGTCTCGGCAAGAAGTGCGATTATCACATCGTTCGTTCGTCCTTCCTTCTTTCTGATAAAGATTGATATAAAAAATAAGCTAAGTACCTAACTACCCATAGGATACAAAAACTTTGTAAAGAATTTGATTTTCAAAACTCTGGGGACTTGGAAACTAACCTTAAGATTAAGTAATTTAATCTCCGCCGGCTCCAAGTGAAACACAAGCGACCTCCCAGCATAGTACACTGGGCCACCAGTATGTACCAAAAACACGAATTAACTTTTTTTAACAAAATAAAACTTACCTTAATAAAATTGAGTTATGCCCCACTTTCACGGCGGCTCAACTTAAGTTGGTCATTTGAACATTGTTTAACGAAAACCAGTATAAATTAAGCTCTCAGTGAAACTGAGATTATTTTGAATGTTATTTCTTTGAGTTCCTTAAAAGTTAAATATTATTTAGCCTCTTGTTATTGAAGTTACCTAAGTCTAGCCATGTTAATAAAGTCTACCAGTGTGATCGAAAATAATATCGATTACAAATGCATAAAAAAATTAAATAATATACCATTTAATTCAGGCTACAATGGCTGGAATGGATAATTCAGTATGGACGAAGCCATAACTTGTGTTAATAAATATGGTACCTACATATGTTAGTATAACTACACTTTGCACTAGCTTGTAGAAGAAAACGAACAATAACTATCTCATAATCAGCCTCTAATGTTTACACTGCGGGGACACAGGCCTCCTCTAATGTTTACACTGCGGGGACACAGGCCTCCTCTAATGTTTACACTGCGGGGACACAGGCCTCCTCTAATGTTTACACTGCGGGGACACAGGCCTCCTCTAATGTTTACACTGCGGGGACACAGGCCTCCTCTAATGTTTACACTGCGGGGACACAGGCCTCCTCTAATGTTTACACTGCGGGGACACAGGCCTCCTCTAATGTTTACACTGCGGGGACACAGGCCTCCTCTAATGTTTAAACTGCGGGGACACAGGCCTCCTCTCTTCAATAGGGCTATAATCCACCACGCGGACCCAGTGCGGGTTGGTAGATGTCACATGTCTTCGAATTTTTGGTTCTAGGACATGCCGGTTTCCTCAAGATGTTTTCCTTCACCGTTTTGAGAGCAGTGGTGATGAAATAATTTATACAAAGAAAAGCGCCTGTCTGGGTTCGAATCTACGACCTACAACTCTTAAGTCGCGGCCGTTACCACTAGGCCACTACTGCTTTCTGTGGCAATAACTATCTGTAGCATGCAAACCTTTCGTCCTATTAACAAAATTGATTTTCACGCAACTTCTGAAAAAGGCACCCGTCACCGAGAAGTGCTGTGGAATGGGTTGTCATGCATATATGATGAGAGGAGAAATGAGGATTATGTGGATGTGAATGGCTGAAACAGTAGGAGAAGACCGAAAACTCAATGGATGGATTGTGTTAAAAAGTTTGTGGGCTTAGAAAGAGGACAAGAACAGTATGGAAGAGGAAGTCAATACTTGCTGCGCTGGTGATCACATTTTTTGGGAAAGTGACAGAGGGATGAAGAGAGCGTCGTGTCGTCTTTATTGGCAGGTCCACATTATGATAAAACTGTAGAGTCTACCGGACTGTTTAGTAATATTAATTAAGTAATCTACAAATTAATTAGATGCTCCTAATGAAGGGCGCCTCGTTATCAACGTACTTACTATAAACACGAAAGTTTAAGTGTATATCTTTTAGAGATTATTAATTTTAAATTGTCAAGATTTACTTTGAAACTTTCCGTTTTATTTTACTACCAAGGCGAGTGTTCATTATAATTTTGCGATGTCTGGGAATCACGTGAATCTAACATTCTTCTTCGCGTTACATAATATTATATTCGGGCTTAATAACATTATGTATTATCATAATTTATAATTATGTTTTAAGTATACCTTTATGGAAACATCCGAAAAATATTATTCAATACATGTATAAAAATCCTAATTCACTTTGGCAACAATTATTATTTTCTATCTAATAATGATTAATGGTTAATCATTATTGGATAAAAAATAATAATTACACTGTTACAGTGCTCAAAAGAATTTGAAGACAACCACGACGGAAAATATTATCGTGAGAAAACCAGAACTGACAACGAAATGGATTATGTAAAGATACTTTCGGTTTAAAGACATTTTATTTCTCAAAAAAAGAACATTACGGTTCACTTACATAATGAGAAATGTATAGAAAATATTAATAAAAGTAGATACAGTCTCTGTGATCACATACAGTTATACAAAACACAAAATTAAAATATTCAATAGGTGACATTCGGTGTTAGTACTTCGTTCTAACGTATTCTTCTAGAGCTTTTTTATGTGTATACCATCTGTTACTGTTAAACACATCATCAGGTATTTCATTATAAAATTTTGCTCCCTCATATAGTATATTTTTCCTACCATAGTTAGCTCTAGGTTTTCTTAATTCTATTTTGTCTCGTCGTCTTGCGTTATATGCGTATGTTTTCTTTTTAAAGTTAAGTTGTGAATGTGTGTCTTGTGTTATGATTTCATGTAATAAGATGCATGTTTTAAGTGTATGTTGGTTAATTTTAAGTATTCTGGTATCTTTATAGATTTTGGTGGTTGGTGTAAGGTAGTCGTAGTTGTAGAGTGTTTTTATTGCTTTATTTTGTAATATTTGTATATCCTGGATTACCGATTTTGCTGCAGTTCCCCATATCTCAATTTTGTACCTATTCTATGTGGGGTCTAACGAGAGAGTTATAAATCATTGCGCGAGCTTTTTTAGGAATGCAAGCAGACATTCGACGCAATGCTCCTACCAGAGGTGATAGTTTGGACTTAATGTAATCAATATGGGGTTTCCATGTTAACTTGGTATCTAAAATGAGACCCAAGTATCTTTCACTGCTTGATTTGGCAATATCTTCGTTGTTTATTGTTAGTTGGATTTGATTGAGGATTTTCTTATTTTTTGCAGCAAATATCATGTATGAGGTTTTCTTTGTGTTAATAGTTAGCAAATTTGACAGAAACCATGTATTTAGGATATTCAAATCATCTTGAGCTTCTTTCACTATATCAGTGAGATTGTGGCCAAAGTAGAACAAGCAAGTATCATCTGCGTAAAGTGTGATACTGCCTGACGTGTTAACACTGCTGATGTTATTGATGTAAATCAAAAATAATAAGCGCCCGAGAATTGATCCTTGTGGGATTCCGTAGATTAATTTACAGGGTAAACTTTCATTATTATCAATTTTCACTATTTGTGTCCGGTTTTCCAGATACGACTTAAGTATTCTATGTGCGGATTCCGATATCCCTACGTCAGATAACTTTAAATCTGAAATTCTTGTCGCTAATAATAAAATATTTATTTGAAAAAAAAACATGGTATACATGGTGTTTCAATAATTACCATAAAGAGCTTACATGTTTTGCCAGAATTGTACTTAGCATGCAAATTTTTACTTAAAACTAACATGAGAATTTCTTTTTCATAAATTCTTTAAGATTCAACCAATCAAACAATTTTCCCTTAAATAATCTAGAGTTTAAGTTTTTTACTCGGTATCTTATAATACATTTATAAACGAACACAAGTATATGTATTTAGCAACATTGCCCATCTCCCATACATCGTCGGGCCCATAATTTGATGAACCGTTACAAGTTCCAAATGAGTGTTATTTGTTAGATTAAAACATCAACTTTAAGCTACATTAGTTTCAGTTTCATTGACAATTGCATTATCAAGTTATATGGGGTCGAATCTGAGCTAAGGTTATGTTAGGGATTTTGCAATTATCAATCTGGTAATGTTCAGATGACTAATAGTAAACTCTTGAGATAGGTTTTCATTGCATAAAATAAACATGTGAATGATATACAGTGGATGATGCATTAGTAGGTACCTACTTATAGAAAAAAATAGAACAACTATTTTTACAAATGTGTTATTGTAAGAATTATACTTAATGATTATTAAGTACTTACTTCTATTTATTTATTCATCTTAATTATCCGACATGTCCATTTCAGATACCTAATCACCTAGATACGATACCATTTTAATGGGTAGATAGGTTTATGATTCCCAGGTAAACTATAATGTGGAATTAGATTAGTTTTAAATAAAGAAAACAAACATTTTGTAGGTAGTTAATTCTCCTTTCATTCGTCTTCATAGAAATCAAATTGCCCGAATGCACGTTTTTTGAGTATTATGTTTGTATTCACACATGTATTATGCTTGTATTCTGATGAAAAAGGCACCTCAACATGATTTTCATCAATTTTATTAATAACTAGCTGCGCCCCGCGGTTTCACCCGCATAAGTTTCGATCCCGTGGGAATGTCGGGATAAAAAGTATCCTATATGTTAATCCTGGTTATAAACTATCTGTGTGCTAAATTTCGTCAAAATCTGTTCAGTAGTTTTTGCGTGAAAGAGTAACAAACATCCATACATCCATACATACAAACTTTCGCATTTATAATATTAGTAGGATGACTCGTTGTTGTCTGTTACTAAGATATGATTTTATCCACTGAAGTGTAGGACCCCTAATACCGACTAATTCAAGTTTTCGAGCAACAGATTGTGGGAAACTAAATCGAAGGCTTTTGAGATATCTAAAAATAGCCCAGTGCAGTGGTCAGATTTTTTTTATTGATGTTAATAATTATAGCCTTCACAAGAGAGAATACTGCCAATGTAGTGGACTTGTTTTTCTATAAAAGCCATATTGTTCCTTGCTAATTATATGAAAATCGCAGTAGTCAATTAGTGTTCTATACATACACTTTTCATATATTTTGGACAATATAGGTATTAATATTATAGGACGATAGTTATTAATGTCAGATTTTAAATAAAGGCTTGACTATTGAGTATTTCAGGGCATCAGGAAAAGTTCCCGATGCAAATGATATATTAATTAAATGTGTCAGAACTGCAGTTAATTGATTGGTACACTCTTTGATAATTTTGGTGTTGATTTCATCATACGCTGTCACACTGTCTAGAATTACCAACAGGCTCTGTATTAGAAAAAGATAAATTATTTATTTCTGAAAAAACAGCAATTACAGAGACGCTTTAGTCGAACCTTTTAACAGGAAGGATAAATTAAATTTCATTACGTGATCCTAAAATGGCTAGAAGTTAAAATTAGCATTATATTAGCAAGTTGAAGAGAACAGGCACGAACTCACGACCTTTTCACTCGGCGTCCATGACACCCGGTATAGATCTGACACTTCCGAACTTTGCAGCTCATCGTAACGTAACGTAGAAGGCACAGAAGGTTTACTAATAAATGTCCAAAGCTTTACAAACATCAGTGTAACAAAAGATAAACCAATTGTTCACTAATTTCTAGTGCTATGGCTACACATACATACGTCATAAGCTCTAGCATCTGCCGATCGATTCTGTAAAAATCTCGCCGTGAAAAGTTAGGTGAAGTGAGCTTAGAGTGAGTAGTCAATAGTGTCAATCCCTAGCATTAGTTGGGATGTCAGCTCACTCCACGCTCACTTCACCTAAGTTTTCACGGTGATATGGTTACAGAATCGCACTGCTGATCCTCCTCGACTATTAAGAATACATACCATGTATGGTTGTTAAAATTTTGATGCCTTAACACCACGTAAGTCAGGTAACCAGAGGGGCAATTCTCGTAATTTTAAGAACGCGAACGTTCACACTCTGATCTTAGTCTCAATCTTTCAAAAATATCTCTAATTTTGACAAGTTTTTGGAATTGATTGTCGCTGAGATGAGATTGCGACTAGATTTTGAAGGTTTTTAATTACTGGGATTGGCCTTATGATCGTTGACTACTTCAAGCAAAAGTTTCTAAAAGGAACCGGCTCAAGGCAATACTGCAATCTACAGGATAATCTGGTGCCCCTCTATTGGTATGAGATCGTCGTAGATACCATTCAGTTCTTTAGTTGGTAAATAACAAAGATAAAACCACGCCTGTAATCCCCGAAGGGTTAGACAGAGGTGTTGTCAGTAGAACACACCCACATTTCGCCAGTTATGCTAAAGTCCCAAGGTCAATGGTAAATATCTATACACACTTGAGAGATTTCCATGCTACCACCTAAGTGGGCCTTCTGCCTTCCCCTTCCCTATGCTTCAACTCCTCAAACTCGAGTTCTCAACACACATTAGCATCGAGAAGGTGGGCACGAGCTCGGAATACGTTATTAGGGCGCTCCTATTTTCTGCATCAGTCAGGTTATTCGTGTCAAAGATTAATGTGAGCTTTTCTAGGTTCAAGGGTGTTAAAGTTGTTTTTGAAAATTACTCTCGATACCAGTTTTTGGTGTTTTCCAAACTGCTAGTTGCCCATTCCAAAGCGTACCCTAACGTAGGCCTAAAGCAGAAACTCATGGACACTCTTTAAAATCAAAATAATATGGTTACAAAGTATTGGTTATATCATTCATGTTAGAAATTATGCATGTGAGAACGATGCAGAACGTTAAAAGCGTCCGTAATGAAAAGCTTAAAAAAAAACACAATTCAAACATTAAATTAAATTAAAATAAGCCAATGCAGCAAAGAGATGACCAGTCCCTACTGACGGTGCGACTAGATTTTGAACGTTTTAAATTAAGAGAATTTGCCTTCTGTATTTACATTGTGTTTAGTTGGTGGCGGCATAGGCTTGCCCTCTAACACGTGCGAGGCAAACAATACTATCAAAATATGGGTTGTATTATAAAGAAAGAAATAAAGCAAATACATATATTTAGCACAATACATACTAAAATGCTCACAATATAATAATATACATCAGATAAAAAAAAACAAATAAAAAGTTAAAGTGCGATATAAGAAATTAGCAGGAAAGTGTGTCTCACCTCACGTCTGTGCCAAAAAGGCCCAGTTCAGCAAAAATGCCAGACAACTAGTGCCTGACGCTGGTTTTCAACTGGACCTGAAGAGTGAGGTGGCGGACGTAAATCAGTTTTATACTTCAACGTGAAGTGTGTATGTATACTACACACTTCTTCCTATCTCTTCTGGTAATATAAAAGCAATGATGAAAACATCAATGTTCACTCCGTAACCTCAGCAACCCAGTCGGCAATTTGTCTCAAGGTTTTCCTGTATATGTATAAAAGAAAAAATTGATTTCATTCAGTACTAATTTTATAGGGAGACAGATTGAAGTAGGTACTGTTGGATAATGAACTATAACCTCTTACCGAAAACAGATTTTGGAACAACTAGTAGATAATAAAGAACAGATTTTGGAACAACTAGTAGATAAATAAAGGCTAAAAGGACAGGTAAGTAGATACTGTGAAGGTCTTTTATAATTTGGGATAAACACCTTCTAACTTATATAAATGTTTCATCATCAGATGATGACATAGTTGGGAAAAGGCGAGGCTGGCTATGTTGGTGTCAACTGCCAGTCAATCCGGGTGCAGCTAAATACCAGTATTTTATATGGAGTGACTACCTACCTGACCTCCACAACCTGGTTACTGGGTAATACCTCGTCGTAAGACTGGTTGTCAGACTTTCGGGCTTCTGACGACCCGTTACGACTATCAAAGATCCACAAATGACAGCCGGGACCAACGGTTTAATGTGTTTTCCAAGGCACAGAGGGGTCTTGGTATGTAAAGATGGTCACCCATCCAAGGACCAACCGCGGCAAGCATACCATAACCTGATCGATCGACCCATGCGGCTGTTATTACTCAGACCAGCCCCTCAACTTTAATTACTGTTAATTTAGGAATAATTATAATATAGTGGCATTGTGTTAAATATAGTAATTATACTTACCGGTAGACATATAGGAATATTTTTTTACAGTAGAAGGTATATAGTAGCTAAGTACTTTACACCTTTTCTATCCGTGGCTATGGATAATCGAATCGTAATCATCTATATATATAAAATTCAAAGTCCTGACTGACTGACTGACTGACTGACTGAGACATCAACGCACAGCCTAAACCGCTGGTCCTAGAGACATGCAATTTGGAGGGTGTATTCTTCGTGAAGAGTAGGTATCCACTAAGAAAGGGTTTTTCGAAATTCCACCCCTAAGAGGGTGAAATGGGGGGATTTCGTTTGTATGAAAAATCTTATTCCTTGAGTTAATAAACTTGAAACTTGGCACGAATACTTATCTAAGTAAATTATGAAGTTGGTCATTTTTGGTTTTCATAAAGTACCCCCTAAAAGGGGATTGGGGGGTTTCAAAGTTTGTATGGAAGAATTTTAACGCGCGATCCGATTTACTCGAAACTCGGTATTTATACGTAAAATTGAAAGTAAAGAATAATGTATATCAAGGTTTTTTGAAAATCTACCCCTGACGGGCTGAAAAGGGGTAGTCAATTTTACAGGGGAGGATTTTACAGCGTGTCTTGATTAACTCAAAAATTGGTATAAATAATCTTTGAGTCAAGATATGAACACACCCCAAAAGATTTTTCAAAATTCCACCCCATGGGGGTGAAAAGCGGAGATACAGTTTATATGAAAAATCTTATTCGTTAGGCTAATAAACTTCAAAATTGGCATGAATACTCGTCTAAGTAACCAATAAAGTTTATGATTATAAGTTTTTCTAAACTACCCCTCAAAGGGGGATATAGGGGTGTTGAAGTTTTTGTGGAAGAATTTGAATGCGCGGTCCAATTTACTCGAAATTCAGTGTTTATAAAAAAAACCTAAAATAAAGAATAATATGTATCAGGGTTTTTCGAAAATCTACCCCTAATGGGTTGAAAAGGGGCAGTCAATTTTACAGGGGAGGATTTTACTGCATGGCTTGATTAACTCGAAAATTAGTACCTATAAATAATCTTTGAGACAAGTTATGAATACGTCCCTAACGATTTTTTTATACTCCACCCCTGTGGGCATCGATCATTAATGTGGGGATAAAAAGCGGGGATACAGTTCATATGAAAATCTTATTCATTTAGTTAATAAACTTGAAACTTGGCAAGAATGCTCGCCTAAATAAATAATAAAGTTTATCATTATAAGTTTTTCAAAACTACTCCTCAAAGGGGGATATAGGGGTGTTAAAGTTCGTGTGGAAGTAATTGAATGCGCGGTTGAATTAACTCGAAACTCAGTATTAATACTTTTGGTCGAAAATTGACCCCAGACGGGGCAAAAAGGGGTTATTCAATTTTTAAGGGGAGGATTTAAACTTGAAACTGTATGTTACATTTTCACACCTAAACCACTGAACTTCTGATTTGGCAAAGAGATAGATGGCATCCTGGGGAAGGACATACTTTTTATCCTGGTAGCACGTTCCCGTGGGATAATTTCCGACATCCACGCGGGCGAAGCCGCGGGCAGAAGCTAGTTATCATGATACACCTAGCCTTATCCCAATTTATTAGTGGTGCAGCATGCCCTCTTCCAAAGTCCTCCGACTGCTGTACTACTTCCGCCAGCACTACACTATCGATAGCGTACGTAAGTTATCTCGCAAAGCTTCTCTGTTTTATTAGCTTCCCTTTATTCCTTCTGAACAAACAAACATACTAACTTCACGGATCAACATCCTTCCAAACTTCTAATAAGGTCTGCCGTTCCACTTTTTTATCGCCGAAGATATCCGAGCATTGCCGAGGATTGCCGAAGATTGTCGAAGATACAATCTTTAGTGGGACGTTTCTCCAACTATTCGTAAAAAGTTGAGGGTAGACGACAAAGGGATGCTTTCGCCTTTTGTTTCGTAAACAATCTAATTAGTGTTGCGAAAAGACGTCCGATGTGAATAGGGGTGGGATCTTGAGTCCGGAGATTTTCCGGGCTTTTTGTTTTTCTGCCAACGTTTTTCGTTACATTTTTTTTTTGTTGTTTGTGATTATAGATGAAATAGATGGCGTGATGGCTTAACATGTTAGCGAAGCAAACATGGACGGATATAGTGTACTATTTTAGAAAGATAAAAAGCAAATTACAATATTTCTGAAATGTATAATTTTATCAAGGTAATAATAATTCTGAACTTTATACTTAAGTTATTCACAACGCGCACACGCTGAGTAGTGCAACAAACTAATACATACGATATGCTCTATTCATTAAACCGTCTAATTATGCATACGATACAACAAAGCAAATAAACCGACATCCCCGTCTATAACAAGCTTAGTAAAACAAACAAAAGAAAAAAATCCCGCGCATATGCCGAGCAAAACAAAACAAAGAAGAAAATATCCCGTTTTTTTTTATTTCGAATCCCGTATCGTTAACAACACTAGTGAGGAGGACAATTAAAAAAAATGGCAGACATCTGGAGACGAGTTGTCGGGATCAAAGCGGCAATGAATGCTGAAGTTAAATGAATGACATTGATCCTATCTGTCAGGGCTTACTTCGTTCATTCGTTAGCCGTACTCGGTCCTTTAGCTGTACTAGTGCAGTTTTCGACTTTATGGAAATTCTTGCAGTTCCTATTATAAACTTTTTGGGGTCGTCGGGTGTTCCTGAATGTAAGCGAAAGAGGAAAACAAGGTCTTTGTGAAAGGAGAGATAAGGTTGTTCCTTTAGATTGAGTTTGTTAAAAGTTTTAGTGATAAATAAACTTTATTTTGGGGTTATTGTAAATAGAATGGAGACGGAATTGTCTTCGCGACTGCTGGGATGAGCACATTTTCCTGCTTCGTAGGTTTTACAAATTGTTTTATTTTCAGAATTTTTAGAGTCCGCGTCCCGTCAAAATAAAATGCCGAGAGTTTTAAAGTATTTTCTGGTCAGAATTTTCGAATGTTTTTTCTGTGTGGGATTTTGGTACCTATATTGTTGTTTAAAATTATTATGCTCTGTGACCATGGCAAACAAAATAAGTTTAGTTGTTTTTCTGTACACAAAATTAATACAAAAGAGAAGTTTATCAAACTTCCCAAGTAAGATCGTTTGGTACATAATTAGTTGATTAAAGCTAAAAGCTCTTCGTTGATATTACCGATGCTATGATGAATACGGACCATAACTAATACCATGCTATGTGCCATAAATAGTGACAAATGGCCACCTACTTAGTGATACGGTCTGATTTCATTTCACTAAGTGTTTTACGTACTGATATTATCGTATTTTGTCATACTTATTAGTCCATAAATGTCTACTGCTGAATTGATATCAGTAAAAAGTATCTGTCATTGTCATTATGTAACTATCACTAAATTCTAACTAATTAAAATTCTATGAATTCTCCAGACTTACACCAATTTATTCATCTCTAGAATAGAACGTTACATTCCATATTTCTTTTACCAGTCAGAACTAAAATCAGTGTTATCAAATAATAAGTTCTAAAGCGTCTATTTGATAATAAATTAAATTAGTTTAATTACGTTTGGGAACGTGGGACCCAAAAAACAGCACGAAAATAGAAATAGATCATTCATTCATCTTATTAAAAAAACCTCCAAAATGCAAACACTTTCACGACACATTAATGAATCTACCAGGACAACATATATCTAAGACAGTGTCGCGAACGCAAAGCATTAATAATTACATTCCCCGAAGCCACCCGATCTTTCCCGAAATAATTACAAACCACGATTCATTAAGCCAGGGTTGTGTACCAACCGAGGGTAGATCCATCATCGCCATAAAATGGAAAACAAACAAGCAATACATAAAATGCTTACGAGCAAATATGGAGAGAAAATAGCCGGGACTAATAATAATATAGGTACTGAGAGAGAAGCTAGTGTCATATCAAAATTATGCACAAGTGTTGAAGACTTTCTCGTATCCAATATTCATCACCTGCCTAGCCTTGTCCCAACTTTCTTGGGGTCGGCTTCCAGTCTAACCGGATGCAGCTGAGTACCAGTATTTTTTATGGAGCGACTCCCTATCTGACCTCCACGGCCCAGTTAATGGGTAATACGAAACCACTTGGTAAGACTGGTTGTCAGACTTTCGGGCTTCTGACGACTCGGAACGACTGTCAAAGATCCAATAATGACAGCTGGGACCAACGACATAAAGTGCTTTCCGAGACACGGAGGGGTCTTGGTATGTAAAGATGGTCACCCATCCGACACCACTATCACTATAATGTTGGACGTATCCAACATTATAGTGTACTTTATACTTGAAGGCCGATGTTGTTCCATTGCTCCAAAATAAAATGAACTTTCTTATTAATAGACGCGGAAAGTCAGTACCGTTCTAACAGCTACACACTTGTTCGGGTCGGCATGATTCGGCACAGCCGGGACGGGCCTCGGGCGCCGGGCGACACGATCGAATATATAATAATTTATACATATTTCCATAAAGGAAAATCATAATTACTTAAAATCAAGGTACCTATAATCACTATATCTCAGCCTCCCAGAAACTTTTAACAAGTCCTAATATAAATAATTCTTGTTCAGTTAATTAGGCAAGTTAGAAAGTTTTTCGCGGCAAAGATCTTACACTCGGAGAGCGCGGGTATGTTCGCTATTCGTTAGTTTTAATTAACGGGAACACACTTTGAGTTAAGGTAAGTTTACCGTAGCGTGATGCATGCTAGGAACAAACATAAGTAATGTACGTAGATTTACGTGATACTTATTGTAACTAAATTTCTTTCTTGTGTAGTTCTTCTTGTTTCATTTAAGAGCTGCGCTCTTGTCAGTGTATAGCCTGTCCCATTATTATCTGATGGAAATGTAAACAAATGGATCTGAAAACATACCGTGGATGCCAATATGTGATGTGGATGCCACTTACCTGTCGCAGGTTCGATCCTTAGCTAATGATTGACTTTTTGTAAGATTTCTTAATCATAAAAATCTTAACAAAGACCAACGCACTCGCAGGAACTAATATCCACGCAGAGTTACTAGCAGAATTCAACAGAGGGCGCTTCATTTACTTAAAATGGATCAAGAAAGCATCAACATTACCTTTCGTAAAATCTGTCGAACAAGTTCGTTATATGATCTTCCCAATATGACAAGTAGCAGTAACAAAAACATATTCGACACGACAATGATGAGTATACCAGATAGCCTGCATGATAATAGTGGGGAAAAGTCTCGACGATCAGAATTGACAAAGAGACTCAAACTTCTAGCCACGCCCATAAGCAGCCAGCAAACAATTTAAAAGAGGTACACTCATCTATATCCGTCAAAAGTAATAAACCTAATCTTAGTAAAAAAGAGCTGGCAGATATCATTGCAAGAACTAATCAAAAGAATAAATTATGCATTCTAAGCAGCTCCAAACCTGCAGGGCACTTATCTTTAATTGAAAACGTCTTCTCCGATTTCGATTTCTGCCATTATTTTATACCAAATGGAACTATAAGGGAACTCTTAGACAACATAGAAAATAAGTTGAAAGCCTTTATCGATAACGATTACTGTATCATCTTCATGGGAGAAAATGACATAAAATCTGAGAGTAATTATATAAACGTATAAATATGATAAGAAAATCGCTCCAGAAGGTGTCCCACACCAATAATATTATCTGTTTACCAACATTTATAACAGGAGCTCCAATTTACAATTTTAAAGTGGCTAAGTTCAATAACCTGCTAAATCTTGACCTACAAAATAATGGCTACGCCTATCTATTTGACAGCAACAGTGAGCTATCACTAGACATGTTCTCCAACACAACAGGAAACATAAAAAAACATGGAATGAAACATATATACGACGGCATTATGAATAATATTGTAATTGATTTGTGCTCATTTGGTCAGTTTGATATAATACCGAAAAATAGTACCTAGCATACAAACTGAACCTTATATTATCATAAACTCACCTCAATTCAATAAAAAAGAAACCCACAACCAGTTTTTTCTCTGAGAAATATATTATGTATATCCTACATCAGAATATTGCAGGTTTAATTAACAAATCTGATGCATTATGTGTAAACTTAGAAGAACTAGTAGACAGTAACAAAAATGTGGACGTGATATGTATTACTGAGCACTTTATGATGGCAGGATTTGAATCAAACATAAATACCTACCAAATTACAATTTGGCTTCATTTTACAGTAGAACAAATAGTAAAAGGGGAGGAACATGTATCTTACTTAGAAAAGAACATAAATTCAGGGAAATTCCAGAAATCCGCAAATTTTGAACTACTGCATTCGAACTACTTGACTATAAAATTATCATTGATTGTATATAGAGGGTACCTAAACTAAATAACTTGTATACGTTCTTTCATAAACTGGAAAAACTTCTGACTTATATAGCCAAATTTAATTTAAAAAATATTATAATTACTGGTGATTTTAATATAGATGTTTGAAAACGCAAATGTAACATTCGATTTTGAATGTTTACTGTTAAACTATAATTTAAAAGTGGCTTTACATGAACCAACCAGATTCGCAAGTGGAACCTGCATTGATAATTTTGCACATAACTTTAAAAAGGGATGTAAATCTGAAATTTTTGAATCAAAGTTCCTGTTAAGAAAAATCTGACATTGCATTATTGGCGGACAATGAAACGCGATTATAGCAAAGAAAATATTGATAAATTTAAAATGTGTATTAAGAGCTTATCTTTCTCGGATGTTTACCTCACTGATGACTCAAACATGGCTTATCAACACTTTATAACTGATTTTAAACTTTTTTACGACCTTTGTTTTCCACAAACCCAATTTCTAATAAAAGTCAATCATAAACCAAAGTGGGTATCACGTGGTGTAAAAATTTGCAGTCGAAAGAAAAAGGATTTGCTATGGAAATTCAAATTAAACTCAACAAAAGACAAAAATTTCAAGTACTCTAATTATTATAGTCTGTTATTCAAAAGGACTATATTATAAAACTAACAAAACGGGCGCAAAATAACTATAAAATATTAACGTCTCAAAATAAAACTAGAAGAGCGTGGCGGATTATAAGCAAAACGAGACTTAACACCCCAAAAGAATCCATAAATAAAATAAAAAATGATGAGAACACCGTCCTTGATAATCCAACAGAAATAGCGAACGCATTTAATAAATATTTTATTGAAAAGTCAACCCCCTTCCGGGTGCCGGGAAAAAAGTAACGGCTTTAATTAATCACCGCCGATTAAATTCAATGTCTCTTGCACCAAGTTCACCCTACCAGATTAACAAAATTATAAATAACCTTAAAAATACCAACAGTGTAGGATATAATGGTTTCTCTACAAAAATAATTAAAGCAGTAAATGAGGATATATGCCATCACTTGAGTCACATTCTAAACTTGTCGATATCAACTGGAACACCGGTCAAGTGCGTGTCGGGCCACGCGAAGTGTAGGGTTCCGTAGTTTTTATAACAGCCAAGTGCGGGTCATATTCGCTGACTGATAGTTTCGTACCATGCTCTAACTACAACACAACGACGACGACACAACTACTCGACTAATAGTAACTACTAATAACTAATAGTCGACTACGATACAACTGACGCTTTGCGCCATCTATCGACGTTTCTATGGAGTTGTTCGAAATTTTCGAGTCAAATACAATTGGTCGACTATTACTCGTAAGCTGGTAAAGCCCACTTAAGTCTGATAGTTTTCCTTTAAACTTCGTTATTATAGGTACTACTGCCGTGATATTTGAATTTCTAACTACAACCGTTTAGTTGGTAGAGGTGGGGGACACTTGACTCTAACGAAAATTGGTACTTAAAGCTTGATAAGTCACGAACGGTTTACTTAACCAAAAAACAGTCTTCCCAAACCCATAATATTTTGGAAGACCTATCCAACGATATCCCACATTATGGGAAGGACGAAAAAAAAAAATTATCATCCCCTCTTTACATGTAGGGGAGGTACCCTAAATAATTGTTTTTTTCAAAAATTTATTTTACCAATTTTTCGGCGTTATTAATGTGTATACTCATGCCAAATTACAACTTTCTAGTACCAATAGTTTTTGAGCTAAACCGCGGACAGACAGACAGACAGACAGACAGACGGACGGACATGGCGAAACTATAAGGGTTCCTTGTCTACTACGGAACCCTAAAAAAGAGCAAACATTCAGCTCCGTGAGGAGAAATGTCACATACGGTGTTCCTCAAGGCAGTGTCCTAGAGGGCCGCCGTTGTTTATTATCTATATCAACACCTTGCCAAAGGCAACGACTCAATCTATGACATTATTCGCTGATGACAGCACAGTTTCAATTACATGTAAGGACGTTAATAATTATAAATCTGACATAAATAATTCACTGACATCTATTTAATTACTTGGCTTGATAATAATAATTTAAAAATAAATTTATCTAAAACAAACCTATTGCACTTTGGACAAAGATTGAATAATCCATTAAATGTAAACTTTATTCATGATCATTACACAATGAATGAAGTATCTAATGTCCGTTTTCTCGGCTTAACTATAGACAGCAAACTAAACTGGAAAGAACACATTGACGCACTATGTAAAAAAATCAGTAGTCAAGCATTTGCTTTGTACCAACTTGCTCCATCTATCAACTTGTGGAATCTGTCCTAAGATATGGCATTATCTTCTGTGGCAACTCATCAAATAAAGATATGGCATTTAAAATGCAAAAGCGATGCATGCGTGCTATGTTCGGTATCCAAAGTACTGAGAGCTGTAAGCCACGCTGCCGTCACTGTATATTTTAGAAATCGCCTTGTTTGTAAGAGATAACCCCCATTTGTTTCCTCGAATATCGGACCTTGTAATACGAAATCGCAGGGATAATAGTAAACATCGTGTTCAGCCAGCTAAGACAGCACTACTGTATAAAAGCGTTGTATGCAGAGCCCCAATAATTTATAACAATATCCCTATCTGTGTAAAAAATACAGACCAATTTAAGAAAACATTTAAAAAAATACTGACAGGAAAAGCCTACTTTATTGTCAATGAATTTTTAAATGACAAATCGCTCTGATATACTGACTGAATCTATTGTAGTTGTTTTGAATAGCATGAATATTTATCAATTGTTTTATTATTATTATTATTTTGTTTTTAATCTAATATTAATGTATTTGTTATTTATTTTTAGATTATTAAACTTTGTAATTTTTTTTTAATCTTATGGTCTTCCGACCTAATTTGTACACCAGCCATGGTCAAACATGTTGTGCCAAAGAATATCCTGTAACACCTGTAATAAACTTCATAAAATGTATATTATCTACACATGTTTTTGCAAATAAATGAATCTGAATCTGAATCTTACAAATTGAGTGTTTTGATTTGAATATTTAAACCCGAAATTCTAATTTTGAATCACCCTATAAATGTTTTTCATTTATTTAGCAATTGAGGTTATTTTTATGACCTCAATTTTGACCGATGATTTTTCAATTACAATTTGGTATTGTTATTCAAATAATAATTGTCGGACATATTGGTGCCATTTAATTTTAAAAAACCTGCTAAATACAGATGAATGTGTTATTATTA
The DNA here is from genome assembly GCA_949629185.1 of Apamea crenata. NCBI lineage: Eukaryota > Metazoa > Arthropoda > Insecta > Lepidoptera > Noctuidae > Apamea > Apamea crenata. Next base: position 363,234 of record OX451377.1, read on the forward strand.
CCCTTTGTGAGTGATTGTGTAAGAATTTAACCTGAACAGGGTTTGTTTACACTTTCATACTACACTCTCTCTTTTTCTAGTTTCACTTTAGTTACTTTTGAAATAGACTTTATGGTGACCTAGCTTAATCTATGTTGGCCCTCTCTTCGTTACTTCGATCTTCACCCCATAATGTCCTGTATGATTGCGGCGTGGCGTACCGTGTGGCTTTCCATTTCTATGATTGTTATTTCTCTATTAGATTATCACCTGTACTGTTTCCTTCACTTTGACCTTAAACTCTTACGATATCACCCCGACTCACGAGTTGTGGCTCGTTGGTTCCAACCCAGGCAGGCACTTTACTTTGTGTATTTAATTTCCTCACCACTGCTCTCAAAACGGTGAATGAAAATATTGTGAGGAAACCAGCATGTCCTAAAACACAAAATTCGGTCCCAGCAGTGGGAACGTTATAGGCTGATTATACTAATATTATAACTACATGTTACTATGTATAAAGTCATATAAGTATTAATTTCACAACCATTTATCTTCAACATTTCTACAAACAAATTCACATCAATTTAATCGAGTACCTACAGATGACAGGTCTACTCACTCGTTACGCAACAAACCAGTTAACTCGATTCCTACAACATCATTAAACGCTCACTCGATTCTCTAATCGATGTTCAAAACAGTCGGTATTACAAAGGCATCTAATTAAACGTTATAATTTAGATTTGTACACAATAACCGCGCAAATTACTTGCGAACCGTCAGACGGAATATTTTGTGTCACAAAGTTAAGGTGCGGTTCCACTACACGAACGACGAATAAGAAGAGAGCTTAATATGGAACAGAAAACGTTGCACCTTCTACTTCAAAGAAGATTCCCGTATCCACCATGGTTGTGTAAGGCTTTTCATTTTTATTTATGTATAAGTTTCTGCCCGCAACTTCGTACCTACGCGTGAAATTTCAGCCCCCGACCCACCGCGTCGCATCGCATCGCCAGCCTGCGCTATTTCTTCGTTTACTTCGCGTTCATTCTGACATTTTTTCATTTTGATCGGCTCCTAGTAGCGGGATGTTAAACTTTTAACCTTCCTTAAGAATTGGGCTATCAAAGTCAAAATTATTTTTTCAAATCCGTTGGGTAGTTCAAGAGATTAGCGCGTTCAAACAAAAAAACAAACAAAATCTACAGCTTTATTATTGGTATAAAAGATAACATCTTAACAGTACGGATTTTTTTTTTGGAAACCTTGAAAATGGAGGGTTCGTTTAGGCACCGGATGGTCATAACTGTGGTCACTAACACTATGTGCCAAACATTTGAATTTATTTTCTAGCTTGGCAATTAAAATTAAAATATTATAATATCCTAATTTAACTAAAACTATTAAAAAACTAAAATATTCCGTCGCAATATTCCTCCGCATCGATATCGACTGGTAATGTACCCAAGAGACTGGCGACATTGCCACGTTGTATGGCAATGCTTAGCCTCTGGCCAAGGTAAAAGCCAGCCGTTGGGTCACGGGAAGTGTCAAACAGCCGTAAAGATTTCATTGATCAAGCCATGCGCAATCGGACCCCACGGCCAGAGGGTTTCAACGGTTCGAAAATATAAGTTATTATACTTTCGCCGCTTGAGCTAGCTTTTCCTAGCTAATTTAATTTAAAAAGATTTCCTAGGAAAAAAAAATGCCAATGCGTTGATTCTATGGGATCTTCCTTGGTTCTTCTTCAGTCTTTATTTCGTTCGTTCTCAGTGCAAACACCCCATAACAAGCAATGGATTAAATTTCCGAATTCGTTTCTCTTCGCTCGGAGTTCGCTTGATTGATTTAAAGGTCGTTATCGAAAAGTTTACGCGAACAATTCCAATTTTAGTGTAACGGTATTAAAACGATAAATAAGGCACGTTTTAGAATTTAATTTGTTGTTTCACTGATGTGTCACATTGAGAGGGGAGTTTTTAACAGGCAATTCAATTTTTTTCGGGTAAAAAAATTAAATTGTAAATTAATGTTCATCCTCAACTAACATGACTGCCTCGTTGGTCTAGTATTCGCAAGCGCTACTACTAAGTGTGAGGTCCAGGGTTCGATTCCCAGGTAGGGGAAAGTGTTATTGGGTTTTTCCATCAGTAAAATCTCAGATCCCTTAACTGCCTAGTCCTTGGGGAGCACTGGATTGATTTTCCGTTATGTTGCGTAATTATATTTAAAAAAAAATGGCAAACTTTGCTGGTAAATTACCAATTAATGGGTATCCCTATTTCCCGTGTGTTTGTATCTATGAATACACTCATCGACAGGTGTCCACACTCAAACATAATTAAAAGTAGTTATTCTAATGAGAGCGAAGCAACCAACGTTTGTGTTTGAGCGCCAATCAGCCGTGGGGGCGAATAGAACTGAATGTTTGATAGGGCAGGGTTAGGGGCGCCATGGGGAGAATTTGGGCTTATTAATATAGCCATTATCTTTTGCTTGGAAGGATAAAAGCAAAAAAAACTTACTTATGTAGGTAGTCCACCCCGTAACAGCATAATTATGCATGTTTACTTTTTCAATAATTAAAAAAAAAGTCATAATATATAAAAAAAATTACAGGATGGTGATTAGATTGTCACATTAAATAATACCTATAGCAGTTATTACAAGTTGTTATCAGTTTGTTAAAATAAAAAATTAAACAATTTTTCATACAAAATAAATAGGTTAAAAATTGACACTGATTCACACTCTGAACACTTCCCGCGGTCTAATTAGCGATAACATCGATGTTGCTCAGGAATTTACAACTTTCTTTACCAATATCCCTATTAAAACTACAGAAACTTTAAATTCCTCGCCCGCACTAGCTATATAATTATTAAGAGCGAATTTCTCAGCCTGGACTGTGGAATTTAAATTTAAACATATTAACCCTATAGTCATTATAAAGGTAATTAATTTATTGCTCCCACATTCGTGAGTCCAAAAAATATAGTTATAGCATATAATATATAGCAGCAAACTGGAACGTAAATTTTCAGGCTCAGAAACTTCATTGTCCTCAAGGAGTTCATCTTCACCACTCTGACAGGAATCTGAATCGTAATGATCAATATCCAAATGGTCTTCAATTGCTGACGAAATTTCACCTTCAATGTTTTCCTCTTCTAATACATGTATATCTATGTCTGTGTCTGTCTATCTATCTTCTAATATGTATATCTGCTATTCTCTGGTCATTCAAACGATTTGACGACATATCTACAAAGAAATAAAATCAAAATAATATTTTTGAAATAAAAAATACACTAACACATTACCTACGTCGCACAAGGGTCGAAATGACCCATACTCACTTGACATGTCCGTACTGTCCAAATGCTGCACGGGGACTAGCTGAGGCGGGGTGTGCGGATAGCCAGTGAAGCTACTTGAAGGTAATTAGTGCGACGACACGAATGAACTTATACAAAAACAGTTATGGCACAAAAACTAGAGGACTGGGTCTTTTCGACCCAGGCGCGACTATCCGCGGGTTAATTTATACAATCATTTTTATAAGTGAAATGTTTTTATTATATTTGGCAGCATTTGATTGTAAATGAAGATAGTTAAAAATGTTTGTATTTATTATAACTTTCACTACACAATTTTGCATGCTTTAATTATAAGCAAAACATGAATGATCTCATTTTGTATTGTAACAACTTTTTATACCGTGTTTTAAGCAAATATATATTATTATTATTATTTACACATTTACTTCAAAAGTTTTCATTATCTTAGACCTTACCTGATTGTTGAACTTAAAAATCCTGGCTAAATGTCAAACGGCTGTCTGCCGTCAATACGAAAAGCATTGCATTGCATTTACCAGCACAGCTGTAAGTAAACATAGCGAGTGTGTATCACCCCTAACAGTATTTGCGTGTCGGTCACCGGTAGCAATTACGAAGCAGTGTCAACTTCATCAACACCCAACTATTACATGCGTGTACTTTGTGTGGGAGGTGGGAATTCAATCTGCATGTATTTTATTGATTTATAAGCTATATATATAGCCTACTTATAAGTAAATAGCTAACACATGTTTTTTTTATATATATTTTTTGTTTTCCACTCACCAACTATGCACTGCCCATGTTATCTCACCACCACCCAGAGAATGCCTGTGGCATCACGTCCGCTTTTGAACCTTTATTTAGCACAAAGTAAAAAAATATATAAAACATACAGGGTCTTACTAGCGAAACTACAAAGATGTCGGAAATCACCGATACCTGCATAATCAGCCTTTAATGATTCAACTGCTGGGACGGCAGCCTCCTCTCTGTGCGAGAGAGTGGGCCGTAATACACCACGCGGGTCCAGTGCGGGTTGATGTCACATATCTTCGAATTTTCGGTTCTAGGACATGTCAGTTTTCTCACCATGTTTTGCCACCACCGGTTTTAGGGCAGTGGTGATGAAATCAATCACGCAAAGTGCCTGTCTGGGTTCAAACATACGCCACGGAAATTGGGGCCGTTACCACCACCATCTGCATGTAAACTAATCCCCATATGTCTTTGTTTACAAAACAAAATTGTTTAATTCTGTTAATCACTTTATTTTCCAAACAATTAGTGAAACAATTGAACACGGAACAATCCTCGTGCTCAATTAATGTTGTCGAAATAGAATTAAACGAATAACATAAATTAATTAATTGAATTCCGCAGTATTTTGTCAATTCTAGAATACCACCCAACAAACTCGTATTTGCAGTGCAACCGTACGTACCGACATTAGTTGAATGAATTTCGTTGAAATCGTAGTAAAGCGGTTCTCTAATTTAACTGACGATGCTATATTTTGTATAATCACTCATAATAATAAAATATTACGCAACTGTGTTCTCCGAATAGGTAGACAGAAGTGTATAACAGTGTACCCAGAACTAAAAAGTAATATACAGGGTGGTAGGCCCATCGACATGCAAACTGTAACCTCGAACTCAGCACATGATTCAAGAAACTAATCGTAGAAATTAAAAAAAAAATTGCCGCAGCAATACCGACGAATCCATGGTAACAGGTTGCGCGTCCATGTGCCTGCCACCTTGTATTTCTATAATTTCTGTCCAGAACTAAAATATAATCAACTAAGTTTGATGGAATTGTTTAATCGTATCTGTAAATGCTCCAGATAGGCCATTACGTCTTTCACAATGACTATGGCATACTTACTGCTGTTTTAGACACTTTGATTTTTCTGACGTTCATCTATATATATAAAATTCAAAGTCCTGACTGACTGACTGACTGACTGACTGAGACATCAACGCACAGCCTACACCGCTGGTCCTAGAGACATGAAATTTGGAGGGTGTATTCTTCGTGAAGAGTAGGTATCCACTAAGAAAGGATTTTTCGAAATTCCACCCCTAAGAGGGTGAAATGGGGGGATTTTGTTTGTATGAAAAATTTTATTCCTTGAGTTAATAAACTTGAAACTTGGCACGAATACTTATCTAAGTAAATTATGAAGTTAAGCATTTTTTGTTTTTATAAACTACCCCCTAAATGGTGATTGGGGGGTTTCAAAGTTTGTATGGAAGAATTTTAGCGCGCGGTCCGATTTAATCGAAACTCAGTATTTATACCTAAAATTGAAAGGAAAGAATAATGTGTATCAGAGTTTTTCGAAAATCTACCCCTGACGGCCTGAAAACGGGTAGTCAATTTTACAGGGGAGGATTTTACAGCGTGGCTTGATTAACTCGAAAATTGGTATAAATAATCTTTGAGTCAAGTTATGAACACATCCCAAATGATTTTTCAAAATTCCACCCCTGTGGGGGTGAAAAGCGGGGATACAGTTTATATGAAAAATCTTATTCGTTAGGTTAATAATCTTGAAAATTGGCATGAATACTCGCCTAAGTAAGCAATAAAGTTTATCATTATTAGTTTTTCAAAACTACCCCTCAAAGGGGATATAGGGGTCTTAAAGCTTGTGTGGAAAAATTTGAACGCTCGGTCCGATTAAGTCGTAACTCAGTGTACTGTGTGTGTACTTAAGACTAAAAATAAAAAATAACACGTATGAGGGTTTTCGAAAATCTACCCCTAACGGGGTGAAAAGGGGTAGTTAATTTTACATGGGAGGATTATAATAAGTGTCTTGATTAATTATAAAATTGGTATAAATAGGTAATCTTTGAGTCAAGTTATGAATTTTTATGATTTTTTAAAATTCCACCCCTGTGGGGTTGAAAAGCGGGGAGATACAGTTTATGTGAAAAATCTTATTAATTTCGTTAATAAACTTGAAACTTGGCAACAATACTTGCCTAAATAAGTAATAAAGTTTATCATTATAAGTTCAAACCACCCCTCAAAGGGGGATACAGGGGTGTTGAAGTTTGTGTGGAAGAAATTGAATGCGCGGTCCGATTAACTCGAAACTCAGTATTGATACTTTCGACAGAAAATAATTAATAATAAGTATGTAAAGTTGTCGAAAATTGACCCCTGACGGGGCAAAAAGGGGTAATTCGGTTTTTAGGGGAGGATTTGACCTTGAAACTGTATGTTACATTTTCACGCCTAAACCACTGAACTTCTGATTTGGCAAAGAGATAGATGGCATTCTGGGGAAACACATACTTTTTATCCTGGTAGCACGTTCCCGTGGGATAACTTCCGACATCTACGCGGGCGAAGCCGCGGGCAGAAGCTAGTTTAGGTACAAAATTTAAAAAAAATGTTTATCAAAAGGTAAAGTCCTTTGTTTTTGGGTTGGACCTTTTAAAATCTTTCAAGAATCTATGCTTGTGATATTCTGCTTTAGATCTCATTGGCCTTTCTTACTTGGAGTTTTTATCAAGTATTTAACGTATGATGGATTCCATTCATATTATGTACTTGACGTAGGTATGTAGAGTTAAATTGATATTAAGTACCTAGTTGAAGTTTAATTAGGTCTGGACGGTTCTCTCGAAGGTTGATTAAAATGAATATATATAATATAAAAGCTCACTGGCCACTTGATGGTAGTCCTAACCGCTTTATAGAGAGAAAATATAAGAGAAAGAAAGAAAATACGTTTATTTGCGCTAAACATGGCGCAGAGAAAGAACGAAATAAATAACAATTTGGGGGAAAACATGCGTCACATCCACGTAAAACGGCCATCGCTCAGCATAATGCTACGACCCTATGCGAGACAAATCACAAGTGCTAGTTTTCAACGATACCCGACGTTGACGTGGTGAAGTCAACCGGTGCAGCATACGAAGAGGTATAAATAGCACAATAACAAATAAAATAAATACAAAACACCTAGTTCTAAATATTTATATAAGCATAATAACTTTAAATAAAGTCATCATAATTATCTGCGATTATAATTACACTGATTGTAATCCAGTCCGGCAAATCCGGTAACCCTCCAGATCCGACGTCATGTTTCTATCGCATCCTGTAAACCCAATAAAAGAGCGGCGTGAGTTGACTTGTCTTCGTGCAGAATACGAGAGCTCGTGACGAAGTAGATTGGGGGACGACACAATTCAAACGATTTGTTTCCCGAAGACCTTTCCGTCACACTCAAATTGGTTTTTAAACTGAAAAATGTCTATAATTAAACTGATACTCTTCAAACGGAAACGCAGCAAAGGGGGCAGAAATAGATGTACGTAATATGGTGTTAGTAATTTCCCGGACGAGCTTCTTTACAAAAGAGCTTGTTCATACCCAAGAGGATCTGGATGATATTTCCTTCCCCAACAAAGCTAGCAGGAATTCAAAAATATACACTTAATATACCAGGATATCATAAAAGACTTGTTATATACTAAACATGTTGTGTGAGCTACTTTTACGCGCTCATATAAAAAGGTTTTGTGTCAGCTGTAAAACGTACGCGAAGGACGAGAGATTCTTTCATATTATGCGAATATTTTCACTGAAATAACCTTGAAAAGGTCTTAAAAGAATCCGTACAGCGGAGTTATTTATAATAAGTCTTTATTTCCACGGAAGCTTTGGTGGAATACATTTTTTAAATAGAAATTCGATATTTTCCTTGGAATCGGCTTCCAAATTTAAACACGGGAAACCGCTATTTGATCTTAGCAACATAATTGTTGGGGAGTATTAGTATACGAAGGTTCCGTACCTGACACGCCCTTCCTAAGCACGAAATTCGTCGTTTTGGCTGAAGTTACGGGCGTATCACTTAACAATGAATGACAAAACGATTTGGCGGTTGACTCCCGATATCTGCCCATCCGAAAAATTGAATTTAATAGTTAAATTCAATTGTTTGGACGAATCAACTACTTTCGAACGAGCCCGTATCCTCGTTGCCTGACTTAGAGAGTAGACCCACCACTGTTGTCAGATTGTTGGTTATGACTGTTTCTATGTCGACTTCTACAGGTTCCCCAATACCAACCTGTTAGTGGATAACCTGACATACCTAGACGAAGTACGTAATCATAACAGCTTTATTTTAGCAAAACCCATTTAACCATTTACTTGATGTTATATAATTTGTTAAATTGCCAAAACGGAAGCGATTATGTGTTACGCAATTAGGGTAGGTACTAGAGCGGCTTAACGTTTATCAGTTCAACAAAGCCCTGCGAGATACTAGATAGATTGATCGATTGCAGCACAGGTTAACTTCGTCAGTCAATCAATCACTAGGCCCCAACATATCCTTCCATCTACATATTGTACAAGCAGTAAGTATGTGGCACATACTTTTAGAAAGAGTTGGACTTTGTCACGATGTTTCTGCTGTCACTCATTTCTGTGTTATAGTCTCTCTCCTATCCATCCATACCACCAAAGAGAATAAATCTGTCTATTACTTCTTCACACTGAAGCGATTCCGATGAAATTTGGCGGCACAGGTAGATCATGACCAGTGTCAGAACATAGGATGCCCTTTATCTCGATAATACGTCCCCATGGGATTATGTCCGACCTCCATGCGGGCAAAGCCGCGGGAAAAGGCTAGTGTACCATATCAGCGGTCGTGTACTGTAATAATATTATTATAACTACATATACCCCGTTAGAGAAACGGAATACTAATCTCGAAATGTCTGTGTTTGTCGTACAGAAAGTTAGCAGGAGTTGCGTCACCGAGATCCGCAGTTTGTTTGTTTGTAACATTAGAGCACAAATATACACATATTAGACGCGAGTTAGCTTGTCACACACAGTCACACCGCCCGAGTTTGATCGCATTTGCTTCATGAATTTATATTGCGACGCAGGGAAAGAGAAGAGCATCTACGACTGACGACACTTTTGAGTAAATTGACATAAAGTAAAGCCGTATTACCACAAACCAAAGGATTTGGACGGAAATCATAATCCATTGCTTTGTATGTTTGAACACTTTGTCTGCTCGACAACGTAAATTACGCAAAAATTATTAATAAACTGTCAAAATGAATAGCATTGGGATTGTACGTGTATTATGCAATTACACTCTACACCTTCTAACACAACACAAACACGTTTACAGAAACCGTACCTACACCACCACCCGAACGTTCAGTCTAATGCGCCATGATAATTATTACGTAATCAGTATGTCAGAATGTCAAACATATAGTTTTATGACAGCTGCGCGCACAGATTATTAAAGGCCGGCGGCGCGTGAGTCGTTGCCCGGAATTAATAAAGCATTTACAATTATTTATTGTGTATTTATTTTATTTCTTATTGTGTTATATATCTTACGTAAACTGCACCGGTTGACGTCATCCCGTCAACGGCTGTCACTGAGAACTAGCGCTGGGGTATGTAACTATAGGCTCGAAGCATTATGCTGAGCGATTGCCGTTTTGTGTGGATGTGACGCGTATGTTCCTCCAGCTTGTACTTTCCTGTGCTCTGCGTAATATTTTCCGAAAATAAACGTATTTTCTTTATTTCTGGACCCCAAGTCAAGTAGGTATGCGAGCACTAAACCATCGAGGCAGTATCTACAGAGAGTCTGCTAGAAGAAACTTATAAAAAACACTTGGAAGTAATAACTGGAGATCGATATTAATTCAATCGGAACCGAGCACAAGTTAGATTGAAGAACTCGCTGATTGGAGATGAAACAAAAATATTTCCGTTTCAACTCTCGTCGCAAGTTGTATGAGTTAATACAAGTACAGGGCACAAGTAAAGCGAGGGAGATGAACTTCTGTCCCTTTAACTATATGTAGATACTATAGACTGTAGGCAGAACAGGGACGGAAAGTTTATTTGTTAAGGAAAGTAGGTGCCTACTAGTGTAGCTTTATGTAAAGCCAGGGAAATTAATTAATAAATGGCCCGTATATTCCAATCACAACCGTTTATCGTTCATGATTCTCATCTCTTAGTTGACCGTGCTAAGCCACTAACTATTCTTCGAGTGTAAACTCACATAGTAACCTTTTATTCTGCAGCTCACGAAGTAAACATGAAAAGACGACTGAGTTTATAATCAATGTCAACCCCCCCCCCCCCTCCCTTCCTGCACGCGCATACTTGTTAACCATCGCATTTCATAAGCCAGTAATCTTTATTTCACATCAAACACTTCCAGCCTGAAACCAGTAATTCTTCCCCAACCTTCAGATAATTCCATCAGCACTTGTATTCAACCCTTCCCCACCTGACCTCAACCCTAGATCACCGGAACACATAAATCTCCCCGGCGGGGTATAAATTTGTTTTTTTTTTCATTACCACCCCCGTACATTTCATTACGGGGTCGTGCGGGGGGAGGATAATTTATGGCACTCAGTTTGTTGGCAAAAAACGGTTAATTACGTATATAGGGGATGAAAGAAGACCTCGTTTGAGAATTGACCTTGTGACTTTTCTTGGTATAGATTTCAGTATGTGTGTTTGGAACACCCTCCAAGAGTGGCAGACGAGTCAGGAAAATCCTGGGCAGTTGGCCTTTCTAACAACCAGTATAGCATAATCAGTCTATAACGTTCCCACAGCTGGGACACAGGCGTCTTCTCTGTGAGGGAGTGGACCGTAATCTACCATGTGAGCCCAGTGCGGGTTGGTTGCAAGTTACAATGTCATCGAATTTTTTCTTTTGGGAGACGAAGTTTCCTCATCATCACTTCTAACAACCATGCTGACTGGCTATTTTTTTCACCTCGGCATGGGCTATTTTTGTTTATCCTGATTCTTTAGTAGAACAGCTAAAATCGCCATTTCATAAACCGTTGCTTTCTTAAAACAAACTGTTTCAATCTATTCGAGATCAAACGCACAGTCCTGTATTGACCACAGGATAATACTAGGTATAAAATGGGCACTTCCTCAGAGTCGCTAATAAAAGAACTAACCTATCTTTGTAAGAAGTGTTTCCCCGACCTATTTAAAAATCACCGATGCACTATTAATAAACCAGTGCTGGAAAAGCGATCTCTTTTTATATCCTTTATCAGAAAAAACGTTGTCAATAACACTCTGTCCGTAACAAAGGAAAGTATACATTATCAACACTTTTCATTTTGAATTAATTATTGTAGTCACGCGGACTAATTAACGAGATTATCCCCTGTTCTTCTCGGCACCCATACCCTGCGCGATCCAAAACGACAGCTTTGCAAAACTCCTTAATCAAAATACATTGAACGCTGGCTGCGCGGCAAACGGAGCGTGGCGCAATAAAAACAAGAAAGGGATGAAAAATAATGGCAAAGAAACGAATGGAGCGAGAATATCTGAGTAATTGTTGCATGGAAAGATCTCTAACGAGCACCTCTGGTAATAAAAAGGTTTGTGGGGCCACGAGGCGAGTGATTGTTGAGTAAGAGCGAGAGGAATTATTTTTTTGTTTTTGTTTGAGTTTGACAATGGAGGTGGTGAAATTGAGACAGTTTTAATGAAGATGTGGCGCTATTGTCACAATAATTTCATCAAGATAGTAAGGGGCTGATGAGCAAGCCTTCGGATGAAAGAAAGAAATAAATATGGAGGTAAAAGATTCAGGAAAACAAATAAAGAATCATCGTTAGTTCCTTTTAAAATAGCATTCACACGGGATGAGATAAAAAAGCATTTAGGCGTAGTACTTACTTTGATTGAATGTATTTCATTCATCCTTTTAAATACAAATTGCAATGAGAAGAAAATACAATGCAATCTGCATTGTATTTTCTTTCTGCAATTAATTAAAATATTAATCCTCGCTCCCCGCATGGCCGCGACACAAAAAAGATAAAATTTTACAAATAAAAATGGCGTTGGTTTATGAAAATAAAAAGCACTCCATTCATTATCAGGCGCACTTGCATGGCTCATTTATTAAGTTCTGTAGTGAAGTGCAAGCACGGGGGCGGCGGCCCCGGAGTCCCGGGGTCCCGGGGTTTATGCAATGTGTTTGTAAGAAAAAAGCTTGGCTCAGCTTTTATTATTTTGAATAATAATTGGATGAAGCTAATGGACTATAATTATTAAAGGGTTTTTGTTGCTTGTGACAATAATTTAATAAATAATATAACCATTTAAAATAGTTCAATATTTTTTTCTGTAAGAAGTTTTTGGCAGAAAATAGGTGACCTTCATAGAGTCCTGAACGCCAACCCGTATTTAAAAACGTACGAAATTTAGTCGCAATCTCATCTCAGGGACAATCAATGTCAAACACTTGTCACAAAGTGAAATTAAAGTTTGAGACCGAGATTAGCATGCGCCCGTTTACGGTATCTAAAGTAGATAGCAGAACCCTTTTGTATCCAATTATATTGCGTAGTGTGATAGAAGAAAATGTATTTTTTAGTAGAAAATTATGAATCAACTTGGCAAGCAACTAAGTTACTAGGCATTCTCTCAAATAACTCCCAAAGTAAATTACAATCAATCGTTTACAATTCGATTAAAAGTTTATTTCAGTTTAACTGTGAAATAATAATTGTTCTCTCGGCAAATTAATTAAAATTATAGCTATATTAAAATCCAATTTCCTTTGATTTACACATCGTTTACGTTTTCGTTTACAGTAGGTAAGTATTTTATGAAATAAATTATCTGTGGTAATACCAGTACATGATAGGGTAATATTTAATGATTTAAGCATACATATTACGAGTAACGATATATTGTTAATGTCTTGTGAACATCACGCCTGTATTCCCCGAGCGGGTGCGCAGACTGGAACTTAAACAATATTGGCGTAAAGTGGTTGTACACATCATTACACCCATAATCAGCCTATAATGTTCCCACTGCTGTAATCCACCACGCGGGCCCGGTGCGGGTAGGTAGATGTCACATGCCTTCGAATTTTTGGGTCTAGGACATGCCGGTTTCCTCACGATATTTTCCTTCGCCGTTTTGAGAGCAATGCTGATGAAATAATTTACACAAAGTAAAGCGCCTGACTGGGTTCGAACCTAAGACCTACAGCTTGAAAGTCGTGGCCACCACTGCATCACACCTACTTTACACAAATTTTTGTAAGTCCCATGTGATTAGGGGCTAGCATTATGGTATTCGCCAGGTACAAATTTAGACTTTGAGCTACTACTGAGAAATTCTTGCTGAAACTGACTACTTAGCAGTCGTGCTTGCGACCAACACATAGACATGTTATCTTGTTTCGACTTAATTGTTTTAAGAGCAGCAGCGCATCATCTTTCTGAATTAAATCTAAAACGCTACTCTTTTTCCAAGCGACCGTCACTCTCCTTAAATCCCGTAAAGTAAAATAAAACGCCACAACAGCGCCACTTACTTTGACAAATACGGGGCTTGCTCCAATCCCGGGCGATAATAAACTTATCCCGTATTTTTATGACGGCCCCGCCTCGTCGCCGTCCCGGCACGACACGGGGGCGACACGGGGCCGATCCCGGACGCTGGTGACTCTAATGGGCTCAATTTGTGGAACACTTCGTTTCACTTATGACTGCGGGAATTACTGTGTTCGTGGCTTCTTTTAGTTGAAAGATTTTTTACTGTCTCTGTTGTTGGTATTTATCGTTTACTTTCACAGTACTCAAGTATCATTAACTAATTAGGTTCTATAATAATTTAACTGCACAAATTAAAAGTAAATTGGTTTGTTTGATGGTGTGTTTGTGACATTTTCCTTTAAATTTTTAATATAAACTAATTTAAAATATAAGTCCCGTAATTTATAAATTCATGTCCCGTGCTGTACTGAATCTGACAGCACTAGTAAAACCGTGGCCGTAAAATTTTAATAGAAAACCTAGTCTCAAAGGCTGATTATAAAAAACAGTAATTAATGATTTTTACGTTTTTAGAATTAATTAGGTATTAATTATCAATATCTTAATTTATTTCAGTAATAAATAATAATAAACTTTTAGATTTTTATCACAAAAATAACCTTTATTACACGATTTCTCATCTTAGCCGTTAAAAGAGTAACCGTGGAATTTCTTGCCAGCTCTTGTCCATAGGGAACGCCCAATTGGAACCGCGCACCTAGCTTCTGACGTTCCATAAGTGCCCATGTAGGTTTATGTGAAATTAAGTATTTGGATATTTTTTTTTTGATTGATTTCTTTTTAGCGCTTACACGTGGCACAGCCACGGCTAGTATTAACAATACTTTAATAGCGAAATGTCAAGAACTGAACTAAGCGCATGGTTGTGTTTTTGTTGACGTGCTAACTGCTTGAGATTTAAGAACTAATACTGTTAGACTATTATGAAACGACAAGTCTGGTTAAATTAGATTAGCTTTACCTTTTGGGGTTACTTAGCTTTGTTAGTCTTTTAAATTACAAATCACTCTTGGTGATCTAAATCTTATGAAAATCCTATGCAAATCAAATGCCCAACATGGGCATTTCATTTGCTTATGTGAAAGTAAAAAAGAAAGTTACATACGGTTACTTGACTTGGTGTTCACTAATAGCGAAGTTGGAATGCAATGGAGTTGTCACGTTTTATGGTCACAGTCCGCCCCTAAGACGACCCACTGAAACTACTGGTTTCTGACACTAATGGCGTGCGGATTACGGTACATTTACTAAAAACTCTACACTAATTACCTTTTTACAACAAAATCCTTTCTAATGAATAGTGCTAACAAGCCAGTGATGTAATTACATGTTTTCTCTTGCAGGTAAGTGTTCGTCTGGATCTCGGGGTTAGGATGAATATTTATGAGGCCTTTTAGCCCCCTAGCCCCCTAGCCCCCTAGCCGGCTGGCTAGCTGACCTGGTTCTGAAGGTAATTGTAAGCTGAGAGGTGATTTAGTACCGGGCCAGGCGGTTGGCGATTATCATGTGTGTGTATGTGTGTGTTACCTTATTGTTATTTTAGTTTTGTGGCTATAAATAGTTTCATAGAAATAAGATGTATATGGTTTTCGCATTTGAAATTATGACCACAACCCGTCTCTAGAACAGTTTTGTAAAGAGTGTTTTTATGAATTGTTAAAAAAACAGTTCGATACACGGTCATTTGATTTCTGAAATACTGAAATGTGTAAATGAATAAAACTGATTGTTTTTTAAACTGGCAAAAATACATTAGTAAAAGAAAAAAATATTTTTAAGAAAATCGCTGTTACTCGGACCCACGCATAAAATCTTAAAAATAATCTGCTACTAACCAATTTTCCTGTTCCGAAATCATTGACTAGAATGAATAACAGACTCTTTTCCTAAAACCTTAGCCAGCCAGCTTTCCCAATCCGGCAGTAATCCAGCGGTTAATATTCCGACCTCATCCCGGATAAACACTCGTTATAATCTATTCATTAGCACAAACCGATTACACAGACTTCAATTACAGACTTCAGACTACCCCGTGCTTTTATAGCTTGTCATTCGCTGGTTTAACAGGAAATGGGGACAAATTTATTCTTAGATATATACATTGTCTTGCAAGGATTTTCTATAAGTGGTAAGAGACGTACCTGCCTAAGTGTAATTTTGTTTACAAAGTTTACACGATTAAGATTATTTTCAAACAGTAACACATTACATTTAGTAGGATAAAATACAAATAATAGTCAACCAGACCGTATTTCGGCCATGGCGGACAATCTCAACCGACACTAGCCTTTGGCGTGGGCGATATGATAGTCCACAGCACAAGTGTTTGCACACACAAAGTTGTACTCTCTCTTCCCTCAGTCTCATACTCCCATAGGACTCACACGCAGTTCGAAACGATCGGAGAGTGATCAGGCGCAGGACTAACGGCTTAACATGCTTTCCGAGGCCCTGGGGTATCACACCGCCAACCAATCGA
The DNA here is from genome assembly GCA_949629185.1 of Apamea crenata. Taxonomy (NCBI): domain Eukaryota; kingdom Metazoa; phylum Arthropoda; class Insecta; order Lepidoptera; family Noctuidae; genus Apamea; species Apamea crenata. The sequence continues at coordinate 379,469 of OX451377.1, forward strand.
GACCAATGGGGCAGTAACCATAAAAAACACACACAAAAAATACAAAAATCTACGGCCAAATGTGTAACCAACCTTTTCTACGGAATACACATAAAAGATAATTTTTACAAACCATCACCAGCTTTTCAATGAACCGGTAATTAGGTGTTAATAGTAAACAAGGGAACACTACTAAGCTGTCCATCCTCTTGACTTTACCCATCCATATACCATCATAATCATGCTTTTACCCATTACTGGAATCGTTATCCATGGCAGGAGCTGCATAAACCACCTGACAATTTATTGAACCATCTGGAAGCCTTCCGCCTGGACACGCGTTACCGTGGCCGACTTGGAAATCTGTAAATAGACTTCGAACCCAAGTCGGTCGGAGCAAAGACAATCCCCACATTTGGAGGTTCACGGACGGCTCAGGTCTCAAGAGCGACAGACATATTCACCTGTGCACTTGATGATTTTATGACTGCCTTAGTGAGCGCAACTCAATTTTGGGCCAAAAATGTTTGAACGTTTGGCCATCGATACGCTAGGAAGAAGTGAAAAACCGGCCAAGTGCGAGTCGGACACGCGCACCGAGGGTTCCGTACAATTTAAAATTATTTAAAAATATTTTTATTATGTGATGATAAATTTACGGTTTTCGCAATTTTTTGCTATAAGACGTTGTTTCGTACCAAATTTCAAGATTCTGAGTCCACGGGGGGTTCCCTGTAGGTTTTGATTCCCTTGCGAGTGTCGAAAATTTGCCGAAATTTGCGGCATAAACGGCTGTATCTTTTGATTGCGTTGGCTTAGATGAGATTTTTGAAGATTTTTTTACAGCTCCAAGGTTCTACTGACCCTTGGAGCTGTGAAAAAATCTTGAGTATTTGATATAAATTCCAGCTTGATAACTCCACGCGTTCCTGAGAAAAAGGGTCTTGACATACAGACGGACGGACAACAAAGTAATCCTATAAGGGTTCCGTTTTTTCCTTTCGAGGTACGGAACCCTAAAAAAATAACTCATTACATTAGAAGACAGGCAACATGACATGTGTAGAGTGGTTCCTACATCACGAGTCACATTTTTCAACACTAAGGATTCCTAATTATACGAAATGCTTGAGCTTAAATTATTTAAATTCGAGTGAAAAAATTTAGTTCCTTTTACGAGTATCTTTAACTTTTATCGCTACAACAAAAATAACTTTCTGACTAGTCAAAAACCCATTTCATCTCCAAGAACCGTGCGGTTTCTCCCATTACCTCCGGTCCGTTCTCGACTATTTCAATATAACTTGTGTGGATACCTTAAAAGCTTCACAAATTGTTGAGACTGACCCTGTGAACGGTGTTAGGGCCTGATGCGATTACAGCCATCTGTGAAGATATTAATTTTGTTGACGTATTTGATAATCTTTTGATATTCATTTTAGTTATAGATGTAGAGGTTGAGGAGGATGTTTAATTTAATATTTGAATTGTTTTTCTTTATATTTTCATTACGGACGCTTTTAACGTTCTGCATCGTTCTCACATGCATAATTTTCAACATGAATGATGTAACCAAAACTTTGAGTGTCCATGGAGTTTCTTGCCCGTTCTTCTCCATAGGTAGGTTCCAAAGCGTAGTAGGTACTACGCTTAGGAATGGGCAACTAGCTTCATCTTTTTGACTGACCAACCCTTGACAATACAAAAGTGCCTGTAATTGGTTTAGTTGAAATAAATAGTTTGAGTTTGAGGATGAAGAACATAAATGAATTTTAATTAAGTACGATTATTTTAGCAATTCTTCTTCTATGTATAACGTTATAAGTTTTTATGTCTCATAAAAACTTAAATAAATAAAATCCATAATATTTGTTATTGTGTATTTGTTTTACCTATTTGTTCATTTTTAATTTTAGATTTTGTAGTTTCTGCCTACTCCCATCGGAAGAAGGCGTATGATATGAAATAATTTTATATGATGATTATTTTAGATTTTTGTTTCAGTTTTCATTATATTTGGGTTTATGTTGTGGTAATTATGTTTATAGTTTGGTTAATTCAAAGACACGTTACGACACAGGTTATTAAAATATTTATACTAGACAGAAACTCAAGCAAAACTGATTGAGACAACGATTGAGTATCACTTTAAAACAGTAGGCCACGTCAAAATCTTGACAGTTTCACAACACACTGCCGAACTCCTCAAAAACGACAGACATTTACTCTTCCCTCCCTTAACCCTCAACCGGAAACTTTCTTCAAAACACGACGATGATAGCCCCCTTCTCAAATAGCCGCAGAGTTGAGATATATGTATAAGTTCCTCAAGTGCCATTAGGGGAGGATCGTGGCCTGAATGGCGATATTACTTCAATTACAGACGGCTATAATTGGAGGCCTTCGGTTCAGATTAATCCTTCAACTGGGTCTAGACTGGGGCATGATGGAGGTGGACGCAGAATGACCAGCTCGAACATACATGAAGTAAAAACTCACAGAACGTAATGAGCTTATTATTAGCTTAAATTAGGGAATAGACTATATCATTGAGTTTGTATCATGACATAGTCAATTGCCACTATGTGATGATGCAAGCACAATAATATTATATATTTAGAAATATTAAGAAAGTGTACTGAGTGTGACTGTACTTCTATTGGCTGCTTCTTTATAGCATGGTTAATAAAGAAACGATGGTTACCGTCGTTCTTTATAGCATGGTTAATAAAGAAACGATGGTTACCGTCGTTCTTCCATACCTGGTTCGACGTCACTCTGGGGGTAATGCCCTACTACAGTGACCGCAAATCTACCAGAATATTTTGGTTTCATTAGGCGTATAGAATGTAAGATAATTTGCAAACTTAACTGGTACTGGTTACTGATACTGGTTATTGATACTGGTACTGATATTGTTAAAGCAAAAGTGTAGGGTAAGGATTGTAGCACTTGGCATTCAGTGGCAGTTTCTGCCAACAATCATTGTAAAGACTTTTATACATTTTGCAACAAACAGCAGTCAGTGGACCTTCTAATGTTATCACTGTTGTGTCCTGAAGCTGTAGTCGGCTGTTTATTGATGTGGTGTTCAAGTTTATTATGATAATGAGACCTTGTTCGAGTGATATAGATGTTCCTAGGACAAGGGTCAAAAATTGGTATAAAGGCTAGAATTATTAGGAACTTATTTGGAATCCTTAAATATCCTGATAATTACTAGGAATAAAAGGGTTGTAATGATACCGAAAAATACATTTTTTATACCGTATAGTCTACAATACACGCCAATGCATGGAAACAAAATTGAGAAAGTCAAAATATTCTTGCACCCCTAAATTGATGCAGTTAACGGAGTAGAAAACCCCCACAATTCCATAGGTTTATAATACATTTTGGACCAAAACAAATGAGCCATGTTCGAGGGTCTCTTCTGCATCAATAAAACCTCGTATTTATGTGTCTGTCGGTAATCGGATGGTTTCTTTTGTTTTTTCTCTGTGCGTTCATTAGGAATAGTTTGTGGGCCGTAAGGTTCACGTGGGCACAGGTAGGAGGCCGATAATTGTATAAATTGAGGGTATGTTGTAGGTTTTTATTTGGTTCAATATGTTTGGTGGTGTAGTGTATAGGATTGGGATCTTAGGGTATGGTTTAAGTGGCGGAAGCGGGGCTGAAAGCTCACCGATTAGTCTAGGTTTTCGCTATTATTGATGAAACTAATATAAGTAGTTTATTTAATAGTTTAATGTGATGTATGCGTGTGTGTGTGTCTCAGCGACGCGCCGATATCGCGTTCAATTCCCAAGTTCAATGTTATTGCTTCTGGCATATAGACGCCAAATTAGGTATAGGTACAGCTTAATCAGTCTGACAAAGAAAAATACTATACTATTGGTACAAAATCGTAGTATATGTAACGAGATATTTTCAAAAACGAACTTAATAATTATGTTTATTCGAACTAAAAATGTCTTGCCATCTTTTCGAGTCACTGAACCCATCACTCGAAAATATTTCTTTGCAATTATTCATTGGAAGTCGTATTCAGTATTTAACTACACGAAATTCTTATAATGTACCTATGTGTTATGCCACACGCGACAAAGATAAAACCTGCCATAATCCCTTAATGTTTTTTATCAATACCTACCAAAGAACGATTGTTTAATCTATTTGATTCAGAATCTAATATAATATAACATCACGCTTGTCTTCCCCAAGGGGCTTCGCAGAGGTGTATCTATAGTACAGCTACATTTTGCTTGTTATTTGGAACCTCATCATCATTCTCTTACCCACATCTCAATTTATTTGGTGTCGACGCAACATGCATTCTTCTTCCATATTTGTTTATTAGTCGTTCTTAGGAATAATATCTCATCATCACCATCATTTCAGCCGAAAGACGTCCACTGCTGGACATAGGCCTCCCCCAAGCACCGCCATTTCAACTGGTTCTGTGCTTCTCGCATCCAGCGGATTCCAGTAGCCTTCATCAGGTCATCGGTCTACTTTCGGTACTAGCGACCATCTGCTCTGCGAGCAATGTGCCCTGCCTACTGCCACTTAAGATTGGCAATTCTTTGAGCTATGTCGGTTACCTCAGTGCTAATATAATCTCTCTGGTTATTTAAAATCAATTTACACAAAATACGTGTTATCATACAATATTCCCAACAAGGAGCTGCTCAGTGCCGGGACAGCGCAGCTATCAGCGATTATACTAATTTCTCCAGAGACCTCTCTGTTCAGCGGATTATCATAATTTTATGGAACACTCGCTGCTAATAATATTAACTTGTGTGGTTCAACAAACACGTTGTTTGTGTGCAGCCAGCTTGGGGGATGAATGAGTTGATTTAAATCTTCTTTAGTGTTTTATTTATTCTTTCAGGCTTTAGGTTTGTTTTCTAAAAGAGCTTTCTTAATCTGTTGTCGAGCATTTATCATAACTGGTACTTACCCTTTTTCTTAAACTTTACGCAACTATCTTTTGAAAGGCATGTATTTAATCGAAACTGAATTAATTCTTATTTTACTTTCCTAAAACTATTATTGAACACTAAAATAAAATGCATGCGCCTTTTTGGACCTCAATTAATTCCTATTTTGGGGTCCTCAAAATACTGAATTGCCAAGACACTGCGACCAACTAGGATGCAGCGCTCGCCGGCCGCCGGCTACCGTGGCACCAAGCTAAGCGAGCGTCACTCGCTTGCCCCGCGGCGTAGTCGGTCACAGTTCTATTTATTTATTTACTAACTAGCTTTTGCTCGCGACTTCGTCCGCGTGAAGCAACTTCCTTACATTTTTTTTCCGTAAATCGGTTCAGCTGTTCTTGAGATTTGCGCTCAGCAACACATTCAGCAATTCATTTTTATATTATAGATAGAAGTGGCTGTTCAGAGATCTACATTACGAAATGCCCTTTTTTATGTTCAACAAAAAGGGTGAAAGAAGCAGGTGTGTATCATACTTGTGTGGATGTTTGATGTTGATCTTTTTTTTTATAACCAACTTATATTAACAGCTTGCACCACACATACAAGTTATTAGTCAATATTAGTAATTACACATGTCATACAATCGTAAAATTAAGTTAAATCACACAATAAAACTGGACAAAATTTGACGACATTATTTAGGAACGCCCGCGCCATGTCGAAGTGTGTAGACAACATGAAATGGAGTTGTCATTTGTACAAAATAATGAAAAAAAATACGTAATAAATTTGAAAATTATTATTTGTTATTTGAAAGTTAGCCGCGCTCTGTTCGTGGATGGGTAACAATCTATTACATTTAGATACTCCTCCGTGCTTCGGAGAGCATGTTAAGCCGTTAGGGTAGTCAGAAGACAAAATGTCTGAAAACTAGTCTTACGAAGAGATATCATGTTGCCCAGTAACTGGATTGTAGAGGTCAGCCGCTCCATGTAAAATAATGATATTTAGCTACATCTGGTTAGACTGGAAGCGACCCCAACTTAGTTGTGAAAAGACTCAGCAGATTGATTGTTATTTGCAAGTTACTTGAAAATCGGCCCAAAATTATTGTAATTAATAAACGATTCCATCAAATCCTCCATTTGTAATCTGTATCTCTTCGGTTTTAATAAGTAATTATAACATTGCAAAACTCGGGATACATCCATCATAAATGAACTGCCATTTTGTTAGCGGTGTTAATGAGTTGGTTGTCATTATCTAATGTTTTACATAGTTATAATGCGTTGAATGTTAGTTTTAGAATAATTATAAATGATCATGTCTAGCTTGTCTAGTTGTGGAATGTGATATGTCGAACTAATTGATTGATGCCTAATGTTTTGGATAATTTTTATAACACTAGCTTGTGCCCGTGACTTGTTATATATATATATATATTATTATCCCATTGACAGTGCGATGCGGACGAATTTTTTGATGCCCAATGAGCTCCTGCCTTTTTCTATATTTTTTCGTATTATACAACTTGTATATAATTGTATATAGTATATATTAATATTAGTACGATGAAATGTAAATAAATATTATTAAATAAAAAAAATTAAAAAAACTTAAGAATTGATTCTAGACAGACATACCTACTAGTAGGTTGTTTCACATTTTACAAATAAAACAAACACAATTTTAATATTATTCAAACTGTATCCCGAAAATGCCTGATTACTTTCGACCCCTTTATACTTTGCACATCAAATCACACATTCGACCAAAATGTCCTCGTAATGTTACCGATGCTGTCCACAACTTGGTGATTTGATTACGTTCCTCACGCACGACAACACTTGGTGTACAGACAAATTATTTCTCTATTTAATTTCCAAGCGAAGGACTTTGGTAATCAAGTTATTTGAACCTTTTCGGTTTTTACGTTGAATTTTAAACGTAGATTTTATAGGTACGTTACGGTCTGTACGTTTGTAAAGATGTGGTCTGATAGGATTTAAATAGAAAGGGTTGTGGACGGCTGATTTTGGTAAGGAAAACTAATTATTCAAATTATTATTTTTTTATTTGTAAACCACAGGTAAACGAAAAAGTATAGATGTCGTTATTAATAACATCAACTCTTTCCTTCTTCCCGTCAACGGTGCACAAATATTTTATTATTTACAATTAATTACTAATAAATACAACAAAACATTCAAAATTAATAAATTAAACTAAATTATAACAAATTAATACGTAAAAACATTCGTTATTACATTTAATTATCATAACAATATCATCATCATCATCTGCCCGCCTATTCCCAACTATGTTGGGGTTGGCTTCCAGTCTTATCAGATGCAAAATATAATAATACATTAAACCTAATTAAAAACGTTTACATTACGTAGGTATTCAATTCTTTATGTTAATGTCGATGTAACTATCGAAGGGCGTTAAAGACTTGATTACCGTAGTTTATCTTTAAAATAAGTACCTAATCTTCAATTTCATTTATTTCTAGAACATTTAAATAATTATTTATTTACACCATTTACAACATCGGATATAATTCTAAGGAAGAATTCTAGACCACGTGCTCTGAATTAATACTGTGGTTTTTTACAACTGGCATTCTAAAGTTCCCGCGTACGCGCACCTACATAGGTACGTGAGTCACGGGCAGAAATACTGATGTTGTTACGAATATACCTAGTAGATATTCTCGAAGCCATACCATACCACACCATGATGAATTAGGTATTTTTCGTGTTGCTATCGTTATTAAATTTTTAAATTTTGCGTATTTTGTGTAGCAAGTATTTATACTCGTGACTGTACTAAACTCTTTATTAAAACCTCGTCCTCAAACAAAGCATTCCATCGTATCTGCGCACCCATCGCGGCCTGCCACCGAGCTTGTCGCGGCTAATCGACGCCCGACGCCATCAATCATCAGCTCGCTCCGTCAGTGATGCATCGCCGGATTACCAGCCAACAGACACTGATTTAGAGCCAACAGCTACGAGCTCTTTTGGGCGGAACAAGGGTTTTGCTTATGAGGTTTTGAGGAGTAGATAGTTCGTTTTGTCTATACACGAAACAACAATATGTAATGTCTGTATTCCTCGAAGCGGGGCACGCAAAAGTGTGAACCTGAACAGTTGTCAATTTATTTATTTTATTTTGATTCCAGCCTTCCTTGTATGAGTAGGAGCAGTAGTGGCCAAGTGGTAACGGCCCCGACTTACGAGCTGTAGGTCGTGGGTTCAAACTCAGGCAGGCGCTTTACTTTTTTAAAATTATTTTCATCACCACTGCTCTCAAAACGGTGAAGGGAAACATCGTGAGGCAACCGGCATGTCCTAGAACCAAAAATTCGAAGACATGCGACATCTACCAGCCCGCACTGGGCCCGCGTGGTAGATCACGGTCCACTCCCTCTCACAGAGTAGATGACTGTGTCCCAGCAGTGGGAACGTTATAAGCTGATTATAATGATGAGTAAGTAATAGGATATCCTAGTCGGTACATCGATAGCGGAAAAATGTAAAGTAACGCGAGGGACAATTTGCCGCTAACCAGGCACAAATCCAGACTTGGAGCCGTAACTAGTGACAAGTTTCTAATGGAGATTAAAATTTCGCTGACTTGGTGATTAAATCCATTCCAGCACCCTAATTGCGTAACATACTATCAATCACAAACTGAATTATTTTGAAGGATATTGCTAATCCATTGCTTCATATGTTCGAAAAATGTGCCTGCTCAACAATGTAAATAACGCAATGAATGTTGTTGAACTGTCAAAATAAAAGCCATTCCTACTGTTAGTTTGTTACGCAGTTACCCCGCAGATTGAGACCATCCCAGAGATCAGCCGTCGCATTTACAATATGTTTTTAAAACTTGGAACTTAAACATCATTGACTCAGTTTGCGCACATTCAATTTATCTAAAACCTAGTATAACAAGATACATGTAAGTATTTCTATTACGAGTGCATGTACCATTACTAGAGTAGCGTGCGCTTCCAACATGGACGGACACCACAAAGACGGTCACATTAGTGCACAAAACCTCGAGTGAACACAGTGATACCTATTGTAACAAGCGACTGGTCGCAGTTGTCATTGTGTATATTGCAGAGAACTTTATTACCCAAATGCGAGGACAACAATTGTACCAGGTTTATATTTTTCACGTGTCTTTATGTATCTAGATAGGGTAATTCCAGGATAGGTGCCCCACTTTTTGATAGGGAGCCATAACTTATTAATTAAAAATCTATTGGCCATACTTCTTTTGCATATGGTAACTTTGATCTTTAATCTATCATGGTATCTCATTTGTTTTACACAAGTTTCATAGGTTTTGAGGAAATTGTGTCTTTTTTACTCCTCTCAAAAGTAGGATAGATGCCTATCGTGAGGGATAGAAGACTCATTGTAAAAATGCTTCAAGGGATAGATGCCTAACGTGAGGGATAGGAGACTCGCTGCATGAATGCTTCAATATTAGATGCTAATTGAAATAAAACATACTAGTTTCAATAATCAGTTTGTATTCAATATTTAACATTAATTTGTGACATCTTTTATAATTATATGTCTATCTAGAATCATTTAACAAAAGAAATATATTTTTTTATTGGTGAAATAATAATCATCTTATACATCTAATTAACGTAATCAATATAGTTTTCAGAACTAACGAAAGATAATTTAATCAGTCTTATTCTTCTTATAAGTACCTTAATTATACCGCAATCATCATATGCTTAGCACATAGTATTAAGTTACAGCTTAAGTTCAGTCTGTGATGTAATAGCTTTTAGTTTACTACATCTCGAACAGTAAATTTGGAATTGTGTGCATGTCTCATGTAGCCATTGCCGACACGTGGCACATGCAATCCAATCTGATTTGGATTTAGTCAAATTGTAGTTTTCATAACATTCTACACAATAATTATCAACTGAATCATTCTCGCTTGTCCTAGTATAATATCTTGTAGAATTTGGGTCTATAATATGTAACGTATTCTCAGGGATTTGTGCCTTATTAACTTTTTTGCTTTTTTTTATTAATATTCCTTTAGTGGCTTTTCCTTTGTCTGATGTTATATTACTACCATCATGTTCATTTTCGCTGTCAGTACTGTAAATTTGTAATGGTCTCTTTCTTAACCCTCTCCCTTCGTTCAAGTTTATGAAAATAGGATCTAGATCCTCATTTTCACTGCTACTAGAACTATATATCTGTGTCTGTTTCTCTGCTTTCACTTTTTCTTTTTTATTGTTATTTTCCTTATTTATAATTTTGCTACCGCTTGGTATGCTTTCCGTTTTCTTTTTTATGTCTTTTTTCTTTTCTGTTAGTTTCCTTGGTCTTCTTGGCTTTCTTGTTATTGACTGCTCTTTCTTCAGTCCAACTAACAACCCCAGGTTTTCTTTTATATTTTCGAGGCATTTCTTCCACCTGCAATATGAAAACATTTATAGAAATAGTTAGGGATAGATGCCCCTAAAGGCATCTATCCCGGGCAGCAGATGGGGCAACTATACTTTTAGCACAGGATAGATGCCTTTTTTAATAAAAAAAAAGTTAACAAGAAAACTATAATTTATAGCATTATTTCTTGTACTTTAAACTATAATATCAGCAAATAAATTAAAAAGATATAGAATTTATAAAAGAGTGAAAAGATATTCGATAGTCAGTACTTACGATTATAATTTCAACGCTTGTAATGGTCTCGCCGCGGAAGATTTTTACACTCACGGGCAAAACGCGTGCGCTCTCGCGTGCGTTTGGCGTGGCACTGGGGTCTGAGGGGGAAGCGCTTCCTATTACGTAGTTCGATTTTAGCCTACTACATTTCTAACATAGAGTATTCAAAGCCGCGGCACCTATCCCATTGGGGCACCTATCCTGGAATTACCCTATCTGTACATCTTTGTATGTGGGATTCTTTATACCCTCGAAGCAACTTAACTGCTGGATGGACTTTTGTTTTATGTTGTTTTCTTATAAGATAGGTTTTGTTTTTATAAAACGGTGGATTTTTAACGTAAATAAGTAATGTCTTTAGAATACTTTAAAATTAAAAACAAAGCCGATTGCAACTAAAAAGTTCAAAACAAGCTCACTTTTCAAGCATCTGATGTAGTTCATTGTTGCGTTTAGTAGACTTTTTTATTGTTGTCATTTCAAATTTTAATTTGGTATTCAGAAAGTTTAGGAGGTCCTAGAATCTCCCAAGGTACTGTATTCGGTTTGCAGACATTACACTTTTTAGTCTAGTGATAAATGTCGTTATAAGCATTTTATCACATTAATAACTAAAACTACACAAGCATCCATCTCGTGTGATCTCATCAGCAAGCATCAGCAAATCAAACACAAACTTGCATAATTAAGAAAATTAGGCCGATCAAACACGACGCGACGCAAACACAACTTATCTTACACGACCGCGACTAATCCAAGTCGCAAGTTACACAATAGCCCACGTCCCCATTCCCCCACCGGGGTAGTGTGAGTCTCCCACGGAGGAGGGAGGAGGACGTCCCGTAATGGTGTTTGTGGACAACGTCCCGTTCAACGCTCATGCGATTTAATTTATGTCAATAGTATCATCAGCAGTGGCAGTGTTTGGGATAAAAATAAGGGCCTCGTCGATACTGGGACAAAGTGGAGGGAGTTGATTTAGCTTTATTTTTGAAGGAGCACAATAATAGAGTTTCCTGTAACGCTATGGTTTCTTAGAAGAGCGTCTCCGTCATATCTGTAAAGGACGTCATACAAATCTGTCATTTTCACCAGTATTTGATACTAAGGTGCCAAAAACCGATCTGTATTTGCACATTACGGCCGCATGTGACGGTCACTGCACCTTGCGGCCGCATGTGACGGTCATCGCATTTCTACTAAACCTTAGCTTAACGCTTCCTACACGTGGCACAATGTGATTGCTGCCGATGTCAAATACATTGAGCAGGTGTTTAGGGGATATAACACAATCATATATTTATGAGTATAGATCTATTACAATACTAGCTTCTACGGTTTCGCCCGCGTGGATATCAGAAAATATCCCACGGGAATGTGCTACCGGGATTAAAAGTATGTGTTAACCCGGCGGGGTAGTTACGTAACACACTATCAGTATGTGTTAACCCGGCGGGGTAGTTACGTAACACACTATCAGTATGTGTTAACCCGACGGGGTAGTTACGTAACACACTATCAGTATGTGTTAACCCGGCGGGGTAGTTACGTAACACACTATCAGTATGTGTTAACCCGGCGGGGTAGTTACGTAACACACTATCAGTATGTGTTAACCCGACGGGGTAGTTACGTAACACACTATCAGTATGTGTTAACCCGGCGGGGTAGTTACGTAACACACTATCAGTATGTGTTAACCCGGCGGGGTAGTTACGTAACACACTATCAGTATGTGTTAACCCGGCGGGGTAGTTACGTAACACACTATCAGTATGTGTTAACCCGGCGGGGTAGTTACGTAACACACTATCAGTATGTGTTAACCCGGCGGGGTAGTTACGTAACACACTATCAGTATGTGTTAACCCGGCGGGGTAGTTACGTAACACACTATCAGTATGTGTTAACCCGGCGGGGTAGTTACGTAACACACTATCAGTATGTGTTAACCCGGCGGGGTAGTTACGTAACACACTATCAGTAGCAGTGGCTTCCATTTTGACAGTTCAACAATATTCATTGCGCTATTTACATTGTCACATTTTCAAACATATGAAGCAATGGATTAGCAATATCCTTCAAAATGATTCAGATTGAGATTGATAGTGTGTTACGCAGTTAGGGTACACGACTAAACTATATGTGTGCCAAATTTCATGCAGATGCGTTCAGCCGTTTTTGCGCTAATCCAGAAATACGAGTACCATATTTTCGGTATCAGCATCATATATCCACCTTCCTCAGGTTGTGTCAGCGCTTTATTGGTACTGTACGCGACCGTAACATGTGTAACATATATAATACTTTTAGCACAACGGTATATTATTGAGCAGAGTCACGTTCGTAGCGAAGTATTTTCTAAGACTATCTGACATAATTATGTTCTATTTATACTTTTACGTTTGACGGCATGGTTGGCGCGATTGACTGCTGCGCTGTGTGTGTGTCGCGGGTTCGATTCCCGCTCGGAACAAATATTTGTATGACCTACAATTATTTGTTCCGGGTCTGGCTGTTTGTGTATGTGAGTTTATATGTCTGTAAACGCACTCACGACACAGGAGAAATTCCTAGTGTGGGGCAACGTTTTTAAAAAAAAAAAAAACTTTTACAATTTTAGCCAAAATACAATGACGTAATTATTGAAAGTTGTGTAATATAATATTGAATTAATTAATTTAACATTCATTTAAAATAATCGAATCAATTATAGATTATTTCTTAGTATGAATTCTAATGTGATACATACATAACAATCACTGCGCGATACGTCAAACTACATATATTATTTTAATTATTGAGAACGTGAAGACTGAAGACTATGTGGGTTTTATTTTCTGTTTTTCTTTCTCAGTTAGTTTTAATCATGGTCTGGCAGTTTGAGTAATTTATGCGTCCTTCCAAATTGCCCTTTCTTACCTAAATTCTGAGTTGAGCTGCATGATTACCTACCAATGCATGCACTGACTGGACAGGTCCACTGTCTGTGTAGAACTGGGTGGTTCTTTCCTCAAAAGACCATTTCAGATATCAATCTACATGTCTTCACATGATCTGACCACGTTTGATTCGGCCTTTCTTCTCAGAGTAGTCAGATAGAAAACGCCGATCTCATCAAGTTTTAAGTATGATATGATTGACGTTTAAAAGTGTTTGTACAAATCTACTTACAGAAATAAAATCATTTATCATTTAAACCCGGCGGAGGCCTACTTGGTGTTGCCAGCAGTCGTTAACACTTGGCAAAGTTCGGCTTTGTAGAATGTCTGTATCAATGATGCCTCAGTCAGACAAATAGACGGATAGAATAGGTACTCTTTATTATGTACGCTAAAATTATGAAATACAGTCTCTTTCTCAAACTCCGGGGTCTGTCTCAAACAGGGCAGTTCAATAAAATGTAGCACTTGTCAAAAGATTTCAAGTTTCTTACACTAAGGCAGGCCCCAATAATGATCAATCCTACTAATATTATAAACGTGAAAGTTTGTATGGATGGATAGATGTTTGTTACTCTTTCACGCAAAAACTACTGAAGGATTTCGAGAACGGACAAATGAAATTTGGCACACAGATGGTTTATAACCAGGATTAACATATAGGATTTTTTAGATGTTATCCCGATATTCTCTCGGGACCGAAACGTATGCGGGTGAAACCGCGGGGCGCAGCTAGTAAATTATAATTGTCGCACAATATCACGAATTGCGTAATTTTTTAACAAAAGTTTGAGCGAGTTTAATTTTGATTGCACCATAATATAAATACAACGTGTAGATACAATAAAAGTTGCGCAGGTCTTGCTCACGCGAAAACATCGAAGCTTATGGGCGTTATTGTGTGACAGTAAATTGATCGTTTGAATGCAAGGGCTGATTGAATCATATTGCGCAAACTTATTGTAGGTTTAGGGGCCGCCTAAAAAGAAGCAATTTTGTTAATGATGGGGGGACTTCAAATCGAGACTGTAAAGTCAAAAGTCAAATGTTTATGATCACTATACGTGGAGAGTAAGTAACAGCAGGAAAAGTGAAAATTAAAATCATATTGCCGACGTCTACCAACAAATTCTTAGTATAATTATCAATTATGACGTAATAGTGCCCTCGTTTGGTACTCTCGGTACTAATAGTGACTAATGTTGCCACGTCAGCCTAATTGAGATTTATATGAGTGAGGACTTGAGCTGACGGAGGTACGCGCTGTTCTCGAGGTTCTTGAGGTTAAGTAGACGTTATTAAGTGGAAGTGGAGGGAGGCTGCAGAGGACGCAGGACTGACATGAGGAGTTGGAGATACAGGGTTGGAGCTAGAGGTATGTTAGTAATACTTATGTTGGGGCAATAGATAAAGAAATATGTAAGTACTTCTTTTGCCCAGGGATGTTGTGAAATATAATATTTAATTAGTAATTTAATAATAATTATTATTGTAATTTAATATCTACTAATTTCTGGATCAAGGGCTTGATTCTGAAAGGGGTTCTTCTGGACACGGCTCGCATCGTCAGGAGGTTCCTCTCTCTAGAGCCCTGACCGCCGGTAGCTTGGACCCTGTTCCCGATACCGGTGGGCTACAATTTTTTATATTTTTAAATGTTTTTATACTTTTTATATTCTAATATTTAAAAATATAATTTATATGTTTATATTCAAATAAAGGAGATAATAATAAATAATAATATAAGTTGCACGCCTTCAACGGTCGGGTCATGCCGGTTTTGATGTACTCTTTCAGCATACTCAAATGGACTAGGACCGAACTCGACGCCCTGGATAGGATGGTCTGTACGCTGCTGACTGCAAATCGAATGCATCACCCACGGTCATCGGTAATGAGGCTGTATATCCCGTGAAAGTGTGGAGGTCGAGGCTTTTTAAACGCTAAGAACCTCCACAATCGCGCTGCAGTCTCAGAGAATATTTCCTAGAAACCGACGTGGGAATGCGACTCGCGTAGTCGCGGTGGACAAGGGCCTACAAGAGCGCGTGAGGGCGAGGCAATCTCTGCGCCCCCACGCCCCTAGTCGCCGCAGGAGACGCCCTGGACGGGAGTCAACAGCTTACTCCCAGCCAACGTAGGCGCGGGCTTGCGGGTGGCGACCAATGGGCAGCTCGCACGCGCGCCTCAAAGAGATGTCAGCACGAATTGACGGGGTCCGCTAGGACCGGTGCCTACCAGGGCCACGAGTTGTTCGAAAGAGATACCGTGGGCCCTGGCACAGCCTACTGAAGGAACACGGGTGGGTTTTAGTCAGTAAAAGTCTGACACGCCCTTCCGCTCAGCCCAGAGCGGTGGAGGTCATTTGATGATTAACCACCAAAAAAAAAAGGCCTGTATCTTAAGACACACTATCAATATCAATAGAATGTGCATCAGCATAAGCAGCCTATAACTGGTGGGGCACAGACCTCTTCTCTGTGAGAGGTAGTGGGACATCATCAGCGTCATCATAGAATAATATTATTCTGTGATAGGAAATGCGGTTTTAACCGTGAAAAATGAGCATCCAAGGTTCTCTATTTACTACAACTACAAAAATTCTTCCACCATTCGTCCCAACCATTTTTTCTCTGCATTCCAAAAAAGCGATTACTTTCGTACAACTCCACATTCTCCACGTGCCGGTTATTTATTCCGACGCAATGTGGGACAAGAGTAATACATATCCAATGTATTGTCTCTGATGCGAGATGAAAGGTAAACGTCGCAGGGAAGGACAGGTGGGCTGGCAAGACACGGGGACGAATTGTTTAATATTTAGCACGTGATTATTCAAAATCAAAAGTCATTTATTCATATTAGGCTGAGAATCAGCACTTTTCAGCACAAAAAAACTATACGTACTCAAGCTAAAAAATAATTAATTCAAACGTAAATAAAAACTTACTACCTAAATAAAAGCCTCCAGGCATAAAGGGCGTGACAGCTTACATATTTATGCATTGCTGGGTTCTGTTCACATAGCAGGTGTCACTTGAAGTAACAATTGATAAACTAGGACCATCGAAGTAAAATAAATAAGTTAATACTAAAACCATGGACAGCAGAACGACCAGTCATCACAAGCAGCACCCGTTCACGAGCATAACGTAAAGATCAGATCCGCCAATACCCCCTCGCCATATTTGATGGAAGGAGGTAACCCGACCCCTGACGCTACCGCAAGCAGTGACCTCTAAGGGAGCATGACGAACTTGCTGCCGATTGTTCAGGCAAGAATAATATTATGATCAATCATCGTGGTCACTAGCTAACCACATATTGCAATCAACTCATTAAGTAGATGTCACGTAAGCTAAGTTATTTGATATTATACCTTAATTGTTGCTTATTATGACTAGGTATGTTGTTGTGTAAGTTATATTATGGTCAATATTCCTAGCTATTATTTTGAGTTCTCTTGAACCGTTGTCCAAGAGATAGAATTAATTGTCATTAAAGATAACGATAATTTATGACAACGTAAGAAATGTATTGATAGAATACTTTAATACTGTTTCCATGGAGTTTCTTGTCCTTCTTCATGTTGATCTATAAATGTTTAGCCTTGTCTATCTGTGTTTTACTTCATAAAACCCTTTCACTACAAACCATATTCAATAATAACCTTCATACACAGTAAACAACTAACCAGTAACCATTCTGATATTCAAAGCTTGTTATTTGGGTAATATATAGGTACATATACTTCTAGTTTATACTGAAGAACCTATAAACTCATATAACCTGTCAGTAAGCTAATTCTGGAGAAAGAACATAAACATTGTCTTGAGTTAATCACGGCGACCAACTATTCTTATCGTTTAAGTAGTTTATGGAATAGTATGCCTTTGAACAAAGGTTGGATTTTACTTGAGCTTTAAACGCATTCAAAGGCAAGTCTAGCAAAGAAGAGAGTATCGTGTTATAAAAGGCTATACCAAGCCCAACAAATGAGTTATGAACCTTATGAAGCCGGTGAAAGGGGGCACGTAGTTTGTTCTTATTTCTAGTGTTAACACTGTGAATATCACTGTTTTTAGTGTACAAGTGTAAATTTTGCCTAATATAATTAAGATGTTGGCTAAGATGAATTGTGATGCAACCGTGAGAATACCAATATCCTTAAAAAAATCTCATAAAGAAACTCTGGCATCTAGCTGGTAATTGGAGCTATATTGACGTTACGGGTCGCCAGAAGCCCAAAAGTCTGACAACCGTCTGAGTATCATTTTACCCAGTAACTGGGTTGTGGAGGTCAAATAGGCAGTCGTTCCATATAAAATATTGCTATTCAGCTGCAGCCGGTTAGATTGGAAACCGAACCCAACATAGATGGAACAAGGCTGGGCAGATATATTTTATTCGAGCTATAAAGTTTTTGTGACTCTTTTTAACTGTCCCGTTGGTCTCATGTTTGCAAGCGCAACTGCTAGTCCTAGGTTGGATTCCCAGGTCGGGTAAAGTGTTATTGCGTTTTTCCATTAGGAATTTCTCAGTAGCCCGAAGATTGAGAGTTGGTGCCGTGAGACCCCCTGCCTCGGTAAGTACGTAAAGCCGTTGGTCCTGCGCCTGATCTCTCCTCAATCGTGTCGGATTGCCATCCCATCGGACTATGAGAGTGCGTGAAGAGGGAGCGCTCCAGTGCCTGTATACATACTTGTGCACTTTAATATCTTCTTCGTACTTGGGTAATATCCGTTGAGATTGGTCGTCGTGGCCGAAATTCAGTCGGGAGGATAGGTATTTTATTAATGTTTCTTTAATGAAATTCCTTGGATCTTCTTATACATTCACATAGTGGAATTCGAATTAGGTGTGTGATGTGTACACAGGAAGATATCTTGCTGTAGCGTTAATAAAATTTTGTAGCCCCCGAGAAAGACTCGTTTTAGCATGTATTGCAACCGATATAACCACTCCACCAGTTTTCAACATAAGGCTATTTTCTGTAATTGCATTTTCTAGGGTAGCGTCACCGCATTTTCGTAGGATTTTCGTCAGTTTTTGTGCGGTAGTTCATCTTTACAGGTTTTATTCCATTATTTGCAATAAAGTTTTATGTTTATACTAGCAGTGCCCGATTAGCAGTGCAACGTATTTTTTTGTTACGTGGTCTTTTTACTAAAAGTAAAAGGAAACTTGAAGTCATAGCCTTGTTCATAAAAAATATCGACTGACAATTGATTTTAACCTACTTCAAAAAGGAAGTTCAGTATTCAACTTTTATGTGTGTATGTATGTTCGCGGTTTTCTCAAAAACCAATTTATTGTTTCTAACAATATTGTCCTACAACCTATTAATACCAACTTATAACATTAGGTACGGTCACCAAATGTTACATCCATGAGTGGTCTAAATAATGCCATTGGAAGATGGAGAGTGACCCAGTTTTACCCATATTCGTAGCATGACAATTGTCTCATACATCGTAACACCCTCGACATAGTGCTACAAATTCTATGAGATACGGAATGCAAACAAAACGGCACCGTTCCGTTATACGCACCGATGAGCCCATGAGCTCTCATTACATGAGCAGACGAGCGTTTTAGAAACAGCAGAAACAACTATTAATACTTTTAGCATAATTAGTATAGCATAATCAGCCTACAATGTTCCCACTGCTGGGATACAGGCCTCCCTTGGGTGAGAGGGAGTAGGCGCCGCAGTCCACCACGCGGGCCCAGTGCGGGCTGGTAGATGTCGCATGTCTTCGAATTTTTGGTTCTAGGACATGCCGGTTGCCTCACGATGTTTCCCTTCACCGTTTTCAGAGTGGTGATGAAATAATGTACATACACAAAGTAGAGCGTCTGTCTGGGGTTGAACCTACGACCTACAAAACGTACATACATAAGTCCCGGCACTTACTACTGGGCCACGACTATACATGTAGTGTGACGTAAAAGAAATTCGCAGCGGTTTTTGATAAAGATTTAGTGCGAATTTCCATAGGTTCCAACTGTCACGTGAAATATTAAAATGATGATCTGGAAAATTATGCATAATTATTGTGATTTTTTCTAGAAAAATCATTGTTTGTGCCAGTGGGTGCCGTTAAATTTTCTCGGAAACCATTGTGGTGAATGAAAAAGGCATAAGAAACAACCTATTATTATTCGCCCTTGTCGTCTTACCACATATGTTCTACCTACCTCCCCCTTTCCCGCTCGTCTGTCACCCCCCTTTCGGGGGTGAATTGTGATACGAATGTGAAACATTCCTGCAGGATGTACCGACGCGTGCCTTCACACCCACCACGCCACGCCAGTACAGTCAACGGCATGGGTTCGGTAACAATTTGCCTTTGGCAGCACGTTTATTTGGTAGCAGTAAGGGCGGTTTTCGTTAGTCAAGTGTGGCTTTGATGTACGGTTGACTGTACCTGCAGGGTTGAGATATTTCCTCTCAGGATTGAGGGTTATATAGAGTGGAAGAGTGGAATTTATGTACGAGTGTGAATTAATTTTTTTCAGCGTGATTCTTATGAATTCTAGGTCTTGTTGCTAAAATTTTAAATTAAAGAGCGTCTTTCTTATTACCACATTAAAACAGTTTTTAATGTGTATTTTATTGTTCTATGCCCGCCCGAAACAAGTAAGATGTTTTGTTCTATATAATGAACGAAAAGAATTTCTTATAGAACGTAAATAAGATTGTAATCTTATTTAGGTTCTATAAGAAATTCTTTAAAGCTTTTTTAGGAATAAGAATTGCGAATGAAATATTTTTTCTTAAATATCACATCTAAATAGCAAATGCCTACTCCCACGTGCAACAATACCCCACGCCCCACGCCCAACATTCTCCTTCTCAATGACCTATGACCTACTAACTTATAATAAACACACACTTTCCTACATATAATGACTTCTTAACAAATATATCCCACACAGCATCTAAATCTCTACAACCACATTACAAGACAAAGTTATCACCACACTCATACCATAATTCTCTTGAAACAACATAATACCTACTTAGAACATACACTTTTCCTCTCTGCGCCATATTTGAACGCAAAATTGGGACAATTTTGGCCAAAATTACGCCCAAAACAGACTATAAATAATCGCACACATTCCGACATACCACTTAATCTCCGAAATAAGACAACACCCTATATATTTTAGCACAATTTGTGTGCACACGCATGCAAATGCGTGCAGACCACTATGTAGGTAGTTTGCCAAATTGCCTTACTGAAAACCCAGTATTTACAGTCACTGAAATTAATTTTAAACCTTATTTGGCCAAAAACAGAGATGATTATATCAATTTTGGAACGCAATTTGAGATAGTTCAGATAGAGATTTTGTTTTGTTTTACTGTGCTGTATCACAATAGTCATAAGGTCCATAATATCCTAGTTAGAATTCACTCGAAGTTAGTTTCAAGCTGCATTCTTATGACATAGCAGACAATTTGGACACAACTGAAAACGATTTACAACATTATTTCAACAGCAATAAAGTCTACAATTCAAAATCCTGAGCATTATTCCAAAATTATTCCAACTTGCATCTCTATTTGCGTCCAACAAAGCCTTACTGTTTTACAAATAGGGTTGGAAATTGTAACTTTGGGGCGCAAATAAAGCATTGTGCATTGTTCACGCGTAGGGAGTCTGAACAATTGTTTGGAATCTCGTTCGTACATTTCGTTGGCTCTTGTGATAATTTCAGTTGAAAGGTGTAAACGCAAGCCTGTGTTATTATTTGGCACAATGGCACTACAATGTGGCACAAAGTACCAGCCAGCGATGGCGGGAATTTTGAGAATGCTGTGTTTAATGCCATGATACATTGGTGCGTTCGTAGATTTCGTTTTGTGAGCAGTATGCTTTAGATTTTAACATGTATTATGAGAAGATTTAACACCCTAATTGCGTAACACACTTTCAATCACAATCTGAATAATTTTGAAGGATAGCTAATCCATTGCTTCATATTATGTCCGAAAAAATGTCTGCTCAACAACTTAAATAACGCAATGAATGTTGTTGAACACTCAGAATGAAAGCAATTGCGTTAGAATATTTAGGTGAACTCATTTTTAAATCTGGCTTCAGAATAAGCTACCATTTTATGCTTGTGGAAAATGGACTAGTAAAAAAAAACAGTTTTTTTGGACTCATTGCTTTTTTCTATACCCAATGACAAGTGATGGTATTGGTTATACGTTATACGTCAACGACGTTCTACTTCATTGCGAAAACATTACCCTCCCTGCGGGCTTCGCCCTAGTCAGGTAAAAAAGACAAGTAAGATAAAATCTCCCATCTCCCTCTTACACAAACCACAGCAACGTTTGGCAAGCAATTAGTCAGAACTTTCACCCAGCACACGCTACAGTCATACCGCTGTAACGCGTAACATGCTACAGCACACGTTACACGTTGCGCAGCGCTCATCAATTAGTGTCTACAGCGAAGTGGTTATGACGGTGCTTTGACAAGGAGCTGAATTATGTTAATTATTGTTATAATGAAGGAAGGAGATGATTAGCAAGCTTGAAATTAATTAGGCGAGGGGTCGATTGGATGTGAGAGGGTAACGCGGTGAGGGGTTGTATAGATCAACTATCGGTACAGTCCAGTGAGGTGCTTTACAAATAATACTCTCTATGAGTGATGTATGTGGATAACGTCGTGAGCTACACATATGTAACGTCTTTTTTTCCTACTACATGTTTATTACGATGTTTGTGTAACTGTTTGTTTTCCCGAATTAAATAAATAAATAAATGTACAATCATTGTAAGTAATTGTTTACCAAATTGAGTAGCAACTTCACATTATAAATGAAAATCACTTTTTGTGTCTGTCTGTGTGACCGAGTTGTTCTTCTAAACGTCTTCATTATCATTAAGAAAAAATATTCTGAAAGGTTTATGTTTAGGTGTAAAACATTTATTTTAAACTTACTTAAAATAAAAATCTCAATGTTTTGCTATGGGCTGATTTTTGCAACGCCAGATAATTTTATCGGAGGAATAATTTTGAATTTCTGACAGTTCTTCCATACAAAAACTTTCAGAAGTCCATTTTATTCCCCGCATGAGAATTTTCTGTCAATTGAAAAATCAGCTGTAAGTCGTAAAAACCGTGCGAAGCAGGGGCAGGTTATCTGTTAAAATAATATAACTGAGTGATAAATGTACAGTCAAGAGAATTCATGGTTTTCCAAATCGGCTAACAACTTAAATTGTCCGTATATTCAAATCAGAACACTGTCCTTCTTTAACAGTCGTATTAAATGCAAATGTACGTGGTGTGCCAATCTGACAATCAATTAATTTTCCTGACTGTACTTCCGGCGCTCCCTGGACAAGCAAGTCCAAGTCCACCAAGTCCTACAACTTTGCTGACTGTCTAACATCTCGGCCACTGTTCTTAATAATTCTGACTAAATGTGAGAATTAAGAGAATTTTCAGTCCTGGCCAAAGAAATGTTCGTGTAAAAGAGTGATCAATTACATCTAGTTAGACTGAGAGCCAATTCTATTAGGTTGGGAATACAGCTACAGGTGGGAGCGATAATTTGTTCAAATAACTTGGAAGAAGGAAATTGATATTGTTCAGGATTGCTTTAAAGATGAAGACGATAATCATGGAAGGTTGTGATTGTGGAGGCTCACAACTGGGGCAGGCCTCAATGAAAATCTACCACGTACCTATCTATAGCTTATAATTAGCGAGCCACCCGTGCTTAACACGGTTTTTATGACTTGAGAAAACATCGAGTTTTCTTTATTATTTATGTAAGTATCTTACGGAATAAATTCTCAAACTGATAGTGAAACCGCATCCCATCACACAAACAGGCGCGATAAGCGACTTTAATTTGTATAAATTAAGTTCTGAATATCATACAATGTCCTAAAAAACGAAAGACACCAAAAACTAAATCATTTGATCACAACATCCCAGTTAACCACAACTACTTAAAAACGAGGCCAAGAAACTAACCGCTTGAATTTCCAACAAAAAACCCAGCAGCATAGAAATACTAAATATCATTCAGTGAAAGAAAACTGGATTTAAAAATCTTAAGTATTCCGAACCAAGGAAGGCAACTCGTGAATTATTCGCCGGAGAGGTTCTTAAGTGAGATTTTTTACGCTAATAAAATATATTCCCCGGAGTCTGGAATAGTCTGGATCGAAGAAAGATATAGTGGGGCAGGTGTTTCAGGACTAGATGTAAAATTATTGTCTGTGTAGGCTTGATCGATCTTGGGACTGTCTTTTGTCTTGGGTCTACTTTTTCCTTTTAAATGCTGTATTCTCTCTACCCATCTGTCTCTCCATCTGTCTGTCATAATGTTATTATAGCCTATAGGTATGTTTCTGTGTGATAAAATATCAAAGCTTGCAAAATTACTTCTAACATGATGTGATTTTCATTGCTTTGTTTTTATTACTGTTAACAACTCGTTAAAGACCTTCTTTATACGCTTTTTCAACCTCACCGAGTTGTTCCTAGATCATTCTATAAATTACACTATCCATTCTTCTTCAAACTTTATTTTTAACGCCTCCAAATTCACCACCAAAATCAATTCTCCGTTGTGTCTCATCATTCTAAACCACGTTCAACATGCTCAGAATATTGAAGCCTAAGCTCTTGACTAGCTCCGAGATATCTAGACACGGCCCCGCACTTGACACTTTTGAATTTTTAACCATGACTTATTCAAAAAGGCTTCGTTACGAATAAAGTTGAGCCGAACGCTTGGAATCAATTCAGCGGCGTCTCGCGCCTGAATATTTCACTCTACCTGACTATACGTACGAGTGCTGGCGTGAGGAATTTACCTAAGTTTTATTTGTCGAGAATGTTTACTGTTGGAAGACTTTTTGTGGATATTGTTTTTCGGTGCATTGTGTTCTTTTATGTTGGGAGTATTGGTATTTTTTTTTTTATTTCTATGTGACATTGATTAAGTATTCGACTAAGCTTATAGTTGTCTGCTGGACATTAGGCATTTTCAAAGTTGCACCAAAACATTAGATTTTCCGCCTTCCACATCTAGTCTGTCAGGATCATCTATAGTAGGTAATATCTATAGGTTTCTGTAACTATTTTACCAATAACCGTTCTACGACACACATAATAATACTCATTTTCACTCGTGTATCTTCATTATCCATAAATCTTGCTATTAGGTATAGAAGTAACATCAAAAACATTGGAACCCTTGACATTAACATTTTGTTAACCACAATGCAGGCTATAAAGGCTAAACTCTAGACAAAATAATTAGTACTCTAGCATTGCGGAGTACAGTGGGACTACCGGAAGTCACCTGTGCTCCTATTTATGGGATTCTAGTGTTGCTCCGCGCTTCCGGTCTGCCGGCTCTGTTCCCAAATTGTATTATATAGTCTGTGGAACGAGTTGGTTGTTTGTTGTCCTTTGTATTACTTTGTAGTTCTATGCTATTACAGGGACATGCAACTGAAGAGGAATATGTGTGAAGTATATTTCTGTTTTTGAGAGTTTTTGGAACACAATGTGATACTTATTATCCCTGTTTTATTATATTACTAATGACCCGCCCCTGATTCCTACGGTTTTTAGTATTGACAAAACATCAAAATTTCTTTGTTATATGTAAGTTTAATATTAATGTATAATATACACATAATCCTTCCGGAATTTTTATACGTTTTCACCACTGGGACATCCCAGTTGTGAAAACGTATAAAGATCCGTTGCGCAGTTAAGAAGAGCAATCAAGCCCGGTTAAGCAGACAACCTCCAATGTTGAACTGCGAGATGCCACTACCCAAAAAAAAAACAGAATAGGAACGCAGTTACACATACAGACACGAAAAACGACTCTAATTTGTAATACTTACGTATAGATATATCAGTAGGTACCTACAGAAAATCGTGATAAACTTTCACACAGTACGCACAATCAATTAAACCTTTAAATATTTTATAACTATAATATTAAATATTAAAACAAAACTTTTATCAGTCTTAGCATATCATTTTGAATAATCACTAGTCCAAGACTGTCTCAGAAAACTATTTCATTAAATTTTTATTAAAATCTTATAAAAGTTATACAATAGACTGCTCAAAGTTTTGAATAAAACATTTTGCTAATGTATTAAGATTTACTTACTTTTTAGATGGTACTTTCAAACTTTGGAAGAATGAATTTATACACTATTAAGTTGCGTTACGAACTCACATAAAAAGATAAAATTGGGCGAAATGTATCGTATTCTTTTGTGGAGAGAATAAGTTTTGTAATTTTGAAACTTAATAACCTACATATTTAAAGCAGGAATTTGAAGTAGTACTTTTTACAAGTGATGGGATCTCACACGGTGATCATAAATGACATCAGAATGATCATTTTTGTTTCACTCGACATCGACAAAATTGCATAAGAATGAGCGTTCATCTGGGTTCTAGGAGAATGAAAGATGCCGAAATCGAACATAAATGGATCGGTTCACTAATGAATGCATTTTCACTTTTGATTCATTTTGTCGTCAACAAAAATGAACACAACAAAATGTGAAGCTTCTGATATTTCTTTAAGTCTTGAAACGGTCGACCATAGTGCACGCATGCGTAGTTAGTAGTACTTACCTATTGAATTGAATTCTCAGATTTGATCTCAGAGGGGTATTTGCGTAAAACAGTAACAGTAGCTTTCATTTTGACAATTCAACAACATTCATTGCGTTATTTACGCTGTTGAGCCGACAAATTTTTCGAACGTATGAAGCAATGGATTAGCAAAATCCTTCTAAATGATTCCGATTGTGATTGATAGTGTGTTGATTAGGGTGCTGGTCTATATTGTATATCGGTACAAGAACCTATAACTTCTTCCCCAGACAATGTTTTTCACAAGCATCTTCACCTATTAGCAAAACTTGCATAATTCCATAATGCATGCAGTGTCCCTCGTTTTACGAAGCAGTCCCGAAGGCTTGCTCAAGTCTGACTGCCGGTGGAACTGCGCTGCCCTGAGGGAAATCAGATTTGTACAGGCGAGCGCTTCTGCTCATACACTTGATTTAATTTCTAAGGCACCTCGCTCAAAGATTAACTGGTACCAGAGTCTCTGCTCCGAAATTAGTTAAATGGTTTCAGTAACAGGGTACTGGAGTTACAGTTAACATTGACTGGCTTTTTGGTCTAGTGGTCGCAAGCAGGACTGCAAAAGAAAAGGTCCTAGGTTTAATTTCCGCGTCATGCAGACATTGAGGTTCTTCATTTAAATTCTACTAGCTGAAATTGAAGGAAAATGCTTTCAATAGATTAGCCTATAAAAAACTTGAATATAGAATTGATACAAAATCGGAATGAACGAGGCAATTTTGTTTTGTATTCAATACAATATCACAACTGTTTACCAACAGCGCACTCCTGTCAATGCCATTCAATCGCCAAACGATCTTTGTACTACTGTTGGTATGTTTGGTTTAGAAATTCCTAGGTAACAAGTACCCTTGATAGTTGAACACGCTTTTAATAACTAAAACGTTTGCACGACCCTAACCTAACTTCATCAAAGTTTTGAAACCATCTCTAATATTAACACGACTACGTCACGGAGAACACAAAAGACATTTTTCCCAACTCTAGTGGTGTTTGAAATTTTAAGGTAACAAGCGGCGTCTCTAGAGATGCGACACCGTGACACTGCAGACACCGGCGCGCCGACACTCCCGAGAATTGTGTCGACATCGCATCAACGGATTACTGACGTGGAAATAGAAAATGCATTTTTTTAATCTGGATTTAGAGGAGAATTTCTGATGAGGCGGCGTGTTATGGTGGGAGTTTACTTTCGATTTGCGACTCGTTTTGGTTAGACTTGATAAAATTGTTTTTTTTAAGGAAAAAACTTGATCTTTACCCTTGAGGTCACAATTGGCAATTACGTAAGTAACCAATTAACGCCTGTGATCTTAAAATTAATTTAAAAGAAAAAGGAAAGCAATTATGTTTTCGAGATATTTGATCTACCAGTATTTTTTAATGTTCCCTATGTTTAAAATTCTCAACAATTATATCTGTTCTTAAATGGTAGTAAAACAACAATTCTATCAAACAATATTTTAGAAAAATACAACAAACCACAATAAAATCCTCATCTCCGCAACTATAACACTTGTTCCAGGGTTGTACATCAACACTAACGATCCGTTTATACCGCGAAGAGTTAGGGCTGTCACACACACGGACAGTCGCAGTCGAGTTGCTGGCGCTAGTACTCGAGGTGAGCGCTGTTGTAGAGGGGCGGGGAAATGGCTCGACATTTACATTTTGTATCTTGTAGTTGTTCGCAGTTACTTGTAAAGGAGACCATTATAATAATAATGTGGAGCATTAATTGTTTCCGTGATAAGATCTTTGTTCCTTTGATGAACAAAAAGATAAATTTGTCCTAGACCCAGGACATGGTAAAAATATTAATATAAATAGGCAAAAGGTTAAATATTTAATTAAGAGTATGTAAAGGTTTAATTAATAATATGGTTCAGGATGCCTATAGAGCCTCAATTAGTTTTGATACTATATCAATTTTATTAATAGGCAAATTAATTAATGTCTTGCATCTGCACAAGCTATTCTCAAAAAGATCGTACTAAGGGCAAGATTCAGAGTTCGCATTTTGACACATTTGCTCATATCAATATATGAACTTTATTAAGAAATAAGGATTAAGAGATAAGGATCATATTCCTGTGAAACGCTTACTTAACTTAGCAAAGTCAGAGAAAGAGTCAGAGCGCGATCTGAGAATCTTGCCCTAACACGAAAGAAGCAAACTTCTCTCGTGTTAGGGCTATTTCATAAAAATGACAAGTCTAATAATTCAAAACAGAATTTCCTCGTGTCAAAGACTATTATTACTAACGACAAACCAATATCACCAGCTTATAGATCGGCAACTCAATTAGCGAGTACCTATAGCTCCGTTCAGAAGGTAATAATGCACAAAACAATCCCGTGGTCTCCGCAGAAACCGCAGCAAATTGCTTTAAGGTCGGCCCGGTGTTGTGCGCCGGAAATATTATGAGAATTTAGAGTAATGCTTGTGTATGGCAGGTTGAACACAACACTATAATAGCTACTTATTATTGTAATAGTTTCATAGTAAACCCGTTGGGTAGTAGCCCAGAGGTTTCTAAAACACAAGTATACTGGTTAAAAATCGGTAATAATGCAATGTTTTATAATTTTCAGTAAATATCGTTGGAAAAATATATTCATACTTGACATACATTTTTAAAGTTTCCCTCCTTTTCATATGAAAAGGAGGTTTTTGCCCTTATAAGTGGTTAATTAAAAATAAAATACACTTCATTCTAAAGGCTGTTTAACTACGTTAGTTTTGTTAACTAAAAATGTGTTTGTTAAAGAAATAACTTTGTAGCCACCACATCATTACAAAAACGTCGAGCAGAAGCTTTCGTACATCATCTAACAAGAAACCGCAGCGGAATGCGACACAATTAGCACGTACAGTGAGACACGTGCTGCTAGCGCCGTCTGTGCCCGCCCTTATATCTTGCACGTTTGAATTTTGCATGTTTGGTTTTGCATTATACGTTGCGTCAGAAGTATTTTTTTGTATTCTAAGACAATACATTGTTGTAACTGGTAATGTTTTTATCGAAAATTCAATTATTCTTGTATTACTGTCAAGGTTAAAAATAAATAGATGAATCGATATGCGTCGCATGCCCGCCGACTTGTACATATTTCTATCTACTCTGCGAAGAAAATGTAACATTACTTTTTTTGATATTGTGCAATCATTATCTTTGTACAATCTGTCATTTTGTGAATTCTACGGTGGATTTTCTACGCGCAATGCAGTCGTTTTAATTTGGCCCCACTTGTACATAGTATTACCTAAGTTGTCTCAAAGATGACGTAACCTTCCCCACATCATTACAAGAATGTCAAACAGAAGCTAGAGTGATAGTGTTTCTAACAAGAAACCTCAAAGGAGTGCGACACAATTATCTAGTGCAGCGAGCACACGTGGCGCTCACACTGAACTGGCTGAACACGCTCGAATTGTTTCAATGATTACTAAATAGCAGAGCGTCTTAACTAACTGAGTTAAATATAATTTATTTATTTTATTTTTAGCCTATATTATCCCACTGCTAGGCAAGAGCCTCCCAAATCATGGGCCAAGTCTACCACCATGTGGGTTGCAGAAAACGTCCGGCGACATGTCGATGTCGCCGGACGTTTCACCTCGGACACCTCAGACAGCTCGGACAGCTCGGACAGCTCGTCCTGCCATCTTCCCTTGGGTCTGCCGACGCAGACCCAGGAGAAGATGGTGGGACGAGCTTGACGCATACAGACAGGATTGGTCCACACTAGCTCAAGACAGAGAGGAGTGGAAAGGACTAAAATAAAATGTTTAAAATTTTTTGGGAATCGGATAAACTGAACTAGTATAGATAAAGGATAACTGACATCGGTGAAGGAAAACATCCTGAGGAAACCAGGGGGTCTACTCCGAAGTAGTATCGGCCGAATGTTCGGCCGTTTCCTGCTACGAAGTTACTATTTGGTTCGGTCGGTTCCGATCGTACACTCTTTCGAATATTGACTATGGTCCCGACCCAATTGAGCCGATCCGAACTTTTTCGCATTATTCAATAATATTCGGTTGGGCTATGTGTCGGTCCGATCCGAACATTCGCACTTTGCACTTCGGAGTAGACCCCCTGGACTTTAATTATGTATATAAGTAAGTCTGAACTCCCCAATCCGCCTTGATCAAATGTGGTGATCAAATGTGGTGATCACTGCTCATGCCTTCTCTGTATGAGAAAAGCCCGTTGTCCTGAAGTGGGGCAATAATAGGCTGGTATTATTTCATACTTGTACATAAAAACAATAAAAA
This sequence comes from Apamea crenata, assembly GCA_949629185.1. Taxonomy (NCBI): domain Eukaryota; kingdom Metazoa; phylum Arthropoda; class Insecta; order Lepidoptera; family Noctuidae; genus Apamea; species Apamea crenata. The sequence goes on from OX451377.1 coordinate 410,021, forward strand.
ATCAAATTAAAAGCTTTCCCAATCAGTGTGCATGAAGACTTCCATGCCCATAACAATTTTAGTTCAGTTAGTGACCAACAAATACGTGGTCAAAGTTTTCCTTACAAACAATTTCATCTGATGTAATAATGCCTTCACAAAAGTTTTCACTACAGCATTATTTGAGAAAACCGCACCTAACAAGAAACTAACCGAAGCTAGGCAATTAACTCGCGTGTTGTGCTAACAACGTGTGCGCACGCCGTAATTGCCGCCCTCGTTGTGAACGCAGCAGAATGTTATTGCTAACGTCACACAAAATCATTGTACTTCCGAAGCATCTTCCTATTTAGTTTAGCAAACCAGAGGGCCTAGACAACGTGACATTCTATCAGCGATAACGAAGATGAGATGTCAAAAATGTATTATGTCAATAATCCTGTTGAAAGTCGTTGTAGAAAAATACGAAACGCTTTGACAGCGATTGTCACTTGTCTCTTGACTTGGTCTTGGTCAGGTCTTAATAATCAATTTTTTTCTAAGTTTTGAATCACTCGGATCATAAAAATCTACACTCAAACTCAAAGCATTTCACAAAAAAACGGGCAAGAAACTCCAAGGATACTTATCCTTGGAGTTTCTTGCCCGTTTTTCTCCATAGAGACCTACGTTTTGGAATGGGCAACTAGCTTCAACTTTCTGACCGACTATTTGACATTCAAAAGTTTCTGTAAATGTTTTAATTGAAATAAATGCTTTGCGTTTGCATGTAGATTTTTATGATCCGAGGATTTTGTAATTATTACCAAATCCTACAATTATGTGAGAACAATGTAAAAAAAATCAAATGGAGTAACAATTCAAAATATAAGATTAAAAATATGCCCGGGCTGTAAAGATGTCTACTATCATACATACCTTCAAAAGGCTGGAGTCTAGCTAGACTTTCCCATGGGGGCTAGGCAGAAACTACAGAACGCTTCGTGCAATCATCTTACATACTCCTTTAGTGGTAGGCTATAACGATTTTCATGCATCGTTGGCATCTTTTATTAAATTAATAACAAAGACGACCATTATTTAATTAACCAATAGGGAAATAGCTCACAGATTAATTATTTAATAACCCTCTTCCATCCTGTCCACAGCCAACTAAAATGTTTCCGACAAGAAAGCCAGTAGAACAATTAGCGACTGCAGTACAGTGTATGCTGTGCCGTCATAATTGTCTAGAGCCAGTCCTCACAATGGAATCACACTCGAGTATTCACGCTCCTACATTTTGTTCGCGAATATCCTTGTGCCAACACCATCAGTTGTTTTAGTTTCTACTTTGTTTAATTAGGTAGAATATGGAAGGTTTAAATGTTTAAACGACAGTCTTAATCGTTCAGATTATAGCTACTGTCTATGTGTCTGCCTGGTTATGGCATATTAAGACTAAATTGTGGGCATATATACACCTCTGTCTGCCTGTATATTTGGGAAATAGGGGCTTGATGTTATTATTTTGTTGAAATTACCTACATCATAATAAACCGAATCCTCAATCAATCACTCACTTACGACTCAGCCTATCGCAGTCCACTGCTCGACATAGACCTCTCCCAGGCCGCCTTCCGCATCCAGTCTACCCCAGCCGCCATCTTAAGTTCGTTCCTCTAGCTGGGGGGAGTCCCACTCTACGCCTGCCGATACGTGGTCTACACTCCAAGAATCGTCTGTTCCACCGGGCATCGGTTAAGACAGACATGGCCAGCCTGTCATGACATGGCAGACTGCCACCTTAATTTGCTTACTCTGCAAGCTGCGTTGGTAACTCCGGTTCATTTTCCAGATAATTTCATATCTGATTTTATTCTTCAAAGTAACTCCGTTCATATGTAGCTCGCTCTATAGCATGCTGAATTACCTGAAATTTGTGAACCGACCCGACTGTCAGTGTCAGTGTCCGTGACGGTGTCGAATCGTGCACCGTATGTCATAACGGGCAGGACACGCTGGTTAAAGACCTTCTTCAAACATTGCGGCATAGGCGACGAGAATACTTGCCGAAATTTTCCAAATGCTGCCCAACCCAACTAGATCCTGGTCTGCCGAAACGTATTGCAATGAACAAGAATCTTCAAAAAACATAAATAAACAATACCTACCGTTTATTTTCATTGCACAACAGAAATTAAACGGATTGTCATTAATTTCGAAAATCAACATTGAATCATAATAGCCGCCATATTGAATTGGAATTATCGTAACCGTGTTGGGTAATTATGGAAAACCCGGTTCCTGCGTAATTTATAGTGTTCTGTACAAAATTGTTTTCGAACAGTTATTGAGTGTATTGTTTCTTTGTACCTATTGTGAGGCTTAATTTTGTTGTGTTCGGAGATTTTCAAACAAAATTTGTGTATGTACCTATTGCTATAATAAGTTGCGGCTTATAAACAACAATTATTAAACACTTGAATATCCTAGCAGCTTAAACTAATTATCTAGTTTGTGATTGGTTGCGTCGTGTTCGTCGCCATTAAAATACTAGTGCTGTGACATTCTGGCTACTTATTGGTGATCTGAGTTTGTAACACGTTACTTTTCTACTTTTCTCTATTACCTAATTGTTAAAGTATGATAATAAAGAGGCATAAATGTTGTAATATAAGTTTAATTATATCTCCGACGTTTTACATGGGAAAATATTTATCAAGAAGTGACACCAGCATTGTTTTTTTTATTATTTTGAATAGCGTTCCATTAATTATCTATGGAGGTGTCATAGCTTCACCTTCAAATAGTTTTGATATACAAACTCTAACATCTTCTCTTGAAGCTGGGGAACAACAGGGTCTTTAAATGTTCACGCCAATCTGGCCACAAAGCATAGCCAGTCTTGGCTTATACAGCCTTCGTAAACATGTCAGCAATTTGGTTTTCAGTACCAATCTTTGCAATCATCATAGTCCTATTATCTATGGCTTCTCGTATAATGAAATGTCGTAGCTTGATATGCTTGGTTCTGTTGCGGAACTAATAATTATGGCGGATTTAGTGTAAGTTTTAACTAGAAGTAGTTTGCCTTCTACCTTTTTCTTAGAGAATATACAAGGATCTGGTCCAGGTTTCTTGTTTTAGAAGAAAGGCTTTGATGCAATTGTTCCAACACAACGGTGCTTGTGCCGTATAGACTGTGTTTTAATTTGCATACTTTGCAATTCATGTTCCACTGCCAGATTGCAGCAGACTCATCGTGGAACATTTAAATTGTTCAAACTAGGCAGTGTGCGAACAAAGGTAGACCACATCTCTATTATATCAGATGAGACTTCATCATCCCATTCGGACTGCTCAACCCATAGTCGTTGCATTATTATTTTTGCTCCAACAATACACGGGCCGACCAGCAGTGCGATTCTGTAACCATCTCACCGTGAAAACTTAGGTGAAGTGAGTGTGGAGTGAGCTGTCATTCCAAATAATACTAGAGATTGACACTACTGACAACTCACATCAAGCTCACTTCACTTGAGTTTTCACGGTGAGGTTTTTACAGAATCGACCGGCAGTCCTAGGGGACCGAACACCTGACTTACCACGTTACCACAGAAAGAATGAGCCGTTTTGTTATTTTTTTCTCTGTGGGAATATTATTTAAGAAAGATAAAGTGTCAGTACTAAAAAGCCAGTGCAACCCCAAGGTTTTAGATGACTGGGAGTGATTGGACAAGTCTAATGAACTAGAATTATCTGAGTCACCTATTGCTTTGAGAATTTCCGGACTATTAGATTGCCACTTCCTCAAGAACAAATGAGCTGACGATAGAATGGAATTGACTTGTTTTGTTAGGTCTATCGTTTCCGAAATTGTCGATCCACCGCCAAAATAAAAAAAAAAATCATCAAACCCATACGTGTGGCGTATCTATGGATAGGTCTTCAAAAATGATATTGAGGTTTCTAATATCATTTTTATCTAAACTGAATAGTTTGCGCGAGAGACACTTCCAAAGTGATAACATGACTGTGTGTCCCCCCCTGTATCTTCTAAAATAAGGGAATGATAAAACTAAAAAAAATATATGATGTACATTACCATGTAAACTTCCACCGAAAATTGGTTTGAACGAGATGTATGGGGTAGTTTTTTTTTAATACGTCATAAATCGTAAATTGTAATTGTACGGAACCCTCGGTACGCGAGTCCGACTCGCACTTGGCCGGTTTTTATGATTTTGAATAGTGTTCCATTTATCTATGGAGATTTCATAGTATCACCTTCAAAGAGTTTTGATATAAAAACTCTAACATTAATCAACACAGGCCTCCTCTCTGTGAGAGGGCGTGGGCCTCAATCCACCACGCCGGTTTCCACACTAGGTTTTCCTTCACTATTTTTAGAGCAGCAACTACGCTCATTTATTACTAACCGCCTATACCCAGCCTGGTAACAGATGATTCCTCGTTTTATATTATTCGCTCCTTCCAACTTCATCTAGTTTAAAAAAATATTTTATTTTTGACGTTTAATAGTGTTTTTAAAACCTATTAGCTATTGGTCGCGCCAAATTTCGCCTGCGATCTAGGATGAAAAGTAGCCTGTATTCTAACCCAAATCATGGTCCACTCATGTGCCAAATTTCATCTAAATCTGATCAGCCGTTTTACGGCATAAGTGTAACAAACAAACTCACTTTCGCATTTATAATCAACTCAGGCTATCGCATTTCCCTGCTGGACATAGGCCTCTCCCAGGCTGCGCCACAACGACCTATCCTTCGCCATCCGCACCGAGACTGTCCCAGCCACCTTCTTTAGGTCGTTCGTCCATCCCCATCGTCCAGATGGGGCCTCCCTCACTACGTATACTACACTAAACACGCCACTATTTATAAGATTAATTAGGATTTCCATAAATAAACAATTTATATTGTACCAAGCGTGGTAGCTGTGGCATTATTTTCTATTAGACTCTATGTAACAACAGTGTATCAGTAAGCTTATGTTCGGCGGCTATTTTCGGGCTTCTATAGTAATAAAAAACTAGCATCAATCTTCTCAATCTTAATGTGTGCTTTTATGACGTAAGCACTCCGGGATCCCTCGATAATCCCGCGGGAACATAAAAAAGTAACGCTATGGAATGGTTCCGTCAACTTTTGACGAGAAAATTAGGTATTCCGAGACGATGAGCTGTAAAAGTCCTCGTAAAAGTAAGAGAACGATGTTAATTTTAAGTAGTTTTTGTCAAGGACATTGTGGGTGAGTGTGGACGTCGCTTGAAATTTAATGTTGGGGATTCAAGGCGTGACTGCTGAATGTTATTTAGCATTGATGATTGTACTCAAAACTATATTTTTTTTAAACCAGGTTTCGCTCATGGCCCTTCTAAAGTTATGGCCCGCCAAATCAATACTTTTACATATACATTAATTGCATTAAGTACATATATCGTAAATAAATACACTGGCCTGCAAAACGTCACACTTTTTAAATTAGAATAACTTTTTAAGTACCTACACAAGATATTTATTATACTTTCGAAATAAAAAGGACTCGAAAAAGAGTTTAATTTTGTATATAATATAAAAACTTCATAGTCCTTCTTCTTTAAAGGTCTTAATAGAACCTTCTTTTAAGAAATGGCTGAAAAAAGCTTTAAAAACAAAAATAATCCTTTTCGAATTACAATATTGTACCGTTATTTTTTTTGGTTTCTGTTTTCGTTTCAAATTTTTTCTTGATCAATGAGTGTTGTTACAAAAGCTTAGTTAAACAACAGCACATACATTTTATTTATGCCTCTTTTACCTGAAGAATGTGTCAGGATCATAACCTTTCTGGAACTATAGGCATCAGTATGCGTCGTACTGCAAGAATGGTGGGTGCGACGTTACGATGGGTCCTGAAGGTGAAGCGAATGTGCGAAGAGACTGGAAACCATCCGAGGAGACCTTGTAATGGCAGACCCAGGTGTACTAGTACCCGAGAATACCGTTATGTTGTTTCCACTGTGTTGAGAAATCGCCACCTTAATGCAGCAGTTGAAGCCCAGCAACAGCTTCATCAGATCTGAAGGGACTACATATTAGTGACATTACAGTGAGAAGAAGACTTGCTGAAGCAAATCTGAAACCCCGAAGACCAGCGAGTAGCCCAAAAATCGAGAAAAAGCATCGAGTAGCGAGACTGCGATACACTCGTGAACACATACAGTCGGATGAAGAAGAGTGGTCAAGAATTTTGTTCACAGATGAGTCTCAATTCTCACTTTACACTTCTGATGGAAGGCGAAGTGTCTACAGGCGGCCTGGTGAGCGATACCTTCAAGACTTCTCAGAAAGAGTCCAGTAAGGTGGAGGCAGTGTCCCGCAGTGTACATGTATGGGCTGGCATATGTTCAGAAGGTCACACAGAGTTAGTGGCCATAGAAAATGGCACTCTGACTGAGGAAAAATATATAGTATATTCAGGAGGTTGTTATCAGCGTGATGGCCATCAAGAAGTCCTGATCTCAAACCGATTGAACACGCCTAGGATGAGCTAGGGAGGCTAGTCAGAACCTTCAGACCACCACCTACCCTCAAGGCACTAAAACAGGCCCTGATTGAAGAATGGGAGAATATTTCCCAACATCGTCTCCGAAACCTCGTGTTCAGTATGCCAAACCGGCTCGAAGCTGTAGTCAGAGCCCGTTGAGGCAATACCAGTTATTAAAATATAAATAACATGTAAAACATACTTATAAAAATGTTAATTGAGTTTTTTGACAATAAGCTAAAAATGGCTATTTTTATTGTTTTATCTTTATTTTAAGTTAAAAATGTTACTTATGTATAGTTTGCTAGTTTCAAAAAAAGCTGATAAAATTTGCTCTAAAACGATTTTTACTTTAAATCTCTAACTTCTATAGTTTAGAAAAAAAAAAATTTTAAAAGTGTAGTACCTAGTTTTGCAGGCCAGTGTATATCGTGTGATACAAAAAGTCTCAAGCGATGTCTATTTTTCTACATCAATAATGTTCTTCGAACTGCAACGCAGCAATCTTACTTGAGAACATAATTAGGTAGGTATGAGATATGTTCTTAGAAAACCTGCGAATGTAGATAATCGTAAATGCGATGACAAAACAAAATAACAAAGTAATCTTAGTCAAAGCAACTGTAGCTGTTATTTCGTATTGCCATGCCAGATTCTTGAAAGCAGTGTCTCAGAAATAATCAGCACCCTACGTGACAGTCCTTACAACTCCGTGTCGTCCGGAATTCCGCACCGCTGCGTCCGACGCCGATAATTCCGCATTCCGAATCAATTTGTTCGGAATAACGCGTGGCGCGAGGTGCGCTCATACGGAAAGGTGGGTGTTACACAATGTGTCCGAAGGTATTTTTGGCATAGCTGGTAACTTGTTTACTGCCAGCCTTCGGGAAACAAGGAATCTGTTTTCATATACACATCTGTACTCTCCAAAGGTTTAGGCTCCAATTTCGGCGGACATGTTATACGTTCTATCCAAAAGGGGGTGAGTCTATTGCCAATAGACACTGATCTGTACTCCAGGCTGCCACTGAGCAATTCTTAATGGGAAACTTTATTACTTTGCCCGACCTGGGTTACTGAACCTGCACACTAATTGCGTAATCCATTGCTTCATATGTTCGAAAAATTGTGTGCTCATCGACGAAAATAACGAAATGAATGTTATTGAACTGTCAAAGTGAAAGTCATTGCTACTGCTAGTGTATTACGCAATGACCCCGCAGGAGCCCGTGCTCAGCAGTATTACACAATGACCCCGCAGGAGCCCGTGCTCAGCAGTATTACACAATGACCCCGCATGAGCCCGTGCTCAGCAGTATTACACAATGACCCCGCAGGAGCCCGTGCTCAGCAGTATTACAGAATGACCCCGCAGGAGCCCGTGCTCAGCAGTCACGCTTGCAACTTGATACTAATCGTATTATGACGTGTTTCCGTGTGTTGAGATGCTAATGCAGAGCGGTAACAATATTATATTCTTAGGTATTTATTTTATTATCATAAAACTTTAATTAGGCATAAATTAAAGCAATGTGAAAGTAGATGGGACATTTGACATTTTTGTATTATTATGACGTTTTTAGTGTAATTCAAACGATTTGACATTCATTTGTATTTTTTTCATAATTATTATTCAAAATCAAAATCAAAAGTCATTTATTTAAATTAGGCTGAGAATCAGCACTTTTTGAACGTCAAAATTACAAAAGACAGTCCCCCAAAAACGCCCGCCCTTCACCATATTTAAAGTTATAAAGTCTTTGAATGTAAATTAAATAATAATGTGATTTGCATGCCCATGTGACGGTAGAACATAGAGGATTCTTATAATAAAAGATGTGTGTTGGCTGGTTTGCAAACATAAATGAGTCGATTGATAAATATGTATCAAAATGATTAATTAATAGCCTCATGCTATTGAATGGATTCAAAAGCATTTGCGCAGCATATTTTTTTAAGAATAGTCAATTCTTAATCTCCTACATTCTGTAAAACTAAAGTAACACCAAATCCTTTTACAATAAAACTACAATTAACAACAAAGTTCGTATCGCGACCGTCACGGCACCTTAGGAGCGTGTCACGCCATCCACGCTTCACGCCACCTTCACGCGCGCCACGTCTCTAGCGTGTTATTGTTGTGTCCCAACCGAAATTGCCAGCTTTTGTCGCCTTCACGCGCGAATCCACTCCAAATGCTACTAAAAGCGCTATTTCTCAACCGACGGTAAACGTTCAGGTTGAGCGGATCCACTAGCTCCCCCCGATAGGGGGAGGGTAGGGGTGAATGCATTTAGAACGTTTTTCCCCGTCGTAGTTTGTAGCCAGTGCATTGTCGACCGGACAATGGCACGAAAGCGATTGTTTTCGTCAATTCGATTGTCAACCGAGTTATGATTCGACAATGGACGGTTTTAATTTACTTTTGAACGTCTGAGCGTCTGGTATCGAGTCGCGAATGATACCGCCGGGAACAATGGCGGCGGTTTCTTTCTTTTCCTTTTTATACATGAATAAATGTTTTAGATGGCTTTTGGCGTTTTGATTGCTTTTGTGAGGTTGTTCAGCGCTTTATGTTAAAGTGTTGAGGTTTCGTGTTTCACTTTTACGTTTCATTTGTCACTTGTATTCTTAAGAGAATTAATTCTACTTTTTTGAAAAGCTCCCAATTGTGATATATGATAGTACTAATCCTATTTTATTTTCAGTAATAAAAACATCATTTTGTTATAGCATGTTTACAACGTTTGAAGTTTACGAATTATTCGTTTTATTGCTGTCTAGGTGGCCATTTACTGAACCTTGCGTGACGGACAAAAGGTTAATCATGTCAACTGTGTTTACATTTACATCGGTTGGAGCATTTCTTAGCAATCAAACATGTAATAAACTACGGACCATTGCCTTCCAGCAAACATTGACTTATTTATTTACACACGTCTTTGAATCTAGTTAGAGCGTAAACATAAATAAATTGAACATCGAGTATTTTCTCCAATAAATTCAAATTGGATTTAAATTCAATCTTAAACTGTTTGTTGTGCAGACTTGGGATTCCCGTTTAACGATTATAAATTCATTGACATAAGCCTGGCATTTATTTTTTGTGTTCACCATCAAAACGATTGAAATCGTCTTTCATTTGAAGAGATTTTAGAATTTCAAGATCGAATTTTTTGGTAGCCTTATCTTTGATCTTCTTTTGGCTTTTGAGTTGAACAATATAATCTTTGTCCGGCTAATTCTTAATCTGAATTGTGCGCATCAATTTCCCGTCCAATTTGACAATTCATCTTGAACATTCGTCTTAAACATTCTACTGTCTCAATTGCCTTTGTCTTCACAAACACTGATTTGATCTTGAGGCACGTCAGCCGTGAAATAATCTCTTGTCTAAAATTTCTGTTTAAAAACAAAACGGACGAAAGTTCTGGAGCGTTCTGGAGCATTCTGTACTTTGGGATGGCTGTTATCAGCCATTTGGATACACACACGAGCATGAAACTAATTAACCGTCAACCTTTGTCCATTCCGAGTCACAATTACATACAATTAAACGTGGCCTAAAATAATATTGGAGTTAATTTGGACAAAGTTCTAAATGGTGTTCCGCAGGGTTTATGTTGGGACCCTATGGCATTATGGCGGGTTGGGGTGTTGCTGACCGCTGGTTTCAATAAAAAGGCTGGAATTAACTCGGGTGTCAATTAACGCGGCGATTAATGAGGACCAGAAGGGTGTTCCACTGTGTTTACTACCTCCGGTGACTCTTGTATTGGATTTAGGCTGCTGTTGTTTGAATACTAACTTTGTTTTTAATATTGTAATTCTTGTTTTATTTTCCATCGGGTTTTATAGAACTGATTGGGTTATACGTAACCATTTTACCAAACTGTTAAAGGGCTCAATCTCGAATTCATGTATAATTTGAAGTAAATGAATACATAAATCCATCTACTGGACATTGCTTTAAACCTCTTACTGGCTTATCCAGAGTCGTCATCTTCACGACAGCTTGGCACTTGCGTACCTCGCAGCAGTAAATCACAGCGACCTGACAGGTGGTCTTACTAATATTGTTCGTGTGGCTTCCGTTACACAGTGGTCAGTTTTAGACACATTTCTAGATTCGCAGACAGATAACTGACCGCTCTTTTTTTTTTGAGGATGGGAATCATCAAATTACCCCCGCTCTGGGTGGAACGGAAGGGAGTGTCAGACTCTTACTGACTAAAACCCACCCGTGTTCCTTCCTTAGCCCTTTCTGTTCCAGGGCAGCGGTAACCCTTTCGGCCGATCCCGCCGCCCTGGCAGGCTTCGGCCCTATCGGGCCCCGTCCTATAACTGACCGCTTTACATGGGAACCTTAGACGATGCCAATCATTAAAGAAATGAGTAGAGCGGGCAAATGATTTGATTCCTAAATGTAATTATGTTTCTAATTTTATCTTCAGCACTGGATAGAGATAAGTGGAAGGAGGGAAGGGAGGCCTTTGCCCTGCAGTGGGACAGAAATGGCTGACATGATTTCTTCTCCACTGCCGCGAGCCAAGAGGATGTATGTAAGGTATGTGTGGAGACCACGTAAAAGACTATTTTTTGCAATAAGACAAACCTTACAAGCAAACATTACTTCAATGACAGTAAGAAAGATAACACTCATACAATAGCATTGCGATCAAAACTTGAAATCATATCCTATCTCTAAAACATCACTCCAAAATGTGAATGATGTCGAATGTGAACCGGTCTCAAAAGGGAAAACATTTTGAGGAAACCGTCTTAGAACCAAAAATTCGACGACATGTGACATCAACCAACCCGCACTTGGCCCGCGTGGTTGATTACGGCCCACTCCCTCACACGGAGAGGAGGCTTGTGTTCCAGCTGTGGGAACATTATAGACTGATTATATACAATTTGTATAAACCTCCAATATTTCGCCTCAGAAAGCATCCTGTATTGAAACAAAATTCTTAGTATTAATAACAAGAATACTAAGAATTTAGTTTAACAGCAACTTTATTAGTAACTAGACCACTTTACAGTTATTAGAGATCTTACAAGTTTACTAGCTTTGAATAACAAGAAACTCATAACCTAAATATCTAATAAGTCAGTCTGTTAGTGAATGAGTTAGTTCTTAAATGTAAAAGCAACTGTAATCTTTTTGATCTTCAGGCTCAGAAATCCAAAAATAGTCTGTTAAAAGACATAATTATAGTTCCTCCAACAAACCAAGAATGAAGGACATTCTCCGTCCCAAGCTTATGAGCCTGCTTTAAACAGACAAACACACATACAGTTCATTCCAGAAACAATATTGTTTTAATGAAACAGCTAAAGTGAAACAAACATGAAACATTTCAAGTATACATTACGACTCGTCTTAATTTGCTGACAACTCTGAACTTAACATCGAAAAGATATACGTTATTATTTCCGACGAAGAGCAAGGCTTCCGGAGAGTGGTGTGACGTGTGAGATACACGCGATGGCGATTTATTTTACGAGACCTTATCTCATCCAGGATAATATTGGGAAGTTTTTTTCCAATACTAAATTATCATTATCTAGCTATAAGTTAAAGATAATATTGTAAAGCAACGTCTTGTTCAATCTTGAGGGGTCTCTAATGTTACCAGTTTGATTTCTGTGTGATATTTGTAATTGTTGCAATGCTGTGTAAAAGTGTAGGTAATTCCTACGTTAAAATGATCATTGTGGGTTCAAATCCCATGAATAATCAGCCTATAATGTTCCCACTGCTGGCCACGGGCCCGCTCTGCCCTCTGGCCCTACCATCTGGGCCTCAAGTCTGCTATTACAATAGTGTCAGAATGGTCGATCATTGATTTCATAATTGTTGATTTTGACAAGTTTGGTAATCTACTAATATAATGGCGTCATTATGACTTTCCAGTGGTCAACCACTGACACTCCATTGAAAGAAATGGCACAGAATGGTAATCTCGTACATAATGACAAAAGAATGACTGACATAAGCGGTAATCTGCTAAAATTTTGACAGTTCCTTTGATCAGTGACCTACCATTAGAACGTCATTGTGCAGTCACTGCTTTTAATTCGTTGCGACGAGGCGTGTTTGACAATGTATTCACTACGAGCAAATATTCTCGAGTTAGCCAACGCAGTGGATGCTAGAAAAAGAAGATGGGCGGAATGCAGAAGACGTCGTCGAGCCCGTCGCTTGACGAGAATGAATACGAACCCCTTTATTGATATTCCCGAGGCGGAATTTGTAAAAACGTTCCGCCTTGGAAAGGACTCAGTAAGGGGTTTAATTGAAGAACTCATTCCCCTTATGGCCACACCGCGTCGAAACGATAGCGTATCGGCAGAAATGAAGGTGAGAAAACTGAATTTGACATTGATTTATTATTCTGTAGACAAACACGAAATAGGTAGAATAATGTTATATTTTTTATTGCAGATTCTAATAGCACTTGCATTTTATGCATCAGGGTCCTACCAAAATTTGATTGGACAGAGTGCCCTCCATAATGTTTCGCAAATTACTGTGTCAAGCAAGATCGATTAATCAAGTAACAGAGGCATTAAATAAAATATACCACAAATACATTAAATGGCCTACACAATGTGATGAAAGGAATATTATAAAGGCTAAGTGAGAAATGAAATATACCCTGATTGTTTTGTTTGTATTGCCTGTTGTACTGTACCTAAGCAGAATTATTTAGTTACTAAAAACTTTTCAGGTTCTATCAGAAATTTAAATTTCCTGGTGTCCTGGGTTGTATTGATGGAACACATGTAGCAATATTAAGGCCGCACATACACGAGGAACGGTATTATAACAGAAAGGGCTTCCATTCCCTTAATGTTATGATAGTAAGTATTGGGTAGAAAGTAGAAATGTCTATCTACTGCCCAAATTTTTACTAAAATTATATATAATGTCTGTAATGCAATAATAACTATACCTAATATTTAATTCATTTACAGATTTGCGATGCTGATTTAAATATTTTATGTGTGGACCCAAGCAACCCAGGCTCCGCACATGATTCCATTGTATGGCAGAGTCATCCACTCAGTCACCACTTGAAACAGATTACGGAAAATACTAATGAACAAGTATTTTTATTAGGTATTACAATATTTTTTTGATGAATCCTATGACCTTTATCATGTTCATGTGTTAGTGTTTGTTGGAAAAATGATTATAATTTTCAGGTGACAGCGGGTACCCACTAAGGAAAACGATGATCACCCCAATCCTCAATACTGTAGAAGGGACACCACAACATAATTATTATGTGAAACATGTGACTGCACGCAATACAGTGGAGCGTTGCATCGGCGTATTAAAAGCACGTTTCAGGTAAAGAGCATTTCTAGGCAATTGTTTTACATACCCATTAGCAGTGACTATTTTTATATTGAATGAATTTCTTATTTTAGAAATTTAGATGCAATAGTTCTTGTATATGTCAAGAACAGTAAGTACATATATAAAAGTTAATCTAATAAGACATTTAGTTAAATGGGGTTGTGTATAAGTAAATTGATTTTTGCAGGTGTTTGCTTGCAGCACATGCTTTACATTATAGTCCAACAACTGCAGGCAAGATTGTGAATGCATGTTGCATATTGCACAATATTGCAAACATGGCAAGAGCACCATTGCCACCTGATGAAATTTATGCAGAAGCACATGGCATGGAACAGGTATGTGATTTCTATTCCACTATTTTGGAATATATTGAAGTTGGAATTTTAAATAATACTACTATGTTAAACAATCAACATTTAAATTACTCTTTATTTCTCATAAACTAAATATTTATTTTACAATATTAAACTTGACTTTCAAGCCAATTGAAAAATCTGAAATGTACTACACTGTACACTGTGTCACTACACTGTGTCTGTGTGTATACTACATAAAACAAAGAGACATTTTGTCATTTAAATAATAAAACAAATCCAAGTTACAATATCTAATGTAATAATAATAACAAATCAATATCAGTCTTCATACAAAATAAAAATATTTTAATCATAATTTGAATAACATATCACAAAACAAGGTAAAATTTTATAAAGGGTATTGGTAAAACATTAACAACCCTTATGAGGTCATTGTACCTCTTAAGAGACTGTTAATGTAATATAAATACTAACAGTCATGTCATTAATCACTAATCAGTCTTTTAATTTAGGAGGAAAATAATTATGCAGCACCTAATTATCAAGACCATCGAAGGGTGAATCGGGATCTTCTTGAAGGTCGGGCACTGCAGCAGGCTCTTGTTGACAGACTGTGGAGAAATGCATAAATTAAATTAGCAGGTATGTAATGTTAACCCACCTCAATATTTTAATGAAGTACGAAAATGCTCTAATTATTATTAAAATGATTTAACTCTTTGTTACAGATCCACAGTATTGCACAAAATATGAAAATAAATATACTTGTTTTCTAAACACTGTTTCATTTAATAATTTATCATACAAGCCATTTGGAATCCACTGCTGGAAATAGACTCCTAAAATAGATTTCATTTACCTTTTAATAATCTGACAAAATTACCTCTTACCTACTTCAGAAAGTTTAGTCAGACTCAGAATCTGATGACATAATAATTCTGCGAAGTTTCTGTGAAAACAAAATTAATTTAATTACAAAAGTTGCAACTTCGTATATATCATGTGTAACCTAGCGCTTAGTATCAGAGTTACAATCAAGATGTCAAATGCACTTATTTCACTCTTCTGTGATTTAATTTTCTTTAGCATTTTGCTCTTGTATTCATTGTAGAACTAAAAAAAGTGCAAAAATTACATTAATGATACATTTTATCATTTTTTATTGCCTAGGTACCTAATTATACTGTATTTATGTACTTACTGTGCGCCACTCTGCCGGCGTTTTACTGGGGCAGTCCACCGATACAGAATTTAAAATTTGGGCGCACTCCGTCCAATAACGTTTTGATAAACTTCGCCCTTCATTGGTGCGGCTGCAGTGGCCAAGCGCCAGATCTTGGTGGTTTTCTAAATAATCAATTAGAGCCGTTATTTGCTCAATTAGCACCATTTTAATCTAAATATAACACTCAAATGAAAATAAATACAAAACACCGGCCGCTAGAAATAAAAACAAATAAACGTCAGTAAATTGTCACATTTGACTTTGACAGCTAAACAGATTCATTATTAACTTCACATTTATCCGCGTTACACATAAATTTAATGTTTTTTGCTATTTACGAACTTCTTACTACTTCAGATCGCATAAAACACTAATAAATAATATGTAAAAATACATATAATAGAAATCTGGCATGAATAAATGTTCAAATTTAGTAGTAGTTTTTGAAAATCATTTCTACCAACGGGTTTTATAATAATGGCAATACGACAGTGTCATTATGACACCATTCTATTACGAGACCATTGGCCGACCACTGAACGACCAATGATCGCCATTAAGAATTTAGCAGATTACGAACTTTTAGCAAAATGACAATGGGATCGTGTTGGAATGACGAATTTACGAAAAATAGCAGACTTGGGGCCCTGGTAATCTACCACGCGGGCCCAGTGCGGGTTGGATGTCACATATCTTCGATTCTAGGACATGCCGGTTTCCTCACAATATTTTCCTTCACCGTTTTGAAACCGGTTCACAATTGACCTCATCCAAATTTTCGAATGATGTTTTAAAGATCACACTATAGGATTTCAAATTATGATTGCAATGCTATTGTATGAGTCTTATCTTCCTCTTCATTTGTCTTTGAAGTAGATATTGCTTGTGAGATTTGTCTTATTGCAAAAGATTGCCTTTTACGTCGCCTCCTCCCACACCTTACATCCTCTCCGCTCGCGGCATTACTCCAAGCTTCTCAACTACGTACATTCGCGACGAGTCGTCGTGTATACTCGCAGCGAAGCGCCTGTTGCCTCCCCTGCTAATGATGGCTGGCGTGATCAACTCAGATAGGAACTTGAATTAATGTTAATCTGAGAGCGGCTGGAACAATATTTTGCGAGAGTGAGTTATTTTGAAGGAAGGATTTGCTCAAATGCTGATTGTAGATTGGTACAAACAAATTTTGTTGACTTCCTGAACTACTATTTCATTAATTTCCCACAAAAGTAAAACGTATTTTACTGTTGAAAATTATTTCTTAGTTCGATGAATCTAAAATCTATACTAATGATAAAGCCGAAGAGGTTGTTTGAACGCGCTCATCTCTGGAACTACGAGTCGGATTTCTCAAAAAATATTTTTGCATTTGCTAGCTCAATTCTTGAGGCTATAGGCTACTTAACACCACGCTAGGACCCGTAGGAGCCGAGCGAATGGAAAAAAAAAGTCACAAAGAACTAAGCGACAATGAAGTGAAAGTGCGGACGGGTGATGCGATGCTACGCGGTGGATCATTTCTTACGACTTCAACGCGAATGAAGTCGCGGGCAGAAACTATTTCATAATATAATGTTCAATAATTATTATTATCTCCTTCTTAGCGTGTCGATGGCAATCTAATGATGGCTATCTATTGTATAATCTCGTACCATAGGATCACATAGGATCAATCTAATGATGGCTATCTATTGTATAATCTCGTACCATAGGATCACATAGGATCAATCTAATGATGGCTATCTTTTGTATAATCTCGTACCATAGGATCACATAGGATCAATCTAATGATGGCTATCTATTGTATAATCTCGTACCATAGGATCACATAGGATCAATCCTCAGAACCTAATTCTGCTTTTTGATTATGTGGTACCTATTAATGAAGGTTGTTGTAGATTGGTTTCTGGGTTGAGAATGTACTTTGTCTGTTGTTTCAGTTATTGCTTCAATTTAAATCAGCGCATAAGCAATGCTATTTATGATTCTCTCAGTCTCTTATTTTTTCGTTATTTTGATTCATTCTAGAGACGATTGTGTCTTCTAATAATTATTTCCTTTTTTATTCCTATTTCTTTGCTATCTTCAATTCTCAAAGACACAGCAGCAAGCGGCGTACCATCCTCGCTAACAACTGCCGCCAGGATCTGTGCCCCCCCCCCCCCCTGCGCGTGTCGTGAACAAAGAGCTACTACTTTTAACGACCAATTACTGATGCTTACCGTACGAAGACTTAGTCATCGTTACAGACCTTTGTCGAAGATGTGGAGTTTTCGTGAGGAATTTGGACATTTTGTCCTTTAAATATAGAAATATATTAGGAATAATGTTATAATGTGTTTGGCTGAAAGGTTTCTAGGGAGACATAGATAATATTAATCTTAGTGAGCAATGATCCGAAGTTGGGGTAGTTATATCTGAATGTATGTGGCCTTTGTAGTATTAATATATTAAAGCTCTTTGTCTGTCAAGCAGTCCAGACACTAAGTTTGAAACTAAGTTGGTCGCTCTGTGTTGTTAGATACTACATCGATTACCTTATGTTGGAAAAATAGTAATGATATTTATTTATTTATTTGCGCACAATTTATTACCTTTTTTTTGTGTGGTTACCTTATCTGTTGATGTATAGTTCACTTACCCCTTGTACTGTTATGATATGATGCCATTTACACCTTGTTCTCTTACTCTGTAGAGTCGTACAAAATAATTTACTTGACTCGTCTGCTACAACTGCGGCGCATGTGTGCCTGCTGGAGCATGCGTGCCTGCTGGAGCATGCGTGCCTGCTGGAGCATGCGTGCCTGCTGGATGTGGGCAAGCGGGGGTCGGGTCTTTGGCTTCATGCACTACATTTGTCATAAATAGTCACTTTGTTCGACGACATTACTTTTCACCTCGCTGTTCTCCTTATCGTTGTTACTGCGGCGAAGTTGTCAACAGCCTCGAACACGGACTGTCTTGCAGGCGAAGTGTGGGTCGCTTAGCGCGACACGCGAACTTTTATGACCTCATCCGACGAGCTCTTGTCACCGTCGGCGGTTCAGCTGTATTGGCACGCGACGATGGCAAGAAACCGGACGGCATGTCTTTATTTCCATGGAAGATGGGTAGCCCTTTAGTGTGAGACGTAACGTGTGTCGATGCGTCTTACTTTCGGTGACCCAAGGGCTGGCTTTTACTTTGGCCAGAGGTTAAGTATTGTTATACAATGTGGGAATGGCGCCAGTCTCTTGGGTACATTACCAGTCGACAGCGATGCGGAGGAATTTTTCAACGCCATACTTTAGTTTGGTAATAGTTTTAGTTAGGTTAGGAAACATATTTTAATTTTTTAGAAGTTTATCCAGAGAATATATTTTATCGTCCTAAATAAATCGTCTTGTCTTGTGACTTTATATTTTCACAAGATATTACTTACCAGCTAGACAAAAAACTAATTTATTCTAAATCATTCATTCATTACGCGATACGCAATAAATATGACAAACTAAATATTTGTGTCACAGGAACAATATCCCTATACCTAACATTTAAACTTATCATTTTCAGGATAAAAAAAAAAAAATAAGTTTATTTCATATCATTTTTGGCTTACACTGCATGTCGAGGAGTGGTACGCAAAATACGCGCATTGTCGTGGAGTTGCGGACACCAGCCCGTTTTACCTATTACCTATTACCTATGTCGAGGAGTGTCCATTTAGGCATAGCAATGCCAAGTGCAAGTGATGGGGTGTGTTTGTGTGTGTGTTGGGGTGTGTGTGTGTGTGTGAGAGAGAGAGATACAGATTTTGAGTGTAAATGGTGTGACTAAATAAGCGAATAACATCACTCTAGAGTCTAGATCATTTTGTGCAGAAGTAACTCTGTATCATCATAATTTAAATTGTGTAGCCATGTTATTAACTTTTTTCTGCATTCGAATTTTTTCTTATCATAGATAAATATAAATTTATTGATTTTGTTGTACAAAAAGGCTGAGCGTTTTTTATATTTTCTGTTGGAAAATTCTGTTTTAGTTGGGGAAACGTTTACTATGCAGTGTTTCTTTCTCTTCTCTAGTATTTTAGGACGCACAAAGAGACACCATAATTATTATGGTGTCTCTTTGTGCGTTTTGAGGATGAGAAGAAGGATGTAAACTTTTAATTTTCATTTGTTCAGGATGAGCAACATTTGATCTCCACACACCCAGGTTTAATAACTGTCTACCTAAAAGCTGATGCTACGGAGACCAGCTACCTTTCAATCCATATAATTAAAGCCTCGGTACGAAGTGTGGCGAAAGTTGCCGAACTCGCGGCGGAAAACTTTCTTACTCATAATTAACGTTACCTCACCCCCCGCGCCCCTTGCCGTCGGTGCAGGATTATGTAGATAATGTTGGGTTATACCATGTTGTAGCCTGGCTGTATTTTCTAAAGGGTTAAGCAGAGATGTACAACATTTAATTTTGGGAGTTAAGGCTCGTGTAATGAGGTGTCTTGCTATGCAGGAAACAATTTTAATCTCGAGCATGCTAATGAGAATTTCTTAACAGTTTTAGTAAGAATTTCTTAACAATTTTGCGAGGAAATTCTGGTGTGGTGAAAATGAACTCTTACTAATGATTCCAAATAAAGAGTATAATTTCATTTTACCGTTACAATTTGACAGCTTTTCGAAAATCTATTTTCTGATAGTATTTGTCGTGTAAACCTTCTCATAACTATAAAATATTTTCTAAACTTTCTTTCACCAATAAGATCAACCCTTTCACAATTTTCTCTTTAACTCTCTATGTTATCCCTTAAAACCATAAAAATCAAAATTACTCAAAAATGTTGGTAGAATTCATTAAAATTTTCATAGACAACTTCTTCCGTGTTTTACGTCAATGTTGGCAACAAGTGTCAGTTTATGACTGGCAGTTAACGAGCGCCCTCTGGCGGACTCCGGGTGCTTCATTAGCTGGAATCAAATATTTAGACTATTCTACTAATAGACAGCTGAGTTTGGGAGAGGAAGTATCGTGGAAGTACTATGTACTGCTAATGAGCCAAAGAATTATTGATTAAAACCGAAATATCGCTTCTAGTGTCTATATCTGTTTGTCTCATAAAGATATGTTACAAAATGTGGGAAAAATCACGGTATCACAATATATGCCCATTACTAAACTTTCTAATTCACTTCATCATTATTATTTAACTTTTAATTAACTTGCTTGTTTCTCATCTAGTATATTCAAATTTAAAATTAAATTCGAGCCAATACACGGAAAGAGCCCTTTTTAAACCCACCAGTGTTCCTTCAGTTGCCTGTGCCAGGGGCCACGGTATCTCTTTCGAACAACCCGCGGCCTTGGCAGGCATCGGCCCTGGCGGACCCCATCAGTTAGTGCTGACATCTCTTTGAGGTGCGCGTGGAACACAACGCGCCGTTGACCCAGGCCTGGTCCGGCGGCGCGGGCTTGCGGGCGGCGAGCAAGGGGCAGCTCGCCGCCCGCAAGCCCGCGCCTACGGTGAAAAGCGCCGTCAAAAAGTGAGGGCGCCGTGGCGCCTCTCCAGCCACTCCTAAAAGAGGGGACTTATCGCCGCAATTATGACGTGCCCAACGGAAAGAGCCCTCCATTCCCTTTTAACGTCAGCATTGTCTTTAAGGTCAGTAGTAACCATGTGACCTAGGTATTGTAAATAAAATTGTTCCATTCGCTCATGAGGAACACCGATTAGCTGTATGGGAGGCACATCAAGATGGGATGTGGACCCCGCATCAAAAAAAAATGTAGGTACTTACTGACTTTTCCGAACGTTATACAATAACCCATGTTCAGTTGCGGAACATTCACATGTTGCCAATAGTGTCATAATATCGCCGACTGACGCGCTCAGCAGCACCATGTCATCCACGTACTTGTAAATAACTTGATAAGGACAGCGCCAATGTGGCAACCGATATGGTGGCTGCTAAGTGCAGGGCATTCATATACAAATTGAAGAGCTTTCTCACTCCACACTCATAATGATATGACTCGGATAGCACAGGCCCACCGAACATTGTTGACCTGAAGGTCAATTCCCATAATTAAAAACTGGGTGTACAAAATCTAGTCGCAATCTCATCTCAGCGTCAATTAATGTCAAAAACTTGTCAAAAAAGTAGGGAAATTACAGGTACTTTTGACAGATTGAGACTGAGATCAAATTGTGAACGTTCTTAAAATTACGAGAATTGCCCTTCTTGTGTTGTTATGCAATTTGGTGTTACTATACTGTAGGCTTACATTAATGATTTACCATTCCATTTGACGGGCATCTGTGATGTTGTACTGTTTGCAGATGATACCTCTCTTATTTTTAAAGTAGACAGGAATAGACAAGATTTTGACGACGTAAACAGTGCACTCTCAATAGTTACAGATTGGTTTACGTCAAATAACTTAGTTCTCAATGCCAAGAAAACCAAATGTGTAAAGTTCGCCTTACCGAATGTTAGAAGCCTAGGACCCAACATCGTCTTAGATAAAGAGGTGCTTGAAACTGTAGGCTCGGCAATTTTTCTAGGACTAACACTAGATGCCAAACTTCAGTGGGGACCTCATATTATATCAAGTCTAGCAGGAAGGCTCAGTTCGGCTGCCTACGCCGTCAGGAAAGTAAGACAATATACTGACGTTGATACAGCTCGTTTAGTCTATTTTAGTTATTTTCACAGCGTTATGTCCTACGGTATTCTGCTGTGGGGCAAAGCCGCTGATATACAAAATATATTTGTCCTTCAAAAGCGAGCTGTTCGAGCAATTTACCAGCTAGGTGCCAGAGTTTCTCTAAGAGATTTCTTTAAAGATATTGGTATTCTCACAATTGCATCACAATTCATCCTTGCCAACATTTTATATATTAGGCAAATTTACACTTGTACACTAAAAATAGTGATATTCACAGTGTTAACACTAGAAATAAGGACAAACTACGTGCCCCCTTTCACCGGCTTCATAAGGTTCATAACTCATTTGTTGGGCTTGGTATAACCTTTTATAACAAGATACCCTCTTCTTTTCTAGACTTGCCTTTTAATGCGTTTAAAGCTCAACTAAAATCCAACCTTTGTTCAAAGGCATACTATTCTAACAACGACTACTTAGACGATAAGAATAGTTGGTCACCCTAGTTTAACGCAAGACAATGTTTATGTTCCTTCTCCAGAATTAGCTTACTGCAGAACCCAGCAATGCATAAATGTGTAAGCTATCACGCCCTTTATGCCTGGAGGCTTTTATTTGGGTAGTAAGTTTTTTTATTTACATTTTAATTCATTATTTTTTAGCTTGAGTACGTATAGTTTTTATTATATTTGTTGGTATATTGGCGTGGCTAGCTGACATATTATGGCAAATAATTAAATTTTATGTTCTGGTTTTGTAATGTTAATTACCGAATATAAGTACCTAGTATTGTATACATTCAAGTATTTTTTTAAATTGAACAGACAGCTGTGCTGCTGGGGAGTTTGTTGCGCCACTTCTTCTTCCCAGCAATAGCACTAGGAAGTGGTGAAGGGCGGGCGTTTTTGGGGGACTGTCTTTTGTAATTTTGACGTTCAAAAAGTGCTGATTCTCAGCCTAATTTGAATAAATGACTTTTGATTTTTTTTTGCTTATATTATATTTTTCTATTAAAACAAATATTGGATCAAAGTTGCGTCATTGGCTTTCAGAACATGAATTCGTTCTAAAGAAACAGTCCTGTTATAGACAAACACATGACACAGGCTCAGATATGGAGTCCCGTTGGAGATTTTTGGGTACGAAGTAATAAATACTAGAGGTTCATTATAAGAACCTCTTTTGCTCCTTCTTCCAAATAAATTAATCTAATGTCTTGTGTTTCTTTGTTGTGTAATGTTAGTTACTTTGCATACTATTGTATAGAGTCAAGTTCTTTTAACTGAAGAGACAGATATCCTGCTGGGGAGTTTGTTGCGCCATTTCTTCTTTCCAGCTAAAGCTCTAGGACGTGGTGAAGGGCTGGCGTTTTGGGGGACCATCTTATTTAGTTTTGACGTTCGAAAAGCTGATTCTTTTGAATAAATGAATTTTGATTTTGTTAATTTTCTGATTTTCTTTTCCTTTCACCATAACATCAGCTATATTCATACAATCCTCGAAGATATCTGCTTTAATAACAAAATCAATAATCACTTTTCCAATCAGCTTTCTTACATTTAATCAATCAGCTAGACATCAGTCATACTCCAGCCCTTTATGAAATAGTCGCGATCAATGGGCCCATTAATGACGTCACTGTGTTCATCCGTATAGTATACTATTAATTCCTGCGTATCAACCTGTGGATTAATTAAGGCGTTAATAGGCATGAAGATGTTATTATGTTTGTATAGGAGGTTGTGATTGGATAGGTAGAAGCTATGTATAGATTAGATAGTACAAAGGGAGCTGGTGGAAACTATTTCTTACTCGCTTCTGCTCTCGGTTTCGCCCGCATGATTCTCACAGGAACGTGCTACCGGGACAAAAAGTATATAAGCCTATGTCCTTCCACAAGATGCCATCTATCTTTTTGCCAAGGTTTATCGAAATCCGTTTTGTGGTTTAGGCGTCAAAAGTTAACATACAGACAGAGTTACTTACGGATTTATAATATTAGCATGGATGTAGTATTGAAAGAACAGAGTGGGTGAACTATAGGTACACCTCCAACCCTTCGAAGAATATTCTTCGAAGGGTTGGACAGAGGTGCACACCTAGTGTACCTATAGTAAACTTTGTATAGGTGCAACATAACACCGCGCCTGTTATTTTTTGTTATTGAAAGAGTGCAGTGAAATTCTTCATTTATTTAAAAAAAATCATTGTAGGTACTTGAGAAAAGCTAAAAAATATAAAATCTTTAGTCGTGAAAATCATAACTTTTGAACTTAAAGTCTCCTAATAAACCACTGCATCTAACGAAATGGAAAATACTTTCACAATCATCACACATTGTTTATTTTAAGCAATACGTAAAAAAATGCACTGTTTAACAGAACTTTTTGATTGTCTACTCAATCAATTTATCAAAACTCCAAAAACACAAACCAACATGGACAGTGGAATTAAGAATGTCCCACATACACACACCCTTGGAACACAATCCTGCACTCTTCATAATTAACAGAGTAATAACAACGAAAATGAACTGGCAAGTTAAAACAGCAGTAAATCCTAGAACTGACTGTGACAACGCAAATAATAATACAGAAAGCACACTTTAAAATAGTAATAAAAACGCGACTCAGTAATGAATGAGAAATAATAGTTTACTGTAGAACAAAATACGTACATACAGTAAGCCGCAGCATAAACTACTAAATACCGACGGTTTACGAAAGTAGTATAAGCTGGCCTCTTATTTTTCAAGGTCTGAAATATTTTTTTTTTTTTTTTTAAATCTATTGCAACTCCGTACTATACTAATCCAGCTCAAGGTTGAAGTTCACAGTACATACAGATACAGTAAGGGAAAATAATTGTTTACCAAATTGACAACTAACTGACAACAACTTAGGTATATTCCAATCACAACTGTCGTTCTTTGATAGTTATATGAAATGGGTACAACCCGGCAAATTGACGTAGTGTGTCATATTTTGATAAACAATTAATTTCCCTGGATGTATGCTACAATATTTACTACTAAGAGTACGTACTAATCTTGTCTAGTCGAATTCATAGCAAATGCTTTCTATGCTTTTTATTACTTGTATTGTCGTCGTCTTTTGTTGCACTAAATAAACGTTTTATCTATCTATTTATCTAGGTATGCCTATTATGGGCTACAACAGTATTTATATATTTATTATGGTTCTCCCATATTACAATCAAAAGTCACGAAACATGAGATATATGTATACAATCACAATATAAAAATAAATACAATGTCAACAAATCATAAATACAATGTCAAATAAAAAAAATAAAAAATAATAGTAATTAATAATAATAATAATAGTAATTTCTTTAATTTGGTTTGAGACAAAAATTATAGAAATATAGACCATTCAATGAATTCTTATCGATGTGCACATCTTTTGAGGCTGACTATACACTGCCTGTCATTCCTAACATTAAACCGCTTACAGGAACTATATCGAAATTAAACTGTACATCTTTGTATCGAATAGACTTTCTGTACCTCTCTCCGTCGTGGTCGCCCGTTGGCAACGACTAAATATCTCGACTGGATGTTTATTTTTATTTCCTTTGCCTGCCCCGTTTGTGCAAGTAATGGTGCTTTTAAAACTATTGCTATTCGCTCTGTTGTTTTGTGATATTGCAATAGTAATAGTTGACCAGCTGCGACTTTGGGTATTAGTCGCAGTTGAAGGCGATATTTTGGTCGAAAGTGGAAGAAGTCGATGCTAAGCACTGTTAAAATTGTTCGATCAGTAACGTTTAACTTATCCTTGGCGTTTTCAGGGCCCTCTGACAATGTGGGAAAGAGATGATTAAGATTAAAATGATACTGCTATCAGAGGTGCATTGTCTACCCCCAACTGGGTGCCTACACACAGATCATGTATGGACGGTACACATTCAGAATCGTCCGAGTCTCAGGGACACACCGGACCAATTAATGTGGCCGTGTATGACTTTGAGCTAATATTTGGGCCTCGCACTGGAAGCTTTACAGATGACCACAGAAAGTGAAGATGAAAGAGAAAAGCAAAACTCGAATGTTTATTTATTTTATTGGATGCAAATTGGAAAAGAACTGACCAATAGTTGATTGGTCGTCCATCACATCATTTCATTTTAAGCATCAAATGCAATATTCCAATTCATTTCCACATGATTTATCAAATACAAACTCAAAAACTCAACTGAAACTCAAAGTATTTATTTCAATTAGATCAATTACAGGCACTTTTGAATTGTCAAGGGGTCGGTCAGTCAGAAAGATGAAGCTAGTTGCCCATTCCAAAGCGTTAGGTAACTATGGAGAAGAACGGGCTAGAAACTCCACGGACACTCTTTTAAATCATAATTGTTACAAAATATTTGATTACATCATTCGTGTTGAAATTAAGCATGTGAGAACGATGTGAGAAAGACGCGCACAATCATTATCATTGTTCAGTATACACATGAAACTGGAACAAAGCTGCATTCACTGCATGCCTCCACAAAATACGCACAGAAGGTCGGCTCCATACAACGAACCAAAACGCACGCACACACGTACGGCGCGGCGGCGGCGGCGGCGCGGCGGGCGTTTGTTTGAGATCGCTGCACGTACGCGTCTGTGTGTGCTTATGCCTGTTCTCGCTCGTCCAATGGAACCAACCTTCTGTATTTATGTATTTTGTGCTGTTCTTTCATTAGTATACTCAAGTCATCATAATGAAGTAATAATTACAATGAGAATGTGGAAATTATTATTATTTACTGAAATAATGGCAAATGGGTAATAATGTTTAAGTTTTAGCTCCTGTTTTGTTTTTGAGTAGTAAAAATAATATTTTGACCTGCTCCACCGAACTGGAATTAACAACATTTTGTTTCGGTGCCGTTAGTGGAATAGCGTAGGTGCCCTTCGGAAAAGCGCGGTTGAAATTGAACTGTATATTGAACTGTATATTCTGAGAAAATCGGAGTTGTTTGTTGAGTTGGGCATCCACACTTGCGTGCACCACTTCAATAAATGAATTGTTGAACTGTGTATAATATTTTCAAGTGGATTTACACTTGGTTTCGAATCGGGGAAGAATCTTTTGAACGATAGATCATTTCACCGACACACATTTTGTCGAGACTTTTCCATCATATCACGATTTCTCGAAACCTTCTCACTTCAATGCAGTCTTTGACAATATACTCAAAATATGGAGCAAATCCATATTCTGAGTATATTTTCTAGAAATCTTTATTTAAATTATCTTGTGAACGTTGCTGTTTTATGTACTGTTTGTTTATCTCACAGAACAATCTTGATTCACTTAGAAGTCGAACTTATATAAATGGTATCTACCCTAAAGTGCGCTTTTATAATTTCTAACATGGCGACATTATCGTGGACGTCTACGTCCACGTCATGGCAAACATATTTTTGCCGTGACGTGGACTTTTTGGCGTAAAATGTATGGAAATATATGAAGCCGCTTTTAAATTTCCGGCCACGATAACGATATGACGTGCACGTATTTCTATTAATTTTATGGACGTGAACGTCGACAATAATATTTCCACGTTAAAAATTATAAAAACGCAAATAGGTCCTGGAAGGTCATTCGTCAGAGTCAGAGCTCCAACACCACTCTTAAACTTCGTCACTAATCAAGTTTTCCACGAAAGGCAAAAGGAAAAATATCCACAACGAAAAGCCTCTCAACGAGGGCACTTCAACATCATACACGAAGAAACTTTCAATTTCCTCACAACATCTCGAAAGATTTAATAACATACCAAAGTACAAAAGATTCCTGAAATCCAGCATACTTTTATCAAGTGCTTAACAAGTACTACGTATGAATAATTCAGTATATTTCTGAAAAAAAAAACTGCGTAACTTCTTCAGTCAAGGGTTCCTGTGTAATAAAGTGTAAGTTGGGAGCTCGGCAGAACCCCAGCCTGTATGAAATATTCATGTGGTCGTTAACAAAGTTGTTTGAAAGAGCTTGACAGTGAACAAAAATAAATAGCGGATGTTTAAAATTTGTGGCTGAAGGTCGGGCTACGGGGCAATTTATTGTGGTGTACGTGACTGCTGCGAGAGAGGAACGCGTTAATTGGTAGAATGTTCGCAGAGTAAAAAATAAAACACATTGAAATACAAAAGCTCTTTCTACAGACAGGATAGACATTCGTGCTCGAATTGAAAGGTTTTAAACGGAATGCCTTGTAAATGTTGCCAGTAAACTTCCTTATGTATCTTTTTTAAGTAAAGAGCCGAGCTCTTGAAGGAACTCTTTGAGGATAGATTTGTCACTTAACACGTCGCATTTTGATAAGTATTATACATAATTATAGAGTACCAAAAAAAAAAAACGAGCAAAATTTACGTCATCAGCAAGTGGAATGCTGCGTATGTATACAAAATTATCAAAGAGAAGATTTATAAATACAGCTAATATGACAAACATGAAACCGAAAAGAAATTCCTTTCCCTTGAGAAAAAATACCCAAAAAACATTTCGCTAAAAGATTTCAACAAAAACAAGCTTGTTGTACCGTGCTGAAATCTTCGGTAGCGTCCGCAAAACAAATTACTTGAGAGCGAGATGAGAGAGGGGGGCGAAAAGGGGGGCTATTGGTTCGTGAAACAGCGTCTATATAATTACACGGACCTCTAATTCTGGGCGAGTCTATTACTCCGAGGGGCGGACAGAAGGACCAGTGGAATTGGTCTTTGGAGTATTTTTAATCTATTGTAAAAGTATTGTGAATAATTGCTATATTTTTCAAGTGTACTCTGTCTGGAATTTACCAAAGGCAGTTTGCTTGAAGGAGCAAATCATGCTTGACCTTCCAACCCTACTTATACATATTTGCTTGAGTGCCTATATTTGAAAGTTTCTTAGGTTTTTTTAGAACTAGTATTGCATAGAACGGTTTTTTGTTTAGTTCTAAATGCGAACATGTACTTAAATCCCCTGTAAGGTCCTAAAGGGTTCAAACGTTTTATTATATTTGCACTCTTGGCTCTTGGCGTAACCTTATCCAGGGAAATATTATTCTCATCATCATTCATATCAACTCATTTAAACCATAGAAGTTCCTATTTATTTATTGTTTGATTTCACTTCAATGACTCACTCACTAAAGCACACAAAAATCAGATACAGTTTAAGGTAGGTTTTGTGAATTCGTCACTTACACAGTGCACAGCACAAGCAGAGGACAGATGTGTACCGTTAGATAGTGCACAGTACAATCAGAGGACAGATGTGTACCGTTACATAGTGCACAGTACAATCAGAGGACAGATGTGTACCGTTAGATAGTGCACAAAAACGATGATAATAATGTAATAGATATATTAAACAAAATAACAAAAAAGGCCTGAAAAAGAAGGGAATGGAAGTGATACAATTATAAATTATTTTCTGCTGTTCTTACACAAAGCTTGTTCCTTTGCCTTCGGAATGTATCCCAGCTGGAGTTCCCAATCTTATTTCAGTCGAACAACAGTTAAATAAATCTCAATCAACATTAACTTACTATCCGTCGTCTGTCTGTCTAACGGCCCGTTAAAATGTAATCTTTTCCGAGCGATCCGGCCGGCAGCCGGCGATCCGGCAGGCATCCGGCTGTTAGTGAGGATTAGCCGGCTGATAATGACGTATTGGCGGCCCGAGTGACGTCATGATCGGTAGCCTACCAGATGTCTGGGGGGTAATGTTAGAATTTGTTCTAAGGAAGGTTCGATTTTCAGCGGAAAGTGGATTGGTCAATGTTTTAAAAGCATTTTTGTGTAAAATTGTGATTTTTTTACAACTATAATGCTGTAGTCTGAAAGGTAGTTGTAAAGGTAATTATGTAGGTAGGTATTTATTATTTATAATTTATTGTCATTTATTCGAGCTAAATCATATTTTTTACAGACGTGTTTCTGTGGCAACTTAAACTAACTTTTCTTGCTTCTATTGTTGTTACCTAGGGTTTGTCAATTACAGGATTAATTATCATTTTTTTTATATTCAGCCAGGGTACCTTTAATGTCATTTATATTAATTAGTTGCTGAAAAACTAGTCTACCACTAAAAAAATCGTAATAAAGAAAGCTCAACAGCATTTATGTCCAATCTAAAATCGTAACAAACCATGAAAAGCAAGCAAAGGATGAAAAAAAAAAAATTATTTGTTTAAAACGAATAAAATACTTTTTGGTATATTTTAAATACATAGAAACAAAACTAAAATATAGTGAGCCACGCAGCATAGTTAACCCGGACGAAATCCCAAGGTGTAAATATATCCAGTTATCAAAGAGCGAATATTTGGTAATCCTACCTCCGGTAATCCGGTTGTTCGCAATCAGAACACAATCATAGTAACATTGTTACTCTGTGTGCTGCTGAACTGCGCGCTGATGCACTGATTGTCGCTGTGCTGTGGCGCTCAGTAATACTTAGTGCGATTGTTCTGTTTTGGAGTTGTTTGGACTTGAAATAGAACTCAATTTGGGGAGACAAGGTACAAAAGGTAAGGTAGCTCCCTCTCACAGAGAGGAGGCCTGTGTCCCAGCAGTGGGAACATTATATGCTCATTATGTAGGTACAAAATATAGCAAATAGAGTTTTGTAAAAATAAGAATTGTACAATTTTGAAAAGAAATCTTATAGGTAGGTAATACCTATAATATTTCGTTTCTTTGTAGAAGGAATGAGATATTTTACTCTCTCCCCGCGGAATTCCTCAACGAAATTGTCCGATTTCTTAGTATTACAATACCTCCTGTTCTGGCTGTAAAAAGACAGCCATTCTTTTCAAGATTGATTTATTTGATGCATTTCACAAAGAGTTGTGTTTGACCTCAGAGGAAAAGAACATTCCGAAAAATCATTGGTCCTTTTGTGGGCTCGAGTATCCGTCGATTTAAATCAAAAACTTTTTACTTGATTTTTCATTGATGGCTTAAAATGGTTTTAACTTGAAGTCGGCTCAAACAAAAGTCGGACCGAAAGTCGTTTCGCGAAATGGCTGGCCCGTAATTTATAGCAATTGGAGTTTTTAATAAAAAACATAGGAAACGCCGAAATGCCCCCGTCCTGGATTGTTAAGGTTTTAATAAAAATTTCCGATTAGGTACACAGGTATTGGTCCGTTTCGGGCGGGGTACGAATGTACCCCAGTTCAGTTGGAAAGTTTGTTTAACTTTTGTTGTGTAACTTTCCCGCTGTTTGGTGTGACAGAGTTTAGCACTCTTTGTGGGTGTGTGTTGACTAAAATATTTTGTGAAACATTTTTATAATAAAACCGTTTGAACTGTGGAAATACAATAAACAAAGATAAATACAATATAATATATTTTGTCCGCTATTTGATGATTGTTTCTAGTTAAATCAACGGTTTCATGGTTTTGTACAATTTAATTGTGTTTATGACACGTGTATTGGTTTTAAAATGACACGCTCTGCCAATGAACTTGGTTCCGCATAGTTTAATTTATTTCTTTTTAACATTCAATGATTTGCGTAATCCGAAAAAGGTCGTTTCGTCGTGGAAGCATCCACCGATAAACTTCGTTTAATGGGAAAATGATATTTCGTAATATGAGTGCAGACGAAGTTTTTGTTGCAAATCGTTCAATTATCAAACGATTATTTCATAGAATGAGAAATTTCCGAGAAAAGCTAAAAGTTTTTTTTCGGAAAAGGGAAAAGCGTATTTCCACAGGAAGGCGATTCGGAGTAACATAATCAAAGTTATGCATTTTCGGAGAATAGGTACATACTGAAAGGTCTGTTTCAATTTCAAGTGACCATCGCTATATGATTATCTCGGAAAGACACACTTCTGGAGGACGTTAATTCAAAATGAAAAGTAACAAAGTCATAATAATGCATTTTCGGTGAAACCAAATATTCGGCCTTAATATGCTTCGAAAGCATGCTATACATTTCCAGTATAAGCTGACTTCTCATTGTACGAAAAGCCTATACGATGCAATGCCAGGTCAGGTTATACTGGAAATGTACAGTTTGATAATATGTGGTCATGTGTACCTATTGTGGTGTTTGCCTTTTTTTAATGAGAAGAGGGTTTTACCTGCACGTGTGAAAACAAACTGGAAACTAAAAATCGACGCGCTCATAAATTCTTTAATCCACAGCCTTTATTTTCCGACCCTATCCTATCCATTTACAAAAAGGGAAAAAAACCTTTATATTTTTCTGTTATTTCCACACCGTTATAACCATAACTTTGGAAAGGTATCAAAGTTTCTTATTACATTAAGTTCTGCACGATTGGGCGACGCAGCACAACATTTATCTTGGGTCCACCTCGGACTCGGGTCCCCGGCGAAAAATTTGTTAACAATACTAGGGAGAAATGCGATATTGGAATACTAAAAATGCTTCCTTAGCATCAGGAAAATATAAAATCTACCAGAAGGACAGTAAAAAAGACCATCAGAGCGATGATACATCAGAGTTTTGATACACCGAAACCAAAACAACATTGAAACAGTCTTCAGAGCTATGTATTTTGCGTTTCCAAAGTTTTCAAAAGAAAATTCAAAGAACAATACACGACGCAGTCCAAGTAATTATTATTTTCTTAGTGGACCAGAAAACCGAAATCTATATACCTATATATATCTATACTAATAACAAAGCTGAAGAGTTTGTTTGTCTGAACGTGCTAATCTTTGAAAAATTATTTTTGCATTTTGATAGGTCAATTCTTGAGGAAGGCTATAAGCTAAATTAACATCACGCTCTGACCCTTAGGAGCCGAACAAAAAGAACACGCGCGGGCAGGTGATGCGATACGACGAGGTGGGTCGAAATAAAACGAAGTGAGAGCACGGGCAGGTGATGCGATACGATGAAGTGGGTCGAAATAAAACAAAGTGAGAGCGCGGACAGGTGATGCGATACGACGAGGTGGGTCGAAATAAAACAAAGTGAGAGCGCGGGCAGGTGATGCGATACGACGAGGTGCGTCGAAATAAAACAAAGTGAGAGCGCGGGCAGGTGATGCGATACGACGAGGTGGGTTGAAATAAAACAAAGTGAGAGCGCGGGCAGGTGATGCGATACGACGAGGTGGGTCGAAATAAAACGAAGTGAGAGCGCGGGCAGGTGATGCGATACGACGAGGTGGGTCGAAATAAAACAAAGTGAGAGCGCGGGCAGGTGATGCGATACGACGAGGTGGGTTGAAATAAAACGAAGTTAGAGCGCGGGCAGGTGATGCGATACGACGAGGTGGGTCGAAATAAAACAAAATTAGCCACTCGTGTGATAATGTCCAAGCAATGTGAGCCACTGTCATGCCCTCTTAACCTGTGGGTGTCGTGAAGATGGTCATATATCGACTGTCGCAACAAACACTATCGAAACTGCAAAAAAACGATTTTTGCTTTTTTACATAATTAAAAAGAGAGTTTAAAACTATATCGGATACATCAAAAATAATAATTAAAAAGTCATAATTAAAGAAGTTTTTAATTGAACAAAATCGATACAGGACATGTTGCGCGACGAACATCTTTGGAAGTGGTACTTACAATGATGTTCCGTGCGAGCGTGTTGCGCGAGCGTCCCGAATCTACCAGAATCGTCAGTGTTCGCCGCGATGTGACGGAGTGAGGTCGCGTTAGTTTTGTTTAGTTAGGCGTTGTATTTAATTTTTGTTTTTTTTATATTCTTAAGATTGTCAAAATGGCTAGTCGGGGTAGACAAATAGTTAATTTGATTAACAAATATGAAAAACTCATTGAAATTGGAAAAATTATACAACCTACGATAACATTAAGTTGTGTAAATTTTCTAAATAATGGTAGTTCAAATAATAAAACTGTCTCTTGCTTATTTAAATGTGCTTGTTATAACAATACTGTTTTGTTTTACTTGAAATATAGTGCTTTTACTGCATTATTAGAACACGTGGTCGTAATTCGAAGGTAACAAGTAACATAATTGAAAGTGGTAGTTTCGATATTGTTCGATCATTGTCATGATAAATACATCTGCATATTTTATCGAAAGTGGTAGTTTCGATAATATTCATATAATTTTGATAATATTTACAGTTTTGTAACTATCGAAACTGTCACTTTCGATGTTTTTTTGGTTAGTTAATATATTGAATCTACCACATTCGATATTGTTTTACGTTTATAGATGAATTTGGTTGGTAGATTCGATTAGTAAAGTGTTTTTTAAATTTACATTTTACAAATGTTATTACTTTTTATAATGTTTTTTATTCGTTTTTACTTTACAATCACCTGTGCCTCCTAACGAAATTAATGATGAGGAATGGAGGGTTCTAAATAATTTGTTCGATGGTGACAAAGATACTGACTCGCTTATCAAAGTAAGTGAATCCACCATAATAATTGAAATGTCAGAGGAGGAAAAAGAGAATGACTGTCTACTAAATGACCGGAACACAGTTATACTAGGTAGGCCTGTCCCATCGCCTTCCTCTCAGAATGATTTTTGCACAGAAACAGGACAGTCTGAAGAACTTGGCAACATTTTGAGTGTGAATTCGTTGATAACTGAATCTGAAAATGAAAGTCCTCTTTCTCCGAATGTGTCTTCGATACGTAAGCGTAAATGTACTTACAAAACTGATCCTGGTAGAAAACGAAAGCGACATATTGAGCAATGGGCAAATGATCGAAGAAAGTTACTAATTCCGGTAAACGTTATGTTTCTAAAAGTGGAAAGAATATTGCAGCTAACAGCTTAAAATAAGCGCGTTCCTGTGAGCTCAAATGTTCAGACAATTTACAGATGATATCCGAACAACAATTTTAAACAGTAACTACTGGTAACTAGCAGAGCACACAAAACAATGGGAGTACATAAAGAAATAAAAGAGTAGAAAAACAGGAAAACCACAGAAGGCGTAATTACACACCCTGTCCGTTAGGTAAACTGATTTTTGACAAATGGAACTATATAGTTAGTGCAGCAACATACCTATATACTATTGGTTGATACAGGTACGGTATTATAATGTCTGGAAGAAGTCATAAAATAAGATAAGGCAGTTTATATATTTATTCAATTACGCATTTTAAAATTAACTTTTACGTAATGTCGGAATATGTACATTCTAAGACAGCAGTCAAAAAACGGTTAACCTAATGGACAGGGTATATTAAATACTACCTAACTTTGCTATGATAATTCCAAATACTCAATCACCAAGTTTGTTTAAAAATGTTTATTTTTTTCTATAACAGACCTTTGTTTGAAGCAGGGCTTATACCAAAACAGTATCATAATGTTTGTAAGAACCTTGGCACGGGAAATGAGAGTTTGCCAGAAAGTGATGGTGATGATTAGATAAGTCCTTAGTTATCTAATCATCATAAAAAAAAACAGACTTCAATCTGTGTGGTTCTTTCCTCAAAAGACCATTTCAGACATTGATCTACATGAAATGATCTGACAAAGATTATGTCTGGACTTTAAAACAGTCTGTGACCTGTGAGTTTGCTTCGGCCTTTCTTCTTGAGGTAGTCAGATGGAAAACGCCGAACTCGTGTAGTTTTTTTTAATATGATTGACTTATCACTTTATCTGTAGGTAGCTAAGCTAAGACTGATGTTTTTTCTGTTATTTTAGGTGCTCAGTTCGAAATTTCCCTTAGATTTTGTTGTTATTATAGTCCAGAATGACTTTGTATTTTATCTAACTAGTATGTTTTCACTAAAACTGTTATAAGTTAAGCATTTATATTATTTTTACTGATCTCATTGATTTTAATAGATCCAAAGGGCTGTAACTGTAATTAGTTTTTAATGGTCATTATAGGTACGTTTGGTCTTATTCCAATTAAGTGAAATGAACTTCTTCATTGCACTTAATTGGAAAAAGACCAAACGTGTCTCAAATAATGCAATTTTAAGTTTTTTGTTACATAATAATTTGTTTTGAATATTTTTTTTTAATTTACGAAAAATGCATTTTTATTTATTAAATCGGATGAACACAGACCTAAGTGAGTGCCAAGCAAGATATCGAAAGTGCACATTTTTTTTCTAGTATAAGTAAAAACTTTCTTAGAACAGTAGCGAAAGTATCATATTCGATACTCATATGTGTAAGAACACTATCGAATTTGGCACTTTCGATGAAATTCTGACTATTATACGCGTAAAACATTATTGAAAGTGAAATATTTAGAAAAGTATATGAAATATGAAATTTGTTGTCAAGGAAAAAAAAACTGTATCAAATTTACTATTTATATCATACATCATTTTACTGAAGTTCATAATACTAAATCTTTAGCATCGAATTACAACTTTGAATTGCTCTCCTTTAAAGTACGTGATTTGAAGTTTCGATAGTGTTTGTTGCGGCAGTCGATATTTTTGTAACAAAAATATTTATAACTAGCTTCTGCCCGCGACTCCGTTCGTGTGGAAGCCAACTATGCAACCATAAAATATAACCCAAAACACTCGGCAATAGTCGAGCAGTTTTAAAGATTACCTTCTACATCCAAACTTACAAACTTTACCTCTTTATAATATTAATGTAGATGTTTAATTCACTATAAGCACAGAAGCTACCTTAAAAAAAAACAAGCACCACTTTAAGTATTTATTTCTGGTCCTTCTGTCCCAAGTTTATTCGCAGTGCGAACGCGATCAGTAATACAATATTGTGATCAGAGCCTCCATAACAAGTTGAGGAAGTCTTTCATAAGGTCAAACAGATATTCAGGAGATACGCCGTATTCAACTCAATACAGCCATTTTGTGCAAGAAAAAACGTTGTTATTATCTGTGGTATTTTCTATTTGTATTGGCATTACAAAAGACCGGGAAAACGTTATAATAAAGTAGAAATGGAAGGTTGTTGTCAGCGTTTCTTAAAGGATATGGACGCTGCGATATTACCGAGCTTCCGACTTCATAATGTTTGTGGTGGGAGTCTGTAATTTGATGAAGGGTTACCTTCTAAAGGTTTTAATAGTATTTTTCATTTGGTTTAAATAACACTGCAGTTAATAGACATCCTATATTAAAGTGAAAGTCCTCCTTTCTTCCTTCCAAACCTCTCTATCTCGTGCGATCTCTGACTAAGCTACTGGCCCTACAAACTTTATCAGATCGTCACAAACATCACCTTCGCCGTGGTCTGCCTCGACGGCGATGTCCTCCGCCAGGCGTCCAGTAAGTGACGATCTTTGCCCATCTCTCCGGGTGCACTCGCGACACGTGTCCGGCCCACTCACACTTCTGTCTAGAAATAAATAAGGACTGATCTTTCAATAATCAGATAACAGTTTTCTGAGAAATTAATGGTGCAGTTTTTGTATTGAAAAAGCTTTTGTATAGAAATATACAAAAGAAATATATGATTATGCGAATGTTATACTTATTCTTCAAATGAAAGTATTCTGACTATTGAAAAATCGGCCCTAAGATAAATTTAATTCTAATCGAAGGCACGTCTCTGTTTTTGTTTTTTTACACAAAAATCCATTTAAATTATAAGGAATTGGGCGAGTGAATGAGACAAAGATTTCTTAACAAAATCCAATTTTTAAAGCACGCACAATTTTGATAACAGCTAGTACTTTACGTGCTTTCAAAATTGGATTTTTGAAAATTGAATTAAAAATCTTCTGCGGTTAAGGAACCTTTCTATAAAGAAAACTTTCATCACCCCAGATGATTGTAAATTAAATATTGATAAGTTCTTAGAAATAAATCTATAAAATATTCAGCTTTGAACACACAGAAACAATTCAATTATCGTACCTTCTGAATACATGAAAATCGATTTCAATTCCGTTTGATAGTGATCGGCTCCTAAATATTCAAGTTTCCTCACGTTTGTAAACACGGGCTATCTTCGAGCTAAAATATCTTTCAAAAACACATTGTTTCAACTGTCGTGTTGTTTACCATTTACTTTTGTTTTTCCGTGTTCTGGAACTATGAAATTATGTTTTATTATTTTGTTTGGTATGTGACGTCGCTTATTTTTTGTGGATTATGATTTACTAGCTTCTGTCAGCGGCTTCGCCCGCGTGGATGTCGGAAACTATCCCACGGGAATGTACTACCGGGATAAAAAAAGTATCCTATGTGTTAATCCAGGTCATAAACTATCTGCTTCCAAGTTTCATCAATCACGTTAAAATTATGGCTGAACGTTTTTGCGTGATTGAGTAAGAAGCATACAAAAATGTTAAAATCCAAACATTGACATTTATAATATTTTGTTATATACTAGTGCCCGCGACTTCGTCCGCACGAAACTTCGGCCCCGACCTACCGCGTCGCATCACATCGCCCGCACGCGCTGTTATTTCGTTATCGTTAGGCATTCTTTCTGACTATTGTTCTTTTTGCTCGGCGCCTAAGCGTTGTAGCGTGATGTTAAATAGCCTATAATCTTCCACAAGAATTAGGGTAGGCAAACATATTTTTTCAAATTAGACAGATAGGTTCAGAGATTAGCACGTTCAAACAAACAAACTCTTCAGCTTTATTATTAGTATAGATTATAAATATTGACTACATTGAATTAGGATTCCGAAAGGACTGGCTCACCAACAAAAGACACAATTCTGTGGAACATGAAGAGCGAGGTCTTTGCCCCGGAGCCGGACGATACAGGCCCGTTAGTTAGGTTATATAACACTAGGTTCTGCCCGCGGCTTCGCCCGCGTGGATGTCGGAAACTATCCCACGGGAACGTGCTACCAGGATAAATACACTCGAGAGCAATGAATCCGGGTCACTTGAAGAATCCTAAAAATCTCGGAAACTAAAAATGCTAGGTTAATGCAATAAATTGTATTTAATAGACAATGTAATACTCGTTAAATGAAGTTATTAAAACTTCTTAGTTATTGTAAAGTTATATCATAAAAAAATCAAATTTGAAAAAGGGCCACTTTCGAAGATGGAACTACGAAATTACAGCATTTGGTTTTGCTTTGGTTTGTAATCTGTCATTTATGTGGGTACATAAACCATGTTGATAGTGCTCTATATTCATTATTCAAGCTGAAATTATGTCGCTTACGCCTGAAGAATGCACCAGAATACTTACAATGCTGGAAACCGGCCGGAGTCAGCGCGATACAGCCAGGACTGTCGGTGTGTCGCTGTCAACAGTACAAAGAGTTCTCCGACGTTACGAAGAAACTGGTTCTAACCTACGCAGACCAGGAACGGGCAGAACCAGGTGTACCACAGCACGAGAAGACCGATACTTGGTGAACACCATGCTTCGAAATCGCTTTCTCACAGGAACTGAACTCACAAATCAGTTTCGACGCCTCGGAGGAAGTAACCCAAGTGCATGGACAGTAAGACGTCGGCTTGCTGAATCTAACTTAAAACCCCTTAGACCTGCAAACGGCCCTAAACTGGAGCGTGGGCATCGTATTTCAAGACTAAGATATGCCCAGAGCCACGTAAATTGGAGTATTGAAGATTGGTCAAAAGTTATGTTCTCCGACGAATCAAAATTTATGCTCTACAAGCACGATGGAAGACACAGAGTGTATCGAAGACCAGGGGAAAGATTCAAGCAAGCATGCATCGAAGAAAAAGTAGCCTACGGTGGTGGGTCTGTACTTGTGTGGGCCGGAATTTCTTCTGAAAGTCGCACAGAGCTGGTGATCATAGAAAACGGCTCTTTAACTAGCGTAAGATATGTGGAAGAAATCCTCAATGATCACGTTGGTCCATTTATGGTCAATTTAGGTGAGGATGCTATATTTATGCATGACAATGCCCGACCTCATACAGGTAGGATTGTGAATGACTACCTTCAAGAGATGAACATTACTCGTATGGAGTGGCCAGCGCGCAGCCCGGATATCAACCCGATCGAGCATGCTTGGGACGAGCTAGGCAGATGCGTAAAACAACGAAACCCTCCCCCAATCACGCTTCGTGAGCTCAAAATTGCTCTCACAGAGGAATGGGAGAATATTCCCCAAAATCGTATAAGGAACTTGGTGTACAGCATGCCAAACCGCGTAAACGCAGTAATGGAAGCACGAGGAGGCAATACGAAGTATTAAAATTCAAGAAAATCGTAATAAAGTTCAAAAATTTCATGTTTCCTATTTTTGTTTTAAGGAGAGATCAGCAGTTTTTTTCTTTATGTGTTAATAAAAATGTATGGTGACTCATATTTTTTTTACTTTCATTTAAGGAGTATTACATTGTCTAACTCTATTAAATACAATTTATTGCATTAACCTATCATTTTTAGTTTCCGAGATTTTTAACATTCTTTAAGTGACCCGGATTCATTGCTCTCGAGTGTAGTATG
The DNA here is from genome assembly GCA_949629185.1 of Apamea crenata. Taxonomy (NCBI): domain Eukaryota; kingdom Metazoa; phylum Arthropoda; class Insecta; order Lepidoptera; family Noctuidae; genus Apamea; species Apamea crenata. Next base: position 450,437 of record OX451377.1, read on the forward strand.
TGCTTCCCCAGGATGCCATCTATCTCTTTGCCAAATCAGAAGTTCAGTGGTTTAGGTGTGAAAATGTAACATACAGTTTCAAATTCAAATCCTCCCTAAAAAACCGAATTACCCCTTTTTGCCCCGTCAGGGGTCAATTTTCGACAACTTTACATACTTATTATTAATTATTTTCTGTCAAAAGTATCAATACTGAGTTTCGAGTTAATCGGACCGCGCACTCAATTTCTTCCACACAAACTTCAACACCCCTATATCCCTTTGAGCGGTAGTTTTGAAAAACTTATAATGATAAACTTTATTACTTACTTAGGCAAGTATTGTTGCCAAGTTTCAAGTTTATTAACTAAATTCATAAGATTTTTCATATAAACTGTATCCCGGCTTTTCACCCTCACAGTGGTGGAATTTTAAAAAAATCATAAAAATTCATAACTTGACTCAAAGATTATTAATACCAATTTTATAATTAATCAAGCCACTTATTATAATCCTCCCATGTAAAATTAACTTATACCCCTTTTCACCCCGTTAGGGGTAGATTTTCGAAAAACCCTCATACGTGTTATTATTTATTTTTAGTCTTAAGTATACACACAGTACACTGAGTTTCGAGTTAATCGGACCGCGCGTTCAAATTCTTCCACACAAACTTTAACACCCCTATGTCCCCTTTGAGGGGTAGTTTTGAAAAACTAATAATGATGAACTTTATTGCTTACTTAGGCGAGTGTTCATGCCAATTTTCAAGATTATTAACATAACGAATAAGATTTTCCATATAAACTGTATCCCCGCTTTTCACCCCCACAGGGGTAGAATTTTGAAAAATCATTTGGGATGTGTTCATAACTTGACTCAAAGATTATTTATAATAATAATAATAATATTTCCCAATTTTCGAGTTAATCAAGCCACGCTGTAAAATCCTCCCCTGTAAAATTGACTATCCCTTTTCAGGCCGTCAGGGGTAGATTTTCGAAAAACCTTGATACACATTATTCTTTACTTTCAATTTTAGGTATAAATACTGAGTTTCGATTAAATCGGACCGAGCGCTAAAATTCTTCCATACAAACTTTGAAACCCCCCAATCCCCTTTTAGGGGGTAGTTTATAAAAACAAAAAATGCCCAACTTCATAATTTACTTAGATAAGTATACATGCCAAGTTTCAAGTTTATTAACTCAAGGAATAAGATTTTTCATACAAACAAAATCCCCCCATTTCACCCTCTTAGGGGTGGAATTTCGAAAAACCCTTTCTTAGTGGATACCTACTCTTTACGAAGAATACACTCTCTAAATTTCATGTCTCTAGGACCACCGGTTTAGGCTGTGCGTTGATGTCTCAGTCAGTCAGTCAGTCAGGACTTTGAATTTTATATACAAGATGATTTACTCTAGCGTACCTACTGAGTAGATATTGTTGTTGTTAAGTGTTCAAACCTGATCAAATCTGACCATTTGTTCACTAGAAAGCTAAACGGTCAATGTTTCCTTTCGAGCCCTTTATTTAAAGACTCCTCTCTCCTTTCCCTCTCTCTTCTCCACCAATCTAGCTGCACCACTGGATATTTTAATCTCACCATCAACGTCCTTACTCTGCATCGCATAATCCCTAGTAACGATACGAAATAAAAACTTATATACAAAAAAATACAACCGAATTCACAAAAAAGAAATACACTACAAAGTGAAAAATAATTTGTTGAAAAAAATGAAAATTTAAAATGACTAATAGTTTATTATTTTTACAAGTAAACTTTTTTATTATCTAAGCCTTTATTGCTGCAGAACTAAACACAAGTATAATCTAATAGTATGAAAAAAACTTAAATTTAACACATCGGGTTTTCCGGTTCAGTGATCAGCGTGTCCTGTGACACTAGGCCTCTTTCCAGCTGTTTCCACTCATTTCTTTCTCTAGCTTGTCTAGACCAGGTAACGCCTCCATTTTTTCTTACGTCGTCTATCTATCTTTTTGCCTGTCTTCCCCTTTTCTTTTTGCCGTCGCGTGGTTGCCACTCTGTTATAATTTTTGTCCATTTTAACTTACTATCTCTCACAAGTAAACTTTAACAACTATTAAAATAATCAGCCAATAATGTTCCCACTGCTGGGACACAGGCCTCCTCTCGATGGGGGGTCGGAGGGAGTGGGCCGTAATTCACCTCGCAGGCTCAGTCGAACACAGGACCTCTTCCTTTTTTGAAGTCGGTTAAAAAGATACCTGCAGCAAATGATGTATAAAACTACGTCATTGCCTGCAGCATATTCTACAACGTGTCATCAAGCTAAGCTATAGGTACCTCACATCCAACCTCCATAACAGAGTATAAAGCACAAACTCCCATGGTGTAACAGGATCACATAAACCCGCTGGATGTGAAAACTTTTTATCTTGAACTTCAGTGAAATTGAACTGTGCACGTATTCAGATAGCGATGTTTTCAAATGTTGTTCTCAAAGTATTTTTGTTCTAAACTTATTGCTTCGGGAGTCTTATTACGTTTGGGATGTAGTTTTTATGTTCGGTTTCAGAAAACGTTGACTTTCGTAGGAGTGCTTTTTGTTCCTGATGTTTCGGCGTACGAATATTACTCGTACATATTTATTATGGTTCTCTCTATACAACATGTAACATAATTAACGCAATACCTCATACACCAAACTTATAGTATTCAGTTAAAAGCGTAATACAGTGACCCAAACCCTATTTTTTTTAAGCTAACTATTATTGTTAACAAAATCGTGTTCACAAAAAAATGCGTTTAAAATTAAGTATCTTATCACCTTGAAATAGGATTCAATTTTCTTTGGCGGTCCGTGGTCGTTACAGGTGGTCAGAACCCCGAAAGTCTGACAATCAGTCCTACCAAGGGTTATCGTGTTACCGTAGTAACTGGCTTGTAGAGGTCAGATAGGCAGTCGGCCCATTATAAAACTACTGGTATTTAGCTGCACCCGGTTAGACTGGAAGCCACCCCAATATCATTAGGAAAGGCCTAGGCACATGATAATGATGACACACATTAAAATACGAATAAGTCAACTAAGAACCATTTAGAATGTTTGAACCAACTTTGATTGCCATATGAACAGACCCTCGAACCTCCTCGTACAGCTCTGTAGCGACTAACACTCATATATTTACGACCCAATCCCTCTCACATGTTAATATGCATATAAAAAGTCACAGGTGTGCAAAAACAGTAATCCAACTTTTAAAATATTTCAGCTCCATTCCAGCTGAAATATGCCATAACGCGAGCTTATTTTCGACCTAATTATCACCAACATATTGCCATTACTACGCGCGTATATTTTACAACCCCATCCCCTTCAACCCCCTAGGGGGGAGGGGGGTAGAAACAGTTCGTTACAGTACAAATTGGCTTTTCTCCAGAGTTCTGTATTTTTGTCGGAATAACAACGTCTTGGTGTCCCCGGCCAGATTGTAATTTATCAAAAGACTTATTATTGTTGAAATTAGACGGTTTGTGGAATGTATTTTTTTGCTGGAATTTTAGTAGGAAAGCAATTGCGGAGATGGTTTTGTAAGAATTCTTTTTTTTTTTCGAATCAGTGGTCTTTTCGGAAGCACGATTTGTTAACGGGCTTTGTTCATCACCGTGTAAGGCACAGGTAATAACTTCCGTATCGCTTGTTTATAAATAAAACAACCACAATTACTTTTTGGTCCTTTTGATCTTTAATTTACGGAGGACCAATTATAGCAGTTTTTTATCTTAAAAAAATGAAGCTAAATATTCCAATTTAAACGAATGAAACATTAAAATAAACAGTTTACAGAATATAATCCGCGATTAGGCAGCGCGCGGGTCTGCAGTAATCATGAAAAAGTACCAGTGTGGACGTGGACACAATCGGATTAGAGAATCCATGTTTTAATTAGTATTACGAATCCGGGTAGCGGAAGGTCAATTTACATAAGTTAAATTAATTATGTGAAGTAAATAAAACGTAAAAAAGGATTTTGTAGAAAAAACACAATGTTTTAAACAGTGCCTAACACGTGATTGGAATTACAGGATTTTATTCAGACTTTTTAACCTGAAGGCTTAAAACCTAAAGAACTTTAAAAACGTTCAAATTCAAGTTGCAATCTCATCTCAGCGATAATCAATGTCAAAAACAATTTCAAAAATGTAGCGAAATTAGAGGTATTTTTGACAGATTGAGACTGATATTAGAATGTGAACGTTTCTAAAAATACGGGAATTGCCCGTCTGGACTCTTATAGTAAGCAGCGCATTGAAACACTTCCTCTGATTGTTTTATCATTCACTGTGATATAAACACAGGTATTACTGACAAAAAAATCACCTGCGTAAAGTAACCCAGCGGCTAAGACGTAAGCGGATGACAAACAGGGCGGGAGTTTCATCTAATTCGTTGCACAATTATTATTGACGTGAATCCGCTGCTAGCCATATTATTATCCATTTATGGCCAAACCCAGTTTTGGCATACTAGAGGTATAAAATCTCTGCTTGTAACGTCCCAATAATCATATTACCCAGTAACTGGATTGTGGAGGTCAGATAGGCAGTCGCTCCATGTAAAATACTGGTAAATACTGGCAAAAGGTAAGGTTGCAAGTTGGGGTCGGCTTCCAGCCTAACCGGATATCTGACCTCCACAACCCAGTTACTGGGTAATACGATACCCCTTGGTAAGACTGGTTGTCAGACTTTCGATCTTCTGACGACCCGTAACGATTTTCAAAGATTCAGGAATGACAGCCGGGACCAACGGCTTAGCGTGCTTTCCGAGGCACGGAGGGGTCTTGGTATGTAATGATGGTTATCAGTAGTTATCTGTATGATTATATTATACTGGCAGTTATGATTATACTGGCTACCATCAGCTGTAGCGATCTGTCTTTAAATGAGAATAGGTTATTGGGTTCGGCCGTTAGAGAAAAAAACAGAAAACAAAGACGATGGGTTTATGCCGTGTCCATGAAAAGAGTGAACGTCAAGTTTGAAATTGCACAAAAGTTAAAAGTAAAATAAAAACTTTATTACCTCCTATACCCTCCAGACGGCAACATAGGCACTGTGTACCGTGAAACGTTATTCATTATCTATTAAAACATTTCTCATACATTAGCGCGTGTACGCAAAATATTTGCTTTCCTCCCTCCAGAGGATTTGCGGCCGAAAATATAATAAATACGTAAGAACGTAAGAGGATATTCCTGTTAAAATATGCTCCGATACGGTTCCCAGATTGTGGAATGTTTACGAATTATTTACTACCACGCGGAATGGATGTTTTAGATGTTTTGGCGAAAATTAAGGCATTTATTTGAAGGCTCATGGTTAATTTAGGTTTATATTCAATGGCCTTCATTGCTAAAACACTCTTAGTGCAGCATCATCGAATAGGTTTCCATTTAAAAAGCTTTTCTATGTAAAGTTGCTGTCAGCTTCTCAAAGAACCAGTATTTATGAATTACCAAAAGCAATTGATTTTAGTATTAAGTGTTTTTTCTGTGTGTATTGTCTGTTACTAAGAATATTCATAAAGTAGCTATCCCGCCACTTCGTTGCGTGCATTCAAAATATTGGGCTTCATGGGTTTTATTTCATTTCATTTTATTTGCGCGGAACCCTAATTATTATTTTTTCTAAAATAAAAATAGCCTAAGTCTTACCCCTTATAACATCAGCGATCTGCCAGTGAAAGTTTCGTCAAAATCGTTCCAGCCGGAGATTCCGTTTTGGAGATTAGCTGGAACAAACAGACAGACAACAATTTAGTAAATATTTTATTTGTTATAAGTACCGTACATATGTAGGTACGGTACTTATAACAAAGTATATAAATACTTTCCATATGGAAGCATTTAGTAAGAAGCTGTTCTGATGACATTACAAACATACACTTCCATCTTATTCATTTGTGTGTATAGAAGATTTTATGAAACCAATGCAATGGTTCCTGGCATCTAAAACATTTACACAGAATCAGCTTCGTCCAAGTCTTGTGTCACGAGTCCCGCTGTGCGCTACTCCCTCTTTGCATAGCTGCATGCAAATTAATTTAAAAATGCAATCGATATTTTCTTGGCTTTTTACGAAAACTGTACAAGTAATATTCCTGAGAGAATGATATGAGTAAAATTTAAGAAAATAAAATTATGAATCAAATCTTAGTAAGAAACCTTTATTATGCTCAGTCAATAGTAATCGCGAACACAAAATTAACAAAACAGTAAAAAAAGTTTCTAAAGAACAGAAAACGTGAACGGACAAAGCAAAGGAAGTCTTAATCAATGACTATCCGTCGTGCGTCGGCTAAACAGAATATATCTTCAATCTCATTTTCCTCATGGCATCAGCAGAGTTCATTGAGCTAACATTACTGTCGATTGAAGGCCTTATCTGTGCGCCCTTCGCTCACTTTTATAGCCCATCGTATACTATCAACACTGCTACCTATTTCCGTGAGTATCTTCTCACAAATAGTTTGTTAGCGTATTATTTGCCCGTTGCCGTTGGTACAATTGTTTTTTTATTGTTTTATACGAACTTAAGTGGATGGTAAATCTTATTTAGATGTTGCGATGAACTGTATAACATTTTATTTTATAGCAATTTTGTAAGCAAATAATTTATCTACCTACTTAGTACTACTCTCTGATTAAAGGGTATTTTGTAAATTATGGAATCATCAATATAAATGTTATATTATCATTGTTTATCACCTTTATTTCGTAGGTAGTCAGGACATCAAAAGATGTTTGAAATAACCAATTATCTTTGGTCTCATAAATTATTTCTCGTCCAAGCTATACAGGCTGGCAGGGATATCGACGCGTAAACGCGGTCAAAACAACAGCTAATGAACAGCTAATTTTTGTTTATAACCGTCGGTTAATCTCACAGCGCAGGGGGTTCAGAATCATGTACTGAATCCATGGTAACAGGTTGCGCGGCGATGTCTATAGTAACAGGTTGCGCGGCGATGTCTATGGTAACAGGTTGCGCGGCGATGTCTATGGTAACAGGTTGCGCGCCGATATCTATGGTAACAGGTTGCACGTCGATGTCTATGCCAGCCTGTATGAGGTCATACTGGTCCAAAAATACCACATGTAAACGCATTCCCAAGTCTTACCAACCCTAATAATTTTGCTCAAAATTCATTCAAAATATCCCGTTTTCGCTGTGAAAACATAATAATATTACTGTTGGCTTCATTACGACATGTTGCCTTATGAAAATAAGTCCGAAATATTATTGTATTTCAAATATAAACAAATGTATGATTATTTTGTAATTGCTGTTAGTATTAAATTCGTACTTCGCTGTAACACAGATTCTGAGAAGATTGTGTTATATTTAATTCAATTTCTATTTTGGTTTGTTCTACCGGATTGTATTTGTAAATTGTAATACTCGTATCATAAAAATAATTTTATGATCTCACCAGTTTTTAGCAGCGACTTCGCCCACGTGGACATCGGAAAATATTCCTCGGGAACATACTGCCATGATAAAAAGTATCCTATATGTTAATCTAGATTAAAAATGGTCTGTGTGTCCAATTTCATCCAAATCCGTTCATCTGTTTTTGTGTGATTCAGTAACAAACATCAAAACACAAACTTTCACGTTTATAATTTATTAGTATGATTACCACCGTGGCATCTTGACTCTTCCTACTCACGTTTTCATATAAGTAGGCGCTAAGCATTCGTAATTTACTTTCTTTTAGAATGCGTTATTTGGCTTCTTGTTCATCTAATTATCATTCAGTACATTCTGAAAGAAAAAAAACTCGATGCTTCGGCGCGGTTGGACAGAGGTGTATCTATATTACACCCACATTTTGCCAGTTATATTTAAGTCGCATGTATAGAGGGCGATCCTATTGCTATCAACCAGACACAAATCCAGACTTTCTCAAATCCAGACGTGATTGCGTTTTTCTATCTAGAATTTCTCAGTCGCAGGCCGAAGCTGCTACTCAAAAACACAACTCAACATCACTTTGCCTGACCTGGGAATCGAACCCAGGACCTCACGCCTCAGCAGTAACGCTTGCGACCACTAGACCGACGAGGCAGTCAAATAGTTTGTTCCTAATCGATAACAAGATTTAGAAGCTGTGCTGCTGGGGAGTTTGTTGCGCCGCTTCTTCTTCCCAGCAAAAAACTAGCTAGTGGTGAAGGGCGGGTGTTTGAAGGGGCTGACTTATGTAATATTGGTGTTCGAAAAGCGCTGATTCTGATCATAATTTGAATAAATGACTTTTGATTTCATAAAAAACTCATCTTTTTTACCCAAAACCAACCCTGCTCATAACTCGGTACGCTGAAACCAAGCCTTAAGTGGGAACAGAAGGCAGGGAAATTACATCGGTTGAACGAAATTTATCGTCAAATCAATAAGCGGGCGTTGTATATCGGTACCTACGCAGTTCCGCGATAATTACAATTAAGAATTCCAATTAAGGTAGATCGGAGGTAAAAATTTGGTAACAGTGGTGACGGGTACTACAGTTTCTTTGTTAATATACTTACGTTCTGTTTTGAATTTGATAAATGTTCCTGTTTCGTTGTTTGAAGTTTTAATTTAATGACGAAACGACTTGATACTTGAAGTGGTTTTAACATCAAATCCGTGGGAATTGTTTTTTGGACACAAGTGACTTTGTTAAAAAATAACAATAACTTTTATTTCAGGCTACAATTGCCCTATTTTGTATAAAGTTTAAAACAAAACTTGTGTTACTAAATATAGCTTAAAACAATTTTAGTAGCACTTCACTAGCTTGTTCTTGTGCTGTTCTGTGGTACTTGTCCGCGGAAACGACGGAACACCACGTCCTGCGGCCAGCAGTCTTCTTCCATGACGACGGGCAGGACCCTATTTCTCGAAACTTATAGACTAAGTAATATGAGTCCATGAACAAATATTTCTTACAAGTTTGCTAGTGTGCGTTTCTCGTAGCTACGGTAGTAAAATATTAGTTACTAATAAATATTAGCTAAAATTACCTGAGTAAATTCAATTTGATTTCATAAAAATATATGTGATTAAATACTCTTGTAAATTACATTGATAAAGCTCTAAGTCTCAGAAAGCTTGTAAAAAATATTAGCCAAAATTATTAGATTTAAATTTACCAACAAATGTTATAGATTCGGACACTTCGATTGTGAAGGAGATACAATAATAATTCGCCGTACCAGAAACACTTACGAAATATTCGAATCTACATTCCAGGTTAATGAAAGGATTCGTTTAACGAGCATAAAAATGGAAAACCTGATGGCTGTTTATCTGGCTTAGTTTGCAATGGTTAACCGAAAGAAATCAACCCTTGTCACGAAAACTAATAAAATTTTAGTGGCTCTACACTGGATGGGTATGAGAGTATAGAGATAGTACACAGTACCACGCATAGCTAATGTGCACACAACAAAATCAAACGAATCCGAAAGTGGCGAGAACTTTTCCGTATTTTTTTTTAATAAGTAAAGGGGCATGGGTAATATGACATGTGTTCAGCCAAGCCATCCTACTATTTTTTATTAGTCTGATACTATTAGTTATTAGTCCAGTACTTGTTTTTGAGAAACAGGAAATATTAGGACTAGTAAGTTTTACACATAACAATTCGGTATGCGCACCACGAACGCCTTGAAGTTGACGTTGCGGCGCCGCCGGGACCAATTATTTAACGTGCTTTCCGAGGCACACAGGGGTCTTGGTATGTAAAGGTGATCACCCATCCGTGGACCAACCGCGGCAAGCTGGCTTACCTGATTGATCGACCGTAGATGTTCCTATAATAATATTGAAAATTGACATTACAGATTATAAATCCAACATGAATATCCCATGTTCGAGGGTTTATGTTTGAACTCATTAATATATTCGAGTGATTGTTTTAACAACACAGTCGCCTCAATTTGCATTTTTATTAACGTGAATGGAATAATAGGAGCGTCCATTATGTGGAGTGTTCTATTGTGGGGTAGGCACACGTGAAGGTTGACTGTTATTGACGTTGTGTCAGTGCTACTAGTACTTCAGTTTAAAAGTGGACATCATAACATAACATCACCCCTGTATTCTCCGCAAGGGTTGGCAGACGTATTTAGCACTCCCTTATTTCGCTAATGATGCTTAAGATTGTTATAGGTAACCAGCCTCTTCCATTGAGCTGTAGGTCTGGGTTGCCACGGGGTCATCATGTCATCATCAGTACAATCTTTATGTTTTTACAAATATCATCAAGGAGCTATTTGTTAAAGAGCTCGTCCAGGGTACTACCTACTCCCATCAAACTACTTACCTAATTGTTTTTACTGCATGCATAATCAAACAATAATGTTTCCACTGCTGGGACACAGGCCTCCTCTTTACAAGAGGGAGTGTGCCATAATTCAGCACGCGGGCCTAGTGTGGGTTGGTGGATGTCACATGTCCTCGAATTTTTGGTTCTAGGAGTTGCCGGTTTCTGCTCCCTTTTTACTATTACCTAAACAATATTATTTTGTATTCAGATTTGAATATTAAAATTTCGAGCAAATGAGTCTTTACCCTGGATTCGAGGATTGGCATTCCCTTGACACACTGTGACTTTAGCAACTTTTTCTCTGATATTTTAAAAAATACTAAATTTTTGTTTTTGTATACTATCCAAAAGTACTTGTAACAAAACAACAAACGAATTAACATAAACAAATAAATACACAAACACAAATTTATTTACGGACACCATTTATATCACGTTTATCGTGACGTCACACATGATGGCGTCGCGTCACACTGTAGCACGACGTCAAATATGTTAATACAGAACATTAAATTGACGTGATATGACACTCTGACGTCGATATTTTAACGTTGACGGTGAATTACTTCCTTTTGATGTGTATAACACATATCAAAAGGAAGTAATTCACCGTTGAGCGGAATAATCATTTTCTGTTAAATTGTAAAGATAAGGAAGAATGAGGATTAATATTCTTTCTCGAATCTGGTTTTTACAATAAATGGATAACAGTTCACTGTCATTAATAGAATAATAAGAGTAAATTCTTCAACAAATGTTCTTACTCTAATAGAATGATGTAGAAACAAGTTTTAGTTTAAATCCTCTGCAACATCAACAGCTGATGTTGAAAAGTACTGGGTGGCGCAAAAGTAGTGGCACTAAAGAAAATACCTTTTTTTTTTTTATATGACATTTTCTGTCATTCTGTTGTTGAAAATTGTGTAGTGAACAAATGTAAAATACACTGAAAATAAACATGGACCGTTTTACTCCCCAAGAACGTGGAATAATTGTGTCAATGTTCTTACGGAATAATTCATCAGTGATAAAAACACAACGTGAATTTCGTCGACGATTTCCCCACCGTCCGGCACCGATTGGTCGCACAATTCGACGCTTTGCCACACGCCTTGAACCAACTGGCTCAACATTGGATAGACCTAAGTCTGGGAGACCAAGAACAGGCCGTTCAGCTGAAAATATCGATGCTGTGCGCGAAGATGTGGAAGAGTGTCCAGAAACATCAACGAGGCGACGTGCCACGCAAACGAGAACGCTACAGAACCATGTTACGTGAGTTTTTGATACCCAGTTTGGACGAATTGGGGCTGGAGCACATCTGGTTTCAACAAGACGGCGCTACGGCACACACAGCGCGCGACACTATGGACTTAGTGAGGGACGCTTTTCCAGGCCGAGTTATCTCTCGTTTTGGCGATTTGCCTTGGCCTGCAAGATCACCCGATCTGACCAGTCCAGACTTCTTTCTTTGGGGTTTTTTGAAATCTCGGGTGTATGTGAACAAGCCACAGACTCTCGCAGCTCTAAAAGAAAACATTCGTCAAGAAATAACGAACATATCGCAGGAAGTGTTACGGCAAGTTATGCAAAATGTCATAAATAGGGCTCAAATGTGTATCAACTCTGGAGGTCACCATTTAAAAGACATCATCTTTAAATCCTAATGGTACGAAATTTAATGGCACAAATATACATTTAAAAAAATCTAAATCTAGTTTTCTAATTTAGAAAAAATGTTATAGCTGAACCAAATAGGGTCTTTACTTTTGCGCCACCCAGTATATTACGAATATTCTATGAACTCGCGTTCCCATTATTATTATACTTAAAGCTAAAAGAATACATAGTGACGTGTGCGCAGCCGTGGGCACAGCTAGTGTACTTTAAATAAACAGATTTCCTTTAAAGAATTGCGGTATTTAAGGAAATATCTGTGTATTAAGCATTTTAAAATGTTCTCAAAATAAATGCATTAATAATTCAATACCTCAGCACTAAAGCCACAGTTCCACGAAACCCATAAATTGTACCTACATGAACACGTTATAAAATGGTTCCCATTCGGGCAGTGATTAGACGTCCACTAACTAACATTTCAATTAGCGGTACAAAGCGCGACTTCGTTACTAATTGTAACTCCCGCTGTGCCGACGACGACAAAATTAAATTTGAATAACGTGACGGACCAAATAAACTCGCCATTCGGAAGCTCGCTACTGGAATTTGTGGAAACATTATGGATGGAAATATGGGCGAGGGCGATGACTCTATGTGTGTGACTTAACTACCGTTTATTTTGTTAGTAATCTATACTTATCTAGTATTTAAATAAATTAAATAATTTTCTTAGATTATAAATTCTCAAACTATCTGACGTAAGTGCATAGTGGCTTTGCTATTATTTAATTTGGCTACATTATACTAAATGGCGTCACTGAGATATAATAATGTAGTAACAGTTTTTGATATGAAACACCTAAATGATATTATGGCAGATGCAAAAATTTAAAAAAAAAATCGATGTGTATGTCATTCCGGCTTTTGAGGGTGCTTTAGCCAATAGTGAGGTCAAAATGAAAATCCAAGATGGCGGCTATGATGGTTTTTTTTAAACATTTCTTCTGATGGCCTCTTTATAGTATTAAATCTCTTTGTTTTAAGCTGAAAATAAATCATCAGTAACCATGTCATAAAATTTTCAGAATTTGAAAATATCCAATGGAGCAGGTATGGCCAAACACCACAAGTTGCGTGTGTGTGTGTTGCGTCGCGTTGCGTATGTGTTGTGTGTGTTGCGTTGTGTTGTAGTTGTTGTTGTTTTGGGTTTGTTTGTATTGTTGGGCTTTGCTCATAATCAGCCTATACATTTCCGCTGCTAGGACACAGGCCTCCTCTCTGCGAGAGCGACTGGGCCGTAATCCACCACGCGGGCCCAGTGCGGGTTGGTAGACGTTGGGCTTTGCTAGAAGTAGGTATATTCAGGTCTAAATTATCTGTTAAAAGAGTAAACAAACATTGTTCAGATCAAATTCCCACGAAATCATTCACTAAACGAAATTACTAAATATAAAGGAGCCATCTATATTTATAAAGTTTCAACTTTATACGAGTATCGTACCTACCACTATTTCCAACAACGGTTGTTTAAATTAAATTGTGATTGAAATGAGATACTTTTGGGACGAACCAAACGCAAATTGTTTAATAACTTTACTGGCATCATTATTAAAGCTAACACTTGGCACCAGCTTTGTTCACTATCAGCCAAGAGATTCAAACAAAATTACTATGAAGCTTGTTATGCAAGAGTGTTTGTGTTTCAAGCAATAGATTTCAGACTGAAGTCATTATTTGTGATTATTGTGTAAAATCATAAAATTGTGCGGTTCACAGCTGCTTCATATTTATTACCCGACTGCGCGAAAGCCAACACAGGGTTATGTGTTTGCTTGTTATTGTCCTGACCCGAGCTTAAATATTGAAAGTAAACTATTTTCATTGAAAACCTAGAATGCTTTGCTTAGCCTATTCGAAACTTAGATTCATAACAGGATAGTCGGTATTTCACGACTTATATTTTTCTTTTGCGATTAATAAAGAAATAGTTTTCTTATCCTGTTATTCTAATATCTTTGAATATGAATGATGGCAGCTTTCCTCTGATATTGAGTAATTTTTGATCATGTTAGTAGCTAAAGCTTTATATTGAAGCGTGGGAGCAAGCTTAGCGTACCCATGTTGTAAAGCTATTTAATATAACTTATTGTATTAATAGCAGGAAAAAGCTGTTTACGAATGGCAGAACCATCACCATAGGTACCTGTCGCAATTCAGTGTACAAGTAGGTACTACGCAGGATGGCAGGGATATCGACGCACAACCTGTAACCATGGATTCAGTACATGATTCAGTACATGATTCAGTACATGATTCAGTACATGATTCATTACATGATTGCCTCTTGCGTTGAAATTTTTCAAAAGTTTATAAAAAAATTGTCGTTCAGTAAATTTTGACCGCGTAGGTATTACATATATTATCTATGAAGCAGCAGATATGTTTTTATAACCGACGAAAATTTTATACAATAGGGGTCAAAATCATGTGCTGGATCATGGTTACAGTTTGCGCGTCGGTGTGCCTGCCACCCTGTATACATGAGAAATTCAAACAGTGTCTGTAGTTGTCGAATGCTGTCCCACTTCCCATCGCCCAATGTTTGTTCATGTTCAGATCAATGGGATAATCCGTTGGAATACAGATTTTCAATATTTCGTTTACACAACATCCAAGAACTTGTTCAGACTTCTTCATTTCTGGAAATTGATTCTTTGAACTTCACACTCAAAGATACTCCCATTTTCTTAAAGATTAAGAGTTTTGTAATTCCCAGAATATTAGATAATACAAGAAAATTAATTATTTAAGCAATTTTCATTCCTTAAAACCAAACAAAATAAATGGCAATTGTAAGAACAAAACAATTAATAGGTTCAAAGATTTTTAGTATAAAGGAATTTTTTGCAAATTGTTTTTCATTAATTTGCTTTAATTATTAATTTATTTTCGTTTTATTTCAAAAGAAAGGTCGTTTCTGATTCGTATTCTGGGGAAAGAAATGTTCAGTGGCAAGAAATTAATTAGATTTGAAATCCTAGAGGAGTATCTCCATTATTCTAGTTTCCTAAAAGAAATTAGGTAGTGTTTTTATTAAAATGGTGCTGGTAACTGATCATTCCGAAAACCATTTCCAGTTCTTGGGATAAACGGGTACCATTTGTTTACGTAATAATACGAACATTGATACATAAACTCACGTCTTCTTCCCATGGGGATAGGCAGAGACTACAGAACGCCACACCTGTTAAGGATCATTACATACTTCTTTTACTACGTTTACGTTCATAAATCTGGTCTTACACGCACGTCGGTTGCATGTACTACTTACCTGACCTTTTGTAGAACATTACATAATTAATAATGTACCTAGGCATACAATTGATGGGTAGCTCTGACTACTACTGAACTAATTTCAACAAAGTACCTAAACGGACGTATAATTACAACAACCAATACACACAACAAACAATACTACAAACAATTTAATAATCCGATGCTTAAACTTAAAATTCTTGTTACAAAATAAAATGAAATAACTGTTTTACTAACTAACCTACTAATTATATATTTCGGCAAATTCTCTCAACACAAATTCACCATTAGCACAAATTGTGGTCGAGTTCCCGCCAACTTATTTCAATATCCTGCGAAACTAAACCACAGATTAATAACTAAATTCTAGTGAGCATGTCAACAGACCTCAAGTCAGATGTAACTTGGTATTTTAATCACAATCACAATACAGATAGACACAGAAAGTCGGCTCCATTAATCAAGCGAACTCGCACGCACACATAGACACACTTCTCGTACAGCGAGCGCACGCGCACTCGCACCGGCATTTATATCACGCATCTTTTGCCCTCGGCTTGCTACCGAGATAATACTTAGTTCTCCAGACTGTATTTCTGTCAAGTCAGCGGTCAATCTCAAGGGAGCCATCGCCGCAGGAGATTTAAAAGAGCACACGTGTGTGACACAGGTGAACTCACTCTTCCCTCTCTCTCATAGTCCGATGGGACGGCAATCCGACACGACCAGAGAGAGATCAGGCGCAGGACCAACGGCTTATCGTGGTTTCCGAGCCACAGGGTTTCACAGTCCTAACTTTCAAACTCCTGTCATGGTCTACCTATGTGCCGAACATCGAAATCTGTTCAGCCGTGCGTGTAAAGGTTACAGACAGACTTTCGCATTTATAATATTGTATGATGGGAAGGAAGTGAACTATAGAGTGATGGTTGATAGGGGAGAGTGGAAGAAGAAAACGTGTTGCGCCGACCACAGGGAACATGGGACAAGGGCAGGAAGATGATGATGAGGTTTTATGAGTATCAGTCCACTCAACCAGTCTTACCAAGATATAGTAAACGTAGATGTCAGATAGGCAGTCGCTTCGTCAGCTGCATCCGGTTAGACTGGAAGCTGACTCCAACATAGTTGATTGATAGTATGGAGCCGACCTTCTGTAGGTGCCTTACTATTTTGTGTTTTAAGGCTGAATACAAAATTACTTTGGAGCCCTATTAATGAGTTTTGTAGTTCAAAGTTTAATTACTTCAAAGTTCGCAAAGTATTGGTATTTGCGCCACTTGTTTAGGTATTAAGGTCGGATAAGAGCTGTATTAGAGTTTGAATATAGTTGAAGTGGTTGTTCAGAACATGATTTGGTTTGAGCTAACTTGAAATAAAAATTATAGAAGTTTTTTTTAACTTTGTTCCCGATTTCCTGTAGTTTCGGACAAAGGAAAGGTTTTTCGTTCCCCGCATTGTATTGTGAATAGCCTTTTTGTACGACTAGAACTAGAAAGCACATAATAGGAGTTGCCAAATATGATGCTGATGCAAGATTATAATTAAGGATAATAAAGGGGTATGAGGAGGAACAGGGTGTAAAGCTCACTCATCTTACATAGAAAAGGGAGGATCCTAAAAATAGAAGGGTGTTGTGTCTGGTGGGCTACTGCCCGACGATGTATATAATTACGCTAGTCACGCGGTAAACTCTGCTTGCGCGATGCAGGATTTGACGTGACGTCAGTGTGATGCGTAGTTCACATGTGATGCTAAAGCATATTGGGCTCGAGGCTAAATGATAACAGCTACACGGGTTGGTCGAAGGTTAAGCAATTTTTGCCACAAGTGAGCATTCGGAACATATCGCGACCCGGCGGTGCCTCGGAAAGCACGAAAAGCTGTTGATCTCAGCTGTTATTCATAGATCTTTGACAGTCGTTACGGATAGCTATGTAGAAGCCAAAAGTCTGACATCCAGTCTTGCCAAGGAGTAGCGTGTTAAGGAGTAGCGTGTTACCCAGTTACCGGGTTGTGGAGACCAGATAGGTAAAATGCTGGTATTCAGTTGCTTCCAGTTAGACTGAAAGCCGACCCTAAAATAGTTGGGAAAAGGCAGATGTATTGAGAGAGCATATCGAAGAGCATACTTGTGTCAAGTAAAGCCAGTCTTTGAAGGTGCTAATGATCGCAGTTTCTTTTTTAACACGCTTAATATTAGCTTCACTTGATACAACACACTAACTAACAATGTAACAAAATCTTAGAAGTCTACTTTTTAACCATCCATTGCATCCAACGATTATTGGGAATCCTCGATAAAAGAAACACAATTTCACATTGTTTTAAAATCCAATACAATTTTCAGGAAAGGAAATATCATTTTTACGTTCCTCTATAATATTCGTTTATTGGCCATCGGATAGCTCTGTCAAAAGCATTAATTACTTAATTTCCGTTCCCACAGTGTAAAATGTTTACAGGCTTTTAAAATGGCGTCGTTTACGCGTTGATCGTGTTCGAAGTTATCCCGGGATTACCTTCAATGGTTTTTATGTGTATTATGATGTAAATGACGGGACATAAACGTAAATAACAATATGCTTGTGATCCTTGATGGTGGGGCATTGGTTTAGGGGGGCGGGTGATAAAGTGCTGCTGTAGTAACTGAATAAGGTGGGGATTAATGTAATTTATATTTATTGCTTTTACTGGGCATCATATTATTATTATTGAATGCTGGTAGGCAAATTTTTATAATAGTGCTTCAGACCTTATTATGACCACGGCGTTAAATCTCATCAGAGACTAGCCGTCGGCGCGGGAGATATTATAGTGCACAAGTGTGTGCGCAGGCACGAGTGCACTCTCTCTTCCCTCACTCTCATAGTCCGATGGGAGGGCAATCCGACACGACCGGAGAGAGATCATGCTCAGGACCAACGGCTTAACATGCTTTTTGAGGTACAAGGTATCATACCGCCCACTTCCAATCTCCGAGCTGTTACTAAGAAATTCCTAATGGAAACACCCAATAACACTTTGCCCGAACTTTGAATCGAACTCCACGCTCAGTAGTCGCACTAGCGACCACGAGACGAGAGAAATGAGATACTGTGTTGTTTACGCAAAAAATCGCCCACTGAATCATAGTATCGATCGGTTGAGTATTGATCATTATAAAATATTGTAGTTACTTCATAAAAATGTCTTGATTATCATACAAAATGTAAACGATGAACCTGTGAATAATAACTACAATTCACAATTTAGATTGTTCATTAATGGAAAAATAACAATAGCCGTAAATCCATACATGAACCCCACTTGACATGTAACATTTGAGTACCAATACATTTGTAAAAAAACGTTCAGGATTTTTATTTTCAAAGATACTCCATCGGTCAACACGAGGTCACGTGACCCTCGAACGGGTCCTTACGAGAACAAAATGCACTCAGATCGAGTAATAGAGCTGAGTCACAATGTGTAGGTACATACAGAAGGCTTTCTGCATATACCTACACATGGCGAAACACGGCGCACGCACACACAGACGTGCGGCGATCTCAAACAAACGCCAGTCACAAGTGCGCGTGCACAGCGAATGCCCGCGCACTCGTGACTGGCGTTTATATACGTGAAGCGTGTATATGCATGTGTGCGTTCGTGTTCGCTTGTTGTAGTCGACCTTCTGTATGTACTTATGTATTTTGTTTTGTGTACTGAACCTTTATTATTTTTAAATGCAAAAAATTATTCCAGAATTTAAAAATGGCTTTCACTTCATCTGTTTTTCCGTAGCATTAATTATTTTGGAGTCTAATTTAATAAAAAATCCCAAACGATATTCCACACAATTTATTTGTTATTGGAAGGGAAACATTATTTTCGGTACATAAGTTACCCCCTCTGAAGTTCACCCTTATAGACACATGATTGATTTTTTCCGCGAGAATACAAGTTATTATCAGCTATGCTACTTTGTAGGTGGCTTTCAAACTGGTTGGGTAACTCAACGACTGACTTTTGATATTCAGGGCGCAGAAATGCTGTATGAGAAAAATGTTTATTATAATCCAAAAGAATCAAGCAAATCTTTTTTATCTAAACTAATATTATAAAGAGGAAAGATTTGAATTTGTATGTTTGTTTGTTACACTTTCACGCTAAAACGGCTGAACCGATTTGGATGAAATTTGGTACATGGGTAGACCATGATCTGGATTATTACATACATAGAATACTTTTGATCCCTATATTCTTACAGGATCGATACTTATGCGGGTGGGCCCACGGGGTGCACTAGTGGGTAATTCAGCAGTAAACAACTCACTTTCTATGCTTGTGTCTAAAGCTGTGCCACCTACTTATGTCTAGTGCAACACTTCTTTTTGTAAGCGGTTAATGACCGCTGTAGCTGACATTATTATAAATTGCCCTAACGTTTACTTCAAGAAACAGTCCTTTCTTTTTAGGGTTCCGTAGTCAACAAGGAACCCTCATAGTTTCGACATGTCCGTCCGTCTGTCTGTCTGTCCGCGGTTTAGTTCATAAACTATTGGTACTAGAAAGTTGTAATTTGGCATGAGTATACTCGTTAATGACGCCAAAAAAGTGGTTAAATTAAATTTTGAATACAACAATTATTTAGGGTACCTCCCCTGTAATATAAAGTGGGGATAATTCACGTAAAGTGTGGATAATTTTTTTAGTACCAATTTTCGTTAGAATCAAGTTTGTCCCCCCCCCCCTCTACCAACTAAACGGCTGTAGTTAGAAATTCAAATGTAATAAATAAAGTAAAATAAGTATTATAAAAAAAAAACAGTTGCTGTCGAATAAAATTATAGTTACTTCACAATCCTCAACTAATTTAATTACTTAGATAATTAAATTAATTGAGGATTGTGAAGTCAAATTAGGTGGATAGTCATGTTTGGCTTTTAGTTAGACCATGGTACGAAACTATCAGTTAGCAAATACGACCCGCACTTGGCTGTTATCAAAACTACGGAACCCTACACTGCACGTGGCCCGACACGCACTTGACCGGTTTTTCTACTTTTCAATGGCACTCAAAAAAGAAAAATGCCGTTGACGAGAGCTTCTTGACTACTAATTCATAACAGCTAAGTAAAATAGTCGAACCTTGTAACACGTATTTTCTCAAATCCCACTTAACTGTACTTTTTATTCCGATACTCCCACGAGATCAAGACTGCAGGTGAAACCGCGGGGCGCAGCTAGTAGAATATAAAATTATGACCTTTCTTAGTTTATATTTATATGAAAGTGCTCTGTTCATAAAGCGCAGTACTAATTTATTTAATATAAGAGAAAGAGCACGAAATTCAGTCAAACTACTACCTTGCCAAACCACGCATTACCAAAGCATATTCTGCCAGGCTCCACATGTTTATAATAAAAAACAGCTAAATTAAGAAATAACAAATGGTTTGTCTTTCTTTATTATCTATCTAATATATAAAATTCTCGTGTCGTAATGTTTGTTACCAAACTCCTCCGAAACGGCTGGACCGATTTGTATGAAATTTTGTGTTTTGTAAATTTTGTATGAAAAATAGATGTTGGCTGATTCTCAGACCTACCCGATATGCACACAAAATTTCATACAAATCGGTCCAGCCTTTTCCGATGTTTTTTTTTTATTAATTTTTATTTTCTGACGGGACACTATTTCTAAGCTTACACCGCAATTTATTTATGTGTACAAATAAATAAATTTGAATTTGAATATTTCTATATTTCTCTGTATTACTAAGAATAGTTCTTGTACATACATAGTTTAGTTTTCTGTTTATCTTTTCCATGTAAGAATATTATTTTTATTAATTTTCTTATTATAATTATTGTACAACCAACGTACGTTGTCGATATATATTTTAACTTTTTTATTTGTTTACTATCTACACAGTAAACCATATTCTATTATCTCTTCTTCTTTGAGTTACCTCGTTGGTCTCTGTAGAGGTTGCCAACGAGACTACTAGACCTGTCCTGGACTGGTCCTTAGTTCGATAGGTCAGCCAAGTGTTATTGAAATATTCCATCAGGGATTTTGCCCGGAGTGTGGATATACAGTATGTAACAAAAACCCTGTTGTTCCAAGTAGGGACGTTTTCAGAATCGATATCCGATGGTAATTACGTAAGTCAATTAAAAAAATATTGAAGAAAAAAAAATCAAAATTAATATTTTATAATAAATATTTGAAATGTAACACTGATTGCTCACCCCTGCAAAGAGAAATAGGTAGCAACCGGTCGCTTTGTCGCCGCCCGCCGCGCCGCACACTACCATACTACACTAAGGTCATGAACTCGTCACGTGTCGTTCACATCACTCAGCTGTTTCACTGATAGATAACACTTTGGGAACGTTAGTTTGAATTTTTCAAAAAGTTGCCTTATCAAGTTTGACGATTGATAATTACAATAAACACATAACCAGGCCTCCGTCACTCCATGTACTTGCACGTTATAATTACCTACCGCCCGGCCGAGCGGTCCGGGCCGTTTGCGGTCCAAATTCAGTGCTGTGGGATCGCGCCAAAGAGTATAATAATAATACGGGAATCGCGCGGTGTGAAGCAATCACACACAACTGTACGTTTGAGTATTTAGGCACATTTTAGCATGCAGCGGTTGCTGACGAGACGGAGTAGGCTATTATAGCAGTAGATAATTTTCTACTAAGTGTAGTATCTGTTACGTAGTAACTATTTAGTCATTTGTGACATAACTAACACTTTAAAATCAATTTATTTACCCACAGAGCACGTACTTCCGTAGGGTCTTCTTCAAACATCACGAGGATTTCTTCCTCAATGTCATGGTCTCGAGTCCTCGGTTATCCTTCGTCAATACGATGTTGGTCTCGACCGTGCACAGACCCAATGTTGAACGTCCGTATGTGGAGACGTTGGGAAGCCATCGTCGACGCAAAGTTATGTTCCTTGCTGTTGTGAAACGTTCTTGGTACACTACAATATTCCTCATTTGAATAAGACATTTTGGAAAAAACGCACACACAAAATCACAATAATTTGGTTCTTTTTCTAATGCTGTCAACGTATGATACATCCGTCCGGAAGTAAGTTGCGCGGGCGACTGAGGAGCAGTGAGAGAGTGAGACAGTGACAATCTGCTAGTGGCGGGTCGTACAAAGGGAGTTTGTGCGTGCCGCCTGCTTTGTGTTTTGGCGCCAACCTGTCTAGCTATCGCGAATCAAAGGGGCCGCCGCCGGCGGCGGCAATCTTTATCGACCGTAGGCTAGATCCATTAGTACTTGTAAGTTCAGATGTTAAAAACATTTTGTAACAATGTATCGAATTTACAAAACTATCTGATTATGGACAATGTTCGGCCACCATTGTTTTTTTTTTAATTATAACTTCAATAATGGTAAGCCCATAGGTATATATATACGCTCCTACAAGGAACAACAGGGTTTTTGTTACATACTGTATGCCAGATTGGTAGCATCACTTCAAGATTTCCTTTTCCATGGCACTGAAACCTAACTGGAGGAAAAACTCCTCTGTCTTACACTCCGGGGAATACCTACTGGCGTGATTTTATTATATGGAATCCTCAAAAAAATATTTCTACATTTCCCTTTCACTTCGCGATGATCGCACAAACATTAACATGTTTATTCCCCGTCTCGCGGCGACGGGAAGCGTTCTAAATCTTAGCAGGCAAAAATGAAGGCTTTGAGCATTCGCCTCACGCCGCACCGATTTTAAGAGCCCTTCGGTCCGACCATTATTATCCTATTTTTCTTGTTCCTCGCTCCACGCTGCCTTTAAACGACCCTTGAAAATTCCTGCACTTTTTTATCCGTCTATCCAGAGGTTTTTGTTAAAATGTTTTGATTTTCAAGATTATAGGTACGTTTTTTAGGTTTTGGGAATCTTGATGAGCAATTTCGAGATGGTGAAAATATTTCTTTGAGAAAGTGTAACTATCTATGTATTATATTGTAAATATACCTTGTTGGGTTTAACCACAAAAAGGTTAAAAACTGATGAGTTTTTGACCTTTTTGTAAATACTATCAAGCGACAAAATAAGTACTTACAGATATATCTGTAGATGTAGTTCACGGCAACTCCAACAATTTGGTAGTCGTTGCAGAACAGGAACTA
The DNA here is from genome assembly GCA_949629185.1 of Apamea crenata. Lineage (NCBI taxonomy): Eukaryota > Metazoa > Arthropoda > Insecta > Lepidoptera > Noctuidae > Apamea > Apamea crenata. The sequence continues at coordinate 473,869 of OX451377.1, forward strand.
AAACCAAAAAAAGTCCTACGGTAAAAAATATTTATCGAAATTCATCACCATCCAGTTATTCGTATTCACGTCAGCAGTTATTGCTTTAACCCGTTCCAATAAACCCGATCCCGATTCAAACTAAACGACGAGCGATCCAACCCTTTATCATAAAATCACGAAAATATTTTTAACCTCAACATCATCTCACATTCATCTCTTGTTGTAAAAAGACGTGCTACTAAGTCAAAGCCAAGTACACTGAAGGTTGTAGGAACTTAACCGTAATATGTAATAACAACGCCTTTTATAAGCGTGTAATATTTTAGGGATCCGCACTGACGGGACACTATTTCTAAGCTTACGCCGCCATCTGTCTATCTGTCACAAGGTATGTATCTCTAGAATTGTAATAGCGACATACTTGAAAATGTCAAGTTCTTGATTTGCAGTATATTAATGGTGTGTCACTATGGTTGCTATCAAGACTTCAACCCAAAGAAGCTGCTCTATCTTCAAAATGGTAATTGGTATAATGATCAAAATCTGAACGTAGCCTTATAGCATAATAAAAAAGAAGATAAACTGTTACCAAGTTATTAATAAACGCGAAGAGTTTATACCAAACATAAACTTTGGACAAATTTATGGTTAATCTAAAAGTTGTACTGGTTGTAACTTTACTCGCGTATATGAGTAAGATTTTTTGGTCGTACGGAACCCTTAGTATGCAAGTTTGAGTCGTACTTATCTGGATTTTTGTGAAAGCAGCACATTCTTTGTGTAATTTCTCCCAGACGAGGGGTATTTTCACGAATGTGGTATAAAAACAACATGAGTGTTAATACAGTCTATATGACGAGAATTTTGTTATTTTAGTTTTTAAATTTTTTTTGTTAGGATAACTGTATGATAACTGTGTGTTTGTTCTAAGTTACTTATGTTGACTTACATTTAAGACTATTTGCTTTTAATAACTTGCTCTGGTCTCGTAAGAGTAGGTAGAACATTTCAATTATTATCAAACGGAACTTTAAATACCTCCTCTTTTATCATCCAAGTTACGTTTTACCTGGTTTAAACAAATTCGTTTAAATAGTATTTTAAACCTAGCTAAGATTTCCACATTTATTTATACATTTTTATTAATAAGTTTTTCTTTTTTTCACAGGTATGTAGCTGTTAATATGTATGATGCAACATAGTTATAATGATATAATGATTGGTAAGTGGAACAGTCTTGTGAATTAGGACATTTAAAACATTGTATGGATGGATTATAATGACTTTTTCTGACAGCAGCTAAATAACGTTATGTTTTGACTTATCATGAAACCATTTCAGGCAATTCTTATTATTAAATTATTTTTCTCGTTATTATACACCACATAATAGCAATTACAAGAGAATAATTTCTTGTAAGCGTACAGTGGGCGGTTTTGTCTTGCGGGGCGGTTCCCAGTAATTCATTTATTGCTAAAAATTCGGCAGAATTTCCACCAACGAAAAGATCCACTGAGTAATTTATTCGACACAAAACAATCCCAATTTGACTCACTAAAGGGAAACACGAACTCCTGAAATTTCATAGGTAAAGGCACTTACTTGGAAAGCAAAACAACATCGGCAAACAACAGAAAGCTTCATTCGCAGTGAAACACTCTACGAAAAACAAAAAGATCTCATCATTGAATTAAAACAAACTGCAACACTTAATCTAAACTCCAGATCTCAAAATTTAAACAAAAGTCTATTTTCGCGAATCTTAAAAAGTTGTGGGCTAAGCGTTGCTCCTTGCGGCACTCCCTTTAATTCTGTGAGATAACGTGCAAGAGGCGAGGGCTGCCCATTGTTATTCCGTCCCGGTGCCGGGCCGAATTGTCCCCAACACCTACACAAAGAATCGCTTGTGAATTCACTCGCAATACTCCTCATTTTATTGTAAATCTGTGACCGCAATGTCGAATGGCCCTTAGGGTTCCTCTGTAGGGTGGATCGTAATAAAATTATGCGCGATTGTGATTGATAGCTACACTTGTTTTAAGTTTTTGAGGACATAATCTACTGGGACTGTAAGTCGTTATGTGCTTTTTTTCTGGTCAAGACTGAGCTTTAGACATTATTAAATAAATTACTCAAATAAAATTAATTCGGTAATTTTGATAAAAATCGTAGCTTGAGGCGTTCTGTAATGAATATGGCTGTGGATTTTTTTATAGCCAGGGGGCGATAGAAAAAACAAATCCACAATAATATTCATTACCAATTAACAAAAATATTATTACGTAAACACAAAATATATAAACAGTGTAACCGTTAACTGCCCACATTTGTTTTTTCTTACCCTAATTGACCTATGTTATAGACACCTAACGTAAATAATAATGATGACACATGATATTCGTAGTATGTTTTAAAAACATAATGGTGTTTGATCATATGGTTCACCCATTTACCCATAATTTTTGAAAAGAAAACATGTTATTATGGTGTCAGAAACAACAGTATTTATCAGGGGAAAGCACTTTCATTTTATGAGTTATTTTCGAGATATTTGGCTAGTTCATGATGGAACAAAGAAAGTCATTAATTTTAGCCATCTAGCAACCAATAAATTAGAAATGTAAGTATTTAGTTAATTTTCTATACAAAGTGTGAAAAAACTATGATTACTAATAAACGTAAAGTACCTCTACTCTGCAGATATTCTATGAAAGCTTTAGAAAGAACCTCCATTTAAAATATAAAATCCAATTAAAAGTAACACAAACGCAACAAGCGACCCGACAGAACCAAGTGAGTGCACCACAATAAGATTAGTCTGAAAAATCTCATTTAAGTAGCGTTAGCTAAAGTGAGCCGCCATGATCCATACTAATTCCACCATACCTAGACGTTCGCAGATATTTCTGCCATAAAAGCAGATTTCTTTTCCAACGCTTCTTTTGTGTGGATAAAGAGGATTATTTTGATAATAATTTACCGTTCTTGTTGGTAATATTGTACGCGTAAATCCTTTTAGTGGCACTATTTCTTTATTTCGACTTTTTATTTTTGTTGGAGCATTCAAATAGAAACGGCTTGTGAATGGATCGCTTTATTTCCGAAATACATACATAGTTGTAGTGTGTGTGTTTACTTTCGAAATATAATGGATTATTTTTGTTTCCTTTGTGTTCGGCTAGACTTATGTGCGATCATGGTTCCTGGAAAATAAATTTCCATGCTTTTGGTTTGATATGTTATTTTATAATATTTTGGCAGTAAAAGAAATACGGACCAAAAAGACAAAATAGTGAAAAGAAAATAATTATTTTGAAATCTTTGTAATATGAATTCATGTCCTGATTCCTGAATCGCGTTCGTTGTTTAATTACTACGAGGGTATGGCTGAATTTGTTTAATTTCCACTGTAATAAAAGTACTTGCTTATATGTAATTTAACTACTCTAAGCAAGTTAGTGTCCCGGACATTGTTGAGTCGTATAAGTGCTTTTGTTCAAATAAACAATGAGAATGTAATACGATGTGTGCATGTAGGAAATACCTCATACTACAGAATGATTATTAGATTTTTTTGAATTTAATGGTCCCGCGTGCTGGAACGACCCACTCACTCCCCTCACCGAGAGGCGGCCGCCACGCCGGAAGTGGGAACATTACAGACTGATTATGCTTATGCTTTTGAATTTACTTAATTTAAACTGAACAAATCGTAATAACAATATACAAGCAAACATTAAAATATATATATTATATAGGAGTATATAATAAGAAACGGAATGACCTCAAATTTTTTAGTTAGAAAGTTCCCAACAGCGAATTTTGATGTCGCGCTCCAAACAAATATAACGGATGAGTTAACAGCAGTATACCTACTTACATAAGTACAAGTATAAGGGAAAGTAGCTACTCAAATATTCGTAAACAACATTCAATCTTCAAAGAACATTATACACAGCTGTTTAGATACAGATAACGCGCTATTTGACCCAATTGGGATAACAAACGTCCTCGAATGCTCTACAGACAAAGCATTCAATTTCGCTGATTTCCTTCAAACTGCAGCACAGAAATATTTCCATACCAACCGTTTGATCTCCATTGATCAGAATAATTTCACTCGGACGTTCGGAAGATGGAAAGAACAATATGAACGGAAAAATGTTATAAGGAATTTTCCCGAACATTTGGGTCGGGTTTAGAAAAGAAACGGAATACGCAATAGTTTTTATGACCGACAACTGTAGTAGAGAGCTTGGGATGTAGTTTAAAAAATTGGTGCGGTGGTTGTTTGTATGTATGAATTCTTGCAAATGTGAACGAATTTAAAAAAAATGCTTGTTTTTCAATAGGCTTGAAATTGAAGAAATCCATGAAGCATAATAAATCTATTGATGTTAGAGATAACAATAAGTTTTAAGATATGCAAACATAAACTATGAACTATGGCTGTGATGACTACGTAGCCAGTTGGTTTAGTTCACGCAAACCGACAAATATTTGGATAACTTACTGATGTTGTATATAGAACAAACAGTCCAGCCTGGACATTCGTGTGTTACAAGTTCCAATGTCAAACATTACCTCAGGTATGTAGCCTATGAATAAAAGCCCAGACTTTTAAATATTGTATCAACTTGAAATAACAATCAATTAAATCATTGGGTAAGATAAATTAGTACGCTGTAGATACCTAAAGCATTTCTCAATCGGAAAGTTTAAACCAACAGAAGAAAAGGTAACGAACTCATTTCCATGGGGAATATTAAATTGGAAGACTCATCAATTCCCATCGATGAATCAGCAGAATCGAATCTACAATTCAGATTGTGTCTTACAAATACAGCTATGTTCGATTGTGATGGGATGACTTAGAAGGTTTTAGTAGAGAGGGATCCTGAGTCACATAAAGGTAGATGGAATTCAATGGGAAATCTTTTTACATGTAGTTATTTTTCTATTATTCAACATAATTATATCGGGGCCTTTGTGTAGATAGGTCCACCCATAATTGATGGCATTTTATTCAAATCAAATCAAATCATTTATTTGCAAAGAATGTAGGTATCGTGCAATAAAGTTGTTATAGAAATATAATGAGCCGGGTATATTCTGCCAGAGTTTTGGCATGCAAAATTTTACAAATAGTGTCAGTATCAGTATCAATGCGATTGAACTTATTATGAAATTTAATAATAAAGAAAATTATTACAATATTATTAAATTATATAAAGATAGTCAAAGTTAAGCACAAAAGTTAAATGATGTCAATAATATTATTTTGTTGAAATGTCACACATAAGTGTAATATGAAAATTATTATCATTCTGGTAATATTTATTTTAGAAAAATATATTTATAAAATATGTTTATTTGTATGTATGTTAGTTCAGTCTCGTAATTTTTGTTTAGTTTTTAAGTGAATTGCTTTTTTGATTCTTTGTATTATTTTTTTGTCTCCTTTGCTCTATGACACGCTGTCTACATCTCTGTATCTATTGTCCTATCTAAGGTATGCTGGAAGAGATTTCTTATGAAATAAGCATCACCTCTGTACCTATTTTTTCTGTTCTGTTTTTCATTGTCTTTTTTTTTTTTTTATTTATATGTGTGTACTTACATAAATGGTAAAATAAATAAATAATAAGAAAATGATTACTTAAATTATTTAAAAATAGTCAAGGCTAAGTAAAAAAGAAGATATTAAATAATGTCAACAATATTATTATGTTGAACTGTCACGCATAGGGTCATTCAAAAATCACTTAACGAATAATAACATTTTTGTATCAAAATAACCTTAAGTTTATTTTTAAATTGTTGAAGGGTGTAATTTTTTATAGTGTCTGGTAGTTTATTAAATATTATTGGACCCATGCAAAGAACACTTTTTCTAAGTAGTGCTGTTTTATAACTACCGACAAGTAAGAGGATTTTGTAATCATTGTTTGAAATCATGATCAAGAATGATGTCCAATCATGTCCATTGACGTATACTTTTCATGTGAACTTTTCCCCTTCTTTATTTACTTACATCTATATAGACTTTATTATTAATTTACTTGTAGATCATATTTATTATTCAAGTCTAAGATTGTATTTAATGTTATTGCATCGTTGGTCTAGTGGTTTCAAGCGGGACCACGCGCGTGCTGAGCAAGAGGTCGTCCTGGGTTTGATTCCTCTCTCCTCTTCTTACATGGGACTTAAACATAACTGGCAAAATGTGAGTGCACTATAGGTACACCTCTGCCTAACCCTTCGGGGTTCACATGAAGTTATCTGTGTTACTAAGTAGGTAAATATATAAAAGGTTAATATGATGAATACATCAAAGAAGTTTGACCTAATTTTAACATAATAAATTCAAATAAAAACCGTAAATCGTACCGATCCTAAAAGAACGTCAATAGAAAAAAGTTTGCCCTATCATTTGAAACTCTCAATCGTCGAGTGAAGAGCCCCACAAAAGTCAGGGCCCTTAAAAAGGGCCGCTGGGGGGCTGTAAACGAAGGGGGCTGTAAACGATGGCTCTATAAAGAGCAACACACTAAAAGTTTATAAGCCGTAAAGTGTAACTGTAAACTTACTGTATTTACAATTACACGATTTATGGATCGTTGGCTATGATTTACATTTTGTTTTTTGAGTCTGTTCTTTATACGTGATTCTGCATAATTATATTATTACTAGCTTCTGTCTGCAACTTTGTACGCGTGAAATTTATTGTTTAAACATAAAATGTATACTTTGACACCCCCCACAGCCACACACAGCGCACTGCTCGCCGGCGTTATTAATTCGTTTTCGCTTGGCGTTCTTTTTGAATTTCTTTTCATTTTGCTCGGCTCCTAGGGGTCTTAGCGCGATATTAAATAGTCTATAACTTTCCTCAAGAATTGGTCTATCAAATGCATTTTTATTTAAATTGATCAGGTAATTCCAGAGTTTAGTGCGTACAAACAACCAAACTCTTCAGTTTTCTTACATTAGTATAGATTAAATAAAAAAAAAGGTGCCCCATCGTGGGTGCGTTCACAAACATTTAAACTCAGATACACAAACAGCCAGACCCGGAACAACTACCTGTAGGCAATACAAATATTTGTTCCGTGCGGGAATCGAACACGCCACACGCAGCGCAGGGATCGCTCAGCCACTGCGCCAACCGTGTCGTCATAGATGACTTAGATACTGTTTTTACGTTGACATAAGTGCTTACTCTTGATAGAGGTCTTTTTCTAGGAGTTGATTGTTTTAAGGCTGACGGTAGCAGAATTAAGGTGAAGGAAACCGTTATGAAAAAACATGGATAGAATCGTCCAAAAGGTCATCACTTATTGATTGTGAAGCATGAAGATATTTACTGAAGGGGGAAGCGCCAGGGTAGTTCAGATAATCTTATTGATTGTGAAGCATGGAGATATTTACTGAAGAAGGAAGTGCCAGGGAAGTTCAGATAATCCTATTGATTGATTTTTCACGAAATAGTAATTCAAAAGGATTATAAATGAACTTAGAGAGTTGTATTGATGATTTTAATTCTGTAAATTCATACTTGTGACGCTCGCGGATCATATTTTGCTGAACATCCAACTTGACACTGACCTGCAAATTGCAAAAAACGTAAGAAAATTTAAATTTCGCGGTTATCTGGCGCATCCCCCTTAATATGTCTTCTGTGTTTGAAAATAGAAGTTTGGCCTGTAGTGGATCAGTTACAAATATAATATAATTAGTTTTGACCTTACTTGACCTTTCCAACTCTGAGTTTAGAATTACCTACTCGTTTCTAAGAACATTGTCAGATCCTATTACTGGCAAGCTAAGTCCAAACTTTTGCGACGAAGCCTTATGAAAGTTGGCTTTGAAAATAACCTCTGGTTTGAATAGAAGGTAAATAAAAAGAATAAAAGTGGGAATGCATGAGAGAAACCTTTAGTCTTTATTTATTTTTCTTTTATGCAGTTGTAGGGACTCTTGTGAACTTCTATTTAAAAGTAGTTTACAGCTTTTGCTAACGAGGAAAATCGAGTGGGTTTAGCAAAATACGAGCCACTTTTGTGTTTTGTCCACGAGAATAAGTTGACAAAATGATTATGTCGGTCAAAGATTTACTTAATTACCAAGATTCTTGCCAAGCTAAATAATACTGATTCTATTGTGACGTTTAATTCATTAAGCTTGTTTGAAATATTACTTTTCATTATTTTGCAATGAAAAATAATATTTTCTTCGCGCTTCCCATTTATGGAATCATATTCACCTTTTAGACAAAATGGACCAAATTATAAGGCAAACATTAACTTCGATTTTAAATGTGGCCTTGGACGACCGAGCTTGGGCACAAGCCACTCTTCCCATTCCCGGCCTCGGCGTCCGCAAAATTTCTAGTATTAGTTTACCGGCTTTCATATCCTCGGTCCAAGCCACTGAGAAATTAATCAGGAAAATCCTAGCCTCCACACTGATTAATTTTGATGTGCCCTGCTTCACTGAGGCTATGGATGCCTGGAGACTTGCTTGCCTGAACTCAGATCTACCCGATAATCCATTTTCCCAGAGACGGTGGGATGAGCCGCTCTGCAGAGTAGATCAGGATAATTTACTTAACACGTCTGTTACTACTGCGGAGTGTGCGCGCCTGCTGGCTGTGGGTAAATGGGAGTCGGGTCTGTGGCTTCATGCACTACCGTCGTCGAACATAGGCACTTTATTCGACGACAATACTTTCCGCCTCGCTGCTTCCTTACGACTAGGAGCACCGTGTTGTTCTCCCCATCGCTGTCACTGTGGCGAAGTTGTCAACAGCTTCGGACACCACGGCCTGTCTTGCAGCCGAAGTGCGGGTCGCTTAGCGCGGCACGCAAACATTAACGACATCATTCGACGAGCTCTTGTCACCGTCGGCGTTCCAGCTGTATTAGAACCCAATGGTTTGGCACGCGACCATGGCAAGAGACCGGATGGCATGTCTTTATTTCCATGGAAGGTGGGTTGGCCTTTAGTGTGGGATGCAACTTGTGTCGATACTCTTGCGCCATCCCATCTTCCAGGGTAGGCGTGCTGCGCTGGTGCTGCTGCTGCGGCTGCGGAAAACCTCAAGTGGCGTAAATATAATAACCTAATTAATAATTATATTTTCGAGCCGTTTGGGGTTGAAACCCTCGGGCCGTGGGGTCCGAGTGCGCATGGTCTTTTTAAGGAAATTTCGAAAAGACTGGTTGACACTTCCCAGGACCCAAGGCCTGGTCTTTACCTTGGCCAGAGGCTAAGCATTGCCATACAACGTGGCAATGCCGCCAGTGTCTTGAGTACATTACCAGTCGACAGCGATGCGGATGAATTTTTCGACGCTATATTTTAGTTTGTAAATAGTTTTAGTTAATTTAGGATATATATTTTTTATTTTAGTGTTATCTTATAAAGAAATAAATCTAGCTACTGACGGACTAAAAAATAAATGAAAAATATTGAAACAAAACCGAACAATATTTTCTAAGACAAATTTATACAACAATACCTTTCATCCCTTAACCCCAATTAACAACTACCCTCAAACCTCACAAAACGAAACAATCGAAAAATACCTTTCTAATAGTCTTACAATTGTGTCCCGTGTTGGGCGCCAGTCGTATTTTATTGGCGCCCAGCATGGGACTTGGTCGTGGGTATTCGAAACAAAAGGGGAGATGTATAGGGTCTAACTAACTGCTTGTAGTATCGCTAATTGGCAAGTAATTGGCCCTTATAAGCTACCCACTGAAGGGTAATAGATAGCGTAATTGTATTGGGTGTATTTGTAAGTAGGGTGAGCTTTTGTTTAGAAGAATTAGGAAGGTTTCGGTTTTTGTTAATAATCTAATTTAGTTTAGAATGTCTGCTGTCTTACGGTAAGTAAGTTTGTTTGTTGTACGGATTAAAAATTGTTATAATACGCATCGAGGATACTACAGTAATATGAATTTTTATGCTTGTATTTTGCAGGCTCATATCTTTCCAGATTTCAATATATGTGCTCTATCAATATTTATTTCGACATTCTATGTACAAACGGTTTACAAAAACATGCAATAATAAATCAAAAATATTATTTAAATAAAATTCCATACGTACTGACTGCAAAACAGATAATTATCAGGCTCATGATATTTTTACCCTGCATACTTAAACATTTTGCTGATGATAGTCATTATAAAGCTAAAAGGTTATACAAACGATGTTTCAGGTATAAATATCCTCAAACCTTCTACGAAAATCTCACAAAAGATAGATCAGCTTTAACAAATCAAAAGAAAAAGGTCTTCCCCATAAAAACCGTCGAGTGCAGACATGCAAACGATATCGTTCCTTAACGCGAGAACCATTCAACGAACCGTTAGGGTCCCAATAAGAAGTACTTACAGATGATCGTACGACACCCTTACTAACGATCGGTAACTGTTGAGAGACAGTTTTGTGAAGCATATTAGAGTGGCAATGTACGGCAACACATTCGTTAATGTATGATAGAAAAGCAGTCGATTCTGAACTTTGTGAGCTTGGGTCTAAGGTTGAAAGTTGGATGTGTTGATAACTATACAACGGTGTTTGGATGAGTATCTTTTTATATCACTCTCTTTAAGACTACAGTAATGAGCCCCTTTTATTTCCAAAAGAAGTTTTAATTATGTTATAAAAAGATAATTTTTCCTTTTTGCTGCCAACTTTTCCTTAGATTGGCAAAATTTGTAACGTCTAAAATTAATTTTATGTGAGTGAATAAAGACGGGTCGTAAACTTCATTATCACTCTTTATTTTAAAGAGATAGGCTGAGAAAATATTATAGGGACGGCCATATTATGACTGACAGTATTTTTTCATGACTGGCAAGTTTAAATAAGGCCGCGTGAACCCTTATTCCAAGCGATTTAATCTATAGCGTTATATTCCAAAAAGGTGCGTCCAGACAGTGGGAGGCATGTGTCACAAATTATTATTATTTTAATGTCAGACGTGTCAGTCTGAGTACATCACGTGCCTGACTTACCACTCGAAGCACATATCTCGTTCGGTCTAGAGACACCAAATTTACTTTACATACAAATTCCCCACGCGAAAACGCGTTTTTATTGAATTTGTATGAAAAAATCACGTGGCGGCGCTAGTGATCCGCCTACGTGGGACTGGATACATGGCTGAGTAACTATTGCATCTTGCCAAATCCTTATACCTAATATTGTTAGATTAATATCTCCTGTTTACTCCAAGCATGCCCTAATAAGGAAATCGGATTAGCGTAATTACAGTTCTAATTAGCAAGTACATAGGTAATGATGGTGGAATCCTAGGCCTATATCTAATCTGCTAATAATGGCGGTGGCTGCAAATTGCAGGACGCTTTGTTCGTGTCCTAATTATAGTTAGAGTGAGCATATGAAAGCGAGAGCATTCATTGAAGACTTATCTAGGTTCGGATATATTGGATAAATTAATGATTGATCTCTTTGTTTGCTATTCGTCATTATTTTAATTATATTCTCGGCAGTATGTACTGTAGCTTCCCATTTTTTTGTTTACCCAATACCCACTGGTGGGCAAAGGCCTCGCCCAAGTCCTTCCAGGAACTTCTTTTCCGCGCCACCTCGCAGCAGTCCTCGCGGTATGCATCCAGGTCATCAAGTTTTTGAGAATATCAGTGTTCATCGTGACCTTTGGTAATTCATTGGTGACAGTGGAAAAATACTCTTTGCCCTGAAAAACGTCACAGAAAGAAAGTGACTTTGATTCGAAAATACAACTATCTTATAGCGTTTTGGTTGTAATTAATTATCACCCATAGATATGAATATAGGGTGTTCCCTTGTTTCGCAGACAGAAATGTCGTTTCGCAGCAAATGCAAAATATGTATAATATTTGGCCCTTGTATTTTTATTTCGAATATTATTGTTTCAACGACTATTTACTTGAATGAAACATATTACACAGAAACACAATTTAATGAATTTTATAATCACATTTTTATATTAAACAAACTTATCAAAGAGTAGAATTTGTTTTTCAAATATTGTTTGTTCGGTGTATTTTTCCATAGTATTTTATTTCAACCAAAATGTAAAAATAGACGTTATGCTATCCATAATTTTATAAATAAATATCCTATAAATATTTGATAAGATTAATTATACGTTTAATAAATATATATACTCAAAGTGTTTTAATTTTTTACTGCAAGTGTGTCTTAATAATAATTGCTATAGATTTCAGTTTTATATTATGCGTTTATTTCGAATTTCCATGTACCAGTACAACAATGATTATAGTCTTAAAACTAAGAACGTGTATTCTGCGACACGAGTATATACAATTTTAAAATTGTTCTGTAGCGGTATCTACAACGCCACATGCGAACAACGCGTCATACTGACGTCACGCATATCCTGCATCTCGCAAGCAGAGTTTACCGTGCAATTACCATCAGCAACTTCCCAACATCAACCGTCGGGCAGTTGACCGCCAGACACAACACCCCAGACGGGTGTTGGAGGATCCTCCCTTTTCTATGAAGGTTGAGTGAACTTTACACCCTGTTCCTCATACCTCTATAGTTCGAATTTACAGATCTATTGAAAGTATCTAAAACAAAAGATTCACATAGGAATGCCAAGCCATCAAATCTCATCTGACGAGGTCGTCACCTTTCGGCAATAATCGGGAAACTTCGGTACGGTCACGGGCAAAATTAAACTGTCCGGGAACCGATTGAGTTAATTGGAAGGGTGCGAACCGATCCTGATTCCTGAAGAACTGAAGATAATACGATGACGGTGTCATTACTGCTGGATTTGTGCTTTCGGAGGCTTTTTATAAATAGGCGGACATTGTGACTTAAGATTTTGAAATAGCGTGATGGGTTTCCAAACCGATAAAATCCATTTAAAAATCTGCTTAACATAGGCTTTCCAATGACCGAACAAAAGTGAATTACTTATAACCCCCATGCTTATCAGACTTGCTATCTATTTTTCTACCGGAACGTCGCTGTTGCTGATCCTCTAGACATGAAATCATAAACCCTTATCACCTTTGACGACTCCCAACACCCATTATCCTTTTCGATAATCCACATTGACCAAAAAAATAAAACTCAGCTATTAAAATAGGTAGGTACTTCATCATCTGCCTAGCCTTTTCCCAACTATGGTAGGGTCGGCTTCTAGTCTAACCCGATGCAGCTGAATACCAGTATTTTACATGGGGCGACTGCCTATCTGGACTCCGCAACCCAGTTACTGGGTAAAACGATATTTCGTCGATTCGTCAGACTGGTTGTCAGCCTTTCGGGCTTCTGACCACCCGTAACGACTGTCAAAGATCTACGAATGACAGCCGGGACCAACGGCTTAACGTGCTTTCCATAAGAGGTCTTGTTACAAAGATGGTCACCCATCCACGGACCAATTGCGGCAAGCATAGCTTAATCTGATGGATCGACCCGTGTGTCTGTTATAACTAAGCCACAAGCCCATGTTCAGTATAACCTTTACATCTAAATACAAGTACATAATGAAGAAACAAACATTATCATAATAATTTAATACATCATTTACGTCCAATCACAAACAGTGCCATTTATCGAATCCATCGATTCATTAACTCAACATCAATCAAGGTCTTGTAATCAATAGCGATGGCAGACAGCTCAACCACGAGATGGTAAGTAGAAGGTCCGTGCCCTTTATAATGTTTGCTAGACTATACTTTTATTTGTAAATATAGCTTCGAGCAGCGACTTCCGTCCACTGGGGACTCAACTATACCATACACAATGATACAGCATACCCTATAACACTCGGCAAAAGTGTACTAGTAAGTTCTTCCAGAGCTTGCCTTTAACAAACCAACAATAGTACCTCTTTATAATAATAGTTTAGATGAAGAAAATAAATAATTATTGCAGCCAAGAATGTTGATAAGTAAACTGAAGAGTTTTGCAACAGTTCCCGGAGATGCACTATTATGACTTGTGGCAGCCAGACCAATGTTCCAAGGATCAAGAAGAGGGGCTTTTACGATTCTGTGACATTGATATGATATGAGAGTGGATAATAAGTGGACGCTTCTATGTTACACTGGGAGGATTTAAATATTTTTTTTTATCTTTGCCCGATGTACTGTCCCACCGTTGGGCAAAAGCCTCCCCCAAGTCCTTCCAGAAACTCTTTTTCGAGATCTCAGTATAATCCACAATATTATTAAAATCAAAACATTTAGGGTTTATCACTTACCAAACTGGTTAAATTGATCTTCGAGTTAGCCATATAACCACAGAATCTGTCGAGATTGGGTATTCTGCAACACCTGCATAGTAACCCTTAAAGATAGGGGGTAAAGGCTAATAGGCTCTTTGAGGCATCGTCTCCAACGTCTCACATATCGGCCATCAATCTGATCGGATTGGAAGGAGATCACTTGAGCACTGCCATTCATTTGCATACGTACCTACTGTACTTTCTATACTCAGGGGTACAGAAAATAAAACAATTCTGGTGTACTGACAAGTAAAAGAGGCAAAATAAAAGCTTTTTTACGCTGTCTAAAGTGTACGTCACACTTATTAAGCGATATTTCATAATTTAATGTAGTAACTTGACAAATTAATCAAACCAGCTAAATATTTGACAGCTATTTGCGATGATGCAAACTTTCAAAATGTACCCTCTTAAGTCACATTAGACCGCAATGTCAGAAGGTCTGACCTTTAGCTATAATAATGAAATAGGACCAAATGAAAGATGAGAGCAGTGGTGGCCCAGTGGTAACAGCCGCGCCTTACGGGTCGTAGGGTAGAACCCCGACAAGCGCTTTACTTTGTGTAATTTTTTAGTCACTACTGCTCTGAAGACGGTGAAGGAAAACATCGTGAGAAAACCGGCATCTCCTAGAACCCAAAATACGAGTACATTCGACATCTACCAACCCGCACTACGCCGATGTGGTGGATTACGGCCCACTCTCTTTCACAGAAAGGAGGCCTGTGTCCCAGCAGTGGGAACAAAATGGGCTGATTATGCTAAACAATAGATGGATAGATTGGGGAAAAGATAATTTAGCTAGAAAGGGGGGAATACTGTGATAATATCTAAAAGAGATGTGGGGACGGAAGAAGGCATGCTGCGATGACCCCATATTTGAAATAAAGGCAAGTGATACTGATGATGTCAAAAGACCAGCAAAAACCCTTTAAACTACAACGTGGTAGACTCAGACGATGACACCCTGGTGTCGTCGTCTGAGTAATGTCACGTTCATCCTGATGGACGTGACATTTCCAGAACTCAAACTCAAAGTATTTATTTCAATTAAACCATTTACAGGCAGCTTTGAACTGTCAAGGAGTCGGTCAGTTAGGAAGATGAAACTAGATGCCTATTCCAAAAAAAACTGTCGTTACTAGAGTTAGAAGGAACCGTATTTTTATGTTTTAAAATACGTGTGTGCACATGGCATATAGGACGCGCCATAATGATGTGTCATTGAATTTCTCAAATCTCTCAAAAATATAGATAGGTACTTCGCAGCTGTTTTTGTTGAAAAGCATGATATTTTAAAAGTTATCAATGGCAATGAAACGTCGGAAATATCTTCCATTGAAAACAACTTATAAAATGGCGAATGACTTTGAAATCGGCACAATGTAGGTACTCAGAAAATATCTTTCATAAGTCTACCATATTTTTAGGTCAAATTCAACTGTAGCCTGTAAATAATAAAGTTGAATTTTCTTTGTCATAATGAAAAGCTACATTATGCTGTAATATTCTTTTGGAATAACAACAATTGTTTGCTGAAGGGGGAGATTGGGCTCCAGAGTCGGTGATACCGTATCAATTACAGTTATTAATTTTGCATTTCATCCCGGTCCGTTGTTCCCTCGCTTCCTCGGAATAATAATAATTATTTCTGGGAATAAACCCTTTATTGTATTGTCAATTTATAAGGTCATGTTTGAATATAAGATTACTTTTGTCAATTATTTTTGGATGTAAAGAAAACGTATAGATTACTATTGAAAATAAACGATGATTAAAATAAGAATCAATTACTGATTTGGAGCGAGTTGAATAGAAAAGATCAAAGGGAAAATCGTCATTAATATCAAACTCGCTAGAGTAAGATGATTTTAGGTGATCACAGTACGTTATAAAAGACTTCTGAGCATCCACCACAACCCAGATACTGGGTAATACGATAATATTATCTCTGGCGAGAGTGGTTGTCACACTTCCGGGCTTCTAATTCTCGTAACGACTGTCAAAGATCTACGAATAACAGCCGGGGCCAACTGCTTTACGTCTCGGTATTAGATGAATAGTCACCCATCCACGGACCGACATCGGCAAGCGTTGCTTTACCTTGAAGATCGACCATGCAGCTGTTATTATCTAGCCACGAGTCCTTCCAAGTCAAAACTAAGCACAAAAAAAAACAAAATACAATCTGACACAATTACATTATCCCACGACAACATATTAATAAAAATCATGTCACGCCATATAAGACAAGAAAACCCCGATTTTGTGGCTGAGCACGTCGACAGGCAGCGGCCATTTGTCATGAGACTAATGAGGTGCGAGAGTGTGCAGACGAGCAGGTAGGGTCACGCCGACCTATCGCACGGTGATGTTATTTTAAATTGTATTTTGTTTACGATTAATTTGCTTAAATATTTTCAAACCATGTTTTTGCAATTATAAATAACTAGCGACGCGCCCCTGCTTCGCCGTTTTACCACTTGATAAAACATCGAGATTTCGAAACCTACGCATAGGCGTAGGTTTCAAAATCTCGATGTAATACTAATTTGGCTAGGCTATATATAGGTAGGCTATAGAGCCTACCTATATATAGCCTAGGCTATAACTATACTATAACTATATATAATATATGCAGGTATAGCTATAGCTATACCTGCATATATCTATATGTAGGTTTAAAATCTAAAAAAATAGTTTTTTATTTCTCTATTATTTGTAGGTTTCATATTAGTTTTTTTTATTTCTTTATTATATTTAGGTTTCATTTTAGTTTTTTATGCTCATAAAACTTTCGTATTCAATTCTCTAACTCGTGGTGAAAACCGCATCAAAATCCGTTGCGTATTTTAGAAAAACAACGACGAAGACAATACTTTCATGTTGCGCCGACCGCAAATAAGTCGGTATAAAGACAGGACAGGTACTTGTTAAAAGAACACCGCGGGTGACCGCCCATCTCATGGAGATTGATTACTTAGACAAAACTGGTAAAATACTCGCATCGGACTGCCTCGTTAGTTTAGTGGTCATGGGGCTTCGATTCCCGGGACGAAAAAAATGTTATTTAGATTTTCCATCTGGAATTCCTCAGTAGTAACCTGGGGTCTGGAATTATGTCCGGTTGATGTAAATAAACTCACCCCAATTACACGGGACTTAAACATAACAGGCGAAATGTGATGTACTATATAATAAATCGATACACCTCTGTCTATACCTTCGGGGAATAAAGGCATATTGTTATATTTTCTTGATTGTTTATACAGCAATTTGTTACAAAGCTAACTGTCAAACACAAAGAACATAATATTCATTCCCCTATCCTTCTTCATTGTTAGGAGAAGAAACTACTCACATTAACAATCCTGCAACAGAAACCTTTATGGAAACGCCAGCAGCACCCATCTCCCGCGTGTCCCAAATTAATACAATCGGTTGCTAAGCGGTTGCACCCAACTGGAAGCAATTACAACGAGTCGCTGATTCGAAAAGTTTCCCGATGTAATTTTGTTGAGCCGAACCGGTTTTAAAAGCGGTTAGTATGTGTTTAAAGGTTTGAATACGGGTTAAGTTAATTCTGTGTTTTGTTGTGATTTCATTAGGAGTAGTTTTATGTAGGTTTAAATGTCAATCTTGGGCGTGTGAAGTTTGAGTCGAAAAGTGGGACTTTCAGGTAAGCACCACATTGTGACTGTTCTTTACCCTAGGCTGATAAAATTTTCGTTTTTCCTTTTTATGTGAAACTAGCTTCTGCCCGCGCCTTCGCCCACGTGGATGTCGAAAAGGATAAGAAGTATGTCCTTTCCCAGGATGCCATCTATCTTTTTGGCATCTGCTGGCAGGCAATTTTATCGAAATCCGTTTAGTGGGTTAGGCGTGAAAATGTAGCATACAGACAGAATTTATAATTTTATATAGTATAGCACTTTGCCAGCGACTTCGTCCGTGTGTACTTAAAATTTTCGAAGCCGTATGTTTACGATCTTTATCATTTATTTATTTAATTCGGGTTAATTTTAAAGTTCCCAGATCAAAAATGAATGATTTTGAAATAAACCTTGTCGTTCCCTTTTACCACGACAGGCTTTGTTTTTAAAAAAAGCGTTTGTTACTTTCCCATTGTATGACTTAAAGATTATTTATACCTATTTTCAAGTTAATGGAAGCAAGCAGTAAAATCCACCCCTTAAACTTTATTACCCTTTTCCACCTCGGTAAAAGACGATTTTTGAAAAACCCGTACCGAGTTTCGAGTTAATCCGTATTAACTTTTTCACCCTCTAAAAAAATCCTCACAGAGGATTCTGTGAGGATTTTTTTTAAACTAAAATCTGTATTAATTAATGAGGCAAATATTGCCAAGTATCAAGTTTATTAACCTAATGAAGAAGAGTTTTCATATAAACTGTATCCCCGCTTTTCACCCCCATAGGGTCCGAATTAAAAAAAAAACGTTTAGGATTTATTCATAACTTGACTCAAAGATTATTTATACTAATTTTCGAGTTAATCAAGTCATGCAGTAAAATCCTCCCCAGTAAAATTGACTACCCCTTTTCAGCCCGTCAGGGGTAATTTTCGAAAAACCCTGAAACACATTATTCTTCACTTTCGATCCTAGGTATAAATACTGAGTTTCGAGTTAATCGGTCTAAAATTCTTCTATACAAATTTTGAAACCCCCCAACCCCTTTTTAGGGGGTAGTTTAGAAAAACATAAAATGACAAACTTCATAATTTACTTAGATTAGTATTGATGCCAAATTTCAAGTTTATTAACTTAAGGAATAAGATTTTCCATACAAACAAAATCCCCCCATTTCTCCCTCTTAGGGCTGGAATTTAGAAAAACCCTTTCTTAGTGGATACCTACTCTTCACGAAGAACACACCCTCCAAATTGCATGTCTCTAGGACCACCGGTTTAGGCCGTGCGTTCATGTATCAGTCAGTCAGGACTTTGAATTTTATATAATTATATAAATGTATAGATATCAGTATTTGGATCGGTCCCCTTTCTAGATTACTATATAAACCTGACTTTAATTACATTATTTCGGTAACAAGCCGATGGCTTTCAAAGCGGCTTTTAAAGCATTTCGTTTCTCTACAGCCTATAGACGACTTTCAACAGGATTGACATAAGGTTTTCAGTAGTAAGCTACTGAAAACCTTATGTCAATCCTGTACACAAGTGTGACATAAGTGTCAGTCACATACATTTTAGATTTTTCCATCATTGTTATTTTTGATAGAATGTTATTTTTTGATGGTAAGTGGGTTTCCACCATCCATGGACAATTATTTGCAATACTAAAATCATCGTTGCCATTCCGGAGACAACGCTAAAATGTCTTATGTGCCTGTGTTTACACCACACATGGTATCAGTGCTGTGCAAACCTTAACACAGCGCCTCGGTGGCTGAAATAGTTATGGTGGTAGTATTTATTGAGTCAAACGATGCACACAAAGAGTTCTACATAAGGTGTAGATTTTATAGCCTTGAAATAAGGAGACTTCATTTTAATTCTTCATTTCGCATCGTATCGCATTGCCACGTAATTCAATACAAAAAAACTCGGGCGGCCCTTCAGTAGTGTGCGATAGGTTCAGATAAAATGTTTGAAAATGATAAAGAAGGATTTATGTGTAGCGGAGCCGAAATATGCGTCAGCCTTTAAACCACTATCTCAAACTTCCCTTTCACCGAACCTTTACCTGAGACATCAATCGATCTCCTCAATCATTTGAACACGCTCCCTCAAATCACAAGAACACATATCTATAGGTATCGTTGGCAATCTAACTCCAATATCAGGGAGAGAATAATTGACAAGCCGCAGTTACCAGTGGTATAGTTTGTAGTAACGAGATTGTGGGGCCTGGAGGGCCAATCAGTAGAATATGCAGGAGGGGTGGTAAGCCATGATCGAATAGGACATGGAGTATATTTGAGTGAGGTTATGTGTCGTCAATATTAAGGGAAACAACATCACGCCTGTGTGTTGTGAAAGGTTAGGCAGAGGTGTATTTATACATCAACATTTTCAGTTATGTTTTACTTTCCCCATCTGCCCCCTTTGAGCTTGCCACTGGGGTGGTGGTTGGCACCAATAGGTGGCGCTTACCGCCCCGGTGGTCAATGGTACCTATTTAGTTTCATCTGTCCCCTTCGTAGTTATAGTACCTACTTATTCGCATTTAGTATTGGACATTATAAATAGAAAAAATAAAACCACTGGATATCATTAGCAATAAAAATTAAATTTAATAATGGCATACACTGTGAACTTCATTTAGAGAAACACATTTAAAAAAAAAGCAAATATGCCTAACGTTGATATTCTGCTGGATCCTGGCAGTGATATTCAGGTGTCGAGCAGACAAATTGGTGTAAATAGATTGATATAGGTATATAAACTTACACATAATAATGAAATCTCCATATTTTGCCAAGCCCTAAAACCGTGCGAAGCAGGGGTGCGTCGCTCTACTACACGGGCGACGTAAAATAGTTCTTACTAGTAAGCTATAAGAAGAACTTCTTTTAATTTTAAGTTCTTCTAAACTTCACAATGGATTTCGATTAGGTTGTCCGATCACTTAGAGAATTTATCCCGGAAGGTTTATGTGTATAGTACATTACATAATACGTAACGGAGATATAACACAGAAATAGCCACATCAGTAGACTGCACCCATGCGAAGCATGGGCGCGCGGCTAGTATTATGATAATAAAAAGTACAATCAAGTGAGCATCCTCTGCTACAAATTAACCCTTTTACAACAACCCTAACGAAGGAAGGAAATAATATAGTAACCCTTCTACAACCCCCTTGTAAAATGATGATGACTGATCCTTCTGATATAAATGTTTAATTATTCCAAGTAATAAACCTCTGCTAAGAAATAATCGTGATCCAGACCAAAACCTAAACTTCTGGCCAATTTGGCCTGTTCGTGTGGACAAAAAAAAACACCAAAAGAAAAATACAATGGGGGATTGCACATCCCACCAATACCTGGTGCGAATGCAGTGCTCCTGAACAAGCCATGTCTCTTATGTTGGCGTGCCCAACGTGTCCATACACCTGCACTTCCGAGGACCTTCAAAACGCCACTCATCCCGCGAGTGGCGTGGCCACCTACTGGGCCGAGCTCATAAATTATAACATAGTACATTTATTTACCATCGGCTCGAAATGAAGAAAAAGACCGTAACTGGAAAAAACTGGGTGTACTGTACCCTTCTGTCTACCCTGTTCAGGAATACAGGCGTGGTGTTATGTTGTCAACTAATTGATATACCCGGCTTATTAATTCTTACCAGCATCTCACCACTTCAGCTAACGAAAATTTATTCACACCCTTCTAAATTATTCAAAATTTTTCACTCCCCTCCTAAAATGATTAACTCCACCGAGCGTATTAACAAACTACAACAAGTTTCAATTCTCCCCTCCGCAGGGAGGTCTGGGAGGTAAACTGTTACCTTTTCAGAGGCAAAGTTGAGGGAAAACTCTGTTAATATTGAACAAGTAGGTACTGTGATAGATTATGCACCTGTGGTGGGGAATAATGGATGGAGCGTCTTGGTGGAGTGCTGTGGATTTGTATAAGAATGTGTGCTGATCCGAAATCTGTTTGACAATGAGACAAAGGCGTTCTCACTAGATCTGTAGTTAAGAATCAGTCAGGGACATTATTTGTTAAGTTAATTAGCACGCTACGTCAATTTGCCGTGTTATAATTTTGGTATGCTCATAACCATTTCATGCAACTGTCAAAGACTGACTGACAGTTGTGATTAGAATATACGGGCAATTTAACTTGTTTAATTTGTTTGACAGGATATATAGAAAGAAAAATAAAGAAAATACGTTTATTTCCGACAAACATGATGCAGAGAAAGATCCACGCAAAACGTCCATCGCCAAGCATAATGCTACGACCCTATACGAGACAGAGCACCAGCGCTGGTTTTCAGCGACAGCCGGTGTTTACGTGATGACGTCAACCAGTGCAGGATATAATGTACTTTTATAGACAAATTTTATTGGTAGTCAATTTACAACAACAGCATAATCAGCCTATAATGTTCCCACTGCTGGGACACCGGCCCCATCTCGGTGAGAGGGCTGTAATCTACTACACGGGCCCAGTGTCGGTTAGTAGATGCCACATGACTTTGAATTATTGGTTCTAGGACATGCCGGTTTCCTCACGATGTTTTCTTTACCATTTTGAGAGCTGCGGTAATGAAATAATTCAAACAAAGTAAAGCGCCTGTCTAGGTTTAAACCTACGACCTACATCTCGTAAGTCGCAGCCGTGACCACTAGGACACAACTGCTCAAGGCAATTTAATTAACATTAATTTCTCTGACTTTGCATGAAAGGCCCCTAAGGAAAAGAAGAGCAGTAAATTGCACAGCAATTTTCACTTAAATAAGTTAAAGGTTCAACAAAGTTTTATGAAGAACAAAATTGCACAACCCAACCTGCCTGAGTGAAATTCTTTGCATGCTTTTCTTTTAGTACACACTGTTACCCATTAAGCTCGATTCAATCTGTCTAGCTTCGTTGCAACTATGTTGGGGTCGGCTTCCAAGCTTTAGCATGGCATTTTACATGGAGCCTCCACAACCCAGTTACTGGGTAACACGATACTGCTTGACAAGACTGGTTTTGATACTTTTGGGCTTCTGACTACCCGTAACTCGATTGAGACTAATAAACATAGGTGTTTTTTTCAAACATGAGAGAAAATTATTATGTTTAAATTTTTGTATTGCGCTTTTTAAAGCCTTTTGCACCTCTTTATACACGTGCAGCCTATGGGTTTCCTACACACGAGCGGCTTACAGTGCCCTCCGTGTCCAGTACAAAAACGCGTTCAGAGCGGTGTTGGGGCTGCCCCGCTGCTGCAGTGCCTCGGGCATGTTTGCGGAAGCGCTGACTGTTTCCACACCACCATGCGCAAGCGGTGCGCGTCCTTGGTGCGCAGGGTGCGGGACAGCTCCAATACAGTTCTGGCCATGATTGCCGGGAGATTTGAAGGCCCGTATATCGGACACTGCTGTAGCAGGCATGTTGCTAGCTGTGTCCGATAACATTTGTCTTGTGTGTGTGTATTTAAGTATTCTGGTAGTTGTATTGTTGTTGCTTTTGGGTTACTCGAAATATGCTTTTTATTTTGTTTATTTATTTATAATCTTGAAGATTATGGCTGACAGGGTCATCTCCGCTGTGGAGGTCCATTTTAATCTACATTTTAATTTTTTTTTGTGTAATATTGTTATGCATGATGTACTTACCTATGGATCCTTGATATCAGATTTTTTTTTATTGATCTTGGTCATTAGCAATATCATTCAATTATTTTTCTAATTCCGAAATTGATCTCTCTTAACAATACTATAATTTTTATTTATTTTCAAAAAAGTGAGGTACATACAATCTGTTACAATAAAGATAAAAATTATACAATTTAGGGGAAAAAAAAAACAAAAAGATTTACAACAGAATTGAACCTGGTGTCCTAGCTAGGTTACATGGTAACCTGTATTAAGGTTCGCCAGCCCAGGTTCCCACTTAAGGAATACAAAAATCCAGTAGAATAAACTACAATAACAATAACAACGAACGATGAGACACTTAATTGATATCATGCCCTGCGTGTCCTGTCAGCAGCACGTTACAGGAACTGATGGGCGCTGGTGATGGAGCCAAACAAGGGGCCGAATTCTGGCCCGAGTCGATTTAGATTGCTATCGACACGCTCAGAAGAAGAAGAATAACAACGAACAAACCCAATAACAAACTGACTTACTAAGTAACATCTAATTTGATATCGAAAACAATTTGGAACAATTTCTCGAACATACTTCTCTGAGTTGTTCCGAAGTCTACATGCGAGTGTACTCTAAGTTTGGCCAAGTGTATTATTGAGAGCGGTGTGTTAGCTGGCTTGCTATCATCATGCCATCTGTTGTGTGTTGCTAGAACTTTGATACATTGAATATTAATGTTGGGGAACATTGTTATACTGCTCGATCTTATGCTAAATTGTCGGGAAAGTTAGGAGGCGGTTTTGATACAGAGGCTATAATTAAGGCATTATATTATATTGAGTAGAAAAATCGATAAAAAAATACTAGACACAATAAAAGCAAGAAGATTAGGTTCTAGTGATGCATAAGAATAAACTGTTATTAGACCAAAGGGAACAAGAGCAGAAGAGGGAGCAGTTCTACATGAAATGATGATTTAGATAACACACAGGCACAGGCCTCCTCTCTGTGACAGGGAATGGGCTGTAATGCACCACGCGGACCCAGTAAAGGCTAGTGGATGTCAGATGTCTTCGAATGATTGGTTCCCTCACGATGTTTCCCTTCACCGTTTTTTAAAGTACACAGACAGACAGACATACGTCTAGGTTCGAACTAACGGACTATAAGCAGGTGGTGGCCGTATCCACTAGGAAAAGAACTAATAATGAATTCAATAAAAAATCTTAAATTTATTCATTCATTCACTGACATACAAAAGACAACGCATAGCTGCCTAAACCGCAGGATCAAGAAGCAGCACAGCAGTTCCTTATATAAGGAAGGTGAGCACTACGGAAGGATTTATGAAAGATCATCCCCTAAAGAGGGAATAGGGGATGAAAGTTAGTAATTTTTGCCTATGGGAAATCCCATCGGGCGCATGGCTTGTAGATAAAATAACTTAATACTGTTTAAAAGACCATAACACAATGACCATGTGCACAAAGGGACCACTTAACCTAAAAAGGGAGAAAGAAAAATCAAGAATACATACATTAAAAAAGTTCCCAACAAAATCGATGTTCCCCTAAACGCCTCCCTTTATAATACGAAAAAAAAGTTGTGAAACATTTTGTCAACCGTAATTGTTCGAGATCCGCTTCCGATACCAGTTCCGAATGTTCGGGAATTCAGAATAATGTCGTACAAGTTGAAAGTCAAAAGTGAACAAGAATAACTTTGTTTAGGCGCCACTTAACGGCTGTAGTGGTTTTGAACTTTTCGCTCATGAGCCAAACACTTGGCTTAGTGGCTAATTGTTAGATTAACAACTTCATTACTACCAACTTTTCTTTTCACATTTCGTGGAATTGCCGGTCCCTAGATTTTCCTATTCCTGGTTTCACCATTTGCTATTTTATCAGATTATACAGCGTGTATCAGAGATGTGTGGTCATTTATGTAAGGTTGTAGCACACACCGTCAAACTGAACAACTTTCTCCATGGGAACAACATTGTAATTGTGAAAAAATTATCAGCAGTCCCATAAAAAAGTTTTATACCCATTGGACCCAAATGTTTGGGACAGCTTTTTGAAATGATTTGCGATGACGATGTTGGTCCCATGGGGAACATGTTCAGTTTGATGGTCTTTACCACACCCATAAAAAATGATCACACAATTCATGTATCAGAAACGTGTAGTCATATTATTTATAATATTATTGTGTTTACATCTACGAGTATATATAAAATTCAAAGTCCTGACTGACTGACTGACTGATACATCAACGCACAGCCTAAACCGCTGGTCCTAGAGACATGAAATTTGAAGGTTCTTAGTGAAGAGTAGGTATCCACTAATAAAGGGTTTTTCGAAATTCCACCCCTAAGAGGGAGAAATGGGGGGAATTTGGTTGTATGAAAAATCTTATTCCTTGAGTTAATAAACTTGAAACTTGGCACGAATACTTATCTAAGTAAATTATGAAGTTGGGCATTTTTTGTTTTTATGAACTACCCCCTAAAAGGGGATTGGGGGTTTCAAAGTTTGTATGGAAGAATTTTAGCGCGCGGTCCGATTTAATTGAAACTCAGTATTTATACTTAAAATTGAAAGGAAAGAATAATGTGTATCAGGGTTTTTCGAAAATCTACCCCTGACGGCCTGAAAAGGGGTAGTCAATTTTACAGGGGAGGATTTTACAGCGTGGCTTGATTAACTCGAAAATTGGTATAAATAATCTTTGAGTCAAGTTATGAACACATCGCAAATGATTTTTCAAAATTCCACCCCTGTGGGGGTGAAAAGCGAGGATACAGTTTATATGAAAAATCTTATTCGTTAGGTTAATAATCTTGAAAATTGGCATGAATACTCGCCTAAATAAGCAATACAGTTTATCATTATTAGTTTTTCAAAACTACCCCTCAATGGGGATATAGGGGTGTTAAAGTTTGTGTGGAAGAATTTAAACGCGCCGTCCGATTAACTCGAAACTCGGTGTACTGTGTGTGTACTTAAGACTAAAAATAAATAATAACACGTATAAGGGTTTTTCGAAAATCTACCCTAACGGGGTGAAATGGGGTAGTTAATTTTACAGGGGAGGATTTGAACTTGAAACTGTATGTTACATTTTCACACCTAAACCACTGAACTTCTGATTTGGCATAGGGATAGATGTCATCCTCGGGAAGGACATACTTTTTATCCAGGTAGCACGTTCCCGTGGGATAATTTCCGACATACACGCGAGCGAAGCCGCGGGCAGAAGCTAGTATTGCATATCAGACTGATGAAGAAGACAGTAGCAACCTATTCAGCCATGAAATACCCGTCAACAGTTTATACCTTACATTATTGTAAGAAATAAACTCTTCCAAGACAACTGTGTGTAGATCAATTATTCCAGTTAGATTGAAACCAAACCCCAATTCACTTACAAAACTCAACATAACGATGATCCACGTAAAAGATCCTATTACAAAAGAAAAAGATAACAAAGTTACCAACAAAACTATAATAAAACAATTCCTAGATTATAACCCGAAAGATAAGACAGTTCCTCTCGTACCTTCCTCAGGGTAATTTATAGCATCAGATAAAATAACATGAGGTATGGCGGCTTATAAAAATGATAGTATTCTGATCTGGAATGGGGAAAGTAACTGTAATGGTTTGGCATTTATTTTCAGCTGCTCGATAGGAATGTAGGAAGGTGATTCGATATGGGGTTTCTTTATTTTGGTGATATGAAATAGCATGAAATTGAATAGGTGCGCCAAATTAAAATATCTAATTCAACGTGTTATAAAGAAATTTTAGATCATGTCATTAATGATAAATGATTAATTTTTATTTCTGTAAGTAGATTTGCAAAAACACTTTTACACGTCAATCATATTTTAAAAACAAGATGAGGTCGGCGTTTCCTATCTGACTACTCTGAGAAGAAAGGCAGAAACAAGCGCAGAGGTCACAGTCTCTTTTAAACTCCAGACATAATCTTGGTCAGATCAAGTGAAGATCATGTAGATCGATGTCTGAGATGGTCCCTTGAGGAAAGGACTACACAGGTTGAGTGGACCTGTCCAGTCAGTGCACGCACTTGTCAGAAAATAAATTACTCAAACTGCCAGACCATGACAAAAACTAACAGAACACACAGAGAAAAAAAACAATTTTTCTTTCCTCCTTGCACTATATAGAATGCTGCTTGACTAACTCATTATTGTCATAATATCAATGTGACATAATTAAGAGTCATGGGACACTTTATAGTTGTGATGTCCTACATACTCCACATCATGTCTACATGTTCTGTCAGCTGCACACACTTATAATAATATAATATAATACAAAATGTGATACTGACAATGAAATAAAACAGATTAGATTTATACGAGTATTTTATAAAATGGCTAGCACATTAAAAAAGTTTGAGGTTGATGTAAACTGGAGGTCGATGCTCTTTTGACGTTTGTTTTTAAGTGATTGAATATAGTAGCAATACTCTGTTCAATCAGGCCTATTCCATTGCCCTGAGCAATTATTTGTTAGTGTAAATTTTGAAGTTCAAAAGTGCCTTCTATGTGCTTATTTGAAATAAATGCTTTGACTTTGACTCAGTAAAAAGTAAGTACTTATTATGGGTTCTGACTTGATAAAGGAAAGAATTTGAAAACTGATGAAAGTATTAGCAACTTGACCACATGATGGGTTTATCTATGTTTCTCATTGCATTGCACGTCATTTGGTTGACACAATGAAGATGCTAATAATGTTGACCAATTAATTGAACGTTGTACCTAATCGTATATTGTATTTCAAAGCGCGCAACATTCATTAAAGTAATTAATTTCATAAACCTTTAGTACCGAGGCAATTGAAAGGTTATGCAGATTCACAGAGAATGGTTTTCATAGATAACGGGGTTAATATCGTAACTAAAATTAATGCATCAATAGTAGGCATGCATCAATAATAGTAGGTACACATGTTATAGAATTAATGCATCAATAGTAGGTACACATGTTATGGAATTAATGCATCAATAGAAGGTACACATGTTATCGAATGAATGCATCAATAGTAGGTACACATGTTATAGAATTCATGCCTTTGATTACCGTCTCATACAGAGTGGCGATGAGTGACGATGTCATTAAATAGTACAGCGGTCGATACAAGTTAATATACTTGTTTTTTTGAAACAAATAAATACCGCAAGACTGTCCAAAGATAAACTATACCCCCTATAGCATTTAGTTTAAATAAAATTTTATATTAGTTAAAACCAGAAATATAACAACAACATTAAAAACTCAAAGGTGCGGGTGCGGGCGCGTACATCTTTTTCGTCGATATCTATTTACATTACATTTGTTAGTAACACAAAAGGTTAGTTTGGAAGCCAAAATGGTTGTGGAAAACGCTAGGCAGATGTTAAATTCTCAGAACCGGGAGTGATATGAAGATTCGAATGACGTTATTGCGACGCACGCTATTTCGAAAAAAAATTAGAGTGGTACGCCAGTTCGAAAACACATTAAGTCGAAAACCGCTATATCGAATGACGTTGTCGCGAACACGCTGATTCGAAAAACTGTTTGAATGGTACGCTAGTACGAAAGTCTTGGTATCTATCGAATTCCACTGTTGCGAATAGCATAGGTATTCCAATCTGAATTTGTCTGGGGATCGAACTCGCGACCCAGTGATTACCAAGAACTACCTACGCTACGATGATAAAACTGACACAGGTACTGTTACTTGCTGGTTGTCTATACTATTTCTGGTCCGCTGAAAGAAATAATAATTTAAGTCTTCCGCGAACTCAAAACAGCGTGGAACCATGGCACCGGCGATGGAATTGTTTAATGGGCAATCGAAAACTTGGGTTGTACGGCTGTATTCAAAAGCTCATTGACGAACAGAATACAACCACCCACAAAATTAAGAGAATTTTGGCTAATATCCCACAGACGCCGCCAGCAAAAAAAAATAAAATTAAAGAAAATGCTATCGCAGCGATTTTACAAAAGAAAAATACAATGTGCACTATTGAATTTATAAGAGCTGTAGCTTTGAATACTAGTCTATATTGAGTTGATTGAATCCAATTTGTCATCAATATGACAGTGTTGTTACTTTTGGTAATGAGTAAACCACCTATAATTTTGATTTGTTAACTTCTTTGTTGATTACTAACTTACTGGAAACTGGAAATTAAAAAGTTAACTTAACATAGTACTTCTCATTGCTCTTGTTTCCCAAACCCAATACAAAGTTAGGGCTTTATCATCAGACAAATTCAGATTGGAATACCTATGCTATTCGCAACAGTGGAATTTGATAGATACCAAAACTTTCGTACTAGCGTACCATTCAAACAGTTTTTCGAATCAGCGTGTTCGCGACAACGTCATTCGATATAGCGGTTTTCGACTTAATGTGTTTTCGAACTGGCGTACCACTCTAATTTTTTTTCGAAATAGCGTGCGTCGCAATAACGTCATTCGAATCTTCATATCACTCCCCTCAGAACCTCATGTAGGACATTTAATGAGATAACTTCATCACCTCCATGTTCTGAACAATCGTAGTCTTATATTTGTTCAATTAAATCATATCATTTATTTACGAGATCATAAAATCCAAATCCTAATAATTTTAATGTCACAATCATTAATTACACAATACAACATAAATAATAAAATATGTAGTAGGTACCTACATTAAATAACATTATTTCAAGGCACGGTTTGACACCATGACCAAGAGGCTGTTGGCGCATCAGGGAGATGACACGCGCACGCATGATTACGTAAAAAGTCATCTATGACGTGCCTTTTTAAAACATTGAGAAGCCTCTTTAATCTATAAAAACACTATGAAATGAATGCATTCATAAAATCCTTTTGTAATGGCTTTTCATAGAAATTGCAATAGCAACTTTCTGGCAGCTCTCAGAGGGCGAGAGCGTGATTGATTCGACGTCCGACTAATCGACCGTTTCATAATAGTAAAGAGCAGAAGGGCCACATTGAACAGTCATCAATCTTGTGTTTTGTTGACAAGGTAAACGCCTTTCGCTAAACAATAAGAATTGCTCAGTTGTCAAAAAGATGCTATGCGCAGAACCAGCGGGGTAAACGCGTAACACATTAACAGTAGTAATGGCTTTCATTTTGACAGTTCAACAACATTCATTGCGTTATTTACGTTGTTGAGCAGACAAATTTTTCGAACATATGAAGCAATGGATAAGCGATAACCTTCAAGATGATTCAGATTGTGATTGATAGTGTGTTACGCAATTAGGGTGCTGCTCTTGTTTAGTCGAGTTATTTGTGGTGGCTCAACGAAATCACTAATTTGATTGTAAATGATAGATATTATAATATCTAGCAAATAAATAAATAAATTGGGAAAAGGGCAAGAGATTGATGACTTACTTTCTAGGAGTAAGAGTGAGACAGTTCAGTTGGTTCAGTAATTCAGTTGTTCTTTGGTTTTCTGTGTTTTTTTATGGTTCCGTACCCAAAGGGTGGCAACGGAACCCTTTTACCAAGCCTCGCCGCTGTCGCTGTGTGCTGTGTCGCTGTCAAATGAAAATTAAGTTAAAAATGAAAGAGGATCTTGATACGAAAACGTATTTTCTGGTGTTTTTTTTCCTCCACCGATATTTATAGTTTTCAGTCAGCATTATTTCATTTCATAGATATAAATTTCATTTCGTTATACAAACAAACTCAATAATATCTAATGCTTACTATGACAATGCTTATTGATTCTTATTTTGGAAGCCACTGTAATAATAGTAAAATCCAATTTCAATACATGCATCACAAAGTGGAACTTTTGTCTATCAGTTCGGGTCGAACCTTGTTAATATTTTCTCTTTTTTTATTAAATGCTGTTCAGGCCACTTTCTTGAGCACAAAGAAGAGATTAAATTCCGAAGGCGGTGGAAGGCCTGTATTGTTATATTGATTAAAAAGTAACGCAATCGACAGTGGGGGGGTCAAACAAGTTTGAACTGGAGTCGAGAGTGCACTTCGGAACTGCAATTTGAAGGCGTGAATCTTTTAGATAATGGTGAAGTTTCTTTGAGAATTTATTGGTATGTTGAATTTTATGGGAGAGAGCCATTGATAGCACATAGATATCCGTCCATGCCTTATTTGTTTGGTAATGATTACATTTATAATAATTACATTTTAAATAAATAAATAAATAAATTACATTAGGATCATTTTAAACGGCCTTCTCGATCACCAAAACTTCTTCTTCTGCACCCTAATTACGTAACACACTATCAATAATGACACTGACACTGTTCATCTCTGCACGACCCAAAGGTTGCTAGTACAAAGTACCTATGGCACTAGTCCGCCTCTGTATATGCATGTGCTTATTTATTGGTATTTATTTAAAACTTCTTTAAATAAATAAATGACAATCTGAGTAATTTTGAAGTATATTGCTAATCCATTGCTTCGTTTATTACAAAAATCTGTCTGCTCAACCACGTAATGAATGGTGTTAAACTGTTAAAATGAAAGCTATTCCTACTGCGCAATTAGCCCGCTGATCCCAATCAAGGATGCCGAGAAAGGTATCCGAAGTTCAAATAATTTTGGGGGACTGTCTTATGTAATTTTTACGTTCAAAAAGTGGTGATTCTTAGCCTAGATTGAATAAATTACTTTGGATCTTGATAATATCTCAGTAGCTGACCAGGCCAGGATAATGAAAATGATACTGCGAAAATAAACTACTATTACACACTCGTATAAACCAATATGGCTGCTGTAAGCATTTCACTTTTATCTTTCAACAACCAGAATACAATAACATCACAAAAATGGCATCCTCGCTATAAATCCCTAAACACAATCACATGATTTACACCTCGATATTGAAGTCAATAAATCTGACAGAGCCTGTGCGTTAATCTCTAATTTCAATAATCTGGTGAGGCTCTTCCGCCAGGACGCGAGGAGAGCGAGAGGGTCTACAGCAGGAGGTAATGGGGTCATAACTCAGCAGTGACTTCTGGGAGACATGCCAGTTATTAATTATGTACCCTGGGGATTGGAGGTCGCTTGGTAGGTAGCTTTAGGAGTTTGATTCCAGTCTTATGGAAGATTTCTAGCGATGATTTAGTACAACTTATTTGATCTGGACAAGCGGCAACCGCTTTCAAAGCGTTTCGTAATCCTACAAAGACTTTCAACGGGATTGACGTACGCTTTACAAGCAGTGGTGGCCAAGTGGTAGCGGCCGCGACTTACGAGTTGTAAATTCGTGGGTTCAAACCCACGCACAAAAGCACTTTACTTTTGTAAATTATTTCATCACCACTGCTCTCAAAACGGTGAAGGAAAACACCGTGACGAAACCGGAATGTACTAGAACCAAAAATTCGAAGACATGTGACATCTACCAACCCGCACTGGGCCCGCATGGCCTAGCAGTGGGAACATGATAGGCTGATTATGCTTTTCATGGCTTATACCTAATTTAACATCTTGTCTGTAACTTATGTTCACAAATAAATTACTTTTAATTTTAATCAGAAACACTCACAGACTACCCCGTTACTAAGAACTACTTTATTCACATTATCTTCTAGGCTATCTAAAAGAAGATTTACACTAGTATTTGTGCTCATCCCACCTGCACACAAACCGTGAAGGAACATAAATTAAGCGGTGACCTCGTCGCACGTTCCCTTCGTTATTAATTATGTACCTGCAGTTTCCTGCTACCCTGGTAGGATTAGCAGTTAAACCTTGTAAAATTAAAGATTTCTAGAGATTCCCGTGTTTTGAGCTGTTGGGATTATGTGGGTATTTTGAGTAAGCTAGTTTAAATGTTAATGCTGATTATGAATTGTGATAAATTACAAACTCGTAAATTTTCGAGTTTATTAGATTAAATATTTGGTTTATTGAAATGGTTTTGTGCCTGAAAAGGCCTTTCACCTGTAACATTCACACACACACATTGCTCACACATTGCTTATGTTGGGGTCGGCTTCCCGTCTAACCGGATGTAGCTGAATACCAGTATTTTACGTAGAGCGACTGCCAATGTCTGACCTCCACCACCCAGTTAAAACCCTGCATGGATAACATGAAAAAAACATTTCAACAAACATTCTTTTGTAATTTTGTGTGATAAACTCCCATTTGCCGTCAACCAAATAATTTTGACAATAACATTGAAAAGGGTCTCACAAAGATGGTGGTACAGATTTGAACAAACGTTTGTCGTGCAACATGTAGCTCATAAATATTAACCCTTCGTGTGCTGGGAATAAAATTAGCGCCGATGTTAACAAGCGGGTTTAGTTTTTAATTTGAATCTATCTTGTTTTCAGTATTTAACTTGGAGCGACTGCCAATCTGACCTCCACAACCCAGTTACTGGGTGATACGATACCCCTTGGACTACCCGTAATGACTGCACGAATGAAAGCCGGGACCAACGGCTTAACGTGCTTTCTGAGGCACGGAGGGGTCTCGGTATCTAAAGATAGACATAGGCTGCGCTTACCAGGCCGTGGATGGCTGACCATGAACATGTTGAGACTCCTTGGTGCCTTGGATGTATGTAAGCTGTTGATCCCGATTTTATTTGTAGATCTTTGACAGTCGTTACGGGTTTCAGAAGCCTGAACGAACCAAGGCGTATCGTATTACCCAGTAACTGGGCTGTGGAGGTTAGACAGGCAGTCACTCCATGTAAAGTAGGTACTGGTATTCAGCTGCATTTGGTCAGACTGAAATCCGACCCCAACATGGTTGCGAAAAGGCGGGCAGATCATGATGATTAGTTGTTGATGAGATCACCAAAAGAGTTGCTAGTTTATGTTGATATAGCATCGATGTGGTCATAATATTTTATGCTTCAGTTACTCTTATAGATTAAAACCAATGTTTGCAGTCTGATTGGTATATTGTGCCATTACATACGAGAACGATAAAATCTAAACAAATACCAATCCGATTGAAAATTCGAATCGGGAATCGCTGTGAAAACGCCGAAATGAATTTTCCTCGTTGTAACAACACAATGCTTTAAAAAATAAAACGCTCGTTCGGGATATAAAACACACATACAGAGGAAACGTTCTACGAATCTATACAGAGTGGTGAGTAGGTTATCACATTAAATAGTACAGCGGTCATTACAAGTTGTTAAAAGTCTGTTAAAATAATTAAATTTTAATTTAAATAAAAATAGATAAAACAAACAAATATAATAATTAGCGTAAAAATTGTCATGAAATAAACCATCCTTGATAATAAGTCACTAGACACGCGTGAGGCAATGGTATCAAGAATTCAACACAAACTTTATGTTATTGTTACTAAGTAAACACAAATTAAGTTTAATGTTGTTAGGTAAATACTGAAACGAAAAAAAGGTCCCACGACTAAAATGTTAATTGTTATAATTTTTTTTAATTGTGTATGTTTAATATACGTTGTAGAATACGTCGTTTCAATGCATGTGATAACCTAATCGCCACACTGTATATACGCACACGCACTCCAAAAAGTGTAGTCAATAGAGACAGTTAATGATTATTTAGATAATAGTTAATCGTTATAGTCATCATCATTTCAGCCGAAAGGCGTCCACTGCTGGACATAATAGGCATCTCCTAGTATTACTACATCGACCGGTTCTGTGCTTCTCACATCCAGCGGAATCACGTTAGATTTTACTCCATAGATTATACTACTAGTATTCCAAATGTATGAAATCCACCATATTTTCATTGTCAATAAAACAATTTCGAAACTTCGAACAGTCTTCGATAACGACATAAGTGGCGTCTTTGACGTCAATTTAACAACTCCACATCGTTACACACGCATGCACACACATATGTACAAGCAGCACGCACTCCTCTTCAGTTTCACATGTGTGCGTGCCTACGCTGACACGGCTGACATACAAGCTCGCCCCCACACAGATTGTAACCTTCAATTTCATGGCTAATCAAACAGTAAGACGACAAATAGACCTCCTTCACACCCCCGATATAATATAATATAGCACATTTATCATTGGAAGGGTAGACAGCCCCATAAATGAAAGGTGCTCCCTATAAATCTATGCAGAACCTTAATACGTTAGGGCTTAGAGAAATCGGAGTTCCGTAATCTTGCTCCTAGGTCGAATTTCACCGGGATCCACCATTCAAGGAATTGGATTTATTATAAACGCAATAGAAATCTGTGAATTTGGGATCCTTTGAGTTGTCTGATGAATTCATTTTGAATGTTTGGGCGCCATTTTGTGTTTCATGTTCTTTGAGACTGTGCCAGAGTTTGTGGCAGATATTTGGATGAATATTAATTTCGTAGATGAGATGAGATGTTAATTAGAATAAGCATGCATGCCATCCGGTTTTAAAAACATCACATTTATAAAGTGAATACAACCGTACCTAGTGCCTTCAAATAATAATAATAATTTAAACTCTAAAACAGATCGTGAATCTAAAAGTAAAGTAACATTCCTTCCAAATTATAACCTTTAAAGCCACAATTCACTTTCGGCTCAGCCTAAAATTGTTCCGAAAACCCCAAATTCCGGGCTTCTAGACTAATGACAAGATTTGCATCACAAAGAAAGATAAAATTGATCCCTCCTCTAGCTTCTATAAAGTCGGCGAAATAAAGACGATTGTATACTTTGTTGAAATAAAAGACAATGCCAGGCACTGGCAGGTTTGTGTGAAGGGTTGTAGTATGCAAATTAATGTACATTAACATAATGAATCTTGATTTACTGCCTTCTTACGTAATACTCAAGATAACAAATATTAAGCTCGTGTAAGATGAAACTGGAGCGGGTTCAAATGAATTAAGAGACACGATGAACAGCTAAGTACCTATACCGGGACATAATTTTCAAGTCTTTTGAATTAAGTGTCCTGTTATAATCATGCTCAAGATACTTAAATTAATTGTAAAAGTTTAAATAATAACTTCATTTCATTTACATAGAATAAAGTCAACATTCTTGATATCTCTTCTGGTAAATGTAGACAGAACAAATTCATTATTTTATCAACTTGACACACTACGTCAATCTGCCGCACCTATTATAGCCATTTCCTACATGTGTCAGAGAATGACAGTTGTGATTTTTATTTAACTATAACCAATTTGAGACATAAACTAAGAAATGGGTATGAAAGAAACAAAAAAAAAGGGCTCCAAATCAGAATGGTGGTTAAAAAAATAGTAGTTTTATACGAGTATAACCGAGCCGTTCACCCAGTATTAACTATTTGTTTAACAGCTGCAACATCGAGGCACAACATTCTCAAAATACCCGAATAAATATAGGTCAAACTACAATTCTCTTCCAAAAATAACCCACCTCTTCCAAACTACTCTCCTAAAATAAAAGGTAGAAAAATAAAAAAGTCGATCTGTTACTATCACATTGAGGTCTGCCACAATCTTAACGCAATCCCGCGCTCCGGATCCTGTATCTCCGGATCTCGGGGCACAGCTCAGCAGATCAACGGGCCGCCACGCCAATGAATTAGGTCCCGGGGGAGGCGTCAGTCGCTCGATAATTGTTGGATAGCTATCGGATAGGGAAGTCCGGGCGGTGCCGGGATGCGACCGTGTTTATTCCAAGGGGTTTATTTTTTTCTCGTTGTGATCTGCTGATTTTTTATTTAGTTATGGGTAGTAGCAATACTTAAAGTATCTCTGGGTCGTAAAAAAAATATTTTAAATCACTCTCAACGTCGACGTTTGACGTTTTCACTTAGCGTTCTTTCTGCCTTTTTCCTAGTTTTCTGAGGGGCATAGCGTGATGTTAAACCTTCCTCATGAATTCGGCTATCAAATGCAAAAATAGTTTTTCAAATCCGATGGTAGTTCCAGAGATTACCCCCTACATACAAACTTACAAACTTTTACCTCGTTATAATATTAGTATAGATTAATGCACGTCGTGCAATAATGGACTACGTAATGTATATGTCATGATTAGCAGTGTATAAAATAAGCGCTCCCCGTGAAATGCTCTGTCATCATTTCATTATCAGTCTCTTCAGGCTCCTCTCTTCCTGTCATTGTCCTCTGTTCTGCTTACTCGACGACTCATTATATTGATTTTCCTTTACAAGTTTGATTGCTTCCATTATGGACCAATTCCTTTTCGATCAGTCAGCTCTTTAACAGTATTTCGGAATCGGAAGTATTTCATCTCATTACTTCAGCATTATGTACACTTTACATTTAACTACCCGTCAGAATGTTTCCATTTATGATTAAATTATATTTATTTCTTTCAGTAGGCTCTCTAAGTAGAAATGTGGTGGCCCAGTGGTAATGGCCGACCGACTTACGAGTTGTAGGTCGTAGGTTTGAACCCAGACAGGCTCTTTACTTTGAGTATATATTTTGATCACTATTGCTCTCAAAACGAATCAAATCAAATCATATGTAATTTATTTGTCAACCTAAGTAAAGTAAGTACAGATCTTATGTTTGAGGAACAGAGCGCTATGTTATGCCAGGAGACGTACAAATATGATGTGCACTAAAATATTTGAACAACGGTGAAGGGAAACATCGTGAGGAAAGCGGCATGTCCTAGAACCAAAAAATTCGAAGACATATGACATCTACCAACCCGCAATGGGCCTGCGTGGTAGGTTACAGCCAAAGAGGAGGCCTGTGTCCCAGCAGCGGGAACATGATAGGCTGATTGTAATATGCTAGGTTCTTTAAGACACTATTACACGTCAATGTTTTGATCAACGTTTTAAAACTAGATAGCGCCAGCTTACTTATGTATTCCTGAGAGGCTGCTGAAACAAACTCAGCGACCTCCATGTCCAAATCTTAAAGTTCCACTCCGAGCATCATTTGAATCCCGGAATTCCCACATCCTCACTAGCGATCTTTGGCTCTCAATCCCGCCCTCCGAGTCCATCACTAGCGGCTGCCGACACGGCTGTATCCAAACCACCTTGTTAGTATTCTGCCGACGGATTAAAATTTGGCTAATTTCGAACTCCCTTTGATAAATCGAGATTTTGGAGATAATAGTCAGTTTTGTTTGAGCGATTAAAATTTCATCGTCGCCTCCTTGGTTGATTTCTTGCTGATTCTGAAACAAATTACAGGGGATAATCACTTTGCAAATAGATGATCCCTTATACAGTGTATATGTATACATTATGTTCCGAAATTAACGCACACCACCAAACACCCCAATTAGAATATGATTTTATATTCATAATACATACACTGATTTTTTATTATTATGTATAAAACATCGCTTTTTTATTAAATTAGCTATCATTGTGGAAAAAAAATGTGGTCACAATATAAATCTACGCATGCACACAGTCGCACAGTCTAGCGTAGTAGGTACTTCATCAATTTTAGTTTGTTTAGACTGTAGAGCGGAAGTGCGACAGTAATTTACGTAGCTTTCATTATTTTTTGGTTAAAAAATTACAGACTTTCAGAATGTGCATTAATTGAGTTACATATTATTGTATGCTACATAGACATGCTACGGACGTAACGGCTGATGTGCCATCAACATGGAATTACTTTCTCCTTTGTGATATTTCTCTATTTACTAAGTTCTTGTACGAGTTTTCGTTTGTCCATATTAGAATATTATTTTTATTTATTTTCGTACTATTACAAGTAGGTACACCCTAGGGGTATTTTGTAGAACTACTTTTTGTGGTTTCATACCTCAGAAGGAAAAAACGAAGCCCATAAAGGATCATTTCGTTGTCCGTCTGTCTGTCAGTCTGTCAAGACCCTTTTTCTCAGGAACACGTGGAGGTATTATGTTGGAATTAATATCAAATACCTTGGTATTTGAAGATTTTTTGGAGAGCAAAGATCTTCTAAGTCAACGAAATAAAAATATGCGGTCATCTCGTGGGAATGTCGGGATAAAAAATCCTATGTGTTAATCCTGGTTATAAACTATCTGTGTGCCAAATACACATTTTCACAGTCGCAAATAAATCGGAAGCTATAAGGTACTTCCCGTTGACCTAGAATCATAAAATTTGGCCAGAAACAAGGTCTCAAAGCACAAGTAAAATAAAAAGTTCTAAAATCGTTAGTTTTATCACAAACACAAAAATATTTTTTGCTAATACAAACTTACATTTGCAGTTAGAAAATTGACAGTGACGTATATCGATCTATGCAGAACATGCTTTTCAACTACAATGTTTTTTTTTTCAAATTTTAGTTTTTTTATTTCACTACAATGTTAAGTTGGTTTTTGTGATAAATTCATCCCAACTACGGTTTTGTCTAATGTTGAACAACTTTATTTGTTAATCACCAGTAACAACAATAAATAATATTCTATTCTAAATTTAGTATGGAGGGTACCAATGAAACCGCAGTCATTTTTGAAGTCAAGAGATGAAACGGTGACAGTGATTTAAAACGTAAATAATTGTAACTTTATTTAAATTACTTTTCACCACTTCGTGTAAAACCAGAAACTCTTGGCGAATTTTTAATAATAATAATAATAATAATGTTTGTTTATTGAAGAAAGTAAGACATAAATTACAAAATATATTAACAGGCTAATTTGGAATAATATAAATGGTATAGTCATCTGTAGTCGAACTAGGCAGAGCCTGTATTTCGACTATCAGCGCCAAACCCCTCGAGTATTATATAATAATATATTTTAGCCAGTAACATTTAGTTTGCATTTTGTACAGTCTTTATAATAAAAACTTACTTAGGCATTGGAGAAAGAATAAAAACAAAAGAAAAATAGTACCTATGTGTAGTGATTGCATGCAGGGCCTCTTATTTGTGTGAGATGGGAATGTACGTGTCTGATGTGTAAGAGGATGTGTAGGGTGTTGTCCAGTGTTCTGCTGTGTATTGTAGTGTGAGTGAGCGTGCGCGCGTTTGTTTGTATGTTAATGAGAGAAGTATGTTATAATGTATAACAATTGCTTTTTATTAGGATGTTGTGTACAAAAGAAGTTCAGTCTGTTCATATGTGAGACTTTTGAGGTATTCCGTAAGTTTCTTCTTGCATTTCATTTTTGTTAACGGGTATATGTTAAGGATACGGTTTAACCTATTGTAAATTGAAGGACCAATGGAGTGGGCAAAGCGTTGGCAAAATTTAGTATTAGACGGCTTAGTTCTTTCGCATACCATGTCTTTTCTACGTTTTTGTAAGAGTAGTGGGTTGTAGTTTAGTTTGCTGTGTTGCAAGAGGACAACGTTTAGTATATATAACTGTCTCACGGTCAAGACTTCCCAATTTTCAAATAGCGTAGTTGTAGGGAATCGGATAGGCTTGAACGTCGCAACTTTCAGCACAGCACGCTGGGCGACCTCGACGGACTTCAAAGTTGTTTTTGATGTCCCTCCCCAAGATGACAGACAATATGTTAGAAGCGATTGACAGAGAGCATAGTACATCTGCTTCAACAACTTAAAATCAGCAATGTGCCTCACGTTTTTAAAAATATAAATGAGCTTTCGTATTCTTCCGCACAGCAGTCTGACATGATCTTTAAAATTGAGATTGCTGTCTATGATTACTCCTAGATATTTCACTGTATGTACGCGTTCCAGTGAAGGACACGTGCAGATATTTCCGGAACGACACTCGTGCGATAAGATATTTCGCACGATGCCATCTCCAGTTTGATTTATTATGCTAAAGCAGATGTACTTGGTTTTGTCTACATTTAATGTAAGTATATTACTCTGAAGCCACTTCCCCACGATATCAAAGCCCCGCTGTGCTGCATCGAAAGCCTCTTCCCATGTGTTGGCAGCAAAAGAAAGGGCAGTATCGTCCGCAAAAGATATGATTTCACCGTGGGTAAGTTCAAGACACGTGAGATCATTTATATACACAAGAAATAAACTGGGTCCCAGTATGCTACCTTGTGGCACACCGTGTGTAATCTGAAGGTGAGAACTTTTACAATTGCCCACACGAACACACTGAGACCTGCCAGTGAGGTAACTAGTAAAAAGTTGCAACTCTGTACCCCTAATTCCCAATCTTTCGAGTTTGTCCAGTAAGAGGGTAACAGAAATCGTATCAAATGCCTTTGCGAGATCTAGAAAGATGGTGACACATTTTTTCTTTTTATCTAAATTGGAGGTAACAAAATTTATAAGTTTATTTACGGCATGCTCAGTTGATTTTCCTTGTCGAAAACCATACTGGTTAGCCGACAGCAGTTTATATTTTTCCAAATAATTAACTAGTCGTGAATTTATAATTTTTTCTAATATTTTTGAAATCGCTGGTAAAATAGAGATAGGTCGATAGTTGCTGATACGATTTCTGTCCCCACTCTTATAGATTGGACAAACTTCGGCTTTTTTAAGGACGTCAGGGAACACTCCGCTCTGCAGACAATCATTTAATATCTTTGTGAGAGGTGGTACAATGATGTTTCTAAAAGTTTTCAAAATATTATTACTAATATTGTCTCCACCACTGGCACAGTCTGATTTTGAGTTGATGATGAGACGTTCAACCTCCTCTTCAGATGTGTCTATGAGAGCAAATGAATGCGGACTACTGCTACTTGTGTCTGTTTTTGTTTGTCCGGTTTTTTCAGAATGCGTGATTTGCTGGTGTATTTTGTTTGCTAGTGAACTTCCTACGTTTATAAAGTAACTATTTACTTCGCTCAATGAATTTTCAGGAGACGTTGATAGCGTTAGTAGTTCTTTCGGATGATTTGTGACTTTTGATGAATTAGTGATCTTTTTTATAGTTTTCCATAGTTTTTTACTATCATGTTGTGCATTCTGAAGTTCAGTTTTTTCATATTCTATTTTAACTTTTCTTAACAGCCCGTTGCAAAAGTTTCTGTATCGCGTGTATGTCACTTTTAAAATAATACTATCTGGTGCAAGCTTCGATTTAAAGTGTAACTTATCCCTATTTCTGATGCATCGTAGCAACCCTTGTGTCATCCATGGTTTTATGATTTTGTGACGTTTAGATAGAGTAATGTGTTTAGTATTGTTTATGATTACGTGTTGAAGACAATCTGTAAAGTAATCTAAAGATAAGTTAGGATTTGGTAAGTGATAAATTGGGTCAAAGTTAATTTTTATGAGATCTTGTTCTAGGTTTGTGAAGTCAACTTTAGTTATTGTAGTTACTGCATATTGACGCGTAGCCTTGGCAGTCAGACACAATAAAACGGGGTAGTGATCCGTTAGGGTAGTTTGTGGAACTAGAGTAGTAACTGGATAAATGGTTTTTACTAACGCATGATCCAAACAAGAATTACTTTCATACCGAGTTACCAGATTGTGAGCTGGTAAGAGACCATGAGAAGACGCTAGAGTGAGATAGCGTTCCCCGTTGAAGTTCATTTTGCTAGGATTAATATCTATGTTGATATCACCTATTACCAAGATCTGTTTACAAGCTGACACTGTTTGTAATAATGAGTCTAGGGATGAAAGAAATTGGTCTATATTTTTGTAAGATGGGGACCGATAGAAGGCTAGTATCGCGACGCGATTGTCTATTTTTGCGACCAGGCAGTTACATTCCTGCGTGTGAGGCTCCTCTATTGTTAAACTAAGATTTTCAGCATAGTAAATCACTACTCCATCATTTTGTTTAGGGTTTCTTTTAGTCCCAATATGAGAATAACCTGCAAGAATTGGTATAGCAGTAGACTCAGATAGCCAGCATTCGGTCAATATAATTATGTCACATTTTAACTTCATTCTTGCTAATAAAACTTCAAGCCCTGGCATGTTGCAGTTTATGCTGCGTATGTTTTGCGTGAATATTAGTAACTGATTAGGGTGCGGTGATACTAACTTATGACAGTTTTCAATGTTTGTTTCCTGTGATTTCGATACAGTTAGATTATCGAGATTATCTGTTAAGTTAATTATGTCATTGAATTTGACGTCAGTAAAAAGTATTGTAAGAAATAGTGGTCACGGTTATTACTTCGTTGTTTCTTGGCAAAGGACCTTTTAATGAAGCAAAATCAAATCAAATCAGCATTCGCTTTGCACCCTATGTTATTGTGTTCAGGCTTAAACTTTGTGTATACCAACCTAAAGTTGTGTCATGTTGTTTGCAAGTGCTTCTGTTGATGGTGGTAATACCTAGTCAGGGATTTGTTTTTTTTGACTTGACTGTAACTGTCATGAACAGTTTTGGCCCAGTGGTACCGGCCGTGACTTACTAGTTGTAGGTCGTAGGTTCGAACCCAGACATGCGCTTTACCATGTGTAAATTATTTCATCAACACTGCTCTCAAAACGGTGAAGGTAATAATCGTGAGGAAACTGGTATGTTCTAGAACCAAAAATTCGAGGAGATGTGACATCTACCAACCTGCACTGGGCTCGCATGGTGGATTACGGCCCACTTCTTCTCACAGAGACGAGGCCTGTATCCCAGCAGTGGGAACATTATGGGCT
The DNA here is from genome assembly GCA_949629185.1 of Apamea crenata. Taxonomy (NCBI): domain Eukaryota; kingdom Metazoa; phylum Arthropoda; class Insecta; order Lepidoptera; family Noctuidae; genus Apamea; species Apamea crenata. Next base: position 517,930 of record OX451377.1, read on the forward strand.
GATTATGATTATGCAACTGTCATTTTTGGCGGTTGTATGAAATGGCTTAACAATTAATTTAGCTGTCCGTACATTGGCCATATACGTACGCTGGTCAGGAGTACTACACACCTGACCTTCTTGAAAAACTCTTTATATAATGGAACCTATAACATAAAAAGAAAAATGACTACTTCACTTTTATCTTCCCAACCAACTGAAGATCTCTCACTTCAGCAAATAGCCCAAACATGATTACCGACCAATCAAAAGGATCGCGCTGCCAGCTCTGTTAGCACTACCAATAGAATTGCCAATTCCGGTGCTATTACGAATGGCACTGGAATTGCCAATTGCCGGCCAGCGTGTGAAGACTGGCCGATATTGGCGCAATTATTGAGGTGATGTAACGGAATGCTCAGTTTACTTTGAGTGTTGATCGTTGGGCAAAGTTATGGCTGGACGTTGAGGGAGGAGAGTTATTTGGGAGCGGACTAAGAGTGCTTTATTATTGTTAAATCGATTTTAGTCTGTCTATGAGCGTTTATGTGAGGCCTTTAACACAAACGTCTTCTTGAACGACAGAGACCGTAAAACGCTCAGGTTTTGTCGCACAGTTACATATTACAAGTCAGAATAATTTGTGTATGGTCCAAAGTTCAAATCCTACTAATATTATAAATGCGAAAGTTTGTATGTATGGATGTATGGATGTTTGTTACTCTTTCACGCAAAAACTACTGAACAGATTTTGACGAAATTTAGCACACAGATAGTTTATAACCAGGATTAACATATAGGATACTTTTTATCCCGACATTCCCACGGGATCGAAACTTATGCGGGTGAAACCGCGGGGCGCAGCTAGTATTCAATAAAATTAAGCTCAACAAATATTTTTCGTCGCATGATTCTCGAAATTTTGTACGTAAACTATCATATATTATTATGTATTGATACTAAAGGGAATTCAATCAACTAAAAACATACATAAAAAATATTCCCATGAGCTGTCCATTTATTTTTTATTTCAATTAAAACTGCAAAATTACTTTTCTTTTTTATTAACATGAAACGCATCGCTATTTTGAACCTTATTTGTTGCTGCGATGCGCTATTTCCAATAAGCCATGTGACAATAAATTATAGCCTTTACAAGCAAAAGTCTCAAAATAAATGACCTGACTGTAAGCTACCCCAGACATCCACCCACACTCCTTACTTATTATCTCATCCATACTGATCATATAAATTCGAAAGTAACTCTGCCTATCTGTTACCTTTTAACACCCAAACTACTGAAACGGTCGTAACGTTTTACAGACAGGTAGCGTGGTATCTGAAGAAGGTTACAGGCTACTTTTCATTCTGGATATTTTTGAAGGGTTCCGTACCACAAGGCAAAAAACTACGAAAAAAACACGTTTTTTTACGGATGGATGGACGGACGGAAGGATGGACAGCGAAGGCCCTGTTGGGGTCCTGTTGGCACCCTTTGAGTAAGGAAACCCTCAAAATACTAGAATAAAAAAAATGATAGGCAATCGTACCTACACATATCTCTACTTACCCTTTCCAGAAATAGTGATACATTATCACTCATAAATTGTAAAAAAAACAAAATGAAATATTTTAACCCACTTTAGCAATGCACCAATCCTCATAACAGACGGCCTGCAATATTTCGACTGCCGGAGTCTCGCCTGTGCCGGATTTGTGCATATCCCATCTATCTATCAGGCATATTTTTACTAAACAAAATTCTCGACTTCCTTTGGTCCATTTGAAATATATGTTTTGATATTTTCATGTTTATTTTTAAATACTTTTCAGTTTTCATTACTTACTTGGAGTGTGTTTAATGTAAAAGTATGGTACGGTAAAGTTTGAAAGAAAATTTCATTTCTGTAATATTTTAACAGGTAAAGCCTTTTAGGCTTCACGGATGCATTTTTTTTCTGCAGTGAACATGAACTGACGGATAACGCACAACCTAAGCCGCTGGGTCTAGAAGAAAGCAAGTAAACGCACGCTCAGGCGGAAATTAATGTTTTCAAGGACCTTACGAATCTTGCTTAAACAAAATTATCTTAATACTAGCTTCTGCTCGCGGCTTCGCCCGCGTGCCCGCGTGCCATTATCCCACAGGAATGTGCCACCAGGATAAAAAGTATGTCCTTCCCCAGGATGTCATCTATCTCTTTGCCAGTTTTTTTTAAACGTTTAACGTTTTTTTTTATTATTTTCTGTCAAAAGGACCTATTAATACTGAGTGTCGATATACGTTATTCTTTACTTTCAGTCTTAGGTATAAATACTGAGTTTCAAGTTAATCAGCCCACGCGATAAAATTCTTCCATACAAGCTTTGAAACCCCCAATCCCTTTTTACGGGGTATTTTAGGAAAACATAAAATGGCAAACTTCATAATTTACTTTGATTAGTATTGGTGCCAAGTTTCAAGTTTATTAAATTAAGGAATAAGATTTTCCATCCAAACAAAATCCCCACATTTCACCCTCTTAGGGGTAGAATTTTGAAAAAACCCTTTTTAGTGGATACTTACTCTTCACGAAGAACACGCCCTCCAAATTGCATGTCTGTAGGACCTGCGGTTTAGGCTGTGCGTTGATATATCAGTCAGTCAGTCAGTCAGTCAGTAAGGACTTTGAATTTTATATAATATAGATAATATTTTTTTGTTTGTCACCTGACTCCTCCTAAACGGCTGGACCGATGTGGATGAAATTTTGTGTGCATATTTCAATGGGTTCCTGGATGGTTTGAAAATACAATTGGACCCGGTAGGTAGCGCTGCTTTTCCAGGCAGAACGACGTCTGCCGGGTCCGCTAGTAATATATAAATTATTTTAATATTTTATTGGAGCACTTTCCAGAAAAATCACTGAAATAAACTTTTAAAGAGATACAAAACGTACACGTACGTAGCTATACAGATTGTTGCTTCAGTAGAGGGTCTTAAATTATAAATTCTTACATTTAAAAGATTGTCCGTAGAGTTTCTTGCCCGTTCTTCTCCATAGGAACCTACTACACTTTGGAATGGGCATCTAACTTCGTCTTTCTGACTGACCAGGTCGGTCCCATTGACAATCCAAAAGTGCCTGTAATTGGTTTATTTGAAATAGATGCTTTCCGTTTGAGTTTGAATTGTAAAAGCAAACTAACCTTCAGAAGCAATCAATCATCACAAATACCAAGGACAAACAGACACACAAACAAGATCCAATCAAGTAAATATAAATACATACAGCGGTAATCAACCACACGGTCTAATTGCGACCGCTGTTGATACTACACTACAAGCCGGCGCCACGGAATAGATGGGTACAGAAGGCTGGCTCCATAAGACAAGCGAATACGCGCACGCATAGACACGAATCTACGTACACAAAGAAGAAAGAAAGAGGGTTTATGTTTTACAGAATCATTATCCAATCATAATCTAACAATTTGTATTCTAGCATTGAGGTTACTTATTTCATTCCAATGCCAGAAACAGCAATAGAAATTTAATACTCGTACATGTGCCTAAATAATTACAGCAAAAAGTAAAATATGAAGTTAGCAGCTGCACATTGCGACTGTGATAAGAAGGCTCGTTACTCAACACGATCATACTGTGTTTTAGGGTTTCCACAGCACATTGTTTTTCAGTGTTTGTCCAATAATGGCCTTTATACATACGAGTATCAAGTTAGCTATTATTACAAATTAAATAAACAGTGCAAAGGCACTCGTGACTGGCATTCGTTAGAGATACCTCTATGTGCACTGTTTTTCGTTGTATGGAGCTTCTGTACCCTTCTATTCTGTGTCAGGTCTGACCGTGGAGTTATTGTAGCGTGTTTGGAGATATGGGAATTGGAGTATTTGCTCTGGTGATGATTATTGGCGTGTTAAAGTGGACAGGGATTCAGTGTGGCAGGTGGGAAGTGCAAATTAGAGGTTACCTTAAGGCAAATACAGATAGAATGAAGAGAATGGTACAGCTTAGCTATATCGTGAGATAAATGTACTTGAATGTCATGAGGGTGGATATAAGAACTATGACAGATACGTCTTGTGTACTAACGACTTACTGTCATGCCTTCTTTCTTGTCAGAAATGTGTTTTTTTTTTTATTTTTCCCACTTGTCATACTCGTTCTTTGAAAGAGCCATTTATGGCCGACTAGCTGCGCCCCGCGGTTTCACCCGCATAAGTTTCGATCCCGTGGGAATGTCGGGATAAAAAGTATCCTATATGTTAATCCTGGTTATAAACTATCTGTGTGCTAAATTTCGTCAAAATCTGTTCAGTAGTTTTTGCGTGAAAGAGTAACAAACATCCATACATCCATACATACAAACTTTCGCATTTATAATATTAGTAGGATTCCTATAATTTACGGGCCGTTATTGGGTAAAATTAAGACTCCTGTATCTATACCAATAATGAAGCAAAGACCTCATAGCTTTGCATAGTAGACCCTCCCATATGGAAATAGCTATCACAGATAAAATTAGCTTATGCATTATTATGTATATGCCTAGTTTGGCAATTAAAAATGCTACTATTGGTAAGCAAAGCGATTCCTTTTGGTTTATAGGAACCGAGCATTAGGCGTCATTTAAATATTCAAAGCAAATGTAATGGTAACCGCAACATGTAGCTATGATCATTGAATGCTGTTATATTTACACCTTCGTCTGTTTGTAATTTTGATGAAAATATTCTAGCTTTAACCTAAGCTTGTTCTCATTTATTAATTTTGTGAATTGAAACACATGAAATGAAAAATTGTTATCCTGTTCTGTGCTCCTGATAACAGAAGCACAGACCAGGATAACAATTCTTACATTACACATAGCACTACTTCACTACTTCACCGATGAAAGCAATAATCAGACCCTCAGCCATTAATAATCCTGATTCAAACAGCTATGGAGCCATCTTCCAAACAGGCTTTCCATCACAGCATCTTGAGATCTCAACATCTATTGAATTGAAGTTAATCTGCCACAAGATACACTAATGCGTACAATTTGATGCTTGAGCTTCGAAGCTTGAGAGGCAGACGATGAGCCTTTCAGGGGATTGATATCGATTTCAATGTGATTGGGTTGATCTCTACGTCTCGATTTGTGTCGTTGTGGTTCTTGAAGGAGATTAGCTCTGTCTTTCTTTGCTGATTTTAACCGAATGCAATTCATCTGTTTGTTGCAATGACTATTTTCAACTTTTTATTTCTCAATTTTTTTTTCAACCTATAAAAAAAAGTCTTGCCAAGGGATATAGGGTATTACCCAGTAACTGGGTTTCGGAGGTCAGAATATGCAGTCATTTCACGTAAAATACTGGTGGCAGCTTTATCGTTAGACTGGAAGCCAACTCTAACATAGTGTGGAAGAATATAGGCAGATAATGAGATAAAGAACTGAAAAAACTATTTAAAAAATAAACTAAATAATATTATTTAGTTTATTTTTTAAATAGTTGTTTTTTTGAAAAAACTATTTAAAAAATAAACTAAATAATATTATTAGCTTAATAAATATGATTTCTGGGCAGTAATCAAATAAAAATAATTACTCAGCCACTGAACTAATGAAGGCAACTCTACCTCTATAATATTTCTGGAATATGTTCCCAAAATGTCGTTCGTTTCTTCATAAGACTTCGTAGATCAACATTCTTAATCCTATTTCTTATTACCGTCTATGTTAATAGAATGAGTAATGTCTTCCATACGTTTATTGCGAACAGAAGCGTCCTTAGGAAACTAATCATCTGGTACATATTACCTTTTGTCTTTATATAATACTTTCTTATTGAGTGTAGTAATTTAATGTCCAAATATTATTTTCTAAATCGTCTATTTTAGTTTTGATTGAGAATCCATAATGTTGCTTTTATGTATACACACATGGCAGGGATTTAGTGCATGATTCTGAAACACACAGCATTGAATTTTTGGTCGATTATTAGACAAAAAAATGCTTGCTTTTTTTGTCTAATAATGTCTTTTTTTGTCTTTCACACGCTGTCTACATCTCTCTATCTATTGTCCTATCGCAGGTATGCTGAAAGAGATTTCTTATGGAATAAGCATCACCTCTGTACCTATTTTTCTGTTCTGTTTTTTTCTTGTCTTTTTAGATGTGTACATAAATAGTTAAATAATAAATAAACAACCAAAATGCTTTTCCAAACATTTTAATAACGTAGGGATTGCACTTTTCTATGAAACAGGTAATTTCTTTTTTGATAACCAAATAATAATTTCTAAGCTGGGGGTCTAGAATCCTGTGCTACATTAATGGTTATAGTTTGCGTGGCGATATTTCTGCCACCTTGTATGGTATTAAAGTTTTATTTAAAAATACCATATACATATGTAGACTCCTATATGGTCTACCTACCTAGTAAGACAATAAAAACTAGCTACATACAGCTTACAGAATATCTGCTTCATTGTAATTATTTAATTATAACAAATTAGTAATGAATACTAATACTCATTAAATAAAATAACTATGATATTTTGGTCAGCGGAAACAAATATCGGTTTCATATCAGATAACTTAGGCTTAGTACATATTATTATATCACTGGCGATTTTCGAGCGAGGCGAGTGCGCAACGAGTTCGCAGCGAGTACGCAACGAACGCGTCGAACACGCCACGAAGACGCGGCGGGTGATTTATCCCATATAAGAGGACGATTTTGAATTTCAGTTATAAATAACTCTGTATCCATTGTATCACGTTTGAACCAACAATGCTACGTCCGCTCGTATCTTTGATACAACTGAAGTGGGATGGGGCGGGCTGTTGAACCTGAGTGCACAAAGTGGTGTCGACGGCGCTATTCGCGGCGATCTCGCTGCGCGCCTGCGGTGCCTTCGCGGCGAATTCGCTGCGCACTGGCTTCGCTTGCGAATCGCCAGTTTGATAAGGCCCTTACATTCGTCCCCGAAGGGTCTATTTTAGACCAAGCCCTAATTCAACCCAAACCGATTCTCATTAAACTAACGTTTAATTTGGACCGAATTTTAAGCAAAGGGTTAAAACTAACACAGTTTCAGATCAACGATCAGATTATCCAAAGTTAAACAGTTAATGAATGTTATAACCAAACTTGTGAAATCCGCCTGGTATATACGTCACATGAATGATGACAGGGTTCCTATATAATTAGATGTAGATGCAAGGAATTTTAGACTCAATTTGTTTAGAGTTAAGGTTGGTTTTGAAGATGGACAGGTGTATTAAGATAGGGATGAGCAGATGGATAATCTATATGGAGTAGAAGTTTGTTCAGAGATCGATTAATTAATGAGAATATTGTGAAGACAGATGTTCGTGGTGTGTTTCATATTCTGTTGTCCTTTTAGGAATTTGGATGTTACATTTGATGTAACATTTTTCAAGACAGTTATTTTATTATTATTAGTCATTAATGTCTTACTGCTGGGCAAAATCCTCTCTACACTCTTTCCACCTGTCTCTGTCCAGAGCTACCAAGAAGTCTATCTCCATCTGGGCCTGCCGCCATGTCGTTTGGCCCATCGATCGTCTGACATGTGGCAGATGTGCTCAGCTCAATTCTGACGACACGGTTGGCGCAGTGTTTAAGCGATTGACTGCTGCGCTGCGTGTCGCGGGTTCGATTCCCGCACGGAACAAATATTTATATGACCTACAAGTAGTTGTTCCGGGTCTGGCTGTTTGTGTATGGGAGTTTAAATGTTTGTAAACGCACCCACGATACAAGAGAAATTCCTAGAGTGGGGCATCGATTAAAAAAAAAAAAAAAATTAAGCGTAGCAGCTTTCCTAGTGACATCAGTAATTTTATAGCTCTCTGGCAAACCTCTGCTGAATTATCAAACACAATTTGACAACCAAACGTGAGGATGGCAAGACAGATTATTTTTTATTTGCCATGCAGTGGAACAGTGGCTGGTTTTATGTAGCATTTACCGTTCTAAGACACTTACTTTAAAAGAACTTCAATTCCAGTGTCTTTACCACAACTTTCATCGTCTCAGCTTATGAAACTCCTTTGCGTAGGTACTGCTGAATAAGTGACCTTGATTTGGTTTTCAGAGAGAAGAATTCATTGTTTTAAATTCCTTTAGACATTTGTTACGACCCAAGTCTCTAGAATCTTGATAAAACTAGGTACAATGGAATAAATTTCGGTGTTCAGACTGAAAATACCAAGGTTTTACTAAAAGCAAAGCCAAATTCCGTATCAACATTCTCCTAGATTATAAGTAATATGAATAATTATTTCAGCCAATTCCCTTGAAATTCTCACATCTTGTCTCCTCTTTATTACAAGAACTGTGTGTGTATTCCACCTGCATTTTCCAAGATCCTTCTCGTTAAGTTCACCATTTAACTAAGAGAATTTAATTAATTAGTACATAAGCGAAGTCTTGTTTCTTCGCGCTTTTGCACGTGTTGTGTGTTCAGACTCTGAGAAGGATTTTGTTCTTGCATACTTGCGTCTGTTCATAAAAGTGTTTGGTTCTTCTAGGAACTTCAACTTTTTGACTAAAGACCTGCTTGTTGCTATTTTATAGCGATAGCACTATCCCTTTTTCGCACTAGAAACATGATGTAAAAGGTTACATTGAAATAACGTTCGTTTCTGCGTTATATACATACGGAATGGAGTAATTATTGAACTTAGATTGAATTATTTATAAATATTCGAAAGGAAACAAACGTGGAACTACAGTGACTGAACCCGACAGCAGACAGCTTCAACTTGATAGTTGTTTTTTTTAATAAGTAAGGTAGTGCTTGTGCCGATCATATAGTGACGTGCTTTTAATTACGTTAAAGTTATCTTATTCTAGTCACCGGGTTACTTTAACAATAATATATAGGTAAATTCTAACTCAACCAACAGCTGTGCTGCTGGGGAGTTTGTTGCGCCACTTCTTCTTCTCAGCGAAAGCACTAGGAAGTGGTGACGGGCGGGCGTTTTGGGGACTATCTTTTTTAATTTTGACGTTTGAAAAGTGCTAATTCTCAACCTAATTTGAATATCCATTTGCCACCAAATGCCATTTAGATATCCTTCTAATTAAACCAATCAGAGGAGATATTTTAGACCGTACGTAGTCGATATGTGGCTTCCATTCGATTCCAAAGGTTTAGTATACAAAAACTTATAAAAACGATTGTTAGTACTGAAATACAATTGTTAAGGACCCAAACAAATAATTTCGTGGAATTGTTTGAACAAAAATATTAAACAAACAAAATCACGAGGAATTCTGTAAAAGTTTTTGTTTATTTTTATTGTTAACCGCGCTTACATAAATATTTACGTAGGATCGTAACTTATTTATTATTATATTTAATGATGAATTGGCTGATCTTGAATAAGCGGTATATTTACACAAAGTGTGATTAAATTGTTATGTCTTGGAAGTACAGCAAAATTTTGTAATATTCTGTCTCAAACTAAACTCAAACTCAAGGCTCAGGCTCATATAAAATAAACCAATTACAGATACTTTTGCATTATTAAGGGGTCGGTCAGTGAGAAAGATGACTCCACTGTACTTTAACACCCGCGCGTGTGAAAATTCACAATTTTATAGCGTATATGTCTTTATGTAAAACACTTTCATTAAATTTTAGACTGCGCGAAAGCCTAGTTTTTGAGAAAAAAAATCCTAAACTTTCAGAAAATTCAACTTATTTACATTTTACCACAGATAATGTAAGAATTTCACTCCTAGGTTGTTCAGACAAAGTGACAGGGAATTTTAATGGTGTTTCGTATAAATGTTGTACGTTTTGCTGATACAGCAACAAAAATAAATAGCAATGAACTCAATTGCTCAGAAAATAATATAAATAAAAAATAAATAAGTTTTATTTGTAGGTACCTACTATTAAGAAATCGTTGGTAAAGAAACGTACCTAATCAAATTTAAATGACGTTAAAGTTTGACTAACAGGACAATTGCCATTATTAGTACTTCGTTATTCATTATAATTATGTACTCACAGTCGAGAGTGTCTATCGTTCTCCTGTTTGCAACGACGATTGATTGCCACCATGGCGTCCCGTCCCCGAGGTCTGTGAACTTATTACACTACGCACCAAACCAACATAATATAGAAAAATAGCACATCTTGACTTAGTAATGTTACTAAAAGAACTTAGCATGCAAGCGAGCGAAGCGCACCACTCGGACAGGTTAGATTCGTGTGTTTTCATTTTTAAACCATTCCGAAATAGACTCCGTTGACTACGCCTTGTTATTATTGCTTGGAAGCAAATTTAGTCCCGCCACGATTCTTCCCCCTAATACTCTTACTATCTCACCAGTCCCGAAAGAAACTTTGGTTATTTTTTTCTCGGCACCAATGGTATTGCGCACTTGAATGTTTTCAAAAATACAGTAAAAAGGATCTATTCTACCCAAAAAGAAGCTTCTATAAAAAGCGCCGGGTGTTAAAGTGGTTCCGGAGCCATTCATTTAAAATTCGTCCACTAAAGAAAAGTTAACTAACTTTTCTTACAATCCAGAACAATTTTCATATCACGGAAAGCCTAAATTTTATAACACATTCAACAATTGTTAACTTTTGTTTCCTATCTTTATTTTTATTTTAGGGATTAATTTAATATCTACTTTTTGCTGTGTGTGTGCTCTACAGGGCACAGGGTACGTAATTGTAAGCCATTTTTTAAACATTACGGAATACAAATAAGGATATGAATATGAATATGTTGCGCCAAATTAAAAAGAATAAAGTTCGTTCGAGCTCTCGGAAAACGGTAAAGGTTTTTTTTTATAACAAAACATTTGGATATCGCTAACGGGGCCACTACTTTCAAAAGCCGGGAAAAATTTTCATTTAAATGAAAATTCTGTACAAAGTCGATGTGTACTCGTATCTGGCACATTCGATCGATCGTATCAAGTCACAATTTCGAGATTCGCGCGATTTCGAGAATCAGAATATGAACTCATTTTTAGACTTCGTGTACTGACTTAGATTTGGCTTCGATAGAATCCACTTCTATTTCCTCTTTTGTCAGTTATTTTCTTGAAACGACGATAGAAATAACATTGTGAGTTCTTTGCAGTGTGTTTATTTTGTTGACCAATTACTAAGTCTTTCGTTTAGCTAGAGATGTATTTCTTTCAATTGACTAGATCATAATTATGTATTTATTAGGTATACATAAGCATTACTGAAAACCCTTGAAAAGATGGCAGGATGACTTGGTGAGGACGGCTGGAAAGTCTTGGACTAGACAGGCAAGGAAAAGGGAGAATTGGTTGGTGGAGGCCTTTGCTAAATGGCACACAGAGACTCGGAACTGATATTGAACACAACATAATATTTATTACAACTATCACTCTGAAAAAATGCTATAAATAAAATAAATGCTAAAGCAGAGAAAATTCTCAATTCAGAAACCTGGTAATAAAAGTCACTTTGTTGTTTTAAGTCAGTGACATAAGTGCGGATTTAGGTCACACAGTGCTAATAGTCTTATCTTAAACTTTTAAATCACCTTAATACCTATGACCAATATTCTGTCAATTTGTGACCGCATAAACTACTAGTATTCCAGACGGGACAGAACAGGGAGAGCCCAATTGTATCATATTGGAGGCTCCGCCTAATTACAGCCTTTATGTCTGCTGTCCCTTATAGGGATTTGTCGCTGTGATTTCAAATGGCGTAACAAACTGGTTCCGATTTGTTCGCTGCCATGTTGAGACTGACGCCGGGGGACGTGACTGATGTTTGGTTTGGGAATATTATTATGTTTGTCAAAACGTGTTCAGGGAACATGTTGAGCGAAACATCACGAATTAAGATTCAACAATCTGTAAGTAGGGTTTAGGTCATATTCATTTATTAATTTTGTGAACACAGGGCACAATGATGTTTTATAAAAATGTACACGTACCACACACACGTACCGTAACGTAATGTACACGTATCGTAATGTACTATTCTGTCATACCTGACTCTTTTTATTCCATGACGGTCATCCTGAGTAAAATTAAATCACTAAGGGCTGATTTTTCTATCGACAGATATTTTTTATTTGTGGAATAAAATTGACGTCTGAACTGATAAACATTCAAAATTATTGCTCGTATAAAATTATCTGGCGTTGGAAAAATCAGTCCTAAGTGAACGACACTGGTGATATCACCACACACGTGGTGGGTATTGATTATCTAAACAAGATATCTCCATGCTCCTGCCCTTATCCCAATTTATTATTAGTTAGCGAAATGTTAATTCCACCCACGTGATGGTATCGATACCTAACCAAGATATTAGCTTATTACAAAACAATATAAGTATATTTTATTATAATTATACGAGTATGTTTTGGGATCAACGACCGTAGTTTTAGTAATTAGAAATATCAGTTTTCACGGACTGATGGGTATCGCTAGCTAAAAACAAGATAAAAACAAATAAACTACTAATTGAAGTAATTTCACTAAGTAAGGCAACTAAGTGAGGCAACAACCACATGTACCTTACATGTGGTTGTTGCCTCAAAAGTATGTTTTTTAGTTTTATCGTTCTCATCGTTTAGTGTCGATACCCATCACGACTGTGGAGTTTCTCTAGCTAATTTAATTTGACCTATACATATAGTAGATAGATGATAGGTCACTTAAAGCTTAGGCTGGTAACAATGTACCTGAGGCTAATTCCAGCTTTGATGTGGTAAACTTCCATTAACTTAATATCAGTATTTTTCCGAAAACAACCTCCGCCTGACCTCTGCGACCCAATTAATGGCTTCGTCCCGGACACCGATACTCTACGGTGTGGTCAGGTTTACGTGTTGCCTTGTATTGTTATGTTTTGTATACTTTTACGAAAATAATTGGATACATCAAATTAATTAAGTGGAAAAAATATACTGGAAATATAAATAGGTTTGGTGTTCCCTGTACGCTACTTAATGGATGAAACACATAACCTGTTCCTGTCCCTGGGATTGCTATCCCAGAGACAAAACGTTCAAAATCTACATAGTCGCAATCTCATCTCAACGACAATCAACGTCAAAAAATGGGCAAAAATGTATTAGGGGAATTAAATATATTTTTGACAAATAGAGACTGAGATCAAACTGTGAACGTTCTTAAATTATGAGAACTGCGGGCCCTTCTGGTATGCAGCCAGCGATGACCACCTACCACTTGAATGGACCCACGTGACGCCACGGTCTGTTTGCCATCCGATTATATTAAAAAGAAGGGTTTTTCTTTAAATGACTTCGCTTCTATTTTGTTATTTTTCAAAATCAACCATATTTCCCTACAAAATACCAACACAAAGCAATCAATCCTAAAAACAACCCCACGACCCAACAAAAGGAACGAGGTACCTTCTCAAAAACACACTAAGAACGGCTTAACAACCGTGTGAAGTCTAATCGACGTCGCGCCGCCGAGGGGTGTGCAAACGTGTCGCCGGCTTTATTCACACGAGTTCATTTCCGAGGCACGACGTGTTCCGAGATGTTCCAAGTCTAAGGACGCATGTGGAATGAGGGTGAGTAGGTTATTGGTGAGATGTTTTGTTATTTAAGATCTATATGAAAATGGTTTTATTACATTTGGTTTCAAGTGCAAATTAGCAGTAAGTACATTATAAAGACCACGAGGAACAAACTGGACACTGCGAAACAGCAAACGTAAGATAGGACGCCCTCAGGCTAGGTGAATGAGAGTTGCCGAGAAACTAGCGAGATATTGGCGGGCAATTGGAGAGGCCTATGTCCATCTGTAGGCTGATGATGATGTCAACAAAAAGATGGCACAGAATAAAAAAAATAAAAAAACACTTTTGATACCCATAGAAAAAAGTGCCAAGAGCGGTTTTAACAGTAAATTTTCTTTGGGGGTGTCAAACAAGGGGATCCACTCTCACCTAAGTTGTTCACAAACGCATTGCAGGAGGTTTTTAACAAGTTGCCTGATTCGTGGCAGTCACGAAGCATAAATGTTAGCGGCCACCAGCTAACTAAGCTCCGCTTTGCAGACGATATTGTGTTATTCTCCACATCACCTTCAGAACTTGAAGAAATGCTCCAAGGTCTGAGCACGGCAAGTCTTGAGGTTGGACTTTCAATGAATAGATCCAAGACACAAGTCATGACGAACGGCACGAAACGTAGGGTCGAGGTAGACGGACATGGGTTGCAATATGTCGATGAGTAGACATACTTGGGCCAGATAGTGTCTTTCAAGAACAGACAAGACAAGGAAGTCGAAAGAAGAATCCAAAACGCTTGGAAGACCTACTGGACCCTTAAAGAACACATGAAAGGTAGTCTTTCTATATCACTAAAAAGATAACTCATCGACATGTGCATCCTGCCCGTCCTAACCTACGGTGCACAAAGTTGGTCACTTACTGAACAACAGAAGTCCAAACTTAAGATTTGCCAACGGGCAATGGAGCGCAGCATAATAGGTGTTAAGCGTACAGATCAAGTTAAAAACACCACGCTAGGCTCCATAACTCAAGTAGCGGATCTTGGAGAAAAAACAGCCAGGCTGAAGTGGGAGTGGGCTAGTCATGTCTCGTGAATGCACCCCGAGAGATGGGCAAAGATCGTCACTGGATGCCTGAGGGAGGACATCGCCCTCGAGGTAGACCACGGCAAAGGTGGTTTGACGATCTGGTAACGTTCGCAGGGCCAACATGGCCAGAGATCGCACAATACAGGGAGGTTTGGAAGGAAAAAGGGGAGGCCTTTGCCCAGCAGTAGGACACAATGTAGGCTTGCGAAAAAAAAAATCAAAAATCTAACAAACTCTTCCAAAGTTCAAATCAGCATGCCACGGCCTAACCGTCAATATTATTAGAAGAAAAAAAAACACCCAAATCCGGAACCTCCTCCTTTTTTGAAGTCGGTTACGAAAGACAGTTTTCAAAAATCAAAGCCGCTTTCCCCAAATTCAAATCTCGTGACTCCCTCCCTCCTCCCTCCTCCCTGCACCAGACAACCTCTACCCATTATCCAAATCCATTACTATTTCTTTTCCCCATCGCCAGAGCACAAAAATAAACCAAACAAAAACGAGAAAACGTTTCATTGTTCCTCTAACTAGTGAGCGAACATTTTCTCCCTGAAATATCCCCGTGTCAATCCCGCTCGCGAGACATATAGGACTATTACCAAGCCATCCAGTTATTGCCGAGGAGGCGCGGTCATTATCTCAATGTACGCTATACATCGCCGCTCGCACGAACACTCTCGAACATTTATTACGTTCATTAGCTTCAACTGAACGCGCAATTTGATGAGCCCCGCGTATGGGGTGAGGTTAATTTGCTGGAAGATCTGCCTTTAGTGGACTGTTTTTTAAAAGGCTTCTTGTGCGGTGTGTGATGGGATTTTTATAGGCTTCCTAATGCAATTTTAATTGAAAATGGGACGTTTGCAATACGGTTTAGGTTATGAAAGACATGTGGGTCATGGGTAGACCTTTTCGTCAACATCTATAGAATTCATTAAATTTGTGTTTATGTTTAAAATGGTTCATGTTTAAGTCATTAGGTATTATAAGGATTTTGTTGGCTTTCTTCTTTGTTTATGGAAACATAATATCCTGTCACAGGAGTGGAGTGCTCCGGAAAGATTTGCATGATGTTTCCATCAACGAGTGTTCGGTATTACGTGGTTGTAGTCGTTTGCTGCTCGTAGGGTATTTTGGGATCTCTGTTAGTTAAGAATATTATTATGTAATATCCATAAAGGAATTACATTTAATTTTGGAGAAATATAAAAAAAAATTAAGGATTGACATTGATCATCATCATCAATATAGACCACCAGGTAGGAGGTAAACATGCGTTACTTATTGCTGGGGGTTGGTTCATATATTACAGATCATATCCACCACCATCTATGGCATAAGCATAATCAGCCTATATGTTCCCACTGCTGGGACACAGGCCTCCTCTCTTCGAGTCGGAGTGGGTTGTAAGTTGTAAGGTGGGTTGTACTACACGGGCCTAGTGTGGGTTGGTGGATGTCACATGTCTTCGAATTTTTGGTTCTAGAACATTTTCGTTTTTCTCACGATCTTTCCTTCACCGTTTTGAGAGCAGTGGTGATGAAATGATTTACGCAAAGTAAAGCGCCTGTCTGGGTTCCAACCCACGACCTACAACTCGTAAGTCGGGGCCATCACTACTAGGCCACCACTGCTCCTAAATATCTATAAAAGGTAATGTATTTTATAAAATACTGCTTCAACCAAAACCCTGAAAGCCAGACATCAACACCAATTTGCCTTCCCATTACATTTTAGCATACAGTTACAACCGTCGTTAATACAGTGGCGAAAAGTTTCAACATTTAAATGGGTCGAGTTTCGACTCAGTCTCATTCACAAGTTGGTATGAAACACATTTAGGCTTTATTAATATCAAGGCTTCATTATGAGGATTTAGTAAACAGTATTTGGGCAATTTTAAGGCCTTTTAAGAGTTGGATTGGATGTAACCTTTCAAAATATTTGGTGGTCTTTTCGGACTGTCTTTACTGGTTTGATGTTCTGGCAATGCAATAAACTTTTCGTATTTTCTAGTTCTCCTTCTTGTTTTATCGGCTAAGAGGATATAAAAGGGAATAGGACTGTTCCTATCCCCTTTTATATCATAAACTGAACTGAAGCTGTCTTCGGTTCAGTTTTACTTGGTGCTGTACAGAATCTGGGCCTTTATGATGATTAATTTATAGTATTCTGAGTGATGTAGACCTTCGATAATCATAATGGACTACCCTTTTAGAGGGCTTAGCATAAATGGCCTGGACTAACTCATGAATGTGTTATAAGGAGGTGGAGCTCTTAAGCATGTCATACTTCAGCTACATAAGCAGCGTTTTGAAAATTTTTACAGATTTGGTTAAAAACTGGTCATAAATTGGATGATAATACAACCCTCGTAAGTCCGCTTGATGAACCAAGTGAATGTTTTATAGATGTTTGAGAAACAGGGTGTTTTGTTCACTCATCCTCCATAGAAAAGGAAAGATGCTGCAATAAAGTTGAAGAAGGACAAAATGACGAACTAAAATGTTTGCAAAGAACACGTTAACTATTCGATACTACAAAGCTCCAACATCCACATCACCTACTTCCAACAAAATCTATCGGTTTAATACACTAACACCATATTTCAAAAACGCAAAAAAATCCTATCAATTAGTGAATAGATTCCCCATCGAGATACCACCACATCCTCTCAAGGGTCGGCCTCACCGCAAGCCCGGGCGTTGTTTTCCCAGCTGTGAACACACAACCCGTAATGACCATAGGATTATGCATACCCACACCTTAATTGATTGTTTGGGAAATTATCAAGATTTAGGCCAACTTCTGTAATTGTATTTGTTCTAAAGTAAAGAAGGGATAGAATTTTGTTTTACCTTGATGACATTATGGTTTCGGTCAAGAGATTAGGTACAGTTTGTGGGCCTAATTTAAATAGATAAGCTGGATTTTTGAGAATGTTTGCTAGTTTTTGAAATATTTGCTACTATAATGTTGAGTACAAATCGTGAGAAAAGAAAAGAATAATATTATAAAATTGTATTTTCAACCTATCTACTTCATACTCTACTCTGAATCATTAGTTGACAAAAAATGAAAACCAAAAGAATTTGGTTTTCATGCCGTTAAATAAGCAAAACATCATGACTAACAATACAATGACAAAGGGAAAAAAATCTATATTCAGTGTGATATACATTTTTGTGTGTTCATCAACACTAATTTGTAAAACAATTTGCTCAGAACATTGCGACACATTTCACTGATTGTACCAAAGCAAACCAACCTCAATCGTAACCGAATCAGCACGAAAATTGACGAATCCACCCGACCGTAATTCAATAAATCTGCATAACGTCTTCATCGCATTCAATTGAACTGTAACTACATTACTGCCTCACCAGGCAGCCCACAATGCAATCACTGAACAATACCAGCAATGTATCAGGCTGGAATCACAACAATCGCTCTAACGTACAAACAATGACTGTTATCTTAGCCTGTCCAAAGGGTGAACCGTGACAAGCTGACACAGGTCAACACCTGTGTCTGCTTGTTACGCTATGTGAATAGATGCAGAAGGGCTATAGAAAACTGACAGAATAATAAAAAGAATGTTGATTGTATGTGTCTACTTTAATTTAAACCAGAATTGATGATGACCGAGAAATATAACGATAACCACCCTCCATCCAGGCTGGTGACTTGGAATATTAAAAGAAAATAGAAAAGAGAAAAGGAAAGAATAGATAAAAAAAATAATGATGATAATGAAAGAAATAGAATGAATGGGTGGTTTGGGAAGCGAATGGCATGTTGATTCTTTACTTCAACACACAAAGAAAATTCAAGCAACTACGATCAAGTTTTAGTTTCATGTGACCTATTTATCATACCTACTTGTATCATTTGACATAAATGTTCAACACATCCACCGTTCAAAACTAGTTATTGGTTGCAACTTCATCGGTTACAGCATTTATTTTTTTTTTTTTTATTTATTTATTTATTACATTTGGGAAAACAAACAGCAGTATATTAAGCATAAACAGTTTTGTCTTAAAATTAAACTTAACAAATATACCACCCACAACATTTTCCACAGATTACTATATTATATTAAACAAAAAAACAAGCTGTAAGAAAACTTTAAATGTAGCAGGGCTAACTCAATGAAACGTAAGTTAAATGAAAAAAGAAAAAAAAAGATAAAAAATATTCTATATAAGTCAAACCAAAAAAGTAAATAAAAAAACACAAAATAAAAAAATATCATAAAAACATAATATAAAATATATAATGCGTGATGTATCATACAGGTCCCTAGCCTATTAATAATGATATCAACATTGTGTAAAACATAAAGAGCCTACTGCCGATCCTTTAGAATTATAATTAAATCATTTTTGAGTTTATTTCTGCTTAGGAATAATATGTCTATTGCACCAAAACGAGTATTGTATGTATCGACCAAGCGGTATAGCGGTGAGCGGTTACCAGCATTGGATCTACAAAAGCTGGTAGCGAACAGCCGCCTGGTGCGTACCTCCCGTCCATGCACTGTTCGAGGAACCAAGTAACACAAACCAGACACCAAGTCAGGACAATCAAACCTGTTTCGGCATACACTGAATAACGTCATTGTCTCAAGGAGGATGCGTCTTGACTGTAAAGTAAGCAGGTCGTATTTTTTAAGAAGCGATTGGTATGATGTTTTCTTTCAAAAACACCTAAATTGCATAGCACGAAGGTACTTGCGTTGAACTAATTCGATAATTTCGACATATTTCGCATAGTAAGGATTCCAGATCGGAACTGCGTATTCTAGTTGCGGCCTAACTATGGACTTATACAGGTGCAAGAAGGTGGAGGGACGATGGAAATCTCTAGATGCTCTCATTACAAAGCCAAACATCTGATATGCTTTATTGACAATATTTTCTATATGAATATCAAGATGAAGTTTCGAGTCCAGCTGCACACCAAGATCACGAAGATTGCTAACTTTGTTAATAACACTATTAGCAAGTTGATAATTGAAATGTATGATATTTTTCTTTTTAGTGAACGTTATACTGTGACACTTAGGCAAGCTAAGGTAGAGTTTATTATAAGAGCAATAGTCTGAGAAACGATCAAGATCACGTTGGAATTCAACACAGTCTTGCTCATTTGAAATTTGTTTAAAAACTTTTAAATCGTCAGCGTATAATAGAAATTTTGAGTTATGAAAGCAATTTTTTATGTCATTTATGAACAGTATAAATAATAAAGGTCCTAAAATTGAGCCTTGAGGGACTCCTGATGTAACTTGAATACAGCTAGACTCGAAGCCATTGATAACTACCTTTTGGGTCCTATTGGTTATATATGAGACAAACCAACGCAGGAGATCCCCTCTGATACCATTGTACGCAATTTTATTGAGCAGCAATATATGATCCACTTTGTCGAATGCCTTGCATTATTTAGTACTGGAACTTCTGAAAAATACAGCACCAGGTGCCTGTCAACATCTTTTTAAATTGAAAGGCTCTTTCTTTTGTTCTTTAGCTAATATAACGACTTCTGATGGCCATCCTTCTCGCCCATCATCACTAGGTCTTCTGCCCTCCCTTGCTCCATGGTATTGGTGATTAGTGACCGCGTTCCCTCCAGCTGGGGCCCTTGTTGGGTAGGGTTACCAGAAATATGATGCTCACCAAAATTGTTTTAAAGGTAGGTTTAGGGTCCGGATTAAGGGAACGGCGGTAAGGGTATCGGGTAAAAAGTTGTGTTTTCGAACGCGTACGGGAAGTTAAAAGGGGTTTGAGATAATTATGTTTGATGTAGAATTGTAATTTGTTAGAAAATCAGGAAAATAAATTAAATGACTTTCAGGACAGTTGCAATATAAAATACCATGTTAAAAGTAACATAAATATGTTTTTAGAGTGAACTTCTATTTGAATTGGTAGTTGAAAAAAAAAGTAAACATAAACTTCTATCCTTTAGAAAATGTTTATTAATTAAATGGACAAACTTCTTGTACTTAGGGCTGATTTTTCCATCGCCGGATACTTTTATTCGAGGAATAAAAATAACGTTTGACAGTTTTTGTACGAAATAACTGTCAAAATTTCAAAATTATTACTCCAATAAAGTTATCAGATGATTGAAAAATTAGCCCTAATAAACTAACCAACTATTAAAATTAAAATATAATATCCTAACCTAACTTAAACTATTAAAAAACTAAAATATCTATGGCATCTAAATATTCCTACGCATCGCTGTCGACTGGTAATGTACCCAAGAGTCTGGCGACATTGCCACGTTGTATGGCAATACTTATCCTCTGGCCAAGGTAGAGTCCAGTCCTTGGGTCACGGGAAGTGACCCAAGATATTAAAACTTTATAACATTCTTAATAAAAAGAGAATTCAAAGAACGAATAATAGCTAAATTGTAATGCCATAATACGACATAGAAAATTACCAAGACTCGAAAACTAACAGGAAACGTATGAATAAGCTTTCAAATTAAACCTTACTAGACTAAAAAGGTTTAATTGTTTCCGAATCGCTCGCGCTCCTGGGACTCCAATCATTTAGAAGACTTTTGTGTGTAACGTTCACAGGGCCTTTCGCATTGAGGTGGAAAGATTTACGTGGCATTGAGATACTAACTAACCCGATGGAATCGTTCAGAACTAAATTGGACACAGATTTTCAAGGACTCTTTTTCTTGATCTATTATTTAAAGATATAAATTTTAGTTGTACTATTTAAAACATTATTCTATTTTATGAAATTAATAAGCCACTATCAGAGAATATAGTGTATTTCTATTTGTGTGTGTGTTAGCTTGAGACAATTCTGTTTATACCCTCAAACAAAAGGCGTGTAATATGTGAGGTGGCCCACATCAGCACCAGCCTAAACAAACATATAGATAAAACAAACATTTATATAAAACAGAATATTCAAGATAATGGAAACCAATTGTTTTTCTAATACCGTTCCGTTTCTATTGTAAGTTCTAATAAAATACTGACAACAGACTACTTAGCTGTATTAAAACATCTTTTTATTCGTCCATTACGCGAGCAAATAGACTAATTTCTAGTACAATAGAAAAACTAAGGACCAATTACTAAGTCTTAGTAACATGTCCATAAAGAACAAAGTAATATTGTCTTGTATGTAGTACGAAATATTGTTCTTTATGAAGAGCAAAATGTATTTGGAGAAGAATTCTGTGGAGAATTACTTGTGTTTGAACGGGTAATAATTTAAGGCTGGTTCCCTCGGGCTTATGAGGAATACAGTTCTATATGACCTTCACGTGATTTTTCGTAATATTATTGACTGGATTCTTAATTTTGCGAAAGGAAATAGATAATCGGAATTATTTTGTACATTTCTTGAGAAAGTAATAATTTGTTATTGATTCCTGTTAGTATTATGGTTTCCATCAGATTACTCTTTCATCAGAAATTGGATGAACAACAATAACCGCTTTGTGGTTGTTGTTACGAGTAACTGAAATGGAAATAACATTACAAGTGACGATCCAATTATACATTCCCTGAAGATTTATATCAACATAACTGATACTGTGTATGTTTGCTAAAACGGTACTTTACTTGCAACACAGTGCATAGCATAATCAGACTATAATGTTCCCACTGCTGGGACACAGGCCTCCTCTCAGTGAGAGGAGGTGGGTCATAATCCGGCACGCCGGCCCAGTGCGAGTTAATAGATGTCACATGTCTTTGAATTTTTGTTCTTTTCCTCACGATGTTTTCCTACACCGTTGTGAGAACAGTGGTGATGAAATAATTTACACAAAGTAAAGTGCCTGTCCGGGTTCGAACCGAAAAGTGGCGGCCGTTACCACTGGGCCACTGCTGCTCTTACACAGTGCATGAGATGGATTGATTGTTATTATGCGCCACTGACTATGCGCGAACAGCCTCATCAATTATCTTCAAAAATTTACCAAAAACAAAACTCGCTTTATTTCATGACACTAAGCACTATCACTTGCGGATAGACAGTATGTTTATAATGTACAAGCACATTGCGGTTTAGGTAATATGAAAAACCTGTGAATTAAAATATCGGAACACCATTTTACTTTCTCTACTTTACTTTTTCTAAACTCAAACTCTATTTCAATTAAACCTTTACATGCACTATTGAATTGTCAAAGATGCGGTCAGTTGGTCAGAAAGTTGAAGCTAGTTGCTCATTCCAAAACGTAAATCTCTATGGAAAAGAATAGGAAAGAAACTCCTTTTCTTAACAGCATCATAATTAATTGAACAAACAGCTGTGCTGCTGGGGAGTTTGTTGCGCCACTTCTTCTTCCCAGCGATAGCACTAGGAAGTGGTGAAGGGCGGGCGTTTTTGGGGGACTGTCTTTTGTAATTTTGACGTTCAAAAAGTGCTGATTCTCAGCCTAATTTGAATAAATGACTTTTGATTTTGATTTTGATTTTGATTATTATTTCTCCAGCCGATAAAATCTGGTCAAAACCAGATATTCTAACTCCTCTTTCTCTCTTCATCCACAGGCGGCGTCTGGTCCCTCCGAAACCTGTCAATCTCCGTGCCCCGAGCGGTTCTCTCCGGCGAGGGTCAGTCAGCCATCCTGCGCTGTTCCTACGACCTGGAGGACGCGGCCCTCTACTCCATCAGGTGGTACAAGGCAGAGACTGAGTTCTACAGATACGTGCCGCGGGAGATGCCACCGACGATGGTGTTCCCACTGCCGGGAGCATCGGTAGATGTAAGTTGAGTTTTGAAGTTGTTTGGTTTGAGAGATTTATTTTAAGAAGTTGTGGTTTCATGTCTGTCATTTTGTAATATGACAAGTACTCATGTGTGTATGTTTCCCAAACGAATTGCTTACGAATGGTTTTTTGACAGTTCAACAACATTCATTGCGTTATCTACGTTGTTAAAGCAGAATTTTTCCAACATATGAAACTATGGATTAGCAATACCCTTTAAAATGATTCAGATTGTGATTGATACTGTGTTACGCAATTAGGGTACAGATCGACAGTTTCAACTGTTCCGTGACGAGGGCGCGATTTTGAGCTTACATAATTGGTCTTTATGTCTTACATAAGTACATAGATTCACCATTAATTTAGTGCACAAAAAAGCGCAAATTAATGATCACTTAATACATAAATATGAAGATAAATACAAAACAAATAACTGGTTAAGTACAAATTTTAATTAAGTGCCATTCTTATAATTAGCATTTCACTATTTAGCATTCTAGTTGACAGGTAGGTACCGAAGGGTATCACAAAGTAAAATCAAATTCAAATATAATAATATTTAATAAGTACAGTTAGTTTCGATTGTTCTCGGGTCATCACATCTTGTTTAAAGGTTCAATCTCGTCTCAATGTCAAGTTAATTAAGATCACAGTTCTGCTTAAAACATCAGCGCTCTTGTAATACCTAATTATTTATGCTCGTTGAAGTTGTTACTTGAAAATAGATGTCACTAAGCTTTTTGAGGTATCCTTCAAATAATAAGCATTTAATAAAGTCTGATAAACAGTTCTCAAAGTAGCAATATAAAAGCGTTTTGAATTTGCATTCAAATTTAAATTTACATTCAGAATATTTCTGTCTTCAGCTTGAATTCATATTTAATTCAAATTATTTTCCATATTCAAGGAATCCCGCTTAAGCCATAGCTCTTTTTGTGACGTCAAATTATATTTTAATGGCGGTGTGGAAACCCAATATTGGCACCTATATTGGAACACTGAATATAATTATTATGCTAAACTAAAAGGGTCTTGGTTGGATTTGAACTGGTAATACTAGCTAATGGGTACTGAGACCCACTGACATTATGAAATAGAAGGCAATTGACAATGTCACGTTTTATTAACGCTTATTGTTTGTGGCTTATGAAAGTTATTTTGTTTTATAATAACATGTATACACATACCAAGCAAACTAATGTAGTGGTATATATTATGGACGATTTTGTTACGTTTTTCACATTGATATCTCTCTGTAATGGTCATTCCAACATTTCAATAAATTGAAAAAACCGGTCAAATGCGAGTCGGACTCGCGCACCGAGGGTTCCGTACAATTACAATTTACGATTTATGACGTATTAAAACAAAACTACTTACTAGATCTCGTTCAAACCAATTTTCAGTGGAAGTTTACATGGTAATGTATATCATATATTTTTTTAGTTTTATCATTCTCTTATTTTAGAAGTTACAGGGGGGGGACACATTTTACCACTTTGGAAGTGTCTCTCGCGCAAACTATGCAGTTTAGAAAAAAAATATGTTAGAAATATCAATATCATTTTTGAAGACCTATCCAATAGATACCACACACGTATGGGTTTGATGAAAAAAAAAATCGAGTTTCAGTCTAAGTATGGGGAACCCCCAAAATTTATTGTTTTTTTTTTCTATTTTTGTGTAAAATCTTAATGCGGTTCACAGAATACATCTACTTACCAAGTTTAAGCAGTATAGTTTCGGAAAAAAGTTGCTGTGACATACGGACAGACAGACAGATAGACAGACATGACGAATCCATAAGGGTTCCGTTTTTTTGCCATTTGGCTACGTAACCCTAAAAAGGCCACGTTGCTCTCATGGTCGCAAGCGCAACTGTTGAACGTGGGGTCCTGGGTTCGATGCTCAGGTCGGGCAGTGTTATTGGGTTTTTCCATTGGGGATTTCTCACTAACAGCCCGGAATTAGGAAGTTGGCGGTGTGATACTCCCGTGCCTCGGAAAGCAGGTTCAGTCGTTGGTCCTGCGCCTGTTTTCTCTCCGGTCGTGTCGGGTTGCCGTCCCGTCAGACTATGAGAGTGAGGAAAGACAGAGTGCACCTGTGTCTGCGCACACATTGTGCACTATAATATCTCCCGCTGAGAGATTGGCCGCCGTGGCCGAAATACGGTCTGGAGGACTATTATTATTATATGGAAAATTACTTCTGACCTTCTCAAAAATACGCTCTTGTCTCTAAATATATTATTTCTGTCCACCAGTTGACGCAATCAGATCACCAGCAAGTCCGCATAGTGAACCTGAACCGGCGCCTGAGTGGCGACTACCAGTGCGAGGTGTCCGCCGACGCGCCGCTGTTCCACACCGACATACGATCCGCACCACTTACGGTTGTTGGTAAGTTATTCTAACTAAAGCGTGGTAATTGTAACACACTATCAGTAGCGGGTTTCATTTTGACAGTTCAACAAAATTCATTGCGTTATTTACATTGTTGAGCAGACACATTTTTAGAATATATGGAGCAATGGATAAGTAATATCCTTCAAATGCTTCAGATTGAGATTGATAGTGTGTACCGCAATAAAATTAGGGTGCTGGTGTGAGTATTTCGATTTAGAATCCTATAGAATTTAGACTGTTTTGTTAGTATTTTGGTATTGTGCGACTGGTGTGCAAAAGGTACCTATTGGTTTTGATCAGCAAGGCAGGCAAAGTATTGTTGGGATTTAATTATCTATTTCTCATTACGTAACAGTTGATGGCAATAAACTCACCTCGAAGATGTGTCGTCCCACACAACCCATTATGTCGTATTGTTAAAATGTCAAGTAATTCACCTCCTAAGCTCAAATACAGACTCCTGTCTGCTATTGAGAAATTCCTAATGAAAACCCCGCTCAAGTAATTACAACAATACTGAAGCGTTTTGGAACATCGAACTTTAGTAATGATTGTTTATTGGAGCGAGTTCGATATCTTCCTGATGGAGCTATTTCAGTTATTACAATGGAAACGGTGTTATTATCACTTTGAGCTTCATTCTTATCTGACATAACTAGACGGCGGCGGCGGCGGGTAGATCGGGTAGATTCGGTTTGTATAGTAAAGTTTGGTGGTTAATATTAATGATAGTTTAATTGAATATTTAATATAGTAAAGCCTGCGGTGTACTGAATAATATTTAATATTATCTGATAAATATTTTTGTGGATACATTATTAAGGGTTAATAAGTCAGAGCATTCATTAATAAATGCATACACTTAAGGTAAATAAAACCACCACCACACATAAATTAATAAAAAAACATAATAGAATAAAATCAGATAAAAAACAATTAAGAGCAAAAAAAAATCAAATTTAATAAAATCAATATAAAACAAATTATAGTTTTTACACATAATTATGTCACACAAAAATTGTCAAACGTCGATTTTATTCCTAGAATAAAAGTTGATCAGCCCTAAATCGAATAAAATAAAATTAAAATAAATAATCAAAACAATAAAATGACTACCGTCTCTCCGACACTGCTACTGCAACATGTCTGCTGGAACAATGCCGGGTGGAGGGGCAGCCCAGCCTTCCCGCAATCAACGCGAGTACGATGTGATTATGACGACGGTAACGATTAAATGCATTCAACTCACTGTAGTGGACTGTACCTGTAATAGTTGGTTGTGTCTCTTGCAATGTGAACTTGAGGCCTGGTAAGACACTTATCATCATCTGCCTAGGCACGACTGTGCAGGGGTCGGCTTCCAAACTAATCGCAGTTGAATACCAGTATTTTACGACTGCCTATCTGACCTCAATAATTCAGTTACTGGGTTGTAATACCGGGGGGAGGGGGTGGTAAGACTGGTTGTCAGACTTTCAGGCTTCTGACGCCCCCGGCTTGCTAAGGCACTAGCTATAGTAATTACAAAAAAACATTAACTAATATAACAACGAAAATGTCAAATTAAACCCTGCCCTCTTCCTCTTTCTCTTCCCTACTTTACTTTATCTGACAGGGTCCACGATAATCATTTGTCTTTCTAAAACCTACCTCCTAAGTACACATTCACATTATGGAATGTAATGAATACCTACATAATATTGAGTATTATAAGGCTCCAGGCGGCAGACTGCCGCGATTTGACATCGTAATGTGGCTCTAGTAGAACAATGTCCTTGAAAACTTTATGGAAATTAATGTTCTACTACAGTCGTGCCTGTCTGCGGGAAACCTTTAATTATTAACGAAGAAGAACCCTCCCTCTGTCCTCTTAACTGAACTGCATCACTTTCTACCCAGACCCACCATTCAGAGCGCCGCACCTGTCCATCTCGCGAGGCAGCTACGCGCGCGGTGATGTGCTGCGCGCCAACTGTTCAGTCGACGAGGCCTACCCGGCTCCTAACATCACATGGATCCTAGATGACCATAAAGTAAGTGACTTTTATCTATCAGATTACAGAATATGATTATTATTGTGTTTATTTATAATTTGCATTGAGGGAGCTTCGTGTTGAGTCGCTAGGAGCATAGGCCATTTGGAGTTGGCGATTTCGTTTTGTATTTTTTTATCCTGAGTAGACTGAAATCCGTCGTAGAAAAGGGTGGGAATTTTTTTTTTTTTAGGAATAAGATTGTTTATCCATTCTCCGAAGTCCCATCTTTCTTAATGAACTTTCCAACTAACTGAATCATTTCAACACCAGTAACAACATTGTCCAAGAAAAAACCACCAACGCGTATAAACAACTTCGGAATTTCATTAATATCCCCATCTCTCCCCAACCCTTCATATTTCGGATATTAAAAAATCTTTTAGTCCAACGAGACCGGCCTTCTCGTATTTTTATTCAAAATGGAGGAAAAACAATAGACTGTTATTCATAGATTCTTATTCATTATCAAGAAAGGATGCTGGTATTTCCTTCTCGGTACGTTGATCAGTTGGACCACGTTATGTAAGAACGATCCAAGCGTCAAAATTGTATTAAAAGTTTTTGATGTAAGTCTGTTAGACGACACTCAGTTTTAAATTATCGCTCTGTTTCTATCAATCGTTTGAAGATGACTAAGACAAAATAATGTTTTATAAATGTTTAGCGCTAAACGCATTGAGAGATTTGTGGTGCAGACGTACTTTAATATCTCCAATTAAAGGGGGTCAATATTAAGCAACATGATACGCAGCATCGAAGTTTAATAACTTTAAACTAATTTTCTAAAATCTGTCTGTGGTGACATCTACATCGCCACAACTACGCATCACACTGACGTCACGCAAAATCCTGCATCGCACAAGCAGAGTTTACCGCGCAACTAGAATATATATAACGTCCTGAAATGTCGAGGCAGTAGCCCACCAGCCACGTCACCCATCTGGTTGGAGGATCGTCCCTCTTCTATAGACGATGAGTGGACTATTACCCTGCTCCTCATAACTCTATGTCGCTTGATTCAGTATTACATTACGCCTTCTTCAGATTGGTAAAGAATCTCGGCGTTCGGTTTGCTTCTAATTACTTATTATGTTATTCCGTAGAATTTTGTTAATTAGTAGAAACTTTTGGTTGGTTTTTGTTTCGTTGTTTCAAGAAGAGTGGTTTGATGTTTTATGTCAAGGTGAAAAGTTCTCGGCCTGACACAGACGTAGCGTTCTAATCAGCAAACGTTTATGTTTCCCGCCTGGGTGGACGTATCATTAGTTCGTATGCCATGTTTTAACTTGTTCTCTGAAGTAGTTTGTTTACATGAATTTGAGACGTCTTGCGGTTTTATTTGTTACAATATGGTTAAACTTGAATATCGTGCGGTCATAAAACTCTTCGTATGGGGACTCTGCTTCTTCCATGTCAACCATTAAAAAGTGGGCAGCGGAATCTAAACGTGGTCGCACGTCCCTCGAATGTGATCCACGTGAAGGAGGACCAAAAACTACAACCACTCCAGAAATCATTGAAAAAGTGCATGATATCGTGTTGGACGATAGGCGAGTGAAGTTGAGTTAGATAGTTGATGCTGTGGAGATATCAGAAAAAGGGCGCGAAATATCTTACACACAAAATTAGGGATACGAAAGCTCTGCTCAAAATTGGTGCCGCATTTGCTGAATGTCTTACACCAGAAGGAACCATTTGTGCGTTGGCGATGGGAAAGCTGGCGGGTTATTTATTTGCTCGGCCATCCTCCCTATTCTCCTAATTTGGTGACCTCAGACTTCTATCTGTCCTCAAACTTGAAGAAATTTGTTTCTGGGAAGCGCCTCGCGTCTAATGAAGAAGTTGAGAGGGCCGTAGATGAATATTTTCACAGCATTCCAGACTCTCATTTCCGGGAAGGAATACTGATGTTGGAGAAGCGCTGAACCAAGTGCGTTGAAGTCGAGGGAGATTATGTAGAAAAATAAAATCATATTTTAACTGAAAATCGCAGACTTTCATTGTCAGGCCAAGAACGTTTCACCTTACCCTCGTAACTTTATTTGAATTATTTATGCCCTGTGTAGGAGTGTTGCTTAAATCTTTTATCGGGTGCTGTGGTAGATGTCTGTTCGGAAAAGAACTTTACAAAGCAAAAATACTAAAGTTAACTTATATTAAAATCTTTAACAAAACAAATAATCGTCTACATTCTAAATCCATAATCAATTATTGAGAATATCAAATGTAAAACAAAATAAAAAAAATATGTTATTTTATAAAAACCCACGCTTTCTTTCCAGGAGGTAGGCAGAAACTATAGAACGCCACCTGCTACGATGCTTACATACTTTAGCCTCGTTTACGTTCATACAGATACACCATCACAGATCACGTTCATACAGATACACCATCACAGATCACGAATGTCGGCGTTCGGGAAACTACGCAATTTTATCTCGTCCCACATACCGCAGTGTCGCAAGACACAAGTCTTTGACCAGTGCGTGTCGCTCACAATGGGCCTTATTAGAAGGCTAAGTGGTTAAAGGGCAATGGAGCGGGCTATGGTCGTAGTTTCCCTGGGTGATCGAATCAGAAATGAAGAGATCCGCAGGAGAACCAAGGTAACCGACATAGCCCGAAGAATGACTAAACTTAAGTGGCAGTGGGCAGGGCACATTGCTCGCAGAACATAATTATGGCCGTTGTGGCCGGAAGGTGCTGGAGTGGCGACCGGGTACTGGAAGATGTATTTGTACCTGCAACTACATCAAAAACATAAATTCTAGAAATTTATTTCATTTTAGTAGGCGTTCTTATTTAAGAGTCTCAATTTTTGACTATCGATTCATTGATTGTAAATAAAACCTATACATTAAAAAAAAAACGTTTTTTTTGCGCTAGCTATGTATTATAAAACCTCTCATCCCATTTTTCACTGCATCACTTCAACATCTCTCACACGCAGCAAAGCTAACAAACAACTCTTGAAAACGTTCTCGTCCCCGCACTTCCCGCGTGGCACTCCACTAATGCCCCGTACATCTCATCCCATAATAACTGACACGTAGCTAAGCCGCCCTTCAAGGCAGCTTCACAGTAACTCCTATAAGCCGTAAAGCCAGGCTTTAAAGTGGTCTCCAGCGGAACCCTACTGCGACACTCGCCACCGAGCACGCTAAATAGTTTTAGAACCAACTTTCCAACGAGCCGAAACAAAAATAAAAGTTGTGAGGTGGAAAAAGTACCGGTACCTTGGTATTTATGTTGGGTTTTTCGGCTGGAGGTAGCATTAAATTGCCACGTTGATAGTAGAAATAGGAGGCTTTATAATTTTATTGTATGTACTTTTTCGCCAAAGGTCTAGGCGTAGATAGCGAGACGAATTTGACGCTTATATGAGGGATTGGCCCATATTAGCTCAGGATCGACGGAGGCATTTGACATTACAGGCTGATTATTATTACTTTTTCATCCCATTTTTAAGTTAGGGGCCAAAATATGTATATAATGTCTTAGCTCTTTTTTTTTACTTTATTCTAAGCCGCAGATACCAATGTCTTTGACACTAAAGCCCGCTTGCATCACAAACCACTAAAATATGTACATTTTGCGTTTAATTATTAAAACATCATTTTGTCTCGGTCAACTTCAAACAATTGACAGAAACAGAACGATGACTGTTTTAATCTCGTATTGGGTGAAAAATTTTTGGTGATTTGGTGCAAGTCATCATCTGCCAGCCTTTTCCCAACTATGTGGGGGTCGGCTTCCAGTCTAACCGAATGCAGCTGAATACCAGTATTGTGTGGTGCAAGTGAGCCTAAGTATTATCGGCCACTCTAGTGATAAAACTGCTGACTACTACTAAATTAGTAACCACAGTTTAAAATCCACTGATAATTTTCTTTACTCACAACTCATACAAATTACATATAATTATGAGAAAAGTGTACAATAAATCGACGCACAAGATGATCGTATTGCCCATTATTCAACGATTATTCAACGAAGTTATTCATCGATAAAACAATGACTACTTGTACTTACTGCCTACAATAGCATTGCATAACACACTATCAGTAGGAACGGTTTCATTTTGACAGTTTAACAACATTCATAGCGTTATCTACGTTGTTGAGCAGACAAATCCGAAAATTATGAAGCAATCAATGGATTAGCAATATCCTTCAAAATGATTCAGATTGTGATTGATAGTGTATTACGCAACTTAGGTTGCAGTACCTTCTAAAGCAATATAACAGATCGGGAGCTATAGGTGCTAATGAGTATCCGTAATGTTGTGCATGTAATCCTAACTAATCCTATCCTACTTTACATAATATATTATTATAAACGTGAAAGTTTGTATAGATGGATGGATGTATGTTTGTTACTCTTTCCCGCAAAAACTGCTGAACGGATTTGGATGAAATTTGGCACACACAGATGGTTTATAACCAGGATTAACATAAAGGATACAGTATAGTAATATTATAAATGCGAAAGTAAGTTTGTTTGTTTGTTACGCTTTTATGCTAAAACAGGTGAACGGATTTGGATGAAATTTGCCACATGAGTAGACCTTGACCCGGAGAAGGACTAGGCTACTTTTCAATCTGGATCGCAGACGAAGTTGCGGGCAACAGCTAGTCTTAAATAAATACAAACCTTTCCAAACTAATATTTATAAATGTACTCGTAAAAGTAACTCTGTCTATCTGTTACCTTTTTATGCTTAAACCACTTCCGATTGTACTTTGACATGTAGGAGCGAGAGGTCGGTTTGTAAACTGATGGTTATTCGATAGATATGTACCCTGGAACCTGGCTAAGGACAGATGGCTACTTTTCATCCTTTATTTTTTTATTAAAAAAATAATGTAAAACAGACACGTAAATGAAGTCGCAGGCAACACATAATTGCGAAGAAAAAAACACAAAGACTAACTTTAAGCTCTCCCCAAACAGATAGCAGAAACCGTCTCCTGGAGGACATCAGACTTGGACTTCAAAGAGCGAGGTGCGTTCAGCAGACTGGAGATCAGCATCCTTGAGGCGGAGCACTACAAGATGGGGCTGACGTACACCAGCGCCAGCCTCAGCAGGGCCTACCAAGACAACTACTACGGGTTCGAGAAGCAGCCTGAGCAGGAAGATAAGGAGGTCTTGAGGTTTGTGGTTAAGAGTAACATGTGGTTGCTGGTTGTCAGGTTAGTGAGCTGGTAGACATGAAAGTGGATATTAATTGTGGATCCTTACATTGGGTTGGTTGGTTGGGAAATTGGGCTTGACTGATAGAAAATATTTCATAGATTTTGGGTTCATGGGCCATATGCCAATGTATAGCGACTTATCAGTCCTTTCAATGTGGAATCAAATATATACTGTGATTACATACTGGAATTGCAACAGTTCTGCCGTCTGGGAACATTAGAGTATTGGGTATTTCTAGGTTGGATTTAATCTCACAAAGAAACAATTTTCTACTGGGATGGGTTTTGGTTTAAATTTATGGAAGCTATATTCGCAAAACAAACAGTATTAAAATGAAAGGTGTTACAGTTTTAACCTATATTATCAGTCATATTATCCCGGTTGATAAAACTTGACGCATCAAAACTAATTTAACTTACCTTTTTCTCTTAGATACACGCTGATCCCGCCACCCACGGGTCAGTTCTCCCTGAGCTGCGTGGCCACCATCTACGACATCTACGCGCGGAAGGGAGACGCCATCCTCATCAAGGAAGATGCTCCTCATCCTGCCTCCGTCACAGGCGAGGATTCCTCAGGTAACTGATATATTTAGATGTTAAACTTCATATACACCTTGAGCACCATTAGGAGCTAATTCAGTCAGCCAATAGCAGTTTAAAGCTGGACATAAGCTTCACCTAACCGCCTCAAGACCCGGTTGTTGGTTACTTTGTCTCGGTAACTTTTTTAAGGTCGTCGGTTCATGTTTTTTATTTACAAATGATGTTATTCTATTTGTATACAAATCTTGATTTATTTTGTTTCAGGTTATAATTATGTCGCCTTTACAAATGTGTTTTTATTTCATCATTTGACGTTTAGAATATCATTTCACTTAAACCCTGAGGGAGCCTACCACCTCTTATAGCAGTGTTTTTTTTTTATCTATTTTTTTTATAATAAGTAATAAGAGTATTGATTTCAAAATACAAGTGTTACATATAGGTTTGACACTGGATCCCGCACTAGGATACCCTGTGTTGCAGGATCCAGTCTCTTTCGACAAATAAGGTGACTTAAAAAATAAAAATAAAAGTTAACAAATGCACCGGTTTCAGTGTGTTATTTTAGTCCTACTTCAGTGTGAGCAAGAGCTATAGCTCCAACTATCTAAGTCCATCTTGGGGCTATCAACGCAAAACCAAACTACACTATACTCTTTTTACCAAAGTTCTAACTCCACCTTTTTTTCCACAGGTACCCCACTCTCCTACAATGTGGCGCTGACGTCGCTGTGCGTGAGCGCTGTGTTGCTGCATACGTTATGATCAGCGCACGCCCCGCGTACGCACACACTCAATTAAACTCGCTAATAACGCACTGCGCGCGGTTCTTATTCATGGGGGATATGAAATGGAAGAAAAGAAATCCTACAGTACGAGGTCGTTAAAATGGTATAGTCAACCTCGTAATTACTTTACCACCGGTTAATCGTAACTGGCACTTTATAAAACGATAAGGTATGTCTATGTAACAATTATTTAGCAATAGTTTCATAGTTTCAACCTGGGGCTGTTGGTAAACATGCAATTATTGTGAAATGTATAGAAAAACAAGACGGCGCCGTCAGTTCCGATTTTGGCCACACTACAAAAGAACCTCAGCGTGTCATAATGAGAATTGCTATTTTCTTCTTAGCGTGTCGATGGCAATCTAAATGACTCTCGGCCCAACACCCTAATTACGTAACACACGATCAAATCACAATCTGAATCATTTTGAAGGATATCGGATAACATAGCTTCATAAGTTCGAAAAGTTTATTTGCTCAATAACGTAACTATCGCAATGAATATTTTTGAACTGTCAAAATGAAAGGCTACTCTGTGCTACTGTTAGTGTGTTACGGAATTACCCCGCAGAATTCGGTTGCATGTTTGGCGCCATCACTAGCTTCCATATTTTTGTAACGTGCAGACGCAGGACATGATATTATATCCACTATATGCTCAAACGAGAATTGTTGTTACAAAGTAAATAGCTTACGAGGTTGACTATACGTTTATGCATCGTATTTTAGACAAGAGTAGGTACAGCTTTGTCAAGCATCGTCTCTGAAAGCTGTGTTACAGTAGGTTTCTAGCTAAATTCGATGTGTCATTTCGACGCCCGGGTACTGTGCAAGATAAGCTAGGAGAAATGGCGGACATAGGCGTCAATTAAAGGTGATGTAGGCGACAATGCCTAGGAGTAAATATACCAGTGTGTTAGGACAAGCTTAGGATAAAAAACAGTTTTGTTAACTCGCTAATGGGGAATCGTGGTTAGTATATTGTACACAACCATAATTATTATAAGAATTATAATTAGTAGATATTTAATGTACAAAGGTGAGCTTAATAAATTCAGCGAAAGATATTGTAATTAAACCTATACCTTTACAAAGAAACATGTACCTAAGTGTGTATAAATTAAGGTGGCAAGTCGTTAACAGGTTAAACAACTTCATTTTGTACCTAAATTCAGGAAAGAATGCAAAAATTGACTCCATGTTTTCACTCTCTTGCTCACTCACATGTATAAAGCCGTAAGAGTGACAAGGACAGACCGCGCGCAGTGCAAACGTTACGTAAGGAAACTGAATGTTGTGATAGACACTTAATGAAGCTAATATTTGTACTAGAATGTAAGAAATATTGTATATTGTACTTATTTCAATGTTGCAGATTTAATTATATTATGTGAATATGTAAATAAATTCATTAGTTACTGATTTCTGTGGTTTTATTTTAATAACAATGTATTATGACGGCATGCAGGCATACAAAAGGATTAGGTACGCACGGCTACACATCAAGCTAAACATAACTGGTATAAGCTGACTTCTGATTGTACGAAAACCCTATACAATGCGAGGTCAGCTGAAACAGGAAATGCATTGCTCATTTCAATGTAAATAATAGCTGCGCCCCGCCGTTTCACCCACATAAGTTTCGATCCCGTGGGAATATCGGGAAAAAAAAGGGATAAAGGGTCATAATCTATCCATGTGCCAAATTTCATGCAAATCCGTTCTGCCGTTTTAGCGTGAAAGCGTAACAAATATACTTACCTACAAAAAAAAAATCAAATCTTTTCTCTTTATAACATTATTTTAGAAAATATGAAGACTGGGTAGCGGGCGCGAGCTGGGCGCGGGTGGTAGCGATTGCCAATCTGACCACCACAACCCAGTAACTAGGTAACGCGATACCGCGTAGTAAGACTGAATTTTTCGAAAATATACATAATATGCAGAAATAGAGAACATTTATTCCTATCTGGACACAACAATCATAAAAGGGGGGCCTATGTCCAGCACTGGTCGACAAAATGATCAGACAACACCATAGTAATATGTACCTGAGCCAGGCATCGAAGTAAGCCCTGAAGCAGCCCGCGATGTATCGCAGTGAGGTATCCTACGACATGTGCGTGCGTTTCTATTAGCATGCATTTGTTTTACATGGAGGTGACATCGAGGTAGCGAGCTAAACTGCAATCGTGGTGAGGCATCTTCTCCATGTAATTACCCTAACACCCCCCGCACTTTAGATAAGTCCACATAAGGTCTGTTTTCGTCGTTAACCACAGTACTCTTTGGTTAACCACTAATCTGCCACTCAAGTGACGTTGAGACGTTGAGTGTCACTGCCAACGGTCACTTTAGGACCACTCTGTGACATGTCTTGCAATCCTGAACACCTCATAAACATTGGTAGCAGTATACTTTTTATTTCCTCGTTGTGACACTTTGATCGAGAATTTACTGACGAGACCATACATGGGTTGCTGCCGGCGCGGCGTATTCGTGCTCTGTGGACACGACACATGGCAATGAACAATATATGTTTCGTTGAAAGCACGATGGCTTAGTGTAGGGTCGTAGGTTCGATTCCCTGTTCCAGTTTTTTTGGACTTTTATTTCGACATTCTTCAATATGGCTGTTAGCCCAGTAGGCTCATCCTCTATAGAATAGTCATGTATAATATAAAATTATGGCATAATCAGGGTGTAGAATTACACGGCCTTTCTCTATGGACAGTATAGTCTGTAAGTCAGATTATAATGTTAATCAATATTAACATTATAAACAGAGAAGTTCCGTCTCGTCACTCGTCAAATCTAACATGCACTTTTAAACTCATGCCTTCCTCCCTTGCGGAGAAATTACAGAACGCTACAGAATAAAATCACCAAATCGAATATTTAAGCAATTAATTATTTCTACCGCCATGTAGCACTGCAGCGTTCAAGTTTGAAGAGTATACTTAGGCATCAGCTAAGTTTTAAGCTATACAGAGTGGATATGACAGAGATGCATTAAATTACACTACGTATAATAAACGTGTTTCGATACGGTATAAAAATAAAAAGCGCCAAAAATGAGAAAATATTTTTTTCAAACAAATTAAATAGAGATAGAAACTAATTACAAATCAGAATAAAACGCAAGCACCCTTTGTAAATAAATTTGCCTGACCTTAGATACCTATGTAAAAAAGTGGAAACGTCTTTATCGTCGTAAGGTGCATGACCTATGCTTAGACATAATCAGCTGTTAGGAAAGATACATCGTGTTCAAACGGTGCAATAACTTAAAAAATCATTTGCGATTAAACTACTGCTCCTATTTAATTGATTTTTGAGCTTGAAAATGGTACCTACTATAGACAGTTTAAAGGAAAGCCCCTCTGTCGTATCAACTTTGTATAAGGCCCGTGGTCCATGATGATTTACGTATTCGAGCAAGTGTTATTCGATCTCACGTCATTCGATGTCAAGTAGGGAACCCATACTAAACAATAACCAGTTATGTTATAAACTCAAATCACCAATTATAATATTATGTTAAAATCATACTTAATACAAACACCAATTGAAAGAAGAAATTCTGGGCCGACTCCATTTAGATTGCTATCGACACGCTAAGAAGAAGAAGACCAATTGAACTAGTGTTGTGAATGTCGTTATCCAGAATGGCACAGCAGTAGTTTAATGGCGCGGGAAGGCGGTCCGTACAAGACAAGACGCATCCAGTCACAAATTAACGCGTTAATAAATCGCGTGAACGAGAGTTGTGACATTCTGGCTATTAATATTGGTGGTGTGAGTTTGTAACACGTTACTTTGATTAGCGTCGTGGACGATGGGCCTAAGACAATTTCAACTTAATCACTTAGATTTCCAACGTAACAGTGACGTTTGCTACTTTCCATCATTATCTCCCCTAAGTTATCTCCCGCATAATTTGGAAAACATAGAAGACAAAGGTAAATCCACCATCTTAACAAAATGAAGTGCTACTCACTAGAGTCCTTTACAATTTCTGCTTCAGCAAAATGATTGTTCTCAAGCCGAGCTAAAGCATGATTAATGACCATTTTAATTTCCGGTAGCCACTCAAGTATTCCAAAATTGAGAAGTCCATTAAAATAGATTTATTCTTCTTCAGTGATGTTCGTATCATAAACAAAGAAACTGGAATAAGGTAGAGTATTATGTTACTTCCTATTAACTTATGTAACTTATTTACCGGCTGGTGGCGACAGGGGATTATGTAACGGTAATATGGCCTTCATGTTCGTACTGAAATAGGTATATTGTTTGTAACATAACATAACATCACGCCTGTATTTCCCGAAGGGTTAGGCAGAGGTGTACCTATAATACACCCACATTTCGCCAGTTATATTTGTCTCATGTGATAGGGCATGAGCCTGTTGTCATCAACCAGGCACAAATCCAGACTCCGGGCCCTCCGGGCCCAGTAAAAAACATATCCCGGGCCCCGGGCCCCGGGCCCCGGGGATGTTTTTACGGCAGGTTAAAAGTTACTTCTAATACATAATTACAGCTTGTTGGTGAATTAGTCTCTGAGAAAAATAGAAATATACATAAGCTTAGGAAAAATGAACTATCCACTTTATCTCCAAAGAGAACATTATCACGTTACATATGAAAGTAAATCTCAGCAGAACATATTGTGTTTATCACTAAAATTCTTAAAAAAAAGTCTTGATAGAAATTGCCTTTTTCACCGTGATTGGTGATTGCAGTTCGATGGCATACTACTGGATCGCTTGGAAGTTCTACATGATTTTTTTTACCCGTAGTACTACTGGTAGTAGTACTGGTAGCACCAGGGACAACATACGGGAACTTCTACTTATGCTTTTAACATAATCCGTTAGTTCTTTACGACGGCGACGTTCACGGAAAGGAAAATTATTCTTAGTACGAAAACTTCTTACTGTCTTTTAGAACTACGAACAGAAATATGAACGGTTATGCCGTTCATATTTCTTTCTTGAACAAAAAATGCACACTTCTTTTAGGAACGACAGAAAAATCTTAATAAATCCTTCCTGCGTGCTTCTAAGTTAAAGTTGAAAACTTGTTGGCAACTTGTTAAGTTGAAAACATTTCATATTGCAGTTATGAGCGAAACCGTGCTGGAGGCGCGCGGAACTTT
Organism: Apamea crenata; assembly: GCA_949629185.1. NCBI lineage: Eukaryota > Metazoa > Arthropoda > Insecta > Lepidoptera > Noctuidae > Apamea > Apamea crenata. The sequence goes on from OX451377.1 coordinate 557,429, forward strand.
TTACATAGTACTTTATGTTTAGTCGCGTAAACGTTTTAAGACCAGATGTAATGCGGAGGAATGAGGAGCATGTGACAAGAAAAGTGCTAAGTATTTTTAATGTGGAGAAGAAAAGAGGCAGGTCAAAGGAAAGATGGATGGACTGTGTAACAGATAATTATGGCTATAAGAACTGAGAAAGATCAAAGAACAGCACCATAATCAGCCTAAAATGTTCCCACTGCTGGGACGGCGGCCTCCTCTCGATGAGAGGGAGTGGGCCATAATCCACCCCGAGGGCCCAGTGCGGTATTAGGTGGTAGATGTCACATATCTTCAAATTTTTGGTTCTAGGAAATACCAACCAGTTACCTCACGATGTTTTTCTTTACCGTTTTGAGAGCAGTGGTGATGAAATAAATTACACAAAGTAAAGCGCCTGTCTGGGTGCGAACCTATGACCTAATACAACTCGTAAGTCTTCTTTAACTGGCCACTGTGCCACCACTGTATCATCACTGTGCCACCACTGTTCTGTAGAACAGATGCTGTTTGAAAAATGTGTTTTATAGTTTGGATAGTGTAGTGAACACTGTCATTAACATCAATCCAAAAGAAGGCGTACTGCTCAGACCAGAAATTAATAGGGATAAAGGAGTAGGTTTTCATGACGATGATAATGATTTGCTTGTGTATGGTACCTTCAGATTTATTTATCATTTATTGTACTCATCATTATGAACAACTTTTCACGGACAACAATAGATCCAACAAACTTACAATTCTAGATGTTAGTAGACAATTGAATCTATGTAAGACATACTCGTATATCCTTTAGGTCACAGATGGATTGTAGAATCCGCTGTTTTACAAAACAGCTCCGTTATGTAAAACAACTGAACACCGTTCAGCGGTTTTCCATAATTACTGAACTTGAACACGCAGAATTGAATAAACGCTTTGCATTTATCAATGCAGCGGATCAAAGATTAGCGGTTTTATAAAACAGCGCGAATGAAACGTCAGATTGTAGATTTTAGTTCTAAAATCTGTCGCTTTTGGTTCTGTGTATCGTAGGAACAATAAAATGGCGTCCGAAACAGAAATAAATAAAACGAGTAATAGGCTTAAAAATTACCTTAAATCAAGTATTAACAGTGATTTTAAGGACGATACCTACTCGTATTAATTAAAAGTTATCATAATTTTATGAAAGACGCTCATTGTGATTGCTAATAAACCTTTCTTCATTACGTTTACGTCTACGGTTACGCCAGCCAGCTGATGACTTTAATCTTCTTAAATAATATTCTGTTCGTGTTGTTCTTTTTTCTTCTTTTATTTTCTTTTGACACATGATCGATATAATTTTAAAGATTTTTATAGCAATCTTGTATGTACTGTAAAGTTATAGAAAATGGTGATTCATTATTTTACTGACTAACTACAATTAGATTAGAACTAAATCGAATCGAGTCGAGTAAATTGATTTGCACTTCGCGATTGATTTGTGATAATTAATAGCCATTTAACCACAAAACCTTACTACGATACAAAATGGTTCTATTCTGTTCTGATCTGTTCTATACAAATCTGTAACTATCCATAATACCTCCAGCCAATACAATCACAGACCTTACTAACTCCATTCCACTATCTTGACATTGTTTGTTGAAATGACCATCAAATATAGCAATACTCAAAGCAGAGTGACTCGTAATTCTGCCAGTGGCATCTCAAGAGCATCCCCGAGGCTGGCTGGCGTCCAAACTGGGTGTATCTAGGACCCTTCACTGCTCACCGCCTAGGAATAACGAGCACTTTAGATTTCTATACTAGGTTCTAACTTATTGTGCGATTTTACACCTTATTTTCTAGCTGTTAGAGTCCATGGGATTAGTTCCAAGAAATTTCCAAGAACGCAATTGCCAAATTTATCTCTGCAGTCCATCAATTGAATTTGGACTTTGTGTTGTTGAAAATAAGTGTGAGGGTTGTGTATAATTTTTTTTTTAAATTGAATGCTATTGGATGTTCCTTGAGTTATCAGGGATTGTGTTCTATTTTAGTACTCGAAGTACACTTTTGGTGACAAATTGATATCGTTTAGGCGATAAAAGTCTATCCCGAATTTGTGGATAAGTTGTTTGTAAATATATTGTCTGTGGATTCAATGTATTTACTAAACTTCTACATTCAATGAGTTTGTTTGTTGGATGAGTTACGATTTCTTCTGTTAGGATTTATTTCTTTTTCAAGGTTGTTGAAATGTTGACTGAGTTACTTTCGATCAACAATTTTGTGAACGAACAATTTAGATAAGAGATCTTTCTTATGCCTGTGCTGAATCAAATGATTGACTTCTTTTGAAAGAAAAGACTAAACTTACAAATCTCATTTGTGATTATAATTCTGACAAACTAAATAAATAAGTTAATAATAAGTTGTAATGTATTCTGATTTCATTGTTAGACTCACATAATATCTTAATAATATATTATAATTTTAAGACTTTAAAAGAGACCTCTGTGTTTGTTTTGCTCAGGAATTAGTCAGTTAGGAAATGCTGGCGCCATATAGTTTTAAAATATTTACATAAAAAAATTAACATGTAAAAGTTTCTTAAAACATCTACTTACACAAATAAACATTATTTCATTAAATCATATTAGTTTCTTTTACATGCACTTCACAAGTAACACCCATTTCTTCCTCTCCAAGGTCATCATCATCATACTCGTTCATAACCCCCTAATTTCCATTAGTATCATAATAATTCCAACCACAATCTATCTCTGTATCTCCAGAAACAATCTGAAATGACCAGACATGGCCGCAGTCAGCGATATGTAGCGATAAGACGATGTTTTATTGTCCAAGTTAGATGAAAACTGGAATGATTTATTTGAGGTCAAACGGCGGAGACGGGACGAGGCCAGGATTCCTTGGGACCGAGATTATGGATAAATTAACTTTTTTCACGTAAATCTGGGACTAGATAAATGGTGGTGCTTCAGCAAATGTGATTGTAAGTATTACTTAGAATAAGAAGTAGTTTTGGATGTTACTGGAAGTAAGAGCTTTGCCAAGCTATTAAGTAGAGACTCTGTTATTTAATTTAGTTAAATCTGCTGAACAGTACAGCAATAGAATCAACTAACTGTAAAGTCATTTCGTAACACACTAACTGCAGTAGGAGTGGGTTCCATTTTGACAGTTCAGCAACATGTATTGCGTTATTTACGTTGTTGATGAATATCGTGAGTAACTTGTGTTCGAACATATGAAGCAATGGATTAGCAATATCTTTCAAAATGATTCAGATTGTGATTGATAGTGTGTTGCGAAATTAGGGTGCTGGAAATTGTGGCTAAATTACTCGAACACAAGTTAGTCACGATAATGCCATATTCAAATGGCTATCCGGCTAACTGCGTAATATTGTAAATCATCGGTTTATTTATTTAGGTCTACACTACTAACATCTTTAAAAACATTAATTTAATACTTTATACAGTGCAACTATTACTTAAAGATAAATCCCACATTACTAAAATTAAATGAAGTTATTTGTCAGCTTAGAGACCTATCAAGTTTACAAGCAAAATTAAAACAAATAGTTTGTATGTGCTAAATATCTATATAAGAAAGCCTCCTTCACAGCAAATCAGAGAAAAAGTTTAGAATTTTAGATTTCTTCTTAGCTAAGGAATCAAAGTGTAAATCGATTAGATATACATACAACCTGATATTTATAACTTTGCAAAACTTTGGCATATGGAGAGTTAGATCTCAATACCGTTCTTCTCTGTGGAGAACAAAGTGGAGTGTACGCGGAATTCTTGTCAGAGCACGAAAGGGCACATGAAATGTATTATAGATGGTTGTTCTTATCCTAATAATTTATTGGGCTAGCCATTATGAGCAGACAGATTAGCATACCAGTTCAGTAGAAGTATCTACTTCTAAAATATAACCAGCGTTCCCACTGCTGGGACACAGGCCTCCTCTCTTCGAGAGGTAGTGGGCTGTAGTCCACCACGCGGACCCAGTGCGGCTTGGACATGTTGGTTTCCTCACGATGTTTTCCTTCGCCGTTTTGAGAGCAGTGGTGATGCAATAAATGACACAAAGTAAAGCACCTGTCTGGGTTCCAAACTACGACCTACAATACGTAAGTCACCACAACTCACTTATAAAACAATACGACGATAGTTCAATCAATGACAACCTCCTTCCTCAAAAACCTCTTTATCCAGTCCATACATCTGGAATGACATTGACATTACTTCCCGGTACATCGCACACTTACTCCAGCAACCTGCCTACTAACGTATTCATTGGAAATATTGAAATCCGTACAGAAATTGGGACCCTCTCTATATACTATATCATCCTCGTAACGATATCGGATAGTAGATTTTTTGGAAGAAAATTCTATTAGACATATATTTTGTATGAGTTCGTTTCCGTTCCGAAAGTGGTTGTGTTTCGTTTTAATAAAACATATTTTTTATATATTTTTGATGACAGAGTATCTTCCTTATAGTTAGGTACGTGTTCTTCTTGAATAGTAACATATTTAATGCATTTGCAAACCAATTTGATAGATAAAGTAGCCTGCTGCCTCGTTATCATCTGCCTAGCCGGTTCTCAAATATGTTGGGGACGGCTTCCAGTCCAACCGGATACAGCTGAATACCAATATTTTTCATGGAGCGACTGTCTATCTGACCTCCACAACCCAGTTACTGGTAAGACCGATTGTTAGACTTTCTGGAAGTAGTCTGTCATCTTTAATAATAGGCTCGCCCCCGATACAAGCGACTCAGAGCATCGCTGATGAAATGTATTCCATTCTTAACTTAGATGTTAGAAAAAGCATTTAAATAAATATAACGCCAAGTCAGAATAGTTTCACTTAGTTCCTGTATCAACATTTAAAATTCATAAAGAGGCAAATACACTCGATATCAGTGCGGTAGCGGTCCATTAGTTCTGAATCGCGAAGAGTTGGCGCGCGGCCAATGTGCAGGCACCTTGAGGAAGTTCGCCGACAACAGTTGTTATAAGTGGTGTATTAATTTGATTAGTAAGGTGATAATACAACGTGGAATGGTTTTTGGATTGATTTCAGAACAATATCAGGCAAATTATGTTATGTAGGAAGAATGAACGGTTCCGTACCACAAGGCAAACAATACCGAAGAAAATACGTTTCTTGTTCTAGTTCACGTTTCTTTAATTTTAATTTAATTTTTTTTTTTTTTATAGCGGCAATAGAAATACATAGGTACTCTGTTTCAACCGCCCGCTGACAGACAGACGGAAGGTCGGATGGACGGACGGACGGACTGCGGAGGTTTAGTAATAGCGTCCCTTTGGCACCCTTTGGGTACGGAACTATAAAAAGTTTTGAGTTTCACAGTAATACGGATAAGCAAAGTGAATACTGAGATGATGTAGCTAGAGATGAATGGAAAAAGAAGTCAGGTGGTCAATTTTTTGGCAAATAAAGTAATGAGAAACATAACATACAACGTCTGTAATCCCCGAAAGGTTGGGCAGCGGTGTCAATACTTATAGTTCACCCGACTTTTGCCAGTTATGTTTAAGTCTCATGTAATAGGGAGAAATCTACTGCCATCATCGGGTACAAATCTACTGCCATCATCGGGTACAAATCCAGACTACGGACTGTTACTGAGAAAGTTTTGATAGAAAAACCCAACAACACTCAGCTCAGCAGCAACAGTTGCAACTACTAGACCAACGAGCCAGTCACTAGTGAATCATTCTTAATAATTTCTTACCTCTCTTCGTTCTTCTTATTTCTTTCTTTCTTGTTTTTTTTTCTATGTTTACTTTAGTTTGTGGTTTTCCTATACGAGTCACAAAAATACTTTTCTTTCTTAAAAAGTTTCTATTCTTTGCAGGACATCACCACAAAAACTCCCAAACTTCACTAGTGTAGTGCTTAGGTGGAGTTATCTGCCGAATACAACAGAACGTTTTATTCAAAATAAAACATAAGAAATAATTAGATTTTAAATAATGGTTTTGAAACTTCCTGCCCAAACCACCAACAAATTATTTTAACATGTTAGAATCACAAGCTATAATTACAAAGTAAATTCCGCCAGAATCCCAGTCTGCTTATTTTGAACGCGGCTCTGGCTTCACAAATAAACAGGCTGAAACAAAAATATATTCCATATACAGGGTGGAAGCTATCATCATTATAATTAGGAAAACAAGTATGTTCAACACAAATATTCGATGCCTTTGTTTGTATTTTATGAAATCTGATTACATAATAGTAATAAGCGCGTATGAAAAATCATAATCAGCCAATACTGTTCCCACTGTGAGGAGTGGGCCGTAATCTACCACGCGGCCCCAGTGCGGGTCACAAATCCGCACATATCACATATTTTATACACATCATAGATCTTTTTACTTGTTCTCTGAGTGAGTTCACAAAAAACATGATGTACAGAATATGTTATTGTAAATAATAAAACTGTAATTATGGCCGCACTATTGAATTAGGAAATTCCTGTAATGATAGTGATGTTGAGTTAATAAATAAATAAATTTTTCGAATTTCTGGAATTAGAAAATCACGTGTTTTTTTTTCATCGTTTTGAGAGCAGTGGCGATGAAATAAATTACACGAAGTAAAGCGCCTGGCTAGGTTTGAACCCACACGATGTAAGTACAACTCCTATGTCGGGGCCGATCGTAGCATTATGTTGTCAAGTCTCTTTAAATGGTGATTCAGGCCACCTCCTTCGGGTTGATTTGCTATCAAAATAAAACCTTGAAAAAACCCAAAAATGCAGCACCGTTGCACCCAGAATACCCTGTATACAAGCTGAAAATGTACGATTCCCGCGTACACAGCAAAAGGGTTGTCGCATAAAACTTAAATGAACGTTGTTTTGATATTTATGTACCTACATATAAACAGGTTTGGTGTTATTTGCTCGCGTTTCCATGATATATATCTTATGTCCATTTTTGTTTATGTCGACGATTGTAACGCTTGCTAATGTAATGTCTGTCTAATGTATATATGTTGTGTGTATGTATGTCTCTTTTAAAATAAATAGCATAATTTAGGTTTTATATTATTTATTTATTTTTTCCTCATAATATTTGATATGTTTGTTTGTTACGCTTTCACACTAACACGGCTAACGGATTTGGATAAAATTTGGCACATGGGTAACCTAGATTAGGACATAGAATAGGTACTTTTAATCCCTATATTCCTACGGGATCGAAACTTCTACGGGTGAAACCGTGGGCCGAAGCTTGTGGGAAATAAGCATGCATGTATGACAGTTCAATAGTAAAAAACACACTTTCTAACCTTCTGACTGAAATCTAAAACTATGCTACTTATGTCGAGTGTGACCCTTCTTTGTGTGAGCTGATGACCGCTGTGTCTGACGTTATTATTAATTGCCTTAACTTGCAGAAACAACACTTCAAGAAACAGTCCTTTATACTTTTCAATGGCAAGCTTGCCGTTGAGGCGAGTTTCTTGCCCACAGTTCACCTTCCAACACGTATTTTCTTATATCTCATTTGACTGTAAAAACACAGCTATCGTGAAAAACGTAAGTAACATAATAATAGTCATCACGAGTATATTGCCCAAAAACTCCGACCTACTCCAAATGCTACCTAGGACCAGTTGCGGAAAATATACCCCAACACATCATCTCTCCAGCAAATATAAGAACACTCAACACATTGCTACCCACAAATTTAATTCCGAACCCTTCATGTGCGATCAGTATCGGCAATACTAACCTCCTTAGTAACGCAGGCACGTGCTCGCTTTTAACCTTTAAATAAAATAAAAAAGGTAGGAAGGGCATAGAGTAAGAATGTACAGAAGCACCACTATAACCCATTTCTGTCGCCAAGCAGCGTTGCTGTGATCCGGTTTGAATGGTATGTATTTGTAGGTTATTAAGAAATTCCTAATGGCAAAACCCAATAAATAACCCTTTGCCCGACCCGGAAATCTAACCCACGACCCCACACTCAACAGTCGCGCTTGCGACCACGAGATCAACGGGACAATTGTCGGGCCCGGAGTTTGGAATTTGCGTGCCTCGGAAATCACGTTAAGCCTTTGGTCCTGCACCTGATCTCTATTCCCTCCTATCGGACTTTGAGAGTGAGGGAAGAGGGAGTGTCCTTGTGTCTGCGCAAACACTTGTGCACTGTAATATCTCCCGCGCCGAAGGGTAGTCTCCGTTGAGATTGGCTGCCATGGCCGAAATATGGTCTGGAGGACTATTATTACGTGTAGGTACTTACTGGTTTTTAACTTTCCAGTTTTGACTCTGCATAATCAGCCTATAATGTTCCTACTGCTGGGACACAGGCTTCCTCCTTTCGAGCGGTAGTGGGTAGTGGATCTACCACACGGGCCCAGAGCGCGTTGGTAGATGTCACATGTCTTCGAAATTTTCATTCGAGGACACTTCACCGTTTTGAGAGCTGAGTTTTGACTCTACGATGCCTCTGTATTCTGATGTTGCCGATGTGCATAAGTAGCGTTTACCGCTTACCCCATTGTTTGCTAACCAATAAAATAAAAAAGAGACTGAGGTACTTAGCAAAGTTGTGAGGAGCGGCCTCGGCACACTGTAGGTACTCAAATGAATGTCCTGTACTTTCATTTAAACCAAGCGGTAAATAGAGCATATCGAATTAAAAAAGAACAAGTTCGGCACATGCGCCTGCACGCACCCTAATTGCGTAACACACTTTCAATAACAACTTCTATCATTTCAAAGGATATTGCTATTCCATTGCTTTATATGAAATATTTCTATTTGCAGTTGTTGAACAACCAAGCCGAGAGCCATAGCAACTGTTAGTATGGTATGCAATTACTCCGCTGTTGGCACATCGTTGAGTCGAAGAGACTAGAGACTAGACTTGTCTCTTCGACTTTTTTTACCTACGCCAGGGCAGGTGCTGTACTTACATTAAGTGAGTAAGTATGTGTTGTGGCCATGAGTTACACTTCTATACGATGTTCCTACTCTATGTCAACATTCTTGGCAAGGGAAGCGATCTATGTGAAGCGTCAGAGTGATTCGCTTTTGCGAAGGATTTATCGTTATGTTCGACGCAATTTAGGGCTCGTTTTTTGGTGTAAAGTTCACGTGAAATGTGGTTGGATCCTGTGAGTTGTACGGCCCTTAATAGATATATCACAAAATCAGTTAATAATTAAAATAAACTTTATGGATCATTGGTCAAATGCGAGTTTGCGAATGGAATTTTGAACATTCTACCAGCTTTAAGGGTTTTCGTTTTTTTGATTGCATAATCAGCCCATACCTACTGTTCTCCCTGCTGAGACACAGGCCTCCTCTCTGTGAGAGGGAGTGAGCCACAGCCCATAGTCCACCACGCAGGCCCATTGCGGGTTGGTGGATGTCACATGTCTTCGAATTTTTGATTGGACATGCCGGTTTCTTTACAATGTTTTCCTTCACCGATTTAAGAGCAATGGTGATGAAATTATCACAGAACAGATACTTGTATCTGTTCTGTGGAAATTATACACAAAGTAGTATAGACCTACAACCCGTAAGTCGGAGCCGATGCCACTAGGCCACCACTGCTCTGTGGAAAATGAATGTCTGAAAAGTTTATAAATCTGTTCAGCAAACTTGTTAATAATCTGCCTTTCATTCATAAGCCCTCACTTATAAGTGTTCAGAAAAATTCTACTCCATTTTATCTTGTAAAATGTATGAAATTATGTTTTATTTTATTCTGTTCGGGAATCTTACAGCGCATATAAACGAAAATATGCATTTAAAGGCCATTTACATTGAAAAACACTTAAAACAAAAAAGACAACAAAAAACTTCGGTACAAGAATACCTATAACATAAATTAGGAAATAAAATTACACAATCGTCTAATACAAACTAAAAATCATATAGACGTAAATAGTTACTTTTCCTTAAAGAAGCTTTTCACCAACAAATTCTTAAGCCGAGACACACTATTTATAAATATATTGAAGTTTATACATATTTCGCCAGTTATTTTGAAGCATTTTAAATTCTTGTCGACCTATAGGTATTTAACCTCCATCAATCAAGGATAATCCAGGACCAATATATTTAAATTAACAATGAATGACCCTCAACACAGTCCATCGATCATAATAGAATTAAAAGCCAATTCACACGTCATTCGGGCCGGACCGGCACGGACCGGCACGGTTACCGGACGGCCAAGAGATATTAAAACATCAAGGCTTAATAACCGGACGATTATCACCGAAGCATTTTAACGATTGTCGAATGGTTTAAGGTGCAAACTTTTAGAGATTTAAGCTTCTGATAAAAGATGGTGAAATTATAATAGAAATGGTGTGTAATAATGTAAGTAAAATTCAAGATGGCATTCAATTCAGGATGGATTACACAGCAGTGGTTTATAAAAAAAAAATCCTTAGTGAGTGTAGAAAAAACCGATGTGAAGAAAATAATCAGATTATCTCCCGATTGCTTAATCTAAATTAATATAAAGAGTTTTTTTTTATATTTGTTTGTCACGTTTTCACGATAAAACGGCTGAACGGATTTGGATGAACTTTGGCTCATGAGTAGATTCACGTGACCTGGCTTTTTATCCCGATATTCTCACGGTCGAGACTTATGCAGGTGAAACCGCAGGGCGCAAGTAGTTTATTATATTTGGTTCAGTAGTCAACAGTCTATTTGCCATATGTGGTGCTCACTACAAGTCTAATATCTAATACTCGGATACTCTAATATAATCTTAAATTGACTGACAGACAACACATAGCCTAAACCGCTTGGTTTATAAGCATACAATTTTGCACAAGACTTCCTTATACATTTATTCATTTTTATACTTTATACATTTGCCAAATCAAATCAACATAATAACCTTGCACACAATTCAAGTAACTTATAAATAAGCAGTAATCGTAGCTAAAATGTTTGGGTTATTTAGCATTATTTTTTTGACGTGGCAATGGGCCGGGCATTTTAGCCGTAGAACCGATGACAGTTGGAGTAAACGTTTTCTGGAGTGGAGACCGCGAATCGGTAAACGTAAGGTAGGACGCCCCCAGGCTAGCTAGGTCGAGTGACGACCTTTTCAAGGTGGCTGGTAGCAGCTAGATGAGAGGTGCCGAGAATCGAGATAAATGGCGTGCAATTGGAGAGGCCTATGTCCAGCAGTGGACTGCTGTGGGCTGATGATTTATTATGGTTATTAAGACGGAACTGATTCACTTTGTTCCCCGTACTAGTGTAAACTGCAGTGAGGTGAACACACAGCACACACAACGAAGGTTATTAATTCCTTAAAGAGGTTAAGTTTGTATGAAAGTAAGTAATTTTTGCTAATGGAAGATCCCATCGAGCCCACGGCTACTTATCATAGGTGTTCTATGATAAGCAGCCGTGTGAGAGAAAACATGTTTAGCAAAGCACTTCTTAAAAACTTTTTGGGTCTCATTATTTTATGCTAAGTTAACAAACTGTTGGCCTAGCAGACGTCCTTCGTTAGAAATGAGATATCAGCAAATATTGACTGATATAATATCTAATTTGACTGATAAATAATCATGGTGTACCAGCAAAATTAGTTGTAATATTCCCCAGTTTTATGAATATCAACAACAATTTGTATTTACTCTTAATTTTGTAGGTTCTGCATTATTACAATTAGCTTATTTGCAATTAAAGCTTTTAATAATAATAGCTTGATTCTAACCATTTTGTAAATGAACATGTTCTAGCCGGATGATCTGTAACATGTTCTAGCCGGATGATCTGTAACATGTTCTAGCCGGATGATCTGTAACTCAGGACCCTCCTACCTCAGACACCTTTCTCTATTTAAGATTGTGCATTCTATTAATCAGTGCCTGTATCAATCACATATTGTGTTGAGATAAATACAGATTTATGATTCTAATGGCACAGGTATACTTTGCATCTACAACTCAAACGGGCATTGGTTATTTATACCCAAACGATGAGCAAAGCCGTAGCAAAAAGCTAGTTTCTACCGAACTAATCATTTTAATTGATGAACGTATTGATGTTCAGCTAATGAGCGCGCTCGTATCTCGTTACTTTACGTTAGTGCAACTTGGCTCTACTCCAGGAATGCCAGATGAGGAGGATTTACCCTAAGTATGTTGTAGGTAAGTAGCTATCAAAGAAATCGGAACCTTTGATTTGTAGAGCTCCTTGATATTAGATGGATTGAAGTTAACAAAGCAGGTAGATTCTAAGTTAATTTGGGTTCGAGGGTTTAGTTCTCCCATGGAATAACATTTGATAAATGATCATACCTAGCGACATTATTAGAAAAGGAGGGACCCGTGGCTAAATAATTACAGCCGCTCAGGCTGATCAATCAGGTTAAGCTACGCTTGCCATGGTTGGGCTATGGATGGGTGACCATCTTTACATACCGAGACCTCTCCTCGAAAAGCACGTTAAGCCGTTGGTCCCGGCTGGCATTCGTAGATCTTTGACAGTCATTACGTTACGTCAGAAGCCCGAAAGTCTGACAACCAGTCTTACCAAGGAGTATCGTATTACCCATTAACCTTAGAACGTAGATCCACGCCAGACACAATGGCTTTTTGACTGTGTCTGTAATTACGGCATTCAACAGGTTAACTGGGTTGTGGAGTTCAGATAGGCAGTCGCTCCATGTAAAATACCGGTATTCAGATGCATCCGGTTAGACTGGAAGCTAACCTCAACATAGTTGGGACTTTTCCCAACTATGTTGAGGTCGTCAACTATGCGAGGCAGATGATGACATTATTAAAAAAGGATCAAGAGGAAGCGGTTATTGTGTAAGAATCGTAGCAGGTTCTATAGTTTTGCCGGTTAATGTGAGTTTGTGTATGTGTGTATTATTAGAAAAAAGATTCATCATCATCCCTTATACCAATTAAATGTCGTATTCTTCCATAGATCTAGGTATATTTGCCGTCATCTCCGTAGTGGTAGTATCTTATCGTATAGTGCACCGATTGACGTCATGACGTCAACGTCGGCTGTCGCTGAAAACCACCGCTCTGTTTCGCATAGGGTCTTAGCGTGATTCTAAGTGATGATTGTTTTGCGTGGATGTGGCGCATGTTTTTCCCCAACTTGTTATTTTTTTGTGTTTGTGTTCATATCACGCGTCAGGTTTACTGTAAATAAAAGTATTTTCTTTCTTCTCCCCTTTTTATCCATCCATAAAATCCAAATCCATATAATTCCATCGTTTCTATCGTCCATAAATTCACTATTCACATTCATTCTCACTGATGAAAGAGTGAACAATATTTTTTACTAATGAACAGACGGTTCATTAGAAAAAAATACTGTTAACTCTTTTAGGGCTGATTTTTCCATCGCCAGATAACTTTTATTCGAGGAATAAAATTGACGTTTGACAGTTTTTGTATGAAATAACTGTAAAAATTTCAAAATTATTCCTCGAACTAATCAGATGTTGATGATGAGGATGTTCTATTACCTTCGGATTCAAACGAAACTTATTCATAACCTAATCACCATTGAACTGGACCCATCTTTCTATCTTTCTTTCCTAACTCAGACCACACCGAGCGTTATATTTCAACAGCTGGTGTTACGTTCCGAGATTATTCATTGGAACGTTTTAATGTTCCTAATGCCGGCACTTCAGGTGTTCGTAAATAGGACCCGGCGAATGAACACCGTTTGTCCAGCACTTTTTATGGACACTTCACGTGCGAACAGATTTGCTGGTCATTAAGTGGAATTGTTTCGGAGATGTGCTGTGTTTTATAAATCTGTTCTGTGATGTAAATTTATATGTATATGGTGGCAAAGACATCGACGCACAGCCTGTTCCCATGGATTCAGTGCATGATTCTAAACCTCTGACCGACGAAAATGTTTAACAGAGGCGTTGACATTTTTAGTCGTTAATTTAAAAAAATAGTCTCTGCCATACATTTTGAAATGAAACAGCAGATTTTTTTTATAACTGACGAAAAATTTCTACGCTAGGGGGAAAAATCAAGAATCATGTGCTGAATTCATGGTTTCAGTTTGCGCGGCATTGTTCCTGCCGCCCTGTAGAATTTTACCTTGGTGATTGGTTTCTTCATGACTAACACTACCTAAATTAAAATACGTGACATCATAAAATCATACCTGTATTCCTCGTAGGGTTAGGCAGAAGTATACCTATAGTATAAATGGGGCGAGCCTTTTACCATCAACCAGGCAAATTCCTGACTCCAAGGTGCTATTGAGATATTACAGATGGAAAAACCCCTAGAAGTATGAGGAACAGCTTGTAAAGTTCACTCAACCTCTGAAGGATCTTCCGGCCGGACGGGTGTCGTGTCTGTTGGGCAAAACTGCCCGACGATTGATGTCGAGACGTTATGCTAGTTACGGTAAACTCTGCTTGCGCGATTCAGGGTTTAGCGTGACGTCAGTGTGATGCGTACACATGAGCGCATGACAAACGAGGCAGTCTAAATTAAAATAACGATTTTCCATTAGTCAACTCCTGATTTTCCATTAGTTAACTCATGATTACAGATGGTAAAGATAATTTTACTAGCAAAAATCCAAATTTCCAATCCAATTATTGTTTGTCCATCCAAGAAATCATACATTATGGTAATTTGGCACTTCAAATGACAATGAACTCAGGCGTCAAGCAAGCAGGGACTCAAGCATTATGTCATAAATAATTCAGGTTCCGTAGGATGTTTTTTCAATATTCATGACAGACAAAACAAAACCACAGGTTTTCTGAATCTCAGACACAATATTAAAAATGTTTCTTACAAGAAAAATGTGCTATTTCTATGAACAAGAGATAATCTACTACCTCACACATTTCTAAAATATTATTTACTCATTCTAGTTCATTCAGAGGTTACCTACTTAGGCCGGGTCAACGACCGCTGTGCTATTTTACGTACATTATGAGGAAACTCTAAGAGCAAACCTTAGGTACCTACGTGGGCACTAAACCCTTTTACTAAGGCAGATCACACACTACAACCGCCGCGCGTGATTTTTTGTACATAAAATTCAATAAAAACGCTCTTCCGCGCGGGAAATTAGCTTCGTTTCCCGCGCCCCGTCGCGTGGTGCGTTGTAGTGTGTAATCCGCTTTAGGTAGAATTTGTAAACAAAGATAGAATGAACTGTGAACCTACTTGTCAGCTCAACACTCATTAGTGTTTATTTTATTTATAATTATTAATTTATCCATGGCCACAAAGTAAAATATGTATTATTTAATTATGACATGTCGATACTGGAAATATGAAATAACGTAAGGGACATTTGGTCGAAAATGAGTTATATATATCGTTGGATTCGGAATTTTTTGCTCTATCGATTGGTATATTTAAAATCTCGATATCTTAAAAAAAATGTCCTTTACATCACATATTTTCCGTAGGCCTAGACCATTTTTTTTCTAGAAACTGGCTGTATATGACATTATAAATTAATATTTTTATAAAAACTAATGTAAGTCTCTTTACTCACAGTATTTGGTATTTACATTAAATCAAAATCGAGTACATTTTACAACAGGTCACATAAGTTATTCCATAATTTGAGATGTTTTATTATTGTCTTATACATTAGTGTTCCCTGGGAAGGTACAAATTACTATGTCCCTTACATTAAATTGTGACTCAAATTATCATAATTATATTGACCCTTTTTTTTTTTTGAGTATGGGAAATCATCAAATGACCCCTCCCGCTCTGGGTGGAGCGGAAGGGAGTGTCAGACTCTTACTGACTAAAACCCACCCGTGTTCCTTCCTTAGCCCTTTCTGTTCCAGGGCAGCGGTAACCCTTTCGGAAGATCCCGCCGCCCTGGCAGGCTTCGGCCCTATCGGGCCCCGTCCTCTGCTGACATCTCTTTTAGGCGCGCGTGGAACACAACGCGCCGTCCGGCACGGGCCTGGTCCTGATCGGACGGTGAGTTACCCATTACTTACCGCCCGCAGGCCCGCGCCTACGGTGGCCGGGAGTCGTCACGTGGCTCCCGACGCCCGGAGCGTCTCCCGCGGCGGCTGAGGCGTGAGGTGTTTTCCCTCAGCCTCCCCGCCACCTCCTTCGCTAGCATGACTGCTTCGCAGAAGGAGGTGACTGCCTCCCACTCCTTCTCGCCCCGGACCATGGCTTGCACCAGGGCCGGACGCGAGAGGTCGCCGCCGTTACGATCGCCTCTACGAGGACATGGCGGGGCTCCGCCCAAGCAGGGCAGACCTCCACCGTGTCCTCTGGGCGATCCTGGCAGTGGTGACACCCAGGCGTCTCCTCCCGCCTGATTATGTGCAGGAACCTCCCGAAACATCCGTGTCCGGAGAGGACCTGCGTCAGGCGGTACGTGAGAACGCCGTGACGCCTCTCTAGCCACTCCTCAAAGAGGGTCTTTTCGCCACTATCGTGGCGTGCCCTGCGCTGGGTTGCGATAGTCGCGCCTTCCATTCCGCCATGAGATCGCGCTGGAGGTCCGTCCGCTCCGCAGCGATTTGCCGCGGGTGCAGAGTTTCCCCCCGGCGTAGTGCCTCCGCGCGCCAGTCATGCAGGCGCGCGAGGACTATCGCCTCCAGATCCCATGGCGGCAGTCCGGCAAGGAGGCTTGCCGCCTCGCGCGAGATCGTGCGGTAGCCCCGGATCAGCCTTGTGGCTACCACCTTCTGGGGCGCGTTCAGATAGTGTGCGGCTCGAAGCCGCAGTGAACGCGCCCACGCCGGGGCCCCATATAGGGCCGTGGACCGTACGACCCCGTGGAAAGCCTCCGGCAGGAGGCATTTGGCCCCCTCAGGTTGGGCAGGAGCCGCTTTAAGGCGGCCCCGGCCCGTTCCAGTTTGGGGGCCAAACGTCGGAAATGCTCGACGAAGTTCCACCGGCTGTCGAGGACGAGACCCAGGTATCTCATCGTTGCCTCGACGCCGATGTGCCAATTTCAGTTCCAAAGTTTAAAGATCTCAAAAAATTATGTGACAATGGTATAATTCCAAATAGGTTTCACAATGAATATTTGAATCTTCATAATAAGAGTATAATTAAAGATAGGCTCAATGACACCGACGATGATGGGACTGACAAAGATAATGACTAATTTTTGAGACTTTTTCAATTTATCTGTAGGCATTCTATTAAGGAAGAAGTTAGTTTGTTTTTTTTATGTTTATGGATTACTATTTACATAAGAAGACTTATTTGTTTATTTTTTAAGTGAATTTTATTTTTCTTTTGGGACATTGAGTCTAATTTTAGTAAGCCAAAATAGCTTTTTTTTATTGTGATTTAAAACAGAATTTAATAATGTTATACTTAACATAATTTATGAGAGTACCTAAATTGCGTTTATAAAAGAGGATTAGTGAGCACAAATAAAAGTTTTGATCTCTTTTATTCGTTTATTTTTTATCCCTATGAGTCAGCAAGTAGTTTTAAACTGTATGGCATAGGCATAGTAGGTCACGAATGTATAAAATTCTATTTTTATATTATTTTGTTAACAACAATAACATTATAGAGTGTACCATTAAGAGACCTTTACTTTGAAAAAACTCTAAATGTTTATTTCCTTATGTGTCCCATACATCAATGCCGTTTATTTACATCTAAAATTTTGTAAACGTATATCACTCGTATTCATTATTATTTAACGTAAGGGACATGCTATCTTTGAAACTGTAGGCTTTATTGATTTTTTACTATTTTAGCTTCAAAGAATGAAGAAATCTAAGAAACTTTGTCCTAGACACTTTTTACATAAAACATATAGTTAAAAAATTATAGCCAGTTTTGTAAGAAAAATATCTTATTTTTGCTCTCCTGAAAACCTTAGTTTTGTCCCTTACGTTATTTCATATTTCCAGTATACGGTTTAAGACATTTATTTCTCAAAAAGAATACAATTCACTTAATATGAGAAATACAAGGAAATCTTAAAACTAAATATAAGAATTACTTATGGTGAAGGTAGGTACATATGTAAATAAATTAGTTGTTAGACACACATTTCTTACAGTGTTGCAGGTAAAAGGAAAAAATTGGTTTACTATTACATATCGATTCTTGATGGCAAGTCAATAGCAATTACACATTAAACTATTTATATGTACTGTAATGTTTCGGAAATACAGGGTAGGTAAGGTATTCTAGTTTTTTTTAGTACTTAGCAAGTTAGTAAATACTAATAATTTGATGAGGATGTAAATTAAATTCTTGTGGTGTGTTAAATTTAAAACCTAGAGAAAGCTTTCAAGATGTGGTGCTTTATAGTTCTTTTGTATAAAGTAAAGGATTGTATATCTTTAATGTCATTAGGTAATGTGTTATACAACTCTGCTCCTTCGTATAGTATATTTTTCCTTCCGTAATTAGTTCGTGGTGGTCTTAAGCAAATGTTGTTTTTTCGTCTGGTGCTACGTTTTTGTGTTTGTCCTTTTTTTGTAAATATTATTTTTGAGTGTATATTTTTATTTAATAGCTTATGTACAAGTATGCATGTGTTATATTTATATATCTGTGATAGCGTCATCAGTTTAGTTTCTTTATAAATTTTTTCAGTCGGAGTTAGGTAGTGGTAATGGAATAAGAGTTTTATTATTTTGTTTTGGCATGTTTCAATTTGTTTTAAATGTGTTTTAGCTGCAGTGCCCCACACCTCTATAAGGTATTCCAGGTGAGGTTTTACCATAGAGTTGTAAATGATATACCTAACAGATGTCGGCAAGCAGCGGACGATCCCTCGAAGCGCGCCCATGACAGAAGATAGTTTAGACCTTAACTTATCTAGATGTATCTGCCATGTCAGATGTTTGTCTAGGTGGAGACCAAGATACTTCTCCGTAGAAACTTGGGTTATAGGTTCGTTATATATGTATAGATTAGAGTTGTTTGCGACTTTTTTGTTCCTAGCACTAAAAATAATGTAGTTTGTTTTAGAGGCATTAACAGTAAGCAAGTTGTCTTGGAACCATCTAGAGAGAGTGTCCAGATCTTGTTGTGCTTGTTCAATGACATCTTCGATATTGTTTCCAAATAAAAACAGACTTGTGTCATCAGCATAAAGTATTATGTCGCCTGCCAAGTTTAGGTTATGTATGTCATTCACGTATAATATGAACAACAGAGGGCCAAGAATGGATCCCTGCGGTACGCCATAGGTTAAAGTTTCGCAGCTACTGTGCATATCACCAATCCGAACAATTTGTTGTCTATTAGAGAGATAAGACCGGAACATGTCGTGGGCAGTATCTCTGATACCAATTTCATGCAGTTTTTGGAGAAGGAGTACATGGCTAATTGTATCAAATGCCTTTTTCAGGTCAATAAATATACCAAGTGCTGCGCATTTTTCATCGATATTGTTTTTCAGATTGGTCACAAGGTCAATTGTTGCAGTTAGAGTGTTGGATTTTGCGCGGAAACCATATTGTTTCTTAGAGAGGAAGTTTATAGTTTTGAGGTAATCATCTAGACGTTTATGTAATATTTTTTCGAATATTTTAGATATTAATGGGAGGACAGAGATAGGGCGATAATTACCTGGGTCAGTCTTTTTTCCCGACTTAAAGATAGGACTAACTTTCGCTATTTTCAAAGAATCCGGGAAGATGCCGTTTTGTAAACAATAGTTGATATTCATCGTGAGTTTAGTTAATATTAGATTTTTAATACTTTTTATGGCTTTGCAACTAATCCCATCTAAGCCCGCACTAGTGTTCGAATTGAGATTGTCTATGATTTTGCTGACTTCTGCTTCAGTAGTTGGTGTTAAGTTTAGCAGTTCATTTGTACTAGATACTGTTGCTTGTGTTATTGGCTCAGTATGTATTTGTTCCTTAGGCCTTGCAATTTTATTAGCTAAAATAGACCCTATAGTAGCAAAAAAGGTGTTAAAATAATTACATATTTCTTTACTGTCTGTGATTTGACCGGCTAGCGTATCTAGCTTTGAAGGAGCGGTGCATGATTTAGACTTGCTTCCAGCTAAGTTCCCGATCAGCTTCCACATCTTTAAAGGCTTTCTTTCACAGTTTTTGAAAAGTTTATAGTAATAACCACTTTTAGTATTTTGAATTTGTTCCAGCACGCTGTTTCGTAGGGTTATGAAATTGTTTCTTATTGAATCGTCATTTGGATTTTCCTTATAAGCAGACCACAGCTGATTCCTTTTTGTTAACATTACAATTATGTCTTTATTGATCCAGTCAGATTTTAACGTATTTTGAATTTTGACTTTCGGTATTCTATTTTTAATTACTGCTTCCTTTATTGTGTTTTCTAAGCTTTCGTAGTCACTCTCAGAGACATTCACAATTTTACTTTCTACTGTTTGGTAAAGCGCTGTGTAATCTAAGGTATGGTACTTTACTTTCTTTTTCATTTCAGGTGCATATTTGCCAACTTCAACGTAGATTTGCTTGTGATCCGACATTGGCGACTCCACAATAGTGACATGAAATTTGTGATTTTTTAGGTTGGATGAGACATGATCAAGGATCGATTTTTTTGTAGCAGTATCACGGGTACTAAATTGTTCATCAGTGTTGTTTAGGATTAGGTGTCCATTTTCTAACAGAATTTTCGTATAATTATTAACCGGTCGGCTCGGTTTAAGCAGATCGTAGTTGAAATCCCCGAACACTAATGCTCTTTTCCTCCTCGTAAGCTGCTGTGAATATTCCTCCAAAAAATCATTATTGTTTGATTTTGGTGTTTTATATACGGCGCCTATATCCAATGAGTATTTATCTAAGTGAACCCATAAGTAGTGATTGTCCTGTTTGCAAAGATCCTCACTATAATTGTGCTTTAAGCAATCATGAACAAATATGGATACTCCACCGCCTCTTGAGTTTTCTCTAAAATTATAGTAATGCGAGTAGTTTGGCAGGTTTAAAGTCTTGGCTTCAGATTCGGACTTGATCCAAGTTTCCGATAGTACAATCACGTGCACAGGACTAGGTATGTTGTGTTGTATAATACAGTTTAGCTCATCTAGCTTTCCTGGCTTTACTATACTCCGTGCGTTAGCGTAAAGAAATTTTAGTGATTTAGTGTTTTTTATTAAGTCGTTGTAAGAGTTGGTTACTTCGTATGTAATGTTTGGAGTTGCATCATCTGAATCTTGTATCGCTAGTTTTTTGGCTGAGTTTTCGTAATTGTAGGTATTCCTTTGACATATTTTATTGTTAAATCCGTTTCGCCTCCGTCTACTCGCCGTTTCAGTTCGTCTCTTAGATTTTTCCGATACATTTGTTGGTAGGGGGTCTCATCAGAGTAGATCTTGATATTTTCATATTGAATGTTTGATTTATGGCGTAGAATGGATTTCGCTGGTTCAGATGTCGGGAATATGACCTTTATAGGTCTAGATGTATCAGGATTATATTTTCCGAGTCGTATAGTTTTTGTTGGTTCTGTGCAGTCTGAAACAGCCATTTTTATAATCTTCATTACCTCCTGGCTGTCATGAATTTGTCTCTCTTCAGAGTTTAAGGATCTAACTTCTGCTATCCCTCGTATAATGACATTTTTCTCCCTCTGAGATCGGTCATAGGTCTCCGATATAATGTCTTCATAGTTAAGCAGAGATTTGGTATTTTCGGAAGCGGGCCCAGATTTAAGTGAAGCTATTTCAATTTCAATAGTGTCCACTTTTTTCTCAATGTTAGCTCGGAAGCTTGAGATATTAGCTAACTCCGATTTTATTTTCACCTGATCCGAGGACAGGAGATCAGTTGTTAGCTTTATCTGACTTATTTCTTCCTTTATAGCCGAAACGTCTTGGGATATTTTGTTAAGATTTTCGGCCTGGGTTTGAGCCATTTCCTTTATAAGCGTCGATGTGTCTGCCGGTACTTTGCCTCTAAAAAAGGATTCGTCCGAAACACCACTCAAAAATATTAATAATAATGATATTCCTGTCTCGACCGGATCGGGCGAGACTCAGCGGCCGAGTCGCCTACTAAGCCCTTTTTTGGTTAGAACAGGTAGGTACTTGACTTTTACAGATTTTTTGTTATTCGCTTATCTACTTTACACTTCAGACTTTTAGGAATTGTTTCAATCCCTACTTATACCCTGTCTTAGTACGTACAGTCAACAGCAAAAGTAGATGATCAAAATCAGAAATTCAATACTAATGAACGGAGTTCGGAGTTATATGGCAGCTGTACTAGTAGTAAATGTTTGGTATAATTTACAATCACATACTTTTGAATCACTTCGACGCCACACAGCTCTGACGCAAACTCCGTTCATTAGTATTGAATTTCTGATTTTGATCATCTACTTTTGTTGTTGACTGTACTATTTATTCCACATAACGTAAAAGTTAATTTAAAAATGCGTAATAAAATAAATATATAAACTGCCTCATCTTATTAAATTATCTTATTTATGGCCTCTTACAGACATTATAATACCGTAAGTGTATCAATCCATGTATTGTGTGTGCTTGCAATCACTAGTTCCATCTGTCAAAAACGGCTTATAATCCGTATTAATAATACTACTTTCTGCCCGCGACTCCATTCGCGTGGAAGTCGTAAGAGTCAGCAGATGTTACATGTCTTACAATTTTTGGTTCTAGAATTTAGGTCCCTCACGATGTTTTCCTCCACCGTTTTGAGAGCAGTAGTAATGAAATTATTTATTTAAGTAAGGCGCCTGCCAGGGTTCGAACTCACGATCTACTTGATCACCATGCTTGTTCAGTGATGATTTCCGACTAATTATCATGAAACTGAAAATTCATAATGATATTAAAAATGTCTTAATCTTGGGTCGTCAAGGCTCTTGCCAATGCTTTTTGACATTTTCCTGCATGCTTTTTTCATTCCCTTCTGGGTATAAGTACTGCAGTTTTCTCAAACCAATGAAGTTTAATAAGGTATTATTATGTAAGTACAGTCAAGTCACCAATTATTTAATGAGACGCACGCCATCTTCCTTGGAACCCATTAAGAAACAAAGTGCTCCATGAACACGTTCCAGAATAAAAATAGGCTTTCATCGTGAGTTGTTAAAGAGACGCTCTCCTCTTAGCAAAAAAGGTATATTTTGGAACGAAGGTCTTTAACATGGTTTGTGGTAGGAGTAAACTGGTAGAAATCGTCACTTAACAAAAAAGCGTTATGCGACTAAACCATCTCTCAATCCATCCCTGTTTCTTTCTGTTGAGAGAGAAAAAATCAATTTCATGGTTTGTGCTAAAGCCGATTGTGAGAACAAAATGAAAACCCAAAAAGGCGGTTGCGAAGATTTTAAAATTTTTCATCATGGGTGTCGTTTTCATGGTTTTTGAAGCTGATAGCAAGGTGAAAATGAAAATCCAAGGTGGCGACCACTTTATGAGAGCTTCTAAAAACTTATACTGGATCTCTTCGTCTCTTTCTATTAAATACGAGTGTGTGTGCGTGCGAGTACGGGTGTCTCCCGACCACACACGTTTTTATTTTTGCACAATTGTGATAAACGAGCCAGATTACATACCATTACTTTCGCTTCTATCGTAACGAACAATGTGATAAGAGTTCATATCATCCAACCGTCCATACACAACATCATCACGCCTTACGCTAAAAGCATATTATAGTATTGCAGAATTTTTAAACGACTCATTGTGATAAAAATATATAACTTAAATATGCCATAATAAATGTTATTTAATTAAATTCCTATTGTAAATCTTCATAATATAATTTTATTATATGTAATTTGTATTATTGGACTAGTCAAATATAAAATGAATAATTGGATAATGTAAATTATTGAATATATTTGTTTAACTGACATTAATTAATGTATAATTGTAATATTTTAAAATCAATGTATTAATACTATTTTCATTTTATTTTTTCCAAGATATTTGCACGCCATGAGAAATGGCAAACATGTCGTGAGCTAATCTTATTTACGACCTTGCATGCATCTATTATTTTAATTTTGTATGTGTACACATGTTTGCGCAAATAAAATTTCTTATTCTTATTCTTAAATTTCCTGTATAAGATGTGAAAGTATTTACTCCAAATAGGTACACAAAGGGCATTTTTGAACGTCAAAAATTGATGAGAGATGGCACTAGTGTAGGTATTAGCACACCCACAGTTCCCCCAGTTATGTTGATCCTGTTTCCATAACACAGGCATTGGATTGTTGAACCATTATCTAATGAATAACATAAAAAATGTATTGCTTTCGTAGTACCTACCTACCCTTAACTTCGCCCATAAAAAAGCAAAAAACAAAACAGAATCTCCCGATTAAATATCTCAAGCCCACCTGTTTCACTAAACGCTGTTCATTTGCTCGCTCGCTGCTTACCCCCTACGGAGTACACCTTAATGGTAATCGTTAGTATTCCAGCTACACTTCTTGGTACTAAATAAAAATTTGCAATCATTCCGAGCAGATGTTACGCCACCATTAAGATGAGCGTGACGCCACTTAGATTTATAAGCGAAGATTTAAATTGTTAGATTCGCCCTACCAGAATACCAGCGCTGCGGTATTTTTTTTTTAATAGCGCAGTATTATGCTGAGATACCTAACCGGTCGAAGTAGAGGTCTATGGGGGGAGGCCTATGTCCAGCAGTGGACGTCTTTCGGCTGAAATGATGATACTGATAGGAGTCTTTTTGGCTTCGCACAGGTACCTATTATTTTTTTTGGTTTATTAATTATTTTGGTTGTTTTTAATGTAACTTTATTAGTTATATATACCATTTTTTACAATTTGTTTTTCCTGAGTGTATCCCACATATAATACTAGCTTCTGCCCGCGGCTTCACCCGCGTGGATGTCGGAAGTTATTCCACGGGAACGTGCTACCAGGATAAAAAGTATGTGCTTCCCCAGGATGCCCAGGATCTATCTCTTTGCCAAATCAGAAGTTTAGTGGTTTAGGCGTGAAAATGTAACATACAGTTTCAAGTTCAGATCCTTCCCTAAAAACCGAATTATCCCTATTTTTGCCCCGTCAGGGGTCAATTTTCGACAACTTTACATACTTATTACTTATTATTTTCTGTCGGAAGTACTGAGTTACCGACAATACTGAGTTTCAAATTAATCGGACCGCGCGTTCAAATTCTTCCACACAAACTTTAACACCCCTATATCCCCTTTGAGGGGTAGTTTGAAAAACTTAAAATGATAAACTTTATTTCTTACTTAGGCGAGTATTCATGCCAATTTCCAAGATTATTAACCCAACGAATAAGATTTTTCATATAAACTGTATCCCCGCTTTTCACCCCCAAAGGGACGGAATTTTAAAAATCATTTGGGATGTATTCATAACTTGACTCAAAGACTATTTATACCAATTTTCGAGATAATTAAGCCACGCTGTAAAATCCTCCCCTGTAAAATTGACTACCCCTTTTCAGGCCGTCAGGGGTAGATTTTCGAAAACCCTGATACACATTATTCTTTCCTTTCAATTTTAGGTATAAATACTGAGTTTCGATTAAATCGGACCGCGCGCTAAAATTCTTCCATACAAACTTTGAAACCCCCAATCCCCTTTTAGGGGGTAGTTTATAAAAACAGAATATGCCCAACTTCATAATTTACTTAGATAAGTATTCGTGCCAAGTTTCAAGTTTATTAACTCAAGGAATAAGATTTTTCATACAAACAAAGTCCCCCAATTTCACCCTCTTAGGGGTTAGGGGTAGAATTTCGAAAAACCCTTTCTTAGTGGATACCTACTCTTCACGAAGAATACACCCTCCAAATTTCATGTCTCTAGTACCAGCGGTTTAGGCTGTGCGTTGATGTCTCAGTCAGTCAGTCAGTCAGGACTTTGAATTATAAATTATAGATTTTTCCTTCTTTCTTTCAGTAACGTGACTTAATTGTC
The DNA here is from genome assembly GCA_949629185.1 of Apamea crenata. Lineage (NCBI taxonomy): Eukaryota > Metazoa > Arthropoda > Insecta > Lepidoptera > Noctuidae > Apamea > Apamea crenata. The sequence continues at coordinate 583,378 of OX451377.1, forward strand.
ATGGGGTTTCTTGCCCGTTCTTCTCTATAGGTATCTACTACACTTTGGAATGGGGGAGCTTCATCTTTGAAACTGACCGACCCCATTTAAATTCAAACGTGCCTGTAATTGATTTATTTGAAATAAATGCTGTAAGTTTGCCGTGACATGTATTGTGTCAGCTCACTCTTCTCAATACGGACACTTTTTGCAGGACTAAGTACGGTAAGGGCAAATCTAGCGATTTAAATCTATATTTATAAGTAGTTAGTCGAAACACACGCGGGTATATTGAGTGCGGTCACGCGAACAGAATGTTTCGTTAAGTTTAAGTGGCTGTTTCGAGGATATATTGTTATGTTTGTCAGTAATTGGGTTAGGTTATAAGGTATTTAACTTAATTGATGGGTGGTTTGGAGTGAAATATGATAGCGTTTGGACAAATCTTATTAGATACAGACACGATATGTACTCGGATGACAAACGCTTCGTACGAAATAACTGTCCCAGATACATACATTTTATTAATTTATTACACCTAAAAGGTGCAACTAGATTGTGGTCAATGTTCGACGTCAACTAATCTATATTGCGCGATTCATTAAATGTAAGTAATCCGGCTGCCATGCGATGCGACGCAATATATCGATCTGAACGATTAATGTCATCGATCGACCACATTGCTACCAAAACTACCATGAAAACTAACCCCTTATTCATAAAGTTCAGTAGTGATTAGTGACTGTTTAACTATACATTTGTTTAACGTCTCTTTACTTTGAGTAACGTGTATAAGTAAACCCCAAAATATAAAGCACTAGCTGCGCCCCGCGGTTTCACCCGCATAAGTTTCGATCCCGTGGGAATATCGGTAAAAAAATCCATACAAGCTTTCACATTTATGACTCCGTGCTCTGTAATTATTATATGTCATCATCATCTTCCAGCCTAGCCTTTTCCAAGTATTTTGGCGTCGGCTACCAATCTAATCGGGGATGCCGCTAAATACCAGTGTCTGGGTAACACGATACCCCTTGTTTAGACTGGTTGTCAGACCAAAAGTCTGACAACCAGTCTAAACAAGGGGTATCGTGGCTTCGGTCTAGCCGTAACGACTGTCAAAGTTCACGAATGACAGCCGGGACCCACGACGGAGGGATTGATAATTATGTAATGGATGGTCACATTGGTCACCCAGTCACGAACCTACCGCGGCAAGCGTAGCTTACCCTTGGCTCGACCCGTGCGGCAGTCTTTACTTAACCACGGCCCCCTCATTCATTATAATGCCCATGGTTACAAAAAACTGGCTCCGTAAAACGATTCCCTATCCAAAACTAGTTAAAAACTTCCATAAATCAAAGACAAAAACGCATCGGGCCAACTCCGCACCCTCTCCCGTAAAGCCTCAACTCCTTACGTCTCATTACGTAAGTTTACAATCTTTCCTCACCATCGCTCGCTGGCATCACCTCGCAATGTGACACGCACGTACAAAAGCCACGATGTATACCTACCGGGGCATTGTCTCCTGGTAGATCCGTTTAATATCCGTTCCTTGATCGTTAGTGATTTCCCTTACAAGTTGACAGGGTGAAGTGGAAATTAGACATCCTGATGTGAGCCAGTGTGGGGATGCCAGGCGGACAGGGGCGCCAGGGGGGGGGGGGGGAGCAGGGGAATGGAGTTGACCTGTAGTTTGAATGTTGCAAAAGATGTCGGAGATTTTAAAGTGGAACAATATTTTAAAATTATGCTGCATTGTCATTTTAAATTCATGACTTTTCCTTTTAAAAGTCTTGCTCAATAAAAGCTTGAATTCTACTTAATAATCGAACACGGCTTGATTTACTAGATTTTCATGTTTGTTATTTTATTTTAATCCTCAAACTTTTTTCCATTAACTTGCAATTTTGCTAGCTTGCGCTACGGTTGCTTTTTTTATTCTTGAAAAAATAAAAGTAATTTTCTTTTAAAGCGCAAAGAAGTATGTTCAACAGATCATGAAAATATTTTATGAACAAATCGTTTCTTCATCGTACAATACTAAATATGCCAGCTTGCTACTCTTAAAATCACATCTGTTTTCCCCTGTTTGTGTTTTCTATTCTGTGCTCATGTTTTTAAAACGTTGAAGGAAAATATCGTGAAGAATCTGGCATGTCCAAGAACCAAAAATTCTAAGACGTGTGTCATCTACCAAACCGCTCTGGGCCCGCGTGGTGAATTATGGCCTACTCCATCTCATCGTGAGGCCTGTTTCCCAGCAGTGGGACCACTATAGGCTGATCATGTTATGCTTATGGTAATACTCGTATTTTATAGATCTGAGAGGCAAATCCCGTAGTTTTAGAAACGTTCACTCTCAATCTGTCAAAAATACCTCTAATTTCGCTACATTTTTGACAAGTTTTTGACATTGATTGTCACTTAGACGAGATTGCGACTACATATTGAACGTTTTTAATTACGGAAATTGTCCTTCTGTTTTGTTTTTTTATCAAATTAATATTTTTATATGCACGTGGTTCTGCGACAAATTATGCTATTTTCCTTTCTTTCTTTCGTTGGGTAAAGCAGAAGTTTACCTTACGACACCCACATTTCGCCCATTTTAAGTTAAGCTAAAACGTGTTTTTTGTCTTGGTTAAGATCGTATCCCAATAAACGCATTTTTCCTTCTAAAAAATAAAAGCTTATCGGATACAAAGGACGTGCTATGGTCGTTGGTCGATGACGTGCGATGGCCGATGTGAACAAATGGCCCCGAGGAAGACGGATCGGCACATCGATATAGATACTGAATTAACAAATAGATGTAAATGCGATTATGTTAGTGGGTTAACTGGGTAGACTTGCGACTTTACGATTGCGACTTTTTTGTAATATTTTGGGAAAATTGGTATTTACTGTTGCGGTGTTAAGTGTACTTTGGTTTAGCATTATTTTTAGGCTTACTTAGAAATAAACAACAATAACAAACACACAAACATAACATCACGCCTTGTTTCCCCGAAGGGTTGGACAAAGGTGTACTCATAGTACACCCACATTTCGCCAGATATAAAACACAACACAATAATAAACAACAACAAACAACATACAATAATTAAATAAATATAATTAAAGTTAGAAAAAACAACAAACACACTAACTTATTATTATTATAGGTGCAAATAAGGCAAATTTCTTTGATTTTTTAAATTCAATTAACACCGCCAATACAAAATGAACCACTCCTCTCAATGGGGAGGCCCATTGACCACACAAGACATCTCATTAAGAACAACACAAAACAAACATCAATAAACACGATTACCTAAGTCCGAGTCCAGACGAGCGACATTCCGTCTCCCGGGGGACACGGATTAGGACAGAAACGTCTCATTTTTGAACGGAATCCTACTTAATTGACTCTTTAATAGCCCCTCCAGGGTCCAGGGTGTACTTCCAAATGTTTATTTAGAATGTCAATAAAACGTGGGAAAAATAGAAATGTTCCATCGTAAAATTGTATGATCCAGGAAGACGGAATTTTACGTGATTTTCTTCTTAAAAATCTTTTGGAAACGGCAGCTCTGTATAATAAATGTGAGGTACGATTTGAAAGGAAAAATCTTTATTTATTGCTTGAGATTGGAACTGTGCGTGTTGGGTGTCATTAATTAAGAGCGACGCTTTCCACAATGGACTTTGTTTCTTTTATTGGTCAACATTGTTGGAAAGTGCTGCCTCAGCGAAGCGTGATGATTTGTGGCGGTGGAAATTAGAATGTCTTAAACCAAATGTACCTAATATTAAACACAAGTAGAGTTACATAACGAATACACTTAATGTGGCCTATTTTTTTTTTTTTTAATACCTACTGTATTTACGACACGCAAGAATCTGAACGTATCCCACCTGTTCTAACAGAAGAAACAGAAAGAGCTACGCAGAAGTTAGGCACCCCGTCCCGATCAAATCAACAACAATCTTCTTAGAATATCAATGATTGTCCCCAAACTAACCAATTTAACCAAATAAATAAAAACAGAAAATATTCCAGAACATTGGACGAAATCAATTATAGTTTTGTTACACGAAAAAGAAGACATTGGCAATTATAGGCCGATAAGCTTAGTGTCTAATATAGATAATATGGAGACAACAATAAGACAATAAATGAAAACACTGGTAATACTAATGCATAAGACTATTCTGGAACTATCAAATAAGACCTAGCTTCGAAATTAAAAAAGTGATTTTTTCAAACAATCTTGTCGGGCCGACTATGGGTATTAACAATCTTTGACTAGCTATAGTCACTAAACTATTGGATACATTTGATTGAATTTTCATAGGCAGACTCTGGACGTTATGAGATATACACAGTTTAATTTACTGTCGTATTGAAGACTCCATCTTGTGCATACGATTTTTTTTTAAATTACTATTTAGACTAATTAACACCCTCGATGAAAATCAGCCAAAAAGCAAGCTGGATTAAGGAGCCACTTCTCGACTGTAGAACATATTCACGTCCTACGACACATACTTCAGGAATACAGAGAACAACAAAGCATTCGATTCCTTGAAACACCACGACACGACACGATGTTCATAGAAAGTAGGTACATACGCGTACTATAGAATATTTACGGGAAAAGCACAGTACAAATAAAACTGGAAATGACAGGTGACGAGTCCCCAATAAAAAATGGCGTCCGTCAAGGTGGCCCTATTTCACCGAAGATATTATCAGCTGTGTTGGAGATGATCTTTATGGGATTGGGAAAGCGATGCATTATGCTGAGATAGAACTAACCAACTATCATTAAAAAAAAAACCAAATTAAAAGACCTGTGCGAGCCCATAAAGGCACATTTTTGCTCTCCCACGTTAGTTTGTTAGTTAATTTGTTTTAAATGCTCTTTTTACTGTTTGTATTTCCTGTACGTGTCCCAAAGTTTCTTTCTTTCGATGGGAAGATGATTTTAAGAAAGTAACAGGCCCAGAATGTTTACGTAGGTACAGCAAAGGCCAGAAACAAGTGGAAAGTCTTAGAGGAAGCCTTTATCGATAGACAAGCTGTTATAAGAGGAGAGCAACCTAATTCCGAAAACATGATTTAGTTTAATTAGTTTTACCTCTATTTTGAACCTAAATAATTGTTTTGTCAAATAAGTGAAGACAACGAATCGTGTTTCATAAGGTTTATATGACACAAAATATTTTAAATATTGATTTCTGAGACAAAGCTGAAAGTTTCTTTTTCCGAAATTACACGGGCTTAGTATGTGGCGCACCTGCATCGCCTCATACGAACTACGCATCACACTGATGTCACGCAAAATCTTGCATCACCCAAGCAGAGTTTACCGCACGATCAGCTACAACGTCCCGACATCAATCGTCAGGCAGTTCCCCACCAGACAGAACACCCGTCTGGTTAGAGGATCCTCCCTTTTCTATGAAGGATGAGTGAACTTTTCACCCTGTTCCTCATAACTCTATAATCATGACCCCGACGTGATCGTTCTGCTTCCGATAGCATAACAGACATATTCGCGAAAGTCGTCCGTCTGCACTTCCCCCGCGATTGGCTTCAACGAATAAATCATCGGGCCCATCCCTACCGCGATCAATCACCGGCCATTATACAGATATCATAAATACGCACGTCACTATTGTGTACATTGTTGTGTGTTTGTCTGTGATGTTATCTCAATGTGTGTTCTAGTTTTGAGGGAAGTGAAACGTTTGTAATATCGATATATGAAGACCTTGATGTATCTTTAGTAGATTCTGGTGTATCTTGATGTTTCTTATATCGATAGTTTAGAGGTTTGCGATGTTTTCTCTGGCCATATTAAAGATCGCGATAGCAATCGATTTTAGTAACGCAAACAAGTTTATCTGATTCGTGTTCTATGTGCTAGAAATTGTAGAAAGTCAAATAAAGTATTTCTATCACGTTATACAATTTCATGAATGATATTATGAATAGGTATTCATATTTTTTTACTATTTGAAAAATAACCGGTTTGTTAATTTTGTTTAATAAAAACCACTGCACACCACTAGTCATTTCTACATAAACATCTTCACCTTTCCCCAACACCTTAAAAAACTAGCACTTATAATGTATGCTAATCGTAACCATGCTGAAATCGCATCATCAACTCATGGTGCACAAGCCATTAACACTGAACTTAGCACTTGCACTGTGTTTCAGTTTGCAAAGAAAGGATGAAACAATAAGCAAGTACAACGGACTTATTGAACTAACTAATACAGACTGTAAAAAGACTGATCACATAATATGTAGCTGTCAACTACGCATTCTGTAAATCAAACTAACATTGCACAAAAATAATTGCTGGGACTTTTATTTTTGGTGTGAGAAATTACTGTAGTGCGTAAAACATAGTGCTTATGAATGCATGCTTCGGTACAGAGGTCGTGGGGGTAATAAAAGTTGTGTTATAACTTTTAAAACTTGTTTTCGTAAAAAAAACGATCTACGATCTACTTAGTCTTTTTCCAAGTATTTTAGGGTTAACTTTCAGTATAACCGGATGCAGCTGGATACCAGTGTTTATACATGGAGCGACTGCATATCTGACCTACACACTGGGTAACACGATGCCCCTGGGTAAAACTGGTAATCAGACTTTTGAGCTTCTGAATACCCGTAACGACTGTCAAAGATTAACAGAGACAGCCGGGATGACTGAACGTATGTGTACAAACCTATAAAACTTCGTAATTACTTTCAATCACATAAACCGTCTGCCTGTTAACAAAGCACCAACTTTATAAAATAGACACAAAACACTGCTTTAAAAATCAACCTATTGGAAAACAGATGGTAATGGCAAGCAATTTTATTTTAAAAACACTTCAATACATCGTTGTTTACGCCAATTTACATCGTCATTACTCAATCGCAATGGCGTCGTTTTAAATAAAAGGATTATATTTTTTTGTGTTTTATTTTGAGCATTACTCGACGGTGATAACGGCGTCAATTTATTTCGATTGCGTGTGTTACAGCTTAAAGATATAAATCTTAGGTTTGTGTTCGTGTTATTGTATTTTTGGATCATAATGTGGAGTTGTTATTGTAATTGGGGACGATGTGTCTTCATCGATTGTAAGTGCTTTGTTAGATGTATTTTTTTTTAGGTATTTTTCTTACATAGCTTACACTTTTTTTGATGTTATTCAGACTATTTTCTAACACACTTATATTTTCCGGTGGCCGGGAGTCGGCTGTTGACTCCCGTCCAGGGCGTCTCCTGCGGTGACTAGGGGCGTGAGGGCCCAGGGATTGCCTCTCCCTCACGCGCTCCGCCTCCTCCTTCGCGAGCATTACTGCTTCGCAGAAAGAGGTGACGGCCTCCCACGCACTCTCACTCCGTATCATGGCCTAGACCAGGGCCGGACGCCAGAGATCGCTGCCACGAGGACACGGCGGTGCTTCGCCCAAGCCGGGCAGACCTCCACCGTATGCTCCACCATGTCCTCCGGGCGATCCACACTGTGGTAACACCCTGGCGTTTCCTACCGCTTTATTCTGAACAGGAACCTCCCGAAAAAGCCGTGTCCGGTGAGGACCTACGTCAGGCGGAAAGTGAGGGCGCCGTGGCACCTCTCTAGCCACTCCTCAAAGAGGGGACTTATGCTTACAGACACCACCATTGCTATTCAGTAAAAATCTCACCGTGAAAACTTGCGCAAAGTGAGCTGTCACTGTCATCCCACCTGATGCTAGGGATTGACCAAAGGTACATTTAATATCACTATCGAGATTTTAAGAAAATAAATTATGCTCCTTTTTTGATCATTTTATAAAAGCTGGTATCTAAATAAACATTATTATTTTGGGGTGTTTCAAAATAAAATAACAGGCATCAGTAGGATGACGTACACTGTTTTTATGGTGAGGTTTTTACAAAATCGACATGCAGTTATTTAAAAATTGTGTAAGGGACAAACTGGTCATCATCAAAGTGACAACATCTTTACTTCAATAAAATTTGCCTTAGGTACTTGGAAATAACAAGGGCTAATTTAATAGGAAGCACGTGGAATTGTTACTCATTACCTGTTGTATATCCTAATGCAAAAAATAAACCTCCCTGCTCATTTCTAATAATACGCCAACGCTTATCTAAAGTTTCATCATTCAACAACATAAAGAACCAACCAGCCAAAAAGAAAATACTGCACCATCCTTATCCAAAAAATAAATAAATAAACAAAATAAAACACAACTCACAAACTCCGGAACCTGACTAGATTAAAAACAATTTTTTTATTCGTTGTTAAAAAATTCACACGCACTCCTCTTAAGTAGGTCCTTGAGGGATGTCGGCTAATGTAATTGGCCAATCTGCGGCGAAGTACCATTGGCCGTAAATTATAGGCGAAGTAGGACAAGACGCACATACATTGGAATAAACGCCGAGATATGGCGGCTTTTTGGCCAATGGAACATGTGTGTGGCCGCCATCTTGTCCGCCATTTTGATTAAACGTCTAGACATGGATTATGGTATGTTGTTCTATTTGTAATAATTTGAGGTTATGTTCGGTTGTATTTCTATAAGATTATGTATGTTTGGAAGAGTGACGTGTGACAACATGTAGAAATAAGAAAATGATATGTTTTGGAGAATAATGTGGCTTTTTTTTCACTTTTATAGAAACTATCCGGTCAACGTGTAGCAAAAAAAAAACATAAAAATGACAATAATAATTGAAAAAACTCTTCTATGCCGCAACGTTTTAAACAATTTTATGCTTTTATAATAGGTAATGGTATAAAAACGGTACATAATGGCTTAGTAATTCTTGCAAAAAAAAGTATTGTTGATAACCGTAACAAAAATTTAAAAGGGTCTTAATTGAAATATAATTTTGCCAGAAGTATAAATCCTAAATGAAATTGTCGATTGCAGTCTCATAGTAAATAATAATGACCTATGTTGCGAAATATCAATGTTTTTATTTTTATTCGATCATTCTTTCATTCAAATCTGTATCGTCCCTTTTGTTTGTAATCGAAGTGATTCGGAATTCGTGGGAAATTGACTGGTTCAATGAGAGATTTCCTGTTTCATGGAAAATAAAATGTACAAACTGACTTGAATTTTTTCGATGGATTGAAAACATACCAGCAGTGCGATTCTGTAACCATATCACCGTGAAAACTTAGGTGAAGTGAGCGTGGAGTGAGCTGTCATTCCAACTAATGCTAGGGATTGACACTATTGAAAGCTCACTCTAGGCTCACTTCACCTATCTTTTCACGGTGAGATCTTTACAGAATCGATCGGCTGTTGTGCTTAAAATTTTTCACATACAAAACCATTGTACTTAGATACATTTTCTTTTTTACTTTGAAATTGTTTATTTAAAAACAAACAAAAAGTCTTAGTTACAATATACAAGCTAACACTAAAATGTACATAATTATGTACAACTTTTTAATAATAAAAAATAAAAGAAAAAGGAAGGAGCTCATTGGGAATTTAAAAATTCGTCCGCAACACTGTCAAAGGGATAAGTACGATATATATTTAAATATTACAGAAAACACCCCTAAAATAATGATTTTCCTAACAAAAACATGGCTTACCTACTAACAAACTAACAATTTGTAAGACAACTCCTGTGCATAACGAAGCGGCGCTCATTAAAAACGATAAATTACTCACAGTAATTAACACCTGAGCTTTTAATTTGAAACCCGATAGCGTTGGAGATTTACTGGCTTTGTCATAAGTTGTGATGTGCGGAGGAGCAAGTGTTTTAAAAGTGCTTAAGAGGCCGTGATGGCGGTTTTTAAAGTTTTAATAGAATAGAACACTCTTAATGAAGATTTACTCTTGATGATACTCATAATAAGGTCAGGAAAGTTTTTTTTAACACCTTTGATATTGATCTTCAAAGTTTATAATACAGATACCGAAGTTTCTAATTAATGTTAATCTACGGAAATGGTTTGGGTTAATATAATCAGCATAAAATGGTCCAAAAATACATACATAAAAGCAGTTTTTTTTTTTTAAGATGAAACATTAATATTCAGTCGTCCAAAGCTAACAGTCTTAAAATAATAAATTATGTTCAAGAAGATAGGAAATATAAAAAGGTAGGGAAATAATCAAAGGGCAAATATTTGGTCGTAGATTTAAAAGAGTTCCCTGTCGAAAAAATAATGTTATTAGTTCTCGTCTAACATTGCACAAGCAAAATCCATTTTATGTTGGTAATAATTAGCAAAGGTATCTTCCCAATTTATCGTCCATCATTCTATTTTTCACCGACTTCGAATAAGAGGAGGTTCTCAATTCGACTGCTTTTCTCGATGTATATTTCGCGATATCTCCGACAATTTGTGGATCGATTTCGAATTTTTTTTTTTAAAGATATTGTATGCTTCAGCGGTATTTCCATATAAATAAAATAAAAAATAAAAAAGCCTTTTATTTCTTGCCAATGAATTTAAAATAATGGGTAAATAGAAATATAAACATTGAAAAGTAAAAAATTTAAATAAAATTTGAAAATTAAATTGCAAATTAAATTGAAAATTAAATTGTAAATTAAATTGAAAAATAAATTGAAAATTAAATTGAAAATAAATGAAAATAAATGAAACTACTCAAAAATTATAAACATCTTATTGCATCCATTAAAGTTAATTCAGATCAAATCAAATCAAATAATTTTTTAAATTAATAATGAATTAGCATAAGTAGTTCAATTATAAATTGTTCAATAAATTTCTACCCGTGTGATAAGTTAATTTTTGTGCAAGAACCCCTCTTAGGTGAAGGCCTCCTCCAGAGATTGCCATGTGTCTCTGTTGCTTGCTACTCTTGTCCAGTCCCGGCCGGCTATGTGTATTATGTCGTCTGCATACATGTATTTCCATATAAATTTGATTAACTTTGCATGAGTAGTTTTTGTGTTAGCTTCAATAATACGTATTTTTTCCACTAAGTTTATATTGATGATGTTATAATAACTTCCTGTCACTGATATTTACTTAGCAAATGCAAATAGTGTTATAAGAATTTGTGTTTAGGTCCAACTAAAAAGTAATAATAAACACTTATTCCAAAAGAAAAAACAGACTAAAGAAACTTTTATTCTATTCGACACATACCTTACCATGATTTTATATGTTTTAGCCCCACATTACCAATAACACTCCAGCCCTCACTAACAAGCTCCTCAACTGCACACTTTAGTTCGACAGCGGTCGGTTTCACATACTGTCTGCCAAAAACCGAAAACCGTAAAATACCCTCAAGTGTTATAAAACCGGTCATTGGACCGGTTTGTCCTCATTAACATAAGACGCCATCTTGCCAGTGATCTTTATGACAGAATAAAGTAAAGAGTTTAATGTTAAAAGCTAAATGTGACAAAGTTGCAGACCGTTGTATATTTTTTTTATGCCCATTGGGTGCATTTTATGGCTGTGGAGTTGTTTCCTTTGGAATTTTACTAAAGCGAGTATTTGTATAGGTAATGCAGCTATCAGCGTCCCCAGATAGGTAAATTAAGGGAAGTTAACTGTTTATCAAATTGATTACAAACTTAAATTGTCGGTATATTCAAATCACACCTGTCGTTTTTGACAGTTGTACTTATGAATGGGCATGACGTAGTTCTTTAATTTAAGGTGATACGTAAAAAATAAATCATAGCTGGGTGGGCATAAGAAAATTACAGATTCAATTACTTCCACATGCGAAAAAAGAAAGCGCAACAATGCGCTGGAACCAAAACAAAACAACGTAAGCGCACAAACCCAATAAAAATTGTTTAAAAATATGTAAATGAAGCTGTGTATCAAAAACATTTTCAACCAGACTTTTCAATTACCTATTATGCTCATTTTGAATGCAATTTTGCAATTAAATTACTTAAGATTTTAGAATTACAGAAAAAAAGTAGAGGTCTTTTCGGAATTAAATTTTATCGAGGGAAGGAGATGGCCAAAAATTTTAGGACCTGAACCCCAGAATGTACAGAGATGAAATATATATGTCGTTCAATAGGACATATCTTCAATAATTAAGAATTGTAAGTTACATATTATATGTAGCTATGCAGTCGTGGAATAAAGTTATGAAGATTTGAAAGTCTTGATTTTTTCACTCAGGTTTCATCATGATTTTACAATGTATTCATAAAATTATAATTTCCTGAACGTTAAATAGGTTGAGGTGTATATAATTGTCTTAGGTTATTAGTAAATATCATATTATAACTTGGAAAAACTGGCACAGCAGTTACTAAACTTTTTTGTAGCATAGGTAAGTATATTAGACACTATAGGAAATCAGGTTACGGACGAGAATTAAAAACAGAAACTTTGAATTTATATAATGTTCTTTATATTTACATACGTGACACAGGGAAGGTTTTATGTCTGACTTCTAGCACAGCGAATATAAAAACGAACGAGCTGACAGGAGTGGTTAGTTTTATACGAATCATTAAGTGACAGTGTTGCCATTACTAAAAAGTAGGAATGGATTAATTTTTGCACATTTAAATCGACTAAATACCAACAGACACAATAACACCACATAAGTACATTATTATAATACATTTAATCATTCAATGTTACAAGTAAGTACATTATCCAGAAATGCAGCTGGTGGAACAATACTTCCTTGGTATCTCGCCCCATAATCTCGTTCTCTAATAGCGATACCACAGTTATCACACGATTGTAAAAGGTCCATTTTCCTTACTAATTAGGTTATTACACCGTTTATTATAATTAGTGGAGCACTCACGTGGGGCTACGATACAATAAAATAAAGATGCAATAAAATATTAACACAAACACGAAGCAAACGAATACCGCGAAAACAGTATGAGCGAAGAGTGCTTGAAATGTCAGTTTTGACGTTTGACAGATTCATTGAGTGTTACTAGTAATTAAGTCAAGTAATACCTTTATGTCAATATTGTAATGCTATGATAAACGACGTAACTTTATTAAAATATGCTATCAGTCTGTGTACTAATAGAGGACTAGAAGAGCCCTCTATGGACAGGAGGAAACAAACAACGTATATGACTCCTCTTAAATTATATTGTGCGAACGTCTTTACATATTGTTCACTAAATTACCACTGACAGAACTAAACAAAACTCCTAATAAGAATCTTTGACAGAGCTTGAACGTTCGAATGGAACCTGCGCATAAATATAGCCGGCCTACATTATATGAAGTCGCCTTCGGCAGACCACCTCTACAGTACTTTGACTTTTGATCGATAAAATCATTAAGAGAAGGTTGGTTTGATGGATTACTTACCGTCAAAAATATATTTAAATAAATATTTGGATATGAATATTCTAATTGCCACACGCGTTTAGCTATATTTTCCTCTAAGCATTGATATTATAAAATGGCAACATTGAAGATACTATAAAGTGAAATTGAACGGATAAAATCGCTTAAAATTCTTTTATTTTAGTATTTTATTCAGAGACTGCTATGAAATATTATTAGCTATTATAAATTCTTTATTTATTTTAATTTAATTAATTGTAATACTTTTAATTATGTACAATTGCTTGCTTGGGGAAAATTTTGGCCATGTCCTTTAACTCAATTGCTTTTTTCTTCAGTTATAGTATCTAATTAATCAAATAGTCAATAAATATATAACCAAAAATTAAATCCATACATGCTGTAATAGTGAAATAAATGGTTACGAAATAACCTTAATTTATTTTGGCATTGCCTCAATTCGTTTTTATCACTGCAAATGCTGTTTATGATCGATTCGCCATTTTTCGATGTTAAAAATAAATTAACATTACACTGGTCTTCAAATTACTCCTTATTGTAGTTGATTGAAAACTAGTAAAAATTTAGATTCATATTGTAGGGATGCTTTTTTTTATTTATTTATTTAAAACTCTTAAACTATCACTTTTCTTGTGTCCTATATTGTTCCACTGTTGGCCTTTGCGTGCCTGTTAAAGGTTTAGAAAAAACCAGTCACCAGTCTGACACCCAGTCTTACCAAAGGGTATCGTAATCCATTAACTAGGTTGGAGGTCAGATATTAGGTATCCATGCAGCTGCATCCGGTTAGACTGGAAGCCGATCCCAACATAGTTAGGAAAGGGCTAGGCAGATGATGATGATGATGACAGGTCACCTGCAGACAAGTCAAAGTCAATAATGGTAGGAATATAGTGGTGAACTACTTTTGTCGCTGACTGTACTTTTGTCGCTGACAGTACTTTTGAAATAATGGTAATTTTCGTTCCGTTTATACAAAGCAGCAGGAAAAATAGAAATACTTAGTAAAAATACTCACGTTCTACCAATACTCATACAATTCTTTGACTACCGACAAAATGGATATCGAAACAAAGTTTTTCAATGCAGATAATAGTTTTATGAGCATAGAGTGAAAACAGATCAAACGCAACAAATGCTACAATGCTGCAGTTCAGTGTGAGGTCTTATTCGAAAGTGCGTCTCCATTGTGCAGAATCATGCGACAAGTTGGCAGTGACGTGTCGGATTTAAACAGGATATACTAATATGAGCCGTGTTGGCTCGGTGCGAACTCAGCAGCCAGGCGCTTTGATTTGAGTAAATAATTTCATCACAACTGCTCTCAAAACGGTAATAAAATAATAAATACAAAAAACTATTGCTCAAAAAATTACAGAGTGTTTACACTGGCCCCAAACTAGGCAAGCCTGTATCTTGGGCACCAATGTGGAGAGTTAACCATTTAAACATTTATTTGAAAAAACCGGTCAAGTGCGTGTCGGGCCACGCGCAGTGTAGGGTTCCGTAGTTTTTGTAACAGCCAAGAGCGGGTCGTATTCGCTGACTGAAAGTTTCGTACCATGCTCTAACTAAAAGCCAAACATGACTACCTACCTAATTTAACTCCCTATACAAATCCTCACCTGGTCCGACAATTTTGCACGGAAAGTTTTAATTATTTTTTTGAGATTTGTATAAGACTTGTCATAGCCGGTGTTTTGAATTTAAATACAGGGGGTCTACTCCGAAGTAGTATCGGCCGAATGTTCAGCCGTTTCCTGCTACGAAGTTACTCTTTGGTTCGGTCGGTTCCGATCCTACACACCTACACTCTTTCGAATATTGACTATGGTCCCGACCCAACTGAGCTGATCTGAACTTTTTTCGCATTTTTCAATAATATTCGGTTCGGCCATGTCTCGGTCCGATCCAAACATTCGCATTTTGCAGTTCAGAGTTAGACCCCAGGACACAGAGCTACTAACACTACTCACTCATCACAAAAAAATAAAATTGAGGTATTTTATTTTATTTTATTTATTAGGTCTACCAACAATTGTTCACACTAATCTACAAACAAAAATAAAACATGCGTTTAAACTCTACACGAAATTTTCGATCCAAATACAATTGGTCGACTATTACTCGTAAACTTGTAAAGCCCACTTAAGTGTGATAGTTTTCCTTTAAATTTCGTTAGATATAGGTACTACTGCCGTGACATTTGAATTCCTAACTACAACAGTTTAGTTGGTAGAGGGGGGGGGGACACTTGACTCTAACGAAAATTGGTACTTTAAAGATTGATAAGTCACGAACGGTTTACTTAACCAAAAAACGGTCTTCCCAAACCCATAATATTTTGGAAGACCTATCCAACAATATCCCACATTATGGGAAGGACGAAAAAAAAAATTATCATCCCCACTTTACATGCAGCGGAGTTACCCTAAATAATTGTTTTTTTTTTTTAATTTTTACCATTTTTTCGGCGTCATTAATGTGTACACTCATGCCAAATTACAACTTTCTAGTACCAATAGTTTTTGAGCTAAGCCGCGGACAGACAGACAGACAGACGGACATGGCAAAACTATAAGGGTTCCTAGTTGACTACGGAACCCTAAAACATGTTCGAATCAATAAAAGTATAATAATATGTTTGCTTAAAATTACAACAACAAAAAAAACTAAATAAAATCTAAGAATCAAAATTAAAGAAAACAAAAATCAAATCGAGAATTAAAAGAAAATAATAATAATAAAACTAGCGATCATTGTGTCGATAGTCTTGACAGCCAATGGCTTAATAGCCAAGAGCCTCGACCAACACCTGAGGAGGCTCTCGTTGGGCAGCTGGATCAAGGGCTTGATTCAGAAAGCGGTACTTCTGGACACGGCTCGCATCGTCAGGAGGTTCCTCTCTCTGGAGCCCTGACCGCCGGTAGCTTGGACCCTGTTCCCGATACCGGTGGGCTACTATTTTTTATATTTTTAAATGTTTTTATATTTTTTTTATTCAAATATTTAAAAATATAATTTATATGTTTATTTTTAAATAAAGGAGATAATAAAACTAGAAAGAAAAACGCTATTATTACATCGTAAGGAAACCGGCATGTTCTAGAACCAAAAATTCTAAAACTTGGCACATCGGTAGAGCATGACCAGGACATATTTTATCCCGATATTTCCACGAGATCGAGACTAATGCGGGTGAAACCGTGGGGCGCTGCTAGTGTTAACTAATTAAAATGAGTTTCAGCATTCACAAGTGCACGAAAAAGTGGCTGAAAGAATTTTCTGTTTTAGGCAGCATTTTTTCTCTGATTAAAGAACTGAAGGTCTTTTAAGGCAAACAAGAGGGTAGTTATGAATCAAAATAACGCAGAAAATGTTTCAAACATCATCATCAAATTAAACACTTTTAAACTTCTGAACTTTAAACATTTTGTAATCCATTGAATAATTTTCTAACACTTTCGAAAGTTCACTCAAAATGGCACTTTATAGGTATCTTACTCGAAATCAATTAGAATAATTATGAACTTGAAGCAGTTAAGCTTGTTGTCTGTTGACTAACAAAAGGACTTTATCTCTTTATTAATGGATGAGGCTTCATTTAGATTGGAGACAAAAACTAAATTAATTGGTTTGACATTCAAAAGTCCAGTGGTTCAAGGGCCAGTCATCTTCATTATCTGTTGTTTAAAAGCAAAAGCAGAATCAGCCTATAATTACTCCCGGTGAGAGGGAGTGGGCCGTAATCTACCACGCGGGCCCAGTGCGGGTTGGTAGATGTCACCATGTCTTTGAATGTATGGTCCTAGGGCATGCCGGTTTCCTCACGATGTTTTCCTTCACAGTTTTGGTGATGAAATTATTTGCACAAAGTAAAACGCCTGCCTGGGTTCGAACGGACCACCTACAACTCGTATGTCGGGGCCGTTACCACGGGACCACCATGACTGCTCTTTATTGCTCGCTGATTAAAAGCCAGTCTCAAATATCAAAGAAATCTTAAGCCAATTAAAATATTAGCAGCTTAATTATCTAACAGTCTTCTTCTTCAGTTGTAACGGTAAAATTTATATTAAGAATGTCCTGTGTTAAAAATATTACCAAGTTGGCAAAGTGTCAACGGGGCTACCTGTGCTGCACTTTCTATAGGATCTGAAGAACATAGTTGAAAGTTCCATATCCTCCTTTAAAAAGGGAGGGTCCTTCGAACAGACCTGATGGTCTATTCTGTAAAAATCTCATCGTGAAAACTTACGTGTCAATCCTGATAACAGACTCCTGTCTGTTATCAGGATTGCCACGTAAAGCCCATCATTCCTCCAGATCCTTCTGGAGGAATGATGGGCTATTGCCTATCTTTTGTCGGTTGTCTGTATATTTATTAAGAAAGAAAGAAAGAAGAAAGAAAATACATTTATTTGGCACAAACTAAAAGACACAATACATCAGATACATACATCAGATAAAACAAAAAAAAAAAGATTAAATAAAAGTGTGAAGTCCGATGTAGGAATTAGCAGGAAAGTGTGCCTCACGGCTGCGCCAAAAAGGCCCAGTTCAGCAAAAATGCCAGACAACTAGTGACTGACGCTGGTTTTCAACTGGACCTGAAAGTGTGAGGTGACGGATGTAAATCAGTTTTACACTGCAACGTGACGCATGTGTGCATACTTAAATATATTAATAAAATTATATTGTGTTAGATAAAAAAGTACCGATATGTGAGTGACATTGCAAAAAAATAAACAAGACAATACTGATAATAATATTTAAAGGTTACTTAAATAAATAAATAGCTAAATAAGTGAGACCGCCGCATGATAGACCTTCCCATGCAAATAAGGAGATTCCTAGAACCGAGTCAGAACAAAAAATTAATCGCACGGATAACTCTGTTTGCGCGATGTAGGATTCACGTGACGTCAGGTGCAATGTAGTTCGTATGTGGCGTTATAGATACCACCACCGCACATTTAAGTAATGTGTAAGTTTGGTAGTTGTCAACCTGGTCTCAAAAACTTAGACTAATGGACACAAACCCATTACCAGGAAAAAGGAATTCTGATTCCAACAACGTCGTGCCACTACAGGGGAGGTGAGGAGGTGCGGGATACAGGGTGCAAAGGGGGGGTGGTAGCAAATAGCTTCTAGACCTCGCGACACATTTCTAGTAAAACTGCTTGTACAAATTCGCGGGAGGTGACTTGAGTGGACTTGGTGTAAGCCATTTTAGTACTGAGCGATGACATTGTGAAGTGGTTTGGTTGGAGGAAAATTAAACGCTGGGAAAGATCTGGCCTGACTTTTTGGTGACAAAGTTAGGTTAGAAACTTCGGTCAAGATATTTGGGCATCGTGAATGGTTGCAGATTGTTTAGCAGAACGCACTCCTGCTAAATTATCTTATCTGCGGAAGATTAATGAAAAAAATATGACTCGTTGGTCCATTGGTTGCAAGCACGGTTGCTGAGTGTGTGGTTTTGGGTTTGATTCTTCGGGTCGGATAGATTTATAAAGTTTTTAGACGAATGAAAATCTCAGTACAGTTTTGAGACGGTGTAAATCCAATCTAGACACCCGGTATGAAAATATTACATGTAACTTAATAGCTTATCTGGCGAAATTGGGGTGTTAACTATTCAAAGTTGCCTTTGCCCCTACGTTATATTTACACATAAAGATTTAAGTATATAATTGCTAATTACAACTTCTTCTCTTCAGCTAAAAAAGCTTTAGGCGCCACAAAAATATTGTGCTTCCAAACCTCGACATTAAAAATCAAAGAAACAAAAACGTGCCATCCCGAGCACCTAATTTAGTTCTCGCTAAAAATTCAAATGTTATTCAAGTAAGTCGTAGTGTCGACAATAAAGCTAAAAGGAGGTAAGCAGAGGGGCAGGTACACAAGTCAAACAATACTCCTCGTTAGTGCAGTGTCATGAGTGAGTTTGAACGTATTTTTCTACGCTTCGTATGGAAATCAGGTGGGGTACATTTTGGAGTGTCTCTGCAGTGTTTTTCAGGCTCTCGTCATATTGAGATCTGTATTATTTGGTTTGTTCTATATTAGTTATCGTTTTGTGCTATTAAAGCGTCTCTTCTTAAGTTTAGACCATCTATGTCTGCTAGCTGTAAGTTTCCCGAATAGAATGAAATAAAATTTCTACATGGCCGGGTTCCGAACTCGCATTTCGATGTCTAAGAAGGGTTCAGAAACCTAGTGGGCCACCACGTTTTCATATTATTAGAATCACTCACCGAAGCAAAAACAAAAAAATCACAAACCCATAACTTAGTAACGTATATTGTTCATAAACTATCAAGATGTCCCATAAACGAAGCTCCGTGGTATATCAGCAGTCTATGCCCCATAAAACCATAAAATGTGTCAAAACTGTGTTCGTTCGCGATACGAATTCATAACCTGTCAGTATTTATAGCATACTAGCTTTACCGCCGACCCCCTCGTGTTTCGGTGACGTTTCATTTAATCTCATTCGAGTTTTATCGGTTAAGTTTTGGTTCAATCTAAACTAAACTGTTCGATTTTTGGGGTTGGTTTGTGTTTTGACAACGTGGGGAACTTTATTTGAAACATTTGTGTTAGCAACGGACTGAATAATATAAAACAATAGTTTAGGTACGCAACGTAACCACGTCAATTGATATTATATTAATTGATCAATTAATTGATTGATGATAGCCTGTAGGTGATTAAGACCTTTTCAATGTGATTTATTTTCAGGTTGATATTGTATTTCTTACGGTTTCGTACCCCAAAGGGAATAAAACGGAACCCTTATAGGATTACTTCGCTGTCCGTCTGCGTGCTGTCTGTCAAGACCCTTTATCTCAGGATCGCATGAAAGTATCAAGTTGAAATGAATATCAAATACAAAAAAAAATGAAATAATTGTAATAAAAATCGAATACAATGTATACGGTCCCTTAGAGATTTAAACACTTCAAGTTTCTAAGTCAACGCAATAAAAAAATACGTCCAGCTATGCGACATACTTTGATACTCGCAAATAAATCAAAATCTATACGCTCCTTCCCGTAGACCTAAATTCATGAGATGTGGCAATAAGCAAGGTCTCACAGCACAATTAAGGGAAAAAATCTGAAAATCGTTTTTTTACGATTAAAAACTTACATTTACACTTAGAGAATTGACCGTGACGTATGTCGATGTATGGGAGAATATGTTTTTCAGCTACAATGTTAAGTGTTTTTGGGATAAATTAATCCCAACTACGGAACCCTGTATTGTGCGTTGACCGACACGCATTTGTCCGGCTTTTTTATTATTTAAGCAGACAGAAAGAAATCAAAACTTCAGAAACTGGGTCACACCAGAACCATGCAGTTCATAATAAGGAAACACCCAGATGATACATATTTAGATTATTCTTCCATATTATCCTTATCGAGCCAATAAATCTACTACGAAAGCTTATCCCGAAACACATCATTTATTAATATTAGCCATCATTCAGTTGCACAAACAATCCTCTAGGATTATTAATGCCATATCTTCCCCAAACGATAAATTTCGCCATCCATCGCGGGCTGTGCAAACAAGTTGAATCACTACACAGTTAGGCAGACGCAATGTAATTCGTTAAAGCGTGGAGTATCGACAGATCTAGACGTGTGTGTGGATATTTATCAGTCTTTATGGTAATAACTGTTGGGGAGGAGAGGGGGTATAAAGGGGGGTGTAGGAAAGATGGAAGACAGAAGTTTAATTTGAAAGAAAGAAAGAAAATACATTTATTTGGGGAAAGTGTCTATTTAGCTAGAAAAGCAGTTTGACTAACCTTAAAAAATAAGCTAATAAATAAGTAAAAGAATGTATATCTATCTATCTTCTATAATAAAAAATTAATCGCTGAATGTATTGCTAAGCGCAAATGTCGAGAACAGCTGAACCGATTTCGCTAAATCTTTTTTTAGAATATTAATAGAAGTACCAGGATGGTTCTTACTTAAAAAAATGTAAGAAAGTTGCTTCACGCGGACGAAGTCACGGGCAAAAGCTAGTATAATAATAATAAAGCTGAAGACTTTGTTTGTTTGCGCTAATCTCGGGAACTACCAGTCGGATTTGAAAATATCTTTTTGCACTTGATAGCCTATTTCTCGAGAAAGGCTATAGGCTATGTAACATCACGTTATGGCCCTTAAGAGCCGAGCAAAAAGAAAAATAGTCAGAAAGAACGCCAAGCGAAAATGAAGTAAAACCGCGGGCTGGTGATGCGTTGCGAGGGGGTGAATCAGGGGGACAAGAAACTTCACGCGGACCAAGTCGCGGGCAGAAGCTAAAAATAACTAGAACTAATAATAATAATATCCCTGGACATTTCACACAGCACCATTTGTCCCAAGCTAAGCAACCTAATGCTTGTGTTATGGTAACAAGATGGCTGATAAACTACTTATATACAATTTTTTTTTTGTAAATACATTCATATTATGGATAGAAAAACACCCAGACTCGGAACAAATACATGTAGGTCATACAAATATTTGTTCCGTGCGGGAATCGAACCCGCGACACGCAGCGCAGCAGTCAATCGCTTAACCACTGCGCCAACCGTGCCGTCAAATCAAGAAATCAAAGGTTGTTTGTTGATAAGCGCATCATTTGAGAACAGCTGCACCGATTTGGTTAATTATTTATGTCCATGTACGGCTTTTAGCTGTATTTATTTTTTTTTCTTTTTGCCACCAACACAATGTATACAACTCTATAGAATATCTCACCTGGTGTCCACCTCGTTGCGCAACTAAACATACATTTTGTTGGCAGCGTGAAATGGCTGCACGGCCATAATTATATGTATTTTCAAAATTTCTGTACATTTTGTTGTGTGAAAACGTCTTCGTGAATATTATCCAAGAAAAATGCATTGAAGTGTTCAAACTAGTATTACTATCCTTGAGCAATATTTTTTCCAGATGGGTTTCAACATTTCAGATCATAATAATAGGTAATTTAAAAAAAAATGTTTATTTCTTCAGTCGCATAAAATGTTCATATAACAAACTCGTGTCTCTAAGCACAAACACGTAACAAAAAAAATCATAAAGAAGAAACTACTCACATATTTACATGTTCTAGTTACACAATATCTTTATGGCTCTAATTATGATGTAAATGATATAAAATATAAATAAATAACCTGATGTATAATAATAATAAGATTATTTTAATATGTGTCTTCCATTTCCTTCATTTTTGTTATTATTTATTGTAACACTAATATCAGTACATATTTGGCGTTTCAACGACGTTTTAACAGGCGAAATTCTCCATTTAAAACCGTCCAATCAGATGAAAACAGAACGTCTGTCCTCCATTTTGACAACGGGTGCCACCAACAAGAAAAGTGTGTTAGTTCCTGTGCAGTGTTTTTTCAACAATAAGTTGTTCATTTTGGTTTTGCAGCTATAAAAACAACGGTAAGGCTATGTCTTATTATTTTTGCGTAAATATAAAGAAAAATTTAGACCAACTACGAAAAAGAAGCTGGATAAATCCAATAAGATTCTTTCTAACCTCCAAATGTTTGAGATTGTAATTCAACTCATGGTTTATTTCATTTTTGTAACGATTTGTTACGTTTTTTTGTGGCGTAACAAAAATGATGTAACAAAAATTAAGTAAAGCCGATTTCATACAGAATTATTATGTTTTTATAATTTATTATTTTTTAAATATTAAAAAAAAGTAGTAAAATATTTAAAAATTTGAAAAAATAGTAGCCCACCAGCAATCAGGAATACGTACAACATTAAAAAAAATCGATCTAAAAGATGTAAAAGATCAATTCATAGTATTTAGTATGGTAATATAATTTAGTAAATTACATTTAATTTAAAAAATATCAAATAAATTAAATAGTAATTAGAGACAGAATACAATTATTTTTTATAGTAAATTAATACTAAATTAACTAGCGAAAACCAAGTATTATGGATAAGTAATTTTGTCATAAATATGAATATTTAATTAATGAGAGAGTGTGTTATTTTATACAGGAATGCCGATGACTCCCGCAGAAAGACAACGTAAGTACAGATAAAGACTTAAGCTAAACAATCCTGAAAAGTATAATTAAATAATGAAAATAACTTGGAAAGGATCAAAAGTAAATATGTCAAAGTTTCCAAACTAACAGAGAGTATTGACTAGTTTTATGGCTGTAATTCAATAGATTGATTATTATTATTAATAAATTATTAAAATGCGATTTCGTTGTTTTAATTATCTTCTGTGAAATAGCCCTAATATTTCCTTTTTTTTTTTTTTTTGTGACATTGTTCATTTTTGTAACGGTATTCGTTTTTGTTTCATTTTTGTAACTGTGCAAACATTTTTAAATCACCCGTCGTCCCAGTGAGATCGACGATCGAGACGGCCCTTAGGTAAAGAAAAATTGTCCAGAAGAATCGGGAAAAATGTAATGTCCTTTTTTACAATTATGGGAATTGAAATTTGAACAGGACAACTGTTGGCTGTCGGCTGTCGGGTCAGATAGTTATTAGTAATTGTGCAAAAAAACTCTTGAAGTTGGTTTTCGAACCAGGTCAGTAAATATTGAGAGGCAAAAGAGGTTTTGGTTCTAGGACATGCCGGTTTTCCTTCACCATTTTGAGTGTGATGTGCAGTGGTGATGAAATTAATTACATAAAGTGCTTGCCTGGGTTCAAACTCACGACCTACAACTCGTAAGTCGGGCCCGATACCGCTGGACTATATCTGCTCAAAATAGTTTCAGCTTCTAAGTAAGTGTACCTATTACCACTTTCCTGGAACCCCTAGCTTTGCTTAGAAACGGACCTCAATTCCACAGAATCTGCAACCATATTTGCTAAACATACAAACAAAATAACTCTTCCAAGACGAGAAATCAATAAACAAACCATTAAAAATATTAATATTCTTAATGTCCCAGAGACGATGGTGGTGCATTACGTAAATTAATGTACAACAGCAAGGCACGAGGCCATTAATTATTTTAAATTGTCAACTGTCTTTAAAGTCCCTCGAGAACGGAAAGGTAATGGAAATAAGAGGGAAAGTGAAGAATTTATGTTTAGAATTAAACTGTTCTTGGTAAAAGGTAAAATATACCTGGCTAGCCTTTTCCCAACAATGTTGGGGTCGACTTCCAGTCTAATCGGATGCAGCGGAACACTAGTATTTCACATCATGCCTATATGACTCCATGGAAAACGGAAAATACGTGCTTACAATTGCTTTTATGCACGTATTTTCCCTTTGCCAAAATGGACAGCAGTAGCAATTCTATTGCTGTCCGTTTTGACTGTCCTTTCCCAACAGTGAATGAAGACAGCCTTAGCCTACGGTTAGGTATAGGGACTGACAAAACTAAAGTAATAAATTTAAGTTTTAATAGGTACAATTTGTTACTAATACACGAAGTTTCTACCTGGCTGGTCTTCAGGACTTGCGTTTATTCTGTTACACCTTGTATAAAGTTATAACAAACAATATTGCAATTTTGCCCAATTACTTAAGACCCTTCTCAGCATGACACTTGTTACCACGACATAGTACGGTGAGAGCCAACCTGAGGGCTTAAAGTTTTGGTGTTAAGTAACCGTTACTTTACTAAAAAAACTTTTAGTCATTTCAGCAATCAGTCTTCAAAAAATACAAAATCCGATAGAACAAAGACTTTTATGAAGTATTTAAGTGCTTTTGTTTTAAATTTATTTCATTAGGTGCTAACTTTTATGTTTTCTACTTCGTTACTTGTTTTGAATAGGTACTTTCATTAGAACTCTTTTTCTTGACTTGAAAGGTTTGTGTCTAGATCAATAAATACTATCTTGAAATAATATGAATCTTTGTTTAACCGCCTCGTTGGTCTCAAGCGCAGCTGGGTTCGATTCCCACGTCGGGCAAAGAGTTATTGGTTTTTCCATGAGGAATTTCTCAGGAACAGTCTGGAGTTTGGAAGTTGGCGGTGTGACACTCCTGCGTCTAATCTCTCCGGTCGAGTCGGATTGCCGTCCCATCGGTCACAGGTCGAGGGAAGGGAGAGTGCACCTGTGTCTGCGCACATACGCCTGCAGTCTCCGTCTCAGTCTCCTAAGATTGGCTGCCATGGCCGAAATTCGGTATGGAAGACTGGAGGATAATATTTATTTATTTAAACTTTTGCACAAAAAGGTACAAAGGCCGACTTAATGCCTTAGGTATTCTCTACCAGTCAACCAAGGGTGGTGAAGAGATTAGATGGCAGGTGGCAATATTCAACTCCTTTTTAAACGTAGACATACAAAATATGTTAGACACGCTATGAAAT
This sequence comes from Apamea crenata, assembly GCA_949629185.1. Classification (NCBI taxonomy): domain Eukaryota; kingdom Metazoa; phylum Arthropoda; class Insecta; order Lepidoptera; family Noctuidae; genus Apamea; species Apamea crenata. Next base: position 609,041 of record OX451377.1, read on the forward strand.
ATTGATAATATTTCTAGATCAAGATTGCATTACCTGTTTTTAGATAAGGAATACCATTTTCTGCAGCCTGCAAGAAAAACTAAAATAATCCATAACATCATAAAAAGAAAATAAAGAATACACATTTAACGTCATAACATCCAGCGGCTTTTCCCCAAAGGGATAGGCAGCTGAAGTGACCCACATTAACCCAATTATGTTTAAGTCCCACGGAATAAGAGAGCCTATTGCCATCAATCGGACACCGGGCTGTTAATGAAAAAATCCTGATGGAAAAACCAATAGATCTTAACCCGACCTGGAAATCGAACCCAGGACCTCATGCTCAGCAGTAGCAGTAGCGCTTGGGAACAACGAGGTAGTCAGAAGGCTGAAACAATTATGTCATAAAAAACAATAAAATAACTTATATAAGACTGGTCCTTCTGTCCCTTATCTACACAATATGTCAGAATGGAGTCAGCGCTGTCCATATAGCATTAGGTAAATTGCTCAGAAAGTAGGAACTATTTCTTTGTGTTTCCTCCGTATTCAAGAATAAATCGACTGTTCTCTGTACGTATGTGTTAGTAAAGATTGGCTTACACTAGAGTTTGGATGTATTGTGTTATAAGGTAACAAGAAGTTTGCTGAGAGAGACTTCTTATGAAATAAGCATCACCTTTGTACCTATTTTTTCTGTTCTGTTTTTCATTGTCTGTTTATATATGTGTGTACATAAATGGTAAAATAAATAAATAAGTTTGGTTTTCAATGTTTTAAATATCTTTTCTGATGGTTCCTATATGCAAAGACTGTAAACGTTTATGAAAGCTTCGATAACATTAATTTGATAGTCTTTTGATTTACCCAATCAATAAAACACCTTTTATAACTTCATTTTATTTGTAGTTGCCCGAAATAAAACCTGCCTCGTTGGTACAGTGGTTGTATGCGTATTTTGCATTGCTGAGTACGAGGTCCTGGGTCGATTTCCTGGTCAGGCAAAGTGTTAGGTATTAGGTTTTTCCATCTAGAATTTCTAAGTAGCGGGAGTCTGGATGTATGCCCGGTTGATAGGATGCAGGCTTATAGCAACAATCGGAAACAATCCTATGTTACAATCTAGTGAACCCTAGCCTTTACTGACTATCTATAAATACATTATAGCTCACATAAGTCGGAACTCTTAAGTCAACCGACAAAAGCCGATATGTCACAGTTGTGTTACGAATGATTACAACTTTCTCACAAATAAATTGGATCCTATTAAACAGATACAATGAGGTTTTTTATCATTTCTCCGAAATGTTCCAATTATTTTTCTTCAAACGTTTCTCAATTTCCAAGAAGTTTACTCCAAAAAGCTTATTAAATTGGAACTCTTTGTGGAAGGGCTTAAGCGGGGAAGTAACTAATAATACCTTAAACTCATTTATTAATAGGTAGCTGTTTTGTAAAACAGCTACCAGTTATCTGAAACAGCGGATTCTACGATTCATCTGCGACGTTTATAATTATCTCTTTCTGCCATGAAGCAGCATTGACGGTCTTATCTGTTTAGCTTTTTTCCAACTATATTGGGGTCGGCTTCCAGTCTATCCGGATGCAGCTGAATACCAGTATTTTACATAGAACGACTCACCCACTTTCATCTCCACAACCCTGTTACTGAGTAATACGATACTCCTTGGTAAGACTGATTATCAAACTGTGGAAAATCAGTACGGTCACCGATTTCTACCGGATCGGGAATCGAACCTATACTTATTTATGATTTTATTAGCTTTAAAGCGTAAGGCGTAGCATAAGCGAAAGGATGAAATAATGATATGAGTACAGATGCAGAAATGAGAATATTATGAAAGAAATAAATTAAATTACATGGACAAAACTCAACAGATTACAACAAGAATAGCGCGGCTCGGTAGACGGTCAAATGGCGACTGGTAGTCCGCAGCCCGGCTCATGCGCCGGTGGAAGCGCGTGCACGCAGTCTCCCGCAGCCCACGGTCGGTGACGCCAGTACAATTATCATGCGCACCTTGAGTGCGCGCGGCGCGTGTAAGCGTGCGGTCAGTGCGACGACGGTATGATCTGTATGTTTGGCCCAAGATTCATGAGCGGAGCGATTCCGCTCTAAAATGTAAGGTGGTGGCCTAATCGCTTATTGTTCCGCCACATATTCCTCTCCGCGGTTATTTCCTTCAGCAGGTACGCCTTAGGCCACCAAGTAAATCGATCGATGACAGTTAGGCAGTACCTGTAATCACAAGAAATGGTTAAGGGCCCTACGATGTCGAGGTATATGCGGGTAAATCTGGAGGACGGAGTAAGGAAAAAGGAGTTACGTTGTGGCGGGTAATTTTACTTGCTTGGCATTGTCTTTACGTTGTGTTCTTGCGTCGCACTGTAGCAGAACATCCTGGATGATTTATGTTGTGCAACGGTTGAAAGACTTGCTTGCTTAGTTGTGGTGTCACATATGGGCGAGACATCGGCATTGAAATATCTCATATATTATAATGTGCGCGTTTCCCGTCAGTGCAGTGTAGCGACCGTTTTGAGCTTGAGTGAAGAGCCGTTTCGAATCTGGTCTTGCAGTTCTGGATCCGTTTCCTGAAATTTTGCAAGATCCTCATAGTTTATTGCCGCTGACATCTCTTCAACCCGTGATAGTGCATCAGCGACGACATTTTCTCTGCCAGGAATGCACCGTATGTCTGTAGTGAATTGCCCTATGAAATCTAGGTACCTGAATTGTCTTGGCGAATGACTGGCTCTGTTGGTTTTGAAGGCGAACACCAGTGGTTTATGGTCGGTAAAGATGGCAAAGTTCCTAGCCTCGACCTAAAGCCGAAAGTATTTTACTGCTTCATATGCCGGTAACAATTCGCGGTCGTATGGGCTGTATTTCTTTTGAGCACCGTTAAGTCTGTGTGAGTAAAAGGATAGAGGTTCTCAGTCATCTCCTTTTCGCTATTGAAGCACAGCGCCGTGGCGGTATCAGTGACTATAGCCAATTCAGCTGATGAATTGGGATGAGCGAGGAGAGTTGCGTTGCATACTGAAGTCTTAATGTCTTCGAAAGCCTTTAGGAGTTCAGGAGTCATTTCTACTGGATGCGCTCCTTTGCTTTTGAGGCCAGCAAGGACAGCATTCAATGGAGCTTGGAGTTTAGCTGTGTTTGGGACAAATCGGCAATAAAAATGTATCATACCCAAGAATCATCGAAGCTCCTTGAATGTCTTTGGGACTGGATACTCCTGACTGGATGATGATGACGTCACGCTGAAGTATTTGCACGAAGACTGCGCTGGCGATCACGTTGGGGTCACCAGTGTAGAGGTATGAGGTACAGGGTATAAAGTTCACTCATACTCGATAGAAAAGGGAGGATCCTCCGACCAGATGGGGGTTGTGTCTGGCGGGCAACTGCCCAACGATTTATGTTTGGAAAGTTTGTATATATGCTAATTGCGCGGTAAACTCTGCTTGCGAGATGCAGGATTTGCGTGACGTCAGTATGACGCGTTGTTCGCATTTATTTATTTATCCTCACGCTGGAACGCCATACAGCAATTACACCAATGGAGCAACCAACGCATGTGGCGTTGTAGATACCGCTACAAAACTTTCGTCTACAGACTACCCGCAACAACTGCTAAAGATCTACGAACGACAGCTGGGGCTAACGGCATAACGTACTTTCCGAAGCTTGGAAGGAATTTGTTAACCATGAAAAATATAACTATGGTAAAAATCTGAAGTTAGTAAGTAATACGGGTTATCAATTTACTTGTACGGGTTGCGTTTGTTTAGTAAGGGGGTTCAAGTCACTACCCATACAGCCTGACCTATACAAACACATCTTTTACTTATTCAGCCGGTCAATACATCAGCAAGATTCCTAAAGAGGGTCGGAGGGAGCTGCACTCACGTTTATATTAGACAGTCTGCCTGTCTGTGGTCGGTATTGGGTACCGTTGTCAAGTTGCTGCTGAATGAGACCTTGAGAGCGGTTGATCTTGAATGTGTAAATAGTGGTGTTCGTCGTTTTATTTGGACTTGTTGACTGGACGTACCAAAGGATTTTTTTACTGTAGTTACTCGCTGATTTTTCTGCAAAGGTCCAACGTTTCGCAACTTTTTAACCTGACCCATTTTTTGACGTTTATTGGGTACATTGTTACAAATTAAAATTTGTGGCCTCTTACAACAAGCTAACATAAGTCCATGAGGCAAAGGACAGGTAGTTTGGTATCAATATAAAAGGAAACAACAAACTACCTCAAATACCGTATATTAATAATAATAAATCTAATGCAATAAAAGGTGAACCTTAAAAAAACTAATTTACCTTATCATTAACAAATTAGGTAGGTGTCTATAGCTATGTCTTCATATTGCCAGCCAGCTAAAATTTCAGTAGAAAGAGCTAGGTCGTGGGGAGTTGGAAATAAACCCAATACTGTTCCGTTTGAAATGATTTAATTCAATAATATAAATATCAAATTTAAGATATATCCTTCCAGTTATTTGTAGGTTATTAGTTCCACTTAGTAAATGGACGCAGCCGACGAAGGTGTTCAATATACTTACGGATGAACGTAGAAGGTCGAACCCAAGATCTTCAATTCAAATTAAATTGAAGACCGGTTTCCAATATTGAAAACCGAGCTAAGGTAACCAACGGGTTCTTATAGGAACCGTATTAAAATTAATAGAAATATTATAAGGGATAATAATAATAAAAAACCGTCCCGCCTGCGATATCGCTAGACGGACTCCGACAGCCGCACAGTCTTCTCCGCAATAGGCTTCGAGCGGACTCGAGGAACGGGTCTCCCGTCCAAGCTCCAGACGCTCTTCCAAATCCTGGCGGTGAGGCGAATCTTTCGACTTGCCTCTCCTGGAATTGACAATACGTAGACCTAATAATATAAGGGGAATATAATTTGCTTTCCTTGAGGTGACCAAGCTTTCAAATCTAGAAGGCTGAAACATTAGCCGGTTAACAGGGCCTTCAAACAGGAATAAGGATTACCCACGTGGCGTTCATCAACTTCACAACAAGGGCTAGCTGCCCTGAACAACAATCTAATACCGAGGTTCACGCGGAGGAATCCATGAAACTAGTTAAGCGGGCGCAATACTCACAATTGGTTTACGGAGAAAACACGTTGACCACAAGATCCTCGACTGGCTGGAAAGCTGTTCGCGCAAGAGCAATTTGGAATCCTGTAATAAACATCCATGGATCACAACAGTATCCTTTTAACAACAAGGGAAGGGTTCACAGATCACTTCTCAATACCTTTACACAAAATACCAACCTCTTAAATCATGGAATAAGGTTTGCAGTAACCTCCAAGCGTGTTCAAAGGCAAAAGAATCACCTTTTTTTTCAATAACCCTTTTATGGGGTGTGCCACCTGGCCACCTATATCAAATACAATGCACAGATTAAAAATGGTTTTATTTGACGACGAAGTTTCTAGAAAGAAGTCCATATAGAAAAAATAATTACACTTCCGTATTCGGTTATTTAGTATATTATGATTTTTTACTGAAAGTTGAAAATTATTAGGGATTGCTCCATACGATATTATTTCGATGGTATGCAATCATTATGTTAAAATATCGATTAAACTACGACTGTGAATCGGCGACCACCAGATGTCGCCTTTAACTATATTAATCTATGCCTTTTACTGCCAGAACTTGACGTTTGACGAAATGTCATTTGAATACGTAAACAATTAACTTGGTTACAATATTTGATCTAATTTATTTTGCAAATCCGTCTAATAGGTTCAGAAAAGTGAGTTATTGTGAGAAAGTGTTAACCAAACATTCCAGTGACGAAATATAGTTGAAGGAATGAGTCCTTCAATCAAATGCAGGCCAAAGTCATTAGCAACGCAGCTGTGCAATACCAACATGTAGTAGGTACAAAAAAACAACGTAACAACATAAACGTCATTTTATATATAAATCCCGATAGATAGCACAGACTAACAGATACATAATACACTAGATAAAATGTAAAGTGCGATGTGAGAAATTAGCAGGAATGTATGCCTCACGACTGCGCAATTTTTTTTTGTAAAATGCATACATAAACTATTAATTTATTATCATGTTTATAACTTTCATCTATGACTTCGGCCTGACAATGCAAAATAACAAGACATCAACGATGTTTCTCGGCCAAAACGAAAAATACGTTACTTACCTATATTAATATCACCATTTACACAAACCACTTCCTAAGAGTAAGACCTTTTTTCAAACACAATCAGACCACTCTAATCCCGCGTCTAAAAATAAAAACGATCCTGCAATACAAAACCCTCAACAGGAAAAAGTGTCTGAAAACTCTACACTGAGTCAAAAAATAATAATTTGGTAAATCCATTTCCACTATGATATGAAATGTATGAAAGGAGTCATTTCTAAGGGATATAGGACCCTTTGTCAAAACGAGATGAAATTAATATAATCTTCTTTTTTTTCTCGTAAAAGAGAATTTACCAACTTATCCACCAATCTTAGCTATACGACAATCAGTCTTAATGTCTCTAACAAAAGGGTGGTGTTGAATGCATATGTTTTTTAAAGGAGGTATGGTAAGGAGAATAAATCTTAGCCCGATTTGAATAACAAAAGTGTATGAAATGCTCTTTGATTCTGAGCGGCCAGTGACGCTAACAGCACTGAGCTATTGTTGTGCTCTTCAAATAAGTTTTTATGTAATATAAGTTTGTATTTCGAAACCATTTTTGTGGATACTTGAGTGTGACGGCTGGAATGTTTGTGTCAAGTTGTAGAAGTTGTTTTTACTTGATGGAATTTACATAATTATGTATTTACTTATTTAATTTTATTACAAGGTTTTTCTATCAGAAATTTCTCAGTAGCAGCCCAGAGTTTGAATTTGTGCCCAGTTTATGGCAAAAGACTCGCTCCTATTACATGGGACTTAAACATAACTGGTGAAAAGTGGGAAACTATAATGACACCTCTGCCTATCCCTTCGAGGATTACAGGCGTGATGTTATGTTATTTAATGGATCCTCTCGGTGGGTTGGCCTCGGCATGAATTTGGACAAGACGAAAGTTTTGTACAATTTGCACGTCTTGCCGAGTCCAATCCACATCGAAGGGTCGCTTCTCAAGGTTGTGAAGGATTATGTTTACCTGGGGCAAATAATCCAGCTCGGCAGACACAAATTTGAGAAAGAACCCGAGAGAAGGATTCAGTTGGATTGGGCAGCATTTTGAAAACTCCGTCAAGTCTTCTCGTTGCCTATCCCACAGTGTTTGAAGACTAAGGTCTTCAACCAGTACGTCCTCCCCGTCAAGACATATGGCGCCGTAACGTGGACACTGACGGTCGGGCTGGTCCACAAATTCAAGGTCGCTCAGCGCGCTATGGAGCGAGCTATGCTCGGCGTCTCTTTGAAGGATAAAATCAGGAATGAAATTATCCCAAAAATAATCGGAGTTACCGACTCAGCGCGCAGAGTAAGCAAACTGAAGTGGCAGTGGGCTAGCCATTTTTGTCGAAGGACCGATGGCCGGTGGAGCAGACGAGTCCTGGAGTGGAGACCGCGTATCGGCAAGCGTAGTGTGGGACGCCCCCCCAGCTAGATGGACGGACGACCTAAAAAAGGTTGCTGGGACGGACTGGATGCGAAAGGCGGATGACAGGGTGTTGTGGCGCAGCCTGGGAGAGGCCTATGTCCAGCAGTGGACTGCAGTAGGCTGAGTTGTGTGTTGTGTTATTTCGTTATAATTTCAAGAATATCGAGAGACCAGTTTTAAAGGTCATTGGAAAATTATTTATCTAGAATACATTTGACTTCTCTTCCATTTTCTATAGCTACACGACATCTTCTTAAGATAAATGTATATAAAAACCCACCGTCGGAAATCCAAGAAAACACCATGAAAGCGTGTCACGCCTTAAGGGAGTTGTTCCATAAATACGCCATGAACACTGACCCGCTTTGTGTAATAGAATCGTTGTTTCCATCTACAATACAGGATTATTATTTTTTATGTACGCTTCCGGGGTAACAATCTGGCACGTATCAATGTGACTTTTCCCATGTCATTATGTATATGTATCTTACTTTCATCATATACATTTGCAACAGACACTCTGTTCCAAAAGTATATAATGAAAGTGTAAACAAATCCTATTCAGGTTTAATTCTTACGTAATCAATAACTACAGGGAATTAGTCGACGCATGTCGTCGGCTGCAGTTCACACCTTAAAGCTGGTGTAAATTAAGTTTTTAATTAATTATAAAGTCATAATTATAATGTGTTCGGGTTGTACCGCATGCTGAACATTGTTTGCTGACATTATATATTATATACATTATACATTACATTATATACATATTTGACGGCACGGTTGGCGCAGTGGTTAAGCGATTGACTGCTGCGCTGCGTGTCGCGAGTTCGATTCCCGCACGGTACAAATATTTGTATGACTTACAATTAGTTGTTCCGGGTCTGGCTGTTTGTGTATCTGAGTTTATATGTCTGTAAACGCACCCACGACGCAGGAAAAAATCCTAGTGTGGGGCAACGTTTAAAAAAAAAATATATTATTTGATTGAAAACCAAAAAGCGAATGTAGTCTACTTCTGTTGGAAAATGAAAAAGGCTCCCGATTCCACTTACCCATATGTCACCAAACTTAATATTAATGTGGCGTGGCAATTACACATTCGTTTCTTTGTGCAATGTTGACAGTCGTTCGCGTCCGTGTGTATGTACCTGCTGATATTAACATAATGTACTCGACATAAATGTGGACGTCTGAATGTACTGTTTTCTTTGAATAATAAAGACAGATCTTGGAAATGTTGACGTATAACGTAATTCTAGTATTACTTTTTTGTGTGCCTAAAGTAACAATTGTCTAAAATAAAATAAAAAAGTACTTATTTGAGTTTCGTGCTTATGTATGTATTTGTATATGATTGACGGAACCCTTATAAATAAAGTGACTCCATGTTGTTTTCTGTCTGTTATATCTTTAGGGCTATAATACTGTTAAAAAGAGATGCTCAGAGTTGCAGATTTACATTTTAATGCAAAGAAAGTTTTTACAATAACTTTTTTCGGGAAAGTACTTAACGTGATAGATAAAAAACCAGTGTTACCAAATAATTAATGTTGCCACATACATTCATAGTAAACTATTATTGTATGTATTGCCACTCTGAAGGTGTTAAAGTCTGAACACTGCAAATAGCTGTTTTCGCAGTAACGAGCTAGAGTTACTGCCTAGTTGTTATTTCGCGGGACAGTTTAAACCTAGCTTGGAAAACATTCGGAACCCTAGAAAAAAAACAGCCCTATATTTAACAATCGATTAATTCAGCCTACTGATCCAGTTCTGGACATAATCCCCCTCTGTGCCACTGTCCTTACAAAAGGACATAAAAAACCTCCATTTTAATATCATCCCCAACTATACAAACATCTTCCCTAGCTCTGCAAATATACACAGTGTAGTAGAGACGTTTTTAATAAAACTCTACCATATCAGAACCATCTCTACATTATGTAGAGCACTCACAAAACCCCCCTTTGACTCTATTTAAAGCGTTACCTGCTCTATGTTATCGGATTTATTTGTCACTTGTTTTTTCCTGCGGGTTTTCCTTGGGATTATTTAATATTTTTGTCGAGGAAACTTGGTCCTGTGTGAGAATTATAAAGTTTAATTTTAGCCAATTATTATGATACTTGTAAGGAAGTATTTTTCCCTTAATTAATATTTACTGTAAAGAAAACATTGCATTAAAAGGAGTATGTAAGGATCGTGGGGTTTTGTAGTTTCTGCCTACCCACAGGGTAAACGGTGTGAGTTTATGTATGTCTGTATGTTTGTGTACATTTGCATTATTTGGTCAAATGGTCACGTTATCTAATTATTAAGTCACAATTTTTACACGATATTTTCATCATCGTATTAGATTGTCATTAAAGCACAAAATATGATTTTTGTGTCATCTGAAGTAACGACCCTGTGTTCTATTAACTAACATTTATTAGAAGCAATAGAATTGAGTTACATACAATTGGACTGAAAGTAATTATGAACATGGGCTTCTCTATTTAGCAGAATATTCACAGGTATCTATGAAACACTAAGGCGAATTCAATCGAAATAATATCTACTAACTGTAAACATTATTGAATGCAAGCATTACATAACTACGAGTATGTGTTCGAATTGCTAACAATGTTCTATTTAATAATACTGAAAGACCAACGCAGTTATTTAGAATAAATTGAATGGACTAACAGCAGTGGAGCAGTGGTGGCCCAGTGGTAGCAGCTCCGACTGTCGAGTCAGTCGGTCGGTCGTGGGTTTGAGCCCAGGCAAGCGCTTTATCTGGTGTAAATAATTCCCTACGAGGAAACCGGCATGTCTTAGAATCATACAATTCGAAGACATGTGACATTTACCAACCCGCATAAGGCCTGCGTGGTAGATTACAGCCCACTCTCTCTCACACAGAACAGGCCTGTGTCCCAGCAGTGGGAACATTATCGGCTGTTTATGATAGAAAGCTTCACTCTTTTGAGTATCATAGGATTATTTTTAAATCAGCAAAATAAACGTCGCCTGTGATAATCAGCATGCGGATAAAACCACGGCTTACAGCTAGGTCATAATGTCAGCACTAGATGCTCCCCACGGTTTCACTCGCATCCTAAGGAAACGTCTTCTTGAAGCAGGATAAAAAGCATACTGTGTATGGTAATCTATATCACAGTCTACTTAAATGCCAAATTACGTTGAAATCCATTCGGTCGTCAAGCAAATCCTGCATCTCGTAAGCAGAGTTTACCGCGCAACTAGCGTACATACAACTTCCCGACATCAACTGTCGGGCAGTTACCCGCCAGACACAACACTCGTCTGGTCGGAGGATCCTCTCTTTTCTATGGAGGATGAGTGAGCTTTACACCCTGTTCCTCATACCTCTATACGTGATTGAGAGTAACAAACTAAAATACAAACTAACAATTTATAACATTACAGATTTATAATACTTACTGCACTGCATAAAAAGAAATTAATGCCGTCAAAAAGATTTTTCCCAACGGCAAACTAAAGTCGGAAAAGTTCAGCGAATGAATTGATAACGTTGAACGAATGAATGAATGAATGAACTAAGTTTATTTCGACGGCAGCGGTGCAGTAAAATGTATAGGAATTATTGCGATTTAATTTAATGTTGTATTCGTTGACGTTTTAATGAAAACTACAGAAATTGTAGAGAGGAAATTTAAATTATTGGTTTAAATGCGAACGTGGAAATGGAATGGTTGATTACAATAAATTATAATTTATTAAATAACTATTGGTAAGTTGTCAGGCTCGCTGGTCTAGTGGTCGCAAATGCGCGTTCTGTGCATGGGATGAGTCCTGAATTCGTCATCTGCCTAGCTTTTTCCCAACTATGTTCAGGTCAGCTTCCAGTCTAACCAGACGTATTCAGCGTACCATACACACTTGCGGACGCACACAGTCAAAGTTTGGAATTGTCTACCAGCGTCTATGTTCCCTTCCACATTTAACCCGTCTGCCTTAAAACAAAAGTGATCAAGCACAGGTCTTCTGGGCACGCCCGTTCCTTCACAGACCTCATCCATCGCTTTCCATCAGGCGTGGATCTTACTGGGCAGTAAGATACCCTTTAGCAAGACTGGTTGTCAGACGTATGGGCTCCTGACTACCCGTAGTGACTGTCAAAGTTCTACGAATGACAGCCGGTACCAACTACTCAACGTGCTTTCAGAGATCTAATCCACGGACCGACCTCGCCAAGCGCTGCGTCAGCTTGAAGATCGATCTGTGAGGCTGTTATTATTTAGCCACAAGCTCTTGGCTTCTACAACAAGCAAGGTATATTTTGTTCTTTCCGTGTGTTGCCTTCCACGTAAGTGTTTACGTATGATAATTTTGATCTTAAAAGTCTTTTCACGCTATTATCTTTTACGCACTTTTAACTTTTCAAACGCTGTTTGTAAAAACAAAAGTTTTTTGGTAAATATTTTTCAGTCACCGTACGGCACTTAAGGGAAAAACATCCTGTTTAAAAAGTTTCAACACAAATACAAAACTTTTTCCTTCTTAAGCTTAACTTTACTCCCAAGGTCGTGGTTGATCAATCTGGTTCAAAAACAATATTATAATCTGTTTGTACTGGTCAGGGCAGACCTCTTCTCATTAAGAGAAACTACGAACATTGATCGGCAAGCCTTTCTACTTCGTTCAAGCATAATTTCAACATGAATGATCTTATCAATATTTTGTAACGAGTTTCTTGCCTCTATAAAATACTATATTTTAATGTGTAACGTTTTATGTATATTTCTATGTAATTTGTAGTGCTTAATATGGGAATAACTTCCTCAAATAAATGATTACTTAATTTAATTTATAGAAACTAGAATCAAAAGTGCAATTGAAATTAATGATTCGAGTTTGATCATCATGCTTGCTTTTTTATTAACAATTTTAGATCATACACTTAAGTTCGGTATTTTCTATTTTGATGTTTTACTCTGTCATTTTAGTCTGTGGTGCTGTATTATAAAAGAAAATTACATAGTGACATGGATTCTGGATTTTATTGTGCTTAAAAAACAGATTTTGAATCTCATAAAGGACTGATAAAGTACACAAAACTTACGCGGGCCGCGGAGCGCTACTGCAAATGTCGATTGCTTGATAGATTAGTGTGACGTCGAAAACCAGAGGCTACTGCCGTAGACAACGTGTCTCTCGTGTATTTGTATACGGCGCTCAAATACACGCCGGCGACGCGTCGACGGCTGCCGGTGACACGCGTTGACAGCTGTCACCGACACGCATCGACGGTTGCAGTTGCCTCTGTCGTCGAAGCGTATGTATGCACACTTACGGATTCGCCGCGCCTTTTAATACCTCCACACAAGTAAGTTGACACAATAGACGCCACGAATTCCGTCCCCCATCCTGCGAGGATCCGCCTCATTTTTACCAGAGCTTTACCCTGTTCCCACAACAACATTAATGTATTATTATAGTACCTATATTGTAATTACAAGTCATACATATTATTATGATATGAAACCAAGCATTAAAGCTCACACAAAACTCTCACCCCCAACGCGGCTGCTAATATATTATAAAGGCCAAACAACTCTCAGCTGCATTCTGAGCCATTCACTTTGAATAATTGAATCAGTCTGACGGAACCCCACGGAACCTCGTGAACCCCACAGACCCCACGGCCCCGTACCTGCTGTTTTACGATTCACTTGGTAATTATTCAGACGGGAATCGCCCGGGGAGCCGGTACTTCATGAGACATCACTGTGCTTCGTGCATCATTTATTTGGTAACTTTGTGAACGTTATGATGTTTGGAATGAAGGATTTTGAGTTGGAGCTAATGAGTTTGTTCTATGTGCTTGCAGATTTATTGGGCTTCGGGGTTGGCATATGATAAACTCGCGGGAATGTCGTGATGAATGTGTAGTCAGTTTGCATGGTTGGTGAGGGGTAACTAACCTTAGTGAACCTGTAATCTTTTTAGGGTTCCGTAGCCAAATGGCAAAAAACGGAACCATTATGGATTCTGGATAATAACTATGCTGTTGAAACTTGGTAAGTAGATGTATTCTAATTTTGGGGGTTCCCCATACTTAGAACTGAAACACAAAAAGTCGTCAAACCCATACGTGTGGGGTATCTATGGATAGGTCTTTAAAAATGATATTGAGGTTTCTAATATAATTTTTTACTAAACAGAATAGTTTGCGCGAGAAACACTTCCAAAGTGGTAAACCTAACAACAACAAGGTATCTTCTTGCTCTAAATTAAGAAAAGGAGATCAGCAGAATGCCTTGAAATTATTTCATCAAAATATTCAAGGCATTTCTTCCAAATTATTAGAAATAGAAATCTTTTTAGAAAAAACAAAGTTTGACATTGTTTGTTTAACTGAACATTGGTTAAAGGATTACCAAATGCTGATTAATTATGAGAACTATAGTGTTTGCAGTTGTTTTAACCGTAAATCTATGTTACGTGGAGGTTCTCTAATCTTGATAAAAAATAGTTTAAAATCCAAGCAACGAAACGACATAGTGGATTTATCAGTTGAACATTGTATCGAACTGTCCTGTGTTGAGCTGGATAAGCATGTTGTAGTGTGCGTTTACAGACCCCCTAATTATCAGAACTTTTCTGTATTTGAGTCAATAATGGAAGATGTCCTAGCGAAACTTGCATCCAGTAACAAAACCGCAATTATTTCTGGTGATTTTAATATTAATATTTTGGAAAATAATTCAAATAGCAGTAGATTATTAAGCCTTTTTAAATCGTTCAATTTATTTAATGTTTTTACAGAACCAACTAGAGTAAGAGTTCTTCTACTTGTATCGATAATGTCTTCTGCGATTGTGATTATTTAGATAAAGCCATCGTAAATTATCTGCCGTCTGATCATAGTGGACAAACGGTAACTTTTAAGTTTAAAACACCTTTGCAAAAAGTGCAAATACAATTTAGGCCAATAACGACTGGCAAATTAAATAGATTTGATATTACCCTAAATAATAAGTTAAATGTTCTGGATTATAATAAGGACGATGCAAATAAATTGTATGAGGATTTCTTTTCAATAGTGCACACTGAATTCAATAAAACTTTTGAAAAGAAAACAAAAAATATTTGCCCTAATTTTATATTTAGTGACTGGGCAACTAGAGGTATTAGGATTAGTAGGGAAAGACTGTTCGAGCTGTATGGCCTTAAGCCTTATATCAACACTGAAACTTTCAACAAGTATGTTGCTATGTATTCCAAAACTTTTAGAAATACATGCAAGATAGCTAAAGCCCAGTTCATTAGTAACAAGATCAAAACAGCAGATAACAAAATAAAAACAGTTTGGAAAGTTATACATAATGAAACTAGTGGGAATAAAATACGAAACAATGATTACACATTGGAGACTTCACGTGGTGCCATAAGCTCTAACTTAGAAGTAGCTCAGGAATTTGTAAATTTCTTTACAAATATACCATGTAAAACGACGGAAGCTTTAAATTCCTCACCTGTTGTCTCAATTGATCTATTAAGAGCTAACGTTCCAGGATGCTCGATTGAATTTCAATTTAAACACATAAACCCTATGACAGTTATAAAAGCTTTTCGGCAAATCAAAATCAAATTGACCGAAGATTTATGGGGAATGTCTATCAAAGTTTGTACATCCATAATCGAGACTATAGCACCATACTTAGCTTTGATATTTAATTTTTGTGTAGATCAAGGAGTCTTCCCGGATTTAATGAAATACAGTAAGGTTATACCGCTTTTTAAATCTGGGGACAGCAAAGACACCAACAATTATAGACCCGTATCCGTGTTGCCCGTATTCAGCAAGGTGTACGAAAAGGTAATGCTCAATCAAATGCTTAATCATTTTAACACCAACAAAATCTTACATGATCAGCAATATGGTTTCACCAAAGGACGTTGTACGACTGACGCCGGTGTCACCTTATTAAAGCACATATTTACAGCGTGGGAGGAGGCCCAAGATGCCATAGGAATCTTTTGTGACCTCTCCAAGGCATTTGACTGCGTCAATCACGAAACCTTACTTTTTAAACTGGAGCACTACGGACTAGGTCAACTTGCGCTCAGTTTAGTCAAATCTTATTTAAATGATAGACAGCAAAAAGTTCAAATAAATGGTGTCAATTCTCTTGCTTTAAAAGTAAAAATGGGTGTTCCTCAAGGCTCGATTTTAGGTCCTTTCCTCTTTTTAGTATATATTAATGATCTACCCCATTTAATAAAGAACCAACCACAAATGGTGTTATTTGCTGACGATACTTCCTTAATTTTTAAGATAAATAGACGTGCACCAAATATTGACGACGTAAATAACGCCCTACAGCAGGTACTAAATTGGTTCACTGCTAATAATTTGGTTTTAAATGGGAAAAAAAACTAAATGCATAAGATTTGCTTTACCAAATGTTAAAAGTAGTGATTGTGACATAGTATTGAACAAAGAGAAACTAGAATTCGTCGATAAAACTGTTTTCCTGGGGATCACGCTCGACTCAAGGCTGCAATGGGGTCCTCATTTAACATCTCTTGCAGGAAGGCTAAGTTCAGCAGCTTACGCTGTAAGAAAAATCCGTCAAGTTACTGATGTAGATACCGCGAGGCTGGTCTATTTTAGTTACTTTCATAGTATCATGTCTTACGGTATTTTACTATGGGGACGGGCTGCAGATATCGAGTCCATTTTTATTCTGCAGAAAAGAGCCATCAGAGCAATATATGGCCTCCGCAGGCGCGATTCTTTAAGGGAACTGTTTAAAGATATTAACATCATGACGGTACCTTGTCAATACATCTATGAAAACATCATGTACGTAAGAAAAAATTTAAATCTGTTCAACAAAAGAGGTGAAAAACACAACTATAGGACTAGAAATAGGGACCAATTAGTTCAAACAGGTTTCAGACTGGCTAAAGTAGACTCAACCTTCATGGGGTACTGTTTAAAATGTTACAATAAAATTCCTCCCCACATACTCCAACTGAATGAAACGAAATTTAAATCTTGTATTAAACGCACACTATGTAGCCAAGCATATTATAAGTTAGGGGATTACATCGCTGACAAAAATGCTTGGCTCAATGCTGGTCCAGCTCCACAGGGGCGCTTAAACTAATTAGCATTCGGAAACATTGCTGGAGCTGCGGAACATTGGAAGAAAACTATATTTGCATTGTATAAACTCAATTGTTTAGTATTGTATAATTGCATAGCACACGTGTGAGCACTATGTACTTTCTATAAAGCTACCATTTACTGGGTACGTCTTTCATTGACTTAAATGTGCCCTGGCGGCTGAGAGTATGTCATGCTCACTCTAATGTCTCGCTGGTGGTGGCGTGTGTGTTGGATCATTAAGTTCCCTTCAAAATGGTTGAGCTGAATGGTGCTGATCCATACGTCATGTTCGTGAACGGGCGCCGTCAGTAGGGACTGGTCATCTCTTAGCTGCCACGGCTTATTGTAATTTTTAATTTCTGAATTGTTTTTATGTTTTCTATAACGGACGCTTTTAACGTGCACGTCTTTTCTACATCGTTCTCACATGGTTAATTTCAACACGAATGATGTAATCAAATATTTTGTAAGAATTTTATGATTTAAAAGAGTGTCCATGGAGTTTCTTGCCCGTTCTTCTCCATAGGTACCTTCGCTTTGGAATGGGCAACTAGCTTCATCTTTCTGACTGACCGACCCTTTGACAATTCAAAAGTGCCTGTAATTGGTTTAGTTGAATTAAATGATTTGAGTTTGAGTTTGAGTTTAAAATGTCCCCCCCCCCCTGTAACTTCTAAAATAAGAGAATGATAAAACTAAAAAAAAATATATGATGTACATGTAAACTTCCACCGAAAATTGGTTGAACGAGATCTAGTAAGTAGTTTTTTTTTTAATACGTCATAAATATAGTAATTGTACGGAACCCTCGGTCGTCCCTCGGAGTCCGACTCGCACTTGGCCGGTCTTTTTAATGTTTACTGAAGTGTGATCTGAGGGGCAATGCTCGTAATTTTAGGAACCTTCATAGTCTGATCTCAGTCTCAATCTGTCAAAATCTCTAATTTCCCTACATTTTTGACAAGTTTTTTATTTGTCGCTGAGATGAGATTACGACTTGATTTTAAACATTTTTAATTAGGAGAATTAGCCTTATGAAGAACGTTTTATCTGTTACTTAAAATAAGTAGCACATACAACTTTTATTAATAGAAATTGTAGGTAACAGCGATATTAGAGGTTATTTTAAATTCAACTAGTTTTTTAACATCAAAGGTAGCTAAACATGAAGAAATAGGATTCTTAAGGTGAAAAGTGTCAGGGTAACCCGCGTAATTGATAATGATTCGTGGTCGTCTATGGTCGCGAATCATATTTTGATCAACGTACAACCAGACGATGACCAGCAAATTGCAAAAACATTGAAAAAAATTTAATTTCGCTACCAGAGGGGTATTCTCGTAATTTTAAGACCGTTTACAGTCTGATCTCAGTCTCAATCTGTCAAATAATACTTCTAATTTCCCTACATTATGACAAATTTTTGAAATTTGTTGGTCGATGAGATGAGACTGCGACTTGATTTTGAACGTTTTAAATTTCGAGAATTGGCCTTCTGAGCGCATTAAGAACCTCTTTTTACCCGACTTCTAAGAATTTAATAAATCGCATATCACTGCTTAAAGATGACTTACGAAAAACACGTGTACTACGTTTTACAACCGAATGAAAAACACACTAAATCTAAAGCTGAGTACACGCGGCGCGCTGTTTGTAGCAGAGCATAGCTGTCGGTCTCAATCTCTCGTACAATTAGTTTCTTTGTACCGAGTGAAGATGACAGACTATTCAGTTGTGACCACATTTTATTTTGTTATGGAATGTGCTGCCGTGCGGTATGTGGTTAAAAACAGCTTGATGTTATAATATTTTTGAAAGTGTCGTGGTATGTAGGTAAAAAATATTGCAACGTCGAGATGTACTAATTATAAATCTTTGCTTACTCTTTCAAATAACGCAGGTATGAGGGTTTACATAGAATTTAATAATATAGACGTATATTTTAGTTACTTCTACTTATAATCCGTGTGAATGTTCTAATGTTTGTGATTCGGATGTTCGTTACTCAAACACCCTTTAACGGCTGAGCGGATTTGGATGACAAGTAGACTAAAACCTGTATATACGTATAATACTTTTGATTCAAGATAAATATGAAGTAAAACAGATGATAGTGAAACCGCGGGCAAAACCCTAGCTTTTTTGTACGATTACCTTGTATTATATACGTAACATAGTGATTATGTTTGGCAACTACACACGTTATTTTTCCTCTTCTTAAGATGATTTCCAACCACATTATTTGCCCCAAACACTATATTTATAAGAGACATATTGCAACAAATTGCATATTTATGAGGCTCACTGAGAAATGCGGCGGATGATAAATATCTGGCGGATGTGACGTCACGACACACACTTCCTCTGCAGGTGAACTTAGCGCGCGAGAAGAGGAGGTTTAGATGGTATGGGGACGATACGATTACGATTCTGATACAACTATATGGCAGCAACACAAAGAGGCGTGTTGTTATGTTTTATGATTTGCGTGGCAAATAAAGAAAGCAATACAATTTATTTGAGTGAAAATCATGTATCAAATTTGAACTTCAATGAAAGCAAGCTTCAAGCTATAAGCGCCTTTTTTTCGATGCCATTCATCTTACGGTAAGTGGCCACCGCACTTTACATCTGTAATGATGGAAGTATCCCATATTCTTTGCCATGTCGGAAACAAAGCTGAAATGGCTTGTCCGTAATTAGGTACACCTGTATCCGTTCCCAGTAAAACGGAAAACCAGAACACAGCAATGCTGCTTGGAGTAGAAATAGTTATTTTGGTTGTTAGCGCGTAGAGCACTAAAAGAAGTTAACTTTATTAAATGGGCAACGGTTAATTACAAATATATAACTACCCGAACAAACAATGAATGATATTGTTTAAAAGAAAAGTGTCATCCGTCGTCGTGGAGTTCGTTAAAGCGAGTGGTCGTCCGGCCGTCGTTGCTGCGCCGCGACGATGACGCGTTGATCACACTGCCTGAGCGTGCAGACCGCGCACAATATGTTGTGTTGTGTTCGATTCCCAACAAAGTACTTCGCGATAGAGTTCCTTCACAAAAAACACTTAAAACACTTTAAATTAGGCCTTTGTGGGTTGGAAGCGGCCAGAAGGGCAATTCTCGTTTTTTTAAGAACGTTTGCATTCTAATCTCAGTCAATCTGTCAAAAAATCCACTTTCCCTACATTTCTGACATTGTTTTTTTTTTTCAAAGTCAAAGTCATTTTTAAAAGTTTTATTTTATTTTATTTCTTTGTATTTGATTGTCACTGAGATGAGATTGCGACTGGATTTTTGGAACAATTTTAATTTCGGTAATTGTGATTCAATTTTCAGTACCACCTGCTTTATTTATTGACAAGCTTCCCGAAACAGTTATTTTACTGAAATGAAATGAATTGTTTATTCTGTAAATAGGATATCGGAATCACTTTTACACATGTCATAATTTATTATAAAAAAAATAAGCTAGATGTGGTCCGCATTTCCTATCTAACTACTCTGAGAAGAAAGGCCGAAACAAACTACTTTTGTTCTATCAAAATTTTAATCTAATTAACTATCCAAAAACAGTCGTCGACTGCCTTTATTTAGGACTGTCTTATTTTCCGAGATCGTTGGCGCTAAAACCAGTAGAGTTAAATATTTCAGTCGGAGAATGAAATATTGCTGGTGATATATAAATGTTATATTTTTAATATACTCGTGAATAACACTAATATATCCGTTAGGAAGAGATGTAGTGATACTATTTGTGAGAGTTGTATTCAGTGAAATATATATTTTGGGATTTTACAAGGAAGTGACTATACTTCCCCAACTAGATCTTGGAACAAACTATTATTCCAAGATCTTTGACGGTCGTTAGGGGTAGTCAAAAGTCAATAAGTCTGACAGCCACGGTACAAGGGCCAAGGGGTATCGTATTACCCAGTAGCTGCATGGCTTGTGGAGGTCAGATAGGCAGTCGCTCCTTATAAAATATTGGTATTCTGCTGCATCTAACCAGATGCAGCAGAATAATAATACCATTTTTTTTTCCAGTCTGGTTAGACTGGAAGCTGATCTCAACATAGTTATGAATATCTCGGCAGATTATGACATGAAGAGCAACAGGCAAGCTTACAGACGTTTATAAGGTAATACATAACAAATTATAGCTTTAAGGAACGCAATAATAATGTTGTGTGAATCTCGTACGTAAAGAAATAGTCAACATGGAATTAATTAAAAAGTTACTGTTTTTGATACACTTGTATATCACATACAATAGTCACATTACTTTACATTGAAAAACTTTAAACTAACATTTTTCACAACATTTAAAATTTTCAAAACGCCTGAGTTTTCTTCTACAATGTCATCAGAAGCAAAACAAACACCATTTTACTGGAAATATTACAGTTCTAAACACAGAACTTAACAATATTACAATATACCATCATACTCATGAAACATGATAGACTAAATCACATTGCATTACGTCGTAACCTTGCTACGACGTAACATAGTTAGCTTCGTAGTCTCGTAGCCTGGCGCTACGTCGTAGCACATTCTACGAAGCTACGCCGTAGCAGAGAGCGTAGCTAAGTGGAGTCTACGACAAAGGATTTCGGTTAAATAGTTTCATTCTGTTGATATTATTTTGAGAATGTTGTAGTCGTAAAGTTAAGATGTTTTGGTTATGAAAAGTTATTGTTATGTGGCTACTTGAAATTAATATGATTTAGTTAGCGTTGAAAGGAAACAACAAGCTTCCTCTCAATGCAGTTATTTAAAGCTTACAATGTAGTATTTTTTAACAAATGTCGTTATCGCTGATTCAGACTGCTACTAAAAACCTACAATGTAGGAACCCAATAGCTCTACCGATCTCGGATTGGTTTCGGATAAAGTTAGGTGTATTACAGCTATTGCTGCGACCCGCCCCTGAATACAATAGAATAGTTCTTCTAAGATTACTTTATTATATGTAAGTTTAATATACACGTAAACCTTCCGGAATAACTTTATTTTAATAATGGTGAAAACCGCGTCACAATCTGTTGTCTAATTTCGAATAACTAAGCTTGAACTAACTTTAAGAAGGTGGCTGGAACAGACTGAATGCGGAAGGCGGAGGCCGGGGTGTTGGGTGTTGTAGCGTAACCTGAGAGAGGCCTATGTCCAACTGTGAAATCGCGATCACACAGAAAGATACAAAAAGTGACTTTATTTCTTATTATTTATCTACGCTATAAAAACTATCATAAACTGTGCTTATCATTGAAAAAGCAGATTCATAAAAACCACCATCGAATTGACAAATCCCAAGGTATAATACAAATCATACTCACAAATTCTTAATACAATCTCCTGACTGACACAACTCTGGCACAATCAAAGAGTTCCTCTCGATACAGCCTTCTGTTTATCATATATCTATAATAACAGAACGACTGTTGGCAAACAAATAAAGCCGGTCGATCTGTGACAAACTCGCTACTGCACAACTTTGTTCATTTTTTCGCTAACAGCTCGAATTGGGGTATGAATGAGGCAAGGTAAACCTTTGAATTCGAGCTGTACGTGTGTGAGTCTGAGATGTTGTGTGCGGTGTGTATGTGCTGTGCTGCTGTACGTTGGGTTTCTGTTAGTCCCTGCTGTAAAAATATTAATTCATCTTCAAGAAAAAATGTTTGATATTCTATCAAACCTTGAGTAGGCCTTTGGAACCCCTCAACGTTTAAGAGCTTATTTTTTGTAATTGAAAACATATTAGTGTTATAGAATATTTACGATTCTGAATTAAAATGATGTAACATAAATGTTGTGACAAAATCTGTGAATGTGATTAAATGATGTGACATAACATGTTTGTATTCCTCGCAAGGTTTGGCAGAAGAGTAACCAGACCCTAATACACCCACGCTTAAAAACACAAATCACACACCTTAGAATTAAATGTTTATAAATAACCACTTTAAAATGTTCAATGCCTCAATGCCTGTGGCATTAATTCCGCCTCTGTACATTTATGTGCTTGAAGTATTAAATAAATAACTAATACTTCATTATTAACAAAAATAACAATATTATAATATCCAAACTAAGTTATATTGTTGGCAGTCAAATTCACAATAACAAGGAGTGTCGGGCGTTGTGGCAATATCTGAAAAAAACTTCATGCATCTCACTTCTCTAGCAACATTAATTTACAGGTAGTACGATATCGAATGTCTGAAAACCAATTAAAATAAACCATTAACGAACAATATTATAAGGCACTTTAAGGTTGTCATTTTTGGTGGACAAATAAGAACAATAGGATATGTGACTGCAAATGTTTTATTTATATATAATAACTAGCTGCGCCCCGCGGTTTCACCCGCATAAGTTTCGATCCCGTGGGAATATCGGGATAAAAAGTATCCTATATGTTAATCCTGGTTATAAACCATATGTGTGCCAAATTTCATCCAAATCCGTTCAGTAGTTTTTGCGTTAAAGAGTAACAAACATCCATACATCCATACAAACTTTCACGTTTATAATATTAGTAGGATAGGTTATTTTCACCGATTCAGCTACTTTATTAGATCAAGACTTAATACCTACTCTTACGCTCTACATCTTATCTATACGCTCAGACAACAGGCAAGGGGAGCGAATAGGATTAACGGGATCAGTAAGCAAGTAAGTAAAGTTGTCGGAACCGAGTTTATTAGCAAGTTGTGTGAGTGAAGGTAGGAAGGCTGAGGCGCCGATTTGTATGATTTGATATAGAGAATGCTTATTGAATGTGTTTGACAAATGGTCTGTCTATTATCAAAAAACTTTCAGCCAAACAAATCTAAAGCAAGGTAATCAATCAATATGCCTAGCATTTTCCCAACTATGTCGGGGTCGGCTTCCAGTTTAATAGGATGCAACTGAGTACCAGTATTTTATATGTAGTGACGGCTTTTTGACCCCCGCAACCCAGATATTGGGTAACACGATACTCTTTGGTAAGACTTTTTGGGCTGCTGACTACTCTTGGGACTGTCAAAGATTTACATATGACAGTCGGGACCAACGGCTTTCCGAGGCATGGAAGGGTCGCGATATGTAATGGATGGTCACTGGTCACCCATCCACCGACCGACCTTGGCCAGCGTAGCTTAACCTTTGATCGACCCGTGCGGCTATTAATATTTATCCACGAGCCCCTCATAACATAACATTATGATCTGTCTCTGAAAAATAAATGTGCTGGCAAATAAACCATTTCATTTAAACTAGTGTAAAATTGGCAATAAAGTATTAGCAAAAACCAATAATTCAAACCGTATTACGAGTATAAGCATTTTCAATTTAATCTATCGAACATTCACAAATTACTGAAACAATACAAAATACATGATATTTGTGGTGGCCCAGTGGTAACAGCCTCGACTTACCGAGTTTGTACTCGTTCGTGGTTTCGAACCCAGGCTTTACTTTGTGTAAATAATTTCATCACCACTGCTCTCAAAACGGTGACGGAAACCATAGGCTTATCAAGCACAAGAATAATTATTCACATGCACATAGCTATATCACACTAGAAAATCACGTCATGTCTCGTTGGTCTACTGTTCGCAAGCGCTACTGCTGAGCATGAGGTCCTGGGTTCGATTCCCAGGTCAGGCAAAGTGTTATTATGTTTTTCCATCTGGAATTATTCAGTAGCAGCCCGGGGTCCGGATTCGTAGCCGGTAAACAACCACCATCATCACCATTATCACCACCATTATCATCGTAATCTATGGTCATCATCTATCAGTTAAGTTTAAGCCCCATACTAAAAAAAACCGCAGCCAAGTGCGTGTCGGACTACGCACAATGAAGGGTTCCGTTGAGGTAATTTTATTCCAAAAACAAACTAAACATTGTAGTTGTAAAACTGTTCTTCCCTCGTACAGTCAATTCTCAAACTACAAATGTAAGTTTGTAATAAAACAAGTACGAGTCGGACTCGCGCACCGAGGGATCCGTACAAATTTGTAGGAATATAACAACAAATTTACGTTTTTTGGATTTTTTACTTTACTAGTACTACATGTCATTGCTTCTTGCTAAATTTCATGATACTAGGTCAACGGGTCAAAATATGCGGCATAAACGGAACATAAACGCCCGTATCTTTTGATTGCGTTGATTTTTTCACTGCTCCAAGGGATTGCAGCCTTGAGTATTTGATATTAATTTCAACTTGATAACTTCACGCGTTCCTGAGAAAAAGGGTCTTGAAAGATGGACAGACAGACGGACAACGAAGTGATCTTATAAGCGTCCCGTTTTTTTGAGGTACAGAACCCTAAAAATTGTGATAAAACTACCTGTACTTGTTCTGTGAGTGAGACCTTGCTTCTTGCCAAATTTTATGAATTTAAGTCAACAGGAAGAACCCTATAGGCTTTGATTTATTTGCGAGTGTCGAAATATGTCGCACAACAGGCCGTATATTTTTATTGCGTTAACTTAGAAGCTTGATTTTTTAAGAGCTCCAGGGGATCGCAGACCTACGTATTTAATATTAATTTCAATTTGATACCTTTACGCGTTTCTAAGAAAAAGAGTCTTGACAGGCTGGCATACAGACGGACAACAAACGATCCTCTGAAAATGCAGATAATAGAAGTGTGGGCAGACAGCCGACGAGGTAGACCGATGACCTGGTCAAGATTGCTGTTCGAGTCTGGCTTAAGAAGGCTAGAGACAGAGAACGTGCTACTGACACTCATTAATTTGCCAGTCACCAATCATTCTTCCGTTGTCTCAAGAAACAGATGATTCCACTTTAAAACAACATTAACATCTTAATAACAAGGCATTCTTCGCCTCCGTCGCGAACTCAACCCTCCACTGAAACCACTTGTTTGACTCCCCTCCCCCCACACCTCCCCCTCTGAACAATTAGCCACTGCATTAAAACAGAGACAGAATGAACTCGTTATTATTGCGATGTTTCAATTCCTTTGATGATTTGTTATGTTAGATTGAGACGGAAACCCATTTCATCTTCTATATTCATACAAATAATAAAGCTGAAGAGTTTGTTTGTTTGTATGCGCTTCGGATTTGAGAAATTGTTTTAAAGAGGTATGAGGAACAGGGTGTAAAGTTCACTGATCCTCCATAGAAAAGGGAGGATCATCCGACCAGACGGTTGTTGTGTCTGGCGGGCAACTGCCCAATGATTCATGTCGAGGCGTTTATATATATGCTAGTTGCGCGGTAAACTCTGCTTGCGAGATGCAGGATTTTGAGTGACGTCAGTATGACGCGATATTCGTATGTGGCGTTGCGTTGTAGATATCGCTGCATCACTCCCCTCCAGAGACCGGAGGTTGATAGTTATGTTAGGTTAGTTTTGTTTTTTGCATTTGATAGCCCAATTTTTGAGGAAGGCTCTATTCTATATTTAACTCTCTATTCAACATCACACTTAGATCCTTAGGAACGAAGCAGAAAGAAAAACAAGTCAGAAAGAACGCTCAAATAAAATAGCGTGGGTGGGCGATGCGATGCGACGCGGTGGGTCGTCGCTTTTTGTGTCTGTCTGTGTAACCACTTAGATCTTTTAAACTACAAAAACAAAAGTCTATAAGCTGATACCCGTGTTAAAATGTTGAGACTTTCGAGTAAATATTTAATTTACACGAAAATCAGCGAACTCGGATACGAGCAGTAAAAAACACAATATAAATAATAATGTTGGTTTACATTTTTTATGTCTGTCAAATCAAATCAAATCAAATCATTTATTCATTTGCAAACATGGGTAATAAGTATACATACCTATAGATGTTTTATTTTTATAATAGTGCTCCATGTTCTACCGACACATGGGCATGCAAATCGTATTATAATTTTAAGTAACAATTAAAAATGATGATAATACAAAATACAAATTAATGTCAAAGTCAAATGTCTGCCTGTTTGTTTGTTACACTACACGTGCAGTAAACGGCTGCACGGACGTTTAATTAAACTTTTATTAATGCATAATTGTACATATCTTATCTATATATACATACATATAGCTGGACGCATTTCCCGCATGTCAGACGACCAACGGGCCAAACGGAGAGACGGTGGGATGAGCTGGACTTATTCAACAAGAACTGGTTATTAGCAGCTTTAAACAGAGAGAAGTGGAAAGAGAGTATTGTAGCTTATGGAGACCTTTGCCCTGCAGTGGGACATCACAGGCTTTTAATAATAATATTTTATATAGTTACTAGTTCACCTTCAAATCTGAGATTCAGTCCTACATTAATAAATAAAAAGCAAAATTTTCATTTACGGCTAAAGCATAGCAATACTGACAATTCATACCCAACAGCCGATACTCACACTGCGCACACTACAGACAGAATGAAAAATACGCTCACCAATTCCCAGTGAACGGCACTTGAAACTGATAGCCCAACAGACAGCAGTGGCAAATGTGTGTGATTGGCTCCATCAATCAACGGTGACGTCATACGCTTCTAATTGGCTCACATAGCCTGATTGCGGACGTCAGATTGGCGAGCATAGGGTTAACTTAGTGAAAACTATAAAATGCTTGACGTTTTGTGGTGTTGATACAGCTGTGACTGTGTTTGGTTGTTTGTTTGAGAACGAGAGTAGTTTTAATTAGCTTCAATAATTTCATGTTGAAAAGGTCCTGTTTCTTTTATTATAATTTACATTAACTCATAACTTTTTTATTTACTTTTTCTTTGATTTATTAATAACTTCTATCCGCGATTTCTTCCTCGTGAAATGTCTTGTTCTCCCAACCCGTCGCATCACATAACCTGCCCGCGCTATCACTTCGGTTTCACTTATCGTTCTTTCAGAAATGTTTATGTTTGCACTGCTCCTAAGGGTCATAGCGTGATGTTAAATTAGCCTATTAGCCTTCCTCATGAATTGGGCTATCAAATGCAAAAAGAATTTCAAATCCAACCGATAGTTCCAGAGAGTACCCCCTACATACAAACAAACAAATAAACTACCTCTTTATACTTCTATAAGTATAGATAAAGATTTGATTCTGTATTGTTTGAAAAAACGGGAATTTTAATGAAAGTTGAGTTTTTTGGCAGCATAAGTCGAACATTTGAAATGTATGGTAATGATAATATAATGATACAGTTGATACTGTTTGCCGTGGGTGCATTTAATGATCGTTAGAATGTGCGTCTTATTTGTGCAAGTCTCCTTTTTTTCCATTTTCTTGACAAATTCCCATGTACCAACATACTATACAATAAAGTCCTTCAGACCGTATTTTGGCCACGTCGGCCAATCTCAACGGAGACTAGCCTTCGGCGCGGAAAATATTATAGTGCACAAGTGTGTGCGCAGACACAGGTGCACTCCCTCTTCCCTCACTCTCATAGTCTGATGGGACAGCAATCCGACACGACCGGAGAGGGATCAGGCGACTGTACAATACCAAGGAATGCAAGGAAAGGCTTGGTTTTTTTTACTGTGACCTACATGAAAACCATAGTTTTTCTTAATTAGATAAACTACAAAAGCAACATCAACAGATCTCCTAAACTCACAGCGATAAGCCATGCACTGCCGAATTCAAGCTCAAATATTTTGCCCCAAATTGTAATGTTGCATTGTTGTTTAATTAAATGTAAAAGTTAGCTCAAACGAATGTCAGGACAACAACGCAGTGTTACGCAAATTACGCAAAATCCATTGCGTAATTAGCGTAACACTGACATTATACTCGTAGGTTATATTTTTGATTTCATAACTAGAACTTTAGTCGTGAGAGAAAAATAAAATAACGTATTTGTAGTAGTTAATAATAGAAATATTTTGCAAATCTCCAGCTTAACTTTTACCAATATTTTGCTGTCGCATCTAAGATTCTTTCATCAAATAAAGCCTGCAAGACTTTAAATTAGAAGCCTGTTTAATAAAAACTCCTTTGTCTCGCCGAACAAAAGACAAAAGAAAGCACGATATTGATACTATAACAAAAGAGAACTATAATATTAATTTGCTATTTAAGGCTCCTTTACACGAGCATAGTTTCTCGCCCACTTTTGTTTTGCAACTATCGTACTCAAGACACAAAGTAAGTATTACATAACATAACATCATGCCTGTATTCACGAAAGGGTTGGGCAGACGTGTAATCGTGTCCCATGAATAAGGGGCGAGCCTAATTGTCATCAATCGGGCACAAAACCAGACTACGGGCTCCAGGAGGGCTGAGGAAATCCAGATAGAAAATCTAATAACACCTGCGTCCACTAGACCAGCGAGGCGTTAGTACAAGTAGTAGTTTTAAATGACCACCTACGTAAAGACTACCCGAAGCTACCCGAAACTGTAAAATTTTCCCAATCAACCTTGAACCTAATGCTCTAACGATAAAGTTAAAAATCTATTATAGAAATTTGACAGATTGTAGTAGCTTGATATGCTGGCGTCTGTACACATTGAGGAATACAATAAATGATTAAGTGTCAAAACAAAAACTCGCCTACGATTATGTCACACAAGACATAACGGGCGATTTTATCGATATTTTGGGTTATTTGAAAACCAGAAATAAGTACCTAACATTTCTTATTTACACAAGCACTTCCCATTTTAAAGATGAAGTGGTTTTCATCTTTCTTCAACCATGCATCGTACGTCCTGCTTACATGAGTCAACATTTTCTCCTTTCAATAATCCTCCATTCAAGGCAAGAATCCCTGTTCGTGTAAATGAGCCTCTAAAGCCGGGTTCCCGACACGCCAACAGAACGCGAAGTGCCGACAAGTTTTAATGTATTGCATTGCGTCGGTCTTTTAGAGGCGACTCTGCAGTTTGAGGGTTAACGAAGGATTTCGGCGTTTTTAATTTTAGTAATGGTTTTTGTTTTAAGTGAGTATTTTTTTTCAGAGTGTAACTTGTGATTTTCTTTACTTCAAATCACTTGGAACTTACGCTTAATCACAATAATTTGTAAGAACTTTAGGTTATTTCATTAATGAAGCTTTTAAAACTATTTCAATGCGAGTAGAAATTGTTAAATTTTGTTAGAAATAATGAAGTAGATTAAATCCTAGTGTTTTATTTCTAGAGTAGGGTAGGACCAAATAAACAATGGATAAACTGTGTAAAGGAGGTATGGTTAGAAAGGAGACTACCGAGATGTGCACTAATAGAGAAGTATGGAAGAAAAAGACGTAGCGCCGACCACAAATAAATTGTGATAAGAGCAGGAGAATGAGGAAAAACAAATTGGTACAATAAATAAGTCCAATTAACTAGTTTAATAAATACCGGCCAAGGGCGAGTCAGACTCGCACACGAAGGGTTCCGTACAAAATGGCAACAAAAGCAAAAAAAAACATATTTCATAGAAGGCTTCGTTTAATTTTTATTAACTCTATGTTATTTTTCTCATTTCTTGTTATAGCGGTAGTAGAAACACACACTCTGTGAAAATTACAACTGTCTACCTATTACGACCCTTTTCGTAACGAACCCTAAAAATGATAAGTAAGTGTTCCTAATAGACTATTGAAATCACTCAATAGACACAATAATTGAACAAAAACCTATTTTTCCTCACAAACTCACGAATACTGACAAAGTCGACAACGAACGCCTTCAGCTGTATTAACCCCCCATTCGTCGCTGACAACTAAAGGACTCTACAGACGAGACAACTAAAGGACTTAACAGACGCTACAGACATCGGTCGGCGGTACAGCGGATTAGCGGTCTCCGATACAAATGCTAATTCACAGTACATTGGCACGTACAGTCGCGGAATACATTTTTTTGCCACTGGCATTATAAAATGTTATAATGCCTGAATTAGCTGAAGGTTAGTATAGTACCCACATTTCTCCAGTTATGTTTAAGTCCACTACTTTTCATGTTTTAATTGAACACAAAAAAAAAATTACTGCGTAATTAATTTGGATATTTTATTCAGGTACACAGGCGAACTTAACTCAGCACTCTAATCGCATAACACACTATCAATCACAATCTGAGTAATTTTGAAGGATAATGCTAATTCATTGCTTCATAAATGTTCGAAAAATTTGTCTGCTCAACAACGTAAATAACGCAACGAATGTTGTAGAAGTGTCAAAATTTAAGCGATTGCTACTGATAGTGCAAATACCCCACGGGATTGAGTTTTGTTACAGATAATATACCATGGGATACAGAGATTCAACAGTCATCTAATAAGGGGCGAACCAATTGCCATGAACCGGACATAAATCCAAGCTCCTGACTGCTACTGACACATTCTATGGAAACAAAGCTCGACCTGGAAATATTACCTAAGATACTAAGCTCAGTAGTCGCACCTACTTGCACAAGACCAACAAGGCGATCAAATCACATTAGATACCTTGCAATAAATTGAATACGTTACGAATTTCCACAAAGTAACGCCTCCATTATTTTTCTGTTAAACCCATTCTGGCCGCGACCGTACACCCTCCCCTACAATGGCAGTATCTGCCGGTACTCAAGTGTTCCTGGTAGCTGCAGGGAGGGTAGAATTGAAACGTAATCAGATGCCTGCCAAGTGAGTTGGACTGCGACCAGGAATGTTCAATATCTTTGATTAAGGCGAGTTTTTGGGTTATGGGCGGGTTTGCATTTTAAATAAAGTTTAAGAGAATAGGAATTTCGGTTTAAGTAAGGTTTATGTGAAGTGGAATTGATTATTTAGGATGATTTTTGCCATGTCAGTTGGTTATTAGATGCAGGAGAGGGTAAGAGGGTCAGATTTTTTGGCACAGTTAGATAGATGACGTGTGTGCCCATTGGGCGATCATTTGTTTTTTCTTCACATTCTTAAAAGGAGGTCCGATCAGGCTAAATTACAAAATTATGAATAATCTTGTAAATAATCGTGTTCGGGATCGAGATCAGAGCGACCTCTGGTCAAGTTCGAAGTTCGTCAGACAATCCCAAAAATCTGCTCGTAAATGATTCTTACACATACGAGTAATATAATTATGGTTATGTTTTTGTAGTACTAAAAAAAAAAAGTTTTGTAGTTTTAAAGTTTTTTTTTTTTTTGTTTTTTAATGTATTGTTGAAAGTGCTTTGTATTTTTTTAATTTTAGATTTTTATGTATTAGGTGTAAGTTGATTTTTCTTTTATTTGGTGTGTATTTCCTAACCACTATTGCATTGGGCTCATCCTGTAAAGATAGTGTGTGTAAGTTTTTAATAAATAAATAAATAAATAAATTACTGACAAAAGTTATTAATAAAACATGGCGTGTGCCCGATGGGATTTTTCATCGGCAAAGATGACGCTTTTCCATACAAACTTTCATCCTCCATTAACCACTTGATAGTATGCATCTTCAAGAGTCTTTTCTTAGTGCTCACTTTTTTAATGAAAGGAATTCTTATGCAAAATATCCCCCATATATTATATCCCCCGTATATTTGTAGACCCTGTGTGTTGCGTGCCAGTGAATTTAAGAATGTTATTAAGTAAATTTATATTTATTACTTTTAAGAAGGCTTGATAATGTGTTGTAACTACAACACATTATCAAGTTGCTAATAACAATCCTCCACAGCTATTTAACATATCGATTACTTAAAGCCGGGCAATCAAAGTACATTGTGTACATAAGTAAGTAGGTTAGCTTAGTTTTATTTATTTATTAGGTATACTAGCTGACCCAGCAAACGTTGTTTTGCCATATAAATTGTTTCTAGCTGCCCGGCGCTACTTCGTTCGCGTGGTGTGCTACCCTCTACCCTACTCCTACAGTACTCCTACCCTATACTCCTACCCTACTCCTACACTACTCCTACACTACTCCTACCCTACTCCTACACTACTCCTACCCTACTCCTACACTACTCCTACACTACTCCTACCCTACTCCTACACTACTCCTACCCTACACTACTCCTAACCTACTCCTACCCTACTCCTACCCTACTCCTACCCTACTCCTACCCTACTCCTACCCTACTCCTACACTACTCCTACCCTACTCCTACACTACTCCTACACTACTCCTACCCTACTCCTACACTACTCCTACCCTACACTACTCGTAACCTACTCCTACCCTACTCCTACCCTACTTCACCCTACTCCTAATCTACTCCTACACTACTCCTACCCTACTCCTACCCTACTCCTACCCTAATCCTACCCTACTCCTACCCTACTCCTACACTATTCAAAATCCTTAATTTAATACAGCTGCTTCAATTCGAGTGGAACCGAGTCTAGCGTACCGAAGGGACGATCGTCAAATGTTTGACAGGAAAGTAGGTAGAACAGTTTATATAGGAAAATGAAATTGCAATTAAATAATATTGCGATCATAAATTGAGATGTAAGCTATCCTATCTTTCAAGTTGGATCAAACTGCACATGTTGTGCGAATTTTATTATAATCGGTTAAGTGGTTTAGGAGTCCATTGAGGACAAACATTGTGACACGAGATTTATATATATTAAGAATAATTGCAATTAGCTGCAATAGTATCGGTTATCTAAATTAAAATGCACTGTCTCCGCCTCTTCTTATCTCACTCGGTTCACAAATGAGCTACAAACAATGAAACCGAACTACAGAACTAAGTACATTAGTTCACAGATTATCGTCCTTCGAGTCGCAGTTGGAAACTAGCTGACGCCTCGGAACTAAGTCGTTGTGTACTTAGTTAAACTAGTTTTAACCCACGACTTTGTCCACGTGGGTTATCTGGTTTATTTGTTTAGTATATATATTGTTTCTAGGAAAATGTGCACTACCTGTGCCTAACTAAAGGTATGTAAGTCCGTAGTGACCTGAGAGACATGGAGCAGTGGTGGCCCAGTGGTAACGGCCGCAACTTACGTGTTGTAGGTCGTAGGTTCGAACCCAAGCAGGCACTTTACTTTGTGTAAATTATTTCATTACCACTGCTCTCAAAACGGTGAAGGAAAACATCGAGAGGAAACCGGAATGTCCTAGAACCAAAAATTC
The DNA here is from genome assembly GCA_949629185.1 of Apamea crenata. Taxonomy (NCBI): domain Eukaryota; kingdom Metazoa; phylum Arthropoda; class Insecta; order Lepidoptera; family Noctuidae; genus Apamea; species Apamea crenata. The sequence continues at coordinate 642,817 of OX451377.1, forward strand.
GAAGACATGTGACAACTACGAACCCGCACTTGGCCCGTGTGGTAGATTACGGCCCACTCCCTCTCACAGAGAGGAGGACTATGTATACTCGTTTTTGGTCCACAATATTAACCCCTCTAAAACAAATTGTATTTTCTTATTCTACCCCTCTAAAAATCAGTAATATTGTCTTTCCTAATACGTTCTATGTTATACTTACTAGTTTATACTTAGCATTACCTATCAGTATTTACAAAACTATTTCATATATATAAATGTAGGTACAGTCACCAAAGGAGATAAGTAATTAGGGCCGTCGGACATAAATGAAGTCTTGTAAGAAACCGATGGATGTTTTCGAATAAAATTTAATTAAATTAATAGAAAACCAACAGTTAATTTATCAAATTTTTCTTTCGAAAACAATCATCGGTTTCTTACTAAACTCCAACTATATCCGACGACCCTGGTAACTTATCTCTTTTGGTGACTGTACATAGGTATAGAAAGTCACAACAGTAGTTAACTTTTATCAATGTTTCAACTTTGTTTGCGTGTAGTGCAGTTTTAAGTATCGCCTTGGTACCTACTCATTGTAACTTTGTTTAGTATTTGGCAATGGCTCTGATAGTTCGGTGCCTAATCTTCACTGTAATAGCTAGTTTTGTTAGTCATAGCAAATTAAACAGTTGCAGAGCTCAGTCTCGAAGTTGCCAAAGATGGCGGTTTTTTTTTATTAGCTAGCTAGCTGCGCCCCGCGGTTTCACCCGCATAAGTTTTGATTTAATTATCTTCTATGTATAGGTACAATTTATCCAATTTGGTGCAGTCGATCGGAAGTTATGCGCGTACATACATTTCGGTGATTTATTTTTAGGATTCTGTAGTTCACGTCTCGGAACCCTTATAGTTTCGTCATTTCCGTCCGTCCGTCTGTCCTCCTCGGCTTACCTTCCAAACGGTTAGTGCTAGAAAGATGAAACTTTGCATGGATATGTATGTTTACCACGTCGACAAAGTGCTAAAATAAAATCACAAAAAATATTTTTTTTTGGGGTACCTACACTTATAGTGGAGATGATTTTTTTTTCTCGCGTCTATCATTAGATAGGTCTTTTAAAAACATTGAGAGGTTGCCAAGACAATTTTTTTATTTAGGTAACGGCTGGGTCAAAAATCTGAAAAAATCATGATGGTAGTCCAACTTTGAAGGAAAACTATAATGGCTTAGATAACTAAGTTAGTACAGGAGTTATAGGCCTAACTTGTAAAATGCGCTTACTTGGAAAACTTCGTACAAAAAAAATGAAAGTATACTTATAAGAAAAAATAAGTACCTAAACATGTAAAACATTACAAAAAAAAACCAGCGTCAACTTACTGATTAACTGACCGACTATTTAATTTTGACAATTCAAAAGGGCCTGTAAATGGTTTAATTGAAATAAATGATTTGAGTTTGAGTTTGAAATCATAATAATGATCTATTGGTACGGAACCCTTTGTGCGCGAGTCCGACTCTCACTTGGCCGGTTTTAATTTTATAGACTAGCGGACCTGGCAGACGTCGGTCGTCCTGCCGGAAAAGGCAGCGCCACCTACCGGGTTCAATTATATATACAAACCTTGTCCTGACTATAACGAACACAAAAAAAAGAATTATCCAATTTGGTGCAGTCGATCGGAAGTTATGCGCGTACAAAGAGATTTAAGAGAGGTATAGATAGCTTAATGTCTTTGTACGCGTACATACATTTTGGCGATTCATTTTTATTTATATAGATTCTCAAACGTTGGGTTTAGATGTTCAAATTTAATTGATACGGTAATCAATACGATTTACATGGGGTCAGACCTGCACCCTAACTGCGTAACACACAATCAATCTCAATCTGAATCATTTGGAAGGATATTACTAATCCATTACTTCTTATGTTCGAACAATTTGTCTGTTTAACAACGTAAATAATGCAATGAATGTTGTTCAACTGTCAATATGAAACTCATTGCTACTGATAGTGCGTTGCAAAACTAACCCGCTGGTTGAGACTCGTACACGCCAGGGAAGCATGGCACAAGAGAGAGGAAGCCTATTATACTCAACATTGGGTGGACCAAGGCTGCCGATGATGATGATGATGACGACTTAGGATACAGTTGGTTTAAAACAATACTGGAAATAAGATGGACTCGCAACGTAATAAACAATCCACTGCTTACCCCTTCAGAAAATACAACTGGTTATAATATTGTGTGCTAACGTCCTATTAACATTGTCTCTCCTTCTTCCTTTGTACTTGCCAACATGTATGAAATTTCTACTTTTATATCTGTAATTCATATGGTGTACATAATAAAGAGTATTCTATCTATCTTTCCAACCAATAAACTAGATTTAACTATCCTAGAATCGTCATAACACACGTCTACCTGCCTCCAGTCCCCACAATTCCACTTATCCCACGCTCCAATCCAACTTCACAGACAATTAAACTTCAGATAAGAAACTTATTTCTATATAAAATAACAGCGAACACCACTTCTCACAAGTGCTGCCCTGATTGTACAGTCAAGGGTGGAAATATAGATAGACTTTTTATAAAACACAAAGTATTTATTTCAATTAAACCATTTACATCCACTTTTAAATTTTCAGGGAGTCGGTCAATTAGAAAGTTGAAGCAAGTAATTAAATAGAAAACAAGCCGAGATGGCCCACTTGATATTATGTGGTCACCAACCTCCATGAACATCTGCCAAGGTATCACAGATGTGTTGCCTGTAATCCAAGAGACAAAGCTGAAATGTCACATGTGAAATTAGGGCAATTCGTTGATTGCCCTAATTTTACCTTTGAATTCCTTCGCATTGATCTTGACCTGAGATACAGGTTTATTCCTAGTGCAGGTAGCATCCAATTACTTTTTACCTACCTCTCGTAGTCGTTTGAAGTATTTTGTAAAAAAATATGAAAGTAAACCAATTATTTCAATAAACAATTTTTTGTTAGTTATTTTATCTCCTAAAGTATTGAAAATATTAAAAAAAAGCGATCAGGCGTTGTGCATAAAAAAACATCTTTATACACATACTTTTCTGTATTGAATCACATTTCAACGATATAACCTACGAGAAACTCGCTTGCGATCTTTGTTCAAGTGTTTTTACCCCTGACTGTACGTACACCCCTCCGCACAAGTCCGGGCACAGATTGTAGGGACCCATTGAAACTGTTGGACACACGCGTCCGCCTCGCTAAGTACTTGTTTAGTTCATTTTTACACGGACCATTGGATGAATAGTGGTTTCAAGGTGACATACGGCTGGATAGCTTGAGTAACAAGAATGTAATGATAACATAACATAACATCACGCTTGTAATCCCCAAAGAGTTAGGCAAAGGTGTACCTATAGTACATCCACATTTCGCCAGTTAAGTTTAAGTCCCATGTAATAGGGGAATAGTGCCATGAACCGGGCACAAATCCAGACTCCGAGCTACTACTGAAAAATTCCAGGTGGAAAAACGCGATGACTTTTGCCCGGCCTGGGAATCGAACACAAACCTCATGCTCAGCAGTAGCGTTTGTGACCACTAGATCAACGAGGCAGTTTAATATAATATAACGTATTTTGGCAACTGTATTCCTTATAGGATTAACGCTGGTTGTAGACTACAGCTATACTCGTATTAGGTACAAATTATTCAAGTGCATTAAGCGGTAATCCTATTGCTTAAAGTGGTTGAACATCCAGACTTCGACATACTCGTAACATCAACTGCCCCATCGATTGCGTAAACCATGAAACACTTCTGATGAAACTTGAGCACTATGGGATTAGGAAAACAGCACTTGACTTGTTAAGATCATACCTGAAAGATAGAAAGGTTAAAGTCCAAGTAAACGGCGTAAACTCATTGGGGTCTGAAATGACAATGGGCGTTCCCCAAGGTTCGATATTGGGTCCATTCCTCTTTTTAGTTTATATTAATGATTTAGTCCAATTACTTCAAAATTAACCGGAGATAGTGTTATTTGCAGATGACACCCCAAGTAGCACAAAGGCAGCTATAATTGTTCACATTTAGTATAAATGTGAGCTTCAAGAATTTGTGAATAGTTATTATAGTCCACACGTGAACCTTAAGCATTGAAAACTACTAGAAACTGTATACTTTATTTTTAAAAGTGTAATAATGTCTTATTGTGTAACTTTTGGTCTTATAGAGGATGAATACGACGCTTTTTTACAGCTTTCATTTTACAAGCTGCATAACAACATTTCAACGGAAGCGAAATACGTCAATTGCTGCTTTAAGGACTACACATGCCATTTAGTATTGCTAGCATTATAATAGAGTTCATGTGAATGTCAATGGAGGCAAAAGATTTAATGAGGTTTACATCTAGAGTATTAGAATGCTAAAAACAATACATGTTTAGACCTTTATCCTGCTAATCAGCCTTGCTAATGTGCTGTATGAAAGAACTTTAATAGGTCACAAAAACGCTTAAGGTATTTATGTGTACCTTCATAAATCACGAATAGCAGGTAGCAGCAGCACAATAGCAATAGGGAAGGGATAGCGGTCAAATTACAATAGCCTAACCTTGAAGTTTTATCTATTTCATTATTTTCATTTTCATTGTACTTATCTACCTAAATAATATTGTCTAACAAATTAATTTATCATGCATTCGAAAATCGACCGTTCACACTGGTGTAGGCTGTAGACTAAGTAGCTAAGTTTAACGTATTTGAATGAGGATCTCTAAAACTTTTAGAATTTACAATCGAATTATGTACCGGTTTTATAGTTCTGATAAACGGTAAAAGTGATTATGTGAACTATTAAAGATTAGAACAATAGCCTAGAACTAAATATGAGTTCACGAAACCTATAACTTACTGACATTTTCAGTATAATGGTACACATGTGAACCTCTGTACCGTCAACATCATTAATTTAGAGTTTCAATGGTTCACATGGCTGGTACCTATACGCCACCATTTTACATGACTGATAATGATAACATAAATTTAACTATTTAAATACACATTGTTTATTTACTTTGATTTTAACACTTTATAAAGAATTTGTATGGCTTTTTCATTCACATAATGTAGAAATAAACAACCAAACTACAATTAAATAACATAAAAAAGGGAAATATGAATATGATTTTTATCGTCACCGATGCAATATTTTTTATTTAAGTATTAAAAATGAATTATTTTAAGGGCGCGTGAAAATTTTAACACTAAATATGTACCTACTTTGACAGTAAACTTGCATTACCATTAATATTTAATACAATTAACGAGTAAAAAACAGCATATTAAGATTATCCAAAATTAATTTGTATAATGGCGAGCGTGCGGTATGCGGTGCGGTACGGCGTGGATCACAAAATTATTTTAGATATTATTTGGAGGACATGTGAACTAAACTCCTTTTAACGTAGAATTTGGACACCAAACTATGTAGAAACTACGATTTGATAGGTCACTTGTTCCATCCAATGATGCTCTAGCCTGCCTAAACAATCACATTGGCTCGCTTAAATCAGCTTTTTACACTACTGTTACCTCTTAAATTGCTATTGTAATGCCACTATTCTTCCACTATTCAGTTTTGTGAACTTAAAGCTGCATTATTTGTGCCCATTTAAGAGGTATAAGAGCGGCATAGCATGCTATACTGCTCTTGTACTGATTGATTGTACAGCTTATAGTACTAACGTTACCTAGCAGCCTACTACTATAACCCCTTCTGTGCTACTTGGGACATCATTGATCTTTAAAATAGACCGACAGACGGTCACAAAATCTTGACGACGTGAATAACTCTATTCTTCAGGTCCAAGATTGGTTTACGGTAAATAATATAGTACTTAATGAAAAAAAAAGCCAAATGCATTAGATTTAAATTACTTAATGTTAAAAGTAGCGAATGTGACATCATATTGAATGGCCAAAAACTAGAATTTGTTAATGAGACAGTTTTCCTAGGAATCACGCTAGACGAGAAATTACAATGGGGACCTCATATAACATCTATTGCGGTGCGGCTAAGCTCGGCAGCATATGCTATTAGAAAGATAAGACAGTTAACAGATGTAGAAACCGCGCCTTTGGTCTATTTTAGTTACTTCCACAATATTATGTTATTATGTCATATGGCATTTTATTGTGGGGTCGGGCTGCTGACATTGAATCCATTTTTATTTTGCAAAAGAGAGCTGTCAGAGCTATTTACAATCTACGTCGCCGCGAATGTCTTAGGGAACTATTTAAAAGGGTTAATATTATGACAGTACCTTTCCAATTCATTTATGAAAATATTATATATGTATGAAAAAATCAACATCTTTTTAATAAAATAAGCGATAGACATAATTTTAATACTAGAAATTAAGATAAATTAGATCAACCTTTGTTCAGATTATTTATAATACATACATCTTTTATACTAAGGGGTACTGTGTTAAATTTTACAACAAAATACCTTGTGAAACATAGCAATTAAGTGAAAGAAAATTTTAAACATATATTAAAATTACACTTTGTAAAGAAGGATATTACAAATTAGAGGATTATATCCAAGATAAGAATGCTTGGAAACATGCTTTTTCATTTTAGGTCATCGTCTTCACATATAATTATATAATGAATGTATGCAAAATATTGGAAAACATTTTAAAAGAGTAACGTTGGAGTTTCTTGTCCATTCTTCTCCATACGAAAACCACCTTTGGAAGGGGCGACTAGAATCAATTTTATTTTAATTTAATTTGTGACGTTGAAACGTGCCTTCTATGTGCCTATTTGAAATAAATGATTTGACTTTTGACTTTTTTTGTGGAACAGCACCGAAGGATATTACAATTACTAGCTGGGGAGTTTGTTGCACCACTTCTCCTTCCCAACCAAAGCACTAAGAAGTCATGATCTGATATCGTTTTGGCGGACAATCTTATGAATGTGATTTTGACGTTTGAAAAGCTCGGATTCTCAGCCGAATTTGAATAAATGACTTTGATTTTGATTTTTGATTAGGTTATTACTGATGGAATAAAACTAAATCTGACCCTAGACAAGTGACAATCGCTTTCAAAATGTTTCGTATTCTTTCTACTACAACAACTTACAACTGGATTGTCATAAACTTTCAGTCCTATACGTTTTTGACTTTTCTATCATCATTGTTTTTGAGTAGTTTCTACCCGCGGCTTCGTCCGCGTTAAATTTCCTGTAACCCCCAACCCGTCGCATTGCATCGCCCGTCCGAACTTTCACCTCGTTTTCGCTTAGCGTTCTTTCTGAGTTTCAGTCTTTTCCTCATCTCCTAAGGGTCTTAGCGTGATGTTAAATAGCCTATAGCCTTCATCAAGAACTAGACTTTCAATAACAAAAATATTTTTTAAATCCGACTAGAGATTAGCGCGTTCAAACAAACAAACTCTTCAGCTTTAATATTAGTATAGATTAATAGATTAAATCCTGTCTATCTAAGTTAGGATGTCACTGTGTTTGTAGGCCCCTTAGGATCCCACACTCAGGAACAACGGGAAACCACCTAAATATATTTACTATCTAACTTTACCCCCCGTATGTCATCTCCACCGCTTCCCCTCCCCTCCCCTCGCTCGCCTGCCGCCTAGACCAGCCAATTAATATTTATTGGCTCCTAATAGGCGTCACAACTGCGACCTACTTCCAACTATCTCACTATTTCTAAATTTTTATACTAAAATTCTATTTTTGCTGCGACTTAACAGATAGAACTGGACTAAGTTGAAATCTTTTTTTGTTGACAGAGCTGTGGGTTTGTTTTTTATTGTATTATTTATTTTTAAACTGCCAAAATTTCTTTCAAACTCTGTCGATTCGACTCAACAAAGCCGAACTTTATCTAAAACTCCTATTCCGTAGTAATCAGCCTATAATGTTCCCACTGCTGGGACACATGCCTCCTCTCTGAGAAAGTGAGTGGGCTATAATCAAACACGCGGGCCCAGTGGTTGGTGGACCGTGGATGTCACACGATGTTTTCCTTCACCGTTTTGAGAGCAGTTGTGAATAAATAATTTACACAAAGCAAAGTGCCTGTCTGGTTTCGGCCTCACTACCTACAACTCGTAAGTCCTTCCGTATCTTAATGAGCCAGCATTGATCTATATTTACTGCATATATGTAAGTACACGTAAACGCAAATAATTTCAATTTCTCCAACACAAAAACACAACCCAGAAGCGAATCTTCAAATCACCCAAAATTAATGCCCAAATAATTTGATTATCTCCTACCCGTATTTAATCACCACTCGGAAGCCAATCCCCCAATCCCCGTGTAACCACGCCGTCCTGTCCCCGCACTATTAGGTGGGGATTACACAGGATCTAACTTGTGAACACACACAACACTGTTGTATGCATGTTGTATCGTAAACATGTTGCAGGGACGATGGGAAGTCGGTGTTTGTTGAAAATTGTGTTTATTACTGTAACTAGATCTCGTAAGATTTTCTTTTCTAAGTTTTTTGGTAAATAGATGGCGTCGGCGAGCACGAGTGTCAGATGAGAGTGATGAGAGTTTTGGACGTATCACAAGTATCAAATTCGAGTGTCAATATTATCATGTGCGAGTGAAGCGAGTGTCACGAGTTTCCGTGCACGGATAGGTAACACTACTGCTCATACTTTTGAAGTACATAATTCATTCAAGTTAAAAACAAACACTTGTTTATTTTCCTTAAAATTGAAAGCCTAAAATTTATACCTATTTTATTTTATTATTTATTTTCCATCATTGACGCTTTTAGACCACGTTAAGATTAAAATAAAATAACACAGTTATTACTTCCTCCCCTTTTAACTTACCTTTCTTCCTTTTCCATCATTAACAGAAAGCTTTTAACAAAAACAATACCTTATCACAATAAACCATTGACCATTGAGTCCAACCGGCTCACAAGGGTTAACTTTAAGAAAAGAAGCCCAAACGGTACTTGAAAGCAATGGGGCAGTAACCTGTCAGTAACTATACAATATAAATATAGGCAACGACCCATAAACGATCCACTGCCGGTAATAGGCATCCGGGAATGGGGTACAGACCGCTATAAAGAACTGTTGCGTGCGATAGAATATTTGTGATAATCACCAAGTGCCAGGTGGATGTGAACTCGAGTAATAGTGAACTCGTTTTGAAGATGTGGTTGAATGTTAGATGTTGAAGAGTTAGAACATGATTACTCCTTCTTATCGTGCGAACGTGGATCCACGCGAGACATAAGTTTTTTATGGTCTCTGTAATTATGTATTCAATCGATTAAAATTTAGAAATAATGAAAGATTTTTAATGAATTCCAGTCTACTATTCTATAAAATGTCGTCAGCATTATGTATTATCCTTCTCATCGCTTAGCACTCGTCTACGTCCACTGCTGGGTATCACTGGGGTTCATAATATAATAACCGTGCTTGATAAATAATTACCTAATTATTACAAGTCACATGCATACCTACAAATTAACCCAGCAGTTTCATAATAACATTGACCTCTCATAATGCTAAAGAATACAGTCACGTGAGGAAAACTGCGGGCACAACTTACAGAGTACTCATTAAATTATGTTTTAAAAATGCTAGGTAAGTTTACGAAATCCCGATACTCCTTAGTGCCTGCCACATCTAAGTAAAAGCAATGTACAGTGTTGTGTGCGGCGGTTATTAGAAACTTAGCATCAAACCGGACAATGCCGGCTAACTGCAGCTCAACCAGTCTAAGTAGGTACTAACTTACTTTTTATACCGCATAGTTGAGAACTTAGGAGATTAATAACAAATTGAAAAGTTGGAGCTTCGATTTTTATATTTAAAGTTTCTTTACACGTCTCTTGGTTTAGAAGTGGGTTTTTATGTAGATGTTAAAGTTACAGGTTGCAAGTTGAGAACCTAGAATGAATATTGAAAGAAAAACAAACTGTCGGAGTATATCGATCTGATTATTGCTCTTCCACTGTAAGGTTGAATATCGCTTGCACGTTACAAACGAAAAGGTATATTGTCTATGTGACAGTTAGATAGTTTCAACCTTAGTGAAGATTCAATTTACTCGGAATTGTTGTCAAAAGAGATAAGTAATTACTAGGTCGATTATACATTGTTTTTTCGTTGAGCTGCATACAAAATAATAAAATTGAATTGTATATTTTTGTAATGTCTAAATAACAACATTTTACTAAATTCATTTGATATACGGAACTTGTGACAAAAAAAAATAATTGTTTGTCTTTCTGTCTGTCTATTTGTTCCAGCTAATTTCCGAAGTGGCTAAGCCGAGTCTGACAGGTACTGGTAGATAGCTGATGATATAATGAGCAACTTAGGCTACTTTTATTGTGGAAAAAGAATTAGGGTTCCGTGCAACAAAAATAAAACATCCGACATGCAAGCTAACGATTTCGCGGGAACAGCTAGTTTTAAAATATATACAAATAAACAGCCGCAAGAAAATGAAAACTCCATGAAATAAGGTTTTTTTGGGTTAAATACTCTATCTAGCCTTCTGCATCTTAATCCAGAGTCCTAACGAGTGCCTCTTGGAATGTCAGCTAGGGCTCTTGGTCATTAGACCAAGGCAGTTGCAAAGCTTAGATGCCTTGCATGATTTGCATAACATAACATAACACGACGGTTCTCCCAGGGAGAGGGAGGGGGAGGGGGAGGGGTTTGGCAGAGGTGTACCTAATAGCACACCCACACTTCGCAAGGTCACATGTAATAATGGTCCCACCAAGTGGGGACAAGTCCAGACGCCGTGCTGCTGCTGTGTTTCTGAACGAAAATCATATCAAAACGTTGCCCGACCTGCACCCTAATTGCGTAACACACTTTCAATCACAATCTGAAACATTTTGAAGGATTTATTGCTAATACATTGCTGCAAATGTTCGAAACATTTGTCTGCTCACCAACCCAGTAGTCGTGCTTGCGACCACTAGACCACCGAAGCAGTCGAATTATGATTTTGTTGAAACCAAATCACGTCATTTAAACCTGCTTTTTACCAATTTCACTACAAAATAAATAAAATCCCAATAAAAAAGCAAACGATCATGAATCCCGCTCGCTGTCAGCGATTCGTAACAATAAATACGTACGAGTATACGTCGACGTCGCGATACATTGCGCGTTATTTACGGCCGTAGTGTATGGGGCTCAGCTGCACCCAGCAATGGACGACTTTGCTACTGACAGCCTTTTAATAGAAGTGCTGTATAGTGATGTGGGAGACAAATTGTTCAGAAGAGGAATTAAATCAATTTGAGTGATCTTTTTTTGGAGTTTTGTGGAGAAATTGGTTAACAGAAACACACAAATGCGTAAGCCCGCCTCCCTATACTCTAACGGAGTCGTTCAATAAAAGGCTTATTTAGTACTAGCTGCGCCCCACAGTTTCACCCGCATAAGGCTCGATCGCGTAGGAATATCGGGACAAATTTCATCCAAATCCGTTCAGCCGTTTTAACGTGAAAGCGTAACAAACAAACATACAAGAAATCAAATCTAATCTTTTTATTATAATAAGTTACATTAAATTAGCTAGATTAGGTTTTTGATTATTTGTTTTATTATTTAACTAGTCTGATGATGACGCGCTTTCATCTCTCCAAGCTGAGGTTCTCTTATTTTCTATTATCTAAATATGAAAATAGCGTAGGTATATCTTATAATATTATGCAATCAACTTAAATTTCTACTAATATTATAAACGTGAAAGTTTGTATGCATGGATGGATGATTTTGAAAAAAAAAAAAAACAATTCCAAGCTTTTTTATTGTGTAAATAGAATATGAGAACCTACTTCAAACTTGATTCAATTTCTAACGTAGCTTGACCCATGAACCCAAATAGCTATCACCAGAGAGCTATAATTAGCACACTGTTCTCGCGACTGCATCATCAGCCTTTTCCCAACTATGTTCGGGTTGGTTTCCAGTCTAACAGGATGCAGCTGAATACCAGTATTTTACATAGAGTGCCTATATGACCTCCACAACCCAGTTACTGGGTAATACGATACCCCTTGGTAAGATTGGTTGCGAGACTTTCGGGCCACTAACGACCCGTAGCGACTTTTCTCGCGACTTCGACAGCAATAAAATATAAGAATAACATTGTTTATTCAAAAAAATTTGAAGCAACAATATCTACATAGTTCCTATATGTCAAAGTTGACAAAACCTTGATCTTACCTAAACATCGTGGGAAAGCTTACACGTGCCATATCACAGTTAAAATCACACCTCGAAGGCTCTATTCAAACCACTTCCTTCCCTCCGTTCCGCATAGAAAGAAAAACACGTGAAAATAAAAGAAAAAACAACGAATAAGCCACTCGACAGATCAAATGGTAACTGAAAGATTTTCCGATGCAGAGATGGAGAGGCGGCGATACAGATAAAAATATATTTTAAACAGCCGCTGAGTCGGCAGGGGCCAGTAAGCAGATAAGTTCAGAAGTTTATTGGCTTACTTTATGGGGCCCAGGCGGACAATTTCTGTCTTAGTCACCTGGGTGCAATAAAAAAACAACTGTGCAGGAGATCATTAATATATCTAATTAATCTATAATCAATTGAACCGTAAATTAGATAGTATATATCCCCTGTTGTTATACGATTGTAAAAAAACAATAATGAAATGGTTCAGATCCCTAACGTTTGACGAAACAGAAAATATTCTGACTAGGATTAGCTAAAAAAAAATGGGTACACTCACATACGTATATACACACACCCTCACTGTCACACTTACATACATACATACACAAACACACACTGAGAGCTGCTAAATGAAGGTATATTTTATTTTTACTTTTCTTTTTTCTTTCTTTTTTTTAAAAACCTTTTACGCCTCATCATTGTGTTAAGTTACCACTTATGGGAAGAGCGAGACAGCTCCGACACAAGTACTTGTACTTGTAACTTACTGGGGCTGCCTCAATTTATGTATGACACAATATTTAAGTTGAAATAAATATTTTTGCATTTTTTTTTTCGTATTTTGTATAATTCTTCTGTACGTGTGTTTGTCACCTAACTCCTCCTAAACGCCTGGACCGATTTGGATGAAATTTTGTGTGTATATTTCAATGGGTTCCTGGATAGTCTGAAAACACAATTGGACCCGGTGGGGCAGGACGATGTCTGCCGGGTCCGCCAGTAATATATAGATTTTGAGAAAGCTCATCGCCCTTATTCTAAATTATTTGTGCTCGGCGCAACGTCTGTTTCTTCCTTACTTCTCGATTAGTCGTCATGTTGGTAGTCCCCGCTTTCTAGCCATATCGTCCGTCTATCACACAGTCCATTCATCGTTTCTTTGGTTATACTTAATATGGAATACTGTTACAGTGATCCACATTAACATTCAAAGCTTTCTTAGCGATATTTTCTTTCTTCTTTTCCTCCGCACCCATACCATAACCACCGATGTTTTTTTTAAATCTGTAAGTTTTAGGGCTGATTTTTCAATCATTTGATAACTTTATTCAAGGAATTATTTTGAAATTTTAACATTTTTTTCTGACAAACATTGTCAAAAGTCAATTTTATTCATCGAATAAAAGTTATTGGGCTATGGAAGAATCAGCCCTTAATTTCACATTATTAAGTTGTACTTCTGCGTATTTTTATTCAGTCTTGTAAGAGTATGAATAGTGATCATTTTGCGTCGGGCCACTTTATGAATTAAAACACATCGTCGCTCAGCGACTCTATCAAAAGGAAGCTTGTTGAATAGGAGAGTTCTGTCGCGGCACAAGTTACGAAATATAGAGACTTTAATACGATATTTATTTTTTTGCTTTCGTTTGAAGTCTTTAAATTGAAATATTTCAGTTTTGGGAATTAAATTGAGTGGTTTGTGAAACATTTGAGCGGCAATTTCCGTATTTTAAGACATTCGCATTTTGCATTCTAATCTCAGCCTTAATATAATAAAAAAACCTGTAACTTCCCACATTTTGACATTGATTGTCAGCGACCAACTCGCTGAGGTTTTTTAGAAAGAAAGAAATGTGCGTTTATTGGCATTACAGCAAATTAAATACACCTTAAAACTATAAAACCGAAAAGAAAGATTAAAATGCCAAAAGCTCAGCATAATGTCAAATAAGATGAGATGTCGGTGATTTTAGTACGAGTATTGAATTGGTCTTTTCTTTTGAATTATGCATCGATGTTGCGACGGTTTCGGGGTAGCCCTAACAGTATTTTAGCTACACTGGCGGAGAAGGTTAATGAACCTTTTATTAGACTCTGGGCTGGCAGACATGTGCCTGCACATGTTCATGTAGCCAATTAGTGTATTTTTAAGTTATTGTTATTTGTTATTTACTAACAGAGGATAAGTTCATACTAACTCTATATGGATCCGCTGCACTGGGCTGAAATAAAAAGTTTGAATTTGAATTTAGTACTTAGGTATACGTCGGCTAAAAAGTGGTAATTTATATACCATTACAATTCCTGTCTTTTAATGACAATTAATAAGTGAGGGACGAATAATACAAGTTATGTCAAAAATATATGCAGCATACAGTTTTGCAAACAAATTGGTATTAGGTATTTATATATAAAGAATGATCTTTTATAAAGTCAACTAACAGTTAAGTTAATAATAAGGAGAACGTTTTGCCATCACCAGAAAGGCTCAGATTTAGGTCCAGTAAAGGGCCTCAGAGCCTGTTAAGTTACCGGCTCCCGAACTTTTAAAACACAAGCCGACAGAAATAACTATGTTACCTAGTACAACCGGTACCAAGGCCTTTAACAAAGAGCTCATCAACCACTAAACTTACTGCAACTCAACTTCAAAACCAGCATTACGTACAGAAAGAAGAAACTACATATATAATATATTCTCGAACATACACGTGCATTGACGTCACAAAGAAGAACGCATCAACGCCGCAGCAACTTGAGCCACCTTCACAGAAGATTCCATTTGCCGCAAGGTACCGCCCCCCCTACACCCCCACTTCACCCCCCTCTCGGTACAGACACGGTACATCGGTACACGTATGCTAATGCCGAATGCGATACTGCGCCGATATCGGGAAGGGTTCAGAAGATCGTAGACGTGATTTATTTATTGATCATAATCTGCCTCTAATGTTCCCACTGCTGGGACACAGGCCTTCTCTCTTCCATAGGGAGGGGGCTGTCATCTACAACGCAGGCCCAGTGCGTGTTGGTAGATGTCACATGTCTTCGAATTTCAGGTTCTAGGACATGCTGGTTTCCTCACGATGTTTTCCTTCACCGTTTTGAAAGCAGTGGTGATGAATGAATTTACACAAAGTAAAGCGCCTGTCTGGGTTCGAACCAACCAACCTACCACTTGTTAGTCGCGGCCGTTACCACTGGGCCACCTCGGCTCCCTGATGAAGGCTGCTTGCCATTGTTAGGCATTATTCGTTTGTCGTGATTAACAAAAGCCCGTCTAGCGATTACGTACATATATAAATACTAAAACTTACTACTCAATGTTAGTGGATGAAACTTGTAACTTTCCCACACACAGGAAAGTTAATAAAAACACTTTAGGTAAGTGCATGGGATGTTGTTCCACGTCGAGGCGAGTATAAACTATGCATCGATAACAACAAGCAAGTTTGACAGTCTGCGGAAGGCCTTACACTATGTTGAATTAGAATCAATCAGTCAATGGTCAATTATTTCGTGGTTTTGGGAGTGAAAAACAGTATTAATTTGTTTATGAAACAAAGAAATAAAATAATATTTTACATGGAGCGACTGCCTCTCTAACCTCCACAACCCGGATCTCCCGTGTTTCATCAAAAAAAAAAATCGACAACTTATCACGTCCCAAACAATTTTCCGCATAATTTCATTTGCCAAATTATTACTTAGCAAATAAACTCTTCACAAATAATTGTAACGCAAACCTAATGTTTGGCAAGTGAACGTTTAAACAATAACTTGCTTACCAACTATTACTTTTACCAATCGTAATGTAGTCAAATATTTCAGTTGGTATAACATATTTTACGCAAAATAAAATAAGCCAAATATTTAGTATCGTTAGTTTTCAATTTACCATTTATATTCAGTCAATTGCTTAGTCAATGATAAAATATTTACATATTTATGTCGGTTGCACAAAATATACAAATTCAATTACAATGTGTTTTGTTGGTTTGGTTTTACATTCAAAATATATTTCTGTTTGTCTGGTCACAGTTCTAACCTAACCTAACCTAGCTGTTTCGATTTAAAAAATATATTAGCGTGTTACGTTGCAAATAAAATTATAAGCTATACTATGGCAATTAAGTAATCTTCTTCTTCTTAATATATATAAATCTCGTGTCACAATGTTTGTCCTCAATGGACTCCTAAACCACTTAACCGATTATAATAAAATTCGCACAACATGTGCAGTTCGATCCAACTTGAGAGATAGGACAGTTTAAATCTCAAATTAAAGTCGCAATTTTAATTTATTGCTCATTATTTGTCTGTTATTATTTGACAGTCACAATTATACATTTGTTTTCCTCCTGTCATCCTGTCAAATACTGTGATTGACATTTATGCATGCGTTCAGAAATATATTTTGTGTAAACTATTTAAAAAGGGTGAATAAACTTTTGTCTGTATTTTTTTTAATCAATTAAAAAGGTTGAAAAGTGTATTAAGCCGATTTGAATAGAAGTTCCTCAAATATTTATGCGTGTGTTCAGAAATAATGACAAATGGTTAACATCGGTAGGAGTAGGGTAGAAGTAGGGTAGTAGTAGGGTAGGAGTAGGGTAGGAGTAGGGTAGGAGTAGGGTAGGAGTAGGGTAGGAGTAGGGTAGGAGGAGGGTAGGAGTAGGGTAGGAGCGGGGTAGGAGTAGGGTAGGAGTAGGGTAGGAGTAGGGTAGGAGTAGGGTAGGAGTAGGGTAGGAGTAGGGTAGGAGTAGGGTAGGAGTAGGGTAGGAGTAGGGTAGGAGTAGGGTAGGAGTAGGGTATGAGTAGGGTAGGAGTTGGGTAGGGTAGGGGGTAGGACACCACGCGAACGAAGTAGCGCCGGGCAGCTAGAAATAATTTATATGGCAAAACAACGTTTGCCGGGTCAGCTAGTATTATATAATTTTAAAATGGATTCTAACCTAACCTACAGTTCTGGCAGCAGTTCATTTGACTTGTTTCAAACCAATTCAAGTGCATAAACATAACAAAGTACGTAAATGATATCAAATAAAAGTGCAATTTTTTAATTATAACATTCCCAAAAAGTCTTATTTTTGTCTTTATATTTCTTTTCATAACAAATCATTTGACTAAATGTTTATTAGCTATAGGTCACTCCACCTAGTAGTAGCAACGAGTACACCACTCGCTCTGGTCGTCACGTCAGGTTTCCTGATTTTTATCGCCCTTGACGGTCTCTGGAGAGGGGTGATGTAGGTTTCACTCATACCACATATCAGAAATACGCCACTGGTAGCACTGTTTAAAAAAAGTCAACTTTCTATCATGGCCGTGACATACGTCTATTAATTTTATTGGGTAATTTGAATTAATAATATTTATATTGTGCTGTGACTATTGTGACTGTGAGTGCCTGTTATAATCTAAACTATTCTTCTTCTGACTGTTTCCTGTGTTGTGTGTGTGTTGCCCAATACAATTGTGAGTACAAGCAGACTTGACTATTATTCAACTGCCTATTGCACACCCTTATCAACTACTAAAGTCTAAAGATTGTTTGCTGTAATGAATCATTTGATTAAAGACCAAATGCCATAGTGACATTATCCTTGGTAATATTCTGCCGAGTAAAAATTTGGCCAAATGAAAATGTGCGTACTAAAAAATCATTTCAAATGTTGCATTGATACAAAAAAAGTTGCTAAAATTGGTTTGGATAATGAAATTTTGGTCATTTTTTTTGGCAAAACGGCAGTAACACGAGACAACGTGGCAAGACTGTAACACACACACACAACTGGAATGAATATGAGTAAAACTCCGCTAGTATAAGTCGCACAAACAGACTATGTTTCCATTCCATCTTTAACTATTTACTTAACGCCTACTTACTCCGTTAATTATAATAACTACCCAACTTGAAGCGACAACTTAGAAGCTCAGTATTGTTCCCAGGCGACTGACAACTTGTGACAACTTGTTACTGCTTGCTAACTAAGTGAATTGTGTCGCTTGCTGGAGTCGAGTCGTGTGCAAGAAACAATGTATCAATAACGCAAGTTTGTTAGTCTGTAACCAGCCTTATTGTAATGTACTTGCTTAGTTTGTGAGATTGGTTTTCGTTACTAATAATACAAAAAAAAAATAAAAAAATCTTTTTATTTCAGACATTGGTCCTTAATAATGTGTTGTGTTAAGTATTTGTATGAATGTTAATGGTGAATTTGGGATGTTAAAGGCACCATGCTTTGTAAACGCACACAATTTCCTCGTAGTTCCTTTGACAACATACGCTAACATGTTTTTTGAGTTCGAAGGGGTAAGGAGATATATTATCAAAAACATCCATATTTTGTGTTATATTATATTTAAGCCCCATGTAATAGAGGAAATTAAATATAATGTTTATTTATCTAAGTAGATCTTTTACAAGTTAATCTTTTGCTATAATTTTTAAATTCTAGCCTTTGGTTTTGTTATATATGTAATCACTGGTCACTTATTTCTGAGATTGCTGGTAAAATAAAAAATATAATTGGCGACTGTGTAAGACCGAGACTATTGTGATCTATAGTACTTCAGATATATTATACATAGAAGCTGTTGGTGTACCTTAATAAATAAAAATATTGCGTTGGTCAATATTATAAAAACTATATGGCATTTCCTAGTTGACTGATCCCTGAGAAGAAATACCGAAACAAACTCAGAGGTGATGGTCTCTTTTAAAGTCCAAATATTATATTGTTAGGATTTTATGTGAGTCTAACAATTCAGGACCACGTCTGGAAGAGCCTTTTGAAGAAAGAGCCATTGCAGCTTTGAGTTGACCTGTCCCAACAGACGGCATGCATGTATCAGTCATAAAGTTGTCAATAGGGTGAGCACCTACCACCACCTTGAAATACAGGCTTCTGCAGGAAATTTTCTTTTGAAATACCTTACCTTACCCTACTTTGCTTAACCTGGGCACCGAACCCAGGACTCGTCGCGCAGCTGTCATACAAGCGACCACTTAACCAACAAGGCTCACCTTTAAGCAGTTAATTAATGCCGTAATTACAGAAATAAATAAAAAGCTATAGTGTCTCGCGTGGATCCACGTTCGAGGGGTTAAACCAACTTCTAGATGATTAAATTATTTTATTACTAGGTCCACCTCTATTACTTCCTAGGTCTGCACCAGATTTTTCCGCTTATATAGTTCGGCGCAGCGATGCCGGTGGCGCTTAGTATCAGTAGCGATACCTCTGTCACTGTGTAGCGGTATCTACAACGCCACATGCGAACAATTCGTCATACTGACGTCACGCAAAATCCTACATCTCGCAAGCAGAGTTTACCGCGCAACTAGCTACATACAAACTTCCCGATATGATGTTTGTCTGCATCATCCCATTGGTGGGCAAAGGGCAATGATGGGTATTGCAAAAGTGTGCGGTCATAACTATGACAAATCGAATTTTAATACATTATAATACATTTGGGTGTTCATCCCTAGCGGTGGGCTATGAATGGACCAAAATATTATAGTGGATGTGTGTGACAGAAAACCGCAATCTGTTTCTAAAACAACAGGGTTTCATAAAACAACCTTGCCAACCATAACTTTTTATTCACTCACCCCCCATAACAACGCCACACAATTTCGTCAAAAGTACCAGGCGCACATAAGTGTTAGGACCTAAAATAATACATTTCGGGGTACATCATATTACGTTGTCCGCTACATAATAATATATGGACATGCTCATATTTGCATAGCGCTGGAATTTGAGCACGTTATTAAGGGACAGTAGTTTTGTTGGTAAGTGCTTTCTCTTATAAATTTTGGTTTGGTCATTGTTGTTCCTGGTTTGTGTTTGGTGGCAGGGACATCGACGCGCAGTCTGTTACCATCATTCAGAACATGATTCTAAACCAGCAGCGTCGATATTTTTGTCGCTTATTAAAAAAAAATGGGAGGGAGAGGGAGTGGCAACGGAATCCTACAGATGATTGCAGACAGACCAGATTCGGCAGCTGTGGGAAGGCTCATCAGGCTGCATGTCACCTGAGTATTTCATAATCTGTTTCAATTTAATTTTCATTTTACTCCATTTTAAATTATTTAATTTCATTTTAAATGTTTATTTATTTCAATGGCATCTAATTTATTTATTTTCAAACATTTATTTCGATTTTTTTATTTACTAACATAGTTTTAAGATAATGTAATTCTAACAAAATATGGAAATTGAAATAGTCTGAATTAAACGATTTTTTTTTGCGACGGATCCTGGGGTCGGTTACCAGGTCGGGCAAAGTGTCATTTTTTTCCATTCAAGGTTTTTCAGTAGCTGCAGACTGTATTTATGTCAAAAAAAAAAATGTCTAGTTGCTAATCAAATTGGTTCACCAACACGGGACTTTATGTAACATTATTTTGCAAAATGTGAATTTACTATACAAGCATGTGCCCCTTTGTAGAATATATAGAGCATTTTATGACAATTTGTACACCAATAAATTGCCCTTTAACACACGTACAGCAAGAAACAAAGAACAAAGAGCTCTAATATTTACCTGAGAAGAAAAAAAACTTTTCCCTGTAACATAAGTACGTATGTACGAGTATAAGAAGTCTAAACGTATTAGCGCCACTTTGTCTATGTCTCTATGTCACTTTTTGTTCTCATTAACACGAAACATGCTCTGTTATCTTGTTCCTCACGGTTGAAAGAAATGGTTGAGGTTTTGTGTTGCAAGGAGGTAAGTTTTTTTTAGTGTGAAATATTTGTCTTGTAGGAAATGTTTTTCGAGTTTAATAATGTTGTGTCTAATTTGAATTAACTACGAAAGAGGAACAAAGGAACAGTTACTATTCTATAGTTATTTAGTTATTAGAATAGCCATTCTTTATTTTCTATACAGTTGATTTTTATTGATTTTTATTGGGGGTAGGCAGAATTTGATGAACACTACCTGCTACGATCCTTAATGTTCATATACACGTGCTGTCGTGGACGCGTCGACTGCAACGTGCCGCTCGTGTATATGAGCACTTACATACTCCTTTTGCTTGGTTTACGTCCACACACCTGGTCACACACGCACTCCGGTCATAACATGACCCTTCTGAAGAATGTCACCAATATGTTCGCTGTAATAGGTCCTCCTAGTGCGTCCTCGGCGTAGGGCGTATTGATATTTTCAAGAATTAAAGTAACAATAAAAGGCTTATATTGACGACGTACTACATGATCTGCAAAAATCGAATAAATCGAAAAAAATCAAGTTGAATGGCGCGTAATAGGAGAGAGGCCTATGTCCAGCAGTGGACTGCTACAGGGTGATGATGATGATAACCCGGGGATCCAACCCAGAAATACCAACTCAGTGGTCGCGTTTGCGGCCAACGAAGCTGTCAATAATACATTGTCAACTGTAGCTCAAATCTATCCACATAATTCAGCATTTCTTTACAATACCTACCTACCTTTAGGTATATACCAAGGCCCACCATATTTTCTATATCTATTCATCCAACCCATTTGATACCCTAAAAACACATGTTATCCTCAGTCATCTCCAAAAATATATCAATTCAAATATGCGAGGCTGGTGTGCCACCGCATCCGCTCGCGATAAAATATCGGTGCGCTGCGTAATTTAAATGTCGTTCAATATTTTATGAGTGACGTATCAACTAGTTTATGAGTGATCCCCCTTGTTGTCGCAAATCTCTCGCGGGTTATAGCGTGGGGCGGGGTCAGAGGGTTAGCGGGCTTAGGAATGCATAGGTTCATGAACATGCTGACATACCACCAGCCAGCAGAACTCTACGCATCGGTAATCAGCATTCATCTTTTATGGTAATCGGCATTATTAAAGGGGCAAATGCCGATTCGAATACATGCAATCAGTAAAATTATAATGTATATTTCGCAGCCAACTAGCTTAATCAGTCATTCAGTTAACTGCCTAGCCTCCGAAGGCTGGTCTCCGCTGAGATTGGTCGCCACGACCAAAAGCCGGTCTGGAGGACTTTATTTATTTATTGCAGGGTGGTAACATCAGGCAATTAATCAGATAGTTCCATCGCTTACAACATTAATGCGATGTTTAACGGCCTGTACTTTCATATGCATCATGATGATGAGCATGAAGTATCGTAATAAATATCTCTATCTCTGTCACTCGCGCCGCACCCCAAACTACACGCGTCTCGTTTCCGCGCTGTCATACCGTATTCATTGGATTTAGACATGCAGCATTATGCCACCACATATACACACAGTTTCGTTGTTTTATACGCACTACATAAAACTGATGTAGTCTTATGACAACAGATAAAACCTGTTGTTTGCACCTGACTGTTGGAGACAGTCGAAGAAAACAACAATGATTCGTTGTTGGGGCGGAGGATCGATGTTGAAAACGAGCCTTTTTCAAGATGAAATCTTTTTCATTTTACCTACTCACTTAAAAATGCTGAAATTAAAGATAATGAGAGTATTTGACTGTGCTAAGAAATTATTTTATGTAACAACTAGGTATGCCCGCGACTTTGTTGGCGTGTATGTCGGAAAATAAATTGGATTTTATGGATTTTATTTTTTTTGTGCGGAAACCTCATTATGTTTTCTAAAATAAAAGTAGCCTACGTTACTCCTTATAACATTAGCTATCTTCCAGTAAAGTTACGTCAAAATCGGTCCAGTCGTTTCGGAGATTACCCGTAATAAACAGACAGACAAAAAAAATGTTTTTTTTAAAGTACCGTATATACTTTCCTATGCATATAACAAAAAAACTGTTATTTTGACAGAGACAAAGAAGACACTTCAATCTGGGGGCACGGTAGTGCCCCCGCCAAGACGAGCCAAGCGAAGCGCAAGGACACTACCTACCTTTTCTCGAAGCACTTCGTCGTATTTTTGAACCTTCTTAACTTGGGTTTGAATTATACCAGATAAACAAAATTTTCGGGATATAATGTCAGTGGTTGACTTATTAAACCTATAAAGTTTTAATTGCATAGCTCTTATACTTTAGATTTTATTGATATCTAAAATACCCCGATTTCGTCACTGATTCACTGACTCACTGATGATCATCCATATTCTTAAGGTTCTTCCGGAAGTCCTAGAAAGCAGAAATTTGGTATGTAAGATAGTAATATTACACAAACAACAAAAAAATCTTAAAACTAGAAACTTTTACCCCCCCCAACCCCTTAAACTAGGGGGTTAAAGTTTGTATGAGACTTCCGTAAATTTCAATCAATCAATCTATCATTAAATTTATTTTGTTAAACACTAGATACTAGAGGACTAGGACTACTTGATACTAGAGGTCTGAAAATTTATATAGGGGGGGGGGGGGGTTATATTTATTTACAAATAACAAGATATGTATTTCAGGATTTTTAGTAAATCATCCCCTACTCTTTAAATTAAGGAATCATTTGTTTCGATTTTCCCAAACAATACAAACTTAAAATTCCCATAGTTTGTATGGGAATTTTAAGTTTGTATTGTTTTTATTGTTTAATTTCATGCTTGAGATCTGAAAATTATACAAGTACAATCTTCTTACAAATTAAGACATAATTTAAAAAAAACATCCCTCAAACCCTTACATTATGGGATAAAAGTGTATAATAATATGGTTTCAGAATATCAGAATCATAAGCAACTTACAAAAAGAAATGAAATCCCACAAAAACATTTCATGTTAAATTTATGTTGCCAAGAGGAGACCATGTAGCTCGCACTGTCAAAATTTAACATGAAATGTTTTTGTGGGATTTTATTTATTCGTAGGTATCCATAATAAAAATACAGTAGTCGCAAGTTTTAAATATCGTACACGAGTTTTTTAACTGGATTTTTCCCTGTCATACTGTTTTCGCTTCCCTTTTTTGCCACGAGCAAGAAGAATTTCATAACAATTTTTCCTTTATCCCCATATAAACTGTTTAAAAACCCAAAATCTACGTTCCCGTGTCCGGACAATCACGGCGCGTGTATGAAACATTCACGGGATCCCGGGAAGCGGTCCCGGGCCGGAATAATTGATGCACCCAGCACTACAACAAAGAATAATAGGTAAATATTTTAGGAGGCGTTTTGTAAGGCCACTGCCACGATACAGGAAACTGAATGTAGTAGGTCTGTTCGCATTAGTTTGGTGGGGCTCAGAGAGGGTTGTTTTGAGTTTCAGCTTCATAAATGATGATGTGTTTTGCTTTAACGATTAAAGCTTTCTAGAGGACGCCTCTTAATCAATCAAAAACCACACTTGGGCGACAAGGCCAATTTGGGGACAATGTCCTTTCTTTGGTATTGTTCGTCGAATCGTTGAGCTCCTTTAGTTTTGAGTTGAGCTGCACGATTTCTGACAAATTCGTGCACTGACTGGTCAGGTCCTCTCAATATACCCATATTGAGAGGACCTGTTCTTGTGTTGGTTCTTTCCTCAAAAGACCATCTCAGACATCGATCTACATGGTCTTCATATTGAAGAAGAACTAAACTTTAAAAGAGACTGTGACCTCTGAGTTTGTTTCGGCCTTTCTTCTCAGACTAGTCAGATAGGAAACGCCGACCTCATCTAGTTTTAAAATATGATTGACGTGTAAAAGTGTTTGTACAAACCTACTTACAAAATAAAATCATTTATCATTTAAGGTAACCTAACGGTGTAGTTTGCCCATTCTTCTACATAAAAAAACTACCTTTTGGACCAGAATCAATTCTATTTTATTATAAATTTTTACGTACAAAAGTGCCTTTTATGTATTCCATGCCTATTTGAAAAAAAATGCTTTTAATTTAAAGGGCTTTCCATAAGTTTCGTCACAAAAACAAAATATTATAGTCTACCATTTTTATCAAGTTTCTGGTTTGCATTTTGCTGATTGTCATTCTCCAGTTTACGGTTTATGAATGTATTCGCTGATTTTATCACTCTATTGACATTTCGGCTAACAGAACATTACATTTTCTATTCTTTTTTGAACATACCCCTATTGAAATCCAATTATTTCGCGAAGCAGCCATTCGGCGCCGTTCACGACCTCGTCTGGTCCGACTGCGCTGGCCGGTCACACCCGATCTGCACTTAGTGGCCGCTGTGCTGTTAGCTAGTATACGAGTATTTGATTCACTCGCGCGCCAAACCGCTCGTCACCTGTTTTTGTCGCGCGAGCAACACGCACCATACCGTCGCTCCTCAAGTCGCGTCACGGTGACTCGTGGCATGTTCTAAGCAACTTCTTTTATTTTCTCCGCAATCGCTGTCACAAGACACGTGTAACTTGCAAGTACAGTTCGTGGCCTGGGGGTACTGAGTGAGCTTGGACAAAAACGTTTTATGGAGTTAGTTTTCTGCACTCTCCTGTTCAGTGACTCTGCTTACCCTTTGTGCATTTCAATGGAGATTAAATGGAGCTCATAACAGCAGGGTTTTACGATGATGTGTATGAGAGGAGGCTGATGATTGTTTCTCTGATAGTAAGTGAAGACCTGCCTGGAGGGTACAGATGCTTTGAATTTTGATCACGTTTATACGAAAGATGAATGATTTATATAATCATCCTATAACGTTCCCACTGCTGGGATACAGGCCTCCCTCTCTCTGAGAGGAAATGGGCCGTAATCTACCACACGGGCCTAGTGCGGTTTGGTAGATGTCACATGTCTTCGAATTTTTAGTTCTAGGACATGCAGGTATCCTCACGATGTTTTCCTTCACCGTTTTGATAGCTGTAGTGATATAATAAGTTACACAAAGTAAAGCGCCTGTCTGGTTTCGAACCTACGATCTACAACTTGTAAGTTAAGGCTGTTACCACTGCTTCTCCTGAATGATTTGTGAAGTGTATTTGTGCTAATTTTGTCGGTTAAAACATAAACTTAAATAATTACGTTAAGAACACCAGAGAAACTCGTTTTGATTATTTTTGAAAATTTCAAAATTGTCGCTTTTCATCTTTTGTGACGTAATATTTAGCAGGAATGGTAACCTCGATATTACATACAAAATCTATCCGCCAAATTTTCAGAATAAACAGTTTAAAAAAACGATCACACGAAAAATGAACTTAATTTAATATAACCTTATAAGGCTTGAACCCCATACTATAGCAAAAAAAAAAAACAAATTTCAATAACTCGAATGTCCAAAAGGAGAATTAACCATAGCGACTATAAGGGTGTGGTTATACCAACTTACATTGCATAATATTCTGGATACGACAACATTCAGCAATTTACGGCGAAATGAGGAAAATGTCGTGAGGAGAGTTTTGAGTATGAATGTCAATGGCTATAAGAGTAGAGGAAGACCAAAGAAACAATGGATGGAATGTGTGAATTATGATATGGTTAGAAAGGGGGTGACTGCCGAGATGACAACTAATAGAGAAGTATGGCAGAAAAAGACATGGTGCGCCGACCACAAATAAATGGGGTTAGGTAGGAGTATGATGACTGTGTCCATTCGCTTGTTTTGTACTTGTCTTAGTTATACAGGCCAACCTATTAAAAGCGATACAATATTGCAATACCATAGATATTAAGTTATATGTGCAATCCACGCCGCAGTGTACAGCGATTTGAAGTAGGGGCAATAACTTTCCAGTCGCCACCCGGTGGCAACTGGAAAGGAGAATGAACAAAAGTGGTCCAAATAATCATCACTAACGAGACCTATGTTGACTTATAGTCCACTAAATAGAGAGTAACTTTCAGTATGAGATAAAAAAAAAGATAAACCTTCAGTAAAAAGTTACGACTATATGAAAAATAATAATATTTTAATTTTTTTACTTCACTATTTATTCAGGGAGATTATATATATTATTAAATATTTTGTCGTATTATATACTTGTATATAGTATATATTAATGTTAGTTCGATAAAATGTAAATAAAAATATGGGAGATTATATCAGTTTTATGTTACACTGTAAGACACGATTAAAACTATTTTGTAGCATTCTTGTGTTTTTTTCTTCCGGGCCTTTGATCAAAGTCTATTTCAGCGAGAATCATGGGACACCAAGCGGCATGACACGACATGCGTAGATTAGTTCAAAATGTGTGATGGACAGAATTATATTAAGATATTTTTCGCATAAAAATGTAAAAAAAACATGACTTCACTCAGTACTCTTATAACTTTTTACAGACTGCATATTTTTGGATGCGGTCTGGTTATAATGAATCAGCATTTAGTAGACTATTTTATTACATAGGTCTCGTTAATGATGGCATTTGACATTTTTTTTTTTTTTTTTGATGGCATTGACATTTGCACCAAGCTCCATACATTTTGGGTCATTCTCCTTTTATTCCCGACTGCCACCTGGTCGTCTTTTCTATGAAGGGTCTACAATCATGTGCTGAATTCCAGGTTACAGTTTGCACGTCGATGTCCCAGTCGCCCTGTATGTATGTACCGCAGTTGATTGCTTAAAACATTTCTTACCCTTATCCCAATTTATTTATGTTCGGCGCAACATGTCTTTTTCATCCATACTTCTCTATTAGTCGTCATCTCGGGAGGCACCCTCTTTCTAACCATATTATCATCATTCACACGGCCCATCCATCGTTTCTTTGTTCTTCCCCTACTCTTAAAGCCATCGACATTCTTCCTAAAATCTTTCCTCCCAACATTTTCCTCATTCCTCCGTATCACATGCACATACGATGACAACTGATTTCCACACAATGTTGTTGAAAATAAAGAAAATATAATATGCAAAGTATTTATATACTTTGCTGTTTTTTTTAACAATTTGGGTATTACCTTAACAATCTAAGCAATTCAGGTAGTACTACACTAGATTCGCGTACAGGTTAATCGATCAGGTTAAGCTACGCTTGTCGTGGTTAGTCTGAGGATGGGTGACCATCTCATCTTTACATACCGAGACCCCTCCGTACCTTGGAAATCACGTTAAGCCATTGGTCTCGGCTGTCATTCATGGATCTTTGACAGTCGTTACGGGTAGTCAGAAGCCTGAAAGTCTGACAACCAGTCTTAC
Source organism: Apamea crenata (assembly GCA_949629185.1). NCBI lineage: Eukaryota > Metazoa > Arthropoda > Insecta > Lepidoptera > Noctuidae > Apamea > Apamea crenata. The sequence goes on from OX451377.1 coordinate 671,070, forward strand.
GAAGGTATAGAGGTCAGATAGGCAGTCGCTCCATGTAAAATACTGGTATTCAGCTACATTCGGTTAGAGTGGAAGCTGACACCCAACATAGTTGGGAAAACACTAGGCAGATGATGACTAAACTATGTAGATTGCTCCACTGACTCCAGCAACTAATGCCGATCAATAATTACAGGCCAACGATCCCATGTAAACACAGCTTTAGAGGGGTTGATGAGAGACGAGGGCCCGGGGGGGGGGGGGTAACGAATCTCCGCTGGCCATATGGGGCTCGGACTTTGAATATTGCATGTACATACGTACTACAGTATGTTTGGCTAAACTGTGGACCGGAATTTGGGTATAAAAATATTGGTGGGAATGGTTACGAGCTGCGTAGCTGGTAGGGTGATTATGAGCGGAATATTTTGTTCTTTTAGAAAGTATAGTGGTTTTCGAGGCACGAGGGGTCTTGGTTTGTAAAGATGGTCACCCATCCACGGACCAACCGCGATAAGCGTAGCTTAACCTGATCAATCGACACAGGCGGCTGTTATTACTAAGCCACAAGCCTATAGGACCTAGTTCCGCCTAAATTAGAACTAAAAGTAAACATAATGACAATCAACAAGAATTTCAGTCTAATTTAGTCAGTTAACGAATAATTGAAGCCAAATTAGGCTCTTCTCCATACGAAATGACTAATTTGAACCATGCGCCAAGTGTGGCTGTGTCGCAGCAGGAGTAGGCCGTAATCCACCACGCGGGCCCAGTGCGGGTTGGTAGATGTCAGACATCTTCGGATTTTTTGTTTGTAGGACATGCCGGTTTCCTCACGATGTTATCCTTCACCGTTTTGAGAGAAGTGGTGATGAAATAATTTACACAAAGTAAAGCGCCTGACTGGGTCGCCTACGGTCTTTTTTTTTAGTGGGAAATCATCAAATGACGTCTCCTGCTCTGGGCGGAGTGGAAGGGCGTGTCAGACTTTTACTGACTAAAACCCAACCGTGTTCCTTCAGTTGCCTGTGCCAGGGGGCCACGATATCTCTTTCGAACAACCCGCGGCCCTGGCAGACCCGCGGCCCTGGCGGACCCACGGCCCTGGCAGACCCGCGGCCCTGACAGACCCGCGGCCCTGCCAGGTCGCCTACGGCCTACAACTCGTAAGTCGCGGCCGTTTCCACTTGGCCACCACTGCTATGTATTTTATTTTCATTTTGAGTATTTTTGTTGGTTGATTAAACCATCTATGAAAAAACATAAGCCTTCCTTTTGGGTTTGCCGTAGTCGGGTAATAAAATCAACTATGATCATGATAAGGAGCTCACGGGTAGTGTGCACTTAAAGATAGTTGAATACAATAATAAAAAGTTATAGTGTCTATAAATAGTGCAGACAATAAAAAGGGGGACAATAAACTATGTTTATCAAGATAAATATTAGTATTGCAACTGGTACACTTCTTTATCACCACACCGTTGCTGAGCCCAGCTATAAATCAATATTTCCAGTCGCTATGCTTGGAAATATTATTGGTGATCGCAGACGCAATAAAGTGCAGTATTTCAGTTGTGTTATATTATTTTTGAGAAATAAGGAAGATGCTTGTTAAACCTGAAGGAACATTCATCTAAAGTCAAAGTAAAAGCATTTATTCAAAAGTGCGTTACGGTGCATGCGTAAATTACAATAAAATAGAATTGATTCTAGTCGCGCCTTCCAAATGGTAGTTTTCGTATGGAGAAGAATGGGCAAGAAACTCTACCGTTACTCTTTTAAAATGTCTAAATGTCTGTCAATGTCTAATAAAATCTATATACATATATTTTATAAATTAAAGTCGCTTTTAGTATAATTATGTCTGTGAGTCCGCCTTCTTCTAAACAACGCAAGAGTTTTTGACGTGGTTTCCACCATAATTTATAATATGTACATATTAGAGTTGACTGGTACAAAATGCCTCGGGTATTAAGTCCACCTTTGTACAGTATTTTTTTACTTGTTTATAAAGTTTTAATAAATAAATGTAACTTATAATTAGCGCAGAAATTTCAATTTTTAACGTGTAGCCATTGGACCCGGGCGAAGCAAGGGCGGGTCACTATATAAAATTCAAAGTCCTGACTGACTGACTGACTGATACATCAACGCACAGCCTAAACCGCTGGTCCTAGAGACATGAAATTTGGAAGGTTTGTTCTTCGTGAAGAGTAGGTATCCATTAAGAACGGGTTTTTCGAAATTCCACCCCTAAGAGGGTGAAATGGGGTGATTTTGTTTGTATGGAAAATCTTATTCCTTGAGTTAATAACCTTGAAACCTGGCACCAATACTAATCTAAGTAAATTATGAAGTTTGCCAAAAGGGGATTGAGGGGTTTCAAAGTTTGTATGGAAGAATTTTAGCGCGCGGTCCGATTGACTCGAAACTCAGTATTAATACTTTTGACAGAAAATAATTAATAATAAGTGAGTAAAGTTGTCGAAAATTGACCCCTAACGGGGCAAAATGGGGTAAATCGATTTTTTATGGAGTATTTGAACTTGAAACTGTATGTTACATTTTCACGCCTAAACCACTGAACTTCTGATTTGGCAAAGAGATAGATGGCATCCTGCGGAAGGACATACTCTTTATCTTCGTAGCACGTTCCCATGGGATAATTTCCGATACCCACGCGGGCGAAGCCGCGGGCAGAAGCTTGTTAAAATATAATAATAATCACAACGTTTCATAAAAAGGTTGGTGATCTCGATACTGTGTTACATTTAGGGTAAAAAAATACCCTAATGAGACTCACTTGATTGCAATAATTTTGATATACGCCTTGGCAAGAAAACAACTGCCAGTTCCAAATTCAAAAACAGCAGCCATTTTCCCAACAAATCATGACAGCATCTTCAAATTAAACTCTCAAACTACCTTCATAGAAAAAGCTCGCATCAGCACAAACTAAGCGATTCCGGCATTAAGTCGGAGCTCCGAATGCTCGGGACTGTGGAACAGTGGCGGTATTCGAACAGTAAAAATGTAGCGTCATGCATTATGCATTCACTGCGGTGCGTCGGCTAAACGCGGCTGACTGTCACACTGAAATAGAACGTGGAGAACGAATTGTGTTGGTTACAGTTTTGTCATAATGATAATAGGTATGAATTATTGTATTTATTTATTAAATAATGCCAGCGTAAAAAGCAGCATATTAAAACCGCACGATTTTTACAACTTGACAAATCATCGATATTACTTTATTATAATTATGTAAGTTTGGTATTAATAAAAGAGTCAAAAATAATTATACACATAAAACATTCCGTTCTTTTTTTAACGTTCCGTTCACTGTCATAAAAAAAGCCGCTTAAAAATTCGTTGCATAGTTTACATAGAAGAATAACACGGTGACACAGATAGTAACGAAAAGTGACTTTATAATTTAAAAGAAGTATGGATATAGATGGTGCATTAAAGTACACAACCACATAATAACGGTTATTTGTGAAGAAGACTTTGTACGAAATTCAAATGATTGGCAACACCACATTGGAAGTTTTGACATTACGCCCAAGGTTCATGATTATAAAGACACTCATGGTCATTTCTGAGCGCAATTCCTAAAATTGATTGATTGATTAGCGTTATAAGGCAAATACATATTGATTCAGTATTTTATTTTGTGATTAAGTCGCGGTATATCCTCTAAAAAATACTGTTCTGAGGTTTATTTAACCAAAGAACCCTACTACTAACACAACTACTACTGCAAACACAATACCTTATAAATATATCTCTACGAAACGTCTTCACTCGTCGAGATACACAGACACATTTCGGTGTAACATCCGCCCCTAGAGTTGCTCTAATGAAATTGTCCATAAATCTCGAATATTGGACTGGCGACATGCCTAACTATGGTGTTCCCCTCACCCCCACCCCCCTCTTGTTACTGGGGACTCAAAGCGCTCCACTTTCTTACGATATATGTCGCGAACCTACATAAATGTTGTTTTCCCGAATCTTTAGCTGCGTTATGGGGGATGTTATGGCGAATATGCCCGTTATTCGGATTCAGTAAATATTTCCGGGTTATTTGAGGAACGGATTAGAATGAAATTGATTACTTTATTGGAGTGGGGTCGATTTGCGTAATGTAATTGTTTTTGGAAGGAGTCTGGTGTTGTAAATTGATGATAGGATTTGTTTGAATCAACACTAGAAACAACTATAATTTTAAGTCAGAACTCAGAAGAATAATTTGAGCGTTTTTCATGAAAGCATATTTATATTTATTTGCTATGAATATAATGAATACACACATACAGTAGGGGGTCATTAATTCATAATCATCTTAAGGACTGTATTGCTGTGAACACGCGGTAACGGCCGTACCTACGTCTGTGTGTAATGACAAGCGGAGTTTTGGGGCACGTCTACACACATGGCAAAAAAAAACAAAATACTATACTCTCATCTCTCAAAATACAGTGCTATGTGGTGAATCCTGGAAGATACTACAAGTGATGTATCAACACAGAACGCTCACCTCATAATTCGCACACTGGCTGGTGTCGAACGAAACAAAAGACATACCGTCGCATTTGCACACAGGCTACGTAATTACTGGTTGGTTCACACCATTGCTAAAATTGAAATCGTTACATCAAGTACCGATAGCTGAGTAGTCTTACCACGGTAATATTATCTTACCGTGGTCTTACGTATTGGTTTATCGAACACGTATGTAGGTCTGGGTTCCAATCTCGAGTTGGGACTTTTATTTTTCTTTTCCAACAAACATCTTTATCGGTTATTTTGTTATTCGTTTTTATAGATTAATAAACAAGAATAATAATGTAATAATTATTTTATTTTCATTATTATAATTATTATTATTGTAATACGGGGTTAAAAATAAAAATGTTTTAAAAGTGATTTGATGACCACTCGTTTCATATTCACTGACTAGCTGGGGCCTTCCACTTCGCTTTCGACTGGCAGGGCTGTTCCTGATATCTTTTGACCCTCCGACTCACAGTAGGTATTTCTCTAAAACAAAAAAAGAGTACTGTTAGGCTACTAGCAAAATACGAATATTACCAATTTAAAACAATATTATTTTGTAAATAGAAATATTACATATTAGGTACTTAATGTTAAATTTTATATTCATCATTAATTTTTATTTCTTCTATTTAGGCTTTATGATAAATATAAACCGTTTAAAAAAATAACCAAAAGGATCAGCAGTTATACTTTAATTAGAAAAAAACGACAAAATAATTAAATCATAATACTCACACTCAGTCCGGTTTCATCAAATATCTGTGATATAATAATTATTAAGTCCACTTTTACGCCGCGCGTTAATACTATGCTTTTATCTCAATATTTAAATTTCCTTGCATTTCAAAATGAACTACAACACCGCTAATAGATTAAACACACGTCACTAACCTACAATAACAACCAACCAAAACAAATAACGTTCTACATAATATGTAGTCGCGGTGAATGAGTCGTAAGTTAACTGCACCTGTCTACCTTATAATTTATTTATTTCGATTTCTGTGGGTATAATCATAAAGTTTAACGAATTATGTGAACAAGGCGAACATGATACGGAACTATAATCAATAGCGTGTTTATTCAAGTAGGTAATTTTAAAAACATTTTTAAAAATTATCACCGCGCTTGAGATTCGAACCCGCGGCTCGCTACGAATTAACGTGATTACCGACGTATGATAACCGCAAGGCACGGTAATATTAATATTATCATGCCATTTAACCTAATGGTTAAATTTATGAACTACAATCAGTTGCAAACGAATGTGAGAGTGTGTGTCTATAGTATAGAAATTACTCATTAGAAGAAGGTCGTAAGTTAAACAGAAGTGTCAATCTATTGCTTCGTGACAATGCACTCAACTTTTGACCGTTATTGTACATACATGTAATCTTGCCTTCTTCCCATGAGGGTAAGCAGAAACCAAAAAACCACCTGTTACGATCCTTACATTCTCATTTTGCTTCGTATACGGCCATACACGCAAGCGAATAGAAGGAAAGCCTCTAATAGATATAGCTACTAAACACAGTTGGTAACTTAATGGAACATAACGTATTGGAAGAAACAAACCAATGGTAATTTTGACCGAAGCTAAAGTTAAGAAACCAAGACGTAATAACACTATCCTCAAATAAAAATACCACCACCAAAACCTCATCCTACGGCGCATACCATCACATAACATACATTTTACTCTACCCTAAATTCCCCAGAACCTACTAACGAAAGCTCATAAGAGCAAGTCCAGACCATGATGGGCCAGTCCCATCCAATCATAGCCAGCCATAGACTGTATCGCGACGCCGCGCCAAAGGAATCTTATACCGTACAGTTGAATAAAAAGATTAGTATACAGGTCGGAACACGAAATAAAGACCATAGCAAAAAGTCATATAAACACATGGACTAGGAAAGCAATAAACAGTACAGAATGGATATAAATGGAGGAAGCCTTTACTAAAGTTGGGCAATCAGACCAAGTTGTCAGTTCCATCGACTCACCAAAATCGTCAAATATAAGAGTTAAATCAATGTAAAAATCTGTGTCTGAATAAAAGCTTATAAAATATTAGTATACAGGTGAATAACTAGCAACTTGTTTAAACAATGATGTGAGTATGTTGTGTCATCATTATCATTAACTGTGGCAGTCCACAGCTAGATATTATAGGTCTCCCCAACGACACGCCATTTACCTCGATCCTCGGCTATTCTCATTCAGCTTCTAACAGCCTGGATTGTATGATTGCTCCACCTATCCTCGGGGCTTCCTACCTTACGTTTGCCGATACCTAGTCTTCATTCAGGAACACGTCAAACCCCAACCAAACAGTCATCGGTTCTATAGCTAATATAGCTGGGCCGTTGCCACTTCAGCTTGCTTTTGCTTGGTTAAAACCTGGTATACTTACTGTGTGGTTAAGACATCCCTAAATGTGTGATGTGAAAGCCTAAAAAAATACTACACACAATGAAAATGGAATGATGTATTTTTTAGCCTGTATACCTAACTCTTTAGTGGCCTATACTTGTTTGCCAGATTGTAGTGGATCTTGGAGGGAGAAAACTTGGTTGATGTGGTGTTGGATACTTATGGGAATAGAAAGAAAAGAAGAAAGAAAACTAAATATTTAACACAGACTAAAAAGCACACAATATAATATACACCAGATAAAAATAAATAAAAAAGTAAAAAGTCTGACGTAAGAAATTAGCAGGAAAGTGTGCTTCACGGCTGCGTCAAAAAGGCCCAGTTCAGCAAAAATGACAGCCTGACGCTGGTTTTAACTGGATCTGTCTGTGAGGAGGAATGATCTGTGCACATAGTTGTTGGAGATTTGGGAATGGATGGCAGTGATTAATAACAAAGCATTATATGACTAATTATGATGACCTAGGCAGAACAAACACGAAAATTACAAAAACTTTTTAACCAGAATGCTTGACCACGGCATCAAAATTCCTTCCAAAGAAGAGTTCCCCGGTCAGATTACTTTTTCAAATCAGGCGCAGATTTATGTTCTACGTGTAGTGTGAATATTTCATGCCATGGAGCCGTACTTGGCACAAAACCTGGCATTAATACGGAGAAAACCTCGATTTATACTTCCTTGCTGAGGAACCCTAGGGGTTTGGTGGTTGAACTTTGTAGGCTAGGCTTGTATCTCATAATGTGGGTACTAAATGGTGTTATTTTTCGTGATGAACTTTGTTACCAACTGGAAAACACCTATGAAAAATCTCACATCATAAAAAGTGACAATAATGTAAATAAAAGTCCTTTTAATTTTTTTTCCCTGAATTAACCTTCGTTAAGAATAAATATTTTACATTTCATTATAATAAATTATCAACTCAATTTGTCTGTAAGGTCGACACGGTATACCCTCGGTATCAGTACATAAGACGGCGGGGCAATTGCGTAACACACTAACAGTAGGAATGGCTTTAATTTTGACAGTTCAACAACATTCATTGCGTTAATTACGTTGCGGAGTGGACAGTCATCATTAAAAAAAAAAACAGCAACCAAAAACATTTTTTTCGTGATCAAATTATCCAGCATCTTCGAACACCACATCCGACTCTTCCCACATCCCATGCTCACTCGTCCTGCTTGCAGCTGTCAATGTGTCCCAGTCCCCCCCCCCTTCATCCCCCTCTGTCCTGAACCTCTCATAGTGTCCTCGTTACTGTCTGAAGGGACTTAAATACAAGTTTACAACGCCGCCGAGCTGTTGCACACAGAAATATACTATTTTATTTTATCTAGCTACCTTTTAGTTCTCGTGTTTAGATGTCTTGAGTGTCTTTTAAGAGAATTTCTCGAAGACGTAATGGAGGAAATTCTTACCGTATATTTCTGGTACTCGTGAAATATATTACAGGCAAGCCATCGTTGACGGACTGCCAAAGGAGCATGAAGATTGGTATAGCCGACCTCGTAATTGATTTATCATTATTGGTTGAGCAGGACACGTGGCAAGGCGCAGTGATGACAGGTGGATTAAGACTGTGACAGAGTGGCGTCCAAGGACTGCAAAACGAGCGACCGGCGACGAGATATGCAGACGACATTGTTGCCATCGCGGGCAAAACCTGGATGAGGCTGGCACAGGAGCGTGGGGTTTGGCACAAGACAAGAGAGGCCTGTGCCATACCTTCATATGCTATGGGCTATGCAGCTAAAAGTGTATCAATGAAGAAACTTAAAAGACAAAGCTACGAACAAAACTGTTTATTTTGCACTGTGCCAATCGATAGTAACTTATGGTATCTCTGCCTGGGGTGGTGCTAGAAAAAGTACTCTTATAAAAAAAGTAAGGGCTCATAGATGTATTCTAAAAGTGATTAATTAAAAAAAAAAATTAATATCCTACAACTGCATTGTACAAAGAGCTTGAAGTCCTAAATATTCGCCAACTCTTTAATAAAAAAATAGTCCTGAGACAAACTTTCTACGAAAAACCTGTTACCAACTCTCTCAGAAGAATGCATGAGGTATATGACGTCCCAGTATGCAAAACCACTTTTGCACAGTGTTTCTCTTATTTCTTGGCTCCTCTATTGTACAATCGCATAGGTAAAATTAAACCTCTTAAAGATACGACGAGATTTGTGTGTAGAAGGGCTCTGGATGAGTTTCTGAGTGACTTGGATTATGAACAGACTGAAAAACTTATATAAATATGTCAGTAATTATTTATTTATATATATATATATTTTATTGAATACCGATAATATACGAAATAAAAAATAAAAAAATATATATAAATATATACATTATAAAGTAATCATTATAATTGATGATTAGTACACAAACATTATTTGTATTATAAATATATAGATATATGTACACACGTACAGTAAATACATTACATTACACCTTTTCACCTTTCACTTGTAAAGTAATATATTTCAATGCTGAAAATATTTAAAAAAATATGAATACCAAATGCATTATTTTTTCCTACATTGTTATTAGTTGGTAATATTGATAGTGATAAGGATAGTAATAGTTTTGTGACTGAATGTTGTTGTAGTATCTCGGGCTTCGTGAGTTGGTGCCCAATGTGTTGGTCTTATCCGCTTATATACATATATGGATATTTATAGCTACTAATGGGACTGATGCGGCGGGTGATTACCGTGGAGCTTGGGATGGATTATAGATACTTTTCAAGTTATAAAAATTTACTACAACTTTTGTTATGTTCTTACTTTCAATTGTATTATTTTAGTTTTAGAAACACCTTTTTATCATTTTATTTTATTTTTAACACGTTTGTCTTATTACAAATTCTGAACATAAATAACATGAAATAACGTTAGTAGTTGCATTTTCTGATTTCTTTACATAATATGTATACTACTTGTTTACGCTAAACTTGTAACTCGTTATCGTCATCTATGATTCATAGCAAAACTGCAATTGGTAAAAAGTGTCTTAACGTGTTTACATTATGACTAATATTCCATGAGCGAGAATCTTACCTTGCCGTAACACAGTCCTTGACTAGCACGGGAGGTAAAGAACTTTTCTCTGAATACCGTCATTGGGCATTTATAAATTTTATCAAGTATGTGAACCATTGCTTTACTTGTGATAGCATTTTTATAATTTAACTCTTCTTCTACTCCCCTTGCTACTTGTTATAGATATGTTCTAACTTAGTTTAGTTGAACGTAAGTGAGTGTGCCCTTTACTATGTAAATATATATCACCGGTGTACTGGAACCTAAACTTATGGTCAGTAAACTTTTATTATTATTATTAATGAATCACAAAGCTGGTGATTTTCAACCTATTTCACTGTGGTAAAAAGTTGCTTAGTAATCGCCAAAAGTATATACGCTTTTTAAGGCTCTCTAAATGCACCCCAAACTATTAACTAAATCCTCATAGTTGCTCAAGCATCAAATTGCCCTCAGCTAAACTCCAAAAATCGAAATAAGTACTAAAAGTATTCGAAGTTTACGCACGAAAAGTAAAAAGTAATTAGACGTATAACTTGACTGGCGCAGAGTAACTATCGGGTTAAAGTCAAACTTTTAATTGACCGATTCTCGAAGTTGAGCGTCTTTTGAAGGTGTCTGAATAACTTAACGCGAGTTTTGTTGATTACTTCTCCTTCTATAACGAAATGGAAAGCAAGTTACAAAGAAAACAGATAAAATATTAATAGATCTTTTGAAATACGACATTATGGGAAACAATTTATGGAATCTGATATATTTTTTTTTTTATTAGGAGATATTACAATATAAGTCAGTCAGTTGGTTAAAGAAAAATGTTGAGAGGATAAATGATTGGCGACTATAACAAAAGATAGATTTATAAGTCAGATGGGAGTAGAAACAACGGGACGCTCTAGAAGGACATTATTCTGACCTTGTTTGTGATGTTCTTCAGAAAGGTCAGATGCGTAGAACTCGTAACAGGCGTGCGCGTATGATCAGCACCCTAATTGCGTAACGAATCATCAGAATCTGAATCATCTTAAAGGATACTGCTAATCCATTGCTTCATATGATCAACAAAATACATACTCGTATATCTGCTCCACAACGTAAATAACGCAATGAATGTTGTTGAACTGACAAAATTAAAGCCATTTCTACTGTTAGTGTGTTACGCAGTTACCTCGCTAATGTATGAATGTAAACGAGGCAACAGGAATACGTAAGGATTGGATCGTGGTTTCTGCCTACCCCCATGGAAAAAACGCGTGAGTTTATGTATGTATGAAATAATTAATAAATGATGCGAACATTACTTTAACCAAAGCATATAAAACTGAAAGATAATCTAAAAATCAGCATCAGAATCTACTCAAGCTACTCAGCGAAATTTTCCTTACTCCAAAGGGTTTTTAGTTTCAATATCCGCGCAGTGTATCGGTGCTCTGTAGTCGAGGGGGCCAATCAAGTGCCCTTATGAATTATGTACAAACTACCCTCGTTCATTCCTAGTGGAAAACACCTTTGTTTTGTTTTGTGCTGAGCTGGAAATATATAACCCGGGATCTGGTTTAATTAGGGGTTAAAAATTGTGGCTTGGAGTTTGATTCCTGGATGGAAAAAATGTTTTAGGATTGGTATTTAGTCTTGTAATTAAAACTTTTATATATAATCAGCCTATAACGTTCCCACTGCTGGAACACAGGCCTCCACTCTGTGAGAGAGAGTGGGCCGTAATCCACCACGCGGGCCCAGTGCGGGTTGGTAGATGTCACATGTCTTAGAATTTTTGGTTTTATGACATGTCGTTTTCTAAGATGATTATGGATAGATAGTTGATAGATAGTTTTTGTTGGTTTAATGGTGTGCGCTAGCTGCCATATTGCAAATAATTGAATTTAATGTTGTGTGTTTCGTAATGTTAATTACTTACTATTGTATAGGATCAAGTTCTTCTAACTGAACAGACAGCTACTGGAGAGTTTGTAGCGCCACTTCTTTCCAGCGAAAGCACTAGGAAGTGGTGGTAAAGGGCAGGCGTGTTGGGGGACTGTCTTATGTAATTTTGACGTTCAAAGTGATGATTCTCAGTCTAGTTTGAATGAATGACAGAAGTCACCCCATATCTCAAAGCCGAAATCAAATTTTGACTTTGAGATATGGGTTGACTTCTGAGATGACGGCTAATACAAAGAGAAAAGTGTGTAGACGCAGACATGTTACACCGACCCCAAATAAACTATAATTTGAGCAGGAGGATCACGACGATGATGATGAAAAAGCATTATATAATAAAAGCCTGCGCAGTTTTAGTACAGCTCTTTGTGAAAAAGCTCATAGGAGGAAGCCAGTTATATCACCATAATTTACGAGTCCTTCTTTTGCCGCCAACGCGCTGCAAAACAGCGCAGTGTTGCTCCAGATGTCGGTGTAGCTACAGGCACATAAGACATTTCCCCTTGCTTCTGGGATGTCGACGCCTCTTCGATGCCTTTGGTATGTGTATAGATGTCCATCATGTATGCGGCAATGACCACTTACCACAATGACCGCAGCATTATGCTGAGATACAGGCCTCGCACAGGTAGTTTTTGGTTTTTGTTTATTTTTTTTTGCATTGTTTTTAATGTAGTTTTGTTAGTTTTAAATGCTCCTTTTTAACCGTTTGTATTTCCTGTGCGTGTCCGAAATATAATATTTTTCTTTCTTTCTTTCACTTGCCATTAAGTCGGTTGCCTGATTGATTGCCATCCAATAAAATAAAACATATACAAGAATAGTCTGTAGCAATACATTTAAAAGCTCAGCGTTCTTCAAGGAATACAGTAGTGGTTACATTTGATATGTAAATTGCATTTTTTCATACATAAAAAGAAATTTTAATGTAAATTCAGAGACATGTGCAATTCTTAGTTCATAAAACGCACCGTGCAGCTGAGCGGAATTTTAATTTTAAACATATTTCTAAAAACTGTGTGCTGCGACTGTGTCGTACTAACTTTTATTTCGAGATTCTTTTTAATGACGAAATTGCTCAAAGGATGGTTTTTGTGTTCATTTATTTGCGAATTCTCTTGTAAATAATGCGAATTCGATACAGTATAGATTGTAGAATGGTTTTTACGAGCTTTTTCAAATCACTGGTCTGCAAATCTGAAGTCAAAGCTTGAGTTGTGTAGCTGTTGATTTTCAGTTATTTGTTCTTTGAGGTCTAAAAAACATCAAATTCTAAGTGAACGCGTAATATACGTACATTTGTGCGACACATTTTGATACTCGTAAATAGATCAAAACCTATAGGGTACTTTCCGTTGACCAAAAATCATGAAAGGCAAAAAACACGGTGTTACAGCACAAGTAAATGAAAAATTCCGAAAATCGTAATTTTTTAACATTAACGGTTAATTTTTTTTTTGCGATTACAAACTTACATTTGCAGTTGAAGAATTGACCGTGAAAGAAAGAAAGAAAGAAAAAAGTTTATTTGGACACAAAATACAAAATTAATAAAATAACAAATAATGTTTCAGACAACAATAGTGTGTGCCTCACGGCTGCGCCAAACAGGTTCATTTCAGCATTAATGCCAGACAGATGCTGTCTGACGCTGGTTTTCTAATGAACCCTTAGGGAAAAGTGACATATATCGATGTATAACATGTTTCTCAACTCCATGTTAAGTTTGTTTTTGGGATAAATTGTGCAGTCCGACACGCACTTGGCCGGTTTTTTTTTAAATTATTATTTAACCTGTACTTATTGTCCCACTGCTTGATCATCAATTACTAACGCTTTCTCCAAGACCACCAAAGATTTTCTCCACACTTTACATATTTGTGATACAAGTATCGGTCTCGAAGGATCTCAATCTTCTATAACATTTCTCCCCTAGGGAATATCTTAATTCCGTCCAGTTGAGCTGGAACGCTTCTCATCTCGCCACTCCAATCCAGCGTGAGGATATTGGGACATTGCCAGTTCGAAGACTCGCCCCCTTCTTGGGGGGACGGCGTACCATAGGTGGGGCGAGTTGCCTTCGAGAATAGTGTGAAATAAAAGTGTAGTATAATCAGCCTATAATGTTCCCTCTGCTGGGACACAGGCTTCTTCTCGGTAAAAGGAATAAAAGGGTGCTCGCATAATATTCAGCGTAACTTTATCTGGAGGTATCTCAATAGCAAAGCCTGTCAAATCACAAATAACGAAGTGCATACAAATAATATCACTCAAATTCAGACATTTCTAACTCAAATTCTAAGGCACATATTCTAGCACGACGCGTGACGCGGCGAGACTCCGATACTCATTCATGAACCTCGATTTAAAAAGACGCACAGATTTTATGGAAATTGGGACTCAAATCTAACTAGATTTCTACTAGAACTTATAGGCTATTAGGAACTTTCTGGCGTTTTGGCTTTTCTACTAGAACTAATTAAGACATATAACTCATAACTCCCCTACCCCTTATCCCAATTTATTTGGTGTCGACGCAACATGTCTTTTTCTTCCATACTTCTCTATCAGTCGTCACCTCGTTAGTCCTTCCTAACCATAACATCATTCACACAGTCCATCCATCGTTTCTTTGATCTTCCCCTACTCTTATAGCCACCGAGATTTATACAGTTCTTATTCTATCCATTTGTGTAACACCACACATCCCTCTTAACATTCTCATCTAAGTAGCATGCAATTATTGCCTTTCATTCACGCCTTTTGTGGCCCAAGATTCTGTTCAATTTCATTCTGTTCAAAATTTCGACATATAATTATGTATCCGTCGAAATTAGAGTGCTAGCTAAAAAGCCGTTGTCACCCGCCGTTGTATAAGAATTAACTAAGGTGCCATTCACATCTAGCGTTCGCTGAAGTCGCCTTGTTGCTAAAGCTTCTCGATAGAGAATTCAACTCTACATAAACACTGGTGGTAGGGGCAAGATTTGATTTCGCATGATGCAGCGGGTGGGCGAGGGTGTCTATTTGTCTAATCCGACGCCGACTCGCGGTCATACCTCCAGCAGATATTTTACAACATTTCTTACCAAAGAATTCATACATTCATACATACATGTTTCATGTTTACATTATACATATGTGCTGCATTTTTATTTATAGTGGGGATAAAAATGTCATGTGCTTTAGTTTTATAGGAGGCATTGTTCGGGTTAAGGCGAAAACAGACTTTAAATTCAGAAGTTGTTTTTGTAATATAGGCAGAGAGTGGCGGAAAGATCGTAGGGAGGGCTTTGTCCAGCAGTGGGACATTAACAGCTTGTAAAAAAAATAGAATAAGCAATTTTTTTATCCCATATAGGTTAAAAAAAATGCTTTTTACTTATATAAATCCAGTTCTATGACAGTGGGAATGTCGGACACTGAAAAACTGAGCCGTTCTCTACCCAATTACTGGCTAGACAGACAGTAGTAAAATTACTCAAAAATCTCTCTTTCGATTCTGATCAGACCGAAAATAGTTACAGCAGATAATAAGATGGGAAGGCATGCTCACCTTTCTGCATAAAACATTCTTGATTTTACCTTCATGAATAGTAAAAATAAACAGGTCATGAAACATTCATCGCTTGAGGTATATTATACCTAAAAACCCACTTAAATAAATAGCACAAATGTGTGCATCTATTTCAAAAAGGTGGCTCTTATTGAGCCAACGACGCTCACAAAGCCATTTAACAAAAAAAATCCTTTCTTATCTCTTCTTTCTTCATAAATTTATTTTATTTATTTACTGCGGATATCTTAAAAATAATTTTCCTTATAACATATAAGTTGCTCATGCATAACAAATTGTCGTATCCATAATTGTTGAGTTCCAAGTGGAAATCCTGATAATATCTGGTCGGAAAAACAAAATTTATTAACTCTGCTGCCCCCCTAACTCGGTTGGCGTGATGCCAAGACACTGAGCCTCGAAATAAGGGATGTGTTGAATAAAGATATCGCTTAAAACATTACGAACAATGGGGGTTACACATTTATAAATGATTTATTGTAAAATAGGTTATTTCTTGTAAAATTAGTTTCTTGTAAACTGTATGCATAGCATAATCAGTCTAAGATGTTCCCACTGTTGGGATAGAGGCCTCTCTTTTTGAGAGGGTGTGGGCCACAGTCCACCAGGGGAGCCCAGCGCGGGTTGGTAGATCTCACATGTCTTCTAATGTTTGGTTCTAGGACATGCCAGTTTCCTTACGATGTTTTCCTTCACCGTTTTGAGAGCAGCGGAAGAACCCATGAGCTACAACTCGCAAGCCGGGGTCGTTACCACTGGGCCACCATGCTCTCAAACTGCGTGCACTAAACGATTACTTCTGCTTCTTAACGTGTCGAAGGCAATCTTGATGGACAGAATTCAGCTACGTGTTCGGCGCCATCACTAGCGTCCATGAGTTCCTGTAATGTACAGGTGACAGGGCACGCAGGACATGATATTAAGTGTCCCATAGTTTGTGGACCATCACCACACTTACACTCCAATGCGGAGTCTTCTATGAATCTCCACCTGATCGGGTTTTCCTTTCTTCGACCAACCTGGAGTCTGCTTAAAGACTTCCAAGTTAGCCAAGGCAACTCATGTCCAGCTGGGAGATCTTCAGCGGGTGTAACGAATGGTTTAGGTAAAGAACTAAGTCTTCGAAATTTTGGTTCTTAGGACATGCCATTTTCCTCACGATGTTTTCCTTCGCCGTTTTGAGAGCAGCGGTGTTGAAATAGTTTACACAAAGTACAGCGCTTATTGGGGTCACGGTCGTTCCCACTGGGCCACCACTGCTCTGAAGGTAATGATTAGGTTCTTTGCAACTGTTAGCGAAGGCACGTGATACAAAAAAAATACATGACATGAGCTCACACCCTCACAATATCTTGGCATATCTCCTTTGATTCTACGATCTGAGACGGATATGGAACAAGACGCAAATGTGATAAATATATATGTTATAAGGTTATAACAAATGATAATATTATAAATACATAGGAAGTATACAATACGGAACATTCTTAAACGGATTGGTGTTTAATGAAGTAATATATTATGTAAAGTAATATTTATGTAGAACGACTAGCTTCGGCCCGCAACTTCGTTCGCGTGACATTTCTTGTTCCTGCGTTACTGCGTCGCATCGCATCACCTGCTCGCACTTTCACTTCGTTTTCATTGAGCGATCTTTCTGACTTTTTCATTTTGCCCGGCTCCTAAGGGTCATAGCGTGATGAACAAGCATTGGGCTATTAAATGCAAAAAAAAAAAACCCGCCCAGTAGGTTCTGAGATTAGTGCGTTCAAACAAACAAACTCTTCACCTTTATTATTAGTATGGATTTACAATAAATGATAAATGATTTTATTTCTGTAAGTAGAGGTTTGTACAAACACTTTTACCCGTCAATCATATTTTTAAAACTAAACGAGGAAGTAAATAATTTTTGTGTAGGTACCTATATTGTAAAACCAAAGTGAAACTAAATTGGCAAAAAATACAGACTTCGATGTGCTAAACTTCTCACGAGTCCCAGAGATCGGACCCACGTCAAGCGGACTATAAATTGTACATAATTTTATTGAATAGCAATCATTGCTGATGTTACTATAATGTGCTATATAAAACCGCTCGTTAAGGCTCCCGTAGACAGACGCGACGCGACGGTTCGACGCGATTCTGGTATAACAATTTCCATTAAGTTTTCTAAGAAATCGTTCTACCAGAGCCGCGTCCTGCTGTTGCGTCGCGCCTGTCTGCGGGAAGCTATGCATAGCGGTGCAGTCAACACTCAAATTCCGTCCGATACATATTTTTTCATTGACATATGTTTTGGACTGTATTTAACCAGGTACTATATTATTGACATGCACGCCGAATTCCAGAGACATTGTGACTAAATTATTATTAATATTAAATTCCCATTTCTTTTCCGTCTCTTTATAATATACATATAAGACAAAATAAACTTCACATGCCATACCACAGGCTACATAGAATATAAGACCGAATAATGTAACATGAGAAACCATCGATTCTAATTACTCTATTTAAATGTGAATAAATTAATTTGAATTTGAAAGTACACTTCCAGTCAATTATAAAAGAAAATGGAAGCATTCAACAAAAAATATTAAACTAATAAAAGAATAAAAGCGAACTAGAGTTAATATTAATACAATTTGTGTTTTATTTGCGAGTAAATTAAAATCCTTCGCAATCCGAGCTGCATGCTCTGCTTCGGAACACAATTATTCATAAAAACTCTTTTATTTATTCAATTGTTTTTATTAGTGTTCTCTGTTATTACTCGGATGTTAAATTGTATTTATTTTTGCGATGTAAAAGCTGCAAAGCAGCTTGCTTTAGTTAAATTCCTATTAAAATACGGTCAATCTCAACGAAGACTAGCCTTCGACGCGAGAGATATTATAGTGCACAAGTGTGTGCGCAGATACAAGTGCACTCACTCTTCCCTCACTCTCATAGTCCGATGGGTCTGCAATCCGACACGACCGAAATGAGATCGGGCGCAGGACCATATGGCTTAGCGTGCTTGCCAAGGCACGGGGTTATCACACCGCCAGGGCTGTTATTGAGAAATTCTTATTGGAAAAACCAAATAACACTTTGCCCGACCTGGGAATCAAACCCAGAACTCAACGCTCAGCAGTCAGGCTTGTGACCAGGTGACCAACGGCGCAGTTTCAAATCCCTATTAATTACAGGTAGGATAATGTCATAAAAAATTAAATTGTTTGGTGGTGTGGAGAGATTTGTTGACAGGATAAATAAAAGGCGAATAGAAAAAGAGATTTACGAAACAAATTTAATTGGAAACTTTGGTAGAGGATACCATGGAAGGACATGGGTACCTACTCTTGACCATACATTGGTGAAGCCCTTCAAAGAGGTGGTGGCGTAATACGTTAAACGAGGCAAAAAAGTATGTGAAGCTCGAAACAGGTGGCATTTTTAGTTACTGCCTACCCCCATGGGAAGAAGCTTTGATTCTTCAGGTGCATAGTATGTTAATATCGTGGTCATTCGCGCAATCTCTGCCTACAAGCACATCAAACGTAATGCTAGGTTTTCAATTCGGTATTAATAAAGAATGCTACGAAGTTACACAGAGAAGTGAAGCAGTATCAAAATGTGAGCGACCCCAAATAGATTGCGATAAGGGCAAGGGATAACGTTACAAAGACACACAGCATCTTCCCCCATTCCCTGCAAAAAATATTCAACTGAACTTGATACTAAAACCCTTAATTTGTCTACTAACTGTATTCAGTCTACACGTCCTTTAACAAACATACCTACCGCAAATCGTCTGACATAGTCAGAACAGTGCCAAACGTATCTTATGTAATTGCTGACACAAAAAGCACCAACTAAGACAGTTTCTGACTCAATTAATTAGCGATCACCCTGAGAAAGGGTGTTACATGGTGTTGACTTAGAGTATGTATGAGACAAGCTATAGATTGTAAATCTTCGGGTTAATCTCAACCTGTTAATTCTCATTTCATGTTGAATATTTCAGACAAATCGTTCAAGTTTTTTCATAAAAATACAGGAATTATTTTCTTTTGTGTATCTCAGTGGTATCTTATTTACCTACCTACTACCTTATTTTGCCCACCGTCCACTTTGAGAATATGTTTTTTCATCAGTCGCGCTTTTGTAAAAACTATTGACCCTCTGACTCTGAAACACTCACGAGGGGGCGTTATTGCCCACTTTGAAGACCTACTCAACGTGGTGTATGATCTAGAGCTAATACTCTAGATCAATGAATGACAGTCATGATTTGAAAACACGGAATAAATTTGTATTACAGCTAAACAATTAATTTACTTGACTTGACATTATTCTATAACCCTAAAAAAATAATTTCAAGCAAAGAATTGTGTATCTATTCAGTGCGCTCCACAGCCTCCAACCTCAGTCCCCAAGGGGATAGAAGGTGGGTTTTCAATCAACAGCGTCTTCAAATTGGAAATTTGCAGAATTGATGAGTTCAGAATTCATTAGGGCAGGGTGGTGCTGCCGTGGAACAAACTCGATTGATTATAATTAGTAAAAGGTGTCGCTAAACGGTAGATTGTCCGGAAACTGGAAGTAAGATGAAGGTTAGTTAGCGAAACGGTGGCCTGGTTTGATGATGAGGGGTTCCAGTGTCTTCTTGTTAACATCATTATGAAGCTAAGGTTTGTTTTTAGAGCAATTGTACAAAAAAATGAGATTTTCAACATACAAATTAAATAAAAATGCGGGGCATTTGGCTCCGTTTACCGCGCCCCGTCGCGTGGCGCGTGGTAGTGTGTATACGCCTAAAAATTATATGTACACAGAAAAGCTGATTTATTAACTGATTAGTCCTCCATTAAAATAATTCCACCTCAGCCCAACATCTGCATATAAAGCTAAATTATGCGTTAACCGACATGCTTTCGCGGTTAAAAGCACTCTCATGATATAAAACGCGAAATAATTGCACTGATAACCCTAAGCACCCTATTCAGGTTTGAATGCAGACCTCATTTCTATGCCATACCAACCACGCGGTATGAGTGGAAGTGGGCTCTACTTCTATTATGCAAACTGTATACGGGACGACTGGCAAAACAATGGACATTGAAGAAGAGCAAAAAAAGAATTGAATATCTAGTTTTTAATCAATCAAATAAAGATTTTGAAGAGAATCAATAATTATAATTCGTAGATCTTTGACAGTCGTTAAGGGTAGTTAGAAGCCCAAAAGTCTGACAACGGTATCGTGTTACCCAGTAACCGGCTTGTGAAGGTCAGATAAGCAGGCGCTCCATGTAAAATAGTGGTTATTTAGCTGCATCCGGTTAGATTGGAATCCTCAATCAATCTGCCAAGCTATGTTGGGGTCGGTCCCTACATAGCTTGTCAGATTGATTGAGGATTTAAAGGAAAATATACCCAGCCCCCCACCCCCCCTATTACTGGCCAAATGTGGATGGATACAGGGTACACATTTTCCAAACGCGCGTGAATGGCCAAATATGCAACTAAAATAAAGGATATCATTCTGTGGCTAATAACCCGGTTTTGTCGCCCGCACAAATGTGGGCAGAACTTATCAAAAAATAAATATTAAGGTTTTCTTCGTGATTTTTAAATAAATTCTTTGTTCGTTACATTTTTGCATAAATTATCGAAGTCCCATGTTTAACAAGTCACACTTTATTGAAGTAGAGCCACTTTCGATTGCTTATTTCCCTGATTTATTGGATGTTTAAAAAGTACAGTCGTTAGCATATTACTTATAGATGTGTAGCGAAATATATCGCGTTTGAGCAAAAATATGGTTTAACTGGAAGTCGTAACAAGTTGGCAAAAGTTTTTGATATACGAGTTGTGGTGATAAATGTTGATAAATTATGTAATCAGTGTAGTGGAATGTGTTAAGATTTTGGGCTGTGATTTTCGAGATTTCACATTTTTTTATAGGCGCGCTTTGCAATCTTTCTAAATATTATAGCGAATGAAACTGAACCGTCAGGCCCTTTGTACACACACGTTTCTCTTGCCGGGAAAACTACCGTTTATTCGCCGTGTGTAGGCACTGTCGTGAGTGTTGCATTGATCACTGTAGAAGCTTCTTGACAGACACGTTTTTCTACGGCGCAGTTCATAAAACCTCGCTATGTACAAAGGGCCTTACGCTCGTGTTAGTGACGTTGAGTCGCGTATACTCGGCTCCAGTCGTCATCAGCTGTCATCGCCCACTTTAACTACAAGTTTTCGTTTCCAAGGGGTGGTTTTAAGCACACACCTTTTTTTTCTTGGACGATATGTAAGCATCTTAGAAAAAAAAAAGAAAGAAAATACTTTTATTTACGACAAACATGATGCAGAGAACACTAACAAGAATAAATTGAGGAGAAATATGCGTCACATCCACACAAAACGGCCATCGCTCAGCATAATCCTACAACCCTATGCGAGACAGAGCCCCAGCGCTGGTTTTCAGCGATAGCCGACGTTGACGTGATGACGTCAACCGGTGTGGTTGTTGATATATAAATAACACAATAAGAAATAAAAAATGAAATAAATAGAAAATACCTACTTCTAAATATTTGAATTCAACATAATATTTATAATTTTTTTTTCTGTTTTAGGTGGCTAGGGTAAACTGGGTGAGGAAGGTGGAGGACAGGGTGTTGTGACGCAGTCTGGGAGAGGACTATGTCCAGTAGTGGACTGCGATAAGCTAAGTTGATTGATTGAATATTTATAAAATGGTAACATTGCGGGCAACGCTCACGCGCCGCGCCGGCTTTTATTAACTTGTGCGCGCAGCCGTCATAAAACGATATGTTTGACGTTTTAACATAATGATTACGTAATAATTAACAAGGCGCGTTAGGCTATGTATGCTATGATCTAATTTAACCCCGAGGAATTTGTGAACTAGTTAAGAGACGCTAATTGTTTTTACTGTAGTTGCTAACAAAAGGTCAGACATTTTGGGATTAATTTTAACGGTCTGAGTGCTTTCAGTCGCCCTCTTTTTGTAAATAATTTAGGAGAGAAGTAATTGTTTTTATAATCTTTTAAGTGGTTTGAAAAACTAAAAGGTTAAACAGCGATTTGATATACTAATGAATTGGCGCGCTTTTTATACAGTCGACCTCGTGTTGCTTTATCACCCTAACGTTAAATTTGATCAGCGTATAATGTTCCCACTGCTGGGACACAGCCACACATGCCTCCTTTCAGTGAGAGGAAGTGGGCCGTAATCCACCACGCGGGCCCAGTGCGGGTTGGCGGACGTCACATATCTTCGAAATTTTGGTTCTAGGACATGCTGGTTTCCTCACGGTGTTTTTCTTCACCATTTTGAGAGCAGTGGTGATGAAATAATTTACAAAAACTAAAGCACCCATCTGGGTTCGAAAGTACGACCCAACTCGTAAATCGTGGCCGTCACTGCTAGTCACGACGGCTACAAATTTCACACGAACGTCATAAAACGAAAAGGTATTTGTTTGTAACAGTTAGCATTTTTTTACCTTAATATAGTTGAAATTTTCGCTACTGCTGAGCATGAGGTTGGATTAGATTCCCAGGTCGGGCAAAGTGTTATTGGGTTTTTCTATTACACATTCTCAGCAGCAGCACTGAATCTAGAGTTGTGCCCGGTTGTGCCGGTTGATGGCAATAGGCTCGCCCCCTATTACACGGGACTTAGACATAACTGGTGAAATGTGGGTGTTACTATGTTACAGGCTTGTTGTTGGGTATATGTTGTCAGAAGTGGTAAAGCATTCACGAGGTTGACTATACCTACCTACATAAAAATTACAAGCAAGAACTCGTTAAATCTTCTACTCCTGTTAACCACATAAAGAGTGTAAAGCGAACTAACTACACAAAGAAATTAGTTTTTAATCCGAGCGCAAGTTTGTGAAACTTGCACAAGACACTGGGACTGCAAGTTATTGCAAGTTCTATCGTAAAAAGTTTTAATCTTAGGAAGAGTGATATATTATGGTCATCTCGGCTTTTTATTATGGTCAGGATTTACGAGAGACGCGGATTAATTGCTTCTGAGAATTGTATTGGAAGATAGCATTCGTGGATGGAAAAACTATTGTTTAAGTATAATATAGTGGGAAAAAAATAAATGAAATTGTTTATTCTGTATATACGATTTCAGAATCACTTTGTATTTGTAACTTACAATTCAAATGTTAATAAAAAAATTGTTTGCAATATTATTAACTTTGTTTTAGGATATTAGATATAGTTTAGCTCTGATAGCTTGTCATTTAATTTTTAACAAAATTGAATTGTCATTTCGTATGCTTATTTCTATGTAGGTACTTGATATTTTTACGCCGTTAACGGGAAAACATAAAAATCTCGGTACTTATTATATTATAACACCTATGTTTAACAAATAAAAATTGTTGACTTTGACTTTTACACGTCATATTATAAAAAAACTTTGGACACTTGAATTGTCAAAATTATACAGTCGGTCAGTTAGTGAGACAGTTGAAGGTAAGCCCATTCCAAAACGCAGATCTCTATGGAGAAGAACGGGCAAGAAACTACAAGCAACTCTTTAAATCAAGATAAGTTTTACAGAATAAGTTAAATGTTTCCCTTTACTAAATTAATTTATCTTGCTCACATTATCTTTTTTCTCCAAGTGAATTCAGACATGCTGTCTTAGGATTAACAAAACTACTCCCTGAGGGTATAAAAGACAGACGTAGTTCACAATGCTATAGTCAATATGTTTTTTGGGTACGTGGCCCATCCTAAATATCCATTGTCCTTTAAAAAGTCAAGCTCCTGATTAGCAACTTACTTAACTGTATTACATGTAATAAGTTTTAGAAAGTAAGTTGTTATTATTAGGTTTGCTTCACTATTGCATTGGGTTGTACCTGTAATAATAGTTGTAAGTGATTAAATAAATAAAATAAATAAACTTTTGAACCTCCACGATAACGTGGCACTATACCTATACCATACGATATTTTCACCTACAAAAGTTCAGCTCCAACCTATATACTAAACCAGGTCACTATAGCACAAATCTAACCTTCCACCACGACACCAGCATTTAAAACAGGGGGTGGGCAGGATTCCCCAATAAATAACCTTCGTCGTTCCCAGCAGCCGGCATCCATCAGAGCAGCATTTATCTGCGTCAGGTCGCACGTGGCGCTGAAATATAGCTGTCATCTGGTTGGGGGAAATATAAATACGGACGCTAAAGATTTTGGGGGGAAAAAAAAGAATTAGGAAGTGTTTAGTCAGCACGTTCTTCCTTGGTAACAATGGTGTCTTGGTAAGTAAATTTTTTATTAGTGTGCAGAGAGTGATTTGAATTGACTGTGCCAGTTTCTACGCTAAGCCTCGCAGCATTGTTCTTCTGGGTTTGAATTTTCCTGGTTGTGAGTTTGCTGTGTCTTATGACCAGAGGTCGGAATTAGGTAGAGTTATTTATGTACTTACACTGATTTCATACAGCGAAAGAATAAAGTGGATATGCCACAAATCCCGAGATTAATTTTAAAGAGCAGAAAATTCTGTGATGTATTAAATAAAAAAGTTATTAACTTTTACACAATTTAAACCACTGCACGCGCGACGTTGCCAAATTTACATCAACGACATCGGATGTCCGAAGTTGCAAAATTCCAATGCGCACACGCGTGATGTTGCCACATTTGTAGTTCGCACAAAATAGCTTGTGAGAACAAAAGAAAACAATAGAATGGCCACACGGGATTGTCTATTAGAAATCCCGGGAAGATCCATATTAATATCAACATTTCGATGCAAGTACATAAATAACTCTACCTAATTCCGACCTCTGCTTATGACAAAGAATAATAATTTCACTTTACTTATAAAAAAACAAATCAGAAATTATTAAGTCCATGATCTAAAAGGGTGATTTTGGCCAAAAATATATAGGCTTTGCGTTAGTAAATACAAACTGATAACCGGAATTCTGAAGATGCCATCGAATCCCAACCCTACAAGTAGGGTTGTACATCACTGCAACGGTCACTGGAAAGTGACATTGACAGGAGCGTCAGTTCCCGCGCTTTCGAATTACCGGGTGATTTGGATAGCAATGTTGGAGTGTTTATTTAACTTTATTAGTGAAGTTATTTATTTAGTGGATCTTCAACAGAGGCTACACAATTACATGCAAGTGCACAAAACAGGGACAAACAAGTGTTCGCTTCCAATTACAAGATACCACCACATCATTAATAAAGTAATCGGTAACCCACTTTTATTGTATTTTTTTTATAATAAATTAGTTTGCTTACAATAAAATAAGCAAATACCTCCATATTTACAAGAATGCATAAAACATTTTCACCGGGCTACAGTGAGTTTTTTACTCCGTCACTAACCAAACCTGTCGAAAAATCCGCTGCACTAGCAAACAATAAATCGGGTGCGGTCACCAGCGTCGCAACGCATCAAATCAAACGCGCCCGCACCGATAGACAAACAACTGTCGACACAGAATACATATAAGGTACAGAAGGCCAGTTCCATATCTATAACGAGCGCAAACGAACGCACACATAGACAGCTGTTTCTTTCTCTACATAGAAGAAAAAGGGGCTCGTAGGCTCGGGGCTCGTGAAGTAATAACAGACGCACGGTTCGATGGATCAGGTTTAGCTACGCGGGACGCGGTTGGTCCTTGGATGGGTGACCATCTTTGAATACAGATACACGTGAAGCCGTTGGTCCCAGCTGCCATTATTGGATTTTTGAAAGTCGTAAAGGGGTCGTCAGAAGCCCGAAAGTTTGATGACCAGTGTTACCAAGGGGCATCGTATTACCCAGTAACTGGGTTGTGGAGATTTAATAGGCAGTCGCTCCATGTAAAATTCTGGTATTCAGCTGCATCCGTCTAGACTGGAAGCCGTGCCCAACATAGTTGGGAAAATGCTAGGCAGTTGATGATAGAAACCATGTCGACGTTGACGTTCGATTGATGTACAAAATTTACAATTAGTTTCAAAACATTGTATATTTGCATCAAGTTTAAATAAATTCCAGTAATTCGAATTTTCATTCCAATTTCAAGAAGAACCGTCTAAGTTAAGATGAGACTAGAAAATTACAACAGAGCGCATCAGTCGGCTGAGTTCTCCAAAGTTATTAGACTTTGCTAAAGGATAAGAGAGAGAGGACTTTGCTAAAGGCGATAGGTCACACGGATATTCTAAGAAATAAAGCTAGACTAAAATGGCCATAGAATAGTACAGAAGGTGTGCTCCATACAATGAACAAAAACACACGCACACATAGACACGCTTCACGTACAGCGAGTGCACGTGCACTCGCAATCGGCATATGTTTGAAATCGCCGCACTTACGCGTCTGTGTATGCGTCGCCTGTTTTTGCTCATTGTATGTCGTCGTCCTTCTGTATCTATGTATTCTGTGTCGTCCACATGCATGAGGTATTCACGGTGTGCAGAATTCAAATAACGTAATCGGCATAATGCGATGAAAATGTTTTAGTGAAACTATGTGGGGTACGAAAAAGTTACATTTTAGACGTGGCTGATTCGGGCCAATTTCTATGTGATTGTAAAATTTTAGATCTTAGTACTTTCTTAGTTAATATAAGATGTTACACCAAATATCGTGAAGGAAATCATAGTGAGGAAATATCTCAATCAACCTATAATGTTCCCACTGCTAGGACACAGGCCTTCCTCTCTGTGAGAGGGAGTGGGCCGTAATCCACCACACGGGCCCAGTGCGGGTTGGTATGTCAATATGTCTTCGAATTTTGGTTTCTAGGACATGCTGGTTTCCTTGTGCTGTTTTCCTTCACCGTTTTGAGAGCAGTGGTGAGGAAATAATGGGGTTCGAACCAACGACCCACAACTCGGTAAGTCGCGGTCGTAACCACCGGGCCATCACTACTCACGTCTATTCTATACGGTATACATCTTAATATATATAAATCTCGTGTCACAATGTTTGTCCTCAATGGACTCCTAAACCACTTAACCGATTATAATAAAATTCGCACAACATGTGCAGTTTGATCCAACTTGAAAGATAGGATAGCTTACATCTCAATTTATGATCGCAATATTATTTAATTGCAATTTCATTTTCCCATATAAACTGTTCTACCTACTTTCCTGTCAAACATTTGACGATCGTCCCTTCGGTACGCTAGACTCGGGTCCACTCGAATTGAAGCACGTATTAAATTAAGGGTTTTGAATAGTGTAGGAGTAGGGTAGAAGTAGGGTAGGAGTAGGGTAGGAGTAGGGTAGGAGTAGGGTAGGAGTAGGGAAGGAGTAGGTTAGGAGTAGGGTAGGAGTAGGTTAGGAGTAGTGTAGGAGTAGGGTAGGAGTAGTGTAGGAGTAGGGTAGAAGTAGTGTAGGAGTAGGGTAGGAGTAGCGTAGGAGTAGAGTTTGAGTAGTGTAGGAGTAGGGTAGGAGTAGTATAGGAGTAGGGTAGGGGGTAGCACACCACGCGAACGAAGTAGCGCCGGGCAGCTGGAAATAATTTATATGGCAAAACAACGTTTGCCGGGTCAGCTAGTAATATTATAAATTATTGATGCAGTTTTCAACATCACTTATAGAATTTATTCCGGAACGTTTACGTGTATAATATATTGATTTTTAACTTGGGCATATAGCACATAACTCTCGATGTTTTGATATGTCGCCATTGCAGCCTTGCGAAGGAGCGGGTCGCTCATAAAACTATAAATCTTTGCATAATACAGTATGAATTACAGTATTTTTATCTCTATTTTGGTAATCAAGTATACAAACACGCTGTGAATGTGTGCGTGAAGACGAGGAGCGTCAGCACATAACACACTTCCAAATTCGCCATTGTTTTTGACCGATTCCGAGAGCTCCTGCGCTTTACATACATATTCACAGCGTGTTTGTATACTTGGTAACCACAAATAAGGCGAGCGTCGCTTCGAAATATGAGTAAATTTATTACTTCCTTTTTCCAAACGAGACAAAAAATAAAAGCATTTTTCTCCGAAATCCTTTCAAAATGAGTCTTAAAAATAAACTCTGTACCCAAAAATGCGTGACAATCAATTAAATGTGAAGTCTGCACCTGCGCTTGACTCCGGACAGCCGGACAGTTTCGGACACGCGAGAGTCCGGCCGGACACCGGACAGAGCCGCTCAAAAAATAATCACTCACGCGGGACAATTAATAACTTGTATGGGCTATGAAAATGTTGAGTGGTGTAAGTTATAGGCGACAGCGGTTTATCTGTACAACTGCAGCTGTGCATGAGGTATTCGGTTAAGTGAAAATGATTACGATAGTTTTGGTTTAAATAATCATCGCAAACTATAGACTAAGACCTTTGTACCTACTAAGAGGGAAAGAATTTGACAGCTTTTATTTTCGAGTTGAGTGAGTTGAGTTTTTAACTCACTCAACTCGAAAATAAAAGCTGTTTGATCTGGACCCATGTTTGATACCAAAATAAATACTAACAATTATTATATTTCAAGAACAGAACAGGGAAGTATGGCAGAAGAAAGGGGAGGCCTATAGCCAGCAGTAGGTGACTCCGGGCTGAAACGATGATGATGTGATTATTTTTGACCAAGTTGAAACAGAACTAATGGTAAAAATATTGTAGAGAGTAAAAGAGATGCCAGACAAGATGATGAATGATGATGTTGTGTGTATATGAGATTTCTAATTACATCGCCATTTTTTTAAATGAAATATATGTCGGCAGTTTCTTTCTTGGCGTTCAAAAACCCCTGATTGTCAGTCTATTTAAATATGATTTCAAATCAGCCTGCTGTTCTCATGGCCCCACCGTCACGTCACGCCACAGCGCCGCGTGACGCCTGCACGTGACGTCTCCCACACTCCTCACCCGTCACGCATTGTAACATAACATTGATAAACAGTCGTCACGTCTACCACTTGGTAGGGTTTACTTCTAAATGAAGTCAGAACTCATTTGTTTTACACTCAAATTTTTGATTTTGAAAGGTATTTATATATATATATACCTATATCTTTTAGGTATAGTCGAACTCATTTTGCATTACCACTTTTGACAACAATGGCACTAAGGCTGAAACTACCTAACTTCTTCTTTTCGTATCGATTGTACTCTTCCTCGTTGTTTTTTTTTTATATTGTTTGAGCCTAGTAGGTCTAACTTATATCTAAACAACGCGACGGTCACATAGACAATATACCCTTGTCGTTACATGACATGCAAGTGACATCTTACCTTAAGATGATAAAACAATTTTATGACGAGATTGACTATATACAAAACCGCCCCAAAATCGCAACTATTGAAAGATGGCCTGCTCGAACAGGAGTGGCGAACTTCACCAATTAAGCAGTGTTAGTTCATCTTGGCTTCTTTTTTTAAGGTAGCAAGTTCATCTGGTCTATTCTGTAAAAAAATCGCCGTGAAAACTTAGATCAAGTGAGCTTCAAGTGAGCTGTCAATAGTGTTAATCCCTAACATCAGGTGGAATGACAGCTCACTTCACCTAAATATTCACGGCGAGATTTTTACAGATCTGTGTCCTAAAACACTTCAAATTCTTCTATAGACCAGACTTTATTTGTCAAAAGAAAATATTATCCTCAAAAGTGGGTTAAATAATGCAAGGCAATAGACAGGACAAAATGTTGCCCACCCGTCCAATTTATGTCAGGGGTCCGCAGAAGTAATTTAATATTATGATTATGTTATCAAAGGGGCGGATGGAATGTTTTTTCTTTAGGCTGGATGATTCTTGCCGAGTTTAAAATAACTTTGTATGGTTGGACCTGAAGTGTAGAGGTCAGATAGGCAGTCGCTTCATATAATATACTATTGTAATATACCTACTGGTTTCAGCTGCATGCTTTAAGTAGACGTGGCGGTATTATAAGAGACGATTCGACGAGGTAGGAATAAAAGCGGGAGTTTTCGAAGTAGACGTGGTGGGACTTGACGTGGTGGGACTCGACGTGATCGGACTCGACGTGATCGGACTCGACGTCAAGCTGATAAAAAAAAGCTGATAAAATGCAGGCAAATGGCCTGATGATAATGGTTAAATCTGAATTGTCAGGTCTGAAATCATCATGACATAGTCAATGGCCCTCATTGTTAGACTATAAAATGATAAATGATAAATTATTTTATTTTTGTAAGTAGGTTTGTACAAACACTTTTACACGTCAATCATATTTAAAACTAGATGAGGTCGGTGTTTCCTATCTGACTAGTCTGAGAAGAAAGGCCGAAACAAACTCAGAGGTCACAGTCTCTTTTAAAGTCCAGACATAATCTTGGTCAGATCATATGAAGACCATGTAGATCGATGTCTGAGATGGTTTTTTGAGGAAAGAACCACACAGATTGAGAGGACCCTGTCCACTAACAAAATATCTTAGTAATATACCTAATATTTGAACTTTAAAAGAGACCATGCATGACTTTTGAGTTTGATTCGGCATTTCATCTCAGGGATCAGTCAGCTAGAAAATATTGGACGATTTTACTTGTAAATATTGAAGGGAAAAATTACTTGTAAATAATATGTCTTAAAAGATCTAATTTTTCATTCATTCAAATCACCTTTGATTAATACTAATTTCTTCAGTGTTTACTACCTAAATGCTTATTTACTGACATCAAAGTACGTAAAAAAAAAACTTAAGACTAGGAAAAGTCCTCCAACACGAAAAAAATATGTAAATTATCAAATAATGTTCTATACAAAATAAATAAAATTGAAGTGTCTTTTTGTAATGTCAAAATAACAGTTTTTTTCTAAATTCATAAAATATGTCAGTATATTTACGGAACTTACAAAAAAAAAACAATTTTCGGTCTGTTTGTTTGTTACGACTAATCTCCGAAACGGCTGAACAGACTTTGACCGGACTGGCAGTGATCTGAAGGCCAATTCCCGTAATTAATAACGTTAAAAATCTAGTCGCAATCTCATCTCAGCGATAATTAATGTCAAAAACTTATCAGAGGTAGGGAAATTTGAGATATTTTTGCCAAATTGAGACAGATCAGAGGGGCAATTCTCGTGATTTTAAGAACGTTCACAGACTGATCTCATTCTCAATCTGTTAAAAATACCTCAAATTTCCCTACATTTTTTACAAGCTGTGACTTTTGTTTGTCGCCGAGATGAGACTGCGACTAGATTTTAAACGTTTTAAATTACGAGAATTGGCCTTCAGACCGTGAACGTTCTTAAAATTTCGAGGATTGCCCCTCTGATGTTATAAGAATTAACCTAGGCAACGTTTATTTAAAAAATAGAAAGAAAATAAAAATGTTTTAATGTCACGCAAACGAAGTCGCGGGTAGCAGCTAGTTATCTAATAACAGAAACACATTCCCCATCCCCATGCATCAAAACCTTATCCAGAAAATGCTCACAAACTCATTACCCTGGAATCCTCAACAACGCAGAATCACAAAACCAATAAGAACACATTAATGAAAACGAAGCGGCGGGGGAACGAGGTGATAGTCATTATCATGGAGAAGTTTTTAATTTAGACAGGGAAGAGGCACAGGCCCCGGGGAAATATCCCCAGTAACAGTATTGGATGGCTTAATGTCCACCGGACGGTCGATAAGTATTTTGTTTTTCTGCGATTTCTTATTATTGAATGGGTGGAGCGTGTGCTCGTATTTCATATTGGATTGAGGAAGAAATATGTGTGTTTATATGTGACAAATGTTCGAAGGGATATTCTTCTGTTTTACCGACTTTTTATTCAATGATTCCAGAAAGGGATGGTAAGGAATTTTGCTACACGATTTCCATCGTTGTCGTTTCGTGGTAATTTCTTTGTGGTTACATTCTAATTATAGAGGTATGAGGAACAGGGTGTAAAGCTCACTTATCCTCCATAGAAAAGGGAGGATCCTCCGACCAGACAGGTGTTATGTCTGGCGGGCAATTAATTGCCCCCGATTAATGTTGGGAAGTTTGTATATATGCTAATTGCGCGGTAAACTCTGCTTGCGAGATGCAGGATTGGCGTGACGTCAGTATGGCGCGTTGTTCGCATATGGCGTTGTAGATACCGCTACATCACTCCCCTCCGGAGACCGGAGGTCGATAGTGCGCTGAGTCTTGTATCTTGCGATGCTTGCCAGGCCAACTGAGGTTCCAGGGAGTCGGAACCGGTTGCCGCATAGTTTACGATGAGTCGGAACTGTCTGCGGAGATGTCTCCAGTGAGTCGGGGTGGCGCTGCGTTATACCGCAGGGTTGAGGCTGGCTGCTGCGTCGACCAGGAGAGGGTGCTCTGCTTGTTAACCAGCCGAAAATGCAGTGTGGTATGCCAAGGTTGCTGATGAGGCTGAGGGTGATAACGAGGATGCTGCATGCTGGTGGTCAGGATACCCGTTGAAGCCGTGGGTGCTGGCTGGCTGGGTGACTCGCCGCTAAAGCTTGCGGGACTGATGATGATGACGTCACGCTGAAGTATGTGCACGAAGGCTGCGTTGACAAATGCAGAATTGAATGAAATTACAACTATTTTAAATACTATCAAACTAAAGGAAACAGGGTATCAACACAAAATAAACTGTAAAATTTATCACCAATAAAGGGAATAAGAGAAATCGAAAAATCGAGGCCGTTTGATACAAATAATTATAGGACTACTACGCAATAGACGTAGACTTCCAAAACCATATAGCAGGATTTTATTGTTACAATAAACATGTAAAGTATAATTCGAGGCAAAGAAAAACATTCAAGCGCCGCTACGCAATGGACTTAACCATCCAAAAACAATTGAATTCCATATTACGACACAAAATCTTCAAGTACCTACCAAAAGGACACAATCCAGCAATAATTCAAGACAGTACGTTGTCAAATCACAACGTACGACGCACATAAATAAGAGCAGAGAGAGATGTCACGCGTGCAGCATCCCTGTGTAAATAAATCATGGTCACATCCTCTGAGAAGCGCCGCGAAAACGGTTGGAAAACACTCGCGAGCACGCCGCCTGAATGCAGATAGGGGGCAGAATGTACGGGGGGACTGTTGGAGAGGAGACGGAGAAAAAGAAGGATAGGACACATATTTAATATTAGGGAAGAGTTGATTCCTCAAAAACTTCAGCATGAAGATAACTATTTTCATCACGTCAGCCTTAAAGGGTCAGAAAAGGGACAATCGAATGTGATTTATTCTTTGTTTTTTTTGTAATAAACGCTCAAGAGTACAAGAAGATCCAATAGTTATGGCAATAAATGCTACAGATTTTGAAAGACTGCCCACTTGTTTGTTCATCTCTAGCTCCTTCCCGTAGCCCCAGCTACCCATCACGTAGCATAATTAGCCTATAGTGTTCCCACTGCTGGGATACAGCCGTCCTCTCCGTGAGAGGGAGTGGGTTGTAATCCACCACACGGGCCCAGAGCGGGTTTGTATAATACTTGCGTTGTTATCTTATTTTTTGCTGAACTGGTCCTTTTTGGCGCAGCCGTGAGGCACACTTTCCTGCTAATTTCTTACATCGGACTTCACACTTTATACTTAATCATTTTATTGTATTGTTTGTTTTATCTGATGTATGTATATATCTGGTGTATTGTGTCTTTTAGTTTGTGCCAAATATATGTATTTTCTTTCTTTTCTTTCTTTCATTAGTGTCATTAACAAGTCCTGGCCTGACCTTAGCTATGCTATTTAAATTTGTATGCCTGTGGCTTTTTTGCATACTTATGCTTATTGTTATTTAATGGATTGTTATTTACTGTCGCATGTTACGACAATTTCACTAAGCAGTTCAGTTTTTCACAATCTTTATTGTTCGCTTACTAATTCCACTATTATGCTTTCTTAGCCTTATTATGTAAAAGTGTAGGGATCAAATACTTATTGGTTCTTTACTCCCAAAATGACTTTACTCGCCTAGGTACTAAAATTTCTAGAAATTCTTAGTTCCTATCCCAAGCATTATTTCACTTTACCTACTTTAAAAAAAAAATCATAGCGTCTCCGTACGTTCTCTTCTCCCGTATCTTCCTCTGAAACTATTCCCGCTCCCCCCGCGAGGAAGCCACTCCTGAATATGTGAATGTCTGATGTAATGCGAAAAATCAACTTGTGATCGCTGTGTGTACCAAGTGTTCGTGAAATTGACTGCGGCCTGCCAACAGTGTTTAGACAACGTTCGGTCTAGAATATTTGAATGATTAAGTCCTTTGTAAGGACTAAAATCATGGTAAAGGAAGTCTGTGAAATGAAATTTTACATCCTGTATTTATAAAGTTTTAGTTATTTTAAGTGTATTACTACTTACTAACACAGTTTGTAAGTACATTGTTACTAACACTATGTCTTGTTGCTCGAATTAAATAAGTAAAATAAAGAAATTGTTTTCATAATAAAGGAGGAAAAATATGTTTATTTGTCACAGAAACACGTGCGTACAAAAAAATCAGGTGACTCGAATAAAAAAGATAATACAGAGTGGCAGGATCGACGCGCAACATGTTACCATGGATTCAGCACATGATTCTAAACCATGCGTTGAAATTTTTCGTTGATTATAAAAAATAAATAATTAGCATACACACGCACATTTTGAGCGCGTAGGTATTGCACTTTTCTATGAAACAGCCAATTTTTCGCTGAACCGACGAACCGAATCATTAATAAGTACATTATGTCGTGATTCGAGTAGCGGCACATCATGAAAGTCAGTTGAATTGTAGCAATCGGAGCCAAATGTCGTGGCTTTCGACTTAGTAAATACAATACAGGTCTACTTCGGACCTCTCAGATTAGTTTTTGCGTAAAATCAACATCCATTTTACAAAAACATTGAAGTTTTTGTAAATGGATGTTGATTTTCTTTACAAACTTGTCGACTGACACAGATACGTGCGAAACAAACGCGGCACTGCATCAAAATGAACGCGGAAGTGTAACTGGCTGCCGATCTATTGAGGCCATGCTTAAGCAATATCCTTTAAAAGGGTGCTGTACTGTAACACTTGTGAAAAATATAGATTACTAATGGGACCAACTTAGTAGGAACCTATTATTATTATCGAATAACAATGGGCAACACCAAACCCCCTATTTATAATTCTCAAAATAAATCATTCCCGGTCACTTCCGGCTGGCACAAGTCACCTTTCCCCAACAATAATACCTTCAACCTTGATGTACATTTACGATCCTGCCTGCGTTCCATTTCGCGCAGTTAACTCTTACGACTCTTAGAAGATTGATGACCCTCACCATGTTTTTTCTGCCGTCCCCAAACAAGGAGGCATCTTGCCGTCAATCTGGCGCACAAACAGATAGAAATAAATCGAGGCGTTCTTTCCTTTTTGGGTTATGGTTATGTTATGGGGTAATTAGGTTTCATAGGAAAAAGGTTTTGTGTCCCCTAACTATAGAGTTTATAGTCGGGCGTCACTATGCTGAGGGCATAAAATTAAAACTTGTATGTAACTGACCATTTGGCATAGTAATATTGATAAAGATGATGATTTTTCATTTCAATTCATATAGGGGTTCGAGGCTAAATGGTAACATCCGCATGGGTTGATCGAAGGTTAAGCTACGCTTGCCGCCGTCGGTTCGTGGATGGGTAAGCATCCATTACATATCGCAACCCCTCCGTGTCTCGGAAAGCACGTACTCCCGGCGGTCATTCGTAGATCTTTGACAGTCGTCATGGTTAGTCAGAAGCCCAATAGTTTATGCAATACAAATAATATATTAGCAGTCAGCCAGTCAGCCACTGCGCCAACCGTGTCGTCAAGTTAAATTCAAGCGTTACAAAAAAAAAACGCTGACTTTAAAAATATAAAATATTATACCTACCATTAGTCAAATAATTGTTGTTTATGTACAGTTCATTTTAATTATTAATAAATATTTGGTACCATACAAAAACAAATAATTATATTTGAATAGAAATAATTAAATTTAAAGTAAATAAACAGCAACACCATAACATGACCAGCGGGGTCATTGCAGTCGGAATTCCTTTCATTTTGACAGTTCAACAACGCTCATTGCGTTATTTACATTGTTGAGCAGCCAAATTATTCGAACATTTGAAGCAATTGAATAGCAATATCCTTTAAAATTATTCAGATTGTGATTGCTAGTGTGTTACGCGATTAGGGTGCAGTTTATTGACTCAAAGCGGTAACCCCGTGATGTGTCGTATCCAGCCCCTGACGAGGGGGATGTTGCTATACACTCCTGGCTGCTCCTTCATCGCGCATCCAACCCCGAAGGAAACCAAGCCCAGAAGTTTGCCGTTGATGATAGCTGGACCACCGGAGTCACCCTGAAATAAATAAAATCTATTTATTTATAGGCACGGATAAAAAAAAAACCAGCGAAGTGCGTCGGATCACACAATGAAGGGTTCCGTAGTTGGGATGAATTTATCTCAAAAACAAATAGATTATTTATTCAAACCAGGCTGAGAATCAGCACTTTTTGAACGTCATTACATTTGGCAGTCCCCAAAACGCCCGCCCTTCACCACTTCCTACTGCTTTAGCTGAGAAGAAGAAGTGGCGCAACCAACTCCCCAGTAGCACAGTAAGTCTATCAACAGTTTCTCGACTACCAATCAAATACGGGGCTTTAACATAATGCGGATACCTGACAAGAATCCTTGGTGCCGTTGAGTAAGCCGGCGCAGAACATCCTCGGCGTGATGGTCTTATAGTTGGTGAGGGGGAGGGACTTGCATGTCTCCAGGGACATCACCGGGACTCGGACGCGGCGCACTATGTCTTGCATTACGCGTTGCTGTGATGAAAAAGGTGGTCTTCGGGTCATTTTTTTTAATAAGCTTGTATGTGTGCGTAGACAGGAACGGCACGCGTCCACGGCAGACATAGACAGGAGCGGCACGCGTCCACGGCAGACATAGACAGGAGCGGCACGCGTCCACGGCAGACATAGACAGGAACGGCACGCGTCCACGGCAGACATAGACAGGAGCGGCACGCGTCCACAGCAGAGGCAATTGCAGCCGTCGACAACGTGCCGTTTTATCTGTACTGTTTTATCTGATCTCTAGCTTGTTAAATGCAAAACGAACCATTGCAGAGTATCACAACGATGTAGACCAAATATATGTGTTCTTCCATTCAGCAATGCATGCTCAAAGTGGTCTTATAAAGCAAATATCGTTTAAAACTAAACGGTTTTAAAGTTAAAAACTTAAGGCGGGTCTCTACAACGTGCCACGCGACGTGGCGCAGTTAAGTATGCATTCCCACGAGCGCCAAGCCGTCGATACCAGTCGACGCCCGCCGTCGACGGTCGCCCCTCTCGTTGACGCGTGTCGCTATTAGTGTGTATGAGCGCCCCCGCCCGTGATGTTTCACATACAAATTCAATATAAACTCGCGTCCGCGCGGAGTTTAGCGTTTCCCGCGCCCCCTAGCGCGGCGCGTTGCAGTGTATGATCCGCTAACCAAACCTTATTATATGGCCTCATACCATCATCAACACAATTTTCTGCTAAGAATAAAGATCTGCTATAAAATGTCCAAAATAAAACATACCTTATACTTCGTGTGCCCCCACCCACTGACAGAAACCAGCTCCCCTTCCCTAATATCCTCAACGTTCCCTATAGCGATGGGCCTGGAGTTAGCGGTCACAGGGATAGGCTTCTCCAGCAGGATCAGCTGGTAGTCGTAGTCATGGGTGTGCAGATTGGTGGTGTTCCATAGGGGGTGGATGAAATGAGCGCAGATGTTGTACTTCGTGGCTAAAGACCGCTGCGTCGAGCCTGCTAGGACGAAGGATTCTTTTTCCCTGAAAAGGAGGGGTAGTTTTAGGTTTGTGGAAGCTAGAGTACGGAATAATAATTAGAAGTTTGATGTAAATTGTGCGGATACCGGTTCAGCGTTTCGTCGTTTTTCTTTTACATCATTTTCACAAAATAATATGATATACGAGTACACTACTTTTCAGAATTTGATGTAACTCTGAATTTATATCATGGTAATGTTTTAAGGAGCAGTGGTAGGTCAGTGGTAACGGCCCCGACTTACGAGTTGTAGGTTCGAACCCAGGCAGTGTACTTTACTTTGTGTAAATAAATAAAAAACTGAATCTATCCAGCAATGTTTGCGTGATTCTGAAATATACATTATATTCACACAAAGAGCCAAAAATTCAAAAAGCTATGTTATTGGCATAAAAATCGTTTCTAGACCTCGTAGCAATTACTTTGTTTATAAAAATATTCCATGTACAGTTTTTAATCCGCTACGATTTTATTTTAAATATAGATATTATAGATAAAGACAATTTCCCATGGTGGAAACAAGACACGTAATTAAACATGGCGTGTACAATATGGAAGGTCCTTGATTTAAATTCGAGAGTGCTATAAAGCCACTCTCTGTTTAATCAGATTAGTCGAAGCAACGCGTTAATTACGTAACACACTAACTTACAGTAGAAATGGCTTTCATTTTGACAGTTCAACAACATTCATTGCGTCATGTACGTTGTTGAACAGATACATTTTTCGAACATATGAAGCAATGTATGCCCATTGGTGGTATTAAAGGAGGCTATTGGCTTGTCTGCTATCCTCAAACTATTTATTTCCACTAAATCAATTACAGGCACTTTTGAACTGTCAAGGGTCGGTCAGTCAAAAAGAAGAAGCTGGTTGCCCATTCCAAAGCGTAGTAGGTACCTATGGAGAAGAACGGGCAAGAAACTCCATGGACACTCTCTTAAATCACAATAATATAATAATAATAATATAATAATATCCCTGGACATTTCACACAGCACCATTTGTCCCAAGCTAAGCAACCTAATGCTTGTGTTATGGTAACAAGATGGCTGATAAACTACTTATATACAATTTTTTTTTTTTGTAAATACATACATATTATAGATAGAAAAACACCCAGACTCGGAACAAAATACATGTAGGTCATACAAATATTTGTTCCGTGCGGGAATCGAACCCGCGACACGCAGCGCAGCAGTCAATCGCTTAACCACTGTGCCAACCGTGCCGTCCAAATAGGGTTACAGAGTATTGGTTACATCATTCATGTTAAAAATTATGCATGTGAGAGCAATGCAAAACGTTAAAAGCGTCCGTAATGAAAAGATAAAAAAAAACAATTCAAATATTAAATTAAAATAAGCCATGGCAACAAAGAGTTGACCAGTCCCTACTGACGCCGCCCGTTCACGTACATGACGCATAGATTATCACCATTCAGCACAACAATTTTGAAGGGCGCTAAATCATCCAACACATGCGCCACCATCAGCGAGACATTAGAGTGAAGATGACATACTCTCAGCCGCCAAGGCACATTCAAGTCAATGAAAGACGTACCCAGTAAATGGTAGCTTTATAGTATGTACATAGTACTCACATATGTGCTACACAGTACTAGGAGATTGAATTTATATAATGAAAAATTGTATTTTAAAATCTTCAGCAGCTCCAACAGTATGAAGGTAGGGTAGGCGTGTGTGAAGTATTTTCAAATGCTAATCAATTAATTTACGCGTCCTGTGGACCAGGACCAGCGTTTAACCAAGCATTTTTGTCAGCGATGTAATCCCCCAACTTATAATATGCTTGGCTGCATCGTGTGCGTTTAAGATTTGAATTTCGTTTCATTGAGTTGGAGTATGTGGGGAGATATTTTATTGTAACATTTTAAACACTTCCTATGAAGGAAGAGTCTACTTTAGCCATTCTGAAACCTGGTTGAACTAATTCCCTATTTCTAGTTCTATAGGTGTGTCTGTCACCTCTTTTTCTGAAAACGTACATACGTACGTACATGATGTTTTCATAGATATATTGACAAGGTACCGTCATGATATTAATATCTTTAAACAATTCCCTTAGAGAATCGCGCTCTATTCTGCAGAATAATCCAATCCAATCCAGTAACATAAAAAAACAAAGCAGCCATCTAAAGATTTGTAAACTGATCAAAAAGTAAAGAATACTCACTTACAATGCGCGGCCGTGATGACCCACTCGGGCGCAATCATGGTCCCTCCACAGTACAGGCCGTAGAGGACTTGATAGGGAACCTCTTTTATAGACACCTGGTTGCCTCCTACTATCCTCCATTGGACCTGGGGATTTAAGATTTATAAGAGAAGACCAGATGTCTAGTCTCCTTTATCCTAACTCATTTGAGGTTAGCGCAGCATTTCTTTTTCTTTCATATATATCTATATGCCGCTTCCTTTCTATCCACATCATCATTCACACAATCCATCCATCGAGTTTTTGATCTTCCCTTACTCTAATAACCATTGTACTCATCATCATCGTCACCATTTCAGCCGAAAGACATCCACTGTTACCATACCATATCGAGCAGTCCTACGCTTCCCGCGACCTTCACAAGGTCATCGGTCTACCTTGTAAGAGGTCCTTCCGCCTACATTTTAACCATCTATTACTTAGATAACCAAGATTTTTTCTCAATGAAAGTTGGGGATGCCTACGTCCATTATCGGATGCTCTCGACCTGACTGTTTGGCCGTCATCATTAGCCTGACCCTTACATCGACAGGCCCGTCCTCGTCAGGAACCTTCTCCTCTTTGCCCAGCGCCTCAGGAGCCATGATCTCGTGGAAGTACAGGTAGGTTCTAGGTGGAACTCTTCGGGTGACGAAGATCCTCCAATAGTGAGTGATGCAGTCTGGTGCTAGGCGGCCGAGGTATGTTCCTGGAAATGATGAAGGATGGGTGAAAGACGTACATTTTTTTCTTTTCTTTCTTTTTAAAAAAACGTTGCCCCACACTAGGAATTTCTCCTGTGTCGTGGGTGCGTTTACAGACATATAAACCCACATACACAAACAGCCAGACCCGGAACAACTAATTGTAAGTCATACAAATATTTGTTCCGTGCGGGAATAGAACCCGCGACACGCAGCGCAGCAGTCAATTGCTTAACCACTGCGCCAACCGTGCCGTCATACATGGTTCGTTCTACAATCAGATCCGTTATTACGGCTTCAAAATCTATCACCAATGACGGACGGGGCGACTACTAGAGCTCCTTAAGTTTTGAGTTGAACTGCACGATTACTGAAATGCGTGCACTGCACAGATCCACTCAATCTGTGTGTTTATTTCCTCAAAAGACCATTTCAGACATCAATCTACATGATTTTCACATTTATTTATTTAAGAAAATCACAAGTTCCTTAACTTAAACAAAGCGCACAATTAGAACTCTTAGCATGCCATGGTCTGAGATTTGATCAACGCGCCCTTAACAGCTAAGTTATAATCGAATTGATGTAATATTCTTTCAGCTTACGCTTTATGTTTTTACTATTCATTGATTCTCTAATGTCTACAGGTATTTGGTTTAGTAAATGCTGCAAAGCATTTGGGTATTGTGAAGGAAGCGGTACGCCTGCCATATGTTATATTTGCGATGCACTTGAAATTATTTTGATTTGACATGTCGTGTATTTGTCGCAGTAAGATAGATAAAGCCATAATATAGTTATATCCCTAGGGATATAATTATATACCGTAACATAGTTATATGAAAGCGATTCTTTACTATCTCACTAGGAATATAGTTATAAAACCGTCGAAGTTTAGTGATCTACTTTTATTAATATTTTCTATACATTTCTCATTATGTAAGTGAACCCTAAGGCTGCCTGTCCATTGAAGCGGAGCGAGGCTGCGGAGCGGAGAAACGGAGAAATATTAACCAATAGGATTGCATAAAATCATAAAATCTCCGCTCCGCTCAATCCTATTGGTTAATATTTCTCCGTTTCTCCGCTCCGCAGCCTCGCTCCGCTTCAATGGACAGGCAGCCTTATGTTCTTTTTTTGAGAAATAAAATGTCTTTAAACCGAATTATATCCCTAGGGATATAACTATATTACGGCTTCATCTATCTTACTGCGACATATTCACTTCATATTTAACTGGAATCTGAATATTACTGTTATCAAAATGTTCTATGAGGAACATTTACTTGGCACGCGCTGGAACAGGTAATACTTTGCAGTGTTTAAATAACCCTGTGTAATGGTCTAAGTATTTATTTTTGACATAGTTTGGTACTACAAGTTTCAACAAACGTGTTTGCAAATTATTTATTTTATTTAGGTGAGTTTTAAATGTGCGGCCATAACCGGTGAGTCCATAGAATATTATCGATTCAGCAAGAGCTGTGTACATTTGAAGGAGGGTTCTGTACGGTATATTGCGCTTTATAATGGAAAATTTGGTAAGTATCGTAGCATCCTGCCGCAAACCGATTCCACCTGGTAACTCCAGTTGAATCGGTTATCAATTATTAATCCCAAATAGGTATAATATGGAACTTGCTCTATAGGCGAGCAGTGGCAGTCTGTCACGTTTTTATGCAGACAATCATGACTATGAGCTACGATTTGAAAGGAATGGGAGGTACTTATGTGACTTGAATGTACGTGTATAACTTTAGTCCCATATCATGAGTCCACTTAGCCATAGAAGTAAAATCTGTTGACATGATCTGACCAAGATTATGTCTAAACTTTAAAACAAACTGTGACCTCTGAGTTTGTATCAGCCTTTCTTTTCAGAGTAGTCAGACAGGAAACGCCGACCTCATCTCGATTCGTCTGCAAAATTATCTAGGAATGTATTGTAGCATATTCAAGTGTTTCTTTGCCTTTGAGTGTGCTATCAGCGGTCAGACGAAAATAAAATGTTTTGCAACTGTGTATCTCAGTTGATAATACCAAAAAAGGGATAAAAATAGTGAGTTTTTCTATAGTACTACGAAGCGTATTCGAAGAATAAATAGGTTGGTTCTAAGAAGAGGACTGAGATTAATCTAAAATCTCGAAAACACTTTCATTTTCATTCATAACGCAGCGCGCGGAGAACTTGCGGCAAATGCCAAAGATAAAGTACAAGCATACTGTAGGCGACGCGGAAGAGTTCTGAAAGCTGTACGTTTCTTGCCTAAACCATCACTGCTAGGACACAGGCCTCCACTCTGTGAGAGGGAGTGTTCCGTAATCCACCACGCGGGCCCAGTGCGGGTTGGTAGATGACATATATCTTCGAACTTTTTACAATAATTCAATACAATTCCGCTTTACTCTGTAACTCGCTGCCAACAACACAAACTTAGCTCTTTATTGTAATTTTTTAAGGGTTTCTCGTGGCTAAATTATAACCACCGCATCGATCGATCGTAGGTTAACTACACTGCCGCTGTCGGGGCGGTTTGGGTCACCATCCACTACATACCGAGACCACGCCGTGCCTCGATAGTAAGTAGATGATTGGTCCCGGCTGGCATTCGTAGATCTTTGATGTTTGTTACAGGTGGTCAGAACTCTAAAAGTCTGACAACCACAACCAGTCTTACCAAAGGGTATCATGTTACCCAGTAACTGGGTTGTGGAGGTCAGATATGCAGTGGCTCCATGTAAAATACTAGTATTTAGCAGCATCTGGTTAGACTGGAAGCCGACCCCAACATAGTTGGGAAAAGGCTAGGTAGGATATAATAATACAGGGTGGCAGGGACATCGACGCGCAAACTGTAACCATAAATTCAGCATGAGTTTAGACCCCATAGCGCCGAAATTTTTCGTAGGTTAATTTAAAA
Organism: Apamea crenata; assembly: GCA_949629185.1. Classification (NCBI taxonomy): domain Eukaryota; kingdom Metazoa; phylum Arthropoda; class Insecta; order Lepidoptera; family Noctuidae; genus Apamea; species Apamea crenata. Next base: position 715,288 of record OX451377.1, read on the forward strand.
AATATATTTCTGTTCCATACATTTTGACCGCGTAGGTATTGCACTTTTCTATGAAACAGAAGATTTTTTTTTGATAGCCGAACGAAAAATTTCTACGCTATGGCGAAAAATTTCTAAACTTATGTGCTGAAGTCATGGTTACAGTTTGCGCGTCGATGTCCCTGCCACCCTGTATATTTATATTTGCAAAGAATGTTGGTATTACAAATCAGATGTTACAATTAATGATTAATTAATTTATGTTTCCTTGTACATTCTGCCTTAGAGAGAGAGATGTGAGGAGTGATGACGGGGTGATGAGATTGATCGATGTCAGTAGATTGATTGATATTCTAATTTTCTGCATCGCATTCTATGCGACAAATCCTTACCAGGATACTAAGTGAAAGTTCCAGTACTGAACATATACGAGTAGCTTAGCTAACATATATATTATAGATATAAGTGTCTCAGTGGAAGCACGTAGGTATCATTTAAAGTTGCGGCTAAGCAATATATATACACATAACTTAGAAGTAAAGCTCCCTTAAAGTAGCGATAGTAGTTAGGGTTATGAACGCTTGAATTAAGCAGTGTGTGTTTTAATTACTTCGGTTTGAGAGGTCGTTGTCCCCATTTTTAACCGACTTCAAGAAAGTATGCTATATTTTGTACACTGAGACCCCAAAATGTCTCCATTTTCTTTTTGTCCCACCTAAGGTTGTACCTTAGAGATCGCTTAGTACGATAAGATCACCCAAAGTACAGTTACAGTACACTAGTTTTTAATACAGAGTGGTGATTTAGTCACCTGCACCTGTATCCGTCAAGGTCAAGAATCATCCATTCTACGACTAAGAGTTTCGTAGCATTTTTTTGATCACACCCTTGTGTGTAAATGCTGTATGTCCTTTTTTATGTGGTGTGCAATAAAGTGTTTAATAAATAAATTTATTTGTGGGTTAACCCGACTGCAAAGTAATAATGATGATGATGACTGACTGCCGTACAAGTCCCACAAAATTTCCTCTCTCAGGAACTAAAATCAAATTATTAAAGTTTTACTACTGATTTGCGGTTCACTGTACGAATCCAATTTGACGATTCTATTACAATTTTACAATTAATTTTACTTAAATGCTAAAATAATGAATCCAATGTTTATTTTTCATTTACATTAGTCAAAATGATCCCTCATTAATTAATGTAATATACCGTCGAGCCTAATTAATTAACTTTTAATTAATAATCACTAGGTCATAAATTATCTATTTTGAAAACTACACGCTATGATGATTGTCAACAAGCTTTTTCAACATGCTTTGTTCACGTGTTTTTTTAAACTAATATTATAAAGAGAAAGTTAGCAGGTTTTTTTAAAACTAATATTATAAAGAGAGCGTTAGTTAGATACGAAGTATGAATCGCCCGTTATGTGGTATATATACTACGGATTTCGTGCTTCGGGCGTAGACCAAGTGTACCAGTCGGAAAGTCAGAAATAAGTCACAAAAAACGCTAAGCTTAAACGAAATAACAGCGCGTGCAGGTGATGAGATGCGACGGGTTGGGTTGGGGACAAACAGACATTGGAATAACATTTCTCATTTTGAAACAAAAACTCAGTTTGGTCCTGTAATTTCTCAGAAATACGTTTAACATACCTACAGACTTTTTTTTTGAAAACCTTCACTATATTAAGTGGCAGTTTCCGAGAGAAGAGAATTTACCTCCGAAAATCTTTAGCAGAAAATATGAAATCTGTACTTCAAATAAAATCTAAGTAAAAAGTCCAGTCAGAGCTATTCTCACAATAATAGTTATAACCCGCGGCGTCTCTTTGTACATTTTACCCATTGTAGTGTTCGCAAAGAACTCAATCCACGTTTACCCTAAGGCGTTCTTCGCAATCCTTATTTTCCTAAGTTCTTTGATAACACGAATGAATAGGGAAAATTAGCTAGCACTATTATAAACCGACTTGTAAGAGGTAGTTTTTTATTTTTATATGTTTTTTTTCCTTTATGATTATTATTTATAGGTAATATTAATAATAACTCAAATACTGGTATTCAGCTGCATCCGGTTAGACTGGAAGCCGACCCCAACATAGTTGGGAAAAGGCTAGGCACATGATGATTAATAATAACTCTACCCACTGGCGGACTCAGGTGAGAGGCAGCAAGGGCGGTTCGCCCCGGGCCTGTTCCTGGGGGGGGGGGGGGGGGTTCAACCTATTTTGTCCCACTGCTGGGCAAAGGTTTGCCCCAATAAAGTAAAAACCAGTTTGTAGTTGCAGGCCTCGTACGTAGGGTCCAAAAAATTTCGAGCTATAAGTCGACAAGAAATTCTTATTTCTGTAGGAATGTTCAAAAATAAATGTAACCAATGGGGAGTGTAAAAATTTTCGAGGTCGCTTCGCTCGCTCTTAGATCCTATGTTCGTTCAGCTCTATCTTTTCTATATTAGTCAACAAAGTATCTCCTATTTATGTACGAATGGTGAAAATAGGCTTCTTTTGGGCAAGCTCGTTCCACCGTAGATCTCATCCTTGCCTCTGGGCTGGATTGAGGTCAAAAGTGAGCGCATTGTCAATAAAAAAAAATAAAACCAAATCTTTTCGAGGCATCGTGTTAAAAATTTGGAGCTCCCTTCACTCGCTCTTATATCCTACAATTTTCTACTTCTTAAACATTTCTGCATACCTGGGCCAGAGGAAGGGATTTAAAAGGGCGCATTGTGTGGCCGCCCCAGGCCCCCGACAGGCTTAGTCCGACACTGCCTCTACCCTTCGTGGAAAACTGGCGTGATGTGATGTTATGTAAAAATAAAATTGTCGAATGTTGAATTTAATATAAACGTATGAAGACCAGCATTCGATTCGACATTTGAAGGTTAATTATTAATGAAAATGAAAAAGTGTTTATTCACGGAAATAACTTTAAGCCGAAAAATATTACCTCTGCCAAACTATAAAGCAGTTTGTTGGCAGACGTAGCTCCTTTTTTATTTTTTACATACTACATAAATTTCAGTTTACACTTTTTCACCTATAGGTACACCACACTAACATGCATTCCTTAGATTTTTGTTATTAAATCTAAGGAATGCATTTTAGTGTAGTGTACATACAAGCTTTTCATATATTTTCTGCAGTGAGGCTTTGTCTAAACACAGAGGTACTTATGTATTTTATTTTTAGAAGACGTTTTTGTGATACAACTGTTTATATCGACTGGAAGGTTATTAAAAATAGTTGGAACTAAAAAACGTCTACACCTTCGACCATAATAGTTATTACAAGTGGGCACTACAAATCTTCTCATATTATTGCTCCTTTGGGATATTGTGCGAATAATGTTGTTTTTATATTCATCACTACCATACGGTTAAGGTTACTGACAACGCTGCCCTATCATGAGCCGGAAGCATTTTACATTCCAAAAATAATTCTTCGTAATCACTACTTTTACAACGGTTTTTTTTGTGTTTTTGTCCCCAAATAGCTTCATGAATCTGATTTGCATTTTTTTTATTTTATCATGTCACCTCTACCTGTCCCTCCCAGTAATATCTTCAAGCGTAATGTTATGTTATTGTTTTTTTCTCCATATTGACACTTAGCCAATTTAGTTATTATGTAGGTATTATTTAATATTTACATGCTAAACCTGCGTTTAGTTGCGGGTTTCACCATTAAAGCATTTAGTCCGGAAGGTTTATGTGTACAATACATTGATATGAAACTTACTTATAATAAAGAAATCACGATGTTTTGTCAAGTCGTAAAAATCGTGCGAAGCAGGGAAAAGTTGCTAGTGTGTTAACAAAAGTGAAAAAAACATAACTACCCACCATTCCCGCAGATAACAAGTCTAAACACCAAACACACACATACAACACAGAATACACGACTAATATCACACATTTTAAATAACAATACAGACTATAAAATTAAAAAAATATTTCCCAAAACAAACATGGCCGGCTCCGTCAAAGGTTAGGACTAAAATAATGAAGTTAAAACGTCTTGTTAAACCACTGTGACCGATGACTACTTCACGGCTTTTAAATATTACTTTCGTGATTGAAAACGGGTGATAAAACTGGACTAATGTGATGTCAAACGGTGTACAGAACGCTATTTAAATTCTGAATATTCAAGGTTCAGGTGGCAGGGACCTTTTTCCCTCGTTCAAATAGCTCATCGTCATAATGATAGCCTCCCGACCGATTTCGGTCACGGTGACCAAACTCAACGGAGATTAGCCAAGTACCCAGGATATATTATAGTGCACAAGTGTGTGCGTAAACACAGATGCTCTCTCTGTTCCTTTACTCCTATAGTCCGATGGGACGGCAGTCCGACTCGACCGGAGATCAGACGTAGGACCAACGGGTTTACGAGTTTACGTTTTGTACCGGGGTATAAAACCGCCAACTTCCAAACTCCGGACTGTTACTATGAAATTCCTAATGGAAAATCCAATAACAGTGTCCCTAACCCAGGACCCCACCCTCAGCAATCGCGTTTGTTACCACGAGACCAACGGGGCAGACAAATTCTCTTGCCTTTGTCCCAATTTATCTGGCATCGGAGCAGCATGTCTTTTTCTTCCAAAAATCTCTCTAAGACGCTATCTCAGTAGTCATCCCCTTTTTTGCCATATCATCTTTCACACAGTCCTTCCATTGTTTCTTTTGTTTTTCCATATTATTTTAGTCATTCAAATTCAAAATTTTCCTTACGACGTCCTGCGGGGACAACAGGAATACAGGGTTTATCGGCACACATAACTTATACTGTGTTAAAAATATTAGCCATTCTCAAGGGACTGGACTGGGACTGATAGCCCAGTGTGTGAAACACGTGCATATTTAAGTGCCAGATACTCAGCCTATAATGTTCCCACTGCTGGGACACTGGCCTCCTCTCTGTGAGAGGGAGCAGACCGTATACCACCACGCAGGCCCATTGCGGTTGGCCGGATGTCACATTTCTTCAAATTTTTGGTTCTAGGACATGCCGGTTTCCTCACGATGTTTTCTTCACCGTTTTGAGGGCAGTGGTGATGAAGTAATTTACACAAAGTAAAGCGCCTGTCTGGGGCTGTCCGACAACCTACAACTCGTAAGTCGCACCCGTTGCCACTGGGCAAGCCCTGCTCTATTTGAATGTAAGTATCGTAAAGGGTATTTTCAACATTCCCATTGCTTAACTGCCTTGAATAAATTGTCACGGTTCATAACTAGCTGGTGATTAGTTAGTTCATGCTCCTAATGTGCATACTTTGAAATTAATCAATGTGTTTTGCATTTTATCGTATTTTCTTTAATCGAGCGAATTAATTTGTACTCTTGAAATTGTGTGTGTGTGTGTATTCGCAAGCGCTACTGCTGAGATCGATTCCTAGATCGGGCAAAGTGTTATTGGGTTTTGTGCCCGATTGATGCCATTAGGCTCGTCTCCTATTACATAGAAATTAAACATACGAACGCGAACATAACTGGCGAAATTTGGCCATTTCGCCAGTTATGTTCGCCATTCAGAGAGAACCGCCGGACGGCAGAGGTGTACCTATAGGTACACCTCTGCCTTACCCTTCGGAGACTACAGGCGTGTTGTGTTATGGACTGTGAGAGTAGGTACGGAATGAGAGAGTGCACCTGTGTGTGCACATACACTGTGCACAAATAATATCTCCTGCATAGTTCTGTTGGCTAGTGCCCATCGTGATAAAAAGTTCGGACTTCCAGGACTTTTCGGAGATCCTCCCAACCCGCACCCTAACTGCGTAACATACAATCAATAACAATGTGAATTATTTTGAAGGATATTGCTAATCCATTGCTTCATATGTTCGAAAAAAAAATCTGCTAAACAACGTAAATAACGCAATGAATGTTGTTGAACTGTCATAATGATAGCCATTGCTACTGTGTGTTACGCAATCACCCCGCCGACCTGATCTTCCTGACTGATCAGGAAGATACATAATTACATGACTTGCTAAAATCAAACGCCTCAGTAGTGATTAAGCCTCAACCTACCCTGAAAAATCCATTTATTTTAATGAAAAATCAAGAGAGCATGCCTAACGTATAATATGCAATATCAACTTATTTTAATCATTTCTTTACATTAAAAATAATGTCCGTAGCATCAATAGCCGTCCGTAGCGCACGCGCACGTCTGCTAAACTTATGTTCGTTTCGGTTATGGTCCTGCCACATTGTTCTATGCGTTACCGCAACGCGTAGAGCCTTCGTTTACAGGAGGTTCGAGTTTCCCAACTTTTGAGAAGCCAGAATGTCGTTTAGTTTCTTGCCAGCTCTCCTTCGTTGCATGGAAACGATCAATCGGAATCTGTAGGTGCACGTTTCCAACGGCTTCTGACGTTTCATAAGTGCCTAAGTAGATTTATGTAAAATAGTATTTATTTTGCGTATCGGAAGACGTAGCGTTGGAAAGCCTCCCGACAAGGTGGACCGATGACCTTGCGAAGACCACAGGAATCCGCTGGATGCGGCCGTAGTGGCGACGTTTGGGGGAGGCCTATGTCCACCGGTGGACTTTCGGCTGAAATGATGCTTATTTATTTGATTTATTGCACTAAGGCCGAAATCAAGGAGTTTCGCTTCGTTTGCACCAAGCGCAGTTTCTTACTGTGTGGTTTCACTGGGATCATTGTAATGTAAGATTTACTGTAAAAGTTGTACAAGTTCTGCAATAAACCTTTTTCTTTTATTTTTATTTATTTATTTATAACTAGCTTCTGCCCGCGGCTTCGCCCGCGTGGATGTCGGAAGTTATCCCACGGGAACGTGCTACCAGGATAAAAAGTATGTGCTTCCCCAGGATGCCATCTACCTCTTTGCCAAATCAGAAGTTCAGTGGTTTAGGCGTGAAAATGTAACATACAGTTTCAAGCCCCCCCCCCAAATCCTCCCCTAAAAACCGAATTACCCCTTTTTGCCCCGTCAGGGGTCAATTTTCGACAACTTTACATACTTATTATTAATTATTTACTGTCAAAAGTATCAATACTGAGTTTCGAGTTAATCGGAACGCGCATTCAAATTCTTCTACACAAACTTCAACACCCCTATATCCCCCTTTGAGGGGTAGTTTTGAAAAACTTATAATGATAAACTTTATTACTTACTTAGGCAAGTATTGTTGCCAAGTTTCAAGTTTATTAACTAAATGAATAAGATGTTTCATATAAACTGTATCCCCGCTTTTCACCCCCACAGGGGTGGAATTTAAAAAAAATCGTTTGGGATATATTCATAACTTGACTCAAAGATTATTTATACCAATTTTCTAATTAATCAAGCCACGTATTATAATCCTCTTCTGTAAAATTAACTACCCCTGTTCACCCCGTTAGGGGTAGATTGTCGAAAAACCCTCATACGTGTTATTATTTATTTTTAGTCTTAAGTACACACACCGAGTTTCGAGTTAATCGGACCGCGCGTTCAAATTCTTCCACACAAACTTTAGCACCCCTATATCCCCTTTGAGGGGTAGTTTTAAAAAACAATAAAAAAATGATAAACTTTATTGCTTACTTAGGCGAGTATTCATGCCAATTTTCAAGATTATTAACCTCACGAATAAGATTTTTCATATAAACTTTATCCCCGCTTTTCACCCCCACAGGGGTGGAATTTTGAAAAATCATTTGGGATGTGTTCATAACTTGACTCAAGGATTATTTATACCAATTTTCGAGTTAATCAAGCCACGCTGTAAAATCCTCCCCTGTAAAATTGACTACCCCTTTTCAGGCCGTCAGGGGTAGATTTTCGAAAAACCCTGATACACATTATTCTTTCCTTTCAATTTTAGGTATAAATACTGAGTTACGATTAAATCGGACCGCGCGCTAAAATTCTTCCATACAAACTTTGAAACCCCCCAATCCCCTTTCAGGGGGTAGTTTATAAAAACAAAAAATGCCCAACTTCATACTTAACTTAGATAAGTATTCGTGCCAAGTTTGAAGTTTATTAACTGAAGGAATAAGATTTTTCATACAAACAAAATCCCCCCATTTCACCCTCTTAGGGGTGGAATTTCGAAAAACCCTTTCTTAGTGGATACCTACTCTTCACGAAGAATACACCCTCCAAATTTCATGTCTCTAGGACCAGTGGTTTAGGCTGTGCGTTGATGTCTCAGTCAGTCAGTCAGTCAGTCAGTCAGGACTTTGAATTTTATATATATAGATTGGTAGTGTAGCTCAAACTGTGCAATGTGGTTCGCTGAACTAGGCGCTAGATGTTAAGTGCTAGGTGTCTGCTTATGTATGCGTCCACTATCTTGTTGAGCCGATCCCGATTACTTGGAGATATAAAAGTATGAGGGTCAGGGTGTAAAGTTCACTCATCCTCCGTCGAAAAGGGATCCTTCGACCAGATGGGTGTTGTATCTGCTGGGCAACTGCCCGATGATTGATGTCAGGACGTTGACGCAAGCAGAGTTTACCGCGCCACTAGCATATATAGCTAGTGGCGCGGTAAACCCTGCATGCGCGATGCAGGATTTTGCGTGACATTATTGTGATGCGCAGTTCGCCTGCGACGATTTAGATGCTATTTGGAAAACTTCGTCAAGTCTTCTCGTCGCCTATCCCGCAGTGTTTGAAGACTATGGTCTTCAAGCAGTGCGTCCTGCCCATCATGACATATGGCGCCGAAATGTAAACACTGACAGTCGGGCTGTTCCACAATTTCAAGGTCGCTCAGCGCGCTATGGAGAAAAAAGGATAAAGTCAGGAGTGAAACTATCTGGAAAAGAACCGGAGTTACCGACATAGCTTGCAGAGTAAGCAAACTGTAGTGGCTGTGGGCTGGCCATGTCTGTCAAAGGGCCGACGGCCGCTGGAGCAGACGAGTCCTGGACTGGAGACCGCGTATCGGCAAGCGTAGTGTGGGACGCAGCTAGTTGGACGGACGACCTAAAGAAGGTAGCTGGGGTGGACTGGATGCGAAAGGCGGAGGACAAGGTGTTGTGTGCCGCAGTCTGGAAGAGGCCTTCGTCATGCAGTGGACTGCGATAGGCTGAGATGATTGATTAATTGATGTAGATGCCGCCACAGATACTCACGAAGACCGAATCCACACGGCAAGAAGCTCCATTTGTTGCCACGCTTGGTGAGAAACGTTGCTCGAACAAGTGACAAATGAGTACGCAGTGTGGCACCAAGCGTCAGTGTGGCCATTCTAATAATTAAACATGACAGAGCCAAGCAAAGGTCTTACCTGTGTGTCTTCGGCCTTAGTGTTTACACTCAACCACTAACTTGCATGCCTCTTTACCTACGTAACTGCAGTGTTTAATCACCGGCTTAGTGTTACAGTACGGTAACGTATGTTGCAGTAGCGTGCGTAACAGTTACGTTTACTCGCGTAGTCATGACAATTTTAGTCAAGATTTTCTTGTGCTACATTCGCCTAACAAGTGGGGGAGGGGGCGAGGCTAAATAATAATAGCCGCACAGGTCGATCGATCAGGTTAAGCGACGCTTGCCGCGGTTGGTCTGTGGATGGATCTTTACATACCGAGACCCCTCCGTGCCTCGGAAAGAACGTTGAGGGTTGGTCCCGGCTGTCATTCGCGGATCTTTGACAGTCGTTGCGGGTAGTCAGGAGCCCGAAAGTCTAACAACCTGTCTTACCAAGGGGTATCGTACTACCCAGGAACTGGGTTGTGCAGGTCTGGTAGGCAATCGCTCCATGTAAAGTACTGGTATTCAGCCGCATCCAGTTCGTCTGGAAGCCGACCCCGACATAGTGGGAAAAAGGCTAAGCAGACGATGACACTCGCCCAACAAGTCTCTCGTCTCTCTTTCAACACTTTGATGTTTTTTCACACTTATCAATTGCTGTATAAAGTTTACGATCACTTATTGATATTTAAATTATTTACGCATGCATTTTCATCTTGTTAGTTGCCGCTGTGACGAATGGTAGAGCAAAATTATATTGACAGCTACATATATATATCGGCATTTGATTTTGTTTCTTCTTTTTTGCTGAAGTATATGTGGCGAAAGTTTAAAATTAATAAGAAAGCGATTCAAGTAATATTTATTTAAAATTATATATGATTTATTTGTTTTCAAAATAAAATAATAATGCGTTTTTATTTCGGAAAGTACTCTCCTTTTTCTAAGTCTATAAATTTTCCAAGTAGGTGACAGTGTTTTTCCAGAGAAAGTGCAAAATAGCTACTTCAAAGGTCATTGATATGTAGGTAACACTCAAGTTAGCAGTGGTGGCCCAGTGGAAACGTTGTCGAAATTATTTCACCACCACTGCTCTTAAAACGGTGAAGGAAAACATCGTGAGGAAACCGGCATGTCCTAGAACCAAAAATTCGAAGACATGCGACATATACCAACCCGCACTGGGCCTGCGTGGTAGATCACGGTCCACTCCCTCTCACAGAGAAGATGTCTGTGTCCCAGCAGTGGGAAAGTTATAGGCACACTCAATTTATAAACCTATTAATATATAAACACTTGCTTAGCTTAGTTATTTCAAATCATAATCCTCATTCCTAAAACATGCTTTATGAAACAAATTTCAAAAACAAACTACAAGAATCACAAATCAACAACACCCAAACTCCCCGAACCAAAGATCTGACCGCAAAACAAAGGAAAACAAAAAAATAACCATACACCATACATCTTCCCCGATACGATATGAATTCAGCAAATAAGTCGCGAATCAATTTCCTCCCTGCATGAAGAGGCAGTAAATCGCGCCAACCCCTCTCGGGGTGGGTAGGGAGGGAGGGAGGGCTATCTTGTTAAGGCAGATAACCGGCGTTTGTTCGACAGCACTATAAAGAGGATAGGGAGGGACAAAATGTCTAAAAACTATGATAATATGTTAATTTTTTGGTGTTTCCATTGTTTGAGGCGGCACGATTTATTTTTAACACACTTGAATGTGAGACAAAGACCAGTTCTCATAAAGAAAAGGCACGAACACTATCACTATGCTAGCTCCAAGTGGAATTGCGATTTCAGAGTTTACTTTCATTGTAAATGTCAGTCATGTCCAATGGAGATAACCTTAGAAAGCACATAAATAACAAGAATCAGAAATAGTTTTTTTTTTTATATGCATTTTATTCGTTTAGATCCGCAGGCGCCCTCAACCGCTTGCCCATCATGACATAAAATTTCAAATATAAAACAAAGTTACAAGTTTCGACTCTAAGTATATATAATGACGCCTTCTTCCCATGCTGGTAGGCAAAAACTACAGAACGCCACCTGCTACTATCCATACTATATCCTTTTTTTTTTTTTTTTTTGTGGATGGGAAATCATCAAATGACCCCTCCCGCTCTGGGTGGAGCGGAAGGGAGTGTCAGACTTTTACTGACTAAAACCCACCCGTGTTCCTTCCTTAGCCCTTTCTGTTCCAGGGCAGCGGTTAACCTTTCGGAAAATCCCACCGCCCCGGCAGGCTTCGGCCCTGTGGGGCCCCGTCCTCTGCTGACATCTCTTTGAGGCGCGCGTGGAACACAACGCGCCGTCCGGCACGGGCCTGGTCCTGATCGGACGGTGAGCTACCCATTACTCACCGCCCGCAGGCCCGCGCCTACGGTGGCCGGGAGTCGTCACGCGGCTCCCGACGCCCGGAGCGTCTCCCGCGGCGGCTGAGGCGTGAGGTGTTCTCCCTCAGCCTCCCCGCCACCTCCTTCGCTAGCATGACTGCTTCGCAGAAGGAGGTGACTGCCTCCCATTCTCTCTCGCCCCGGACCATGGCTTGCACCAGGGCTGGACGCGAGAGGTCGCCGCCGTTGCCGATCGCCTCTACGAGGACACGGCGGGTCTCCGCCCAAGCAGGGCAGACCTCCACCGTGTGCTCCACCGTGTCCTCTGGGCGATCCGGGCAGTGGTGACACCCGGGCGTCTCCTCCCGCCTGATGATGTGCAGGAACCTCCCGAAACATCCGTGTCCGGAGAGGACCTGCGTCAGGCGGTACGTGAGAGCGCCGTGACGCCTCTCTAGCCACTCCTCAAAGAGGGGTCTTATCGCCGCTATCGCGGCGTGCCCTGCGCTGGGTTGCGATAGTCGCGCCTTCCATTCCGCCATGAGATCGCGCCGGAGGTCCGTCCGCTCCGCAGCGATTTGCCGCGGGTGCAGAGTTTCCCCCCGGCGTAGTGCCTCCGCGCGCCAATCATGCAGGCGCGCAAGCACTATCGCCTCCAGATCCCATGGCGGCAGTCCGGCAAGGAGGCTTGCCGCCTCGCGCGAGATCGTGCGGTAGCCCCGGAATACTATATCCTTATAATATACTTCTTGTGCTTCGTTTGTTTTCATACATTAGGTCATACACGCACGCCGACAATACTAACGCAAAATTCAGAGGCGATTTTCTCGTTATATACTGATTTCGACTTTGAGAAAAGACCTATTTTATAATACTATGGTTTCGTAAAGACTATTTTCGTATCATCTTATGACTTTTATCATTACTTTAGGAGAAAAACACGTTAAGCCGTGTCCCGGCTGTCATTCGTAGATCTTTGTCTAAGTCTGACAATCAATCATACTAAAGGGTATCGTGATAAGTACCCAGTAACTGGGTTGTTGAGTTCAGATAGACAGTCGCTCCATGTAAAGTACTGGTATTCATCTGCATCCGGTTAGAGTGGAAATCAATCCCAACATAGTTCGGAAAAGGCTAGTCAGATTTTTATAACTTTTGGAGAAAATCGCTGTTGAATCTTGCGATATTGTAAAGTATTTTATGCTCGTGGCTCACTGTTCGGCACTCACAAAGTTAGTAGTCAGCTTCGCTAGACATAGTAATCTTTCCTGGCTTACTGCCTAATTAAAAAAGTTATTTTCTGAAAGAAAAATTCTCCAGATAAAGATCTGGTGAATAAGCTTCCCGACTTTGAAATGAGACAGAATCGGGACATTTGATTGAAAAACGGATGAAACGATCAGATTAAGTTAATTAAGTACAAGGTTTCAAGATTTTTTTTTTGTTGTTTTTAACAAGCTGGTTGACAGACATGTCTGGGCTAGTCTCGCAAATAGACCAGAAGGCCAATTCTCGCAATTTAAAACGTTCAAAATCTAGTCGCAGTCTCATCTCGGCGACCAACAAATGTAAAAAACTTGTCAAAATGTAGGGAAATTAGAGGTATTTTTGACAGATTGAGATCAGAATGTGAACGTTCTTAAAATTACGAGAATTGCTCATCAGATATTTCTCTCGCATGTCACATTAGCTATGGTTTAAAATAAAACCGGACGAGTTCGCCAATTTTATGATAATTATGACAACAGACAAAGGCGAAGTAAAACGAAGACCGACGCGATTATAGTTGTTTAATTTCTTCTTTCTTTCTTCAAATATTAATACTGTAACCTTGAGCGATTTATGTTACTTACGGAGAGACTGTGGCCAGAGACCTGAGTTCAGGTTCGCACGGGCGCGATGGTGCCGCGGCGATTTCTTTTGTGCACTGAATTTTCAACGCACTGTTTAGCGCCGAGAGTTGAAAATCAGACAGTGGCGCTGATTCCCTTGTTCACAAACTAAACTAACTTTAAGTTCCGTGTATCGTTTTCTTTCTATTTCATTAAGAAAAGGACAGAAGATAAAATATCGGTTTAGTCCTGTTAAATTAAGATACTCCATAGACAGATTAGACGTGATTAAAAACATGGCTACTAAAAATACGTCAACTTACGTCAGGCGCCGACTAATTTGACAGAACTGAACTAATATTTATCTTCGGTCCTTTTCTTAATTAAATAGAAAGAAAAAGAAGCATTGAACTTTTTAGTTTAGTTTCCGAACAAAGGAATCGGCGCCAGTATATTTTTTTGACACGCCTCTGTTAGATTTTCAACGCTCGGCTTAACACTGAGAGTTAAAAATTCCGCCGCGATACTTTTTCATCCACGCGAACGTGGGCTTAAATGGATAATTATGTTTTATACGTCTTCCCGTATGACAATGAAAACGCGCGGTACACTCGACCGATAACAGAACCGACAAACTTTAATAATTGCACAAACTTGTGGAGATAACTGAGGGAGTTATTTCAAGCATTTTATTTGTTTCAATTGGCGTTTGTTTACCTTTCCAGTACATATATCTATAACTATGTATATGCGTTTACAGGTTCAGCAGAGTTCGTGGCATTTTCTATTCTATACATTAACTAGCGACCCGGCCCTGCTTCACACGGTTTTTACGACTTGAAAAAACACGGAGATTTCTTTATTTTAAGTCAGTTTAATATTAAAGTATTATACACATTAACCTACCGGAATAAATACCAAGATACTAGACCTATAGTCCTACCTTGGTATTTATTCCGGTAGGAATATATGGAGTGGTAGGACATCGACGTACAAACTGTAACCATAAATTGAGCACATGATTGTAGACCCACAAGCGCACAAATAAATCTTCGGTTATCAAAAACAAATCTGCTGTTTTTAGAAAAGTACGATATCTATGCGGTCAACATTTAAGGAACTGCAATTTTTTTTTTTTAATAAACGACAAAGAAATTCTACGCAGGTGGTTTAGAATCATGTAGGTACTGACTCCATGGTAACAGGCTGCGCGTCAATGCCTTTACTTCCCTGTATTTGGTACATCGAGTTGAGAAAGAGACTATAACCTCTGTGCTTCGGAAAGCACGTTAAGCCGTTGGTTCCGGCTGTCACTCGTGGATCTTAGGCAGTAATTACGGGTCGTCAGAAGCCCGAAAGACTGACAACCAGTTTTACCAAGGGGTTTCGTATTACCCAGTAACTGGGTTGTGGAGGTCACATAAGCAGTCGCATGTATACTGGTACTCAGCTGCATCCGGTTAGACTGGAAGCCGACCCCAACATACTTGGGAAAAGGCAGGCAGATGGTCAGTTGTGAAAGAGACTATCACACAGACATGAGTAAGTCGCTAACATATAAACGAACAATGCAGCCGCGTAGGTACTGTCAGCCGCACATCTGTGGTAAAAATTTGAGATTGAAACTGAAGCTTTTATATTGTAGCAGTAAGAGTGATTTTCGTAGTGCAACCTCTGGTAAGTGGTCGACTGTACAAAACTTTTGACAGAAATTAAACAATCCTTTGGTTACGACCGGTTTCTCACACTGTAAGCCAAGCCAATAATCTTTTTATAAAGAGAAGATGCTTATTTGCTTCACATGTATACAGCCTATAATGTTCCTACTGCTGGGACACAGGCTTCCTCTCTTCGAGAAGGAGTGGGATGTAATCCACCACGCGGGCCCAGTGCGGGTTGGTAGATGTCACATGTCTTCGAATGTTTGTTTATAGGTTCCTTTGCCGTTTTGAGAACAATGGTGATGAAAATATTTACAGCAAGTAAAGCGCCTGCCTGGGTTCGAACCCATGTACTACAACTACAAGTTGCGGCCATTACCGCTAGACTACCACCACTCTCTCTTTTATTGGCTTAATTATTTTTAATTATATTTTATTTCCTTTTACACCTTGAAATATCTAACACCATACACAAACAAAAATACCTTTCAATAAAAACAAGAATTAAATCGCCATGTTTAAAAAAAAAGCATATTATATCAAAGGAGGTACCAACACAAGCGGTAGTTAATCGCTTTGATGTCGCCGCCCGCGTGTGATTGGCTGGCCGGCGCTGTGGTCGCTTGCACCTGTCAATTAGACGTGACATACTACCAGGAAGAATGGCCAATAAAAGTTTGTGGGTCGCTATTAAATCTTGGAAATGTCAATAGTTGAATGAGACTTGACCTTAAATTGGGAAAAAGAAAACTTCGAAAGAAAAACACCTCTAATTTTTATATCTTGAGGTGGCAGCGTCAGGGTAGCCTGTGAAATTCAAATTTTAAGACAGTATCAGGTTCCATGTTTATCAGGAACAGGGTCCAAGCTACCGGTGATCAGGGCTCCAGAGAGAGAAACCTCCTGACAATGCGAGCCATGTCCAGAGTACAGTCAACAGCAAAAGTAGATGATCAAAATCAGAAATTGAAATTGAATTGAAAACTAATCACGAATATAATGGCAGCTGTACTAGTAGTAAATGTTTGGTATAATTTACAATCACATACTTTTGAATCACTTCGATGCCACACAGTTCTGACGCGAACTCCGTTCATTAGTATTGAATTTCTGATTTTGATCTTCTACTTTTGCTGTTGACTGTACCACTTTCTGAATCAAGCCCTTGATCCAGCTGCCCAACGAGAGCCTCATCAGGTGTTGGTCCAGGCTTATTATTTTTATTTGCAATGTGCGTTTTGTTTGTGCGGAATAAACTTTTTTTTTTCTTTCTTTATTCCAAGTGTTAGACATAAATCATCAGAGACTGTGATGTGTCTAGCACAATATTTAAACCAACAACGCAACGCCAGTGGCGTTGACCCAATCATTGAAAATAGCAGACGTGGTACTGTGGTAACTGTCCATATACTGAACCCGTGTGTCCTGCACGTAACTGCAGTGTTAATGGGGACGATCAAGTGAAGATCTTCATACATACTCCAGTAACCACGCTTGAGCCTGGCGTCTGCACGTCGAGAGGCATGCTTGTGTACAGTCGGAAAAGTTAATTGTTTAGCAACGACCTCGTAAACAATTTATTCCATAATTAGCTTGCATGACAAGATACGAGGGCACCTTAAAATAGGGCTGAGCTACATGATGACTGATGCATGCGTGCCGTCTGATGGGCCAACTCAAAGCTGCGATGGCTCTTGCTTCAAAAGGCATTTCCAGACTAGACTCGCGTAATATCTTAACAATTAAATATTAACCAAAAAAATAACTGGTAAAAAGAGTCATATGTAAGGACATAATAATATAATTAGTACATTACCTATAACATAATTATGAGTTTTCATAATCAAGAGACATTGCTGTAGAATGGCTTAGGCGCTGGTCCGTGTAACGCAACTTTATACAATTAGACTATAATGTGCCCACTGCTGGGACACAGGTCCCCTCTCATCGAGGGGCAGTGGACTAAAATCTACCACTCGGGTCTAGTAACCCGGGCCCAGTAGGATAATGTCACATTTTTTCGAATTAGTGGTTCTAAAACATACCGGTTTCCTCACGATGTTTTCCTTCACCGCTTTGCGAGCAGCCTTAGCTTTCATGAATAAATAAATACCAGATTGAATCATCGACGACAAATTATTATATTATAATAATAATAAGGAGCATTTATTTTATTATTGCTCTTTTACCTGTTTCTGCCTGTTTTCCTGTGTCAATTTCGTCATTACACCAGAGCAGCAATTCTTGTAATTTTAATAATGTTCGCAGCCTGATCTCAGTCACTCTGTCATCTGTCAAAAATACCTCTAATTTCCCTACATTTTTGACAAGTTTTTGACATTTCTTTGTCGCTGAGATGAGACTGCGACTCGATATTTTAATACGAGAATAATTACGAGAATTGGCCTTCTGCCGGTCGATTCTGTAAAATAAGATTTCATAATCCTATTTGTTTTCGATCGAGATGCACGCGAACGAAGTCGCGGGCACAGCTAGCCATTACAGGCACCACCTATTATTATGTTATTTAACCAATTCAGGAACTTTGTGGTTTTCCTTTTACATCCATCATAACAACATACAACACAACCATGAAACAATGTTATGATTCAGTTGTACTTAACACGAATACGTTTGAAGATGTGTGCAAGTTGACATTAAGAATATTGAAGTAGTCAAATATAATACCAAAAACTCATAGTTTCGTCATATTACTGTTAAGATGAATGTGTTCATATGTTGTGCTGTTCTTAGTTTCTCTTCATTCATTCTGGCATTTAAAATGTCTTTCCACACTGTAGATCTTGGAGTATTCAAGTGTAAGTGTCCTTACTATGTATTTTAAGTTTTTTTTTTTTGTTGCTCTTCTTTTCTGTCCGAGAGGGGCTCGTGGCTAGGTAAGAACAGCCGCTCGGGTCGATTGATCAAAGGTCCGGAAGATCCGTCCGTCTGTCTGTCCGTGGATGGGTGACCATCTTTACATACCGAGACCCCCCCGTGCCTCGGAAAGCACGTTAAGCCGTTGGTCCCCGCTGTCATTCTTGGATCTTTGACAGTCGTTACGGGTCATCAGAAGCCCGAAAGTCTGACAACCAGTCTTACCAAAGGGTAACATATTACCCAGCAACTGAATTGTCGAGGTCAGATAGGCAGTCGCTCCATGTAAAATACTGGTATCCAACTATGTTTTGCCATTTCTTCTAAGGGGTAGTCAGATAGAAAATGTCGACTCCCTCTAGCTCATTTTTGTGGTACGCCTCAAAAGGAAAAACCGGTCAAGTGCGTGTCAGGCTACGCGCAGTGTAGGGTTCCGTAGTTTTTGTAACAGTCAAGTGCGGGTCGTATTCGTTGACTGAAAGTTTCGTACAGTCAACAGCAAAAGTAGATGATAAAAATCAGAAATTCAATACTAATTAACGGAGTTCGCGTCAGAACTGTGTGGCGTCGAAGTGATTCAAAAGTATGAAACTGAGTCTGACATACTTTTGAATCACTTCGACGCCACACAGTTCTGACGCAAACTCCGTTCATTAGTATTAAATTTCTGATTTTGATCATCTACTTTTGCTGTTGACTGTACCATGCTCTAACTAAAAGCCAAACATGACTACCTACCTAATTTGACTCCCTATACAAATCCTCATATGATCCGACAATTTTGCACGGAAAGTGTTAATTTTTTATTGAGATTTGGATAAGACTTGTCATAGCCGGTGTTTTGAATTTAAATACAGGACACAGAGCTACACTAGTCACTCGTCACAAAAAATAAAATTGAGGAATTTTATGGAATAGTTCGAAATTTTCGAGTCAAATACAATTGGTCGATTATTACTCGTAAACTTGTAGAGCCCACTTAAGTGTGATAGTTTTCCTATAAACTTCGTTATATACAGGTACTACTGCCGTGACATTTGAATTCCTAACTACAACTGTTTAGTTGGTAGAGGAGGGGGACACTTGACTCTAACGAAAATTGGTACTTTATAGCTTGATAAGTCACGAACGGTTTACTTAATCAAAAAACGGTCTTCCCAAACCCCTAATATTTTTGAAAGACCTATCCAACAATATCCCACACTATGGGAAGGACGAAAAAAGAAATTACCATCCCCACTTTACATGTACCCCTACATGTAAAGTGGGGATGGTAATTTCTTTTTACCCTACCTTACCTTAGGTACCCTAAATAATGGTTTTTTTTTCAAAATTTTATTTTACCACTTTTTTAAACCAATAGTTTTTGAGCTAAACCGCGGACAGACAGACAGACAGACGGACATGGCGAAACTATAAGGGTTCCTTGTTGACTAAGGAACCCTAAAAAAGGATGCCTTAAAGGATCAATTCGTCAAAGTCCGTCTGTCAGTCTGTCAATACCCTTTTTCTCAGGAACGCGTGGAAGTATCAAGTTGAAAATAATATCAAATGCGTAGGTCTACGGTCCTTTGGAGCAAAAACAAGCTTCTGAGACAACGCAATAAAAAAATATGGTCAATTTTGCGTCATTTTTTGATACTTGCAAGATTCATTTAATTGTGTAATATGATACATAGATATGCACCTATGGATGGAAACGAGTTTAATATTGCTGGTTCAACATGTTTTGCCATAGTCGGCGTACAAAATAGTTTATAATATTTAATTGGAATTATAAATTAGGAAATAATTAAATTTTTTGGCGATAAATACAAAGATTAAATTCGGTAAAGTACCAGGCGCGCATAAACCGCAGTGACAAGCGCGTAGTAGTTGTGTGTAAAGGACAACAACAACAGTGAAAACGCTAAGCTACGCTGCGCTCACGTACTAGCGGGCCGTCGAGTCATACGCAGCGTCATCGTTCGGGTTTGCCGCAATTTCACAAGCGGAGCGTTAGCGGGCAACTGTTGTTCAAGTGTAATCTTTTTGAGGTGAATATTTTTTGCTAATTTTAAAACATTTAATACTTTTCTGCTGTGCTGCAAAATGTCTGTTACTAGAACACCACCAAAAAGTGCTAGTCAGACTACTACCCCAGTACCTATATTATGGGTCCGATTCAGCATTGAATATGTTGACCACCCAAGAAAATCCAGATTTTAACATAACAAGAAGGTTCAAACGGAGGCTAGATGACCAATCAGATTGTTCCAGTATTACGTTGGCAGAACTAAAGAATATGTTTGAAGACTTGCAAACCAAACAGGAAGCGAAATTTCATACGCTGAAATCTACAATGGATGCAATAGTTAAGCAAAATGAGGAGATCAAGACGTCAATGATTCTCTTATCCGATAAGTACGATATTTTGTCAGACATGAATCAACTCCAGCGGGAAAATAGTAACAGTAAAAACCAGATAAAGACACTAGAGGCCCAACTGGAACAGCTAGAAAAAAAATCACGTCCGTGCTCAGTCGAGTTGCGTAACATACCCAAACTGGAACCAGAAACAAAGGAGAGTCTAATCGAATTAACAAAAAATATTGGCGCAATCATCAAAATACCAATATATAATTCGGATATCCGCGATGGGTACCGAATGAAAATAAAAGATAAGACAAATGGCCCTATAATAGTCGACTTTAACTCAACTTGCACCAAAGAAAATCTAATAAAATCGACCATAACATACAATAAGGAAAAGCCCGCAGATCAACGGCTGAATACGACTTCTCTAAAAATGCATGGGCCTGCTGCACCAATTTATAAATTCATATTGCCGAATCGTTAAGATAGAAAGCTAAACGACTTAATTACAGAGTATTTGCAAAGGGAAACAACTAAGGCAGTTGCTGGACTTCCTATGGAAAAGTATACCTCAGACACTGACCTCAGACGAAACAAAACCGATCAACGAGTATGCATTAACAGTGAGCAATGTCTGGAAAATCTCAAATGTTGTTTCTGACTAGATAAGTTTTATTTTACACTTTTTTTAGCATTCGCTGCATGTAAAAATAATTACTCTTGTAACTGTCCTCGTTACCTTAATATCCGTTTCAAAATATGTAATTTTAAGAAATACATTAATATGTTTGTTGCTTCGCCTCGCACACTGAACAAACTCATTCGCACATCATTTCTCTCACTACAGCTCCACAAATGAAATTATATCTACACTGACATAAATACTATAATCACACACACTATAAATATAAAATATATACCACGTTATTCTCTAAATGTACAAATAGGTTTTATTAATTTACTAAGTTTCACCAACATGAAAAGTATCCATCTCCAACTAGTTATCGTTTTGTTTAAAATTGCATTACCTCGCTTATTAAATCCTACTGATAAATACAAGTTTTTCAATGAGTTAAATCAAATTCAAAATGAAATTGATTCTTTTAATATAGCTGAATCTGCCTTCTGTGATGTGGAAGATTGTCAGACAATGATCCCAGACTCAAAAAAAGGCTTTAAATTACTTCAACAGAATATTAGGAGTATAAAACGTAACTTTGCCGGACTGCTTCTTCTAATCGTCTGGAGTGGTGTGAGTTGGGATTATATTGTATTAACTAAGAGCTGGTTGCCATCCAATTCAAATATACCAAGCTTTAATGGTAATAATCATTTTGCTACCACTAATAACCTTACGCAAAACGAAGGAGTTGTGGTGTACTGTAAGAGCGAGTTACTTATATCGATTGAAGAAACACAATAATTATCAGAGGCTAACTGCATAGCCTTAAAACTTGACAATGATACAGTAGCGTTGGCCATTTAACGGTCTCCTGGATACAAAAATGTTTTCCTGTAACTTTTCTCGTTGTCTAAAATGAATTATGTTTGTTTTACTAAGATTAATTTTCAAATTATTCTCATTAACCAGGTAATTATAGAATTCAATGAATCATTGGAATCGGAATGGTAGTTAATCATATTTTTAGGTGCTATGGTTACAGTACTGTCGTCCGCGAACAATGATGGGTTCCTTTGTTGCATTCGGTAGATCAATAATGTATAGTAGGAACAAAGGAGGGCCTTATACACTTCCCCGGGGAACACCATATGTATGATGTAAAGCTTATCAGAGGAGAAAATCTGTTCCCTTTTAGTTTAAATATTAAATTTTGATATTTGGGTTATTTGTTGGCGGTCAGATAAATATAATTTTATCAGTTTTTTTTATTTTTTTTTTATTGACAATAGTCTCACTCTTGACTTCAATCCAGTTCTTGGACATTACCTCTTATACCATAAGCCTCAAGTTTTTCCATCTGAATATTGTGGTCTACATATTCGAATGCTTGTGACATGTCACAATAAATTGAACAAACAGATAAAAAATTGTCAACTTGTATAAAAAGTCATAAGCCGCCATATTGATGTTTTCATTTTTCATTGCAAACAAATAAAAACTTCTAAGGTAGAAGCAGAAGAAGCAAGGTCTCATAGCACTAGTAAAGGAAAAAAATCGAAAATCGTTAATTTGCGATTTTGTGATTACATATATTACAGTTGCAGTTAGAGGATAATTGACCGTAACGTACGAGTATATCGATGTATGAGGAGAACATTTTTTCAACTACAAAGTTAAGTCTGTTTTCGGAATAAATTCATCCCAACTACGGAACCCTTCATTGTGTGTGGTCTGACAGGCACTAAGCCGGCTTTTTTTTAATATAGCGTTTAAAAGTGATATCCTATTTACAGAATAAACAATTTCATTTAATTTATTTTCAGTTGGTTCTGCATGTGGCAGACATGTCCGGCCAGGCCCATTCAAATTGGGCAGCCTTTTGAACCCCTATCTTATCTGTTATCCTTTAATTTAACACCTAATGTGAACATCAATCACTTTGGTACATTTTTTTTCTGTAAGTAGGTTTGTAGTACAAATACTTTTACTCGTCAATCATATTTTTAAAACCAGATGAGCTTGTAGTAAGATAGGAAACTATCTTACTGTGAGAAGAAAAGCCGAAAGAAACTCAGAGATCACAGTCTTTTTTAAAGTCCAGTCATAATTTGGGTCCGATCATGTGAAGACTATTGGTATCTGGCCAGTGGCAACAGCATTCTAAAAACAGTGACTGAGAATGTGTTTTCCCCTTTTATGAGGCATTTTGTGGAGAAGATGACCGGTTGAGAAACTGGTTTCGTCTTCTTTACAAGGTGACTCATACCCAAATTGTTATTTTAATTTTACTAACACTAGGTATAAGGTATTTTACTAACACTACGGATCTTTGTTATCCGAGTATTTGAAAATAAATGGTCTTTTGAGGAAAGAACCACACTGATTGAGAGGACCTGCCCAGTTAGTGCATTTGTCAGTAATCGTGCAGCTCAACTCAGAACCTAAGGAGCTAAATGATTCGACTAACAATACGAAAGAAAGGACATTTGCAATGCATTTTGGTTCCTTGGTCAGTCATGTCTAATCTAGCTGACATTTTTTTTTCTAGATGAGGCGGCGACAGCCGGTGGAACTTCGTCGAGCATTTCCGACGTTTGGCCCCCAAACTGGAACGGGCCGGGACCGCCTTAAAGCGGCTCCTGCCCAACCTGAGGGGGCCAAACGCCTCCTGCCGGAGGCTTTACGCGGGGATCGTGCGGTCCATGGCCCTATATGGGGCCCCGGTATGGGCGCGTTCACTGCGGCTTCGAGCCGCACACTACCTGAACGCGCCCCAGAAGGTGGTAGCCACAAGGCTAATCCGGGGCTACCGCACGATCTCGCGCGAGGCGGCAAGCCTCCTTGCCGGACTGCCGCCATGGGATCTGGAGGCGATAGTCCTCGCGCGCCTGCATGATTGGCGCGCGGAGGCACTACGCCGGGGGGAAACTCTGCACCCGCGGCAAATCGCTGCGGAGCGGACGGACCTCCGGCGCGATCTCATGGCGGAATGGAAGGCGCGACTATCGCAACCCAGCGCAGGGCACGCCGCGATAGCGGCGATAAGACCCCTCTTTGAGGAGTGGCTAGAGAGGCGTCACGGCGTTCTCACCTTCCGCTTGACGCAGGTCCTCTCCGGACATGGATGTTTCGGGAGGTTCCTGCACATAATCAGGCGGGAGGAGACGCCCGGGTGTCACCACTGCCAGGATCGCCCGGAGGACACGGTGGAGCATACGGTGGCGGTCTGCCCTGCTTGGGCGGAGCCCCGCCGTGTCCTCGTAGAGGCGATCGGCAACGGCGGCGACCTCTCGCGTCCGGCCCTGGTGCAAGCCATGGTCCGGGGCGAGAGGGAGTGGGAGGCAGTCACCTCCTTCTGCGAAGCAGTCATGCTAGCGAAGGAGGTGGCTGAGAGGCTGAGGGAAAGAACCTCACGCCTCAGCCGCCGCGGGAGACGCTCCGGGCGTCGGGAGCCGCGTGACGACTCCCGGCCACCGTAGGCGCGGGCCTGCGGGCGGTGAGTAATGGGTAGCTCACCGTCCGATCAGGACCAGGCCCGTGCCGGACGGTGCGTTGTGTTCCACGCGCGCCTCAAAGAGATGTCAGCAGAGGACGGGGCCCCATAGGGCCGAAGCCTGCCGGGGCGGCGGGATTTTCCGAAAGGTTAACCGCTGCCCTGGAACAGAAAGGGCTAAGGAAGGAACACGGGTGGGTTTTAGTCAGTAAAAGTCTGACACTCCCTTCCGCTCCACCCAGAGCGGGAGGGGTCATTTGATGATTTCCCATCCACAAAAAAAAAAAAAAAAAAAAGGAGCTAAATGATTCGACTAACAATACGAAAGAAAGGACATTTGCAATGCATTTTGGTTCCTTGGTCAGTCATGTTTAATCTAGCTGACATTTTTTTTTCTAGATGAGGCGGAACCAGTACTAGTCTGTACTAAACATATGTTTGTGTATCACAGAGGTGACGAATTTACATTACATATAAAACTAATGAATAATTCATTGGATGTAACCAACGCTTCTGCAATAGTAAAAACATCAGGTAAGCTTGTGAAAAAAGACAGGTGGCTTGTTTAGGGCCTAGAGCCTAGTGACTTAACATCCTCATGTATACATACACGCTAAGCGACTAGCGAAAGTGTCAAGCGCGCAGTGCGTCCGGTGTGAACATTCTAGAGCGCTAAGCAAGCCACCTGTCAGTGTGGCTGTGGACGTAGCCTAATAAAAGAATAGAATAGAATACTCTTTATTATGTACAGTCACGAGCAAAAGTATGTATACACTCGGCTTTATTCAAAAGCGATTTACTCCTTTATTTTTAATTGAAATTTTATGTGGTTCCGAACATAGCATTTTCGAACCCATGTAATGTGTCGTATTTCAACGTTCAATTTGTTATTTCACGAAAAAATTGCAGTTGAAAGTCGCCAAGTGTTGACATATTGGTGTTCGTGACTGTACACTATACAAATTACAGAACTTAGATACATCAAATTTTACAAAGGGTGACACAATGGACCTATTTATGTATATAGTTTTAAGAGTTTTTTTTATCATTGTCCCTCTCAACCAGCCATCTAATCTCTTCACCACCCTTGGTTGACTGGTAGAGAATGTCTAAGGCATTAAGTCCGCCTTTGTACCTTTTTGTGCGATAAGTTCAAATAAATAAATGGGCGGTATAGGTAAAATTACCTATTGTAAAACAATCGAACTTAATTTTTTTTTTATTGCATTCTTAGGTGGCGCCTATTTCAGCCAGGAGTTTTGGTTTGAAGGGAAGACATTTAATTTTATTCAGAAATCAAATGATATACAAATTGACGTGGAACTGGTAGTGAACAATACGTGTGTACGACAAAGAGTTTTGGAAGGGAGAGAGGCGTCAACAAGAACAACGTTGCAGAAAGAGACAAATATCACGGCATTTAAATGTGAGAATGTAAGCTAGCTATACATATTGGTATAGCTCGCCAAGCTTAGCCAAGTACCAACTTACATCGTCAAATTGAATTATCTATCGAAACTCCGCAGACGTGATGCGTATGTAAATATGATAAAACAAAAGACCATAGGTAGTGTGGTTTCTTTTTGTATAAAATTCACAGGCGTAATGTGTATCGATGTCTTAAAGCGATAATACTCAAAAAATGATGTTCTCAATTCGTATTTCAAGTAGCAGCAAGACAGAGAAGCAGTTGCCAGCACTTCTCCATAGGAAACGACCAATTGGAACCGAGAACCTAGCTTCTGACGTTTCATAAGTGCCCATGTTGGTTTATGTGAAATAAAATATTTTGATTTTGATTTTTTGAGTCGTTGACCCCAAGGAAAATCTTTTTTTGTCTCTCGTATCTCTCTAATCGTATGCAGAGTTTCACTAGCCAATTTAATTTGACCCGTTTATTTATTGGACTATCTACAATCGTTACACTGTTCAACCAAATTAATACAAGCAAACATACAAGCCAAGTGCACAATATAAAGGGATAGACACAGCACGCAAAAATAATGATATATTATTTTTTTTTAATACAGTAGGACCCGTCACAGACAGCCTATTTGCCTTGCCGCGCCACCCGTTGCACACCGTCGGCCGAGTGAAGGCGAGCGCCATCGTGTATAGGGTTCGTTACGTTCGATATAATAGAACAACAACAATCACGGTTTCTGTTCTTATTTACAGTATACGGCGAAGTATCACAATTCACATTATACATTTCCGATTTTAGCTGTAAATTTATCAGCAACGCTTTTCGTACAATGAGAAGTCAGCTTATATGGGAAATGTATAGCTTGATATGTCGCCGTGCGTACAGTAGCTAATATAAAAATAAACGGCAGTACAAGTTAGCGTAGCCCTAAGCTACGTGCGCACTGACAGGTGGCATGCTTAGCGCCTAAAGCCCAGCATGCCTGCATGAAACGAATGCTCTAGAATTTTTGCAACCGGCCGCGCTGCGCACTTGGCGCCTTCGCTAGTCGCCTAGGGTGTATCGAAGGATTTTAAGTCACTAGGCTCTAGGCGCTAAGCAAGCCACCTGGCAGTGCGTACGTAGCCTTACACAATGTGAGTGTAATTAAGTTGATTCGAAAAAGCTCGACCGAGACCGACGCCAACTACCAATACAGACAAAGTGAAGGCTAGCGTTTGTCATTTATGAAGAACATTGAGTTTTGGCGAGCGACAGCAAGCAGCACGGTACAGGTACACGAAACGAACCAACCATATAGAATAGAAGAGAATACTCATCCTATAACATATCTACATATACTTGGCCTATTAGCCAGCTGTGCTGCTGGGTGCGCTGTGCTGTGTGAAATGTCCAGGGATTTATTTATTTATTTTATTAAGGCGAGGCAAGGCAGATGGTCGGTACTGGCCTTATCTTGGCAGGCTATGGCCAAAAATATAATATTGTTTAACCGGCTTTAGAACGACAATTTTAATGTAATAAATGAAGTAAAAAAAATGAGTAATGGTGGGCCCACCTCTCAATAGAAATAAGATACTCATGAAGGAATAGATATTTTTATGCAGAATAAAACTTAGTATTACGACTAAGGTTAAAAGTCTGTACTTTCGGAGTTATACCACCTATTATACTGCCCTGAAAGTGATTCCAATCTAAGCAATTAATGATCGTAGTTTAGTTATAAGATAAACATTTAAAAATTACCCACACTCAAACCGGGCTGCACGGTTGGCGCAGTGACTAAGCGATTGACTGCTGCGCTGCGTGTCGCGTATTTGATTCCCGCACGGAACAAATATTTGTATGACCTACAAGTAATTGTTCCGGGTCTGGCTGTTTGTGTATGTGAGTTTAAATGTTTTTAAACGCACCCACAATACAGGATAAATTCCTAGTGTGGGCCAGTCTTAAAAAAAAGCCGTAACCACCATAACTCCCTACCTGCTCCCCTCTCTGCCCGAATTCAATTAATTCCAGGATGAATAATTAATCTTTTTTGGTTTTAAAATGAAATACATGTATTATTACTATTCTCCTTATAAGTATCTATAAAGAACATGTTAGACTAAGACAACTTTAAGACGTCGTATCTCCGAAAGTACTAACATTTGACCATAGTTTTATTATTAACTAATGTTCCCCATAAAAAGCCCTATGCAACGGTATATCAAATGTTACTATTGAAGGGTGGGCCCAGACCCCATACATTTGTTTCCCACTGTCCTTTATATTTTTTTCTTTCAGATAACGATATTTGTTCAAAGGAAAACCAATGTATGGTTATGGTGGACCCGACTAAAGAATGTAAAGGTAAGCGTTTTGACTCTCTTTACTCGAAATTTTGTCAATTATTTAGTTATTTTATTATGATTCCCCCTTAGCGTAGACGTTTTTTGTCGCTTATCAACAAAAAAAAATTTTCTTTTCGTAGAAAAGTGCAATACGTGACATACCTACGCGGTCAAAATGTATCGAACAGCATTTTTTTGAATAACCTACGATAAATTTCAACACAGGGGTATTCAGTATCATAGTTCTTCTTAATACATGGTAAAAGGTTGCACGTTGATGTCCCTGCCACACTCTATGTAGGTAGTACATAAAAAACGGGTTGCATTCCGGGAGTGCCGGCAGAAGTGAAAACTTCAATATTAACGTTGTGCATTTTTGATATTTTGGAATGCGGTCTACTCTCCCTCCGTCTTACGAATTTTCGATCAGGTCACGTGTCCTGATGCGGGCTCCGTCTTACGAATTGTCGATCAGGTCACGTGTCCTGACGCGAGCTCCGTCTTACGAATTTTCGATCAGGTCACGTGTCCTGACGCGAGTTTAACATTTTTTACTCATCACAAAAAAACGTGCACAACGCCGCTAAAGAAGTTTTCACTTCAATAATTATGAATTTCTGTGTAATCAGTCGTTTAGCAAAAATCACATCATCGATTTTTGTTTCGAATAACACAATTTTTTAATAAATGAGAACTCTTCGTGTGAGAGGGAGTGGGCCGTAAACCACCACGCGAGCACAGTGCGGGTTGGTAATATTGGTATATTATTTGATATGCCTCGGAAAGCACATTAATCCTTCGGTTCCAGCTGTCATTCGTAAATCTTTGACAATCTTTGCGGTAGTCAGAAGCCCGATGTTTTTGACACAGATGACTGTGTTTGTGTAAAATCTCTACAAGCCTTTAGCCTAGTACTTTTTGTTAGAATACTGCTCAGAAAGTTGGGTCATATTTCAATCATGATTCGAAAGACACGTAGCGGCATCTAGCGTCCTAAAGCAATTGTGACCGTCGAAATTTATTGTTCTTTTCCTCGAGAACAGTATTTTTTCTGGATGAAAGGTATCCTATGTCCTTTTCTATACCCCTGATAACGTATACGCATCATAATGATCGGTTCAGTAGATTAGGCGTGTTTTAGTTTTAGTTTATTCATAAAAACAATTTACATTGTGTTGAATATAATATTATATACACATGCAATTTACAAAACAAATACAAAGAACTATGAATTATTAATTAACATTCCAATTGAAATTCAAAACAGTGCCAAATAGTTTTAAAAATAATGTCAAACAGTTTTAAAATCTAATGTCAAACACTTTTAAATAAAAAGTCAACCAGGTTTATGATATAATGTCATACAGTTTTCAATTTAATGTCAAAATATTCTAGATTATTTAGTGTCAAGTGATTAAAAATAAAAAATAAATACATGTAATTCATGTAGGTACTATTGTGTGAAAAGGTAACAAACAAACAAACTTACGTTTTAATATCAGTTAGGATTAATATCATTGAAAATTATTACGTTATATACGGCGCGATGGCATGTTTCATCGATTGCTTATTAAACATCTTTTTTGTCTTAGACCAAAAGCTCTCTCTGCCGTGCTTACATCGACCATACGTACACGACGAGGCAGTGTCACCAGCAGACGACCAGCGCTCGGAAACTGCAAATATAACCAAGAAGAACCCGGAGACTTCAAGAGGAAATAACGACCCAAAAAAGGGTTTGTTAGGGTTCCGTACCTCAAAAGGAAAAACGGAACCTTTCTATGATCACTTCGTTGTCCGTCTGTCTGTCCGTCAGTCAAGACCCTTTTTCTCAGAAACGCGTGGAGTTATCAAGTTGAAATTAATATCAAATACTCAGGGCTGCAATCCCTTGAAGCAGCAAAAAAATTCAAACTTTTAAGTCAACGCAATCAAAAGATACGGGCGTATATGTTCTGAAATGAAAACCTATAGGGTACTTCCCGTTAACCTAGAATCATGAAATTTGGCAAAAAGCAATGTAATGTAGCACAAGTAACGGGAAAATCTGAACACCGTAAAGTTATAATACAACAAAAAAAAACATTTATTTACCTACAAATTTGTACAGAGCCCTCGGCGCCCGACTCGCACTTGACCGGTTTTTTTACATATAAAACCTACTTATATCCTAAACTAGGTCAAGGTCAACCCGTGTGCTTTCTATCCAAATCCATCCATTTGCTTGCTTATTAAACACCTTTTATGTTTTAGACCAAAAGCACTCTCCTCTGCCTCACGAACATCAAAAACACGAGCACGAAGAGAGAGTGCCAGCCGACGACCAGCGCTCGAAAACGGCAAATAAAACCGAGAAAAACCCGGAAACTTCAAGAGCTAATGAAGACTCAAAAAAGGGTTTGTATAAACCGTGTGTGTGATAAACAAACAAAATCATAAACATCCAAACTTTCAGATGCTTCATTTTGTTTCATTCCACGTTCTCACGACACCGAGAAAATTAAATAGGAATGAACGTTCAGCTGCTCCTTTCATTTTTCGATCACTCGGTAGGCGAGTGAAAGATGCGGAGAGCCGAAATCCAACATCGTTGGATCGGTTCACCAATGAAGTCATATTTTACTTTTAACTCATTTTGCGTACATTTTAGACAGACAGACAGACATTTTACTTCAAGTGAAAGATGGCGAATGAAATAAGTATGATAGTATACCTAATTATAAGTTGGTTAGTAGGTTACTGTTTGAAACTTCAGAAAATAATTCAAATTATTATCTATTTTCAGGCGCAGAAAACACATATTTTATTGTCATGATCGTTACATCAATAATATCTGCAGTTGCATTGACCCTGCTACTTGTAATTGCAATTAGAAGTCACTGCTGGATCAACAATCCACCAAGTGTACCACACTCTTTACCAACAAATCCAGTAAGTTTATACAATACATAATCAGCCTATAATGTTCCCACTGCTGGGACACAGGCCTCCTCTCTGTGAGAGGGGGTGGGCTGTAATCTACCACGCGGGCCCAGTGCGGGTTGGTACACGTCGCATATCTTCAAATTTTTAGTTCTAGGACATGCCGGTTTCCTCACGATGTTTTCTTTCACCGTTGTGAGAGCAGTGGTGATGAAATTTTTACACAAAAAAAGCGCCTATCTGGGTTCGAACCCACGACCTACGACTCGTAAGTCGGCCATTACCACTGGTCCACCGCTGCAGTTTATTTATACAATATTCACGTAGGTAATACACTCGAGAGCAATGAATCCGGGTCACTTAAAGAATGTTAAAAATCTCGGAAACTAAAAATGATAGGTTAATGCAATAAATTGTATTTAATAGACAATGTAATACTCCTTAAATGAAGTTATTAAAACTTCTTAGTTATTGTAAAGTTATATCATAAAAAAATCAAATTTGAAAAAGGGCCACTTTCGAAGATGGAACTACGAAATTACAGCATTTGGTTTTGCTTTTGTTTGTAATCTGTCATTTATGTGGGTACATAAACCATGTTGATAGTGCTCTATATTCATTATTCAAGCTGAAATTATGTCGCTTACGCCTGAAGAATGCACCAGAAAAATCTCGGAAACTAAAAATGCTAGGTTAATGCAATAAATTGTATTTAATAGACAATGTAATACACATTGTCTATTAAATACAATTTATTGCATTAACCTAGCAAAAATCCTAACCTAGTAAAATCTCGGAAACTAAAAATGCTAGGTTAATGCAATAAATTGTATTTAATAGACAATGTAATACACATTGTCTATTAAATACAATTTATTGCATTAACCTAGCATTTTTAGTTTCCGAGATTTTTAGGATTCTTCAAGTGACCCGGATTCATTGCTCTCGAGTGTATTAACAAGAGAGATGTACAATGCTACAAGTTCTTTTTTGACGCGTGGCCAAAATCGGAACTAACGCCGCTGATTTGTTTTGTTAAAATAGTTTCTGTGATAATTTCACAAATGTTTTCAGCACCCTGCCTGCGTCAGCGCAGACAGCAGCAAAATGCTCAAGTTGTTTAAAATTATCAAATTGAAATTGAACTAAATCACAAATAAAATAGAGTTCAAAATTCTGTGTGTGTTCTGTGATTCCTTGTGGCGTCTGTTTGAGCAAGCGTGCACATATTTTTCGCTCACAATTTAACAGCAAAAAACGTTCTCGAGCATTTTGCTGCTCTGTTCGTGTTAACCCTAATTCGTATGTTCACAGTAGGTACTATAATGAGTGTTTTCTTCTTTCTTTTTTATATTTTGTCAATGTTTTTTAGCAAGTACTACACGTCGCTTGAAGTTCATCATCCTCCGCCCCCCCCCTTTCCTTATCACAGGCGGTCATATCTGTGTTACCCCTAGTATGACGCCAAATGTGTTGTCAATTTAAAATTAAACCTTATAATAATAACGATAGAGTTGGTACTGTTACTGTTAGCCTGCATCATCAGCTGGGCAAAGGCCTCTCCCCATGACTTCCAGCTCTTTCGATCCAGGGATAAAGTGGACCACTGATCGTTTGTTTTGTCCAGCTCGACCAGCCATTTTCTACGGAGCCTGTCGCGACGCCTTCTAGCTGTGTCAGGGCTCCACGTGGTGGTTATTTTGGCCCACAGCTTATTAGAGAGTTGGTAATGTTTTTTTAAAGTTCGTGAAAGTTGAAGTTTAGAGTTTGAATACTTTAGATTTATTATACACTAGAGACCTGCACCCTAATTGCGTAACACACGATCAATTGGAATCGGTTTCATTTTGACAGTTCAACAACATTGACCTGTTGAGCAGACAAATTTTTCGAACTTATGAAGTAATGGATTAGCAATTTGCTTCAAAATGATTCAGATTCCGATTTATTGTGGGTTACGCAATTGGGGTGCTGCCCCTGTTCGGAGTACATTCTTTAAATTATGGTGAAAACCGCATAGCTGTCACCCCTTTCACATGCTGTCACTATTTACCTGACTTGACAAGTGACGTAATTCAAGGATGGATTATAAAATAAAAATATCTACTCGTATGTTTTCAGGACCCATTTTATGAAAACGTGCACTTACGGACAGAAGGCCAGAAAGAAATCGAAGAGCTGCAACAACGTGTATATGACCAAATCCCCGCAGAAAATGAATATGAGGAAATTAGACAGCGCAGTAACACAAAGTGGCTATAACTGTAACAATGAAATATCCTAAGGCTATACGTACCAGCAGGTAGCCTGCTTAGCACCTACAGCCTAGCGAGTCACCTTACGAGTAGCGAGGTGAAACGAACGCTCTAGAATTTTCGCAACCGGCCGCACTGTGCGCTTAGCGTCTTCGCCAGTCACCTAGCGTGTATCGAAGGATGTTACTTAGTCAATGGGCTGATCAAACCACCTGTCAGTGCGGCACGACAAGGCATTCTTAAGTGACGAATAATTCTTCTTTTTAGCGTGTCGA
This sequence comes from Apamea crenata, assembly GCA_949629185.1. Classification (NCBI taxonomy): domain Eukaryota; kingdom Metazoa; phylum Arthropoda; class Insecta; order Lepidoptera; family Noctuidae; genus Apamea; species Apamea crenata. The sequence goes on from OX451377.1 coordinate 748,905, forward strand.
TGAAAAACATAACGCTAAATATACGATGACTACCCAGACAGGCGCTTTACTTTGTGTAAATTATTTCACCACCACTGCTCTCAAAACGGTGAAGAAAAACATCGTGAGGAAACCGGCATGTCCTAGAATCAAACATTCGAAGATATGTGACGTCTGCCAACCTGCATTGGGCCCGCGTGGTGGATTACGGCCCACTCCCTTTCACCGAGAGGAGGCCTGTGTCCCAGCAGTGGGAACATTATAGGCTGATTATGTATGTTATGTATGAGATGAATAAAAATATAACTTACTTAATAGTATTACAATAGTAGCTAATTAATAGTAGCTCTGTGAGACCTAAGCCCGCACTTACGTCACGCTGTTCTGTGACTTAAGTAGTCCATTTTTACACAGAAAAGCGTGACTTAAGTGCGGATTGAGGCCACACGAGCCAAAAAAATAGTGTACGATACGTGTGACTTAAGTTCTAAACGGTGTGAATAGTACACACGTATCCTAATGTACTATTAGCACAAACGACATTGTATGAAAATACGTTGTCGCACTTTGCGGCTGTAATGTGCGCTTGGCTCTACCCCTAAACCCCAGCAGCAATACAATGTCCCCATTGCTGCTTAGTAGCTGAAACAGAGGGCTGATTCGTGTATTTTGAAGATCGTTTACATTCTAATATCAGTCTTAATCACAGAGCATAGAATCTCCGTGCCCTGTGGTCTCATTCCATCAATCCTATAATTTGCGTACGTTACAAGTTTTTGATATTGATTATCGCCGTGCCTCGAAAAGCACGTTAAGCTGTTGGTCGGCCGTTGGTGCCGGCCGTCATTTGTAGATCTTTGACAGTCGTTACAGGTATAAAAGTAATGTCAGGGGAGGTACGGTTGACAACAAAGTCGAACGCATTCTTTACACATACTTACCTTAATTATGTTCATAATACAGTTAGCACGGGGCAGGGACTTGTGGCTGAATTTTAACAACCACAAGGGTCGAAGTATATTCTACACTTGCCGCGGTCAGTTTGTGGATGGGTGACCATACTTTACGTAAGGAGACCACTCCATGCCTCGGAAAGCAGGTTAAGCCGATGGTCCCGGCTGTCATCCTAGATCATCATATAGATCTTAGACAGACGTTATGGGTAGTCAGAAGCCCAAAAGTCTGACAACCAGTCTTACCGAGGGGTATCGTGTAACCCAGTAACTGGGCTGTGGAGGTCAGATAGGCAGCTTCATGTAAAATACTGGTATTTAGCTGCATGCTGTTAGATTGGAAGCCGATCCCAACATAGTTGGGAAAAGGTTCGGCAGTCTTTGCCCCTGAGGTGAGTTAGCGACTAGATTTAATGATCACTACTTTCCAAGAATATAATACAACATTCTTATATAGTTTACACAAAAACATGAGTAATTTATGCGTTTTAATTATACGTACCATATCGTTTTTAGTTCCTAATTTGATCCCTGTGATAAAAAGCATTGTTATTCTAGTAAATTCTACACAGGCAGCAAAAAAAAAATACCACCTGGCATTATCCCCTCAAAGTTAAGAGAAGTTTAAACGTCAGGAATATATGGTTAAACAGTCGCTAATCATTACTTTCAACTTGAAGCGACGCGACGTTTAGGTATAAATAAACCCCTTTTTGTTTAATTTGCATAAACTAATTTTCTAATTTACGTAAACGAGGCAAAAGGAGCATATAAGGATCGTAGCATGTGGCGTTCCGTAGTTTCTGCCTACCCCCATGGGAACAAGACGTGAATTTTATTTATGTATGTATGTATGTGAAATTAATCTGCCTTGGCTTTGCCCAACAATGTTGGGGTCGGCTTCCAGTCTAACCGGATCCAGTTAAATATCAGTATTTTACATGTCATGGAGCGACTGCCTATCTGACCTTCACAACCCAGTCACTGGGTTACACGATACCCCTTGGTAAGACTGGTGGTCAGACTTTGTCTTCTGACTACCCATAACGTCTGTCTATGATCTACGGATGTCACCGAGACCATCGATTTAACGTGCTTTCCGAGGCACGGAGGGGCCTCGTTATGTAAAGAATGGTCACCCATCCACAAACCAACCGCGGCAAGTATAGTCTATGTATACTTCGGTCGACCCTTGTGGCTGTTATTATTCAGCCACGAGCCCCTGCCCCGTACTAACTGTATTAGTAACATAATTAAGGTAAGTTTGTGAAAAGAATGCGTTCGACTTTGTTGTCAACCATACCTCCACAGGGATCACAAACGGATTTGCCGACCAAATTGAAAAAGGTAACGTCGTCGGCAGAAAATAATTAGGAACTCTATACTATACCTGACCGTGTTTCAACTTTTTGAAGCATATTTTTATTAATGTAATTTTTTTTTCTTTTTGAAGTCTGATACTGCTTTGCAAGCTCACCCTTCTCCGTTTTTTGTGACACTGTATAAATATGATATAGTTATTATGAAAGGGAAGTTTTTCATAGTCAGAGGAAGTTCGCAAAGTTTTAATTATGTCCTGATTTTGTTACTTTATCCCGTTGAATGCCGTAATTACAGACACAATTAAAAAGCCATTGTGTCTCGCGTGGATCTACGTACAGCATATGAAGGGTTAATGTACCTTCGTTACCTGAGGGGCAATTCTCGTAATTTTAAGAACGTTCACAGTCTGATCTCAGTCTCAATCTGCCAAAAAATTCTACTTCCCTACTTTTTGACATTTGTTTGTCACCGAGATTCCTCTAATCGAACAGACAGCTGTGCTTCTGCTGCTGGGGCCGTGCTGAGCTGGGGAGTTTGTTGCGCCACTTCATCTTCCCAGCTAAAGCACTAGGAAGTGGTGAAGGGCGGGCGTTTTAGGGGACTGTCTCATGTAATTTTGACGTTCAAAAAGTGCTGATTCTCAGCCGAGTTTGATTAAATGACTTTATAGTTTTTGTTGGAGAAGATTCGTTTAAAACCTATACGCCATCTGTTTATCCGTAAAGCCAATGGACCTCTTTATACTTATATAGCTTTACGCCTGGATCCCCCAAAGGGCTAGGCAGAAGTGTATAGTACCAATATCTATATATATGTATATAAAATTCAAAGTCCTGACTGACTGACTGAGACATCAACGCACAGCCTAAACCGCTGGTCCTAGAGACATGAAATTTAGAGGGTGTATTCTTCGTGAAGAGTAGGTATCCACTAAGAAAGGGTTTTCCGAAATTCTACTCCTAAGAGGGTGAAATGGGGGGATTTCGTTTGTATGAAAAATCTTATTACTTGAGTTAATAAACTTGAAACTTGGCACGAATACTTATCTAAGTAAATTATGAAGTTGGCTATTTTTGGTTTTCATAAAGTACCCCCTAAAAGGGGATTGGGGGGTTTCAAAGTTTGTATGGAAGAATTTTAACACACGGTCCGATTTACTTGAAACTCAGTATTTATACCTAAAATTGAAAGTAAAGAATAATGTGTATCAGGGTTTTTTGAAAATCTACCCCTGACGGGCTGAAAAGGGGTAGTCCATTTTACAGGGGAGAATTTTACAACGTGGCTTGATTAACTCGAAAATTGGTACCTATAAATAATCTTTGAGTCAAGTTATGAACACATCCCAAAAGATTTTTTTAAATTCCACCCCTGTGGGGGTGAAAAGTGGAGATACTTAGTTTAAATTAAAAATCATATTCCTTAGGGCAATAAACTTGAAAATTGATGCTATGAATACTCGCCTAAGTAACCAATAAAGTTTATCATTATAAGTTTTTCTAAACTACCCCTCAAAGGGGGATATAAGGGTGTTGAAGTTTTCGTGGAAGAATTTGAATGCGCGGTCCGATTTACTCGAAATTCAGTGTTTATACTTAAGACCAAACACAAAGAATAATATGTATCAGGGTTTTTCGAAAATCTACCCCTAATGGGTTGAAAAGGGGTAGTCAATTTTACAGGGGAGGATTTTACTGCATGGCTTGATTAACTCGAAAATAAGTATAAATAATCTTTGAGACAAGTTATGAATATATGATATGAATACATCCCTAAACTAAATTGACCCCTGACGGAGCAAAAAGGGGTTATTCAATTTTTAAGGGGAGGATTTGAACTTGAAACTGTATGTTACATTTTTACACCTAAACCAATGAACTTCTGATTTGGCAAAGAGATAGATGGCATCCTGGGGAAGGAAATACCTACTTTTTATCCTGGTAGCACGTTCCCGTGGGATAATTTCCGACATCCACGCGGGCGAAGCCGCGGGCAGAAGCTAGTGTCCTATATAATACGAGGCTCTTCTCCATATGAAACGACCAATTAGAACCGCGCACCTATCTTCTGGCATTTAATAAGTGCACATTTAGGTTTATGTGCACTATAAAATATTTTGATGATTCTTGGATTTCGGCTACCACTACGAATTTCTTAAAAGAAAACAAACCCACGACCCCTAGCTCGGCAGCCTCGCTTGCGAGAAAAACAACATTAGGACCCACCTGTTGACTTCGCTGCCACGGTAACAAAAAATCCGCAAAATCAGAAGAATCATTGATACATTACCTCTGGGCAGGTCGCAAATGAGGTGAGCAAATCTTCCTACATCAGTTTCGTAGGTACATTTTGTATGAGCTATCGCACACTACAAGCAGGCCGCATCGCGCTTTTTTGTATAGAAATGTGATACGGCGGAAATGTGCGCTAAGATTTACTAGCTCTAAGAAAGCTAGTAAAGCTAGTAGATCATCTACAAAAAGAAAATAACAGCATGAAACCCTTAATAAAGGACCTAACTTTTAGATTAACTCAGATGGAACAACATGCCCGATCTTGTAACATAGAAATACTATCCGTGCCTGAGTACAAGTCTGAAAATCTAAATGTTACTATGCTGCAGTTATGTAAAGTAGTATCATGCCCCTTAAAGGAGAATGATATCGTTATGTCTACAAGGATTGCTAAACAAAACCCAGAGGGAACGCGTCCTAGATCTATAATTGTTAAACTTACTTCTCCCGCAGTACGTGACGAAATTCTAGCTGCCGTGATTAAATTTAATCATTAAATTTAATCAAGGCAGATAAACTTAACACTGCCCACTTGGGCATAGGGGGGGATAAAAAGCCTGTCTATGTAGCTGAGCACTTAGCCCCACAAAATAGATCTTTACACCATGCTACGAGGATGGCAGCCAAGGAGAAGAACTACAAGTTTGTATGGGTGCGAAACGGTCGCATTTTTGCAAAGAAAAACGAAACTTCCGAACGCCTTCTCATAAAAGACATAGACTCTCTGGTTAAATTAGTTTAACATCGTTTAATTGTTTGTGTTTTTATTTTTGAATGTTTCATGAACAAATAATTTATAATTCGATTTCCAAATTTATTACCAAAATACCAGAGGTTTAAAGACTAAAACGCATGATTTGTATGACAGCGTATTAATTAACGATTACGATGTTGTAATTCTTACGGAAACCTGGCTTAATGATGATATCTCCAGTACAGAATTATTCGATGATCGTTACAATGTGTATAGAAGAGACCGTGAACTCAATGAGCTCTGTGGGAAGAGGACTGGGGGCGGGGTATTGATCGCTATTTTGAAAAAACATAATTCTATGGAAATGGCGCCTTATAACAGTTTGTGCGAAGATCTATGGGTTAAAGTTCAAGTTAAAACCAAAAAGAATGCAATCAGTGTTTGCTTTTGCGCGGTATATATTCCATCCCCAGTTCAAATTGATGTTTTGGAGCATTACCTTGAAAATGCGGGTAAAGTCATTAGTACTGAGGGAAATACTTTTATAGCAGGCGACTTCAATCTGACTAACATCAACTGGCTCAATAGCGATAACAGTAGCTTCCTAGTCCCTGAGACCACTAATTGTTTAACTAACCACCTTTTTACTGAGTTCGTTGCGTTAAATGGTTTAGACCAATTTAATAACGTCAGGAATGATAAATCAAAGATCTTAGACCTGGTTTTAGCTAATATAATGAATGTCAAAGTGAACGAATGCAATGATCCCCTATCTAAAGTAGACACACATCATCCTCCTTTACTGGTCCATTTAGATATACTTCCTGAAAGAACTCTGAACTGCAGTATGTTGCCTACGCGTAACTACCACAAAGCTGATTATCAAGCTATAACACAGCATCTTGACTCTATAAACTGGACTACAACGTTACAAGACTGTGGGACGATAGATGAAATGGTTGAAATTTTCTACGAAAACGTAAAGGCTGCTATTAGCAACAACGTTCCTTTTTCATGTAAAGCCAATTACAATAAATTACCGCCGTGGTTTACGAAAGATCTCACTAAATTACTGAAGGAAACATACAACCTTAGAATAAGAGTAAAAAAATATAACAACGCTATGGATAAAATGAGTTTAGCAGTACTAAGAGAGAGGTGCCGGTCATTAAACAAATCATCTTACATTACCTATATTAAAAAAATTGAAGATAGAATAAAAACCAATTCTAAATACTTTTGGACATACATTAAACATAAGCGTAAAAATAAAAGTACAATCCCGGAAATAATGAACTTAAACGATGATGTAGCTAACAACAGTACTGATATCTGTCAACTATACGCAAAAAACTTTTCATCGGTGTATAATCAGAACCACCCCACACAGCTAACAAATACATCAAACAGTTCATTGCGTTGTGTGAGCCTAAATGTATTAAGTCACATATCGCTTACAGAAGATATGGTCGCTAGCAAATTGAAATGTCTGGATATTCGCAAAGGACCAGGTCCTGACGAGATTCCCCCAATTCTCCTTGCTAAGTGCGCGAAGTCATTCTCGGTGCCTTTAAAATTGCTCTATAATCGATCACTTGAAACAGGTTGTTTCCCATCCGCGTGGAAAAAAGCTAAAATAGTCCCTATTTTTAAGAATGGTCGCAAAAACGATATAATAAATTATAGACCTATATCGATTATCTCTATTATCCCTAAAGTTTTTGAGTCATTATTGTATCCTTGTCTGTATAGCCACTTGAAAAATCACATAGTAGGCAATCAACATGGTTTCTTTCAGGGCAGATCAACTCACTCTAATCTAGTCGCTTTTTCAGAAAATGTCATAGGATCTGTGGACAAAAGGATTCAGGTTGACGCAGTGTATACCGATTTTAGTAAAGCGTTCGACAAAGTAGACCACCAACTTTTAATACAAAGACTCGAGAGCTGCGGAATCTATGGCCCACTGTTGCTATGGTTTCAGTCATACCTCAGTGATCGTTTATCGTTCGTTGTTTTGAATGGAGTCCGATCTGAGGATTTTCACGTGACGTCTGGGGTACCACAAGGCTCCCACTTAGGGCCCTTGCTCTTCAATATTTTTATTAATTCTATTATTCACTGCTTCCATCACGCAGAATCATATTTATTTGCAGACGATCTTAAGTTGACCCTGCCTATAAAATCTATAGAGGATTCTTACTTGTTGCAGGCTGACCTGGATAGATTGGATGAGTGGTGCCAAGAAAATAGGATGAGCTTAAACTTACAAAAATGTTTACATATAAAATTCTGTCACAATAAAAATGTTTTTAATACAAAATACTCTATTTCTGGCGAGACACTCAACGAAGTTAGTACTATCCGGGACCTGGGTGTCTTGATAGATAGTAAAATGACCTACAATGCCCATATAGATAAAATAATATCAAACGCAAATAAAATGCTAGGTTTTGTATTAAGGACCTCAAAGCCATTTAACAAGCTTAAAACGAAAATTATTCTATATGAGACGTTGGTTCGCAGTAATTTGGAATACTGTTCACAGGTATGGTCACCCCACTATAACGTTCACAAGCAACGTATTGAACGAGTTCAAAAGAGATTCTTGTATCATCTAACCTTACATAGCAAAAATGCGATACAATTAAATTCCTATAAAGAGCGTGTTCAGCACTTCAAACTCCAAAGCCTCACCAATCGTAGAAAGGTTCTAGATCTTTGTTTCCTTCACAAAGTAGTGACATCTAAACTAGATACTGAACTATTACTATCCAAAATATATTTTAATGTTCCTCGCAGGTTACCACGGTCACATACCTACAATCTTTTTAGAAGACCTTTGCACAAAACCAATTTAGGTGACAACTCTCCCCTTACGAGGGCTACCAAATTGTACAATTGTATATGCCGCAAAGCTGAAATAGATATAAATCATGACAGTCTTAACACTTTTAAACGTAAACTATACAAGCACTTTCGTTTGGAGGACATTTGATCTATCATTCTAATAATTTAAAAAAAAAAAAAACTTATTTAATTTTAAACTACGTATGCTTTTTATTCCTATCTAAAAAATAATAATTGTATTTTTGTATTTTATAAATGTAATTTTTAATGTTTTAATCTTTAATCTTTTAAAGCATGTAAATCACTTATTAGCACGTTATTGTTATTGTTTCTTTTTTTTTTATATACCTATTTTATAATTTAATTATGTATTCAGAGCATGTGTACTCGATAATGTGTAAGCTGTGGTTACCTGTAATTGAGTGTGCATTACAGGATAATGTATAATAATACAAGTTATATAATGGTTTAAGATAATTGTAATGTATCTCGTTGGTAATCCTTAAATAAATAAAATAAAATAAAACATTGTTCTACACACTTGTACGAGTCGGCACATTCCATTCGACTGTATTTGTTGAACAGCAAAGCCGACTCAAAGTGATTACCACAATTGATCGGCTTTCATTGGCCTATTACCCTAGAGTAGTCAGCTACGTGTTTGGCGCCATCACTAGCGTCCATCAGTCTTCCTGTAATGTGCAGACAGGACATGCAGGACACGATATTAAGTGACCCATAGTTCGTGGAACAGCACCACATTTGCTCTCAAACGCCGAGTCGACTATGAATCTGCATCAATTCAATTCAATTTATTCAGGAACAATTCACATTGTGTTTGAAATCCTTAAAATTATAAAACTAACACATTCATAATACCGAATAATAATAATAATGAAAAAAAAAAAATACATTAACACTAAAATTCAAAAACATTACAAGCTACTCGTACATACTAATATTATTCAGTCTCTCATTAACTAATAAAATAATCAAATTTTTAAAACGTGGATATGTCGTCGTATAAACAATACAGACATTTCCTCAACAGGAACGCCTTAAGTGTTGACTTAACTGAGCTCTTGTAAATTATAGTTTTTAATTCCAATGGCAACCTGTTAAAAATCCGAACTGCTTGATATTGAGGACTATCATGTTGAACAATATGAAGTTGAGGTATTAACTTGTTTTTAAAATCTTTCCTGCGCGTACCTTCCCTCAACTGTCTCTCCTCATCTATTTCATACTTATGCAGGTATTTTTTTAAATTCACCATCAATACTAAAACTGGGCACATTAAGAATTTTTTAATTTATAAAGTTCGGCCGACAGTTCTCTATTTGCGATTTCCGGACCATGGTTTGTATGGCTCTCTTTTGGAGTATAAAGGCTCTCCCAAAACTGAACACTATATCTCAACCTTGATTCTATTAGAGCATCTGAAAAGCTTTTGCTTGCTTCGGCCAACCTGAGTCCGGACTGGTTTAAAAACTTCCAGGTTAGCCAAGTAATGTCCCGGTGGGAGATCTTCAGCAGGTGGTACAGGATATTGTCATGCAACGGGTGTCGTGTGCCGCCGTTATATTCGATTTTTTTTTTTTTTTTTTTTTAAATTAACGATGTTAGATCAATTAAGCAGAACGCACATTATACAGTATGTAACAAAAACCCTGTTGTTCCTTGTAGGAGCGTATATATATAGCTATAGGCTTACCATTATTGAAGTTATAATTAAAAAAAAAACAATGGTGGCCGAACATTGTCCATAATCAGATAGTTTTTAAATTCGATACATTGTTACAAAATGTTTTTAACATCTGAACTTACAAGTACTAATGGACCTAGCCTACGGTCGATAAAGATTGCCGCCGCCGGCGGCGGCCCCTTTGATTCGCGATAGCTAGACAGGTTGGCGCCAAAACACAAAGCAGGCGGCACGCACAAACTCCCTTTATACGACCGCCACTAGCCGATTGTCCCCCTCACTGTCCCTCAGTCGCCCGCGCAACTTACTCCCGGACGGATGTATCGTACGTTGACAGCATTAGAAAAAGAACCAAATTATTGTGATTTTGTGAGTGAATTCTGTGTGTGCGTTTTTTCCAAAATGTCTTATTCAAATGAGGAATATTGTAACTTCCCAACGTCTCCACATACGGACGTTCAACATTGGGTCTGTGCACGGTCGAGACCAACATCGTATTGACGAAGGATAACCGAGGACTCGAGACCATGACATTGAGGAAGAAATCCTCGTGATGTTTGAAGAAGACCCTACGGAAGTACGTGCTCTGTGGGTAAATAAATTAATTTTAAAGTGTTAGTTATGTCACAAATGACTAAATAGTTACTACGTAATAAATACTTCACTTAGTAGAAAATTACCTACTGCTATAATAGCCTACTCCGTCTCGTCAGCAAAAATGTGCCTAAATACTCAAACGTACAGTTGTGATTGCTTCACACCGCGCGATTCCCGTATTATTATTATACTCTTTGGCGCGATCCCACAGCACTGAATTTGGGCCGCAAACGGCCCGGACCGCTCGGCCGGGCGGTAGGTAATTATAACGTGCAAGTACATGGAGTGACGGAGGCCTGGTTATACGTTTATTGTAATTATCAATCGTCAAACTTGATAAGCCAACTTTTTGAAAAATTCAAACTAACGTTCCCAAAGTGTTATCTATCAGTCAAACAGCTGAGTGATGTGAACGACACGTGACGAGTTCATGACCTTAGTGTAGTATGGTAGTGTGCGGCGCGGCGGGCAGCGACAAAGCGACCGGTTGCTACCTATTTCTCTTTGCAGGGGTGAGCAATCAGTGTTACTTTTCAAATATTTATTATAAAATATTTATTTTGATTTTTTTTTCTTCAATATTTTTTTGATTGACTTACGTAATTACCATCGGATATCGATTCTGAAAACGTCCCTACTTGGAACAACAGGGTTTTTGTTACATACTGTATACTAATCAAATAATTGTGTTGGAAATTGAGGGTAGGTGTGTTTGAGTACCTACCTACCTGTGTGTTGACTGGGCATCGTTCAGATGGAATGGCTGATAACGCATCTTATTAATGATAAGATTATGTACACGACCAGTACATTATGTGTAGTTTTTAAAGTTGTCAAAAAATAAAAGGCCCTTTTTGACATTTGAGAATGCGTTCTTGACACCTGTCAGTTTCATACAAACGAATACGTGTTTTGCGAATTTGATCTTTATTCACTAATAGAACTGTCAATTTCAACACGGGCCTTTTATTTTTTGACAACTTTAGCGACCTTTTATGTAATAGGTAATACGGGCTAGTGTCCGCAACTCCACGTCAATACGCGTATTTTGTGTACGGGTAAGAAAATCGATTATTCGATCTACCCCAGCTGCTCAAGGAAGGCCAGCAACGCCTTGATGTTACTGACCGTCTCACGTAGGGTACCTGGGTTACCGAAGTACTTTGCCCTGTACGTGGCGACCACCGGGCTTAGTGACCTTATAGCTGATGTTTTTCAGAAAGGTCAGGTGCGAATTACTCGCAACTGGCGTGCGTGTATTACGATTACGGGTTTTCAGAATCCTGAAAATCTAGGACTGGTTTTAGTAAGTTTTCTAGTATCTTCTTCATAATAAGCTTCCACCTAGAATAATCTAGGAGGAAGCTTATTGTGAAGAATTTCCTGAAGACTTCTCCTCCATTAAGATTTATGCTAAGAATCATAATGAGTACCTAGTTACCTACTACTTAGTTTACTTTACTTAGGTATAGGTATTAATTTAATAAGTATAAAGTCAACGAAGTTATGACGATTAGGGGCTACTAGCATACTCGAGGGGTTGTTTACAAGTAGCCCCTGAAGAGTTCCACTATCCACCTGTTGGCTCCATCATCCAACCCTCGGCACCAAGTGCAAGCTATTAGACTCGTCGAAACGAATCATATGCACTCAAACTCGAGGGTTTTACTAGTAGCCCCATATGAGTTCCACTATCACCTGCTGGCTCCATCATCAGATCAGCTCCAAGATACCAAATTATAGTTTTGTCTTCCAAACTAGATATACATACAAAGTTTCAAAACGACAATTAGAGGTAGGTTTTTACTTCTAAGATTTTTTTACATTGTTAATTAGTTACAAGTAAAGTTAATGCGTGTTAATAAAAATACAAGCCAGTTGTTTTTCTCATTAAAAAGATAAAAGAAAAGTAGGCACACACACAACTATAGCTACCTAAGAACTGTAGCCAACAGATTTAGACGTCCTTTTAATCCTGAAAGTAGCCCAAATTAATCTGTTCAGCTCCAAAAGACTTTTTTAATTTATCCCCCTGATTTACGCTCTCCTTCAATTACGTCAACCGTCCCTTTTTGTAAAAAAAAAAAACTAAAATTTTCTTTCCATCAGCTAAATCAACAAGTTACGAAGCAAAGTACAACAATAGGGCCCCCCGACTCCGCCCGTTCTCGTCAACACCAAATTTCTAAGCGAAAGGGAGGATTCTTGAGGGTATTTGCACAAAAATAGCACTGAAAATAATTTCACTTATTGTTTCAGAGGAGGTAGTACTTGGGCAAAGAGTAGGTGGAGGGATGTGGGTTGGTGGGGAAGGATTTGTGCCTAATTTGTATAAGCTCTGAAATGCCTTTCTTTGTTTTTTTATTGGTTAGGTATGTTATTTAAAAAACCGGCCAAGTGCGAGTCGCACTCGCGCACGAAGGGTTCCGTACCGTTATCTATAAAAATCACCTGTTGTATGGGAACAATAAAATAACATACAGAATAAAAGAAAAAAAAATATTTAAGGGGGGCTCCCTTAAATATTTAAGGGGGGCTCCCTTAAATATTTTTTCTTTTATTCTGTTTTTTGTTATAGCGGCAACAGAAATACATCATCTGTGAAAATTTCAACTGTCTAGCTATCACAGTTCATGAGACACAGCCTGGTGACAGTGAAGTCTTAGCAATAGGGTCCCGGTTTTACCCTTTGGGTACGGAACCCTAAAAACAACAGGTTACTTCTGAGAAGAAGAAGAAGATGGAAAAGTCTGAAATCAAAACAGTTTTTATATCAGCTTTGACGAAGTAACAGGTGCCCTTCAAAACTCTAAATACTCGTACATATCTAACACTGATTCCCTCCCTCCTGCCCTAATTAATAACCTGGGTAACTCTAAATATGAGGCAAGCATATGTGATTTTTTTTTTAAACTTTGCCCCACACTAGGAATTTCTCCTGTATCGTGGGTGCGTTTACAAACATTTACACTCACATACACAAATAGCCAGACCTGGAACAACTACTTGTAGGCTTTACAATAATTGTTCCGTGCGGGAATCGAACCCGCGACACGCAGTCAATCGTTTAACCACTACGCCAACCGTGCCGTCGTGATGTTTCTGTACCTAAGTATAAAATCTATGTATCTAGATGTGCTTGAGAAAGCTCGTTTTGCTTAGTGGCAGTGGAGTTTGATGAGAGTTTATCAATTTGATGCAACGCGTCGTATAATTATTGTGGTCGTTTTATAATCATCATGTTTGCAGGCATTCATAATCGTTAGTTTTATATGAGATGTCACCAGCACCCTACTTGCGTAACGCAGTATCAATCAAAATCTGAATCATTTTGAAGGATATTGCTAATCCATTGCTTCATATGGTAAAAAAAAATGTCTGCTCAACAACGTAATGCATGTTGTTGAACTGTCAAAATGAAAGCCATTTCTACTGTTAGAGTGTTACGCAGTTACCCCGCTGGTTAGAGCTGACAGAAATATGCCGAAGCCCGAAAACTGTTCCTATTCGGTGTCCTAGCTACACCACATTGGAAACTTATTCTTCAGCGACGGGATCTCTAACGAGGGGTCGGCGCAAGGGTTGTTTGAACGAGATTTGCCTGATTCTACTCCGGCACACTGTTTCGTGTTTACTTTTAGACTTTTTTGCCCTTTTTATAGGGGCTGCTATAGACGGTAGAGATTTGTTTTAGATTAATTTGATGGGGGACATTGAGTGTTAATAGAATTAAAGTCGTAAGCTAAATTTCTTGGGTTGTACGAGCCTATAAAACGATACCCGGGGTAAGGGTTCATCATCTGCCCGTCTTTTCCCAACTATGTTGGGGTCGGCTTCCAGTCTAACCGGATGCAGCTGAGTACCAGTATCTTACATGGAGCGACTGCCTATCTGACTTTCACAACCCAGTTACTGGGTAATACGATTCCCCTTGATAAGACTGGTTGTCAAACTTTCAGGCTTCTGATGACCCGTAACGACTGTCAAAGATCCACGAATGACAGCCGGGACCAACGGCTTAACGTGCTTTCCGAGGCACGGAGGCGTCTTGGTATGTAAAGATAAGATGGTCACCCATCTACGGACCAACCACGGCAAGCGTAGCTTAAAACCAGATTGACTGCCCCGTGCGGCTGTGTTATTACTTAGCCACATACTTCTCACCCGGGGTTGTGGGAATAAACTTGGAATAGCCTAACTACGCTAAGTTAGGCTATTCCAATTTCATCATCTGTGTTTCTTCAGAATTTTTCTAAAAAATCACCTAATGGTTATTCTGTTCTACGAAACTGAAACAATGTTTCAAGGAACTACTAAAGTCTTGGTTTCCTAGGACAGCATGTCGTGAAGCGACAAGAAAAGCTTGACTTATAAAGCCAAGGGTAAAATTAAATTAAAGAAAGGGAGGTAGAGAACAATTAAAGGTTTTATTTACAAGATAGGATGGAGATGGAATGGCAGTGATGTGTAAAATGTGGAGATGGGGTGTACAGGTGACGATGCGCGATAGATGGGTTGAGGAGGCTGAGGTGGTAGACCGACGCGAGGAAGGAGCCGGTGACAGGTGCAGGTACAGGTGCAGGTGCAGGTACAGGTGCAGGTGCAGGTGCAAGTACAGGTGCAGGTGCTGGTGAGGGCAGGTGCTGGTGCGTGTGCAGCACGGAATAGGAGGGCCCACGTAGCAGGACAGGGCGCAGCACGGCAGCAGGAGAGAGAGGCACGGCGTGGACGCTGACAGCCCGCCAGGTGAGGCGGCTCTTGGATGAGGCGCGGCCCAATCGATACAGGAGGATCTTCTCAGGCAGCCCTCGGATGAGGCGCGGCCCAATAGGTACAGGAGGACGGAGGCGTAGGCAGGGTCCGTCAGGTACCGGAGCGGAGAGGTACGCTGGGTATTCCCGGGATAGGTAGCCCTGGAGTACCAGGCTTTTAGTTGTATTCGCTTTAGAGGCGAAACCCGAACTGATCACTGCATTGCGTGGATCTATAATGTAAGCTAGTATAATAATAATTATCATGTAGAAAATATCAATTTGAGATATGATAGTGGCCAGGGTTATTTATTTTTGGTAAGCATGCATATATTTAGCTAAAAAGATGCTGGCAGTTAAGGATTTAAAAGAAAGGTTACCATGGCGACGTTTTAAACATCAAATGTCAGAACTGTCATAATAAAATATATATTATTAAAATACAACAAAATCTATAGTTATTTTGTAATAAAAGTATAGTGTTTATAGGAAAAATGATATGAATCAATGTGGACGAAATTACCAACCTATGGTTGTCACTAAATCGTTGTAGTCTTATGTTAAAGTTTGTCTGTGTACTAATTGTGGATAAAACGTGCCCTGGTGTTGTGAGGAATAATCTGAAGGCCAATTCTCGTAATTTAAAACGTTCAAAATCTAGTCGCAGTCTCATCTCAGCGACAAACAAATGTCAAAAACTTTTCAAAATGTAGGGAAATTAGAGGTATTTTTGACAGATTGAGACTGAGATCAGACTGTGAACGTTCTTAAAATTACGGGAATTACCCCTCAGATCAGCGCCTAACGGTAACGGAATGCTTGTTCTAACCTGGAGGAATGAATGAAAATAACTGTGAGTATGTACATTATATTACAAGTCACCCGCTACATAGTGTTTGCAGTGACAGCTGTCATGAAAATGATTGCACCGGGTTTTGACTTTACGGTGTCAAAAAACACTCACCAGGAAAACAAACCAACTTACTTTCATAAATAACGTTTCAGTCTACATCGCCACATGCCAACTACGCGTCATACAGCTGACGTCACTCAAAATCCTGCATCTCGCAAGCAGAGTTCACCGCGCGACTAGCATATATACCTACAACGGCCCGACATGAATCATCGGGCAGATGCCCACTTCTTCTTCATTTGCCAAATTATATTATTTAAATTATTATTGACGGCACGGTTGGGGCAGTGGTTAAGCGATTGACTGCTGCGCTGCGTGTCGCGGGTTCGATTCCCGCACGGAACAAATATTTGTATGACCTACATGTATTTGTTCCGAGTCTGGGTGTTTTTCTATCTATAATATGTATGTATTTACAAAAAAAAAAAAATGTATATAAGTAGTTTATCAGCCATCTTGTTACCATAACACAAGCATTAGGTTGCTTAGCTTGGGACAAATGGTGCTGTGTGAAATGTCCAGGGATATTATTATTATTATATTATTATTATTATTAAATTAGGTACTACAACCGCCCAAGAAAACTAAAAATAAGTATAACTTTTTACAAATTTTTATAATTAAGGGGAATGCACTAGGTAGCCCACGAAATTCCAATTTTCTTACGATTTTTACAATTTGCGGGTCAGGGGCAGGCTGTGTGGTGGTGTCGCGTCGTTAATATTGCGTGCTGTCTGTGCTGCGTTAGTTGAGATGGAACTCGAATTCGAAAATAGCGCGCAATAAGATTTTTCCATGGTTACAGAAACAGCGATATTAAAAAAAAAATCGAACGGCGTGAAAACAAATGAACAAACAAATGATTTTGAAAAACAAAATGTCAAGCTATATTATAAAATAAATTGAATTTGGATTTCTAAATAGAATGAAAGATATCGATCTTCACAGTAGCCAGTATCAAAAATCGTCAATTTCATAGGTAAGGACCTAATAGTAAACTCCAGCCTAGCCCTCAATAGTAGCCACAGGGTGTGCCCATAACAACCTGTCATCCACTTTTATAATACCCGCGCCTAAACTAGCCCACATTTACAGCATGAGTCGCCCAAAACATTGTGTTCTCCTAATTCAGACGCGGTAATTAAGTCGGCGCGCATGCCATTCACAATTATGAGGGGGACATTATGCTAATCGAATTAGAACAAAATGTAGCCCGCTGTAACACTTTATTAAAGTTTGGGACACATCTGCGGGAATATCGGATGCTTTCAGACAAAAAGCTTACACAGAAAACGTTAATATGGCAACATGACTGTTTTGTGTGCACCGCTAAAGTGTGGAACTCTTTACTAGGTATATGCTTCCCGATAGTTTTAACCTGCGAGTTCCGTTAGAGTTTCGGCACCTACTCAAACTCAACCAATATGCCTAGACTCTTCTCAACTACGTTGGGGTGACAGACATTCACATATTCAGCTGAATACCATAATTTTACATGGAGCGACTACCTATCTAACCTCCACAACCCAGTTACTGGGTAACATGACACCGCTTAACTCAACTCAAACTCAAAGCCAATTACAAGCACTGTTAAATTGTCAAAGGGTCGGTCAGTCAGAGAGATGAAGCTAGTTGCCCATTCCAAAGCGTAGTAGGTTCCTATGGAGAAGAACGAGCAAGAAACTAATAAATGTACTAGGAAGGCGCTTACTTAGTTACGATGCTGGTAATTTGTAACCAAGTGTAGGAAGGCATTCCTAGAGTGACAAAGAAAGGAATATAGTCTTCAATCACAACGATAGTTCAGGCCGTGGTATATAATATTCGCCAATCAGGGCAGACTGCCCAAGATGCTCCGGATGATCATTCAAATATTTTTGCTCATAGCATAATCAGCCTATAATGTCCCCACTGCTGAGACACAGGCCTCCTCTCTATGAAAGGAAGTTGGCCGTAATCCACCACGCAGGCCCAGTGCGGGTGATGTCACATGTCTTCGATTTCTTTGCTTTTAAGAGGTGCCGGTTTCCTCATGATGTTTTACTACAGTTTTGAAAGCAGTGGTGATAAAATAATTTACACAAAGTGCATGCTTGGGTTTGAACCCACGGCCCACAACTTGTGAGTCGCAGTCGTTACTACTGGGCCACCACTGCTCTTCATGTTTGCTGTTCATGAAGACTTTTTTTAATGCAACCTGTCATGACTGTCGCTCCTGACTAAATAACTAAATATTCCATTAAAATATATTTTCTCTAAACAAAATAATCTAACATCAACTAAAAGTGACAACTCCATAGATGTGCGTCCGCCTTACTTCCGTACCCAAACGAGTACAGACAAGGGACCGCTGTCCCCGAAACGTCACGTTTTTGTGTGTTAACGCCCCTAGGGTCAATGCTTGAAGATGTAACATACATAGACGTGTTAATTTTCAACTTTGCGAAACTGTATTCGGTACATTTTGCATAGTGTGTTTGGTGGGGTGGCTGTGGAAGCGAGTGTAGGCTTAGTAAATGCAGACGTTTTACAGACTGCTGCCAAGGTGTAAAGAAAACTTGTGAATCACCATGATTGTCAAATGAAAATCAAGATTACAAAACAAAACCTGTCTTGTTTTTGCTCGAATGCCAACATACTGCATAATGTATTCTGTGTGGCGGCATCTACATCACCACATGCAAACTACGCATCACATCACTCAAAATCCTGCATCTCGCAAGCAGAATTTACCGCGCGAATAGCATATATGTATACAAAGACCCGACATGAATCATAGGGCAGTTGCCCACCACACATGACACCTGTCTGGTCGGAGGATCCTCCCTTTTCTTGGAGTTTGAGTGAACTTTACACCCTGTTCCTCATGCCTCTTTACGTGTATGAGTGCGAGAGTCACTCTACAAAGCCAAACATCTAAAACGGTGCCATTTATTTAGATACAGCCAGTTATATCTGTAGAGTTGGGCCAGCGAGTCGTGGCACAAGGAAATGGCGCGGCTTTAAAAAATCTCCTGCTGGCAACGTGAAATACAGGGTGGCGGGGACATCGACGCGCTAACTGTAACCATTAATTCAGCACATGGTTCTAGCGCAGAATTTTTATGTAGGTTATTAAAAAAATAAAACAGTTCCATTCAGTAGAAGCGGATCATTCAGCTGCTGCAGTAACCGTGCCCTCGTTTTCAGCAGTTTCATCATTTCACCTAATTCAACCCGCTCACACTGACACCGCACACCAAGGGTTACTATTTACATAATAATCATTTTGAACCCAATAGCGAGAACATCTCGAATGCCATTAGCTAACGACCCAGAAATTATGATAATCATCATAATTTCAACGTCTCGGCAAGGCTCTATGCAAATACCTACTAGGTGGCTCTGGCGGTTACTAATATGCTTGTGTTAAGGGCTCAACACTCAATGCCCTTGCCCTTCGTGTACAACATAATAATTCTCTTAATGCTATTTTTTGTAAAGTGTGACTGCTGAGCGTCGTTCCTGGGTTTGATTCCCAGGTCGGGCAATGTACTATTGGGTGTTTCCATTAGGAATTTCTTAGTAACAGCCTGGAGTTTTAAAGTTGGCGTTGTGACACCCCCGTGCCTCGGAAAGCACGTTAAGCCGTTGGTCCTGCGCCTGATCTCTCTCCGGGTCGTGTCAGATTGCCGTCCCATCAGACTATGAGAGTGAAGGAATAGAGAGCGCACCTGTGTCTGTGCACACGTGTGCACTATTATATCTTCCGCTAATGGCTGAAATACGGTCTGGAGGACTATAATAATGCTTTTAGGATGTTGTTGGGGCTGCCGAGATGATGTAGTGCGTCGTTTGTGGAGGCTCGGATTGATGGTTTAATGCCATCATGAGAAAGCGAGCGGCCTCCATAATTATTGTGATCCTTTATTCAAACGGCAATAAATGCTGAATTCATGAATTATATGTATAAGTAGAGAGAGAGTACTTTCAATAATAATCCAAGGGTTTTAAAAGAAATTCCAACTCTATTGCTTCATAGGTTTGAAAATTTCGCGTTTTTTTTTAAAGCTACGTAAATAACGTAATGAACGTAGTTGAACCGTCAAAATGACTTTGCATTACTATCAATTGCCATTCTATGTGTGTTACACAATTACTCCGCTGGTTCCCTCACGATGTTTTCCTTCACCGATGTCAATGACGTCACATTGCCTTGTCCGCATTTGGACTCACAACCTTGTGCATGAAAAGTGGAGCCTTAAGCATCACGACAAACGCTCAACAGCACGATCATCATTTATTAATTTCCGATCATAAAATCCAATTTGTCACAACATATAAACTAGCGTTAGTACCGACATCCATAATAATTGTTAGTTACAAAGATCTTAAAACTATGTTAGTATTGCACTACAGACTGAGGAGTACATAAAAGGTACTTTAAAGGTTTTGTTTTGTATTCTTCGGTTTGGTAAGTCTTTGAAAATATAACAACAATACATAACACCTAAAAGGGAAGACAGTACACTAAATTGATATCATGTTCCCCGACCGTGTCACCGAGCTACTGCACTGACGTGCAGCTCAGCTAACGTTCTGTAAGGGCCTGCACCCACTGGCGGCACGGTACGACTAACGATTTTAAGCGACGAATAGGAATATAACTTAATAGGCACATAGTAAGACAATAATATTAAAATTGTAATGATAATCATTGTAGTTACAAAATCAAAGCTGCGGTATGGTTCGCCGTGTCGGCAGCTTTCGGAACGCCTCGGCATCCCTCGGGTTGCTTCGGCAGGCTTCGGAACGCCGCGGCAGCGTTACGAATGTTCTGATGAAGAGTTACTGTTGTTAAAAGAACACACGAGCACCATGTCGCGATGATACGCTTCGTGGGCGCAGGCCCTGAGAATTTTTAAATTATAGTTTTAGTCACGGCGGTTATTAACTTCCGCATATTGAGTTTCAGGGTAAACTGCGTCATATTCACATTGTTCCAGCTCTTCGATTTGCTGCTGGCATTCTTTTCGGAACAGCACGTTTTCATAAAATGGGTTCTGAAACAATCGAACAGATACATTTGTATGTATAAACAAGAAAACTCGATTGAACTTATGAAAATATACAATCTATAAGTACCTCATCATCTGCTTAGCCTTTTCCCAACTATGTTGGGGTCGGCTTCCAGTCTAACCGGATGCAGCTGAATACCAGTATTTTACACAAAGCGACTGCCTATCTGACTGTCAATCTATAAGTGCCTACAGTATTTTTAACTCACGAAGTGACGCGCGCTTAACTTGTGGTAACCAAGTGTACAAACACGCAGTGAATGAAAACGATTAGCGTGAACACGTAACACACACGCTTCGAACGTCACCCGTGTCTCAGATGGTACTGAGAGCTCCCCGCTTACACACACATTCACACCGTGTATCTACACTTGGTTACCACAAGTTAAGTGGGCGTCGCTTCGTGAGATAAGAATACTGTACTATTATATCATAACAATCCGCCTGCTTACCGTGCCTCAGAAACCACGTCAAGCCGTTGGTCCCGCCTGTCATTCGTGGATCTTTGACAGTCATCAGTCAGCAGCTCGAAAGTCTGATAACCAGTCTTGCCAAGGATATCGTATTACCCAGTAACGGGGTTGTGGAGGTCAGATAGGCAGTCGTTCCTTGGAAAATACTATTCACTGGGTATTCAGCTGCATCCCGTTACACTGGAAGCAGACCACAACATAGCTGGGAATAGGCTAGGCAGATGATGAATCCGCCTGCGACCTACCTAGTTGGAATGGTTGCAAGAGCTTCTACTGAAACTTGTGTTATTGGTTCTTTGGGTTCATCCATTAAAAAATTGTCTATAGAAGCCCGGAGCCTGGATTTGTGCCCGGGAAGCAATAGCCGGCCTCACGTCCTAGCTGCTAAACCATAGATATCTGGCGAAAAGAGTGTGTATAATACGCCACGCATCAGATTAACCTTGGAGCGTAGTACCTACATCTCTTGTGTTAATATTATGTGAATATTGCATAAACTTACTGGGTTTATTGGTGAAATTAGTGAAATTAGTGGTTTGCTTTGTAGATTGTTGACCCAGCAGCCATATCTAATAGCAAATACAAGTAGCATGATCAATGCAACTGCAGATATTATTGATGTAACGATCATGATGATAAAATAAGTGTTTGCTGCGCCTGAAAATAGATAATAATTTGAATTATTTTCTGAAGTTTCGAGCTGTAACCCTACTATCCTACTTAATATAAAGCCGATATCAGGCGCTTCACTTTTTGTTCATTCGCCATCTTTCACTTGAAGTGCGATGTCTGAACGCAAAATGACTTAAAAGTGAAATATGAATTAATTCGTATTGTATAATTGCATAGCACATATGTGAGTACCTACTATGTACATACTCTAAAGCTACCATTTACTGGGTACGTCTTTCATTGACTTGAATGTGCCTTGGCGGTTGAGAGTATGTCATGCTCACTCTAATGTCTCGCTGATGGTGGCGCGTGTGTTGGATCATTTAGCTCCCTTCAAAATGGTTGAGCTGAATGGTGCTAATCTATGCGTCATGTTCGTGAACGGGCGCCGTCAGTAGGGACTGGTCAACTCTTTGCTGCCATGGCTTATTTTGATTTAATTTCATATTTGAATTGTTTTTTTTTATCTTTAATTTCGGACACTTTTAATGTTCTGCATCGTTCTCACATGCAGAATTTCGAACATGAATGATGTAACCAATATTTTGTAACCATATTATTCGGATTTAAAAGAGTGTCCATGGAGTTTCTTGCCCGTTCTTCTCCATAGGTAGGTACACACGGCTACACATCAAGCTATAAATTTCCAGTTTTAGCTGACCTCGTATTGTATAGATTTTTCGTACAATGAGAAGTCTGCTTATACTGGCTATGTATAGCTTGATGTGTGGCCGTGCATACCTACAACGCTTTGTAATGGGCAACTAGCTTCATTTCTCTGACTGACCGACCCCTTGACAATTGAAAAGTGCCTGTAATTGGTTTAATTGAAATAAATACTTTGAGTTTGAGTTTTAGTTCACTTTTTTCAGCTGTGATGCCACATTATGATTTTTTTTTTAAAAGTCAAGGGTAGTTGAATTAGTCAATAAAAACGTTACAGCAGTTCAAACATTTGGATCACTAGAATTTTAAATCATAATGTGGGGTCACAGCTGAAGTGGAAAAATGTCAACTAACTTTTGGAGGTCACTGTAAGTAAGCAAATAATACTGGTAAAGCATTTCATTTATCTAATGTTTTGGGAAGGTCATTAATATAGATTAAAAATAGTGGGCATCCTAACACACTTCCTTGTGGGATTGAGTAAGTAATTTGTTTTTCTTGTGATCTAATAGTTATGATCTCATTTTATTCATGATCGTAATTTTCAATTTGTACTATTTGTGACCTATTATGTAAATATGATTTGAACCACGAATAAGCTGGTCCTTGTACGCCGCAACAGTTTAGTAAGTAAGATGTCTAGGACCTAGTCGTATGCTTTTGTCATGTCTAGTACCTACCTAGTAGCCCAATTACATAATGCCTGTCGTTTATATGTTGTAGCGCTTGTTGAACATATTTATAAACCGCTAATGTTGTTGATCTACATTTTCTAAATCCATTTTGTGCGTCGTCAAGAATATTAAACTTTTCTAAGAACTTATATAGCTGATTGTAAATAGCTTTTTCAAATATTTTGGAAAAGGTTGGTAGCAGTGCTATGGGCCTATAATTGCTTGGAATATGCTTGTCACTTTTTTATGAACTAGTTTTACTAAAGCTACTATAAGTGCGTCTGGAAATTGGCCGCCTTGGAAGCTTTGATTGATTAAAACCATTAGAGGGATGGAATGTTCTATTGAGCATTGCTTTAATAAGATTGGTGGAATGTCAGTAAGGTTTTTATGTAAAAAACGAACCCTCTTTTGAGTCGTCTCTTGAAGTCCCTGGGTTATTTATAGTTTCCGAGGGCTGGGCGCCCCCTGGTACCACAACCTCGTACCAACGTCTTATAGTCGTGCCATCTTGACTCCCATGTTCGCACGGCACGATCTTTTGATCTGAGACAGGGAACAGATGCTTATGTAATCGATGAAACGTGCTGTCGCGCTGTATAAAGCATAATAATTTACAATTATATTATACAGGCTCGTCCAAACAGTGACGTCATAAAAAAAAAGTCCTCATGCCCAGGGGTATCGGAAAATACCCCATATGTTCCGCGATTCTTAAGTTTTCGAGTTATAATTTTTTTTTTTATTTATTGAAAATTTTATGGGAACTGCTTCAAAAAATTATATCTTTATTTTTACAAAGCTTTTTCACATTCTTTTTTTTGTCATTTTCATTGTTATGGAAAGTCTTGTAGACATAAAATAATCATCTTCCTTATGCAAGTTACAAAAATTTGATCGAAAGGGAGGAATTCACGTTAGAGTGATACAGCTTCAAATAACAAATTATAAGCTTTTTGAATGATTAGGAATCAGGTAAGTAGTATTTAAATTTTTTTTTAATTTGAAGTAGAAATTTCGACTATCTTATTCCTCCTTCTCGATCAAATATTTGTAACTTGCATCAATGATAGGAAGATGATTATTCTATGTATTGCCCATTTTCTTCATGACTACACATTTCTTTCAAAATCTGTGAATGCTGATCAAAATTTCTCGAAAAGTTAAGGTTAGTCTCCTAATACCGTTTTCCTTTAGCTACAACGGTTAAGGTACTGTACTTACTGCCCGTCTGCAAAATCTACCCTACATTTTGTAGTTTACATCACTAGATCTCGAGAAGTTTAGAGTAAAGAGTAGTAAAAACGTTTACCTTTACATTCCTTAGTCGGGTCCACCAAAACCAAACATTCGTTTTTCTTTATACATATATTGTTATCTGAAAGAAAAAGTACATAACTTTATAGTTTTTCTTCTACATTTGCCTATAGGTAAATCAATTCGTAACTTGGAATGAAATATACGTTCTCAAGCCGGCATACAATATTGCAAATGTTGGCTATAGCTCGACAAGGTAAGACGAGTGCAGACAGCCCATTTGCTTTGTCTTGCCTTTACTCGCCATCAGAAGGCTAATTATTCTCGTAATTAAAAACGTTCAAAATGTAGTTAAAATCTCATCTCAGCGACAATCAATTTCAAAAACTTGTCAAAAATGTTGGAAAATAAGAGTTATTTTTTAATGATTGAGACTGAGATCAGAATGCGAACGTCCTTAAAAATACGGGAATTGCCCCACTAGTCGAGTTTAGGCGAGCCCAAACGAGTAGAGGGTTGGTTCCATAAGTGAGAACAAAAACTGCATGTTGTTCTATTCCTTCGAACGGAAAGAACCCTATACACGATGACACTCACCTTCACTCGGCCAGCCCGGTGTACAACGGCGTGGCGAGGTAAATAAGGCTGTCTCTATAAGTTGGTACGCGGCTCGGCTTGGCGGGCTATGACCGTCGTGTACCTATAGCCAGCTTACACTATCTCACTATCTTACATTTAAATGACGACGTGGTATTGGTCCCTTTTGACACCTGTCTCCCTTCCACAATTCTTTCTCGAACACACGTATTATTCACTGATAGTTCCACGTCAATTGTAACTTTAACGAATTTCGGAGTAAAACGAATCGGTTTTCCTTCTGGCCAAAACGCTTGGGTTAAATACGTGTCACCTAAAAATGTATAATAAATGGATTTTAGTTTCATCTGTTTCTATAATTGACTGTATTTTTATGGTTTTTTATTTTTTATAAGCTCACCTAATTCATTTTTTACAACGGCAACAGCTTTGGTTGAATTATTCGCTAATTGTAAATACATTGTAAATGCGTCACCTTTGTGATATATAAACTCATATCGAGTACAGACTAGAGATGGGAGCCACTCATCTGAAAAAAAAATATCAGCTAGATCAAACATGACTGACCAAGGACTGAACAACCAAAGTGATTGTTCACACTACGTATTAAATTGACGGATCAGCATAGATGAGAATGGGCAGGACATGTCTGCCGCAAGCCGGACAAGCTGTGGGCCTCAAGTAGCACAGAACTGGTGCCTTGAGACAGGGAGGAGGGGTCGCGGCAGACCACGTAGGAAATGGCTTGACGAACCTAGCAGATTCCGCCAAAACTGGAAGGAGGAAACGCGGGATTACGGAAGAGTCGACACAAAAGCATAGCCACTAAAAAAAAATCGAAATAGTAACGAATTAACGATTTGATACTTACACTTAAATTTAATAAGATCTACAGTGTGGAAAGACACTTTAAGTGCCAGACTTGAAGATAAACTAAGAACAGCACAAAATATGAACACATTCATCCTTACAGTAATGTGACGAAACTGAGTTTAAATATTGGGTAGGTAGGTATATTTGACTACTTAAATATTCTTAATGTCAACTTGCACACATCTTCAAACGTATTAATTATAAGTACAACTGAATCATAATATATATAATATAAGTATTACCAGGTTTTTGTTGTTTTGATCGGATAAAGGGGGAAAACCACAAGTATGTTAATTGGTTCAATAAAATAATAATTGGTAGTGTCACTTAATACATCTATATATATAAAATTCAAAGTCCTGACTGACTGACTGACTGACTGACTGAGACATCAACGCACAGCCTAAACCACTGGTCCTAGAGACATGAAATTTGGAGGGTGTATTCTTCGTGAAGAGTAGGTATCCACTAAGAAAGGGTTTTTCGAAATTCCACCCCTAAGAGGGTGAAATGGGGGGATTTTGTTTGTATGAAAAATCTTATTCCTTCAGTTAATAAACTTCAAACTTGGCACGAATACTTATCTAAGTTAAGTATGAAGTTGGGCATTTTTTGTTTTTATAAACTACCCCCTGAAAGGGGATTGGGGGGTTTCAAAGTTTGTATGGAAGAATTTTAGCGCGCGGTCCGATTTAATCGTAACTCAGTATTTATACCTAAAATTGAAAGGAAAGAATAATGTGTATCAGGGTTTTTCGAAAATCTACCCCTGACGGCCTGAAAAGGGGTAGTCAATTTTACAGGGGAGGATTTTACAGCGTGGCTTGATTAACTCGAAAATTGGTATAAATAATCCTTGAGTCAAGTTATGAACACATCCCAAATGATTTTTCAAAATTCCACCCCTGTGGGGGTGAAAAGCGGGGATAAAGTTTATATGAAAAATCTTATTCGTGAGGTTAATAATCTTGAAAATTGGCATGAATACTCGCCTAAGTAAGCAATAAAGTTTATCATTTTTTTATTGTTTTTTAAAACTACCCCTCAAAGGGGATATAGGGGTGCTAAAGTTTGTGTGGAAGAATTTGAACGCGCGGTCCGATTAACTCGAAACTCGGTGTGTGTACTTAAGACTAAAAATAAATAATAACACGTATGAGGGTTTTTCGACAATCTACCCCTAACGGGGTGAACAGGGGTAGTTAATTTTACAGAAGAGGATTATAATACGTGGCTTGATTAATTAGAAAATTGGTATAAATAATCTTTGAGTCAAGTTATGAATATATCCCAAACGATTTTTTTTAAATTCCACCCCTGTGGGGGTGAAAAGCGGGGATACAGTTTATATGAAACATCTTATTCATTTAGTTAATAAACTTGAAACTTGGCAACAATACTTGCCTAAGTAAGTAATAAAGTTTATCATTATAAGTTTTTCAAAACTACCCCTCAAAGGGGGATATAGGGGTGTTGAAGTTTGTGTAGAAGAATTTGAATGCGCGTTCCGATTAACTCGAAACTCAGTATTGATACTTTTGACAGTAAATAATTAATAATAAGTATGTAAAGTTGTCGAAAATTGACCCCTGACGGGGCAAAAGGGGGTAATTCGGTTTTTAGGGGAGGATTTGGGGGGGGACTTGAAACTGTATGTTACATTTTCACGCCTAAACCACTGAACTTCTGATTTGGCAAAGAGGTAGATGGCATCCTGGGGAAGCACATACTTTTTATCCTGGTAGCACGTTCCCGTGGGATAACTTCCGACATCCACGCGGGCGAAGCCGCGGGCAGAAGCTAGTCTATATATATAAAATTCAAAGTCCTGACTGACTGATTGAGACATCAACGCACAGCCTAAACCGCTGGTCCTAGAGACATGAAATTTGGAGGGTGTATTCTTCGTGAAGAGTAGGTATCCACTAAGAAAGGGTTTTTCGAAATTCCACCCCTAAGAGGGTGAAATGTGGGGATTTTGTTTGTATGAAAAATCTTATTCCTTGAGTTAATAAATTTGAAACTCGGCACGAATACTTATCTAAGTAAAGTATGAAGTTGGGCATTTTTTGTTTTTATAAACTACCCCCTAAAAGGGGATTGGGGGGTTTCAAAGTTTGTATGGAAGAATTTTAGCGCGCGGTCCGATTTAATCGAAACTCAGTATTTATACTTAGAATCTAAAGGAAAGAATAATGTGTATCAGGGTTTTTCGAAAATCTACCCATGACGGCCTGAAAAGGGGTAGTCAATTTTACAGGGGAGGATTTTACAGCGTGACTTGATTTACTCGAAAATTGGTATAAATAATCTTTGAGTCAAGTTATGAACACATCCCCAATGATTTTTCAAAATTCCACCCCTGTGGGGGTGAAAAGCGGGGATACAGTTTATATGAAAAATCTTATTCGTTAGGTTAATAATCTTGAAAATTGGCATGAATACTCGCCTAAGTAAGCAATAAAGTTTATCATTATTAGTTTTTGAAAACTACCCATCAAAGGGGGATATAGGGGTGTTGAAGTTTGTGTGGAAGAAATTGAATGCGCGGTCCGATTAACTCGAAACTCAGTATTGATACTTTCGACAGAAAATAATTAATAATAAGTATGTAAAGTTGTCGAAAATTTACCCCTGACGGGGCAAAAAGGGGTAATTCGGTTTTTAGGGGAGGATTTGAACTTGAAACTGTATGTTACATTTTCACGCCTAAACCACTGAACTTCTGATTTGGCAAAGAGATAGATGGCATCCTGGGGAAGCACATACCTACTTTTTATTCTGGTAGCACGTTCCCGTGGGATAACTTCCGACATCCACGCGGGCGAAGCCGCGGGCAGAAGCTAGTTATTTATAATAGAATGCAATTGCAAACAGATACAACTTAACTTAAAACGATTGTAATGACGGTTTATACAGGAAAACAAACAAAAGAGCAATAATAATATAAAAATGTATTTCTAATTATTGACGTCGATGATGCAATCTGGTTGGTACGTATTTATTTATTAGGTATGTAGTAGTTGTAGGTACAACCGTGCGAAGTAGGGGCTAGGACCTACTTCACACGGTTGTGAACTTGACTAAACATTTTTTATCATCGAAAAAGACTCCTAGCGCAGCTGGAATTTATGAACCAATCAATGGTTAGCCCAATCGTGTTGTGACAGAGAAGGTGGACCGATGACTTGGCAAGGCTTTCACAAGTAGACAGTTTAATCATTTCGGAAATGAAAAACCATATATGGCATAGAGGCTTTACTTATGCAGCGTCAACTCAGGTGGTGTGGACACGTCCTTCGCATGGAGGACCACCGTTTACCACCCAAAGTGGTCTTCTACTCTGAGATGGCAGAAGGTAAACGCAAGCATGGTGGTCAACATCTCCGCTATAAGGATACGTTCAAGAGGCATCTACCTATGTAAGCGCTTACGTTACGCTATTGATCCAAGAGGTTGGGAGAGGCTCGCTTTACCTGTCGTCCAGGCGCTGTACTTTAATTTTTAGTGTAAAAACTTTCGAAATAATAAGCGCCTCGACACACTAACAGAAAAACACCAAAAGTTCTCCTATACCTATACCTTTAGCTCTGCTGACCAACTCTATTGCATTAGTTGTGATCAGATATTTAAAACTAAATTCGGTCTGACGAGTCATTGGCACACGGTAGGAAATAATAATTATTTTAAAGGGTCGCCGTTATCGAAATCGATAAGGAAGACGATAATAGTGTATAAGTGTGTAACTGCCCCGTTGCTCTCGTGGGTGCAAGCACGACTGTTGAGCCTGGGTCCTGGGTTCGATTCCCCGGGTCGGGTAAAACTGGCTATTGGATTTTTCCATTAGGAATTCCTTAGTAACAGCTCGGAGTTTGAAAATTGGCGGTGTTACACCTCCGTGCTTCGGAAACCACGTGAAGCTGTTGGTCCTGCGCCTGGTTTCTCTCCGGTCGTGTCGGAATGCCGTCCCGGACTATGTGAGGGAAAGGAGAATGCACCTGTGTCTGCGCACACAGTTGCTTCGCTGAAATTGGTCGCCATGGCTGAAGTTCAGTCGGGAGTACTATTACTAGTGTTTTGTTTTTTTTTGTAATGTGCGTATTGTTTGTGCAGAATAAATAGTTTTTGTTTCTCTTTTTCTTTCTAGTTAAAGTTGTTTACTTCCGTGTGACGGTCGTGACGTCTACCGCCATAATATGATGTCTCCCCTCCAGCCAAGCCAAGATGTCCGCCAACGCAGTGATGTGTTAACAAAAGGCTTAGCCAGCCATTCATGCAGAAAAAAGTTGCGCATAAGTTTATTCTGCGAGCAAGAGCAATGTGCCCACTGCCATTTAAGTTTGGCAATTCTTCGGGCTATGTCGATTACCTAAGGCCGAAAGGTTCTCGAGTGGCGATTGCGTACCGGAAGACGTAGCGTTGGAAGGCTCTCACACGGTGGACCGATGACTCGGTAAAGGCCGCAGAAATCCACTGGTAGGGGAGGTCAGCTCAAAGCGGCCACCTTAACTTTAAATTAAGAAAAAACCTATAAAACGATTCATTTTTGAAAATAATTTTATACTAATAGGTAGAGAATTTATTTAATTTTTGTAATTTGCAATTTAAATTTCGCGCAAATTTAAATATAAGCCTTAGATTTGTAGATTACAAAAACTTGTCAAAAAACCGCTTTGCCCGAGGGGTCGCCCAAAGCGGCCATGGTGGTAAGGGCATAGAGGCCACCCCAAAAATTCTTCGCAAATGTTTATTTTTTGTTGAAATATATCGTGCTAGACAAAATAAAAATAAAAAAATATATATTAAAACCATTATTTATTATTATTAAACATATTTTTAATAAAATAATTAACATTTTCTACCCGTTTTAATCACAATCGGTCTTAACAGTAATTTAACTTAACTTTGTATTATTTAGTTAACATTTTAGGAACTACTGCTACCTATTAGGTTGATACTTGACATTTTTATTAATCACAGTTAGGTACTTCTATTACTTAAGTCTTTCAACAGTCTTTATCTTTTATCAAAATTAATCCTCTTTTTTAAATAAAACAATTAAAATTAAATTATAACAACAGAGATCAGATTTCTTGACAGTTATCACAGTAGTAAGCTCCAGTTCCGGAATATGTCGTACACGATTCATGAGCCCATAACTGGCAGTCATCACAGCGAATCCAGTCCTCTACGGGTGGATCTTCATATGGCTCCATGCAAATCAAACAAAAATAATTTTAATTTTAACTTCATCCCAAGACGCCTGGGTAGTTTTACGTTTGTAATTGTTGACCATCTAAACAAAATAACTGAGCATATCAATCGAATCATAATATTATAATAAGGGCAAAGCGGTCACCTGGCCACTTTGCCCGAGCCGCTTTGCCCTTATCGCCCATTTTGTTATAAAAATTAACTACTCCCACATTATTTATCAAATTTTGGAGCTAATACTAAAGAAACAAAGCCAAATAGACAAGTAACAATTCAAGTGTAATGCAAGCATTTAAACTTAAACAGGTTTGACCAAAACAGGTTAAACTTACCTTGTATTATTTTAACAAAAGACGCGAAAACGTATTTTTCGTCACTAAGCGCCACCCGCTCGCTCCCACCGCTACCGAATGACTTATCGGCACGGGGCGAAGGTTTATTACGCGTGCAGAAAGGTAACATCGCGCTATCACTTCAAATATCCGAAAAATTAATCGTGGCCGCTTTGCCTTCTATGGCCGCTTTGAGCTGACTTCCCCTACGGGAAGCACAATACCGGTCGCAGTGGCGGTGCTTGGGGGAGGCCTTTGTCCAGCAGTAGACGTCTTTCGGCTGAAATTATGATGATGATGAAATTTATTAAGGATATAAATATACTTAATTAAAACGGCTTGAGTTTATATAAAAAGCGTATATTTCCAGAGTACAATAATGTTCTTAAAATAAGCAATCATAACGGCAGTAGTAATACTATATCATGACAAAAGATATCCTGTCAACTGTCACTAGTCTATAATATGTACAAGTTGTATTTTGTAGAAAAATGTATTTACCCGACTGCGGCGGAGGTATTTCATGATTATTTCGATCATTGGAAAGTTCTTTCTTTCCATAAGAGTTGATTATGTACGATGATTGAAAATGTTAAAACTAATTATTATATTCAAAAGTCAGCACTTGATTTTGTGTATATATTTTTTACTGATTTATGTACATGAATGTGGATGGCTCTAAGAGTAGGGGAAGACCATAGAAACGATGGATGGACTGTGTGAAAGATGATATGGTTAAAAAGGGGGTGACTACCGAGATGACTAATAAGGATAATTATATGCCGACGATCCCTTACTGCGATACCTCGCAGTCGCGGTTTAGTTCGCTACCTCGATGTCACCTCCATGTAAAACAAATGCATACCTACTAATAGACACGTACGCACATGCCAGGCATCGAGGTAAACCCCCAAGCAGCCCGCAATGTATTGCAGTGAGGTATCCTTCGGCATATAATAGAGAAGTATGGAATAAAAAGACATGTTGCGTCGACCTCAGATAAATTGGGATACCTAAGCGCAGGAGAATCATGATATAACTACATGAAATTCTGACAGTTCAAATAATAAGAATTATTACTGATAATAATATCTATTGTTATAAATTTTATTGTTAAGTAGTTTACATGTCGTTATAAATACTAAAGAAACGCCTAAACATAAAACACTTTGAATTTCATTCAACAATTTAACAAAAATAAACCAATCATTTCTTACATAACAATTTGTTGATCACAGACGAATATAGACCTTATTACTACAACTTACAGTCTAGTATTATTTGTCCTAGTATTGGACATGTTACTTTGTTAGACTAAGCCAAATTCTGATGTAGATCTATTTCAAATTCTATTCTATTCAAATTGTTAGAAAAATTATGTCATGTGATCGATCTGCAGGGTAATTGAGTAACACACTATGGAAATACTATTCATTTTGACAGTTCAACAACATTCATTGCGTTTTTTAAGTGGTTGGGCACACGAGTTTTTCAAACATATGAAGCAATGAATTATGAATTTCCTCCAAAATCCTTCGGATTGTGGTTGACAGTGTGTTACGCAATTGGGGTGCTGGTATGTCTAACCAGTATAATAAAATTAATTCCTTTTAAAATGATTTCTCGAACAACTCTAAATAAGGTCTAAATTGCAATGATTTTATTAAAAAAAAAAGTGAATTTTAAAGAAAATCTTTCTTGTCTAAAAACAAAACGAAAGGCGGGTAAAAGGAAAATTACGCTTATTTCAATTTTGCTGACCAATAACATATTTTTTCTCATAATTTATAACATACCCAATAAGCTCACATTTTGATTCGAACTTATATAGCGTCACTTTTGTATTAAACTTACTTAATCAATTTTATATAATAACTTAATTAACAAAACTATTATAAGTTATGTGACTGATCCGAGTCTATACACCCGGGAATCGAACTCCGCACTTCAGTCTTACTTCCTTATTTATGGATGACCATTCGCGTATCAAAAGAATTATTACTTCATAGATACAAAAAGAAATGCCCTTTTTCACTGACACTAGGTGAGACCTTAATAAAAGCGCAGTAGGATTTTCAATGCTCGGGCTCAACGCAGAGAGTTCAAAATCTAACAATCAATAGATTGATTGATTGCCTAGCGTTTTCCTAACTATGTAGGGGTCGGTTTCCGGTCTAACCGTATGCAGCTGAATCCCAGTGTTTTACATGGACCGACTGCCTGTCTGAGGAACATAAACATTGTCTTGCGTTAAACTAGTTGGTCACCCTAGTTTAACGCAAGACAATGTTTATGTTCCTTCTCCAGAATTAGCTTACTGCCAGGTCTTAGAACCCAGCAATGCATAAATATGTAAGCTGTCACGCCCTTTATGCCTGGAGGCTTTTATTTGGGTAGTAAGTTTTTTTATTTACATTTTAATTAATTATTTTTTAGCTTGAGTACGTATAGTTTTTATTATATTTGTTGGTATATTGGCGTGGCTAGCTGACATATTATGGCAAATAATTAAATGTTATGTTCTGGTTTTGTAATGTTAATTACCGAACATAAGTACCTAGTATTGTATACAATCAAGTATTTTTTTAAATTGAACAGACAGCTGTGCTGCTGGGGGTTTGTTGCGCCACTTCTTCTTCCCAGCGATAGCACTAGGAAGTGGTGAAGGGCGGGCGTTTTTGGGGGACTGTCTTTTGTAACTTTGACGTTCAAAAAGTGCTGATTCTCAGCCTAATTTGAATAAATGACTTTTGATTTTGACATTCATAACCTAGTTGCTGGGTAACCCTTGGCAAGATACCCTTGGCAAGTCTGGTTGTCTGATTTTTGGGCTTCTGACTACCCGTTGACTGACAAAGATCTACGAATGACTGCGGTGATCAACGGCTTTACATACTTTCCGAAGCACGGAGGGGTCTCTATATGCAATGGATGGTCACCCAGCCAGTTAAAAATCCAACAGTGCAATAATAAATATTTAGGCGTTCATTTCATCACCTGCTCTCAAAACGGTGAAGAAAAACATCGTGAGGAAACCGGCATGTCCTTGAACTAAAATTCGAAGACGTGCCATCTACCAACCCGCACTGGGCCCGCGTGGTAGATTACAGCCCACTCCCTCTCACAGAGAGGAGGCCTGTGTCCCAGCAGTGGGAATACTATAGGCTGATTAGTGTTAGTGAAAACGGGCATAAGCAATCATGGAGTTTCTTGCACCACCTCACTATCTTTTTTTTTTGTCAAAATCTGGTAACACTTCAACTGTCAAGTTACTGAATAAATTAAAAGTCGAAGTAGGTATAATAGGTGTATGTAAAATATTTTGATCTTTTTTATGCGAACTATGGCGGTTCAAACGCCCATAAGTTGTGGCGAATAGTGCGATTTGGAACGAGATT
The DNA here is from genome assembly GCA_949629185.1 of Apamea crenata. Lineage (NCBI taxonomy): Eukaryota > Metazoa > Arthropoda > Insecta > Lepidoptera > Noctuidae > Apamea > Apamea crenata. The sequence continues at coordinate 784,177 of OX451377.1, forward strand.
AGCGTTTGAGTTTTACATCTCTTTGTAGTATTATTTATTTTGTTTATGGTAGAACTGGAAGCTAGTCGGGTTGGCCCAGTCATTAAGGGCTCGCCTCTCACGCACGAGGTTATGGGTTATAATCCGGCAAGTACCGATGTGACTTTTTCAATCCATATGTACTTTCTGAGTCTATCTGGGGCAAAACTGACATCGCGAGGAAACCTGGACTTAATATAAGTCAGAAATCGCCAACACGTCTTGAGCAAGCAGAGTGGTGATCAATGCTCGTGCTTTCTCTGTATGAGAAGCACGAGCCTTTTCTGTCCTCAGCCTACTCTGTCTGCAGGTCCTTTGCCCTGCAGACAGAGTAGGCTGGTATTATTATGTTAGGAAAACAAATAATCACCAATCTGCATACCATATACTTTAATTGGTATGTCCTGTTGTGAACCGCTTTTACAATGTTTACATCTTATTTTGTACCCACATTCATTGCAAAATAAATGATTTCTGATTTCTGAACATGTACTTCATGTTTCCTCTCTTTTCTTACACATAGCTGCAGTATATCGCTGTCGCTAAATGGTATCATTCTAAAAGTTAATTTAAAAGGAATACATCCCAAAGTACGGTACTGCATTTTTTAAACTTGATTGTCATGCATTTTTATTTATAATAAAAGCAATTTGCCATTTATAATACATGATATTATAATTATTTTCGTCGTTAGTTTATACATAAGCCGGATATTACAAAATATAGATTTAAACAATTAGTAATAATTTATTTACAACATTACAATTTCCTACGAGTGATATGATAACTTAAATAATTTTCAATCTTATTTTATGTGCTTTCTTTAATTTGCAATTTGTATAATCAAATTGCCTCAGCACCCAAAATATTTTACATCACAAAATACTAATACAAGAAAATAAGTTCTGATTATTTTCTGTATAATTGGAAGACAGTGATAATATTTGAAACTGAGTTTTACGACAATTAAGGCAGATGACCTTGACATAATAGTCTTCAATCCGTCCTTCAGTTACAGACATACATAAACTCACGCCTTCGTCCTATGGGGGTAGGCAGAAGCTATGGGACGGCACCTGCTACGATCCTTACAAACTCCCTTTGCCTCGTTTACGTTCATATTTGGTATACTCGCTCGCCTCCCGGCGTTTTTACTCTCATCTCGTGGGTGGAAACGCCGGGGACAATGCCCTAGCAGGACATTGGTGATGCTCTTCAGAAAGGTCAGGTGCGTAGTACTCGCAACCAGGCATGAGTATTACGTGTTTAAATCTCCTGTTTGGTTACCAAGTCTGGTGATACCGACGAGATTTTCTTGAGGTATTGCTTATCTATAAGAGGCATAATATCATGATTGGACGTTCGTAGTCTGATATGCATTTCATTTACACATAGTTTCAATAAGACAGATCGCTAAATCTATACTCCAGTCTCATGTCTGTTGTGGCTGGTTGACAGAACAAACAAAACACAACCACGCAATCAAATTACTTGACACAAGTTATAACAGATGAATGCGAAAGCGCCAAGGAAAGCCCGAGAAATTCAAATTTTTGTTACGTTTTTTTGCCATTTTCAGGTCAGTATCAGTTGTATGTTGATCAAAATATGATTTGCGACCGTAACATCTATGAATTTACAGAATTATGACCATTAAAATCGCCAATACAACTCTCTTAGGTTAAAATTACTTCCTACTACAAGAGGTAGTAGGAAGGTAAGTAGGAAGTAATTACTACAGAAAATTACGCGGGCTATCTTAGGACATCCCTCTTAAGCTGAAAGCAGCCCCCTTAAGGTGAAGGCAGCCTTTATTTTTTTGGCTTTTGCCTACTTTAGGCATCCCCCTTAAATTAAAGATTTAAGAAATCGAACAACAGGCGTATTAATCAATAGAGAGTCTCCATAAAACATGTTTACAACATCAAATTTAGAGATAAATGTCAAAGGACATTTTTATATTTATTTTTCTTTACAAGAAAAATGATCACACATGAGTTCACTTTTTACATAACATAACAAAACATCACGACTATATTAAACGAAGGGAAAGACAGAGATGTATAGTACAGCCACAAGCCAAAAACCCTCTTTTCAGATTTTTTTTTCACCTTTTAGCAATAGGCCTACCCCCTATAACAGGGACTTTATTGGCGAAATGTGGGGCTACTATACAGTGTACGCCTATCAAAATCATAATGTTCCCACAATTGGGGCACAAACCATCTCTCTATGAGAGAAGGCTGTAATCCACTACGCGGGCCCACAGTGGGCCCGCAGGATGTCACACAAATCTACATTTTTTTTTTGTTCTAGGACATACGTATTAAGCCCCAATTATACGATGAAATGTTCTTGCCTGTTGCATATAATAAAATTAAAGCAATCATTGAATTGCATAATTTATTAAACGGTTTGAACCATAGGCTTTCAACGTGGGCGATAACGCCCGCTCGTGGGCGTTATCTCGTGACTTTCAAGGGGGCAGTAGGAGACCCAGAGAAAATGATATATCCTATCTTACGACTGTATAATATTACACGTTTAAAATACTGGGTGGCGCAAAAGTAGTGGCACTAAAGAAAATACCTTTTTTTTTTTTATATGACATTTTCTGTCATTCTGTTGTTGAAAATTGTGTAGTGAACAAATGTAAAATACACTGAAAATAAACATGGACCGTTTTACTCCCCAAGAACGTGGAATAATTGTGTCAATGTTCTTACGGAATAATTCATCAGTGATAAGAACACAACGTGAATTTCGTCGACGATTTCCCCACCGTCCGGCACCGATTGGTCGCACAATTCGACGCTTTGCCACACGCCTTGAACCAACTGGCTCAACATTGGATAGACCTAAGTCTGGGAGACCAAGAACAGGCCGTTCAGCTGAAAATATCGATGCTGTGCGCGAAGATGTGGAAGAGTGTCCAGAAACATCAACGAGGCGACGTGCCACGCAAACGAGAACGCTACAGAACCATGTTACGTGAGTTTTTGATACCCAGTTTGGACGAATTGGGGCTGGAGCACATCTGGTTTCAACAAGACGGCGCTACGGCACACACAGCGCGCGACACTATGGACTTAGTGAGGGACGCTTTTCCAGGCCGAGTTATCTCTCGTTTTGGCGATTTGCCTTGGCCTGCAAGATCACCCGATCTGACCAGTCCAGACTTCTTTCTTTGGGGTTTTTTGAAATCTCGGGTGTATGTGAACAAGCCACAGACTCTCGCAGCTCTAAAAGAAAACATTCGTCAAGAAATAACGAACATATCGCAGGAAGTGTTACGGCAAGTTATGCAAAATGTCATAAATAGGGCTCAAATGTGTATCAACTCTGGAGGTCACCATTTAAAAGACATCATCTTTAAATCCTAATGGTACGAAATTTAATGGCACAAATATACATTTAAAAAAATCTAAATCTAGTTTTCTAATTTAGAAAAAATGTTATAGCTGAACCAAATAGGGTCTTTACTTTTGCGCCACCCAGTATAATCGTGGCAATAGCTGTTCCAGATTCACGACAGATGGTAAGTAAAAAAAGGGGTTTTTGGAAGAAGAAAAAAATTAAGGTGGGAGAAATAAGGTTGAGAACATAAGACGCGGTGTAACTTTTGTATTTAGAGAGATAGATTGATAGAATATTCTAGTTTGTACACCATATCAAATTACAAATAAGAACTTGATATTGATGAATGTGCCCATTTTATTTTTATTTCGTGGGCGAAATATGTGTGTACAAATCACTTCTGTCTATCTCTTCGGGGAATACAAGCTGAGTTTACATTTTTTCTAAAATCACATGCACTGATCAGCCATCATAATATCAAGGCTATCTTCATCAGACATATCATAAGCTGGCGTCCCTCCGTCCTCCTGTTGTGTGGTATCGCAGAGGGCCTGTTCATGTATCCTCTCTAGTTTGGCCTGCACGTCGCCGAGGAGGGCCCTTTGGGAGGGTTCGGAGGCCCAGCAAGACTCCATGACCTCCCAGCAGTCGTCTGTGAAGTGAGGTAAGCGTTCGGGGCGAAGGCCTGGGAATGAAAATTTTGGTTAATTATTATGATTAAGCAAAACTTTAAATTATAATTATGAGTAAGCAAACTTTTAATTTAAATATAACATATGCTAATCAAAGAATAGTTGAAACGATCAATGCCAGATTTTGAGGCCTTCAGCTCGATAGTCACTTGACCTGGAAATGTCATGTAGAGATCGTCTGTAAAAAATTACACCAATACTCATATGCACTCCAGTTCACTTACACCAGTTCTCATATCGTACAAAGCATATGTGACATCTACGTTACGTTTTGGAATTATATTTTGGGGAAATTTCACAGAGTGGTTAACTGTGTTCAAAGCTCAAAAGAGAGGTGTGCGTTCAGTATTTAAACTTAAACCTACTGACAGCTGTATCCCATATTTAAAAAAAAAATAAACTCCTAACGTTTCCTTGTATGTACATTTTTGTAACAGCAGTATTTGTCAAATCCAACTTTCATATATTTAACACACTGAAGTCTAAACGTCGGAACAGAGAGATATGTACCATTCCACACAAAACTGCATTATTTTCGAAAAGTCTTCTTGGAATGGCACCTAAAATCTATAATAAGCTTCCTATTGAAATCAAAGAATTAAATGAAATACTTGATTTCAAAAAAGCTTTATTGAAACTATTATATAAGAAGGTATATTACTCTGTTAATGAGTACCTAGATGACAGATTTTAATTTATTGAATTCATTCCATAATCGTTATTAGTTCCAGCTTAGTTTAATAGCTGTTAGTAATCACTATAAGTATTAAAAAAAAAAAAATATTGACTCTTTTTAAATGATTGATTATTATTTATTACTATTGATTAATATATTAATTAACACTAAATTATTGACTACTGTAATGTTTTGTAAAAGTCTTTAAATTATTGTATGCCTAAAGGCGGGTCGTAGATGTACTTCACTGTATAAACTGACATCACAACAACTACAAACATAACACCATATTTTTACCTGTGTACCACAATACACAATTTGAATATAATTTTTGGACTTTAAAAGACGGAAAATCAAAGATGGTTTGTGCAGAATAAACAATTTTTCTTTTCTTTCTTTAATGGACATATTATGATTAGATTAGATTATTACATTATAATAATAACTGCCGACCCGTGCCCCTGCCTCGCAAGTGTGCAATACACAGACACAATAACCAACTTTTTTTTATAGATATAGATACATATCTTACCTCTTTTAACTTTACTCCATAGTTGTTCTTTGGTTAGAAATGTTTCAAACGCTGACGGTAGTTTTATGTTGCCCGCGCATACGTACCTGTAAACAATAGTAGTTCATAAACTTAGACCATACGATCACTGAGGGCTCACACGGTCTCACACGTGAAATGAAGGAAAATTGCAAAATAGAATTTTAGATTTGAGACGTTTTGAAAGTGAAAAACTTTTTTTTTTTAAATAGTCAATACTGTCCCACATCTGTACAAAGGCGTCCCCTGAGTCTTTCCAGGAAGAGATTTAAGGAAATAAGGACCTAATCTCTGCCTTTATTTTTAACAGAAAAAGGAGGGGTTTTTAAATTAGACCCGTGACCCCTATTCCTGTGGAATAGTCCACGGGAGCGAAACCGCGAGTATAAGTTGTGGGCCAATAATTTAAACATGCACGGAGCACTATAACACGGTGTCATTTGAGTAACGTTTGAAGCGCGGTATTGGAACCCGTACAAGTGAGAGGAAGGAACTGCACAGTCAGCACCATTTTTTTTTTAAGATTTATTCGGTTGCTATCATAATAGCTAAATGAAGATTTTTCCCTGCTTATCGCAATGCATTTAGATTGCTATCGACACGCTAAGAAGAAGATCGCAATACATCTGCAAACTCGAGCCTACACTAGATACGTAGTACTCACCAGAACAGTATCCCAAACGCATACACATCGACCGCGGCGTCATAGTCCCCGGCCAGCAGCTCGGGCGCCATGTGCACGGGCGTGCCCACGACGGAGTAGTACTCACCAGAACAGTATCCCAAACGCATACACATCGACCGCGGCGTCATAGTCCCCGGCCAGCAGCTCGGGCGCCATGTGCACGGGCGTGCCCACGACGGAGTAGTACTCACCAGAACAGTATCCCAAACGCATACACATCGACCGCGGCGTCATAGTCCCCGGCCAGCAGCTCGGGCGCCATGTGCACGGGCGTGCCCACGACGGAGTAGTACTCACCAGAACAGTATCCCAAACGCATACACATCGACCGCGGCGTCATAGTCCCCGGCCAGCAGCTCGGGCGCCATGTGCACGGGCGTGCCCACGACGGAGTAGTACTCACCAGAACAGTATCCCAAACGCATACACATCGACCGCGGCGTCATAGTCCCCGGCCAGCAGCTCGGGCGCCATGTGCACGGGCGTGCCCACGACGGAGTAGTACTCACCAGAACAGTATCCCAAACGCATACACATCGACCGCGGCGTCATAGTCCCCGGCCAGCAGCTCGGGCGCCATGTGCACGGGCGTGCCCACGACGGAGTAGTACTCACCAGAACAGTATCCCAAACGCATACACATCGACCGCGGCGTCATAGTCCCCGGCCAGCAGCTCGGGCGCCATGTGCACGGGCGTGCCCACGACGGAGTAGTACTCACCAGAACAGTATCCCAAACGCATACACATCGACCGCGGCGTCATAGTCCCCGGCCAGCAGCTCGGGCGCCATGTGCACGGGCGTGCCCACGACGGAGTAGTACTCACCAGAACAGTATCCCAAACGCATACACATCGACCGCGGCGTCATAGTCCCCGGCCAGCAGCTCGGGCGCCATGTGCACGGGCGTGCCCACGACGGAGTAGTACTCACCAGAACAGTATCCCAAACGCATACACATCGACCGCGGCGTCATAGTCCCCGGCCAGCAGCTCGGGCGCCATGTGCACGGGCGTGCCCACGACGGAGTAGTACTCACCAGAACAGTATCCCAAACGCATACACATCGACCGCGGCGTCATAGTCCCCGGCCAGCAGCTCGGGCGCCATGTGCACGGGCGTGCCCACGACGGAGTAGTACTCACCAGAACAGTATCCCAAACGCATACACATCGACCGCGGCGTCATAGTCCCCGGCCAGCAGCTCGGGCGCCATGTGCACGGGCGTGCCCACGACGGAGCCCGACATGAGCGCCTCGGCCGCGCAGAAGCCGAGGTCGGACAGCGCGGCGCGGTCGCCGCTGTCCAGCAGGACGTTCTTCATCTTTATGTCGCGGTGCACCAGGCCCAGCGAGTGCAGGTAGCGGATACCTGACGGAGAAGTAACGACATACATATATATGTAACCTATGAGAAGTGCGACACTGAGAAACTGACTCACCTTGGGCTCTCATTTTTTCTATAATGAGTTGATTATAGAAAAAAATTAGAGCCCAAGATGAGTCAGTTTCTCCTACCAAAAAGAAAAAAAAACAGATTGGGAAAGAAGAAAAACTTTTTAATCAAAAGGAACACATGGGCACGCTTGACTTCATGAGCTCGATGACTTACATTTGCCTCTTAAAAAAAACGTTTAAATTTGATGATTAGTGATTATTATTTTATGTTTGGATTATTAGTGGAGTTCTCAGGGCGTTAAAGAACCCTAATCTACCGAAAAGGTTTTTGATTACCTTAATTTTGTGCGAAAATCGTAACATAAATGGTTTTTTTTTATAATAAACATTTTTCCCTTCATTTGTGCTTTATTATCTTTCTTTTGACCAAATTTCGTGTTTCTAAATCTACGGGAAGAATGTACGATATCTTAAAAGTGTTTGATTTCCTCGATTATGTATGAAATAATATGTGACGAAAAATTTTATTTCAATTATTAAACTATATAATAAATAAAACTCATGCGAAAGAGCAGTCCATCAATTAATAAATATTCGATGAATTCTTCAGTCGAAGTAGCGTTTGGCGATAAAAGGTTGTTTCGCAATAAATTCCATTCGAACTATCGTTCAGTCGACTTTCCATTAATGGAACATATATGACTCTCGAAGTTAAGTTACGGACCCTTGTCGTATATCCAACCTTATTTATTTTGGGAATGGTTAGATATTATAAGTTAGAGATTAAGTCAAAAAATCAAAATCAAAAGTCATTTATTCAAATTAGGCTGAGAATCAGCACTTTTTGAACGTCAAAATTACAAAAGACAGTCCCCCAAAAACGCCCGCCCTTCACCACTTCCTAGTGCTATTGCTGGGAAGAAGAAGTGGCGCAACAAACTCCCCAGCAGCACAGCTGTCTGTTCAATTTAAAAAAATACTTGAATGTATACAATACTAGGTAGGTACTTATGTTCGGTAATTAACATTACAAAACCAGAACATAAAATTTAATTATTAGCCATAATATGTCAGCTAGCCACGCCAATATACCAACAAATATAATAAAAACTATACGTACTCAAGCTAAAACATAATTAATTAAAATGTAAATAAAAAAACTTACTACCCAAATAAAAGCCTCCAGGCATAAAGGGCGTGACAGCTTACACATTTATGCATTGCTGGGTTCTGCAGTAAGCTAATTCTGGAGAAGGAACACAAACATTGTCTTGCGTTAAACTAGGGTGACCAACTATTCTTATCGTCTAAGTAGTCGTTGATAGAATAGTATGCCTTTGAACAAAGGTTGGATTTTAGTTGAGCTTTAAACGCATTAAAAGGCAAGTCTAGAAAAGAAGAGGGTATCTTGTTATAAAAGGTTATACCAAGCCCAACAAATGAGTTATGAACCTTATGAAGCCGGTGAAAGGGGGCACGTAGTTTGTCCTTATTTCTAGTGTTAACACTGTGAATATCACTATTTTTAGTGTACAAGTGTAAATTTTGCCTAATATATAAAATGTTGGCAAGGATGAATTGTGATGCAACCGTGAGAATACCAATATCTTTAAAGAAATCTCTTAGAGAAACTCTGGCACCTAGCTGGTAAATTGCTCGAACAGCTCGCTTTTGAAGGACAAATATATTTTGTATATCAGCGGCTTTGCCCCACAGCAGAATACCGTAGGACATAACGCTGTGAAAATAACTAAAATAGACTAAACGAGCTGTATCAACGTCAGTATATTGTCTTACTTTCCTGACGGCGTAGGCAGCCGAACTGAGCCTTCCTGCTAGACTTGATATATGAGGTCCCCACTGAAGTTTGGCATCTACTGTTAGTCCTAGAAAAATTGCCGAGCCTACAGTTTCAAGCACCTCTTTATCTAAGACGATGTTGGGTCCTAGGTTTCTAACATTCGGTAAGGCGAACTTTACACATTTGGTTTTCTTGGCATTGAGAACTAAGTTATTTGACGTAAACCAATCTGTAACTATTGAGAGTGCACTGTTTACGTCGTCAAAATCTTGTCTATTCCTGTCTACTTTAAAAATAAGAGAGGTATCATCTGCAAACAGTACAACATCACAGATGCCCGTCAAATGGAATGGTAAATCATTAATGTAAACTAAGAACAAGAATGGACCCAGTATTGAGCCTTGCGGAACACCTAACTGAACTGGTAGCCCGGATGATTTCACACCATTAACATCTACACATTGGACCCTATTATGTAAATACGAAATAACTACGTTGAGAGCTTCGTTTTGGACACCGTAATGACGTAATTTACGCAAAAGCGTGTCATGGTGCACGCAATCAAAGGCTTTGGAGAGATCACAGAAAACTCCAATAGCATTCTGTGATTTCTCCCATGCGTCAAATATGTGTCTCAACAGAGCAACACCCGCATCTGTAGTTGAACGACCTTTTGTAAAGCCATATTGCTCATTATGGAGGAGGCTATTTAAATTAAAATGTCTTAGCAGCTGCTTGAGTATTAACTTTTCAAATATTTTGCTAAATGCAGGTAAGATAGAAATAGGCCTGAAATTGCCAACGTCATTCTTATTACCTGATTTAAATAATGGTATGACTTTACTACTCTTCATGAGGTCAGGAAAAGTTCCTAAATCAACACATTTATTAAAAGTAACAGCTAGATAGGGGGCTACGATGTCTATTATATTACTTATAAGTTTAGTGGAGATGCCCCAATAATCACCGGTGTTTTTAGACTTAAGTGTATTAAAAACATTAACCACATCACGCGGGGTTACATGTTCGAAACTAAATAAGAACTTGTTATTTTTAAATAAGGGACTACATTTAGGTACACTACTGTGCAAAAGGTTTTCAGCTTTAGACGAGGACGAATTTAAGGAGCGAGTCGTAGTTATCGGTATGTTGGCAAAAAACTCATTAAATGCCTCAGCTACGTCAGCTGCTTTGTTAACTAATTTGTTGTCGACCATAATCTCAAGTAGTTTTTCTTGTTTAACCGATTTTCCCGTTTCATTATTAATAATTTTCCAAGTATAAGTTGAAGATTTTTATATGGAGCCTGGCTTACCTACTGTGCGCTTATATTTTTTTTTCAAAATGGCGGCCGCGCTTCATTCCTATATAAATCAATAGCTGACATCAATGCGAACAGAAAACATAGGACTAAATCCCGCAAAACTTTGCGTTTCCGAGATATTAACGTTTAAAGTTGATAGATTTAAAGTTATTTTTAGCCGCATGCAGGATGACCGCTGGGCAAAAGTTTCCACACAATGGTTGCCTGGAGATGGACGACGCCGCCGAGGTCGGCTCGGAAAGCGGTGGCGAGGTGACCTGGACGCGTACCGCGAGGGCTGGATCGACGCGTCGCGGGAAAGGAGTTCCTGGAAGGACTCGGGGGAGGCCTTCGGCCAGCAGTGGGATTGTATAGGCTACACAAAAAAATAAAAAAAATGATTGATACCTTCAACGATATCCCTAGCTATCCTCATGCGCGCGCTGAAGCTCAGGCCGGCGCGCACGGCGGCGTGCAGGTCGCGCACCTTGCGCTCCGACAGCAGCAGCACGCCGGGGCCCGCGCTGTGGCGCTGCACCAGCGAGCCCAGCAGGCGCACGATGCGCGGGTGGGCCGGGATGCTCCTGCGGGCACGCGGCCAGTACTAACAGTAGAATGAATCCCACAAACTGGTGGAACCAAGTTCTTTGATGCGGCAGTACACTGGTAGACTGTCTGTCTAGATAGTTTTCATGGTTTTCGAGGGTGCTAAAGCCAAAAGTGAGGTCAAAATGAAAACCCAAGATAGCGGCTGCAAAAATGTTATTTTTTCATCGTGGGTGTCATTCATGGTGTTCGTGAAGTCAAAATGAAAACTCCAAGATGGCGACAACTTTATGATAGCTTCTAAAAACTTCTACTAGATGGTATGGGAATGTATTAACCTTTTGAACGCCAGAGCATAAACGCACGCGCGTGCCCTCCACGCCAAGCCACAATTTCACCGCAAATACCTACAAAAAGAATAGGGATTCCAAAATTTTATCGATAAACAATATTATCGTAACATTTTTGTCTGTAATTTTCGAATAAACACTACTCATGACATTGAAATTTTATTTTACCTCGCACTAATTCTCACTTTAGTAGTCATTTCACGGCATTTACAGAGTTTATCAATGTAAAAGCAGAAATTAGGAGACAAAAAAAAAACTAATTATATTATGGTACAGCACTATTCTCGATGCTGTCTTGATATTGTGACAATGACGTGGGCTGCCAGCCACTATATGACTTCCTCGCATCTGATTTAGGGATGTAGCAGTACAGACTGTCGCTTATCGATTCTAATAACAGGTTTCGTAAAAAACCGATAAGTATTTATAGTAAATATCAAAATATCCGATATTTGACATATATCGAAATTAGGGATCTAGCAACATAACATCAACATCTCGCTTATCGATACTTTGTACTTTGTGTTCGTTCCTAAGTATTTAATTATTTGTAATATAGGTATCACTGTGTTTTTTAAACAATTTTATATTGTTTTTGTTTTTCATAAATTTGTAAGAACAATGGTATGTGTTTCAATTCAGTATAAATCGGGCTATTTTTTAGGTAAATAAAAAAAATTGGCTCATCGCTTTAGATTTTGAAATAATATTTGTTTTGTCTTTTATTTACGTTATGTAAACAAACACATAAAATAAATAATTATTGAAAAAAATCAAAGTCATTTAACTAGGAGTTCATAGAAATATCACTGTTCTAATATACTAGGTACTATACTACTATAAAATATCTAATGGACTTCACTAAAAATTATCTCTGCGCATATGACATCACGATTTTGTCGTCTATTTGTGATCATGGCGTACAAGGGACTGATAATTAATCGGTGTTAAGCTAGGGATGCGCGAGATGAGCTTAGCGTATATCGAAATTAGACCTGACTAGGTTTTGGTTTCGATTTTATAGCTGCTATTCAGGTGGTTTTATAAGACTGAATTAGGGATGCAACGATTCGGCTATTACGATACCAATACAAATGACGAATACATCGTAATGGCCAAATAAGATAACGAATTACGAAACGAATGCATTACGATATTTGTTTAATACCATTTTGATGAATTTATTGGAAGCTTTGTTGTATGTTATTATTGTAAGACTAAGTAAAGTAAAAGTATAAAAAAAGTTATGCATTTTTAATCAATTTATTTATTAATTTTATCAATTTTCATCATTAACTTATATTTTAAATTGTTAATTTATTACTATTTGTTACATTTACTGACTATTATTTAATTTTAATTGTAGTCGTAATTTATTACTGCCAAATTCTTATTCAGAAAACACAACATTTTTAAGTTTTTTCCCCTAAGTCGGTTTCTCTCATCACTGTGTATCAGTCCTGCTGTGGAGAATAGTCTTTCAGATGGCACCGTTGCAGGTTTAAGGGATAAATATTTCAATGCTATCCTTTTCAAATTAAATGCAGTAAAAATTTAAAAATAAATGTATCGTAAAAATAGCGTATCGTAATATTTACGATAACGAATGATCGTAAAGGTTTACGATAATCGCCGATATACGATTATCGTATCGGTATCGTTGCATCCCTAGACTGAATCTTATAACTGGTTTATCCAGATACGAATTGATGCAAAAATAATATAATCACATTAATTGAAAGTTAAAGTTTCACATGAATAATTTTAGTAAGGATTTATCATAATTCATACATCACGTCACTAAAGGTCACATATAGAAGACTTTGGTGTATGAGAACAGTCCTTTTTAATAAACGTTTAATTTCTCGTTTTTTGTCATCAAATTTCTCAATATCCATGGTATAATTTAATTCGTTTCAAGCAATAAAACAAGGACAAGAGCTTAAATATTTAAGGTATACAAATAAAAACACACAAAATTAATGATTCAATTGTTTATTTCGTGATAAAGTGCACCGCATTTTTTGTCACATATTTGTGTCGTTGGCGTACAGGGCACGCGCTTGCTTGTCACGTATATGTGACAATGGCGTTCAAAAGGTTAAATTAAGACGTTACTTGGACAAAAAGAACGTCCTTTTTTAAACAAATCATTTATATAAGATCATTTGCAATAATTTAAGCTGCGAAACGTCAGAGAAATTTTAAAACTTGGTCCAACTTGTCAACTGAACAATTAATTTTCCTCAACATTAGCGTAGGAGAAGTTTTGAGACCAATCATGACTATAAAGAAAAACTCACCGTGTATAAAAGAATTCCATGGCCAGTTCTCTATAATGCCGCTCATCAGCCGGCAGTACTGACTTCACCGCGACAGGCGAGCGGCCCGCCCAGCTTCCCCGCACGCTGTACACTACTCCGTAGTGACCGCGACCTTTAGACCATAATGTAAGATAATATATTCCATATTAAAATCCTTGTTTCACACACTCTCACTCACACACACCCACCCTCAATCTCACACCCTCACTCACACACTCTTAATCTCAAACGCTCACTCACACACACCCTCAAAAAAAAAAAAAATTTACTCCATATAAACCTACATGGGCACTTATGAAACGTCAGAAGCTCGGTGCACGGTTCCAATTGGCCGTTTCCTATGGAGATGAGCCGGCAAGAAACTCCACGGTTACTCTTTCAAAAATAATTGGCTTTTACAATGTTTTAAAATTACATTATTAATATGTATGGGCAGACGGCGTAGGCCTGTCAACAAGTACCAGGCACTTGATAATATGTATAAAAATGGTCTACCCATGTGCTAAATTTAATGTAAATCCATTCAGCCGTTTTAGCGTAAGAAACAAACATACAAAAAATTTTATCTTTCCTCTTTATAATATTAGTTTAGATTTTTACATGAACGATACGTTTAATTCTAGAAATCCTACTAATATTATAAACATGAAAGTTTGTATCGATGGATGGATGGATGTTTGTTACTCTTTCACGCAAAAACTACTGAACTGATTTGAGTAAAATTTGGCACACAGGTGGTTCATAACCAGGATTAACATAATAGGATACTTTTTATTCTGATATTATCACGAGATCGAAACTTATGCGGGTGAAACCGCGGGGCGCAGCTAGTAAATAATAAATGTAAATTCGTCTTACCTATTTCTCGCCCCAGTTCCGGAGTGCCGTACATAAGTAAATCACACATAGATGTACTTTCTAGGCACAGTCGGGCGAACGTAGGCGCGTATCTGAAATTTAATAAAATATGTTACACGAGTTCTGTACTTGTGATTTTTATAGTTTACATTCAGTTCAAATATGCCTTATAAAGTACGTTAAGTCGTTGGTCCCGGCTGTCATTCGTGGATTTTTGGCAGTTGTTACGGGTAGTCAGAAGCTCGAAAGTCTGACAACCAGTCTTACCAAGGGGTATCGCCGTACCCAGTAACTGGGTTGCGGAGGCTAAGATAAGCACTCGCTCCATGAAAATACTGGTATAAACAGCTGCATCCGGTTAGACTGGAAGCCAACCAATACCAAAACAACATAATTGGGAAAAGGCTAGGCAGATGACACAATTCATGATACAATTTCTATTAAACTTTAACTTGAAATTGTTGTTAGGTATACTTACTTTTTCCTAATAGCTAGTTTCGTGTCCTCGGTGTGGTGCAGCCGGCCCGCCAGCGCAGACACGAGCGACGTCAGCGCAGACTGATACCTCTCGTGCGCCATACTCAGTCGTTCTAAGATCTGTTACAAAGATAATTACTTTCATTATGTACAGCTTGAACACAAATAGATTATTAATGCATAATCTAGATAGTACAGGGATAAACGTACCGTTCAAAATTATGTGAGCAACAAAGGAAATTAAACTTTATCTCAAATGGATAAAATTCTTGCTAGAATAACAGTAGTATGTGCACTGTGTTAATTGGGTTTAATGGGGATGCGCAAATATCTTAGCCCGCGAAGTTCAAATTTTCTTACGTTTTTTTGCAATTTGTACCTCCCAACGAGTGCCCTATTAATTAATAAATTAGTATCGCTCTAACTCAAAGTAAAATAAAACCAATATCTCATGAAATCATCACATTTTAGACCAATTTTCACTTAGAGAGGTATTAATGTTTCTAATAATCATAATTCAGTAAAAACATACATACGTCACGGGTGGTTATAAACTTGTATTACCTTACAACCTGATATTAGAGAAGCTGTAAATTGCAAAAGGCATAAAAAAACAGTTTTGCGGGCTACTCTAGCGCCTTCACCTTTTGTGTTAGTCAAAGGGTCAACGGTACTCTGCGATCCCTGTATCGTCTGAGAAATTCTTTTCCCGCACCACCTTGCTCCCGCTTTCGCCTTAGTAAAATATTTTTAAATGTTCTGCAAGCTGTTCCCAACGGTGAAGCACCTCCAAGGTCGCGTTACGTCACCTGTGCCGATATGAGCCGCGCGAGGCGGGGCGGCGATAGCTGCTGCAGCGTTACGTCACCTGTGCCGATATGAGCCGCGCGAGGCGGGGCGGCGATAGCTGCTGCAGCGTTACGTCACCTGTGCCGATATGAGCCGCGCGAGGCGGGGCGGCGACAGCTGCTGCAGCGTTACGTCACCTGTGCCGATATGAGCCGCGCGAGGCGGGGCGGCGACAGCTGCTGCAGCGTTACGTCACCTGTGCCGATATGAGCCGCGCGAGGCGGGGCGGCGACAGCTGCTGCAGCGTTACGTCACCTGTGCCGATATGAGCCGCGCGAGGCGGGGCGGCGACAGCTGCTGCAGCGTTACGTCACCTGTGCCGATATGAGCCGCGCGAGGCGGGGCGGCGACAGCTGCTGCAGCGTTACGTCACCTGTGCCGATATGAGCCGCGCGAGGCGGGGCGGCGACAGCTGCTGCAGCGTTACGTCACCTGTGCCGATATGAGCCGCGCGAGGCGGGGCGGCGACAGCTGCTGCAGCGTTACGTCACCTGTGCCGATATGAGCCGCGCGAGGCGGGGCGGCGACAGCTGCTGCAGCGTTACGTCACCTGTGCCGATATGAGCCGCGCGAGGCGGGGCGGCGACAGCTGCTGCAGCGTTACGTCACCTGTGCCGATATGAGCCGCGCGAGGCGGGGCGGCGACAGCTGCTGCAGCGTTACGTCACCTGTGCCGATATGAGCCGCGCGAGGCGGGGCGGCGACAGCTGCTGCAGCGTTACGTCACCTGTGCCGATATGAGCCGCGCGAGGCGGGGCGGCGACAGCTGCTGCAGCGTTACGTCACCTGTGCCGATATGAGCCGCGCGAGGCGGGGCGGCGACAGCTGCTGCAGCGTTACGTCACCTGTGCCGATATGAGCCGCGCGAGGCGGGGCGGCGACAGCTGCTGCAGCGTTACGTCACCTGTGCCGATATGAGCCGCGCGAGGCGGGGCGGCGACAGCTGCTGCAGCGTTACGTCACCTGTGCCGATATGAGCCGCGCGAGGCGGGGCGGCGACAGCTGCTGCAGCGTTACGTCACCTGTGCCGATATGAGCCGCGCGAGGCGGGGCGGCGACAGCTGCTGCAGCGTTACGTCACCTGTGCCGATATGAGCCGCGCGAGGCGGGGCGGCGACAGCTGCTGCAGCGTTACGTCACCTGTGCCGATATGAGCCGCGCGAGGCGGGGCGGCGACAGCTGCTGCAGCGTTACGTCACCTGTGCCGATATGAGCCGCGCGAGGCGGGGCGGCGACAGCTGCTGCAGCGTTACGTCACCTGTGCCGATATGAGCCGCGCGAGGCGGGGCGGCGACAGCTGCTGCAGCGTTACGTCACCTGTGCCGATATGAGCCGCGCGAGGCGGGGCGGCGACAGCTGCTGCAGCGTTACGTCACCTGTGCCGATATGAGCCGCGCGAGGCGGGGCGGCGACAGCTGCTGCAGCGTTACGTCACCTGTGCCGATATGAGCCGCGCGAGGCGGGGCGGCGACAGCTGCTGCAGCGTTACGTCACCTGTGCCGATATGAGCCGCGCGAGGCGGGGCGGCGACAGCTGCTGCAGCGTTACGTCACCTGTGCCGATATGAGCCGCGCGAGGCGGGGCGGCGACAGCTGCTGCAGCGTTACGTCACCTGTGCCGATATGAGCCGCGCGAGGCGGGGCGGCGACAGCTGCTGCAGCGTTACGTCACCTGTGCCGATATGAGCCGCGCGAGGCGGGGCGGCGACAGCTGCTGCAGCGTTACGTCACCTGTGCCGATATGAGCCGCGCGAGGCGGGGCGGCGACAGCTGCTGCAGCGTTACGTCACCTGTGCCGATATGAGCCGCGCGAGGCGGGGCGGCGACAGCTGCTGCAGCGTTACGTCACCTGTGCCGATATGAGCCGCGCGAGGCGGGGCGGCGACAGCTGCTGCAGCGTTACGTCACCTGTGCCGATATGAGCCGCGCGAGGCGGGGCGGCGACAGCTGCTGCAGCGTTACGTCACCTGTGCCGATATGAGCCGCGCGAGGCGGGGCGGCGACAGCTGCTGCAGCGTTACGTCACCTGTGCCGATATGAGCCGCGCGAGGCGGGGCGGCGACAGCTGCTGCAGCGTTACGTCACCTGTGCCGATATGAGCCGCGCGAGGCGGGGCGGCGACAGCTGCTGCAGCGTTACGTCACCTGTGCCGATATGAGCCGCGCGAGGCGGGGCGGCGACAGCTGCTGCAGCGTTACGTCACCTGTGCCGATATGAGCCGCGCGAGGCGGGGCGGCGACAGCTGCTGCAGCGTTACGTCACCTGTGCCGATATGAGCCGCGCGAGGCGGGGCGGCGACAGCTGCTGCAGCGTTACGTCACCTGTGCCGATATGAGCCGCGCGAGGCGGGGCGGCGACAGCTGCTGCAGCGTTACGTCACCTGTGCCGATATGAGCCGCGCGAGGCGGGGCGGCGACAGCTGCTGCAGCGTTACGTCACCTGTGCCGATATGAGCCGCGCGAGGCGGGGCGGCGACAGCTGCTGCAGCGTTACGTCACCTGTGCCGATATGAGCCGCGCGAGGCGGGGCGGCGACAGCTGCTGCAGCGTTACGTCACCTGTGCCGATATGAGCCGCGCGAGGCGGGGCGGCGACAGCTGCTGCAGCGCGCTGGCAGCCACGCGCCGGCGCCACAGCGGGCTGAGCACGCAGCACGCTTCTTCTTCCTCGCCGCCCACTAACCGGAGCCTGAAGCAAACATTGCCATATAAATAAAAACAACGGACGAACGCGCGGGATTCTATCGCGCATAGGATTTTCAACTCTCGGTGGTAAAAGCCGTATTGAGAATCCAACAGAGTTCATCCCAGCGCGTCAAAGAAACGAATTGTTGAAAATCCAGTGTGCGAAAAAATCACCGCGTAAAAGAATCGCCCGTGCGAACCTGGGCGGAACACCCGAAAAAAAGAAGTTTAAAACTACAAATCAAATCAAATCATTTAATAAGTGTTTTTTTTGGTGAGGTTACATGGTCTTATAAAATACAACATTGTGCTCAAAAAACTACCCATTAGGCTTACACTTTTTTATGAAAATTCGTTCATTATTAATTAAATATATTATATTATTATGCAAAGTACATGAAGCTATATAAAGTAATGTCAGATAAATAAATAATCAAATTGTCAATTAAATATTTTTGTCAGAAAGAAATTCAGTAATTGAATAATAGCATTTTTGGATTAATAAATTATATAATTTTCGTTTAAACTGCAATGAATTATAATCTTTAATAGAATTAGGCAATTTGTTATAGATTTTAGGTGCCATACACAGTATGCTATTGTGCATGAGAGCGGTTTTTGAAGGCCTTAAGTACAATTCATGACGATAAACTTGTCTTATTGATTTAGGATGATGTTCTGTTTTTTTGCGAAATAGTTCAATATTTTTCTTTACAAAAATTGCGGTTTCATATATATAGAGACATGGTAATGTTAATATTTTGAGCTCAATAAAATATGGCTTACAACTATCTATCGATTTCAAACTGCATATGGACCTTAAACAACCCCAAAAAATTATACCATAGCGAAGTATGGAATCAACATAACCAAAATAGGCGGCAACGACTGCTGATCTATTGGCTACTTTGCTAAGTTTATATAAAACAAATGAATATTTACTAAGTCGTGCTATTAGTAGAGCTGTATGTTCTTTCCAACTCAATTTGTAGTCAATTGCTAGGCCTAGAAATTTAGTGCTTGAAACTGCTTCAATTTTTTCCTTATTAAAAATTATATCAGACGCAGTAGAAGCAGTTCTTTGTCGAAAATTTATAATTTTAGTTTTACTTAAATTTAAGATAAGATTATTTTGGTCAAGCCATTCAGTCGATTGTTTCAATGCATTTTTTATTTCTGTCTCGCGGTTATCCTCATCTAGTTGTCTTACTACTAATGTACTGTCATCAGCAAAAAGAATCATTGGATGATTCACGTGTCTAGGAAAGTTATTTATATACACAAGGAAAAGCTACAGCCCAACTATTAATTAAAAAGGTGTAAACAAGACATCGACGTTGATTTTCGATTTTCGTATAGCCGGAGTCACACGTTAATCATGTAATTAAAGGTGCGAATAAAATGAAACCGTAAAAATAAAGGTTTATACAACTTTATAGCTGACTATCTCTCACTTCGAGATACTTGCCCTCATTTAACTAATATTCTTGGACTATTACCAAACAAGGAAAAAGTCAAAAATCTATTCAAGAAGTGATGGTTGCTGTTTACCAAGATTCTGCACCTTCGTTATCTACGGTTCAAAAGTGGTCAAGTTAATTTAAAAGAGGCAGAGAGAGTATTTAAGACGACACTCACTCGGGCGGCCCGGTTACTGCCTCTACGGAAGAAAACGTGAAAAAAGTTGAGAAGCTTATACTGGAGGATGCCCGAATGAAGATCAAAATGATAGCAGAGATGACCTCTCTGTTGGTTCCATACACACTATTCTTTATGACCTTCTTTACCTTTTAAGTCATTGCAAGATGCGTGCCGAATGTGTGCCGTGCCGTGCAGTGCCGGAAATGCTCACGCGCCACAAAAGCAAGTGCGAATTGAGTGCTGTAGAGAGTTTTTAGAGCTCTGTGGTGAAGTTCCATCAAATATTTTCGATTAAATTGTTGCTGGATATGAAAAGTGGGTTCATCATTATGACCCTGAAAATAAGCAAGAGTCCTCCAGCAGTGGTACAAGAAGGGTACTGCGCCCCCTAAGAAATATCATGTCCACATGTGTTTTGGGACTCAAGAGGGAATTTAGCTGATTGAGTACACAAAAAAGGCGAAATCATAAACACAGCATCCTACGCATCCACTTTACGGGAGCAATTAAAGAAAAAAGACGGGGTAAACTGACCACCGACGCGTGTTTCCAAGGCTGCTGTGCGAGATTGTGGTTTTAGAAATTAGAAATTAACCACCCACCCTATAGCCCGGACCTAGCCCCGAGTGATTATTATTTGTTCCCTAATTTGAAAAAAGTCCTTCGTGGGTAACGATTTTCCAACGATGAAGAGCTCAAGGCAGCAATAAATGCGCATTTTTCAGATAATGAGAAAAGGTTTTTTTTTACAGGGTATTGAAAAGTTAATTACGAGATTTAATAAATGCATTGGGCTAATGGGGGATAACATTGAAAAATAAAAATATTCTAATTGAATCAAAATCAAAAGTCATTTATCAAATTAGGCTGAGAATCAGCACTTTTCGAACGTCAAAATTATTATTATTTGGTTAGACACATTAGCAGCTAATTAGCTGATGCGTGTGTTTTGTATAGCTTGCAGATATTTAATCTGTCCAGTCGATTCTTGAAACAGTGTGGAAGCCGTCACTACATTCTCCAGGAGTCTATTCCATGCTGTTACTACTCGGTTAGACAAGAATAGGTAAGTAAGTTATGTTGATTACCGAACATAGGTACCTAGTATTGTATACAATAAAGTATTTTTTTTTAATTGAACAGACAGCTGTGCTGCTGGGGAGTTTGTTGCGCCACTTCTTCCCAGCGATAGCACTAGGAAGTGGTGAAGGGCGGGCGTTCTTGGGGGACTGTCTTTTGTAATTTTGACGTTCAAAAAGTGCTGACTCTCAGCCTAATTTGAATAAATGACTTTTGATTTTGATTGCTTCAAGGGCTTTTTTTGACGAATTTTCCCATAACTTTAGGGAATGGGAACGCAAATGTTTGTTCGCATTCAGTGTGTAAAGGTCTTGGAGGGTGGGCACTTCGTAGTGTTCTGTAAGTATCTTGTAAGTTTCAATGAGCCTACCCCTCTGTCTGCGCTGTTCCAGTGTGCTAAGGCCAAGGTCTTAGAGGCGCTTGTTCGTAAGGTAGGTTACGCATAGTGCGTACCATCTTGGTTGCCCTTCTTTGTACATTATCAAGTAGAGTGATGTATTTTTTTTAAATAAGGGCACCAGATGACATTAGCGTACTCCAAAAGTGGTCTTATTTAGGTCTGTATGTAATTACAAAAGACAGTCCCCAAAAACGCCCGCCCTTCACCACTTCCTAGTGTTATCGCTGGGTAGAAGAAGTGGCGCAACAAACTCCCCAGCAGCAAAGCATTCTGTTCAGTTAGAAAATAGTTGATTGTATACAATAATAGGTATGTTAAGTAATTAACATTACAAGACACAGAACATTTTCTCATGCCGATACCGAGAATACATTGAACGCTCCTCGTACATACATACATAACCTGTTAAAGTCATAACCCGCCTTTGGCTTTAGCGGCTATCTCCTCAACCCAGATGGTACCTATCACAGCTTATAACTCACTTGTGCAGCAGTCTCCTCAGCGACTCTAGCAGATTCCTGAGCACCGGGAAAGTGGCGCAAGGAGACAGGTCCACTTGCCTCGCTACTGACAGTAACTGTCGCATGGCCTCACTGGCCGGTCTACCACCCAGCTCCTGACGACAGGAAGATTCTAAGGATTCTAGACATCTGGAAGGAAAAGGACATCAATCGTATAATACTCGAAAAGAAAGAAAAAAACACTTTTTGAAATAAAGCACATAGAAAATGAGGGTGTAAAGTTCACTCATCCTCCACAGTAAAGGGAGGATCCTCAGGCCAAACGGGTGTTGTGTCTGGTACTACCCGACGAGTGATGTCGGGACGTTGTATATATGCTAGTCGGGCGGTAAACTTTGCTTGCGCGATGCAGGATTTTTCGTGACGTCAAAATGATGAGTAGTTCGCATGTGGCGATGTAGATGCCGCCACAAAACAGAGAAAAATAGTTTATTATACACAAATAAAACGCGTATAACTAAAATTAAAAAACGGTAGTTATATTTTTTTTTCCTTTTATCAGAGATGCTAAATGAGACATACCTCTGCAACGTTCCGAAGTACGTGTCCTTGAGGCAATCCACGAACTTCGCTAACTTCAAACTGATCTTCTGACTCAGTTTGGAGAGAACTGAAACAAGAGACAGCCAATTCAATTAATCAATCAACTGAGCCTATCGCAGTCCACTGCTGGACATAGGCCTCTCCCAGGCTGCGCCACAATACCCTGTGCTCCGCCTTCCGCGTCCAGTCTGTCCCAGCCACCTTTTTGAGGTCGTCTGTCCATCTACCTAGTTGGAGGACGTCCCACACTACGCTTAGCCAATACAAAACGAGAGCAATATTTTAATGTTACGTAGACACACGCAGCGACAGTCGCCAGTGAGTCGCCGGCGATTTAATTTCACAGCCGATTTGTGATTGATGATTTCACAGCGATGTCAAAATCTGTGTGTAGACGTGAGATTTTGAAATCGCGAGTCCTAGGAGTTGTGGGTTGATCTACCTCTAGCATAAGTTGTTTGACAAGCTTAGATTGTATGACAGTGACAGTGTCTGCACTAACCTCACCTCACAATGAGAAATTTGAGTGTATGCCTTTTCATCTCACACCTTCGCTTTACCGATAACATCATCATAGTGGTAGAGTTACTGGAATAGTTATACCAGATGCTGCATAGCCTAAATAAAGCCCCTCCGCGGGTTGGCCTAAGCATGAATTTGGACAAGACGAAAGTCATGCCATACAATTCGCACGTCTTGCCGAGTTAATCCACATTGAAGGGTCGCTTCTCAAAGTTGTGAAGGACTATGTCTACCCAGGGCAAGTCATCCAGCTCGGTAGACACACCTTTGAGAAAAAAGTCGACAGAAGAATCCAGTTGGGTTGGGCAGCGTTTGGAAAACTTCGTCAAGTCTTCTCGTCACCAATCCCGCAATGTTTGGAACTGTCTTCAACCAGTGCGTCCTGCCCGTTATAACATGGAGTGCCTACTTCTTTGAAGGATAAAATCAGTAACGAAGAATTTAACTGGAAAAGATCCGGAGTTACCGACATGGCTTGCAGAGTAAGCAAACTGAAGTGGCCGTGGGCTGGCCCTGTTTGTCGAAGGACAAGGCCGGTGGAGCGGACGAGTCCCAGAGTGGAGACGGGTATCGGCAAGTCCCCCAGGGACGATGGACCTACGACCTAAAGGTGGCTGGGAGAGACAGGATGCGGAAGGCTGAGCACAGGGTTTTGTGGCACAGTCTGGGAGAGGCTATGTCCAGCAGTGGACTGCGACAGGCTGAGTTGATTGATTGATTTTTAACTATATGTTTTCCTATGTTACTTATTGTTAGTCGGTTGTTCTTAATTATTATTATTATTTTGTTTTGAATTATTATTTTTATGTACAAAAGTTCATGTTCGGGTAAGCTACCTGTCTGCTGCACATCCAGCGACGCCTGCTTGATGGAGATGTTGACGCTGTTGGTGCAGGTAGCCATGCTGCCGCTGCTGAGCAGGTGCGAGTGCCAGCTGCCGCGCGCGGTCGACAGCGAGAACATCTCGGACTCGTTCTCCACGCGGATGTTGTTGAATTGGGGAGAGTCTTCGTCTGGCGGCTGGGGGGACTGGAAAAGGAAAGAAATACTTAAATACAGAAGGTCAAAAGCGCATTTGCTAACGCTGTGTAGCTACAGCGCAGATAACGCGCATTTTAGTATATTTATACGTCATCAAGTACTTAGATCTCCTATTTTAACAACCACTCTTGATCCAGACACCTCATGAGGTCAGGACTCAAGGATAACTAGCCTTTTAGCATTATGAAATTCAGAAATAATTATTTGATGAATAGACTGTAGAGATTCCACATGTCAACAATCACCGCTAAGTTGAGCTACTTCATTTTTATATCATATTCAGCTTTCACGAGGTTCGCCACATACCAGATGGTAACATCATTATAACTCGAGAACCACTCATCAGAATTACATGTTTTAAATCCATAGATCATTTTATTCAGCGCGGGTGAAGCCGCGGGCCAAAGCTAGTCTCTGGCCCGCGGCTTCGCCCGCGTGGCGCATTATCTATGTGCTAAATTTCATCCAAATCCGTTCAGTCACTTTTGCGTCAACCTGGAACACACATATTTTCGGTATCGGACTCGTTGCAATTACTTTTTTTTTAATATTTAAGTAATGTTTTTGTCAGTGTTGAGTTTGTTACTATTTTATTCATTAGGTTCCCGGCTAGGTTTATTATGGTTGACCAAAATGGAACCGCGGAACAGTTATTTATTAAAAAACCAAAAAATCATTCTCACTGTTTACGACATTTACCGCCACCTGGTGACTGGGCGACGCACCGCCGCGCACGCACGGTCGCGACTAGTGCCCGCACACGACAAGATGGCGCTGCCCCGCAACTATAGACACCGCGCGCCACTCGGCAAGATTCTAACCCGCTTCTTGTGGTTCGCATCATTTTGTAACTGACTACTATTGTAAATTCATAACGCATTTAACTTTCATGTAACTAGAATCATTTTTAAGGAAATAATAATTTTATACACCAGAAAGAGTCTCTTTATTTACCCTGAAGAACACAGAAACCAAAACACTCACCTTAACCTTTCCATAAGAATCGGCAAAACCCTCATCATTGGTCCTAATAATCTCGTACTCGTCGAAGTTATAACTGTCGTAGGACACGGCTTCTTCGCCTTCGGACGGCTGGTCGCCGGGTTGGAGCCGGAGTGAAACCGTGTCCGGACTGCTGCGGGAGCGGGACGACGAGTAGAAGATGGAGTTTGAGAATATGAAGCGGGGGTCTTGATGCCAGGGGAGATCTGGGGGAGACATGTCGGATTATATCAATTATTTTGGTTTAGAAGACGATTAAAACATTTAGTGATGACAATATGTAACACATAGTTATATTGCCCTAAGGCCTAAGCGGTAAGCAAAGTAGTTTAGTTCGCCCACATTTTGCGAGATATTATTCAAGCCCCTAGCAACTTTTTGACAAACTAAATTGATAAATCTCGTGAAATGCAACAACTACACATTTGTGTGGGTCTCTGTGTATCTCCACAGCGGCCCGCGGGCGAGCTGCGCGTGCACCGTGAGGCAGGTGCCTCTTCATTCTCGCCAATTCAAATCTTTATAGTTGACCGTTTGTTATCGTTTGTAGAATTTTATTTATTTATTATTCCCAACATAACTATCATTACAAGTTGCACCAAATTGGTAGCGTGGTATTAAACAATATTTTTCCATTAACTACAGCTTATCACATTTATAATACAGTATTGTCAAGCTACCGTGTTTTAGTCCTCGTACCACCTGGAGGGGCTTGCGGCTAAGTAATAACAGCCGCACGGGGCGATCGATCAGGTTAAGCTACATACCCACAAAGGACATGGCTAAATGACTGCCCCAAGCATGTCTAGTAACTTCACATTAACTCGTAATATTTAAATATTCATTCATGAATTATTAAGCGTTTAATAATTTCCTAGCGCTTTCGTGAACTGTTAAACATAAAAAAGTATCTTAGTTGCTTTTTTTGATTGACATGACAAGTTCAAGGGGAATAATAATACAGTACTGCAACTAGGGACGGGTCATGTCGCTTTTCTAAAATGTCAAATCAAACTATACTTATATCGATTTTTGATAACAGGTATCAAAACGATTTATTTTCTGATACTAAGAAGTGGCAATCAGAGTTATTGGCGGGAATCGATGGAATTCAATTCGGTGTCCTGTTTAGTGGCTTCTTATTGTGTTTTCACAGGGAAACGGGGTTGTTTCTAAGTGACAATCGACTCTATTCAATTCCACTCTTTTCGTATCAAAATCAAATAAAAATAATTGAAAGCTTCAGAATGTGCTTCTACGTTTAATGTACTACCTATTTTGTGTCGAAAAATATTAACTGATTACAGGTCGATATTTTTATCTTTCAACCCAATCGATTATTTTATTGATTCGATTACACTTGACGTTCAATCCCATCTCTATGAAAAAAACAAACGTCAGATGTTAGACATCGTTGGAACACTGCCGTTTGCTTGTTCGTTGTGGTTTTTCATTTTGGATTTTCATTGACCCTCGCTTGCTTATTGTGTGTGCTTGCCTACCTACTGACCTCTTGCTACTCGACACGGACTTGACTTGCAATCAATTCATCCTGCGATGCATAAACTGCGGTGTAACCACGCAAAGGCTGCGGCAGCATATCGCCTCTTCATTGCCTGCTTTTCTACTCACTATCTTAGCACGATGGTTAACAATTGAGGTAAGTCATCTACAGCTAGAATCATTCTAGAACCGATAAATATAAGAAACATCGAACAAATGTGACTTCAAGTAGTTTACCGTGTTTTCAAAATACATAATGAACTCAATGGCAATGAATCAGAAAGACTCATCTCGTCTCAACACGTCACGACTACAACAGACTGGTTGCTTTAGATGTCATAATAATCAAATGTGTAGGTATTATAAATAATTCATGTGGGTAATAAGGTAATTAAGTTTGTTCTAGGTTCCAAGGGATGCCAACATTTGTCATCCTTGTTATGAGCTGCTGAATTCAGAAGCAACTAGTGATGTACGTTTATTTGGTCATACAATAGTGCGCATAACTTGAGGCCGTTCTGTGAGAAGTATACAACGCCATGCAGTGGAAAGAAACGATTCAATTTTGCAGAATTTACCAACGTCACATCCAGCTTTCTATTATCTAAATAAAATGTTTTTAAACACAGTGTGTTTTTTTATCTTTACATACCCGTCCGGTAGCATTTATCATCTTCCTCTTCAGATATTCAGTTTCTCGGCCTACAAATCGTCAGGACTACTGTTCCTGGCCTCTCTCTCTCTCTGGTTGTGTTATTGGGCAACATCCAATCAGAATGATTTGATCAGACAGACAGATAACCTAAACTAACTTTTTTATATAATGTTCTTATAAGATTCATAGAATAAATAAATTAATCGCATTTTTGTTGTTTTATTTCAATATCTTTTAAAGTAGTTATGAGTATGAATGTCGATGGCTATAAGAGTAGGGGACGACCAACGAAACGATGGATGGACTGTGTGAATGATGATATGGTTAGAAAGGGGGTGACTACCGAGATGGCGGCTAATAGAGGAGTATGGAAGAAAAAGACATGTTGCGCCGACCACAAATAAATTGGGATTAGGGCAGGAGAATGATGATGATCTTTTAAAGTCCTTGGTTACTCACTGTATTCGTTATCTAGTTTAGGCAGGATTTCGGTTTATAGAACTTTAACAATCACCACATACTAATTAAACTAAGTCCTCCTGGCGCGTTTGTCTGTCTGTCTGTACGGATGTTTTGATGTAACATATTTTGATGGGGTTGTCACTTCCGGAAGGTTTAGCTATACATTCGTGTAGGTTGTATTGACCAATGTAAATCAAGTCAGAAAAATCCTGCCGCCTGAGTGTTTTCTTGCGCGCGTTGCCCCATTCAGCGTCCAGAACCCATCTCTCGAGTACATTTACTATAGGGATTTGGTTTTGGACAAAAATTTAGTGTTGTTTGGGTAACACCTAGGTAAAAGTTCATAGCAATGTAATTTATTTGCAGTTTTTTATGCCTATTGACGTAGGAGTTACACGATTTCATTTTCAGGATTATAAAGATATAAAAAGTGCCTGAAACTTTTTTTGTATGAAATACTAATATTCAGCTATTCAGCATTACATATTGCTAGGTACCATGTCTAGACATTGCTGGAAATTCGTCCATACTTCAATTTAGCCATCTCCTTTGTACGGAACCCTCGGTGCGCGAGTCCGACTCGCACTTGACCGGTTTTTTTTATTTGTAATGTGCGTTTTGTTTGTGCAGAATAAAAAATAAATTACTTATTTATTTCTATACATTTCATATGGAACGGCTTTTTTGATGATATCTCGAGAACGTTAATTCTGAAGCGGTACCGAGTTCGCCGCCAGCTTCAGCTAGTATGAAATAAAGATTACCATCGACACTCCAATCCATATTATTAACTTCGGCTCTCATCTCTTCCAACACCTCCTGCATAATCTTCAGGAGCTCTCTCTTTTTATCGCCTTCTGAGAACTTCTCATTTATCGTCTGCGAAAATAAAACAATAAATGAATATTATTAGAGGATTTGTCGAGTAAAGGATGATTTCTACCAAACGGCTCGCATCGCATCGGATCGGTAAGGATACGAACGGATGCGGCGACAGCCGATCGCATCCGGCAGGATGTCGACGCATACGATCGACAAATAGTTTCATTCCTACCGTCTTAACGTATTCTAATGTCGAAAGGATTCAATCGGATACGACGACAGGGGAACGGAGCCGATCGCGCGTCGCAGCATACTTTCCGCTACGATCGCGTGTCGGCAAACTGCTGTGCGCGGCTTGCTAATATAGACTTTAAATACTGTGTACACGATTTAATATCGTTTAAAATATTGTAAATTCCGTTCCGATCCGATGCGATGCGAGCCGTTTGGTGAAAATCATCCTTAATACGGCTGGGGTATCACGTGAGCGTGGTGACGCAGCGGGTGGAAGGGGCGACAACGTTAGAAGCTACACCTTTGCTCGGGAGCTCGGTAGCGACGGACGAATATTAGGAACTTCACGTTATTGTGATTTATTTTCTATTGCGTTATTTTTAAATAAATACTTCTAGGCAGTTTTGTGTTTAACCCCAAAGTATTTTTTTTTTGCGTGTTTATTCTTTTTTATGCGTCTTGTTTGCAAATAAATGTATTTTCTGTCTTTATTTCTTTTGCTTTTCTTTAAAAAATAATGAACTTCTGATTCATAAAAATATATCAGTTAATATATTTAGTCTAACTGTAGGATATTATGTGTGTACGGTGAAAAATATGAAAAAACAAATTGACAAAAGTAATTTACCTGTGCAGGTTATATGACAGAGTGGTCTAGGCTAAGCTATAGATAATCATTTTCAGCCTATAATGTTCCAATCACCGGACGCCTGAGAGAGGACATTGCCGTCGAGGTAGAAGACCACGGCGAAGGTGCTGTGACGACGTGACAACGTTTGCAGGGTCAACATGGCCAGAGATCGCACAAGCAAAGAAGGTTTGGAAGGAAAAGGAGGCATTTGCCCAGCAGTGGGACAAAAAATTGGTTAACAAAAAAAATGTTCCCACATTGCTCATTTGGGTAGAGCTGTAATCCACCACTATACTCTACACTACACTACACACGTCTACACTATACCACCAAACTGCACTCAGTTTCGTGGTATAGAGGTATGGGGAACAGGGTGTAAAGTTCACTCATCCTCCATAGAAAAGGGAGGATCCTCCGGCCAGACGGGTGTTGTGTCTGGCGGGCAACTGCCCGATGATTCATGACGGCTGTTGCATATAATTATGATAGTTGCGCCGTAAACTCTGCTTGCGAGATGTAGGAGTTCACTGAAAAAAAAGAATTGTTGCTAATAGCTAAAATTTTAGCTGCATGCCACCAAAATCGAGTGACGACTAAACTAAGGGCTATTGGTAACTAAAATGAGTTTTGTAAAAAAAGTAGAGTTATTATTTACCAACCCCTCAAAGCTAACTGCAGACAACTTAGTTTTGTTATTCATACAAAACTGTTTGACAGTTTATAGATACACAGTTAGTGTCGTTGTTACTAAACTAGTTTGGCTAATTAAAACTGAAGTGTTTAACTAACTGTACGTCTTATGGTTTATTAATAAATTATTGAATAGTTCGTTTATATATAACGTTATTGTGTTGTTATCTCTTGCTAAACTGTTTGATTACTAGTAGATAATCGCTTTACGTGGAAGTAACTGCATTGTTTATTCATTTATTGCTAATATAGTTTAGCTACCAGTAGCTGGTCCTAGTTCGGCTGTAGGACCCGGAACCACAGGTCGGAATCGCCACCTTTCAAAATTATTATTGTTTTGTATTGAATCGTATAAATCCATTACAACACAATAATATTTTTGAAAAATGGCGCCCTGACACGTGGTTACAGGTTTAACAGCTGCCCTAAAACAAAGATGGCAAGGAACATGCAAAAATTAATAAAACACATATTTTTATTTTTTAAAGACTTGGTTTATTACAAATGCCAGCGTATAAAATCTTGCACTGGAGACTTTTTTATTGGGGTTGTCTTTTAGTTCATCGGATATGATTATGTTGCACAATTTTCTTCTTGCCGCGTTATTCAGCAACCCACTTGATTGATAGCGGAGTAGCAGACCTTTTCCTTCATTACATGAGCTCAAAATGTTGTACACTTCCTGAAAAATAAACAACATCTGAGTTAACCAATGATTAGACAAATTATAAAAAACCGGTCAAGTGCGAGTCGGACTCGCGCACGAGGGGTTCCGTATCATTATCTATAAAAACGACAAAATAACCATGTTTGTTGTATGGGAGCCACCTTAAATATTTGCTGTTATAGTGACAATAGAAATAGGTACATCATCTGTGAAAATTTCACCTATCGAACTATCACAGTTCATGAGATACAGCCTGGCGACCGAAGTTTCCGTTTTTACCCTTTGGGTATGGAACTCTAAAAAAGGAAAATAAATAAATATTGAATGAATATTATGATATGATTAAAATTTGATGGATGTTGAGAGTCATCATATTTCATATAATATTATTATATGTATAGATTAAAAGGTGTAAGATAGTAAGGGGTTTTGACACTCTGCGTAATAAAAATACAATGCATGACCTGGAAACCATAAATGTAAATATGAAATAAACAGCAAAATTGCTTACATTTGTGTTCAAGTTGGGTGGTTCATTATTAGAATTTTCTTGTTCCTCGTTGTTTGATTCTGGTAGATCTTCGGTAATATATTTTATGCTAGTATCTGTGAGGATTGGCAAGCTGTTAATCAATAGCACATCATGCGTAGTTGACTCTTGCATGCTATGCTGAAATGTAAACCAATTTAAGTTGTAGGTGATATTAAGTGACTATAACTATGAGGGTGACAATTTCTTTAAAGAAAAAACCCTCCAAAAATATAGATATAAAAAGAAACAATTTAATTAATAAATAAAAAATTTACTATTGCCTTCTATACCTACATACATACATACATTAAGTCATGCCAATAAAAATAAATATAATATAATAAATTAATTAAAGCAATGGCATAATCTGGGCTAATTTCGTAATAAGGGAGGTTAGGTCCTGACAGAAAGGGTAAGTGGATTATATTTTAATTGGAAAACATTTGGATTCTTGTAAACAGGCAGTCCGGGCGGAGGCAGGGGGCTGCCGCTCCCCTTCGCCTTCGCGACATCTGAACCAGCAGCCCTCTGCGATAGGGTACCTACCTCCGATCTCATCAAACGTTTGATGAGTGTTCGACCACTCATGAGACTAACAGAAAGCTGGTTATCTAAATTAAAATCAAACAATCACATACCTTTAAACATGTTTATGTACATTTCCAGGCCAAACGAGCGCAGGTAGTCGGCCATGGGGTCCACTGGAATTCCCTCGTTTTCCATAACACTTTTACAAAGTTTTTTTACATGTACGTAATCCATGCACACAATAGATGATAATGGCGATAATGTCAACACGTGGGTACAGTTCGAGACGAGTTCGAAACTATTTTTGTTTTACTTTTTAGAAACGCACAGAATGGGACCGCCGCGCGCCGCCCGCGAGAAACGTACAAGTTTGAACACGAACCCAAACCGACGCCAACACTCGGACGAGAAGCGCGGGAAAAGACAATGCGCTTTATTATCAATAAACAAATTTGTATTGTTATAATTAACAACATTTGGACTTCAAATTGCTAAACAGTTTTGTAATAAGTCTCAAAGTTTGACTGATATTTTATACATTTGACTTAGCTAGTAATAAATAAACTAAGATTTAATATTTGATAAAAAAAATTGCTACAAACAAATAAATAGATTTAGTTATAAATTAATGTATTCTATTTCGGTATATATAGATAAGTGATTGACACTTTTTAAATAAACATTCTAGTGAATACAAGTCAAAGTGTCTGGTTACAGGTTATCAAATAGTTTGTTCTTGCAACTAACTCAGTTTGACTAGTTCGTTTTGATAACCATTAGCTAACATTTTGACTACTGCTAAATAGACAACCATTAGCACACCTAGTTTGGGACTTGCAGCTACATTAGTTCTGCTAATTGGAACAAAACTTTGGTACCTATTAGAGAATTTTCCAACTAGCAAAACTGGTTCAGCTATTTCTTTTTTTCAGTGTTTGCGTGACATCAGTAAGACGCGTTGTTCGCATGTGGCGTTGTGGATACCGCTACCGTGGCAATAATCATAAACTTTACATTTTCATCTTCCTACACTTATCCCATGTTAATCATGGTTGGCCTCACACGTTTTTGCATTCTCCCCTCTCAACCGACACGCTTTCATTCTCATACATCTCAAGCTTTATTTATAACAAACCTCATATAATTGTTGTTCTTGTGTAGCTACATACTGTATCTTTTTGGGAACTACTTGTAACTCGCGAGCCATGTCGAACGAAGCCAGAAAAAATTGCTGTAGAAGTTTCACGTGCACCTGTAATTATATTAATATTATTGCAGGTACTTAATTCTGTTCACAATAATTATACCTGATATAATCAATTCAAATCCTTGCTTCCAATTGACATTATTTATTCCTATGCAAATATAAACATTATGCCCCGTGTAAATTAAGTTCATTTCTGAATGAAGAACATATTTGAAAATGTCATAAACAATATTGAAATTGTAACTATAACTAACAATATTGAAGTAAACTTTATGCAAAGGTTGCTAAGTTATTTTTTCCGTTATCACATAAATTGGAGATTTTGGGAACGCAGCTTGCTTCGTTAGACTAGTCTAGATGATGCCGCAGGTCTATTGAAGATTAAGCTACACCTGAGTTGTGGAGGTCAGACAGGTAGTCGCTTCATGTAATGAACTGCAGTGCGATTCTGTAACCATCTCACCGTGAAAATTTAGGTGAAGTGAGCTGTCATTCCAAGTAATGCTAGGGATTGACCCTATGGACAGCTCACGCTCGAGCTCACTTCACCTAACTTTTCACGGTGATATTTTTACAGAATCGATCGGCTGGTATTCAATAAATAAAAAGAATAATAAATATTCAGCTGTATGCGCCTAATCTACATTCGCGATTTATTTGTCAAAAATGTAAACAAATAAGAGTTTATGGAAAAATTAATTTAATTCCTACACAATAAGTTCAGTTTACGCTACAACTTCAAACACACTTTTACACTTTTTCAATAGTGCTAATCACTCTGAAATCAATGTAATTACCATTAAAGTAAAGTTGATATTTGTTTAACTTGTAATAACATCGATTTGAAACAGTAGTTGGAATTGACTGTAGGCTGGAAGCCGACCCCGACATAGCAAAACGCTAGCAAGGTGATAAATAGTGAATACTAACCTCACTTAACTTCGTACAATACTCCAACAGGTAACTTTGCAGACAATCTGCAGCAAACTTCACGACGGTAGTTAACAAGCCAGATCTAGACTTAACACTCCTTTCATCTTTGCCCTTCGCAGAAGTGTCGCCCGCATTTTGTGTGGCGGTGAGCGGTTTTTGATCGGGTGGACGAAGGAGGTCGGACTCGTCGAGAAGAATGCATTGGCTTTTTACATGATGTTTTTGAGGTGGTGTTGCTGAAATAAAGAAGGACATGATTATTTTGTGAGGTTAAAACCTTAATGGTATTTTCAACTGGATTGTGTGTTTGACTGTCTGTATTTTTTGTTTAAACTATTGACCCTACTTCGATCACGGAGGTACGTGAAGGTCATAAGATCACACTATCATTAGCCTTCATTTTGACAGTTCAACATCATTCATTGAGTTATTTACACTGTTGAGCAGACAAATTTTTCGAACATATGAAGCGATGGATAGCAATCGGCCTTCAAAATGATTCAGATTGTGATTGTGTGTTACGCAATATTAGGGTGCAGGTCTTAATATATTCCTGGTACTCACACATCATCTCCCACTGGTCCATCATATCATTCATGAAGGCAGTTTGCTCTTCAAACAGTCTTTTGTCCTCTCCTTTGTGTCTCTGATCCGTTGCCTTCTGTGGCTCCTGGCTTTGTCTGGAACTAAAAAAGAAATACCTTGAAAGATTCCTGAGAGTCTCGTAATTGTGTCTCATTGTCTTCGCTTAACATAAACGCCCATATCTTTTGATTGCATTGACTTAGAAGTTTGATTTTTTCACTGCTTCAAGGGATTGCAGCCCTGAGTATTTGATATTTATTTCAACTTGATAACTCCACGCGTTCCTGAGGAAAAGGGTCTGGACAGACGGACAGACAGACGGATAACGAAGTTATCTTATAAGGGTTCCGTTTTTCCTTTTGAGGCACGGAACCCTAAAAATACCAACTTATTTAAATAAAAGTAATAAACTAACCTAAATATCCACTTCAAAGCGTCCACATTGATCCTCTTCTCGGGCTTTCTGTGCTCTTCTACGTTACCTTCTGTTCGGTTCATGTCTTCGCTGTTAGAGAAGAGAACGAACAACACCTGTGAGTTCGGGTTTATCTCCTTTATTTGATGGAGGTCCAGGCAGTTCTGTGGACGGTAAAAAAAATGATGATTAGCTATGACGAGTGTCAAGTAATACGTGCATGATACATTTACGGTATTTCTTGAAACAGAGTTCATAATCAGCCCATAATGTTCCCACTGCTGGGACACAGGCCTCGTCTCTGTGAGCAGGAGTGGGTCGTAATGTAGCACGCGAGTCGAATGCGGTTTGGTAGATGTCATATGTCTACGAATTTTTGCTTCTAGGACTTTTTTTTTTGTTAGCCTATGGGCAAAGCAAGAAAGTCCTTCCAAGAACTCTTTACCCGCGCCACCTCAAACCCTCCCGGTACGCGTACGCGATGTTATGTTTCGTGATAAAACTAAATACAAAAATACTCACCTCACTAGAAAACACAGCGGGCTGTCTACTCCCGTTCCACACTCTTTTCACTTCACTTTTATCACCATCCCCACTTTCCCCACAATCCGCACTACTCCCCCCTCTCGCCATAGAATACAAATTAAACGAATTCCAAAAATCCTCTTCACTCCTAGAAGTTGTTATAGATCCGGAAAGGTTCTCACTAAAAATATTCTTCCCAATTTTGTCCACCCCAAAAAGATATACAGAGTTAAAATTCTTCAATATACTGTCTCGTTTTGAATACAGGTCTGCATGGAGTTTTTTCAAGGTCTGGTGGCTGGCAACTCCTGGGTCTACATCCAGGTCTGGAGGTAGAATTATTCGGAGCCCATCTTTAAGGAATGGGTTGTTGATTTCAACCTCTAATATTGTTGTGAGATCAGTCTTATCTTGTCTTATTAGGTCCTGAAATAAGAAACATTTTAATAGCTTTTGAGTTTATCTATAAGTACAACATGTCCCGGAATTAACGCACACCACCAGACACCCCAATTAGAATGTTATGTTATAATCATAATCAGTGATAGGAATAGGTAGTGCCTAGTTGCCTAAACTTCGAAGAACAGAGACAAGAAACGGAGACTTCCTTAGGACTAAATTTCTTCCGGGACATCTGTCCCGAAATTCGGGACAACACTTTTAAATGACTTGTTGATCTTAATACATGAATCACAGTGTTTGTATAAGGAGCCGTACACGTTTCGAAGTAAATATATTTTTTCTAGCTCACTCTCGGCTACGTTTAATGAGATTTCTAAAGTTGAAGTGTATAATTGAAAAAAAAAGAAATTTTGTTTTTAAAATAATAAAACGGTAATTTTTATCATTTTAGCATTCTCTATAGTAGGACGAATTTATCATTTCAAAAACAAACGGTATTTGTATTTTATCTTAATGAAATATATTTCTAAAGTATATTTAAAAATGTGCATGATATTAAAATAATGGCCTTGTCACATTGTTTAGTAACACATTTAAACTATAAAAATCTTTAAAAACATAATTTAATCTTTATTGCACCGAAAGTACAATACGACTTTTACAGCAGCGCATTTCGTTATCTATTCTTAGAAATTACAAAAAGAAACCGCCATGGTCGCATACCTGTGCGGCGCGGGGAGGGTCTACATACCTTCCCCTGCCTCCCCGTTATGTCTAGTCGCAAACTTTAGGTAAATACAGACGAATTACTTATTCCAAATAACATATTTTTTAATGTATTTAAAAGTGTTGTCCCGAATTTCAGGACAGATGTCCCGGAAAAAATGTAGTCCTAAGGAAGTCTCCGTTTCTTGTCTCTGTTCTTCGAAGTTTAGGCAAATAGGCACTACCTATTCCTATCACTGATCATAATACATACACTGAATTTTTATTATTATGTAAAAAACATTGTTTTTTAATAAATTTGCTATGCTGATTGTGGGAGAAAATTATGGTCACATTACAAATCTACGCATGCACATAGACGCACTCGTATAAGGGTCTAGCTTAGTGGGTATTTCTTCGATTTTGGTTTGTTTTGACTGTACAGCGGAAGTGTGACAGTAATTCACGTAGTTTTAATTATTTTTGGGATAAAATACCTATAACCTATATTAAAAATTACTGAAATCGATTCAGTAAACGATTCTGAACAAACTACCTTCATAATGTGCATTGATTCAGTTACACATTGTATATTATAATGTCGCAGATGGATTGTAGAATCCGCGGTTTTACAAGACCGCTTGTTGTTTTACAATATAGCTCCGTTATGTAAAACCACTGAACAGCCGGGTCAGCTTATTATTAATAAATTTACGAAATAAAACCGTAAATATAGAGAGTGGTTTTTATTTATTTATTTATTACAGCATGGAAGGCTTACAGCTAAAAAAACAAACTAAAAATAGGAAACAATAGTCGACAGAAAGCCAATTACAAGTCTTCGCGTTTAGACTTATAATAAAATTTGTGTTGTGCACATACAAGCAGTAACATATTGCTATAGTATACTATATTTAATAGTTCAAACTAATAAAATAACCATTTGTGTTCGCAACTGAAAATTGAGATTAAAAAAAAATTGGAAAAAATACAATACATAAAAAGCACTGCAGCTATTTAAAAAAATTGAGGCTTAAGCACCTTCTAGCTGAGGTCACACTGGTTGTAAAGAGATCCAAATCGTGTTGTTTACATATTTTATTACAATTTTTGCTTGCACGCATAATATAACTGTTCTGCCTATAATTCGTGGAACTGTGAGGTACACGTAAGGGTTGTATAAATCGAAATGTTTTGTTTGGAACATTGAAATAAAACTTTGATAATAACTCAGGACTGTCAATATTACTGTTAAAGATTTTTAGCAGGAATAAAAAGTCAGCAACTTCACGTCGATCTTCGAGTGGTAATAAATGATACTTTTTACAGAGTCGGAGGTAATCGATTGAATGGTATGGAATCTTTTGATGGAAACAAAAATATTTTATGAAACGCCTTTGGATATTCTCAATGCGGTCAATGTACTTATGGTAACGTGGGTTCCATAGCTGAGATGCATACTCTAGCTGACTTCTAACAAAAGTGCAATACAATATTTTAAGTGTTTTAGCATAGCTGTAAAGCACTTAGACAGACGCATTATAAACCCAAGCAATTTGGAGGCTTTTTTGACGATGGCGTCAATGTGTGTGTCAAAAACTAACTTACTATCTTGGTGGACGCCTAAGTCACGAATAGTATCGCACCTAGGCAAGGTCTGGCCCGCTAAAGTATAGGTGGTGGCCAGGATAGCACGTTTCCTAGTATAGGTGATCACTGAACACTTTGATGGATTGAGATCGAGTTTGTTAGCCCGACAGTACTCCTCAAGCCGATATAAGTCAGCCTGAAGTGCTGACCCATCATCAAGCGATGAAATCTTGATGAAAATTTTCATGTCATCAGCAAAGCATAGTAATTGGGACGAATGCAGGCATTGATCGATGTCGTTTACATATAGGTACCACAAATAAGAAGGGACCGAGCAACGAACCCTGAGGTACTCCGCTGGGCACGGATACCCATCCAGACATATAATTATTGAGCACTACTGCTTGCTTATTTTGGACAATCTGAATCGACACAGATCGCAAGAGATACGGCGGGGGGTATTAAGATACATTAGCTCTTTTTTTAAACGACTTCAAAAAAGGAGGAGGTTCTCAATTCGACGGTATGTTTTTTTTTTTGTTACGCGATTACTCCGCCAATTGTGGACCGATTTTCAAAATTATTTTTTGTTCGAAAGGAGATACTTCTGAAGTGGTCCCATAATTTTTTTTTTATCAAAATCAGACAAACGGTTTTTGAAAAATGTACATAAATAAAAAAAAAACCACAACAAAAAAGTGAAAAATAAAAACTTTTTTACAAAAAAAAAAAAACAACCGACTTCCATAAAAACATTACAAAATGAAAAATAACTTTAATTTCGGAAGTCGGTGGCGAAAAACGAAATAAAAAAACCAAAGACACCGACTTCCGAAATTAAAGTTATTTTTCACTTTATAATGTTTTTATGGAAGTCGGTTGTTTTTTTTTGTAAAAAAGTTTTTTTATGAAAATTATTTTGGCAAACTTCATATTTTGTGCGGGTGCGAGTTGAATGGAATGTGCATTGAATGGAAAGTGCTCTCACCTCAACAGGCAGTGTATCCCAGGGCCTCTTGTTGCACTCTAGTTCCTCAACCAGCTCGAACTCCGAGTTGCCGAGAGTGAGGTGCACCTGGCGCTGGTTGCTGCTGCCGTATTGGATGCGGATCTGAAGACATGAGAGTCATGATATTTAGCACAGGATGGGTACAGCCTGTTGAATTTTATAGGTGTGTGTTAAGGTTTTTCTTGTGTATGGTAGATGAGTCAGACTCTGGTCAGACAAATTGCTGTCAACTTGCTAGATTTTGTTGATCACACCAAAATCAACAAATCAACACTGTGACATTTGACGAAAGATAAAATTGTAATAGGGGTAAGTGATTTCTACTCTTTCGTTAAAGAAGTAACCTTATTTATGTAAAATTAATGTTCATATTCGTATGAAACGTTTGATCACGGTGGCGCTCCATACGAAAAAGGTTCATATTGAAATGAAACGCTTACTGTACTTAGCTTGAGTAAAGTTTAAGTTCGCTCTACACAGTACTTCTTTAGATTTCTATTATTTAAATTTCCTGATACTTTATTCCGTAATAAAATTAAAACTTTTTCTTTCTTCATAATTATGGCAGTTATGAGGCAATAGTACTTATTCCTTTTCAGATTAGAAGCAATTGCGTTTTTGTTACCCCTCAAAAACTCACAACCACTTCTTTATTCCCACTCACCCATCGACATCCTCTGGGCGGAGGGTCAGGCAGCAGCTGTTGTCCTAGCAGACAGTGCAACAACCGCGCGCGGGCAGATGGAGACGTGCCTAGCAGTACCAGCGCTGTGGAACGATGGGACTGGGTGCCCACCTCTTGCACTGCTGTGAACACTTCTGGATCTGAGAAGAGAGATGTTTTTCATGTTATAATATTTAAGGGATTCAGTTGTAGTTCGCCTAACAGATCAGGCTGCAATTTTTTTTCCTCTTTTTCCTAAGCCTTCCTTTTCCGATTAATGCTCGGTTTCTATAAACAAAAACAAATCGTTTTCACTTTTTTGTCACTGGTGCGTCTCTGGGCCCTAATTCACTATGACCACTCAATGATTCCTTACTTCGAAACCACGTCAATTACTCAGCTAATTACGCCAATCTCGCGTACATTTCGCGCGGTTTTCGGCCCCTGTTCTGGTAACACGATCAGATGTCCAATTATTTTTTCTGAGATTCTGATCTCATGCTGTGCAAGTGTCCTTTGCGTCCTATTCTCGCAAGGACAATTGCGCAATATGCAGTAAACCAGTTACTTCTTTAATCTATTTATAAGCACATGGCGGTCCGGTGACCTCACGATGACGTCATTGTAGTGCAACTACTTACAGCTATTTTATTATAATCCATTCGCTTGGGACAGGAAAAGGGGAATTTGGTTTATATGTTGTAATTAATTGGCGTTAGTGAGCTAAGTTAGGCATGAATAGTCCACCTTTTTGCTTCCTGTAAGTATTTTTAAAAGGATATTTTCCAGTTTCAGTTTTTGGATTATTGTGCGCATGACTATTTAATTTAGTTAGAATGTGTTTGGCGTTACAATTAGGGAAGGATAAATATGATTTTAAAGTGAATTTTACAGCATAATCAGCCTATAATGTTTCCACTGCTGGGACACCGGCCTTCTCCATTCGAGAGGGAGCGGGCTATAATCCACCACGCGGGCCCAGTGCGGGTATGCCACATGTCTTCGAATTTTTGGTTCTGGGACATGCCGGTTTCCTCACGATGTTTTCCTTCACCGGTTGAGAGCAGTGGTGGTGAAATAATTCACAACACACAACTCGTAAGTCTGGGCCTCGTTGCCACTGGGCCACCACTGCTCAAATTTGTATTGAGGTTATAAATACAGAACCAGCAGTATATTACTTCGAGAATTTGAAGCTTGAAAGACCAGAAATCTTAATGTATTATTTTCTTTTACCCATGGCAATTATTTTTCAACTGTTGAGGTTATAAATTCAGAGCCAGCAAGTTTCATTTACTTAGAGATTCTAAGGTTCGAAGGACCAGAAATCTCAATGTTTGTTTTAGTCGTGGTAATTGTTTTGTATACGTATTCTTATCTTCTTCATCATCATTCTAATATCAATACGGTTGCCGCCTACCTACCCACCACCAGCCATTACTTGTTCGGTTGTACCTCACCCTGAGTAACTGAAAGCCAATAGGCATATGTAGCTATGCCGTACATAAATTAGACTTATTTCAATGAGGTTAGGCAGAATGCCAGCTATGAATAATCAAAATCTGTGAATGCTCATCAAAATTTCTCAAAAAGTTTGGAAAGTGTCCTAAGACCGTGTTCCTGTAGCTACAACGGTTAAGGTAGCTCCCCTTTCTGTCCCTTTTTAAAAATCCACCCTGTATACTGGTACTGTATAATGTAGGTACTCGTGTACTTTTTCTTCAAACCACTTCCATCGCCCTATACTTCCTCCTAGGTTAATTCTGATGCAATTACTCCTTACCAAAGTGTATAATATCAGCCACATCGTGCAGTGCGCGCTGCGTGTCGCGGACGAGGCCTCGGAGCGTGCGCGTGCGCACAGCCACGCGGCTGGACCACGCGCTGCCGCCCGCCATCACTGGCGCCCCCTGTCCGATTGGAGGGTGGAGTGGATTGCATACGGTGATATCTGGAAAGAAAGAAAAAATGTCTTGAGAAACGCAAATAACGACAAAGTCAAATCATTCATTTCAAGAAGATCATTAAAAGCCAGTTTAGATCGTCAACATTTAGAAGAAAATAGAATTGATTATAGTTTTCCTTCCAAAGGTTTCGTATAGACAAGGATGGGCAAGAAACTCCTAGTTGTGTGTAGTGTGTTTTCTGAACCGAATAGTCTTTATTATTTATTTGTGAAGACGATGTAGATGTGATCTGGAATAAACTTGCCTATAAACTAAACTAAGCAATGACAGATAATCTAATTATGTATAATCTTTCGTTTAGACTCCAAACGGCTCAAAGCTGTAGTTACCCATAAGGTTACAGTATTTGCGCAGCTTGAGGGTCTGCGCAGCCGCAGCAGTGGTGCCAGCACAGCAATGATAATGATGATGATAACATGACACCGCCTTTTATCCCTGATTGCAATGGCCATCAGCGAATTTTAATTGTATTGACAGAGTGTGGATTCCACAAATCCCGACTCTCCCTCTCTCTTGCCCGGAGTCTGGAAATGTGCCTGGTTGATGGTAATACGCTCCCCCTGTTACATGGAACTTAAGCAAACTGGTTACTAGTATGTGTACTATTCAGTGCTCCTCTGCCTAACCCTTCGGGGACTACAGGCGTTATATTATGTTATGTTAAATCTAAACTCTGTGTCAGCACATTAATATGTAAATCTAACCTAACTCAACTCCACTGAAGTACGTTTGGCGGTTAATTTTGACCCAAAAACGTCACAATAATGGCAATCTTAGTACAATCGCATAGCTGCTAATCTCTTATCGCCCTTATACGAGAGTAGGTCATGCCTTGAAAAGATTAGCTAGTGAGCAAGTAGCGGGCAGAATGCCCTATGATATTACATCTTACGTAGGTACTGTAGAACCTATAACTTGTGAAGATTTAGCGGAGAGTATAATGTTATGAGTCTCTATGGCACTTATGCTGCCCAACATTGTTAGTAATTTATTCAAGTTAGGCTGAGAATCAGCACTTTTCGAACGACGTACATAAGACAGTCCCCCAAAACGCCAGTCTTTCACCACTTCCTAGTGCTTTCGCAGGGAAGAAGTGGCCCAACAATCTCCCCAAGCAGCACAGTTAGAAAAACTATACGATATAGGATACACTTCCGAGCTCGTGGCTAAATAATAACAGCCGCACGGGTCGGTCGAAGGTTAAGCTACACTTCCCGCGGTCAGTTCGTGCATGGGTGACCAACCATGACATAACGAGACCCCTCCTCGGAATTCACGTTAAGCCGTTGGCCGTAGTCTATCTTTGTGAGTCGTTAGTAGTTATAGTTAGAAGCCCTAAAGTCTGACAAACAGTCTTGGTTGTGTTAGGGTCAGATAAGCAGTAATTCAATGTAAAATACTGGTATTTAGCTGCAACCGGTTAGACTGGAAGCCAACCCCAAAATAGTTGGGAAAAGGCTAGGCAGATTGCGGACTTTCAGTCTAAGACTAATTACTGAAACAAGAAATCGTCTTAATATAATAAGACTGAAGGCTTTAATATCCTCCGGTGAAGCAGGTAATAATAACTATACAGCGGACACGATGTGGGAAGAACTGTAGACAGGCCTGCCCCAAAAGCGTCTACATTATACGGTGATTCATGCCATTATCAAGATGCTAATGACCGTCTACATTTGACGTCATGTAATGCCTAAATCAACATCATATTACGTAATTTTACAAAAAATAAATAAACCACAAACGATGACAAAAAAAGCCACAAAAAAACGCGTTCAAGAACGTTTAGTTCATGCACTCGGTACCTACAGTGAGTCCGGCGCAAGCGCAACTAATGCATCGTTATCACAGAATAAGTACAGAAGTACCGGTACAATGACGGGATAGGACACTCACACAGTCAACACTACTTGAACGGTACATTACACTCAATGTCGTAGATTGCTATGACGCAGACTTCCAGTCATCTTCTGCCTAACCTTTTGACAACTATGTTGGGGTCGATTTCCAGTGTAACCGGATGCAGCTGAATACCAGTATTTTACATGGAGCGACTGCCTATCTGACTTCCACAACCCAGTTACCCACTGGGTAATACGATACCCCTTGGTAAGACTGGTTCTCAGACTTTCGGGCTACTGACGACCGGTAACGACTGACAAAGATCCACGAATGACAGCCGGGACCAACGGCTTAACGTGCTTTCCGAGGCACGGAGGGGTCTTGGTGTGTGAAGATGGTCACCCATCCACAGACG
The DNA here is from genome assembly GCA_949629185.1 of Apamea crenata. NCBI lineage: Eukaryota > Metazoa > Arthropoda > Insecta > Lepidoptera > Noctuidae > Apamea > Apamea crenata. Next base: position 828,475 of record OX451377.1, read on the forward strand.
ACAGACCAAACGCGGCAAGCGTAGCTTAATCTAATCGATCGACCCGTGCGGGTGTTATTACTTAGCCAGAAGCCCCTTTGATGCAGACTTGCCGTCAAATCAGGAAAATTAGGAGTTAAATTGTTGAGGACGCGACCTAATCAATGTCCCTAAAGGTGTCCAAAAATGGGTATGGTTCTTCAAAATTTAATTATGATTAACTAGCGATGCACCTCTGCTTAGCACGGTTATTACAACATTACAAAATAGCTTTATTATATTTATGTTTATAAATGGTTATTTAATAAAACACATAACTCAGGCGCACTTTGCGCTCCTTCAGAATAGTGAACGAAAATGAACCGACACGCTTGGGTCGGTGACACTGAATCGGGTAATACTCGGCGCTGAACCGCGTATACTTGGCTCCAGTCGTCATGAGTTGTCATGATAGAAAATCATAAACTTAAGTTTTCACTTCGTGTGGTCTTATGATGTGACCGTAGTCGGGTACTTACCCGACTACGGCAAAAAGGAAGGGTTACCATGGCGAACACGACCACGGCTATAACTTGACCATTTTTAGGATTCCGTACCTCGAAAGGAAAAAACGGAACCCTTAATAGTTGTACCTATGTCTTGATTTATGTCTGAAATATTTTCTTGTTTCGTACTTTTTAGATCACTTTTATTTTTACGTAGTCGGGTGAGTTTCTTAAACTGATTTTTTTCACATAACGTTTTCATGGTTTGTTTTTCAGTTTGTGGAAATGTCAATGGTCCTTCGTAAACTATTTTATATTGTGTCACAACCGTTACGCTGATGATTGATATAATGAATCACATTTCAGCCCACATTCAATAATTCACGTGTTTAACTACGCCGTTTGATGTATGCATATGGATTATGGAGGCGTCACAGCGTCACGAACAAACTAACGATTGATTGCAATTCCCTTCATTCCTATTTGACAGTACAGCCACGTCTGTTGCGTTATTTACATTGTTGGGCAGAAGATTTTTTCAAACCTATGAAGCAATGGATTAGGAATCTCTTTCACAACTTTCGGATTGGGATTGAAGTGTCTTATAGGGTGCAGACATGATGTTTTTCTTACATCGTTTTTGGGACTAGGAACAGCACTAACATTCAACCATACATAAACATGGGATGGGTGGTCATGGCGTAGCATAAAAAGTATAATCGGTCATAAGCCTATAATGTTCCTAGTGTTACCACTGCTGGGACACAAGGCCTCCTCTCTTCTTGGAGAGGGAGTGGGCTGAAATCTACCATGCGGGCCCAGTACGGGTTGGTAGATATGTCAAATGTCTTCAATTTATAAGTACAGACGCCAGTACATCAAGCTACTACAATCTGTCAAATTTCTCTAATAGATTTTCAACTTTATCGCTTAAGTATTAAGGTTCAAGGTTGATTGGGAAAATTTGACAGTTTCGGGTAGCTTGACCTGCTGGCGTCTGTACATGGTGTAGATTGCTTGAAAATAAGGAGATTTCAACTATCTTAGATTTCATCCAGCCCGGTAGACACCACTTTGAGAAAGATGCCAAAAGAAGCATCCAGTTGTGTTGGGCAGCGTTTGGAAAACTTCGTCAAGTCTTCTCATTACCTTTACCGCAATGTTTTAAGAATAAGGTCTTCAACTAGTGCGTTCTGCCCGTTGTGATGTACGATGCTGAAACGTGGAAACTGACAGTCGGGCTGGTCCGCAAATTCAAGGTCAGCGCGCTATTGAGCAGGCTATGCTCGGAGTTTCTTTGATGGATAAAATCAAGAATGAATTTATCCGGTAAAGAACCGGAGTAACCGACTTTCGCAGTGTAAGCAAAATGAAGTGTCAGCGAGGGCTGGCTGTTTGACGAAGGACCGATGGCCAGTGAAGCAGACCTGAGTTCTGGAGTGGAGACCGCGCAACGGTAAACGTAGTGTGGGACGCCCCCAGCTAGATGGACCGACGACCCTAAGAAGGCGGCTGGGACAGACTGACTGACAGGGTGTTGTGGCGCATCCTGGGAGAGGCCATGTCCAACAGTGGACTGCGATAGGCTGAGTTGATTGATTGAGATTCTTGAACACGTTTTGAGTAGTTTCAACAAACATTATAATGTTGTTGGCAACGGCAAAAACATTGCGCCAACATCTTACCTACTTTGTCTTTATTGTGCCTTGCCGTATTTATGTAACGTGGACTGTAAGTGTTCATAATTTCCATTTCCACACAATTCACAACTATGTATGCCTGTGTCAGCTTTCTCTTCTCACCTCACACAACGTGACTGGAAGACGGTACCGCTATTACCTAAGCGACTAGATACATTAACCTCTGTAAACCTATGTGATAAGCACTAATTGGCGTGTTTACACTGTTATCCTACATTCTCTTTTTGCCTTGGTAAGCGCAAAGATATGTTTTTGGAAAGTAGGTACAGTCTGCCCCAAATAGATGTATATACGGACAAGGAACCATTTTATTATCTACAACCATTATTGTTCCATAACATTGTATCTACCATCCATGTTATATATTCGTCAAAAAACATAGTACTTACTTATACAATTTATTTTTACCAAAACAAAAATTTTGTCCCAAAATATCTATACACCCTATGACCAAAACAAGGTAATCTACATAATTCTCACAAATATGTATACTTACAGTAATCATCAATAACGAGGTAAACAAAACTAAAAGTACATTCAATTCAAAAGATCAACTTCGAGAGCTGTTAGAAATGATGATTTGTTATTATACTGCATTATTTGTTACTATTTCCTACTGCTTAGATCATTTAAATAATATTTGTAATATACACTACCTATTTAGAATTTTAGCATTAAGTAAGTCTGCAAGTAAGCCTACATATTTTATCGTGACCATTTTATACCTACACTGAACTATTATTTGGAGTTTCACTTGAATACCTTATCAAGCGCTACAGTATATTAAACAGGTTGATAGGAAAACCTGTATTATTTAAATGTATCTTTTAATATGTTTTAGGCCGCAGTGCCACCCACACACGTCAAACGAAAACCCTTTGTTCATTCTAAGGAACTATTCTAAATCTGACTCAGCACTCGTAATTTTAAGAACGTTCACAGTCTGATCTCAGTCTCAATCTGACATAAATACCTCTAATTTCCCTACATTTTTAACATTGTTGTCGCTGAGATGAGACTGCGACTAGCCCTTTGACCAACACCACGTATTTTTATGTTTATTTTGAAAAAAGTGGTGTTTTTTAATTGGCCTGGGCAGTTACCTACTCGTATACTTGTCTCCGCAAATAAGATAATTTTTGAGAGTCCAGTCTTTGACAAGAATTTGCAATTCTGCAAAATTGTTCGTTGCAGCATTGAAATGGAAAAAGGCATTTATGCCTCCTCGGTTAAAACATTTGTGGTCTGTAGATAGTGAAGAATGATTGAAGACCACAAGATGACGATTCCCACGCCAGGCTAAAAATATAAAGTTCAAATGTACATAGGTACAGGCGCCCAGCACATCAAGCTACTACAATCTGTCAAATTTCTTTAATAGATTTTCAACTTTATCGCTAAAGCAATAGGTTCAAGGTTGATTGGGAAAATTTGACAGTTTCGGGTAGCTTGATGTGGTGGAGTCTGTACTCAGCCATCAGCTCGTTGTTTTGCCTTAAATAGCTATAATATGTATAAACATGACTTTCCCGTATCACATCATATCGTTGGGACTTTTTTGCGCCTCTTATTCTTCCCAGCGTAAGCACTAGGAAGTGGTGGAGGGCAGGCGTTTTGGGGGACTGTCTTTTGTAATTTTGACGTTCGAAAAGTGCTGGTTCTCAGCCTAATTTGAATAAATGACTTTTGATTCATAAACGCCGAAGTCGTTGAACTAACTTACATCATAACAACAATATAATCAACACAGAGCAGCACCAACATCCTCTTGGTCACTGGAGCAGACAGGGCGGAAGGTCTGGGACACTGGTATAGGACGCAAGTACTACCTTCATACCGTGGCGTGAAATAACGTTGATCTTTCTAGTAGCGTCATGTGACGGGTCGTTGAGCTCAATAAAACGTGGTTGAGCTACACGATGACTGATGCATGCATGCCGTCTGTTGGGACAGGTAAACTCAAAGCTGCAATGACTCTTCAAAAGGCGCTTCCAGACATGGCACTGCATTGTTACTTTAAAATCCTAATAATATGTTTGAACTTTAAACGAGACCATGACCTCTGAGTTTGTTTCGGCATTTCTTCTCTGGGATCAGTCAGCTAGGAAATGCCATCCCATCTAGTTTTAAAATATTGTCATTACGACACGTCAAAATTTTATAAACCAACAAAATATTCACGTGTAAAAGTGTCTTAAAAGTTCTTCTTACAGAAATAAATATTTCATTTAATTTCATTGTACCTATTAACGATGACTTAGACATTCTTATTAATTTCCAAATGTATATAAGTACTAAGTACTAACACTAGTGTTTAACTTGTTTATTGTGCCGTGCTAGTGTTTAACTTGTTTATTTACATAACAAATTGTATTATTAGTATTAGGTACATTATAAATTATTATTAGTAATATAAACCTAACTTCAAACAAACATGAACCCTCAGAAACTGGTCCTTTGAGACAAGACCTCAATAAACTTTAGCAGACATTTATTACATGGAAACATTGCAAGGTCACCGCAGCCCACGATAACCCGCAGGACAATTACCTTGAGAGGGAACAAACAAACGTCACTCGAACTACACTGTCAACAGATCGCGTAGTACCTAACCTTACTCTTAATCTTCGTTTGAGGAGCACTGATAGTTTTTAATTGATGTTCTGTGAAAAATTGTGTTAAGTATCTGTTTATACCTAAAAGGGATAAAAACTTCGAAAGAGTAATGCAGAGTTTAAGGCTTATTCCTCGTTTGCCAATCTATATTTATACTAATAACAAAACTGAAGATTTTGTTTGCTTTTTGTTTGTTTGAACGCGTTAATCTCAGGACCTACCAGTCGGATTTAAAAAATATTTTTGCGTTTGATAGGCCAACTCTTAATGAAGGCTATAGGCATTTAACATCACGCTATGGCTCCGAGGGAGGCCTGGAACCGAGCCTAAAGAAAACAAGATAAAAATATCGCTAAGCTAATATTAAGTGACTGGTGACACAGAATAAGCAATCTGAAGTGGCAGTGGGTCGGCCATGTTAGCCGTAGAACCGATGACCGTTGGGGTGACGTGTAAGAACGCCCTCAGACTAGGTGGAGCGAAGATATTCGCAGGGTGGCTGGTAGCAGCTGGATGAGAGTTGCCGAGAATCGAGCTGATTGTCGTACAATTGGAGAGGCCTATGTCCAGCAGTGGACTGCTGTAGGATGATCTAAAAGAAAGCGACGGAATGACGGAAAACCGCAAACTATGTAATCATAATACAATGCAATTTTACGCAATACCGACGCGACGTAACAATTGTCACTAAATGCATCTGCAAAGTTCGGTAGACCTTTATCAAAACCGGCCCAGTTATTTATAAATATTGATGATATTTTCTGCTAAAATAAAAACATGACCTTTTTCCATTTTGTTATTTTTTTCAAATTAAAGCATGAACACGTCTATTTTAAGTCTGCTTCTCTAGTATTAAGGGTATATTTGTTCGGATAGGACAAGTAATAACTAAATTATAACTTACTAGCTACACCCGCGGTTTCACCCGCATAAGTCTCGATCCCGTAGGAATATCGGGATAAAAAGTATCCTATGTCCTAATCTACGTCATGGTCTACGCATGTGCCAAATATCATCCAAATTTGTTCAGCCATTTTAAAGTAAAAGCGTTACAAACAAACATACAAAAAAACTTAGTTTTGCTCTTTATAATTTAAGTTTATATCATTCATCATAACGTGGGATTATTCAGGAAATGCTTATTACAGTAATTAAATGATTATCAGTTAAATAATAAAAGCTATCGCGATTGTTGTACCTAACAGCAATTACGTAAGATAATCGCGATAAAGCTGACACTGTAGTAGGTATCATATCAGTAGAATGAGAGAATTTGTAAATATCGATGTAGAACACACAAACTGTTGAGTTTTATAGTAAAACTTTGTTATTAATAATGACCTACCTATAACATAAATAAAGTTAATACGAAAATTACAGAGAAATATACGCGAGGCGCATGAGGACCACTTAAAGATTGAAGTAACGCGAAATATAAACATAACGCAAGACGTAATTACTTGTCTGCACTACAGAGCATATAATATTGGTAAACGGCCTTACCACTAAAGTGTATCATGTCATATCATGGTCTGGCAGTTTGAGTAATTAATGTGGCCTACTGTGTGGTTCTTTCCTCAGAAAACCATCTCAGTCATCGATCTACATGGTCTTCATATAATCTGAACCGAATGTTAGAAGTAGTTTATGTCACGTTGTATTGAATAAGGAGATACTTGAATTCGTCGAAAATACGGTTTTCTTGGGGATCACGCTTGACTCAAAGCTGCAGTGGGGTCCTCACCTAACATCACTTGCAGGGCGGCTAAGTTCAGCCGCTTACGCTGTTTGGAAAATCCGTCAATTAACAGACGTGGATACCGCGAGACTGGTCTATTTTAGTTACTTCCATAGCATCATGTCTTACGGTATTTTGCTGTGGGGACGAGCTGCAGATATTGATTCTATCTTCATTCTGCAAAAGAGGGCTGTCAGAGCCATCTACAATCTCAGCAGACGCGAATCTCTAAGAGAGCTGTTTAAAAAAATTAACATCATGACGGTTCCTTGTCAATATATATTCGAAAACATTATGTACGTTCGAAAAAATCTACATCTTTTTAGTAAGATAAGTGACAGGCATAATTTTAACACTAGGAATAGGAACAAACTAGATCAACCGCGCTTCAGATTGTCTAAAGTAAAAACTTCTTTTATGGGGTACTGTGTAAAATGTTATAATAAAATACCACTCGATATTCTTCAACTAAATGAGAAGAAATTTAAAACATGCATTAAACGCACACTATGTAGACAAGCATATTATAAGTTGGATGAGTAGGTATATACTAGATAAAAATGCTTGGCTTAATGCTGGTCCTGCTCCACAGGCACTTGGGCTCACTAGTTGATCACAATTTCTATATTTTGGAGGAGATGCTTCCCCTTTTTATTTCTGTTTTTTTGTTAGTGTTTCTGACATTATGAATTTAATGTTTATTTTATTCAATCAAGATTAATTTTGAATACTTCAATATTAAATACCTCTTCCAGATTGGTAGTAACTTTTTATATATATTTTTTTTTTCTCTTATCTGTTAAGAAAGTTGCAAACTATAGTTTTGTATAATTTAGAAGCATTTTTTAAATTTTGTAAATGTAAGAACCATGGATCCGTTTTTTATGATATTTTGATGTTGACTTGAAAGAGCATGGCAGTTGAGAATATGTCATGCTCACTTAAATGTCTCACTGATGGTGGCGCGTGTGTTGGATCATTCGGTTCCCTACAAAATGGTTGAGCTGGGTGGTGCTGATCCACGCGTCATGTTCGTGAACGGGCGCCGTTTGTTGAGACTAGTCATCTCTTAACTGCCAGGGCTTATTTTTAATGTTATATTTTAAATTGTTTCTTTTTTTACATTGTTCTCCCATATAGAAGCAATAAGAATAATGTACCCAGGATTTTGTAATAATATCTTTATTTAAAAGAGTGTCCGTGGAGTTTCTTGCCCGTTCTTCTCCATAGAGATCTACGTTTTTGGAATGGGCGACTAGCTTCAACTTTCTGACTAACTGACCGACTATTTAACTTTGACAATTCAAAAGTGCCTGTAAATGGTTTAATTGAAATATATGATTTGAGTTTGAGTCTGACCAAGATTATGTCTGGACTTTAAAAGAGACTGTGACCTCTGAGTTTTTTTCGGCCTTTCTTCTCAGACTAGTCAGATAGGAAACCTCATCTAGTTTTAAAATATGATTGACGTGTAAAAGTGTTTGTACATCCCTACTTACAAAAAAAAATATTTATCATTCGCGTGGTGGATTACGGCCCACTCCCTCTCACAGAGAGGAGGCCTGTGTCCCAGCAGTGGGAACATTATAGGCTGATTATAATTATGATGATGATGATTAGTATTTACAATATAAATATAGATTAATAAGCATGGATGGATGTATGATTCTGAATGTTTAAAAGTGCCAACAAATTTCAGGATTCGAACAAAATATGGTTCGACTGAATGTGTCCGGCTCAAGCCACGATGCATACCTACTTGTTTTGCATAGTGCAGATGAGGCTTTATGCAACTTGTCAAGGTAAAGCGTCGCACTTAATATTAATACGTTATGTCTCGACTCCGTGTCCGTATTGTTATACGCTGGCCGACTTCGCGAGGACAACACCTGTAAAACCTTGAGTTTTACTGAACACAAAAGTCCAAGAATAACCCGATGATTCAGGCACTGTACAGACGTATGAGGTCTTACTTCATTTCACTATTGTTGAGAATTGAATTGAAATTAATAAATTATTCTTAACTGGCTGCCTCGTTGGTCCAGTGGTCGCAAGCCCTGCTGCTAAGGATGAGGTATATTGTCAACTTAAAATAGGCAAAAGAGGACCGAATGGCAATATACCAATCAAAAAAAGAGTGCCATATTAAAAACACGTTTCTCATAATCAGCCTAAAATGTTCCCACTGCTGGGACACAGGCCTCCTCTCGGTGTGAGGGAGAGGGCCGGAATCCACCACGCGAGCCCAGTGCGGGTTGGTGGTGGGACCATCTTCACTTACCGAGACCCCTCTGTGCCTAGTAAACCACGTTAAGCGGTTGGTCCCGGCTGTCATTCGTGGATCTTTGACAGTCGTTACGGGAAATCAGAAGCCCGAAAGTCTGACAACCAGTCTTACCATGAGGTATCGTATTACCCAGCAACTAGGTTGTGGAGTTCAGTTAAGCAGTCGCTCCATGTAAAATACTGGTATTCAGCTGCATCCGGTTAGACTGGAAGCCGATCCCAACATAGTTGGGGAAAGGCTAGGCACATGATGACTATTAGAAGGAATGACTTTCAATCACATTAATTGCGTTATTTACGTTGATGAGCAGACCATTTTTTCGAAAATATGAAGCGAGGGCAATAGCCTTCAAAATGATTCAGATTGCGATTGAAAGTGTGTTACGAAATTAGGACTGGTCACTGGCGATATCACGCCCTATTAACAATTAACAGAAATATTATTGAATACTTAGTAAATTAAACGGCATCATAGGTCATTGGGGAAAACCCCACCATACTAGTAGGTAACTCTAGCGAGATTGCACAATTCGCAATACTGTGAGTCATACCAAAATAATTGTAAACTCTACTGCAGCAATAACTATCGAATCATTAGATAGTTCGAAAACTAATTGTTTGAGTAGGTAATAATTAAGACTGTTTACTTTTACTTTCGTGTTCTATGACAATGGTAAAAAAGATTAGCCAGACAACAAAGTAATGGACTGCTCAGGGTTCACCGGAGACTTATCTTTAAAAAGCGGTGCACAAGGCACAGAATACAGTAGCATAGTGCCCAAAGTGCTCAAAAACCAAAAAAAGACCATGTTGTCACATATAGGTAGCTGATAAGGATCATGTAAGTATAGTATATAATATCCTAGATATATCGTCATCATCTGCCTGCCGACCCCAACAGTTGGGAAAAGCCCAAGTGTTGGGGTCGGCTTCCAGTCTAACCGGATACAGCTGAACACCAGTATTTTACATGAAGCGACTGCCTATCTGATCTCCATAACCCAGTTACTGTGTAATACGATACCCCTTGGTAAGACTGGTTGTCAGGTTTTCGGGCTTTTGAAGACCCGTAACGACTGTCAAAGATCCACGAATGACAGCCGGGACCAACGGCTTAACTTGCTTTCCACGGCATGGAGGGGTCTTGGTATGTGCAGATGGTAACCCATCCACGGACCTACCACGACGAGCGTAGCTTAACCTGATCGATCGACCCGTGCGGCTGTTATTACTTCGCCACAAGCCCCTCCATATCCTAGATACATATAATCACAAAATATCAATTTAAAAAAAAATATGCAAGCAAGCAGTCGATCAGTTAGTAGTCGTCATAGTAGTTAGTTGACTGCTTACTTGCATAAATTTAGTGCAGGTTTTTTAAAGAACTCCTTAAGAGTTTTATAGTTAAACAATACTGTGCGAGACTGAGGGCCGCAAATAGGTTTAACTTTTAAAGCAACTTCTGCTACCCTAAATATGATCAAAAAGCTGAATATAAAACTATGACAAACAATAAATTCATTCAATAACACCTGTACATTCGTTGAGACAGAAGGTGCAAGGTCCTAGGTTACAATTGTAAAGGAATGTTTACACAACTGTTGAAACATACAATGTTGATATTGAAATGTGCTTAGTAATGAAGTAACAGATATTGGAGAAAGATAGTTAATTAGTTACCTAATTGTTTTATTGTTAGTAAATCACATAATTAAGCAAAAGTCTCACACCAAACACAAAATACAATAATGATGTGGAGTTGTAGACACCAACCAATGTAGTCAAGGAAATAAATAGTTAGGCAAATTGACAAACTGATTCAATATGATATGTTATAGTTTATTTATTGCTAAGTGGGCCTGCTGTTGACCTCGATCACATCTGATGGAAAGCAATGGCTGAGGTCTATGATGGAATAAGTGTGCCCAGATGAAGCCTGTTTACTCTTGCTTTGAAGGCAGATCGGTTCAATGTGGAAAGGAACACAGACGCTGGCAGAGTTCCACACTTAGGCTGTACGCATAATAAATGAAGAGAAGACTGGTTGGGATATCAATAGTCATTTGAATATAATTATGGACCATTTGAGTTAGTCCTACATTTCCTGAACAATTCATTTAATTGACATTATAACACATACAAAACAAGGTCTCACTATATCAATAGTGCACCACCAAAACCAAAAATATTTTCTTTTGTTTTCTTTCGCACACTGCAGTGACCTTTGGTTTATGTTTTCCCATCCACTTAACATAGCCAGTGAAGTGACCAAAAAATATGTTTTACATGCAATAATTATTATGTACCATTTTTGCAAGACCAAACGATGGGTGGACTGTGTGAAAGACAGTATGCAGCTGGAAAGACTATTAAGACGATGGTTAATAGAAAAATATGGAAGACATGTTGCACCAACCCCAAATAAATTGGAATAATAGTAAGAGAATGATGATGATTTTGTACTATTTTCACAAATCCAGACACTGAGCTGATGATGAGAAATTCCAGGTGGAAAAACCCAATAACATTCCCCAACCCAGGAATCAAAATCAGGACCCTGCTCATCAGTCATTTTAGTTTATTAAACGGCAAATTATTTGGCATGCTTATTTTGTCCTATCTATTTAATACTTCAGTAACACTAAAAAGGGAACATTTCTCAACTAAGTATTATTACATGAGTAAGCATTTGAGTGTTTACTGATAATTGTATCTCTCCTTGGCAATTTTAAGCAAATTAAAACACATAGAGGTATAAGAAAACAAATGTAATTTTTAATTTCTAATTGTTTTATGTTTTCTATAACGGACGCTTCAAACGTGCACGTCTTTCTACATCGTTCTCACATGGTTAATTTCAACACGAATGATGTGTTAAATATTTTGTAACAATTTTATGATTCAAAAGAGTGTCCATGGAGTTTCTTGCCCGTTCTTCTCCATAGGTACCTACGCTTTGGAATGGGGAACTAGCTTCATCTTTCTGACTGACTGACCCTTTGACAATTCAAAAGTGCCTGTAATTGGTTTAGTTGAATTAAATGATTTGAGTTTGAGTTTGAATGATTTCCCAAAAATTGGAGAGTGGTATCCCGAAACGTGACATCCAAATGTTGTAAAGCCCTAATTGTTAATGAGACTTTTTTTTAATTAAGTAATTTGATTGCCAGCCATTTTAACACTATTTTAGTTTTTTACATAACAAATAATTTGGCATGCTTATTTTATCCTATTTACTAGCAACCCGCTCCTGCTTCACACAGTTTTTACGACTTGACAAAAGTTCAACATTTCTTTATTATATATGTAAGTTTATTTATGTTTATGTGTTATAATAGACATGAACCTTCCACAATAAATTCTCTAAATGATGTTGAACCGCATCAATATCCAAAGAACAACAAAAAATTTGAAGAATAATGCGGTCATACAGACAGACACGGAAAGTGACTTTAATTTATAATATGTATTTATTACTTGAGTATCACCAAAAAGGTTAATAGCACTTCTTAGCTATTATTGTTTACAGTTATAAAGCACCTTGAGGTCAACAGACAAATATTTATGCATCCAATAGTAAGAAAAAATAGGATTCTATATTTCTGCAACAACTCGTATAGTATTGCATTAATACTGAATATTATGAATGTGACAACATTAAGACAAGCTGAAAAAAACAGTTGAAAAGTGGCAGCATATTTTTTAAGTACTTAATGTAATTTGTAAAACTTTTACTTTTACTAAATATTTAATAGCTTTACAAACAAACGCCAGCCTTATGTCAAGAGACATTAGAAATATTATTCCATGCACTTTACAAGCTAATATTACTGCCCCAAAACCAGTTTACCCTCTTTATTTATACACAATGCGGCCATTACCATCACAAGAACCATATCAACCGGCTTGGAACGAACTACGTCGAATTTTTTATCGAAAAATTGGAGGTAAACATAGAAAATTATTGCAAATTCGCGCCACCGAAAATATTCACCGGATTTTGAAGCATTGCGAATTGTCCGGCTGTAGTTTGCGATCATAAATATAATTGAGGATGTTACGGACTGTTATTACAACATAAATACACTTACCACGGTAGTGAATGTGTTCAGAAAACTTTATAATCCAATTACAAACTGTTGTTGGCACATAACTTGATTGTCTCGTGTTCAGTACGCCACAAATTAATAACCGTTATCACTCCAGTCAGATGTTTCACCACAGTTTTAGTGTTATAGCACTCATTATGTTTTGAAACGAAATTAGCACAAGGAAAGGAAATCCAAACAACAAAAAAAATAGCAAACAGCCTCCTCCACTCGACGTAGTGACATTGACGTTCCTGTGTTGCCATAGTTAGCATGAAAGGTACCGACCACTTTTCATGTTTTTGTTCGTTTTTTTTTTTTACTAGTAAGTAATAATGCGTTTTCTTATTTCATAGATAACAACAGCTATTTAGTGAAAAAGATAAACGAAAATGTCCATTTTTGATTATTTATTTTTAATCCTTAATTAAAAAAGAAGTGACAAACAATAAATTGAATGTATCTACTATGTTTGCCGTTATAATTATATTACTAACTACCCAGGATTAGTAGTAATACCTTTTAATAACGGAGATCATTAAGTCTTGCAACATTATGAAATGTCAAATAGCGTTTTATTATTGCACTCTCGAGACAAAGAATCTACATGTAAATAACAAAAAAATACAGTGTCATTAAACTAAATTTTAAAGAAAACAAGAATGTTTTTATTTCTGTGAATTTTTGAAGTCAACCTATGGCATTAAAACAATTCACCGGTAAATTATAACGTCAATGTTAACACCAAAACTCTTTGCGAAATGTGTAAGTAATCCTAACAATTTTATTTATTAAGTACTTATCTTTAGATAAATAAGAGCAGCTGATACCTGATAACAAAGGCGCCACCTACATTACCAAACCGTAACTAAACTTAACTTAGATGAACCATTAAGAATATTCATCCGCTAGGTGTCAACTGGTGACCTAGTTCCCTCGCCTAGTAAAAATAGCGGTCGACAATAGCTCAAACACTATTTATAGTGCCTATCTAAAAAAATCTTAAATCACACACTGTTATCTCGGTTGTTTTTTTTTAAACATCACTCGAATACCGTCCGTGTGTCAGTCACGTCGTGGTCCGTAGCGCGCAACTCACAAAACCTACCTATACAACATAAGTGCCACTGTAATCGATAAAACCTCGCGTTACAGACAATCAGTTGTTTTTTCGTGAATACCAGTGCCCTTTTAGTTGCCGCTAGAGATTTAGTTTAGTAAACAAGGGAACATGTTATATTAGTGTTTTAAAGTGTTAGATACAATGGAAAGTGTTAAAAGGTACATAAGGAGTGAGTCTGCGAGTTGCGCTCATATGGTTGAAGAAAGCACGGCGAATAACAGGAAGACGGCAGACCCCCACGAGAAGCTGAAGGCTCTGCTGAACTCTCCTGACGATGACACTGATGATACACTCCCTCCGTCAGATGCCCCAAAATTCGGAACAGTTATACACAATAGAATCTTTGTGGGAGGGTTCTCTTTGACCACGACTGATGAGGACCTGTGGAAGTTCTTCTCAGGGTTCGCAACCGTCACGGCAGCCCGGGTGATCTACGACCGAGCTGGTGTCTCCAAGTGTTATGGTTTCGTCACATTCGCGAGCCCCAGGGTCGCCAGGCTGATCGTCAAACAGGTTCGTCTTACTTACTCGCTACTGTAAAACTTTTCAGCAACAATGTTGGGTGTAACCAAACGTATAGTTAATTAAAAATCTGTGAGTTTTAATTCATGGTGTTTGTGATATTTTAGGGTCGTTTTTTTCAAAACTGGGACGAAAATTTGTTGGTTCCATTGTTTAGAGTCATTGGACTGGGACAATGGAGACCCGAATTTGTGGGACAGTTCGATATTTTTATTCTGTACTGCTTATACCAACGCTGAAATTATTTGAGGTACTTATTTACATAGTAGGTACCTAGACGAGAATATTTTTGGCTGGGCGAAGTTCTTTGTTTAGTCTTGTGTTACGGAAATTTTCACTCGATTTTCCGAGGCGTGTTCTTTCCGAACTGGAACAAAACCATCTTTTTGTATTGTCCGATTAGATATATTTTTAAAAGAGTAGGTACCTTCCATACTTTCATTTAATTTTCGACTCATTTATCTATTTTTTCGGTTCGGAAAAAATTCAGCTAGGTATTGTATTTTTTTACAATTCGACATTGAACTTCACTGCATTAATGATGATTATTTTATACGATAATACAATATTTATCTAGAGAAGCTGTTAGAGATAACGAAGGTAGGTAGGTACATGACGTTCGAATGACAGATTGCTAACGAAGAATTGGAGCACATTTTAGCTCAAGGAGGTAGGTACTGTTTTATCAGATACGGTGAAATTATTATGATTATTTTAGCACTACGCTTAGTAACATGTTATTAACGCACGCGTTTTTAATGATAAGAAATTATCGTGTGTTACCTACTATGGATTTTTGCCATGTGGTCGCTTTTTGTCGTTTGTGTGTGCAAACGAGGATTTTGTAGCTCTTCGCATCGCATAGAAAAAATAAACACTCCTGCAAAACCAAAATCTGCGTTAAGTCGATCTCGTGTCGATCTCGTTCGTGTGATCGTACAATTCCTGCAATCAGACATTCTAGATCTCAGGGTTATCTGAAACCACGTGTGTTTCTAAAAACGAATGTTACGCAGATTTGGTTTCTTAGACGTCTTTTGTTTTGAATTCCACAACAATTGATAAAAAACAATTTGTAGCTACTATATCTTTTGTTTCGACCGAATCTTCCCGGAAAATCGTAGCACTTATGAACTACTAGGAACCTAAATAAGACAGTAGATACATTTTATTAATCTCATCCATCCATTAGTGTTAAATAATTATTAGCCATTAATGCCTCATTGCCTGCCCATCTTTATTAAAGCAGTCCAGCTCATCTTTGTCTGGGCCTGCCGCGATGTCGTTTGTCATCCATCCATAGGTGAAAATGAATACACTTACGTGATAAAATTCCTGTTATCACTGTACTTGATTATCAGAATGTTGTTAACCTAGCAGAAGAGGATGTTGCTCATCTTCCTGATATCTTTCGGGACTAAACAGCCGGTATCAGGAATCCGGTTTGAAAATGCCACCTGTTAGGACCTTCGTCTAGGTTATCTTCTATGATACGTGGAGGTAGCTGAAAGCGGATTTAGATAAATCAATGTTTTACTATCTATGTAAACCAAAATTGTCTGAAAGTTTGGTAGTAGATAGCTATTATATTATTAATTGTGGTATTAGATACCAAGTAGGTACTAAACTCTTTCACCCCGGAAATAATAAAAAATCCAAAATAGAGCTTTGTTTCTTTGTCCAAAATCCTTGCGATCAGCAGAAGCTTCGAATAACTTGAATATAAGGTCCTTGGCCGAATGTGGAAGGCGAAGAACAAGCACCAATGATTAGGTACTCCCACATTTTTCGAGCCTAAAACAAACGCAGATCAATATGATCTAACACCCAGGTTTTTCTAGGTTAGTCGCGGGCAATATTTGCATAAAACGTAGGAACGTTTCTGGCATATCTTGATTTAGATCAATCAAAACAGTTTTGGATTTGACGTGCAGATAAGTCAACGCGTATTGTGTGCGCGCAGAAAATACGGATGGTTTTATGATGAGTTGTGTTTGAATGTAGATTTATGATCTTAGGTGTTTAGAAAACCTAAGTCTTTGCTGAAAGACTACTACAGTCACAGTCATAAATAAAACCTTACAAATAAGTAAGTAAGTACCTACGCAAAATTCAAAAGCTTTTTTCTCGTGAACAAAAAATTGCAACTTTGAGAAAATACCTAGGTAGATATTTTATAATAGTAGAAATCGTTTCGTTAACACCATAAAATATCTAATTCTATAGCAATAGATACCTAGTTTAGGTAGTCAGTTATGGAAATGCTTTAAATAGGACGATGTTCCATTGTTTTGCTAATTGACTGACTAGGTGGGTTTTACCTAACAATAAACTAATATTGGTACTTAGCATTTTGTGGAAGCCTCAAACGAATTCAAAATTTATGGCGTACTAGCGTCTGGCCGCGGCTTCGCCCGCAGCTCGGAAATCATCACACGGGAACGTACTACTGGAATAAGAAGTATCCTAATGTCCTAATCTAACAGGTCATGGTCTATCCATGTGCCAAATTTCAGCCAAATCCGACGTGAAAGGTAACAGACAGATAGATAGTGTTTCTTTCGCATCTTTAATAATTATTAGCATGGATATGGATTATGCCTGTCTGTCTATGTGGATACCGTAATGACTTCAATTTAGTATTGTATTCCGTTAAAAGCCAGTAATAACTGAATACAATACTGGAGGTAATCATCAATTCCTCGACGGCAGAGTTGTAATCATCAAAAACTATCATACATAATCATAAATAAATTAACAATATAATAAATCAAAATCAAAATCAAAAGTCATTTATTCAAATTAGGCTGAGAATCAGCACTTTTTGAACGTCAAAATTACAAAAGACAGTCCCCCAAAAACGCCCGCCCTTCACCACTTCCTAGTGCTATCGCTGGGAAGAAGAAGTGGCGCAACAAACTCCCCAGCAGCACAGCTGTCTGTTCAATATGATCATCAATATGATATGTTCTATGATAAATGATTTTATTTCTGTAAGTAGGTTTGCATTTGCACAAGCACTTTTACACGTCAATCATATTTTAGAAACTAGATGAGGTCGGCGTTTCCTATTTGACTAGGTACTCTGAGAAAGGCCGAAACAAACTCAGAGGTCACAGTCTTTTTTAAAGTCTAGACATAATCTTGGATTCATCAGATCATGTGAAGATCATGTAGATGGATATCTGAAATAGTCTTTTGAGGAAAGAACCACACAGATTGAGTGGACTCTTCCAGTTAGTGCACGCGTTTGTCAGTAATCATGCAGCTCAACTCAAAACTTAAGGAGCTCAACGATCCAACGAACAATACCAAAGAAAGGACATTTGGGTAGGCCACATAAATTACTCAAACTGCCAGATCATGACAAAAACTAACAGAACAGAGAAAAAAAAAATTCCGCAGGATGACTCTTTGTGCATGGCAAAACTCACAGCAAGTCAACTTGCAGCCAACGTTTCCACGTTGCAAGTCAGTAACTACAACTTATGCAATTAAACTTGGGAGTGGCGAGCACTGTTTAAGTTTAGAATGTGTGACAATACTCGTACAACCGACTGCGACACCAACTGTACACCTTCGGATTGTCTCTTAGACATCTTAGAAGTTAGGTTATATTATAACGTAACTATGTACTCGGCTACATTTTATAGACTATCGATAGATGAAAACTGTGAAAGATATGGTTAGAGTCGGCTACACTGTGTAGTGTAGTTTTGAACGTTAATTAATATTTACAAGGAAATGGAATTGATTCCAGTCGCCCTTTCCAAAAGAAAGTTTCTAGTTTCGTATTTAGAAGAATGGACAAGAAACTCCACATAATTTAGACTATCGATAGAAGAAAATTCTCTTTTGCCCTTTGGGTGACTTTAAGCCTTTAATAAGGTCCATTGTGAGCGACCACGTTTCAGTGCAATGAAGCCGAAAGGTTCTGGAATGGCGACCGCGTACCGGAAGACGGTAGCGTTGGAAAGCCTCCCACAAGGTGGACCGACGACCTTGTGAAGGCCGCAGGAACCCGTTGGATGTAGCCGTTAGAAGCACAGAGCCGGTCGAAGTGGAGGTGTTTGGGGAGATTTATGTTCAGCAGTGGACGTCTTTCGGCTGAAATGATGATGAGATGAAAATTAAGCTAAACATGGTATTGCTTGAAAGGGACATCAGAGGGGTACAATCTGAGATAATAGCAGACTGAGCAACTGATAGAGCTGTATGTTAGGAGAAGACATTCATGCTGTGTGTATGCCAACCACAGAAAATTGGGAAAAGGGTTGGAGGATGATATTGATTGTAACGACCAGGAAATACCAAATAACAAAACAAAAAATTAGACAATGTGAATGATGATGGATGACTATATAAGTGCAGGTTGTTTCACGTCCACTTGACGCACGTGTATACGTCAAAAATGGCGCTAACTATCGTCGAACCAAAAAAAGCGTTGTTTCACAAAATGATGGCCTGATTTTTCAATCATCTAATAAGTTTATTTGAGGAATAATTTTGAAATGTTGACAGTTATTTTATACAAAAACTGTCAAACGTAGATTTTATTCCTCGAATAAAAGTTATCTGGCGATGGGTAAATCAGCCCTAAATAATAAATATTTCGTAATCGTTAGATAGTATTTGACGTACGTATGTTACGTTAACCAACCGTTTGAAACAACCGGCCCTTACAATACTTGCATAAATAATAACTAAACCTAAAAATAAATATGAATAGTGTGAATTGTGAAAGATAGTAGATAATACGTCAAAGCAGGAAGTAAACACCGCCTGCGCTACGATAACGACTGTTTATGGCAGAAAAGACGATATGAATTAAGAAAAACTTATGATCATGATGGTACGATAAAAATGCGTGCTTGGGTTGCAATTACAATCTAAATACTGGGTCAAATTGAGTTAGCTAGCGAAACTCCGGAGACGTGATGGGTATCGACATCTAGGGTAGGGTAGTATAGGTAGTTATTTGAAATATCAGTTTAAAAAAAGTCAATAAGTATTCATAATATCTGTTTAAGGTCGTTGGTACATCATCATCAACTCCATCACAAGAAACAAGTAATTAGTGCTTTCATAAAGTCCCACTTTTAATCATACTTTGGTAATAACAGCCACGCTCACATGACTCGCTATCAAAATGAAAATCGCCAGGTCCCGAAATGTTCCGAAATTTCACGAATATTCACGATGATTGACGAACGGCATAACGGCGTGAAGGCTTTTGTTCTCGGGGGCGCTGTTTCGACTACTGTTTCAGGAATATTCAGTGTTGCTATTGGTTATTTTGTGAAGACCTAGATGTTTATTTCCGGGATTTGTAGATGAACTGCCAGGATAGGTTTTACATACATACATAAACATTATGACACACATTATGTATTTTACTGTGTGTACATAAATAATTTAAAAAAAAAATAAACTCGCGCCTTCTTCCCATGGGGCTAGGCAGAAACTACAGCGGGGTAATTGTGTAACGCTCTATCAGTAGCGATGGGTTTCATTTTGACAGTTCAACAATATTCATTGCGTTATTTACGTTATTGAGCAGACATATTTTCCGAACATATGAAGCAATGGATTAGCAATATCCTTCAGAATGATTCAGATTGAGATCGATAGTGTGTTACGCAATTAGGGTGCTGAACACCACCTACTACGATCCGTACATACTTCTTTTGCTTCGTTTACGTTTATAAAGTGCAGGTTGCATATTTACATAGATGTTGTAAATAATTAGGTTCACATTATTAATTTACCTGTCATTGCTATATTTTTAATTGTTTTTGCCTATTGTGGTATAGTGTTTTTTTAATTTATATATTATACAAAATATGTGAAGTTTCTTGCCCATTCTTCTCCATACAAAACTACCTTTTGGAAGGAAGGTAACTAGAATCAATTTTTTTGTAAATTTTTACGTTCAAAAGTAGATACCTTTTCTGTGCCTATTTGAAATAAATTATATGACTTGTTTCCTTCTCAATTCGCGTCACGGAGACTCGTGGCGTGCTCTGAACGACTTCTTTCATTTGTTTCGCCCGCAGTCGCTGTCACAAGACGCGTATCGCTTGAGCGTGCAACTCGTGGCGACGGGTAGAGGCTATTTAAATTCACCCCTGTGTCGACACATCTGCCCATCCTCCTACCATCCCTTAGGTACTCCATTTTACGACACCAAAGCGAACAAAGAGTGACCTATTCTGTGCCGGAACATAATAAAGCTTACTCCTTCATACATGACCTTTGGGACAAGCCTTGGCAATATTCCGGAAAGCTCAAGGGCGAAGCAAGATAGAATGGGTACCTACAGTATAAAATGACACAAACAAAATGTCTTATTTTTCGTTGAAACTGGCATCCGTTGGTACATAATACCTAGTAACAATATTTATTTTGCTGAACTTTATCGGCTTAATTGACCCCACTGCAAAGAATAACGCATCTTCTCATAAAAAATTATGCTTGACCCAACATTGATGTTCGCGATTGCTCAATTCATGAGTGTTCAGACCATCGTACCTACAGGTTTTAAAGCTGAAAAGATACATCGTACATCTACCAAAATCATTCGCCTTATAAGGTAACCTCTGTGACTAAAAACTGGGCACTTAAAATGACTAAGCCTATCGTCCATGACACTTCTCATAAATAACGTGTAGCAAACTCAAATCACCAAGGAGTAGCCAGAATGTCACAGCACTCGTAAGACCCACACGTTTTTCTTGCCGTGTGTGGGCACGGTCGTCAGTGTTGCATGGATCAATAAGGAAGCTTGTAGACAGAAATGACAGACACCTCTTCTCTACGGGTGGTTTATACACCGTCTGTAGGCACGATTTGTCAGTATTGTATGGATCACTAGGAAAGCTTTCTGACAGAATAAGTTTTTTATCCAACTTCAAAAAAGCAGGAGATTCTCAATTGGATGCTTAAATACGAGTATAATATATTTTTTTCTACGGCTCGGTTTATACCGTAATGAAACCGTGCCGTGTACAAAGGGCCTTACACGTTACTTTTGAGTAGCGTCGTGTACAATGGGCCTTAGAGTTTCCAGTTTTCAAGCCAAATTGATACCTATCTACCAAAATACTTACTTATAATCCTCTAAGACTTATTCACCTAAAATAACTGCTAGTCTCAACTAAGCTTAAACAGAATCTATGTTTTCGATCACAGTTTCAAAGGGGTAAGATTTGAACCCACGACCTTTCGATCGCTAGGCTGGCTTCTCTGGGCATTTGTTATTATTAGATGTTTAGAGCCGTTTCCTAAACTCAACTAAACTGGGTGCTATTTTACATAAGAACGATTCAAACGATTATAGGGGTCCAAATACAAATGTGGTAATAGTATAATGACCGTTGACAGGGGAATGGCAGAAGAAGACGTCTTGCGTCGACCAAGAGTAACATGGACAAGGACAGCAAGATGATGCTGAATAAGTATTATTGCTATATTGACGTGGCTAGCTGACATATTATGGCAAATAATTTAATTTAAAGTTCTGTGTCTCGTAACGTAATGTTAGTTACTTTGTATATCTACTATTGTATAGAGGGGCTTGTGGCTAAGTAATAACAGCGGGCCGATCGATCAGGTTAAGCTACGCTTGCCGCGGTTGGTCAGTGGATGGGTGACCATCTTTACATACCAAGACCCCTCCGTGCCTCGGAAAGCACGGTGGATCTTTGACAGATCTTTGTGTTTTACGGGTCGTCAGAAGTTCGAAAGTCTGACAACCAGTCTTACCAAGGGGTTTCGTATTACTTACCCAGTAACAGAGCGACTGCCTATCTGACCTCCACAGCCCAGTTACTGGGTTGTGGAGGTCAGATAGGCAGTCGCTCCATGTAAAATAGTGGTATTCAGCTGCATCTGGTTAGACTGGAAGCCGACCCCAACATCCTAGTTGGGAAGAGGCTAGGTAGATGATGATGACCTATTATTGTATAGAAGCAATTTTTTCTAACTGAACAGACAGCTGTGCTGCTGGGGAGTTTGTTGCGCCACTTCTTTTTCCCAGCGAAAGCACTAGGAAGTGATGAAGGGCGGGCGTTTTGGGGGACTATCTTTTGTAAATTTGACGCTCAAAAAGTGCTGATTCACTGCCTAATTTGAATAAATGACTATTGATTTTGATTTATCTGTCTAATGGCTGTTTGAATGTAGGTTCTATTATTATTGATTCTACATATTATACGAGTATAATAACTTGTTTTCATTAAATATTTGTAGCCAGTCCATGGTGAATTTCTTGTTCGATTTTAAACTGTATCGCCTAACCTTATCTAAATAATCGGTTATCGCTTATTCTAAAGTTTATAGATTTTAGTGGTCAATATAGCTGGCCTCCTCTCAGAGCGAGGGGTTGGGCCGAAATCTACCACGCGAGCCCAGTGCGGGTTGGTAATGTTACATGTCTTCGCATTTTTGGTTCTAGGACATGGCGGTTTCCTCAGGATGTTCGCCGTTTTGAGGGTAGTGATGATGAAATCATTTCCACTAAGTTAAACACCTTACTGGATTTGAACCTACGACCTACAACTCATAAGTCGCGGCCACGTTACCACTGGGCCACCAATATAGCTTTGCATAGATGAAATTACCATCAAGCAAAGCTCCACCGTATCAAGTTATCACCTAAACATATAATCCTTCGAGGCGTATAGAAACACTAGAGAAATTGGAAGAGCTGACGACCAATATTGTATCATGTTTTAATGCAAATAAAAATATACTTATTCTTAAAATGTATGAGCAAATCACATAAAAAGCAACACTCTATTTGCGTAACACACTATCAATCACAATCTGAATCATGTTGAAGGGTAAAAATATTTCATTGCTAATTCATTGCTTCATATGTTCGAAAAATTTGTCTGCTCAACAACGTAAATAACGCAATGAATGTTGTTGAACTGTCACAATGAAAGCCATTACTACTGTTAGTGTGTCACGCTCTTACCCCGCAGTAGTTGGTATTTCACAAATAAATCCTAACTTTACTGAGATTAGTGAGAAGCATATTCTCCCATCCTAATCAGTATAAAAGTCCTGAACCTGAAACCCAGGACAGTATTATCTGAAGACGCTTCTGTTAACGGAAATACTTGTTTTTCTAATAAATCTTATTTACGTTATTCAGTGCCGGGAATCGGTAGTGGAGGTGGCGGTGTTGCCAGCCTTCTGGGCACGTTTCCGGTTACCAGTTAAGATGTTCGAATAAAAATGTTATTCTACGTGAAAAAGGCTTTATCTTTTTTGTTGCCAAGGCTAAAATCTTTTACTAGATACTGAGAGAGAAAGCAAACAGAGGGGCAATTCTCGTAATTTTAAGATCGTACACAGTCTGGTCTCAGTCTCAATCTGTCAAAAATACCTCAAATTTCCCTACATTTTGACAACTTTTTAACATTTGTTTGAAGCCGAGATGACACTGCGACTTTATTTTGAACGTTTTAAATTAAGTACAAGAATTGGCCTTCTGATGTTACTAATATTAAACTGATATATAATAAGTACACCACTAATCTTTTCCCAAATGCAGCTGAATACCAGTATTTATATGGAGCGACTGTCTATCAGATCTCTACAGCCCAGTTACTAGCTACTGGTTTTCAGACTGTCGGACTTCTGGCCCGTAACGACTGCCAAAGATCTACAAATGACAGCCAGAAAAAACGGTTGCTTTCCGGCTATTATATCTATCACAAGTCAAAAAATAATTGCACCATTTGTATTTAGAAACAATTTGCTGCTCTTAAATTTATAGGATTAAATAAAAATAATATACAAATTGGCTGGGACATCAACGCGCAAACTGTAACCATGAATTCAGCACATGATTCAAGTGTAGAAGTTTTCGTCTACTTTTCGATAAAATTTCAGCGCAGGGGTTTCAGAATCATGCGCTGAATAAACTGAATCCATGGTAACAGGTTGAGCGTGGATGTCCCTGCCAAAATAATATATTATTATTAGCTAGTTTCCCTCAATAAAAACTATTGAAACATGAAATAATCACAATTTACTTTTGATGTTAGTATTCCCACTGAATTTCGCTACAATCACCATCTTCCCCCGATTGGATAAGCGAAATGTATTTTCGAATGCGTTCCTAATTACATGGCCGGCTAGTGGTCAGTGTTAATGATATCAGCTAATAAAATGTTAGTGCGGCCAGCCGACCGCAATATTGATTAGTGGTAATGTTATCTTTCTGGAACACTAATTAGATAACATTAGTGTGAAAAGCAAATCAGTGGACTATCTACTGCAACGTGCAGAGGATTAAACCACCAAAATTATAACGTAACATCATCACGCCTTGTATTCCCGAAGGGTTAGCCAGAGGTGTGACTATAATACATCCACATTTCGTCAGTTATGTTTAAAGGTCGTAAGCACACGTAATAGTATCAACTCTGAAAGGGATCAGTATTATTTGTATGAAACTCCCTACTGCAACGCACACTACTCGGAATCGTAACGTAACCGCCTCGCCTCGAGGCAAGCTCACGAACTGCGGTGCGGTGCGTGGTCGACTTGCAGTTCCCGCGCTTACTGTTCTCCGTACTCTAGCTTACGGCTCTCCGTATCCTAGCTTACGGCTCTTCGTCCAGTGCAATGGCTATGATAGCCATCTCGCGCATTGTGACCCGGGACATAACCGCGCGCTACACTTCACTTTCGGATTCAAACTGATCTGATGCCAGCCAGGTCAACCAGCGGTCGGCGAGCCGTAAGCCCCGCGTCGCCTAGCCGTAGCCGAGTCGACGTATCGAAGCGGGTAATCCGCTTTGGTTACGTGCTTACGTTAGGTCGACGCCTGTTTGGCGTGAAGGCGAAAGACGATACGGTGACGATCCCATGTCCCATGTAATAGGGGGCGAGCCTACTGCCATCGACCGAGCAGAAGTCCAGACTCCGTGCTGATAGAAAAACCCAATAAGAATTTGCCTGACTTGGGAATCGGCCCCAAGACCTCATGCTCAGCAGTAGCGCTTGCGACCACTACATCAATGAGGCAGACAAAATAATAATTATCTATCAGACCATCAATTTACTTAGGTACAAAAGTAGTCTTCGAAAGTTTGATTCTTGGACATGCCGGTTTCCTCACGACGTTTTCCTTCACCGTTTTGAGAGCAGTGGTGATGAAATAATTTACGAACCTGCGACCTACAACTCGTAAGTCGCCGTCGTTACCACTTGGCCACCACTGCTCCCTACGTGGTGATGGAATAATTTACCCAAAATAAAGCGCCTGTCTGGGCTGTGCGGCGCCAGGTCGCATGCGGCGGGTGACTAAAATCAACCGTGAAATCTGTTGCAGGCAATCGCCCGCTGCATGAAGGTCGACAGTTTGATGCAAAATGAACTAGTCACCTGCAATTTTTATTTACCTGTATAATTATGTAAATGGGATGGCGATTGGGTTTGTGAGCTGACTTGTTAAGCGACCAACACGGCAAAAATCGACCCAGTGTAAATCCACTGGCCACCACTGTTCTTCTTGGCGGGTTGATAGCAATCTAAATGGGTCCATTTAGAATGCCCAGAATTCGGCCACTAGTTTGGCGCGTCCATCAGTTCCTGTAACGTGCAGCTGACAGGACACGCGGGACACGATATTAAGTGTCCCATCGTTTGTGGAACAGCACCACATTTACATTCCAAGGCGGAGTCGTCTATGAATCTCCACCTGAACAGGTTTTCCTTGCTTCGGCCAACCACCACCACTGTTCCACTGACCACTGTACCACTGTTCCACTGACCACTGTTTTCAACATTTACTTAGCCTTAAATGTTTCCTTCAGTCATTTTTTATGAGAGCAGTGTAGAGATTTGATGAAGATGGAAAAATTAGATAGAAAATAGTGTCTATTGAAAGAATGACTCATCAGACATGCCGAGAGTGTTACAATTGATAAGTTTTGGCACAGATCGAATGTGTCTATTATTGAGACAGTCTAATTAACTAATAGCTAACCTAGAGATACTGTTTCTTAATACACCGGCCTGCAAAACTAAGTAGGTACTACACTTTTAAATTTTTTTTTTTTTTCTAAACCATAGAAGTTAGAAGTTAAAATAAAAACGTGTTATAGCAAATTTTATCAGCTTTCTTTGAAACTAGTAAACTATACATTAGTAACACTTTTAACTTTAAAAAAGACAAAAAAATAAAAATAGCCATTTTTACCTTAGTGTAAAAAAAACTCAATTAACATTAATTATAAGTACCTATATGGTTTACATGTTATTTAATTTTTAATAACTGGTATTGCCTCCTCGGGCTCTGACTACAGCTTCGAGCCGGTTTGACATACTGAACACGAGGTTTCGGAGCCGATGTTGGGGAATATTCTCCCATTCTTCAGTCAGGGCAACAAAATTCTTGACCACTCTTATTCATCCCACTGTATGTGTTCACGGGCGTATCGCAGTCTCGCTACTCGATGCTCTTTGTCGAGTTTGGGGCCACTCGCTGGTCTTCGGGGTTTCAGATTTGCTTCAGCAAGTCTTCTCACTGTACTGTCACTGATGTAGTCCCTTCGGGTCTGAAGAAGCTGTTGCTGGACTTCCACTGCATTAAGGTGGTGATTTCTCAACACAATGGAAACAATATAACGGTCTTCTCGGGCACTAGTACACTTGGGTCTGCCGTTACAAGATCTCCTCAGATGGTTTCCAGTCTTTTCGTACCTTCGCTTCACCTTCTGGACCGTCCGTAACGTCACATCCACCATTCTTGCAGTACGACGCATACTGACGCCTAGTTCCCGAAAAGTCATGATCCTAGCACATTCTTCAGGTGAAAGAGGCATGGTAAATAAAATGTATGTGCTGTCGAACAAGAAAAAATTTGAAAACAAAAACAGAAACAAAAAATGAATGGTAAAATTTTAATTCTAAAAGGATTATTTTTGTTTTTAAAGCTCTTTGCAGCCATTTCAGAAAAGAAGGTTCTCGACTATGAAGTTTTTATATACAAAATAAAACTCTTTTTCGAGTCCTTTTTATTTCGAAGGTACCTATATCTTGTGTACTTAAAAAGTTATTCCAATTTTAAAAGTGTGATACTTAGTTTTGCAGGCCAGTATAGTTTGTAAGACATGACGAGGATTAACTAAGATGTGTTGTTTTCTAACCTACTTTGATGTGAAGTGTTATTGGGTTTATCCAGTAGGAATTTCTTAGTAACAGCCCGGAGTTTAGAACCCTGTGCCTCGGAAAGCATCTGAGAGTGAGTGAAGAGGTGCACCAGGCCTGCGCACACACTTGCGCACTATAAGTAACCGGGCCGAAGGCTAGTCCCCGTTGAGATTGGCCGCCGTGGCCGAAATATGGTTTGGATGACTATTATTTTGATGTCCAATACGAAGGTCAAATTCGTAAAAAGTGATTGGATCCGAAGGTTAGTCTATTTTTTTGGTCAAAGAATCAGCATTGAGCCATACAACGTGGCAATGCTTGCAGCCTTTTAGGCACTTTTCCTTAAACATTTAGCTTAAAAGGCCCTTTTCACTTTAAAAATATTAACCATTTTCTTGAAATCCCTTGGAAGTTATATAATTTCTTATGACTCGGTCGTAAAAGTTAATGAGTAATAAACTAATGATTAACAAAAGGCTGTTGTAATTAATAACGAATAATCTCTAGTAATGGGCCTACGTGTAACGTGTGAAATAGCAATAAAGTTACATTTTGGAGGGGTTACAACTTGTTAAAACCGATTTACACAAAATAACATGACGCCTGTAATCCTCAAAGGGTTAGGCAGAAGTGTAACTCTTAGTACACCCACATTTTGCCAGTTATGTTCAAGCCCCAAGTAGGGTAGATAGGGATAGGATAGGGAGATAGAGGGCGAGCCTATTTCTATCAACCCGGCACAAATCCAGACTCCGGGAGAAACCCCAAAAACACTTTGCTCGACTTAGGAATCGAACCCAGGACCTCATGATAAGCAGTAGCGCTTGCGACCACTGGACCAACGAGGTAAAGCGATTGTCTGTTTCTACTTTTGATAATAAGTATTTACCAACGTAAAAAAGGAGCTTTTTCAAAAAAGCCCTGACCTGAAAAATAAAATTAAAACACAGTCATGGTGCAAAAATGTAACGAGATTTTCATCCTGAGGTTACAATGGAAACTTTTCCAACTCCCTTACTTTTACATTTTCGAAAAAATCTGGGGCAAATATAATTACATCAAACACTGCGGTTTTTTCCTCAATGCTCTTAAGAGGTCCTGGAGGTACTTTACAAAATGAAACCGTGCTTTTATGAGTGATTCGACGTCGAGTCATCTGCTTACCATGGTCCTCTAAAACGATCATTAGTAAATGAGTACCAAGTCATAATTACCGAGAGCAGTGAGAGAAAGAAGTGGTGGCCCAGTGAAAAGGACCGCGACTAATAGAGTAGCAAGTTCAAACCCAGGCAGGCACATAATTTGCGTAAATTATTTCATCACCACTACTTTCAAAATGTGAAGGAAAACATTGTGAGGACACCACATGTCCTATAACCAAAAATTCGCACTGGTTTCGCGTGGTTGATTACGATCCACTGTCTTTCACAGAGACGAGGCCTGTGTCCTAGCAGTGGGAACACTATAGCCTGATTATGCTGAGGGATAACAACAGCGCCTTGCAGATATTGATGATCATGATGTTGTAATAAGGTGATAGGAATACACTTCTTCTGCGTTTTAAGAGTGGGACCAGATGATCGTAACATAGAGTACTTAAAAATCAAAATCAAAAGTCATTTATTCAAATTAGACTGAGAATCAGCACTTTTCGAACGTCAGAATTACAAAAGACAGTCCCCCAAAAAGGCCCGGCCTTCACCACTTCCTAGTGCTATCGCTGGGAAGAAGAAGTGGCACAGTAGAAGAAGAAGTAGTGGCGTCTCGGCCTAATTAGCTGTTTGACAACACTTACGGGCAGCAGAGTGAGGTCTTGCTTCATATGCCTTTTAAGGTTCTTGTTTTAAGATTTCGTACAAATCTTAATAGGTAAATGCATAATCTACAACTAATCTGTGCTAATAATAAAGCTGAAGAGTAAATCTGTTTGTTTGTTTGAACACGCTAATCTCTAAAACTACTCGTCGGATTTGAAAAAATCTTTTTTAATTTGATAGCCCAATTTTTCAGGAAGGCTATAGACTACTTAACATCACGTTAAGACCCTTAGGAGCCGAGCGCAACAGCAAAAAATTCAGAATGAAAAAAGTCGCGGGCAGAGGCTAGTAAATACATAAAAGTAAATACAAGTCAAAATACATCCTTCATCATGAGAATTCGCTTCATATTTTTAGAAAAGAAAATCTAGGGCAATTTTTTTTTTTTTTCTCTTTTCCCGGCAGATTCCATTCACCCTCTAAAATGGCGTCGGTACCTACGTTGGTACATAACACGCTGATGTCAAAGATATTTTTACCCCGAAAATGGGGAGAGATTAGAATGTCAGACAGGTGGCAAGTCGCAACCCACGTCATTGTCAGCCGTGACGTCATATTAAAAAAGTACAGAACTTTTTACGAAATGAGGTTGGACATGTTGTTTTGGGCCCGTTTCGAAGCGAAGCAAAAGTTTTTAGAAGGGGTCAGAGTGTATAGAATTATAGCGACGAGTAAATATAATATTTAAGCGGGGTTAAAAGTCGTGTCTGTGTTGGCTGAAAGATATTGTCCTACAGATTTGTATTGATCAGAAGTTTTTTCAGGAAAAACAAACGACCAGTAACAGCCAGTTTTTCCATTACTCTGGCGTATATTTTAGCAATTAAAATGTAGCAATGTCTTTTTTGGGCTTCAGATATTTTATTTTAAATCTTAATTTGTTTGACGCGTGATAAAATTACATCAAATACTTGTGATTTTAATGTACTTACCTACGGGAAATAAAATAAAAAACAAACCATGCCCCAAAAAACTTCAAGGGTACCTCGCTTCCCTAAAGATTTTTTCTTTGAAGTTTTCTAGAAACAAGTAATGGTCATTGTAATACAAGACGGGAAAAATGCAAGTTTGCCAAAAGATAGAGCGAATCCTTAGCCAAGAACCGTTTGGGTGTAAAAACTCCTCAGAATTGGTCGCAATCCAGAATTACAGCATGTTCGCTTTGAAACGGGTGACTTTAATATCCCCCGGAATTAATTACCAGTACTTACTTACTTGCTGTAGCTACATAGGGCGGTATCCTTAGATTATAATTATTCCTAGCGACCCGCCCCTAATTCGCCCGGTTTTTACGACTTGACAAATCATCGTGAGAGTAGTGGTGACCCAGTGGTGATGGCCCCGACTTACAAGTTGTAGGTCGTGGGTTCGAAACCAGACAGGCTTTACTTTGTGTAAATAATTTCATCACCACTGCTCTCAAAACGGTGAAGGAAAACATCGTGAGGAAACCGGCATGTCCTAGAACCAAAAATTCGAAGACATGTGACATCTACCAACCCGCACTGGGCTCGTGTGGTAGATTATTAGCCCATTCTCACTCGAAGAGAGGAGTCCTGTGTCCCAGCAGTGGGAACATTATAGGCTGATTATGTAAATATGAATCGTCGTGATCGTGAGTAATTCTCAAATGAAACCGCATCAAAATCCATTGTGCGGTCCCACAGATAGACACAAGAGTCATATATGCAAATTAGGCTGAGAATCAACCCTTTTTGAACGTCAAAATTACAAAAGACAGTACGCCGAAACGCCCGCCCTTCACCACTTCCTAATACTTTCGCTGGGAAGAAGAAGTGGCATAACAAACACCCCAGCAGCATATCTGTCTGTTCAGTTAAAAGAACTGGCTTCTATACACTAATAGGTTGCAAAGTAATTAACATTATGAGACATAGAACATCAAATGAAATTGTTTGCTATGTCTCAGCTCGCCACGCCATTTACAATGAAAACTATACTTAAGCAAAAATTAATAACTAAAATCTATCTGCCTGCCTCGTTGGTGTCGCATTCATAAGTGCGACTGGTGAAGACGTGGTCAACTGGTCCTGAGCTCGATCCCAGGGCCAGGAAGTGTTACATATCTTGTTTTTACTTAGAAAATTGTCAGTAGCAACCCAGTATACAGTTTGACAGGGAAGTCGATGCTCAAACTGTAACCATGACTTCAGCACATGATTCTAGAACACATTTTCCGCCGGTCATAAAAAAAATCTGCTGTTTCATAAAAAAGTGCAATACCTACCTACGCGGTCAAAATGTAGGGAACAGCTTATTTTGTTTTTAATAACCGACAAAAAATTTCAATTTGCGTTGAAATTTTTTTTGTGTGTTCAGAATCATGTACTGAAAATCCATGGTAACAAGTTGTGCGTCGATGTCCCTGCCACCCTGTAATACATGGTACAGTCAGCAACAAAAGTAGATTAGTCGTTTCAGTTTTTTTAAATCGTAATTAATGAGCAAAATACTTAGTTAAAATCGGAGTAGAAGTAAAAATTTAAGAATACTCTTAGCTATTATAATGAAAAGCTCAAAGACATTTAATCGAATCATTTTGTGTTAATATTGACGATATGTAAGTGACAGTGATATTAGAGTTTCGTAGTTGACCTCACTTAAACATGACTTATAAAATGTAGCTGTACTAGAAACTGTGTGTGACTGTTCTGTGTGTAGGGTAGGCAGTAGCCTACCCTTTCTAGAAATACAGGCGTGATGTTCCACGTCTAACTCCCAATCAATCCACCATCTCCCACTGAAATACAAAGATCAAACACCCTTTACCACCAAAGGGGGATCAAGACCAACGCCTCCGAAAGCCGCGAGTGACACTCAAAGACTCGCTTCTCAAGAGTGAGGGTCTGGTCCTCGAGTGTGGAGTGGAATGTCTAAAGCTCTTGAGACAATAGCTGTCTTATATGGTTATATTTATTTTGTAGAGGGTATTCGATTTTTATTTGAGAGGGGTTTTTTAGTAGGTAAGTGTTTGTGATTGATTTTGGTCTGATTTTTAGGTTTCCTGTAATGATATGAATAAACAATGAAGTAATTGTTTTTTGGTAGGTCTAACTAGCACCTGTGCTCGGACTTTTAATTAGCTGCAGTAAAATGACAGCTTATGTGTTACCACTTTGTAACAAAATTTTAATAGTGATGTGACAAAATATCGATTCATTCAAGTAACATTGACTTCAAAATCGGTTCATATTAAATGGATTTTATGAAAGAGGATAATATTATTAGAGGATGATATTTATAATGAAATTCATGATAATATAAGTTTAGAACAAAAACATTAAGCAATGCCTAATTATTGTTTTGTCATCAGTGATCGGATTGGAGTTATAAAAAGCATTAATTTCTAATCCCGAACATTTCTTTGAAATATTCTAATTTTTTAGGATTTGCAAATAACCCTCTATAGTAAACGTTATTCCAAATGAACACTTAAATTTATTTAAAAAAAAAACATATTTCTTAGAGCGATACCTATAGGATAATTTTGTTTCAATTTTTACTCTAAACTCCTATTTAGAGTAAAAACTTAAGCAAAATTATCTTTTGTAGTATTTGTGCTGATTTGAAACTACAACATATATTTTTATACAGAGAATATTTGATTGTTTACGGTTAAATCAAAATTGGTCAATTTCGAATATCTAAACTAAAACGATGTTTCATTGTTTTAATCACAACACTAGTAGAGATAGTGTGGCAACATGTTTTTACGACATGACAGTAACAAGTGTAATTTTACTGCAGTTAATTAAAAGTCGGACCATCGTCATAATTTTGTATTTGTACAACTAAATAATGCTCGTGACACTACACGCGTCAGTAGGTATATAAGGTGGCATCCCATATCGACGCGCAAATTGTTACTGTAGCGTAGAAATTTGACGTCGGTTATCAAAATTTGCTGTTGCATGCCTACGCTTTTCAATTTTACCTTAGTACTGGCTTCAGCACCCTCGAAAACCATGAAAACTAGCTGTCTCTTGTCTCTTTCTTTTATATTAAGTATATAATAGCAATTCGCATGGAACCATACGCTTTTTCGTGACGTGACGATTTCTACCAGTTTACTCCTACCGCAAGCTCCGTTAAAGAACTTCGTTCCAAAAACAAAACAAAATCACAAAAACCTTTATATTTATAAACTTGCATACCCCTTAAAATCCTCAAATCCCCAAACGTTCACATTAATCTTGATAAAACAACCATAACAGACCGCACCCCGCAGTATTTTATTAAT
Organism: Apamea crenata; assembly: GCA_949629185.1. Taxonomy (NCBI): domain Eukaryota; kingdom Metazoa; phylum Arthropoda; class Insecta; order Lepidoptera; family Noctuidae; genus Apamea; species Apamea crenata. The sequence continues at coordinate 862,263 of OX451377.1, forward strand.
AAAAAAATTAATCCAAATAATTCTCGTGGTCGAACACTTAAATGTAGATGTGGCTCCCGATATCGTCCAAAATGAAATCCATTTGTTACCGGTAGCGTGCCACGGGTAAATAATATAGGTGCGTTGGGATAGCTCCCACTGACAGCGAGTAGCGATTTTTAACAGCTATTTGTAAAATTAACATAACATAACATCAGCCTGTATTCCCCGAAGGTTTTCGCAGACCACACCAACATAATTTTGCTACAGCTGAGCATGAGGTCTTGGGGTTCGATTCCCAGGTCTGGCAAAATGTTACTGGGTTTTCCCTCTGGAAATTCTCAGTAGCTTTGTGTTGATGTCAACACAAAGCTACTGAGACATGTGACATGTGGGTATGCTAGGTACACCTCTGCCTGTCTCGTCAGTAATTACAGGCGTGATGTTTATGTTAAATTATTTATTTTCCATGAACTGAAGTATCATCATCATCATTTCAGCCAGGAATCACCCACTGCTGGCTATAGTCCACCTCTTCTGCCATACGTCCTGTTCTGTGCGTCTCGTTTCTCTTCCCGGAAGTATGATAATCGATAAACCAAAACAAAAGCTTTCGATAATATTATGCCACACCTCTAAATCAATAATCCTTTGTCAATCTGTAATCACAATATTACCCTTGACTATAAATAAACTGCCTGTTATGCATAAGTAAATCGCTTTTTTAATTGGATTCGATATCGTGTCGGTTGATGATTGTGTTGACTTGTGAAAAATGGGCGTGATTGGTGAATATTTTTAGGGTTAGGTTCCACAGTCAAGAAATATAAGGACTGGTAGTTCACAAAAAAAAACATTATATATGTATCCGCAAGTTGCTAAATGTACCCCTTGATTAACCAGAAGGTAAATTTTCGTAATTTAAAACGTTCAAAATCTAGTCGCAGTCTCACCTCAGCGACAAACAAATGTCAAAAACTTGTCAAAATGTAGGGAAATTCTCTAATTTCCCTACTAGATCAGACTGTGAACATTCTCAAAATTCCGAGAATTGCCCCTCAGATCTGATGTTGTATTTTCCTCGTAGCATTACGATATTTTATGTCATCCACATTGCTCCTGCCTCTTTGGTTGCCACAAGCAAATTCGTTGTTCCTCTCTTTTTCTCATTTTTTTTTTCTAAATGTACTTAGTATTTTTTGGAAATTGGACACTTATACAGGGTCAAATGAAATTAGCTGGCGAAACTCCGCAGATGTGATGGGTAAACTATCTATACTATAACTATATTATATGGAAATCATCATTCTCCTGTCCTTATCCCAATTTATTTGAGGTCGGCGCAACATGTCTTTTTCTCTCATACTTCTCTATTAGTCGTCATCTCGGTAGTCACCCCTTTTCTAACCATATCATCATTCACACATTCCATCCATCGTTTCTTTGGTCTTCCCCTACTCTTATAGCCATCGACATTCATACTCAAAACTCAATAATAACCAGCAGGGATCCGACCGAAATAACTCGATATCTATACACGATAAAACAAAAAAAAAAGATTTTTTAACTCGTGCTTCAAGTAACGAACGACCCTACATTGACTACAAAAACTCATAAAATCATACATTTTTCGTTTCATCATGTTTAGACATTATGTAGATAGCCATCACGTCTGTGGAGTTTCGCTAGCTAATTTAATTTGACCTTGTATACACAGTAATGTTGCTTGTAAGCAAGAATACGAAGGGTTGGGAGTATTATCCCGGTTGAAGTCTCCCAAAAGAAACTCTCTATTTCCAGAACCGTTAAGTCGCTACTCTAACAAAACACTAGGCTCAAATTCTTTGTGGTTATTATTACTCCCCAGTCCCCGCGTAATGTTACCACGTGCAAACGACTTACGGTTACCAAGCGTGCTATTTTGACAGTTCAAACCGCGCCAACTTCGCGGTTTTTCGCGCGGTTTCGTTCATTGTGTCATAGAGAATACGTTATTAGCAGATGTCGTCATTAGCTAAGGAATTGACGTGTTTCCGAAGTAAGGAATCGTTAATGGTCATAGTGAATAAAGGCCCATATATAAAGAAAGAAAAGAAAGAAAGAAAGAAAATACATTTATTTGAAAATATATACTAAGTATGTGTATTTTTTTCACAATACGTATGGGTAGAAAAGGTGTGGCCAACTTTCCACGCTGTCAGTCGCACCATACCCTCGCCTAGCCCCAGATAGAAAGGTCGGTAAACCAGCTTAGTTAAATGAAATCTCAGATTTGTTTTATCGGCACTGTAAAAAATGTCTCAGCAGGTACGGGGACCGCTACATTTGTTTCTGTCTCATATTTCAGGAGGCTTTTAGCTGCGTAAGGAGAAAATACTTACGAAGAATTATATCGAACCGTTTTACTGCGAAATCCATTTGAGCAATCGATTAAACTTTGCCAATTTGTGATTGCGTTTAAAAAAAATTAAAGCTAGTAAAAAAATTAGTTCTGAAAAATTACTGAAGATTGGAGGAGACTGGACGAGCTTGTTGCTTATAGAAAAAGTTGTATTAGCTCATGATCGAGACTAGTAATATAAAAGAAGTTAACTTCCTCGTTTTTCAAAGTTTGTTAAAAAGAAAAACCTTATTATTGTCCTGCAGTATGACAACATAGGCTTAAAATAAATATTGCGTAGACGTACGACGCAGGGTTGCTACGCTGTAGCACTTGTGATGATGTCACCGCTACGCGGATTAAACTTTCGTAGCAGATATCCGATACCGCTACGCCAGAAGTCCGTATTCCTGCTTGAACTTTGTTGTATATCGGATGTGTTTTTATATTCTTATGTATGCCTTATTTCTCTGCCAATTTTACTGAGATTTGAACTCTTTTCAATTTAGTTAAACGACTGAAACTGCGCTCATGAAAAATACACACCCATACTAAACAGTAGCTGTTATAAATGCGAAAGGAACTCTGTGTGTTACCTTTTCACACCTAATCCGTTGTGAGACAGGTAGGCAGCCTGGGACCTGGAGAAGGACATAGGCTACTCCTCATCCTGGATATTAGTACTACCAAATTATGAAATACCAAATACACGCACACGACGTCGCAGGCAACAGCTAGTTTAAAATAGGCATAGTGGTCATACACACGAGCGACATGCGTCAATGGTAGAGGCAACCGTTGACGAGTGTCGACTTCATGCCACTTGTGTATTTGAACACGGTACTCAAATACACAAACGGCACGTTGTCGACGGCTGCAGTAGGTACACACTTATTGGTAAAATCGTTAAAATAGATAAATAAACACAAATATTTGTTTAAAACGTTCAGCATTTTTAACCAAAACAAACATAATCCAATACATTTTATCTCCCTACAATAAAAATAGTTCTCTCCATATTTTACCGTTCGCCGCTCGATGAATTTTAACATTCCGAACTGTTCCAGCAGAAAGTATGCGTTCAATTTAAAAAATAAAATAAAAATGCTGAAAACTGCGCTTTGCCTTGTGAAGTACTCGCTTTTAACGGTAAAAGAGAGAGAATCCATTAAAATGCTATAAAAGGTAATCATGTTCTTAGGTATTGCATTAAAATGGTCTCAACAAGTGGTGATAGTCAGTGAGGCGTGGTGGCCCAGTGGTAACCAAGGTAGGCGCTTTAGTTTATGTAAATTATTTCATCACTACTGCTCTCAAAGCGGTGAAGGAAAATATCGTTAGGAAACAGACATGTCCTAGAACCAATAATTCGAAGGCATGAGACCTCTACCAACCCGCATTGGCCCGCGGCCCGCTGGTGGATTACAGCCCACTCCCTCTCGAAGAGAGGAGGCCTGTGTCCCAGCAGTGGGAACGTTATAGGCTGATTATGCTCTGCTATGTACGTCAGGCGCTTTCTAGGCAGTCAGCTCCTCTACCTTGTTGACTGGTCAATATTTGTATACCACAGGTATCAATTTACTGAATAGTTCTTGTAGATGTAAGTGGAGAAGAAGAGCTCATTATACCAGACCCATCACATCTAAGCCGTTATCTACGCTTTCTTATCTTATCGTTATCTTACGCTCATCAAAAGTAACATTGAGCAATAATTGTTCCTGGGAAACGATTTTTATTTTCGGTGTGAAAAATCACTGTTTACGACAGCACACAATGTAACGCCCGGAAAACTTTTTGCTTATTGGTGCATGCAAAGGTATAGGAGCTGTGGGAGTAATTAGTGTTAACTTATTGTAACATTTAAAACGTGTCTTCGTGTTAATTTTTTTTTTTAAAGTTGGAACTTTGTTCTGCAATGAGTATCTCCTCAACCAAAAGGTTCCCAGATATGGTCCAGTACAAATGATACAATACAGTGGCGGGGATTATAAGTACCAAAAGGACCGGTACCAAAAGTACAGGTTCTGCACCGGTACTTAGCGGTTCTTGCCATTTCAGTTCCTACCTGGGTACTGGTTGTAGACCGGTACCGGTACTCCACCTAACAAGTACCGGTACCAAATGCAGGTACCCGGCGCGTACCACAAATCTCATATTTGTACGAGAACCTCGTGCGGTGCATAGCAACCTTGAAGTTATTTTTCTAATGCCAATTAAATATACTATATCTGTTTTCTCACTCTAACTTACGGAAATATTTATTTATTTATTTGTCTGGTACTTACCCGTTTTGGTACCGGTACTGATTACAAATACCAATAGTACAGGTACTACTCTGGTACTGGTATCACACCAAGGCCAATGGCGCTGGCTCCCAAACATACCGGTATTTCAAGCCCTGCTCGCAAGCGTGTTTTTACACCGTTATTTACGTAATAGCTACTGCAATATTTATAAACATACTATTCCTACCATCAAGAAACGTTTCTGAGTTCCGGTTTGAAGGATGTCGTGAGTCTTGACATTACAGGCACGTTATGTGACTTCCCAACTTTGTCTGTTACAAACTCCAGTGTTCACTCTCATGCACAGTCAAGCACAGGTACCGGTTACATGTCTGCAACTTGTTTTCAGGCATGTTTTTCGTTCCTGAGTTCCGAAACTCAGCCTTTGAACGGGTATAGATTTTTATACAAATAACACACTTGTTATGTATAAAAATCTATACCTATAATATCGATATATCTATCTATATAATCTAGAGAAATCTCCATGTTTTGTAAATTTATATAAATTTAATAATAATTTTCACGCGGACGAAGTCGCGGGCAGATGCCAGTGTATTATACACGTACAACGACAGACCAAAACCGAGTTTAATTTACAATATAATGTATAAGATATACTATATAAACCATCCGGAATAAATTCTCTAAATGATGGTGAAAACCGCATCAAATCCGTAGCGTATTTTAGCAGAGCAACGCGATCACATAGGCACAAAAAGCGACTTTGTTTTATAAATATAATAGGTATAAACTAATATTATAGACGCAAAGTTTGTGAGGGTGGATGTTTGTTACTGTTTTGACGCAAAAACTACTAAACAGATTTGGATGAAATTTGGCACACAAATAGTTTATACCCAGGATTAACACATAGGATTGACTTTGATCCCGATATTCCCACGCGAAACTTATGCGGGTGAAACCTCGGGGCGATGCTTGTATAATATTGGAATATGTCATGCTCACTTAAATGTCTCACTGATGGTGGCGCGTGTGTTGGATCATTCGGTTCCCTACAAAATGGTTGAGCTAGGTGGTGCTGATCCACGCGTCATGTTCGTGAACGGGCGCCGTTGGTTGAGACTGGTCATCTCTTAACTGCCAGGGCTTATTTTTAATGTTATAAATTGTGTCTTTTTTTTACATTGTTCTCACATATAGAAGCAATAAGAATAATGTACCCAGGATTTTGTAATAATATCTTGTTTTAAAAGAGTGTCCGTGGAGTTTCTTGCCCGTTCTTCTCCATAGAGATCTACGTTTTTGGAATGGGCGACTAGCTTCAACTTTCTGACTAACTGACCGACTATTTAATTTTGACAATTCAAAAGTGCCTGTAAATGGTTTAATTGAAATAAATGATTTGAGTTTGAGTTTGAGTTTGAATTAAATGGAATTTTCGGCAAAAACCAACAAGACAACAAAACTCATAAATTCAATGAGAATTACTTGTCTTGTGGTGTTTTAATAAAAATATTTCAAACACATGCTGTTCCATCCATCTTCCATATTTTCCTTTGAACCCCTTTTCATACATTTAACAGTACCTACGTTGTTGTATGTATTCTCACAAATTCGGTTCCGTACGTTGTCCTAATTATTTTTCCAATACAGAAGTGACTGGCGAAACCTTTATAGCCTGCCTGGCCATATCGATCTGATGGCCGCACTCTTTTGCCAAAACACGTCTGGACTTATCTGGTTTAGTGTGTAGGCATTGGCTTTATGGTGCTACCTTTTTCAGGATAGGTCTATTAGTCTAAGTCTTGGCCTAGGTAATTTGTGTTCTTACATAAAAGATGTGAATTATTGATATTACTTACTAGCTCCACCCCGCGGTTTCACCCGCATAAGTATCGATCCCGTGGGAATATCGGGATAAAAAGTATCCTATGGGCTATGTGTTATTCTGATGTATAAGTTACTTTTACTGTGAAGTTTCATCAAAATCCGTTGAGTAGATTTTGCGTGACAGTGTAACAAACATCCATCCATCTTCACAAACTTTCGCGTTTATAATATTAGTAGGTATACGGTGTTTAGTTAGATTGAACGGTGAAGGAAAACATCGTGGGGAAACCGGCATGTCAAAAAAATCGATCACATGTGACAGCCCACTTTCTCTTGAAGATAGGAGGTGTACCAGCAAGGGGAACATTGTAGGCTGATATTGTTAGTTAGATTGAACGAGGGAATAGAATAAAAATAAAATTGATTTTTTGTCTCGAAAGTTCTAAGAGGAGCCTTCTTGTCAGGAGTACCACTTCCTGCATCAACCCCTTGACACAAATGCCTAACAAGTGCACCTGTCATTCAGTCATTCTAATATTTTGGTAGGTAACATAATAACCAAAACATTTCCTTGGAAAATACTCATTCGGAAGCACTAAAATATCATTACCACATAGCTTTTAAGGTTTTCGTACCAATGGTATTACAAGCTTAGGCAATTTTATCCATCTGATAGGTCGTCGACCTGTCGTTCAACTTAAATAATAAGAAGGTACCAGGAGGCCAATTCCTGTAATTAAAAATGTTCAAAATCTAGTCGCAATCTCATCTCAGCGATAATCAATGTCAAAACCTTGTCAAAATGTAGGGAAATTAGAAGTATTTCTTGACAGATTGAGTCTGAGATCAGACTCTGAACGTCCTTAAAATTACGAGAATTACCCCTCTGATTGAACGTTCGTAAAATTACGAGGTTACATCGAGATCCAAATAAATTGTTTGAGATTAGTTATCAGGCATGATACTTGGTTCGTATAAACGAAAACGAATCGTTTGCATTTTTTATTGCCAAACTGCCATATAAAAAAGTAGATTCATATGTAAATTTTACCTGTGATAGCTACTTCCACATGGGAGGGTCTACTATGCAAAGCTATGAGGCCTTTGCTTCATTATTGGTAAACATACAAGTCTTAATTTTAACTAATAACGTTCCGTAAATTATAGGAATTACAAACATTACAAACACAGGTCTGTGTTACACCCGCCATTTTGCATCCATGATTGATCTAGCGTTTGTCTATGCTCGTCCTTGAGACTCAGACAGGGAAACGAACCTTTCTAGATAATAACATAAATCTCTGCGGAGGCGCCGAGGCGACATCGACGCTTTTTGCCTTATTTTTCTAAGTCTGTTACTAAGTCAGACATTCAATATTTTCATCAGACTAGTGTGTGTATATGCCACACGGCTCGATCGATCAGGTTATGCTACGCTTGCTACGTGGTTGGACCGAGGATGGGTGACCATCTCTACATACCAAGAACCGTCCGTGCATCGAAAAGTACGTTAAGCCTTTGGTTCTGGCTGTCATTTGTAGATCCTTCCTTGACATTCCTTGACCGTCTGTGGTTACGGGTCATCAAGTCATCAGAAGTCCGAAAGTCTGACCCTATTACCTTGTATGGTTCACTCCTACTAGTTCAGAAATACGCCACTAGTATCGCTTCTTCGTTGACAACCTTCTGTCATGGCTGCATACGTTTGCTAATTTTATTCAGTAATTTCAATTAATTTATTATTATTGTGGATTTGTGATCTCGTCCTATCTATTGTGTTTGTTCTGTCTTACTCCTTCTGTGTCTATATTTATATATTTAAATCGTGCTGTGTACGGACATTATATGTTTCATGAATTCAACATTGACTTTTGTTTCTGGTTCGTCCGTACATTTAAATGTTTCATGAATACAACATTGACTTTTGTTTCTGGTTCGCCTGTACATTTCCTACTCGAGCTAAAACCTAATAACTGGGTTGCGAAGGTCAGATAGGCAGTCGCTCCATGTAAAATACTGGTATTCAGCTACATCTGGTTAATAATTGCGTAACATATTATTATATGTTTTATTTTATATGTAATCTACGTTCGCGATTTAGTTGCCAAACATGTAAAACAAATGAATTTTTGGAAAAATAACTTTAATTCTTACACAATAAAATTCAGTTTACGCTGCAACTTCAAACATTTTTATAACTCTTTCTATTGTGCTAGTCACTCTGAAATCAACTTAATTATTACTGAAATAAAGTTGATATTTGTTTAACTTGAAATAACATCAATTGGAATCATAAATTTGAATAGACCTTAATTATGTTTCAGGTAGGATAAACATATATGTATGTATAATTTACCTACACAGTCATCCATTTTTAACGTATAATTGAACATATAGTAAGTCTATATGTTCAGTTCTTTTGTTGTAATTCTATATGTTTCTAGCTATGTTTAATGCAGGTTCATTGTATATGGTAAACAATTCAAAGCCAATTATAGCCACTTAAGCAACATTCACTGTTCCTTTGAAACACAAAACGTCGAGTAAATTATTTATAAAAAGTAAACAAGAAAAACGTACAAGAGACAGCACTCGCGCGCCCTCTACCGGAGCAAATATTTGTCCCTCTCAAATTGTTTGCTGTACCAATATTATATTCCCATGTAGTCCGCTGTTCTATAAACTTCATATGTCGGTACTAAGTTACTTTTATCGTCCATGTTATGTTTTCACAATCAGCCTATAATGTTCCCACTGCTGGGACACAGGCCTCTTCTCTGTAAGAGGGAGTGGGCCGTAATCCACTACGCGGTCCCAGTGCGGGTTAGCAGATATCGCATGTCTTCGAACTTTTGGTTGTAGGACATGCCGGTTTCCTCACGATGTTTTCCTTCACCGTTTTGAGAGCAGAGGTGATGAAATAATTTACACAAAGTAAAGCGCCTGCCTGGGTTCGAACCTACGACCTACAACTCGTAAGTCGCGGCCGTTACCACTTGGTCACCACTGCTCACCACTGCGTGTTATGTTTATAAGTTTTTATTAGTTTTTGACGAGTAATAGAGACGTATGGAAGAAAAAGACATGCTGCGCCGACCCCAAACAAATGGGATAAGGGCAGGATAATGATGACCCAATTATTCTCTCTATCTTTGGTCTAGTGATAATGATGACCCAATTATTCTCTTTATGTTTGGTCTAGTGGTCGCAAGCGCTACTGCTGACGAGGCGCTGGGTTTGATTTCCGGGTCGGGCAAATTGATATTGGGTTTTTTCAATAATTATGGAATTTCTCAGTAGCATCCCGAAGTCTGGTGTCGTGCGCGGTCGATGTCAATAGGCTCATCCCTAGTACATGGGACTTAAACATAACTGGCGAAATGTGGGTTCGCCTCTGTCTAACCTCACGGGAAATACAGTAGGGTTGTATTTTTTTTTTTTCAAACAAAAAAAAATACATCATCATCATCATCATTCATTTATTTATTACTTTAATTAAAACGGTTTAAAACCAATTACAGTAATTAAATATACAATTTGTATATACACGAACACAAGATAAAACAAAAGATAAAAGTACCTACACAAAAGATACAATATAAAATCATCAAGTAAAACAACACTTTCATAAATCCCTACAGTACTTCTGACATGTCGACAAAATCTTCGTCCATTCGTCCGCTAACAGTTCGTTTGTTGGATTAGAGTCCAAGAGATCATTATCATGATCATGTATTATGTTTATTACTTGTTATAATAGCCTAGGCTCCTTCGATCTAGTGGTCGTTACCGCGACTGCCGAGCGTGAAGTCCTGGTGAGATGCCCATGTTGGGAAAAGTGTTATTAACTTTAACCTTAATTTTACGTGGGAAACATAAATGTTCTATACTGCCCTGTCTACGCTTTCGATATAAAAAGGGTTGATGTTATGTTAGCGTACCTAGAGAGCAGTGATGGCTCAGTCGTAACGGCGGCGACTTACAAGTTGTAGGTCAGGTAGGTTCAAACCCAGACTGGAGCTGCTTTACTTTTTGAAAATTGTCCTATAACCAAAAATTCGAAGACATGTGACGTCTACACTGGGCTCGTGTGGTGGATTACAGCCCACTCCCTCGAGGAGAGGAGGCATGTGTCCCAGCAGTGGGAACATTATAGGCTGATAATAATATGATTATGTAACGTACAGACGCCAGCACATCAAGCTACTACAATCTGTCAAATTTCTATAATAGATTTTCAACTTTATCGCTAAAGCATTAGGTTCAAGGTTGATTGGAAACATTTGACAGTTTCGGGTAGCTTGACCTGCTGGCGTTTGTACATTTATAGTTGCTGGTTGTTTTTGGATATCATACCTGTTTCTGTTATCATGAGTATGTATCTACAGCACAATTGTGTTCAGCTGAACCTTCAGCGACTTACAGGTTGAATGACACTTTTCCATCTTTATTACAAGCAAAACATAGGTAACTACTTTCCTTCATTAGAAACTACGGCTGGTTTTTAAAACTAAAACAAAAAAAAAAACCCTTTGAGACTGCAAAAACCAGCCTAAAAACGAAAAGCGAAAAATATGTCAAAGAAAAATATCAAAGAGCTCATAAATAAAGCAACACAGAACCGAGCCTTTAATTACGTCTAGCTTCAAAGATAAAAACAGACATAATCCAGACCGAAACAGCCATTAGGCCATCATTTCGAATAGCCGTTGTGTAAAAATATGGCCGCCACCACCTTCCACTTTCAGGCTTAACCTTTTAGAGCCCGTTTGACATTTAAAAGGTGAGTATAAATACCACTGAGTTCGCTAAATGTTGCTATAATAGCTACTCGTTAGGGATATTCTTTCGTTGAATAAGAAGTCTTTGAATGAGTAATTTTACTGATTTCGAGAAAGGAAGGTAGGTGTTCGCTTAGCGTTGTTTCTGACTTTTATTACTTTTGCTCAGCTCCTAAGGGACCTAGCCTGCTGTTCAATGCCCATAGTCTGCCTCAAGTATTGGGCTATCAAATACAATAAAGATTCTATTTTATCCGACTGGTTGTTCCAGAGATTAGCGCGTTCAAACAAACTCTTCAGCTTTATTATTAGTATAGCTATGTAGCAGTATCTACAACGCCACATGCGAACAACGCGTCATACTGACGTCACGCAAATCCTGCATCTCGCAAGCAGAGTTTACCGCGCAATTAGCATGTATATTAGCTTCCCAACATCAACCGTTGGGCAGTTGCCCGCCAGACACAACACCCGTCTGGTCGGAGGATCCTCCCTTTTCTATAGCGGATGAGTGGACTTTACACCCTGTTACTCATACCTCTAAATATATATTATGTAATTCAAATAAAGATATATACGGTACGCACGATTTATTTCTCTGCTAGTGCTGTGCACTTTTGTAAATGACGAATTCACAATTCCTAAAGCTGAATGTAATTTTCGTTTGCGTATGTCTTAGGGAATAAGTTGTCGAAACCTACCTTTTTCTTCAGCCTTTTGCTACCTAATGCTGAGTGTAGGCATCCTGCATTGCACGCCATTTTTCTCTGTCTCTAGCCATCTTAAGCCAGAGTCGTCCAGCAATCTCGCCCAGGTCGTCAGTCCACCTCACCGGCTGTCTCGACACTCCTACTACCAGGTATCGGTCTCCAGTCCAGCACTGTTGCCTGCCTTGTCATTAAATAAATAAATAAATCCCTCATCAGAAGCTGTCAAAAACCTTTCAAATTACGTATCTTCCAAATATCGTTTTTCTATTATTCACAAAGGACAGCCAACTTTACAAGTTACAATGTAGATCTATCTTTCGCAAATTTTTCATTGGAAAGGTTAGAATAATGAGATCTTATTATTTAAATGCATATCCCTTGCCTCAATCAAACTAATCTATAAAAAAAAAACGTCTTGGAATAATCTCTCCTTTTCTTTAAACTCAAACTTAAAGCATTTATTTCAATTAAACCATTTATAGGCACTTTTGAACTGTCAAGGCAAGTAAGACCTTAAAATATTTGACCTAATTATCAAAAGTTTTTAACAACTTCTTACGAAGTGTGCAAAAGGGAAATTTCCCATTAATTCGTAATGGGAATTTTCCTGAATTTTCTTTTGCTGGGTTGACGATATCGTTAAAGTCGCAGGGAATCTGAATGAGGGACGCGCGGAACCGGGAAGTATGGCAGAAGAAAGGGGAGGCGTATACCCAGCTGTTGGTAGTTCTGCAGCTTTCAGCAGTGGCCTGACATAATGATGATGATTATTATACTTTTTACCTGTTTGAAAAAAGAGTTGATTACTATTAAAAACCTTCTTCAATATGTCCCACTTTACATACGTAAACAATCAGCCAAAATTAATTAATACATACATGGATAGAATTTAATCCACACGCCCAACAGCTCCATTGTACGGGCTCCATGAAAAAAAGTCGCGTCATTATCGATGTTTACATACCCGTGTGATGAGTTAAAAACTAATTCAAAGAGCATTCTATTAGATTAATTGAATGCTTCTTGAATGTGTTTTTATCCAACTTTCAAAAGGAAGGTTTAGTTTATGGACGCGATTTTTGCTGTAGACTCGCAACTGTCTTTTTTTTAAGATCCTTGTCTAGGTGTAAGGGACGATGACATACCGTAAACGAAATAAAATGTCCCTATACTTATAGAGTAAGATCCCAGAGCAATCAGACATAACTTATTTTCACACGGATGAAACCTGAAGTTTTCAGTAGCGTCTCGTGTGCCTTGAATACCTACGCGCTTTGTGGAACTTGCAGAGTGACACCTGGGCAGGTACCAGGTGAGAAAGGTAACTAAAAATAAGAATTATTTAACTTAAATTCACATGGCTGATTTTTATATATGTCATGTAGAATATTATTTTAAAGTAATATCATAAGTGTCAGACACTTTTGATGGACCAGAGCTTTTGTCAGACGCTTATAAGCTACCCAAAAAATAAATGAACTTTACTTATTTTTACATGTCTGATTTTTTAATATGTTATTGAAGTATTTATTTAAAAGTTATATTCAATCAGTCAGACAAATTAGAGTGACCAAACATCCCCTAAGACAAAAATTATTCAGCCAGAAGTATGAGGACGAGAGCACTATGCATGCGCTTCAGAGTGAGTAAGACGTCCATAATAACTCGGTTCCCCTTCTTAAACTCACCATCTGTTTCAATCTACTGTTGTTGACGACCAGCAACCAACCTTTTTTATATTTATTTTTCTATAAATTTATTATTTTGTTCTTATGCTGTCACTCTTTGTAAAATGGTTCAAATATACGTTTTGATAAGCTGTGATCGTACTATTTCTCTTTGCCATCCTCAACATGTGGGTGCCGTCCCACTGGTGACCGAAGAACTGAAAAGAGACTCGGATTCGGTGGGACTGATAGTTGCTTCACCGCGACACCTAACTTTACCGGTAGTTGCGGATCATCAACGCTTTAGCAGCTGGACCCGGTTGCTTCGCGCCACAGCGCGAACTCATCAGTGTTTAGACAAGTTTCGATCAGTTTTGCACCCAACCGGTAAATGGGTGCGCGGCCTTTTGCGTTTTGGTGTTTTTTTTTTTGAAGTTATGGTTTTAAGGTATGTTGTTAATTATGTCGTTTATTTTAAAGAATTATGTGCCTATACTTTACCCAGCTAGGTAAAAAAAGCTCTGCCATATATTTTGACCACGTAGGTGGTAACTTAACTTTTCTATGAAACGTCTGTATATTTTTTTTTTGATAATCGCATAGAATGGAGTATTATTTATGTTTGCTGTAGGTGGTTAACAAATAAAGTTGGTAAAAAATAAAAAAGTATCTAAGTACCACATACTTACCCTTAGGATGTACAAACTTAAGAAAACACATTTAGGTTTTTTTTGTAACAAAATAAAAACAAAATTAAACCTAACCAAATGGGTGGGGGTCACACTGTTTATTTTATGATTTTATTGATGTGACACAACAAAATAACATTTTACGTTCTTTTTACGACATACTTACTTACGACATTAAAGTGTTCTCAACAATAGTTTCGAAGTTTAGGAATTTATACAATGTGTAACTGAATGAATGCACACACTATGAAAGCAGTTTCTTCAGAATCGTTTACTGAATCGATTTCTGACATTTTGAATATAGGTCATTTGGTATCTCAAAATAATCAAAACTACTTAAATTGCAGTCACACTGCCGCTGTACAGTCAAAACCAATCAAAATGCATGAAGTACCTACTACGCTAGACCCTTATACGTATGCGACTGCATGCGTGCGTCGATTTGTAATGTGACCACAATTTTCTCCCACAATCAGTATTTATAACTAATTTAATAAATAAACAGTGTTTTATACATAATAGTAAAAATTCAGTGTATGTATTATGATTACAACAAAATATTCTAATTGGGGTGTTTGTTGGTGTGCGTTAATTCTGGGACATGTTGTATTCAGTATTGTATCACTAGCCAACTTTCCATTTACGTTTTGCCAATAGTACACAATGCTCTTAAATAATCATTTGGAAATTAATTGATCACTCGAAAGTTTATTCATTATCTGACCAATTTACCATCGTCAGAAACATCTAAAAGTTGTTGCATATTTCTAGACCACCAGTCTCAAATTATCTTTATAAAACTACCGTATACATTTAGCCTTCCACAATGTGGACCGACGACCTTGTGAAGGCGAGAATCACAGGTCGAAGTAGAGGTGCTTAGGGGAGGCCTCTGTCCAGCAGTGGACATCTTTCGGCTGAAATGATGATGATACTTTTAGCCTCTGTCACCCTCTACATTATCGTCAGTAGGGACTGACCATGTTTTAGCTGCCACGGCTTATTTTAATTTCTTAATTGTTATTTTTGGTTTTTATCTTTTTTTATGACGGACGCTTTTAACGTACACTTTATACATCGTTGTCACGTGTATAATTTCAACATTAATGATGTAACCAATATTTTGTAACAATTTTGTGATTTAAAAGAGTGTCCGTGGAGTTTCTTGCCTGTTTTTCTCCATGGGTACCTACTACGCTTTGGAATGTGCAACTAGCTTCATCTTTCTTACTGACCGACCATTTGACAATGCAAAAGTGCCTGTAATTGGTTTATCTGAAATAAATGCTTTAAGTTTGAGTTATCTACCTGAGGCCTAGCATGGACGCGCGATGTATCTAAAGGTAAACACGAACGATTTTTAATCGAAAATATAATTTTCGTGCCTATTCAATTTTAATTTTGGTTAAATAAATAAGACTGAATATTCTTGTGTAATAAATGCTTTGGGTGGGTAATTATCTATTTACGAACGCACGGTGATGCCTGCGGATAAATTAAATGTTATGTTATTTAATCATATTTATTCGAATATCATTTGGTGGTTTATGTAGTTGCTTTATATTATACCTACTAGCTGCACCCCGCGGTTTCACCCGCATACGTTTTGATCCCGTGGAAATATCGGGACCAGAAGTATCCTATGTGTTAACCTTGATTATAAACTATCTGTGTGCCAAATTTCATCCAAATCCCACCGCAACCACTGAACATCAGCGCTGTACTGTAGGTCCTTATAGTACAGCATCATGCTGAGTGGATGCCTTCCTGTCACAGTCATGACGTGCAGCCGTCGATTATTTCTTCTTTGTGCTCGTGATTATAGATCTTTTTGTATGCACGTGTGTCTGTGACAAATAAATCTATTTTTCTTTCTTTACAATAGAATAGATTTATTTTTCTTACCACAAATTACAGCTTAAAGTTAAATCAGTCTACAAATACAATTTTGTACCTAATTTGTGGAAAACTGGTGCCTAAACTAAGCTTTTTACAAAACATTTAGGTAAGTCAGGTCACCAGGCTTTCTTTATTTCTAAATAGTATCACCCATAGATATGAATAAAGCCTACAAACTAAGTAAATAGAATATGCAAAACGAGAATTTCCAATTATAAAATCGTTCGAATTCACGTGACGTCAACTCCGCGCGTTCGTGGTTGGTCCAGCGATCACTTTGGGCGAAGTAATCACAAAGTTAAACTAATACCCCTGAAACCCTTTACCCTGCGAGGGGACCCTGTGATAAATCTCCCAGTATTAGACCCTTCGTCTTATTTCTAAGGGATTTTTACCAAGTTCCTGCGAGCTAAATGCTTGGTAAGCCTTTTGTGGGTAACTAATTTTGAGGTATTTGAGTTTGGTCATTTTCTGTGGGCGGTGGGTTTAGGTTTTACCTGAGGATTTTATCGGTTTAACTCTCTTCATTATTTGGTGGGTGGATTGGTGATGGATTACAATGGATATCGATATATAATATGCATATACATAGTTTATGGCAACCGGGCTTTCAATGTGAAAATGATCTCCCATCCTTAGACTAACCACGAAAAGTGCACTTTAACTTACCAGTCACATACAAATCAATTAGCACGTTTTAACTTTGCTAAAATTATCCCAAAACAGAACAAAAATCAAGAAAACTTTGCACGTTTTTCCACAACCTCATATTACTAAAATCAAAAGTAACATTTCCATTTGCATTTAATATTGAGTACTAGTCGAACAATAATAAAAATGAAACTAAAAGTATGAGCGACCGCCATTTAACGCGGACGCAAAAGTTTTCTGAAACAAAGCATATACTTCAGGGCTGGCTAATGTAGTCTCGGATTTACAAAATGGTAGTTTTGAGTGGTAAAATATTGGATTTAGGCTTTATTTTTGCAGCTTTTTAGTGTCTTTTGTAAGGAATGGGAAGTGTCAGTGGGTCAACTCTCCTAACAGGCATTTCGTAGTTTCGGCCGAAATTACATGTGCTTCCTACACTGTTTCATTTACGGATATATTAGATCGGAGCCCGAACTAAGAATGAATGACGACATTATTGCACAGTTGCCCGGATATAAATTATCCGTCCGAAAAAGTGTTTTGACACTTGTACTTTCGGACGGGCCCGTATCTTCGTTGACGGACTTAGAGAGTAGAATATAATATTGAGTGTTGAGCTTGAGCTGCATGATTACTGACAAATGCGTGCTCAGAGTTGACACACTAGATTGGTGTCTTCATAAGATCTGACCAAAATTATATGTGGACTTTAAAAGAGACTGTAACTGTATGTACATCTAGCTCTAAATATATGATGGACGTGTCAAAGTGTTTGTATAAACCTACTTACATAAATAAAACTATTTATCATTTATAAGTGAGCGATGTGCAGGCACAGACGGAAATGGCGGGATGAGCTGAACTTCTTTAATAAAGATTGGTCCTTGGCAGCTCTGGACACAGAGAGGTGGAAGGAGAGTAGGGAGGCCTTTGCCCAGCAGTGGGGCATAAACGGCTAATAAAAAAAATATTTAAAAAAAATACGCATCTACTTGAGAACCTCCTCCGTTTTTTTTTCGTCGGTTAAAAAATGAGCGCTGTGGCCTCCTATAATTGGAAGCACACACTGATATTTGTTTCGATCCTTGTATTCTTGCATGTAAACACACTTCAAGTCGCAAACAGGCTAATTTAATAACAAAAGTGAAGGAAGCATAACCTTCAATAATATTATGTATTATCCTTCCATTTTCAGATATAACTAGACAAACTCGACTGTTTGTATCGCTATGGGCTTGTTTGTCCAAAAACTCACTTAGCTTTATTCATATTATATTTATGCGGGATCACATATCCAATATATTTACATCACAAAACTTAGAGGCTACCTTGAACTAGCAAAATGGGATAAGTTCGTTTTTATGTAACTTCCAAACTTAGTGTACTGTGAGCTATTTTGAAAGGAGAGAAAATGTTCCTAGGTTTTTCTTCCCGGATTTCTTCTGATACGGATTTGCGGATCATAAAAGTACACCAGGGTAACTCGCAAAATTAAAATATTCTTACGTTTTTACAATTTGCAGGTCAGTGTCACGTTGAATGTTGATTAAAATTATGTATATGATTCGCGAACGTGTCAAATATGACTATAAAGAATAATAATCATTAAAATCATCAATAAAACCCTCTAAGTTCATATTATAAACCTATTGAATGACTATATAATGAAATTTAAATCAGTAGGATTGAGAAATGAAAACAGGTGGTGTGTCTTTTCATGTCTCGTACCAACACGAAGATTACGAAGGCACCAAAAAGAGACTACAGTAATATTCTCTAATCATACAAAATATCCAATTGTTTAGTCACTAGCATAATCAACCTATAATGTCCCCACTGCTGCGATACAGGCCTTTCTCTGTGAGAGGGAGTGGGCCGTAATCCACCATGTGGGCCCAGTGCGGGTTGGCAGATGTCTTCGAATATTTGATTCTAGGACATGCCGGTTTCCCCACGACGTTTTTCTTCATCGTTTTTAAGAGCAGCGGTGATGAAATAATTTACACAGAGTAAAGCGCCTGTCCGGGTACAAACCTACGACCTACAACTCGTAAGTCGCGGCCGTTTCCACTGGACCACCATTGCTATACCGTTTTGTCACTATTATCTAGTCAAACATTGGTAAAACCCATAGTCCCATTTAGTTTGTTTGAAAATATCACTTTCTTAATTTACATGCTAGGATTTATCTGATAGTTCCTAAATATTCTTATGCATGAGTATCGCTAGTGTTTTCATTTACTATCGTATTGTTGTCTCCACATTGTAAAAGAAAAGTCCATTCAAAATGTTTTATAAATCTAGAATCATTTTCATCTCGCTGCCAGCCCTGTTTCAAGCCTGTTATTAAAATAAAAACGGCAGTACGAGCACCTCTAACTTTCATTTAGGTACCTATTGTTGTTATATTCTTTTATTTTCTGTTTCAACACAGAACATAAATCTGTCCCAAGTTTATTACTTTACTCATTTTTGTTTGAAAGGGTTTTTTGTGGGATTGTAATTAAAGTTAGGTGTACCTTCTCTAATCATATTTATATTGGGAAATGAAACTCACGCTCTAGCGTACGAACAATGACCTCGCGCTCATACATAATCAGCCTACACTCACACCCTCACTCCTTCACCACTCCTTCTCTTCTTCATCACTCCTTCACGAAGATAGGAGGCCTGTGTCCCAGCAGTGGACGTCTTTCGGCTAAAATGCTGATGATGATGATTCTCTGAAAGATACATAAAAAAAACCATGAGAATTTAAGAAAAGTGAGTAGTGTTTTCACGTACCCTTAGCACCTGGTACCTGTGGATTGGCCGTCGGCCCAAGGTAGCAGGTATGCCTCCGACACTCAAAGTACATGCTTACACTACCTACTTCATCCCGTATTTTGCTTATCAGAAATTGAGTACCTAACGTCTGTCGGCCAGTGTACCACGTGAGCTCGACAAATGGATGTGCGAATAGGTAACACTTGTGCGACAAAACTGTAGGTACTGCGACTCACGATAGTTGGAATGCACACTTGTGCGACAAGCAATAATATTAAGTCTTCGACGTCAGAGGCACCCCGAGGTTCGGTTTAGTTAGGTTCCTTTAAACCCTGCAGACAGAAATAGGGGGCCCCGCGAAGCGTCCATTTGTCGATCTCACGTAGTACACCCCCGCCTCTGGGATCTTGCTCTATAAGGTTGACTGGTAGAAAATGCCTCAGGCATTAAATCCGCCTTTGTACAGATTTTTTTTTTCCTTGTACGTAAAATTGTAATAATTAATATGCATGTGCCATAATTTTGCTAATAGCGTTATAATGTCATTGTGATTTACTACATAATTATGTTTTAGACAGATAGAGAATTAGTTTTCAATGCAATAGAGCGATACAAACAGCTCGTGAAACGATGGAGATTTTGAAATACCAATTTCGGTGTCGTGTGATCTCCCGTTTTGGCGATTTGAACTAGGTCGGTCAGATCGCGAGATCTGACAGCTCCAGACTTCTTTGGGGCGTTTTGAAATCTCGCTTTTACCACAACAAACCACAATAATTCCCGGAACATCATCTTTTAGTCATCCTGCTAATATAAACGCTAAAGTTTGTGAGGATGGATGTTTGTTAGGTAGGTACTTACTCTTTCACGCAAAAACTATTGCACGGATTTTGATGAGACATGTAATATAGCTTATACATCAGGATAACACATATGATACTTTTTATCCCGATATTCCCACGGGATCGACACGTAGACGGCTGAAACCACGAGGCGCTGCTAGTCTAAAATAATAATTCCCCTTATCAACTACAAAATCCATTGGTTACGATTGTTTCGAAGCTGATGCTGAAAACGGCTCTTGTTTATTATCTAAACAAAGTATGAATAGATTCTAAAATCATAATACGATTATAATTCCGATGAGTTTTGACTACCTATAATAATATTATTACAATACACCAAAATGTGGTTTAGGTACGTATCTACCTCCCTTACTCTTACAGACATCTATCATTAACTATACCTCTATCTCACTCACTCCCGATAATATGGCTGACAAGTTGTGCCTATTCCCTGTGGCGTTCACTAAGACCACAAAACCGCACTTTCGCGCTGTACATAATTTAGTAGGTCTGATATAACATTACTTTCAATCTTCAATCCTGTGTAGTGTGTGAACAGGGCCGATGGTGAAATAGAAACACTTTACTTACGGACTGTTGTTATTTAGATAAACTACTCGTTATTCGTAAGTTTTTGCATAGTAATATTGGCAGAACTTTTATTGAAGATTGGTGGAAAATAATGATTCGATTTTACATTTAAAAAGTGAGAAACGGGGAAGGAATTGTTAGGAAAGAAAGAAAAATTCATTTATTGGCATTACCTATAGCAAAATAAATACACCTTAAAACTATAAAAACAGAAAACTGACACCCTATGGATCGAGTTCATAACATAACAATACACTTGAAGACAGGCATAGCCGATATTGGCGATAAGACTGCAAGGCTGAAATGGGGGTATATTCCCAGTCGCCCCCACATGGATTGCCACCAGTATTGGGCGGGCCACATCTACAAGATGCATCCGGACTGATGGGCCAAGGTCGTCACGTCACGCAGTAAGTGCCTAAAGACGGGCGTCGTCACCGAAGCAGGCTTATGATACGCTGGCGCCACGACCAAGACTCGTTTTTGACTGATTGGCCAGAAATGGCAGCGAACAAAGACGATTGGAAAAGTATAGGTGAGACCTTTACCCCAGAATAAAATAAAACAAAATTAATTTGATGTGTTAAAATAGCCATTTTATACTATAAAACTGTCAAAGAATGACTGTTGTGATTTGAATATACGGCCAATTTAAGTTGGTAGCCATTTTGCTTAACAATGAATTTCTCTGACTGTATGTATAGGTATTAATGTGCACTGCTGAACATAAGCCTTTCTCACCGCCATAATCTTTAGGCTTCGCAGAGGGATTAATAAATTAGTCAAAATGTGTGAGAAGAGCACTATGTTCAGCTTTAGGTATAACTTTATACAAGCAACTCCTGTAACCGAGCGTTATGTGATACATTATAATCAGCCTATAATGTTCCCTCTGCTGGGACACAGGCCTCTTCTCTGTGAGAGCGAGTGGGCCGTATCCCGCCACGCGGGCCCTGGGCGGGTTGCTAGATGGCACACGTATTTTCAAATTTTTGGTTCTAGGACATGCCTGTTTCCTGACGATGTCTCCTTCACCGTTTTGAGAGCATGTTAGACGCGATACAGGGCTTAGCTTAAAACATGATAGTGTCACGCAGGTACCAATATTTTGTAACAGTATTGTTATTATTATTATTCGAGTCATGGCAATTTATAAAAAAAATATGTAAAGTGTACTAGGTTAAGGTTTCTATGGGTCTATGCCACCCGAAATAAAGTTGTTATTATTATTATTGTGATTTAAAAGAGAGATCCATGGAGTTTCCTGCCCGTTCTTCCGTCCCATACGAGGATTTAGAATGGGCAAGTTCATCTTTCTGACTGACCGACCTCTTCACAATTCAAAAGTGCCTGTAATAAAAATTATTATTATTTATTTGAAATAAGTTGAAGTGACAGAGCGCTCTACAAGCTTGATTTGATGCTACAAACCCGAATTTCTGAAATATTATGTGTCATATTTAGACAATCTCACAAACTCAAAGTATACTGGTACAAACCACATGTGCCCGATGGGATTTAGCCACAAGCCCCTCCAGCACACGTTTCAAACTTAAAAAAATGATGAAACCACACTATCAATTGTTTCTTCTATGACGCAAGAATCTCCTCGAGTTTCAATACTTCAGCTCCCAACCCTGCTGACTAGCTAATCTTTTAACAGCGGCTGGAGCTATTCTCGGGCATAGTCGGGGCTACAAGTTATTGATTCTAACTCTTGCAAAGGCATCTCTTTTGTAACAACAACATAAACTTCGATATTTCTTCCACAATATCTTCACGTCTTGTTTCGTTTCGTAAGAGAGAAAGATGAAATCTATCCTACAATAATCCTACTTCATACTAATACTAATATTATAAATGCGAAAGTTTGTACGGATGGATGGATGGATGTTTGTTACTCTTTCACGCAAAAACTACTGCACGGGTTTAGATGAAATTTTTCACACAGATAGTTTATAACCAGGATTAACACATAAGATACCTACTTTTTATCCCGACATTCCCACGGGATCGAAACATATGCGGGTGAAACCGCGGGGCGCTGCTAGAAATATAATAAAGCTGAAGAGTTTTTTTTTGGTTGAACGCGCTTGTCTTTGGAACGAGTATACTTGTCAGATTTCAAAAAATATTTTTGCATTTGATAGCCCCAAAATCTAAACAAGGTTATTTATTATAACATCACGCTACGACCCTAATGAGCCGAGCCGAAAGAAAAAAAAACATAAAGAATTAACGCTAAGCGAAAGCGAAGTGACAGCATGGACGGGACGGACAGCGATGCGATGCGACGAGGCCTAGGGAATCTTATAAAAATGTGTAGTAAATGTGTGTATTTTACGACTTCCGCGCGAATGAAGTCTCGGGCAGAAACTAGTATAAAATAACTCCCAAAAAAAGGTTCTAAGTCTTAAGTAAATTAAAAAGGTAGATCTAGGTTCTTGGCTTACCTGAGTTGTTCATTCTACGAATGCATTAAAAGAATGAAAAATGTTCTGTAATAAATTAGTTGAAAGAGATAAAACAAATGTAGCCTACTTGTTTTTTTAATTCCAGCTCTCTTCTTTCGAAACAGACCAATCAAAATAAAAGGTTGTAAAGTATGTACGATGAAAGAAATGTTCAGTTTTAAATACTTGCGAACATTCTCACAATCCTATAAAATCAAAAGGCTTTTGACCTCTTCTAATAATACCTACCTACTCGAAAGGACGGATGTTTTTAACGTCGCCCTCAAAATTAACGCTAAAGTTAAAACATTGCCGAAATCACGCTTGGCAGAGAGATAGATTAGAGAGAGGGTGGTCTCATCAGCAGAAAGGAGAACTTTGACCATGGCCTTTTTTGTTGACCAAGGAATCAGCATTGTCTTACAACATGGCAATGTTGCCAGTCTTTCGGGCACTTTTCCTGTTGACAGCGATGTGGACGAATTGTTTGATGTCCTATGATTTTTTTCCATCTTTTTTGCTGGAAGAGATTTCTTATGAAATAAGCATCGCCAAATACATGTAGGTACATTATAATTAATATTATTTTAAGTCTGTTATGTTGAAATTTGACACGAATACTTATCTAAGTAAGTAACAAGTTATTAACTAAAATACTAGAAAGCACTTTATAACACTTTATAATATGTTAATGTTACAGAATAAAGACATCTATCCACCTACTCTGGTACCGTACCTTACTCCCACCAGTATTTACAAGCGAAATAATACTAATAAAAATCCCAATAAATTGTTTCTAATTTTAACGACAGCCACAATCTCAACAACAGAGTATTATATTTATCCGTAAAAGTATTATAATACTTTCCGTAAAATTCTGCGAAAAACACCCTCAAAAGGTTTCCTCAAATATCCATGTAACAATAAGAAACGATGACCTTTTCATGAGAACGCTTTTTAGGGTTCCGCTTCTTGAAATGTTGGGTTAAAAATAAATCAGAAAGTGTTTGTGAAAATGTATAGGGTTAATGCCTTTAGAATGGCGTGAGAAAAGGAAGAAGTGAAAAGGAATAATATCTAGAATTTTCTATTCTGCGATAAGCTGCTTTATGTAAAGGTCGAACGTCATGACTTCATTACACTTATTCATATATCCAGTAAAAATATTTTCCAGAAAGTAACACACTGGTAAATCCATTAGGCATTAGGTACTTCTTCAGGTAATGTGTAAAACAAATCACTTCATATTCGCTGAGAATGTTACCAATTCTTACGAGCAAAATAGTCCTAAGAAATATCAAAAGTAAAACAGCTGTTTTAAAAAGCAGCATTACTATATTAATAATAAAGCTGAAGAGTTTGTTTTTTGTTTGTTTGAAAGCGCTCTCTCTCTCTGTCTCTGGAAATAAAAGGTCGGATTTAAAAAAAAAATTTTGAGGAAGGATATATACTTTTTAACATTACGCTACCCTTCGAAGCCGACTATAAATAAAAAAAAACAAGTCGAAAGAACGCTAAGTCATCCGAAGTCATAGTGATGCGATGCGAAGGGGTGAGTCAGGGGAGCAATAAATTTCGCCCGGACAAAGTAGTGGCTCGGGCAAAGTATAAGCACGGTAATATTATCTATTACCGTAGTATAAGCTAGTGTACCTGCTTATAAAATTTTAGTGCACTCAAAAAAATCATAATATTTACAGTATTCATGAAAAATAAACACCATGATCTAAAAACTCCCCGAACCCTCCAGAAAGAATTCCTTTCCGCTTGACCGAATTTTTAATAACGAAATCACTGAATCAGCTCCTTGGAAAAGTCCGAGCGAATATTGCAGACAAGACATTGTTGGCAAAGTTTTTTGTAAGACTTTGAGGGTATATTACACGTCACACAATGTAGACTCTGAAGTACTGTCGACAGTTCCGATTGACTACTTTCAACCTTATAACTTAAGCTTAGGGGTGAAAATGGTTAGCCGCCAACTTTGTCGAGTACACTCGACCATTGACGCCTCATTCGATATTACGAGTATGTATGAATATGATATTGTCAAAGTTTTAAGGATGATGGACCAAGTGATTAATGTTTTTCACAAAAGAATAAGTCATGGGATTTCTTTTTAGGAGTTTAGATGAAATCGGTTAAATGAAATTATGAGTTTGTTGTATTTACATACATACATATATAAACTCGGGCGTTGTTCCCATCATCTGGAATTTCTCAGTAGCATTAGGAGATTCGTGTCCGGCAATAGGCTGGCCCTATTACATAAGATTTAAAGATAACGGACGAAATGTGGGTACACCTCTGCCGGACTCTTCGGGGATTACAAGCATGATTGATGAAAGAAAAATAAGTTTAGTTGTCACAGAAACACGTACTTACATACAAAAACAAAATTAATTCTAATAATAACCAAAAAATAAAATCAAAATATATCTATAATCACGAGCACAAAGCAGAAATAATCGACGGCTGCACGTCATGACTGTGACAGGAAGGCATCCACTCAGCATGATGCTGTGCTATAGGGGACCCTCAGCACAGCGCTGATTTTCAGTGGTCCAAGTCCAGGTTAGATCAAACGATTCGTACTATTATAGGTAACAAAATAAAATTAAACAAACAGTACTTATAATATAAAGCAACTGCATAAACAACCAATGATGTGAATAAATATTATTAAATAATATAAAATTTAATTAATCCGCAGGCATCACCGTGCGTTCATAAATATATAAGTACCCACCAAATTATGTACGTACCTACTAGTAAAGCAGAAACCAATGAAAATCACAGCGAAGCAAACGTTAATATTTTCGTACTTAATACCTCAGACGGCTCTAAAGACTAACGAATCTCCTGCGGAAGAAATCGTCGAAATGAGGTCAAATATTGAGGAAAAATATCTTAATGAAAATCGATACGACTCTCTCAGCGTTATTTGTGTCCTTATTATTTCTCTGAATAAGTTATTGTCGTAAACTGAGACTACGGAGTTCTGAAATAATCCCTCAGGAATACTCATTACTGTAATGTTGTTATAGAAGATATCTAACATAATATTATCGTCACGCCTGGAATCCCCGAAGGATTAGGCAGAAGTGCAACCTATTGTACACCCACATTACGACAGTTATTGCGCTGCGTGTCGCGGGTTCGATTCCCGCACGGAACAAATATTTGTATGGCCTACAAGTAGTTGTTTCGGGTCTGGCTGTTTGTGTATGTGAGTTTAAATGTCTGTGAAGGCACCCACGATACAGGAAGTAATTCCTAGTGTGGGGCAACGTTTTCAAAAAAAAGAAAAGAAAGAAAGAAAAGTTATGTATCTTTAAGTCCTATGTAAAAAAGGGTGAGCCCTTTGCCATCAATCGGGCACAACCCCAGACTTCGAGCTGCTCCTGAGAAATTCCTAATGGGAAAACGCAATAATAACACTTTGCCCGCCCTGGGAATCGAACCCAGGACCTCATGCTCATTAGTAGCGCTGGCAGCACTCGAGCACACACAACGAGGCAGTTTCCAAGGACTAGAATTCGAATTTTCTGCTAAAAGATTTATCTTTTTGTTTAATTACGTGTAACTCTTATTAAATGTCTTCAAAGAGAAGGTACAGATGTTGTAGACGTCCCAATTTTACGCTCAATCTATGGGGCAATTAATTAAGCGAATGGCCCAAATCGTTTACTGTATGGGGTGGATGTAGACACTTTTGTACAGACATCCCCATCTACCTCTCCATCTGCCTCGTTGGTCGCAAGCTCTACTGCTGAGCACGAGGTCCTGGGTTCAATTCCCAGGTCGGGCAGTGTTAATGGCAATAGGCTCGCTCCTATTACATGGACTTAAACATAAATGGCGAAATGGGGGTGTACTAAGGTACACCTCAGCCTAACGCTGCGGGGATTACAGTCGTGATGTTATGTTAATACATAATTATGTTATCCCCATCGATTAGAGACTAAATCGATTCATCTTTACTGACTTATTCTTTCTTAACAACCTACTACGTTTCAAGGTGTATCATCATCATCATCATTTCAGCCGAAAGACGTCCACAAGGTCTTCGGTCCACCTTGTGGGAGGCCTTCCAACGCTACGTCTTCCGGTACGCGGTCGCCACTCCAGAACCTTTCGGCCATCTGTTCTGCGAGCAATGTGCCCGGCCCACTGCCACTCAAGTTGTATAGTTGGCTTCAGTAATATGTTATTTATTTTCAAGCATTTCCAACTCGTTTCAATGTTTTCTATTGTATTATTTTTCAATACGACATTGTTCACAGGTTTTCATGAATAAAATTTTCTATTCAACATTCCCCTAACGCATATTTCCATTGATATTTGAGTAACCCTGAACGCAAATCAAATAAAAATTCATAACGCCAATACGGAACCCATTTCTTCGACCCACGCAGCTCTTTATTCTCTTTTATTACACATAAGTACGTCATGCCCTATACCAAAGTACCTACATTAATACCCTTAAAAGGTACTATTTAGGTCAAATACCATTCGTATACATCCGGTCTGCGCCATTCATAACCCGGAATGGCAAATCATTGACAGTGGAAAGCACTTTTACTTGTTTCACCCCTTTGTATAGTTGACCTCGATATTGCTTTTCCACCTTAGGGGCTGTGTATTTTAAAAGTTGGTAACGTCACAAATGAATAGCTGTTTTGATCAATTAATGAAATTAAATTGTTTATTCTGTAATATAGGATATCGGAAACACCTATGAATAAAACTAAATGAAATTATAAAAAATCGCTGTGTTGTAACAGTTTTTGGTGTAACAAAAGCATTTAGAAGTTAAACAGTTAAAATATTAGTTAGTTATTGCCATTTTTATTAATCAATGTTTTAGTATTTCATAGAGCGATCCTAACTAATATTATAAATGCAATAGTGAGTTGGTTTGTTAGGATTAATGGGTGAACGGATTTGGATGAAATTTGGGTCACGGTAAACCATGATAGGTCATGGTTTACGCATGAACCAAATTTCACCCGAATCTACCACGTACATAACGTACCACCGAGATAAAAAGTATCTTTATCTAAAGTTTATCTAAAGCATCCTTCCCAAAAGCAAAAGTAAGTATTTGATAACTTCATTTAGTAATATTAATTAATTTAACAAAACAACAAAGAAATCGACAGCTTTTTGCGAAGTTACCAACTTCCTCTTATAGTCTTCCACCTTCACTTACTTGGTCTGTTTGTGTATGTGACAGTTTTATAGTTTCAACCTTAGTGAAGTTTTAATTTATAATATTGCCATACAACGCGGCATTGTCGCCAGTCTCTGGGGTACATTACCAGTTGACAGCGATGCGGAGGAATATTTCGACTCAATATTTTAGTTTGTTAATAGTTTGTCTCACCGAGAAGAGGCCTGTGTCCTTCCTGGCAGTCAGTCGGACGCGGAACATTATAGGCCGATTATGTTAGGGCACCTTCAAATTTGCCGCAAAGTGCCGCGCGGCGGCAGCGCGGCTGCAGCGCTGCCGCCGCGCTGCGGCCGCGCATCATTACACCGATCGACTAGTGACGATGCGCACGTAGTTTTTTGTTCAATCAGGTTGAACAATTTATCGATGGGGTTGAGATTCGTCCAGCGATATGGGATTCGAAGTCGGACAAGTACAGTAATAAAATTGAAAAGAAAAAGGCTTGGGAAGAAATATGCAATATATTTATTGAGAACTTCACAAACAAGACTCCAAGTGAAAAAAATGAAGCATGTAAGTAGGTATACTCGTATTGTTAATACGACTACTTAATTTTTATAATTATTTTCATTGTTTGCCATGAAAATTCTCCTTCTGGGCTAACGAAATAATCAGCTAACGTATCACGTACAGTCGAAACACTTAATTGTGTGTGATTATTGTCATTTCGTTGCATATTTTGTAAATCGTATCTCAGCGCTGTCGGTTTGGAGATGGATGACTTCCAATCTGTCTTCCTAAGGAAATTATGTAACACACAACACGCACGAATGATATCTTCAGCAAAGGGTACTTGTACATTTATCGGACGATGAAGAATTCTCAAACACTAACAGCAGTGTTTCATCGTCAGAGTCAAAGTTAATGAAAAAAAAATTTTTTGATATAGAATACCAAAAAAACGCAAAATTTATAATTATGATCCACATGTGTAATGCTGCGTTAGTTTACAAAGTTACCCAAGAAAAGTTTAAAAGCACAACCAATATGACAAACATGAAACCTAAAAAAATCATATCATTTTTGACAACAATTTACTGGAAATTGTTGTCAAAAGTGATAAAGGAATTACTAGGTCGAGAGTAGACTTACGAACGACCCAAGGTTGCACAGGTAGAAATAAAACCGAGACAATAAATATATTGTGTTGATATTTTTTCGCTCCATTTTGTGGTGAAATGGGGAAAGGTTATCGTTAGGGGACCCCGGAATTTAGGAGTGCCTTGTAACGACGGTGATGGGCTGATATTGGGCGGAGAAATGTTTTTATTGGATGGGAAAGCATGATAATTTATTGGTGATTTTTGGTGTTGTGACTGAAAATAACACGAAGGGTCTCGTGGCTAAGTAATAACAGCTGCACGGGACGATCAAAGGTTAAGCTACGCTTGCCAAGGTCGATCCGTGGGCCATTAGATCTTTGACAGTCGCGAGGGTTAACCGTTAGTTAGAAATCCAAGTCTGATAACCAGTCTTACCTAGGGGTATCGTGTTACCAAGTATGAACCTAACTAGGTTGTAGAGGTCAAATTTTTTGTTGCTCGATATAAAATAATGGTATTCAGGTGCATCCGGTTAGACTAGAGGCTGCCGCCAAAATAGTTGGAAAAAGGCTAGGCAGATCATATTTAGGGCAATTAGTTTGCTCTTAAGGTGGTCCTCGTAGGTCAAGACAAATTGCTTTGGTTTTTTGTAACTAGATTAACCTATCAAACCTCGACTAATGAGACAATTATTTACCTACTGATTGTGGGACTCTCTTGGGAGTCTACGGGTCTCAATCGCTAAGTCTCTGCTGAATTGATTCCAATAAACTAACTGTTCATGACTAAACTACAAACAGCATTCACCCATACCTGAAATGGTATTTGAACCTTTGAACTCCTGCCCTTTCAAACGCTCCAATGACTCAACTTTAAATCATTATTTTAATACTCGTAGATCAAGATAACTGCGCTTTTCCTGCTAATCAAGCAAGGTTTTTATTTCATGTTTCCACACTTTGGCGAAGCCAATTGCCGGCAGTTCGTCGAAGGTCTTGTAGGCAATGTTTTTGCAACAAATTAAACTTGCAAATCGCCCTTGCGATGCCGAATTTGTGTCTCTCGGAAAATTTTAGAACCCTATTTATTTATGGATGTCGCTTAGCCGGATATGCAGGGTCGTCTATCTCGAAAGGGTTGGTGTCATTCGTTTAGGGTAGTGTGTCACGGACATTCATCTAATCAGGGTTTTGCAGGGCTTGTTATTTTGAAAATGGGTGTGGACTGTGGATCAGATTCCCAGGTCGTTTTGTGATTTAAACGGACAATTTCGGCATTTCTGACGTGTATTCCAAGATTTATGAACTAAACGATGCAAAAGGAGTATGTAAGGATCATAGCAGGTGGCGTTCTATAGTTTTTGTATACTCATGGGAGGAAGGTGTCAGATTACGTATATATTTTGTTGTCTTTGCCACACATAGCAGCTCAATTTATTGTTGCAATCTCTGCCTATCTTGTGTGACTCAAAATGTAAAAGACTGATGGCTAATTATGGAGAGGATGTAACAGTTTTTTATTGGTCTGATTTTTAGTGGTAATGGCCGCAGCTTACGAGTTGTCTTAGACCTACAACTAGTAGTATTTCCAAGTCTGATATAAAAACCTACTGAAAAAAAAGTCTCACACACCGCGAAAAGATATCATCAACATAATGACACGAGATACGACTCATCCTGCACGACATATCTCATCTCACAGCGAGTGGCAAAGCCATTAATAACGTACCTTAAGAGATTATATGTATAATGAATGTTTCTCGTTTCTTGCAGAGCGGTGGCGTGATGTTCTCTCCCTTGGGACGTCTGCGAGTGGCGCAGGCTGTCAGAAAACAGGTGAATATTAATCAGTTACTGTGGGATTAATTAGGAAAGATGCTCTGATAAACAAAAGGAGAAATGACCTGTCATTAGGTGGGAATGAAATGACGTTGATGTGATCATTAGAGAAATTATAAGGAACAGGAAATGAAAGAAAATTTGAAGATGAAATATATGCTATTTCATCTTCAAATTTTCTTTCATTTCATTGAATTTAGTAGGTTGTATTCGTATGTCTTTGTTATTGATTTGTGTCTATATACGGTGTCAAGGACATCGTCGCGGAAACAGTTACCATGCATTCAGCACATGATTCTAGGCCGCTCAAGGAAGAAAATTTACAATGGTTATTAAAAAAAAATAGATACAAACGTGCAATATCTACGCAGTCAAATAAATCGACAAAAAATTTGAATGCTGGTGGGAATCATGACGTATTAATTTCATGGCAAAAGTTTGCGCGTCCATTGCTTCACCCTATAAAGGTATAAAAATTGGTACATGTATTGCAAAGACGAGATAATGATAGTTACCAAAAAGATGGATACCAAAAGACCCTGTCATCACAGCACACTCGATGTCATCTCCGCAAATAATGGTAAATACTTCAACTGGTTGACTTTAAGCATAGTTCGTCTACTTCCAGATGAGCCAGCTGCCAGTCCTGGGCACGGAGGCTGCTCCTCTGCAGGCTCCACTGTGCTACCAGCTGCTATGTGCCCCCCCTCTCGCCCCGATGCAGCCGTGTGCGCCTTGTGAAATGCCGCCTCCACCATACGCTGTGTATCCGATGCCGTATGATAGTAAGTACTGCTTAAACTTATTGTTCTAGTAGCTACATTATGGTCTACTTCACGACGATCAGCACCTTGGAGTGACTTAGATGTAAATGTGTGTTGCTAGGTTGCAACCAGAGGGCCAATTCCAGTAATTAAAAACGTTCAAAATCTAGATCTAGACAATAAAATAATCATTTTTTGACATATAAGATTAATACTAACGCGAACGTCCCTAAAAATACGGGAATTAGGTACCCCGAGTGATCGCGGTCACTCAACGACATCGTGACATATTTTGGCTGGGTGCGCTCTGGTTTGTACCCCTAAAGGATGTGTCATATATAAAATCAAAGATAATTTTACACTTTGAAAAATTTCATCTTTTACGATTTACGGGAAAAAAGTATCCTAAACAATGCCGCTTAAGACAGTTGAATAAGTAAGCAAATGCTTCTGCGGAAACTTCTAAAAAAATATTTATTTACAGCGAAATATGTACACATTATTTATAAACATGAAATAATAGTCCTATACTAATATAATTTGCACATGTATAAAAAGGAAGGGGAAAGGTATCATAGGGCATCAAAAATCTACTTCTTCTTTACTAATCTTTATAATTTTTATTCTCTCCAGCCACCCCAGCGATCTACGGGCCTCCAGCTCAGTACACCCTGGTACCGGCCCCATACAGCACCCCATGCTGTGAGCCCTCGTGCTGCGCCCCCCTGGACAAGCAGCCCCGAGTGCCGCCGCCCCCGCTGCACCCCGCGTTCATCTACTAAACTCACTCCCTGAAGAAATATATTGAAGGCATTGAATAACATCTGACGTTGAAGGTACTGATGCTGGTATAAAAAATAGTATTATCCAATACTATCTTTTCCTATCCAGGAAGAAGGTATAATTGTTAAAAATGTAAAAAGCAACACAGAAAATATATAGCAATATGTATATAAAGACAATAGAAATACAAAAGTTACTCATAGAACACAAGGGTGATTAAACCAATTAAGGAACTGACTAAATATTGGAACAATTTGGCAATAAATGAGAACAACGAAATAATCAAATTACAAAGATATAAGAAATAACAGATGCTAGAAGTTGACGAAACACCAGTTTGATAGAAAAGTCAAATCTAAAAATACTGCAAGATATGAAATCTTTGCAAGATAAGGTAACAATGGTGATGCATCTTGTTTTAACGATAAACGTAGTTTGTATTTATCAAAATAATAATACCTATAATATCTTTACCTCTCTTTCCACTATCAAATCTATAATCCAAATTTTTAACAGATATTTTAATAGTAGTTCCGATGTCAATGTCTTTAATATATTTCTCCATCCATAATCATTCGCGAAGAAGGTTTATTTACTAATTATATTCAGCTTCTTCGATGTATTCCATCTTGATTGCTCAAGTCTTCCAATCCAGTTCATGCTCACCCATCTTCAATACATTACTCCTCTATAAAGAAACTATTTGTGAGAGATTGTCTGTGACTAATCAATGGACGTCGATCAGAGAGATGGTCAAGTGTTCAAGTTAACTCTGGGTTTATTTCAATTTCTCTGAATGTCTGGTCGCTTTTATTTATTAGACTTAAGATATTTAGCTTCAAACTGGTATATTTAAGAAACCGTGGATTCGTGCTATCGTTATTATTATAGTGAATCTTATTGGTGTATCAAATTGCTGTTTAAATATAAACCATTTGTCGTTTTCGTGGCGTGTCTTGCAATGTTATATTAAATAATTATATCATCCACATACAACAATCTACTTTGCATGTAATTGTAAATATCTATTTATGATACGAAGTATCTGTGCATGGAATCTGAATTATATAATGAAACCAAAATGTTAAATTATTTATAAGATCCACCAAAACAAACAGTTATTTTGTGGTGTTCTGGTGAAAAGCCCAGGCAAGATCAATTTGATACATCTGTAGGTATATTCTCATTATTAGTGTTAAAATATCAAAACGAACTTAGATGCGGATATCTCTATCTTAAAAGTAATTATATTGTGGTTGTCCAAACTTCTTAAATATGGTATATTAAACTCGTCAAATTGACAATCGTCTTTTGAAACGAATAAAGTAATTCAACTATCTAGTGTTTCGTATCCGCATCCAAGTCAAGTATTTTAACACTTTGTTTAATAATACAAGAAATGTGCATTATGAGCACAACGAATTAAGCACAAATCTATTAGTTGCTAGGTTTAGATGACGTTACCTCTGATAAAAGACAGATTTGTTATTGCTTGTTATCCTTGAAAAGGATTTTTGTTTATCCTTAGAGTAAGTTGTTTTTTGAAACCCCAATGATGGTGCATAGGCGTCTTGGAACTGGAAATCGGAATAAAGATTTTGATAGAATAATCAGTACTTGAATAAGTGGATATTGGTGTAAGAGAGATATATCGTAATTGCTTGTATGAGCTATAGAAGAAGAGATAGTTAGCGAAGTATTTAGAGATCTTTGGCGATTGGCTGCTTGCCTACTTGAGGGACCTAGTTTGAAGATAATAATAGTACTTTTAGAGTCAGATTTTAGTTTCATTCCCAAGACGCCTATGACCTTCATGATCTAGAACAGAGAAAACAAAAAATATTTTTTAATATTATTTAGTTTTTACATGTTGCTGTTGAAATAAACTGGGGTCCAAGATGTGATAAGGAAATGTGGAATTCAAAGTTGGATTTAAAATTTTGAAAGTCACATTTCTAAACCCGTTATTGTTATGTTGGAAATAAGAGTAAACTCAGTTTTTATGCACACATTAAACTTGCTATCTTGTGACATGTTTGGGTAAGATAAACAAACCGAAATAGATGAACAGAGAAAATAAAAAGAAGAATTCTAAGATGTTATTGTAAAAATAAATGCAAATACTAAACCTAATGCGAACATCATCGGTAAATTCTTACTTGAACATGTTAATAAAGCAATCACTAATAAAAATTGTTTTTTAAATGTTATTGTTCGAACAGCACTCTGTTCTCCACAAAGTGATTAACAATAGACTTATAACGAACCCATAAAGCAATGAAATCGTCAAATATGTGATACGGAATAATTTGAGAAATTATAGCAATAGTTTTATTTAGAAACATTAGAAGTAGATTCTTTCAAACCTTCATATTCTCATGACCCGTTGCATCGTCGTAATTGACATAAATATTGAAGAATTTAAATACTTTAAAGATAAGGTCTTTTGCACATGTGATAATTTCAGTGTCACGCGAGTTATTAGTCTTGTCGTGAATGTACTTCGAGTGTGTGGCTTACCTTACTAAACTAGAATTCTTTCTGATGCAATTGGGTTTTCATATAGTACCAGAATAATAGGACCAAACAATGATTCCCTTGAAATCAGAAATGTGCAATAATCTTCTCGTCTGTCTAGACTAGTATATCACAAATCTCTATACGTAAAAATTGTTGTACTAATATTAATCATTTTGATATTATATTCTATCACTTTTTATGGCTGCTAGTTGTGTGATGCTGCGGTGAATGAATTTGCAGCTTCTTTTTATTTTGCTTCTCCATTTTCATCTTTCTCAAACTTCATTTGTTTCTTATAATTAGATCTTTCGATGATCTCACCGGTTAGAAATATAATCACGTTCCCTTAATTTTATACCCTTTGAGTAAGTAGAATCTGTTTTATTGGCAAGCTATTCCTCATTCTCTTTTGATATCTTAAGGATACTAACTGCTTTTTGCTAAAAACTTTTGCTACAACTTTTCTATTAGCAAGTTCATTCACCATTGCACTGTCGATGTGGTCTTCTGCCTTTAGTCTTAAGGCTTTCGTCTCAATTACTATTGTACATCATAATTATACGATTAGTGTTACTGGAAATGCTGTCAATTTATCGTCTTGGATTTTTACAATATATGTATATGTTAAGTATAGTACTTAATGCGATGCTTCGCTCAATATATCATTTGTATCTTCGTGTGCTTGTAACTTGAGTTCCTTGACTTTGTGTTACCTCAGAACTAGAGTTTATATCTAATCTATTGTCGTGTCATAATCTATATATCACATTGGTTCACGTGGTGGAGTATTTGCTTTAATCTTTGAAGAAAGTGTCGTATTAGTGGGTGGTAAAAGGGTGTGGAGATGGAGAAGTGTGGAAGATGAGTACTAAAAGAAGGCAGCGTTAGAATATGAGAAGTCAAAAATCAGACACGCTATCTGACGGGTCTCAA
The DNA here is from genome assembly GCA_949629185.1 of Apamea crenata. NCBI lineage: Eukaryota > Metazoa > Arthropoda > Insecta > Lepidoptera > Noctuidae > Apamea > Apamea crenata. The sequence continues at coordinate 898,870 of OX451377.1, forward strand.
GCGGCAGTATGTGGGCATGGTTCCCAATTTCTTCAAGGATCAAAGCTAATGATTAATTATCGCGTGAATCAGAATAGCACTCATCGTATATATTTCGATGTTGCACTATCGATGTTTTGAGTACAAGGAATCTATATCCAAGGTAAACTTAAGGTCTATCTTTATCACTTTCATTGCTTTTACAGTTTTTGGCGTAAATGCATATACATAAATCAGTACAACTGCATTAACTACATACTTTTTCTGAGAAATTATGTCACGAGTGACATCATCTTTGAATGTTAAAGTTGTTCGTTTATCTTTTTCATCTACTTTCCTTTTAATTTAATCCTTGTATTTCATTCCCGAATTGAAAATAATAATGATAACCTGTTTTAACGCAGCTGTTACGATTTCAAGAGGATGTTATAAATAGAGGAAACAAATTTGAAAATCTGTTTAATAACAACCATTTTAGAGAGTTGTCGGGTGAAAACAAGCTAGCTGTTTTGTATGTATTTACGCCAAAAACGATCACTACGAACATAACGTGGCCTAGATACATACTGCCTAACATATCGGATAACGAATCACTACGCTAAAGTTAGTTATTTTTGTTATAAATGTATATAATCTCTCGCTAGGTGGTTGTAGTTGTGTGGACGAATGTAATTTAGACAATATTAATGTAATTATAGTTAGGAAGATTAATGTGTATTTATTGAGATTGTCACTTATCTTAGGGTCGGCTTAGTATTGTAAATTGTTTTTAATAGGACTGGCTTTAGTTCGAAGCTTTTATTTTATCTAAAGAATGTAAACAATAATGTTTGATAATTTGATGAAAACGATATGAATGTTGAAAACAGTTATTTTAAAGGAGTTATTACAAAAAATCTGAAACAATTACAACACTTTGAAGATATCAACGTTATTTGAGACAAAGCGATCATCTCACGAAAGGCTAATTATCTCTAAGATTTCTCTTCATTAAATTAGATCTTCATCCTTGCAAGTAAGCATGAACCTGATTATATTACATATTCATGCAGTTCAGGTTCTTCATCTATTTTAGCTAAAGGTTTTGCGAGGAAATTTAATTGAAAGCACTAAAGCCAGTTCTTTAAAAGACTTATCTATCGCCATTTGTGAACCGTAGTTATAATTAACTTTAGTGGGAAAGCTGTCAATAGCAGTAGTGACACTCACTGTATCACTGTCGGTATTTTTATCATCATTCTGATTATCTACTAGTTCGATTTTCACTATGATGGTCTTTTTTGGTTCTCTGAGGCTTACATTTTCAGGATTATCTTTTGGTTTAATCTAATTATCTTTATTAAATCCAAAAAAAAGTAACCTCCTTTTGTGAAATATTTCGAAAAAAGTCCTGCTTAGACTGGATCAGCGTGGAATTCCAAGTTTTATAGAAATCGCTCTTTTGGAAGATTCAAAATATTCACAGACGAAATATTTATCAAGAATGCCAATTCCGACATTTTTGTTTTCAGGTTACTGATGAAATAACAAAATTCCAGAGATTTCCAAAGCAAAGATTATCTCCCTATTTCTCTATTCTTGTATATTATTATTTCTTCTTATAATAAAAAGGCTCTGGATCTTTCCTAACCGTGTCCACATCATTGACTCATGACATACAGGGACAAAGACAATACAGTTGATTTCTTTGTAGTTATTTTCGTAGAATGGTCATCATGAGATGTTCATTACGTCCACATATTATTTGCTTTAGCGGGTAGACAGGATTAGTGTTTATGCTAAAATAAGTCTTTAGTTTTGCTCGATTGGGTACATTTTGAGAAACTTTAATAAAAAAAGTTTTAGCTTTGGAATCTTCACCATCATGGACTACTTACTAGTTTTAATTGAGAGAGAAATAGGCCGTAGTAACTATCAAAAGTGAGTAAATGAGTAAGACATGAAAAACGGGTGAGGTAAATTCGAATCTAGTGTTACATGATCTAGTTTTTATAGCAGACTCGTATTCCCATCTCATAATAATAATAATGCTAGTTATTCCAAAACCTACTCAATCGAGCAAAACAAAATCTACTTCTATAGAAAACTCTCGATGTTTACAAAAACTGAAATACACAAAAAAAAAGTATATAAAATAATAATTATTACTATATTAATAAAAAGAAATAATTATAACTTTTCTCAACTCCAGTGTCCGCAGCAAAAAGCTTAATAACTTAAATAATAAGTTACTTCTAGTGGTCGTTTAAGATTGTCCAAAAACAAGGCATCTGTGAACGTTTTGTTGATTTTGTCCAATTTTCGAATTGTATAACGTGCTGTTTGTTTTGTATAGTGGCGTTATGATGGGGAAGATTTAATAAAAATAAGCTTTTCGAAAGAAAATAATCTTTTAATAAGAAATCTTAACAAGAGCGATTGCTCTTAACTCCAGGAGTTAAATATTACTTAAAAGTATTTTTGAATGGAATTCTACGATGCTCATTTATACAAAAATATAAGCAGTTGAAAGAGTTAATTAAAAAAAAAATACAAGAATGACGGCTGACTGAAAAATTGTTGTCAACATTATCGTGAATAACATATTAACATTATTATTAAATAATAGTTATTATTATTTGAATTTAATATTAATAGAAATCTTTGGGACTGAAAAATAATGAAATCGTGGCGTCACTGTCCAAACGAACACATTTTTGATAAAAACCTTTACAAATTTGTAGTCCAACGTTTTTTGTTACGATAGTTTTACCCTTTTTAGAGATACGTATAACGCGGAATAAAAGAATATTATTTGTTGAATATAGAAAATATTTCATAGCAATATTTTTATTGTTAACTACTTTTAAGGTACCCTCTTAAAAGCTATGCGACATAGTAAACGGCTTTTTATATATCGACCAGTGTTTAGTACGTATGGCACATAATATTTATTATATTATTATTAAATTGTGAATTTAGAAAATTATTAAAGTCACTTATCAAGCTGTCTTTATACTGTATGTAGCAGAAATATAATATATAACTATATCTATCCTATTCTATACATGTTAGTATGTGACTCTGTATATTTCCTAATAACTATTAAGCGTGGACAAATTTTAATGTCGTTATTAATTTCTATGTTTAATATCTAATAATAATAGAATATCTTCAATAATAATAATTATTATAAAGTAAGTTACGCGCGCTATCGTGATCATTATTCAATCATTACGCACATAAGTAAAAATAATAATATACGAATTAATTATAAGTAATAATAATAATTACACCATTGTATCATCGAATGTAATTGTTGATTGTTATATTATAATTATTATAATACAATTATTGTCTAGTTATTATGTATGTGATATTGTTATTGGAATAATAGATATTTTAAATGCTAATAAAGTAATTTATCTATTACCCTTCTTGTTGACTTGTGTGTGTAATAGTGTTATTAATTAAGACACTAGTTTTAAGTGAGAATTTTAAAGGTAATTTCAGAAACTGGTCGTATTCGTGGTACTATAATATTAATAATATCAACCCTAATAACTGCTTGATGTGTTCTTGTAGGGATAAACGATACATTTTTGGACATACAGCCTTTTGTCATTGGAAGATTTTATTAACTATTACATTGTAATACTGTTGTTTTAAAACATGAATCATTTTATTCAAAAATCAATCATAATATTAAATGCTAACACTTTTTCAATTGAGTTATTAAATGCTTAATAAAAATTGTACAATATTATTCCAAAATACTATTCACCTCATTATATTATATTAAAATAAATTCATGTTTTAAAACAATTGTTTTACATCCATATAGAGTTACCAATATACGAAAAATATCTGACAATAATAATCCTCATTATTAAATAAAAATACTATTATTATTATTGCCAGAACGTTGTCATTTAAAATAATGCTTGTATGTAAACTTAGTATGATCTCACATGAAAATAATAAATTATAAACGATCTATTTTACAAAAAATATCTTTCCTGGAAACTGTAATAGAGTTTTTCTTTAAAGTAATCTAGAAGCTCTCATATCACTTGCAATCTGCGAATCACTGTGAGAGGGTAGGTCATGAGCCCACATCTATAACATCACAAATAGATTTCAAACTACCAGAGCTTTGTGAAAATTCAACAGACAATTCGAGAAAATCCCACAATGAAAGTATTGTTATGCATTTCCAATTGATTAATTATTTTTTAGAGTATGAAAGCATCTTAAACCCTCTTCAAATAGGTATAAGTGCTCATTTCCTAATGCGTTCTTATTTTGTGTGAACATCTGCGACCAACCGTGTGCCATACGAGACGTCACGCGCTTTTGACGCGAGTTGTTAGATGTAGCCACACCCTTACTAATTATTTACGAGTATACTAAGGCAACCTTGCACCAAAAATCACTTTACGCGTTTAGCGCTAACCACCTTTTAAACATCGTTCTCTCTCTGTCAGGTTCAAATGAGTGACAGAAACAGAACGATGTGTGCTTTTGAGTGCAAGCGCATCTAATTGTACATTTCGTATATAAAAGTCTTCTCAAAGCTATACATACATTTTCAGAACTTGTACTAACCAGTAAAGAACAGATAATGAAAGAAAATCAAAGGTTTTTAATTATAAATGAGTGCTCACGACCCCTTCAATAGAGCTAAGTACAATAATTAATATAATATTGAAGCAATAACGAATAAATTAATTTAAGTCACGTGTAATAAATTTAATTAATGTACAATTTGTTGTTTTCTTTCAAAATCCTAATAGTTTACCCACAACACGTCCTCGATGACGAAATATATTGAGGGTCTAGACAAAGTGACATTCTAACATCGACATAAAAAATTACGATTAACGATGATAAACATAAAAAATTGATGGGACTGTCATAAGCGACCGAAAACATAATCAGCTTATAATGTTCCCACTACTGGGACACAGGCCTCTTGGTGAGAGGGAGTGGGCCGTAATCCACCACGCGGGCCCAGTGCGGATTGGCAGAGCGGATTGGCGACTGGTAATCTACCCAAGAGACTGGCGGCATTGCCACGGGGTACGGCAATGTTTTGCCTCTGGCCAAGATAAAAGCCAGCCCTTGGGTCACGGGAAGTGTCAACTAGTCATTCGGAGATTTCGTTGAGCAAACAATGAGCACTCGGACCCCACGGCTCGAGGGTTGCCACCCTAAACAGTTTGAAAATATAATTACTGATAAGGTTATTATACTTGCGCCGCTTGAGGTATTTCGCGGCCTGTAGGTACCTACTTGGCTTCAATATTTCTTGCTATGCTTCGTATGCATTAATCACAAAGTATACCTGTGCCATTTTTGGCTTCGTATGCAATCAATCTATATTTTAAAAACTCTCTGAAGCAGTTCCCTTTTTCATTAAAACATAAAAAAAACATTGCATTTCTCGCATTTTGTGTATAGACGAAATACGGAATTATTCAGTTGTCGTTGTTCATTGTGTATTGGAAGATGAGCGATCTGGTCTACTCGGACGGATTCCAAGGGCAGTTGAGTTTTTGCTGGTGCTTTTCTGTCTTCTTTGGAGATCTATTTCGAACTGTAGGCGTCCCTACTCGATGTTGGAGTGGTTTGAATTGGAGTAGGTACCTGTACGTGGACACCCACGTTTTTTTTGGTAGACATTTACCTGCCTTGCAAAAGTATTCTGATATAGCCAATCTGAAGTTGTATAAAGACATATAAATTACTGGTCGTTTGGGGCGTTTAGATGAGCGCAAGTTAGAAAATGAAACTCTAACACTGATGATGACAAGCTTCTGTCATCATCAGAGTAAGAGTTGGAATCATCGTTACTGTGAGACCCATCACCAAGAATAGACGTCAGTTTAGATAAGCCATACAAGCGTGAAGGAAGCATGACTGAAAAGAAAAAAGGGCTTGCGGAGCCATTCGTATTCACACCGTAATTGCATGGGAAGCCATTTTTGGAAGTCGTATTTACACCGTACACGCATACGAAGCCAAAAATGGCTTCCGGATATAAACATTGGAAATAAAGGGACATTGAACGTAAATTTATATGCAATATGTTGTACACGAGTAACATGAAACATATTTCAAATAATTATTTTCTTCCCTTTATCAATCCCAAAAACATAAATCAAAATTCCTAATTATTGAAATCACTCCGGCGCACTGTGTGGGTAACAAAAGTGATGTTACGTTTGATATCTGATATTTCCCAAAGACAAAATAAATAGGTTTCCAAACGAAGCGACGACGACGAAAAAAAATAACCATATTACAACGCTAGGAGGTAGATAAAAAATATTAAAATTTAGAAGCCATAAATAGATTCGTATGCGGCAGAGGGCCATAATATATTAAGACAAATTCATAGCCAGTGGGTGACAGCAACACAATTTGTGTCACCTCTCGTTATAACAATGAAAAGAAAAACAGACTTCAAACGCTGGAATATTTGCATAATTAATTCAAAATCAACACCAGTCAGGCATCCTCCTCAAAAATTCTACAATGCACCCATCCGTTATAGTAAGTAACCCACATATCCAACCTCAAATAAGCCAGCCAAACACGCGTTCCTCCCAGTTACTCCACTAGTCAGATCACTGACCCCGTGACGCGTAGGCCCAGACATCCAAATGAACCTAACCCTAAAAGCGTCATCTCATTTCCATCTGAGTCAGACGGCATAATTCACTATCATGACATCGAACAGACGAATCGATTTTTTTGGCGCTTGACTGTGCTTTTGCTTAGAAACAGACCATCATTTTGTTTTATGCAAAATGAAATCATACATAAACTCACGCGTTTTTCCCATGGGAGGTAGGCAGAAACAACAGAACGCCACCTGCTACGATCCTTACACACATCATAAGACTGATTTACTTCCGTAAGACGCTCACGTAACATAGGGTCCAGTTGAAAACCAGCGTCAGGCAATAGTTGACTGACATTTATGCTGAACTGGACCTATTTGGCGCAGCCGTGAGGCACACAATAATGTGTTAGTGTCGATGTCTTTAACTAATGTAATTGTCCTTGGCCTTTTTATGTTAAATAAATAAATGAATTAATTAGTGCCTCACTTAACCTGGGTCAAATAAACTTATTTTCTTCCTTTCTTACAAAAAGAAAACTAAATAAACAGCAAAACAATTGGCACGAAATAAAACACCCTTGATCATAGAGATCTGACGCAGAATGTCCCATTCGCAAAATGTCGCCGTGAAAACGAATGTCCTATTCGCATAACATCCTATTCGCAAAAGGTCCCGTTCTCAAAAGGTCCCATACGTTCAGGGCGATGATATCATCAATTCAACACAAAATGTATAACATACATTTTGTGTTGAATTCAACACAAAATGTATAACATACATTTTGTGTTGAATTGATTATATAATTATGAATTATTAACTTTTACGGGCTTTCCGAGGATCGGAGAGATCTCATCTACGGACCCACCGCGGCAGCAGACGTAGACCTGATCGATCGAACAGTGCGGCTGTTATTAATTAGCCACGAGTCCCTCTAAATCTTATTCTCCTAATAATGTATAAATAAACCCAGACACGAAACAATTAATATTATCTCTCGGCCATACTACTATCTAGCAGCATAATTTTATTATTCTGGGCGGGAATCAAACTTGTAGCCCGTAGAGCAGTGGGCAACCGTCTAGCCAAGGCATCAAAGTGTGCCATCAAGGCTGGCCAAAGGTCGATGGACCATCATATTACAATCTAACGAACTTCGTGCCCAGACAAACACGATGAGATAATGTTTGTAGGACGATATGCTCTGTTCCAAAAGGAGTATGATAGCCTGTGCTGCTGAGAAGTTTGTTGCGCCACTTCTTTCTCCCAGCGAAAGCACTAGGAAGTTTTAGGGGACTGTCCTTTGTAGTGTTGACGTTCGGAAAGTGCTGATCCTCAGCCTAATTTGAGCAATGACTTTTAATTTGTGTTTGAACTATAATGTTCCCACTGCTGGGACACAGGCCTCCTCTCTTCGAGAGCGAGTGGGATATAACCCACCACGCGGGCCCAGTGCGGGTTGGTAGACGTCACATGTCTTAGAATGTTTGGTTCAAGTTACACATCATCATCTGCCTAGCCTTTTCCCAACTATGTTGGGGTTAGCTTCCAGTGTAACCGGGTGCAGCTGAGTACCAGTATTTTATTTACATGGAGCGACTGCCTATCTGACCGGCAAATGACTTCTTTGGAGATTAAACAGTACGATAAAACAATCAATTTAAATTCATAAAACAAATTATTTTGATAGTCGGCAGATTTATGTTTTCAGAAAAGCAAGACTTTTCATGAAAGATCCTGAGATAACATTCGTAACTTGTAAATTATTACGATTTACGAATTATTATATTTTGATGTTTAGACCTATCCAAAAAGGTTTCAGTGGTTGTTCACAATGGTGTGCTGGTTAGGTATTCCAGGTAAAATTATCCATTTGGATAATTTTATTTGGGTATAATCAACATATAAAAAGTTTGTTCCTTGAGTGTACCAAAATGACGAATCGATGAAAACTGGCAAATACTAGAAACTGTCGAGTTAACGCAACTGTCTAATCGGCAAAACTGACGAATCAGTGAAACTGACTAATCAACGAAACTGACAAATTAAATAAACTGACGACTGAGAGAAACTGACCAGTGATATCTACCTACGCGGACTCTTGCGTATGGATGTAAATAATTGGGTATGGCAAAAGAAGCATTAAAGCAGAATAAATGCGTTCCTTGTAAAGCATGTGTGGTGTATTAGATTATTTTATTTATTTTATTTTACAAGTTTATAAAATACTCTTGACTTAAAAACTATGCCCCGCAAAACCATTTCTGACTAAGTATGAATGATAGGCTGAGGAATCCTACTTCCTGCTATCCTGTTCTATCCTACTTCCTACTTAATATTATAAGCGCGAAAGTTTGTGAGGATGGATGAATGGATGGATGTTTGTTACTCTTTCACGCAAAAACTACTGACCGGATATTGATATGATCAAAATCAAAAGTCATTTATTCAAATTAGGCTGAGAATCAGCACTTTTTGAACGTCAAAATTACAAAAGACAGTCCCCCAAAAACGCCCGCCCTTCACCACTTCCTAGTGCTATTGCTGGGAAGAAGAAGTGGCGCAACAAACTCCCCAGCAGCACAGCTGTCTGTTCAATTTAAAAAAATACTTGAATGAATACAATACTAGGTACCTACTTATGTTCGGTAATTAACATTACAAAACCAGAACATAAAATTTAATTATTTGCCATAATATGTCAGCTAGCCACGCCAATATACTAACAAATATAATAAAAACTATACGTACTCAAGCTAAAAAATAATTAATTAAAATGTAAATAAAAAAACTTACTACCCAAATAAAAGCCTCCAGGCATAAAGGGCGTGACAGCTTACACATTTATGCATTGCTGGGTTCTGCAGTAAGCTAATTCTGGAGAAGGAACATAAACATTGTCTTGCGTTAAACTAGGGTGACCAACTATTCTTATCGTCTAAGTAGTCGTTGATAGAATAGTATGCCTTTGAACAAAGGTTGGATTTTAGTTGAGCTTTAAACGCATTAAAAGGCAAGTCTAGAAAAGAAGAGGGTATCTTGTTATAAAAGGTATATATATATGTATGTATTTACAAAAAAAAAAATTGTATATAAGTAGTTTATCAGCCATCTTGTTACCATAACACAAGCATTAGGTTGCTTAGCTTGGGACAAATGGTGCTGTGTGAAATGTCCAGGGATTTATTTATTTATTTTATTTATTTATTGATGAAACTTTACAGTAATATAGCTTATACACCAAAATACCATATAGAATACTTTTTATCCCGATATTCCCACGGGATCCATACTTATGCGGTTGAATCTGCGAGGTGCTGCTAAGTGATGTGATAAGGCAACAACGGTGCAGTTTAAAAGAAGACAAAATTGGAAAGAGTATGCTTAGATGGTTTCGTCGTGTTGAGAGGATGAATGAAAGGCGACTAACAAAAAATGCATAACGAATAGTATGTATTCGTTTATTGTGTAGTAGGTATGCTTTTTAAATTAATATTAGCTTGAGCTTATTTGAGGGGCTTTTGGTTAAGTAATAACAGCCGCACGGGTCGATCGATCAGGTTAAGCTACGCTTGCCGCGGTTGGTCCGTGGATGGATGACCATTTTCACATACCAAGACCCCTCCGTGCCTCGGAAAGCACGTTAAGTCGTTGGTCCCGGCTGTCATTCGTGGATCTTTGACAGTCGTTACGGGTCGTCAGTAGCCCGAAAGTCTGACAACCAGTCTTACCAAGAGGTATCGTATTACCCATTAACTGGGTTGTGGAGGTTAGATAGGCAGTCGCTTCATGTAAAATATTGGTATTCAGCTGCATCCGGTTAGACTGGAAGCCGACCCCAACATAGTTGGGAAAAGGCTGGCAGATGATGATGATTTGCTTGAGCTTATTTATAAATGACGTGTCGCTGGTTTCATCTTTTATTGCTTCTGTTAGTTTAGGTATTAAATATTTTTATGGACATTACGTAGGGGCTATTTGCATGTAGTTTCACGTGAGAGGATACATTAACATATTTTTATATCTTACAGATCGGTCGCTATGTTTATTGCTGCGGAATGATATTGAAAAAATGAAAATGTTCATGAATTTCCTAACAAATTTGCATATTTGCAGGATATAGATATAATATGACACAGATGGACTATCGAATCTGCTGTTTAACTGCTAGCCGTTTTACAAGACAGCTGCGTTATGTGAAACGGGTGAATGACGCTTAGCAATTTTCCATAATTACTGAACGCAGAATTGCATAAACGTTTTGCGTTTATCAATGCAGCCTGAAATGAAACGTTATATTGTAGATTTTAGTTCAAAATTTTGACACTCGCGGCTCTGTGTGTCCTAAAAACAATAATGGCGTCCGAAATAGAAATAAATAAAACGAGTAATATTAGTGAAAATAACCCTAACTCTAGTGAAAACCGACCTTCTAAGGAGAACCTTTGACGCGCGTCTTGCATACACTTAACGAAATCGCGGAAAGGGTGGATGTATTTATTTGTTCACTGAATAAGGTCACAAAAATTACTTTAGGTTCATGAGATAGGCTATAATGGAAAAAATATTGTTTAAGACCACGCTACCGATTTTGGGCAACCTGTAATTATAGAAGACAATCCTAAAAATACTAAATAGCCAAGTAACTGCGACCAACTTGGAAGTAGCCCGTGCCGGCCGTAGCCGCGGCACCGCTCGGTTCGCTCGCTCGGCTAGGGCGCAGTTGGTCACAGATCTAACCTTACTTAAAACGAATCGAATTTTCCCGATCCGTAACACCTTGTCGACGACGACGATCGGGAAAAATAGTTTGATAGCCATAGCATATGTAGGTCGTAGCGTGATGTTTAGTAGCTTACAACTTTCCTGAAATATGGGGCCATCACACAAAAAAAAAAACCTAAAGGCAGTTCCAGAGAGAGAGAGGGAGATAAGCGCGTTCAAACAAACAAACATACAAGCTCTTCGGCTTTATTAAGATAGTATAGATATCATTGCAACTCCGAATAAGCAACAAGAACAATATAGTGAACTGATCCACATCGTTACTTAACTCGTGTTAGGCCCGATTACCCCGCTACATGTAGTAGTTGGTGGCGGGCGGTACATTCGCGTCGTACGTCGCTCCAAATTACCACCACTGCTACCCCCATTTGACTATTCATTGGCCGTAATCCAGTTAGAGGAATGGAGGAAGAATGGATGCGGCAATTTGTGGCAAAAAATATTAACTGTACCTACTGCTTTTTATATTATTAATTTCGGATATTTTATATTGCATATTTCATATTGAATATTTCATGTTGTATATTTCATATTTCATATATTATTTCATATTTTACCTCTGATTTTGCATCACTATCAAAATCATAGTGATCTTTATCGTCATCGCAATAAGGTTGATGTTATGTGTAGTAGTTCGCTGGAAGAGTTCTTGAAAGTTTTATTCAGCAGGACTTCTAGGAGGAGAGTTTTAAATTTTAATAATTGTTAGGTTAAGTTTTTCTTTCTTTTTGAGTGAAAATGAAAATCTGAATATGTGGCAGCTAATGTCCCAAGATTAGGAGCTAATTTTCATAAATATGCAAATACAAAAACATCTTTTCCAAAAAGTTCGTCTCTACTGAGAATTCTGGCTAATGTAAACGCCATTAAAAATGAGTTATTTATGAGTAGGAGAAGACTAAATAAACGATGGATGGAATGTGTGAATGATGATGTGGTTATAAAGGGGTGACTACCGAGATGACGACTAATAGAGAAGTATGGAAGAAAAACACATGTTGCTTCGAGCACAAATAAATTGGGATAAGGGCAGGAGAGTGGTGATTGAGTTTGAAATACTTGAATGTTAATACTTTTTGAGCAATACCACATCCATTCGAACTATAATCATTAATGACTACGTGCGGCCTTGTGTAAGGGCTCTTCCTCATTGGCGTGATGTTTTTCTAGAATACTCTTTAACTGGTTTTAGACTGTTACTTATATTTCATGCAAATTTATTAAATTAAGGAGCTATCCATTCACACACTGTTCGTGAGTTAGAACCCAGCAGGCACTTTGTGTATTCAATTTCATCATCACTGCTCTCAAAATGGTGAAGGAAAACACCGTGAGACACAAGGTGGACCGATGACCTTTGTGAAGCCTGTAGGAATCCGCTGGATGAGAGAAGCACAGGACCGTTCGATGTTACATTGCTTGGAAGCCTATGTTCAACAGTGGACGTCTTTCGGGTCATCACCATCATCATCATTTCAGCCGAAAAACGTCCACTACTGGTACTTCGACCGGTTTTATACTTATCGCATTCAGAGGATCCCTGCGGCCTCCACAAGGTCATGGGTCACCTTGTGAGAGGCCTTCCAACGCTACGTCATGCGGTACGCGGTTGCCCTCCTTTTGACCGAATGAATAGCTGAACATAATGATGATTATGGTTAAAAGATCTAGATCACAAAAAGCCCAGTTTTCCACCCGCTGATGAGTACACAGCCTTACAGCGCGAGGCAACCGCGCAAGCTATGTAAATCCTCAAAAATATTATTTTTAATTTATCGTGGTCAAGTTGACTTTATTATCTGCCTGCTTTATGACGCAAGGGATTCTTTTTACTGGCAATGTATGCAGTACTGTTAGTTGGATCTTTATTTAGTTCAAATTATGTCAAGCGTTTGTTGGTAGGGGGATAAAATTCGTTACTATGTTTGTTAATTAATGTGTTTGGTGGGATTTAGAAAGTATCCTACATTTCGATCTTCAAATGTCAGCGTTATATACACTAAAGCCAAGGTCTATTAACGTTACTTTGGCTAGGAGCTAGTGGTAACGGTCATGTCTTACGAGTTGTGGTTGTAAGTTCAAACCCAGGGAGGCGCTTTACATTGTGTAAATTATTCCATCACCACTGCTCTCAAATGGTGAAGGAAAACATCGTGAGGAAACCGGCATGTCCTAGAACAAAAAAAAAATCGAAGGCAATGTGACATCTACGAACCCACACTGGGGCCACTTGAGTTATTACGGTTCACTCGCTCTCACAGAGAGAAGGCCTGATTCCCAACAGTGGGAACATTATAGGCTGATTACAATTATGCTACGTATTTTAGCTTGAACTGCCAAACTATGTACAAGTGCAATATAGAGATTTATTCCGGTCTGATAGACGGGAAAGTTCCGTGGATCTTTGACATTCGTTACGGGTCGTCAGAAGCCCGAACGTCTGGCAGCCAGTCTGACCAAGGAGTATCGTATTACCTAGTAACTGGGTTGTGGAGATCAGATAGTCGCTCCATTTCAAATATTACTATTCAGCTGCAATCGTGGCACTGGCACTGGTGACAGGAAGCCGACCCCTACATAGTTGGGAAAAGGCAAATGATGATTTGTCAACGCTGGATAAAACAGTATCGGAAGAGGCCGGAATTATCGATAACTCCAGAGAGCGTAACTGTATAACAATATTATATGCAAGACTAGCTTTTGCACACGCTTCACCCACGTGGAGGTCGGCAATTATCCCTCAAAAATTGGGTTATCAAATGCAAAACGAGTTTTCCGAAGGGATCTGAGGTTCCAGAGATTACCGCCTACATACAAACAAACAAACAAACAGCATTGCCATCACCCTCATGGCGGTAAGCTGAGGCGGTAGGAGCCAAAGTTCTGAAAGAAGACAGGCGGAAATATCAGCAGTGCGTTTTTCTTGAGGCTTTACCTCTTTATAATAATTATTAGAATAAATAACTTGCCCAAAACTAATTTGGAGGAGGTAAAACCAGCCATAATCCTTAATTCCACACATACAAACCTCATATCTTATTGTGTGTACTTACAAACAGACTGCACATTACTAGACCCATGACATACACATTAAGCCATAAATATACTCATGTTCGAGCTAGTAATATATGTAAAAGTGTGGCCAAAAGTGTCCACTGTGTAAAGGCCATTAAACTCGAGCTGCGGGTAACGACCCTTGGGCCAAGGGATGTGATGCAGAGCATATGTTCGACACTCCCGACGAATGGGGAAGATGCTAACTATTTGTGAAACTACAGATTGTTCCCAGTTCCGGAGGCATTATGAATACTTGTTCCCTTTTAATTTACAATTCTGTATTTATTTAACTAGCTATTGCATGCGACTTCGCTTGCGTGGAGGTCGGAAATTACATATCCAGCGGGAACGTACTACTGGGATAAAAGTATTCTATGCCTTAACCTAGGTCATAGTCTACCTGTATTGTGTTATGACGTGAAAACGTAACAAACAGACAGACAGAGATACTTTCGCATTTATTTAAAAAAAGAAAATAATTTATTTTTTTGTATGTTTGTTACCCTTTCGCGGTAAAACGGCTGAACGGATCTGGATGAAACTTGGCACATTAGTAAGCAGTCAGGGTTTACATATGTGCCTTCCTCGATTAAGACATAGGATACTTTTTATGCCGATATTCCCACGGGATCGAAACTTATACGGACAAAACCGGGTAGCGCAGCTAGTGTAGAATAAAATATAACTGGCGCCCTTTTTACACGGCAGTGGGCAGAAACTATAGAACGCCACCTAATACGATTCTTACGTTAAGCTAATTCTTTTAATTCGTCTATGTTCAAACATTGGATCAAAAAATCTGTTAAGAGATCGCTCCGTTACCTCTTCTCAGTTACCTGTCCTTGCGTGACCGCGGCCGGTGCAATTCAAGTGAAACGTCTGGAACGAAAACCTATTTTATAAAACCCAGTTTTACCCAGTACCTAACTCAGCTGTGGAGGTCAAGTAGGCAGTCGCTCCATGTAAAATACTTCTATTCAGCTGCATCCGGTTAGATTGAAATCGGACCCCAACATAGTTTCGAAAAGACTAGGAAAATTATGAATTCATAACCATGAAACATTTTCATGACGGCCGTATGTCGGACAAGACGACAACGTGTTCCATTTCCTTAATGACAGCCGGCAACAGGATAAACAGGTGCGTTTTTGTACACATCGTAAAATGTATACAAAATGTCATAACTAATTTGTCAAGAGAAGATTATGATGGGATTTCTTGCTTATAAGCTGAATCATAGTCTGCTGTGATAACCATAGTAGGTCATAATAGGTACTTACCTAATACAACAAACTTTTAAGCTTATCCAACTACCCTGTATTGCCCACATTTCCACACAACTCTGTCTTTTGCTAGTGCCGACCAGTCCTTTCGGTAAGACTCAAGCTGGTCCCGCCATCTTCTCCTCCAACGTTTAATATTCTACAAATTAAACCTTACCCAACACGATACTCATAGACCAACATACCAAACCTACTTGGACCTCTGCCCGGCCCCGAAGCAAAAAGTGCGTGAAGTCGCCATTTTAAAATAAGCATACGCAATGCGTATTTTATTGGAGATGCTCGCATTCTATTCTCACGCTTAGCTACAAAATAAAAGTACTAAATGATAGTAGCGACCGAGGCGACATCTATTGTAGGGATGCACTCAACTTATACGCCGTCCACACCCCCTCACACCCCCCCGTTCCCTATCAATCAGTACTGTAGCGCAAATGTGAAAAATCGAAAAAAACCGTCGCGAAATCCGCCTGTAGACTGGTTTTGAGCGAGATCGAAGATATGCTTCTAGAAGGAGGGAACGAGACGGAGATAGGATAGTCTAAATTATTGTATTATACATAATAATATTCGGGTGGTTTAATGTATATGGGAGGTTTTACGAAGCGAAATTCGTAGACTGATTTAAATTATGGTTGCGTTTTCAGGGGTAAGTAGAGCACGACTTTTTATGTTATCAACAGTACCTTGAAATTTTGTTGTGGTTTGCTAGCCTGAGTAATGATGCACTACGAGTGAGGTACTTTAGCAATTTCAAAATATTAAAAATCTAGGTCACTTGCGTTTTAATATAATATTATTAAACTTTTTTATTCAATTAAATGGCTTTTCTCTGATTTCAGAATCAGCTCAATACTTGAAATAATACAGACTTTTATTCATTACTTACCAAAGGAAGCTTTCCAGAAACGTTTTGGAAAAGGCTAGGCAGATGATGACGATGAACGAAATATTATTTATAATTAAAAATAACCTTTTAGTCATTAAACTCTAACCAAACGATTAATTTTGTATCAAAGAAAAACCCGTTTATAAACAGTTTTCTCAAGAACACACAACAATATTCACCGTCTGAAATCGTAACATATACTGCAATACTATAATCGTATTGTCTCCATTTTCTTAGACGACGCTTCGAGCGAGCCCACTACACACCCCTGCAACTGGCTACACCCCAAAATCAAAACTAGCCTTCCATCCTCTCAATAGAGTCGAAAATCCACTCTCAGATTTTGTCCCTTAAGTCTTTTAGTGTCAACCCGTCGATTGCCGAGACCCGACGGCGCGGGCGGTCGAAGGAAACCTCACCACTTAATTTAGGGTTAAAATATACTTCACCCGATTCTGGATGGCGGGAGGAAGGGGGCTCAAGGTCACATGGGGCTCGTCACGACACATGTCATTGGACTGGTTGGTGATAATGGAAACTGGTGCTTGGTTTCTAAGTTTATGTAGAACTTAATTATCAGCCCGTTAAGACCCACTTCTGGAAGTAGACATTCCTTTGAATGATCTGATGTAAATATATTAAGTACTGCTGCGGCTAATGTGGCGTTGTACTGCCGCCATTATTAGGAATAGATGTGTATACCTGATGACGCGTGTTCGCGGCGGTACCAACAGTATTCTCCCTATGTTCGCAGATCGGTGGGATTCCCCGATATTGCGGAGGTGTATGCAGCTTCTTGCTGAACTTTAATTGTATGTATATCTGTGTCTGTAACTTACAAACACAAGAAATTAAGTAAAATTGTTACTAACCCTATGAAGTCCTGTCTGAAAAGTTTTCTGTTCAATTTTTTATATAATGTTTTGGTTTGTTGCGCTAATCACCACAGTTGGCAGTCAAAATTGGTGATATTGAAAGCAGGCCTCGATTCATTTCCATTTACACGGATAAAAAAGAGTGTCTTATTCTATTAGGAGAGCCACAGGCCTAGGGAAGTGGTAATCGCTTTCAGGGTTTCGTATTTCTACAGCACTTTAACATGATTGACATTGGTAAGTTTTTCGATAGCAGTGCTAAAGGTCCGTAGGTTTCCCATAATCGTTATCACTGATGGAACGTCACTTTGTCCAGGCCTACAACAACATTTGATCTGTTACGACTTCGGCTAAGCATTTTTAGACCGCATCGACAGTCAACCCATCAACTCAATAACTGGGTTGTGGAGGTCAGATAGGCAGTCGCTTCATGCTAAATACTGGTATTCAGCTGCATCCGGCTAGACTGGAAACCGACCCCATCATCGTTGGGGAAAGGCTAGGCAGATGATGATGATCAGAAGCAGAATCCTACTGTGATGTCACAGTAGGGCTCAGTTTCCACATGACATGTCCTAGAACCAAATTTTGAAAACATGTCACCAGCCTGCGTTGGGACCGCGTGTTAGATTAATTGGACCTAGTTTAGCAGAAAGGACTTAACCCATATTCTTCCCAATAACTCGAAAATTGCGTTAGTGTATGTAATACAACTTGACTCATAAAAATATTAATATACATATTTGCCCATAAGTTACAATATTTCTAAATATTCCATATACAATACATACACACATACATATTCATTGTAGCAATACACACCTAAACTTAAAACCTCATAACTCAAAAATTACTTTTTGTGGCTTGAGTCCTTTCTGCTAAACTACGTCCAATTAAAGCCCTCTCCCTCATAAATAGAGGACGCCTGTTTCCCAGCAGTGGAAACATGATAGGCTGTCAATGCACGTTAAGCATGTGGTTTTAAGAGCTGTCTTTTTATTGACAATTTGGTGTTGTATTCGCGGTTCATAAACCTTTGAGTGACTCCTAAAATAACAATAACAAATAATTCAAACACCCATTGCCAGGCTGACAGAACTTTTTAACTGAACAACAGCCTGGCGGGGATATAAAATGATAATATAAACATATGAATACTAAATGAACGAGCGACGCCCCGGTTTAATTCACTGCACTCCCCATGTGTCCGGACAAGTATAAACACGTACAGGGACACTGCAGTACATGCCTAATATTTGTATGTTATTAAAACGTTAGGCTTGCTTTTGGCTTTTTGGAATTTAGTAGGTATGGGTTTGGTCATGTTGAGAGGATGAATGAAAGGCGACTAACAATCATTTACAAGGCGTATGTGAGTGGAAACGCTTGGGGCTTGTGGCTTAGTACCAAACAGCAACAGCCGCACGGGTCGATCGACCAGGTTAAACTACACTTCCTGCGGTTGGTCCGTGGATGGGTGACCATCTTTACATATCAAGACCCCTCCGTGTCTCGGAAAGCACGTTAGTCCCGGCTGTCATTCGTGGGTCTTTGGCAGTCGTTACGGGTCGTCAGAAGCCCGAAAGTCCGACAACCAGTCTTACCAAGGGGTATCGTATTACCCAGTAACTGTTGTGGAGATCAGATAGGCAGTCACTTCATGTAAAATATTGGTATTCAGCTGCATCCGGTGAGACTGGAAGCCAACCCCAACATAGTTGGGAAAAGGCTAGGCAGATGATGATAATGTGAGTGGAAATGCCCTAGGAGGACATATAGTGACTTTATTGGTGATGTTCTTAAAAAAAGCCAGGTGCGTAGTATTCGCAACCAGCGCGCGCGCGTGTATGAACGAAAACAAGGCAAAAGGAGTATGTATGGATCGTAGCAGGTGGCGTTCTCTATAGTTTCTGCCTACCCCCATGTGAAGAACGCGTGAGTTTATGTATGTATGTGTAACTTGTGGCAACGTTCACTACAAATCATGAATTAATGCGTATAGCGGTAAATACATATATTTGAAATATTATTTCATTTCTGACAATCGTTTGAGGATAGAGGTAGAACGATGTTTTATATTCGTTTAGCGCTAATGGTTAGCGGTGCAAACGGGCCTTAAAGTCTTTCCATGAAAGAACTGTCAGAATAGCTTTGTGTTTTCAGAAGAAGTTTTAAAAGATTCTGCAAATCACCCTATGCGTAACACACTTTCAGTTACAATCTGAATCATTTCGCTTATCCATTGCTTCACATGTTCGAAACATTTGTCTGCTTAGCAACGTAAATAACGCAATGAATATTGCTGAACTGTCAAAATTAAAGCCATTGCTACTGTTAATGTGTTACGCAACTACCGATAACATATAATACGATGACATATTTGCTGTTAAAAAATATGCGCCATCTTGTTAAAACAATCTGTTAAAACTTTGACTGGCAAATGTGTCTTTAAAATACTTGCACACCTACAGTACTATGTTAAGAAATTTTTTCTGTAATTTTAGTTTAACTTACCAAACGGATACGGAACGCAACACTGCCCTCTAAGACACAAATCGCAGACGTCACCCAAAAAGCCAAGCTCAAATGGAACCGGGCCCGACACGTTTGCCGCATGTCGGATGCATTGTGGGCTAAGACCACGACAGCATGGGTCCCTGAAAACGTCCAACGGCATCGCGGAACGGTCCAGGCGTAGATGGTGGGGTGTCCTTGACCTCGACCATATGAGGGATTGGTCCATATTGGCTCAGGATCGAGTTGAGTGGAAAAAGGAAAGAGTGGCCTTTGCCCTGCAGTGAGACAATACGGCATGATTATTATTTTATATTAAAAGTAGGTTCATTTAAGAGTGAATACATGGAAGTACTACCGTATCTATTTCTCCCGGCAAGCACTTATGCTGTATCAGTTTGAAGATTAAGGAAATCGAAAACCAGCGAACTGACCAAATGAAGGGTAATCTTTGGTAAACAAGGAGTATACCAATTAACGCGGTCGAAGCAAAAAGAGCTTGTTAGCATCGTAGCAGGTGGCGTTCTGTAGTTTCTGCTTACCCCTACGAGAGAAACGTGTAAGCTGATGCATGTCATCATCTGCCTAGCCTTTTCCCCGTCTGTCTTGGGGTCGGCTTCCTGTCTAACCGGATGCAGCTGAGTACCAGTATTTTACATGGAGCGACTGCCTATCTGACCTACACAACCCACTTACTGGGTAATACGAAACCCCTTGGTAAGACTGGTTGTCAGACTTTCGGGCTTCTGACGACCCGTAACGACTGTCAAAGGCTCACGAATGACAACCGGGAAAAACGGCTTAACGTGCTTTCCGAGGCACGGAGGGCACGTAAGCTCATGTACGTATGTACCAATAAACCAATTACCCGTAGTTCAAGCTATAAGAAAAAGCTTTCAGTAACAACACTTATCTCCACGCAAATACCTCTGTTCTAAACCTACAAAAAGTAACCAACGTGCATGAATAAATTGCTGACTCAGCCACCGCTCACCTCAATACATACGGCTGGCCGTAATTCTTGCGCAATCAAAATTATCCGTTAGACCGCACTACTGCAGGATATACCGCCAAAATGATGATAAATTCATTGTTTTCATTGGCATGCAATAAAATGTTTTACATTTATTCTTAAATCTAAATCAAATTATTTATATAAATAGAGTTTTTAATTAGCAATTCAGACATCGCTAAACTATAGCAAAGAGCCCCCAAAAACGTGAACCGCTAGTTAATGCCGTGAGATGAATGACTATAAAAGTTTACCTGTACTGTACCTATAGTACACTCATAAGCAAAAAGTCGACGTGTTTCTCCGTAAAACGACCGTAATATCAAACTAAACATTTTACTTTAACTATGTCAAATATTTATTCACCATACCACGACTAATTCCAAATCAAACGTTTATGTTGCACGTATGTTTATAAAAAGTTATAGTCAAATCGTATAAATATTTCAATAAGACCATTAAGAGCCACGTTTGAACATCACAAATTACAAGAAAAAAAAGAAGAATTGATTCTAGTGGCCCTCCAAAAGGTAGTTTCGTATGGGGAAAAATGGGAAAGAAACTCCATAGTTAATAGTAAACAAGCCTAATGTCATGCATCTAATCCACCATCCATCAAACCACAGCCAATTCCATTCATTCTTCGCAGTAAAAGTCTATTTATAAATAACTTTTCTTTCTTAAAATTCATGAAATACATACAATATGACCAGAGCATCAACTACACAATCCCATGATATTATCCCCATGCAGTTTGTTTTATACATGGTACTAAAATACTTGACAGACATATTTATTGTCGCTTTAGAAATTATTACACTCACATTAAATTCGTAGCTGTTAGCTACGAATGTGCTACGAGACGGTGGTATCATTCGTAGCGAGGCGTAGAGGGTCTACGACGTAGAGCCTTATGTGCATGATATTAAGCTCTTCAATAGTAGGGGTATACTTCTTGGTTGAGAATTAGTTGACGTCAGTTTTGGTTTAAATGTAATTATGTATTTACTAATAAATTAGTTACATAAACATTCAATTCATAAATTAATATAACACGATGAAGGAAAATATTTTAATGAAGCATAGGAATCGCAAGGAATCGCGTGTAAAAGCAAACACCACTAGGTGTATGCTTTTACGTATGAGCTGAGGTCATTGCCCTAATGTTGTGGTAATATTAAATAAAAAAATAATAAAAATAAAATTCGTTTAATTCAGACTATTTAAATGAACATATTTTGCTAGAATTACATTATCTTAAAACTATAAAAAATCGACATAAATGATTGAAAATAAATTAAAATTATATTTAAATAAAATATTAAAGGCTGCAGCTATTGTTAACTTTAGCCCGTTGAGTCTATCCTTGTCAGAAGTTCTTTCTGGGGAATTCGTTGCGCCACTTCTTCCAGATAAAATATACCTGGATTGGAGATGATTGGGCGTTTTTTGAAAGTTTGGAAGTTCAAGAGTGCTGGTTTTAGATTTGTTGTATCATTTATATCCTTCTGAATTCTACTTAATGGCCTGCTTGACCATTTCCGGATAAGATCTAGTAAACTCAAAGACATTAATTTACTTACTAAATCTCTTTCAGTAAGAGTTTCTAATCAGATATTTTTATACGAATTGGTAGATCTGTACCAATTCGTATAAAAATATCTGATTAGAGATTTTTATTTATCTGACTCGTAGTGTCTATCTGGACTCTGTGCAAGTGGGCAGCCACTTTTAATCTCTATTAAAGGAAACAATCCAATTAGCGCATCTAGGTAGGTATTCTATTTTACTCGTGGACAAAATTGTCTCTGAAATTGATCGACAGCATCCACAGCGTTTGAGATAAAATCATCAACATCACCCACCAAGTATTTTGTTTCATAAAACAATAAATTACCGTCTTATCTATGATAGCTTGTAGTGAACCGTTTTCCTGAGTCATTTTTTATGAGTAGTGGTCCACATGATAAGTGGTTAAAAGATCAGCGAACGTCAAAAATATATCTTTATATATTTCAAAAGTGTGTGATTTAGGAGGCCAACTCTACTCCCCAGGATGAGGGAAAGCTTTTTGGCTTCATTAACATATGTTGGGTAATCTTTTAACTAAATCCACTAATCTTATGATATAGGTAAACGACTTCATTGAAGATACGAAAGGCAACTCAGACGAAACTAAAACAAATATAGAAGAATCAAACTTAAATATGCGCATTGAAGATGTATGAGAATGTATTTCATCAGAATTCTACATAAAATAAAAAAGAAAAATCATATTTTTTTCACAAAACCCTACGCAAATAAAGCGGCATTGGTTAAATTTGTGATATTTAAGATCTTACTGTCTTAGGACATAGAGAACATAGTTTTTTTCTGCGTCTCGTCCCAACTAGTCATAATTTAACATGAAAACGTGCTCGTCGCCGAAATGAAACATCTATATTCATGCTCTATAGTTTTCTAAAATACGAGGACGACTTAGACCGTCACGATCGACACGAAACACGGGAATACACAAAATGATCAGATTAAGTCCTTTTAAGCGGAAATCTTTTTGACTAAATTGCTTTCGACGAGCGAGTGAAGCAAGCGGCCAATGAGGGCTGATGCGATTACTGCCTGACTCATAGCCAAAAAAGAACACGATGCGGCATTCCAATTGCAACTGTGTGTAGTATTTTCTCCCGATTATCAGGGAGCGTTTGAAGGATGCAACTGGGGGGGCGGGGAGGGCGACGGCGGGGGAGCGCGCGCCGCCCAGTCGAGCCGTGGCCGCCGCGCACACCGCACGTAAATGGCGCGCTAGAAACAACCAAATGAGTACTCCGCGAGACCAAACGCGAACCCCGTTCACCACGAGACGACCGGCCAGATATTGTTGACTGTGATCATTTTGTAGTTTAAATTAATTAATCATCTAGTATAACAGTGTTTCGGACTGTACCGGTTTGTGGCTAATGTGAGTTCAGATCGCGAGCGTGTGGCTGCGGATCACGTGCCCTACATTTGGGTGTCGTCGCCGGAACGCTCGAATGCTGCATTTTTACGTTTATTTACAATCAGGCAATGCTTCAGTAGTAATAGTCGTGTAGCCTAGCTTTATACGTAGTTAAGTAGTCCTAGTGTTATTACTGTCATTAAAGTGTATCGTCTCGTAAAATGTTGATGTCATCTGTATCGAACGCATGCGATCTCGCAAGGTATTTGCGATTTGGACTATGTAGTGTTCATGTATCAGCTTGATGCGATTAATTGTGATGAATAAATCATTTAAACACTCCTTTTCATGTTTTTAGTATCACCCCCCGTCCGTTTACCGAAGACCAGCCAGTCTTTTGCACTGAGTGTCTTTGCGTATATTTATGTGGCGTAGCCGGTAGCGTTGTAGTTTGAGCCCTATTACTAGTGTTTAGAGTCTAGATTGGGGTGTGGAGCTCTGAATAGAAACATTAAACCCGAATGTCTGTAAATTCACCATCTTATTTCTTCATTTTTACTTAGCTCCTCCGCAATGCTTCGCTAGTGGCTATATACATTTCACTATAAATGTAGTTTTTGGAGTGTGTAGTTTGTGTAGTTTGAGGTTGGAGTGACTTTTGTTGGAGCACCGTGAGCGATGCACGTGGCTACCTGAAGGTAAATAATTGCTCCCACGTGGCTGCGAGCTCAATTAACCTCCCCGTGGGGTCGGCACGCACACTTTCACTAATGGAAAACCTGTACAACTAACTGTTGTTATAAATACAACCATGACTGACGTCACCCTCCATTCGGTGTCACTAATTACTGATTTTCGGGTTGATTAGGTTTCCTATTAACAGTTTTGGCATTGGATTCGGTTCATTTGAATTCGAATGCGGTTTTTGTCTTTTCTGGATTTGTTTAACGGATACTACCAGAGCTAAATAAATTTCATTTTCTTTGATAAGTGTTACCTAATATTTAAAAAAAACAGAAACTTATAAAATATATTAGAATTGAACAAATCAGGTGACTTAGACCTAAAAAATTTCAACCAAAGCCATGACTATCAGTTTTATATACATAGATGAATTAATATTCTA
The DNA here is from genome assembly GCA_949629185.1 of Apamea crenata. Classification (NCBI taxonomy): domain Eukaryota; kingdom Metazoa; phylum Arthropoda; class Insecta; order Lepidoptera; family Noctuidae; genus Apamea; species Apamea crenata. The sequence goes on from OX451377.1 coordinate 923,936, forward strand.
TTCGGATCATTTGGTAGAACACATTAGATACGTGGTGTGTGTGCGTCTGTGCGTGAGGGTGTTTGTGTCTGGCGGGGTGGATGGGTGTGCGAGGGGCTGGGGGTGTGTGAGGCCCCCGGTGGCGCGGAGGGGGGGTTGCGGGCCGGCACATGGGCGATCGATGCGGGGCGCTTTGCCCGCGTATCATTTGCGTGCCACAGCTCTTCTCCCCTCTCCCCGGATTCCTTCGATGACCTACAGAGTCCAGGATCCCGATGGATCCCGCCTGATCATTTGTATTATATCGTAGGGAGCACGTGATTCTCACATGGTTTTTATTGAGAGGTTATTTTCTTATGACATGTCGATGAGCAAATATGTTTTATTTATTAAATTGTCATGGGTTTGTTGATTGCGTTCTTGTTTCTTTGGGGGTATTGGGATCATTTGGGGTTATTTATTTTTAGTTTTGAGGCGCTTAATTTGACCCTAAGGTCTTTAGACAGTAATAATAATTATGATTAATTCGTTCAGCTATGAAATCTTGCTGGTAAAGAGATCTAAAGTCAACTTAAGTTCATTATTATTAGTAATAATTATTACTTTTGAAATTTAGTAACTTTGCGGAATTAGACTCTGAATTAAATAAACAGTCATTTATACGAAAGTAACTTCTATAGAAAACTTTTCTACGAATAATTTAGAGTTCAGTATTATTTTATAATTAATGCAAATCATATAGGCGAAGGCGATAACTTGGGAAACTCCGATGATCGGTTGCAGCATCTTCGTGCAAAATTGCTCGTACACAGTTATCATACTTATTTTCATAATTAAATATATGTATTGCTAATAATAAGATATAATATGTTTCGTCGCAAGTATGCAGTACCCACATATATCGTACGTACATCTTAGATTTTTCTAGTTTATATGTTGCCAGTTATATTGTGGATGCTTTTACTAAACTAAGCATATCAAAGGATATCTAACTAAAAATACTTACTTGACTTCATTAAATTAAATTAATTAATTACCATATTTAAACTATTTTCCGTTACTTGACCCAAGTATTTCGGCTCAAATTCCTTTACCCAAGAGCTAATTTTTCAATCGTCAGATAAGTTTTATATCAGGAATAAATATGATAGTTTGACAGTTAATGTATAGAAAGTATGTCAGAGCCATTTTTCAGATAAAACTTATCTGGCGATTGAAAAACCTGCCCTAAGTCTCTTATAACGAAAGCCAGCTTGTATCACGAAAAGTTTTCGGTACACAAATGATTACTATATTGGCTTACAAGACGCTTCAATATGAGAGACTTTATATTCTAGGTTCTTCATAATGTATATCTATCTTACTATATTTTCCGATAATTCTTGTTCCAATTTCAATCAATGCTTGACTGAATATTAGAACGAAAAAAAATAGGTATCTCATTGATTAGTAAAGATTGCATCATTTTTATTTAGATTTTGAACCAGCGCAGTAAACCTAATTATTCGAAGGTTTCGAGATATGATTATGCGAAATTCAAATGCAATTTATTATATCTTGCAGTTTTGATTTAAATTGGGAAATGCTCCAAACCATACGATTCGTTTTTATCTAATATTTTTTTTGGATGAAAGATTTTTAAACATATGCGATAACTCGACGAACCTGGGTCATCAGAAATAAAATGTGGTACAGAGTCATGTGAAACAAACATATCACACGAGATTGAACATAAATTTTGTAAATTCGGCATAATTAAAAAAAACACAATGTAATTACGACACAAATTGTAGCTAATTATGAAATTAGAACTATGACAATAAATCTTTACACACATGCATAACAATCACGCCTGTAATTCTCGAAGGATTAGGTAGGTGTAGGCCATTCTCGTAATGTTAAGAACGTTCACAGCCAGAGGGGTAATGCTCGTAATTTTAAGAACGTTCACAGCCAGAGGGGGCAATTCTCGTAATTTTAAGAACGTTCACACTCCGATCTCAGTCTCAATCTGTCCAAAAATACTTCTAATTTCCCTACATTTTGACAAGTGTTTGACATTTGTTTGTCGCCGAGATGAGACTGCGACTAGATTTTGAACGTTTTAAATTACGAGAATTGGCCATCAGATCCCAAACTAATATCAAAACTATATTTTGACAAAAACTAATTACCTACCTATTTATCGTTGCCAATCTACAGCATCCATGAACATCCGTGAACATCCACCGTTACATTTCCTTTCACGACGATCTCATTTACCTAATTTAAAGGGTCACTCTCCTTTGATAGCGGATTAATGGCCTCGTCAACAACCCTCACTTCCTTCCCGGTATTATTTGGGACCCGACGCTTGTTGGTCCCAAATTATTTGGTTGAAATTTTTCACGGTAGTATATTCTCTTCCGTTCGTTATGGGTTCAGTTAAGCGGTGCAGCAGGAAAATAATAATGATTACTGTACAGGTTGGAGGGTTTTTATCAAAGATGGAAATGATGTTTATATCTCTAAGACAATTTTACACCTCAATTTGTTAGTCTCTGTACCTCGTTGGTGTAGTGGTCGCAAGCGTTACTGCTAGGCATAAGGTCCTGGGTTCGATTCCCGGGTCGGGCAAAGTGTTATTGGGTTTTTTTATCTGGAATTTCTCAGTAGCAACCCGGAGTCTGGATTTGTGCCTGGTTGATGGCAATAGGCTCACCCGCTAGTACATGGTAGTTAAACATAACTGGCGAAATGTGGGTGTACACCTCTTAATAACCCTTCGGTGATTACAGGCGTGTGTTGTGTATTAATAACTAGATTTGAAAGGATTGTGATTCATATCCAAGGAGTTCTGACAAATAAAATACTAGACAGGACCTTCCTTTATTTCGGTTCGAAGACGGTTACTGAAATGTGAATATATATTATCATCTGCCTTTTCCAACTACGTTGGGGTCGGCTTCCAGTCTAGCCGGATGCAGCTGAATACCAGTATATTTTCCATAGAGCGACTGCCTATCTGACCTCCACAACCCAGTTACTGGGTAATACGATACCCCTTGCTAAGACTGGTTGTAAGACTTCTGGGCTTCTGAAGACCCGTAACGACTGTCAAAGATCCACGAGTGACAGCCGGGACCAACAGCTTAGCGTGATTTCCGAGGCATATGAATGTGTATGAAAAGGATAATTTTATGATAAAAAAAAACGTCTGTTTTATTACCATTTGAATGTTTTGTAGAAAGGCAAAGTTAGATCAATCTAGACAATTGATGATAACCTATCTCCTAAGCCAAGATATCCTGTAAGTGTCTTGACTTAAAACTTACTTTTTTAATCCTCTTATATTAGGCAAAAGTATGCAGAAGTGAGGGAGCGATAACAGTCGCACAAAACTATGATTCATCTTAATTAAATATTGGGTTTCACCTGGGTCAGGTCAGCGCCATACTTTATTGTCCAGACATCATAAACCTAATGAAGTGAAACAAAATACATCATAACGACACAATTACATAACAATATGTCGTCAGCAGAACAGACGGTCGTTACTCACGGACGATTAGTTTAAGACTTGTATGAGGTAAAAATACTTCTTTTTTTTTACTTGCTGATGTCTCACTACTCTCTTCCCACCTCTCTGTCCAGAGCTGCCAAGGACCAGTTCTTGTTGAAGGAGTCCAGCTCATCCCGCCATCTCCGTCTGGGTCTGCCGCGATGTCGTTTACCACTAAGCGGGACTCACTGGGTAGTAAGTTGGGCCCATTGATCGTCCGACATGCGGCAGATGTGTCCAGCCCAATTCTATTTAAGCGTGGCTAAGGCGCTTTCCTAATGACATCACTTATTTTAGTATATTTTTACAACAACAAAAAATATAGGAAGACTAAATTTTTTTTTATTTATTTGTTTTTTTTTTAAAGCCCGCGCCGCCTCGGGTGATCGCTACTATTATAAACTTTAACAGAACATTACGCTAGTAATTAGAGCGCTCCTCCGACGCGACAACATTTAATCAAAAAATTTCATACCTACGTACTTATGTAGGGTCATAATTTCAAGGTTATTTTTTCTTTTTATAGGGTTTCACGTTTATACCTTTTTGTATTTGTGGCAATTTTTTTTGTTAGACAAATATTTTAAAATATAATTTTATCAAGAAGCAGTAGAGTGTGTTTTCTTCGTTTGAGCGCGTTAATGTCTGGAACTACCAGTCGGATTAGAAAAAATATTGTTGCGTTTGATAGCACGATCTTAAGGAAGGCTATAACATCACGCTAGGATCTTTAGGAGTCGACCAAAACTTTGATACGATGCGACGGGGTGGGTCGTGATAGCAAGAAATCACGCGGACAATGTCGCCGGAAAAAAAAATATTGCGACGGAATTTTATCGAGCGCTAATGAGTAGGTTTTGAGTTCGTGGGTTCGAACGAACCCAGGCAGGCGCTAATAATTTCATCACCACTGCTCTCGAAACGGTGAATGAAAACATCGTGACAAAACCGGCATGTCCTATAGCCAAACATTCAAAAACATGTGACATCTACCAGCCCGCACGGGGCCTGAAAGAAGAAAGAAAGAAAGAAAAATACATTTATTTAGCACATACCAAAAGACACACAAAAAAAAGAAAGGCCTGCGTAGTAGATTACAGCCCACTCCCTCTCACAGAGAGGAGCCCTGTGTCCCAGCAGTGGAGACATTATCAGTTGATTATACTAAGACTTGAGTCACAGCTTATTGATATTATCATCAACATAATTATATAAAAAAACTATTATAGTTCCACCACAATCTTGCCTAACAACTCCAACAGATCTTCTTGCCAATTCTTATTGATGATATGAATATCTCAAGAATTAGTGGTATGAGGAGATCGCTTGACTGAGCCCGACCAGATTATAACGTCTAGACTGGAAATATACAGATCGATAGGCCCACTGGCTTCCTTATAGTAACCCTAAATCATATTTTTCGTAGACTTTTTTCTAGGACGATGTAGTAGGTACGTATTTATGTCTGAAAACTTGTGGCTTAAAATGACTGGATATGGTTGTTCTTTCCTGCTTTTTATTACCTGGGATGTAAGTGGGTGACTTATCCTTAACTTTTTTTTTTGTTTAAAAACGTTGCCCCACACTAGGAATTACTCCCGTATCGTGGGTGCGTTCACAAACATTTAAACTCACATACACAAACAGCCTGACCCGGAACAACTACCTGTAGGCAATACAAATATTTGTTCCGTGCGGGAATCGAACCCGCGACACGCAGCGAAGCAGTTGATCGCTCAGCCACTGCGCCAACCGTGTCGTCACTTGTTATTGCTCACGACTTCTCTCGCTTACAAATAATTAAAACTAACCCTCGCTTCTCTTTGGAATAGTTACGTTAAATTGGAACCATTAAATCGGTCAAACATCATTTTTCACCATCACGCCTATAAGGGTTTGGCAGAGATATACAGTACACCCACATTTCGCCAGTTATGTTACTGTTATCTCCCACGTAACAGGGGCCGATTCTATTGGTATTATTTAGTAGGAGTGGTTAGGATCCACTAACCCACACTGGGCCCGTGTGGTGTATTACGGCCCACTCCCTCCCACAGAGTGGAGGCCTGTGTCCCAGCAGTGGGAACATTATAGGCTGATTAAAGTTAGTATTTACTAGTCATAATAATATAATTACATAAAATATCTTATTGATCTAATGATAAGCTTGCTTATAAAAAAGTGATGCTTACTCTTTTGATACCCTTCCTACTTAAAATATTACTCAAGCAATAATTTCCGAAAAGGAAAAACTATTTTGCCCTACCAGCAGCCAATGGTGCCTGCATCTCTACCTACCCCATTTCTCACGTGACGCCACACCTTTCCATACCTGAAAACCTGATCTCATTAAGAAACTTGTGAACTCTTCGCGAGTCACTGGATCCCGAAGTTCCCAACTTTTACTAACTTTATGTAAAGTTTTTTTCAATGTCAACAAACTGTAATACGGTTCTGTAGGAGAATCAATTTGTGTTGGTGTAGACAGGTGAATCGAGTAATGATTACGAAAATGTGTAGCTGTCTGTGCTATGTTTCAACTTTAAATTAATTTAAATAATTAACCTATCAGGGCTTTTGTATTCATATATTATACTAAAATTCAATTTAATATTTAAACGATTTTATTATGATTGATAAGCCCAAAACTCTTTTGACTAAATAAATATAAACATAGTTAAATCAATTGAGTATTAACTACTTCCCTCTCATTGTTTTTGTTCGACTAGCATTCCGATCTAATCATACAATTATTTCTAGACATTGAGTATGCTCATTACAGACCAACCCTGAGTCATGATTTTATAGAAATATTCTTGACTTACAGAATCTAGGTTGAAGTGAGTATAAGCATTATGATTCAGCTTATCGGCCTGAAATGCATTGATATAGGCACTATTTCGTTAACTTCCCTTCCCACATAACCGACTGACTAACCCTGCGTTCTAACCCGAAGAATTCGTCGCGATAGTCGCATTCATATGTCACTATTCGGTGAACCGGAACGCGTGGTCGCGCCGACGGAGGGCGCCTTCCGGTTTTCGGACGATCGGCGAACTCGCGCGACGATTGCTGTTGATTAGGACGCGGAAACACTTAATCACAACATGAGATATTCTCGTACCGACACCACAAAAGGAGAATCAATCTTAAACATGTAACATCGCGACCATATTCCACGAATGGGTTAGCCGACGTGTAAACTCACACCCCAGAGTTGTATAGTGGCACCTATATTTCATCACGAAAATTATACTTACCTGCCAGGATATAGTAGGCGTAACCTTGAAATGCTGTTCTATCTCAAGTTCGAATCCTGGGCGTGAACTGGTACCGAAAACATCAGCATATTATTTATTACCGCCGATAACACAGATGAGGAAGAAAAACCTCAAGAGTAGGGATGATTAATTCGAAGGTGCTTAGGTACTGTTGTGAAAGTTGTCGTTTACATACATAGTAAATACTAGTATAGTATACAGGGTGGCCGGGACATCAACGCGCAACCTGTTACCATGGATTCAGTACATGGTTCTGGACAGACCTACGGTGAATTTTTCACCGGTTATTAAATAAAAAATAAAAATAAAACTGTTCCATACATTTTGTCCGCGTAGGCATTGCACTTTTGTAGGAAACAGCTGTTTTTTTCTTAATAACCGACGAAAATTCCGTGAGTGGATCGGCCCCGACTAACGAGTTGTAGGTCGTGAGTGCGAACGCAGGCAAGCACCTTACTTTGTGTATTAAATTTTATCCCCACTGCTCTCAAAACGGTGAAGGAAAACATCGTGAGGAAACCGGCATATTCTAGAACCAACAATTCGAAGACATGTGACATCTACCAACACGCATTGGCCCTAGTGGTAGATTATGGCCCATTCCCACTCACAGAGAGGAGGCCTGCGTCCCAGCTGTGGGAATATTATAGGCTGATTATAATTATGCTATGTGATGATGATGTGTGTTGTAAATTACATAAGACTGACTATAGTGCTCATTACCTAAGTTATTTTAATACTCTACTGAAAAACACGAGCTCAATATACACTTACGAAGCAAAAAAATGGATCAACAAACTTCATCAGCACTTTATTGTTAAAAGACCAGCTTATTAGAATCTTAAATACCACCATTCACTGTGAAAGAGGTATTTTCAGTCCAATACCAAAAACTTATTTTTACCAAACAAAAAACACAATCAAATCATCTAAAACCATTTCAATTCATCATTCACAAAATAATCCCGCTATATTCGCTTCTAAACTGTCTCAATCCGGTTTATCAAAGCAGTCACTGCAATCAACGGTATTAACAATTTTCTCCGATTCGAGCAAAAAGAAAACGAAACAAAATAAGATTATTTCTGAGAAACAGCGACCAAGGTGACCGGGTTGACATTGGTGGACCATCAAACGATTGGAACTTAATATATTATTTACTCGAATGTCCCACGATTTTGTTCGCGACAAAAATTGACTATTTAGATGTAGATACTTGATTTATTTTGCTACTACGAGTAGAATATGTATTATATGTAGGTAGGAGCGACTGTTTTGTTTCGCCTAGTGTGCGGTTCTTAGCTTGGTTTAGACGCTTAATGACCAACATGTATTGGTGAAAATAACGCAGAAGGACCAAAACGCGAAATAACCAACACGCAAAATAACCAATACGCAAAATGACCAATCTTAATTACTCATATTGACCAATATTCATATTACGCATATTGACCTATATTAATGACGCAAAATGACCAACATCAAATATACGCAGAGCCAAAGACTTATATATTAATAGTCGGCCCATCACTACTATTTAGTTTGTTTGAAAAAAAAAAACATTTAATTGATTTCAATATCGAGATAGGCAGTCGTTCCATGTTAAATACTGGTATTCAGCTGCAACCGGTTAGGGTGGAAGCCGACCCAACAAAGTTGACAAAAGGCTCGGCGAGCTTTAATAGTGGTTCAGCTTTCGCTCCTTGCTTGACAAGGGTGGTCATCATCTGGTTGCGGAAGGATCTTACGTTCCCGCGACCCCCGGCGTAGGTGTTAGATGGAACACCGGGGTGGTTTTTAGTCAGTAAGAGTCTGACAGACCCCGTCACCCGCCCCAGGCGGCGGACATCCATGAGGATTTTCCACCCCGGAAAAAAAATAAAAAAATAAAGGGTGGTCATCATCTGCCTAGCCTTTTCTCAACTTTGTTGGGGCCGGCTTCCATTCTAACCGGATTCAGCTGAATACCAGCATTTTACATAGAGCAACTGACAAACTGACCCAGTTACTGGGTAATACGACACCCCTTTGTAAATGATAAATGATTTTATTTTGTAAGTAGGTTTGTACAAACACTTTTACACGTCAATCATATTTTAAAACTAGATGAGGTCGGCGTTTCCTATCTGACTACTCTGAGAAGAAAGGCCGAAACAAACTCAGAGGTCAAGTGTGTAAGACTGGTAGTCAAACTTTCGGATTTCTAACTACCCGTAACTACTGTCAAAGATCCACGAAAGACCTGAGAGTCCTGGCTGTCTGGCAGGACGTTGGTCTGGGAAGCTCGTTAAGCCGTTGGGCTTAACGAGCTTCCCGAGGCACTGAGGGGTTTTGATGTGGAAATATGGTAACCCATCCACGAACAACCACAGCAAGCGTAGCTTAACCTCATCGATCGACCCGTGCGGCTGTTATTAACATAACCTAATCACTATTAAAGCTTACAGAATCAAAAACATAGCCACAAGGTGACCGCCGCGACATTGGATGCCCTATCAGATAATTGACAAACAGTCCAAAGGGCCAAGTTTCTTTTTTTGTTCTTCCAATATTTTTGATATTTTGCTTCATATCATTTTTTTGACAGATGGAAAGTAATTTAATTTCTGATAAGATAGGACTTGTCACGCCAAATCTTTTGCTGGGTAGACGAAAAGATAATTTGTTTTTGATCTATATGAATAACTTGAGGTTTTTAGAAAATAATTGAGTTCATTTTAGAGCGGTTTTGGTTGTTTTTTTCATTCACTGGGTAAAATGTTCTATCTTCTTCATTTTATCTGCCTTTTTCAAACAACGAATAATGGCCTGAAAATATTTTTGATGAAAGTCGTTTTTTATATTATAAAAAGGTAAAAAATGTTCATCACGCTACGACCCTTAGGAGCAAAAGGAAAAAATAACGCTAAGCGAAAACAAAGTAGTAGCACAGGCGTGCGATGGGATGCGACGAGATGGGTCGGGGCTGAAATTTCGCGGCCAGAAACTAGTCAAAAATGTTCTCCAACCATTTCAAACGGGCACATCAAGCTCGTCACACAGTACCAAAACCCCTTAAAACCATGTTTACTCATCCGTTACAATCCACTGCATAACTTTGACAATTCAAACTGGCACTATTCGGTACCACTGCATGCAGACTGGCGGTACTATTGGTACTGATAGTGACAACTGATGTATATACGTTTGTCCAAAGACCATTAAATTCGTAATAATGCGATGCAATTGCAGAGCTGAGTCGTTGTGATTTCACGACGGTCAGGGCTGGCACGACGCAAAAAAATCTTAATTCCATTTATGTTGTTTGCGTAATCCCAGCGTATGAAGAAATGTGTTGTAATTCTTCTTTTTGGTGTCGCTGGCATGACTTGTCTCAGATCTTGTTGGCCCTAAACTTCGCCACTTCCACGGCGTCGTCGGTATCAGTGCAGAGAGAATGTATTTTTTTAAGTGAAAACTTCTTTAGGCGCACTTTGCGCAGTGAATGAAACTGAATCGTCACGCTCGGCTTGGTGACGCTGAATCGGGTACACTCAGTGCTGAATCGTGTATACTTAGCTCCAGTCGTACGTTCTCACTTTTACCGTGTGGTCGTAACCACACACGACAAGAATTTGACATAAAGCAATTTGCAGTGGAGCTTCTTGAGAAAAGGAAGACATTGCCCATAATATTATTTTATTTTGCATGTTGCTGTGTCATAATAGATTTCTTGTGGAGATGAGACTATAAAGTGCTCTAAAAGGTAGTTTTAGTTGTTGTACTGCTCTGTATGAAAACGTGTGACTGGGAAGATCTATCGCCATAATTATTGTTACTGTCTCTAAGCAGTTATCTGCTTTAGTTTAAAATAAAAAGGTGACTGGGAAATGACGGCCACAAGACTCTTCAACATTGTAGCAGTATTACTGAGAAAAAAAGCAAGACAAACAATATGAACCATTGCAACGCCGATTTCCGCAACAATGCGTAACTTCTACGCGGAGATTTCCACCTCTGAAAGTCCTGCTCGTGACGTCATCTGACATTCTAAAACCTTATGAAATACACAGGTGGTTGCTATTTTCTATCCACGTGATCCATTTCATAAACTCTTACCCACTTGGCGCGTTAAGAAATAATAATAACAATTATAATAATAATAATAATGTGAAATGTTCAGAGAATTATTACTGTAGGTAGTGATTTAATTTAACGGACAGCTGTGCTGCTGGGGAGTTTGTTGCGCCACTTCTTCGTCCTAACTAAAGCACTAGGAAGTGGCGAAGAGTGAGCGTTTTGGGGGACTGTCTTATGTACTTTTGACGATCAAAAGATGCTGATTCTCAGCCTAATTTGAATGAATAACTTTTGATTTACATTTGGTGTTTACTAAAGCATAGTTAATGAGTAGCCCAAAACCTCACATTCCAGTTAATTAAAGATAATAATCCCGATCTCATAAAAACGAAAACTAAATTAAAATCCAACCCAAAACTGTCAACCCTAGCATCATCTGTGTGTATCTACAGGATGCGGTTGTGTGCGTTCCCTCCTTCCACACCCCCTTTGGCAAGCTCCGCAGTATACATACCCGCTATGTAGTAGTCTATGTACAGTATATGCATTTTAACACCAGTTTATATACATATATACAAGGCAAAACCACTAGTGTTTGACCGATTTGGCTGCAACACAGTGGTATAATGCGTTTGAGTGCCTAAAGGATTTATCGGGAGTCTCACCAAAGATTTATTGTTAGTTTTTGGTGAAATCAGTTGCAGTTAAGTGGTGACTGAGATTTAATCAGCATTGTTTGGTGATCAGCGAATTGCGGGTTTTTATTCTGCAGCAAAATTTCTTCAATCGGATATATTTTTTGTCCAAGTTTTGCCCAAAAAGGTTTGGTTAGTTGCATTGTAACAGTTTTCAAGAACTAAAAGAATAAACGGTGTAACCTGAGAAATCAACCTTGCTAGGTTAGCGTTATAAAGACTTGTATGATTTACGCTGCAAGAATGTGGTTTCGGTATACATTTAAATAATTAAAACTGGAACCTTGACATTGCTAGTTCTGATAAATTTAATGATCAGATTAATTGGGGCTTTTAGGAAGAACCTTGGTATGGATTCATGCTCAAAAACTTGCCTTGTGTGAAAACCTTAAACTACCTTATACATTCATGCTATAAAAGATAATTGTTTTCAGACCAGTCCTTGACCAAACCTATTGTGGATCTATAGAATTCTATACCCATGATAATAATAGCATTGTTCACAAAGAGGCCCCTAATCTTTTATTATTCGTAGCCTTTTATTATTCGTAAACCCTAATCCATTTCCATGTAGCGACCTACACCGTAGCACAGCCTACGACGTAGCACCTACGATGTACTACGGCCTACGGCGTAGCATTGGCTACGACGTAGCTCCATGCTACGGTGAAACAGACATTTTAATTACTTTATAGGAGTGTAATTTATATTCATACTGTATTTTTAAATATTCTTATAAAACAATGAATTTCTGTATGTCTCTGTCAGACAGCCTATTTTATTTTGATGGCCCTGAGCAGTAACTACAATAAAACAGTTACAACTAAAATTTAACTTACCTAAAGTTACAATAAACCATTACTAAAGTTATAATAGTTAAGTTAAAGTGAACTGAGTTTCCCGCGAGATCACAGCTTCCCCAGCACTGGACAATTAACCCACTTTCTTATAAAAATGACATCGTCCCATTTTTTCGATGTTGCTCGTTCTACAACAGAGATATTTTTTTGCTATAAAAACTGCAAGTTTTCGTTTAAATATGCAGTTTTCAAGCAAATGTCGTTTTAAGTTATTTTTTATTGACTCGATTGAGTTTTCATAGAAGTTTTATTTTAATTTTACACTAAGCTGATTTTTGTATGGATAGTTTCAGATTTTAAAAGTCGTAGAAGTAAGCGGTATTGAATCACTTTTACAAGCGACGAAATAAGGATTTGAGTTTGTTAATTTATGTAAATAATAAGTTAACTCAAATTTATCAAGAGGTTTCCCTTTTCTGTTATTTTACATAAGAATATTATGCTCATGTTATAATAAAATGTGAAATCCTCCCACATACCGCAGTGTCTCAAGACGAAAGTCTTTGACCAGTGCATGTTGCCAATGATGACCTATGGCACTGAATTGTGGTCGCTCACAATGGGCCTTCCTTATTTGATGGCTTAAAGTCGTTAAGGGCAATAGAGAGGGCTATGCTTAGAGTTTCCCTGCGTGATCGAATCAGAAATTAAGAGATCCGCAGGAGAACCAAGGTAACCGACATAGTCCGAAGAATTGCCAAACTAAAGTGGCAGTGGGCAGCGCACAACAGATGGCCTATGGGGCCGAAAGGTTCTGGAGTAAAACCGCGTACCGGAAGACGTAGCGTTGGAAGGCCTCCCACAAGGTGGACCGACGGCCTTGTTAATACCGCAGGAACCCGTTGGATGCGAGAATCACGGAACCGGTCAAAGTGGAGATGCTTGGGGGAGGCCTATGGCCAGCTGTGGACGTCTTTCGGCTGAAATGATGATAATAAAATATTCTCGCGCTCAACATATACCTGTTCATATTTTAGTGTTGTTTACTTGTGGAGCCAATTATCTTGCTGTTGGACAAATAAGCTACCTATAAGATTTATCATTATTGAAGTTTTTATACTGCCAAACAATCATTAAGACATAAGTACAAAAATACAAAACCTCACTAAAAACGAAATCAAACCGTATCACTATCAGAAAACACGCACATAAAGAACATACTTACCTGATCAATTACATAAAACTCAGCACTTACCGTACATAGCACACATAATCTCTGCCCGGACCTACGACATGCCCCATATTCGGACTCGCAGTATTACTCATACAACAGCCAGACTTAAAATTTGGGTCAAACTTTCAAGTAACTACGACCCATTAGGGACATCATTTTTAATCTGTGCACACTGCGGACATCCATCTTCTTTTAGATTGTGCTTTTCTTTTTTTTTTTAGTCTCGGTTTTCTTTTAAAGAGTTTGGTAAGTAAAATCATCATTAGGAAAATATTATCGTAACGTATAGATTTAATTTCGTATTAGGAGAGTTTGTTGCGCCACTTCTTTTTCCCAGCGTAAGCGGTGAAGGCGACCGTTTTGGGGGACTGCGTGTATGTAATTTTGACGTTCGAAAAGTGCTGATTCTCAGCCTAATTTGAATATAAATAACTTTTGATTTTGATTACAAAGTGGTCTAGGATGATATTATTAATTTGACAAACCATACGCCCGATAGGGTTTCGTTTCGGCAAAAATGACGAACTTCAATACAAGATTTCATCCCTATTTAACCATGAGGGAATGAATGTTCAAAAAATGCTATATTAGTGTTCACTTTAGTTATGTTATAAGGAACTCTGGTGCAAAAATTCATGCTTCTAGGACCCAGTGATTTAGACTTTGCGTTGTCTGTCAGTGAATGAATGAATGAATTTAAGATTTTTGGAAGCAGATTATGTTTCCTTACCAGTTAATTTATCTTTCACTCGATCTGGATATTAGGTTACGATGATTTAAAACTTGACTTTTAAAATGGCTTTTGAAATTGTTGTGACATTAAACTATTTTAGCCGTGAAATTAATTAATAATTTTAATACATGGTGTGTTACTCAATAAGTTCTAAGATTATTCATTACTCATGATATTTTCCATAAAAAAACAGCGCGTCAAAAAATATCAACATGCTCTCCCAAAACACAAGATATTCCGTCACCATGATATGACGGCATATTTCTGGTTATACGCGAAGTAAACACTTGATGTTTTCGTAACATTTCACTATAAAAGTTGGTTTCCTCGCGAATTTTCCTCAACCGTTTGCTTAGTCGTAAACCTTATGTATGTTTGTAACTATAAAATTAATAAAGTTAGTTATTTTTGCTCCTCGTACTTGCGCTTTCCCCAAACTAGAATAAACTTGATCATTTTAGTTTATCACTTGCTTTTGCCCGCGACTCCGTCCGCGTGAAATTTCTTCATCCCTGGACCCACCCCGTCACATCGCATCGCCTGCCCGCACTATTACTTCGTTAGAGTTTTTCCTCATTTTTTTTCTTTTTGTTCGGCTCCTAGCGTAATGTTAAATTAGAATTTTTCAAATCTGATTGTTAGTTCCAGAGATTAATGCGTTCAAACAAAGATATACTTCAGTTTTATTATTAGTGTATATAGATTATCGGTCTTCTAAAGTCAGGACTTATTGTCCAATTGAATACCAACATAAATTACATTATAACATTATAATCAAATCACAACTGTCATTCTCTGACACTGGTATGAAATGGCTACAACACGGCAAATTGATGTAGTGTCAGTTTTCTTAACAAATAATTACCCTGACTGTACATAATATACTCTACTGTTACACATGGACCGGTAAAATGGTGACACGTTATAATCGATTCCCATGTTTGAAACAAATAATTATCATTCATGCTTATGCATAATCAGCCTATAATTTTCCCACTGCTGGGACACAGGCCTCCTCTCAGTGCCCGCGTGGTGGATTACTGCCCAGTATTTTAGATTAATGCCCTCTGGGCAGTAATCCACCACGCGGGTCCATTGTGGGTTGATAGATGTCACTAGTCTTCGAATTTTTGGTTCTAGGACATGCCAGTTTCCTCACGATGTTTTCCTTCACCGTTTTAAGCGCAGTGGTGATGAAATAATTTACAAAAGTAAAAAGCCTGTCTGGGTTCGAGCCTACGACCTAAAACTCGTAAGGCGCAGGCCACCACTGCTCTGCTCTTTATGATTAAGTTCTTAAAAAACGCGCGGTCATTGGAAAAATCTTTTAATCTCTTATCACCTTTCGAGTTTCATGATAGCAGTATATATATTTTACAGACTATAGATGATCATGAAACCTACTTAAATAAAGTCGTAGTCACAATAAAACACCTATAAAAATACCAATAAAAACATTTACGACTTTAAAAATCTCGAAACAATAATTCTTTCTACAACATCAAGTAACGACTTTATACGGGAACCTCGGAGTCAAAACTGGGGTAATGTACTAGTATCATTTATGCGATAAAAGACCCCCTTATTTACCCAAAAGCCACCAGGTGGCGGCGCGACCGGCATCGTTTTTTTATAACCGATTAACCATTTCTACGATGTACCCCCTAGTGAACTAAACTAAAATTATGCCCCTAAAAAAATGACAACAGTTATAAAAAAGGGAATTTTTAGCAACTTTATCATATTAGATATATATTTTTTCCCATGCCTCGGGTTTACGATGTCAGTTTACGATCCAAGGTTTTACGATTTTTTTATATATACCCAGTCGAAGTTATGGGTGGGGTAATGATAACGGTTATCAGGGTTCTGACAATCGGGAAATTATTATCGATTCATCGGCAGAGCGCGGGTGAAGCCGGGGTGAAACGTGATGGTACACCGTAATAATTTTATTATTAACAACATATGGTGCACGTAACGTGTTCTACATGGCAGGGGAATATATATTTTATTTGGTATTAGGATGTTTGTCGCACGTTGGTCCTTTTGCTTAGATTTGTTTTTTGTATGTCTGTGGGAGCGTCTTATTTGGTCCTTTTTATTCTTTTTCTATATTTCGACGTGCGCTCGTTTGTTAAATCTTTGCGGCTTAGGGCTGTTTTTTTTATCCGTAGTTAAATTCAACCTTTTTGCAAAAAGTGCTTTTTGATAATTTTTTAGTTTATAGCTTATTAGTTAAAAAAATAGAATAGAATACTCTTTATTATAAACTATACAAAACCAATAACCATTAGATAAACTAAAAATTGATCAAAAAGCACAATTAGCAAAAATTTAACCATTACTTATTATTTTTAACAATTGGTTGAGTTTAACTACGGATCAAAAAATCGGTCCTTAGAGGCTGACTCGAATCTAGAACGATTTAATAAATAGATTAGATTAATGTTTTGTTTAATTATTGCTTTCTGAACTAAGTCTGTGTATAAATCGAGATTAATGCTTGATCATCGCACAAGTAGATATAATAATTATGGTCATATTATATTTTATTTTTTCAAGAGTATCGAATATCGACGTTACCTCGCACATTATTTTTGGTCCTTGTTGTCTTATTATTTCGTCCAAAAGTGTTTATTGTATGTCCGATACTGAGTTACATAAATAGAATATGCTTTTTATAGTACTTCAAAATTTGAAAAAGCAGTTTATCAACACAGCACAGTTTTAAAAACATAACAATTATATAAAAACTATTTTCCCATCCATGTTGGGGTCAGCTTCCAGTCTAACCGGATGTAAGTATATACCAGTATTTTACATAGAGCGACTGCCTATCTGACCTCCACAGCCCAGTTACTGGGTAACACGGTACCTCTTGGCAAGACTGGTTGTCAGACTTTTGGGCTTCTGACTACTCATAACGACTGTAAAATATCTACAATTGACAGTCGGGACCAACTGCTGAACGTGCATTCCGAGGCACGGAAGAGTCTCTGTAAGTTATGGATGGTCACCCATCCACGGACCAACCTCGGCAAGTGATGCTTAACCTTACAGATCGACACGTGCCACAGTAATTATTAAGCCACGAGCCAAAAAAAAACTACTTATACCTACAGTAACAATAAATCGCTACAATTCTTGCGAAGCAGTTAGCCAGGTGGACAACCGTAATACGATAGCCTAGTACCCTCCCTCCTAACAAGACTGCGTGGGAGTCAGACAGCTGATACAAACTACATTTCATAATATTTATAAACGTGAAAGTTTGTATGGATGGATGGGTGTTTGTTACTCTTTCACGCAAAAACTACTGAACTGATTTTGATGAAATTTGGCACACAGATGGTTTATAACCAGGATTAACATATACGATACTTTTTATCCCGATATTCCCACGGGATCGAAACTTATGCGGGTGAAACCGCGGGGTGCAGCTAGTAATAGATATAAGAAAGATCAGGTGCGTAGTACTCGCAACCGGCGTGCGTGTATGACTAGTTGTATGAACGTAAACGAGGCAAAAGAAGCATGTAAGAATCGTAGCATGTGACGTACTGTAGGTTCTACCTACCCCCATGGGAAGAAGGCATAAGTTTATGTATGTATGTCAATAAAAGACATTATAACTCAATTTATTTTTCACTAGCGACCCGCTCCGGCTTCGCACGGTTTTTACGACTTCACAGAACATTGAGACTTCTTTATTATATGTACATAAGTTAAATTTAATATGATTTTTATATAGACATGAACTTTCCGGAATAAATGCTCTAAATGATGTTGAAAACCGCAACCAAATCCTTTGCGAAGTTTAAATTACGTTGTCATACAGACAGACACAAAAAGCGCTATAATTTATAGTATGTATAGATGTAGATTTGCAAAATGGAGTTTACAGATGTTTTCCGCTTCCCTACGTGACTGTGGTGGAGGCCAAAAGGAGGGTTATGTTTTTACTAAATCACAGACAAATCTCTGATTTAATTTCTATACATCCCACGTGAACAGATTAAGGGGGATGCGAATTGCAAAATACGTAAATTATAATTATCTACTTGTCTCGTCATTGTCTAGCCCTATACGGATACAGAATAAAGAGCGTCGAAACTTCCATATTTTAACGCATCTTTGGGCGTAAAGAAATAACTCCTCGAGTATGAAAATGGCAAAATAATTTATTCAAGAATTAAAATATTCATACATATTTTTGGACGCCCAAAGGTCTGTTCGTGAAATTATACGCTAGTTGTCGGTACATACCATCCTCTATTTCACAAAATAAATAAATACAAACGAAATTAATAAAACGAAATGATTAAATAATTACAACATTATTAAATTATTATTAATAATTTAATAATGTTGTTGTGTTGTTGTTGTATTAAATTATTAATATTAATAATTTAATAATGTTGTTGGTAAGTTTATTTTTTCTAATTTCGTTATTGTAAGCTTTGTTATTAGTTTAATTTCTTAACTCATTTCATTTCATTTTTTAAAAAACGTTGCCCACACTAGGAATTTTTCCTGTGCCGTGGGTGCGTTTACAGGCATATAAACTCACATACACAAACAGCCAGACCCGGAACAACTAATTGTAGGTCATACAAATATTTGTTCCGTGCAGGAATCGAACCCGCGACACGCAGCGCAGCAGTCAATCACTTAACCACTGAGCCAACCGTGCCGTCAAACTGTCGCATTAGGTTCTGATCTTATCGAGATGTGTCGGTAAACCCTGTAGTGATAGTTTAAGCTGTTATAAAAAAAAAAAAAATAATAAATAAATAAACGAACAGCAATGCATGCTGTTCGTTTATTTATTATTATTTATTTATTTTTTATATAGCCACACCCATCGACAGTGCATTCTTAAGTTGAATATTTTACGGAGAGCTAACCTTATAATGGCCGCGACTTACGAGTTGTAGGTCGTAGGTTCGTACCCAGCCAGGCCATTACTTTGTGTAAATTATTTCATCACCACTGCTCTCAAAACGGTGAAGGAAAACATCGTGAAGAAACCGGCATGTCCTAGAACCAAAATTTCGAAGACATGTGACATCTACCAACCCGCACTGGGCCCGCGTGGTTGATTATAGCCCACTCCCCTCGAAGAGAGGAGGCCTGTCCCGCAGCAGTGGGGACAATATAGGCTGGTTATGAACCTTAATCATGGAGGCGTGTTAGGGAATTGTACATAAAGCAATGTGTAAAAAAAAAACTTTGTTTTACGCATTATCTACTAGTAGAAATTCCAGTCAAACTTGCCAAGTAAGCTATGTGTGCCTGTGCTAGAAGTGGGTTCGCGTCAATAGTGCATCGGTCAGGGTTCGACTTTACGACCTCAGGCTCGCCAGTCCGACGCCTTTAGCTGCTGAGCTTTTGTTGTTTATAATGACAGTTGAAACTGCAGTTGTACGTAGAATGCATTCTGATAATTTTCTAAAATTTATATTAAAGAGTATAAGAGTAGGGGAAGGCCAAAGAAACGATGGATGAAATGTGTGAATGATGATATGGTTAGAAAGGGGGTGACTACCGAGGTGACGACTAATAGAGAAGTATGGAAGAAAAAGACATGTTGCGCCGAACATAAATACATTGGGATACGCAGGAGAATAATTATGATGGCATATTAAGAATTCAGGGAAAACGGAACGTCTTATTTTTTCTTTTATTTTAATTGATATACCTAGTAAATAACACTAATTCCATAAATTTAAATCTCAATCGAGCGACCGCATTTACAGCATCGCACCCTTGGACACGGTTCGAACTTCGAAGTGATATTATGAACACTGCAGAACTCAGCACTTAGAATCTAAGTATTGTTAAAGTAGTTCATAAAGCTCTCTGTTTTTTTAATAAGAGTCTTAAATATTCTAAATTAAGGTAACCTGTAAAACCATATGGTCCTGTTATAATACTTAGCATAAGCATAAACAGCCTAGAGTTCCAGCTGGTGGGGCACTGACCTCCTCTCTGTGAGAGGGAGTGGGCCGTAATCCCACACCACGCGGGCTCAGTATAATATTTATCTTACATTAAATTCGCGACCTCAGTGTCTATTTTAAGCATGTCTGACGTCTCAATTTTCGAATGGAGGTCAAACTTTACCTAGTCTGTCATAAATGTTTAATTTAGGTAAAGAAGGTATTTAGATCTATATTTAGAACAGTTACTTAGAATAGTTCTGAGACTGTGTTTATTTTAGTTAAAGTTTTGTGAAGAAAGTTTTGAGTATGAATGGCTTTAACAGTAGGGGAAAATCAAAGAAACTGTGACTATTAGATAGACCTCGGGAAAGATGATATGGTTAGGAATAAGGGGGTGACTACGAGATGACGATTAATAGAGACGTATGGAAGAAAAAGACATGTTGCGCCGACAAAAAATTGTAGTAAAAGCTGTTTTTTTTGGAAAATGATGGATGGTTTTTTTTTGTAGTTTTATGTTAAACAAAAGACTCGGACTCATTTTTTTTAATAAACTTAGGATTTCCGATTTATCGTGAATGTTACTAACACATCTCAGAAATATAACGGACACAAACGAAACAACGGTTTATAACTTTTTTTTCTTTATAACTAGCGACCCACACCTTCTCCGCTCAACTTTATTATACGAGTACAACTTGAAATTTCTTTATTTCATGCCATTCCATAGGCACGGAGGGGTCTCGATATGTAATAGATGGTCACCCATCCACGAAAAAACCGCGATAAGCGTAGCTTAACCTTCGAATCAACCCGTGCGGCTGTTATATTTAGCTACGAGCCCCTCATAGATACTCCCTGAGAGCCACAGCCCAACAGAACCTGTTTCGAATTCTCCATATTCTGGTCCGCTTCTTTTCAAGCCAAAAACTTACGCCTGAAACCTTACACCTTTACGAAAATGTCTCAAAAGACCATAAAATGCTCGTAATTTGAGTGAAATAGTAACAGTAAAAGACATAAGGATACATTATCGGGATCTAAACAAGAAACAGGATGTTTTCGAGCGCTCCCAGACTACAGACTTTTAGACTAATCTTTGTACATCTAAAGAGTGAGTTCCGATTCTGTGACGTGTCTTTTAGGTTTGTAAATGTAATGATAATGTATAGTTTTGTGTCATTGAAAAATGAGCGTTAAGATCATAGAAATTACATTAAGTTTTAAAGTAACTGTTACCCAATTTAGTAGTTGTAGGGTTCAAAAGAGCTGAACCCAATTAAATTGGAAAAAGGGCAGGAGAATAATGTAGGGTTAAAAATCGAATATGCGCTGCGGGGTCATTGCAAAACACACTAACAGTAGAAATGGTTTCATTTTGACAGTTCAACAACATTCATTGCGTTACTTACGTTGTTTCGCAGACGAGTTTTTCGAACATATGAAGCAAAGGATTAGCCATATCTTTCAAAATGATTCTAATTCTGATTGATAGTGTGCCTTGGGGATCTAGAATCATGCGCTGAATTCATGGTTTCAGTTTGCGCGTCGATGTCCCTGCCACCCTGTATACAACATGGGATATGAATATTTTAACCCCTACATAATAGAAACAGGAAGTTTAACAGAGTCACGGTATCATTACAAGCATCTAGAAATGTTATAGTATAGTATGCTAATACCGCATGTTATACAAAACAGTTTTACCCTTCAACAAAATAATAATTATTTCTATTTAGGAAAGCGTGACTGAAGTAATTTGTAGTATTTTACGACACACGTGACTACTGTTTATTGACGACTAGTATTTACGCCCTTGCTTGTTGTAGTTATTTTCTTTACTATAATTCAGTTTAATGGACTTAGGTCTAGAATAATTATAATAAAAGCTATAATAGGAATATTTTTACACTTGACGTCGCATCGCATCGCCTGCTCTTTATTTCTGACCATTATTCTTTTTGCTCGGCTCGTAATCCTAGCGTAATGTAAAAGTCTTGTTCAGCTTGTAGCTTTCCTTAAGAATTGGGCTTTCAAACGCAAAAATATTTTTTCAAATCCGATTGGTAACTCCAGAGATTAGCGCGTTCAAACAAACAAACTCTTCAGCTGTATTATTAGCACACATTTAGACAAGAGTATGCTGTTGAATTAACTTTAATAACGTACCTGGGCCATGTCCTAGAACCAAAACTTGGAAGACATGTGACATCCGCCAATGCGCACTGGGTGGATTATGGTCCACTCCCTCTCACAGAAAGGAGGCCTGGATCACAGCAATGAGAACGTTATAGGCTTATTATGCTTTATGCTATAGTGACACATACATTGAGGGCGTAGAATTGGGATACGGGTAAACCAAAGAACCAAAGAAATAACTCCTAAAGGTAAGCCAACACTGTTATTTGTTAACCAAGCAAACACTGTTGTCTGTCAGTTGTTATTCTACATATAAATGTAGAATTAATTACAGGGACATTACAGAACGAACGAATGACTGCCAAATACTCTATTTCGTTAACACCATAAGGATCGCTGAATCAATATTCAATCGCGTTTTCTAGACGTCTCATCTCACTCAGTATTATACCTATTTCAATACCCATCATCTTGAGGTTAGCATGAAATCTGTCGTTTCAAAAACTAGACAACCTTCTCTTTCGAAATTATGTCTATTTAAATTCTAGATTAAAAACTTACCTAACTACCACAAAATAATTATTGGTCCTTGGAAACTGTAGACAGATAGGTAAAGAGTAAGGAGGCCTGTGCCCAGCAGTGGGATATTAATGCGAAAAAAAACCATGTTTACTCGTTGTTTTGAATAAACAACTGTTAGGCCCGATATTTATGAACGGAGTTTGACGTAACACTGTCATTAGATATTGTTGGAAAAAGTGTGTATGGGTTTGTGATAAGCTTACATAATAACACATACACTCACGCGTTCTTCCCATGGGGGTCGGCAGTAACTACAGAACGCCACCTGCTACGATCCTCACACGCTCCTTTTGCCTCGTTTACGTCCATACATCTGAAGACCCGTATTCAAAAACGTTTAAAATCTAGTCGCAATCTCATCTCAGCGACAATCAACGTCAAAAACATGTAAAAACTGTAGGGAAATTAGAGGTATTTTTAACAGATTGCGACTGATATCAGAAGGCCAATTCCTGTAATTTAAAACGTTTAAAATCTAGTCGCAATCTCATCTCGGCCACAAACAAATGTCAAAAATGTAGAGTAATTAGAGGTATTTTTGACAGATTGCTACTGAGTCTGTGAACGTTCATAAAATTAGAAGTAGCAACTAGCTTCATCTTTCTGACTGACTGACCCTTGACAATTCAAAAGTGACTGTAATTGGTTTATTATTTGAAATAAATGCTTTGAGTTTTAAGTTAGAATTACCCCTCTGGCCATACACGCACGTTGGTTGAGAGTACTACGCACCGGCTGTGATAAGCATTCTAGATAAAAACTTTAAAACTAAAGTCCTAAAAATCTCCAACAAACCTTAAAAACATGCCAAAAAACTCGTCGTACCACATCATTAGGACGGACACCCAAACACAAGTTTTCATAGCTCTCGGGAGCGACGCGTCGCCGCCCCGCGCCCAGACTCCGCGGCGCCGCACAAGGCTGTCTGTCTAAGGTTAAGGACTGGCCGGCCTGCAGATTGATTAGATCTAGAGGTCCTGACTGGTTTTTTGGTTAAAATTCTCTGGGTGCAATGGAGTTGGTGATGGATTTTTACTAGTTGGATATGTTTCGTAGATTGAACGTATTTATTTATTTAAAATTTTCGCACAAAATGGTACAAAGGCGGACTTAATGCCTTAGACATTCTCTACCAGTCAACCAAGGGTGGTGAAGAGATTAGATGGCAGGTGCTTTGGCTAAGAGGAACAATGATATTAAAACTATACCGTATAATCAAACTCAAACCGTTTAATTCAACTAAACCAATTACAGGCACTTTTGAATTGTCAAAGGGTCAGTCAGTCAGAAAGATGAAGCTAGTTGCCCATTCCAAAGCGTAGGTACCTATGGAGAAGAACGGGCAAGAAACTCCATGGACACTCTTTTAAAATCATAAAATTGTTACAAAATATTTGATTACATCATTCGTGTTGAAATTAACCATGTGAGAACGATGTAGAAAGACGTGCACGTTTGAAGCGTCCGTTATAGAAAACATAAAAATAATTCAGAAATTACAAATTACAATAGCCTATCAATAATCATAATCTTTATTTTGTCTAACGAATAACAAAGTAATAACAAATTTCACATTAGTACCTACTTATTTTCTATGAAGGGGTTTATTTATAAACGATAATTAAAGTTAAGTGACGTTTAAACGTAAAGAATGTATGGTTACACAGTTGCTAATCACTACTTAATTTTTAGCAATGTTTATGAATATAGGGGTAGATATCCAATTAGTAACTCAATGCACAATAATAAATTCAGATTGTACCTATGATTGTGTAAGAAGGATTTTCGAAAATGAAATCCGCAGCGTTCAGGTGACACGTTTTAACTAAAGCAGAGATATGAATAGCAAAAACGTGTCACTATCAATGATTTCTGCTTTAGAAATCCTACTTAATATTATAAACGTGAAAGTTGGTATGGATGGATGGATAGATGGATGGATGGACGGATGTTTGTTACTCTTTCACGCAAAAACTACTGAACGGATTTGGATGACATTTGGCACACAGATGGTTTATAACCAGGATTAACCTATATGATACTTTTTCCCGATATTCCCACGGGATCGAAACTTATGCGGGTGAAACCGCGGGGTGCAGCTAGTGTATAATAATTGGGTCCATATTTTTCCGAAAATTGTCACAGTCCGCAAATTGTGCGCTTAATTTTCTGAAACTTAGTATGTATGATGAAATAGATGTTATTTGTGAACTCTTAGGTACATACATTAATAATAAATAAATTATTTCATATCTGTAAGTAGATTTGTACAAATACTTTTACTCGTCAATCATACTTTTAAAAAGTAGATGAGGTCGGTGTTTCCTATCTGACTACTCTGAGAAGAAAGGCAGAAACAAACTCAAAAAAAAAAAATTGACAACTGTAATGTCTGTGTAATCTTAAGTGTGTCCATACGCATGCCTGCGAAACAAGTAGGTCATGTTGAGGACACGTGGAGTGATAAAAGAGTTTATTACAAATGCCCATAAGTAAACAAGTTTACTTTACGAGCGGTAGGTACAGACGCCAGCACATCAAGCTACTACAATCTGTCAAATTTCTTCAATATTAAACCCATTGCTGATACGCAACCACCCCGCTGGGCTACACTGATGTTTGTGTCTTGATGTGAAAATAAACAAGTAAAGTGAAAGAGAAATCATGTACAATTTATCGATCCATTTATATTTATATCACCGACGCTGACAGTACTTACATACAATTTGTTACCTACGTTTATACGTAACAAATTGAACATAATCGCACTCATTTGAAGCAATCATTATGATTGGCATTTCATATTTAATGCAGCCTGTCATTCTATTTTGATTGATGATTAATGATAATGACATAACATCACCTAGAGCGTTGTGTTTTGTTCTTTTTGATTTTTGCGGAATCGAATTCTTCCTTTTAACTGTTAACAATGAAAGTTCGTTGTATGGCAAACAAAAATGGTGGGCTTCACCACAATCAGTTAACAATATTTATTGGACGTTGGTTAATTATTTTTATAACCTTTTTTCAAAGTGATTGTAATGAATATCATAATTATTGTGATCGATATCAGTTCTGAGTCTTTGTGTGCCTTTTGAAAAAAGCCTCCTCCAACTCCTTCCAATTCTCCCTGTTCCTTGCCTGTCTAGTTCATGTCTTTCCAGCCGTCCTCACCAAGTCATCCTGCCATCTTTTCAAGGGTTTTTTCCTTCTTTCTCTTCCCTTCCTTAGGGTAGGTACCATAGGGTCTTTTTAGGGCTTTTTTGTTCCACTTCTCTTGTCCTCTGACAGTGTGTCCGGCCCATCTCACTTTTAGTCTTCTTATTTTTATTCTTGTGCTTTTGTTGACTTCCTGATTACACAGTGATTAGTTCGTTCAATCTGGAAGTAGATACTAGTGCGCATTTATTCATTTGTCTTTATAGTGAGAACTAGCTGGTGGTCTCGACTTCGTTCGCGTGACATTAATACCTTTCGATTTTCTCACTTATAACATCAGCTAGATACTATAGGTAAACACTTAAAAAAATGTCACTTCGACAGGTTCTGTGCTTCTCGCATCTAACATTCGTGTATGTTTCAGTTTTGTTTATTTAAAAGATTGAAGAGGGGTCGCGATGGTCCTGTTTGAAAGTGTGTTCGGCGATGTGAGGCTTTACAAGAAGACAAATTTAGAAAAATATGGAATAATAGAAAAGAATTCTCTTTATTATGTACACCATAAATATTACAGATATAAATGTACACATTTTACAAGGGGTGATACAATGGGCGGTCTTATCGCTAAGAACATAATAAATGACGTTTGAGGGGAGAGATAGTGGGTTTTTTCAAAATAATTAAAAAAAAACATGGACAAGCATTGGGCACGCCTTATTGACATATAATAACAAATGCTTTTAACTCCGCATAAAGACAGTTCTGCAACATTAAACCTAGAGTAACTAGTAGTACTGTAAAACATAGAAGTATAGAAGTCTTCAGATCTACATCATAATAATGTGTCTCAGGCGACCGAGGCGACCTTCGAAGGATCTCGTAGTAAACAAATTGTGGTGGAACATGACTCATTCGTCGGTAGAATAGTAAATACTAGATAATAGTGGAATTAGGATGTTCACACGTGAATTATATGAGGCTGTTATCGTCGTATGGCAGGGCAAGGGCCTCTTCTCATATTGAGACGGAATCAGCATTCATCTCTAATTTTGCTTAGTTCGGGGTGGCGATGTAAATACTTTTTTACAAAAAAAAAAAATAATCGACTTCCAAAAAGACACTACAAAGTGAAAAATAACTTTAATTTCGGAAGTCGGTGGCAAACAACGAAAAGGCGAACCCAACGACAGCGACTTTAAGTTTAAACCGAAATTTAAGTTTTTTTTCACTTTTTAGTGTCCTTTTTGAAAGTTGGTTGTTTTTTTGTAAAACAAGTTTTTTAACTTCATCTTTATTCTACGATACTTTTATCTTTATTCTAGGAAGAATAGACAATCTTCTTCTATCCAAAGTGACATTTTCTTTTCATTTTTGTCATCGCACTGTACAGTCCGTTCACAGTTTCACAGTTTTTTTACCTTTGATTTTCCATCACTGTCCAAATCATTGTGATCTTTATTTTCGTAATAATAGGATTGCTGTTAGCTTGCTACTGTCACAGGTAAAATAACTTTGAACAGACCGTAGAAATTTTTGATCAACAATCTATAATTGTCTTTTGTTTCTTCCGTTCAGAGACGGTAGTCATATTACGGATGATTTGATGATGATTTCTTAAAGCGTAGTTAACGGAATAGCCTGTTCAAAACGCTCAAACCTTTGCTGTTGCAGTTATTGCCTAACCTATCACAATTGCTAACATGATACAACAGCTTATCAAATTGATAAGCTTGTTCAAAATTCCTCCAGACGATTACTTTAGTATATAAGTGGCACCTTAGCTAAACTGTTGTCAGAATATTCATAACACAACTATATGCCAGCTTTTAACCTACAACGAAGTGTCTATTGAGAAATACATAACATACATACATATGTAAACTCACGTCTAGTTCCCATGGAGATAGGCAGAAAGTACTTGTCTCGTTTACGTTCATACATCTGAAGGCCAATTCTCGTAATTTAAAACGTCCAAAATCTAGTCGCAGTCTCATCTCGGCAACAAACAAATGTCAAAAACTTGTCAAAATGTAGGGAAATTAAAAGTATTTTTTGACAGATGGAGACTGAGATCAGACTGTGAACGTTCTTAAAATTACGAGAATAAGCCCCTAAGCTTAGCAGAGTTATTAAATCCAGGTGCAGAAAAACGATTTTTCGCGTGTTGGTAGTTTAAAATTACGAGAATTACTCCTCTGGTCATATACGCACGCCGGTTGCGAGTACTACGCCCGTGACCATTCTGAAGAACATCAGCAATAAGGTCACTATAATTATGTGCTCCTACCGTCTCCTCCCGGCGTTTCCACATAACATCATCTTTGCGAAAACGGTTCATCTTTGAAAAATGCTATTCGATAATTTTCACAGCTCGTTTTAGCGCTGAAATTCAGTAGGTCAATACTTCACTGTATGTGAAATCGAGCCGGAACTTATATTAACAAACTTATGCACGCAGTCTTCATCCATTCCCCTTCAAATTATGAAGCAGGAATACTTGCAGACCCTTGTATCATGCTGCTATTGAAAAATAACTCTTATTTCACCAAATATATGGTGGAATTTGCATTGACAGAAAAACCATGAAGTCCTCGCGATTTCCTTGAAGTTATTCGCTTATAAACCATTTTTCTTTCTCTCTGTCTTTCCTTCCTTTCTATATATTGATATATTCGGTTAATGTTACAGTCGACGAGTGGTTCTCTCTTTAAATGTTCATATGTATATTTCCTTATTTATGAAGATTGCAGTAGACTTTTGTCTGCTGACGTGATGGAGCATATGGAGGCAAGTTTCCCAATAGGAGGATGGGTTTGAAGAAGGGTTTATGATTGGATACATGGCTTTTGGATAACATATGGCTGTTAGCGTTGACTCCCAGGTTTAGGGGAACATGCAGCAGTGGCCTGAGTTAAATAATCTACATCTATATAATATGCAGATTTTCAATCCTAACTAATAATTATACGATTGCGAAAGTAAGTTTGTTGTTAAGCTTTCACGCTAAAGCGGCTGAACGGATGTATTTCGACGGCACGGTTGGCGCAGTGGTTAAGCGATTGACTGCTGCGCTGCGTGTCGCGGGTTCAATTCCCGCACGGAACAAATATTAGTATGACCTACATGTATTTGTTCCGAGTCTGGGTGTTTTTCTATCTATAATATGTATGTATTTACAAAAAAAAAAAATGTATATAAGTAGTTTATCAGCCATCTTGTTACCATAACACTAGCATTAGGTGGCTTAGCTTGGGACAAATGGTGCTGTGTGAAATGTCCAGGGATATATTTATTTTAATGAAATTGGATGAAATTTAGCACAAGGGTAGACCATGACCCGGGTTAGGACATAGGATACATTTTATCCTGGTATGACGGTCCCATGGGGTAGTTTCCGACCTCCATGCGGGCGAAACCGCTTATTATTATTCAAACTTTTGGAAAAAAACGTTTCCTTAAGATCAAAATTCTTTTCATACTTTTAGAGACATTCTTTTGAGTCTGATAAATAACATACAACAAATTCTCCTGAAATATTAAGCACATTACACGTGCAACAATATATAGGTAAGCTAAAAACCCGACCTCAGACACGACCCAGACACCATAAATAATTCGGAAAAAATGCCCCAAATTCTTTTTTAATACTAAACCGAACAATTATCATGACAAAGGCCGTATAGCCTCACTGGCCACACATAGCCCGGATATTGTATAGAAAGGCTATTTATACATAGAAATAGGAAGGTTCTCGTCTGTTTTCTACTAACATACGGCTTTTATTCTATAGAAGCAATGTTTGGGTTAAAGTTTTGTGGTGATGTGATTATGTAATCGTTTTTTCGGTAGTATTGTGTCTAGCGAGGGAGAGCTCGTGGATAAGGAATAACAGACACACGGGTCGATCGATCAGGTTAAGCTACGCTGGCCGCGGTCGGTCCGTAGATGGGTGACCATCTTTACATGTCGAGACCCCTCCGTGCTTCGGAAAGCCGTTGGTCCGTTGCCTGTCATGTTGCATCTTTGACAGTCGTTACGGGTTGTCAGAAGCCCGAAAATCTGACAACCAGTCTTACCAGGGGTATCGTGTTACCCAGTAACTGGGTTGTGGAGGTCCGATAGGCAGTCGCTCCATGTTAAATACTGGTATTCAGCTGCAGACAGTTAGACTGGAAGCCGACCCCAACATAGTTGGAAAAGGCTCGGCAGAGTGACTTTTTTTGTATCTAGCCAGGGAACGAATTTGGTTCAGTAAGGTTTTTCATATATAAGTCTCATGATATCAGTGGGTCATATGGGTGCTTGCGAGGGATCAAATAACGTGGTAATACATAATCAACCTATAAAGTTCCCACTGCTGGGACACAGGTCTCCGCTCAATCTTTCAAAAATAGCTATAATTTCCCTACATTTTGACAAGTTTTTGACATTTGTTTGTCGCCGAGATGAGACTGCGACTAGATTTTTAACGTTTTAAACTACGAGAATTGACCTTCAGGTCATACACGCACGCTGGTTGCGAGTAGTAACGCACCTGACCATTCTAAAGAACATCACGACTAAGAGGTTACTATATGCCCTCCCAGGGCGTCTCCTCCCGGCGTTTCCACTCAAATCTACCTTGTAAATACCTTAATGTACAGTCAACAAAAGAGATAAGTATGCAGGGTCGTCGGATTTATGTTTTCGAATGAAATTTAGTTTGATAAATGAACCGTTTGTTTTCTATTAATTAAATGAAGTTTTATCCGAAAACATCAATCCGTTTCTTACTAAACTTCAACTATATGTTGTACCATGTTTTAAAGCAAATAAATATATTCTATTCTTTTGTTAGTCACCTGTCATTCATCCTCTCGATACGACCAAACCATGTAAGCATACTCTTTTAATATTTTGTCACTATAACTTCTTTAAAACCTGTTAATGAATTAAAAAGTTTAAAATCATCAGTCTTTGGTTGATAAAACCATCCTACTAATATTATTAAACGCGAAAGTTTGTGAGGATGGATGGATAGATTTTGATGAAAATTTACAGTAATATAGCTTATACTCGTACATCGATACTTATGTGGGTGAAACCATGGGGCGCTGCTAGTCCCAAAATAAAATTAACCGCATAAAAGCGTCATTGTGCAAAATAAACAACATGGGCGTTGCACTCAATTGCCCTCCCCCTCCCCGCTCTCCCTTTAAATCTGTGCCTAGCAATAAGTCTAAGTAGCAACGTTCTCCCAGCCTATATGTCTACTGGCAACACTATATCATTTTAATAGTCCACTAAAGAATAGCCAGCATTCCCTCGAATGCAGTAAAAACATTAATCTGGAAAATTTGGCATCAACGTTGTAAATTTTAATAGGATATCTTTCAACAATGGGGTATGGCCGTGGTTTATTTCGTGGTTAATGTATGTTTTTCGCGGTTTGTTGTGACGTGTCCTGGCTATAAATATGGCCTATCTGTCGTGGGTTGGACATCTCCAGCCTGTAGGAGTTCACTGCTGGGCATTGGCCTTTTGGAGGTATGAGGAACACTGTTTAAAGTTCACTTATCGTCCATAGAAATGGGAGGATCCTCCGATCAGGCGGATGTCGTGTCTGATGGGCAACTGCCCGCCGGTAGTTTTATTTTTTCTGGAAATGCCTGCCTAAACGTCTGCTTAAACGGGCTTGCCTGTTGATGCCTCAATAAATTAAAGCCTCCAGACAGGGCTTAAAAAACATAAAAACTAAGCGACTACACGCTAAGAGCACCCCCTGTTGGATACGGACCTCGGCTTAGGGCGCCTCTAAGAGAGGGTAGCAAGGGACAGGCTGGATCGCAATTATTTAGGGATAAATTTAAAACTACAGGCTCAGCGTTGCAGACGCAGCAGGCAGACGTTGTATTTATGCAAGTCGTGCGGTAAACTCTGCTTGCGCGATGCAGGATTTTGCTTGACATTATTGTGATGCGTAAATCGCATGTGGCGCTGTAGATACAGCCTCTTCAATTGACACTGGCCTCTCTCCAACCCCTTTTATTTATCTATCACAAGCTGACCCGACCCAACGCATCGCGTCGCATCGCCCGCCCGCGCTTTTACTTAGTTATCGTTTAGCGTTCTTTCTGACTTTTTTTCTTTCTGCTAGGCTTCTAAGGATCATCGCGTGATGTTAACCTACCACCTTCCTCAAGAATTGGGCTATCAAATGCAAAAAGATTCGAAGAAATCCGACCGATAGTTCCAGAGATTAGCGCGTTCAAACAAACAAACTCTTCAGCTTTATTATTAGTATAGAAGATAGATAAGTAAAACGAATACAGAGTGTTAATATATACACATAACATACATAGATAAAGTTACGCCTTTTTCCCATTGGGAAAATGAGGAGAATTCGTTATTTAGGGCAACGAGATTGCAGTTAGTTTTGACGTCACGGTTGGCGCAGTGGCTGAGCTATCGACTGCTGCGCTGCGTGTCGCGGGTTCGATTCCCACACGGAACAAATATTTGTATTGCCTACAGGTTCGGTGGTTCGGGGTCTCGCTGTTAGTGTATGTAAGTTCAAATGTTTGTAAACGCACCCACGATACGGGAGTAATTTCCAGAGTGGGGCAACGTTTTAAAAAAACAACTTACACTCAAAATCAAATGTAATTTATTCAAGTTAGGATGAGAATCAGCACTTTTCGAACGTCAAAATTACAAAAGACAGTCCCCCAAAACGCCTGCCCTTCACCACTTCCTAGTGCTTTCGCTGGGAAGAAGAAGTGGCGCAACAAACTCCCCACTCACTCCATTGAAGGCATGTGTTATAATATAATAATGTTTTTTTTTATTACAATTATCGGATCTCAAAATGAGAGGACATGCTATCTCAGGTATACGTCCAATTTTTTTGGGTATATACAGTGACACCCTATTTCAAATTTTCGGTTTATATAACCCTTCATATTCAGCCTATAACTTTCCCACTGCTGGGACACAGGCCACCTCTCGATGAGACACGCAGGCCCAGTGCGGGTTGGCGCATGTCACATGTCTTCGAATTTTTCGTTCTAGGACATGCTAGGTTCCCTCTAGATGTTTTCCTTCACCGTTTTGAGAGCAGTGGTGTTAAAATAATTTACTCAAAGTAAACTGCCTGCTTGGGGTCGAACCCACGACCTACAAACTCGTAAGTCATGGACGTTACTACTGGGCCACCACTGCTTTCTTATTGACTCCTTGGCAACACTAAATAGTTCACCAGGGTTCCAAATAAAATTAATCATAACCTGACTTTTACCGTCTTATTACAAAACAAAATCTATCGAGCCTAAACCTTTGGGCCAGTAAATATTTGTATTTCGAACTTTATTTTGATTAAGGCAAAGTTCTTAATACTAAAATGACAACTTAGCACCCAACTAAGCTGACATTTTTGTATAAAGAACTGCATTTCAATAACAGTTAGGTTCTTAATTCAATAACTGGCTCCTTGGTTTAAGCCTGATATAAAGAAAAACCTCGTTTTGTAATAAGGGGGTTAGAATTTATCACTTAACCAGCTCTGCTCACCCCACAGATCATAAGCATGATAAACCCATAATTTACGCAACGTCGTCGTCTAGACCCGGACCTCCTAGTTTGCCTAGACACGATGTAAACAATCGTGGTGACGTCACCGGTAGGTCCGGTAACCTTCGAACAA
The DNA here is from genome assembly GCA_949629185.1 of Apamea crenata. NCBI lineage: Eukaryota > Metazoa > Arthropoda > Insecta > Lepidoptera > Noctuidae > Apamea > Apamea crenata. Next base: position 957,767 of record OX451377.1, read on the forward strand.
ATGACTGTGATTGGTCCATTCGAGGGCTGGCTCATTAAGTCGAGTGTAAAGAAAACATTTGACTAATGTCAACTTTAATGAGCTGGTAACTAAGTTAACTTTTGAATGACAAAATCTGTAATAAGCAAATAGTAATTTGAGTCTTGTGAAAATGATAACGATAATCACCACTGCATTGCATTTGCAAATTGCCACTTTAGGGGCTGGTAACTATGTTAACTTTTGAATGACAAAAATATAGCTAACTTGCGAATGAAAATGATTACTTTAATAAATACTCTGAAATCGTCCCTATAAGGAAGGAAAAGTCTGTCACTTCTCTGACAGAATGACTGACTGACTAACGTCAGAACATATCCTAGAAAAAATAATTACCAGGTTGGTTCGTCCCATTTTGATGGTAATAACCTCGCCCTGTATTACCAGCATGGGACTTATACATACATCTCTGCTTACCTATTCGCAGAACACAAGCGTGGTGTTATGTTATTAATCTATGACCTCACTTATTTCGGTAGAAATTCTCCAAAAAATACAGCTTCGCTGAATCAGAGCTTACATCATACATTCTCACCAACAACAAACTTGCCCTAATTCTTCGTCTACATATCATTCGTTTCTGTGTAACTGCGTTATTCTTCTAATCTATGCAACGGATTTTGATACCGTTTACAACATAATTTAGAGATTTTTCCGAAAAGTTTATATTCTTGTATTTTATAGTCATTTCTAGTACTACGTGAGATCGACAAATGGATGTGCGAATAACACTTGTGCGACAAAACTTTACTGCGACTCATGACAGTGCGCGCTATTTCTGTCTTTAGGGTTTAAAGGAACCTAACCAAACCGAACCTCGGGGTGCCTCTGACGTCGAAGACTTAATATTATTGTTTGTCGCACAAGCGTGCATTCGAACTATCGTGAGTCGCAGTACCTACAGTTTTGTCACACAAGTGTTATTCGCACATCCATTTTTGTCGAGCTCACGTGGTAAACTTATTTTTTCCCGTACGTTGCACCTGACATGTTTTGTCTCTGCATCACCCTAAGGTCGACTGGTAGAAAATGCGTCGGGCATTAAGTCCGCGGTTGTACAGTATTTTTTTTACTTGTGCATAAAGTTTAAATAAATAAAAAAACTCAGCCTATCGCAGTCCATTGCTGGACATAGGCCTCTCCCAGGCTGCGCCACAACACCCTCTACTCCGCCTTCCGCATCCAGTCTGTCCCAGCAAGCTTCTTAAGGTCGTCGGTCAATCTAGCGGGGGGCGTCCCACACTTCGCTTGCCGATACACGGTCTCCACTCCAGGACTCGTCTGCTCCACTGGCCATCGGTTCTTAACCAAAAAAAGCTTAAATTCCTTCATTGACAGACAACGCCCAGCCCACACCGCTCAACGAGATCTCGATATTTTCTCAAGTCGTACAACCCGTGCGAAGCAGGGGTGGGTCGCTAGTAAATTAATAATTCTTAGTCACCTAATTCCTTAGAACTGTTGTCTAAATTGAATGCATGTATCGATCAGGCCATTGTCTATGCGAGGTGAGAAGCAGGCGGTAGATTTTAATGTGTCATAGTGTCGGTTAAGTTATGTATTAATAGAGCACTCTAATCCGTACTGGATTAGAGTGCTCTATTAATTTTAGTAATGTGAGAACGAAATTTCATATTCTGCCATGGTACGAGTATGTTAGAAGAGGTCAGGGTGCTGGTGAAATTCAAGTACATATGTGGCTAAGTAATAACAGCCACGGGTCGATCGATCAGGTTAAGCTATGCTTGCCGCGATTGTTCCGTGGATGGGTGACCATCTTTACAAACCAAGACCCCTCCGTTGTTGATCCCGGCTGTCATTCGTGGTGGTCGTTACGGGTCGTCAGAAGCCTGAAAGTCTGCAAACCAGTCTTGCCACGGGGTATCGTATTACCTAGTAACTGGGTTGTGGAGGCCAGGTAGACAGTCGCTCCTCGTAAAATACTGGTATTCAGCTGCTTCCGGTTAGACTGTAAACCGACGCGTAGGTACATAGTTGGGAAAAGGCTCGGTAGATGATGGTGTGTATGTTTCAGATATTAGATGATGATGTGTATGTTTCAGATATTAATGTTTTGTTTGATGATAGGTTATTTTTTGGGAGAAATTTTGTAAAAATGACAATAATTTCAACATTATATTTAACCGTTTAAACGTAAATCACAGAAACCTATAAACAAACAATTCACAGTTGATTGTGCTTGTAGTTATTGTTACTATATTTATTCCCAATAAATTAATCAAAAGTACTACATTTTAATGGGTTGCTGCCAAAATAGTAACTTTTTTGTCGGCCGAAAACGAAAATTGTCGAAAATGAATATTTCGGCCGAAGCAGCCGAAGATTGTTAAAAACCGAAAACGAAAACGAAATTTGCTCGAACTCTAATTTTCAGTCAAATCAACACACGGACGCATAAATGTTCGTCATTCTGCGATTAAATAAGTGCGATTAATAATCGCTTGTCAGCCCGCCCTAACCAGCAGGCAGCCCCCCAACCCTGAGCAACCCTTTTATTAGGTGACAACACCACATCACAGACTACCCTTACATTAGGTGTAATTACCAGAGTACTAGTTATGTAGTCAGGTAGGTGTAGGGAAATGAGGTGTTATTTTGTTGACGGAAGTAATGTTTAATATGTTGAATTATTATCATTTGAAGACGACGTAAAGCGAGTTGTGTTCGGTTGTGATCAATAATATTTATTGAAATGAAATGAAATGTTTTTTTTTGTAAGAGACACTTTTACATGTCAATATTTTGTTAGTCAATATTTTAAAACTAGCTGACAATTGATGAGAAATTAAACTAAAAATTGAACTGAAGCGTTTCAGGAGTGTTTTTGGTATACCTACTTGCACCACAAATCACTAAATTTTAATTATAGCTAAATATATTTAAAAAATCGTTTTGTTTCTGTCAATCGCTTGAAGATTACAGAGACAAAATGATGTTTTAAAATGGTTTAGCATTAAACGCGTTAAGTGATTTGTGGTGCAAGAAGGCATTTCTTTTTTTATTTGGGTGGGAATTCATCAAATGACCTCTCCCGCTCTGGGCTGAGTGGAAGGGCGTGTCAGACTTTTACTGACTAAAACCCACCCGTGTTCCTTCAGTTGCCTGTGCCAGGTGCCACGGTATCTCTTTCGAACAACCCGCGGCCCTGGCAGGCATCGGCCCTAGCGGACCCCGTCAGTTCGTGCTGACATCTCTTTGAGGCGCGCGTGGGACACAACGCGCCGTCGACCCGGGCCTGATCCTTACCGGGCGGCAAGGTGCCCATTGCTCGCCGCCCGCGTGCAAGCAGACCTTAGTAGCTGAAGGATTATAATTTGCTAGGTCCCGTGATCGGGGTCAAACCCCATAGTGACCCCGAAATTACAACAATAGTGACCCCGAAATTACAACAATAGGTTCACTTTGTGTACATTCTTCTTATAATTCAGTAGAAGGCTTTCACGCTACTCAGCTTCAAACTATATAATTCGTTATAATTTAAGACCAATACAGAGCGATTTTTGAATAATCATGGTATAAATAAATTTATTGAACCAATGTTACAATTATTACTTATCTAATCATTATTATTATTAATTAACTTAACTGAACATCGGTCTGTAACTGTTAGCGATCATCATTTGGATCATTACGGAGGTCCCCAAACTAGGCGGCGCTTGCACCTTGGGGACCGGAGTTGTGATACATAATGCTATTTACCACTGGAGTTTATGTAAGAATAGGTAAGTAATTGCAAACGATTATATAAAACTAAATGAAAGATCAAAGTGAAAGTAAAACCCAAATCGTAAAATATTAAAAACAGAAATAAAGCTTGTTCACAAAATATCTTGTACATAAATTAAATAAAGTCACCAGTGGTACGCATATTAAAAAAAACATTAAAAAAATACGGTCTTTACGGATCTTTCATCTTCCTTTGACATATAATCAAGGTTAAAACCGAGTAAGTACAGTAAGTAACTTAATACCTACCTCGCCGCCGAAAAAGTGTATGAAGTCCACAAGCTCGTGTTATCAATTAGCAGACGATCCATCAACTGGATCCAAATCTAGTTTGAAAAGATTTAGAGGTCATTGACCTTGTTTTATGTTTGTGTGTTTTGTGTGTGTCGTCCTCATAATTGGCTTACCACTATTGACAACGACTCCCAGTCAATTGAAACTTCAGTAAGGTTGAAATTATCTAACTGTCACATATAACAATATACCTTGTCGTTTTAGGACATGCAAGAGACATTTAACCGCCTACGATTAAATGTCTCTTGTTATGTTAAACACCCTAGTGTTTAATATAACAAGGGTTTGATTCTTTATGTTGGTCAAACAGATTCTGACAAAGAGGTAAAAGGTGTTTGTTTGTTTGTAATAGATAATCTCTCAAAGTACTTATCCGATTGCAAAAAATCCTTCACTGGTAGAAAGCTACACTATTACCGAATTTCATGAGATATGTTTTAAGTATAGTTTACTTCCACCCAGACGGAGGTCACGAGCAGAAGTTAGTACGGAATGAAGACTATTCGAATAGAGCCAGTCGTGCCGCGGGATAACATCTCCACTTCATTGATATTCCCATTAGTGTCACTCAGTTCTTTTTCTCAACATTGTATCCTGTCAAAGTGTGGAATTCAATTTCAGCATCTGTGTTCTCCTTCCATCTATAATCTGTCAAAATATTCCATCTCCGTTGAGAATGGCTGAAATTCGGTCTGGAGGACTATTCTTATAATCCGTCAAACTTCAAAGTTAGACTGGGTTCGAAAAACTAGATCTGGCAGTGTTATTGTGTTTTTCCATTTGAAAAGTCTTCGTAGCGACCTGAGGGCATAAAGTGTCATTCTATCAGCGATAACGATGATGGAAAATTAATAAAATATTATTCAACTGTCAAAGCCGAAAAACCTGTGTCAATTTTATTCTTTCTATTTTATTCTGTCAATTTTATTGAAAAGCGTTTAAGAAATACGAAACGCTTTTAACGTGATTGCCACTTGTTTAAGCCCTCTAGAGTCTTGATTAGCGCCCTGTTAACGATAATAGGCTCGCCCTCTATCAGGTACTTCAGATTTAAACATACACATACAAATACAAATTCTTTATTGGTTAAAAAAATAACTAACCTGTCTCCTGCACTAGGTAACAACACCTGTGTTACAGGAGCCAGTGTCCCCTCCCAATCAGTAAGTTCTGGGTGTTACGCAATATACATCGTTTATATTTCCGACAAGCAAAAATAATAATTAAAATAGCAAAATAAGAGTTCTAAGTTCCTCATAAAATATTGGTGCAGTATTGGTACACCGCAGCCTACACCCTTAGGGCATACAGGCAACAAGTCCATTACACGTTAAGTTAATTACTTTCCCAAATTCATGACACACCATTTTGAATTCTATTATCCCTCAAACCGTCCCATTCTTCGCATGTGTCTCAGCTCCCCTGTCCTCATTTTATGGTGTTGCTAAGGGAAAACTTCGGGCCCCGTTACTCTTCTAACTGCTTTATGAATAGGCTTGTTGTACACAAGTAATGGTGCAGTTACTTTGACTTACTATGATGGAAAGACCTCTATTTTTCCATGAGACTTCCGGTTTGGATGCGTGCGGGTTGTTGGTCGAAAATAAGGCGATGAGTGTCGATTTTCGTACAAGGTAAGAGAAAAAAAATATATTTATTTAGCACAGACTTAAATACACACAGATAAATACATTAGATAGCAACAAATAAAAATCAAAAAGAAAGTGTGAAGTCCGATGTAAGAAAATAGCAGGAAAGTGTGCCTCACGACTGCACCAAAAAGGCTCAGTTCAGCAAAAATACCAGAAAACTAGTGCCTGACGCTTTTTCGACTTGGACTGTAAAGAAAGTTTTGTACTTACATGTCTTTTGTGGTATTGAGTTTTTAGAGCTCAACTGTCACTAATAAGACACAATGATTACTTTATTCTAAAGTTACCGAACTTTATAAGCTTGCCTAAAAGACGAGGGGTTATCAAAGTACTATCCTTTGCCCACGTGAAGGTCAGACATTGTGCCACGGGAACGTAGTACCCAAAAAAAAGTCCTATAACCTAACCCAGGTCAATGGTCTACTTGTGTGCCTATCCAAATCTGTTCAGCTGAAAAGGCATGATAAGGTAATTGACAGACTGACAGACAGACAGACAGAGTGACTTTCGCATTTATAAGTATTAGTATGGATATGGATAATTGAATTTGATTTTTCAAGTATTGAATGCCAAATTGAAGTTGTTTTTCAAGTATAGTGCAAAGTGAAGTCATTCACACCTGTCTGTTTGAAAGATCATAACTGAAAAATTGCGGTCAGGAATGCATAATATATTATGCTCAATATGTCTTGTCAAAGCAGATGTCTTTCTAATCTATCTATACTAATAATAAAGCTGAAGAGTATATTTGTTTGCACGCGCTACTATCTGGAACTACGATTTGAAAAAATATTTTTGTATTTTATTAGCCCAATTCTTGAGGAAGACTTTAGGGTAAGTGAAAATGAAGTAATGGTGTAGGCAGGCGATGCGATGCAACGGGGTGCGTCGTCGGAAAAACCGCGCTTATGAAATAGAATATTTCAAAAACCTTTAAACACAAAACTCATTTTTGTCCAAATACTTTTAAAGTCATGCTTAAATAGTACGAGTACCTAACCTTATCTTCAAAAACATTAATACTTAACGGTACACGTTTTATCTCTAAACCAACAACAAAAAATATTAAACAAATAACAATAAAACTCTAAACTCGTCCCCAATTCCAACCCCAACCTTCGGCGAAGTCGGCACAAACATCAACTTCTCAATTAAACAAGAATCGATATACAAATATACTCCATTATAGCAGAAAGTAAAACATCCATTATTGAAGAAAACAAAGAAATGTTTGTCATTTTTTTCCATTTCAAGTTTCCATCGACCTCTAAAAGTTTGAAGGAGAAATACTCTAAAGTTTGAATATGGTTCGGGTTCAAAATTTTTGTGATTTTGTTTTGATTTTTACCCAACTGCGCATCAACCCTCGAAGTTTGGATGGAATTTGATACATGAGGTGTTTATGGTCTCTCTCTCTCTCTCTCTCTTATGGACTATTCTGGGTCACTCGATAGTTATACGATAGGTTTTGTTTTTTATTAAATCAAAATGGTGCATTTTTGACATCAATAAGTAGTTATACACTCAATCTTTAAAATTCCTTATCCTATCCCGATTCCCGTCACAGCACAGTGATACTTTTTAACAAACATAAGACTATTCATGTTATGCATGTATATTTCCAGATACCTACCCCTGGATGAAACAGCATTTTCCTCCAAGCACATTTCATCCCCATTTCATGAGCGAACATTTTTTAAACTTAACCGAAGTTATTGAACTCTCATTGGCCCACTTTTGAGTCGAAACTTTCCACTCCATGAATAACGTCCCGAGTTCGATTCCCGTGCAGTGCACCGAGCTGATTCAACGTTATTGTGTTGTAAATCATATTATAGTTTTGTTTGGTTTTTGTGCCGTTATTTTAATCTAAGCAAGAGTTTTGTGCGGTTGCGATATTTTGGTGAAATTGTAGAGGAAATAGAAGTTTAGTTTTAGTACGAGATTTTGTTTAGATGACCGTATTTTGTTAGTTTGTATCTTCCATTAGATGAGTTAAGTTCTGGACAAACTGAAGCGAATTTCGTGCGGGATGCGGGACGAACTTCGCTCGCGCAGATTATGTCAAATGATTTGTATGAAGGAATTCAAACTGGCGCGAATAGTGCGTAACTTCTTAATCATTAAAACCAACCAGGATTCAGCTCATGATCAGTTTATACTGTTCCCACTGCTGCTGGGACCGGCCTTCTCTCTGTGGGCCGTAACCCACCACGCACACCAGTGTGGGTTGGTGGATGACACATGACTTCGAGTTTTTGGTTCTAGGACATGTCAGTTTCCTCACGACATTTTCCTTCACCGTTTTAAAAGTAGTAGCCAGAGCTTTATATTATAGAAAAATAATACATGCATGGGTCAGATAAGTATATGTCGGTTTTCTTGATGATATGATCTTCTAAATTAGATTCAAATTAAATTACGACACATAACGAGGCTATTCAAAAAAACGTTTGAATATAAAAATAACTCCTAAAAAGTCTAACTTGATGCAGCTGAATACCAGTATTTTACATGGTACGACTGCCTATCTGACCTCCACAACACAGTTACCGAGTAATACGATACGCATTGGTAAGACTGGTTGACAAACTTTCGAGAGTCAAAGACCCAAGAATGACAGCCGGTACCAACGGCTTGACATGCTTTCCGAGGCACGGAGGAGTCCCTGTATGTAAAGATGGTCACCCATCCACGGACCAACCACGACAAGCGTAGCTTAACCTGATGGATCGACTCGTGCATCTGTTATAACTTAACACGAACACGAGCCCCTATAATAGCAAAAATAAATATATCTATTCTATTCAAAGACCTAAATTATCCTATTCCCTAGGTACTTGAACCTATTATCTGAACACCAACGAAAGTGTTAAGTTAACTCAACTTAAATAGCCAATTCTCCTAATGACGACACTTGAATAACTTAACTTAGCATCATCTGCTCCCAGGAGCACACCGGGTGTGTGGGTGTACCCTTATATATAACGTTTTTGAGTAATGAGTTCTTTGCACTAAGCTTTTAGTAAGGATTTACTTGTGATAACTGTACTGGGTGATTTTTTTTTAAATACCAGTCACAGTGGTTATGTTTAGTCGATGTTTAGTCGATTGGGAGCACCAAAACTCAAAACAAAGCGATTGTACTATGAACAAGCTGTTGGTTAACAACTAGCTTATGCCCGCGACTTCGTCCGCGTGAAATTTCTTGCTCCCCCGATTCACCCCGTCGCGTTGCATCGCCTGCACGCGCTACCACTTCGTTTTCGCTTAGCGATGTTTGTGACTTTTTTTTTATTTTTGCTCGGCTCCTAAGGGTCACAGCGTGATGTTAAATAGCCTATAGCCTTCCTCAATAATTGGAATATCAAATGCAAAAAGATTTTTTAAATCCAACTGGCAGTTCCAGAGATTACCCCCTACATACAAACAAACAAACACATTTTATTATGGCATTAATATTGAGCAGTGACTTCCTGGTTACTTATTGCGAAAAATTATGATTTCCAATATATTTTTTTAAGTGTGGTAACAACGACTAGTGATTGTGTAGCCGTTCATTGCTGCTAGAAGTGTAAAAGCTTAAATTGTCTGTATGTGACAAACACAAGGGTGGCAGGGACATCGACGCGCGAACTGCAGCCAGCAGTCAGAAACAGCTGATTGTGATTGTGAATCACAATCAGCTGTTTCATAGAAAACTGCAATCAAGGTATTGTGGTCATAAAGTGCGGAATAGCATATTCTTTGTAATAAATAACCGACGAAAAATTTCAGCACAGAGGCGTTCAGAATCATGTGCTGAAATCATGGTAAAAGGTTGCGCGTCGATGTCCCTGCCACCATGTATAATATATGGCTTGGTCTCTAATCGAAAGACGACCACTAAGAAAAAGTAGTGATTCATATTGGCAAACGTCCACTGTTGAACATGGAATCTCTCACTACTTACTTATTACAGTATGCTGTTATTAGCGTACCGAAAAACACAGATTTTAGGTACTTTTCCCAACCCTTCTAAGGATGAAAAATGATGATATCTTTAGCAGAGAACAATATCTTTGCATCAAAAATGGGTTATAAAAATTATAAAGACAGTTTTTAGTAGCAAAATGAGGGTATTTGCAAACACTGCCTCTAGCTACCCCTTCGGGGAACACAAGCGAGATATTTCTTAGCTAGTATGGACATACGTATTAACATTTGACATTTCAATCCAAAATGGCCGACCTAGTTCTAAAATTACAGTTCGCAAACTTACTCTAGTAAATATTTCAAGTTAAATTGCAAAATATGACTTATGGCGCTTTCAAAATTTGTTCGTTGGTGAAATGAAAAGTCTAATTTGCTGCGTGTCCGTGAGTTACTCGGGGTTATCTCGTGTCATGTGGTATATAGATTATCCAGTGTATTCAAACTGTGACTGTGACTGTGTCCAAATACACTATTTTCTTTCTTTCTATTCTTGGAAGCTGGGCTGACAGCCCAGCCTCGGCTGCAAGAAGTAGGTACCTAGGGAAGGTTTTTAAGGGCGAATGTCTTGAAACCGCATTCAAGAGCTATCAGTGTCAATATTCCACACCAATGATTGATGATGACACATCATTGGTCTAACAGCTCATGAACGCAGTTTAGCCAATGTGCCAAACTCGTTCAGTTTTTTGGTGAAATTGGTCCTTAATCGTCAGTAACTGGGTTGTAGATAGGCAGTCGCTCTATGTAAAATACTGATATTCAGATGCATCCGGTTAGACTGGAAGCCGACCCTAACATAGTGGGGAAAAGGCTAGGCAGACGATGAAGGTCCTTAATCTTTTTCTCCTTTGCATATCTTGTATCTGCTCCATGATCACCAGTGACAGGGGTAGGTGCAGGGTAGCGATTTTACGTACTTGCAACGTGCGTGCGACATGTTCTCATAGTAGGTATGTATTCAAAATATAATGGTAAGGTTGGCAGTGATTTTTTAAAAGTAGGCTTGAATCAGCACTTTTTGAACGACAAACTTATTTAAATAAAACAGCCCCCCCAAGCCAGCCAGCTAAAGCGCTAGGAAGTGCTGAAGGGCGGGTGCAGCTGGGAACAAGAAGTGGCGCATCAAACTCTTCAGCAGCACAGCTGTCTGTTTAGTTAGAAGAACTGGATTCTAAACAATAGTATGCAAAGTAATTAACATTACGAAACACTGAATTAAATTATTAGCCACAAGCTTCATTCTGCCCGCGGCTTCGCCCGCGTGGATGTTGGAAATTAACCCACGGGAACGTGCTACGAAGATAAAAAGTACCTATGTCCTTCCCCAGGATGCCATCTATCTCTTTGCCAAATCAGAAGTTCAGTGTGGTTTAGGTGCGAAAATGTAACATACAGTTTCAAGTTCAAATGGTCCCCTTAAAAATCGAATTACCCCTTTTTGCCTCGGCAGTGGTAAATTTTTGACAACTTTACATACTTATTATTAATTATTTTCTGTCAAAAGTATTAATACTGAGTTTCGAGTTAATCGGACCGCGCATTCATTCAGCGGTTTAGGCTGTGCGTTGATGTACCTATCAGTCAGTCAGTCAGGACTTTGAATTTTATATAATATATATATGTACATAGATAAGTCGTTCAGTAGTTTTCTTTTTGCTAGTCGTGTCCACAAACTATTAAAAAACTCTTTTTTTTCCAATTCATTAATATTATTTATTTATTTAACCATTTATGTACTCTCATATATAAACAGACAAGAAAAAAAACAGAACAGAAAAATAGGTACAAAGGTAATGCTTATTAATGGAAGATCGTCACATAATTATCATTTAGTTTATTACTCCGGTGTTGCTAAATGTACCCCTTTTTTTAATCAGGAGTCTTTGCTGACGCATAAACCTTTTTTTTTCTGGTATTATAGTTTTGTGTATGTACCATCTATACATACCAAGACCCCTCCGTGCCTCGGAAAGCACGTTAAGCTGTTGCTCCCGGCTGTCATTCGTGGATCTTTGACAGTCGTTACGGGTCGTCAGAAGCCCGAAACTCTGACAACCAGTCTTACCAAGGGGTATCGTATTACCCAATAACTGGGTTGTGGGGGTCAGATAGGCAGTCGCTCATACTGGTATTCAGCTGCATCCGGCTAGACTGGAAGTCAACCCCAACATAGTTGGGAAAAGGCGGGCACATAAAGATGACCTACAACTGCTAGCTGTAGGTACATAATACTGGACATAACCAACGTTATTCTATTGTATTAAAAAGTGGTTGAGTAGGGCATGATAGTTTTTGCATAATTTGTCCTGATGGAAATTCCCATCCACAGATTATTTTTATATAAATTTTCCGATTCATTTTCAATCAGATTGTATAAAACCGTGGGTGAGCAATACAAAAACCGAAATTTTATTCGAAAATTTTCCTCAGTTTTGTCTCCACAGACACAGGCATTGATCTTTAGTTTTTTATGTACGTAGATCAAATATAACGACACAGTGAAGAATCGAAAGCTATAATAAGGAGCGCCCACGTGTGACTGCTATGTTATCCTTGCCAAGGAGGTTTTGTATCTAGATGTGGTAAAAGTACAAGTTTTAGGAATGAGCATACGTATGAGAGTTTGAGCGTACTTGCCTTTTAGAGTCGCTGTAACATCTGTTGGTAAACCAAAATAAATAAATAAATAATGGTGTAGCTTTGCAGTTATACAGGGTGGCAGGGACATCAAAGCGCAACCTGTTACCATGGATTGAGCACATGATTCTGAACCCCATGTGCTGACTTCATGGTCAGTTTGTTGCTATTAAAGCTGCTAATTAAACGGTAGCTGTCGTAGTAAACTTCTACTTTTCTGATAAATTTGTGTTGCTATTTAAAGAGGGTTGTAATATTTTTACGAAAACTATCTATGACATATCTATTTGTAGAAATAGATCCAAATTAATGACCCTTTCATTATTTCCCAGATTTTTTCTAACATTTTCCTACTCTTGATCCCGCAATTAAAACATTTCATCCCCCGTACCGAAACTGATGTCACATCCAATCTTTTGTACACATCTTCGTATTTCAGACAAGATCTCTCCATTAATAGACAATTTGATACAAGTATATAAAGTACATAGGCACACCGAAGTATATAATACAGGCCCCTTACGTTCCAGTTCAGTTCTGTCCTAACTGTCCTGAAAGGTACAAGTGGGTCTAACTAAAGTGGTTCAGATAAAAGCGGTTCGTTTTTAGAATTGTTTATAAAGTGGTTGTTTTAATTGAAGTGACTGTTTTTGAGAGGTGAGTGTGTGTTTTGTATTTTAGAATTAATTGTTGGGTTTAAAAGCTATTTTGGTTAAAGGGTTGGGGTTGAATTGGATTGAGCTTTTAAGTTAGTATAGTGATGTATGTTGAATATCAGATACAGGTTACATTATTATGTTTCCATGTTATAATAAACATTATAAGGGTTTTCTCCGTCCCCCCTGCAAATAAACTTTTAGGTAAAGTATTTTAAATATTAATGAAAACTATGTTTTATAGTGCAAATAATGTTTTAATTATAAACTCATTGCTCTAATCGATTCGAGAGGGGCTTGTGGCTAAGTAATAACAGCCGCACGGGTCGATCAATCAGGTTAAGCTACGCTTGCCGCGGTTGGTCCGTGGATAGGTGACCTTTTTCACATACCAAGACCCCTCCGTGCCTCGGAAAGCACGTTAAGCTGTTGGTCCCGGCCGTTATTCATGGATCTTTGACAGTCGTAATACGTAGAAATAATTATGGACAGACAGTTATACGTATGTCAGTTTACCCCCAAAGGGTTAAAATGGTAACAGAGTTGCCTGCACCCTCACAATACCATAAAAGATAATAGTAACGACACATAACTCTATAGAGAAAAAAAAAACTGTAAACAATAAATTGTTCTTCAGGATGAAATGGCTAGCTAGGTAATAAATCGTTGGAATGCCTGCAAGATAATATCACAGAGCATATTTACTTGAATATAATTATGATATTATTATAAATACAAAAGGGTAAATGAAAAAGGGAGAAGAAGTACTAGCTGCACCCCGCGGTTTCACCCGCATACGTTTCGATCCCGTGGGAATATCGGAATAAAAAGTATCCTATATGTTAACCTTGGTATAAACCATCTGTGTGCCAAATTTCATCCAAATCCGTTCAGTACTTTTTGTGTGAAAGAGTAACAAACATCGTTCCATCCATCCATACAAACTTTCACGTTTATTTGAAACTTACAAGCTCCACTTCATTATATCCTACTAATATTTAGTAGGATATAATGAAGTGGAGCTTGTTGGTTGTCTAGGAAAGTTAATATAGTCATTGTTGTTACCAATCTATGTAAAATCAAGTATTTTCTAACTGAACAGACAGCTGTGCTGCTGGGGAGTTTGTTGCGCCACTTCTTCCCAGCGAAAGCACTAGGAAGTGGTGAAGGGCGGGCGTTTTGGGGAACGATCTTTTGTAATTTTGACTTTCGAAAAGTGCTGACTCTCAGCCTAATTTGAATAAATAACTTTTGATTAGATTGATTTGAAACCACTGAATATTTATGGGTGTGAAGATTATTTTAAGGGTGTAAAGGATCACTATTATTTTTGATAGTTTTCGTGGTTCTAATTCGGGGGGCTTGTGGCTGAGTAATAACAGCCGCACTGGTCAGTCGATCAGGTTAAGCTACGCTTGCCGCGGTTGGTCCGTGGACGAGTGACCATCTTTTCATACCAAGACCTCTCCGTGCTTCGGAAACAACGTTAAACCGTTTGTTCCGGTTGTCAATTGTGCATCTTTGACAGTCGTTACGGGTCGTCAGAAGCCCAAAAGTCTGACAACCAGTACCAAGGGGTATCGTATTACCCAGTAACTGGGTTGTGGAGGTTAGATATGCAGTCGCTCCACGTAAAGTACTGGTATTTAGCTGCATCCTGTAAGGGAAGGGGTGGGAAAAGGCTAGGCATATGACTTTTCGTGATGCTGTGCATACAAAGTAGCTATCTATTATATATTTTAAGCTTAAACAATCAAAATTTTTCTCTGGTTTATCTTTATAGCTACAATACTTTGATCAAAGTGTTTGCCAAGGCACAAACATCAATCGTGGTAAACAAGTTACAATGTAACTTGGGAGAGATGTCAGGATTTACAAGTTCAGTCCATCACTATCTATATTAAAATCAAGGTTTCATGGTTTTGAGATATTTCTATTTGTACTATTTTATGTTGAACTCTAAAATCAGGATCCAATTATCATCCTGTCTTTATTTAAAGGTATTTGGATAGGATCAAAGGTATGTGGAATACGGCCCACTCCCTCCCCCG
This sequence comes from Apamea crenata, assembly GCA_949629185.1. NCBI lineage: Eukaryota > Metazoa > Arthropoda > Insecta > Lepidoptera > Noctuidae > Apamea > Apamea crenata. The sequence goes on from OX451377.1 coordinate 972,818, forward strand.
GCGAGGAGGCCTGTGTCCCAGCAGTAGGAATATTATAGGCTGATTTTGCTACTGTTTTGGTGTTTATTTAAAAAATATATATATTTAATATATATTTTTAATCCAACCGTTATCTTTGCCCTAAAATAGGATTACCTCATCGTACATGCAATGTTTATACATATTATTTTGTGCTGTAATTAGGAAATGAGACGAATAATGGTTTTGAAATCGATCCTGTTTCGCATTTTTTTTCATCGAGCAAATATCAATTTATCGTATTTTGAACCGTGTTTCCTAAAAAAACCGGCCAAGTGTGAGTCGGACTCGCGCACCGAGGGTTTTGTACAATTTAAAATTATAAAAAATATTTTTATTATATGATGTTACTAAAAGTTTACAGTTTTCGCAATTTTTCCTTTATCTGTGCTATAAGACGTTCCTTCGAACCAAATTTCCAGATTCTGAGTTCACGGGAAGTACCCTGTAGGTTTTGATTCCCTTGCGAGTGTCGAAAATTTGCGGCATAAACGGCTGTATCTTTTGATTGCGTTGGCGTGGAAGTTTGATTTTTTCTCAGCTCTAAGGGTCAGTAGACTTGAGTATTTAATATAAATTCCTGCTTGATACCTCCACGCGTTCCTGAGAAAAAGGGTCTTGACAGACAGACGGACAACAAAATGATCGTATAAGGGTTCCGTTTTTTCCTTTCGTGATACGGAACCCTAAAAATGAATTTATCTATGACATATATTTTCTCAGGACCTCATAGACCAGGATACACTAATTTGATCATTTAAAATTAGTTTTAAAACAGGCAAATTAGGATAATCCCCGTAAAATTAAATACGTTCTTGAATTGCATAATTATGCACGGCTTGGATAACATAACATCACGCCTAGTTTCCCTGAAGGGTTGAGCAGAGGTGTACCTACCCATAGTACACCCACATTTCATCAGTTATGTTTAAATCCCATGTAATAATCCCAGACTCCAGGCTGAGAATTCCAGATAGAAACAACCAATACCCAACCAACCAATGACCAACTGGGATTGAACCCATGACCTCATGCTGTTTGCGACCACTTAACCAACGCCGCGTAATCTTACTTAGGTATATGTTTAAATTCAATAACACCACTTGGGAATAGAACCCATTTCTCCCCAAGTTGTATTCACCTTTACCTAACCCCAATACCTTAGCGGCAGCGGTTATTATAGTTTCTCATTTTCTCTTGTTTCGTGATTCTTTGTCCAAAAATAGGCTTTATCTCAAAAGCTGACAGAAAGATCACTTTTATTTATAAGATGTGTGGGAGTAGTTCACCCACTCTAATAATATCTTTTGTTATTTATAGAGGTTTAATATAAATACTGATATGATTTTCTTTCAACCTCTTTGATGTGACCTATTGGAAAATGTTGATCGTAATTGGGATGTCGGAGGCTTTGTGCCGATTCTTTTATGTCCTTATGAATGAAATCATATACAATATGTTAAAGATGAATGCTTTATCTACAAGCTTACTTTTAAAAATATCAGGTTTATGTGCTCAACAGTCACTAATGAGACACAACTACTTTCCGATCGTTACCGAACTTAATAACCTTGCTTATCGGACGAGGAGTTATTATTGTATTTAAAGACAAATAGCGAAGGATCACCCAGGAATATGGAGGAGGTAAGAGGTAAGGATATTGAGGAGGATTCCTTTTGAATTTTGTGGTCCTTTAGTTTGCGCCCTTTGTCACACGTTTTTCTTGCCGTGAAAAACTACGGTTTATTCGCCGTGTGTAGGCACGGTTGTCAGTATAGTATGGATCACTATGGAAGCTTGTTGAGCGACGTGTTGTTTCTACGTCGCGGTTTATACGCGGTACCGTAAAGAAACAGTGCCGTGTAAAAGGGCCTTAGAGTTGGACATTTTCAAGTTCAAATTGTCAATTAAAGAACCATGTGTTCGTTTTCTAATACTAAATAATAAATAAAACTTAATCTTTTGACACCATAAAAAATAAGATAAAACTAAAGTTTAAATTAAGTTTCTTAAGTTAGTTTTTAATTAGCCCCGTGATTTTAAATAACCCACTTTACTATAAGTTTACCAGCGTTTAAAAGGGAAACTTACATCCACACATATCAATACCCAAAAAAGGTCCCCCCCCCCATTGCCCCCTTGCCTTGCCTTGCCTTGCTGGCCCTTGATGATCATGAAAAGAAGGGGCAAATCTGAACAATCCCCTTTCCTCTGAATGTTATTGTGTGAGAAATATAAAATTTTGGTATAGTTCTATTAAGAATAGGGTAAGCAGTGATTGAAGTTATTGTTAAAAGTTTCAATAAAACTAGATACTTTCTTCATTTTACCAGTAGGTGCCGAAATTACTAATAATAAAGCTACGAGTCGGATTTGAAAAAAATCTTTTTGTATTTGATAGCCCAATTCTTCAGGAAGGCGATAGGCTATTTATCACGCCCACGACCCTAGGAGCCGAGCAAAGAGAAAAAAAGTCAGAAAGGACCCTACGCGAAAACGAAGTAATAGCGCGTGTGGGCGATGCGATGCGACGGGGTGCGTCGGTGGAACAAGACATTGCGCGCGGACGAAGTCGCGAGCAGAACCTAAAATATAAGCTTGGTCTAGGTCTTGTCGAAACATACAGAAAAAAAACGGGTTGCACTCCGGGAGTGCCGGCAGAAGTGAAAACTTGAATATTAACGTTGTGCATTTTTTATATTTTTGAATGTGGTCTACTCTCCCTCCGTCTTACGAATTTTCGATCAGGTCACGTGGCCTGACGCGAGCTTCATCTTAAGAATTTTCGATCAGGTCACGTGTCCTGACGCGAGTTTAACATTTGTTTACCCATCACAACAAAAGGGCACAACGCCGCTAAAGAAGTTTTCACTTCAAAAATAGTCTAGCATATTTTTTCCTCCATTTGAACCCTAAATAATTATTCCCATAAACATCTAAGTGGTTGCACTAATAACATTAAAAACCCCCACCTGGGGATGGGGTGGCATTGTGGCAATAAGTTTAAAAGGGTGCTTCCACCCTACTTCCTTTTAAACTTTTACTTACCTAAATGTCGACGGTTTTCCAATTTAAGTAGGTAGGTAACCAAAAGTTTTACTTTAGGGGTTTAAACAGTCAAAGCAATATCATTATTTCCTGTCTGCACTCAGGTACGTCGTACTGGGCAATGGCTAACTAAGAAATCTATACCTATACTGATAATAAAGCTGAAGAGTTTGTTTGTACGCACTAATCTCTGACACGACCAGTCGAATTTGAAAAATTCTTTTTGCATTTGATAGCCTAATTCTTAGAAGAGGCTATAGGCTATTTGATATCACGCTAGGACGTTTAGAAGCTGTGCAAAACGAAAGAAACTCAGAAAGAGCGCTAATAAATAAGCGAATAGTGCGGGCAGGTGATGTGATGCTACGGGATGGATCGAACAAGAAATTTAACGCGGACGAAGTTGCGGGCAGAAACTAGTGCTTAATAACTTGTAACTTTGGCAAACTATTGAAAACCTATACTGTACTACAGTTGGAGTGATACGAAATAAGGATACGCATAACTTTTAAGGAATATTAAGGAATAATGTTTAGCTTAATTGCCATTTAGATACCAAACTCTTTTGCCACTTAAACCCCAAATTAACAACAACATCTCATTCTCTTCAACTACTTACTACTTCTCTAGTAGTCGTCATCTCTGTAGTCACGGTCTAACCATATCATCATTCACACAGTTCATCCATCGTTTCTTTGTTGAAACAAAATAAATACTGACATCTAGTCATCATCTGCCTAGTCATATCTCAATTTATTTTAGGATCAGCAAGACTTCATCTTCCATAAATCTCCATTTATACACATTCAATGCAAAAATATAAAAACCCTCCATTTGTCTTAGTCATATCTACTCGAATAAAAAAAATCTCTCGAATAAATCCATGATATAAATACTAGGAACAAACACAAATTTGTTGTACCTATAACAAGGCTCAAGAAAATAGGTGGCTCGTTCAGATGCCAATGTATACGCTTTTATAATAAAGTTCCAAGCCCCGTTCAAGATCTAAGCCTTAATAAATTCAAATCATTCATTAAACGTAAGTTGTGCCAGAAAGCCTTTTATACCGTTAAGGATTATATCGAGGACAAAAAGGCTTGGGATTAAGGTGCTTCCAATTTTTTACATATTTAATGTTTTTATTTTTATTTATATTTTTTTTCTCTGTGTTGTTGTTGTTGTTTTTTTTTTTTTTTTTTTTTTTTTTTTTTGTTTTATTATATACACTTTGACATTAATGGATTTTATATATACTATGACATTTGCTTACTTTGTAAAGTATTCTATTATTTTAATTATTGTGAATGTGAAGACTATGTGGGTCATTTTATTTATATTATTTTTAATTTTTCTCTCTGTTCTGTTAGTTTTTGTCATGGTCTGGCAGTTTGAGTAATTAATGTGGCCTACCCAAATGTCCTTTCTTTGGTATTGTTCGTCGAATCGTCGAGCTCCTTAAGTTTTGAGTTGAGCTGCACGATTTCTGACAAATGCGTGCACTGGCTGGACAGGTCCTCTCAATCTGTGTGGTTCTTTCCTCAAAAGACCATCTCAGACATCGACCTGCATGGTCTTCATATGATCTGACCAAGATTATGTCTGGACTTTAAAAGAGACTGTGACCTCTGAGTTTGTTTCGGCCTTTCTTCTCAGAGTAGTCAGATAGGAAACGCCGACCTCATCTAGTTTTAAAATATGATTGACGTGTAAAAGTGTTTGTACAAACCTACTTACAAAAATAAAATCATTTATCATTTAAAAAAATGTTTTTTCATAAATTCTACCATTGTTAAGAGCTTAGGTCTTAAAATAGAACCTTTCAAAGCAGATGAGAAAGCCTACTTAAAACAATAGAATATCTAAAGTTTATCTTCGTCGAGTACTAAAAGGATTTCATTGAAAAGCTCTTAGTGTTTCAATGGAATTAACCGTCCAATGCGAAAGGTCTGCTGAATAATATTAAAGTTAGTTTTGCGAGGGTACTCCTTGGAGCCTTCATTGTGATAGGCTTTTAATATTTTAGGTTTTGAGTTTATTTTTTTATTTTCATATTAAAAAATATGGCACAGCAATTTTGAATATTTTTTTTTTTAAGTCACTATTATTCTGGCATACCTACACTTATTTATTCCAACCAACGCCTTTTTTTACCGACTTCCAAAAACGGAGGAGACTATGTATCAGGCTAATATTTTTTTTTTTTTAAGAAAAAGGAATGAAATGCGCCATACATTTTTTATTAACCTGGATTGGGTAGTTTTTGAGTTAGCTTCAATAATAACGTATTTATTCCAATTTGTGTATGTCGATGATGTTATAAAACTTCCTGTCACTGCTGTTTTCATGGCAAGTGTTGGTATACGAATTTCTGTGGGGTAGGAAACTACAAAGACGGCAATCAAAAATCGAAAAAATACAAAAAAATAACATCGGATTTCGGTGGCAGAAAATAAAATACAAAACCGAAGAGATTTCCGAAATTAAAGTAATATTTCGTTTTTAGTGTTTTTTGATTGAGCATGTGTTAACTCATTTATTTATATTTTACGTGAAATATATCTTTCAAATAATAACCTTTTTCAAATCGTAAGATGAACCTTATTTATTTATTTCAGGCGACACAGGCCCTTAAATAAATACCTCAACCTAAACATACATATTTATACTTTAAAATAGTTCTTCACTAGCTTTTTCTTATGCTTATGGTCATATAATTCACAATTTGTCTATGCCAGCTACACACATTAGCACAGTTAACATTTCACGGCCATATTTCTCCCCTTGATTCTATTCCTACCGGTACCCACCGGTTTGGCCGCGAGCATTACAGGGTTGAATCCATCGCGTGTGGGCGTTGAACGCCTTGAATTACTTAACTTATTGACGGGTAGTTTGAAAAATGATTTATTGCATACTAGCACTTTGCCCGTGACTTTGCCCTATTGGACTGCCAAACGTGTTTATGGCAATTTTTGCTTCGACAAGTCATTGGGAGGTCCATGTTTATTATTTGAAGTTTAGAGACTGTAAAACCACACCAACAAATGCCTTGAAAAGACAAACTGAAATTCTCTGAAGAATTGTTCAAATCTTAATTCAAAAATTCTATTCCAATGTTCTTTTAACTTATTACTACTTGTTCAGTTACTTACTTCTAACTATTTACACTAAGTACTAAATTAAACAACTAACTATACATATACAGGGTGGCAGGGACATCGCCGTGCAACCTGTCTCCATGGATGTACATGATTCTGAACGACACGTTGAAATTTTTCTCCGGTTAATGCTGTTTCATACTTTTCGACCGCGTAGGTACTGCACTTTTCTATGAAAATGCAGATTTTTTTTTGATAACCGACGAAAAATTTCTGCTCTAGAGGGCCTAGAATCATGTGCTGAATTCATGATTACAGTTTGCGCGTCGGTGTCCCTGCCAGCCTGTATACAAAAAAAAAAAACACTTACGGCGTCGAAGTACTCCTCCACATTGCTGTCATCCAAAAACGTGCCCAGTAGCCTGTTAGGTTATCATCATTATCAGCAACCTTGTCCATCTTTCTATAAGACTTAAAATCTCTTCTCTACCAGTCTGCTGTCTTAATCCAATCTTGTTTCAAGTTTTTCCCACAAGTTTAATTGTCATCGACCCATCTTACCATCGTTTACCAACGCAAATTTTTGTGGTCCTCGAATCCGCGTACAAGAGGAAAGCTCCTCAAACGATACCCATAAAAAATCAAAGCGCACACATCGATAAAATAAAGTAATAAAACAAAAATATACAGAACACAATCGGATAGACGAAAGTACCGATCGCACTAAAAGTACCGTAAAGAGCACTAAAAAGTGCCGGCATCGTAACGAGACCTTTAACTGGAGTTAAACCGTGGTACCAAGGTAAAACTTGACGTGAGAGTCAGTCATAAAAATGGTGGAAACGGTGCAAGGTATGGGTGAATAGCGGTTTCGAGAAATGAAAATAAATGAACTGTGCTAAAGTTGTGAACTAAGCTGGTTTTAACGGTCAGCTGATTTTTTATTAGTAAAATAACTTTTATACTTATAAAGAATAAATACAATAGTTTGACATGTTTTCCTCATATTTATTCCTCAGATGAAACTAATTTGGCTATTGAAAAAAATTGTCCGTAGTCTCTTTAAAAAGCTCTTAAAATATTAATCAATCAATTACATAGTTGTTTGGTAATAGTAGTACTTTTTTGTGGAAAAGCTGATCGTCTGGAAAGTGGTACAGACGCCAGTTGTGCAGTCCCGAAACTGTCAAATTTTCCCAATCAATCTTGAACCTACTGCTTTAGCGATTAAGTTGAAAATCTATTAAAGCAATTTGACAGATTGTAGTAGCTTGATGTGTACCATGACTTTCACCATTAGTTTCTGATACCAAAAAACATCATTCAAGTGTCAAACATTTTATACCCAAAAATTAAAGTGTCAGAAAAAAAGTACTATTTTGTTATGGGAAATAACATCTTGAGCATTTTTTACTACAACAGCGAAAGTCTAAAATTAACCCCCCGGCTGCTATTTTATATTGAAAATGCCAAAAATCATATTACGGCACTTTAATTTTTGGGTACGAAATGAATGATGTCCTTTTTGTAACGCCTGTCATATGTGCTATAGTGACATTTAACAGTCTCAGCAATATTATCATACGTCATTTTAAATAACTTTTAACCGTCTAATAAGGCCCATTATGAGACACCACGTGTCAGTGCCAGAGGTAATCACCGGCAACACGCATTGGTCGAAGACTTTCATCTTGAGAAACTGCGGTGGAAGGCCGCAGGAATGACTGGATGTGGGAAGCACAGAACCGGTCGAAGTAGAGGTGCTTGGGGAGGTCTATTTCCGCAGTAGATGTCTTTCGGCTGAATGAATGAATGTTTAAATAAACTTACATTCTGTTATTGCTTTAATCATTCTAACCTAATCCTAATTTGAGTCGTTGCTTCATCGACCTTGGCCATTTCTTCCATACAACTTTATAAACGGTTCTTCTCGCAATTGCAAGTAAATAAAATGTATAACACAACCCCTCACATTCTCCTGTCAAAATCAATCGCTTTCCAATCCGCTTCATCCTCTACCTTGTCCCATACCCGGGAGGGTGTCACCCTATCCGTCCTGCCCTTGATATAATACCGCGATAAATCAAGCGAAAGTAACGGATGGCCTGCTTGTCTGCTTACCCGATTTACTTCGTAAGTTAATTGCGTCATTACCCATGTGTTACCATGCTGTTTGCGTGACCTTGAACGTGTATCCACGTGTTTTTGTGTCGTGTCGTGTGCGAGAGTCAACTTATAAGTCCACTGCTGGACTTGTTTCATAGCATAACTTGACATCTTTATATAAAACATTACACCGTGATTAAAAAAATAATAACACTTAGGTACTTACACACACTATAGCCATCATCATGCTCTTCATCCCAATTTACTTGCTGTCGGCGCAACATGTCTTTTTCTTCCATACTATTCTATTAGTCGTCATCTCGGTAGTCAAAAACTACCTTAGTATTTCGCAAAAATGAAAATAAGTTTTTAGTCTAACAGATTTTTTATAATAAATCCGTGTTTCGTTACAGGTATAATGTAAGTAGGTAACTTTTATCAAATCTTGCAAAAGTTAAGAACACTATGTATTTAAAATAACACGTATTTTTTCTGTATTTTTTTCAGTATTTGGCTTTTTCATTAGATCTTCGCATGGATCAATCTGAATCTGATATTCTTTCAGGAGACTTGATAAATAAACTATGTAATTATTTATAAAATATATAAATATGTTTTATACGAGTAGTTATCGTGTGTTCAAATCACAGGTTTGCCCTGATCACCGATATACCCTAAAAAACATTGTTCAATCCGTGGGCACATTTTTATGACATCTTCAACTGTGTCACGAAAGGCAAATGCCATTAAAACTATGATAATCGACAGCAAAAAGGTTTTAACTTTTCAATTACGTAAATGAAATAGATTCCTTTGACCTAGTTAACAATTTCCGCGGACATCAGGGTGTTTGGGCTTGAAATATGATGGGTATTTGATTTCTACATTGTTTAGGGGTGACGACGCGACGTTGCATTTAAAATTATTTTAACTTCATATATTATTTTGATTATAAATAGAGCAGATATATTATTAAAGAGCAGCTGTTGCGGCCCAGTGGTAACAACCACGACATACAAGTTATAGGTCATGGGTTCGAACCCAGACAGGCGCTTTACTTTGTGTAAATAATTTCATCATCCGCTCTCAAAATGATGAAGGAAAACATCGTGAGGAAACCGACATGTCCTAGAACCAAAAATTCGAAGACACATGACATCTACCAACCCGCACTGGGCCGGTGTGGTAGATTATAGCCCACTCCCTCTCTAAGAGAGGAGGCCTGTGTCATTTTCCTCCATCCATTTGTTCAAAAAATGCTGATTTTAAGCATAATTTAAATTGACTTAGATTCAAATTTTTATGCATTGTAAATTATTTTAATTAGACACGCAATTAAAAAATGTTAGTATTATTGGCTGTAAAAGCTGTGCCTCACTTCAAGCTTATGTCAGAATTTCACCTTAAATTGTTAATGTTTTCGTTTATTCATTTTTAACATTTTTGTTTCTTTTGTCAAAGATGGTGGAGTGTTGAGGTTTGACAGAACGACTGAACGACAGAACAGAAATAGTGCGAGTCTGACAAGTTGCGGCTGACTTCAAACGGAGCGTCTGACCGTCTAACTTCAGAAACCAAACTTGTGGGGACATCGGTATCTTAAGGTTAGACCAACCATTCTAAATTATTTTCTTGCTCTCAGTTATTTTGAAAAAGAGTTTCTGAATTCTTTTATTTCTAATCCACGTAGGTACAAGCTGTGTTCGAGTAAGTGCTCATAAACAGGAATGACATGGGTCAACGGCAGAGGCAGCTGGCAACTGCAGCCATCGACGTGTTTCGAAGGCTGCCGTCAACGACATGCCGCTCTTGTATATGAGCATGCTACTCAAATACACGATTAGCACGTTGTCTACGGCAGCCGCCGACGCGTCGAAGGCTGCAGTTGCCTCTGTCGCATGTCACTCGCGTGTATGCACACTAAGTTCAAATCAGACATTGTCTTTCATTGATAAAAAAAAATGTTTTTGTCAATTATTGTCGATAAGGAAACATTATGGTTTTCCAGTACGTTTAAAATATTTTTAGTAACTTTGGTCGTAATGGCTGTCTTATTCATAAAAAGATCACAATATGGTCAAGTCAATAGTGGTAAACGACTCATCATACAAATACATAGATACTGGTGATATCATTTTGCTATCCAGAAGAAGCGCTGCTATAATAGACAGGTCAACAAATATCTCTGGTGGTGTTACAAAATAAATTCAAATATACAAAACATTTGGCGAAAAAAAGGTAGTTTAATATTTTAAATCAGGCAACCCTATCGTAGTGTTAGAAGATGTTGACAACGCAAATATTCCGCTGGCAGAGCTTTGTACACAACGGTGGGTACACAACTACACGCCACTCTGTAGCTTGCTCTTCATATTTTGTTTCTAACTTTTCGAGTTTTGTTGTGAGACTATCTAACTCTAGCTTGTATTTTAAAACAGAGTATGCTTAGATTTTGATTTCATTTTTTAGTGAAGTTGGGTTGGATGATGACAAGGGGGGGGTTTCGTATTACCCAGTAAATGGGTGACCATCTTTATATACCGAGACCCCTCCGTGCCTCGGAAAGCAAGTTAAACCGCTGGTCCCGTTACCATTCGCGGATCTTTGACAGTCGTTACGGGTAGCCAGAAGCCCGATAGTCTGACAACCAGTCTTTCCAAGGTGTATCGTTTTACCCAGTAACTGGGTTGTGGTGGTCAGATAGGCAGTCGCTCCATGTAAAATACTGGTATTCAGATGCATCCGGTGAGACTGGAAGCCGACCCCAACATAGTTGGGAAAAAGGCTTGGCAGATGATGATGATGGGATCAGAGTATTAAACAGTAGATTGTCGTACCTATCTGTAGTTCTTACTTTGTTAGAGAGAAAAGAAGGCTATAAAATAAACCTTAGGTACTGTTTCTTCTTTTAGTTCCGAAGCCCACAAAAAACACACACACACAGATTCTTTTATACTCCTTTTATTCAACTGCTTAACTATTTATTAAACCTGGTCCTCCGATCATCAGGCCCGGAGATGTCGCGTTGGCGCGGCTTCGATGGCGCGGGGTGAACGCGCGCCGCGGCTAGGCGCCGATGCGCGCCTGGCTCGTCGTGTGTGCGGCGCTCGCGCTGGCGCCCTGCCGAGCGACCGCGGCGCACTCCCACCAGGACCCTGCGCGGTTAGAGCGCATCAAATCACAAATATTAGCCAAGGTAATGTACACTGGTAATCTGGGCGTAATACTTTAATGTCAAGGACACTGATTGGGTAATTGTTACCTATCCTAAACACCACTTACAAGGACAGCTAATGCTGACAAATGGAGGTCTAAGGACCAAAATATGGCAGGAAAATTGATTGAATCAATAAGCCAAGTCTACTGACGATCAACAGTATGTAAGGACTAGCACGCCGATCACTGCATGCATAGCGTAGTAGTTACAGAAAGTTCTTAATCTTGAAATACTGACAGTAAAACGAACGTCCAGTATGGGTTCAAGAGATCCAATTTGCTGATTTCTTGATTACTAGCGGAGTTTAACCTATCCTCTTTGTATATAGTCATGAGACCTGACTATTCAATACCTTCTCCCCGTTAGTAATAGTAATAATCTTTTCCCCGTTGGTCTCGTAGTCATAAGCTCGACTGCTGAGCGTGGGGTCCTGGGTTCAATTCCCAGGTTGGGCAAAGTGTTATTGGGTTTTTCCATTGAGATTTTTTTAATAACAGCTCAGAGTTTGGAATCTGATAGTGTGATACCTCCGTGTCTCGGAAAGCACGTTAAGCCGTTGTTCCTGCACCTAATCTCCCTCCGGTCGTTTCGGATTGCCGTCCTATCGGACTATGAGAGTGAGGGGAGAGAGTTCCCCTGTGTCTGCGTAGGTACACACTTGTGCACTATAATATCTCCCGCGCCGAAGGCTGGTATCCGCTGAGATTGGTCGCCATGGCCGTAATTCGGTCTGGAGGACTTTATTCAATATTTTATCTCTATATGTACTGATTTCTTTCTTCTTTACCAGCTGGGGCTCTCATCGCGACCGACGCCACTAGGGGCGCCGCCGCGCGACGTGGTGCGACAGATATTAGCACGAGCCGCCGACCCGCGGCCCCCTCCCCGCCACCACGACTCAGACGCCGAACACGCTATGAGGGAAATCATCGCGATAGCACATAGAGGTACCCACAAACGTACACACAGACAAATCAAATATAAGAACAGAATGGACGTGGACACGATCAGAGACCAATCTCAGAAGTACTTACTGACAAGTTGACACTGACGGAGAATATGACATGAGTGAAATTGTCGCGATAGTACAAAGAGTATCAACATACACACGAACATGCAAACAAGCTGACGCAGAAACAGCAAGACATGCCGTTATATAGTTAGATAAATCTTTTCTATAGCACTTAAGGGTACTGATCCGACAGACGTAGAATACATTGACAGATAGATTGACAATCAATTAAATAGTAATAACAATGACACAAATACCTAAGTGGGTGCACGTTGACCAGACAGATTTAATGACGTATCAATCTGTAACTTGACATTTGATCAAATTCAGACAGAAGAATACACGTGAATCACAAGTCAGGTATCTACTAATCGACTCATAGGAACATGCCATGTTGCACGCTAGCTCTGCTCGCGACTTCGCCCGCGTGAAATTTGTTCCCCCGATCCACCTCGTCGCATCGTCACCCGCGTGAATACTTAGTTTTCGTCTAGCGTTATTTCTGATTATTTTCTTTTTTCTCGGATTCTAAGGGGTCATGGCGTAATTTTAAATAGTATTTAACGTTCCTCAAAAATGTGGCTATCAATTAATGCAAAAAGAATTTTTAATCCGACTAGTAATTTCAGAGATTAGCTTGTTCAAACAAACAAACTAACTAAACATAGATAGCCAAATGGGATAATAGACAACTGACAGACTTATACATAAGTCTAGAAAAGCTATCATACATGCCAGATAGCATAGCCAGACCATATACTACGGCGAAGGGAATTAGGAATCACGAAAGTATGACGATAAAAAGCAGCCATAATTAGCTTGGTACAAATTAAAACCGTCAATCGGAACAATCGTCACATCTACCAATGATCCAGCTCCAAGTGCCAAATATTCAGGCAACTAAAATTGAAAAAAATAAATGAATTACCTACCGTACATAACCTATCTATATTGATTTCTCTGTACCAAAAACCGTGAAATAATTTAAGTCAACACCTTCTCACAAACGGAAATAATGTTTAACAAACTTTAACTTCGATCTGATAGTAAGTTTGCAAGATGGCCGCGCTGTGTTAACTCGTGGTTCCACTTTTAAAAACAAGAACTTCCTATACCTAGTTGTCTTAGCTTGGGACAACTCTTACCTTGGGTATGAATTAGAAATAGAGTGAAGCTATTCAATCAAAATTGTGACATGTATAAGACTTTTCAACATAAGTGTAAACAAATTCGTCTCTTGTAGTAAATCTGCCACAAGTTGCTATTAGTATTTTGGACAACCGCCTCTTACTAAACCTAATTCTATATAAGAGAGTGTTTTCACATCAGTACTATAAATAAACAATTTCAAGTTTACTGATGAATATCCCTGAATAACTTTAGCCTCGTAAAAATAAAATTGATTTCGCCATATATCGTAGAAAAAAACGATAAAGTGTCACCAACACAAATCAAAAGCAGACACAAAGTATCTGTTAACCATTGTGCGTTCACCTTAGCGACCACATTCCCGCTCTATAGCTAATTCATACACAAGTAACTTGTATTTTATTGTGCCCCAGAAATGGGTCACAAACATCATTGGCAGCTCCATAACGTCCACTTGGGGCAGTAACTAGCCAATAATATTACGTCTAGACTTAGCCATTGGAGAGCCAATTATGTGCTTTGGCATAAATACCGACTAAACCAGACCGATCTAGATTTTTTTATACAAAAACTGCGTGATAGACATTGGCTGTTCATCAAAGTCTAGGGAGTGACATCATTTTTTTGTATAATCGTCTGGTACACTTACTAACTTTGGTACTATCAAAAGTTTTGTTTGGTACGAGTTGGGGCCTAGTTTTTCTATTTTGTTAGACAACGTAAGCGTCTGCGAATACAGACTGTTCGAGAAAATAATTTTATTTTAAAAAAGAGGGTGTGTGCTTACGATAACACGATAGACATGAAAACTTACGACTCGAGCCGAGTATACGCGATTCAGCGCCGAGTATACACGACTCAGAGTCGCCGACCGACTCGAGCCGATTATACGCGATTAAGCGCCGATCATACGCGACTCAGTGTCACCGACCGACTGGAGGAGAGTATATTCGATTCAGCGTTACCGACGAGTATGACGGTTCAGTTTCAGTCACTTTTTAATTACAAAGAATTATGTCAACACGATTTTAAGCAATTGGAATCGTTATTACATTTGTTTATAACGAGATTGTTGCAAATAATCCTCCAATGCTACAATAAAAGTTGTACGGTAACAATAATTACCTACATCACTAGTTAAAAGTTATTAAGCGAATAATTAAACTGGTCTAAAAAGTAGCAAACTGCTATAACCCAATAAAAACTAGCAATGAACCAGTTCTTTTAGTTCACTGAACTATGTAGTATATTCGTTTATCACTCTATAATGTTCCCACTGCTGGGACACAGGCCTCCTCTCTTTTTGAGCGGGAGTGGGCCGTAATCCATCAGAACAAAGTAGTATTTGAGAAATAATTGTAATAATAATAAAATGATCCTAAAAAATAATGATCCTGAAAAAAATATTGACCTTTTAATGTTGAACACTTTTTTAAATTAATGAACTTCTGAATAATTTTTGGGCTTCTAATTATGCATACTTTTTTTATCGACGCCTCTTTAATTTTCTGGCCTTTTCTCATAGTTACTTAGTAGGTATTACTTAGAAGCCCAAAATAGGAACTATTAGAGGTACACAAAAAGAAGCGCATTCATTAGTGTCCAATAAAATGTCCAGGACAGCAAAATGGAAATGATTTGAAGTTCAATTAAATACATGCCCTAGTACATTCCCCTTCACTATCGTGGATGTGTGTATTTTATGATATGTTTTTTTTGTAATGTGCGTTTTGTTTGTGCAGAATAAACAATTTTTGTTTCTTTCTTATCGCAAATGTTCCCCGGTTTGTGTTCACGTCTGGCCTACTGCGCCGCTGTGCGGTATTTACATATTCGATTTGTGATTCCGTAGTTATCTGTCCATTGTCTAGGCCTTCAATTTGAGGACTGCTCTTGGCACTCGTTGTACATCATAAATAATCATAGTCTATGATAGATACTACAGCAATTTGAGGACTTTTGCCTTTTTCTTTTCGGAAGATTGATTTGTGGTTCTTCGGGACTTGTTTAATTTTTTGTTTGTACATTATTTTTTAAAGTTTACTGATGTTGTTGTTTAATTTATTACATAATTATTATTTAACGATGTCCTTTGAATTATTGGCTGATAATTCTTTGGGAATCATTTTTTTTTTCTTTTTTTTCTGTGATGTAGAGACTAGAGACATGGACGACATGAAAGACGTATACACATTCCTTACAATAATAAATACTGTGAACGTTTTATGAAATTCTTTTTTACACACAATTTATGGATTGTTATGAGTAAAGGTTAATTTTATTGTCAATTAAGCGGAAATCGAAATGGCCCATCAAGTCTATTTTAAATTATTTAAACCATAATTATACAAATAGTTATGTCTACATATTTATAGGTATGTTTCAATAAAATACATTATTTTTAAATGTTTTTTGCAAGTATGTTTTCAGTTCAAATGATTTTGCCGTAATCCGCGAAGGAATTGAAAATGTAAGTAGCTTTTTAAAGATTTTTTTATTAATTTGTGTTCAATACACTAAATCAATTTTATTGTTTTGCAGGTCCATTAAAACAGGGTCCAGAAAAATGGTACTTCTGGTATTGACATGCATAATATTTTTGGATAAATTTGTCAGTAAGTAAAAGTTTTTTATTTATAGTTACGTTTTAAAAGTTGATGCAGTCATTGCTGCAATTTACAGTCAAAGAGCAATATTTTTTGTAGAAAATTAATATACACTACACAACTATTAACTATTTAAACTAGGCAATTAATTAAATAGCTAACTACGTACATAATGGGTGTAAATAGACCCATCACAAAGCCATCATCTACACATTCGGTACATCAAACTAAACTAAGTAATTCTGTGCAAAATTAGGAACGCTAGGAAACATTTTTTTATTTTTTATGTGAATGTCCGCTGTTTACGGTAGTGAGCATTACACCCGATATACTATACCTATATATTTTAACTTAAACTGTTTTGTCCCACAGCTGGACAAAGATCTAACCCACTTTTTTCCATTTTTCTATACATACTCGTACAAAAACAGCAGCTGAAAAAGATTATTCTGTCGAAAAAAGTAAAGTACTCGTAGCATAATCCCATTTTTCGTTGACCACTTACAACTTTACTATAAGTGTACCTACTATTAGGTGAGATAGTAACAAAACATTTTATCAATATACCCTTCAAAGTTGCGCCACGAAGCCTCGATACCCATCACTTGCTATGTTACGTATAGATTTCTATGGGGTTATGCAACCGGGCCATTTGGGCGCTCGCCAGAGACTCCCGATTCTCTAGCCAGAACCACATAACGATTTATGTCATACTTTTTAACCGTTTTCAAAATGCAAAACCTTTTGAAATGGGAAATAGGAAATATCCTGAATGTATTGAAAGGATGTTTGTAGGAATGTGAAGTAATGAAATTACAAAAAAAAAAACTTTATACCTAATGATTTGCTACGAAAATATTCTTTTGCTGGATATGATCTTTAAAGGCGTTGTTGATCAGTGAAATAAAATAGGTTATCTATCAGTTATCTACTTTAGTGAAATGTATTCTAAGTTGATTTTTGGGTGACCATTTGTAACAAAAAGGTCCTAAAAAATAAAAGTTTTCCAGCAATTATTTTTGCGCAAAGTTTCTTGGTTTAATGTTCAGAATGCGTAAACAATGATAGCTTTGTGTTTGATTTTTTTGAACCTTTTATGTACGTAGCTAGTTATTTTAGTACAATAGATACTCATTTTCTCCAAAATCCAACACATTTCATTTCTCCACTTTAGTATGCTCTTCTAATTGAAGCTTTTATTGAAGTACTATGTCAAATTCAACGTATGTAGAGCCAGAAAAATGAGATAATTTTCAAGTTATGGAACAACAAACTGAATGTCATACTAAACAAAGTTCAAATTCCATTGCAACCAAAAAAAACTTATTAGGACCTTTTTCTAATAAGTTCTAATAAGTTTTTCAAAAATCAACTTAGAATACATTACACTAAAGTAGATAACTGATTAAGTGACGGTGGAATGGAAACTATCTGAGATTCCGAACACTGCATTATTCGGTATTTTCCAAGTTATTTTATGAGACAACTGACCTGCGTCGCAGCAAAATATCGTAAACCTTGACTGAAATGTCTCGAAATTGCCAACTCGCAGTAATCAATGTGTTTTCCCCTCTGAGTGACGAAAGCTTATAATAAATTTTCTAGATTAAGTCTATTTAAGACAGGGTTGAATTCATATCAGTAGATATTCCATTCTTCTTCTTCTTCTTCTTAGTGTATCTGTATATAAGTATTTCTCGCCCAAATATCATCTGCGTGATCTCCGCTCACTGCCGCATTTATAAGGTCATCATGTGCATAGGTGACAAGGAATTCCATTTTAAGGATAATAATATTTTTCTCAATCGGTAAACATGAAATGGGCTGTGCTCTTGTAAATGTTCGTTATACATTGCAGCGTAAATATCCGCAGAAAACAAAGCCAACTCCTTTAAATCTCCAAGCTATTAAATCCTTCTTAAAAATACCCATTCCTCACACAAACGCATCTCGACAATTTAATGGCAACTTCTAAAACTGTCATAAGAAAAAGAGGAAAAAATACTTTGTCTCAAGTGCCTGCTTGAAAAAGGCCAAGTGCCTACACTTGAGCTAATAAATAATAAAAGGATCACTGGTCGAGGCCATTCCCATACATTTTAGGCTAGGGAACACTATAAGCGGATAGACAAAAGCTTAAGCGGAGCGATTTACTGCCACTGTCGAGAAAAATCCATCGCGTTCTCAGTTTAAAACGCGATCCTTCGAGCCGGATCCTAGAATGTTCTCTTTTCTCGTTCCGCTATATTCTTCCCCGCTTGCAAAGAGACAGCAGCCCTATAATTATGCGACGCATTCTTTACATCGTCGGCAATATATCAAAAATTATGCGTTTTGCAAGGCTATAAAATTTTAAAGTTAAATTTCTGCGCTTTGCCGATTTTAAAAGCGGCAGAGCCTTGGAACGGTCGTTGGCGCGGATTGTTGCCTCTGTTCCATTATTTGGAACACTCTTATTATAATTTGGTTTGTATAATCCTTTCATAAAGGGGTGAACTGAAAAGAGATATAAAGTTTTCGAGTTCTAAGCAGCAGATCAAAATAGTTATTAGAAATATGATTAAGTAAGTTTATACAAGGACCACAGGACCAATGTGAGCATGACTACAACATATTCTAATTCATTTAGTAATTCCAACACCACCAACCTGGGAGTAATACCTATCGTGCTACCCAGTAACTGTGATGTGGAGGTCAGATAGGTAATCGCTTCAAGGAAAACACTGGTATTCAGCTGCATCCGATTATACTGGAAGTCGAGACCAATATTATGTAGTTGGGAAATGGCTGGGCAGATGATGATTTAGTCATTCGACATTATTTCCACATAATAGGTAAATTATCTCCAAACGGCTGGTTGACGGCTAAGTATTGCCATACAACGTGGCAATGCCGCCAGTCTCTTGGGTTCATTACCAGTCAACAAGCGATGTGGCGGCATTTTTCGACGGCATATTTTAGTTTTTTAATAGTTTTAGTTAGGTAATTATATTTTTTAATAGTTTGTTTATGATTAAAAGTTTTTCCAGTGTATATATTTTTATCCCTATATCCTCCTAAATAAACCACCTTAGCTATAACCTTTTTTATTTCAGGACAAGCTGAAATAAAAATGGCGGTGCACCGTAACAAGATGATGTTCTGAAACAACAGCAAGTTCCCGGTCAACACACGAGATGGCGCTACTGGTCTCATCGTGGAAGATACGGGTGAGTTATAGATAAATAATAATAGATTTATAATTATGCAATGTGTTTCTTAATTATCGCGAAGCGGTTTTTTTTTAACTTTTATGAATAGTGTCTTATCTGAGTTCATAGACCAAGGAGTTTGTTGAAGAACTTTATTTATTTAAACTTTTTGCACAAAAAAAAGGTACAAAGTCGGACTTAATGCCTTAGGCATTCTCCACCTTTTTTGGTGAAGTTGGAGTTTTGAAAAGCTGTCCAGACTTCGATCTGTCACCCTCCAATTCCGCCACTCTACGCCTCACCGACGGGCCAGCCTGTGCCAGTTGAGGCCTCCTCGTGTCTGAACTCTCCTCCGACACTTTGGTCTTGTTCACCGGTGTCCTTATTCCAAACCCTAGCTCTACCAACAAATTATCTAATATCACTCCGTTATCAGACTCTATGGGGCGTACAGATTTTATAATAGGTTGTTCATAGTTATTATTATTATCAGCCTGTGATGTCCTACTGCAGGGCAAAGGCCTCCCTACTCTCTTTCCACTTCTCTCTGTTCAAAGCTGCTAACTACCAGTTCTTGTTGAAGGAGTCCAGCTCATTCCGCCATCTCCGTCTGGGCCTGCCACGATGTTGCTTGCGCTTGCAAGAGGCGACCCATTGTTCGTCTGACATGCGGCAGATGGTCATAGTTGATGATGCTAATTTCTAATTAATTGTTATTTTCTTCCAATGGCGCCGATTCTCTGGTTCACAAACTAAACTAAATTTAAGTTCAATACATCTTTTTCATTCCATTTAATTTAGAAAAGGACAGAAGATAAATATTAGTTTAGTCCTGTCAAATTAGTCAGCGCCTGACGTAAATTGATGTATTTTTAATAGCCATGTTTTTAATCACGTCTAATCTGTCTATGAAGTATCTTAATTTGACAGGACTAAACTAATATTTTATCTTCTGTCCTTTTCTTAGTGAAATAGAAAGAAAAGATGCACAGAACTTAAATTTAGTTTAGATTGTGAACAAGGGAATCAGCACCAATGTTAACCATCTGATTATTTATGTGATACTAGCTTCTGTCCGTGGCTTTGCCCGTGTGGATGTCGGAAATTATCCCGCGGGAACGTGCTACCGGGAGAAAGAGTAGCCTATGTGCTCCTCTAGGATGCCATCTATTTCCTTTCCAAATGTTATCGAAATCTGCTCAGTAGTTTAGTCGTGAAAAGGTAAACTTTTGAATTTGTAGTATGGATTACATATACTCGTACAAGCGCGGTGGAGCTACGATCTTCGCAGGATGGCTGGCAGCAGCTGGATGAGAGTTGCCGAAAATCGAGTTGAATGGCGTGCAATAGGAGAGGCCTATGTCCAGCAGTGGACTGCTAAAGGCTGATGATGATGATTCGCTAGTTAGAAGCCATCTCGAATATTGCAGTGTGGTTTGGTCACCTGAGTATAAGGTTCACATCAAGCGCATTGAACGGCTGCAAAAACGGTTCTTATGGCATCTTACCTATAACAATAATATGGGAAAAAAGCTCAATTCATACCAAGTGAGACTGAACTATTTTAATATGGTGTCGCTGGAGAAACGCAGGAATATGCTGGATTTGGTTTTCCTTAAGAAGTTAGTAACGGGCTCTCTGAACTGTCCCGATTTGCTCAGTAGGGTCTTATTCCACGTGCCGCGTAACCTGCCAAGAAGTTCTCATAAAAGACTTTTCTGCATGCCAAGATGTCATACCAATTTAAGGCAATACTGTCCACTGTCTAGAATGTATGCTGCATACGAAGACCATGAAGTGGACATTGATCTCTTTCACTCATCAGTACCTGCTCTAAAAAAAGTCGCGCTTGCCATCTAATGGGTTTCTCTAATTTAAAATCAAATAATTACCTAATTTTATATAAAATTTCTAAAATAGAATCTAATTTAATTTAATTTAATCTATGTTATTTATTTCATTTTAATCAATTTAACGTTTACAGTTTTTTATTATTATTATTTTTTTCTCAAAGTATTTATTGTTAATTGTTTTATTTAAATTAATGTGTTATTATCTGCGCATAATGTAGTGCATGCTGTGCTTTTCTGTAAGTGATGAGGCGCTTAGATTTAAGTTTGCAATGTACAAATTATAAAGTAACAGTGTACTCATTGTTGAAAAGCCTAATAAATAAATAAAATAAAAAAATTACATATACAAGGTAGAAACGACAATAAGTTTCCAGTCTGCATTTCTGCATACAAAAATTCAGTCAAATATATCCAATAGTTTAGTCACTACGGCTAGTCGACTGATATCCATAGTCGTACCATCACTACTATTTAATTAGTTTGAAAAAATTGCTTTGTTAATTTCGAAATTAGGATTTATTTGATAGTTCCAAAATACTTTAGTCTCCAAATCAAATAATGTATTTGCTGGAATATGGGTAGTGACATGAGGTGATTCATAATAACAACAAAAGTTCTATCCATATCCTAAGTATAGGTATGCAAATATACAATACTATAGCTACACCCTGCGGTTTCACCCACATATGTTTAGATTCCGTGGGAATATCGGGATAAAAAGTATTCTATATGTTAATCCCGGTTATAAACTACCATTTCGTTGCCGTTACCGTTACCTACCGTTATATGGTTATAAAATATCTGTGCGCTAAATTTCATCCAAATCCCTTCAGTCGTTTTTGCGTGAAAGAGTAACAAACATCCATCCATCCATCCATACAACTTTCGCGTTTATAATATTAGTAGGATAGGATTATAATAAAAATATACACATATTACATAAAGTCACGTCTTCCTCTCATGGGGATAGGCAGAAACCGCGCTTACGCTCACACATCCGGGCGTACACGCACACACATTAATCTAAAACAAATAAAAAAACAACAAATATTAATATTAGGGTATTTATTGACAGTTACACACACACCACACACTCCACATTGAATATACATAATTATAATACATATATAATAGATAGACATGCTATGTACAGATCAAAATATATTAAGTGTGTACTTACATAGGTATTATGTTTTATGACATTTTACAGCCGTATTACCACCACACAAGTTTCGAAACCTCAAAGTCAAAGCATTTATTTCAAATAGGCATGTGCCTATTTGAAATAAATGCTTTATTTGTTTGACGTTCAAAAGTGCCTTTTATGTATAAGGCACTTTTTAACGTCAAAAAAGTACAGTAAAATAGAATTGATTCTATTCGCCCCTTCCAAATGGTAGTTTTCGTAAGGAGGAGAATGGGCAAGAAACTCCACCGTTACTCTTTTAACATGTTTTAGAACCAAGTTAACCTCAACCTAGTGTTTACAAATCTGGTCCTTTCACCCCCAGGCCACCACGACACAGGGATGTTCAACAATATCGATATAGCTAATGTCTAAAGAGATAAGGAGTGACATTTGTCTCCTTACATTATATTTATTGAATGATTTGTGCAAGTACTTCATTGTTATCAATAACGTAATTAATTGTACTTTTGAACTTTTATTGTTAGTTTACATAAGGACTGTCTTTTGTTTTGTGTTTAAGATATTAGTCCTGTTTTTCGTGTTAGTCAGAGCTAAGCGAGCTCATGTCGTGGTAGAACGAATAGCAAGTCAGCGAAATCACGTGAGGCAGAAGTGTACCTAGCCAGATATGTTTAAGCTCCATGTAATAGGGGGCGAAGTCTTACTTCCTACTAATATTATAAATGCGAAAGTTTGTATGGATGGATGTTTGTTATTCTTTCACGCAAAAACAACTAAACGGATTTGGATGATATTTGGTACACAGATAGCTTATAACCAGGATTAACACATAGGATACTTTTTATCCCGATATTCCCACGGCATCGAAACTTATGCGGGTGAAACCGCGGGGCGCAGCAATATTAATAAATAACTTAATTAGCGGGAGCTCTGTAAATTCCCCTTAAATTGCAATATGATGAACTAAAACCAAACTAATGGGAATAATCGATGGTTATGGCAGCTTTTCATTGAATGCAACTTACAAACCACTTCATTTTTAGATTGCATGTTTTCGTTTAATTTATCTCAATGCATATTCCAACTTTCGCGTTTATAATATTAGTAGAAAAGAGGATTATTTCGTCAAGTTTACTTGTCCATCCATGGCAATATTTGTTTAGTTCCAAACACGCAATAAATAAGCTTTGTTATCATTTTTACAGACTTATACAAAAGTCGATGACAATAGCAGTGCCTTCCTGGGTTCTAATTTAGTTACTTCAAATTTATGCAAAGGGCCTGATACTGTTTTTGTTAAATGATAAATGATGTTTATTTCTGTGAGATTTTTTGACAGATCGAACTAGTGAGCAATTACCTATATATGTTTTGCCTAAACTGATACACGTACGGTATTAAAATGTCTGTAAGAAGCCATAAATAAGATCATTTAAAAAGATTAGTCATTTTATAAATATTTATTTTATTACGCATTTTAAAGTTAACTTTTACGTAATCTGGAATAGTTATGTTCAGAATCAGATTGCTTTATTTGTAAACATAAGTCAAATTATAATAGTATGCGAAATGTTACAGATAGGTAGATGCTCTATGTTTTGCCTAGAGGTGTACAAATATATTTAATTAACATTGTCGATTTTTTTACTTTCAACACCAATTGTACTTTTGAGATATCATAAAGTAGTAGAATTATGTAAACTTTCACATTAGTAATAAAATCAATATTAATCCTACTAATATTATAAATGCGAAAGTTTGTATGTATGGATGTATGGATGTTTGTTACTCTTTCACGCAAAAACTACTGAACAGATTTGGATGAAATTTGGCACACAGATAGTTTATAACCAGGAATAACACATAGGATACTTTTTATCCCGATATTCCCACGGGATCGAAACTTATGCGGGTGAAACCGCGGGGCGCAGCTAGTAGGTAATAAATACAAATCGAAAATAGAATCAATGTCACTAAAATATGTCAAATAGATTAAGCTACATGTCTAATGCTAATGTCAAATAAAATTATAAATCTTCAAAATAGGTGCGGTGATGTACAATTTTCTGAAGCAGTACAGCAGCTGCTCTCTCATTATATTACTATTGGCATGCTTAGTAAGCGAATATTAATCGTTACAGCTGTCTGTCCAGATAGTAGAAGTGGGTAATTTCCACTGTATTTTTCTTATAAATATTATCCGCTTTTATATATAACAAGTTTGCCAAAGCCGGTTACAGAACTTAGCGTTGGAAAGTTCAAAAGTTCAAAACCCACATCAAACGTGTCCTTATCAAAAAAACTTATTGTAAGATTAAAGACTGCGTCGAAGACAAGAAAGTTTGGCAATAATTCCTTCTGCACATGTGGCTTACATGTGCAGAAAGAATTATTGTCAAACTTGGGCACCCCTGGCACCTCATTAATGTTATAACTATGTAAATGTCTACTAACTGCTCCTAAATTACGATGTTTATTGGTTTTATTTACTTTTTACATACTTCTTTGACATAATCTTTTAATTATTTGACATTATAAGTATAACTACAATTCTCATTTCAACTATTTCTTAGTAGTTGTTAAGGCAATCATATAATTTGGTTTTAATAGGTTTTTATATTTTATTATTTATCTTTTTGATAGATTATTTTATATTTTGTGAATGTAAGAACGCTGTAGGCCTTGTAGACTGTAGACTTATAGAGCATTTTATATTTTATTGGGTACACAGTCAGGTACACTGTCCTCCCATACCTATTAACACTGTAATTTGCAAAACATTGTAAAAGACAATTATTTTTAAAACAGTAGGTAAGCGCGGAGTGTCTTTCCGGCTCTTCTCCGTAGGAAATGACCAATTGGAACCGGGTGCCTATCTTCTGACGTTTCATAAGTGCCCATGTAGTTTTTTATGAAATAAAATATTTTGTGCGCTAGGGGAGGATTGTATTAATGTGAATAGGTACATGTCCTATGCACTTTTGTCTCATACTTCAGGAAACACAGTCGTGATAATTATGTTGTGTGGTTCTTGACTTGCAATATTAAACTTATTTTTGTCTCTCAGATACGATAACATTTCGGGGTGAACGACTTATTATTACAATCAAGACGTTTCTGATTTTCCTTGTCCAATCTAGCGCATACCTACTGTTGAGAGCAGCCGGCTGTCATGTAGGAGACTATAAAAGTCAAAGTTATTCTTTATCCTCATCTTAACTGCGAAGTATTTGAGTAACAAATTTACTATGGAAATGCCTTTCATATTGACAGTTCAACAACATTCATTGCGTTATTAACGCTGTCAAGCAGATGAATTTTTCGTACATATGAAGCAATGGATCAGCGACTTTCTTCAAAATCCCTTTGGATTTTGATTGAAAGTGTGTTACGTTCAGTTCAATACTTTGGAATTCATTTCAATAAGTTTATTTCAGACAACAATAATTAAGTATAGTACAGACAACATAAATTAGAGAGTCCATATTATTTAATTACTGAACGCTACACCTGACTAATTAACTTTTTCCGACAGCAAAAACACACCCTTAGTAGGGAAAATTATCAAATCGTGACGTCATTGATTTTTAGGTCGGTCCCTAAACTTATGTCCGTTGGCAATACGGTAGTTTCAGCCGAAACTACGGATATCGTCGTGCTTAGGGAGTAGACCTAATCAGTAAGTATGTGTAGTAAGTTTGTTATTCACGTAGATATGAGAAACTCAAAACCAAATGAGGTAGAAATCCATTGGGCAAGATTAAGAATGAAAGAAAATACATTTATTTAACACAGACTAAAAAACACACAATACACCAGATACATACATCAGATAAAAACATATAAAATATTAAATAAAAAGTATAAAGTATAAAGTCCGATGTAAGAAATTAGCAGGAAAGTGTGCCTCACGACTGCGCCAAAAAGGCCCGGTTAAACAAAAATGCCTGACAACTAGTGCCTGACGCTGGGTTTCAACTGGACCTGATATGTGAGGTGACGCATGTAAATCTTGGATATAGATTAAGGCTGACAATTGTAATAATGATCCGTAGGCTGATAAATTCACCTAACAGTTCATTTTGTTTATATGTATCTATCTACATATGTATCTTGAGTGTATTAGTATTTATGCTTGCATTTTATAGTCATTTCCTAGCTATTTATCCCGTAAGTTGCACCTGCCATGTTTTGTGCTCTGCATCACCCTAAGGTAGAAAATGCCTCGGATATTAAGTCCGCCTTTGTACAGTACTTTTTTTACTTGTGCATAAAGTTTCAATAAATAAATAAATTCTGATGATGAGGCAGTCAGGTCCTCAGTTGCTGAGAAAACGTGACCTATTCGTCGTAACTATGGTCAAGTTCAAAGCACTCTTATATCTTTTTACGTCTAAAATGGAGTCGGTACCTATCGTTTAGAGTTCAATGTCGTTCATTGCCACTTTTTCATTTCTTATCTCCCTAATTTATATTTTATTCTGCTGATTACGAATGTATTTCATTCATTAGTTAACGGGTAACCGTTAACTAATTAATTTATTTAATTAGGTTGTAATAACCGCCAATTATAACATTATAATTAGTAGGTTTTGTACGAAAGTACTTTTATGTGAGTCTCTTAAAGGCATCGATGTTAAATATTTTGTTCAGGTAAAGCAATATTATATCCACACTATTGTACATAAGGGTACACGATTTGTGGTTCAAATATCTACCTGCTAGTAAATTTTTAATTTTAATGACATATACTTTATAAACGTCTAGGCTTAGTCATTATTTTATAGGATTCCGTACCCAAAGGGTACCAACGGGACCCTATTGCTAAGCTTCCGCGTCCGTCTGTCCGTCTGTCAGACACACGGGGCGGATGGGCAGCCGGTCAGGGCTGTATCTTTTGAACCGTAATAGGTAGACACTCGAAATTATCACAAAGTGTGAACTACTACACGGCCGCTATAACCACAAATAATAATAAAAAATAAAGCTAAAAATTTACGGGATTTCTTCTAAAGTATAAAAAATGTAGTGTTAAGTATTGTACGCTGGTACGTACGGAACAATTCGTGTGCGACCCGCACTTGGCCGCTTTTTTCAATAGGTTTTTTTACACCGAATTTTCTCTTTCCTTTTTCTCTTTTCACCGAAATTTCTCCAATTAGTTTGCCAAGAAAACTAAAGCACAAATACAATTATTGCAGATATCCATTGTAGAGATCGATCCATTCTTTCCAAAGTTCATCATCTTGGACCAAGTATCGGATTCACATTTGAGGTAATTAGGGAGTAATGAGTCGAAAAGAAACAGTATCGAATTAAGAAACTACTCTTTGTTTTAAAGTTGGTTAAAAATAAACAAAATAATAGGCCCGCCCCGTATCACATGGGACGCATACCTACAACTGCTGCGCATGAGGTCCTGAGTTCGATTTGCGGGTTAAGGTTATATATGTAGGAATCTTATAGTTGCGTAGGTTGCTTTAGTGGTCGCAAGCGCTACTGCTAAGCTTGAGGTGCTGAGTTAGATTCCTTGGTCGAGCAAAGTGATGATGGGTTCTTCCATCTGGAATTTCTCAGTAGTAGCCCGGAGCCTGGGGGTCTAAACTCGCACTTTGCACTCTCCGAAGTGCAAAGTGCGAATGTTCGGATCGGACCGACACATGGCCGAACCGAATATTATTTATTTATATATACTTTATTGTACACCACAAAAATACATAGCATAAAAAACACATGAGATACTACAAAATATACAATGGGCGGCCTTATCGCATTACTGCGATCTCTTCCAGGCAACCTCAGTATGGACAGCGATTTCCCTGGACACAAAATGTAAATATAAAAAATAAATAAAATAAAATATTATTGAAAAATGTGAAAAAAGTTCGGATCCGCTCAGTTGGGTCGGGACCATAGTCAATATTCGAAAGAGTGTAGGAGAGTAGGATCGGGACTGACCGAACCAAATAGTAACTTCGTAGCAGGAAACGGCCGAACATTTGGCCGATACTACTTCGGAGTAGACCCCCAGGATTTATGCCCGGTCGATGGCGATAGGGTCACCCCCTATTACCTACATGGGAATTATATAACCATAACTGGCGAAAGGTGAGTATACTCCTCTGTCTCACCCTTCAGGGTAAACAGGCTTACTGTTATGTTATGTTGTAAAAGAAACCGTAAGGATCTTAAATTCATTCTCTGATTTATAAACTAGTTTTCGTATGCCATTAATGGCAGGTTGTATGGAACTGTACATACAATTTTGCATCTATTGTACCTATAACTTACAAATAAATAATTCTTATTTCTGAAGGCCAATTCTCGTAATTTAAAACGTTCAAAACTCTAGTCGCAGTCTCATCTCGGCGACAAACAAATGTCAAATACTTGTAAAAATGTAGGGAAATTAGAGGTATTTTGGACAGATTGAGACTGAGATCAGACTGTGAACGTTCTTAAAATTACGAGAATTGCCCCTCTGATTTCTGACCAAAGGGTACTCCAACCAAGGCCCTATGCCCAAGAAACACAACAAACGCATGTATCAGTGTTCTTGACATTAAACGCGGTGTTCCCGAGTGCAAATAGGAATATTTCTGAGTGCGACCCTCGCTTATCAAGCCGCTGATAACCCGAACAACGCTCTCTGGCACTTCATTACGGATAGATGTACTTAGTTGTCACGGTAAGTAACTTGGAGCGTGTTAATTTAGTTATGGTCATCAGTTTTAGCTTAGAAACTGTGTCTTGTTACCCGGGTTCAATCTTGAAGGTTAAGCAACTCTTGCTGAGGTCGATCTGTGGATGGGTGACTATCCGTTACATAGCATAAATATAATCAACCTATAAAGTTCCCTCTGCTGGGACACAGGCCTCCTCTCTGTGGGAGGGAAAGGGCCGTAATCCACCACGCGGGCCCAGTGCTTTGGTTCTAGGACGTGCCGGTTGCCTCACGGTGTTTTCCTTCACCGTTTATGAGAGCAGTACTGATGAAATAAATTACACAAAGTAAAGCGCCTGCCTAGGTTTGAACTCACGACCTACAAGTCGTGCGTAAGTGGGCGTCGTTACCACTGGGCCAACTCTGCTCGTCCGTTACATAATCAAATCTAATCAAAAGTGATTTATTCAAACTAGGCTCACAATCAGCACTTTTTGAGCGTCAATATCACATACGACAGTCCCCACGCCCGTCCTTCACCACTTCCTAGTGCTTTAGCTGGGAAGAAGAAGTGGCGCAACAAGCTCCCTAGCTGCACAGCTGTCTGATCAGTTAGAAGAACTTGATTCTATACAATAGTACGCTAGTAAGAACAACTTCGTAGAAAAGTGAAGATTTAAGTAGGTACAAGCAAAGCAAAGAGTTATCCCTATTGCTTAAAAATCTCTAGCAACTGCCCTCGAATAAAAGTTATTTGGCGATAATTGGCCAGATATTTTTTTATTTTATCCGAGGAATAATTTTGAATTTTTGACAGTTCTTTCATACAAAATCTGTCAGACGTCAATTTTATTCCACGAATAAAAATTATCTGTCGATTGAAAAATCGGCCCTTATTTATTTATTTATTAACTATGGATAACTTACAGCTAAAACAAACAGAATAAAAAATTGTGTGCGAGACTGGCAGCCAATTAAAAGTCATCACTTCTAAAAAACAGATTGTGTGTGTACAACACAACACAGCTACCAAAAAAGAAAGAGAACAAAAACAATATAACATTCAAGCTCAAACTAAATACAGGAATAAAAGAATAAAAACCTGAACATACAAAATTTTAATTAAAAAAGCTAAGGCTCAGACACTTCCTGGCCGAGGAGACATCCGTTAAGAAAGGATCAAAATCATGTTGTTTACACATGTCATTAAAGTTTCTACTTATTCTTGTAAATACATTTTTACTCTATGTGTGCTCTAGTTGGGTATCTGATATCATCCTTCCGTCATTTCCTGCCTTTAGCCAGAGAGGTCAATGTTTCCAAACCCGTGTCAAAACAAAACCTTGAACGCATCACATAATAATCAATAATCATTTCAATGACTAATAATTTCTTCAATAATTAATGAGGAGAAACACCACGTGCATCGCATCCGGCAGCACTAAGATAAAATACTGCAAAACACACTAAATACAATGTTGTTTGATTGTAACAATCTATGTTTTATCAATTTGTTGATGCTATATTAATTAATTGAGTGAATCGATTGTTTAGGGAGCTTCATTCATTTTATTTATTTTACCATTTATGTACACACATATATAAACAGACAATGAAAAACAGATCAGTAAAAATAGGTACAGAGGTAATGCTTATTTCTTTTTTATTTTCTATTGTTATTGTATGCTCCGGTATGGTGCAAGGTCAAAGGGGTAAGGGTATCCTGTTTTCTCAAAGACCAAAGAGAGTCAAAGATGCAACATAGTTCACTACCAACACGCGAAAAATCTTTTTTCTGCACCTGGATTTAATAACTCTGCTAAGCTTAGGGGCAATTCTCGTAATTTTAAGAACGTTCACAGTCTGATCTCAGTCTCAATCTGTCAAAAATACGTCTAATTTCCCTACATATTGACATTTGTTTGTCGCCGAGATAAGACTGCGACTAGATTTTGAACGTTTTAAATTACGAGAATTATTAGCCTTCTTATGTATAGTCAAGTGTGTCTGTTTGCTGAAACAGAATCTAGCCCCCGATTTTTGGTAGCCCAGCTTAAAGGCTCTTTGTGAAGGAGTTAGTCCCAAAAAAACTCACCAGCATACTGTACCTATTACTGCCACCAAACAACGTTGATGTGTTTCGGTTTGAAAGGTTTGCGTACTCTCCACGTGACCACTGACCACTAGGTGAATTGGCACATTGAGTGACCCCCGATGTGCCAATTGAACCACCCAAGCTGTTCTCGAATCTCAAGTTAATGATATTTTTGCCTGACATCAACGTTTACCTTTAGGTATAAGATAACGTCGCTACAACCACGTGTACTAATAAGGTTCAAAGTTTGCTAATATGTATTAGCGTCAGTTATCAACACGTACTCAGTTAGTTTATTTAATTGACTTCTTCAACTAGTGATAACAAATTGTGTGGTCTGTAGAATTTAAAAAGATATAGGTAACTATGTTAGGTAACGGGTAAACGCTTTATGTCCGTTTTCACTAACAGTAGGTCACACCTAAGTTGATGCTTACAGTAAAACGCTATTGGAATTTAAACGCTCGAACGAAGAGTTAAAATAATATTGCCATAATATAAGGGCATTCATTTAGTTGTCATCTAGGAGTTAGTAACAGTGACTTACGTGTATTAGGTTCGAACCCAGACAGGCGCTTTAGTTTGTGCAAAATATTTCATCACCACTGCTCTCAAAACGGCAAAGGAAAACATCGTGAGCAAAACCGGCACGTCCTAGAGCCAAAACATTCTAAGACATGTAAAATCTACCAACACGCACTGGGACTGCGTGGTGGATTACCGCGCCCGTCCCTCACACAGAGAGTCCAGGCCTGTGTCCCAGCAGCGGGTACATTATAGGCTGATTATGTTATGCATGTAGGAGTTAATGAAAACAGATATTACATAAGCACGCTACTAAGAAATACTCTTTCGGAGGTGCTTTAAGAAAACCTCTACAAATGACTATATTTGGCAAAACATAGAGAACCTACGGAAATATTCTAACATCTCACACACTGGGTAACTCTAAATATGTTTACAAATAAAGACTCTTATTCTGATACTGATTCTGATATTAACATAATTGACTGAGCAACCATCAAACATAAGGGACGAAAGAGAGAGTGCTATTTCCTTTTATGACCAAAAACTCACGAAAATGGCCTCTTCTGGTATGAAAAAATAACAACCTACGGGAGGCTTGGAAACAGCTCGAACACTCGAGCAGCAGCTGCCAACGTTAGAGGCAACTGCAGTTGCAACGATTGACAGTTGCCCTTACTTCCGATGTGTTCTGTCCGTCCGAGAAAGTTAATTAATCGGGAGCATGGTTCACTCGAGGTATCAAATTGCTTTAGGACTTAGAGAGTAGGCCCACAGGGGCCGGTTGTTATCTCTGTCCACTTAACGGTTAACTGTTTTTGACAGATCGAACTAGTGAGACATTACATATTTTTGTCAAAACTGATACACGTACGGTATTGTAATGTCTGAAGAAAGTCATAAATAAAATAATTCAATAAGATAAGGCAGTTTATATATTTTATTTTATTACGCATTTTAAAGTTAACTTTTACATAATCTAGAATAGTAACATTCTAACGCAGCTGTCAAGAAACGGTTAACCTAGTGAACAGAGTATAGTATCTGCTTAAATGACCTGTGAATCGAACCCAGGAACTACTCAACAACAACTGCGCAGTCACTGCTGCGTCTAAACTTAGCATCAAAAACAACCTCAATCTATAAAAATAAGAATCATGAACAAAGAATAATAAAGAATTGTTTATTTCCCGCGTATCGGGGAGCAACGTTCTTGAACAATAAACAGGCATTATCTTCTGCATGTGATTAATAATTGTGCTACAATTTACAATTTGTCGTAATTATTCGTTTATTTGTCACTTGGGTGGTGGTGATACTGCGAGGAGCAAGATTCAGTCTCCAAAAACATCTGCGACATCGACAGTTTTAGATTTTAATCAATTCAGCACCCTAATTACGTAATACATCAACATCTGCCCGCCTTTTCCTAACTATCATGGGGTCGGCCTCCAGTCTAACCGGATGCAGCTGAATACCAGTATTTTACTTGGAGCGAGTGCTGACCTCCACAACCCAGTTACTGGGTAAATACGACAGTAAGACTGTTTGTCAGACTTTCGCGCTACTGACGAATGACAGTCAGGACCAACGGCTTAACGTGCTTTCAGAGGCACGGAGGGGTCTTGGTATGTAAAGATGGTCACCCATCCACGGACCAACCGTGGCAAGCGTAGCTTAACCTGATCGATCGACCCATGTGGCTGTTATTACTTAGCCACAAGCCCCTCTCCCACTGCATACATATCCACCAACCCGCACTGGGCCCGCATGGTGGATCACAGACCACTCCCTCTTGCAGAGAGGAGGCCTGTGTCCCAGCAATGGGGACATTATAAGCTGATTATGCTAAGCCCCTCTCACAATTACGTAACACACTATGATTCATATCATTATTATTTTTTAATATTCATATTCATATTATATTCATATCTAAAACATTTTGAAGGTTATTGCTAATCCATTGTTCGAAAAATGTGTCTGCTCAACAACGTAAATAAAGCAATGAATGTTTTTGAACTGTCAAACTCAAAGCCATTGGTACTGATAATGTATTACGCAAGTACCCCGCAGGTTTCCTCACGAGATTTTCCTTTAGTGACATCCAAAATTGGTAATCGTCATTTTTGGCAATGGAAGTAGGTACAAAGTGTTTTGAATTGAAATAGCAGCCAAAATCTGAATCGGAATTCGGCTCCTGGGACCAAACTGGGACAGCCATTAAAAAGCCGCCACGAAGAAAAATAAAATTATACTTTCAGCGCACGTAAAACAGTCAATCCTGATATCATCTGAATTTACAAAACAAAAACGAAACAAAATGAATTCAATTACCTACATAAATTACATAGCATAATCAGCCTAAAAACCCACCAGCAACCTTACCATAATCAGATATAATAATGTTCCCACTGCTGGGACACAGGCCTCGTCTTTGTGAGATCCCAGTGGACTGTAAATGAAATCCACCACGCGGGCCCAGTGTGGGTTGTTACACACATGTCTTCGAATGTTTTGGTTCTAGGTCGTAGGTACCCACACAGACAGGCCCTTATTTTGCGTAAATTATTTCATCACCACTGCTCTCGTGATATAGAAAAACACCGTGAGGAAACCGGTATGTCTTAGAACCAAAAATTCGAAGACATGTGACATCCACCAACCCGCCCTGGGCGCGTGTTTTGGGTAACAGCCCACGCCCTCTCACAAAGGGGAGGCTCGTGTCCCAGCAGTGGGAACATTATAGGCTGATTATGCTAGGATTGCTAAGGTTGCTGGTGGGTTGCCGTCAGAGGTAAAATAAGAGTGAAAAGGTCTCTTTCACAGTATTCAATTGCTGTTCAGTCTAAACATCTATTTCCGAAGATGACGTTGAGGGAACTATAATAAACATAGATTTGTAATTAAACTAGAAAAAGGGAAAATTAGGAAAGGACCCATATAAAGTTATTGAGCTCAAATACAAGGATTTCTGGGACTTGCAAGCATTGGCATTATCTATCCTTAAAAATAAAAATTCTGATGAAATGGGAGAAAAAGTCTTGTTTGAAAATTAAGTATCTGATAAAACAAATCCTAACTATATTTTGTACAGGTATGATCACTCCAGCGAACCCGCTGAAGCCGTAATTATGCACAAAATATTGAATTAAAACAAGCGTATAATGACTTATTCCCTTAATAGGACCAAAAAGTGGTCGAAGTCGAGAATAAAAATGACTCTTTCTAAAATAATGCAATTTTGTATTAAAACACAATACAGTTATTTACTTGTGTTTAATTTATGCAGGGTGCCGTTAGTTAGTTCATTACTTGACTAGTTACCTGAAACTTCTTACCACTACAAGTAAAACTCATTAAGTAAGATTTTTTTATTGAAAATGAAATAATGTACAAACTTAACACGTTGACTGCCAGACAACAGACACAATAGGAAATCACGGTCTCAGGAGACCGCAGTGCCAGTCAATGCCTTAAAATAGAAAAAAATATAGTTATAATAACAAATAAATTATAATCTCTATAACGTCGCCTTGGAGGGCAATGGAGCAAAGCCACAAGTTTTGCGAAATGGAGTTCAGTGCATTAACATGTTGTGAAAGCTCCAAAGTTTATATTAGTCAATAAATCTAACAGATATCTGCACTGCACTGGGAGCAGGTTTTCTTTTAAATTTGCCAATAAATTTTAGTTTAGTTCAAATTCAATAAAAGTCAAAAATTCTATGTCGCTTAAATGCATTGTGATAACAAGTCAAAGAAATTGATTATACAGTGGTCAATAGTTGTTAGAGCTCATAGAACTCTCGACCACCAAAATTATTACATCATAATTATGTGATTCGTCATTTTTAGGGTTCTGTACCTCGAAAGGAAAAAACGGAACCCTTATAGGATCACTTTGTTGTCCGTCCGTCCGTCCGTCTATCTGTCAAGACCCTTTTTCTCAGGAACGCGCAGAGGTATCAAGCTGGAATTTATATCAAATACTCAAGTCTACTGACCCTTGAAGCTGTGAGAAAATCAAACTTCTAAGCCAACGCAATCAAAAGATACAGCCGTTTATGCCACAAACCGCAAATTTTCGACACTCGCAAGGGAATCAAAACCTACAGGGTACTTCCCGTGAACTTAGAATCTTGAAATTCGGTACGAAGCAACGTCTTATAGCACAGATAAAGGAAAAATGGCGAAAAACGTAAATTTTTTGTTACATCATTTAATAAAAATATTTTTAATAATTTTAAATTGTACGGAACCCTCGGTGCGCGAGTTCGACTCGCACTTGGCCGGTTTTTTATCCAACTCCGTTATTGTTTGGGAATATTTAATTGGCAGAGAAAAATCGTGTTTATTCCTATTCACCAATCCGCATTTATGTTTGTGCGTGTATTGTTTAGTTTGGAATGAGACTTTTGGTGATTTGTGTAAAACGACAATAAATTATTCATTATTAATATTAACTAGGTACTTAAATAACTTGTGAGTTCTAAGCAGTTGATGTTTATTAGTTTGTAATTATTCAGCGTGTGGTTAATACTATTAGGTAACATGAATGTCAGGACATTCAGACATGGATTTGATTTGTTCCCTTTAAAAATAAATGAAGAAGTAATTATCTGGTAATAGTAATTATCTTCAGAGCCACAAGATAAAAACGACGCTTAGTTTGTCTGTGGGTCACCGAATCCTGAGGTCACATTGTATTTTTACTTTTTTATTAATAATCTTTATTATTATTATTTCGTTTATTTATGTAATTAAAAATTTCTTAAAATATAAAAAAGAAGTATGAAAATATTTAAAAACAAAAATAAATAGTGATCCAAGTTTAAGCTACCGGTGGTTAGGGCTCCAGAGACAGGAACCACCTCACAATGCGAGCCGTATCGCCTTTTGAATCAGGCCCTAGATCCAACCGCCTAGCGATAGATGTCGATCGAGGCTTTCGGTCATCAGGCCATTGGCTGATACGACAATCGGCACAATAACAGACGAGCTCACATTCCACGTGTCAACAACCTCGTGTGCTAAGTCGAGATATTTAATTTGTTTCTCTTTCTCAGTTTTCATGAGGTTCCCGTCATGTGGAATGGTAACATCGACAATCATTGTGCGCTGCGCTAATCGATCTATCACCACAAAATCAGGCTTATTGGCGACAATCGTCATGTCAGTAATGATAGACCGAACCCAGTAAAACGTAACAATCATGGTCATTTTCAAGAATTGGGTCGGGCACATACTTATAATACGGTACCTCAGAATCCACAAATTTATATTTCAAAGCAAGTTGCTGGTGAATAATCCTGGGTACTTGGTTATGTCTGTGCAAGTAATCGCCGTTAGCCAGACGAGAACAACCAGAGATAATATGTCTGATGCACTCACCCCGACGGTGGCACGCCCGACACTCGTCAACCGTCCCGTCCTTCATAATATGTCTCCGGTAGTTATTCGTCAAGATAACTTCGTCCATAATTGCACAGATGAAACCTTCAGTTTCCTACTAAAACTTAGCCAGGATACGGAGGCTAAGAAATCTATACAGGGCTCATGAAGAGCCCGATGGAAGCGCCTGTGAAGCTCCTTGCTTTGCCATACCTTCTTGCGGTCATCGGTAGTAAGTACTACAGGTTTGAGCCAGTTGTCTTTAGCCATGGAGAGCGGGGTGAGTCCCTTGTCCACAGCGACCACATCACGGTCCATAATCTACTTCGGCTTTTAAAATATAATCCCTGAGACTGCACACCTCGTGGTTGTGGAGGGCCTTCGCATTTAAAAAGCCTCGACACCCGCACTTCCGCGGGATATATAGTCTCATCACCGATGATCGTGGGTGATGCATCCGGTTTGCAGTCAGCACTGTACGGACCCTTCTATCCAGAGCGTCGAGTTCGGTCTGAGTCCATTTGAGTATGCCGAAAGAACACGTAAAAACCGGCAAGACCCAACTGTTGAAGGCGCGCACCTTATTTCCGCCTGAAAGAAGATTAATTAATACCTTCTTCAGGCGACAAAAGAAGCACTCCTTTAACAATGCTTCATATCAGCATCGTTAATGCCTAACGCTTGCGACATACCCAAATACTTATAGCTTTCGGATGCGCAAATGCTTATGACTGCACATTTGTCCACACCAAATTTGTTGCCAAAGTTTCGGTTACCTTCAGTAGCTCTATCAGACGCAATTTGTTAGGGGCAAAGAGTTTGAAATCATCCATGTAGAGGAGGTGAGCTAATGATCGGACCACCTCTCTTCAACCGTTAGCCTAGACCTGAATCCTCCAGTAGTGAGCTTAGAGGATTTAGGGCTAAGCAGAACCAAAGTGGACTCAAACTGTCGCCCTGAAATATTCCCCATTTAATCCAGACAGGCTCATCATTCCCATGTATCTGTCGACACCCTGGATAGCGAAGGACCGTCTTCCATTGCCCCATACCCGAGTCAAGGAAGGTGCGTAGAGTTGCATCTATCTTGACAACTCTAGCACCCTCATTAGCCATGTATGAGGCACCGAGTCATAGGCCTTCTTATAATCTATCCAACATGTCGACAGATCCTTGCGAGATCGACGTACCTGTTGGCTAATGGCTAGGTCTATGAGGAGTAGCTACTTATTATTAATTAGATTAATATGTCAGTAGATTAAAAAGTCATAGTTCATAACTCAGAAGTGTAGTTCTGTGGAATTGCTCCATTACCCGCCAAGGCTACATTACATATATAATCAACCAAATAATGAACAAACTTCAAAACAATGAGCAACATGCCAATCTGAAAATAATATTTAAAATGGCTGTAACTCTAATAACAATTAATGAGTTTTACCTTTAAGCTGAGGATATTATACTTGATAATACATACTTTAAAATATTAGTATACACTAAGTTATAAAATACAAAACAAACAAATTAGCTGTCTTATAACTATTAGACACATACATACATAGTCAGCCTATAATGTTCCCACTGCTGGGACACAGGCCTCCTCTCTTCGAGATGGAGTGGGCCGTAATCCACCACGCGGGCCCAGTGCGGGTTGGTAGATGTCACATATCATCGAATACCTGGTTCTAGGACATGCCGGTTTCCTCACGATGTTTTCCTTCACCGTTTTGAGAGCAGTGGAGATGCAATTTTTTACACAAAGTATAGCCTGCCTGGGTCCGACCTACAACTCGTAAGTAACGGCCGATACCACTGGGCCATCACTGTTCAACAATTAGATGTTAGAGTTTAATTAAACTCTAACATCTAATTGTTGAACAGTAGTAATACCTACCTACTGAGTGACAATAAACAACGTAACTAATTAGTGCTTGACACTCGGCTCTGAGTATATTCATACATAATTACTCGGCTGAACGCTGACTTTTTTAAAAGTGCATAGTGCTTATAATTATGTGCATTCTTTTCTTCTTGCTTGTTAAGTGATCTTAAGATTTCTACTATATTTTCTGTTTTGACCCGTGAGAACCTGTAATTGGCTTTATCTCTCATATACAGTTGTTATCCTTCTGTTATAGCTGTTGGTTCTCCTATAAATAAATGATTAAATTAAAGTCGTGTTTGCCTGTGTGACCGCGTCCTTCATAACTTTGCAACGGGTTTTGAAGACGTTTTCACCATCATTTAGAAAATTTATTCCGGAAGGAAGATTTATGTATTAAACTAAACATTTTTCTTTGTTAGCCTATGTTGTCCCAACGTTGGGCAAAGGTCTCCCCCATACTGTTCCAATTTTCCTTATGTTGTGCCTTCTCCGGCCGATCGGTCAGGAACGAGTCCATATCGTCACGCAATATTAAACTTACAAACAATAAATAAATCTCGATGTTTTGTCGAGTCGTAAGAACCGTGCGCAGCAGGGGCAAGTCGCTAGTCTTACATAAAGGAACGAGCATTGAATACTTCTCTTAGGTACACGATTTCAGAAAATTATGTCATCGGCAAAACACTTATTTCTCATGTGCACATAAAAGGCACTTTTGAAGCCACTCGCCATATTAAAAATTTGTAGCGGTATCTACAAACACCACATGCACATAAACTACGCGTCATACTGACGTCTAAGATGCAATAAGAGCCTCCATGGACAGTGTGGCTCGCTACCAGCCTGGCTAACCTTCTGACCACGACAGAAGCTACATTTATACCACGTAATCATCATGCTCTTCTCGTTTGAGCACTTACTTATGCCGGAGCAGCAAACACTGCGTTACCGTGCTTCGGGTGACAGATCTTAGCGTAAGTCCAGGGATGTGTGGCCGGCTTTGGGTGTCATCTCGATGGGTCTCTTGAACGCAAAGAATGTCGCAGTGGACATCAGGAAGAATTTCAGGTTTGTCTCGTGAGAACCCTTCGATGTTAATCGAGACTACGCACAGAGCCGGTTTTATAAGTGGACTTTGGATTCATTATCTTGCCCTCATCTCAATTTATTTGGGGTCAGCGGAACATGTCTTCTTCTTCTATACTTTGTGTAAATTATTTCATCACCACTGTTCTCAAAACGGTGAAAGAAAACATCGTGAGGAAACCGGCATGTCCTAAAACCATAAATTCGAAGACATGTCACATCTTCCAACCCGTACTGGGCCCGCGTGATGGATTACAGCCCGCTCCCTGTCACAGAGAGGAGGCTTGTGTCCCAGTATTGAGAACATTATACGATGATTACGCTCCGCATCTCTGCCAATAGTACGTGCCGACAGGATAAAATAAGGTTTTCAAGAATAGCTATCGTCCATGATTTACCCCCCATCCTTCCTTCCCTCATGAGTATAACTAGTTACTGCTTTTAAACGACATTAGGTAATGATAATTATAATTATGTATTACTAGCTGCGCCCCGCGGTTTCACCCGCATAAGTTTCGATCCCGTGGGAATGTCGGGATAAAAAGTATCCTATATGTTAATCCTGGTTATAAACTATCTGTGTGCTAAATTTCGTCAAAATCTGTTCAGTAGTTTTTGCGTGAAAGAGTAACAAACATCCATAC
The DNA here is from genome assembly GCA_949629185.1 of Apamea crenata. NCBI lineage: Eukaryota > Metazoa > Arthropoda > Insecta > Lepidoptera > Noctuidae > Apamea > Apamea crenata. The sequence goes on from OX451377.1 coordinate 1,013,558, forward strand.
ATCCATACATACAAACTTTCGCATTTATAATATTAGTAGGATTAGGGTCTACGTGCTCCCCAACACGCAGAAAGGTCTCGATCTGTACACAAAGGAAATCTGTTCACAGACTTTTTGTTTTCAACAATCCCTGCGACATAACTGCGTAACACACTAACTGTAGCAATGTCTTTAATTTTGACAACTGAACAACATTCATTGCGTTATTTACGTTGTTGAGCAGACAAAGTTTTCGAACATATGAAGCAATGAAATGGTAATATCCTTCAAAATGATTCAGATTGAGATTGATAGTGTGTTACGCAATTGGGGTTCTGGCATCAACTGGATTACTGGTAAATATTATATGAAGAAGTTTGCTCTTGTTAAAACAATAATCCTCTGTTGTTTTAAAGTTGTAAATATTTACTACCGATAAGTCGGAAGCGTGAACTACATCGATAATCTCTTTTAATGGTTTTGAAAAGTCTTAAACTTTAAATTGTTTTGTAAGCATGACCTATTATTGCTGCCTTATAATGGTATCTATAGAATTATGGCAGTACCTAGAAGTTTTTTGAAGTTAACCATGCTACTTCCTAATAAACAATATATAATATTATAAATGTGAAAGTTTGTATGTGTGGATGGATGGATGGATGTTTGTTACTGTTTCATGCAAAAATTACTGAACGGATTTGGATAAAATTTGGCACACATATGGTTTATAACCAGGATTAACGTAAAGGATCCTTTTTATCCTGATATTCCCACAGGATCCTTACTTATGCGGGTGAAAACGCGGGACACAGCTTAAAATATATTCTTGGATTAATGAGAGCCGATGCGTTTCTTCAATGTAGTTTAGGTATGTTTATAGCGCATGTGACTTCGGGATTTCCCCTCTAATGATACCAGTTTCACGTTTTACAACACGGATGCCAACTATGCAGTCTGCTACCCTATACATTGTAGGTGATTTAGATACCTACATCGGGAGAATGATTTCTATTCGACTTATTTTTGGCACTCAAAGCCTGTACGTTTTCCAACTTCGAAACGCTGTCTTCTAAGCACACAACAACAACATAATCGGCTGAATATGTTGTTGTTATGTGCTTAGAAGACAGCGTTTTAAAAAAAACGCGTACGTTATAGGCTTATAACGTTCCCACTGCTGGGACACAGGCCTCCTCTCGGTGAGAGGGAGTGGGCCGTAATCCACCACGCGGGCCCAGTTCCGGTTGGTAGATGTCACATGTCTTCGAATTTTTGTTTCTAGGACATCCTCACGATATTTTTTAGCTTAGTTCCATGATATAAGTAAGTAATTATTTATTTACCAAAAAACTTAGCCTTCGTAACATCGGTGTTGTTTCAATAAGGGGATATGGGTCTTACAGACGTAAAAACCGTTGTGTCCTTCAAACTATCATATAAACATCCTATTGTAGACAGGATTGTTGTAGTACCTATTAGTAAATTACCCCTTGCCTTGATGAACTATTTTAGTAATTTCCTCGAAATCGGTTATGACTGAGCGATTATGTTCTGTGGTCAAGCTACGCTTGCCGCGGCTGGTCCATGGATGGGAGGCCATCTTTACATACCAAGACACCTCCGTGCCTCGGAAAGTTTGTAGATCTTCGACAGTCGTTACGCGTAGTCAGAAGCCCAAAAGTCTGACAACCAGTCTTACCGAGGGGTATTGTGTTACCCAGTAACTGGGTTGTGAGAGTCAGACTCAGCTGCATCTTTTTAGACTGAAAGCTGACCCTAACATAGTTAGAAAAAGGCTACGAAGACTTTTTTTTTTTAAATGCTACCCTATACTACCTTCACACCACATATTGCTTAACCCTACGTTCACCCAACGCTTAACCACGACACACCAATTATCTATCTATGTTATTACCTCATAATTGGGGACAAAGCTCCCCCAAACATATGTCAACCATTCACTAGGGTAATCTGAATGTGTGGCGAAACATGACTGCCTAACTTTTTGAGTATATTTTAGGGATTACCGTATGTCTTTGTCTTTATTATAGCACTAGCTGCGCCCCGCGGTCTTACCCGCATAAGTCTCGATCCTATGATAATATCGGGATAAAAGTATCCTATGCACTAATACAGGACATGGTCTAGCCGTTTTCGCGTGAAAACGTAACAAACAAACATACAAAAATCAAATATTTTCTCTTTATGTAGTACTAGCTGTGCCCCGCGGTTTCACCCGCATAAGAGTAGATCCCGTGGGAATATCGGGATAAAAAGTAACCTTTATGTTAATCCTGGTTATAAACCATCTGTGTGTCAAATTTCATCCAAATCCGTTCAGTAGTTTTCGCGTGAAAGAGTAACATACATACACCCATCCATCCATCCAAACAAACTTTCGGAGTAGGATGGGACTTTTCAAAATTTAGGAGTAGGAAGTATTATAGGAAGTTTAGACTAGTAATTATGCTTGCTGTGGGACAGTTATAAACTTCTGCTCTTGTATGGACACGAATTAAATGAAAATAGCTCATGCCGATGCTAACAATGTTAGTTATTAAGCAAAGTGGTGGTGGGGTTGACTGCATAAAATCTGATCTAGCCAGTCCCTTGCTGCCCTCCTCCAGCGACGCCCTAAGCCGAGGTCTGTAGTACCACACAGGGTGCCCTTAGCGTATAAGTGCTGAGTTTTTAGGGTTCCGTAGTTCACGTCTCGGAACCCTTATAGTTTCGTCATGTCCGTCTGTCCGTTTTTTTTTCTCGCGTCTACCCCATAGTGTGGGCTATCATTAGATGGCCTTTTAAAAAAATTGAGATATTCAAGTTTAAAGCGCACTTTTTGTTAAACCCCCCCCCCCCCCCCCCCTCTAAAAGCTAAGCGGCTGGCACGAAAAATCTGAAAAAAATCATGATGGTAGTCCATGTGATGAACTATTAAGGAAAACTATAACGGCTTAGATGACTTTGTTAGTTTAGGAGTTATAGAGGCCTAACTTGTAAAATGCGCTTACTTGGAAAGCTTCGTACAAAAATAACGAAATAATAAGTAAACATGTAAAATATTAAAAGTAAAATCATAACAGTTATCTTTTGGACACGATTTTTAGGGGCTCACAAAGTTTACAACGACACTCGATAGATGGCGTTGTGCATTTATTCCAAATTTCTGAATCGCGGTATGGATTCATTACAATACAGGCTGTAAGTAAAGCAGAATTTTATTTAAAACATACAAGTTTCTGTATGCGAGCGCCATCTATTTAGAGTTTGTAACTTCTCTTGTGAAGTCGGTTTTTATAACTCCTTACTGAAGAAGGAGTTATAAAAACCGACTCGAACGTTTAAAAACGGGCCCAAATTGGACGATGGTAACTGTAACATCGTTCAATTTGGGCCCGCATTTAAACGTTACGGACAATAATGGTTAAACCGTTCTATTCAATTAATTTAGTAATAAATACCAACCCCGCCTTCTTAATCCGCGTGCCATTATGGGTGACTACGGAACCCTATTCTATGCGTGGCCTGACACACACGTGGCCGGTTTTTAAGTTTTAAGTCCTGACTGGAGGCCTTAATTTATTGAGGCAACCACAGGCATGCCTGGTTAAGCAGTCGGAAAAACCAAAAGGTCGTGAGTTCGATTGCCAGTCGTTGACAAACAAATAAACTTTGACACACTATCGATAATATTCGTGGAATCTTTTAAACCTAGCAACAGTTCAGTAGGATGTTTTGATGCTCCAAATGCTTGACCTTAGAATTAGTCACTCAATTACTCAGTAGTGCTTATCTGTTTACTTAATAATAATTACCTACATAATAATATTTTGCATGTTACGACATAATATTCTCTAACACGACAAAGTGTGCAGGCACAAATGCTATAGGCCAACCGCTTAACTGAGACGTTGCCTGGGGTGCTGTGCAGAGTAGGAGGGGTGATAGTTATCACAAGTTGACGAATCACGGAGCTCTTGCATCACGTCACCACACCCCTCCCGCACCGCGCTGCTACCTCAGGCAACGTCTCAGTAAAGCGGTTGGCCTAGATGTCTGAACAATAGGAAGCTTTTTTTCAACAATGGTCCTCGGAGCCGAAAGCCCAGCAAAATAAACTCTGATGATCGAAGGCTTATTATTATTATAAGGCTTATTAGTCTTCGCAACGGAGATTACGGTGAACAAAAACATCGTGAGGAAACTGGCATATCCTAGAACCAAAAATTCGAAGACATGTGACATCTTCCAACTGCTGCGAGGCTGCGAGGCTGCTTACGGCCCACTCCCTCTCACCAAGAGGAGGTCTGTGTCCCAGCAGTGCGAACATTATAGGCTTATTATGCTTATGCTATGCTTGTTCCTTATCAACGAAGAAGAGACATTTACCTTATTGTAAGATAGTAATTGGCTGATATTTACGTCTACTGACCTACCCTATTGATAGCAACTTTTTATTTACACTTTAAATTTAATGAAAACTAAAGAATAGCATCCATTAACTGCCATTATCTGTGTAATTACATTCCAAGTACATGCTAACAACTACTCTAGGCTCAATTCAATACAACTTGCTGATAAATATGTCTCAACGACCTCTTGTAAGACAATCATTAATCACTCTCATTTTAGCCTATTAACGTGCAATAGGGTACATAGATAATATTGTATTCAAAGAGTAAAGCATCCATCAATGAGCTAAGCCTGACGGTCTACAGTTTGATTAACAGGCAATCCCTAATTTTAGGAAAATTATTCATTCTTGTCACGTATTTTTTTTATTACTTAACAGATACCTACGCCATTTTTGGTCCTTCCATACGAAGACTAACTATTCGAATACTGAGTAAAAAATAAAACTAAGGCTGTCCTTAGTTGTATGAATTATGACTATGACAAGAGTCTATTTTTTGTCTTCTTCTATACTTAAATTATATTGACTCAAAACTTGACAAGTCTTAATGAACAGACACCAAAATTAACTGTTTGTTTTCTATTTATCCAATTAAATTTCGAAAACATCCATCGGTTTCTTACTAAACATAAACTAAATCCGACGACCCTGGTTACTTATCAGTTTTGCTGACTGTACATACAAAGTATATAAACTGTTAGCCACCACGAGTATTCAACCCGGAGCTAAATAATTAAATACTATATATTTAATATGTACATAAACATATATAACATAGAAATAAATACACAACTATCGATAAATACTTAATAGAGCTTAGTAACACAATACCCTTTGCTGATAATAATAATACGAAGATATTTGTTATTAACATTTGTTTTTGTATTTTTATCTTTCCTTTAAATGAAGGTTTAAGGTTTCCAGTATCGAAAAAAAATAACAGTGATGAGCCTTTTAAAAATACCACAATACACAATCAAACACATACCATACCTGAAATCACCTCTCTAGTCGCCACTCTGGAATTCGTATCCGAGCCCCAAGATACAGACTAACTGTCTAGTTTCGGGCTCACTAGCAAATAATATATTGTAACCTAGCTGTAGGTAATATTTTAAGCTACTCACGTCGTCTTAACTTGCTGTTAACCTGTGAACCTGCTTAGTGCTTACTGTATTACCTGGACAAAAATATTTTCTATTTATTTATATAACAAACAGAATTGAATACAGTCCGGTGTACAATGTCTTCTTTCATATGCATATCTAAGTATATTCAGCCTATAATGTTCCCACTGCTGGGACACAGGCTTCCTCTCTGTGTGAGGCAGTAGGCTATAATACACCACGCGGGCCCAGTACGGGTTGGTGAATGTGGAATGGTTGAATGTCTTCTTGTCTTAAATTAACTGCTATTTGAAGGTCCATGCAGCACAGCCCGCCGTTATTGTAACTTAAGGGTTTCGACACAGGGCCTCCCACACCTACCCACCTTACAAGGCAACTACGTTATACCGTCTGGTCTCTCCCCATCGTTACGAACCAAGCCCTCATCCATACAAAATGCCTATTATAAATACAAAAGTAACTCTGTACATCTGTCTGTTGTACCTTTTCCGCCTTACCGGCTGAACGGATTTACATGAAATTTGGCAAACGGATAAAATATGACCTGTGGGGTAACACTATCTGTAGCAATGACTTTCATTCTGACAGCTCAACAACATTCATTGCGTTATTTACGTTATCGAGCAGACACATTTTTCGAACATATGAAGCAATAGATTAGCAATATCCTTCAAAATGATTCAGATTGTGATTAACAGTGTTTTATACAATCAGGGTGCTGGGCTAGGAAATAAAATACTTTTTTATCTTGGTAGTACGTTCCCGTGGATAATTTCCAACGTTCACGCGGCCGATGTCAAAAGCTAGTTTTTCGTTTTTCATATGCATGATCTATTCCACTGCAATAGATCATCGAGAAACATGTTTAAAAGATATGGTCCTTTTACAAAACCTCTGAAATTATACCATGAGAGATATTGCTTTAATTTATGTTTTGGTATTATCACACAAGGGGATACGGCCAATCCTATCGGCTTAATCCTTTAGCCGCTTTTTATGACTTCCACGGGAAGAAGGGGTGGCCTTATCCTTGCTGACAAACTCACAGTATATTGTGTTTGTTAAATTATAAATGATTTTATTTTTGTAAGTAGGTTTGTACAAACACTTACACGTCAATCATATGTTTAAAAACTAGATGAGATCGGCGTTTCCTATCTGACTACTCTGAGAAGAAAGGCCGAAACAAACTCAGAGGTCACAGTCTCTTTAAAGTCCAGACATAATCTTGGTCAGATCATGCGAAACCATGTAGATTGGTGTCTGAAATATTCTTTTGAGAAAAGAACCACACAGATTGAATGGACCTGTCCAGTCAGTGAACGCATTTGTCATCATGCAGCTCAACTCAAAACTTAAGGAGCTCAACGATTATACTAAGTAGTCTTAAAAATATTAAAATGAAAAACCCGGAAAACTGTAGCCAAAATATTTAATAAAAAGTAGCTTATGATGATGATTTGCAAGTTAAATATAAGAAAGATACAAAACTGACGAAGCTTTGTTGTCAAACATTACCTACAGATAAGTTCTTCCAAAGAAAAAAAAAAATTGTATCAAAATTATGAAAAAAAAAATTCAAAAAGACAAACAAAATAAATTGGTCTTATTTCGCTAGTTAGCTAGTTTTTTGAACCGACTTTCAGGCTCTAAATACACCAATTAAAAAATGTAATTAATAACGTTTTTGAAAAAAAATGGCGGTTGCAAATTAATATTTTTGTTAGTCACACAATATTTATTTTATTTAATGCAATTTTATATACAGTTATTAAAACACACATTATTGTTTTTATTTTTAAAGATATCGCCCATTCCGTAGTATTATTATTTATCTCTACCTACGTGACACCAAGCCAACACGTTGCATACTCAAAAATCTCACTTAAATTAAATTCTAACTTCAAACGCGAAAACTATCCCATAATCTACAATAGTACAATACCTATTGACCTATGACCATAAACTTATCAATAACAAATATTCTTATTAGATTTTGTATCCACAATTTGGTGGCTCCTGATTGGTCGAGCTGAAACGTCTATAAAAGAGGAAGTAGCGGGTGACTCCGGCGCATTTACCTACAGAAGCAGGTAGCCGAGGGACGTATTATTGTAACGATAAATAAGACTGATTTTATGTGTTACTTTAACCCCTTACAAGATGGGGAAAAGTAGTATTAGCGTTTTAAGTGTTTTATTATTAATTTCCGTTTTATGGAATCCAACTTTCGCCAATGGTGAGTGATTTTTATTTTTGTCCTTTCGTTTTATTTTTTTGGTCTTTTGGTCCTGGTTGTGTAATTTTTCTTTATTTTGTTTTATAAGTAACCCCTTTGTGTTCTTTTAAAACTATAATGCATGAAGCTCCCGGATATTCAGAAAACAGCATCTAAAATATATTTTCTGTTTTCAGTGATACTACTTACTTTAGAGATTTTACAACTTATATGCATACAATTGTGTGTTTATTAAGCGTTGTCTTAGGTACATATTTAATATTAATTTATTTACTTTGATTAAAGTAAATAAAAAAGCTAAATAAATGAGCTTTTCCAAAAGCTCATCTATTTCATGTAGAATTCATCTCATATAAGTATTTCCTTAAAACTGTTTGTAAAACTTCTGATTTTTTAACCAAAAGATAGCGTTTCTGTAACTTCGAGTAGGCCCGCAAAATATCTCCCGCAACACAGTCTTATTTAACATTTATATCCTATAACCAAAAGTTAACTCTTAAATCCGAGTTGAGTTCCAACGACAATTTAAAATGGTAGTTTAAGGTCATTCTTTCCAACTATTCAAGGAGCAACAATCGAAAATTACTCTTTCGTATATTGAAGCTGAGCAAGGTTTACTAGAAAATCTGATATTTTACCTAAAAAGTTGTTGAAAAAACAAATCCAAATTATGTTAGGTTCCTATACTTAAACAAAAACGAATCGTTTTGCTTACCAATGATAGCATTTTTATTGGTAAACTGGGCATTTATATAGATTCGTATGGTAATTTTACCTGTGATAGCTACTTCCATATGGGACTACTATGCAAAGCTATGAGGTCTTTGCTTTCAGTATTAGAAAAGATACAAGAGTCTTAATTTTAACCAATAACGGTCCATAAATTATGGGAATCGGCCATATGTTACGAAAAGACCAATTTGATATAATATAAAATAAACTTCAAAAAAAACCTCAAATCCAGATAAAAATTGAAATAATTACAATGTCACATGATAACCTTGGTTCTTGTGTAATACAATTAATTAAGTAGTTGAAAAAATATTGAAAACAAAAAAATATTTTATACGATAAAAATGTAGCTCTCTGAAATGTGAGTCAAAATGATTAGAGCCTGGTAGTAATGACGAGTACTTAATATAAATCAAAACTGTGTAAGTTTTCAGTATTATAATGATACATTCTATAGATATCACAGACCTAGTCACAACACTCTTTTACACTTTGATGAATTACATGAAAGACGCAGCAGAAGTCTTATAAAATAAAATCTACATTATTTAACTCTGAAAACTTTAAAGCTCGAAAAAAGCTTCTCAGACTTAAAAGTTCACTGAAAATATAAAATATTAAGTAAATATTCAGTAAGTAATGGCAAGTATTTCAAAGGATGTTGCTAATCCATTGCTTCATATGTTGGAAAAAAATATCTGCTCAACAAAGTAAATAACGCAATGAATGTTGTGGAACTGTCAAAATGAAACCCATTGCTACTATGAGTGTGTTACGCAACTACCCCCCTGGTCAAAGAATGACAGTTGTGATTTCAATATGCGAACAATTTCTGTGAGTAGTTTGTTTACTTAAAAAATAATTTGTGACTATATCACAAAATATAACTATTAAACGTAGGTACCAAAAATAATAAATCTAAAGTCTACCTACAAACAACAGCCAGCATTTCGTAGAATGAAACCTCTAAAGATAATAAAGAAAAAAACACGAACTGCCAAAAAAATTGCGCGTTAGGTACAATGAAAAACATAGTGTAGTTAACGACCACGATAACGTTTACATTTATTATTCACTGCAAACATTGATAGCACTCATCTTTGACCTGAGATTGTACTATCTCCTGCTCCAATGTCAGTAACAAGCATCAAGTCATAGATATTTTATTATTTATATTAAATTGTTGCTGGATTATACTGTGGTCAGAAATTTCATCAAGGAATATAAGTATTATGTAGTCTTCTTTCATCTTCTTTGCTTAGAAGAAGATTAGGAGTATTGTCGTGATGACTTTTTTCATCATCATCATCATCTGCCTAGTTTTCCCCAACTATGTTGGGGTCGGTTTCAGTCTAACTGGGTGCAGCTAAATACCAGTATTTTACATGGAGCGACTCTTTATCTGACCTTAACCACACCTTAATGACACCCACAAAGCACAAAGTTGTAGATTTCTTTTAGATTATGTTTCTCTAAGTAAGATGTGCTTTCTTCCCTTCATCAATACAAAAAATACTTACTTCGAAATACTTTCACGCATAAAGTCCTTCAGTTAAATAAGAAACGTCTATAGAAGTTTATTTTCAACATAATTTCATATCAACTTTCAACAATTTATTATCACCAAAAAGCCTTGACAATGGCCACTGTTCATCGATGATGAAACATTATTGATATCACTATTGTTGATAACATATGCACTCTTTAGCTTAAAATTATCAGAACTGTTAGTTTATCAAGCCTTTGTTCTTTATAATCGTATAATTGACCGTTGTGTGGACTTTTGATACGAATGAGGAAAGATCAAGATCAAGACGATCGGCGAAGGACGGTCTTCCACAAGGTCAAAGGCAAAGGATAGGAGGGTTATAAAAGCTGGAGGCACGTTAAATCTAAAAAATGATGAATTAGATGTAGAGGAGAGTCTTTATGATACATTTAAAGCTGGTCTTGATACCCAAAATGAAGATCAACTACACGATTAAGAAGCAACGTTTTCTTTGACTATAAAAAGTTGCAAAACTAAATAAAAAAGTCTGAATTTATTTCTATAGCTTTATGCAAAAGAAATGTAGGTATTTTCAGAAGCAGCTGCAATTGCGTAACACACTCACAATCCCAATACTATTAATTTGGACAATTCAACCTCAAATTTTAATTGCGTTATTTGCTTTGTCAAGCAATGGATTACAAATTTCCTTCAAAATCCTTTGGATTGTGATAGAAAGTGTGTTCCGTGATTGGAGACTACTAACAAATATTCATTTTAAAAGTATCCACCGAAATGATATACCTATCCTAAGTATCGGACTCCCGTCGTCATTACATCAATTATATGCATCCCAGCTGTGTACGGATGTGTCAGTTTAGCGATCGCTCTTAGATTAACTGACGTTAAGAGCTTTGTTCCGTTCCCGGTACATTACCAACCCGAATTCATGGTTCAGTATGAAAATATTTGTTTTGTGTGTCGGGAATTTATATTTTGAACCTTGAAGCCTCATAATTGATAGCTTCTTTCGCAATATCCAATTCGGTTTAATCATTCTAATAGAACACGGTAAATATACTTTATAGTAGATATGAAATAAAGAACAATTTGTACCTTCGAGATTTCTACTTATGGACCAAGCCATTTCAAAGGATTCTATATTATGCTTATTTTCTCTTGATCTCTTTGTTACTTCCTCAAATCTTACATCATCACCTGAAATAACTCCAAGGTCTTAAAAAGAACACTCCAGAGACCCACATATGGGTCGTATATTATTATAATTTAGAGGTCATTGTGGCGGGTCGCCAAACTCTGGCTCCTGTCTTGTCCCCTCTGTGGGGCAAATTGGATAATCGGCAGTTAATCGAGAGGGACCGTGGTGGAGAGGGAGAGTGTTCCTGCGTTTGGGAGACAGACAGAGAGAAAAGCTTTCTAATTGAATGTAAATTCAAATCATGGTCATGATCAATACTTTCTGGGACCTTTGTCTTACTCATAAGGATGCAATTTCTGTTAATGATTCAACTATACGTTTAAGATGCTGTGACGAACGCAGATGACCAGTTTTTAATTTGTACCTTACGAACACCTGGATGCCTAGTGATTTTAAAGGATTTACTATCAGTTGACTTAATCTTTCGTGTCTCTTTACTTCAAAAACTTTCACCCCGTCTTCTTAAAGATCCATCAAATCATTGAAAACCTTTACTCCTGCATCTAAAACACTAATTAAAATAATTAGTAACACTTTATTACTTTCATCCCTAGATAAGCAAGAAAGCCTTGAAGTCACATATGTTCCACTATCTAAACTGAGTCATACAATGTGTGCGTGTGTTGGTTCACATTTGACCTCATTGATCCGGGATCTACTATGTTGTCAATCTTCATGTTAATAGCGGAATTGTACCTTGAACCGCCTGTTTACGCCTTCTAATTACTATTTACTTCTATGATAGCTTGGTGATCTCATTTCTTTAGCTTATCAGGCTTTCTCCTTGCAGAATTTTCCTCATATATATAGATATTGTTTATCGTTATATGAATGTTACCTTGCGTTTCTCTGCTGTCGAGATAGTTTTCATGGAAACCTTAATTCTTTTCTTTGTAATCCATAATTTGGTGGGTACTATAAATTTACTGAAATTATTCTCACAGCATTGATTAGACATACTCGTATTCTGTAAAAAGTCTTTTGCTAGCAATTTGAACCTAATTAGCAAAAATACCTAATTCTAGACACAAATTGATGTTAAAAAGCAAAATCGTGTAAGGGTACGGCTTTTGTACTGAACGACCAATATAAATATCGTTTTCGTAACTTTAATATAATTTAACGGAGCTCCGTTCAAGTACTATTTTAATTTAGCATAGAAAAAACCAGGCAATTTTATTTAGTAAAATTAAAGTAAATATAATGTGTTGACCGTACGTGTGAATACTTGTTATTTGTTTAGATCTGATAACGTTTACTCATAAGGTTATCATTACCACCTATGAACTTATCATATTTTTAATTGTAATGGAAAATATTTGATAAAATTTACTCATGACTTTATAATACCTATGGTTTTACAATCATAATTAGATAACTGTTTTATAATTATATTGTCACAATTCCACTATGATCGTTCTGTTCGAGCCTTTGTGTTTGCTCATCACAAAAGTTCCTTATAACAAAGAGCTTATAGTCATCAAGTTTATCAACACCTATAATGAGTTTATAATTATTCTTAACTGTTATTATTAAGTAATTGACACAAATTGCTTTGTTTGTTTCAGATAAATGCTCTATAGGATGCAAAGGATGTGAGTATACCATTATTTTATTATCTTTCTCATTACGACTGTTTTCATTTAAATTACTTTTTGAGACTTCGTTATTATAATTTCCTGGGTCACCTTTTCTAAAAACAGATCCAAGAGATATTTGAATTGTTTATTAACCAATTTTTTTCGATATCTGCACTAACGTTACATTTTCCTAGAATCCTCAACATTTTGAAGTGCAGTCTTAGATTTTTTCTATAAGTATACTTATTCCGTCTTTCTTCTTCCAGCCCCGACGACTCAATCGTTCCTTAACGGACACAAATACAACTATGGCGTGGAAGGTATCGTGACCATCTACCTGACCGGAGCCTCCAACCAAGAGACCAGCGTCAAGCTGCTCGGTCAAGTCTCTGTGGCGGCCGTCGGCAACTGCGTGCATGAGCTGGCTGTGCAGAACTTGGTGATCTCTGGCCCTGATGGCAAGGTTTGTACAAAATAGTTTTTACTATTTTGAACGGGGTTAAATATAATGACCACCATAAAATGCTTTGATACCCTTAGTTTTTGCACTTCAAATATTCCGAACACCAAAATGTACTAAATCTTAGCGAGCAAATTTATGCGCTATTTCTGCCTAAATAAACCAATATGATTGCCTGCCCAAATGTAGGTTTATTACCAAATAAAGTATTATGATGCCATATTAAGTTATTTCTCCGGCTTGCTGCAAACTAGATAGAAGAATTTAATTAAAAAAAAAATAGTTACGTTAGGTTAAAACTGTGACCCCCTACGCACGAGCCGAGCGAGCGAAGCAAGCGGTGCCTCGGCAGCGGCCGGCGAGTACCAGAAAAGACTAGAATGTATAGAAAAAAAATATGGAAAAAAGGAGATTATGTTTTGCAGGGTGTCGAGAACCGAACATGATTTATTTGGAGTCGTTTTGCTTAAATAGGATAGCGAGATGTTAAAACTTTGGTTATAAGTTTACGTTAAAATGCGGGTTTAATTTTGGTGATCATTTACTATTTTTGTCTGTTATATGTTACTATATCTGGTGGTAAGTTAAACATAAGCCATTTTGAACCTAAGGATTTTATATTTTTTCCACTCAGTACAATGGCTGTACATATGGCGGACTTGATTCTTAGATTCCCTATTGATTGATTGATTCTATTAAGATTAAAATTCTGGGTGGATCTATCTCTACCTCTACGTACTCCTCAGTGGGCACCGATTTTTTAACCGACTTCAAAAAAGGAAAAAGTTCTCAATTAACATTTTAAATTAAAGTTCCTGTCAAAAAGACGCAAAAAATTATCAGCACAAACCAAATGATTTAGCACACTACCCAAAATCTATTTTTTTGTGAGTGGCATCTTTTATTTAACTTTTTTACCACAACCATCTTCTCACCACCACATTATCTTCCAGAAACACCAAAGCCCGCCCGGCATTGACAAGCCAATCCGCTTCACCTTACAAGATGGCCGCACCGGAGCCGAGATCTGTGCTGAAGAGGGCGACACCCGTCGCTCCCTCAACATCAAGAGAGCTATCATTTCGCTGCTGCAGACAGAACAGAAGCCTTCCACTCAGGTAAGACCTTCAGTTTTTTAAAGAACGATTAAAAGAGGACCAATCTGGTCTTAAGACCTAATTAACTTCCAGAAAATGAAACTTAACGTCTTGATAACATAAAATACTTGTTGTCTCGTATTGGACATAAATGAAACCCACGGATAGTTTTAAGCTTGTATTTCGACACAGAATAGGTTTTTACAATAATTTGCGGAGCGATCAATCGTTTGCAAAGATGAGAATTAACAAAAGGTAATGTAGGGTAACTTATAAAAATTAAGAAAAAAATAGTAAACTCCTAACTATTTACAGCGTCTCATATGAATGACGTCGTTGTTTTGAACGTTGCTATGAATGTAGCACTAGGCGCCAACATCCTCCCGCCGTTGAAAACTTCAGTTTTCAACCCTTTATTGCATCTGAGGAAGGCAGAGGGCAGAGGCGAACCAAAGGACGTCGTACAACACCCCGTTGGGTCTTCACATCAGCTACTCGAGAAACTCCGTCTGATCCAGGAAATAATTTCTGCACTCGTCCCAGTCGCCAACAGAGAGGCGGCGTATTATCCTCCTTCAGAAGGACTAAATCACCGATGTTCAGGCTTGACTTGTCGGTTCTCCACTTGCTACGTTGCTGTAAGTCAGCGATATATTCACTCTGCCACCGACGCCAAAAATGTTGATGAATTTGCTGTATTCGTTGGTAACGTTGTAGATTGTTGGAATTGCGGTCTTCTAAGGCAGGTGATGGAAGAGCAGTAAGGGGCCGGCCAATAAGAAAGTGACCAGGGGTGAGGCAAAGAAGGTCATCAGGTGAGGAGGATAACGGGCAAAGCGGACGACTATTCAGAATGGATTCTACATGTGCAAAAAGGGTAGATAGCTCTTCAAAAGTTAAATGGGAATTCCCCATCACACGTTTTATATGGTACTTAGCCGATTTCACACCGGCCTCCCAAATTCCACCAAAATGAGGGGCGTAAGAAGGCGAGAAAATAAAATTGATCTCTTCCCCGCTTGCAAAATCAGAAAGAGAGTCCGCGTTAATCTTAAAAAAATGATTTATCTCCTTAGCACCGGATACAAAATTACGACCATTATCGCAAAATACTTCCATTGGCCTTCCACGTCGTGACACAAACCGACGAAAGGTAAGAATAAACGCGTCTTTAGTTAAATCACTTACAGCTTCAAGGTGTAAACATTTATACGTTAAACATACAAAAAGACAAAGATAGCCTTTGACTAATTTTGAACCGCGTCCTTTCCTATTTAAAATGAAAAAAGGACCGGCGAAATCTATGCCTACAGTAGTGAATGGGAAGTTTGGCGTGACCCTTTGGGAAGGTAAATTACCCATTATAGGTTCCAACGGCTTAGCTTGAAACCGCCGACACTTGACGCAATGACGAACAGTTTGCCTAGCGAGACGTCTGCCATTAATAGGCCAAATGTAATCTCTAATAATGCCCAGTAGCAACTGTGGGCCAGCATGTAAATTACGAATATGTTCATATTGAAATATTAATTTCGTGAGGTGATGAGATGCATCAAGCAACACGGGATGTTTTTTATCATAGTGATATTTTGAGGAATCAATACGACCGCCTACTCGAATTAGTTTATCATTGGGGCAATAAAAAGGAGACAATGATAAAAGTTTAGATTTAGATTTTAATGAGTGGCCGTTGGCGAGTGTTTTGTATTCACTTGGGAATGACTGTTGCTGTGCTAAACGACACAAGTTAATAAATGACTTATGTAACTCATTTGTTTTTAAAGTACCTGAGACTATAGATTTATTGCAAGACTTTAATTTTAAATTATTAATATATCGTATCGCGTATGCAAATATTCGTTTTAAGTGATCATAACTTTGATAGTTTTGAAAATTGATAAAGTATTCTGTTGAGGTTTCTAAGTTAACAATTATAGAATTCTGTTTGGTTTCCGGTAAGTTTTTTACATTAACTTCATTGTTATTTAAAACAGGCCAAGTGTCTTCCGATTGCAATAAATATTGTGGACCCGACCACCACAATAAATTATCTTTAATATTATTAGGGCTGACCCCCCTAGATATGAGATCAGCTGGATTAACTGATGTTGGAACATGACGCCAAGAATTCACGTCTGTCAGATCACAAATTTCTGATACTCTATTCGCAACAAAAGTTTTAAGATTCTTAAAACTCGAATGAAGCCATGCCAGCACAATACTGGAATCACTCCAATAAACCTCACTATTTACCTTATACCGCAAGGAATCTCTGACCGCCTTGCACAATCTAGCGGCCAAGAGCGCAGCACAAAGCTCCAAGCGTGGGATTGTTGTAGGTTTAGTGGGTGCAATCTTGGATTTAGCACACAATAATTTTACAGTGACTTCATTAGCAGAGTTTACCGATCGTGCATAAATACAAGCTCCATACGCACTTTGGGAAGCGTCACAGAAACAGTGAAGTTCTATAGATATTGGCTCATCACAGAGTACATGCCTTGGAATTTTTATGTTCCCAAGTGCGGATAGAGAATTAGTAAACTTAGCCCAGGTCAAAGCAATATTTTCAGGAATCGAATCATCCCAGCCTAATTTCTCCAACCAAAGCTGTTGCAATATAACCTTGGTTTGCATTACACATGGACTTAGCAAACCCAATGGGTCAAAAATTTTAAATAAGTTAGATAATATTGAACGTTTAGTTGGACGATTGCTATTCAAAGGAACTGGGAATTGCATTGGAAAATGCAGTGTATCCGTCGATGGATCCCAGCCCAAACCCAGGGTGCTAGAAGACTCACTGAGTGTTAACCTTTCATTAACATCTAAAGAACATGAGTCAAAAATGCTAGTTACATTAGTTTTAAGTTTTCTTAGATTAAAGCAACCTAGTTTAAGTGCCGCGGTAACCCCTTGCAGAATATGCTTTAGTTTGTGTTCACTGTCACTCGAAGTTATCATATCATCCACATAAAAGTCGTGCTGAATTACATTTTTAATGGTTTCATCTGGATTTTCTTCGCCAAGCTGCCACAGACAACGTGTACTCAAATAGCTGGAGCTTGCCATACCGTAAGTTACAGTATTGAGTCTTAACGTTTTGATAGGTTGGGACTCATCTTCTCTCCACAGTATGAGCTGGAGATTTCGGTCTTCCTCATTAATTTGCACCTGGCGATACATTTTCTCTAGATCGCCGGTCAGGAGGTACTTGTGTTGTCTAGCCCGTACTAGAATGGAGAATAGAGAGTCCTGTATATTTTGATCTGTCATAAGAATATCATTAATTGACAATCCAGATGAAGTAGGAGCTGATCCATCAAAAACAACACGAATTTTAGTGGATTCGCTGCTTTCTTTAAACACGGCGTGATGACACAAAAAATATGATATATTGGGTCTTAATACATCAGATTGTGAGAGATGACCCAACTGTTCATACTCCTTTATAAAGTTGACATATTGTGATTTAAGCTGTGGGTTCTTTCGGAATCTTTTCTCTAAATTATAAAAACGTTTTTTTGCTAGTGTATATGATTCTCCAAGACAATTAGGTGAATCTATAAGTGGTAATCGGACAGAAAATCTGCCGGTATTTAATCGTTTCATATGAGTTAAAAAATGTTTTTCACATAATCTTTCATCGTGACTCAATGGCGATTTTAATGGCACTTCTTCAAGCTCCCAAAACTTTGACATTTCTACATTAAAATCATTTTCCGATTTAACTGAAGTCAACGAATGATGACATTGAATATTGGATATATTATTTAAATCGTTTATTTTGATTGGGCCAGAAATAAGCCAACCAAATTGGGAATTTCTTAAAGTGGGATTATTAGGGCCTAGAGAACGCTGCTCGCAGCCAAGAATATCCCAAAACAAATCTGCTCCGATGAGTAGGTCCACAGCGGAGGATTGATTAAAACTAGGGTCAGCAAGGTGTACCTCAGTAGGTATTTGCAGTTGCTGAGTGTTTATTGTGTATCTGGGAATATTACTTGTTAATTCCGGTAATATTAGAAAAGTTGTTGTGACGTGAAACGGTTTAATTAACGATTTTAACTGCGCCACACAACTCTCTGTGACTTTACTATTGACATGATTGCCGATACCGACAATGTTAATATAATTGTTAAATAATGAATTACCTGATAAAGATAATTTGTCTCTAAGTGATTGCGTCATAAAAGACGATTGACTGCCGCAATCTAACAAGGCACGTACTTGTTCTGTTTTATTTGTTGTAGGGTTACACACCCCAACTAAGGCAGTAGATAGTAGAATATGTTTTGAACCCTGTGTAGTATGATTAACTATCGTTCCACATGATGAAGTGGTAGCTGCAGCAGGGGTAGTGGTGTCTGCAGCAGAGGTTGTGGTGCCTGCAGCAGAGGTTTCGGTTGCTACCGGAATGTGTAAAAGAGCGTTGTGCTTCTTCTTACACTCTCGGCAAGGTCTGAGGTAGCAGTTTCGTGTAATGTGCCCGGACCTTAAGCAATTTGAACAAAGATTTAATTTATTAACTTCATTTATACGATCTTCCACACTCTTGGCCTTAAAAATAGGACAATCGTAGATTCTATGTTCACCCTGACAAACAACACAACCTGAAGAAGATGAAGAATTACCTTGAGAAGCAGATTGGCATGTAACAGATTTATTATGCTGACGTTCGGCTTTATTGTTGGTACCTTTAGATGATGTAGAAGCCGATGCCTTATTATTATTATTATGGTTTGATGAAGAGTGGTTTAGAGACACAAGTACATCTGCTCGATCAATTAAAAATTTATTAAATTGTTGTAAGTTAGGTATTAAATCAGCCAAAGTGCCACGCCATTCTTCCCACTTGGTAAGAGTACGGTTATCTAGCTTAGAACACAGTATATGTATTAATAAAACATCCCAATTATCAACACGTAGCCCCAAGCCAGACAAAGCTCTCAGGTTCTTGGTAACGTGGTCCACCATAAAGCGAAGTGACTTATCTGATTCGCGAGACATTGGATTTATGTTTAATAAAGAAGACAAATAATGGCTTATTAACTGTCGTTTGTTATCATATCTGTCACATAGCAATTTCCAAGCAATACTATAATTAGAATTGGAGACTTCCAAGTTACTCACTATTCTAGCTGCATCTCCCTCCAAATAAGATAATAGATAATGAAACTTATTAATAGGGGCAATGCGCTCATTATTATGTATGACTGATTTAAATGTGTCACGAAATTCAAGCCAACGGAAGAAAGTTCCGTTGAATTTGGCTATTTGTATCTGTGGCAGTTTGAACCCTACTTCGTGATTGCCTGCATTCAAAAGAGCAGCTGAACCATGGCTAGAATTGAGCATGTTGCCAGATTCATCGTGGCGGTTATTAGGCTGATGATCTTGAATGAGACTCTGAGCATTGGCAATGTTTGTTATGAATAATTGTTCGATATCATCCCTTTCATCAATCTCGATTGATAAATTACTCGAATTTAATATCTCAATCTGATTCTGCAAGTCGTCGAAGCGAACGGACAGTGACTCAAATTTACTAAGTTTAAGTGTTAACTCGGCTAGTTCAATGCGTGTAACAGAATCCTTTGTCAACAGACTCGTTAAATAATTCCTAAACTTAGTAATTTGGCCCTTTATTGAACTACGTTTAACAATGAGATCTTGTAATTCTTGCACAGAACCGTCATCCTTGCCCATTGTAACAATAAACAAAGCAAATAAAAGAAATGTGTATTTTTTTTGTAAGTAATAAGAATTATATATGTACGGTAAAACTATGCAAGAACACAATGAACTATTAATAAAATATTTATCTTACGTCCCTCTTCCTGTGTCACCTGTGGTCTGGAAGTACCGGTGCTGAACCCGACAGTACTCCGCGGATGAGGTACCGTGGATGAGGCTTGACTATATTGGAGGCCCCGGCCGTCTCAAATGACGTCACCGTTCCTGGAATGTTCGGCGAAACAATCTTAATGACTTGCAAAAAATATTATTATTTACCTAGGCTCGAATCTAATTGTTGAAAATATAATAGATAATACTTTAGACTGTAAAGGTATCTACTTGTAGCTGTGATAGATACAATGTATCTTGTAAAATAAGTAGGTCATTCAAACCGGTAAGACATTGACGTAGGTACTTACGCCAAAAAAACAATATGAAGTCAATGAATTCTATGTGTGTAGATATTTATCTTAGGAATTAATCACTGCTTAATTAGTTATTCAAGTACCTATCTGCATGAAATAAGCACATGTAAAATCTCGGGGTTTATGAATTATAAAGGATCAGTAGGGAAAAAACGTAGGTATGTGTGAGTAGGTCAAGGAAAGGTCACTTAGCTGCATTGGCCAGGCTGCTGTACGGCGACTTCTGTTGATATCACTGTGTCCAGACCGTAAATCAGGTGTAGGCTGCAATGGCTGAACCTCCAAATACTCCAACATATAGTTTTTTGATGTAGCAGATCTGTAGCTTAGATGGTCAAGCTGACCGGGCTTCGTAATTTCTTGATATTTTTTCGTTTTGCGAAAGGTCCTGTCACGGTCGCCAAATTTTATGTCTCGTATTGGACATAAATGAAACCCACGGATAGTTTTAAGCTTGTATTTCGACACAGAATAGGTTTTTACAATAATTTGCGGAGCGATCAATCGTTTGCAAAGATGAGAATTAACAAAAGGTAATGTAGGGTAACTTATAAAAATTAAGAAAAAAATAGTAAACTCCTAACTATTTACAGCGTCTCATATGAATGACGTCGTTGTTTTGAACGTTGCTATGAATGTAGCACTAGGCGCCAACACTTGTTTTCAAATATGAACAGTTTCACTTATAGTTTATTATTTTATTCTCCCCGTCCGATATAAAAGGGGGCAATCTTAGCTATTTTCTCATTTAAAAAATAAACTGGTTTCCTATGAAACTAGGCACAAAAGTAGCCTCCGTGAATAATGGTCTTAATTATATATATGCCTTTGTATATATACCTTTACATACAGTTTATTTCTACGAAACTACAATCAAAACTAACTTCAGAAAACTTCTATACTATTCTGATATACATTGAAGATTCTTATGTAACCTTTTCTTTCCTACAGGTCGACATCTTCGGAACATGCCCCACAGACGTGTCATCGTCTCAGGAGGGAAGCGCCGTGCTGGTGCACCGTAGCCGCGACCTGTCCCGCTGTGGGCACCGCGAGCAGGGCAAGAACGACCTCATCACTGGAGTCTTCAACCCTAATGCTGTAAGTATCCTGGCCAATAAACTATAAGAGATTTACTTTCGCCAATCAAAAAAATCGAAATGCGCCAATCTCATGACAATTTGAACTTTTGCCGAAACTAAATTCTCGCACGTCAGCAACTTTACATAAATCTTACGAAATATTAAAATATTTGCTAGACACTAAATTTTGCGAGTATGCTTGCTTTGTGAGTTCATTTTGATAGTCACAAAATTATAACTTTAAAACCAAATCACAAACTATAGTCAAAATCTCAGGTTGCAGCAACTTTGATATCACGGAGGTTTAACATTTGAATTATTACGATGTTTGCTAGACACTCCGAATTTCAATGATCGTTCTTCTATTTCATTAGCCCATGTTCACCCACTGCTAAGCATAGGTTTCCTCGTGGGGCTCTCTAACTATGACTCTTCGTGGAATTTCTATTTGACTTATCTAAGTATCCCATACTTTTATCAGGAAATCAAGGACACCCAAGTTCTCCAGTCCTCGATGAACGTGGACACCAAGGTCAACAACGGCGTTCCTGAGAAGGTGGCTGCGACTGAGGAGTACTTGTATAGACCCTTCTCTGTGGGAGAGAATGGCGCCAGGGCTAAGGTCCACACCAAGCTGACCTTAACTGGAAAAGCTAGGGCTCCTAACAACCCAAGTAAGTGTTGATTATTCTATGAAAACATTCTATGAAAACAGTGAGTCATGTCTCACAAAAAACCTACAGCTTTTAAACCTTCGTATAACGAACGAACGTGGATCCACGCGAGACACGATGGCTTTTCAATCGTTGGTATAATAACGGCATTCAACCGATTAAATGCCATCAAAATCAATATTTTTTTTATAAATATAAACAAATACTGAATATACATAGAATTAGTGTCTTTTGGTCAACGTTTTATCCACCTCATCTAAAAACATACTACTGGCTTTAAAAAAAAATGCTAGCTTTACAAACTCCAAAAAATATGAATTAATAGGACTACAATGACTACTATTTTATAATAAAATGAAAGAAAATTCGATACTGATGAAACATTACTTACTCTCTTAAAAACTCCTAACCACCACATCCCTCCACCAGGCCACTGCACGGAGACCCGCACCATCATCTTCGAGAACCCTCACGGCGTCACCAACAACAAGAACAACATGCAAGCTGTGATGAACGCCGTCAAGGAGACAGCCAAGACCGTCGCCACTGAAGCCAGCTCCAAGTCTGCTGGAAACTTCGCTCAACTCGTCAGGGTAAGGATCCTCAACTTTTGGAAGAGCAGTAACAATTTCTCCTAATCAACCCTAAAATCCTAACAAACCTCAATCTCCAAAAACAAAAAATCTTCAAAAACAATAAGCTTAATTCTCGTCTTTTCTCTTCTTCGTTCTTCTTCTTCTTTTCTTCTTTAATTCTTTCGTAGTCTGGTTTCCTTTTACTGTTTACTAATAACATTCTATATTTCAGATCTTACGCACAGCCACCAAAGATGATCTCATGAGGGTCTACAGCCACATCAAGGGAAATAACGTTGAGAAGTAAGTGTTGTTATCTTCCATTATTTTTATATATTGTACAATACCTTTTTATTGGTTTAAGACAACGCAGCACAGCTGATGTAATAAAAAAAAATGTTATTCTACTGTTCACGATGGTTCACTCCAAAAACTTCTGTCATAAGAAATGGACACGGCTAAATCTAAAATAAATTACGAATTCGTCTTTTTCAACGATTTACTTTCTAAGGGCCTTTATCATTAAAGTCTACAATGTTCCCAACTAATTCCACCTTTTTCCATCAGGCGTGTCTTCCTCGACGGTTTGATCCGCGCCGGAACTGCCTACAGCATTGAGGTTTCCATCCAGCTGCTGAAGAGCAAGGAGTTGGGTCCTATTGAGCAGAAGCTGGTCTTCCTCTCTCTGAGCAACGCCAGACACGCTAGCAATGAAGCCTTGAAGGCAGCTGCTGTAAGTTAAAATAAGTTGCTGAGGTTTTCTGGTTGCATTAAAAATATCCTAAGAAAGGCTTCAATGGAAAGACAAAGATTATTTTGAAACATTTTTACTGCATATTAAGCATAATTATTGCAAATTAACCATAATTCTGTCTCTTTCATCTTCAAACGATTGACAGAAACAGAACGAAGTTTTATATTCGCCTCGCGCTACACGTTTTTGTGGTGCAAGTGGGCCTAAATCTGAGCTTCCATAAAGATGTTCTTCAAAATAATGTGAAATTTTCGTATGTCTTAACAGTAGCGGTAGCGGATGTTGCGAGAAAATATTTGTATCTATAACAACTATATGATCATAAGCTTTATCTAAAAAAAGTGTTAATTATGCTTTTAACAACTATTCTAATAAAACTCCTTCCTCACAGGGACTCTTGGACCTGCCGAACCTCCCTAAAGAAGTGTACCTCGGCGTGGGCGCCTTGGCTGGAGCCTTCTGTCGTGAGCACCAGTGCCACCACACCAAGAACGACGGCATCGTCGCCCTGAGCAACAAACTTGGAGCCAAGCTGCAGAACTGCAGGCCGAAGACCAAGGTTGATGAGGACAATGTAAGTGTATTGAAGGTTTTGGTACTTAATGAAACAAATGAAATGCTTCCTATGTAGTATGAAGTATTTGATTGACAAATTGAAAGCGATAACCGTAACGAACGAGATTAAAACGTCATTAGAATGCTGGGTTTAATTCCTCAGTAAACCGAATTATATATAGATATTTTTTTATTTATCCTTTCTTATATTTTGTAATATGTATATTATCAACCAAAAAAACTTAACTTATTCTTCTTGATCACCAGGTCGTAGCAATTCTGAAGGGTATCCGCAACATCCATCACTTGGAGGACTCTCTGATCGACAGACTGACCCGCTGCGCCCAGGACAACAATGTCAAGCCCAGGGTTAAGGTTGCAGCTCTTGAAGCCTTCCAAGCTGATGCCTGTGCTAGCAAGGTAGAGTACCAGAAACTTTTAAAAGAGCTTTTTTTTATACTATTGTTATTGAAATACTACTTAAAACTGAACAACAGCTTTCTGTAAATATTTTTTCTTAAGACAGCTCTGATTTACACAAAACCTGAAACCTGTCCCTGTCCACCTTCTTTCTATCCATTTCTCTTTTTTTTTTCTTGTGCTAACAAATAATTTTCTTAACAGGTGAAGAAAACCGCCATTGACATCATGAAGAACCGTCAGTTGGATTCGGAGATCCGCATCAAGGCCTACCTCGCCATCATTGCCTGCCCCTGCGCAGCCTCCGCCACCGAAATCAAGAACTTGCTGGACTCTGAGCCCGTCCACCAAGGTAATTAACATTTTACTTAGCATAGCGTTTTAAAATCAGAATTGTGAATTATTTATTATATATTACTTATTATTTCACCTACATTTTTCCAATTTGATATTGTAATATAACAACTTACACGTCATTTCTTTTTAATCTCTACTACTACCAGATTAATTTAGGTACAAAGTAAAACTCACGAACGCTAAGAAAAGAAGCTTAATTATTTAAAACTTGACATGAGATCATCATTCATCTGAAAAATTCTTTAAAAAAACTTATCTAGAGTAGTAGTAGAGTCTGAAAATTACTTGTTAAGCAAATTGACAAAGGTTGTCAATTTGCCTTGTTATAGTAAACTCATACAACTGGCCAAGGAAAATGGTAGTCAGCAATTCATTTTCCTGACCTACAATAGCATTTTTTTCCACGAAATGTATGTATAACAATGTATAACATACATGTATCTCCCACCATTTATTTGGCAACTTCATCTGTAATTTCCCTTAGCCAACAAAATAATAGAAATGTTAATAAATGAACAATATGTATTCACCCTTCTAGTTGGCAACTTCATCTCTACGTCCCTCCGCAACATCCGCGCTTCGTCCAACCCCGACAAGCAGCTGGCGCGCCAGCACTACGGCCTCATCCGCACTCCCAACAAGTTTAACACCGATGTCAGGTAAGACGATCATAATACATTTAGACAGAAAGAATACGCTTCATTGTACACCTTATCTTGTACTATTATGTATTCTGTGAACATTTAGAGGAAACCCACGACGAGTAGCAAAGTTTTGGCTAACAGAATTTAATAAAATGTCGTACGAAGATTAGCTGTTGTTAGGTATTTTGTTTTATATCTGCATCTTTATTGATTCTTTAAGTTTCACATGTAGCCTGTTGTAACTTATATAGGTATTGCTTGTTGCAATTGTCATCTCTTAATAATTTTCTTCTCCTGCAGGAAATACTCCTTCTCTGAGGAAGAATCCTTCAACATCGATGCCCTGGGTATCGGTGGTAACATCGAGAAGAACGTCATCTACTCCCAGGACTCTTTCCTGCCCCGGTCTGTCAACATGAACCTGACTTGTGAGATCTTCGGACACAGCTTGAATGTTCTTGAGGTTGGTATTTTCTGCATTTCTGCTGGAAGACTAATCACAAAGGGTTTACTTTAAAACGCTCGTGTGTGTTGTAACATTCTGGCTCCTCGGTCATTTGAGTTTGTAACAGTTTACTTTTCAGTAACGTCGTGGACGTTACTTAATTTTGTTTTGGATGAGTTGCATCTGAGTTTTGCAGCCTAAACAGATGCGAAACAATTTAAATGTATCTGATTTGTATCTGTATTCACAGTTTCTTGTAACTCTTTTTAACTATAATTTCAATTATTAAAATCATCCAATCAATTCAATTAAACTATGTCCTTTTAATTATCCAAATATTCTCTACCAGGTTGGAGGTCGTCAAGGCAACTTGGACCGTGTAGCTGAGCACCTGTTCGGACCCAAGAGTTTCCTACACACCGAGGATCCCCAGTCCCTTTACCAGAAGTACGTCGTGGACAAGTTCAACCAGTACAAGGACAAGGTTGAGGAAGGCCTCCGCAGAGGTCGCCGCTCCGTCAAGAGTGAAGTCGATAGTTTTGACAAGAACGTACGCATTTTTTTCCACTTTTTACTGGGTTGACACGCTAGGAAGAAGACTATTGTTACTTGGTACTTTCATGTCTTTGTTGTGATGCATCTCATTTTTTTGCACAACTTCTTCCAGACCAGAATTGTTGGGGTTTATTCATAAACGATGACTAAAGTTAAGTAACGCTTAAACGTCAAAAATGTATGGTTAAACAGTCGCTAATCACTGCTTAACTTTAAGCAACGTTTATGAATAAAGGGGATTATGTTCAAGATATCACATCTGACATTTTGAATTTTTCTGTTACGTAGATAACCGATACTGTAAAACAAGCCCTTGGCCTATCAAACAAAGAGTCTTTTTGCCCTTTTAAAGTGAATCTGAAATTACACTCTACAATAACTATCTACTTAATCAGGATGCTAAAATATTTATACCGCTTTTTTCGACCCATAGCTGAAAGCCGAAGCAACACCTTATAACAACGAACTCGACCTGGACCTGTACGTCAAACTGTTCGGAACTGACGCCATCTTCCTGTCTCTTGGAGACGATAAGGGATTCAACTTCGACAAGGTCATCGACCAGTTCATGCAGTACTTGAACAAGGGTATCAACGACGTGAAACACTTCCAAGTAAGAACGACCTTCTTTATTTTACCAGCTTAAATTATTAATTTATCTATCTTTCTTTTTTTTTACTTCGGTAGGATCATTGGACTGTTTACCTAATAATTTATTCCTCTTTTGCAGCAAGAAGTCCGTGCCCACATGCTATTTATCGATGCCGAGCTAGCCTACCCAACTTCCACCGGTCTACCCCTCAAGCTCGACATTGTGGGTGCCGCCACCGGCCGCCTGGAAGTCGCCACAAACGTAGACATCCACCAGTGCATCTCCAGCCCTAAAGACGCCAAAGTTGACATCAAGCTGGTCCCCAGCACTGATATCGAAATTACCGGAGCCCTATTAATCGATGCTGACGCAATCGCCGCTGGTCTCAAGGTCATCGTCAACATGCACAGCTCCACTGGTGGTCATGTTATCGCTAAAGTTCTTGAGAACGGACGTGGTTTCGACCTACAAATAGGACTACCCGTCGACAAACAGGAAATTATCACCGCCTCCAACGACCTAGTCTACTTCTTCTCTGAGAAGGGACAGCCGGAGAAACACACCCCAGTCAAGATGGACAATGTTGAGAAGGAGAACACCGGCTGCTTCGACCAGGCTGCTGACTTCCTCGGATTAACTGTCTGTGGAGAGATGACCGTGCCTTTCACTGTCTCAGGTAAGAACCTTATTTTTTTGTTGTTTTGTTAAACCATATCCAATCCATTTAAAAGTTATTACAACAAGCCACTTTTGTGACTTTACCCTAAAATTATACAACTTTTTTTCTTTCAGGACCTGATGCCCAAGCTTCAATCACCAAGTACCTCTCAAGCTTCCCCCTGACTGGAAGGACGAAGTTCCGCGTGATGCTGGAAAAGCAGAACCTCAGAGGATACCATATCAAGGGTGTGGTCCGCTCAGACGAGGCTGCCGGCAGGCAATCCATCGAATTGTTGTTCGATGCTGAAGGTAAAGATCAAAATATTACGGCCCATATTAATAAAAACTAAAATTAAATGGAAAAAACATTACTCATCTAAAAATCATAAAAATCTGTCGTTAAAGACGCTAACTGGGGACAGTTTTCTAAAAAACTAAAACAAATTCCTATTTTTAGGTGCCAAATACGGCCGCGCCCAAATCAACGGTGAATGTGTCTACAACCAACACGAGATGGGAGCTCAAATATCCCTCAACTCCCCATTGAAGGTCGTGTCAGGCCAGGCCACCTTCT
Organism: Apamea crenata; assembly: GCA_949629185.1. NCBI lineage: Eukaryota > Metazoa > Arthropoda > Insecta > Lepidoptera > Noctuidae > Apamea > Apamea crenata. Next base: position 1,041,945 of record OX451377.1, read on the forward strand.
ACCGCAAACCGACCGAGACGACCGTCGTCGTCAAGGGCAAGTACGACGCCAACGAAATCTACGGTAAACTTGGTTTCAACGTCCAAGGAAGTGGCAACCGCAAGGTCTACAAACCCATTGCTGAGTACCAGATGCCAGGAGAGAAGGACAAGCACCACATTCCAATTTCTGGCCAAGTTGTCGAAGAAATCGGTGGTGGAAAGACCAAATACTCAATTGAGAACATCAAGATGAGCCTCCCCAGTGTTAAGGAGCCAATCTGCATCGATGGACACTTCACCAGCAGTGTCAATAAAGATATTGACTTTGATACCACTGTTAAGGACTTGGCGACCCTCAAGGGATCCGTGAGGAAGAATGACGTCAACATTGAGTTCCAGAACAGATTGAATCCGTTCATTAACTTCAGGTTGAAGGGACACTTCGAATATGAACCTATTGTAAGTAAATTGATAAAATCTACAAAACTAGAAATTTTTTAGTGACGTTTGCAAAACTTTTGATTCTAACGTATTTTTTTTGGACAGGTTCGCAATGAAATCGACCTGGTTTACGGTGGAGATCTCCGCAACAACCAAAACCGCGTTGTCTTCGGACAAATGCTCAAATACCACAAGAACTCAGCTGAGGACTTCAACGTTATCACCAAGAACAAGTGTAAGTTATGCCTTCCTACTTTTTAAAGATCAAAAACCAAATTCCACTATTTCTCATAACTAACTGCAATATAATTATGTTTTTGAAATTAAAAGATAAGTGTTCCAAAAATGTCCCTAAATAAATAAAGAGAAAAAAAAATAAAACAGAATTTAATAATTTATCAAATCGTTCTTTCTGCTTACAGTCGAAATCCACGCCATTCCTCTGAAGATCAGATTTGACGCCGACATCGACCCCAAAAAGGTTGACATCGAGCTCGATGGTCAATACATGGACAAGAAAGCAAACTTCGACCTGGACGCCAGACAACAGATCAAGAAACCGGGAGACTACAGCATGAAGATGAAGGCAATGGTCGACAAGAATGGAATCGAAGTCTTCTCCAAGAGAGATATCGTTTCTGCTGACAAATCCAACTTAGAGAACTACATTGAGTTCAAGAATATTGGCAGATACGAACTGTCGGGAGTGTTGTTACACAAAACTAAGCCTAATGACATGAATGTTGGTGCTATTGGACACCTGAAGGCGTCTGTTGGCAGCAAGACCCAGGAAATCAAGTAAGTTCCATGTGTAACCTATATTTCTTATAACATAAGGACGTCAGGAAGGTACTGCGTAGTCTGACCTGTTTAACGGATCACAATTTCATATACCTTTAAATCTATTTCTTAAACATGTAATTTTATTTCTTTTTATCTTACTAAAGCTTCCTATAACTAATATTTATCTATATTTTCCATCAGATTCGACGTTGGAGCAATCCAAACCCCAGCCTTGTATTCCTCCCATGCCAAGATCTCCGACTCCCAGGGTGACATCATCGATTTCCTCCTGAAGACGACTCGTGGCGCCAACGCCAATGGACAGCTGAAGTTAATCATCAAGAACGCTATTTCTGCTAACGGCCAGTTCAAGGTTACCGACAGCGATGGTAAAGGCAACGGCATGATCATCGTTGATTTCAAACAGGTGAGGTTTTCCATCATTCTGGTCAATATGTAGCGAGGGTGCTAAACGCCGTGCAATAATACTACTTAAGTCACGTCAAGTCAAGTCCTATTTCATAGCACGTGTAACCTAAACGCGCACTTGAGTTATGCTTTGCTGTGTAAAAATGGACTACTTAAGTCACATATAAGCGTGACTTAAGTGCGGGTTTAGGTCACAGAGTGCTATAAAAATAATAACAAATTGCAATATTTTTTTGGTTAATTTATAATTGTATTAACATTTTTATGTAATGTTTTATTCAAGTTTATTATTATTTAATAACATCTTTAAGTACGGCAGTAAAACTGAAATTAGTTAAATTCTCAATTTACAATCTTGGGAAACTTTCTTAGAAACAAACATTCAGTTTTAGCTTTACCCATCATGAAACCATTTTTAACTAATGTTTTCACATCCAGGCCCAGCGCAAGATCAAGGGAGACTTCAAGTTCATGGCGAAGGCCCCAGCCTACGGCGCCGACGTTGACATCTTCCTGAACTACGAGAAAGACAACAACGACAAGGTCCACTTCAGCACCAACACCAAGAGGACCGACAAGATGGTCGACTCTAAGTGAGTCTTCGAAAGTTTCACTTATTTTCCTTACAAAATTACCATCACAAATTTTTCTAAAGAAAAAAAAAACCATTAATAGCTTTTTGAATCGATTATTGGCACCGTGATTGGCACTAACTATGATATAAGAATAACTCGCAGTTTTGGCAAAATCGACAAACTATCGGCAAACGATGCGATTGAATCGTGAAAAAACAAATTGCTCTAGTGTCATTATCTAGGAAGTAAATAAAGGAACACGTTTGTATAAATTAACACCGTCTACTTTTCTTCATACGTATCACCATCATCCACTAAGCTAAAGTCTATTCAAATTTGTTTCAAATTGATGTTATTTTAAGTTAAACAAATATCTTATAAGTTAAACAATTTTATTTTAATGAAAATTAAGTCGATTTCAGAGTGACTACCACTATTAAAAAAGTTATAAAAATGTTTGAAGTTGTAGCATAAACTGAACTTTATTGTGTAAGAATTAAAGTAATTTTTCCATAAACTCATATTTGTTTACATTTATGGCAAATATATATCTCGAATGTAGATTATACACCCCTTTTAATATAATTCTCTATTAATCATTCTTTCAGCAGAATACCTAGAAACAGCCACAAACTGGAAATATTTCGTCAATAACTTTATACGTTTTTTACAGGAACAAGTTCATCTACGCTGGCAAGAAGTTCGAGTTGAACCTGCACCAAGACGGAGTCTACGACACTACCGGCAAGATCCATGCTGTAGTGGAAGTGGTGCTGCCTACTGACAGGTGCCTCACCCTGAAGGTGGACCGTGACATCACGCATAGCAATGACGTAAGTGGACTAAAACTCAGCGCATTTTTTTCAATTAAGTGTTAAGGATTCGGTCAATCAGAAATATGACTTGCTCTATTTCACTGTCAACTCCAACAAACTGTTAATGTTCCCCCTCTTCTAGAGATACAACGGCCATGCGGAGATGGTTCTCTCAGACGCCACCAAGCGCGGAGGCCCAGCTTCCATCATCGCCTACAAGGGCAAGGTCACCAACACCAACCTGGACAAAGAAGTCATCAACTACGAGGGTCAGATAGAACTGAAGCTGAAGGATGGACAGAATCTGCTGAACACCTTCACTGTGAAGAACAACCCTGAGGGAGGAGACAAGTTCAAGTTTGACTTGACGGTGAGTTTTATTTTATTTCTGGTCCTTTTCAAAGGATGGTTCATATTAAATCCAGTAAGAATTTTGTTTGATCTTTTTTTACTCGTACAATATATATATTTTTTTAATGTTAAATGTTTTGTCGTCCTCATATTTACTTTATCAAGCTAAAGTTGAATGTCACGTGCACGGCATGAAAAGATAAGGTCTATGTGAGTAATAGTTTCAACATAACTGAAGTTTTAGTTTTCAATATCAAAAATCAAAATTAAAGAGTAATTTATTCAAATTAAGCTGAGAATCACCACTATTTGAACGTTAAGTTTACATACGACAGTCCACCAAAACGCCTGTCCTTCACTATCAAACGTGGTTAAGCAATTACGAGGTCAACGATCCCATCAACATCATCATCTTCGGTTTAATTCACTCTGTCCCAAAGTTAAGGAATTTGACACTAAAACAGAGAAGCCAACTGTGACGACATGTAACAACTGCAATATATGTTACATCATCACACAAAATCGTCACCGTCACAACCGTTACTCATCATATTTTTCTTCCCCAGTACGACATTACCGGTAACCTCCTGCCCAAGCCTGTGTCCCTGGTCGCTTACTACACCTACTCCGACTCAATGACCATCAGAGATGATAAGTACCGCTTCAAGGGAGGCTACGGAGATGACACTAGCATCGAGCTGACTGGAGTTTGGGTGGTCAAGCTCTTGGAGGGAGATAAGAAGTAAGATATCCTCATATTTTAGAAGAAAAACAAAATAAAAATCGTTAATGTGCACTTTTGAAAGTCAATAATCACAAAGAGCTATTGAAAATTCAGCCCTAGCTGTTGTCTCCTCTCTCAAAACGGTGAAGGAAAACATCGTGAGGAAACCGGCATGTCCTAGAACCAAAAAATTCGAAGACCGCCCGCGTGGTGGATTATGGCCCACTACCTCTCACAGAGAGGAGGCCTGTGTCCCAGCAGTGGGAACGTTATAGGCTAAACATGATGTATGTAGGAGCATTATCAAGAAACTACATTAAGCTAATATCTTTATGACACTCCCCAGATACCTGGACGACTTCACTGTCGCCGTCAGACTGCCCTTCGAGAAAGCGCATGACCTCAAGTGGGTATCTACCGTGCAGTACCTTCAACCTGACAACCAGGATACCGTTGAAGTAAGCAACTTTTAGTAATAATCCTGAATTTCATACAAAACTTGTTCTTTTTCTCGAGAACCTCAAAAATCTGTTAGCATTGCAACCCGAGATTCTTTATATTTACACCTTTTCTTAGTTCAAAATTAATATTACAATGATAAATACTATGTTTCACCATCTCCTGTTCTTATAAACGTATCTGGCAGATAACTTTTTTTATTATCATTTATTTATCCTGTTCTATATTTTTTACTATTTCGTACTAATACCCAAAAAAAGATATTTTTGATCTTAAAAAAACTCACTTTTTGTCGCGACGTATCTAAAGTTGTAGTCAGGAAGCTCACCTATCCTTAATACTGTTCCAAAAACCCTCAATTAACCAACAATCTGTCCCACAGTTCACCATCTTGGAATCAGTTCAAGTGAACGCTGACGTGTACAAGATCGACGCTAGCGGCAAGGTCAGCCCCCAGACCGGGCTGTCAACTGTCAAGCTCCTGGTGCCTCATGTGGACCCAGTCGTGTTGGACGTCAACTACAAGACTGCTCAGAATGGTTAGTACGATTTGTTTATTCTTTTTGGTTTTAACGCGACTTCAATCACGAATAGTGTTTTATTTTTGGTTAAACGCTCTATGGCAGACTACAAAACTATATAGCCTTTTACGAAATATATTTACTTACTAACTTACTTTAAAATGTCACCGCATCATGCTGAGATAGGAGTATTTTGGCCTCATATAGGACTTTCTGTTTCATTTTTCTTTTTGTTACTTTTTTATAATTATGTTTTTTTTATTTTTGACTGTGTTTAGTTTAGTTTGTGATCTTCCTGTGCGAGTTGCATTAAATACTTTTTCTTTCTTTCCAACAAAGGTTGATTAATGGGGATTTATTAATGCATCTTTTCTTTACCACCAGTCCCATTTTCTAACTGGCATAACCCCACAGGAGACAAGAGCGACAACCACGTGGAGCTGAAGGCCAAGTACGGCAAGGGCAAGTCTGCCGTCATCTCCGTAGACGCTGCTGTGGCTCCACGGGACAACAAGCTCAGCATCAGGGCCAACGCACCTAGTGCCGAGGGTCTGAAGAAACTCGAGTTTACTGTTCACTCCAAGGTGAGTTTGACATCAAATAGTGTAAAATAAGGGTAAAGGAGAAAACATTTAAATAACTACCCTTTTACTATAAGGACTACTGAAAACAACTGAAATCTTTATAATAACAACATGTCTGAAAAGCAATACTGAGGGACTGAGGGACTGTGAAGGGCGTGCGTTTTTGGGGGACTGTCTTTTGTAATTTTGACGTTCAAAAAGTGCTGATTCTCAGCCTAATTTGAATAAATGACTTTTGATTTTGATTTTGACTAATACAAAAATGCCGATTTTTCGGGATCCCAGGAAAAAATAAGCAGCTGTTCCATGTCGATTTAATCCAGTATCGCTGCCTGAACCACCAGGACCAGTCACCGAATTTTATCTAGATACAGATTACAGATTTATCTATGTAAATACGCTATAAAAAAGTCTGTTTGTGATATCGTAGCTCCCAAACACAAGAACCTATGTCAATGCGGGTTTTCCTTTTCTCGTGTATCTTAGCTGTATTTAATATTTTTCTTTCTTCCATTAGAACCCCGCTCCGGACACCTACAGCTCCACCATGCTGGTCGACGCTGATGGCCGCGTGTACAAGACGGAATCTACCTTCGTCTTCTCGAAGGCACAACCTCAGATTGATATCAAGTACACCAGCCCCTCTTTCCCAAAGCCTAGCAGGTAATTTGTTATTCTTCTTCTCCTATATCGACACGTGGTAACAATACTAGCTGCACCCTAATTGCGTAACACACAATCAATCTCAATCTGAATCATTTTGAAGGATATTGCTAATCCATTGCTTCATAATATATGTTCAAAAAATGTGTCATGTGTCTGCTCAACAACGTTAATAACGCAATGAATGTTGTTGAACTGTCAAAATGAAACCGATTCCGATTGATCGTGTGTTACGCAATTAGGGTGCGGTTCAGTGCGGTGATTGTACAGTCACCAAAAGAGATAAGTAACCAGGGTCATCGGATATAATTGTAGTTTAATAAGAAAACGATGGATGTTTTCGAATGAAATTTAATTTGATAAATTAACTGTTTGTTTTCTATTTATTAAATTAAATTTCGTTTGAAAACAACCATCGCATCGGTCGGTCGGATATCTGACGACCCTGGTTACTCGTCTCCTTTGGTGACCGTACATCTATACCTATAGCCAGCCGCAAAACCTTCAATTTTAATGTTTAATTTGTTTGCTGTAATTATAGTAGGTATAACTATTAGTGCTGCTCCACCATTTTCTTTTTATCTTTTCGTCTCGTACAGTCAACCACATATCAGTGGTACATTTGTTCTACGAAAACTTAGCACTAAATGCTTACTGCTACGACATAAAAGTGATATCCACCATGTTACTAATGAATTGTAGTTGACTGTACACCGTCATTATTATATTGTTTTTGTCGGCACTCTTATTGAAAAGAAACCAAAATCTTTTTACTAATAAACCATTTCAAGAAGCAGATCTATTGCAAGTCCAGTCCAACCAGTTTTAGTTCAACTCTCCTCGCTGTTATCATCATTCAGCTCTTTACCAACTTCACTATCTTCCATAGGGTATACGTCAAGGGCACTTCCCTAAGCTCCACCCAAGGCAAGGTTGAACTCAAGATCGAGAACATCCGCGACATTTCCTTTGACTGTGTCTCCGAAGGCAGCATCCAGAAGGACAACGTGAACTTCAAGATGACCGCCAACTCTGAAAAACTTGGCATGAAGAACTACCACGTCGAGATTGCCAGCAAGGACGCTGGAAATGGCAAGCGATTGGAGTTCCACGCTACTAATGATAACAAGAACGTTCTTAGTGGAAGGTAAGGATTTCAACTCTTTAATTTATTAATTGTATCTTATGTATTAACTGTAATTTATTAACTGTACACTTACTTTTGTACTCCGCTCTGTGCTCTACTCTTTATACTCTACTTTTCTCTGTTCAATGTTTTAAGGCATAATAAAACTTGTTGATTTTACCGAACTTGCCTAAAAATGCCTCCATTTTGTAAAAAAAGCATGATGTCGTTCATAACATAATTAATCTAACGAAGTCCTCTACATCAATAAACTTATCACCACAATAGATAATCTTGAAAACATCCTCAAGTTCATTGTGTTTAGACACCGACTATTAATGTAATTCTTCGTCATCTCCAGCACTTCCTACATCAGCAAGCAGGAGGGTCCCAAGATGATCATCGAAGGTTCCGGTGCCGTCAAGGTCAAGGAAGAGCAGAAGTCTGCCAACTTCAAGTACATCCGCACCATCCTCGGAGATGGAAACGAGAAGGGAGTTGAGGTTCGTGTTCATTCCTTAATTTTGTTCTGGCTATTTATAGTCTTCCATCATTTGTTTGTGAAATCACGTATACAAAACTCGCTCCAGTCTTAAGTAACAGAATTTCTATTCGGTTTAAAATTTGTTCAGTCTTTTGCAAATATCTGACACATCAGTAAGAGTTTCAATTTTAATTTGAAGAGTGATCAAAGTATTTAGAGTTTTTACTCTAATATCGTTCATCAGCCTGATATAATCCATTTCGTGCTACAGTACAAAGCACTTTGTTACCAATCTTTCTAATTTCTTACGCGTATTTTCATCATTAGTCTGTAGCAGGTTATGGCTGGACAAATATACAAAGTCCAGGTCTACTAATATTAATAATGTTCATCAATATAACTTGACCCTCTCTTCTCCAGACCTTCTTCAACATGGCTATTGGAGAGCGCAGCTACGTGGCTGAGTCTCGCGTCACCAACCTGGAATACAAGAACTCTTACGTCTACTGCGAGGAGAAGAAGCAGTGTGCTCATGCTGAGCTCAACTCCAAGATCGATATGTCCAGTAAGTTTTTTATCACCACTTCTTCTTAGTGTTTTGCAATATTTTTTATACATTAATTATAATTATATGTGAAGACGATGTACCTAGAATAAAATTACTATACTCACAGGTAAAAAGTATTAAAAATTAAGCAATGTCAGATAAATTAGATAAGATGATAGATCTACATGGATGATAGATATACATCACTTATTTACAAATTATGCAGCCGTAGACGATTTTTCAAAATTGATTTTTCGAAACATTGACTCGTGCTAACAGAGATCGGTCCATAAAGATACATGCCATTTTCCATTGTTCTTAAATTCTGTTTTCTACACCAACTACTCAACAATAATAGCTAACTATATGTTTATCAAGGATATAAAAAAAACCATATAAACAAACATCCTAATCGTATATTTTTTCCACCAGAACCCGGAGTAATCACCAACATCATCAACGCCGGCTTCGACCTGCGCAAGCTGGGCATCGCCCCTGAGTTCGGCCTGATGATCAAGGACGAGGTTTCAGACCAGAAGCTGCCGCAATACACCCTGGACCTGCACATCAATAAGGAAGACAAGAAGTACCACATGCATGTCTACAACACACCTGAATTTGGAAGTGAGTAGACCTTGGCCTGTTTTTGTACTTGTTCCGTGTATCCAGCTGACTAAAATAGTACCATATCTAATCTTCTAAATTAAGTATATCTACGTAGTAAATCAAGCCATACCAATATATAACGAACCCACTTACTCAAAAGGATATAATATCATACAGACAAGGATAATTCCCTAATTACAAGAGTTACTAGTATGAATTCAATTAGGTATAAGTTTGTAGTATGCGGTCATTGGGCGCTCTTTAGGTACCGATATTCGCAATTATTGTAAGAGGACTTTTTATCAAGACAATTTTAAAAATCTAGAAAATTCAACAACACACATACTAACCAACCATCCACTTTCAGATTGCAAGTCTGGAATCACCATCCAGCTGCCTCAACGCGTCATGGCTCTAGAGTCTGTGGTCAGCTACCCAACAAACAAGGGTTTACCGTTCCCGGTCCGCGGAGAGATCTGCCTCGACATGGATAAGAACAAGCGAGGACACAGGACCTCTGCCCGATTCCTGGTCGATTTGGACGTCGCTAACGAGAAGCAGCAATCTGCTGTTGCTGAATTTGGTTTTAACCATCCTAAGTTGAACAAGGTATGATAATCCTGGTTTTTTTTTGCATACAAACTTCATCCGCTCTATTTTTCTACTCCCAAATTACTTATTCAAATACTGTTTTTTTTTTTATTTCTTCCTTAATATTTTTGACAATCAGTCACGGAATTGGTTTACTTGCATACTTACATTTTGCAACTCATATAAACTTGCGCTTGATTTTTATAAAGATAAACTATAAATAGGAAAGGGCCAAGAATTGAACCTTTTGGCGCGCTCATCTTAACTAGAGACCCCGAGGACATCCCGTTAACGTTTACTTTTTGCTGCCTGTATGAGAAATAGGAAAGAACTAGATCGGCAGCATCTCCACGAATTCCGCCGTGGCGTATTTTTCAAATCAGCGTATTGTGATCAACGCAGTCGTACGCTTTTGAGTGGTCACAGAAAATGGCAATTGCCGAATAGGACTTCTCCCAGGATTCCAAAAATGCGACTGATGAGTTTTATTCCCACGTCTTCGTCGATCTACCTTTCGTGAAACCAAACTGGCGACTCCCAATTCGTATAGGTCTATAATTAAAGGGATTACTCTTACTATCCGATTTTAAAATTCATTCTTATTCTTATTATACGTATTCCTCCAAAATAGTCACACACACTCACACAAATCATTCTTCTTATCACAGGAAGCCGTAGTGAAGATCCGTGGAAACCTGCAGCGCCCTCAACAGAACTCCGTCAAGATCGAGACCTCAGCATCCATCTCACACCCAGTTCTCGGAGCCGTAAGTTATTGTTACTCTTTTTGTTACAGAATTAAGAACATCTCTTGTCTGTTTCTGGACGAATAATAGTATTATATTAGTTTTTTTATGTATAAGTAACTTAATTGATATTTTTTACAGGATCGCGAATCTAAATTGTTGTTGGAGGCATCACCGACCCACATCAAGGTCTTGGTAAGTCTACATCATTGTTTGAATCATTCTTATTAGAACACGTCAGTAATTCACGTTTCCTGATTTGGCGAGTTCACATATCCCAATTTTCATCTATGTACCTACTCGTAGTTACAAAAAAGTCAGACTCAAAAGTCGATCATAATTTTTAAATTATGATTTTTTAAATTCCTTCACACCTTAATGCCTTCACAATACTAGTCTTTAATATTTTTTTACAATACTGTTATATTTAACAAGTTTACATTCATTTTGGATACCGTGTTACACAACTATTTGACAGACTTTACCATCAACACGAAAATTGTGAATTTCCACAATTTTTTAACAAGTCATTTCACTTACTCTCAGTAACCAACCTTGACTAATAAAACCTAATTCTTCCAGATCAACACTCCGCTCGTGAAGGTCATTGACGTGGAAGGGTCAGCTACCATCAACGACAACCTGCAGAAGGGAGAGATGAAGGTCTGCCTGCTGGAAGGCAAGCCAGTCCGCGTGTCTGCCATCGCCAAGGATTACCAATATTTCGAGTTCAGCACAGGTTATAGCGGTGATTATATTTAAAATGTTTGGTGTCAGGAGATCACCAAATTTTTGCAAACAGTCACAGAGTTTCATGCGCCTTGACTGCTAATTGGCTTTCGATTTTTATGATGAGTTTTTGGAATATTTATAAACGATTGATTTTATGATGACCAGACAAATGCTCAATGAAAATGCAAATCCTAAATTGTGCGGTTGACGCTACGGGTCGAGGGTTCGATTCCTACGTGGAGCAGCTAACTTTCGGGCTAAGTAGGTTCAAACCTTACTGATTTATGCCTGGACACACAATGTGAAATATAAAAACAGTGGAACATTAAAAAACAAAAGAAGTTCAATCCTCTCTTTACCCAAAACTCATGTAGACAACAAAAAAAAAAATGTTACCAATTTTATTCAATAACCGTCCATCTGACGTCACCTCAACAGACGAATCTGACCGCAAGCTGTCGATCGTGGGCCACATCCAGCCTGAGAAGCGCGTGGATATCAGCGCTGACATCATCCTCGGTGGGACGAAGAAGAACTTGCTCCATGGAGCTCTGTTCTTAGATGATAACCTCGTAAAGAGCGAGTACGGTGCGTCTAAGGACAACTTCAACTACTTCTTGGTGAGTAAACATGACGTAGAGCCCATACTTTCCAAATGAGTAGGAAATAATTAGCATTTATGAAAACAGGAGGTGAGCATATGATTATTAATTGGGAATACATCCAGACTCCTGGCTGCTCATAACTTTGCAAATGGGAAATCCAATAATATTTTGCCAGAATTGTAGTAATTTTATATTATTTTTAATAATCTTAAAAAAAAACCACGTATTAACTTCAGTCTGTGTGGACTCCGTTTTAGCTTCAGCATCAACCAGACACATAATAATATAATTAATATTTTTTTCCCCAGACTGCCCTACGCAAGGACCTGGACAACCTCGAAGGTCGCATCAAGTCGCTGGGCGAGAAAGCCAACAATGACTTCAAGGAGGTGCTGCAACGCGTGGAGCCGACCTTCAAGAACATCGAGAAGACCTACAACGAAGAACTGGCCAAGTTCTACAAGGAAATCGCTGATGACAAGGTGCTGAAGGAAATCTCGGAGGCACTGTAAGTTGATTTTCTATATTTGATCTGAACAGAGACTTTTGTTAGTTCTAAGGAATCATCGGTCGGTTGGTCATCAAGTCATGTTTGCGGTTATTGAGTGGGTAGTATTATAGGTATTTGATAACTTAACACAATGGACAATAATCACGAACATCTTAAATTCAGCTTGAACTTTAAACGCCTGTCAAGATAATTATATTTGTTGATGCGGGCAAAAGACTTTAGAACTCCAAATCAAAAGTCATTTATTCAAATTAGTCTGAGAATCAGCACTTATCGAACGTCAAAAATACATAAGTCAATCCCCCAATACGCCCGCCCCTCACCACTTCCTAATGAAAAAAAAAGAGTTAAAATTATGACATTAATTTTTTTTTTAGATTACATTTTTTTATTTTTTTTAAGATTATTTTTTTAATTTATTTTGTGAGATAAAATTTCTCAAAGAGCTTTGGATTTTGTGAATAATAAATAACTAAATGCTTTCGTTGGAAAAACTGGCACAACTAACTCCGCAGCTGCAAGAACAACTTTTGACAAGTTCATTAGAAATTACTTAATCTACTTGTTTTATAAATTCTCTCATAACTGAATTCTTTAATTTCAGCAACGTGATCGTGCAATACCTCGCCAAGATCTTGGATGAAGTGCTGACCGGCACCAAGCCCATCGTGGACAGCATAATCAACACCTACGTCAGCGTTGCCAAGCAAGTCCAGGAGATGTATGAGAAGAAGGTTCGTTGAAGATTGGCCTCTAGATACGAACAGCTATCTACCAGAAAGACCCGTAACCTCCTAAAACTAGCCAGTGACCGTGTTTGCTGAATATGTTAAAGAAACTTTTAACATAAACACACTATCGTTTCATACTTGCCTACTTGAGATTCCCGTTAATCATGTCTGTCCAGCAGAAGCACTCCACTTTCTAATTAATACATAAGGCCTACCTTTTATAACTTAATTAAAATAGTAGGAGGACATGAGCAGTGGTGGCCCAGTGGTAGCGGCGCGGTCTAACGAGTTGTTGTAAGTCGTGGGTTCGAACCCAGGTAGATGCTTTACTTTATGTAATCTATTCATCACTGCTGCTCTCAAAACGGCGAAGGAAAACATCGGGAGGAAATCGGCATATCCTAGAACCAATAATTCGAAGACACGTGACATCTACCAACCCGCACTGGGCCCGCGTGGTAGATAACAGCCCAGTCTCTGTAGGCCTGTATTACAGCAGTGGGAACGTAATAGGCTGATTATGGTTATGTGGAGTTTGAGTTCATTGTCTCGCCAATACAGTAGATTCTGGTTTACTAAAGTTTAAGTGAAAGAAACCCTTACAAAAGTCTAATGAAAATATTTTTTCTCCAGTTCGAGCCCGTCATCAAACAATTCTACGAGACATTGGCTAAATACTTCAAGGAATTTATGGACTCTATCATCGACATCGTGGCTCACTACGCTGCCGTCGTCACTGACTTCTATGAGAAGCACAAGCCTGAGCTGGAGGAGTTGACCAACACACTTACCGCTATCTTCAAGGGTGAGTAATACTACTGAGATCTCTTATTCATGAATATTTTGGAAATTCTACTGCACACAGTAGCGTTTATAGTCCTAGAATTTACAAAGTATCAGTCGAAATAATAAGCTACCAGACGAATTAATTTCTAGTAGTAGAATTCTACCGGTTAAATCACCGAATAATAGTAGAAAATGTCGTCTCTATTTTTTCAAAAAATGTCAGTTGGATTTTTAGGAAAAATAAAGAGGAATGAAAGGTGTTTGTTGGGAGATACATATATATGTACCTAATTCTGAAGAGATATTCTGGACACTAAATATTCATTATTTTTTTGTTCCTTAGACATGACCCGTCTCCTAGTTGCTCAACTCAAGGAGTTCCGCGCCCGCTTCGACGCTCTGACCAAGGAACTTACAAATACCATCAAGGAATTGCCCATCTTCGCTCTCATCAAGGAGAAGGTAAGCAGAAAACGAATTTCCTCTTAAATTCCATATTTTTTCCAAAAATTTGATCTACCAAAAATCGTATCGATCTATCGAAGCGTTTTTACTTTATGTAAGAATGTATTCACCAGAATTATCTAATTGCTTAGCTAAGCTAAAAAAAAGTTATTGGAGAGCATTGCACCCATTTTGGGGATAAAACGCCATCCAATACCTACCAAAATATTTGTTTAAAAATAGACATATTCAAAATTCATGATCTGTATATTTCGGCCGTATTTCGAAGTGTGCAAAAATGATGCTATTTCACCTGTATAGTTCTATCTCCCTCTCGCACTAGAACCACTTTGACTTTATTGCTGCACACATCAAAATAATTATCATAACATTAACAATTCCCCTCCAGTTCCAAGAGCTGGCAGTACCCGAGCAGGCGGTGGCTCTCCTGGGCGACGCCTACAACACCATCCGCGCACTCATCCCCACGCCGGAGATCAGAGACTTCACTGACGCTCTGCACTCATACATCACCAAGGTAAGTCCAACATCATCTTCAAACCACAACCAAACATTGCATTTAGTCTAACTTAGACAGAAAAATATTGTTCATATCTGAGATGTTTTAATAATCTCAATTTAAACATTTCAATTCTTGATTTTGAGCAGCGAGAATAGAAAGAAATATTTGAAAATCACAATCAAACCCACCGAGAAGATCCCGCTCCTTTTCTTTAAAAAAACCAGCCTATATTCGCAAAAGTGCTGCTTTATTTGTTCCACAATAAAGCTAAGACTTCATCTCATATAGAGAGACGCCACCAGCGCTCCCAATTGGTAATTCATCACAATTTACAGCAGTCCTTCTAAATAGTCCTAATCTTCTTGTTCTTTCTAGAAATTGAAACAAGAGAAGGTGGACGACAACAAGGAATTGCGTGTCATCTACCAGAAGCTGTCCACCGCCGTCACGTCGCTCATCCAGCTCATCCGCGCTCAGCTCGGACAGCTCGGAATAGGTGTCGGACCCACCGGCCTCAGCCCTGTAAGTATCCTGAAAATTTTAAGAAGATAGCATTCGTTTTAGCTACTCGTAAACAGTCAACGTTCAAAGCAAGAACGAACAGGCAGCTTCTAGGTACGGTCGTTCCATCGTAGACCTCATCTATCACTTTCCAGCGGTTGAGATTGACGTCATGAGTGGGCCCAGGTATTAAAAACAAAAAATTCCGCTCCTAGTTTTTTAGTGGAACTCCTAGTCAAATAAATAAATTTGAAAAGTATGGAGGCCAGTATCTTCTAGGAGCTTTTCCTCTGCGCTGGCAACACACTTGTAATACCTCTGTGTGGTAGAATTCCATAGGCGTCATCAGTGACCACTTACCATTAAACTGACATACTCTTTCTCTCCCCAGCTCTCCTTCGCCCCCGGATCCGTGTCACCGCCATCGCTTGGCAGGCCTCCGTCAGCCAGCGTACTCACCAGACTGTTGACCGGCGACGTTCCTGATGTCCTCACTCTCATCAAGGCGTACAGACCCAAGAGCTTAAACCCGCTGGATGAGGTGCCCGCGAAACGTGAGTAGATTTTGTATTTCATTTGGTATTATGACATGTGGATATTACTAGTAATATGACGCATCGAGATTGGGAAAGAGAGTGTCTCATAGGTATGAGTGACAGGGACAAAAGCTGTTTTTTTTCTTCTATTATTAAATGTGCTATTAGTGCCATATTGATATCGGGCGAGAAATGTATGTAACCTGAAACTAGAGATATTTCAAACGAGTATTCAAAAATAAACTCCCTCACTGACCTTGCCTGGACTGATCCTTTTCAATTAAACCGATTTTGTATGATGCGTTTCATCACGGTCTCATATAATACTAAGCAATGATGCAGTCTATAATGGTGCTCGCTTGCCTAGACTTTGCTTTACACTCGTAACTTTAAAACTATCGTGAAATCACACTCACTAGCCTTGGATTCTGTTTTGTTTTATATTCTGTAACTGACACTGATTTTATATTTAATAACTTCATTCACCCCATCTCGTCTCTGCAGTCCGCGCCGTGATCGTCAATGGTCAGCACATCTTCACGTTCGACGGACGCCACATGACGTTCCCCGGCAACTGCCGCTACGTCCTCGCGCACGACCACGTCGACAGGAACTTCACCCTCATGATGCAGCTCAACAACGGACAGCCTAAGGCTCTGATCTTGGAAGACAAGAGCGGTTCTATTGTGGAGTTGAAGGATGACGGACAGGTGAGAACCATTTCATAAAATTATATACATAGGTCTGAAATTATCTTGCTGAAAGATAAAGGTTTCCTAGACAAAAAAGGTACCTACATTCAGATTCGATTAACACTTCAGTTCTATCACTTTAATTATTGAGCTAAATAATTCAATGAAATCGTAACAGAAGTAAAAATAACTACCTAAATAACTACCATATTATTATGAAATGCTGAAATATAATGTATCGAATAGTTTGACGTAAATTGAGTGAAAAAAGTAGCAGTATTTAATCTAATTTTGTCGCCGACCGTACGAGCACTGATCGCCATTGCTCATTGTGTTTATGACCAGAACAGCACATTGGCTCAGACCAGATTTTTAACCCTTTCGGATCCTTGTGTTTGCGAAGCGGGTAGGTCTCGTACCATACCTGCATCAAGACACTTTGGACGTCTTCAAAAACTTCGAACTATGTGTTAAATCGTTATCAAAATGTATTCTTTTATTTCGCAGGTGACCCTGAACGGTGCCGCTCATGGCTTCCCAGTCATGGAGAAGGACTCCTATGCTTTCCGCGAGGCTAACGGCCGCGTTGGACTCGGAACACTATATGGACTTGTGGCCTTCTGCACTGCCAAACTTGAGGTACGTACTCATTTGATCAAATAACAACACTTTTCATATATTAGTCATATCAGGAAAAGCCAGTTGCATAAAACTGTCTCGGCTTAAAAAAAATACTAGCTTTGTCTTCAGGCGTTCCATACTAAAAATATTTGCCTTCTAAATAATATTTTATGTCAGTTATTTTTTGGACACCCAAAATACAGAATTATCTGAATTTATGCCGAATTCTTGTTTTCGTTTATAGCGTTCTAAAGCAGTGTCCTCTTAAAATAATGTCGTCGTGCCATCTTTAATTTAATGATACTCAAGATTTAAGTTTATCATTTATATACACAGATCTATAATAATGTTTTTCCGTAGGTGTGCTACATCGAAGTGAACGGCTTCTACCTCGGCAAGCTGCGCGGTCTTCTCGGAGACGGCAACAATGAGCCCTACGATGACTTCCGTCTACCCAATGGAAAGGTACGTCTTTATTTTTTGATATTCCTAAGTTAGTTTACAAAAAGCCTTTTGAAAAATTTTGCGAAGAAAATTCAGTCGAAGTAGTTAGGTACCGGTAAAATTACAGGCATTTTATCTCTTTGATCGGCAATCCTAAGAGTTCTATTGGATTTCTTAAGGAGCAAGAATGGTACTGACCATGACTGCGGTAACTATGAATGCTAATCACTCTGCTACGGCAGCAAGAGCATTCAATCCTTCCACTAATCACAACTTTCCTTCCAGATCTGCACATCAGAGAGCGAGTTCGGAAACGCATACCGTCTGGCTAAGAGCTGCCCCCAGGTCCAGGTTCCGGAACACTCCCACCACCAGCTCCACAACATGGCCATGCCCCCCGCGTGCGAGGAAGTCTTCGGAGGAGCCTCACCGCTGAGACCACTGAGCCTGTTCCTTGACATTTCACCATTCAGGTAAAGATCAGGGACAGTACTTTCAAAGTCGCAACAGTGTTCATTTTTGTACATTAGGGCCAAAACGTCTTCTTACAACCAAACGGAAAAAGCAAGGACTTATTATAATCAAAGTTGATATTGAACAAATTTTATGCTCGTCAACCTAGATTCTGGGGTTAATATTCTTTGGAGGCTTAAAATATTGTATACAAAGAACAACCTATTGTGTAAGTCTTTCGTAGATCAAGTACGAGTAACAGACGACGAACAAGTAGATAAAATAAGACTAAATAAATAACGTAAGTAACTAACTAAGTAGCGGTGGATGTGTCGAACTTATCCATATGTACCAACCATCTGTTGTACCTACCATATCCGACGAATAAATATCTTTGTCTTTGTCTAAGTTTTACGGCTGACGCAGAAATGGGTGTACCGCATTGAAAAATGCTCCTATATCACCTTCGTTCATTTTATATAAACCATTGCACACTACAGGCACTGCGCTTTTTGTATAGAAATGTGATACGCGTACGCATACTCGATACGGGTGTAATGTGCGCTTAACTTGATACGTACATGTTACATTCTATTTTGTTATATAGTCTCTAGTCTCACCTTCTTTTGATTATTTAATACGACTATACAAACAAACCCTGGCTCACAAACAGCTAACCCAACCCCACCTTCCACTTTAGACAAGCCTGCATCCACGCATGCTCCGGCGACTCCAAGGACGCGCTCCACCAGGCGTGCGACCTCGCCCGAGGATACGCAGCCCTCGCCCTCACTGGCATGTTACCCGCTGTCATGCCTGAAGTCTGCGTGCAGTGCACGGATGCTGACAAGCCCAGGCGTGTTGGAGAG
Source organism: Apamea crenata (assembly GCA_949629185.1). NCBI lineage: Eukaryota > Metazoa > Arthropoda > Insecta > Lepidoptera > Noctuidae > Apamea > Apamea crenata. Next base: position 1,060,819 of record OX451377.1, read on the forward strand.
AGCTACGAGCTGAAGGTTCCCAACAAGCAAGCTGACATTATTGTGACTTTCGAGACAACTGCTGTAAGTGATCAATTTAAATATTTGTTCAATTCAGGTCTTGGCTGCATATCACATGTGTTTCACACGATCTTAATAATAATAATTGCACTGACTTTCTGATTTGGCTCAGGTGTGATCATCATTAATCAGCCAGATCAGGCTTTACTGCTGGTTAAAAGCTCATTCATCTTTGATCAAAGACAAGTATTTTCTAAAATGCTAATTGTTCAAACTAAATCAATTAACACCTCTAAATTTATTATTAAAGCTACGGTTTACTGGAAGTGCGTTTTCGTCCTATTTATAACGGACGTCATAACAACCTGTCATTTTCACCAGTATTGGAAATTAAGGTGTCAAAAAACATACACACAAATAAACTTCACCAAATACAGTCAAATATATACCCGCAGCTCTAGGCGAGCACATGATATACAACTATATAAACCGCGAACTTAAATTGCTTAAGTTCTGTTTTATATCTTATTTCTCCTCGTAAATGATTTGTAGGTCATTGAGAAATAAAGAATTTTTACCGTAAAAACGCTCTGTTTTTTGACATTACGGCCGCATATGGCAGTCACCGTTCTTTTAGGAAACCTTAGTAACATAGCAAGCTAACAAGGTCAATTTAGTCAGAAAATTCTGACTAAATTGACCTTGTAGCATTAACACATAAAAAAAAAAAATAGCCGCCTAACCTCATCCTTTAATTTCAGGATAACGAGAAGAACTACAAGAACATCGTGGTTCCCCTGGTGGGACAAGTCCTGGACGGCCTGAAGAGCAAGCACTGCACTGACGTGAAGGTCTACCTCGTCGGCATCACCCCCAAGTTCCCCTACCCCATCCTGTATGATACTGACAGTGAGTAGACGTTGTTTCATCATTTGGAAAGGCTCCAGTGGCTTACTGTTAACAATGGTCTGGTTAAAAAATCACTTTGTCTAAAAAAATATTAAAACTTTTTGTGACATTTTGAAAAAAATATTTTAAATTTTAATATTTTATCTTTTCTGCGAGTCCATTATGACCAGAGATCGCACAAAACAGAGAGGTTTGGAAGTAAAAAGTGAAGAGCTTTGCCAAGGAGTGGGACACAGTGTAGCCTAACAAAAAAGTATACATATATTATTATATTGAAAAGATTCTGTGAATGTTCTAATTTAAACCTTAAGTATTGTCCATAAAACTTACGTAGAAAGCGTGCACTCGTGATTTGCTAATAGAACCTCTTTCATCTCATTACAGTGAGACTGAAGAACGCGAAACCTGTGTTCGACGACAAGAGCCGCTACCTGAGACTGGCCGACCCCGCCAGGAACAAGGAGGGAGCTTACAACCCCTACATCAACGAGGTGCTCTCCATCATCGATGCCCTCAGAATTGAATTCGGTAAGTTAACTGATAAAATATAATATAACAAGTGTAGGTATTTAACTGGTCGAAGTGGAAGTGCTTGAGGGGAGGCCTAAGGTGAAGCGCGGGCGTTTTCTATTCAATTCAATTATTTTTCAGATCATAAAATCCAATTTGTTAGTAGATACATACACAACTTAAACACTAGTGTTTTGGGGTACTGTCTTTGGTAATTTTGACGTTCGAAAAGTGCTGATTCTCGGCCTTTTTGAATAAATGACTTGATTTTTTATTTTGATTATGTCCAGCAGTGGACGTCTTTTGGCTGAAATAATGATGATGAGGTATTTAATTGAGAGAGTGGTGGCCCAGTGGTATCTGCCCCGACTTACGAGTTGTAGGTCGTGAGTTCGAAACCAGACGGGCACTTTGTGTACCTATTTAATTTTATCACCACTGCTCTCAAAACGGGGAAGGAAAACATAGTGAGGAAACGCATGTCCTAGAACCAAAAATTCGAAAACATGCGACATCTAGTAACCCGCACTGGGCCCGCCTGATGGATTATACGACCCACTCTGAGAGACACAGGCCTCCTGTGTCCCAGCAGTGGGAACGTTATAGGCTGATTATGCTAATGAAGTAACATACGGAAACAGTTCTAGGCGCCGACGATAACCTTATCCCTCTGTCTTCCAGGTATCACCAACGTCGTAGCTGGCTACCAGTCTATCTTTGACCTGCCCCTCCGTGCTGGAGCTGTCAAGCACACCATCAGCGTAGTTGGCGAGCAATGCACCAGTCAGTTCTTCCTGGTGAGTTCCAATATCTATTTTAACAGTTTGAACTCTTAACTTACAATCTGCTTGAATTGACTATGAATTTTTCTACAACTTTTTGCCAATATTAGCCCATCTTTGTCTAAATACATTATCTTAAAATGCAAGTAATTTTCACTTCAAAAGAATGTTTTTCTAATTTCATTATAGATTATTTGATCACATGCGTTCTCTTTCACAGTAATATACTAATAAATAAAAATATTTATTGCAGACCACATGGTCCTTAAAAACACAATTAAAAAAAAATAAAATGATATTTTAAAAAAATCACACAAATATAACCTCACGCCTTTCTCAACTTGCACATTAAATAGGTACAAGCAATTTACGCGGCTATTTCAACCACGGCTTGTAGGTCTTAGTAGCATACATCTTATCAGCAGTTTCCTTAACCATACTGTTTCTGCACGTATACCAACCCTGGATATCATCCATCGTCTTTATAAGTATTTATTTGTTACTAATTGCTAATTTTGTTTTCAGCTCGAGATTGCACGTTCCGTGGCGTACAGCGTCGCCTTCGACAACATGGCCTACACCCACTCCATTGTGACAGTCACACCTGAAGGATCCCTTACAGTTGGCAACGGCAAGAACGCTGCCCAAATTGTCGGTCAGTATACTTTTATTTCATTATTCAAACTGTATGCACACGGTGGACTTAATGCCCGAGACATTTTCCACCACCTTTGATTTTGAATACTTTTTTAATTTCGCTGATCCGTCCTTGGTCCTGTCGGATTCCCGTCCCATCGAACTTTAAGAGTGAGAGAAGAGGAAGTGCGCATGTGTTTGTGCACACACTTGTGTCTGCATTGTGATATCCCTTGCATACTTGTCTAGTCTCTGATAAGATTGGCCGTCGTGACCGAAATTCGGCCGAGAGAATATCATCAATTCGCGTATAGGTTTAAACTATGAATATAGCTCATGCCATGATAATAATACTGCCCAGTCAATTATGAAGCTAGCTCAACGAAAACTCCAAAAAATTTAGTCTTCTCGTAACTTAAATATGTATTTTTTTTATGCAGGGTACACCGAGAAGGCTGTGATCATGCTGGGAGACAAGAAGGTCGGCAAGGATGCTGAAAACCTTAGGAGCACATTCACAAGGACACCTGACGCGTGCAGGGACTTCGTCGAGTCGGTGAGTACTACTTACCTCGTTTTATAACACTTCACAGAACAGTCAATACTGTCAATTAGACACTTGAAATTTGAAAAAAGTTAATCAGTACCAAAACAGAAATATCATCAGACTACTGGTTAAAAACACTTGCACCGTGCTTACGGTTTAAAATAAACTAAAAGAATCAACTGCTAACGTAAGGCTCTGTCTGTCTGCACATCAGCTCAAATCGTTTCGATATTTTCTACCTATTTGATAGGTAGAAAATTCGAACACTAAACGAAACATTTTGTTCAAACAAGACGGAGACTTATCTACCCAGTTAGAATACAAAATCTTGCAGAACCTTAGATATTACTATGTTTAAATATATGTCGAACCTTCTTTCACCTACAGACTGACGGCATCGTGTTCTCTGCGACGAACTTCCACGCGATGAACGCTGGCCAGCAGAAGCAGTTCTTGCAGACGGCAGCCGCCGCCATCAACCAGAGGCTTTGGCACGAGACCATGGTGCAGGACTGCACTTGCGTGTACGCAGATGCCTTCAGGGTCCGCTCCGTGTGCGTCAGCAAGGATAGGAAGGAAGTGGTAAGTGTGATTTTAGAAAATTATTTTTTCTCATGATGCGACTGCCTTGTAGAAGAGGCTTGTGTCCCAGCAGTGAGAACATTATAGGATTTTCTTTAATTGTGCCAATCTCATCGCTCCTGCGGTTTTCTCAGTTGCAGCAGAGTGGATTTGTGCCTGGCTAAAGTTAGCATTTCATTCGAACACGAATCTTGTTTTAAAGCTGATTATGTTCATATTCGTATAAGCGTATGACAGCAAGCGCTTCGTACGAATAATGAACTTTAGTACCATTTACCATTTTTTATATTTTGTATGCTATATTCTTTTCTCACATATTTATTCCTTGTTCACAGGCTCGCAGACGGAAGTAAGCTCTGCGCCCGAAACTGTGATCAAATCGAGCCAAATACCAAATACTCTAGAGTAAAGTAGTCGCGTGGGAGCGAGACGCACAAATACAACTATAGGTGTGTCTCTCTCACACGTTTTCATCAAATAGTCTCCCACGGAAATATAAAGCATTGTAGTTTCCATTGCCGCTTCGGCATTCAATAATTTAACATAATTTAGTAGTAGACCAGCAATGGATGGTAGATAGTTTTTTAGTGTTGTATGTTTCCGTGGTAGAAATAATTAATTATTCATTATAATTGTCATCAGCAGAATCTGTTGTATTTATGAATTGCGCGTACCAAGAGGTATTGAGTGATCATGATCGACTCTGTATTACATTTAATAAAATATGTTATTTAATAATAGATTTTTATTTTATTTGTGATGTGTCCGTGTAACACCTTTACTTCTTTGTGAGATCCCAGCAGATTGACATTTAAACTCACTGTAATGATTTGAAAGTGCATGATTTGCAAGAAACTAGTCAGACAATACTCGAAACTAATCTGACTCTAGTCCTAAATTAATCAAGACTAGTCAAAAAAAAAGAAAGAAAGAAAATATATTTATTTGCGGCAAACATGACGCATAACACACACAAAAAAAGAAAATAACAAGTTGGGGGACTTAGTTGGGGGTTGGGGGGGCTGGGGGGTTCGGGGTCCGATAATAGTCGTGACTACATACTAGTCTGAAACTAGTTGAGGTTAGTCCGATACCAGTCCATCACTATTGTATTATCACAATTAAAAAAGCACTCCAAAATCCTAACATAAAAAAAAACTTCACTTTCGATATGCGTGGCGCGGAGTCCATCTTTTTTTATAAGTCTATGTATAAAACGTTCAAAATCTAGTCGCAGTCTCATCTCGGCGACAAACAAATGTCAAAAACTTGTCAAAATGTAGGGAAATTAGACGTATTTTTGACAGATTGAGACTGGAGATTAGACTGTGAACGTTCTTTAAAATTACGAGAATTGCCCCTCAGATGTTGTCACACTTTAACTCAAATGGGATTTTACAAAGTCGCCAGTTTGGTTTTGGTCTGTCACATTTTGGAATCCTGGGAGAAGTTCCACCATGATGCAATTGGCATTTTCTGCAACCTTCAAAATCGTGCACCTGCTCTAGTCCATCATAGTTACGACTAGTCCGTAACTAACCGATCCTAGTCGAAACTAGTCTGATAGAAATCGTGACTATAAAAACAGTAAATTAAATAATATATATTATAAATCAGCTATTTATTACAAAAAAACATTTTAATTACAAAAATAAATCCAAGGCAACACATTTAACTTTGGCATCAAATCAATATGGAATATAATTAGGTAATTCGATACAGGGTGTTATACCATGCGAGTGACAAACTTTAAAGGAGCGAAGTTCTCATGAAAATGAAAAACTTTTACAATCAGACCAACCCTGAAATCGCGAAAAAAAATCTGCTGCTCTATACATTTATATTCACCTAACTCGAAAAAAATTATGAAACATCAGATTTTCTTTATTCTTCAGAGTTGGTCCCATTGCAAAAGTTGTTAATTTTCATGAATACTTCACTCCCTTAAAGTATGTCCGTCGTTCAACCCAACATCCTGTATAATTTTACACAAGGTGTCTAATGAAATGCATCATCATCATTTCTTTTGCAGATAGAATGGCACTATACAAGGTGAAATTAAATTAGTTAGCGAAACTCCGCAGTCGTGATGGTGATGAGTATCGCTATTTAAACATGATAGAACAAAAACAAATGTTTTTGGGGGTCTGGTTGTGTAAGTACTGAAGTATGAGTTGAGATTTTTTTTATCACGTCTAGATCGCTAGCTAATTTAATGTGAGCATGTATAATAAGATCACGCAAGGAAACTCCAAGCATAGCCCTCTCCATTGCCCTTTAGGTGACTTTAAGCCTTCTAATAAGGCCCATTGTGAGCGACCACGTTTCAGTGCCATAGGTCATCACTGGAAACAAATCAGAAATGAAGACATCCGCAGGAGAACCAAGGTAACCGACATAGCCCGAAGAATTGCCAAACGTAAGAGGCAGTGGGCAGGGTGGGGCTGAAAGGTTCTGGATTATCGACCGCATACTGGAAGGTATAGCGTTGGTAGGCCTCCCACAAGGTGGACCGACGACCTTGTTAAAGCCACAGGAACCTGTTGGATGCGGGAAGCACAGAACCGGTCGAAATGGAGGTGCTTGGGGGAGGCCTATGTCCAACAGTGGACGTCTTTCGGCTGAAATGATGACGATGTACAATATGCTTGGAATGTAACGAGTAAGTTATTTTGTAGTAGTTGAGACGTTAGTAGACGGTCTTGCGCACCCACTTCATCCTCGGGCCGCGCTGTGACATGATCTTGACGGAAGCGCTGGCTGCGCCTTTCACTACGTCTTGGATCTGAAAGAAAACGTAATATTTTACTTGAAAAATGGCTGGTGGATGGGTGACCATCTTCACATACCAAGACCCCTCCGTGCCTCGGAAAGCACGTTAAGCCGTTGGTCCTGGCTGTCATTCGTGGATCTTTGACCGAGATGACGACTATAGAGAGATATTGAAGTTTTGTATGGGACAGTTAAAACTAACATTTCCTTTCTAATACGCGCTGAATACTAGTAAGATTTTTCATGTCCCATTTCAATAATAAATTCTATATTTATGGATATAATCGCTATCCGTTGTTAAAAAACTGTGCGGTCGGGGGTCCCCCGAGAGAGCGTAAAAGTTTTATGGAGGAGGGCATAACGCTTTTTCCGGTGATTATTTCTACCAGCCAACTCCTACTGCAAACCGCGTTAAGGTACGTCGTTCCAATAGTTATATTATACTTACACTCAACATCAAACTCTGAGCGTTGCCCACAAGCATGTCTAAAGCTTCTTTATCTTCTTGTGTACCTGGAAAACAAAATAACGATAACGAATTAGACTAGAAAAGAAAATCTAATGAGACGGTGCATTGGTGCTCCGAAAGCTGAAAAAATTACGACATGCTTTATTTTACTTTTCAGATTTCTGTGTTCCTTCAATGTATACACATTGTCGAGTTAAGTAAGTTGAACAGGCGTAAAAGTGATTTATAAGTATAAAAAATATTATTTCGGAAGTCGGTGTCGTTGGGTTCGCATTTTCGTAATTAAAGTTATTTTTCACTTTGTAGTGTCTTTTTTGGAAGTCGGTTGTTTTTTTTTTTTGTATAAACGTTTTATTTTTCACTTTTAAGTTGTAGTTTTTACTAGTAATTTTGGTTTATAAACCAAACTACGGAACCGTTTTTTTAAATTCATTTCATTTCTATGGAACCAATCTGAAAGTATATCCTTTCAAATAAAAAAAGAATTTTGCAAATCGGCTTATAAATAACCGAGTTCTGAGGTATCAAACCTAAATAAAAACAACCGAATTGAGAACCTCCTCCTTTTTTGAAGTCTGTTAAAAACTAGTGTCTCGCCCTTGCTTCGCATTGGTGCAATCTACTAAAGTGGCGACATGTCAAAACATCGACATTTCAGATTATTGTATACACATACAGATACACCTTCCGGTACAAATTCTCTAAGTCATTGTAAAAACCGCATCACAATCCATTGCGTAGTTTAAAAGAACAACACGGTCACACAGACAGTCACAAAAAGCGACATAATTTTATAATAATGTATAGGTGAACTGTTTTACCGTGGCGTCCGAGTGAGAATCCTTTGACTGTCGTCAACATCTTAAGCTGACCGCTAATAGTCGGGATCCTCTCGCAGGTTTGTAGCAGGTTCTAGAAAATACATAAACATATAATTATTAGTTCTGAAACTAGAAATAGACAGAGAAGGAACGAGCTAAAAGTACTACACTCGCTCACTTAAGGTTAAAAACGTTCGAAGTCCTTTCACAAATATTGCATCACAATGATTTTTATTCTCGTTATGATAAGGTTGATGTTGGGTTGCTGCTTTTAAAAGTAAAATAACTGTGAAAGGATTGTAGTCGCAATCTCATCTCAGGGACCAGCAATGTCAATACTTTGTCAGAAATGTAAGTAATTTCTGACAGATTGAGACTTGCGATTAGAATGCAAACGTTCTTCCACAACCGTTTGTCGCAGGGCTTGTCAAGGTAACAACTTTCTACACAAAGTTCTCTTAGTTTAAAACTCAAAAATATCACGGAGTTATAAATGCAGGAATTCAACTAAATAGATACTAACCGTCTTGATTCTGTGGTCTGTACACTCATGCGCAAGTTTCTTGGCAAGTCGCGTGACTTCGTGCGATTCTGTTACTATTGATTTAGAAGTCGCTAGGACTTCGCGCTGCTTGTCTGAAATTGAAGAAAATATTTTATACTTAAAGCCTGTTTATACTAAGTACTAAACTAAATTAAATGACGGGTGACGGCGATGCAGGATTTTGCGCGACATCAGTATGAAGCGTAATTCGCGTGTGGCGTTGTATTTGCGCCACTTGAGGGTAGGCCGACAGTTTTATTTTCCTGGGCTAATGGGGAAGACACCTGAACTCACACCAACAGTAAAGGTTACTAAAATGAATAAAATCTTACCATTACTCATGAAGTTAGACAGCTTCGCCATGAGCACAGCCATGCGCTTGGCGACCGCGACGATCTCGTTGTCTCGCGAGGACCAGTCGCGGATGGCCACGTGCAGGTTCAACGCCTCGTTCTGTAGGAATCACGCCGATATCACAATATTAGTGAAATAATTAAACTATATCTATACTGATAATAAAGCTGAAGACCATAGATAGCCTTTCTCAAGAATTGGCCTATCAAAATATAGGCCAATTCTTGAGAAAGGCTATCTAACATTACGGTAGGATCCTTAGTAGCTGAGCGAATCATATTTAGATTAACGTACAACCAGAAACTGGCCTGCAAATTGCAAAATAACGTAAGTAAACTTATATTTCGCGGGCTACCCTAGGGCATCCCTCTTAAATATTTAAATTTTTATTTTCTAACATCCGAGAGATAGTCAACACTCACGTAGATGGGTTGATCCGGCCCCGGCTGGTTCTTGAAGATGGAATCGCCGCCTAAAAGTGATTCCACTTCCTCTGTTGCTTGTAGAATCTGTTGACAAATAATGCGTTTTAAAGCAAAAAAAAATTATAACAGACCAATTTTGTCCGAACACTTGGCTTTTGAGACCTGCGACTTGTAATTAGCTGGCTATCTATGATATAATGTAAAAGAAAAGATTTGTTTGTATTTTTGTTTGTTACGCTATCACGCTGAAACGCCTGAACGGATGGTTGAAATTTGGCACATGAGTAGACCATGACCTGGAGAAGGACTTATACTACTTTTCATCTTGGATCGCAGACAAAGTCTCGGGCAACAGCTAGTGACTAATAAATTTACCTTGGCAGTGGTATCCTTCCAGTCGGGCATCCTGCTGGCGCGAGTGTCGGCAGCCGGCGTGGCGGCGGTGAGCTGTTGTTTAGCTTCTATCAAAGCCTTCTGCAGCTCAGGGTCGCTGCGAGCTGTGCTTGAAGACATGCTCACGTGGATCACGCGGTTCGCTAGCCTGGATGCAGATAGAATTTTTTAACCCTGGATGAAGCGCTGGCACAAAAGCGTGAGGATTGGCATAAGAAAAGCCTAAGCACAGCAGTGTGTGAAGCCGGGCCGTGGATAAGGATGATCATGAATAATAATAACGACGGATGGACGGTGTGGAACATGATATGGCTCGAAAGGGGGGACTACCGAGATGGCGACAAATAGAGAAGTATAGAAGAACATGTCGAACATGTCGCGGTGACCCCAAATAAATTGGAATAAGGACAGGAGAATGATGAGTTTTGGACCATCATTTCATCGACGCAGTGCGCAAATGCTCCTTTGCGCACTGCGTCGATGTTTGCAGATCCATATTTGCAGTTTTCAGATCCAAAACCAACGGAACCCTTTCTAAAAATAACTTTTTCTGTAGGTATTAAGATGTATATGATAGTATATCTCACTTGGTGATGGCAGCCGACGTGTGCGCACACTTCATGGGGTCGTTGTGTTTCGTGGACTCTTCGCGCATGCGCTCCATGGTCTCGCCTGAAAAGTATTATCTTTATTAGTCCTAAATTGTGAATTTAATGTTAAATATATATTCGTGCTTACAGTTTTCATGTTATAGCAACGCGCCTTTACTTGTGGTACACATTCACAACGTGTTCATACACTTGTTGTGTATGAACACGTTGTGAATGTGTGTGTTCCTACACACGAATTCACAACGTGTTCATACACTTGTGAGCGAGAGCTCCTGCTCCCGGTACCATCCGAGACAGTGGCGAAGTCGAAAGTGTGTGTGCATGTGTGTGTTATGTGCTGACGCTACTCATGTTACGCACAAAGCGTGGTGATACAAATCTGAAATCGCGGACATCATCATTTTTATTCGTGTACGTTCATACAACTCGACAAAATGTGTGGAACGACTGATTCATTCATTGTGCGCTTCATAGAGTCTGAAAATATTCAAACGATTTCTGCATTTTTCGTTACGACTGCAGTGGATGTTGAATAATGCTTTCGAATAACTTTACCTGCAGTCTGCACGAAGTCCATAGGATCAACAGACTGGTCGCACAGGTCTCGAATCTTGGACAACGACTCTGCATATCTTGTAAGCAGGGCCTTGTAGTTTTCTATCACAGCCTGAATATTAACAAAACATTTAGATTTTTTTTTCAAAATGATTATTTCATAAATTATAATCAGAGCACTAATGAAATCCTCATTCTTACCTTGTTGTCCGGAGATGCGACTCTTTGTTGTGCCGCCTTCACCAACATTGGAGCCAACAGCTCCGCCTGAAAAGATTACAAAGTTATAGTTTTATAACCTTTCCTAACATTTTCAGTTTATCTATTATGAACCTTTTTAGAACGATAAGATATTTTGCATTATTGAGCAATATAATATAATTATCACTGCTTTCATATGGTGCCGAAACGTGGGCACTGACAGTCGGGCGGGTCGACAAATTTGAAGTCACTCAGCGCGCTATGGAGCTGGCTATGCTCGGAGTTTCTTTGAAGGATAAAATCAGAAACGGAGTTATCCTGAAAAGTACTGGGGGTCTACTCCGAAGTAGTATCGGCCGAATGTTCGGCCGTTTCCTGCTACAAAGTTACTATTTGGTTCGGTCGGTCCAGATCATACACTCCTACACTTTTTCAAAAATTGTTTATGGTCCTGACCCAACTGACCCGCTCCGAACTTTTTTCGCATTTTTCAATAATATTCGCACTTTGCACTTTGGAGTAGACCCCCTGGAGTTACCGACATAGCTTGCAGTATAAAAGCAAGCTATAATGGCAGTGGGCTGGCCATGTTTGTCGCAGGATGGATGACCGGTGGAGCAGATGAGTCCTGGAGTGGAGACGGGTATCGGCAAGCGTAGAGTCAGGAGTGAGGAGTCCTGCAGCGACGATGGCGCGACGACCTTAAGAAGGTGGTGCAGTCGCGCAGCGGGACTGTGGGTTGTGGCGCAGCCTGGGAGAGGCTTATGTCCAGCAGTGGACTACGTAGTTCACATGTGGTGTTGTAGATGCCACCTCAGAGGCATACCTTTAAAAGTATTACATGGTGAGGAGCTTACCTGTTCACTACAGCTATTGAGCTGTGTGCTGACTGTAGTTCCCGCGTCCTTATCAGTGTCTGCGATAAGCCTGGCTGTCTTAGTGACGCGGCTTAATTGGGCCAGGAGCTCGGCTATCTTCTTCTCCAGTAGGAACTTGCGTTTTGACTCATCTGGCAAAGTTTTAAAAATACGTAAAAATACGCTAAAATGTTTGGCAAATGTCTATCTATCTGTCCAGCCTTTTTATAAGGATGTGCAGATAGAGATAGGTCAACTTCCATTCTAACCGGATGCAGCTGAATATCAGTATTTTACATGGAGCGACCGCCCATCTGAACTCCACAACCCAGTTACTGGGTAACATGATGCTCCTTGGAAAGACTGATTGTCAGATGCAGCAAGCTTAGCTTAATCATAGATCGACCTGTGCGTCTGTTAACATTTAGCCAAGGGTTTTAGGGGGGGCTCCCTATTTATAACAGAAATAAACAGAACCTACCCTGTTCATAATCGGCCACTAAGTCCAGGTCTGCTAGTGGTGCCTCGGCGTCCATGAAGTCCTGCACGACTCTCGTGACTACTCCTCGCTCGATGCCCTTCTTCAGCTCGCGAACGCGTTCCATCAGCATACTAAGCAGATAAGGAAGTTTAATGATCATAAGTTTCTTGTGGTATAGCAAGCCTAAATTGATGAAAATTTGTTAAAATTCGTAAGAACATGATAACTTTCACTTTTTTTTCCAAACCTTGCTTGATTATACCCATAATGTTCCCACTGCTGGGGCACAGACTCCATGGAGTGGGCCATAATCCACCACGAGAGCCCAGTGCGGGTTGGTAGATGTCACGTCTTCGAATTGTTGGGTCAAGGACATGCCGGTTTCCTCACGAAACACATAGCAATATTCAAAACTATTTCTCTACATACCTGTACTGTTCATGATCATATTTCTTGGTACACTCAGTGAGCAACTGTTCGGTTTCCGTCACCAAGTTCTTCATGTCCTCCTTGTCACTGCCCTGCAGGTCCTCCGCAATCTGAAAGAAAAGTATCACATAAGTACCGAAAACTTTCTAAATTCAGCAGATTTTATGGAGAAGAATGTGGAAGAAATAATGCTTCTTCGCAGAAGATAAATTTATTAGATTCCACAATGGGAACCCTTGGTAACTATCTACAGGATGGCAGGGACATCGACGCGCAAACTGTGAATTCAGAAATGATTCTAGACTAGTGGTAAGTTTTTCGTCGGTTAACAGAAAAAAACAGCTGTTTCCTAGTGCAATACGCGGTCAAAATGTATGGAACAGCAATTTTTTTTTTATAACCTCGAAAAGTTCCAACTTCGGAATCACGTACTGAATCCATGGCAACAGGTCGCGCATTGATGTGTCTGCTACTCTGTATACGGATACTGCCAAGCTCAGGAAATTAAAAGAGTTAGAAAAGTGAGTTTTTTCATCTTATTATTACATTCTTTTTTAACTGAGCGCAGCGAAGCCCAAAAATGGATGGTAGCAGTTTCCCAGAAGCCCTTCCTTCCTAGGAAGCTCCATTACAACAGAAGTTTTGATGATCTGTGTAAAGGGTTATTTGGTAAAACAATGACAACCTCTCAGGACTATATTACTAAGATCATAAGCAACAACTTTTGTTCTATGGCTTTTAATAATTCATTAGATTTTAATTCATCGAACTTTCATACAAAAATGCGCTACTTAGGTAAACAAACTGCCGGGTCTAGTACAAAATTCAGCGGAGGGGAGCGGGGGTTAGATAGAACAACGAAATTTTAATGGTTTGTTTTTGGTAAATGTATTACGTTTTTTAAAAAGTCATAGATCAAGAATTGTTGTTTATGATGTTATTAGTTATCCAGTCCTGCAAGGTTGTTAGGGTTTTACCAATAACCCTGTATTTATAAAATGCCTGATGCTAACTGAAGGTTTAGTTGATCTGTAAAGGAATGAAGAACGGGATATAATGTTCACTTATCCTCCATAGTAAAGGGAGGATCCTCCAACCAGACCGGCGTTGTGTCTGGTGGGCTGCTGCCCGACTAGTGTTTTTTTTTTTATAAATGGGATCTCGCAGGTCAACATAGGAGGCAGCTTAACCCCCGGGGTGGGTTCCCGCATTGTTGAGGCGGGGGGGCTCAGTAGCCGTGGCTTGCAGAACCACGGTGAAGCTAAGGGGAACCCCATGAGGGGCCGCTCGTCAAGGCTTTGCGGTTAAGACGTGCGGACGCGGTGGGGCCGCAGGGGAAGAGGAGTGTCGGTGTGTCGTTGCCGCTCTCCCTATCCTCTGCGGCCGTAGCCCCCCACCTTGGGGGGCATGCGGGGCCCGCCATACCAACTAGGCGGGCATGCGCCGGGAGGGCTGTGGAAGTAAAGGCTATGCCGATTTCCCATAGCCCTGCCATCACGGCGATGTGGGAACACCGCTGAGTTTTAGTGGGTATAGGCCTCCAGCCAAGGCTTGAATCTTAAAAACTAAGCGACTACACGCTAAGGGCATCCGTTTTTGGGTACGGACCTCGGCTGAGGGCAGAAAGGGATAGGTTGGAGCGGATTAATGCAAGGCAGTTAATGTTGTCTTGCTTGTACGAGTATACACGCCAGTCACTGGCAGCAAACTCTGCTTGCACCATGCAAGAGGTTGCGCGACGTCAGTTTTATGCGTAGTTCGCATGTGGCGATGTAGATGCCGCCACAAAGCTTACCTTGTTAGCAACTTCGATAAGGTTGCGTACAGCTTGCTGTCCGTTTGTCTTCACCTCTGCCTTGGACATGGGCTTGTTAAGCCATCTGGACGCAGCATCGAACCTGACACACAAATAATAAATTAATGTTTTTGATTTTCATTAGGTTAATTCGTAATTAATAATATAAAATATAGGCTTGCCCCCTATTAAGTACATGGGACTTAAACATAAGAATGTGGTCCTGGATTCGATTCCGAGGTCAGGCAAAGTATTGTCGGGTTTTTCATCAGGAATTGTGCCCGGTTGGAGATCCGAAATTATCATTTATTTAAAACATTGATTGATACTCACTGTTTCTGCACATAGCTCTTCTTTTCTTCCTGTAAAAAGGTTCATGAATTAGATCATACTTAACTTATAAAAATATTAACTTTTTAACAAACCAGTGAGTGCACTGGACTGTTCACTAACTTTTTATGAAGTAGTATAAAATAATAGATTATACCTCTGAATCGTCCGTCGAACCTTCAATCAGTTTGACGCGCTGGCCACTGGTCCTGCAAATACGATATTATTGTAACTTTACACGAGTTTGTTTGTTTGAACGCGCTAATCTCTGGAACTATCAGTCGGATATGGTTTCTTTTTTTAAATTTAACATCAAACTACGGCCCTTAGGAGCCGAGAAAAAAGCGCTAAGCGAAAACGTCGTAAAAGTGCGGGCGGGTGATGAGATACGATGCGGTGGGACCGGGGACATACTTTATTTTAAAATAAGAAGTTTCACGCGGACGTAGTCGCGGGCAGAAGCTAGTGATTAAATAAAATCTTCTTCTTTTTTTCGTTATCCTACATTGTGTCCCACTGCTGGGCAAAGGCCTCCCCTTTTTCCTTCCAAACCTCCCTGTCTTGTGCGATCTCTGGCCATGTTGGTCCTGCGAACGTTACCAGATCGTCACACCACCTTCGCCGTGGTCTACCTCGAGAGCGATGTCCTCCCTCAGACATCCAGTGACGACGATCTTTGCCCATCTCTCGGGGTGCATTCGCGAGACATGTCCAGCCCACTCCCACTTCAGCCTGGCTGTTTTTTCTCCAACATCCGCTACTTGAGTTATGGAGCCTAGCGTGGTGTTTCGAACTTGATATGTACGCTTAACACCTATTATGCTGCGATTCATTGCCCGTTGGCAAATCTTGAGTTTGGACTTCTGTTGTTCAGTGAGTGATCAACTTTGTGCACCGTAGGTTAGGACGGGTAGGATGCACATGTCGATGAGTTATATTTTTAGTGATATAGGAAGACTACCTTTCTTGTGTTCTTTAAGGGTCCAGTAGGTCTTCCAAGCGTTTTGGAAGAAATCTTTTTTTACTTGTTTTATTTATATTAGCTTCCGATACCCATCTCTTCTACTTAGCGTGTTGATGGCAGAAATAACACGAAAAGTATATTGAAAGTAGAAAGAAAGAAAAAAGAAAGAAAAAAAAAAGAAAGAAAGAAAAAAGAAAGAAAGAAAGAAAAGAAAAAGAAAGTAAATAGAAGAAAGTATATAGTTTTTTTTTATTTGTTTAACCCAAAATTCAGCAACGCGAATAACGTTCGCTAACGCAGCCTTAAGCCTTAATGACTGCGTCAGCGAACGGTATTCCTGCTCAAGTGAAGACCTTAACGATTAAGGTCTTCACTTGTGCAGGTGACAGGGCACGGAATACCCATAAAGTCGGTGAATTTTCTTCAGCAAATTTAAAAGGTCGTGTATTTCTTACTTGACATTCTTGAGCAGGTTCTCAAACGCATCGAGTACGTCCTTCCGCTTGTTGAACATCACCCACTTCATCACTTCCGGCTCTTCCGGGGCTGACTTCACCTGCTTAATTAACTCCTCTGTGTTTGTGAGAAGAGCTCTGTGAATAAATAGAAATAGTTTTTTATTATCATTATTGTTTTGGCCGATATATACATATATAGTGACCTTATTGGTGCCTTAAGAAAGCTCAGGTGCGTAGTACTCGCAACCGGCGCGCGTGTATGACCAGATGAACGTAAACGAGGCAAAATAAGTGTGTAAGGATCGTAGCAGGAGGCGTTCTGTAGTTTCTGCCTACCCCCACGGGAAGTATTATGGATATGTTTGGTTGAATTTTGATAACAAACACCGATTTTTTTTTTGATAACCTAAGAAAAAATTTCGCGTTCTGTATCATGTGTTGAATTCATGGTTACAGTTTGCACGTCGATGACCTTGCCACCCTGTATACCAAAATGCGTTACTAAAATGAGAGTCCATTTACCCAATATGAGGCACGGAACCACAAAATTTGAGTAATAATAGTTTCTTGAGTACTCACAGAGAACTTTTCACGACCTCGTCGACTTGCTGCTGGGTCTCGGCAGAGACTTCACCTGCAGTTGGAACGAGGTCAGGGTGCTCTACCAAGCTGGAGGCATCGTTGACATCGTCCATCAAATCCATAACCTTTGATATAATTGCCTCCTAAGAAAAAAAATTTAGCTAATTAATTTAATTTTAAAGAAGTTCATCACTGATAAAGGCGCGTTTCTATTATGCAAATCACTTGCATACAAGTTGCAAGTTGCATGCAATTTGTATAGTGGAAACCACAACTTGCAAACAAGTTGCAACTTTTGGTCTATCTAAAAAATCACTTGCACACAAGTGTGACGTTATACTTGCATGCAAGACTTTCCTAATGGAATCGCGGCTTGAGCCTTTCACTAGGTTCATCGCCCGAATTCGCTGAAAATAGCTACAACAAAGCGAAAATTATAAATAAATGATGAAAATAATTTGAATGTAATTTTTTCATCGATTTGTTTTATACTCTTTAGTTTTGTAGGATTACAGTTCTTTCGCTATCACATGGAGGTCTAATCCCTTAGCACGAAACCCGTAGTTTCGGCCGAAGTTACTGATGATTCCAAGTCCGTATCGCCTAATACGGACATAAGATTAGTTTGGGGCCCGACCTAAGAATGAATGACAATACGATTTGACAGTTGCCCCTATACTGCCTATGGTTTTACCCGTAAAAGTTCCTGGAAGGACTGTCCCAGGACAGTATAGACGAAACAAAAAAAAAGTTATTTTGACATACCTTATCATTAGGGTTGCCTGCAACAGCTTTGAATAGAGCTCCACTGGAGCTATTGATCTCTTTCCTGCACTGTTTCAGCATGTCCTTGAGCTCTCCATCCTTGGTTTTCTTGATGGCATCTTCTATGCCCTGCAGGAGATCTTGCACCTGGACCTTCAGGGTTGCGGTCTCTTCTTGCACCTGAAATACAGTCAAATGAATGCATGTATCAACGATCTATCAGTCTTCTTGGATAACTTACGATTCTGATGCCGAAAACATGGTTTTTAGAATCGTTTTAGATCCGTTTATCAGATTGTATGTTCCGGATTGCTTCAAAAACGGCTGACCAGATTTCGATAAAATGTGGCACACAAGTAGTCTATAACCTGGATTAACACTTAGGGTATTTTTAATCCCGGTGGTGAATTCTCGTGAGATATTTTCCGACATCCACGCGGGTGAACCTGCGGGCAAAAGCTAGTTTATTTATTTATTTATTTTTTTTTACAAACTGCACAGTTACCTGTTCTTCATAGTTGGCCATGACGATGGACACACAAGTCTCCTCGACCGCACCGACAGCTTTGTGCAGTTTGGCCACGTCCACTATACCCTCCTTGCCTATGGATACATCTTTCTCTGATACTGATATCTGTGGATTAAATATAAAATAATCAGGACTTGTTTTTTTGTTAATAGGTGGCAAACAAGCAGCTGTGATGAGAATGCTAAGAGGGACGTGGTGTTACGCGAATGGATGGAATAAGAAATGAGTACATAAGAGGAAGTCTGAAAGTGGCACTGGTAACTGAAAAGATGTGTGGATTCAGTTGTCATGGGCATGTGATAGGGAGGCATGAGGGGTTAGGGTCGCAGCATAATGCTGAGCGATAGCCGTTTAACGTGGATGTGATGCATGTTTCCCCCAACCCTTTCTTATTATTTTTTTTTGTGTTTTATGTTCTTTTTTTGCGTCATGTTTACCGCAATTAAACGTATTTTCTTTCTTTCTTTCTAAAATGTCGTGAGGAAAGTTTTGAATATGACTGTCGACGGTTATAAGAGTGGGAGAAGACCAAAGAAACGATAGATGGGCTGTGTAAATGATGATATGGTTAGACAGGGGGTGACTACCGAGATGACGACCAATAGAGAAGCATGGAAGAAAAAAATATGTTGCGTCGACCCCAAATAAATTGGGATAAGGACAGGAGAATGATAAGGTGGCAGACAAGCAGGCGGCCGATGGTAAAGCTACGGTTTCTTAGAAGAGCGGTGGCCGCTACTATAGGCCGCAGTGACGGCTGACATGACAATGATAGTAGCGGCAAAGATTTAAATCGTAAGATTCGCTCAACCGCGACAAAAGACATTCGCATTTCGTTTTGACACCTCTGACACACAATGCATGGTGACTTGATTGTCATGGAAACGCTATTTAATAATAATTATGTGAGTACACTTTTCTCAGTATGGACAATGTTTTTTGTGCTTTTGTCCAGCAGTGGGAGACGACATAAATACGCTAACAAAAAAAAAAAAAAAAGAATGTTGGTCATTGCTGCATGAAGTACTAGAGAATCATCGAGGTATATAACTAACCAGATAAGCAGCTTGAGCGGCACACTCAGTACTGTTGCTGACTGCGGAGGCCACGAAGTTCAAACTCTTGAGGAACTCTTCGCGGGACATGGCCTGGTCACTGTTTAGTTTTTCTGTAATAACAATAATATAGAATTTAATGAAAAACTTCTAGTTGGCGAAAGCATGAATGCATGAATCCAGCTCATGAAGGGGCACGAAGCAATATGTTTCTTGCCCGATCTTACATCCTGCTTTGTAGTATACATTGCTAAGATTTAATAGCAGATTTTTTTATCAGCGTGTTGATCAGGCAAGACGTAAGGATGGGAGAGAAAAGAGAATGACCGAAAGTCGTACCAAAAAGTGTCATGCATCAAGATCAAAATATTATAGTAATTATTTTCATCATTTTTTACGACATTACGCGTCGGGGATTTGATTTTTGAACAGGGAATTTAATTTAAAGTAAAAAAGTGTTGATATTGTTTTATTCCCTTTAACATTCTGTTTCAAATGATATTATTAATATAACCTTGAATTTTGAAAGTGTCATGATCACGTCTTACAAAAAAAGTTTTTTTTATTTTTTATTATAAACATATAGAGAAAAAAAGAACATATGAGTTAATGATAAGTGTAGTCTATAAAAATAAAAGTTTGACTTTGATGCAGCATGGTACGGGATTCCATACATCCATGTGCATTGTCCTTTAATTTTAAACAGTGTTAATTTTTGAATTCGACAGAAATGAATACGTCTATCAAACGATATAAGATACCAAACTGTATTTATAGATTTTGATAAATACGACATAGAACAACACAACTTCACTTCTGTTTTCTCCGCAGGGTTAGGCAGAGGTGTAACTGTACAGGGCGGCAGGACATCGACGCGCACACTGTACCTAACCATGAATTCAGCACATGATTCTAGACGCCCTAGCGTAGAAATTTTTCATCCGTTATCAAAACAAAATCAGCTGTGTAATACCTACGCCGTCACAGTGTACGGAACAACATTTTTTTTTTTTTAATGACCGCCAAAAATTCCCACACATGGTTTCAGAATCATGTGCTGGATCCGTGGTAGCAGGTTGCGGGTCGATGTCTCTGCCACCCTGTATAGTACACCCACTTTTCACCAGTTATGTATAAGTGATGTTAAGTTTTTGAGAAAATGTGTTATGCAAATGCAATTGATACACATTCTGTGTAGCTAAACATGTGGATATTGTATTTAAATAAGACTTTAGCATTATTCTACCATGTTAATGGCAATTATAGACTTATCTATTATTTGGGGTTAACCAATGTTCCGAATTGAGAGTACTTACGCAGCACATCCCTCTGCGACTGCAGCGTGTCCACACAGTGCACGTAGGGCAGCGCGCCGCCCGGCTGCGCCTGCGCCTGCAGCAAGCTGCGCTGCAGGTGTAAGGAGCGCTGCACTTCGCCGCACTCTTGGTTGACGCGATCTGCAGGGCTTACACTGCGGACCTGTGGGTGGGAAGTACGGTGAGTTATGTTGTTGTAGAAGACTAATGGTAGGTATGTATTTTATCAGTGGAAACTTGTAAATGGCCTTCATGTGCATATTATTTAGGAACACTGTTTATATTAGCTATAAGTTTCCCGATAGAATAAAATAAAATACAAAATGTGAATACGACCCTTTCCTACTTTGTTTATTGGTTAAAAAAATAGTGATAAACTCAAACACAAAAAAAGAAAGTTAAGTTTAAGTGCCTGTAATGTTACGGTTTACCAAGTTGGGGAACTTTGCCCTCGAAGGCCATAACCCATACTATACCCTGTCCATTAGATTAACCGTTTTTTGACAGCTGTCTTAGAACGTACAGGTCGTTGTCAGACCTTCTGACTACCCGTCAGAAGGTCTGACAACCAATCTTACCAAGGGGTACCGTACTATCCAGCAACAGGGTTGTGGAGGTCAGATAGGCAGTCGCCTCATGTAAAATACTGGTATTCAGCTTCATCCGGTTAGACTGGAAGCCAACCCCAACAGAGTTGGGAAGAGGCTGGGCAGTTGATTGGGGTAAGTAAAATACGAACCAATTTATTGATGGAGTCGTTGAGGTGACGGCACGCATCCAAAAGCTTTCTTCTCGCGTCGTGGTGGTTAGGATCCTGAAACCATACAGTCTTTAGTTTTTTCTCTTTCTAAAGAAGACGAAGAAAACAATTCTTCCTATTAGATATTCTGTACTATTAGCCAAACATTTATCACACTAATATTATAAAGGCGAAAGTTTGTTAGTGTGTGATTGTATGTTTGTTACTTCTTCACACTCAAACGGCTGGACCAATTTTGATGAAATTCGGTATGAACGTAGCTGACACCCTGGATTAATACAAAGAATACTTTTTATCCCGATATTCCACGGGATCGAAACGTATGCGGGTGAAACCGCGGTGTGCAGCTAGTATATACATATATTTAAAACGGTTATGCTATAAATTTAGAATTGTGCATAATTATAATCAGCATGTAACGTTCCCACTGCTGGGACACAGGCCTCCTCTTTTATTTATTTATTTTAGGATCTCCAACAAGAGATATACACTAAACATTACTTAAAGTTAATGGACGACAAAGTATTTAGTAGGTGTACAGGAGACCACAGCATGGAGCATAGGGTTCTTTTCGAGAGGGAGTGGGCTGTAATACACCACGCGGTCCAGTGCGGGTTGGTAGATGTCACATGTCTGAGAATTTTTGGTTCTAGAACATGCCGGTTTCTTCACGATGTTTTCCTGTATCGTTTTGAGAGCAGTAGTGATGAAATAATTTACACAAAGTAAAGCGCCTGTCTGGGTTCGAACCTACGACCTACAACTCCTGGCTCGCAGCCGTTACCACTCGGCCACCACTGCTGCCCATCAAATAGCTTGTTCGACTGTATTTTAATAAATTATATATCATGTTTTTAAGCAATTTTGTTTTTTTGGTCTTACCTGGCAGACGAGTTCTGAAGTCTTCAGCAAGCTGTAGGTAGCGAGACACATCTCGTGGGAAGCCTCCTCAATCTTCTTGCATTGAACCGGTCTCTGAAAACGACCAAATACAATAAATTTACGAATGGGGCAACCGAGAAGAATGGGGGAAGTGGAGAAGCATGGGATAGATAGAGAAAAAGGATAGGTAAAAGGGAAGGGTAGTTGTATAGACTACTAGAAGTAAAGTTGTTAGTAAAGTCTGTTCCAAAAGTTTTTGATAAAAGTGTAAACAAAACCTCTTCAGGTTAAATTCTTACGCAATCACTGACTTATGGGGATTAGTAAACATTCATCTTTATTTAGAAGGTTTCAACTTTATATCTTAATACTTTTTCCAACAGTTACCTATTGTTTGAATAACGTTATTAAATTGTAGTTGCAAAATTATCGACGAAAGTTAACATCAACAGCTGTCAAATGAAAAACGTCTTTAAGGCAATTTAAAATTAGTATTTCGGGTTTAATTATTTAAACAATCGAATCAAAGCACTAAATTTGTAAGTGGTACTACAAATTGGCATGCACAGATACGTTGCCTGATCCACTTTGTTTATATTTTCGGCACATACTTTTGGAAAAGACTATCAGTTTATTAAATAAAGAAAGAAAATACGTATATTTGCGGTAAACATGACGCAGAAGAACACAAACACAAAAAATTATGAGTTCGGCCGCTTCACGCTCAGCACCACCGTGCTGCTCTTACCTTGTGATCCTCGAGCGCGCGCGCCGTGTGTGCGAGCTGCGCGGCCGTGTGCGCGGCGGCGTGCAGGCTGCGCGCGAGGGACTCCGGCCGCTTCACGCTCAGCACCACCGTGCTGCTCTTACCTTGTGATCCTCGAGCGCGCGCGCCGTGTGTGCGAGCTGCGCGGCCGTGTGCGCGGCGGCGTGCAGGCTGCGCGCGAGGGACTCCGGCCGCTTCACGC
Organism: Apamea crenata; assembly: GCA_949629185.1. Lineage (NCBI taxonomy): Eukaryota > Metazoa > Arthropoda > Insecta > Lepidoptera > Noctuidae > Apamea > Apamea crenata. The sequence goes on from OX451377.1 coordinate 1,084,101, forward strand.
TCAGCACCACCGTGCTGCTCTTACCTTGTGATCCTCGAGCGCGCGCGCCGTGTGTGCGAGCTGCGCGGCCGTGTGCGCGGCGGCGTGCAGGCTGCGCGCGAGGGACTCCGGCCGCTTCACGCTCAGCACCACCGTGCTGCTCTTACCTTGTGATCCTCGAGCGCGCGCGCCGTGTGTGCGAGCTGCGCGGCCGTGTGCGCGGCGGCGTGCAGGCTGCGCGCGAGGGACTCCGGCCGCTTCACGCTCAGCACCACCGTGCTGCTCTTACCTTGTGATCCTCGAGCGCGCGCGCCGTGTGTGCGAGCTGCGCGGCCGTGTGCGCGGCGGCGTGCAGGCTGCGCGCGAGGGACTCCGGCCGCTTCACGCTCAGCACCACCGTGCTGCTCTTACCTTGTGATCCTCGAGCGCGCGCGCCGTGTGTGCGAGCTGCGCGGCCGTGTGCGCGGCGGCGTGCAGGCTGCGCGCGAGGGACTCCGGCCGCTTCACGCTCAGCACCACCGTGCTGCTCTTACCTTGTGATCCTCGAGCGCGCGCGCCGTGTGTGCGAGCTGCGCGGCCGTGTGCGCGGCGGCGTGCAGGCTGCGCGCGAGGGACTCCGGCCGCTTCACGCTCAGCACCACCGTGCTGCTCTTACCTTGTGATCCTCGAGCGCGCGCGCCGTGTGTGCGAGCTGCGCGGCCGTGTGCGCGGCGGCGTGCAGGCTGCGCGCGAGGGACTCCGGCCGCTTCACGCTCAGCACCACCGTGCTGCTCTTACCTTGTGATCCTCGAGCGCGCGCGCCGTGTGTGCGAGCTGCGCGGCCGTGTGCGCGGCGGCGTGCAGGCTGCGCGCGAGGGACTCCGGCCGCTTCACGCTCAGCACCACCGTGCTGCTCTTACCTTGTGATCCTCGAGCGCGCGCGCCGTGTGTGCGAGCTGCGCGGCCGTGTGCGCGGCGGCGTGCAGGCTGCGCGCGAGGGACTCCGGCCGCTTCACGCTCAGCACCACCGTGCTGCTCTTACCTTGTGATCCTCGAGCGCGCGCGCCGTGTGTGCGAGCTGCGCGGCCGTGTGCGCGGCGGCGTGCAGGCTGCGCGCGAGGGACTCCGGCCGCTTCACGCTCAGCACCACCGTGCTGCTCTTACCTTGTGATCCTCGAGCGCGCGCGCCGTGTGTGCGAGCTGCGCGGCCGTGTGCGCGGCGGCGTGCAGGCTGCGCGCGAGGGACTCCGGCCGCTTCACGCTCAGCACCACCGTGCTGCTCTTACCTTGTGATCCTCGAGCGCGCGCGCCGTGTGTGCGAGCTGCGCGGCCGTGTGCGCGGCGGCGTGCAGGCTGCGCGCGAGGGACTCCGGCCGCTTCACGCTCAGCACCACCGTGCTGCTCTTACCTTGTGATCCTCGAGCGCGCGCGCCGTGTGTGCGAGCTGCGCGGCCGTGTGCGCGGCGGCGTGCAGGCTGCGCGCGAGGGACTCCGGCCGCTTCACGCTCAGCACCACCGTGCTGCTCTTACCTTGTGATCCTCGAGCGCGCGCGCCGTGTGTGCGAGCTGCGCGGCCGTGTGCGCGGCGGCGTGCAGGCTGCGCGCGAGGGACTCCGGCCGCTTCACGCTCAGCACCACCGTGCTGCTCTTACCTTGTGATCCTCGAGCGCGCGCGCCGTGTGTGCGAGCTGCGCGGCCGTGTGCGCGGCGGCGTGCAGGCTGCGCGCGAGGGACTCCGGCCGCTTCACGCTCAGCACCACCGTGCTGCTCTTACCTTGTGATCCTCGAGCGCGCGCGCCGTGTGTGCGAGCTGCGCGGCCGTGTGCGCGGCGGCGTGCAGGCTGCGCGCGAGGGACTCCGGCCGCTTCACGCTCAGCACCACCGTGCTGCTCTTACCTTGTGATCCTCGAGCGCGCGCGCCGTGTGTGCGAGCTGCGCGGCCGTGTGCGCGGCGGCGTGCAGGCTGCGCGCGAGGGACTCCGGCCGCTTCACGCTCAGCACCACCGTGCTGCTCTTACCTTGTGATCCTCGAGCGCGCGCGCCGTGTGTGCGAGCTGCGCGGCCGTGTGCGCGGCGGCGTGCAGGCTGCGCGCGAGGGACTCCGGCCGCTTCACGCTCAGCACCACCGTGCTGCTCTTACCTTGTGATCCTCGAGCGCGCGCGCCGTGTGTGCGAGCTGCGCGGCCGTGTGCGCGGCGGCGTGCAGGCTGCGCGCGAGGGACTCCGGCCGCTTCACGCTCAGCACCACCGTGCTGCTCTTACCTTGTGATCCTCGAGCGCGCGCGCCGTTTGTGCGAGCTGCGCGGCCGTGTGCGCGGCGGCGTGCAGGCTGCGCGCGAGGGACTCCGGCCGCTTCACGCTCAGCACCACCGTGCTGCTCTTACCTTGTGATCCTCGAGCGCGCGCGCCGTGTGTGCGAGCTGCGCGGCCGTGTGCGCGGCGGCGTGCAGGCTGCGCGCGAGGGACTCCGGCCGCTTCACGCTCAGCACCACCGTGCTGCTCTTACCTTGTGATCCTCGAGCGCGCGCGCCGTGTGTGCGAGCTGCGCGGCCGTGTGCGCGGCGGCGTGCAGGCTGCGCGCGAGGGACTCCGGCCGCTTCACGCTCAGCACCACCGTGCTGCTCTTACCTTGTGATCCTCGAGCGCGCGCGCCGTGTGTGCGAGCTGCGCGGCCGTGTGCGCGGCGGCGTGCAGGCTGCGCGCGAGGGACTCCGGCCGCTTCACGCTCAGCACCACCGTGCTGCTCTTACCTTGTGATCCTCGAGCGCGCGCGCCGTGTGTGCGAGCTGCGCGGCCGTGTGCGCGGCGGCGTGCAGGCTGCGCGCGAGGGACTCCGGCCGCTTCACGCTCAGCACCACCGTGCTGCTCTTACCTTGTGATCCTCGAGCGCGCGCGCCGTGTGTGCGAGCTGCGCGGCCGTGTGCGCGGCGGCGTGCAGGCTGCGCGCGAGGGACTCCGGCCGCTTCACGCTCAGCACCACCGTGCTGCTCTTACCTTGTGATCCTCGAGCGCGCGCGCCGTGTGTGCGAGCTGCGCGGCCGTGTGCGCGGCGGCGTGCAGGCTGCGCGCGAGGGACTCCGGCCGCTTCACGCTCAGCACCACCGTGCTGCTCTTACCTTGTGATCCTCGAGCGCGCGCGCCGTGTGTGCGAGCTGCGCGGCCGTGTGCGCGGCGGCGTGCAGGCTGCGCGCGAGGGACTCCGGCCGCTTCACGCTCAGCACCACCGTGCTGCTCTTACCTTGTGATCCTCGAGCGCGCGCGCCGTGTGTGCGAGCTGCGCGGCCGTGTGCGCGGCGGCGTGCAGGCTGCGCGCGAGGGACTCCGGCCGCTTCACGCTCAGCACCACCGTGCTGCTCTTACCTTGTGATCCTCGAGCGCGCGCGCCGTGTGTGCGAGCTGCGCGGCCGTGTGCGCGGCGGCGTGCAGGCTGCGCGCGAGGGACTCCGGCCGCTTCACGCTCAGCACCACCGTGCTGCTCTTACCTTGTGATCCTCGAGCGCGCGCGCCGTGTGTGCGAGCTGCGCGGCCGTGTGCGCGGCGGCGTGCAGGCTGCGCGCGAGGGACTCCGGCCGCTTCACGCTCAGCACCACCGTGCTGCTCTTACCTTGTGATCCTCGAGCGCGCGCGCCGTGTGTGCGAGCTGCGCGGCCGTGTGCGCGGCGGCGTGCAGGCTGCGCGCGAGGGACTCCGGCCGCTTCACGCTCAGCACCACCGTGCTGCTCTTACCTTGTGATCCTCGAGCGCGCGCGCCGTGTGTGCGAGCTGCGCGGCCGTGTGCGCGGCGGCGTGCAGGCTGCGCGCGAGGGACTCCGGCCGCTTCACGCTCAGCACCACCGTGCTGCTCTTACCTTGTGATCCTCGAGCGCGCGCGCCGTGTGTGCGAGCTGCGCGGCCGTGTGCGCGGCGGCGTGCAGGCTGCGCGCGAGGGACTCCGGCCGCTTCACGCTCAGCACCACCGTGCTGCTCTTACCTTGTGATCCTCGAGCGCGCGCGCCGTGTGTGCGAGCTGCGCGGCCGTGTGCGCGGCGGCGTGCAGGCTGCGCGCGAGGGACTCCGGCCGCTTCACGCTCAGCACCACCGTGCTGCTCTTACCTTGTGATCCTCGAGCGCGCGCGCCGTGTGTGCGAGCTGCGCGGCCGTGTGCGCGGCGGCGTGCAGGCTGCGCGCGAGGGACTCCGGCCGCTTCACGCTCAGCACCACCGTGCTGCTCATGGACGACAGCTTCGTGGACAGCTGGTGCAACTTTTCTTCTAGTTGCCTGTCATTGAAAGGAAAAATGCACTCAATGAGTACCCTAGTCATATCAATTAAAATAATTATAGGCTTCTACTCCGTTCACCTGTTGTACCCTGTTTGTTTTCTTATTTGTTTTGATAGATGATCTTTTTTTTTACTGTAACGCCGATTATTTGTGTCTACTGCAGGTAATAACTTAGTTTGCACTATCGATAAATACACGATTTTTTTCATGAATTTCGATTTGGTAAATGATAATTTTTATTGATTATTATGTAACCGTTACAACTGCAACTCATATTTCGAGTTGGCGCAAGTTTTTAATGTCACCCTGTGTTATATCTACTTACTTGGGAGTTCCCTCGACGTGTTGTTTCTTACACAGTAATAACTTGTCAATATCCTCTGCGTTGAACACTGGAGTGTTTATCTTCCGCGAAGAATCCGTGTATTCCGAGTCGTTCAGTTCCTGAAAAGTAACCTTTTTTTTAAAAAAAAAGTTCTCGAGCAATATGTATATTATCCCTAGCAATCCAACTTTGCGTTTAAAAAAAAACTACGTTTGAAACAGTTTCTTTTTTTTGCATACAAAATAAAAAGTCATCCTGACTGTCATCCGTAGATTATTATATTATTTTTAGTCAGAAGCCTAAAGCCCGGAATACACTACAAAACTATGCCAGTAACTTGAATGCCGTGTGCTATAACAACTTCTGATTGGTGATGGCATGCCAGCTACTTGCATACTTTTGCGCAAGCTACAGCGGTGTATTCCGGGCTTTAAGGTCTGACAACCAGTTTTGCCAAGGAATATCGTATTGGTCAATAACTGGGCGTGGGAGGTCAGATAGGCAGTTGTCACTTCATGTAAAATTTTGATATTCAGCTGCATCTGGTATGACAGGAAGCCAACCCCAACAAAATTGGGAAAAGGCTAGGCAGATTGACATGCTTTAAATATACAAGTAATTTATCAATTCAGGACCTCTTCATGAGTAAAGGCTCCTCATTTTTCTATCTGATGCCTTGGAAATCCAGTAATTTCCGGTTTTTTTTATCGCTTGATGGGCCAGCTCTTGACCTCGATCACGCCTGATGGGAAGCGATGAATGAGGTCTACGATGGAACGAGCATGCTTAGAAGATGCCTGTTCACTCTTGCTTCGTTTCACATTGAAGACAGGTTAAATGTGGAAGGGAACACAGACGCTGGCAGAGTTCCACAGTTGTTTTATTAATTTCGTCGATCCACATATTCCACATGGATATTATATAACTCACTAGGTAAATTATTTATTCCGTAAATAGAATATCGGAATCACTTTTACCCATCATAATAAACAGCAAAAAAACGAGATGGAGTCGATATTTCTTAATTTCTCTTGAGAAGAAATGGCAAAACAAACTCAGAGATCTATAATTTTTTTTAATGATAGGTGATGACATGATTTTATTTCTTTAAGTAGGTTTGTACAGACGCCAGCACATCAAGCTACCTGAAACTGTAAAATTTTCCCAATCAACTTTGAACCTCATGCTTTAGCGATAAAGTTGAAAATCTATTAAAGAAATTTGACAGATTGTAGTAGCTTGATGTGCTGGCGTCTGCACAAAAACGTTTACACGCTATCATATTTTTAAAACTAGATGGGGTCGGCGTTTCCTATCTGACTACTCTGAAAAGAAAGGCCGAAAAAAACTCCGAGGTTATAGTCTCTTTTAAATTCCACACATAATCTTGGTCAGACCGTCTGAACACCACGTAGATTGATGTCTGAAATGGTCTTTTGAGGAAGGAACCACACAGATTGAGTGGACCTGTCCAGTTAGTTGTTCTTTGTCGTAAATACTGACCTTCAATAAAATGTGCGCTTGTATATCCATGTCCGCATGAAGCTCGCGTGGGTACTGTGACGTCACACTCTCTGCTGTCAAGAGACCATGCGTCGTTTCCGCTATGTTCTTTAGGTGGTCCATGACACTGTAACGGGGATTGTAATTTTTTTAAGGAATATTTGTTTTGCTTGATTATAGCTTTCTTGTATTTGTTGCCATAATGGCGTGGCTAGCTGACATGTAATCAGCCTATAATGTTCCCACTGCTGGGACACAGACCTCCTCTCTGTGAAAGGGAGTGGGCAGTAATCCACCACGCGGGCCCAGTGTGGGTTGGTAGATGTCACATGTCTTAGAATTTTTGGTTCTAGGACATGCCGGTTTCCTCACGGTGTTTTCCTTCACCATTTTGAGAGCAGTGGTGATGAAATAATTTACACAAAGCAAAGCGCCTCTCGTCTGGGTTCGAACCTACGACCTACAACAAGTAAGTCGCAGCCGATACCACTGGGCTACCACTGCTCATAATAGCAAACAACAATTTAATTTAATGTTCTGTGTCTCGTATTTTTAATAACTTTGCAACCTACTATTGTATAGATTCAAATTTCTGTAACTGAACAGACAGCTGTGCTGCTGGGGAGCTTGTTGCGCCACTTCTTCTTCCCAGCGAAAGCACTAGAAAGTGGTGAAGGGCGGGCGTGGCAGGGGACGGTCTTATGTCATTTTGACTTTAGAAAAGTGCTGATTCTCAACTTATTTATTTATTTGCTAACATGTAAAACACTGGTAGCACTTCATTTGAATAAATGAATCTTGATTTTGAAATAAAATTCTGTTCTCTGGCCTATTTTTCAGGCCAGATTTATTTTATTTTATTACTAACTGCGCCCCGCGGTTTCACCCGCATAAGTTTCGATTCCGTGGGAATATCGGGATAAAAAGTATCCTATCAAATCAGTTTAGTAGTTTTTGCGTAAAAGAGCAACAAACATCCATCCAAACTGTCACATATATAATATGAAGTAGAATTTAGCCGCGTTCCGTGGCGTGATTACCGGCTGGGACCCTTGGAAGCCGAGCTAAAAGAAAAAAAGCCTGAAAGACCGCTTAGCGAAAATGAAGTAATAGTGAGAGCAGACGGGGTGGATCGAGGGAGCACGAAATTTCACACGGACGAAATTGCGGGTAGAAACCAGCGATGGTTATATGTATGTTTAGGTTATTATTTATCTATGGGCCATGTTGCCTGAAATGGTTTATTGTTGTTATTTATTTTTTTACTCACCGGCTTTCCACTTGAGGCTCCTGTACAGCATTAGAGTCCTGCGCACACATCTGTAGCACCGGATGGCGTCGCGGCGCGGCGACGGCGGCCACGGCGTAGTACGCGACGGCCCGGCCCAGCGGCGCGGGCTCGCCCAGCGCAGCGCACGCGCGCGCGCGCAGCAGGCCCGCCCGGGCGCGCCGCGCGCACGCGCCCGAGCCCAGCGGGTGCGAGTATGTCTGCGGAGGACATGCTGATCATATACTAAGGCTAATGAAATTAGCTAGCGAAACCACAGACGTGATGGATATCGAAGTCCATATGGGTCCTATATATTGGTATCGGCTTTCAGTCTAACCGGATGCAGCTGAATATCAGTGTTTTACATGGACCGACTGCCTATCTGACCTCCAAAATCCAGTTACTGGATAGTACGATACCCCTTTTTTTTTTTTTTTTTTTTTTTTTTTTTTTTTTTTTTTTTTTTTTTTTTTTTTTAACGATACCCCTTGGTTGGTAATAGGTAATACGGGCTGATGTCCGCAACTCCACGACAATGCGCGTATTTTGCGTACAGTACCTACCCCTTGGTAGCTATGAGACCAAAGTAATACCTAAGAATACAGGGGTGTACACACGATTCAATTTCACCCCATTTACTAGTACATTAGTTTTCACCTGCTTGACATTAGGTGTCAGAAATCGAATACATTTAGTTTTAGTCTTTTTAGTGTTGTTCTCGTTTAAAAATAAATGATTAACACTTAACTAATGCACTATTTTAGCAATAGTGATCTGCAAATACCAGAATTTCATGACTGTTCTTTATAAGGCAAGGTAGGTCATTAATATATTATACGAAAAATAAAAAAGGGCCAAGAATTGAGCCCTGCAGAACTCCCATAGTGACAATAGAACCCGGGGATAGCTTAACATTAACGTCCACTCTTTGGAACCTATTATCAGAATAAGAAGATCCAAGGCAGTATTTCTAAAACCAAAGTGATGCAATTTCCTGACCAATGTCTCGTGAGAAACACAATCGAAAGCTTTAGACAATTCACAAAAATATGTGCAAGTTCAACCCCAGCGTCGGTGTTCGACCGGCCCCTTACGGTAAGACTGGTTGTCAGACTTTCGGGCATCTGACGACCGGCAACGACTGTCAAGATTCACGAATGTCAGCCGGGGCCAACGCTTAACGTACTTTCCGAGGCACGGACGGTAAGGACCAGGCTTGGCACCCCAATTGCGTAACACACAATCAATCGGAATCTGAATCATTTTGAAGCAAATTGCTAATCCACTGCTTCATAAGTTCGAAAAATTTGTCTGCTCAACACGTAAATAACGCAATGAATGTTGTTGAACTGTCAAAATGAAACCGATTCCGATTGATCGTGTGTTACGCAATTATGGTGCAGGTCGACGGCGCGTTTTGTTCTACGCGCGCCTCAAAGAGATGTCAGCACTAAGTGATGGTCCGCTAGGGCCGATGCCTGCCAAGGTCGCGGATTGTTCGAAAGAGTTACCGTGGCCGCCGCCACAGGCAACTGAAGGAACACGAGTGGGTTTTACTCAGTAAAAGCGTGACGCATCTCGCTCTGCCCAGATCGGGAGAAGTTATTTGTTGATTTCTCACTTATAAAAAATAAAATAAAAAGGGTCTTGTTATGTAAAGCGTAGCGTGCAGCAAGCGTAGCTTATGTTAACACATTACCTTCCTCTCTTTCTGGCTCTTCCTAGCGACTTCCTTAGCAAGCGGAGGCAAGACGGTCTTCTGGACGTGGTCGAGGTTCTTCAGCGCCTCGTCGAAGGCAAGGCTCTTCGTCGCCATTATGTGACTGTGTACCGCGAACCTATGGTAAGAATATTTTATTAAAAAACAGTAAAGGTTATTTAAAAAAAAAACATACAAAAGTACAATACCTCATCTGCCTAGCCTTTTCCCAAATTTGTTGGGGTCGGCTACCAGTGTAACCGGATGCAGCTGAATACCTGTATTTTACATGGAGCATGACCTCCACAACCCAGTTACTGGGTAATATGATAACCCTTGGTAAGACTGGTTGTCAGACTTTTGGTTTTCCGACTACCCGTAACGACTGCCAAAGATCCACGAATGACAGCCGGGACCAACAGCTTAACGTGGTTTCCGAGGCACAGAGGGGTCTCGATATGTAAAGATGGTCACCCATCCATAGGCCAATCGGATCGAATCGGCCTCGGATCACACATCGTTGATACTTAAAATAATAATTCGTTCAGTCATCATTTCAACCGAAAGACGACCACTGCTGCCGATGTCTTCTGTAAAAATCTCACAGTGACAACTTAGGTGAGGTGAGCGTGAAGCGAGTGACCCGAAGCAAGGGATTGACACTATTGAAAAGCTAACTTCACCGTTTTCACGGTGATATTTTTACAGAATACATCGGCTGGACATAGGCCTCAAGCACCGCCACTTCGACTGGTTCTGAGCTTCTCGCATTCAGCGGGTTCCTTCGGCCTTCACAAGGTCATCGGTTCACCTTGTGGGACCTTCCACCGCTACGTGTTCCGGTCGCGGGCGCCACTCTAGAACCTTTCGGCCCCATCGGCAATCTGTTCTGCGAGCAATCTGCCCTGCCCACTGCCACTTTAGTTTGGCAATTATTCGTACTATGTTGGCTACCTTGGTTCTCCTACGGATCTATGGATTCATTCGTTTAGTAGTAAATCATTGTCTTACCTCAGCAAGTGACAGCTTTCAGTGAGAGGCAAGGCTTTCGCTCGGAGCGCTTGCTTCGCTTTCTGGTCATGGATGCCCTGTATCGCGGCGTTGATCTCCTTCACCATAACATCACATTCCTGCAAACATAATCAGTTAAAGTTGTTTCCAATCTTCTGTTAATTAGTTTTTAAAACAGTAGAAACATGATTTCCATGAGATTCATCCGGGATTCATTCGGTCTCTAACTCCGGCAGCGCAAATACAGGCCCATCCGAAAGTAGTTGATCCGTCAACACGTCAAGGGTAAACTTAGTTCGTGAACATGACGTCATGAGAGGGCGTCGTGGTAACAACGAAGTGATGAAGACAGTTACAGTTTGACAAGTGACAAAGTGCCAAAAGTGATCAACGTTTTCTTAAGGTAAAAGATTATGAAGTTAAATTGTCCGTATATTCGAATCACAACTGCCATTCTTTGACAGTTAGGTTATTCCCCAAAGAATCCACCCTGAGGTGAATACGCAGAAACGCATGTCGGAAAATCCACCCTAGGTCTAGTTGGATAAACGGTATTTATAGGCTTAGGGTGGTGTTTCCGACATTTTTTGGGGTGGGTAAACGGATAACCGTGACAATTGGATGAAATGGTTATAGCACGGAAAATTAACAAAGGATGTCAATTTGCTAAACAATTAATTTTCCCGACTGTACAAAGGACTTTGTAGTAAGGTTACCTGTCCAAACACGTCGATGTCCATGATGTCATCGACAGTGTTCATCACCGTGACTCCGTCGCCGAAGTTATCAGGCGGGTTCAACAACCTCGACGCGTCCTCGCTAATCTTACTGGACAGCATCTTGATGTCCTGTGGAAAAGAACAAGTTCATCATCATCTGCCTAGCCTTTTACCAACTATGCTGAGGTCGGTAAATTAAGTTAATACAGACCATCTCAGACACTAATCTGCATGGTCCTCATATTATGATCAGGGGGACTACGAAGGCCACTTTAAGCAATACCTCTAAAAGCTATTCATTTCCTGAATTCCCAGCAGATCATTAGCAATTCCTCTAATTTTTGTTAAATGGTTACACATAATAGTTTAAATCACCTACAATTAATTTCATATCAATGTTAACAATCATATATTTGGTGTAAACATTGGTGGAACATTTTACGAATTTCTATACAAAACTGTCAAACAGGTAAATTGCGTGATATGAATTGCGCACAGATCATATTAAGAATTGTCAGTTTGTGACCAATTTATGATTTTTAATATGATTCATATTGTTATCCTGTTATGATTCTGCCAAAGTGGCCTTTTAGGCCCGCAGACCACTACATCTAGCAATACCATCCGCCCGTGGCTTCACCCGCGTGGTCAATAAAAAAAGTTTTTTTGTTATAAGTACCGTATATACTTTCACATGCATTTATGTAGTGTAAAGCTGTTTGACGTTTTGATATTGCAAACAGACACGTATATTTTATTTATTTGTATAGATACGTCGCAGTCAACTGGTTAAATTAGCCGTTTAGTCAACCGCCTGGCCATTGGAAGTAGTGCTCGCCGCGCTTCGCTCTCTCGGCTCGCACGCGGTTGATCACAGTTCTAACCTAACCCTTTCGGTCGGGGTGCCCTGGCATAGTTACTGCGACTAATTCGGCTCGCGCGATATTGGTTACAGTTACAGCCTAAACTATAATATATTGAATTTCATTTCATTCAGGCCGTTAGTAGAACGGCCGCCGTTTAGTTAAAAGGCTAGGCGGTTAACTAAACGGCTAATTAAACCAGTTGGCTGCGACAGATATACCTACAACGTATAGATTAAAGCTAAAACTGTAACTTACACCAGTAGTTCTCTTGCCAGCGGGTCCTTCGTTCTTCTTCGCAGCCGACTGAAGCTCACCAGCTTCCTTCACCAGGTCTTGAAGGAAGTCCTAAAGTAATAAAAGGAGATGTTTAAACACTTGATTCTTTGAACTTAAAGAAACATAAATACCAATAATTACTTATTTCAAAATTCTAGAAAAAAATTCTAATCTAAGGCACAATTACGGACTCTGTAGGGCACAGTAAACAGCCATAATATAGGTACACCTCTGCCTAACCCTTCGAGGATTACAGGCGTGGTGGTATGTTATATATAGCCTGGAAACAAATAGACCTAGAAACATAGATAACACACCCTGAAGTCCACAATGTTGTTCTGTTCCTGGCCAGCTCTTGAAGGTCTGGTCTGCAGCAGTTCCATCTGCAGGTCCTGGGTAGCGACCTCCAGTTCTTCTCGCTTGTTTTTGTCCTGTAGTATGTAAAGACATTTAGAAAACTTGATTGTTCCCTAATCACTTGTGCATTGAATACAGAGGAAAAGTACGACAGTAGTTAAGTAGTACGCAGTAGTTGTCTCTTTCTAGAATTGAGTTCCATTTTGAGTTCATCTTATTTATTTCTTTCTTTCTTTAATTAAAACGGCTTAAACCCAAATTAAAGACACAGTTTGTATATACACATAAAAGATAAAATCATCAAGTAAAAAGTTAACAACACTTTCATAAATCCCTCTCACAGTACTTCTGACATGCCGATAAAATCATCGTCCATTCGTCGGCAAACAGATCGTTTTTTGGATTAGACTCCAGGAGATCATTAGGTGATGTGCGACATGGAGGCACAACAAACAGCCGGTGCTTTCTATCGTATGTGTGTTACGCTATTACCCTGCGGATCTTGATGCCGGGAACTTCCGAAAGCTCTTTGTATAAAGCAAGCTACTTGGTACTCACATGAGGAGCTCGCTGGTACCTAGCGTTGGCCAGGTCAAGAGCACGCACAGCGTCCTCCAGCCTGTTACTGTAGTTGATGTATTCCTGCCTTTGTTCCGCCGGCATTTCACCGTACTCCGCCATGCTCTGCAATGATGCATATTATTTGTTTTTGCCTTTAAACAGAAGGCCAATTCCCAGTCAAAGTCGCAATTTCATCTCAGCGACAATCAATGTAAAAACTGGTCAAAAATGTAGGGATTTTAGAGGTATTTTTGAAAGATTGAGATTGACACCAGACTGTACAAATGCAGTCTTGTTTCAGAATTTGACATAGAGCACAAATACATTTGTTATTAGTTACAAAATTTATTAAAAGAAATTAAAAGCATATTAGTCACATGAGCAAATTTTTATTCAAATAAAAACCAACCTTAGCCGTCTCAATGATCTGCACCGTCATTTTCCTCAACGGAGAATCCAGGTTCACGACCTGTTCAATCGTCTTCGTCTTTCCAAGTTTTCCTGCCTTGACATCCTTCCTCAACCTTTCCACAAGGTCTTCAAGATGACCAGCTTCCTGGGTCAGTTTGTGGACGGAGGGCTGCTGGGAAGAAGCCAGAGGGGCCCAGGTGTTGGAGAACTTGGTGAGAGATGAGGATAAGTTATCTGCTGAGGATACGAGTGTATCCTGGCAAGTAGCGTGGTGAATGGTTGGGGCGATGAGCTGTGGAGAGATTAATGTATTTTAGTAGTCGATTGAAGATGTAGGTTTTCAACAGGCGAGGTTAAGAGCAGGCCTTTATTAATATTTATTTACGTAAGTACTCGTAAAAAAACACTACAAAATATACGATGGGCGGCCTTATCGCTTTCTGCGATCTCTTCCAGGCAACTTTGGTTTGAAAAGACTTTGTGCAGTTTCTTTCTCTGTCCCAAATGCTTGTGGTGGATTACCACCGGCATCTTCGAGTCGTTTGTTCATTAGCACGCTATGTACACCATACCTTGGCAGTATACACCAGCTTCCCAGCTGCATCTACACAGCTGGTGCCAGCAGTACAGATTTGTTCCACACAAGTGTCGGGCGGCGCGCCGGGGCCGGGCTGGGCGACGCTGGCGGCCACGTTGGTCGCCTCCAGCGCCAGCCTGGACGCCGTGTCGCCGATGGCCTTCGCTCGGGATATCACCTGGTTAAAAGAAAGCCGCTTAATGAAGTGTCAAAATTAACAGTTTCAGTGTGCAAAAGGTAGCGCTGTACGTCGGTACAGGTACAGGTACTATACGTGACTTTACTTACAGATGTTCTATGTCACGAAGTCCGTTTGGCTATGAATGTTGTCAAGCGTGCACATGCACATTGTTTTTGTGTGCGTAACCTCGACAGCGCTCAGTGTCGATCGGCACACACAAGCGCGCTTGTGTGTGCCGGACTTCGTGAAATAGAATATCTGTAACCTGAGTCAATTTTTTTTTTAGCTAAATGCGTTATTGTCATGTAGTCCTTTAGTTATTAAGATTACTAGCTTCACCCCGCGGTTTCACCCGCATAAGTTTCGATCCCGTGGGAATATCGGGATAAAAAGTATCCGATATGTTAATCCTGGTTATAAACCATTATGTGTGCCAAATTTCATTCAAATCCGTTCAGTAGTTTTTGCGTGAAAGAGTATTAAACATCCATCCATACATACAAAGTTTCACGTTTATAATATTAGTAGGAAGTAGGATCTCCAGCATAAGTTTAATGTATGTGCACATCACATACATTCCTTGCTGTGCTTTTTAAAAATAATTAAATGAGTACGAAGCAAAACGAAATAGAAAATGTCAGGCGTAGCTCTGTCTACTTTTCTCTTCCACTGGTATAACAGGCAACAAAAACGTTGCAAATTTATATTAATCTTTTTTGCAAGTGTCAAACATAGGTCAGTTAGAAAATTAGATGCATATCACACATACCTGTGCCTCCAAAGCCGGGTCAACCTTACAGCTGACCACTCTAAGCAGTTTGACAGACTGGTCACCAAACGATATGGCTGCATTGTTCAGTTTCTGTGGAACAACAAAACACTTTATAAAACCCGCTTTCCAAAACCATTCTTCTAAATTATCGAAGTAAACTTAACTTTAAGGACGAATTTCACCAATGAACTACCTAAGTAAGGCTCGCCATTTTGAAAAAAAAACACAAAATGGCGAACCATAGTTATGCCACGGACCTTCAAAGCCCGTTACCGAGCGACCTTTGCAGGCATATACAGGATAGCAGGGCCATCGACACGCAAACTGTAACTTTGAATTTAGCACATGATTTTAGACCCCTAGCGAAGAAATTTATAGTCGGTTATCAAAGAAATCTGCTGTTTTATAGAAAAGTGCAATACCAACTTGACCAAAATGTATGGAACAGCTATATTTTTCTGAACCAGTTCAGAATCATGTAATGAAACCATAGTCAGGTGGCACGTCGATGCGAACTACGCATCGCACTGACGTCACGCTAAATAATGCATCGTGCAAGCAAAGTTTACCGCACAACTAGCGTATATACAACGTCCCGACATCACTCGTCAGTTAGTAGGTAGTAGCCTGGTCGGAGGATCCCCCCCCCCCTTTATTATGGAGGATGAGTGAACTCTACAGCCAGTTCCTCATACCTTTATAAGTTGGTATTATTATTATGTCACTTACATTCACATCCTCCTTGCTCTTGGCCGCGTCACAGATGCTCTTGGTGGCTTGGCAGAGACCTGTCATGTCGTCTACGAACGGCTTGCGAGTGTGCTCGGGCAAAGAGCTGTAGATAGCACTGCCATCTATGATGGTAAAATTAAAATTAGAAAATATTCTTCGTTTTTGTAGCACTCTTGTCAGAGCGGTCGTGGTCCTCGTCTAGTTTCTTGTATAGGAGCTGATGTAACTTGCCTGACGATTATTCACCATCTACTCTGATTTTTGGTATTTTTATTGCGCTCATACAATAAATTGCCCACTGCGGATATAATATGGTCAATCCATTTCATGGGTAGAGATTATAGTACAGTTCAGTTTAGTTACACCAATAACTCTCAAGTAAAAAAAAAAAAGTGGAAATACATTTTTTATGGCATGTTTTTATTTCTCATTTTTGTATTATTTTGTTTCCTGATAAAGTAGAGTTTGAATATCAGTTTTAAGTCAATTTTGTAGATAATATAAAGCATGCTGTGGCTTCCTGTAATTGAAGAAGTGCACCAGACTAAAACTTCAGACTATCAGAATCAACCAATTAGATAAATAAGCAAGCAGTTAACTACAACTCCAAATTACATAACATTACGACATATTCCCCGAAAGGATAGGCATAAGTGTAACTACAAATAGTAATCTTCAAAGACAATAGTGTCTTTGAAGATTACTATTTTCAAAGACTCCATCCGCACCGCATGTCAAAGGACATGCAATATTTTGTTTACTTACCATTTACAACGCTCTTGACAGATTCTGTGAGAGAAATAGTAGGTTTCATCGCAGCTTTGTAGTCCAGTTTATCTGCATCTGAAACAAGGAGATGAGCAATGTTTTCCATGTATTACTTTCACTCAGATTGCGTCCGAGGCGTGGATAAAACTCAAACAATAAAGCTAAAATTACATGACACAATTAGTAATATGAAATGACAGAATTGATAGGGCGACTTTTTCGTTGGTGACAGTTCCATGGTTCACGCGGAGGAGCGACTGACGGCCCCGCCAGGCTGGTGGCCGCACACTTGTACGAAAAAAGATTTTTTCGTACAAGTGTGCGGCCACAAGGCTTAAGCCAAAATTATATTACAAAATTAATTTTGTAATATAATTTTGGCTTAAGCCGGGGCTTACATTATGAAACTAGTGTCGTGAAACTTAGTTTGCTAGTTCATTCGTTCTTAAGCAAATGTCACGTGATCATCCGGCAAATATAATTATGGACATTTGACATCTGGATGTTAAAAGTTCGTGTAGTGCACAAGCGACCATAGGGGCTGCGCCGACTGGTGACACAGCACGGCAGGGCATCCTTCGGCATCACATGTAAGCGCTTACTGACGGCTACGATGCCGCGGTATCCTTCGGCAAGCCGTGATGTTGCTTTTCAGTTTTATTTTATTGTTATTCTTTTCTTCGCATGTTTTGAGACATAGAGGGCTGGATAGTACCAGGAGGGGGGGGGGGATTTGGGGTGGAGCTGAAGTGACCTCTGCGCTTCCACCCACACGATGCCGTGCAGTTTTGGGCCAGCAAGATCTGAAATACAGTCATGGCAGAAACACGAAGAAGAAGAATCCGTCACATAAAAACCCCTTGCCGTGCCGTGCCGTGCCGCCACAACAAAAGGCTCCTTACACAAATACATTAAGTTATAAGGTAACTAATACTTACAATTGGCAGCAACCAACGCGGCCACCTGTACTCCGGCCCTGGCGAGGCTGTCTTCCATACGCTGTTCCCTCCGTGCTACCTCTACGGCAGGGAGAGGTTTACCGGCTGTGGTAGTCTTTTCGTTGTGTAACTACAATTTTAACATTAATTTTATACTCTTATAGACAGAGGAATAAACTTAAGGAAATAATATTGACTGGATAAATAGTTTTTATTCAGCAGTCATTTTTCAATGTATCAAAAAGGTGACATAACAGTCCGCTCTAAAACTCCCATGGAAAAAACAGGGGACTTACCACCAGCTCTTATGGCTGGGCAGAAGTTGAACTGCACTGTTTTTTTGTACTTATGTCATAGTACAAAAAAGCAGTGCAGTTCAACTTCTTCCCAGCTATAAGAGCTAGTGGTAGGCCCCCAGGCAGGAAACTAGGGCATGGCTTTCCTGTGGGAAAAACCAGACCAGAACATGATATGGCTGGAACGGCAGTGAGTATGAGATTACTACTACGAGATGACGACTAATAGAGAAGTATGGGAGAGAGAGACATGTTGCGCCGAGCATAAATAAATTGGGATAGCATAATCAGCCTATAATGTTCCCCTGCTGGGACACAGGCTTCCTCTCTGTGAGAGGGAGTGGGCGGTAATCCACCACGCGAGCCCAGTGCGGGTTGGTAGATGTCACATGTCTTCGAATTTTTGGTTCTAGAACATTTCCTCACGATGTTTTCCTTTACCGTTTTGAGAGCAAAACGCGAGAGCGTTTCGTTATGAAATTATTTACGCAAAGTAAAGCGCCTGGTTGGGTTCGAACCCAGACCTACAACTCGTCAGTCGGGGCCGGTCGTGGTGGCCGTTGGGCCACCACGACTCCTCCTGGTTGGGAGGGCAGGAGAATGATGGTGATGAAATTTTCCTGAACTTATCTAGAGTTGGTTAACCGGCTCATAAAAGTTTTGGGCAGAAAAAAAATTATTATTTCAGCTTAGTGTTACTACATATATAATATTAATATTTCTAGGCTTGCTGCCTACCACTTTGAGTCCATCTTGTGCAGTCTTCAGCCCCTTCTCTGCGCTGTTGATCATCTCGCTGAACTGCTTGTACGCTCTCTTCTCCTCTTCATAAGCAGCCAGCGCCTTATCGGCGTCGACACCCACTATTTTAAGTTTGTCTGTAAAAATAAAACTCAAAGAATGCATTACAGTTTTTTATAAATTGGGACATCAAGGGGAAATCTGATATATATCGGCGATACGGCATATAGGAGATACGGCGAAACTTATTATATATCTTAGAAACAATTAGATAATTAAGAACAATTTTGCTTTTTTTTTTTGTCAAGTGCGAGTTGTCGATAAAAAGCGGTCAAGTGCGAGTCGGACTCGCATACAAAGGGTTCCGTACCGGCGTACAATATTTAACACCAAATATTTCTTTAACACATTTCTTGTATAGGGGTTCCCATACAATAAACTTGTCCTTTAATTTTTAACTTTATTTTATTATTTGTTGTTACAGCGGCCATAGTGGTACACACTCTCTGAAATTTTCAAGTGTCTACCTATTACGGTTCAAAAGTTATAACCCTGTGACAGACGGACGGACGGCAGCGGAGCCTTAGTAAGAGGGTTAGGGAGGGGCACCTTTTGGGTACAGAACCATAAAAATTACAAATTTTATTTTACTGATCTCCTCCCTTTGTTCTATGGATTATTTCATTGAATTGGAAGAATAAAATCTGGACCGCATTCTGTTTTTTCATCCAATAACATAAAACATGTCGTTTCCCTTACCCTGGCTCTCCTCACGTCGGAGTGTATCCAGGAAGCCTTGCGTAGACTCTGTATGTACGGAGGACCTTACTGCTTGAGCAACAGTATGCTTCGGATCGCGCACCGGTGTGGGTGGAGGAGCCTTCCGTACTGGTACTGACGGCTTCGAACCTAACACAGAAACATAGGTCTTAAAGAGGTATTTCGCTAAGGTGACCCGCGAAATTCAATTTTCTTACATTTTTTGCAATTTCATGCATTTGTAAGTTGAGTGACCATTTGTAACAAAAGGTCTTTATAAGTTTTTGGTTGCAATGGAATTTGAACTTTGTTAAGTATGACATTCAGATTGTTGTTCCTTAACTTGACAATTATCGTAAATTCTTAATTAAAATATAGTGTTACCTTGCGACCCCTCAGGACTCACGATGTACACCAGCTTGCCTGATGCGTTGGCAAGCTTAGCGGAAGCCTCGTTCAGTTTCTACAACAAAAAGGTTATTACAGCACCCGTGTTTTAATATAGGACCCGTGTTTTAAAAACCCGCTGGTGGCGTTGCCATTTCCAGACGAGTTGTAAATAAATAACGATACCTTCGGTTGCCCCGCACTGTCACAGATGGCGCGACTGGCGTCACACAGCTCTTGGAGATGTTTCAACATGGCGGCCTGTCCCGCCGCGTCCTTCGTGCCGCACAGACTGTGCGAGTCTGGAACATACATATAGGTTTAAATAGAATATTCTATACAGGGTGGCAGGGACATCAACGCACAAACTGTAACCATGAATTCAACACATGATTCTAGACCCCTAGCGAAGAAATGTTTCGCGGGTTACCAAAAAAAAAAAAACCGGCCAAGTGCGAGTCGGCCTCGCGCACCGAGGGTTCCGTACAATTTAAAATTATTAAAAATATTTTTATTATAATGATGTAACCAAAAATTTACGGTTTTCGCAATTTTTCCTTCATCTGTGCTATAAGACGTTGCTTCGTACCTTTCAAGATTCTGAGTTCACGGGAAGTACCCTGTAGGTTTTGATTCCCTTGCGAGTGTCGAAAATTTGCGGCATAAACGGCTGTATCTTTTGATTGCGTTAGCTAAGAATTTGATTTTTTCACAGCTCCAAGGGTCTACTAACTACTCAAGTATTTGATATAAATTCCAGCAGAAGACCCTTTTTCTCAGGAACGCGTGGAGGTATCCTCCACGCGTTCCTCACAGACAGAGGGACGGACAACAAAGTGATCCTATAAGGGTTCCATTTTTTCCTTTCGAGGTACGGAACCCTAAAAAACAGATGTTTCATAGAAAAGTTAATTTCAGTATCAATGGTCTGGATTCAGGTCATCAATAGTCATTTATTAGAACTAGGCTGAAACTCAGCTCTTTTTGAACAATTTAAAGTTACATGAGATGGCAGCCTTTCACCACTTCCTAGTGCTTTAGGCCTTTAGCTAGGAAGAAGAAATGGCGCAACAAGTAGGGCATGGTCTGATCAGAAGCAGCGCACTTCCACTTGGTGTTGGATGGGTCGCCCCCTTCATTAAATTGTTTTTGCAGGGACCTACTTGGACTACTAGGCCGACGAGATAGAGAACATAACGTAAATAAATATAAGCCAACCTTGTACTACTTGCGGTATCAGCTCAGTGATGGTTATCACAGCCCGCTCTGCCGCCGGGTAGTCAGGGTTCTTGCCATCTACAAAGCATTTCATATTAAATATGTGGAAATAAATCAATTCACAAGTAATATTTTACAGTCTGTTCCAAATCTATCTGATGAAGATAAAGATAATTTATTTGTCCAAAATATGAGTATCACACATGATATGCAAGATTTTACATTAAATTAAATCACGGCTTTGTACATCCATCGTCTTTTTAATTAAACTATGAAAATACTTAAACCTAAAGACTTACTTGAGAAAGGATTTTAAAGGTCATTTACCTTGAGTGGCAGCGGCGAGTGCAGCTACTGCCGCGTTGAGCTGCGCTAGCGCACGCGACAGTTTGTGTTGCAGCGGCGCTCCGTCACCTTGATTCGGCTTCTGACTTACCACCGGCTGACAAAGAAGATGGGAAATAAGAAGAAAGAAAAAAATGCTTATTTGCGACAGTAGTATTTATTATTTGCTAACGTTAAATGAGAAATGATTTATTTTCTGTAAGTAGGTTCGTAAACACTTTTACACGTCAATCATATTTTTTTTAAAACTAGATGAGGTCTGCGTTTCCTATGTGACTACTCTGAGAAAAAAGGCCGAAACATACTCGGAGGTCAGACTCTTTTTAAGTCCTGACATAATCTTGGTCAGATCATTTGAAGACCATATGTAGACTGGTGTCTGAAATGGTGTTTTGAGGAAAGAACCACATAGATTGAGAGGGTCTATCCAGTCAGTGCACACATTGGTCAAAAATCGTGCAGCTCAACTCAGAACTTGAGGAGCTCAACGATTCGACGAACAATACCAAAAAAAGGGCATTTGGGTAGGCCGCGTAAATGACTCAAACTGATTTAAACTAACTAAAGCGCGATATATACTGATGATTAAAACTAACTAAGAAGGGAAAAATAGGACCCACATAGTCCTCACATTCACAAAAATAAAAAATAAACCTTTTTTTACGTTACCTTCTTCATCTGCTGTTCAGCGGTATCCAGATGTTTCTTAGCTCCAGACACGCTGCTGACGAACTTGAGGCGTTGTTTCTCTTGCTGTGGCGATAATACCACATCTGTACCTAAACGAAAATATTTACATGTCAATTCTAGGTTGTTCTATGTTAGAGGGATGGTTTCCGCACTTTCCACTTCCGCACAGTCCTTCAGGTGCACATTGTGCGTGGGCCATGGCGGCTGGCGGTAGTTATTCCAACCAGCCCACCTCTCTGCAGAAGTTGATTTATATTTAATTTAATTTAGATGTCAGTCGAATGTTACGAATTATTAGGGATGTAAAGATGTTGCTTGCTAATTGTGCTGTAAATGGAGCACATATTTTTTTAATCGCTTTCACGCTGTATTCTAACTAATATTATAAATGAGAAAGCTAGTTTGTTTGTTATGCTTTCACTCTTAAACAGTTGAACGAATTTGGATGAAATTTGGCACACAGATAGACCATAGCCTGGGTAAGATCATAGGCTGCTTTTCATCCTGGATGCAGATGAAGTCGCGCGCAATAGCTAGTACGATATATTTTTATATGCGGATACATTTTATCACACAGGGTGATATACGAACATTCTAAATTATCTACTTTTAAATTAATTTACTGACAGAAACGCACAACCTACATAAACTGCTAGAAGTTCGTTTGAATAAAGTTTTAGTTTGTTGAATAGGGATGAAAGTTTGTATGGAAGCTCGTCATTTTTGTCGATGAGAAATCCCATCGAGTACACGGCTTGTTGTTAATAACTCACCATGTTGAGCTGTCTTGCAGACCTTTACGAGCTTGTCGAGACTGTCTTCAAGCTGTGCCTGTGAGCTCAACACTGGCTGCTTCATCTCAGGATGCTGCGCAAGGTGCGGTGCACATGATGACGTCAGCCCTGATGCTGTACTGCGCAGCTTCTCAGCAGTAGAAATAACTTGAGTAGCGCAGCCTGGCTCTGATATGCTCGAAGCCGAGATCTATTTCAGATAAAAACAAATTGAATATTGTCCGAAAATCTTATTGATTGTAGTTATATCTATTGTCAGCAATGAAAAATATTCACGACACATATTTATTCATCTCCGAGGGGCTTGTGGCTAAGTAATAACAGTCGCACGGGGCGATCGATCAGGTTAAGCTACACTTGCCGCGGTTGGTCCATGGATAGGTGACCATCTTTACATACTAAGACTTCTCTGTGGCTCGGAACGCACGTTAAGCTGTTGGTCCCGGCTGCTATTCGTGGATCATCGACAATCGTTACGAGTCATCAGAAGCCCGAAAGTCTGACAACCAGTCTTACCAAGGGGTATCATATTACCCAGTAATTGCGTTGTGGTGGTCAGATAGGTAGTCACTCCATATAAAATACGGGTATTCAGCTGCATCCGGTCAGACTAGAAGCTGACCTCAACATAGTTGGGAAAGGCTAGGCAGATGATGCTATATCCATCTTCCCGGCAAACGAGTCACTCACGGTGTCGATGTCAGAAGAGTATCGAGCATCATAAAAACCTTCACTCGGCGCGAGCCAGCTCGTGAGTGTGTGTGCCGCCGGTAGGCCAGCCTGCGCGGGCAGCTGCCAGACTCACCTGTGCGACGGCGAGCAGCGCGTGCGCGGCGGCGGCTGCGCGCGCGCCGTCCAGCTGGGCGGCCGCCGTGCTGTCGGGCACCAGCTGCGTGAGGCGCTGTACTTGGGACAGCAGCTCGGAGGCCTTGCTGCATGATGCCGCTGATAGATCTATCACCTGGACGTAATGTTCTTGATCAGTTTCATGTATACATACGGCAACGGCTTGATTTTTTTTTAACATATCTAGTTTGGCTGTAGACCGGAAGAAAGTAATTGAGATCCTAGCATAGCGTCGCTTAAGTTAACACCACGTAAGTCAAAAATAACAACTTTACAGGAGAGTAAAAAAAATGCATAATTTTACCTACAGAAGATACTATGACAATACGATTTTATAATTTGTGTACTACAAATTGGATCTATTAAATATGTAACTTTATTTTTTAGTATATTATAGTATCTATTAGATCTATGTAAAATTATGCCATTTTGTCACTCTCCTGTAAAGTTGATATTTTTGACTTACGTGGTGTTATAACATAAGCAGCGATAAAGCGAATAGTTATAAGTAGGATAAAAGATAGGCCGAGTAAATATAGTTCTGAAACTAATGATATATTTACGTATCTGACACTACTACAAACTTACTAAAGGCTCTTCAAAAATGTTCAATGAATAACATAAAACTTTTGATTTACCTTTAGTAAGTTTGTTCAGAAATAAATGCAGTTCACTACACTTCCTAGTGCTTTAGCTAGGAACTAAAAGCGGTGCAAGAAACTCCCCAGTAGCACAGCTGTCTGTTCAGTTTAATGCAGGTCGCGGGAATTACTAGATGCGGACAACGCAAGACTGGTCGTTACGTACTCTAGCTTCGACGTCCTTCAGCTGTAATGTAATGATGATAGTGTTCAGAAACCAAAACATGACCATTTAAGATGAACTAACCTGTTTCTCCTGCGCACTATGAGTCTTAGGTCCAGCTAGGTCCATCACCTTGCCAGATGCGGCTGAGAACTTGGCTGCAGCTTCACTCAGACCCTGTAACACAATATTATTACCTTAGCTATCATCTCGAGTGTTCGGCATTAAGGACAGGCATCGAAATATCCGATTTAGGTCTGAGCTTAAACGTATTCATTACAATAATATCACATTGTTATTCTGTTACCTAAAAACAAGGTGTATAAAGTGCATAATAAATGTATAATTATACATTCATAGATAATTATCACCCAACCTTCCACTAGTTCAATGCTTACTCAAGGATGCATACCTGGAACGGCACTTAAATAGTAGATCAATTTAGCAATATGTGGATAACGTTGTGAGTAGGTAGTGTATTTATTACCCCTATTATTAAGTTCTAACCTATGTTTACTTATTATTACACCACTGTTTGTTGTCCCTAAAGAAATAAAGAAATCCTTCCTTATCCTACGGGCACGTCTTCCCTACCATTACAGCGCCCCCCGGTCTACTCCTTGGTATGCAATGGTCGCTGTAGCACCATGAACATCAGGTTACAGGGGCTAGCCCTGTGAATCTGGCCTCATGTGAATCTTGTGGTTTATTCGATTAATCGAGTCTGGTCAAATAACGTTGGGGTTGGTGCATTTCATTTCAAATAGCTTTGTGACTACCGAGATGACGACTAGTATTGAAGTATGGAAGAAAAATACATATTACGCCGACCCCGAATAAATTGGGACAACACAACAGAATGATGACTTAATCGATGTAAGAAAAAATCGCGAGTAACGATAAAATCTAAATTGAATGGAATGAAAAAAATAAATAGACATGTCTTATTTTTTGTGTAACAAAAAAACTTTATATTTCTGTGGGACCAACAAACGTTAAAATATTTTGTTATAGTGTTCTCTGACCATTTTAAGCCAAAAATATATTTTGGATATCCTTAAGAAACTGATTCATTCTCTGTTAGGTTACTTTGTGATATCTGTTCTCTACTTGAACTCACCTGCGGTTGTCCAACGCTCTCACAAATCTCTCGACTAGCTTCACACAACGCTTTCAAGTCCTGTGACATGGCGGCCGCGCCGGGTCCGGTCTTGGTAGCAGAGAGCGCACGAGAATCTGTACCGAAAATACTGGTTGTACTGATAGTAATATGATACAAAAAAAGAACGAAGAAAATTAGATTCTTTTTCGCAAAATTGACGTCCAAAAATTCAGCATTAGATTCTAGACCCCGTAGCGTACCCTGTAGCATACGTCGGTTATCAAAAAAAAAATCTGATGTTTCATAGAAAAGAGCAATATCTACGCGGTCAAAATATATGGAACTATTTTTTTTTATAACCGACGAAAAATCGAGATTCAATGCTGAATGCATGGTTACAGTCTACGCACTGGTTAAAAAAGTATGCAGCATTGAAAATTTGCGCCTAATTTTGCAAGCTCAGCTTTAGTTTTTGTTTCAAAACATAATCAGACTTTTCTAGAACCGTCTGCACCAACAGTTACTTTTAATAATATTTTTTGCGAGTACAAAACATCAAAAACCTTTGTTATTCTTAAGCCTAAATGAATGGCACAATCGTAAATGGCTTTCTTACCGTGTATAACTTCTCGTAGAAGTTTAGGAATAGATTCTACGGCTTGGTGCGCTGATGCGTAGTCAGGATGCTCGCGATCTGATGGAAACAAACAAGAATACGTATACATATTCGAATTGATGATGATTTTGATAAAAAAGCATAATCAGGCTATAATGTCCCCACTACTAGGACACCTGCGATAGGATAGTAGATAAAGAGATGACAATAAAAAAAAAAAAACAAAAAAAAAATCTGACAAATAAGTTTTAATTTACTGGGTTTTGTTGCCATGTGGTTAAGCATTTACGTGGTTGACTATACTTAACCTGCTACAGTTTTTTTAAGGATATTGAGGTACAATTCGATAGTGGGTCTGTGGCGGCATCTTCATCGCCACATGCGAACTATGCATCACACTGACGTCACGTAAAGGGTTTACCGTGCGACCAGCATATACACAACGTCCCGACACCAATCATCGGGCAGTAGCCCACCAGACATGTACGGCACCCGTCTGATCGGAGGATCCTCCCTTTTCTATGGAGGATGAGTGAACTGTACACCCTGTTTCTCATACCTCTATAGGTCTAAAGATAAGATCAGATTGAAGTAGAGAATCATCAGATTGTATTTAAACGAAGTTTCCTTTATTAATTTTGATGGTACATGTAGTACCATCAAAATTAATAAAGGAAACTTTAATCACAAGTGACACTAACCTGCAGTGGCAGCGGCGAGTGCAGCGACTGCCGCGTTGAGCTGCGCCAGGCGGTCTGATAGTTTGCGCTGTAAGACTTCTGGGTCTTGCTTCTCCTGAATCTGTATAGGCTGCCGACAAAAAATATTTTATGATGACTCTGTGAGGTTCCCTATTTTACTTTGCAATACCTTAAACCTCAAAGGGTACACCTATGTACGAATGGTAGCTTAGAGGTAGAATATTTGACTGGTTTTTTAAGTTTATTTCAAATAGGCCCATAAAAAGGCACTTTTGAACGTCAAAATTTAATATTGATATTAGTGGCAGCCTTCCAAAAGATAGTTTCTTAGGGAGAAGAATGGGCAAGAAAAGTTTTGCGTGACAAGAATAGAAAAATAACTTTAATAGCTTGTTCTTAACTTCTCCATTTTCCACCGATTAAATTAGTTTTTCAAAAACCTTCTTTTTTTAGTACCATTTTTAAAATAAGTACTAATGCTTTTAATTTTTTTATATTAGTCAACGTGTTAGGTGGCTACTCTCTTGGCACAAGTATTAGATGTGCATTTCACGTTCTTAGTATGCATTTTTATTGTTACTGTTGACCTTAACTCAGCAATAAAATCGCTATGTTGATGAAGGAGGATGAATTTGTATAAATTGGTAATTACCACACTCAGTTGATGTTCAGCGGCATCGAATTCTTTCTTAGCTCCAGATACGCTGCTGATGAATTTGAGGCGTTGCTTCTCTTGCTGGGCTGATGGCATACCTTCCAAATTACCTGTATTTAATATGTAAATGAGGAAAACATAATACAGTTTGTAGCAATAAAAATAATGATTTATGAATTTAATCAGATGACCATAGGTCCATTACATAAAATTGTTCTAGTAAGAACAATTTTATGTAATGGACCTATAGACTATCTTGCTGCTATTTTTGCTATATGCTGCTTGTAAGGAAACAGAATCATGTAATCACCCTGTATAATACAAACAGCCCGTACAATAAAATCACTTTGTATAAAACAGTCGTTCTGTATAATTAAATCAGCCTGTATAACATACTCTTCCTGTATAATACAGACAACCTGTATAATTTAATCACTCTGTATAACACACTCTTCCTGTATATTACAGTCACCCTGTATAATTCAATCTGCCTGTATAACACACTCTTCCTGTATAATGCAATCACTGTGTACGACCACAGATTACTAAATAGTTACTACGTAACAGATACTTCACTTAGTAGAAAATGTTCAATACCTACTGCTATAATAGCCTACTCCGTCGCGTCAGCTACCGCTGCATGCTAAAATGTGCCTAAATGCTCAAACCTACAGTTGTGATTGCTTCGCACCGCGCGATTCCCGTATTATTATATTATACTCTTTGGCGCGATCCCACAGCACTGAATTTGGTCCGCAAACGGCCCGAGACCGCTCGGCCGGGCGGTAGGTAATTATAGCGCGCAAGTACATGAAGTGACGGAGGCCTGGTACGACTATGTACGGTCAAACTACGATCACTTTAAAATAATTACAAACAAAACAACTCACCATGTTGAGCTGCCTTGCAGGCCTGTATGAGCTTTTCAAGACTGTCAGCAAGCTGTCCCTGTGAGCTCAACACTTGCTGCTTCATCTCAGGACGCTTTTCAAGGTGTGGCTGACACGATGACGTCAGCGCTGATGCTGCACCGCGTAGCTTTTCAGCTGCTGAGATGAGTTCTTTCTGGCAGTGAGGATCTCCAATGGTTGGAGCTGTCGCCTGTGTAAGCAGTGGATTGGAATATGTGATTTGAGCCGCAATAAGGAAATGTTTGTACTAAGAGCTCACAACCTTTATAAATCAGAAGTTTTATAGTTTTTTTCTTTTAAATAAGTTAATAAGGTTAAGTAAAAATGATCATCATAAAAGCCAAGTAAAATTATGGAATAATGTGAAATACAGAATTTAGCATCTTCTTAGCAAGATAAAATATTTAAAAAAAAATCTTAGCAAAAAAGTGGCGCGTCTGTGACGTTGCCAAGCTCTGTGGACTAATGAAATAAGGCCGTGATTTTGTCCACTGTTTGCCTCTAGCTTTATAAGGAATTAACAGTTTCAACTACGAAAGACAAGGCAAAATTCTAAAGTTGAATAATTATCTTACAATAAGGTTGTTAGCTAGACGATGAGTGTTCGTGTCTTGGCAATGAAAAATAATTAATGAAAAGGGACCAATCGGCGAAAAGACAGTACATTTAGCACCATCAAGGAACTCCATTAGTAGGTAAATGATAGTAACAAACACATAGCGCCATCTACACGGAACTATTATTTAACAGTTCTCTTCCCTATTGACTCCTTACCTGTGCCACAGTAAGTAACGCCTGCGCGGCATCTGCAGCGCGGGCACCTCGGCTGTCGAGCTCGGCGGCTGCGCCAGCATCCGGTATCAACTCTGTCAGACGCTGTACTTGAGACAACAGCTCGCCCGCCTTGCCGCATGATGCAGCTGATAATGCTAACACCTGTGAAAAGTATTTTTTAAAGTGTCACGTTGTCACCATTTTAAATCAGGAAACACACCACCCTTCTTCTAGGACAATCTGTTAAAATTACACAGTCTCATCCCATTTCCTTACCTGTTTCTCGTGCACATCTTGAGCTTTAGGACTGACGATGTACACCAGCTTGCCGGACGCTGCTGAGAACTTGGCAGCGGCATCGCTCAGACCCTGCGACACAAAGGTAATGCTACAACGCTTGCAAAACGAAAAATTCATCTACTTAAATATTTTACATCTAGAAAACACAATTATCTATGAAGTTTTCAACACACTTGCTCGAAAAGTGGCTCTATGTTGCTGTGCTTCTAGGTGCGAAGTATATTGAACACGGCGCATGCCAGTTAGTATGTTATCAAAAGGTAGCAACTCACCTGCGGCTGTCCTGCACTGTCGCATATCTCGCGACCAGCTTCACACAGCGCTCGCAAGTCTTGTAACATGGCGGCCTGTTCCTTGTCCGTCTTAGTGCCGCAGAGAGTGCGAGACTCTGCAAATACAATACACAAATGCAATATATTATTTAATTAATGGGTATTTTTTCAGAAAACGTGCAGTAAATACTTTCTTGTATAAAATTGAAGATAAAAACTTCATATTCATTAGGTGGGAAACAGAGTTACAGAATGAAAATGAAACACAACGAATTAACTTTTCTGTGGGTTTTTTCTATTGCAAATATTGTTATGTTATGTTTTAAACGTGTTAAGGTCTATCAGTCCAAGGCAGATTGTATAATCCGTTATTATACATTCGGTGCCGTTCGCTTGTGTACTGTATGTATAACGCCTAGGCATAATGTAAAAGTCCTTGAAACGCAATTGATGATTCGATTGCCACATACATAATGTCTAAGCGAATTGTTACAACTAGTTATATTTTGTACCGCCTGAGGCGCGGCTAAACAAAACCAAATGGCGTCGAGTAGTGCAAGTGTTTCCGAAAATAAATTCCGAAAAACCAGTGCGTGTCGCGAGAAACAAGTAAATTTAAAAAAGTTTACTATTAACAATAGAAACATTATTATGAATCTCAAACTGAGGATCATTAAAAAGCCGAGAACTAGAGAAAAAGTTTCGGAGGTAATCCAGCTAGTAAAACACGCTCAAGTGTCCATGCAAACTGCCGTTCGGTGCATTCCTGCTAATAAATAAAGGCAAATCATTTTTACAACTGCTGATTTAAATATTAGGGAGGTTATTACAGTCAGTTGAGAAAATAACGGGCAGTCATTTTTAGCTGGCTACATGACAGTGATCAGTATTTTTTGCAAAAGACAACCCTTCCAGGAAATGTTAATTAAGGCCTGCTCAGGGTGTTTTCCCGCTAAGTATGTGAAAATGACTGACCTTGTACAACTTGCGGCATCAGTTCAGAGATAGTTTTGACCGCACGGTCTGCTGCTGCGTAGTCGGGGTGCTCGCGATCTGTGACAAGGCAAAAGGATTAAAAAGAAACTCAGAATTGTACGGCGACAAATCCATACTAACTGACCGACTCAGATATCACCCAGGGTTAGTATTCACGCTACCGTTACATTATACCATCGAAGCAGTGAAACACATTTCCATTGAGAAACACAAAATATCTAAAATTCACAGCGTAATAAGAGTTTCCTCACCTGCAGTGGCAGCGGCGAGTGCAGCGACTGCCGCGTTGAGTCGCGCCAGTCGGTCTGACAGTTTGCGCTGTAATGCTGCGCCATCTTCTTGCTTCATCATTTGACAAACCATCGGCTGGCAATACAAACATGCTATGTTAAGTCGACGTAAAAAACGTAACAAACATTTCTGAGTTTCAGAAGAATTAGTTTTAGGTTACACTACGTTAATTCGAGGTAAAAAGATTTAGAAATATTTCCAAATGTCAGAAAAAAATGTGTACATACACAACCCACTAAACAGCAGCAAGTTCGGGTGAAATAATCACAACTTGATTCTACTTATCGCTTGATCTAATAACTAGACTAGTCTAGTATTGTGATGTGAGATATCTAAGTATAGACAGCAGGTATAATCTTCACATGGTGCCTGCATTTGTGCAAGTTACAAAACACTACGCATTCGCTTGAATATGTTAAGAATTCGAGAGCAAGTTTCTATAAAAAAAATATCAATCTATACTGCTGACCTCTTTGAGCTGTTTTTCGGCCGCGTCCAGTCGGTCCTTAGCTCCGGACACGCTGCTGATGAACGTCAGACGCTGCTTCTCTTGTTGCTGAGCTGATGGCACATCAACCCAGTTGCCTGTATGATGTAACTCTGTATGAGAATCTTAGCGAATTTGATCATTTAAGGCCACGTTGTATAAAACTATACGTTTAAAAACCAGCCTTATAAGACAACTTGGTGAGCAGATCAACTAAGCATAAAATAATGGTGTATAAGATAAGTATGTAGAAACGCGCTGTATAGTCATTTTGTATAAAACCTCAATGTTTACAATAACTTTTTAACAGATGACGCTGTATAACATCATTCTGTATAAGTATAAGAACACACAGTTATAAAATCATTTTATGTAAGAACGCGTACATGTACTGTATAAATTCGTGTTACATAGTTATCATGCTGAATACATTATAATCATTTTGTATATTACCACGCTTTGTATGAAAGATCATACCAAATTACAAAATTCTGTAACATTTTGGAGCAGGTTGATTAGATAAATATTTTTTCCAACTATGTAACTCTCAACGAGTATTTTTTTCTATCATTACGGATTATTAAGTTCATTATTTTATGAACAAACTACATTTTGCCCGCGGGTTCACCCATGTGGAGTTGGCAAATTATCCCACGGGAACGTACTGCCAGGATCAAAAGTAACCTATGTCCTAACCCAGCTCGTGGTCCATCCATGTCCGAAATTTCATCCAAATCCGTTAAGCCGTCGAGGCGTGAAAAGGTAACAGGCAGAGTTACCTTCACATACATTATATTAAAATTGAGTATGGAGTATGGATATTTCTTCGGGGGTAGAACCTGGGTGTGGCTGGCACAGGACCGTGGGGATTGACACAAGATAAGAGAAGCCCAAGTGCTAGACTTGGGCCTCTCTTTAGTAGGTGAAGTCAGGCTGTGGAAGATGATGATGAATGTTTCTTTATCGCTACACTCACCACTATCTCCTGCCTGGCAAGCGCCCAAAAGCTTGTCAAGACTATCAGCAAGCTGTTTCTGTGAGCTCAACACTTGCTGCTTCATCTCAGGATGCTGCGCCAGGTGTGGTGCACACGATGACGTCAGGTCTGATGTTGTACTGCGTAGCTTCTCAGCTGCTGAGATAAGCTCCTTCTGGCAGTGAGGATCTCTAATGGTTGGAGCCGTTGCCTGTGTAAAAGAAAGTGGAAAATAAGCATGCGCCTGGGACGTTTCTGGTATCGACGTAATAACGCAAGCAATATTCCACCATGTTTTCCTACTCCGATTTGTCCCTGTACCTTATATGGACTGTGTAAGCTCACACATTCATGACAAAAAATAATTAGATCCTAATGTCTTCTCCCAATTTCCTTCTCACCTGTGCCACAGTAAGTAACGCCTGCGCGGCATCTGCAGCGCGGGCACCTCGGCTGTCGAGCTCGGCGGCTGCGCCAGCATCCGGTATCAACTCTGTCAGACGCTGTACTTGAGACAACAGCTCGCCCGCCTTGCCGCATGATGCAGCTGATAATGCTAACACCTGTGAAAAGTTATTTTTAAGTTTTCTCCGTTTAAAACAGTAAAAACAAAACCTTACTTCTGGGACAAACGGGTGAAAATTGCACATTCTCATCCCACTTGCCTTCTCTAACACAGCTACGACCTAGCACCTAGCCCAGGAGTCAGGGCTTCAATTGAAACACCTTATTTATGTCAATAAAACATTTTTATTTTTTTATTTCCTCACCTGCTTCTCTTGCACATCTTGAGCTTTAGGACTGACAATGTACACCAGCTTGCCGGAAGCCGCCGAGAATTTGGCCGCTGCATCGCTCAGACCCTGCCACACAAAAGGCAATGGAATGATATTTATTTCTGTAAAAACTTAATGTGTAAAAATGTCATGGAAGATCTACATCTTTTAAGACACTTTACACATAAATAAATAAAATAAATAAATAAATATCCCTGGACATTTCACACAGCACCATTTGTCCCAAGCTATGCAACCTAATGCTTGTGTTATGGTAACAAGATGGCTGATAAACTACTTATATACATTTTTTTTTTTTTGTAAATACATACATATTATAGATAGAAAAACACCCAGACTCGGAACAAATACATGTAGGTCATACAAATATTTGTTCCGTGCGAGAATCGAACCCACATAACTTTTATATATTATACATAATATATTATATTTGAGTCTATTAATGCAATTATGCTTCAAAACTAAACAAAAATGGACTGCTTTGTTATTTTACATGTAGAATATTATGTCTATAAAAAAAACAAAATTATAAGATATTCTTCGACAGCTACGACCTTATTCTAACAGAAAATTCAAAACCAATTTTAAAAAACAAAAATAACCGTCTTCCAAAAATACACTACAAAGTTAAAATAACTTTAGTTTTGGAAGTCGATGGCTTTGGTGTGATTACTTTTTTGCCACCAACATTCCCACACAAATTCTTGATACGTATTTATTTTACATCGTAGCTAACTCAAAAACCTTTCATTTTCAATGTATGTTATTTTTCACATGAGTACCCACCATAAGGCATTCCTTTTCCAATAAAAAAGAGAAAAATTAAATCGGTCGACGTGGTATAGAATAAAGCTGAACATGCGAAAAAAAAATTAAAAACATTTCTACGAATTGAGAACCACCACCATATTTTGTACTAGCGGGACCTAGTAAGTTATCAGCTGATCACAACTCACCTGCGGCTGTCCTGCACTGTCGCATATCTCGCGACTAGCTTCACACAGCGCTCGCAAGTCTTGTAACATGGCGGCCTGTTCCTTGTCCGTCTTAGTGCCGCAGAGACTGCGAGACTCTGCAAATACATAAAATATAGATATTTTGGCAGAAAACGCGCAGGACATACTCTCGTATTAAATTAAAAATAAAAGCCTAATATTTATTGGATGGGTTGGAGTTGCAAACTAAAATGAAACACGATGAATTAACTTTTCTGTAGGATTTTTCATTCATTGTTATTTTATGTTTTAGACGCGTTAAGGTCTATCAGTCAAAGGCAAATTGTATAATCCGTCATTATACATACGTTTGGTTTGCGTACTGTCGCCGTAATGTATAATGCCTGAGGTAAAATGTATAATCCTAGGCATTATGTAAAAGTCCTTGAAACGCAATTGATGATTTGATTGCCGTATGACATAATGCCTAGGCGAATAGATACAACTGATACAAAAGTCATTTACTGGCTATATGACAATGACCAGTATTTTTTGCAAAAGAAAACTCTTCCAGAAAATGTTAATTACGGCCTGTTCGGGGTGATTTTTCCGTCCAGTGTATGAAAATGACTGACCTTGTACTACTTGCGGCATCAGTTCAGAGATAGTTCTGACCGCACGGTCTGCTGCCGCGTAGTCGGGGTGCTCGCGATCTGTGGAAAGATAAAGCGATTAAAAATAAACTCGAAATAGGATATTTTCCTGGGTAAAAAAATAATGATTATATTTAGACCGTCAGCTAGATTATCGAAAAATAATGGACACGTATTTTTTTCTTTTGTCAATGAAACAAAAAATGACAAAAATAAAGCGCGTCAAAATTTGGGAGTGGGACGCACTTGGTGTGACGTCACTTACTTGCAAAAGTGTCCCAAGCACGTGACGTCACGCGGAACTTTAACGGGCGATATCTTCATCATTTTTTATATAATTGACAAAAGAAAAAATAGGGGTGCAATATTTTTTGATAATCTAACTGACGGACTTATTAGATTTTTTTAGGAAACTAGCCAAAAAAAGACAAAAACCATACTAAGGTCGGCTGAGGATTCTTAATTGGTTGTTAGTCCTGAGTCCAGTTCTCAGGTCAGGCAGTGTTATTTGGTTTTTTTAGCAGGATTTTTTTTAGCATCCTGGGGTCTGGGTTGGTGTCCGGGTGAAGGCAATAGGCTGGCCCCTGGCATAGGACTAAAACACAACTGGCGAAATGTGGGTGTACTATATTTAGGTACAGCTCTGCCTAACCCTTCGGGGGTACCCAGTAATACTGACCGACTAAGAATATCACCCAGAGTTAGTATTCGTGCTAAACCAACGAAGGAGTAAAATAAACCATTGAAATACACAAAAATATATTGTATTGAAACACAAAGCATTTTAAATGTGCCCTCACCTGCAGTGGCAGCGGCGAGTGCAGCGACTGCCGCGTTGAGTCGCGCCAGTCGCTCTGACAGTTTGCGCTGTAATGCTGCGCCATCTTCTTGCTTCATCATTTGACAAACCATCGGCTGGGAAAACAAAAATCTATGTTATTTCGAGGTAATAAGCTTTATAAATATTTCTGAGTTTCAGAAAAAAGAAAATGTGCAGATACACAACACATTAAACAGCAGCAAATGGAACGTATTTGTCACACGGTCATAATCAAAGCAAGCTCATGTGAAATAATCAAAACTTGATTATACATCTTGATCACTATGTATATTTTTTTTAAATATATTTTGATGTGAGACATCTAAGTATAGACAATCACAGGGTGCCTGCGTTTTTTAAGTTACAAAACCAAACGCATTCGCCTGAATATGAATTTTTTACTGCTACATCAATCTCAAAATATCTATCTTTACTGCTGACCTCTTTGAGCTGCTTTTCGGCCGCGTCCAGTCGGTCCTTAGCTCCGGACACGCTGCTGATGAACGTCAGACGCTGCTTCTCTTGTTGCTGAGCTGTATAGTATAGAATCATTTTGTATAAAGCCACGATGTATAAAATCACTAATCTAATAGAACACACTGTATAACATGATATGTATAAGTAGAAGAACACACTGTATAAAATTATGTTGTGTAAGAATGAGCGGTTTATATTAAATTTTTATTTTTATTTCGCTGTATACATCATAATCATTTTGTACAATACCACACTTTGTATGGAAGATCATACTGCATGACATTATTACAAAATTCTGTAACATTTTGGAGAATTAAAGAAAAATATTTGCAACAGCATCTGCCGACGAATGCTGCTGACAACGTGCTGCGTGTGTATATGAGCACTAACGACAGAGTGGAGCGGAACGGTAACGACAGAGTTCTCTCTGTCGTTACCTTTTCACGCCTTAACGGCAGACAGAGTTGCTTTCATATTTATAACAGAATAGAATAAAAATACTATTTATTATGTACACCATATAAATTACAGATATAATATTAAGTATGAAGTATAGCTACTTATTTTCTCATCGCGCGTAGACCCTGGTTAAGGATGGCACAGGAGCGTGGGGATTGACTCATAAAGAGAGGCCTATGCTGCAGAAAGTGAAGTCGGGCTGTGGATGATGAGGAAGATGGATGTTTCATTATCTCTACACTCACCACTATCTTCTGCCTGGCAAGCACCCACAAGCTTGTCAAGACTATCAGCAAGCTGTTTCTGTGAGCTCAACACTTGCTGCTTCATCTCAGGATGCTGCGACAGGTGTGGTGCACACGATGACGTCAGGTCTGATGTTGTACTGCGCAGCTTCTCAGCTGCTGAGATGAGCTCCTTCTGGCAGTGAGGATCTCTAATGGTTGGCGCTGTTGCCTGTGTAAAAATAGGTGGAAATTAATTGACATAATAATGCTTAGGACAAATCAATCAATTTTATTTTTGATTGTGTTTAGTTTGGTTTAGTTTTATGATCTTTCTGTACGAGTCGCAATAAATACTTTTTCTTTCTTTCTTTAAATCAGAGCTAAAATTTAGCATAACTTTTCCCTGTTCTACTAATGAGGTGAACAAAGAGTTCAAAGACATGTGATATCTTCTAACACCCATAGTGCCCGCTTGGTATGTAACGACACACTCCCACTCACAGAGAGGAGGCCTGTGTCCAATCTATACAGATAGAATAAGGCTGAAGTGAAGTTTTTGTGTTCTGGAAGTACCATATCTAGTTAGAAAAAAGGGCCTGTGAAGTTTCTACTATCGACGTAATCACGCAAGCAAAATTCCGTCATATTTTTCTACTCCGATTTGTCCCTGTAACTTATATGGACTGTGTAAGCTCACACATTCATGACAAAAAATAATTAGATCCTAATGTCTTCTCCCAATTTCCTTCTCACCTGTGCCACAGTAAGTAACGCCTGCGCGGCATCTGCAGCGCGGGCACCTCGGCTGTCGAGCTCGGCGGCTGCGCCAGCATCCGGTATCAACTCTGTCAGACGCTGTACTTGAGACAACAGCTCGCCCGCCTTGCCGCATGATGCAGCTGATAATGCTAACACCTGTGAAAAGTCATTTTTATGTTGTTACGTTGTCACCTTTTTAAACCAGTAAAAAAACAACCCTCCTTCTAGGAAAATCAGGTAAACATGGCACATTTTCTCACTTTCTCCCATTTCCTCACCTGCTTCTCTTGCACATCTTGAGCTTTAGGACTGACGATGTACACCAGCTTGCCGGACGCCGCCGAGAACTTGGCAGCGGCATCGCTCAGACCCTGCGACATAAAATATAATGCTCTCAAAAATGCAACAGTAAAAAAATACCATTGCTATAATATTTTACATCGGTAAAATACAATGATGTGATATTCCTCAATACAATATAACATTATTGTATCCCTAACGGCTGATTTTTCCAACGCCAGATAATTTTATCGGAGGATAAATTTTTCACAAAATTGTTGAACATAAAAATCTTTTTTAACACGGTATGTTAAATTCAAGTATATTTTTTATTAATATCGAAAGACAACTGTTTTTTACTGTCAAAACTGTTTTTGTGTGTCTAAAGACAACTTTGTTTTAGGGCACAGTTGTGCCGTCAAATAAAACTTAAAAAACAAATGTCTTTGTTTGGCGACCCCTGTCTGGCGATCTCGATCGAGATCTAACATTATGCCAAACTTCAAATTCCTACGTTGAAAGCACACCGCGACAGACGATGATGGAAGTCATACAATAAAGGTTCCATTTTTTTCTAGTTTGCTTTTTTATCTTTAGTTTGCTGGTAATATACTTGTACATATCGGAACACGTATTACGGAACTCAAATGGAGTTGGGCAGGACACCTATTAAGGCGTCCTCAGTAAGGCTGTGACAGAGTGGCCTCTAAGGACTGGAAGACGAGATGTCGGTCGTGCGGCGGCGAGATGGGCAGACGACGTTGTTGCCGTCGCGGGCAAAACCTGGACGCGGCTGGTAGTATTTTTGGTCGTTACTTACTAACGGGACCTAGTAAGTTATCAGCTGATCACAACTCACCTGCGGCTGTCCTGCACTGTCGCATATCTCGCGACTAGCTTCACACAGCGCTCGCAAGTCTTGTAACA
This sequence comes from Apamea crenata, assembly GCA_949629185.1. Taxonomy (NCBI): domain Eukaryota; kingdom Metazoa; phylum Arthropoda; class Insecta; order Lepidoptera; family Noctuidae; genus Apamea; species Apamea crenata. The sequence continues at coordinate 1,122,580 of OX451377.1, forward strand.
TGGCGGCCTGTTCCTTGTCCGTCTTAGTGCCGCAGAGACTGCGAGACTCTGCAACATTATTATAACTTAAGAGGGTGCATTCAGAAAATCGGCTACGTGTCATGTTTTGAGTTGTTGAAAGTTTTGTCATGCAATTAGTCGTAAAATAAACCTATATATATTTTTATTTTTTCATTTTTTTATAAAGGACTGACCTTGTACAACTTGCGGCATCAGTTCAGAGATAGTTCTGACCGCACGGTCTGCTGCCGCGTAGTCGGGGTGCTCGCGATCTGTGACAAGGAAAATGATTAACTAGAATAGAAAAAAAAACTTAGAATTATACCGGCCTGTGAAACATGATATGGCTAGAAAGGGGGTGACTACCGAGATGACGACTAATAGAGAAGTACGAAAGAAAAAGACATATTGCACCGACCACAAATAAATTGGGATGAGCAGGAGAATGTTGATGATAGCCGGTGTAAGTAAGAGGTGCTATACACTTGTTCGGCTCGGCATGATAGGGCACAGCCGGGTGACAAAACCGAATATTATGTAGTATATTTGTTCTTGTAAAGCCAGTCGGCCTAGCTAGAATTGTGACGAGCCGTCCCGAACATGATTCAGCGAGTGTAGATGCCGAACAAATTATAAAGTAACAGTAGGTATACTTGTAGCGGTATCTCAAAACGCCACATGCGAACTACGTGTCATACTGACGTCACACAAAATCCTGCATCTCGCAAGCAGAGTTTACCGTGCAACTAGCATATAATATATACAACGGCCCAACATGATTCATTGGGCAGTTGCCCGCCAGACACGACACCCGTCTGGTCGGAGCATCCTCCCTTTTTTATGGAGGATAAGTGAACTGTACATCCTGTTCCTCATACCTCTATATACTCATTGTTGAAAAGCCTAATAAATAAACGGAGTTTGCTGATCAACACGAACCGAATACAAATACTGTTGAATCAAATGTGGCTCCCCGAAATTCACAGCATTTTAAGTGCTTCCTCACCTGCAGTGGCAGCGGCGAGTGCAGCGACTGCCGCGTTGAGTCGCGCCAGTCGCTCTGACAGTTTGCACTGTAATGCTGCGCCATCTTCTTGCTTCATCATATTTTGACCAACCATCGGCTGCCAAAACAAACATACTAAGTCAAGTCGACGTTACAAACATTTCTGAGTTTCAGAAGAATTATTGGTATGTGTAACACAACACACTAATCAGCAGTAAATGCAATGTTTTCGTCGTGCGACTATGATAAAAGCAAGTTCGGGTGAAATAATCGAATCTAGATTCACCATATCGCCGGGGTTATGATCAAGTTTTACGATGTGATAAATCTAAGTACAGTTAAACAGGAAAAGGTACGCGCTTCGGTAATCTTCGTGTTCTCGAATGAACACTAACATCGCGTCACAGAGTAACCCCCTACAAAGTCAAAGCTTAATATTATAAACGCGAAAGTTTGTATGGATGGATGGATGTTTGTTACTCTTTCACGCAAAAACTTCTGAACGGATTAGGTTGAAATTTATCACACAGATAGTTTATAGCCAGGATTAATAAATAGGATAATTTTTATACCAATATTCCCACGGGATCGAAACTTATGCGGGTGAAACCGCGGGGCGCAGCTAGTCTATCATAAAATTGTAATCATGGTAATACAAAATAGGCAAGTATTTCCATAGTTGTGGGTTGTAACAGCTCTATATTAGACCTCATCATCGCGCGTTCGTATTTCCGAAGATAAACGATGATTCCCGAAGCGCATACTTTATTTCGGATATGTGTGTAGTTAGTTTAACTGTTATAACCTTCACAGGGTGCCTGCATGTGTAAGAAATAAACAACACGCATACAACAAATATGTTGAGAGTTTCAGAGCAAGCTTATATAACAAAACTTACCTCTTTGAGCTGTCTTTCGGCAGCATTCAGGCTGCCCTTAGCTCCAGACACGCTGCTGATGAACGTCAGACGCTGCTTCTCTTGTTGCTGAGCTGATGGCACATCAACTAAATTACCTGTGCAATGTAACTCTTTATGAGAATCATACTCACATACATATCACACACAATCATAATCACATCGTTTTTGATCACATGCGGCTGCGTTTTATATAAGTATATGTTTTAAAGCAAGTCGTATAATGACCGTTAGGTATGTATGGAAAGTTGGTGTGAACATCATCTATGACCAGCATAGATTGTCCCACTGCTGGGACACAGGCCTCTCTTGAATGAGCTGTAATCTACCACGCAAGTTGGTAGATGTCGCATGTCTTCGAATATTTTGGTAGAACCAAAATATTAAGTTTCCTCACGATGTTTTCCTTCACCGTTTTGAGAGCAGTGGTGGTGAAATTATTTACACACCTGTCTGGGTTCAAACCCACGACATACTTTTTCACTTTGTAGTATATTTTTTTGGAAGTCGTTTTTTTTTTATACAATAAAGTTTTTACTTTTCACTTTTTATCTGTTGTATGTACCTACAAATTCGAATGCCTTCACTTGCTAAGTAACAGTGACCGGAAGTTATTATGAAAGCATCAACATACAGTGGGAAAAACACGTATTATTGAAGCTAACTCAAAACACAATGAGAACTTGACGACCAAGATTTTTTCAAATCGGTTTATAAATTGCGAAGTTCTGAGGTAACAGACATAAAAAATACTACCGAATTGAGAACCACCTCCTTTTTGAAGTCGGTTAAAAAAATTAAAAATTGTTCATTCTGCACAAAACATCATCGATCTGTTCAGAAGATCATTATTTTATGCACCAATGTTTCCATTATGTGTACAAGCAAATATATTATGTTTGTGTGTGTGCCGCACGCGTTTTAAACAAAACGTTAGTGCTTTCACAGCCGGCCGTTGTTTCACTTGTGTGCTGTATCTAACAGTTTCTTTATCTCCACACTCACCACTATGTTCTGGCTTGCAAGCATTCACGAGCTTGTCAAGACTATCAGCTAGTTGTTGTGTTGAGCTCAACACTTGCTGCCTCACGTCGGGCCGCTGCGCCAGGTGCGGTGCGCAGCACGCCGCCAGCTCGGATGCCCGCAGCCGAAGGATTTCAGCAGATGATACGACTCCGACGGACAGTGGTTTGCTTGACCTTGTGCCCTGTTTGTTAAGACAAAAACAAACAAATTAACATAGTATACTTTATATTATAAATGCGAAAATATTAACTATCTGTCTGTCTCCCAGTCCAGGACGGTTTTCGATGATATTTGGCACACAGGTAGCTATGAATTAGGTCTAATCCGATAGTAAGTTCCCGTGGGATAATTTCGAACCACCACGCGAGTGAAGCAGCGGGTAAAAGAAAAGTGTAGAATACATTTTTTATAACTTGGTGAAACGCGGGGTTACTAAACCAACTTACATGTGCGACTTCATGCAAGGTATCTGTAGCATCCTTCACCATAGCCCCGGGCCGCCTGAGCTGAGCAGCCTCTGCAGGCGCCAGCTGTTCTGATAGAGACTGCACTTGTGATAGCAGTTGTGTTGCCTTCTTGCAAGCGTCATCGGATAGCTCTTTCACCTGTAAAAGTACTGCATTATTAATACTGCCTCAAAATCTGCCAAGCTTTTCCCATCTATGTTAGGGTCGGCTTCCAGTCGACTAACTGCTTTCAAACAAGAAACGCGTTTCTTTTTCGGTGTTTTATTGGCTTGTCGTACAGAACCGTATGTGTGCGAGTCCGACTCGCACTTGGCCGGTTTTTTAACACAGGGAATATAGAGTTTTTCTTATAGACTCCCTTTTGAAAGTGGCGCCTACAATCAATATTTTCTTGCAAATGTTGACGTTATAAAGTGTCTTTTCATGGCGTAGGTACTTGAAATAAATGATTTAACTTTGACTTTCGACTTCAAGCATGTTCGGGCGTGCTTGGGGATTATGTAAACGTTGCATTACAGACAGAGATTCTTTTAATGCAAAATAGTCCAGCTCTTAACCTTGATTAATGTTAAAAATGAAACCAACATATTTCAAACAAACGCATTTAAGGATTTTTTAAAAGGAATTTAATAACAAAAAAACATTTTTTGGCTGTAAAGTTGGTTTACGGACGATAGTTTAACGTGACAACGTCATAACAACACATTGATGAAATGATTGCAAACGCGCATGCGTACAATGAGCGTTACGGGACAATGAGTCATCCTTTTTCGTGCATGCAGCCGGCGTTCATCGATTTATTAGACGTCACGTCAAAAAATTGTACAGGGTGTAAGGGATACCGACGCGCAAACTTTCAGAATTAATTCAGCACATAATTCCAGACCTCAACCAACGAAATATTCAAAAATACAAAAAAATCAAATTCAAAATTAATCAGTGGGGGTTGGTAGATGTCACATGTCTTCGAATGTTTGCTCCTAGGACATGCCAGTTTCCTCACGATGTTTTCCTTCACCGTTTTTGACGGTGATGAAATAAAATACACGAAGTAAAGCGCCTGTCTGGGTTCGAACCCGCGATCTACAACTCGTAATTCGGGGACGTTACGTGTGCCACTGGGCCACCACTGCTCTCGATGTCGCTGACACGCTGTACAAGGGTGCAGATAATTTTCTCACCTGTTTCTTATTCGTCTTTTCAGCAGGACTGACGAGGAACACCAACTTGCTGGCAGCCTTCTTGAAGTCCGTAGTGTTGACGTTAGGACTCTGCAACATAATTAAGATTTTCATAATCATAGAATTCAAACGATACACTTTAAATCAAAAGGGTAATTTCCTTAATACATTACCACATACACGTGATACACACCAGCTACCTAATTGAGTGCCACATTCGGAATCACAATACATGTTATTGTCCCCACTTGTTCGATGTCCACCGCGCACAGGATGGATGGAAAGCAGCACATGAAGTGATTTTTTGCTCCATTGGTGTAATTGCTTTATGGCGTTCCAGTGTGAGGATAAATAAGTAATAATAATAATAAATGTTCTTTTTGACAGTACCGAAAGTAGCTCCGGTGACTGAAAAGTTGTGTGGAAATCGGCTGTGTGTATGTGATACGGAGGTCCAGATGGTAATTATAAAACATAATTATAACTTTATGTCAACAACTTACAGTTTCCGAATTCTCACAAATACTGCGGCTGGCTTGACACAGCGCCTTCAACTCGTCCAACATGGCGGCCTGATCAGCTGCGTCCTTTGTGCTGGACAGCTTGCGGGAATCTGCAAATAAATAAATACATACCAAATTCGAATAAGTAGATTAAGCAAGCTGAAGTGGCAATGGGTCGGCCATATTAGTCGTAGAACCGATGACCGTTGGTGTAGACATGTTCTTGAGTGGAGACGGCGCATCGGTCTTCGTACGATGGCTGGTAGCAGCTGGATGAGAGTTGCCGAAAATCGAATTGAATGGCGTGCAATAGGAGAGGCCTATATCCAGCAGTGGATTACTATAGGCTGGTGATGATGATGATTCACCATCATCAGCCTGATTTTGATTTTGTACCAAATTCAAAATCGTTTATTTCACATTACCCTACATGGGCACTTATGAAACGTCAGAAGCCGGTTCCAATTGGTCGTTTCCTATGGCGAAGAGCCGGCAAGAAACTCCACGGTTACTCTTTTCAAAATAATTGGCTTTTACAATGTTTTCTAATCACAGTGTTGATAGGTATTCTTAAAAAAATATGAAATGGACAAAAAATTCTATGCCAACCAACTTGCATTATTTTTCCCATGAAGGTGGACAGAAACAGAATCCGATAATCCGATGTTTTCTAAAATGCAGTTAACGATTACTGACCTTGCACAATCAACGGCATCAGTTCAGATATTTCTTTGACAGCCTTCTCCGCCGCCGCGTAGTCTGGGTTCGCAGGATCTGGGGACACATAATCAGGATTGTTGGAAGTGATAAGAAACTTAATCAGTGCCTCGTTAAACATTTGACACTTTATAAAGAGTTTATGAATACTCAGACACCGCCGGGACATCGACGCGCAACCTGTCCATCCATGGATTCAGTACATGATTCTGAACACCTCTACGTTGGGGGTCTAGAATCATGTGCTGAATTCATGGTTACAGTTTACGTGTTGATGTCCCTGCCACCCTGTATAAAATACAAGGGCTGTGAATTTTGTAATTAGCAAGAAATGTAAATGTTAAATCTCAGATTGGTGGAAAAAAAACTATCTCGAAGCATCCTGAGAAATACCTCAATTCTTTACAATAACTATTCTGGTACAATTAGCGAGAGTACTTAGTGCATTTACCGTCTTACTACAAAACGAGTTCTAACTTTAGACCTGCGAGATAGTTACTATATTTTAAACTTTATTCCGACAAACGTAAAGTTCCAAATGCAAAATTGACAACTTTGACCCGAATCTAAGCTATGTCAAGTTGTAAAAACAGTTTTTGTAATAAGAACTTTAACTTTGTCGGATTATAGTTGAAAATTTAAAAAATTCTCGATTGTTTAAGCCAGGGTCTAAAGATAAACCTTGTTTTGTAATGTTGCCATTAAGGCCCAGGCAGAACACAAAATAGTTTTATGTCTAGAGGTTCTGCACTAAAATAAATGGAAGTACTGTCCTTCCCAGCTCGTATACTGACCCGCTCTAGCAGCGGCGAGTGCAGCCACTGCGGCGTTGAGCTGCGCCAGGCGGTCTGCCAGCCTGTGTTCCAACGCTGCTGCTTCTTCAGGCTGCATTGCTTGTTTCGTCATCGGCTGGAGATAAAGAATAGTATATTTCAAATTATGAAAAAAAAATTAATGAAAAAAAGATGAATGATTTTTTTATTATACACGTAATGATATTTCAAATGATTCTATTTACTGTTGTTGCTCACGAGTGTGTTCGATAAATAGGAACCCCTCTAGTCTAGTGACATAAATGTGCGAAAAGATACGCGACGTGATCTGGGCCTAACGTTGTTGAATTAAAAGCAATACTATTTCGCTTTTCAAACGTCATTTAAAAGAGTCCCCCTAAATGTAAAGGCTGCTGGAAATGAGTGAAACTTAATGCTCCCCAAAGAATAACTATTACGAACTTTGTAATGCTCGATTCAAGTACCGGTTAATAGTATGCTCGTAGGCGAATGCTCTATACAACAACTACATCAAATTCTCGTGGTGGGGACTAACCTTTACTAACAACTTTATAATATTACCAGTGGGGTAATTGCGTACACAAAATAGCAATCGATCGCAATGCATTTCATTCTGACATTTCAGTCACGTTCATTGTGTTATTTACGTTGTCAAGCAGACGACTTTTTCAAATCTATGAAGCAATGTATATAAAAATGAAAGGCATTGCGATCGATTTCCATTTTATTTGTGTTATGTAACTACACCGCTGGTCGCTAGGTACTGGTTGGACTAAATATGATCATACATACATAGACAAGGTGGAGACAGCAATATAACAATAAATTAAACTGCGTATATGAAATGACGTTCCCCGTGTGCATACGAAAATTCAATCAAATATATCCAATAGTTTAGTTACTACAGCTAGTCAAAGATTGGCAAACCCATAGCTGACCCATCAACTATTTAGTTTGTTTGAAAAAAATACTTTTTTCGTTTCTTTTTTTTCGATAGTTACAAAATACTCTTATGCATTAGTATTGCCAGTGTTAACATTTATTGTCGTATTGTTGTATTGTTGTCTCCACATTGTATATCATTGATACGAGAAGAGGAAGAAAAATAACATTACCTGATTGAGCTGTTGTTCGGAGTCGTACAGACGGTTCTTAGCACCAGTCAAGCTGTTAACAAACTTGAGTCGTCGCTTTTCTTTCTCAGCCGGTGATAGGGCACTTTGAGTACCTGTTTGAACAAAATTATGTTTGAGTTTTTATAACCTAAAATTAAAACAAATATGGCGTACAATAGGAGGGGCCTATGTCTATGCTATACGCTTATGATGATGATGATGATGAAAACAAATATGTATTAAATTGATTTATCCATCTTGCGTCTTTCGTTACAGCGTTGTTTTAAATATGTTTAATGTTGAAATGTAAAAAACAGCCTGTTTTTTTTAATATATAAGGGATTGGTTGTATTTACCGGTTGGATGTACCGGCTGATGATCATTTGTCAATAATCTTTTATTTATCTAGATCATGCAATCCAATTTGTTAGTAATAACATGCAGATCTTAAACAATAGTGTAAGTACTTAGGTACATTTGGCAAATTATGGAAATAATTACTAATAATGTCAAAAAAACTAATAATAATGTCAAAATCACCAATAAAAATGTCAAAATCACCATTACTAAAGTCAAAACTACCATAAATTATGTCAAACATTTATACAGAGTGGTTTTAATTTATACGGGCTATTCATAATTTAAACAACTTTCACATTATTTATCTTTTTTTATGTTTTCTCGTACTTACCACCTTGTGCAGATTTGCAGGCTTCCACGAGTTTGTCGAGACTGTCATCAAGCTGTGCCTGTGAGCTCAACACTGGCTGCTTCATCTCAGGATGCTGCGCCAGGTGTGGTGCACACGATGACGTCAGCCCTGATGCTGTACTGCGCAGCTTCTCAGCTGCTGAGATGAGCTCCTTCTGGCAGTTAGCGTTAGCGATGGTTGGTGCTGTTGCCTGTGTAGGAGTTTGGATGTTAAGAACTTGAAATTGTTAAGATTTAGCTAGCATAGCAGCGTAGCACGGGTCGTGCCACGCCATAGCGTAGCACGGGACGAGCTACGCCATAGCGTAGCACGGGCCGAGCTACGCCATAGTGTAGCACGGGACAAGGTACGCCGTAACGTAGAACGGGACGAGCTACGCCGTAGTGTAGCACGGGACAAGGTACGCCGTAACGTAGAACGGGACGAGCTACGCCGTAGTGTAGCACGGGACAAGGTACGCCGTAACGTAGAACGGGACGAGCTACGCCGTAGACACTTACTGCACTGCATGTTTATCTAAGGCATAAACACACGCGTCGCGTATTGAGATGCAGCGCGAGTTTTACCTGTTTTATCTTGCGAGTAGAGTGTTACGAGTTACATTAAAAAGTGTATTTATTTCATAGGACGAGGATATCTATCTTTTTTGTCACCACCCTTTTTGCAACTAACCATATAAACAGTCTGTTGTCATAAAAATAACACAATTAACCTGTGCCACAGTAAGTAACGCCTGCGCGGCATCTGCAGCGCGGGCACCTCGGCTGTCGAGCTCGGCAGCTGCGCCAGCATCCGGTATCAACTCTGTTAGATGCTGTACTTGACTTAACAGTTGCGAAGCCTTGCCACAGGCATCTGCTGATAGACCGATCACCTGCAAACAAATGATACAGGGTACATTTTTAAGGCCGACAAGTGAGGGCAGGTCTAGTCGGCGTCAAGAAGATGTATTATGTTGCAGGCCGACACTGATGGTGAACATTTGTGAAATTGTTTTATGAAATGTATTCTCTTTCTTAGCGTGTCAATGGCAATCGAAATGGAGTCGGCTCGGCCCAAAATTAATGTTTGACTCGGCTAGTCCATCAGTTCCTTTAAAGTGCAGCTGACAGGTCACGCAGATCATGAGATGAAACCCAAAACCAGCCACACATCCCTGGACTTCCGTTTATCCCCAAGATCTGTCACCCGAAGCACTGTAACGCAGTGTTTGAAACTCCCGGCGTAAGCATACTATCCATCAAGTGCCTAAGTAAAATGTATTGAAAAAACAAAAGGGCGTTAGTTCTGATTTTGGCAATAAAATCCATGTACAGTTAATAAGTGAAGTTCCTTACCTCATTTTCCTTATCATTCATATCATCAACTCCGGGAGTGACGTGGACCACCATGTTTCTGGACGCTGCAGTGAATTTGGCAGCAGCATCGTTCAGACCCTGCAACAAATACATTTTAAACTCCCCAAACTCTAAGACAAAAAGGAAAGCTCTTTTTTTAGAAATAATAATAATAATTTTCCCTGCCGGGTTGTTACAGTTGTAGTTAATGATAGCTCACCTGAGGTTGTCCGGCACTGTCACATAGCTCCTTACTAGCGTCACACAGCGCGCGAATATCATGTAACATGGTGGCTTGTCCTGCATCGGTCTTAGTACCGCACAGTTTACGAGAATCTGCAAGATTACATCAGTAACCAAATGATTTGGTAATATACTCAAATTACACGAAAAAGCCGAGAGGTGTCGTGGGACACCCGGTGGGAACGAGATTCCCTTCGCTGTATAAGAAAAAGTGTCGTGATAGTCAACATGTTACACTTTTCTCTGGTCAAGCTCTCATTCGCTAGGTGCGCAGAATTTAACGTTCAATAAGGAAGTTTGTTCCAAAAAACGTATCGTAGGAATGAGTCCTTTGCACAGCGACACAACTACCGAAATTACGAGTGTACACGAAATTGCGATACAAAATCGCAATTTCGTATAAACTCGTAATTTCGATAATAACACGCCGATATTTTTATCGCGTAATTTCGACAAATGTGTGCTACACTTTGACAATAGAATAAAGCGTTACAAAACAGACAATCTAAAACACTTCTAAGAGTAATGAATGTAATTCGTTTCTGATATTTGTATAACAAACCTTGGACCACGTGCGGCATCAATGAAGTGATGGTATTGACGGCTTGCTCGGCAGCCGCATAGTCGGGGTTCTCGCGATCTGAACAAATTCACAACAGCAAAATGTTATATTTTGTTGTTTGTTTAAGATCAGTACCTAGCTCAATTGATCAGAATGCCAACTCACGTAATTAAAAATGTTCAAAATCTAGTTTGTGACTAGATTTTGAACATTTTTAATTAGCTCAGCTCAGTTACAATTAATGTCAAAAACGTGCAAAACATGGAAATTATAGGTATTTTTGACAGATTGAGACCGAGATCCGACTATGAACGTTCTTAAAATTACGAAAATTGCCCCTTTGAAGTGATGTATTATTTGAATAATTTTGACGAATTAGGTTAGTTCGTCAAATTATTTATTAAGAAAGTTTTACTTTTAAATAAATAAAGTGTAAGTAAAGTACTTCAAATGTCGCTAATAATAGTTTGGGTGGCGGCCATTTTAACCTGAACTAAGAGGTTATCTCGATCTTTCTCCCGTCGATAAACGTTCAACACTCCTGTAATTCCGAGTGATTTTTTTTTTTTACACTAACCTGCAGTGGCAGCGACGAGTGCAGCGACGGCCGCGTTGAGCTGCGCCAGTCGGTCTGCCAGCTGTTTTTCCAACATTGCCGCGTCTTCTTCCCTCATCATCTGACATACCATCGGCTGTGAGACACCAAGGCGTTGATTACAAAACTGCCCACTTTGAACTCATTAGGCGATAAAACTAGTAAAAAACATCAACCACGGAAGTAATGTAAGTACTGGCAGCTCAATAGTCGTCTCTTAAAGACTTAAAAAAACTACCTTCATCGCTTCGATACAAGGGCTCCAATGTTATTGTAAAATATCTGCCTATTGAGCAGAGCGAGTTACGAACCGGAAGACTGATGATGGCAGAAACGTATCCCCAAACCTAAACTTTTGGGGGAGATCGAGAGGATCTATGGACAGTGGTAGACGTCAACCAGCAACCCCATTCCGAATCTGAAATGGACATCCCATGCATCAGCCTGAACGAGGTAAGGATGGCTCTGAAGCAGCTTAAAAACAACAAGGCGCCGGGCGATGACGGAATTATGGCAGAACTCCTGAAGTCCGATAGTAAACCGGTACTTAAAGCCCTCCAGAACTCCAGAAGCGTTCGTGGACTACGAGAAAGCTTTCGATTCGATCGAGATTTGGGCTGTACTGCAGTGTCTTCAACGGTGCCAGATTGACTATTGAAATGCACTATCGACACCTAGCAAGGCGTAATGGTGACAAGTGGAGTGAGGCAGTGACCGAGTGGGGTCCAAGGAGTGGGAGACGAAATGTCGGTCGTCCGGCAGCAAGATGGGCGGATATCATTGTTACCATCGCGGGTTGAACCTGGATGAGGCTGGCACAGGGGCGTGGGGAATGGCCCTTGAAAAGACAGGCCTATGATCAGCAGTGGGTGAGGTCGGGCTGTGGATGATGATGATGAAATCGAAGTGCTGAAGTGTCTGTAAAAACTGTACTACAGAACCAGCTCTGAAATTGCTAGAAGAAAAAAATCCCTAGGCACCCCGAGATAAACTTACTAAGGTCAGATTTTTTTATCCGTAGTTAACTCAACCAATTGTTAAAAATAGTAACAAATGGTCAACTATTGGCAAAATGTACTTTTTGTACAATGTTTTGTTTATTTTTAGGTTACGTTATTTTTTAATTAATCGTTAATTCCCATTGACCATTAACCACTATTTAAAGCCCATTACCAATGATAGCCATTAGCACCACCATTAGCAATGATATAACATCATTGCTAATGGTCAGGCAATGGTTAATGGTTTAGCAATGATATAACATCATTGCTAATGGTTAAATATTAACTATTACTTAAAAAAATAACCATTAGTGTCAATTAGATAAACTAACAATTGATCTAAAAACATATTTTGCAAAAAAAATCCCATTAGATACTATTTTTAACAATTGGTTGAGTTTAATGTAAGCTTACTTAGCCGGTAGAACGTAAGCTTAAACGCGCACTAGGAAATAAATAAAGGTAAGGCTTAGCATGCGGTTTTTATGAAATAGCAGATTTTTTATGATGATGAGATGTCTATATGTCAGATGTCTATATCGATTTGTCTTTGTCACCTGATTTCTTTTCAAAGTGAGAAGATTATTTTTCGATAGTGAGTGTTCCTGGAAAGAGGACGCGCGGGCTTGCGAAAGAAGGCACGTGTGGAGGGAGGGCTTTGTCCAGGAGTAGTACAGCGTAGGCCAAAAGAACAAATTAGTGTTTACCCAATGATTGGTGCTGTCTGTACATAAATAGAACTGACCTTAGTGAGTTGTTGTGCAGCAGCGTCCAAGCGACGTTTCGCTCCTGACATACTCTGCACGAACTTGAGACGCTTCTTCTCTTGTTGAGCTGGTGAATCACCGACCGAATCTGTTCAGGTCAAAAAATGTTAAATTATCTTTTTAAAATTAATTAGGTGAATGACACTACAATTTTGTTGATTAAAAATACTGAACTACTACTACCATCCTCATTAACCCCTTTATTCATAAACGTTGCTTAAAGTTAAGCAGTGATTAGCGACTGTTTAACCATACATTTTTGACGTTTAAACGTTACTTAACTTTAGTCATCGTTTATGAATAAACTCCTATATGTTTACCGGACTACTGCAGAAAGTAAGGATTATGTATCAGATCTGTGAGAGTTAGTTTTTTACCACTGCTACGATTTTAGACAGGAATATTTTCCCTATTCCATCTTTCTGTGATTCGGTTTGTTAAAAATCTTATTTAATTACTCTATTTTATTATATTAATAATTAGGTTTAAAGAGATGTTATTCCATATAAGAACTTAAATAACAGTTCACTTAAAATTAGATACAAAGTGCTTACATCTAAATAATAATACCATATTTGCCTCTGAGGCGTTGGCGACGTCACAGGGTACAAACATGTTTCTTAAGTTTTGCTTTAAATGATGTGTGGACCGGTGTTTACGCACATACTTATGCACTATAATATCTCCTGCGTACCTGACTAATCTCCGTTGAGATTGGCCACCGTGACCGAAATCGGTCGGGACCCTATTATTATAAGATTGAAGTGGCAGACGGTATTCGTGTTCGAACAGACGTTCATAATATTAGTAAAACTGTGCTAAGTGATCATGTGCTATGTATGGTTTTGTTGAACGATTAAACAAAGACGTAAAAAAGTGACGTATTATTATATGACTATAGGCGGCCGACGAAAGAACGTGTTCTTGACACCTGTCAGTTTCATACAAACGAATACGCGTTTTGCGATTTTGATCTTTACTAGCTAGGTACTGGAATTGTCGCACTGACAGGTGTCAGGAGTCAGCAACGTATTCTTTCAGCGGCCGCACTGTAGTTTGGAAAAAAATGAATATGTTCTTAGTTTTACAGTACAGTGAACATAAAAGAGAATATTAATAATAATACTAATTCTGTTAGTTCAGATATTTATTTCTCGTAGTCGGGTTAAGGGCTTTGCCTTTTGTATTTAACATCCTACTTTAACACTATACCATCGGGCAGCGTTGCGTGTTACTACACTACGTTACGTATCACGGTTACTTACCATCCTGTCCCATCTCACAGACATCAGCCAGCTTGCCCAGACTGTCACTAAGCTTCTGGTGCGCATCCTGCACGGCTGCACATGACTGCTGCAGCTTTGGAGACTGCTGCGACTGGCAGGAGGAAGTCAGCTTGTCTGCTGAGCCCTGCAGCTTGGATACTGCTGAGCTGAGTGCGTCTCGGCAGCGGTCTTCACTTATACTTGCGGCTGTCACCTGTATATGTCACATAACTCAATATTACGCTTCTATTTCTGAAAGGGGTATGCAGAGGTCAGAGGTGTTTCATGCACTCACATATCGTCAGTTATGTTTAAGGTCCTGGACGCGAGTAATACCCGTCTATGAACACCGGCTTCCTAATTATCATTACTGTTACAATCACTACAAGACCAACCACGGCAAGCGTAGCTTAACCTGATCGATCGACCCGTGCGGCTGCGTAGCCACAAACCCCTTGATAATCAGAATATTGTATTCAAGCAATTGTGTATTACGTAAATTAATTTTTATGCAAGTTCGAGTAACTTGTTAGCGCGAAATTATCATTGATTGAGGAATTCATTATCAAGCCCTATCCGCAAAACTGTTTTTTTTCGGGATTATTAACAATATTGAGTTGGTACAAGTTCAATATTGATCCTATGTTAAATATATTAAAAAAAAAATCAGTTGTAAGGTTGCTGACCTGTGCAATAGCCCGCAAGGCAGCTGCGTCGTCGTCCGTCTGGTTGGCGAGGTTGCCGAGCTCGGCAGCTGCGGCCGGCTCGAGCTGCTCCTTCACATGCTGTGCTTTTGATACCAGCTCTGAGGCTTGCTGGTGTGCCGATGCGGATAGGTCCATAATCTGTGATCATACAAGGAAGTTTATATTACGGTCCTACAGTAAATATGTTATCCATTCGATTCCATTTTTTTAGAAAAAAAAATTATGAGTGCTTTTAATGAAAGTTTGTCCACAAAATTGAATAAAATCGTGCATTCTCTTAGAGTAAATTGTCTTGAGGTCACGCGACTGTTGTATCTTCAGACAGTACCTACACGACTTTACGATTAAAATCACCCCGTTTTTCAATATACTTAAAACTTGTATTGAACACGGGTATTCAGATTTAAAACGGTAGAAAGTAGAATACAAAATATGGGGGTTTATTCATAAATCCTACTAATATTATAAACGTGAAAGTTTGTATGGATGTATGGATGTTTGTTACTCTTTCACGCAAAAACTACTGAACGGATTTGGATGAAATTTGGCACACATATGGTTTATAACCAGGATTAACATATAGGATACTTTTTATCCCGATATTCCCACGGGATCGAAACTTATGCGGGTGAAACCGCGGGGCGCAGCTAGTACAAAATATGGGGGTTTATTCATAAACGATGACTAAAGTTAAGTAACGTTTAAACGTCAAAAATGTATGGTTAAACAGTCGCTAATCACTGCTTAACTTTAAGCAACGTTTATGAATAAAGGGGAAAGTAGCAAGTTGTTATTAATTTTAGTTTCACTAGGTAGTGAAGCTCAAGGTGCGGGTGTGGTGGTGGTGGGTGGTTACATTCAGTTTCTATGCTCACATATTTCTGCATCCCTTTGTCGGCGCTAGGACTGACGAGGAACATCAGCTTACCCGACGCATCGGCGAAGTCGGACAGCGATTGTCCCTGGGCCTGTCACCATTTTAATATTATAATTATGTAATTTATGTGGCCTACCTAAATGTCCTTTCTTTGGTATTGCTCGTCGAATTGGTGAGCTCCTTAAATTCTGAGCTGAACTGCATGATTACTGACAAATATGTGCTCAGTGCACATATTTGTCAGTAATCATGCAGACAGGTCCACTCAATCTGTGTAATCTTTTCCTCAAAAGATCATTTTAGACAACTATACATATACATTGTCTCCGAATGATCTGACCAAGATTATGTCTGAATATTAAAAGAGACCTCTGAGTTTATTTCAGCCTTTCTTCTCAGACTATTCAGATAGGAAACGGCGACCTCATTTAGTTTTTAAAATATGATCGAAAAGTGTTTGTACCTACCAAACCTACTTACAAAATAAAATCATTTATCATTTAACAAAAGAACCTAAGTATTTATAAATTTGGAAAATCAGTGCATTGCTTTCTTTATTTAAATCAATAGGACGGAGTATTCTATGTATCACTTGTCTTAACCCACAAAACAATAATCCGTTCCATCAGTTTTCATCACACAAATAACTGACGTTACTCGGAGCACGCTGAAATGGAATTAAGCCCGTCTGCCGCATGTCAGACAGCTTGTCAGACGGCCTATTAGCTGACAAGCCCTGAAAGGGGAAAAATGCAGAAACTTTTGGCCTGCAAAAATAAGCTTATAATGGGGATTCGTAATTCCGTCCATCGTAACAAGTTAATAAGTGAGTAAAAAAATGAGTGACATTTCCACAGTCACGGCATTCCGCCGTGCCTTCTGCTAAGATTTGCGAGTACCCTTAAGGATAAATACTAACATGTTGATACCCATCGCCATCGCACATATCCCTGGCGGTGTCACACATCGCACAGAGGCTCCTCTCCATCGCGCTGCGAGTTGCCTCGTCCTTGTCACAGCTTACTATCGCAGAGTCTGAAATAGATAATATTATATTGTCCAGATAATACAGTAAGCATGTTCACTGGTTAACAGCAAGTTAAAATGACATGAGTAGCTTAAAATACCTACAGCTGTGTTACAATATATTATTTTACTAGTTAGACGAGATGAGCGAGACAGATCAACAACATGCATTGCGTTATCTCCGTTGTTGTGCCGATACATTTTTCGAACATATAAAGCAAAGGATTAGCAATGTCCTTCAAAATAATTAGTTTGGTACGGGGGACATACATTGGATGGCATTCTCCGTCTAGCGTTACCTTTCACAAGCCGAGTGCAAGTTATTATACCTGCGGATATCATACCTTTAGCAATTAGCGGCATCAGTTCGGTGATGGTAGAGATTGCCAGCTCAGCCGTATCGAAGTCGGGGTTTTCACGATCTAAAAATAATAATGAAATGTAATATCCTAAAGTGACAAAATAAATATAACTTTGTAATTCAAAAAGTATTTCAAATAAGAGGTACAGAGATGGCGGGATGTGCTGGACTCCTTCAGCAAGAACTAGTCCTTAGCAGCATTAAACAGAGAGAAGTGGAAAGAGAGTAGGGAGGCCTTTGCCCTGCAGAGGGACATCACAGGCTTTTAATAAATAATAATAAGAGGTACCCAAAGATTTACTTTCAAAAATACGCTTATTGAACTCTGATAAAAATAGGGTGGTTGTTTTAGGCAAAAATCGTTATGGTGGACAACTGCAATTTGTGTGCGACGCTCTCGCAGTTACAAAAACAAAAAAACAGGAGAAGAGAGGGTAAATATTGGACCTATTAAAGTGATTACGAGTTGAAAGTTGCTATAGAAAGCAATTGGAGAGCAGTAGTGGCCAAGTGGTTACGGCTGCGGCTTACGAGTTGAGTCGTAGGTTCGAACCCAGACAAGCGCTTTACTCTGTGTAAATTATTTCATCACCACTGCTCTCAAAACGGTGAAGGAAAACATCGCGAGGAAACCGGCATGTCCTAGAACCAAAAATTCGAAGACATGTGACATCTACCAACACGCACTGGGTCCGCGTGGTAGGTTACAGCCCATTCTCTCTCGAAGAGAGCAGGCCTGTGTCCCAGCAGTTTACATTCGGCGATATCAAGGTAAGCTCACCTGCAGTAGCAGCAGCGAGTGCAGCGACGGCAGCGTTGAGCTGCGCTATCCTCTGCTCCAGACGACGTTGAGCGGCTGCCTTCTCCTCCTCGCTCGGGGCAGCCGCACCGCTTGTCGACTAATGGACGAACATGGTACATTTATAGTGATTGAGAAGTGTAACATGTGTTTTTTTTTGTTTTTACGATAAAGTTTTATTATTGATTTTAGTCGTATTATGTATTTGCATATAATATTAATACATTACCATGACCATGTGTTCTGAACACTGACCTTTAATAAACAAGTACGTTGGACTATACTAACTAAAAAAACTTTTTGCCGATTCAAAGCGCCCCGCTCGAGTGTCTCAGGAACTAAAATTGGTGTCGTGTTGTTTTGGTACGTCTTGATTTTGGTCTAAATCGTGGAATAAGACTGTTTTGTGTGTTTTGTGTTTACTACGAGATATTTGGAACATTTTATCATGAGGGTATGCGCATTTTGTAAAGCTCACCATCAAAAATATTAGTTCCACAGACGCTCAAGTTGCTATCAGCGCCAAAATGGCGAAAACCCAATGTCTTCGTTTTGTCATCGCTAGTATGATGTCCAGCGTACTTGAATAATATAGGTCAGTGGGTCTGAAGGTTAAGTGTACAAAGACACAATACCTGCACACATATAGCTATAATATAATTTATTTGTTAAATCTCATAATCATTCAAAATCAAAATATGTTATTTCACATAAACCTACATGGGAAATTATGAAACGTCACTTAGATGAAGAGCCAGCAAGACAGAGATATACATAATATATATTATTTGAAATTAGAATCTGCTGTCAAATGTCTGTTGATTTGATTCGATTTTGTTTCTGAAAATGCCAATCAACACCTGTAAGTAATAATACCTGTCTGACATCTATTAACTATGTTATCTACATTCAATCTAAAATGTATCAAAATACTTCGAAATCATATTATCTTATACCGACTTGTTATCTATCTATTCAACATACATACCACATACAAGTATTTATATATAGGTATTTTGTATGTGTACCTACAACAAATAGTCGATAATTTCAAAAAGAGAGTCCATCGGCGCCGTGGCTTAGTTGGTTAAAGCGCCTGTCTAGTAAACAGGAGATCGCGAGTTCGAATCTCGCCGGGGCCTTGTGGTTGAATTAGATATTTTTCTGTCACCAACATTTTGATTTTAAATATTTTATAATATTTTAAGGAAAATGCTTTATTTGAAATGCATCAAAATGCGCTTGATTTAAACTAAGCAGCCATATAATGAAACAAGGCGTACTACCTTTCTCATTATTTTCAATACTCAATATCTTTATTTCCGTTTCAGTCATGTGAACTTAGGTGGATCCTGTCGGGCACAGCAAAAGTAGGAGAGAGGAAGAAGGCTTTTATTTGACTACTTAGTTGTTATAATAAGTATTGTAATTATTTTACAAAAACATGTACTTAAGTAATTTACTCGTCACTCACACATCACACGTAGGTACTCGCGCGATCTGGCACTTTTCTGCATAACGCTGATTCTTTTGTAGAGCAGTTTGTTTAATGTTAAGGTACCCTTTTATTTTTAGTCTTGCATGTTTACATCTATATATCTATATATATAAAATTCAAAGTCCTGACTGACTGACTGACTGACTGACTGAGACATCAACGCACAGCCTAAACCGCTGGTCCTAGAGACATGAAATTTGGAGGGTGTATTCTTCGTGAAGAGTAGGTATCCACTAAGAAAGGGTTTTTCGAAATTCCACCCCTAAGAGGGTGAAATGGGGGGATTTTGTTTGTATGAAAAATCTTATTCCTTGAGTTAATAAACTTGAAACTTGGTACGAATACTTATCTAAGTAAATTATGAAGTTGGGCATTTTTTGTTTTTATAAACTACCCCCTAAAAGGGGATAGGAGGGTTTTAAAGTTTGTATGGAAGAATTTTAGCGCGCGGTCCGATTTAATCAAAACTCAGTATTTATACCTAACATTGAAAGGAAAGAATAATGTGTATCAGGGTTTTTCGAAAATCTACCCCTGACGGCCTGAAAAGGGGTAGTCAATTTTACAGGGGAGGATTTTACAGCGTGGCTTGATTAACTCGAAAATTGGTATAAATAATCTTTGAGTCAAGTTATGAACACATCCCAAATGATTTTTCAAAGTTCCACCCCTGTGGGGGTGAAAAGCGGGGATACAGTTCGTTAGGTTAATAATCTTGAAAATTGGCATGAATACTCGCCTAAGTAAGCAATAAAGTTTATCATTATTCGTTTTTCAAAACTACCCCTCAAAGGGGATATAGGGGTGTTAAAGTTTGTGTGGAAGAATTTGAACGCGCGGTCCGATGTAACTCGAAACTCAGTGTACTGTGTGTGTACTTAAGACTAAAAATAAATAATAACACGTATGAGGGTTTTTCGAAAATCTACCCCTAACGGGGTGAAAAGGGGTAGTCAATTTTACAGGGGAGGATTTTACTGCATGGCTTGATTAACTCGAAAATTAGTATAAATAATTTTTGAGACAAGTTATGAATACATCCCTAACGATTTTTTTAAACTCAACCCCTGTGGGGATGAAAAGCGGGGATACAGTTCATATGAAAAATTTAGTTAATAAACTTGAAACTTGGCAAGAATGCTCGCCTAAGTAAATAATAAAGTTTATTATTATAAGTTTTTCAAAACTACTCCTCAAAGGGGGATATAGGGGTGTTAAAGTTTGTGTGGAAGTAATTGAATGCGCGGTCGAATTAACTCGAAACTCAGTATTAATACTTTTGACAGAAAATAATTAAGTAATAATAAGTATGTAAAGTTGTCGACAATTGACCCCTGACGGGGCAAAAAGGGGTTATTCAATTTTTAAGGGGTGGATTTGAACTTGAAACTGTATGTTACATTTTCACACCTAAACCACTGAACTTCTGATTTGGCAAAGAGATAGATGGCATCCTGGGGAAGGACATACTTTTTATCCTGGTAGCACGTTTCCGTGGGATAATTTCCGACATCCACGCGGGCGAAGCCGCGGGCAGAAGCTAGTTATATATAAAATTCAAAGTCCTGACTGACTGAGACATCAACGCACAGCCTAAACCGCTGGTACTAGAGACATGAAATTTGGAGGGTGTATTCTTCGTGAAGAGTAGGTATCCACTAAGAAAGGGTTTTTCGAAATTCCACCCCTAAAAGGGTGAAATGGGGGGATTTTGTTTGTATGAAAAATCTTATTCCTTAGGTTAATAAACTTGAAACTTGGCACGAATACTTATCTAAGTAAATGATGAAGTTGGGCATTTTTTGTTTTTAGAAACTACCCCCTAAAAGGGGATTGGGGGGTTTCAAAGTTTGTATGGAAGAATTTTAGTGCGCGGTCCGATTTAATCGAAACTCAGTATTTATACCTAAAATTGAAAGGAAAGAATAATGTGTATCAGGGTTTTTCGAAATCTACCCCTGATGGCCTGAAAAGGGGTAATCAATTTTACAGGGGAGGATTTTACAGCGTGGCTTGATTAACTCGAAAATTGGTATAAATAATCTTTGAGTCAAGTTATGAACACATCCCACATGATTTTTCAAAATTCCACCCCTGTAGGGGTGAAAAGCGGGGATACAGTTTATATGAAAAATCTTATTCGTTAGGTTAATAATCTTGAAAATTGGCATAAATACTCGCCTAAGTAAAGTAACAGTATACCTAAAATTGAAAGAAAAGAATAATGTGTATCAGGGTTTTTCGAAAATCTACCCCTGACGGCCTGAAAAGGGGTAGTCAATTTTACAGGGGAGGATTTTACAGCGCGGCTTGATTAACACACAATACGTGTGTGTACTTAAGACTAAAAATAAATAATAACACGTATGAGGGTTTTTCGGAGATCTACCCCTAACGGGGTGAAAATGGGTAGTTTATTTTACAGGGGAGGATTATAATAAGTGGCTTGATTAATTATAAAATTGGTATAAATAATCTTTGAGTCAAGTTATGATTTTTTTTTAATTCGACCCCTGTGGGGGTGAAAAGCGGGGATACAGATACATTATTATTATTATTAAGTATATTATACAATACAATATAAAAAAAAATCATATATTTTATATGAAAAATCTTATTAATTTAGTTAATAAACTTGAAACTTGGCAACAATACTTGCCTAAGTAAGTAATAAAGTTTATCATTATAAGTTTTTCAAACTACCCCTCAAAGGGGGATATAGGGGTGTTGAAGTTTGTGTGGAACAAATTGAATGCGCGGTCCGATTAACTCGAAACTCAGTATTGATACTTTCGACAGAAAATAATTAATAATAAGTATGTAAAGTTGTCGAAAATTGACCCCTGACGGGGCAAAAAGGGGTAATTCGGTTTTTAGGGGAGGATTTGAAACAATTTATTTCCCTGGCTGTATATTGGCTCTGTGCCTAGATTTCTTTATATTATTATTATATTCACTTTACAGATTTTGACGTACCTTATTCCACTCATCAAACTTGACTCCGAGCAGCTTACTCTTGGCTCCAGACAAGGTCGTTATGAACTTAAGTCGCTTCTTCTCCTGCAGCGGTAACCCGCTGTCCGTATATTCACGAGCTGTGTATCACAATACAATAAGTACAGATCTATATACATAAAAGCTGCACGGGTCCATCGATCAGGTTAAGCTACGCTTGCCGCGGTTGGTTCGTGCCATCTTTACATACCAAGAACCTTCGGAAAGGACGTTAAGCCGTTGGTCCCGGCTGTCATTCGTGGATATTCGGCAGTCGTTCGGGTCGTCAGAAGCCCGAAAGTCTGACAACCAGTCTTACCAAGGGGTATCGTATTACCCAGTACCTGAGTCGTGGGGGTCAGATAGGCAGTCGCTTCATGTAAAATACTGGTATTTAGCTGCATCCGGTTAGACTGAAGCCCACCCCAACATAGTTGGGAAAAGGCTAGACAGATGATGAGTATGGATAATGCAGTCAGCAGTGTGAGTTGCACGTAATACCGTTGGACATGACAAGAAACCTATGAGCGCACCTTCCAAGTTGCCATAAGCGTCCCGCAGCCTGTCCAGCGCCTTGGCGACGTCGTGGGCCCGCGCGTGCAGCAGCGGCCCCATGTGCTGGCGCGTGGGCTCCTCCACCACGGGCCGCCAGCTGGCCTCCAGGCCGCGCACGGCGCAGCGCACGTTGGAGGCCGCGGCCGTGAGCGCGCTCTGGCAGTGCGGCTCGCGGATGGCCGGGGCCGTCAGCTGGGGGGGAGGTAGACGTTTTAGTTTGAATTTTGACTAATGTCTTATGTATTAAGGCTGTGCATTCTGAAAGTTGGCAACATCGAAAAAAGGTGTTCAATATTTCGCTGTTTTGATGAATGTTTTTTTTAATTTCTTCATGTTAAAAAAAAAATTAAATAAAAATAGTTCATTTCTCACAAAAATGAAAATACACGAAAAATAGTTCATTTTGTAACTTTTTAATGGTGAGAAAGGAACTATTTTGTGTATATGATAACTGTAAAATAATATCATAAAAATCTGTTAGTTCTTGTTTATATAAGTTCTACAAATAAAACACTTTTGAATTTGATTAATTAATCACTATGAAATGATGGTCAAATATAAAAACAGACCTCAAAAAGCCCTATTGCCGGAACCGACAACCCAAGACAGACTAACTTGGCGCAGAAAAGTGAGGAGACCCGACCCCAATCTTCTTCTGCCTATTCTGTCAAACGTGGACAAGAGAAATCCTGTTTGCGTTATCTATATGGATGTAACCAAGGCTTTTGATTATGTAGATTACGCAATACTGCTTGAAAAATATGGTACACATACACTTAAACTGCTAGAATCTTATTTGGATAAAAGAAAACAATTTGTAGAAATCACACAAATATACTTAAAAACGGGTTTCGAGAAGAAATATCAATCCACATGTAGGAGAATCAACTACGGCGTACCTCAGGGTAGCGTGCTCGGACCTCCCCTCTTCTTGCTGTACAGTCAACAGCAAAAGTAGATGATCAAAATCATAAATTCAATACTAATTAACGGAGTTCGCCTCAGAACTGTGTGGCGTCGAAGTGATTCAAAAGTATGACACTGAGTCTGACATACTTTTGAATCACTTCGACGCCACACAGTTCTGACGCAAACTCCGTTCATTAGTATTAAATTTCTGATTTTGATCATCTACTTTTGCTGTTGACTGTACATTAATGACCTTCCCAGACAGATATACTATGCTATGGTACTATTTGCCGATGACAGCACAGTAGTAATTACATGTGACGATCCTATGACTTATGAAAATGAAATAAATATGACATTGAATATAATTATATCATGGTTTTGACAAAATAATCTCATTATAAATTTAGAAAAAACTAAAACATTTTGACGAGTTATGCGAACATAAATGTAGGGAACAGCTGATTTTTTTTTTCGCGATTTCAGTTTTGGTCCCATAGTAAAAGTTGTTCATAATGATGAGTACAATGACCTCTTAAGAGGTTGTTGGTGTTTTACAAATAACCCTGTAAGTATATGACGGAGTTATACTCGAACATACATAAAAATTACTTAACTTTTATAATACTATAATATGTAACTATAGGGGTAGTATATAAGTACATCCTAATTGAGAACCTCCTCCTTTTTTGAAGTTGGTTAAAAATGATGAAATATCGTTCTGTGTTGCACAAAAATTTTAGCCAACAGTTTATGTCTTTTAGCTAACATATTGATGATGATAGAAGGACGCAGGTGTACTAAGTCCGTAGTTACCTGCGCACTATGCAGTAGGTCCCTGGCGGCTCCTGCAGTGCGGACTCCTGCGTCGTCCACTTCTGATGCTGCAGGTAACGCGGACGCTTGGCAGGTCAGCTCGTTGGCAGTCACTAGCAGACGAGATACCTTGGCTCCTACATCCTTGGCCAGCTGGATGATCTGCATAACCAAAGAGGTTTTTGTTAGGCAAAGATACCAATAAGGTATCTAGACGACAAATTATGAACAGCGTGAATTAGTACATATGAATTGAAAAAGTCACATTGGTACTTGCCCGGATTTGAACCCACAACCTCCTGCATGGGAGGCGAGGCCTTAACCACTGAGCGATCACGACATATGATTATGAATTGAAGTAATATAACAATCAGTCTATAATTTTCCCATTGCTGCGAGACGGGCCTCTCAGTGAGAGAGAGTGGGCCGTAATCCACCACGCGAGCCCAGTGCGGGTTGGTAGATGTCACATGTCTTCGAAATCTTGCTACTAGGACATGCCAGTTTTTTCACGATGTTTCCCTTCACTGTTTTGACAGCAGTGGTGAAGAAATACATAATCACCCTTTTAATATTCCCACTGCTGGGACACAGGCCTGCTCTCTTCGAGAGGGAGTGGGCTATAACCCACCACACGGACCCAGTGTGGGTTGGTAGATGTCACATGTCTTCGAATTTTTGG
The DNA here is from genome assembly GCA_949629185.1 of Apamea crenata. Classification (NCBI taxonomy): domain Eukaryota; kingdom Metazoa; phylum Arthropoda; class Insecta; order Lepidoptera; family Noctuidae; genus Apamea; species Apamea crenata. The sequence continues at coordinate 1,148,011 of OX451377.1, forward strand.
TTCTGGAACATGCCGGTTTCCTCACGATGTTTTCCTTCACCGTTTTGAGACCAGCGGTGACGAAATTATTTACACAAAGTTAAGCGCCTGTCTGGGTTCGAACCTACGACCTAGGACTCGTAATTCGCGGCCATTATCACTGGGCCACCACTGCTAACTAACATAAGTACATAATATATCTGTATAATCCTTACCTCATTCTCCTTGTCTGCATTAGTGCCGCGCGTGAACTTGTACAGCAGTTGGCCAGCAATGTCCGCGTAGTCGGTAGATGCTTCTTGCATTTTCTGAAACATACGTCCGTTATAACAATAGGTACGTACTGTAGACATTATAGCCTATTTGGTGCTTACAACCTCCGCGAGTCTGTTAAAAGTTATTGGCAAGAAATACGAGACAAACATTAACTTAGTTTAAGATTAGAAGACATTAGGCATCAGATTTGGCTGACATGCCGAAGAAAAAATACGTAGAATGATTTCTAGTATTAATTATTGAACATACGTGATAAACCGTAGTTTAATTGATTCTTCCCGGTACCCTGAGAGGTGTTAAAGAGCTATACAATATCCGGGCGTTAATATGACATACCGATATTTAAAGTGTGAATGTCACACAGGTATAAGTGCCAAAGATCTATCTAATGACACTGGTTATAGATTTAAGTTATTTGCCTCGGAGTAAGTAACAGTATTTTTATCTCACGAAATGACGCGCGCTTTAGTTGTGATTGCCAAGTGTACAAACACGCTGTAAAAGTGTGTGTGCGCAGGAGCTCTCGGCGAGGTCGAAAGTGTGTGTGTGTGAGTACGTGTAAGGGTGTGTGCGTGTGTATGTTATGTGCTGACGCTACTCGTCTTCGCGTATACATTCACAGTGTGTTTGCACACTTGGTGACCACAAGAAAAGCGCGCGTCGCTTCTTGAGATAAAAATACTATGTATTTTATTGCCTCGGCAATCATCATTTCTTCAGTTATAAGCTTAAAAGTTCACTGAATATATTTTGAGATGGTTTTTGGTGCTGACCTCATGATTCTGGTTGCCTGTCATGCCACAGACTGTCTTGGTGGCCTCGAACAGAGTTTTCATCTCGTCCTGTAGCTCCTTGCGCGATGCCGGGTCCTTAGTGCTGGCTAGTATCTGGGCATCTGCGAGTTTTAGGAAAGTCAGTCATAAGTCAATTTTAGTTGTGTTCCTAATTGACTAGAAAAAAAAAGAAAAGAAAGAAAATACGTTTATTTACAGCAAAAATGACGCATCACAAGAAAACATACACAAAAAAAAACAAGTTGGTAGAAAATATGCGTCATCACATCCACGCAAAACGGCCATCGCTCAGCATAATGCACCCTATGCGAGACAGAGCACCAGCGCTGGTTTTCAGCGACAGCCGGCGTTGACGTGATGACGTCAACCAGTGCAGCATACGATTACCCACTAACCAACTACCAACTAAAATGGTCAATATATTCAAATCACAACTGTTATGCTTTGAATTGACAGTTGTATGAAATGTCACGTAGATTTCCCGAGACTGGACCGCGGTGAAGGCACTTAATTTTACTGATCCGCCTCAAAATCCACCAAAATGTATTTTGTTTCTTTCTTTCTAAATGTCAAATAGAATGATAAAACAGAACAATTTTTGACTTATGTGTGTCAAAGAAAAGTCTTGATTTTCTCAGATTCTAGTATGCGCTTGTTTTGGGACAGAAGAAATATGACTTTGCGTACCTCTAGCTAGTTTAGGCATCAGCTCATTGATGGCATTCATAGAGTTGATTGCAGCCGCATAGTCAATGTTGTCTGGATCTGTAACAAAAACATATTAGGCGACATTATTACACAAAAGCATATTTTTTTATAACATATTTTCTTACAGAAACTTGACGGAAAAATTTCCAGACCAGCTACCAGCCAGATAAACAGACAAAAGCATCACACTGATCCTGTAAGGTTTTCTTTTGAAGTACAGACGCCAGCACATCAAGCTACCCGAAACTGTCAAATTTTCCCAATCAACTTTGAACCTTATGCTTTAGCGATAAAGTTGAAAATCTACTAAAGAAATTTGACAGATTGTAGTAGCTTGATGTTCTGGCGTCTGCGCCCTGGGTATCAAACCTAGGGCTTGCTTCTTTATATTTCTTTTACTTTTTGACATTCAAAAGTGTAATAAAATAAATAAGATTTGACTCTGACTTTAAAGCTAAAAGGACCTTGGCTTCTTGCATTCCTTAGAAGGACTTCTTTATCACAAAATGTTAAACGAATTTTACCAGAATGAGCCATAAGGTAAAGTGCTATAGCCGCGTTGAGCTTGCCCAACCGATCCTCCAGAGCTTTCTCCAGGTTCCTCTTTTGTTCCTCGTCCAGCTTAGGTCCAGTGTACTCCTGGATAAACAATATACAGCATTAACCTCAAGAAACGATGAAGTTTAACAGATGGCCAAAAGTTCGTAAGAAAACAAGACAATTGAAAGCCGATCCGTATACAAAGTTTTCAAAACTATAATAAAATTATACCCTGTCCATTCGGTAAACCGTTTTTTGACAGATGGAACTAGTGATTGCAGTAACACACAATACATTGATTGATACACGTACGGTATTATAATGTCTAAGAAGCCATAAATAAGATAAGGCAGTCTATATATTTATTTTATTACTACGCATTTTGAAGTTAACTTTTACGTATCAGGAATATGTACGTTCTAAGACAGCTGTCAAAAAACGGTTAACCTAATGGACAGGGTATAAAGCCGTCTAATTGACTCTTAAAATCAGTGTTACCTCATGAAGAGCTTGTGTAGCGGTGTCGACCGAGTGTAGCGCGGTTGTAGCGGCCGCTACGAAGGAGGCACGTCTGATCTTCTGCTCCGTCTTCTCGCCATCTCTGAAGCTCTTGCGAGAACGCTGTAATAATAACATAAAATTATGTGAGAAGCACAGCCAGTCTACGTAGCGACGCTTCATGGTTGCCTATGTTCAGCAGTAGACGTCTTTCGGCTGAAATTATGATGATGATATGATTTAACCTGTACACTCCGAAAGAGTTCGGTTTAAGTGTATAATACACCCAAGCCCCATGTAATAGGGGTCGGTCTATTGTCGTAAGAAAAAACAACACAAATCAATCATATTAAGGATTAAATCAATGTCAAAGTTTGAAACTTATACGCACAAATTCGTTCAAACTCAGGATCGCTTTTAACCACGAGCTTTCCTTATAGTAAGTTTATGACAGTTGCAGAGATACCTTTTTTAACCATGTTGGGGTAGGGTTTCAGCCTAAGCGGATACAGGTGAACACCAATAGTTTACATGTAGCGACTGCCTATCTGACCTCCACAACCGAGTTACTGGGTATCGGTCAGTTCGCAATGATAAAAACCGTTTTAAACACATAAATATCTGGTATCTCATACCCTGAGGAGTTGACTGCGTCTTTTGGTCTGGGGGTCGATTGCGAAGTACATCTGAGTAGTCAGGTCAGCAATACTCTCTGCAGCATCCTTCGCCTCGTTCGGATTCTAATAGAGAAATTATAGGTTATTTCTTAGTAGGTAAGTTTTTGTTACAAATCGACTACATTTATTTATTTTTTTATTTATCTACACACAGTAAAATACATAGGGATATGACATAGTTATAATATGAGTACAAAGGTACTGCTTATTTCTTGATAAATTTCTTCCAGCAGACCTGCAAAAGGAAAAGTAAAAAAGAAATGTAGACAATAGTGTGTGAGAACAAGAAGAGAGAAATATGAATGTGTGAAGTCTAAAACTAAAATATTAAATATACCTACATATATAATGCTAAAAAGAAATATAAGTATACATAATACAAAAATATATAATATAAATATACAAATACTCACGGTATAGAGGAAAGGCAATGCTCTTTTAATCGACGTTTAAATAGAGAAATAGTTTTTAAATCACGAATGCTAGGCGGAAGTTCCACAATCAAACTCCTAACTATTTATTTCAACTAAACCAATTACAGGCACTTTTGAATTGTCAAGGGTCAGTCAGTCAAAAAGATAAAGCTAGTTGCCCATTCCAAAGCGTAGTAGGTACCTATGGAGAAGAACGGGCATGAAACTCCATGGACACTCTTTTAAATCACAATAATATGGTTACAAAGTATTGGTTACATCATTCATGTTAAAAAATATGCATATGAGAACGATGCAGAACGTTAAAAGCGTCCATAATGAAAAGATAAGAAAAACAATTCAAATATTAAATTAAATCAAAATAAGCATGGCAGCAAAGAGTTGACCAGTCCCTGCTAACGGCGCCCGTTCACGAACATGACGCATAGATTAGCACCATTCAGCTCAACCATTTTGAAGGGAGCTAAATGATCCAACACATGCGTCACCATCAGCGAGACATAAGAATGAGCATGACATACTCTCAGCCGCCAAGGCACATTCAAGTCAATGAAAGACGTAACCAGTAAATGGTAGCTTTATAGTATGTACATAGTAGTCACATAATATGTGCTATGCAATTATATAATACTAGGAGATTGAATTTAATTAATGCAAAAATAGTATTCTAACATTTTCAGCAGCTCCAACAGTAGGTACACAGGCGTGTGTGAAGTATTTTCAAATGCTAATCAATTTATTTATGCGTCCTGTGGAGCATAAATAAATTGATTAGCAGAATCTTACAGCATGGACAGAGAAGGAATAAGAATAGTAGCTCGTTTTATGAGGATGAGATTTAAGGATGGATCTTAGGAGTGATCTACACGGTGCGGCGCTAGAGCGAGCATAAGGAAAACGCTCACGCAGGTAGGAAGGATAAGACGGATTGTGTAAGATGTTGAAGAGTAGACATAAAATCCGAGTGTTCCTGCGAAGGCGGATTGGGAGCCACTTGAGTTCCTTGCGAACGAAGGTGCGAAACATGGTCATACTTTCGAAAACCGAAAACAAAGCGAATGCACTGGTTTTGCAAGCGCTGAAGCTTGTTTAATAGTTCCTTAGTAGCATCCAGGTAGCAGGCGTCGGCATAATCTATAATCGGCTGAATAAGTGTTTGTGCCAAAGAAATTTTAGTCTTCAAGGGCAGAAGACCCTGAAGGCATTACAGCGAATGAAAGGAGAAATGTACATTTCGGCTGACCTCATTGACCTGAGCACGCCACGAAAGATTGGAGTCAAGAACTACACCCAGATCTTTAGCGGTTTCAGCATAGTCAATGCGAACACCATCGAGATATAAAGGTCTTGAGGGATGCAACATCAGCCACATTGCGAACGAATCTGCTGCCGATGATCATGGCCTGGGATTTAGTTGGGTTAATTTGCAAACCAAATGACTTAGCCCAAACGCTGACGCAAACCAGGTCATGATTCATTGCAGCAATTGCAGAACCCGCGTTTAACTGTAACTTATTTTTTATTTTTATTGTAACTTACGACTTTGCCCGGCTCGGTAGATTCAGCCAGTTTGTTCAAGAAATTGCTCAGATCTTCTAGCTCGTCTAGCAGCATCTTCTTTGCGCCTTCGATGTCTTGCTTATCTGCTGACTCTTTAACACCTAGTAAAAATAACCATTCTTTATTTATATTCATGATTATTGTCGTCAAAGTACAGTCAGAGTCGAGACTAAAGTGATAAATAACACTAAATATTTTGAATGATTCAAGACAAAAACAGTACAAACTCTTGACTGTAATGAATAAATAAAAGAGGGAACGACATTTTATCGTATATGTCAGACTCAGGTTCCATAGTTTATTATTATAAAGACTTAAAAATCAAATCAGCAAAAATATCATTGTTTTTGTTGTATCAATTTAGATGATAAATGAATGTAACTGTAAATAAATAATAACTGTCAGACCACATTATAGAGATGATCAAAATGTTCTTGAAATTTTAAATAAATAAATTTATAATACATTTATTTACTAAACTACAATCAAGTGGGTGCGGTGAAGCACTGTTCTCCTGGGGAGAAACGTTAACTCTAAAAAATATTTGCTTGCAAATAGTGCAACCACTATTATAAAAAGAGCTTAAAAAATGCCAAGTTATAAACGTTTAAAAATAACTGCTAGACAAAGACGCCACTACCACATCAATGACGTCACGACTATGTAACTTCATACTATCGCCGTACGTTGTCCGAACCCTTCTAAAAACTATATTAAACCGTGTCGCTTCTCAATATTTCCATCGATTTTACAGATTTTTTCGATTTCTGTGAAATGGACTGGTTTTGCATTATTCAATTGCGTGGGTACCAAATAACAAGGGGATATTAGATTACAATATTTATGCCTCACTCAAAGTGACTTACCTTTCTGGACTACTGGGAAATCTTCCTGCATAGTTTGTACGATCTGATGAGCGTCCTTCACATGGGTTTCCGTAGGATCTGATAAAAACAAAAAAAAAATACTATTCATCCAGCTAGCTATTCACAATCATCCGACAGGCTATCGTATCGAAAATTACACATTTCGATAACCTGATTTGCCTTGTCCCCGGTGTTGGAAGAGCAGAGGTCATCTATTTGATTCAGGGCCGATTGTTCCAACGCCAGATAATTTTATTCGAGGAATAATTTTGAAATTTTGACAGATATTTCATACAAAAACTGTCAAACGTCAATTTTAGTGCTTGAATAAAAGTTATCTGGCGATGGAAAAATCAGCCCATAAACTGACAAAATTTTCGGGTTTAGGACTTGTGAACAGCGTTTTAAGGACTCCTACATTAACATTGTTCAATGTTCGATACGATACGGAACCGTATCGAGTGGTTGTGAATAGCTATGCAGAACTTAAATGCTGGAAACTTTAGTCGGTGTTGCAATTACTACCCTATAAATTAACACATACAGTACATTAACTTTTCTCTAAGGGCTAATTTTTTAACGGCTAACTTTTTACTGAGAAAAATCATTTCGGTTTGACAGCTTTTAAACATGTGAAACTGTCATATTTATTCTTCAGATATGAGTTTGAAAAGTCAGTCCTAACTGTGCATTCACGCCGATCACCGTACTCAAACACACGAGCGGCACGTTGTCGACGGCGGGTGTCAACTCGTGTCGACAGCCGTCGTCGACACGAGCCGTAACACACTATCACTAGCAATCGCTTTCATTGTGACAGTTCAACAACATTCATTGCGTTATTTACGTTGTTGAGCAGACAACTTTTTGAACATATGAAGCAATGGATTAGCAATGTCCTTCAAAATGGATGAAGAAATGGATGATGGATGGAAAGCAGCACACGAAGTGATTTTTGCTCCATTGGTGTAATTGCTGTATGGCGTTCCAGTGTGAGGATAAATAAATAAATAAAATGATTAACACGCTCAGCGCCATGTGTATCTTTTGCGATACACACTGTCTAAACACTTGTGTATCCTTTTTGATACACAAGCACCATTCCAGTCTAAGCGCCGTGTATCGCTAACGCGCACACTTTCCATACATTTTGTATACAAAAAATGTTGCCCTGGCCTAGGGAATTTTCCTGGTGTGTTTGGGTTTTGACATATGGGGCTTGGCGCTGAGCGTGTTAAGATTGAGATTGATAGTGTGTTACGCAATTAGGGTGGCTTCGTTTAGTTACCTGTGAGCAGTCCGACTATCTTGACTGAGTTGGAGTTCATTCTGTTCAGTTTCCTAATGCAGTCCTTTGACATGTCGCCGCGGAGAGGCATCTCGCCTTTCTGCAAGGAAATTAAAGTCAGTTAAATGTCGGGCGAAATCGGCTGCAGATGATCATGACGTTGGCTTAGAATATAAAGGATATTTGCAACTTATATAAGGTCTTTTCAAATTTATGTTGGCAATTGATGTTATTTCAAGTTAAACAAATAACAACTTTATTTCAACTAAAATTAAGTTGATTTCAGAGTGATTAGCACTATAGAAAGAGTTTTTTTTTTTGAAGTTGTAGCGTAAACTGAACTTTATTGTGTAGGAATTAAAGTTATTTTTCTATAAACTCATATTTGTTTACATTTTTGGCAAATAAATCGCGATTGCAGCAGGTAACATGGCCAGACATCGTACAAGATAGAGAGAGAGTTTGGAAGGAAAAAGGGGAGGCCTTTGGCCATAGCCTAACAAAAAAAAAATAGGGTGGCCGGCATCGACACGCAAACTGAAACCATGAATCCAAAGAAATCACATGAAATTTTGCAAAAAAAATTTTACGTCGGTTATTAACAAAAAATTGGCTGTTCCATACATTTTGACCGCGTAGGTATTGCACTTTTGCACAGCAGATTTTTTTTTTAACCTACTTGCAATTTTGGGTACCTAGAATCATATGCTGAATTCATGTTTCTGCATTAGGTACCCATACGTTTATACATATTATATCATAATAATTATGAACTCTGCCAAACAGAGCCTAAAGCGCAAGATTGAACCTTAGAATAATGACATAAGGTTGATTATTGAAAAAGAAAGCATTATAGATCAAAGGGCTCCGAAGTACTATCGGCCGAATGTTCGGCCGTTTCCCGCTACGAAGTTACTATTTGGTTCGGTCGGTTCCGATCCTACACTCTTTCGAATATTGACTATGGTCCCGACCCAACTGAGCCGATCCGAACTTTTTTCGCATTTTTCAATAATATTCGGTTCGGCCATATGTCGGTCCGATCCGAACATTCGCACTTTGCACTTCGGAGTAGACCCCCAGGATTTCAGGAGTACTTACCAATGCTAGTTGTTGGTTCTGAAGATGGTCAGTGACCACAATCTGTTGCACCGTAGTTATAATAGCGCCGGACTGAGCCTGGGAACCTGGATAAAAAATATCTAGCATAATATCTATACCAGCAATCACGAAAAAAAAGTTTTAATTTTTAGAAAAAGAAATTCTACCTATAATTACTAAAAAGTTTTTTGTCGCTGTAATAGGTTCTGTTTTCGACAGATCCCTAACACAAAAAAAGACCTATACAGGAGGCAGAGACATCGACGCGCAACCTGACACCATTGATTCAGTACAACATGATTCTGAATCTGAACCCACATGTGTTGAAATTGGTCCGTCGGTTATTTAAAAAAGAATTAGCTGTTCCATACGTTTTCACCGCGCAGGTATTGCAGGTATTTCTATGAATAAGCGGTTTTTTTTTTTAACCGACGAATAATTTCTGCTCTAGGTCTAGAATCACGTATAGACGCCAGCACATCAAGCTACTACAATCTGTCAAATTTCTTCAATAGATTTTCAACTTTAACTCTAAAGATTTAAGGTTCAAGGTTGATTGGGAAAATTTGACAGTTTCGGGTAGCTTGGTGTGCTGGCGTCTTTACTGAATTCATGGTTACAGTTTGCGCGTCGATGTCCCTGCCACCCTGTATTTAGCGATCTCAGAATCAAATGTGAATGCGATTTCAGAAGAACTTACCTTGATCATAAGGCATAAGCTTCGTGGCTCCGACGAATGTTTCCGTGACTAACTTAGACGGGTTGTTAGACACATGCTCGATTAGATGGCTCCTGAAACAGGTCAATTTATTGTAGCATAGTATAATGCCCATGAGGGGCTTGTGGCTAAATAATGACAGTTTCTCATACAGATAAAGAATGAACATAAACTCAAAAAAATTAGTGATTTGATTCGATTGTTTCAATACATCACCTAAAAGGATTTTTCAATTGACTATTATTGAAGTAAATTTTTTATCCTGGACTTGTAGCGAAATCTACAAACGCCACATGCGAACTACGCGTCATAGAGTTTACCGCGCAACTAGCATAATATGCTAGTTGCGCGGTAAACATATACAACGGCCGAAATGTATCATCGGGCAGTTGCCCTCCAGACACAAGACCCGTTTGGTCAGAGGATCCACCCTTTTCTTTTGAGTATCAGTGAACTTTACACCCTATAAACTTTCAACGAAGATTTTTCAATTACAATTTAATGTTATTTTAGAAAAAATTGCGAAATAAAGTTGAAACCTACTAACTACAGATGAATGTGTTACTAATTGCCTTTAGTGAGAGATTGCGTAAGAATTTATCCTGCACAGGGTTTGTTTACACTTTCGTCAGATACATTTGGAGCAGACTAATAGGTCCAGCAACAAAAGTTTGCCTCTGTGGAGACGTACTCTGTGGCGAGGCGTTCGTTATAGTTCGGAAACACGAAGATTATCGAAGCGTATAACTTCTCTGGTATACCTGTTATATCTGTGCTTGATTTTCAATAGTGATAAATACATAGTTCTGTTGCACTTACTTGCCCATCTGCACATTATCGTGGCAGATGGCCATGGCCTCGCCGGTGTCCCTGGTGGGCTTGGCCAGCATGCGGCGGCGGATGATGTCGATGTAGCCCTCTAGGATGTCTCGGATACGGTGGCAGTCTTGGGTTTTGACGCTGTATTCTTTGTCACTGTAGAAATAAATCACGAGAATTAAAGAAAGTCCACGACGTGATGTGCTGTGGGTGCTGTTGTTCTCACTCTCAATTTCGGCCATTGCGACCAATCTCAGCGGAGACCAACCTTCGACGTGTCTGCACAGACACAGGTGTACAGTCACAAGCACTAATATGTCAACCCTTGGAAACTTTCAATAGCGATTTTTGCGTGAAAGAACAAAAACAACAATGAAATAAGACACATTGCAAAAACCTATGGGTTCGAAAATAGTACGTTCATAGCAAATTTCATTCGAAAATAAAGGAGTAAATCGTTTTAGAGTAGAGCCCAGTATACTTATGCTCGTGACTGTACTCTCTCTTCCCTCAGTCTCATAATCTGTTAGGACGGCCCGCAATCCGACACTCCCGGAGCTCTACAGATGCAGGCCACACGGCGCCACGAGCGCAGTGTGCGCACCGAGCCACGGCGGATCACACCGCCAACTTACAGACTCGGGGCTGTGACTCCTTCCTTACTTACTAATTCCTAATGGAAAAACCTAAAGACCAACGGGGCTTTGTACACACATATAAACATACCAGAAGAAAGGAACAGAAAAATACCTAAAAAGATGAAAGTGGTTTTACTTGCGGAGAAACTTATTTTTATTCTTTTCAGGACCGGTTTTAATGAATTGTGATTAGCCCGGCCTATGAAAACTTAGCCGAATATGACTTACATAATGAACCCTCTATCTTCTGGAAAAAAAACATAGTATACCCTGTCCATTAGGTAAACCGTTTTTTGACAGATGGAACTAGTGATTGCAGTAACACAAAATACGTTAATTGATACACGTACGGTATTATAATGTCTGTAAGAAGCCATAAATAAGATAATTCAATAAGATAAGGCAGTTTTTATATTTATTTTATTACGCATTTTAAAGACTTTTACGTAATTTGGAATATGTACAGACGCCAGCACATCAAGCTACTACAATCTGTCAAATTTCTTTAATAAATTTTCAACTTTATCGCTAAAGCATTACGGTTCAAGGTTGATTGGGAAAATTTGACAGTTTCGGGTAGCTTGACCTGCTGGCGTCTGTACCTACGTTCTAAGACAGCTGTCAAAAAACCGTTAACCTAATGGACAGGGTATAAGTATCTAAACAAACCTATAATCTCCGAAGTTGAGCGTGAAAGTCTGCGACTTGCCCGCTTGGTAGGTCTTGACGTGTGTGAGCGGCCATTGTTGCAGGATCTCCTTCGTCACCTCGTCCAGGCGCAGGATCGCCTCCGCGTTGATCCCGAGCAGACGAGGGACCAACTTCTTCTTGCCTTTCTGTTTCTCCTGTTGTGAAATATTGTTAGGTTTTGAAACAGGTGATAATTAATTTATTTACTAGCTTCTGCCCGCGACTTTGTCCGCGTGAAAGTTTAGCCCAAAGCTTAAGCGTGGTTGTAACTCTCAAACAAATATAAACTTTATGTTTATAATAGTTAAGTCTAAAATTATTAAAAACATAATCCGCGAAGGCATCAAAGCGAATAGAAGTATGCAGTTATGTTGGTTGATTTTAGACTTCATGTGAACTTGAAGATTATTCCAGGCTAAGATTTATAATCGGGATTACCAACTTCACCGCGTGATGCTCATAAATAAGGGTTGCATTTGATTTAGAAACTATTCAAACTATAGAAGTATGTGGAACAGGATGTAAAGTTCCTTATCCCTCTCCATAGGTAAGGACGGATCCTCCGACCAGACGGGTGTTGTGTGGTGGGCAATTGCCCGACGATTGATGTCGGGATGTTGTATACAATGCCAGTTGCGCGGAAAGTATTTTTGTTAGCGCGATGCAGAATTTTGCGTGACGTCAGTATAATGCGTAGTTTGCATGTGGCGATGTAGATGTCGCCACAAGACAATCAAGAAATCGACCGTCACGAATCTTACCTTAACCAAGAAGAAGGTGACTCCATACGTAGGCATGGCCCTAGCGGTCTTGATGTACATGAACTTGGTCTCCAGATCACTTTTGCCCTGGTGCGTCGCGTATTCTTTCTGGATCTTCTTCTCTACGCTCCAAGCGTTTAAGTACTGGGCGGGGAGGTACTCTTCGAATCTAGTGGTTAAAGAAGATAGTGAGAAAGTATACACGTAATCCGAGATTGATAAACGTTACTTAGCACGTGCGTTGGCTTATTTAACGGGCGTAAAAAGACGCTTAACGAATCACCGAGGTCACCTAAGTCATGTTTTTTTTTTTTTACTTGTTTATGTCTTGGGTTCCTTCTGGTTAAGGAGATACTGAAGGCTTCACGGTCACGAAAACACGTTTCAAATTATTATAACTTAAAATACTCCCATGACCCTTATAGCCGTTGCATGTAGGTACCCATTAAATGTTTCGTGTGCAGCAACAGCAATTTATATACCAAAAATAAAAGTCGTTTCCCAGCATTTTTTTTTAACTCTTTTACTAGTTTGATGTACAGAATGCGTCGATAAGGGTCATGTGATGGTTCTTTTTACACCCCTCGGTATTTAATCCCCTCTTTATGTTGCACTTAGTATAGTTTGACAGTTGTGCAGTTACATGAATAATGCTCAGCCAAAGCGAGTGCTGAGTTATATTTATTTTTTCTTTGGAATAGTTTGGAAAAAGGGGAGGTCTTTGCCCAGAGGGACACAATATAGGATAACAAAAAAAAATCTGGGCTCAATTGTCGTATAGGTACCATGGAGCTTCCATCCCACCCTCTTAATCTTTGGAATCCGCAACTGACAGACACTTTGACCTTTCGAAAGATCCCGTGGGTCTTATTAAAATAAGTGCATTGATTTTGACAACCAAAAAAGCAGTGTACCTCTTGTACGGTCACCAAAGGAGATAAGTAACCAGGGTCGTCGGATATAGTTGAAAATATATTAAAGCAATTTGACAGATTGTAGTAGCTTGATGTGCTGGCGTCTGTACAACGTTGTCCTTTATGAGATTTTTAATATAAGTGTAAATCCCTACTCTCTATTCCTCTCGCTGCTTTCAGCAGTATCATGCTGAGATAGGAGCTTTTTGGCCTCGTACAAGACTTTCCGTTTTTTTTTTACTTTCCTTTTATATAATTTTTCTTTTATTTATGATTGTGTTTAGTATAGTTTGTAATCTTCAGTCCACTGCTGGACATAGGCCTCTCCTATTGCACGCCATTCAATTCAATTTTCGGCAACTATCATCCAGCTGCTACCAGCCATCCTACGAGTCACCATAAATACTTTTTCTTTCTTTCTTTTGCCTAGTACTTACTTCTCGATAAATCCAGGCTTGTGTTTCTTCTCATCATAGTCCCCTAATTGTATCTGACACTGCATTCCCGCGAAGTTCACCGCTATAAGTAATAAAAACACAATATTTAATGAGACGGTTACGTATGTCGTGACCCGCGGGGTAATTTAATGAGACGGTTACGTATGTCGTGACCCGCGGGGTAATTTCGTAACACACTATCAGTAGCTATGGCTTTTATTTTGACAGTTCAACAACATTCATTGCGTTATTTACGTTGTTGAGCAGACAAATTTTTCGAACATATGAATCAATGGATTAGCAATATCGTTCAAAATTATTCAGATTGAGATTGATAGTGTGTTACGCAATTAGGGTCGGGTCAAGGGTTAACGCCTACCGCAGGGACCATCTAATGTAGGGTGCTAATGGAGGTGGGGGGCAATTTTAAGCGTCATCAGGACACCCTGTGTTATCCCTGCAGCAAACGTGCGTATAGCTTAACGCGAAATCGTGGTTGGGAGTCGACCTCATAATGAAATATAGGCAAACAAATCATACATGACATACCATGTTCTCACTGCTGGGACACAGGCCTCTATGAGAGGGAGTGGGCCGTAATCCACCACGCGACGGGTTCGCGTGGTGGATTACGGCCCACTCCCTCATCTGTCCCGTCTTCGATTTTTTTGGTTCTAGGACAAGCCAGTTTCCTCATGATGTTTTCCTTTACCGTTTTTAGAGCAGCGGTGATGAAACAATTTACACAAAGTTAAGCGCCTACGACCGAAAACTCTTAAGTCGCGGCCGTTGTAACTTGGCCACCATTGATCATTTATTATGGTTTATTCACATATTTTGGCAGCGTTAGTCATATACACGTCTTTTGCTCAGTTCATAGAAACAAAAACGAATGGGTAGCATTTTTGTTGCCAAACTGGGCATAGGTACCTATAAATCGATTCAGGAACTAATTTTACCTGTGATAGCTACTTCCACATGGGAGGGTCTACTATGCAAAGCTATGAGGGATTCGCTTCATTATTGGTAAACATACAAGTCTTAATTTTAACCAATAACGGTCCGTAAATTTTATTTCAGGATGCGCAGCGCCTTAGTGTTTTTAATAGCAACATGTTGCGCTCCGCATTATATCTGTTAAGAGTGGTGATCAGGCTTTAAAGTGACTACAGTGTAATGGTAATAGTGATAATAGGCATTCCAAGGACAGCACAGGGTAGAGTAATATCTTAGTTCCAGCTCCAAAATGAGATGGTGCTATGTTCCCCAAGATACCTACAGGCGCCGTCTAGTTTGGGGACCGCCGAAAAGATCAAAATGATGATCGCTAACAGTTACAGACCGACGTTATGTTAATTTTATAAGGTAATAATATTGTAACATTGGTTCAATCAATTTATTATTAGGTATATTTTATTATTATACAGGGTATTATCTGGCAATGTGCTTTATTAACTCCAAAATATATATTTCATCTTCAATACAAAAAAACACAGCCTGCGTGATCCTGTGCAAATTACAATAGGTATTACAACTGCACAAAGGAAAATAAAAAAAAACTCAAATAACCCTTAAAAATACTTTATTGTCTAAACCGAACAGTGTACATCACTATCTATTACTATCACTGCTGCCAGCCTGTCCATCCTTATTGACAATCTGCTGCAGCTCATAATCCTGCACCACTTGAAAAATCTTACTCTTAGCCTGGTTCAAGTAGTACGGACTGAACTTCCTTAGCGTCGAACCTATAGTCAGTAAAAAAACATCCAAAGGATCCGTAGGGCTCAACTCCTGGAACATCGATTCGGAGAATTCTCTTGAAGAGTTCCCGTCGTCTTGTTGTCTTTTTCGGAAGACTGGTTTTGTCTCTCTCGGCTCTTCGAAGTCTAGAGCTTCGTCGACGAAGACTTCCGATGGCATTTCGACTTCGCACGCCTCGTCTTCGAGGAAGCCGGCGTACTCCTCAGCTGTGGATCCTGAGGAGATGGGCTCCTTGAAGTATGGCATCATAAAGGATAGTTCCTCTTCGTATTTATATTTGTAACTGTGTGCGTTTGGGTTTTTTAATCTTTCGCGGAATTTTCGCCGCATCATATCTCGAATATTTATCCATCGTGATTTGCAGACGAGAGCTGGAAAATAAAAAGGTTTGGATGAGTGTTAATCAATAGGTAGGATGTTGCAAGTTACATTATGGCTAGCTACCTATGTACTTTATGCACCCATATCTATACTTAAATAATAAACCTGAAGAGTTTGTTTATTTGAACACGCTAATCTCTGGAACTACAAGTCAGATTTAAAAAATTGTTTTTGCATTTCATTGCCCATTCCTTGAGGAAGGTTATAGGCCATTACCATCAACTACGACCTACGGACCCTTAGGAAGCGGGTGAAATCGCGGGGCACAGCTAGTTGTAGATATTTCTCGACTATTGACGATGTCAATGATAGAGTGTGCCAAAAACAGTCGAGGGGTGTCGTGGGACACCCGGTAGTAACGAAGTTCCTTTTGCTTTTGCACACTTGGCGAATGAAATAGAAAAAGTGTAACATCTTGACCTTTTGTTACGTCTCGGAAGCGTCACAGTCATGACGTGCAGCTGCCGACTAGTTCTTTTTTGTGCTCGTGATTATAGATCTATTTTTCTTTAGTATAAGAGTTAATTATTTTTTTGTATGCACGTGTCTGCGACAAATAAACATATTTTTTAAGCTATTGCATAGCTTCTATCGCGGGCCTTGAGCATGGGGACCGAATCCAGAAATTCCGTAACGAAAAAAACCTAACACCCAAAAAGAAAGACGGTCCAAAAACAAATGACGGTTAATAATTATAATTGCATAAGTTGATAAAGAATGCTATGCAATAGCTTTACCGCGGCAGTCTCCGAGTGTCACACGTCGTCTAACCGTCATTTGTTTTTGGACCGTCTTTCTTTTTGGGTGTTAGGTTTTTTTCGTTACGGAATTTCTGGATTCGGTCCCCACGCTCAAGGCCCGCGATAGAAGCTATGCAATAGCTTAAAAAAAACAATATAATACATGATATGATATAATAGCCAAGCAAGAACAATAGGTATTATAATTATAATTAGCCTATAATTCTTAGAAGAATAAAACCCTAACGTTTACTTCTTAAAGCGAAGCGACCAAGTAGCCCGCGAAAATCAAATTTTCTTACGTTTTTTGCAGTTTGCAACCACCCTAACTGCGTAACACATCAACCTCAATCTGAATCATTTTGAAGGATATTGCTAATCCATTGTTTTATATGTTCGAAAAATTTGTCTACTCAACAGCGTAAATAACGCAATGGATGTTTTTGAATTGTCAAAATGAAGCGCGTTGCTACTGATAGTGTGTTACGAAATTACCCGCGGTTGTATGTTGAACAAAATATGATTCGCGAACGTAACAAGTACGTAGGTAAGTATTTACAGAATTACAAAAATTATAAAAATAATATAATGCAACCCTCTAAGTTCTTAAAACCCTATTGATTCATATTTCATGGAAATAGTAGTAAGATACGTAAGAAAATTTGAATTTCGCGGGCTTCCCCCTTTATCATCAAATCTTTCCACTCGAAAGCCAACGTCTACTGCCTATTCCCAAACAAAACAGCGCGCAATAATACCTACTACACTATTACAAAACATTTACAGATAACCCTATCAACTAACCTACTTATAATTCTACGGACAAAATCGACGCCAACTTCACTTTCAACTCACCGTTCAATAATAACCCTTACAACTTAGTAAATAAGGTGCACAAAGAATATAAATATGCAATAAAGAGACTTACCTGGCCTGCTCAGTGAATCTCCAATCTTTTGCCAAATAACTTCTCTTGAATCAAAGTCCAGATATTTCGCGTGTCTTGTGTTGTACAAAATAGGGTTTTCTTTAACTAATTTTAATAGTTTTAGGTCTAAGTTCTTGTTGAAAGGCAGCGGCATCGTGTCGGGTGCGCGACGGTGTCGTGTCGCGACTGCGCGCGGCGCACTGAGCGGCAACGTCGCGTCGCGGCTACGTCACGTGTCGGCTCCGTTGGTATCACAACCGGTTGCTAAGGGGCGGCGCGCATTCTCGATTTGCGGTTGTCATTGGTTCTTGGAGATGTTAGTGTTGCATAGCTTGTACATATTTTGTTGACTAAGATGTTTGCTTGATTAGATTATAGAATATTAATGATTGTTAATTAGGCCAGTATGAATATTTAGCATAATCAGCCTATAGGTAATGTTCCCACTGCTGGGACACAGTCATTGTTATGTTCTTTGCACTTGTTTTATCATTATTATTGTTAATATGCATTATTTTTTTTGCGTAAGTAGGTATATGTTTTATGTACTTATGTATTTATTTGTTTATGTGAATGATACAGACGCCATCGCCACCAGCACATCAAGCTACTACAATATGTCAAATTTCTTTAGTAGATTTTCAACTTTATCGCTGAAGCATTAAGGTTCAAGGTTGATTGGGAAAATTTGACAGTTTCGGGTAGCTTGACCTGCTGGCGTTTGTACACCACAGACTACCTGCAGTATTGTCTCTCCTAACTCGGCAACCTCCTTTAATCCGTCCAAAGGTTGTCTGTCACCCTTTGTAAATTTTCAACATTTTTATATCTGTAATATTTATGTTGGACATAATAAAGAGTACCTATTCTATTCTAAAAAATCAGACCGCTCTGCAAAAACTCTAATTCATAACCATTTTTAGGGTACTTCCCGTGAACTCAGAATCTTGAAATTTGGTACGAAGCAACGTCTTATAGCACAGATAAAGGGAAAACCGTAAACCGTAAATGTTTAGTTACATCATATAATTTTTTTTTTTTTATAATTTTAAATTGTACGGAACTCTCGGTGCGCGAATCCGACTCGCACTTGGCCGGTTTTTTTTCATCGGTTAAGAGTACGACAAATAGTCGGCATCTCACCTTCTCGTACCGCACAGTGTGCGGCCGGCTCCGACCGGACGACGCGACGCGACCTGTGTGTGTGTGTGTATGTGTGATCGATCGAAGAGTTGCCGAGCCACGACTACTTTGGGAACTCGATTGTAACTCGCGTGTGCTTTCCGTAATACGGGGAATAAAAATTTAGAGAGAGATTAATTTGTTTTTTTATTGTTGTAGATACTTAATATTTATTGTGCGTAAAAAAGGCATGATAAAAATAAGAAAAAATATTACTTAAAAGACACTTGATAGTCAATAATAACAATAAGTAAATTCCTATGTTCTTTTAAAATTGTACATTCAACATACCTACTTATTGCTCTCACAATTATTTTCTCTCGTTATTATAAAAGCTTTGATTTCTAGCAGCAAAACTACATACAAACAAAACATTTATTTAATGGACGTCATTCATTTCATACTCAAAAATTAAAGTAGCAAGAAAAAAAAGTAGATACCGTTTTCTTATGGTAAATGGGCTCTTGGGATTTTTTTACTATTACATCGAAAGTCTACAATTATTAACGTCGCGGCTGATTTGAGATTGAAAATGACAAAAAACATTTATTTTATAACATGTTAGTTAAAACATGTTCAGGATGTTACATTCAATGAAAAGGTCGAAGTATTTTTTTAATGTTATGCTTAAAACATTTGTCATACGACTTACTCATAACAATATGATTTTTTGGCACTTTAATGTTTGGGTAAGTATAAAATGTTTACACTGACACTTGAATGATGTCCTTTTCAATTTCAATCACAACCTTTAATTAGAAAAACTAAAGCAACCACTCTACATCTTAGAGATCGTTATCTAATCAATACTTAATTCTACGTCACGTCACTTGAAATATACTCATCAAACAAACCTGCACTCTAATTGCGTAACACACTATCAACCACAATCTGAATCCTTTTAAAGGATATTGCTAATCCATTGCTTCATATGTTCGAAAAATTTGTCTGCTCAAAAACGTAAAACGCAATGAATGTTGTTGAACTGTCAAATTATAAGCCATTGCTACTGATAGTGTGTTACGCAATGACCCCGCTTATCCTAAATACAAAGTTTCAGTAGTAGACACTTTAACATCAGAAGAATGTCCATGTTTTTCTTTCTCAACAATTTGTTGCAAATCATGATCTTGGACGACCGCGAAAATTTTACTCTTCGCTACATTCAAATGATAAGGCGAAAAAGTTTTTAGTGTAGACCCGATGCTTAGCAAAAACGCATCGACTGGGTCCGTAGGATCTAACTCCGAAGTTTGAGATGCAGGCTCATTGAAACTTGGCAAGTTAATCGTCTGGTTAACCTCCTCAAAACACGGTTCTTTTCTCTTCTTAGACTTTTTCTTCTTCGTTTTAGCCTTTTTTATAATTGGTTCATCAGAGTCGTTATCGTCGCTGCAAGGGTTCAAATCAATATCTTCGTTTGTGGAGTCGTGGACCAGGTCATGCCAGTTCTTGTTTTGTGATTCCTCTTCGTCTTCCATTGGTAGAACCACTACATCTCTGTAGAATGGCCTCATGAATGATAGCTCGCCGTCATATTTGTACTGCCTGGGTGGATGTACTGGGTCCGTGACATTTTTTTTTAGGATGCGTCTGTGTACGTCTCTTATGTTTATCCAGCGGACTTTGCAGTCGGCGCCTGTAATAAAAGAAAAAGGATTTAAAAAACATATTTTCAGATTACATACAAGTAACACGCGCGTGTTAAATATCACTGTAATAGCCTCTTCGCCAAGTCAGGCTATCTAAACTACCCTTAAAAATCTATTTTTTTTAATGCCATCCCGTAAATTCACAGCTCCCATTTGCATTTAGGTACATGAAATTGTAAATACAATTATTATAAAAAAATGTCGCAAAAAAAAACATTAATTCATTTTAAGTACTCTAAATTCACTAAAATGCTGTTTAGAATTAATTAAAAAACGATCAAGAAAAGAAAATCTAACACAGAAACTCACGTTCTTCTCACAAAAAGTCGGTAATTCTCGAAAGCAAACAAAACAAATAGTAGCGTCGGATCGTGACAACTAAATATTACTTACCCGGCCTTTTTAATTCATCTCCGATCTTCTGCCAGGCCACTTCCCTTGTATTAAAGTCCATATATTTGGCATGGTTAATGTCGTATAGCACTGAGTTTTCCTTCACGAGACGTATTAACTTCACGTCTTGTTTGTCCGAGTTTTCGTGGAACATTTTGACGTGCACTGATCGGCAACGGGCGTCGGAGACTCGCGAGTCGCGCGGTCGATTCGTCGGTCCTCGGTCGTAGTCGGGGCCTCTCGCTCGCACACTTTTAGGGTCGGTTTTTATGAGGTGAAGATGGAAAAAGATAACGTGGTATATTTTTTTGGTTGTTGAAATAGTTAAACATAATTAATTTGTTTTGTTACTAAGTTGGCGTCCAACAAACGTAAAATTTTTGGCTTTATTTACATCTGCCAAAAATTAAACGATTTTTTAATTTATAAAAATATTTTTGTTTATACATAAATACCTATGTTAAAACTTTTTGCGTGTTTTATACGACATAGATAGAAAGACTAAAATTATAATACCTCTACTGAATATTTCCTCCTTTAATCTAATTGTATGAACACATTTTCCTGAATTGCATTGAGCTATTATTATAATAATTGTCAGCACATTCAGTCGTCAACACCAAGTATAATATTTATGTAATAATTTATTTTAAGACAGTGAATGAGTTCAACATACTAACTTAACATTGCCGTTTAAGGTACATTTTCGCAAATAGTACCTCCTTGCTTTACAAGCATATTTTATTAATAAATATTTAATTAAACAGGTACGTATTTGTGGATTATTTAAGCCAAGGTTACGGTACGATTCTACCACAATACAAAATATAATTTTAAACAATAATTGAGCATAACTGCTGGCAAGTAAGGTAATACATTCTATTTTATATACATTATTAAAATAACAAACTGTTACGTCATATTTGACGCTGTAACCGGGAAACTACACGACTGACATCCACTTTCAACATAATAAAATCAGTCGAAATAATTATCATTTCAAGAATGTGTTCTACAATGTTCGAATAAGCATGTCTATGAAATCGCCTACCAGATAACGTAACTTATCAAAAACAAAAACTTATTATACATAAATTAAAATTTTGATTAAGTACTTATATGGAAAAGGCTAGGCAGTTCTGATTTTTAATTTGTTACATTAAAATGACAGCTGTGAATGCTGTGATCGATCTTTTTTTGTCAACATGACATTAATGTTATGGCTGCAGCTGTCATATTGTCGAGCAAATTAAAAAACAGAGTATAGTTAACTATAGCACCCCTCACCCGAACAATCTAAGTGGTGAACGGAGTGCACGAGAGACTGGATATTTTTTCGTGCTCTTTGAGTGAATTCGCAAGAGTTTTATTAAATATTAATAGTAATAGTAGTTAGTAGTGTTAGTAGTTTTAGTTAAGTAAGGTAAAAGGTTATATTATTTTTTGTTAGGTTTTTAAGGTTAAACAAGTTAATTTTAAGTTGATAACCACATGTCGCATTAGGTTAAGGCCTGTAATGACAGCTGTAAGGTTGATAAATAAATTAAAAAAAAAATGTTTGTTGAATTGGGGTCGGCTTCCAATCTAACCAGATGCAGCTGCATAGGTGCTAGCATTTTACATGGAGCGACCGCCTATCTGGCCTTCACAACCCAGTTACTGTCACTACCCTTGGTAAAACTGGTTGTCAGACGGTTTGTCGAGTAACCATAGCGACTGTAACAGATCTACAAATTACAGTAAGTTTTAAATTGAACCCTTATAAAAAAAATGTGTTACAAATCCACCGCCATGTAAACCCGTTGCAAACCAATCCATCTGGCCCACGTACTTCGACGTGTCGTGTCGGGCTCGGGGCTCAGCTACAATCAGTTGGTTCATATCGGTAGCATCGGTACGAAGACTACGGTATCACAACGATTTAGAACTATTTTGTTGTTATTTACAACAAAATAGATGTAAATAGATGTTGTTTTAGATTTGACATGTTATGTTATGTTGGACATATTAACTGAGGGCTGATTTTCCAATCGACAGATAATTTTTGTTTGTAGAATAAAATTGACGTCTGACAGATTTTGCATGGAAGAACTGTCAAACATTTTTAAACTATTCCTGGATGAAATAAATCGGATAAAAAGAGAGCTGAGGGCCTACAATAACCTCTTTTAGCAGCACCCTAATTGCGTAACACACTATCATACACATTCTGAATCATTTTGAAGGATATTGCTAATCCATTGCTTCTTATGTTCAAAACATTTGTCTGCTCAACAATGTAAATAACGCAATGAATGTTGTTGAACTGTCAAAATGAGAGCCATTGCTACAGTTAGTGTGTTTCGCAGTTACCCCGCTGGTGATGGTTATACTTAGATATTAACTTTGCGATTGCTAAGTTTATGGTGTTTTTTTTAGTTATTTGGGCATGGTGTGTGGGTTATTTTTACCACAATAGCAGGCACAGAGCATCAAAAACCGTAAAAAATACGAATACGTAGGTCGCCTGAAGTCGGAAGTCGAAGCAGCTGCATATAATCCCGCGAGTCCACATTCCGGTCGGAGTATAGAATAACGCTTGAGGAGTAGCGTCTCTTTGAAGTGTACTAACCTTGCTGCTCAGTGACAGGATGCCTTCCCTGCAGTATCGCATCTCTGGTCTGCACATATAGCAGGTGCAGCTGCACAGGATCCCGGGAGTCCACGTTCCGGTCGGAGTAGAACAGTCTTCGTTTGAGGAGCAGGGTTTCTTTGACGTCGATTCCTTGTTCCCGGATGGTGAGGTGCTGGTCGAGCCATTCCACTGTAGGGGAAATGAAGAATTTAGAAACACAACATTAGCATCTCGAGATTTTTTACTGCTACAGCGAAAGTCTACAATCAACCCAACTGGAGGTTGAACACAACATTTTAAAATACCAACTTGACATCCCGAACATGTTCTAATCATTACAAAATAGTAATATAATAATAATATCCCTGGACATTTCACACAGCACCATTTGTCCCAAGCTAAGCAACCTAATGCTTGTGTTATGGTAACAAGATGGCTGATAAACTACTTATATACAATTTTTTTTTTGTAAATACATACATATTATAGATAGAAAAACACCCAGACTGGGAACAAATACATGTAGGTCATACAAATATTTGTTCCGTGCGGGAATCGAACCCGCGACACGCAGCGCAGCAGTCAATCGCTTAACCACTGCGCCAACCGTGCCGTCAAATATATATATTATATTTGACGGCACGGTTGGCGGTTGGTTATATTATATATATATAATAGTGGCTGCTAATTGAGTTGGAAAGTACCAACAATCGTTATGTGAATGTCATGTCTTGCAAAACTCATATACCTACCATACCAAACACATCGTATGAGAGTAGCAACCGACGACGGGCCGCTTGTCTATCATGTTAACCACCACCAATGAATCACCACAGTTGGTGATTAAAACTATGCTCTACTTAACATCACAATCAATGAAGGAGGGTGTGGTAAATCAACATCTGAGTCACCTGTCATGCCTGTGAAGTTTCGCTAGATAATTTAATTTGACCCTATATTTATGTAAGGCACTGGACAGTGAAAGTGTTAATACCTATTCATTCTAATATCTAAATCGCTTTTCATTCAATGAAACAAAGGTTGTTAGATTTGTGTGGTATTTTATTGTCTTTATTTCATGTACAGACGCCAGCAGGTCAAGCTACCCGAAACTGTCAAATTTTCCCAATCAACCCTGAACCTTAACATGTTAAGGATAAAGTTGAAAATCTATTAAATAAATTTGACAGATTGTAGTAGCTTGATGTGCTGGTGTCTGTACTTATATTTTTTAAAGCTTCTTGTTGCCATCGTTTTTATTTTATCTTTTAACTAGCTGCGCCCCGTGGTTTCACCCGCATGAGTTTCGATCTCGTGGGCGTATCGGGATAAAAAGTATCCTTTGTGTTAATCGTGGTTATAGGTACCTATCTGTATACCAAATTTCATCAAAATTGGTCCAGCCGTTTGAGCATGAAGAAGTAACAAACACACACACACGCACACTCACAAACTTTTGCCTTTCTAATATAAGTGTGATGGTTACTTTACAAGCAATTTTATGTTATTTATTAGACAATACCTGGGGTCCGATCAAGAGCATAATGAAGAAAAGCACAATGCACATACCGTTATCATCAGTTTTCAGCCTCTTGCTCATCTGTTCCAAGATAACATCTCTATCCTTGGCTGGCTTGGGTTTCCTCAACGTCAAGCCACCGCTACTCGGTTCCTTGGTCTCCTTGCCCTCTTCTGCTTCTTCCACTTCTTCTTTACACTAGAGATGGAAAAAGAGATTATAGTACAGTCACGTACATTAGTATGTATGAAATGAAATGAAATAATTTATTTGCTATGAATATAGGTACAAAAGTATTGGTACATTCTACCGTGAGGCATGCAAATTTTTTTAATAGTAGAATTAATCAAGAAATAATCTTAAAAAATCAAATATTTAACGAGTATCAAATTATAAAATAGTCAATAAAAATATAAATCATTCAATTTGTAAGTTCATTCAGTGGTAAACAATGTCAATAATAAGTAAATAATTAGTCAATATTACAATGTCAATAATATGTTAATAATTAGTCAATAATACAACATCAATAATAAGTTAATAATTAGTCAAACCAGCAATGGAATTTGAAAATTAAAATCGCAAGGAAAATCATTGTATTATAATCATATTGATTTGTCATTCAAAAATTCATCAATTGTATAATAACATTTTTCAAGTAGCAATTTATTTAATTTCCTTTTAAATATTTGTAGTGTGCAATATTTTAAATCATGAGGTATTTTATTGTATATCACCGGTCCCATATGCATAATATTCTTTTTCAGCAGTGCTGTTTAAAATTTGCCTGTATGTAAAAGATTTTTATATTGAGATCTTATTAATGTTGGCCTTGTTGAGTGATCAATATTTGAACAAAATAAATTTTGATTACTTTTCACAAACAGTCCCATTTCCAAAATATAGAGCGATGGAAAGGTTAGTAAGTTAAGGGATTTAAACATAGGAACGCAGCTGTCTGTTGAATTTATTCCAGTCATTGATCTAATGCAATATTTTTGGGCTCAGAAAATTCTTTCTCTCTCACTGCAGTTACCCCAAAAAACTACTCCGTATACCCTTAGCTTTATTCAAAGGCGATTTCTTCCTTTATTTTCGAATGAAATGTTATGTTGGTGCGAACACAGTATTTTCGAACCCAACCCTTATTTAGTTTTTTTGCAATGTGTCGTATTTCATTTTTTGTTTTCGTTATTTCACGCGAAAATCGCTATTGACAGTTTCCAACTGTTGACATATTAGTGCTAGTGACTGTACGGGATGAATTTAATCTATCTTTCTTCTACATAAAGTTTTTAGGGATAGATACATTTGAAAAGTTGCCCGGAAAATTGGTAAGTTCGAGAGGAACTTAAACTTCTATGGGATTTTATTAAAATTTGGAGAGGACAACGTCTATACAGAAATTACCTTGTTTATTATTTAATAACTATCAAAGTGATCGACACAGCCTACTTTGAACATATGACTTCTATTGCGTAAAATCCAGAACCTACTGATTGCAGCAACACACTATACATTGATTGATACACGTACGGTATTATAATATCTGTAAGAAGCCACAAATGAGATAAGGCAGTTAATTTATGTTTATATTATACTAGGTACGCATTTTAAAGTTTTACGTAATCTGGAATAGTTAGTTCTAAGACAGCTGTCAAAGACGGTTAACCTAATGGACAGGGTAGCTCTTGTAAAACAGGTGTTGTTACCTAGCGCAGGAGACAGGGCTTCACTTTGTGGGAACACGTTTTTTATGCCAATCAAGTATTAATTAAATTAATATTATTTTAATGATGTTTGATTTTGAATCTGTCTACTTCCTCCGATATACAGATTTACTCACCAGCCCATACTCATCATAGTTCTTGATGCCGATACGAGCACAGATCTCCATCATCAGGTCGCCGACTGACTTGGCCTCATCCACCGGCAGCGTCTTCACCGTGTCTGGGGGTAATTGATGGATTACTAATCAGGGGGTCTACTCCGAAGTAGTATCCTGACCCAACTGAGCCGATCCGAAGATTTTTCGCATTTTTCAATAATATTCGGTTCGGCCATGTGTCGGTCCGATCCGAACATTCGCACTTTGCACTTCAGAGTAGACCCCTGGACTGAAGCGGTTAGAAAAAGCTTTTTTTTTATTGCTAAATGAGCCTGCCCTTGACCTCGATCACGCCTGATGGAAAGCGATGGGTGAGCTCTATGATGGAACGAGCGTGCCCAGAAGATGCCTGTTTTGTCCGGCTAATCTAGTCACGAGAATTAGATAGCATTTTCAGTATAAGTTTACATCAAAAGACATGTTGTCTGCCGACATTTGGCAAGCGCCGAAGTCCGGCAATTGACTATGGTAAGCTGCAGTTCGCTACGTCGGTATTATGAATTAGCAATGGATTAGCAATATCCTTCAAAATTATTCAGATTGTGATTGATAGCGCGACCGATACGTGAACGCTCTTTGCAACTGTTATGTTATAGTACATCTTAATGATCAAGTTCCTTACCATCCAAAAGTCTGACTCTCAGGTTCCTCATCCTGCAGATATAATCCAGGGAGTCTCCGTCTCTGAGCAGGTAGTGGGATAGCTTCTTTTCGTTGTCCAGCCACAGTCCAGACATGTCATCATCAGCAGAGCGGAGGAACAGCGAGTACTCTGGTGGAAAAAGTGTCTGTAGGTTTGACGGCCACAAAGAAATGGTTTGGTTACCTTAAATTAGTTTAGTGCTTTTAATGTAGGTATTTAGTGATTAGTGGTGCAAGCGAGACTTGGAACCGGTACCAAAAGTACAAGTTCTGTAACAATACTAGCAGTTCTTGCCATTTTGGTACCTGGGTACCGGTACTTCACCTAACAAGTACCGGTACCACATTCAGGTACCCGGTGCGTACTACAAATCCCATATTTATACTAGGAACCCCGTACGGTTGGCAACCTTGAAGTTATTTTTCTAATGCCTTTTACTTACCTAATACATCTGTTTTTCACGCTAACTTACAGAATTATTTGTTTGGTAGCGGTTTTGGTACCAGTACAGAAACCATTAATATCGACACTTCGTCTGGTACCGTTAACAAAAGTACAGGTACCTACTACCCTACCGGTATTCCACCAAGGCTAGTGGTACCGGTTCCCAAAAATACCGGTATTTCAAAGCCTAGGTCAGTGCAAATGGGCCTTCACTCGATTTGCTCGTTTCGCACAAACTTTTGATCCCCATGATCTTTTTTTTTTTTGCTTTCTTACCTTGTTCCTTGTTGGGCACGTTGACCTTGTCCTTGACGACCTTGTGCGCGTCCAACACGGTCATTTCCGAGTCGAACTTGACCTTCCGGGTCACCGCGCCCGCGTCCAGCACTATCTTTAGAGATAGTGACGGCATCTTGAATTAGTCCTGGATTTAAAAAAAAAATAGTTTAATCTAAATCTCCCTCCAAAATACTATACTAAGATGAATCCGGTAGGGTTCGAAAAAATTCGGGGAATCCCGATGAAATAAAATAAACGTGTTCGGGACCCCGTCAGGAACGAAGGTCCTTACGGGATACTCGCACGCACATAAGCATGATCAGCCTATATTCCCACTGCTGGGACACAGGCCTCGATACTCACACGCACACTACTCGTATATATCTATCTATATATATAACATTCAAAGTCCTGACTGACTGACTGACTGACTGACTGAGACATCAACGCACAGTCTAAACCGCTGGTCCTAGAGTCATGAAATTTGGATGGTGTGTTCTTAGTAAAGAGTAGGTATCCACTAAGAAAGGGTTTTTCGAAATTCCACCCCTAAGAGGGTGAAATGGAGGGATTTTGTTTGTATGCAAAATCTTATTCCTTGAGTTAATAAACTTGAAACTTGGCACGAATACTAATCTAAGTAAATTATGAAGTTTGCCATTTTATGTTTTACTAAACTACCCCCTAAAAGGGGATTGGGGGGTTTCAAAAGTTGTATGGAAGAATTTTAGCGCGCAGTCCGATTTACTTGAAACTCAGTATTTATACCTAAGATCAAAAGTAAAGAATAATTTGTATATCAGGGTTTTTCGAAAATCTACCCCTGACGGGCTGAAAAGGGGTAGTCAATTTTACAGGGGAGGATTTTACTGCATGGCTTGATTAACTAGAAAATTAGTATAAATAATATTTGAGTCAAGTTATGAATACATCCCAAACGATTTTTTTAAATTCCACCCCTGTGGGGGTGAAAAGCGGGGATACAGTTTATATGAAAAATCTTTTTCATTAGGTTAATAAACTTGAAACTTGGCAAGAATACTCTCCTAAAGTAAGTAATAAGTTTATCATTATAAGTTTTTCAAAACTACCCCACAAAAGGGGATATAAGGGTGTTGAAGTTTGTGTGGAAGAATTTGAATGCGCGGTCCGATTTACTCGAAACTCAGTATTGATACTTTTGACAGAAAATAAAAATAATTAATAATAAGTATGTAAAGTTTTCTAAAATTGACCCCTGACGGGGCAAAAAGGAGTAATTACGCGGGCAGAAGCTAGTGTATAATAAAAAGAGACAGAGAGATAATAGCTATTATCCTCTGATATTATGCCGAGGCCATTCCTTCACAATAAAGTTCAGTTTACGCTACAACTTCAAACATTTTTATAACTTTTTCAATAGTGCTAGTCACTCTGAAATCAACTTAATTACCATTACAATAAAGTTGATACTTGTTTAACATGAAACAATAACGTCAATTTGAAACAAATACAATTTGAATATACATAGGTAGCGGGGGGGAACTTCCAAAGAATACCTATTAGATTAATATTATTTAAACCAGTGTTAGTTTATCTTGGTATTCCTATCGATAACTCTGATTTTTAACTCCGCATCATAGTAGCGACAAATGTTATGGCAGTAGGTACGAAATGTCGACAGCACATAGGTCCTTTATTAGTACAGACGCGAACACATCAAGCTACTACAATATGCAAAATTTCTTTAATAGATTTTCAACTTTACCGCTAAAGCGTTAGGTTCAAGGTTGATTACGAAAATTTGACAGTTTCGGGTAGCTTGATGTGCTGGCGTCTGTACGTGGCAGACGTGGTGGGCTATCAGCACAGGACAAGCGACGTTAATTGTCGCGTATTAGTTTGTCGCAAGTATGATGCGGAGTCCTGATTTTGAGACAAGAATCATTTCAATACATATCTGTGTTTTTTCCAGTAATAATGTTGTCCTTAACCGTAGAAATATTCTAAACAAATAGCATTGTTTAACTTTAGGCGGGCAGCGAACGAATCTAAACACGCTATTGTGTTAATTACAGTATTGTGGCGACACTACCTAACTGTGTGGGTTTTATGTTTTCCTGGTAAATCACTCCTAATTAATAACATAGAGTCTATGTTACATATTAGACACCTACTTATCATTGGACCTGTTTAATTTTAGATTTTTTCATAGTATTTTTCAGGCACAAGAACATTTTGAGTAGGAACATTTTTGACAACTTTTTGAGAACAAATAATTTTAGCTAAACAGAAAAAAACATCTGATTTTATAGCCTAATAATATCAGTCAAGGCTGGACACGAGTAGCAGTGGTGGCCCAGTGGTAGGTACCTAACGGCCGCGACTCACGAATTTTATTAGGTCCTGGGTTCGAACTCAAGCAGGCACTTTACTTTGTGTAAATTATTTCATCACCACTGCTCTCAAAATGGTGAAGGAAAACATTGTGAGGAAACCGGCATTTCCTAGAACCGAAAATTCGAAGACATGTGACATATTCTGCCAACCTGCACTGAGCCGGCGCGGTAGATTATGGAGGTGCTTGGGGGAGGCCTATGTCCAGCAGTGGACGTCTTTTGGCGGAAATGATGATGCAAGACTGGACACGAGTCGCATAAGACAAGCCGAAGAAGAGAAATAGTTTAAGGAAATAACCATCCCGTGGTGGGATATAGAGGGCAGTAGGTGATAATGTCTTTCACACTGTTATTCGATCTTAATCTTAATGCTCTGTAAACAAACAATCGGGCCCACTGGATGTGGCAGACTTCAAGATCAAACGAGGACAAAGTTATGGGACAGCAGATCATTCACCAGAAATGGAAGCTAGCTTACCAAGCAAACCTTACGGAGATAGGCGTCAGGGAAGCTTGGTATGCCCAAGAAAGAAATAACAATCAGGGTAGGGTCTGTGTAGGTTTTTAGAACAATGGGACTGGGAAATGGGAAATGAGACGTAGAGAAGGGAACCTACATTCCACCGTGAAGGGCAGGGTGGCAAAAAACGACATGTCGTTCAATATCAACTGATAATTGCGTGCGCGCGTCCAAGTACTTAACTAAACTGTTTAGTTAAGTACATCGACGCGCGAACTATTTCAGCACATGATCCTAAAGCCCTCCTTTTAATAACCGATGAAATTTTTTAACGCAGGTTCAGAATCATGCAATAAATCCATATAACAGGTTGCGCGATGTGCCTGCCAGCCTGTATATAGGTAAATGCTTCACTTCCTGTGTCCTTTATTCAACCTTTTTAAAACCGGGACTTACGAACCTTTAGTTGGAACAAAGATTATTTAATTCTAAGTTGAACACAATAAAACTACAAGACTTCCTCGTAACGCCCAACTTTGAACAACGCCCTTTTCAACACTTTTGAGAGATATTTGTCTCTCAAAACCCAAAAGTTCTTAAATATTAAACTAGTGCAGAGTGCTTGAGTGCGTTCCCGCCTGATGGAAAGCAGTGATGCAATCTTTGATGGTAAAGCGCACTAATTTATCATGAGCCTATTCACTCTAGCCTTGAAGACACTGAACTGGTTTTAAAAAAGCCGGTAACTACTTACAGTTAATTGTAACCGACGTAACTTGCACAAGTATAACACACAGCAACAGTTCAACAGCGATCCACACACAGCAATGAGCTGTTTACCTCATCTCCCAGCAAACTATAATAGGGCTATGATTTCATCGACGAGTCATTCGACAACGTTTTCCTTAATATATGTATATGTATTTTGGTTGTCAGTTTCATTAAATAATAAGCATTATCATGTCCTATTGTAGTAGGGATTTTTAAAGCAAATCTACACCAACTCTAAAGTAACTTTAAAGTTGGTGTAGATTTGGTGCTGAAATAAAACCTTTGGAAATGAATACTTTGAAAAGTGGATGACAGAAATACAAGACAAACATTGATTTATAAAAAAAAGGACTCAAAAAAAAAACTAACCATTTTTTGACACCGACTTCCGAAAATAAAGTTATTTTTCACTTTGTAGAGTTTTTTTTTTTGGAGTCATAAGTATGTTTTTTTTTTTTTTTCGTAATAATCTTTTTATTTTTCACTTTTAAGTTGTAATTTTTACCAGTAATTTTGGTTTAAAAACAAAACTACTGAACCGTTTTTAATGAAATTTCTATGGGACCAATCTGAAAGTATATCCTTTCAAATAAAAGGAATTTGGCAAATCGGCTTATAAATAACGAAGCTCTGAGGTAAAAAGCATAAAAAAACAACCGAATTGAGAACCTCCTCCTTTCTTTGAAGCCGGTTAAAAATAATAAGAGATTGCAAGATTTGACCGATAGGTACATAGGTACCTACTAACTAACCAGGCAAGTTAAAGGGTGTCCAGTCTGGAGCCGAGCCCTACAGGACAGTAGGTACGGCGGAGGGGTACTGTCCTCCCCCGCAAGGGGGACCTACCCCATTTTCCTGACAATTCCACATAATTAGGAAAAACGAAAATTTTATCAGCCTAGGGTAATTTAGGACCAGTCACATGAATAAAAGCTTGTAAAAACAGTAGGCGTCAGATTTGGCTGACAAGCCAAGTGAAAGTGACAACGATAAAAATGTAAATTGTAGAACGATCTTCTAGGAATAATTATTGAAGTATTATGACAAACTTTGACGACACGGTTGGCGCAGTGTCTGAGCGATCGACTGCTGCTGCGCTGCATGTCGCGGGTTCGATTCCCGCACAAAACAAATATTCGTATTGCCTACAGGTAGTTGTTCCGGGTCTGTATGTGAGTTTAAATGTTTGTAAACGCACCCACGATACAGGAGTAATTCTTAGTAAACAAAAACGTTGTTTTAATTTCTCGTCCCGGTACTGAGACTGAGAGCTCTCACACACAGGACCTAGGACTGGTCGTTTGTTGTCTCCAGCTATTCCCGCCATCTTCTAGGAATCTACCGCGACGCCCGCGCCGTCTTGCTGTCTCAGGGCTCCACATAGTGGTAATTTTGGCCCACGACAAACAACTAGCGATCCACATAAGTGTAATGAATGTATATTTATGATAGTGTAATGAATGTATATATTTTTACGATCAAAGACATTAAATCATTTACTTGACAATTGTTTGTAGTTCTCATCTCGTTATGATTTGTTTGTATTCCTAATGGTTGTGGTTGTGACCCTTAAACATTCATTATTGACAAATTGTGTTATCTATACCATATATAAATGCCATATATTATATACCATATATAAACCTCATTCCCATTAAAAGAAAGTTCTGTCCGATCTGTTGAGCTAGCACCATCTCGGTTACGTCTGAACATTAAATCAGTCTAAGAGCTACTTAATTGCTGCTTTGTCTGCTGTTTTATTCTTCGTAAACACCCCTTCTCCCACCCGAACATTTCATAAGCAAGCGCTAGAAGTCATATGGAGAGGTCTATGCCGTATTAGAAAGTGTTCTGTGGTCTTCCCCCCCCCTAATTGCGTAACACACAATCAATCTCAATCTGAATCATTTTGAAGGATGTTGCTAATCCATTGCTTCATAAATAACGCAATGAATGTTGTTGAACTGTCAAAATGAAACCGATTCCGATTGATCGTGTGTTACGCAATTAGGGTGCAGCAGTGGCAGCAGTGGGATGATACACGCTAACACTAAGTAGGTAAAGTACAGACGCAGCACATCAAGCTACCCGAAACTGTCAAATTTTCCCAATCAACCTTGAACCTTATGCTTTATCGATAAAGTTGATAATCCATTAAAGAAATTTAACAGATTGTAGTAGGTTTATGTGCTGGAGTCTGTACCTAGGCCAAATAAAACGCTCTCTGTTGTGGTCTTGCTCTGCTTAATGGCTCAAAGCCAAATAATTTATTTCAATTAACCCTTATGTGGCCCCACGCGAGACACAATGGCTTTTTTTTGCTTCTGTGATTATGGAATTCAACCGGTTAAATCATTTACAGGCACTTTTGAGAAAGGAGTCGGTCAGGTAGTCAGAAAGTTAAAGCTCATCCTACAGTAGTCCAGTGCTGAACATAAGCTTCTGCAATCGCACACCATCCACAGCTACTCTCATCCAGCTGCTACCAGCCAAGTGAAGATCGTGGCTCTACCTAGGGCGAGATTTACAGACCTCACTGTGACTCAACTGTGCTACGTAAGCGTCGCATAAAAATGTGAACATAATACGTATAGCTTTAGGGGTTTATTTATAAACTTTGCTTAAAGTTAAGAGATGTGTAAACATCAAAATGTATTGTTAAACAGTCTCTATAATCATTACTTAACTTTAAGCAACGTTTATAAATAAAACGCTACATTCGCTTATACGAATATAAACATTAAGAAGATAAGAATAAGGTTCACATTCGTATGGAACGCTTATTTTATTTGGTACAATCAAAAGGCGATCTATGAATCTTGCCCCTAAACTGAAGGCGTCCTACCTTACGTTTTCCGATTCACAGTCTTCACTTAAAAACACTTTTATTCCAATGTTGATCAGTAAATAAAACCACAAAATAACAATAACACTAAACTCAAAACTATTATCTATTAAACGGAACTAATGTTGTCCGCAAACAATGTCAAGACTTCGAGAGGCACTTCACCATACTAGACTAGTCACTCTCAAGGGAAATGTCGGCTGACTTAACTATACTTAATAATAAATGAATAGCGAATGACTCAAGCGTTTACTCTTAACACGTGTTACTGCAGTGCTTATGAAGCCTGACTGACTCAGTCGTTTACAAAGGTGGTTTGTTATGATACCAGACATACTTCCGCGGAACGCACGTGCTTGGAGCTAGGACAACTCAGGAGTGACGTGTTATCTCGAAGGGCGTGGTCAGTAGCGGTGCAAGCGCATCTATGATGCGCAAAAAAGTACAATTCCTCGGGTGGAACAAACATGTCAGCGAGGCTCACAGGGTGGCCAAGTCTAAGTTCCTCGAGCGGGTGATGTGTGGTAGGCCTAAGTCAGGATTTATACACAAAGAAATTAGTGATAGTAGAAGAGTGTTCAAGTCTCGGTTAAAATGGTGCCAAAATCATCAGGACCAAATAAGAATGGACGCTCTAGCTTTGAAACATTGCAAAGGGGATTTCCGCGGTTTCTGGTAGGGCACTAGAAAAGAAAACTTACGTCCCGGCCTTCCTGTGAGTGACGTAAGTAGTCGGGAGGTGGGGACTACTTTCCGGGCGACAGACGTAACTACAGCCATAGGGCGTATCTCGACTGATAAGTCCCCGGGTCACGATGGACCCAGCATTGAGCACCTATAGCACGCCGGGCCACACATTGCTAGGGTCTTGGCTATGTTTTATTCGTTGTGCGTGAGCCTTTCCTACATGCCAGCCGACTTTCTGAAAACAGTGGTAGTCCCTGTAGTGAAGAATAAAACTGGAAACCTTACTGGTAAAGGTAACTACAGGCCTATTTGTCTTGCCACTGTAACTGCAAAAGTGTTTGACTTGCTTAACACACAGTTAAATAGATCGGTAACACTGCACGATAACCAGTTCGGATTTCATCCCCGGCTGTCCACTGAAAGTGCTATACTGAGTCTTAATGACCTTTAACACAAAAAATGTTGTCACTTCTATGCCACTTAGGTATTTGTTTAATCTGTGCATCATCAATAGGTGAAATAACCCAACATGAATCATATCCGTTCGTCCGGTGTGACTACAAGGTCAAATTAAATTAGCTAGCGAAACGCCGCACACGTGATTTGTATCGATATCTAAACGGGATAAAACAAAACAAAAAATCGATGTTGTTTTTTGTGGGGTCATCGAATGCTGTTAGTGTATTTACTTAATTAAAAAATTTGTTTTTTTGTGTACCT
Source organism: Apamea crenata (assembly GCA_949629185.1). Classification (NCBI taxonomy): domain Eukaryota; kingdom Metazoa; phylum Arthropoda; class Insecta; order Lepidoptera; family Noctuidae; genus Apamea; species Apamea crenata. The sequence goes on from OX451377.1 coordinate 1,183,997, forward strand.
AAACTTTACAGAATTGATTGGTATCGATAAAACACATTTTCTCATTTCAGACTTCAAGTAATAATACTACCAGCGGTCGTTGACCCCTAACAAAAAACATCTTTTTTTTTAAATTTATTTAAATATCGTGTTTAGACATCGATACTCATCATGTCTGAAGAGTTTCGCTAGCTAATTTAATATAACCCTGTATAAGGCCCTCTGCGGACACACTTGCCGTGATATACTACGGTTTATTGGCTGTGTGTAGGCACGGTCAACAGTGTTGTATGGATCACTATGGAAGCTTGTTGACGGACACGTTTTTTCTACGGCGCGGTTTATATACCGTAAAGAAACCGTGCCGTGTACAAACAGTCACGCCATCACACGCAGCACATCGCAGAACTGCTCTCATACTCGCTGCTCTCGTACAGTACAATAGTTTCTAAGAAGGTAAGAAAAATCAACAATGTAATGTAGGTAAGTCAGAACACCCCGAGCGAGTCGCTCGGGGTGTTGATGTTTGTGTGGAAGTAATTGAATGCGCTGTCCAATTAACTCGAAACTCAGTACCTATACTTTTGACAAAAAATAATTAATAATGAATATGTAAAGTTATCGAAAATTCACCCCTGACGGGGCAAAAAGGGGTAATTCGATTTTTAGGGGAGAATTTGAACTTGAAACTGTATGTTACATTATCACACCAAAACCACTGAACTTCTGATTTGGCAAAGAGATAGATGGCATCCTGGGGAAGGACATACTTTTTATCCTGGTAGCACGTTCCCGTGGGATAATTTCCGACATCCACGCGGGCGAAGCCTCGGGCAGAAGCTAAGTACCATATAAGGATACAAGTAAGAAATATTTGCGTAAAACACTGATATTGTAACTTGTATGTAAGTACAGTTCAATGAGTTGTTTACCTCATTAATTATTATTACCGCGCTAACAGTTGGCCAGACTACTGAACTAATAGGGATAATACATTTACAAATACACCGCATTAGAATTTAATAAATCACGCATTCCTGTACGATAAAATAGGATCGAAGTTCATCCATCTTGTCATGTAGTTCATAATCACCCTATAACGTTCTCACTGCTGGGACACAGGCCTCCTCCCTTTTTAAGAGGGAGTGGGCCCTAATCCACCACGCGGCCTGATATCACATGTTTTCGATGTTTTGGTTCTAGGACATGCCGTTTTCCTCACGATGTATTCCTTCACCGTTTTGGTGATGAAATGATTTACACAAAATAAAGCGCCTGCCTGGGTTCGAACCCAACCTACAACACTTTAGTCGGGCTCGATACCACTAGGCCACCAATGCTCTTCTCTGCCCGCATAGCGGTGCGAAGCGAACGCACTACAGGAATAAAACGTATCGTATCTGTTAATACAGGTCATAAACTATCTGTGTGCCAAATCTCATCCAAATCCATTCAGCTGTTTTTGCGCCAATCCGGAACATACAAACAGACAAATGGAAAAAAATCCTAAAAACTGTATTTTCGGCATCAAGCTCGTTCCCACACGTTTTTTTTCAGTTTTGATTTCGTTACTATTTTATTATAATAATACTGTAACTATAATAACTATTTTGATCTATTCGTAATTAGTAATCGTTGAGATTGAATAATTTATCGTTTTTGTGTATCTTTTTAAATTATCAATGCGTTAATATATTAAAAGCGTTTATTACGGAGAATGATTTCAAACACCATGTATGTACCTACATTGTTTAAGAATAAAATTAAAATGAATATTAAAACTAGGACAATCTTCACGGACGGTGGGCTCACAGGCATTAGACAATAACATATTACACAGACACCATAATAAGGTCACAAATATTTATGTAAACTATATTATTGCTGCAATTATTCAGAAAAAAACAGATAACCTTGAAATTATTAAGTTAATAGGTAGCTATGTATGTTAACTCCAGGAAAATACTTCCCATGTTTCAATCAATCGACTCACCCTATCGCAGTCCACTGCTGGACATAGGTCCTCCGGAGAACAGGGTGTTGTCCTTGTTGTGGGTGTTAGTAAGGTAAAATATCAGCAAAGCATGCCACGGATTCAGCCTTCGAGCAGCCTCACCAGTATCAAACTTGAGAGCCCGGGACCAGGAAGGCCATAATCGTGACCTAGCTATGAGTGGATAGATAATCAATTAAGAGCCTAGAAACCAATATCAGTTTATGGAAAAAATAACTATAATTCCTACACAATAAAGTTCAGTTTACGCTACAACTTTAAACATTTTTATAACTTTTTCAATAGTGCTAGTTACTCCGAAATCAACCTTAAACCTAATCAACATTACAATAAAGTTGATATTTGTTTAGCTTGAAATAACATCAATTTGAAATAGGTATTAGTTTAAATAGACTTTAAATATAACGGGTCGATCGATCAGGTTATGCTGCGCTTGTCGCGGTGGGTCCGTGGATGGGACCGTCTTTACATACCGAGAGACCGAGACCCCCCGGAAAGCACCTTTTTTTTTTTTTTTTGTGGATGGGAAATCATCAAATGACCCCTCCCGCTCTGGGTGGAGCGGAAGGGAGTGTCAGACTTCTACTGACTAAAACCCACCCGTGTTCCTTCCTTAGCCCTTTCTGTTCCAGGGCAGCGGTTAACCTTTCGGAAAATCCCACCGCCCCGGCAGGCTTCGGCCCTGTGGGGCCCCGTCCTCTGCTGACATCTCTTTGAGGCGCGCGTGGAACACAACGCGCCGTCCGGCACGGGCCTGGTCCTGATCGGACGGTGAGCTACCCATTACTCACCGCCCGCAGGCCCGCGCCTACGGTGGCCGGGAGTCGTCACGCGGCTCCCGACGCCCGGAGCGTCTCCCGCGGCGGCTGAGGCGTGAGGTGTTCTCCCTCAGCCTCCCCGCCACCTCCTTCGCTAGCATGACTGCTTCCCGGAAAGCACCTTAAGCCGTTGGTCTCGGCTGTAATTCGTAGATCTTTGACAGTCGTAATGGGTAGCCAGAAGCCCAAGAGTCAGACAACCAGTCTTACTAAGGGGTATCGTGTTACCCAGTAACTGGGTTGTGGCAACTGCTGCTGACGGTTAGACTGGCAGCCGACCTCAACGTAGTTGGGAAAAGGCTAGGCAGATTAGTGATACTTATAGTCATGATAGAGGTATAAATAAAACTACTGTATATAAGAATAAGTTTATTTCTATAGGAAAATAGTTCTATCTACTTACTGTTAGCTACGTCATAAATATATATGTATGTAGGTATAAAGTCGGCTCAATACTTTTTACCATTTATTTGATTTACAGGCTTCTAGCCATTCTTATAATATGGGTAAAATATGTATACAGGGACAAATTCAATTAGCTAGCGAAACTCCGTAGACAGAAAACAGATTTTCTCAACTCAAATTCAAGTAACTAAAACTAATAGTACTAATGGTCGTTCGCCCAAAAAAATATACATTAAATTATTTTATCGTGTTTAGATATCAATACCCATCACGTCTGCGGAGTTTCGCTAGCTAATTTAATTTGACCCTGTATAGGTAGGTCATTAAATAAATAATGATTTATGGTGTATGACCGGAAGTCGGTGGTAAAGCGACTTTAAAACCGTTCTTAAAGCTTACTGCGTGCTTCGGCGTTAGCACAAAAAAACCCAATAACACTTTGCCCGACCCGGGGATCGAACCCTGGATGTGTATTTGAGGAATACTAAGGTTCTAACAATACAAATATGTCTTAAAAATACAGAATACAAGAGTGACAGTAATGTGTCTAGCTACTCATTTAGGCCAGGTGGAAACTTGCTCATTGTTATAAGTTTTTTATTTCTAAATATTATAATTATTTTAATATTAGCCCTGAGAGGCTTAAAGAAAAGAGGACCGAGTAAAACAAGTAGACTACTTTATAGTTATTTTAAAACTATGATCGAGTATGAATCTTTTGGATATACAAAGTATACAGGGTACAAGTATACATCGACGTGCAACATGTTAACATAGATTCAGTACATGATTCTGAACCATTTTTTAACTGAAAATTTCAACACATGGTTTGAAAATTATTCCGGGTATTAAAAAAAAATTGCTGGTCTATATATTTTGACCATTTGGTATTGCACTCTTTTACGAAACGGCTAACTTATGTATGACGAAAAAATTCTACGCTATTCAATCCATGGTAACGAGGCCATGTCCCGACCAACCTGTATAATACCAAATCTAGTACTAATTCTTAATTCTCTAATTCTTCTAGTCAGAATTTCATAGGTAATGAAATTCTGAGATTCAAGAATAAGGTTCAACATACCTACGTTTTATTAAATATAGTTGACTACTCTAGTCTTAAGTTGAGGTGAGAATTTACAAAAAGGGAGGCACTTTCACTTATTTTAAGTACTTGTGTACTTTTTGTTTCCTTTTTAATGTCAATAACATGGCCAAAACCTATATTGTATTCACCTCTTGATAACATTCGCCCGAAGGGTTGGGCAGAGGTGTACTTACTGTACCCGAAAATGACAATTTTTCCCAATCAACCTTGAACCTATAACTCCTATAAGTCCCATGTATTAGGGGGCGAGCCTGTTGGTACCTGTTCATACTTTGTTACAACTGCAATTTTTGAAGTGAAAACTTCTTTAGCGGCGTTGTGCACTTTTGTTGCGATGGGTAAAAAAGTTTAAACTCGTGTCAGGACACGTGACCTGATCGAAAATTCGTAAAACGCAGCTCGCGTCAGGACACGTGACCTGATCGATAATTCGTAAGACGGAGGGAGAGTAGACCGCATTCCAAAATATCAATAATGCACAACGTTAATATTCAAGTTTCCTTCTGCCGGCACTCCCGGAGTGCAACCCGTTTTTTTTTTCATCTCTTTTACTTCTTACAATGTAATTGAATAACGAATAAATATAATTAATTTATGGCGTTAATAATATAATTTGCTATAAAACTAACAATGCAATCAAAATATCACGCCTGTAATTTTAAAAGGTTAGGCAAATGTGTACCAACTAACAATGTTTTTGTTGTATTTTGGTTTTATTTTTCTCTACCCACTAAATAATTAAGGCTATAAAAGTACTTGTCTAATACTTATAATATCACATTTCACTCTAAATCTACATTTAAACTAAGGAAGCAAAGAAAACAAAAATCTAAATAAAAAATCTTTATTAGAATAAATAAAATATTAATAACAAAAAAATGTGTAAAGTGTACAGATACTTAATAGAAATAATATGAAGCACGCAATATAGTTAATAATTAAATACTATTTAAATATATTCGAAAGGCTTGCTTAGGAAAGTTCAATATATGTTTTTTTACACTTGTTTTGACAGAGCAAATACTTTCGCACGGGCCCGTATCTTCGTTGGCGAACATAGCACATGTTCGCAAAGATGTAAAAATATCGCGGCGGGATTAAATGGCGCACTGGATTTTCAACTCTCTGTATTGAGCCAAGCGTTCAGAATCTAATAGTGTGTGTCTAACATCCTAGTGCGTCGAAAAAACACTGTTGAATTTTTAACTCTCAGCACTAACCAGAGCGTTGAAAATCCATTGTGCGAACCTGGGCTTAGAGAGGACCACATACTCAGCAGTCGCGTTTGCTACGTGGTAGACTAACGAGACTCATTAAATAGGTTATTTCACTTTCTTGCAAGACTATCGAATACACCTGAATCCCTAAAACATTGCATGAAGCATGAAGTTATTTACAGAATATATTACTTAAACGATACTTTACTTGCTACATTAGTTATTACTGTGCTACACTCTCGTTCACCATACAAAAATATTGCTATCACTCCGCTTAGGTCCTACGCTTATTCTGATAAAATAGACTACAGCGCGGCCGACGATAGAATGCGTTCTGGACACCTGTCAGTTTCACACACGAATTTAATATTTATTATAGTTCAATTCTTAATCTTAGATAATTTACATCCATTGCCACTTACTCAACTATCTACTTTAGGGTCATGTGCTCTAATGTTGATTTTTGACTGACCATTTTTAATAAAAAGGTCCAAAATAAATTTTGGTTGCAATGGAATTTGAACTTTGTTTTGATTAACATCCGAGTTTATTGTTCCAAAACTTAATAATTATCTGTGATTCTGAATTCAAATATATCTACTAGAATTGTCGCACTGACAGGTGTCAGGAACACATTATCACAACGGCCTGATGTAAAGCCCCATTGTCACGGAACTCGCACACGTGTAAGCACTTGCATACAATTCTTGAATGGCAATAATTGAACGTGCTTTATGGCATGCGATCATTGCTCTTGAACGTTCCAAAAACTTGCACCGTGTAAATGGGGCTTAAGGAAGAACATTATTGCTTTTAGGCTGGTTTCACATTGGAGAATTTTGAGAAGTTAAGGAAGACTTGGATACAGTTATTTTCTACGCTATTTTATAGAACAATCCCTAGTGATTTTATATTCGTGTCTTCATCAACTCACATCAGCAGCGCCATCTAGTTTTAAATTATTGACGTGTAAAAGTGTCTTAAGAGCTCAACTCTTTACCGACTTTAATAAGGCTTCCTAACAGTCGAGGGGTTATAAGATCTACTTAAAGAAATAAACATTTCATTTCATCAAGGAAAATTATACAAAGTGGTACTGTTTACATAATCAATCTTACACGAGCTATCAAAGCGCACTTCTAGGTCTTTCTACCAGTCATACAACCACTTAAATCAAACTCGTAGTTAAAACCAACTCCTGCGCAGAACTCACTATGTGAAAACAACCTTTAGAAAGAAAATATCTTAACTACAGTTAAAAGAGCTGCAAGTTTAAGGCCACTGTATGCTTGTATGCATAATGCATAATCAGCCTATAATGTTCCCACTGCTGGGACACAAGCCTCCTCTCGGGGAGAGGGAGGTATGCATGTATAGGACATAGTAAATAGCACTGTAAATAAGTTAGCTACCATTGATACAGAAGGCGTCGGACCTACCCTACGACTAATTATTATAAAGCACAAAGATGGCACTTACGTTCAGAATCACACTTGCTATCACTATCGCATTATTTAATTACTTTATAAAAGAATTCGTTGTTCAAAACATAAATATGTATTGTGAATCTTGTAGCTATAATATCTGTAACAATACCCTTCACGAAGCCGTCGTGTGCGCATCCTGTACACGACCACCTTAATTGCATAACACACTATCAATCAAAATCTGAATCATTTTGAAGGATATTGCTAATCCATTGCTTGATATGTGCGAAAAAATTGTCTGCTCAATAACGTAAATAACGCAATGAATGTCGTTGAACTGTCGAAATGTTAGCCATTGCTACTGTTAGTGTGTTATTCTATTACCCCGCAGACTAACTTTGTGAAAAAATAATTGCTGGGAAACGACTTTTATTTTATGTGCATACAACGGTACAGGGATCGTCGGAGTATTCAAAGCTGAGTTATATGTCATTTAAAACTTGATTCAGAAAAGACATTAAAAAAAACTTGGAACTTTGCCTCTCAATACTTATCCAGTACAAAAAAAAGTCATAATAACGAGAAGATCAAACGACTCTCGGCTTCGTGAAGGATATTTTTACACCCGTTATAATTTTTTAATGTCAACGGTAAAATCATTAGGTATTACTAAGTAATGGTACTTTTATTTGATAATGTAACTGAAATCTCATGTACTGATACTGTTTTAGTAGGTATTTACTATCTATAAAACAATGTAACACAAACTTGTACCTCTTACTAACTTTAATATACAGGGTGGCAGACATCGACGCGTAAACTGTAACCATGAATTCAGCACATCGTTCTAAAATATTTTTCTCCCTAGCGTAGAAACTTATCGCGAGTTATTAAAAAAAAGTCGCTTTTACACACATTTTGACCGCGTAGGTTTTCAAGTTGCTAAGTAATAACAGCCGCACGGATCGATTTATTAGGCTAAGCTACGCTTGCCGTGGTTGGTCCGTGAATGGGTCTGGAATGGAATGGAATCTTTACATACCGAGACCCCCCGTGCCTCGGAAAGCACGTTAAGCCGTTGGTCCCGGCTGTCTATTCGTGGATCTTTGACAGTCGTTACGGGAAAGTCTGAAAACCAGTCTTACCAAGGGGTATCGTATTACCCGGTAACTGGGTTATGGATGGAGGCCAGATAGCTCCATGTTAAATGCTAATATTCAGCTGCACCCGTTTAGACTGGAAGCCGACCCCAACAATGTTGGGAAAAGGCTAGGCAGATGATTGAAGAGACAAAAAATGTCTACCCTAGGAGGTCTGGAACCATGTGGTGCATTTATGGTGACAGTTTGCGCGTCGATGTCCCTGCCACCCTGTATTGCTAATTAATTTACTAATTACAAGTTGGTGTAAATAAATGTCAACAAGTTTATTGTCTATTTCATTATTAAGAGCTGCCTGAATTACACATAGGTACCTTTTGAAATACAATAAACAGATTTTACATAAAGATTAAAAAAAAAAACTTTATGGATCTAATATCAGCTGTTTCTAAGGCATCGCAAGTTAAGTTTCTCGCAGACACGCAAGAGGCGATTCTGCGATTTATATCCGTAGAACAATTTCTATGAAAAGAGAGCCGTAATGCGACAAGGCGCGCTTATTTGTAGGCCTTTAAGTCAAGTTTGTAAAACATGCCAAAACTCGGTAATTATAAAATTGTGATATCTTCAATTTCGGGTAAATAACATACACAGTTTTAAGGTACATTACACAGGGAAGCTCAATACTATCATAAAATATATAATATATTCTACAAAAAATATACTTTAAATCAATATTATTATAATAATATATACTATGTTTAATTACAATCACATAATATAAATAATTACACACATCAGTATATATTTGTATAGTTAACTTAAATATTGTAAATAATAATAATTAATTGTCATTAATATTTCTACAATAATGTTTCTCTCCGATGTACTTAAATATTATTATGTGACGATCATTGATGCGTGTGCGCATAGGACTATGTGCGTTAGAGTGTATTATGATCATAAGTATTTTAACTATGTATGTGGAAGTAAGTATTAAGGAGATCAGAAGTAATGATACATATACATACAACCAATTAGAGGTACTGGTAGTGAAGAAATGGCAGTTTGTCACTAGTCAAATTAAAAAACTCAAGCAGTCTTAAGATACGAGTTTTTTCTATAGGAAATAGTTTTGTTTTTTAATGCAACCAATCTTTTAATCATCTCTTAATAATCTTAATCCCAATATTTGCCAAATTTTTCAAATCTCTGCATTCGCGATTTATTTGCCAAAATGTAAACAAATATGAGTTTATGGAAAAATGACTTTAATTCCTACTCGATAAAGTGCAGTTTACGCTACGACTTCAATATTGTTTGTAACTTTTTCAATAGTCATGCTAAACACTGTAATCAACTTAATTACAATTAAAATAAAGTTGATATTTGAACAACATCAATTCGAAACATTTACAGCGGTGAGTGATAAAATCGAATTACGATCGACAACACATTTTACATTTTACACTCCAAAGCACAAAGTCCTGCAAAAAATCTAACTACATTACAAGTTAGTGGTATTGCTGTTACATTGCTACAATATTACAATTGCAATACTACATACATTAGTCAGTACTCAACCTGTGACCCCAATAGAATCAATTTGAATGTCCCCCAAGCGTTACCAACGATTTTCGAGTTACCCTCAGAGTTACCAACGACTTAGTTTCGAATTTGAATGTTTGTTCGAGTCTCTCGGACCATAATCATTTGCATGGCTGGTGTCCTACAGGGCAGATCAATCAGAGAATGACTACGTTTGTGTACAAAGTTACCCCAAATACCAGATTTGTGTAATTTATTGCATGACATTCTGTCAGTTTTTGTCTAACATTAAACTGCTAAGTGTATGGTAATCCCAATGATCTGTATGCTAGCTGTTGCTGGTTGAAAGAAATAACAATAACCAATCAAAACACCTGACATTAGACGACAGAGGTGAATTCTCGTTATTTTAAGAACGTTCAGTCTGATCTCAGTCTCAATCTGTCAAAAATACCTCTAATTTCTCTACATTTTTGACAAGTTTTTGACATTGATTGTCGCTGAGATGAGATTGCGACTAGATTTTGATCGCTTTTAATTACAGGAATTGGCCTTCAGATACAATGAATGATAAAAAATAATAATGAAAATGATGAATAATGAATGATAGAATGTGACATAGTATCCATTGGCCACAGGTTGAGTCACCCAGTAAAAGATGTACAATCTAACCGGCTGCCGCTCTAGATCTGGTACCAGGGCGAGCGCCGCACCCAGCGCAGTCTGTAGCCGCCCTGCTCCGTGCGGATCTTGATAGAAGCACCCTCTGCAGCTTTCACTGTTTCCTTTACCTGTTAGTATATAAACATGTGTGTTAGATATTTTTGAAGTGAAAACTTCTCTAGCGACGTTGTGCACGTTTGTTGTGATGGGTAAAACATGTTAAACTCGCGTCAGGACACGTGACCTGATCGACAGTTCGTAAGACGGAGCTCACGTCAGGACACGTGACCTGATCGAAAATTCGTAAGACGGAGCTCGCGTCAGGACACGTGACCTGATCGAAAATTTGTAAGACGGAGGGAGAGTAGACCGCATTCCAAAATATCAAAAATGCACAACGTTAATATTCAAGTTTTCACTTCTGCCGGCCCTCCCGGAGTGCAACCCGTTTTTTTTAATTACTGAATGGGCCTGCTCTCTTGTCCTCGATCACGCCTGATGGAAAGCGATGGATGAGGTCTATGATAGAACGAGCGTGCCCAGAAGATGCCTGTTAACTCTTGCTTTACAAAGTGGGGGAAAGTGGGCGTATTATACTAGAAGAGATAACAAAGGAAATTTATATTTTGTTGTGTGTGGTGTGGTGACGTCGCGCAAAAGGGATCATAATATTCCGCCTTTTACGCTACAGTGTAAAGACCTCTTATAAAAAACGTGAACGGTCGGGGGACCCCCGTCAGGAACGCGTTCCTTAGGGTAATTACATGCCGAAGATGCCTCACTGTGACACCTCGTGGTCGCGGTTTAGCTCGCCACCTCGATGTCACCGCCACCGCCACATGCCAGGCATCGAGGTACACACTCAAGCAGCCCGCGATATATTGCAGTGAGGTATCTTTCGGCATGACTGTGCGTATGTGTCTATTAACATGCACGGTAACGAGCTAAACTGCGACCGCAAGAAATCGCAGTGAGGCTCTCCATCCTTACGCGATACTCGCACACGCACCCGTATATAACAGAAAGAGACAGAGAGAGAACAAGTCGCATGGAGGGGCAATAATGATTTTTCCTTACGTGACGAATTTCTACCAGTCAACTTCTACCGCAAGCCGCGTTAAGGAAGTTCGTTCCATAAAAGGAATGAGCATTGATCACGCATACTCTATATCATAACCTAAGCATAAACATAATCAGCCTATAATGTTCCCACTGCTGGGACACAGGCCTCCTCTCTGTCAGAGTAGGCCGTAATCGACCACGCGGGCCCAGTGCGGGTTGTTATATGTGACATATCTTCGGATTTTTTATTCTAGGACATGCTGGTTTCCTCACGATATTTTCCTTCACCGTTTTGAGCGCAGTGGTGATTAAATAAAATTCACACAAATTAAAGCGCCTATCTGGGTTCGAACCTATGACTTACTAGTCGTAAGTCGCGGCCGTTACCACTGGGCCACCATTGCTCTCCTAACCTATGCATCTGCTGAGATTTATGCCATTGCTAGGGCTAATAAGAAATGAGACAAAAACACTTACGCTCTGCATCAAGTTCTGCGCATTTCCGACCAACATCTCGGTCGCTTCTTGGTCCTCTTCGCTACCTGCAAATACGCCAAATAAAACGTTTACTAAAACTAAATAAATCTTTAAAAGTTGTAGCCCAAAACCAATGACAGTGTGCTATGTTATATACCTAGTCCTATGTATTATTTCGTCATGTTATAAAAAAAACGAGTATCTCTTTTTCTTTGGGGGCTATCACTAAATCTTCTGTTTAATTTATAATAGGGATGATGACGAACATTAGCCTAACTCGCCTGAAACACAGGATTACCTAGTTCAGGCACGTAAGTCTAAGAATATAATTTACATTTAAGCAAAACTGTACTAATTTTCATACCTTATAATTTTTTAATAAATATATTATATTATTATTAGAAATGTTCGAAAACATAATGTAATTTCAAAAAAGACATAGTAACGTGAGATAATTGAAACAATCAGAATAGAATCGAAATTTGGAGAAGCTTCACGCTTTAAAAGTTTTTGGAGGGGATTATTCCTGTCGCGCGGTACGAACAATGTATGGAACTAGTATGACGTTATATAGTCGTGGCATCACTTCTGCGATAGTGCAGTGCCGTCTTTGTCTAGCAGTTATTTTAAAAAAATATATAATTTGGAATTTTTTTAAGCTGACTTTTTATAGTATTGTTTGCATTATTTGCAAACCAATATTTTATTATTCAAAATATAAAAATTGTCATCATCCCTATACATATTACTTATAAATAATTTATATTATCTCCCCATATGATAAATGATTTTATTTCTGTATTAAGTAGGTTTGCACAAACACTTTTACACGGTAATCATATTTTAAAAACTAGATGAGGTCGGCGTTTTCAATCTGACTACTCTGAGAAGAAAGGCCGCAACAACTCAGAGGCTGTGACCTCTGAGTTGTTCCGGCCTTCCTTCTTCGTCTCTTTTAAAGTCCAGACATAATCTTGGACAGATCACGTTAAGACCATATAGATCGATGTCTGAGATGGTCTTTTGAGGGAAGAACCATACAGATTGAGTGGACCTGTCCAGTCAGTACACGCGTTTGTCTGAAATCGTGCAGCTCAACTCAAAAACTCAATTTTCTCCTATCGAACCTGATACTTCTATCCAAAGAAATGTTCAAACAGTTCCACCAGAATATCAAGGCATTGCTGTTTTAATTAATGAAAAACAGAATGGCAGATTTATGATAGTACAGTCACGAGCACTAAAATATGTCAACACTTGGAAACTTTCAATAGCGATTTTTGCGTGAAATAACAAAAACAACAATGAAATACGACACATTACAAATACCTATGGGTTCGAAAATACTATGTTCGTAGCAAACATAAAATGTCATTAAAAAATTTAGGAGCAATACGCTTTTGAATAAAGCCAAGTGTATACATACTTATGCTCGTGACTGTACACAGAAACAATAAGTACATAAAAGGAGGATGTATGTAATACATATAATAAGTATGCGTATGTATGTTTTGATGTAATATTAATCACACATTGACGTCATAATATTTTACCTTTGTAGTCCGGCATGCCGACTGTTAGAAAAGCGAGAAGCACAGCATTAATAGAGAGAAAGCTATTGATATAATATACTAAGCTTAATAGTAAATAGGCTATTGGATAAATAAGTATGGAACAGCACGCGCAGCATGACCACCATAGACACGGGTTTTGTCGACAGAAGAAAAGAGAAAATGACAAATTGTAGAAAGATTTTTACCGTCTACGTCTTAAGTATGGCGATGAAGAGAAGAAATGTTTCTATTCTTCAGTCGATAAAAGTCTACAATGTCAAGCACCAACGACGACTAATTTTCCTCTACTTTGGACGCTTGGTGGTAGACACACAGACTACGAGTACCTACAGTATTGTCTCTCCTTCCCTTTTTTAATCCATCCAAAGGTTGTCTTTAATAGATCGCTCTTAACGATAAGATCGCCCATTGTGTCACTCTTTGTAATTTATGTCTGTAATTTATATGATGTACATAATAAAGAGTATTCTATTCTATTCTTGGGGGTAGAAACATTTCTTCTCAACAAGCGTCAAACAGTCTACATCACATTTGACTTAGACAAGAATCTATATTGATTTACAAATTTGCTCCCACGTTGCTATGGAAAGAATTGTCTTTGTCTTCATAGAAACGCGAGTCAACGGGTCCTCCCGTGCTCAGATAGAAGATATTATGTCAAGATGGATAAAAAGAACTTTGTCTATTCTTGGTAGAATAGAGATAGAATTGGTCATGGTACGCGAGTACAGCGGCACAGCCAGTGTCATGCGTAACTCGACCCCTCTTCCCCTCTTCTTCTTTGGAAGAATGCTCAGGTAATGCAGAGCACTGACCGTACTAAGACTAGTCAGATAACAATCGAAATAGAACTTTAGTGGAGTGGACATGTGGTTAGTAGCATATATACGCGACGTGTGTATCAATTGTAAGAGGTAGGTGCGCGCAGCCTGAGTGTTCAACGCGCGGCCCCGAGTGGTGCCGAAATAGCTACAGCGACCGCCACACGTCTCTTGCGCTCCGTGTTTTGTTCATGTACCGCCACACTTTAAATAATATACTGTCTAGTCGCAATTCGGAGTTTCACTTCAAAAAACCATCTCCCAGCAGAAGGGTTACAATTATGTATCTAACTTATGAGTTGAGTTTAAATTGTTATCAAAGCAGCCGTGTGGTCGCTCATGTGTTGTGTTGACACTTATATGATTCATATTCTGTTAATCAAAATACCATAGTAAAAAAAATGTATCTGTACACTACTTTTATGGCTTGGTTTTGTAGAAATTATGACCGAAATTAATACCATATAATTAATTTATACTAGTAATTAGCTGCGTCCGGTTAGACTGCCGACCCAAATATTATTAATACTATAAACTGAGCTTGAATATAAGCGGAAATTGTGTGAAAGCTCAGAAAGCTGTTAAAAGCTTATGTAGTGTAAAGACAGCCTTTTGGTAAAAAGTAGGAGAAATAAACACGCAGAAAGTTACATGAAATACTGGATAGATTTTGAAACGGGGCTATACTACAACGGTTAAGGTGCCAGCTCTTTGCTGCCCCGTCTCAATAATCTACCCTAGAAAGATATAAATACAAAGGCATACCAAAGGAAAACAGATGGAAGTAAAAGGAAGATGTTCTTACCTTGAGCCCCAAGCATGGTTGCCTTGACTGTAGATAGGATCTTGAGCTGCGTGCCGATCGTGGGGATGCGCTCGCAGACTTGTAGCAGGTTCTGTCAGAAGCAAGAATAGTATTGTAAGACACGGGGTGTTAGCTCTAGCATTTACTTCTTAAATAAGGACAAGTGTGGTATTGTTGTTTGCGTCCCCAACATTTTATTTAACTCGCTACATACAGTGTTGCAAGACTAAACATTTTTTTAATATTCAATTTGACATATCTCGGGACCCTGGGGTCCCGGACCTTTGGAAGGCGTACCAGGGACCAAAGCTAACTCGCAGAGGCCCTTTAGACAATTTTAAATGATGTGGAGACACCAACCGACGATTATCCCTGTATGTACTATGCAAGTGCACCCAAGGACAACCGCCGGTTGGTGCAGGACTATTGCAGAACATGGAAGCAAAAAATATTGAGCTATGGGTTTCGGTGGCTATAGTGGATCGGTTACCTTGAACTATGGAAGGTCTATGTCCCCTGCTTGATAATATATATTATTATTAAATTGTTTGTCTTGCAACACTGTTTATAGTGAGTTAACTGTCAGTCACAGCGTGTTTTTACACTTACACACCACAAGCAAAGTACGCGTCGCTTCGTGAGTTAAAAATACTGAATCGAATAAACTTGGAATTCTAGTCTTTAATAACAAAACTTGTCACAACACGTACCGTCCTAATCCTCTTATCAGTGCACTCGAGCGCCAACTTCTTGGCAAGTCTGGTGACCTCCTCGGAAGCCTCTGCGATCGCCTTGGCTGTGGCGATGAGTTCTCTCTTGCTGCCTGTTGGTGAGGATTGAAGGTTTATGATTGGAGGTATGGGTTGTTGAGGAGCATGCTCATTCACAAATAATAAAATGACCAAGACCAAACAAAAATATTTCTCAAATAGTCACGTAAAATAGGTAGTTTTGTTTTGTTGAATATTTTTCGCAAAATAAAATAATGAAAATACAATTCAAACTATGATATTGCGAATTCCTCTGTTTGTCAAGAAAGTGGAGCCAATTTGGTTCTCAAGACATAAACGATATACGTAGAATAGTAGTTACACCATGCATAACATATTTTTATGAGATGCCATAGTAGAAATTGAAACACTAAATAAATTTAAATATAAGGTATGCAAGGTGAGTTTATTTTTAAATGGGCTTATAGGGCCAACTGCTCCTGCCAGGGTCACGGTTTGTTCGAAAGAGATACCGTGGGTGGCACAGGCAACTGAAGGAACACGGGTGCGTTTTAGGCAGTAAAAGCCTGACGCTCCGCCAAGAGCGGGAGAATTTGTATGATGATTTCCCCCCGTTATATGATGAAGTTCCACATTAAAAACTCATTCTGCAGCTATCCTAATATATTATAGGTGGATTCCTTCGCATGTTGCAAAAAAAAAATATCATTCCTACGGCTAATTAATAACAACAGTGCTCAAGACCGAATTTCGGCCATGGCAGCCCATCTCAGCGAAGACTTCAGACTATGACTCAGAGCCATCTACGCGGGAGATATAGTGCACAAGAGTTTGCGCAGACAGTTGCACTCGGATTGCCGTGAGGGAACAGCCTCACTCTAGTTCAATGGGACGGCAATCCGACACGACCGGAGAGAGGTCAGGCGCAGTTACATAACAAATAAAAGCATAGTTTACGAATGATATCTACATATTATCTACAATCGATGATGTGAAACAGTGTGACTTACCGGTTAGATTCAGAGCGACTTCTGTCCAAGGCGAGTGAGAGACATGTACAATGATCACAACATCCAACGTATAGCTTAGTAAGCGCATATTATTATTGTATAAAAGCAAGATTATCATAAGAAAAGCTGTGTCATTTGTTTGTACAGGAGATTTTTCTTAAAAATCGTAGCAGATGAGCGTCTTTTGTTATGCTCTTAAGGCGAATGCGTCAGGGTAGCCCGTGAAATTTAAATTTTATTACGTATTTTGCCATTTGCAGGACAGTATCAGGTTGTATGTTGATCTTAATATGATTTGCGGCCCCAAAAAATATTTATTTATACAATTTTAATCATAAAAATCATCAATACCACTCTCTAAGTTCATATTACCCTATTGAATGACTACTTCATGAAGTCATGCAATTTGAGGCCAATTCTAACTGAAGGAGTTGTATTGCAGATCCTAATGATTATAATTCTGTAAAGCCATATTTGTTACGGTCACGAACAACCTAACACTGACTTGCAAATTGCAAAAAACATTAGAAAATTTTAATTTTGCGCGCTACCTTACCGCATCCCCCTTAATCCAATATAATTCAAGTAATATGCGCTTAACTATACATAATAGTGTTAGCATGAATAGTGCTTAGCATAGTTACACAGCAAGTATATAAGGATATATTCTGTTATTTTTATCATTACTTAAAATATACTGCTGCAATATTTGGTAATATTGCAGCTTTTATTTTACGATATAAAGCTGTAAGCTGCTTCATA
Source organism: Apamea crenata (assembly GCA_949629185.1). Taxonomy (NCBI): domain Eukaryota; kingdom Metazoa; phylum Arthropoda; class Insecta; order Lepidoptera; family Noctuidae; genus Apamea; species Apamea crenata. The sequence goes on from OX451377.1 coordinate 1,201,518, forward strand.
TAGATATGCTCAAAACAATCCCACAGTGTTAGAAGAGTGACATACAATTATATTCTTCTTCCTTCTCAGCCTTCGGTCGGCGTTTTGGACATACTAATACATCATCGATGCCCCAACCTGTTACCATGAATTCAGTACATGACTCTGAAACCGTCTACGTTGAAATTTTCGTCGGTTATAAAAAAGAAATTGCAGTTTCATACGTTTTGACCGCGTAGGTATTGCACTTTTCTATGAAACAGCAGATTTTTTTTATATAACCGATGAGAAATTTTCTACGTTAGCTGGTCTAGAATCATGTGCTGAACTTATGGTTACAGTTTGCGCGTCGATTTCCCTGCCATCCTGTATTCTTTGCAATTTTGTTTTTAAAAAGGTACAGACCGGATAATCTTCTACGACTCCTTCTTTATTACTTTTCGCAAGTAGTTGCAAATAGGTCTACACATTTCACATAATTTATAGCATAGTGGCAGGGACATCGTCGCGCCTACTTTAAGCATGCACATGATTATAGACCAGCTAGTGTAGAAAAAATTTCACAGGTTTAAAAAAAAAAAAAAATCATGTACTGAATTCATGGTAACAAATTGCGCGTCGATGTCCAAAGCTTAATAGATCATACTAAGTAGAAAATAGTCAATCTGGATTTGCCAATGTCGTTAGTCCTGAAGGCTGTTTTAAAAGCTTTATGAAGTTATATTTACCTTTAGAGTCAGAGCGCACGAGTTCGGACAGGCGCGCCATGAGGATGGCCATGCGTTTAGCGGCTGCAATGATCTCGTTGTCTTTGGATGACCATTCGCGGACTGCTTTGTGCAAATTATGGGCTGCAACCTGTGTGTGAGAAATATTTATTTAATAACTTTAAAAAAAAAAAAAAAAAACAATGTGTTTATTATCTTAAATATTACAATTTAGTTGCCGGGGCTTCCCAGAAAGTAATCCGAAGATACTTGTGATGGGATAAACCTCGCTCTTCCTCAAGTAATTAACGATTGATTTGTTGTGCTAATTAGGTATAAGTTACACATTTTTATGAAACAAACAAAAGAAAAATAAAAACGTGTTTATGGCAGTGTGTGAGAACTGGAGTGTGTTTTGTATGGATGTGTGTTTATGTATATTTTGTGTGTATGTGCGTGTGTGTGAATGGGCGTGTGTATGTGTGAATGAGTGTGAGGTGTGCTGGAGTGTCTATGTGTATGAATGGGGGTGTGTTGGAGTGTGTGTGTGTGTTGGGGTGTGTGTGTGTGTGTATGTCTGTATGCAAGACGCTCAACTCTGAGTCGCCAAAATGTCCTCCACGGCATCATAATTAAGTGTAAGGAGCCATTCGGTCAATGTCCTCTTACACTCATACAGCTGCATAGGGTAAATGTTAAGTATGCGATTTACTTTATTATAAACGCGTGGGGCTTGAGTTACATTTTGGCGACCAGCAAAAATTGAGCGTGCTGAGTATGTAGGGGCTACTATGTCACACCGTCTCTTTTTAAGTTTGGCATGGCTAAAGGGTAGACTTTTGTGATATCTTAGTACCATGCGTAGAATGTAGAGTTTTCTAACGGAGAGCAGCTTAGAGCTTGCGTATAGAAATTCAGTAGGGAACCTGAAGGGCTTACAGTACATGACCACCACCACCATCAAGGATCTTTGTGCCCTCTCTGGATCCATAAAATACGACTTAGCTGCTCCACCCCATACCGAGATACAATATATGATTACAGACTGAGCTAGTGCGATATAGATTTTTTTCTGTAGTTCTGCATTCATAACTTGTCTCAAAGATTTGAAAACCCATATGAGTTTTCTTACCCTCCCTATCGTTAGTTCGAGGTGTGGGTACCAGCATAACTCATTTCAATAATTCTTTCTACCGAGAGGAGGCCTGTGTCGTAGCAGTGGGAATATTATAGGTTGGTTATGCTTATGTTTCAATTATTTGTTGAATATTGAAGTGAAAACTTCTTTAGGCACTTTCTGAAAAGTAAACGAAACGGACACTCGGTTTATACTCTGCTCTGAGTCGCGTATATTCGTCTCCAATTGTAAGTTTTTACTTCTATAGTATGGTCATAAGCACACATCCTCTTTTTTTATTTTATGAGCATTTATATTCTCGAGCTCTTCGTATATTATTTATGATTGTACCTGGTAAAATCCCAAGTAGCTAACGCAGTTTTGCATCTGAATCAGTTTATGATAAAAGTAATGTTCGTCCAACTCACCAATATAGGATGGCTGGGATGCGGCTGCCTCCTGAAGATATCCTCTCCCTCGTCATCCGTGTCGGCGGGGGGCGGGGGGCGCGGGGGCGGCGCCTGCCCCGCGGGGGGCGGGGGGCGCGGGGGCGCGGGCGCGGCGGGGGCCACGTGCAGGCGGGACAGCGCCTCCGGGAGGGCGGGGGGCGGCGGCGGGGGCGCGTAGTGACCCGACAGAGCGGATTCCACCTCACCGGCTGCGCTGATTATCTGTGGAATACATATAGGAAATATTATACACACACAACTCGACACAGGACAGTTCAATGCTACGTTCAACCGAGTTTTTAATTTGATACACTTTTTGACAGGTTCCAGCGCGGTAAACGAGACACTACAAAACTTTTATTGTTATGGTTTAAGACATTTTTTTTTTTTTCTCAAAAACAGAATATAATTATTCACTTAGAATGAGAAACACTGGTTGCGATTCGGATTTTGGCCGCCGAAGCGGACGGACGTGCCTTGTCTCTAGTCTCAGTTGATGCCATATGCTCAGCAAATGTAACGGTTAACTTTGAATTTGAGTGTCGCATTTAAAATCGGAACGGATTTCGTGTGTTGTTTTGTGGGTGCAAACTAAAACGGTGGTAAGGTGGCATACGGGCGTTCCTGATCTTCAGCCCGAAGCTTAGGCTTTTCGGCCCTCCGGCCGAACACCCTGGTGACGTCGAGTGAGCCTGAGGGCCCTTTGCCAATCTGGTAAGATCTTTCCGTTTATTTCAGGGATCTCCATTGGAAGCAAATTCGATTGTGTTTTTATTTGTTAATTTGATCTTTTGAAGCCACGCGCGAATTCAACATCATTTTAACTGGTGTAATGTGGGTACCTACAGCACCTAAACACTGCGGTGGGCCTGGAGATCTGTAACACAGGGTTTCCCTAGCACGGACTCCAGTCTCTCGCAAAGGAGCTTTTGTCTTGTACATACTTATTGTTTAGTCCTAAGGTGTTATTTATAAGCTAACCTTTGTGGAGAGAGAAATAAACTATTATTATTATTATTTTAAGCCATAGAGCCGAGTTTTAGGAAACAGTTTTCATAGTATACGCTTTATTATTCTAGCCTAATATAACCGTATATTAGGCTAGAATAATAAAGCGTATACTACGGTACTATGGTACCACTTTAGATTTCCTACTTCACGCCAGTCTTATTTTAACACTGTGCTGGATTGCCAAAACTGTCTTAAATAAGTTAACAATCTCCTAACTTGTAAATCAAGCTTGTGTGCCCACGCTCGTTATATGACACCTGCAGCGGGACAAAAAATAAAACAAAAAACTACCCCGAACTATTATGCTCATTTTCAGACGGTACGCTCTGTCTATTGTTTTCTAAGCACAAAGCCGCACGTGTGACGAAAAGTTCTACTAAAACATTAAAAACAATGGCCAAAATTGTGCGCATGAAAAAAGATGAGAACTGTTTATTTAGGGCTTAAAGCCCATCAAATAAATAATATAATGGGGTTAACTTTCAACCACATGTCAGTCCGTCACGATTTAGCTTCATAATTATGTTATGGAGCACCGATATGACGACAGAATTCTCCTAGCACTTCTAAATAATACACGGGAGTTCCTTCCTAACAGCGGTCTCTCCCAGGAGCAAAGGATAACAAATTACATAACCATGCAGTTTAACAAGGCGTTCTGGGGCGGAGAGGATATCCTAATCGCCGCGTCGGAGTTCTATCTAGTTAATGTGCATGTGCACACGGATACAAGAAACACACTGGTGTATTCACCAACAGGTGAACCAGTACCCGGCAACATGCACGTCCTCTACAGGGACCAGCACTATGATAGTTGGGTCATGACCGACGAAGAACATTACATAGATCTAATGCAAGAACCAACCAATGTCAAAATATCACAACATACTAAGCCTTTAATTAACGGACAACCCTCAAAACCCCAGTCTCAAACTAACTACACCCAATTGACTTGCTCGTTAACACAGTATGAACAACAAGTATCAATATATACACCGTTATGAGACGTATTCGCAGATGTCAATGGGTTCACAATACTAAGAAACCAGCCGTCTACCGCAATAAAATACACTTGCCCAGATTTGCGTATTACAACCTGGAACGTACGTGGGGTCTCAAAACCGGCAAAAAAGATAAAAATAGACGCCGAACTTTCACTTAGAGGCATCCATGTAGCCTGCATAAAAGAAACAGGGATGAACTCAGGAGCATACAACTCCACACACTACGAATGGCACCTCTATGGAACCACAGGTAAGACACACCGGGGACTGGCAAACTTTAATCACAAAAGATGCCCAAATTGAATTAGTTAACAGGAAAAAGGATACAGACGCAATGTCAGCTACTCTTAAAGTCGACAGGGGAAATTACAAACCTGCTCCTCTGTATATAATCATCTCCCACATCAACAGTCGTACATCCATAGCAAACAGATCCTTCACAGGCTTCACAGGCCACGCAGGCAAACTTGATTAGACAAAAACCAAGGAAATGTACGTCAATAATTCTTGGCGACTTTAACGCACATATTGGTCGCCATGATACACAAAATTACCAACGCAAAGGGCTGATTCAACAAAATCTACTCCATGACTTCTCCAACTGCAGCGGGGAACTGTTAATGGATATTGCCAACAGGTAAAAACTGCAAATAGAAACGACAAAAGCGAGATCATCATGCAGGCTAACATGGTCAAAGGGCACTCAAAAGTCCCAATTGGATCACATTATAACGCCACACGCTACAGAAAAACTGAACAGAAAAACTCTTCGAATTTATTAAAGGTGAATGGGCCGCTAGGAGCATATCCGACCATAAAATAATCTGGGGTTTGCTAAGGACAAACCGAATATCAAACGAAAAGAAAACACAAAACACAATAATACACAAAGGCAACAGCTACCCGCGAAGGAGACAACAAGGGTCAGTAGACCTGAGTATTTGATATAAATTCAAGCTTGATACCTCCACGCGTTCCTGAGAAATAGGGTCTTGACAGACGGACGGACAACAAAGTGATCCTATAAGGTGATTTTTTTTTCGCGATTTTGGGTTTGGTCCTATAATAAAAATTGTTCATAATGATGAGTACAATGACCTCTTAAGAGGTTGTTGGTGTTTTACAAATAACCCTGTATAAATAAAAACAAAAGGATATTTAGACGTCGAAGTACTCGTCCGCATCGCTGACGTCCAGAAACGTGCCCAAGAGACTGGCAGCATTGCCACGTTCAATGGCAATGCTAATTCTTTGGCCAAAGAAAGACTCAGCCCTCTAATATATTATCACTTTCACTTGGAAAAAACAAATTACCCCCGTTTATAAAAAACTCGTTACAATTCCAAACACCAACGCTAGCCCCGCCCCTCACCTCAGCGTTGGCCTGGCGCCAGGCCGCGGCCTGCGCGCGCTCCCCGAGCGCCACGGCCTTGGCGCGGTGCACGGCGGGCGGGATGGCCGCCTGCAGGCGCTGCTGGGCGGCTGTCAGCGAACGAGCGAACTCCGCGTCTTCTGTGTTGTCGCGCTCCGCTCCACCTACTAGGAGGACGCGGTTGGCGAGCCTGGAGGGCAGAAACTATTACAATGAATTGAATCAAATCACAGGATCATAATATGTGACATCGAAAAGAGGAGGTCAACGCACCGATGCGGCCATCTAACTTTAGAAACTAAGAATTAAATATAACGATTAATCGCAGTAAGCACAAAAATACGCGAATATGCAAGATTCAACCGCTAATGCTAAAAGGAATGTGTGGTGTCACACAAATGAAGGAAGTCTGAAAGTGGCACCGGTAACTGAAAAGTTGTGTGATAAACGATTGTCATTGTATGGGCATGTGATATGGAGGGAATGAGGAAAATATCGTCAGGAATGTTTTGAATATGAATCGTCGATAGCCATAGAGGAAGACCAAAGAATCGATAGATGGACTGTGTGAATGATGACATGGTTAGAAAGTGGGTGATTACGGAGATGACTAATAGAGAAGTATGAAAGAAAAAAAATGTTGCGCCGCCCCAAAAAAAAAATATTTAAGGGTAGGAGAATGGTGTTGAATAAATGGTCGAAATCTGTACCTGGCGATAGCAGACGTATTGTCGACCATCTTCTGTGAGTCGTTGTTGCGGATCGCATCCTCGCAGAGGTAAGTGTGCTTCTGCATCAGTTCACCTGTGAAGGAAGACGGCAATTACAAACGGCAAATACAGAGAAAAATGTGATAGCACGTCAACTGGCTGAGAGAACTGGTAAAAACTTTCTGACATTGATGTTTAGGGTTTCGTGCCTCGAAAGACAAAAACGGAAACCTTATACTCTATAACATCCATGTTATTAGGTGACATGCTGGTCGAGAAAGACATTATGAACAAATTAATATTTATTTCCTTACCAGCAGTCCTGACAAAGTCGAGTGGGTCAACGGCCTGATCACATAGATCTCTGACGCGAAGAACTGCGTCTGCATACTGGTTCTTAAGATTATTGAAATGCTCTTCGGCTACCTGGAATGAAAGTATGTAGTAGTAGAAGTAAAATTTATTATTACATTACTCTATATAATACGGTTGAAGATTTGAAAATGATACGATACATGATTTTATTTCTGTAAGGGCTGGTTTCTCAATCGACAGATAATTTTTATTCGCGGAACAAAATTGATGTCTGACAGTTTTTGTATGGAAGAACTGACAAAAATTCAAAATTATACCTCCGATAAAATTAACACGTCAATTATATTTAAAAAACAAGATAATATAGTCGACGATTCCTATCAGACTACTTTGAGAACAGGGGTCGAACACAAATTCAGAGGTTACAGACTCTTTTAAAATCCAGACATAATCTTGGTCAGATCATGTGGAGACCATGTAGATTGTTGTCTGAAATAGTCTCTTGAGGAAAGAAGCACCCAGATTGAGTAGACCTGTCCAGTCAGTGCCAGCAGTTGTCAGTAATCTTGCAGCTCAACTCAGGGTGACTTCTTGACATAAGTCATCACGTAGTGGTAACGTGCTAGTTAACATCTTGAAGGGTAAAGTTCTGGTTTTATCTCACCTTGCTATCCGGGTTGTACAGCCTGATCTTGCCAGCGGCAATCAATTGTGGGGACAATTTCTCGACCTGTAAAACAGACAAGAGTTTAGAGTAAGAAACTTCACTGGAATTGGTACAGATAATACAAGCGGCAATTTGTTTTTAGATTAATTTTAAGAGGTTTTATGCGAATTGGTCACGAGTCTCATACACTTTACTTCCTAGTAGGTATCAGAAATGTCCCTGAACTTTCCGTGAAGGGTATCCAACATACCCTTCACACAGTCGAATCATACAGTCGAAGTAAAAGCTTCTTGTTTCTGAGTGACAGAGTCCTTGGCAATTGGGGCCTGTGGCGAAGTAACAACAGCCGTATGGGTCGTTCAATCAGGTTAAGCTACGCTTGCCGGAGTTGATCCGTGGATGGGTGACCATCTTTACATACTAAGACCGCTCCGTACCTCGGACAGCACGTTCAAGCCAAAGGTCCCCGCTGTCATTCGAACAGTCATTGCGGGTAGTCAGAAGTCCGAAAGTCTGCAACCAGTCTTACTAAGGGGAATCATACCCAGTAACTGGGTTGTGGCGGTCAGATAGGCAGTCCATATAAAATACTGGTGTTCAGCTGCATCCGGTTAGACTGGAAGCCGACCCCAACATAGGGAAACGCCGCATAAGTGGTTTATTTGAAATGAATGGTTGGAGTTGGTTTATATGACCTGCTGCGCATTATGTATGAGCTGGTCAGCGAGCCTCTTGTTGTGTCCCACCCCGGCGGCCACGACGCCGGCCGCGCCCACGGCGCGCTGGCTGAAGGCGGCCAGCGCGGCCGCCTTGTCGTGGAACTGCGGCTCGCGGCCTGGGGTGCCTGGGGGAGCAAACAATCTTATCGTTAAGAATCTTGCGTCTCCAGAACATGGAAATAAAGAGAACCTTATATGCTAACCAATATCTAAAAACAAAATCTCATATAAGAAAAGAAAAAAAACAATTGATCCCCTAAGTGACAAATTCACAATGTCCTTTTTATTATTGTTATATTATGTGTACTAGTGCTATGTAGGCCAGCGGGCTGAGCCCCGTCACACAAAATGTAAGCCTATAAATAAAAAAACTGTAACTTACCCATAGGCGCGTTAACAGCATCAGTAAAGTGTCTGAGTGGAGCAGCCACGTCTATGAACTCTTCGACCACTCGGTTTACTACGGCGCGTTCAGTAGCTCGCTTCAACTCGTGGAGTTTATCTGTCAGCTCCCTGCAACAAGTACCGCGATAGAAAAAACCGGCCAAGTGCGAGTCGGACTCGCGCACCGAGGGTTCCGTACCATTACAATTTATGACGTATTAAAAAAAACTACCTACTAGATCTCGTTCAAACCAATTTTCGGTGGAAGTTTACATGGTAATGTACATCACATATTTTTTTATAGTTTTATCATTCCCTTATTTTAGAAGTTACAGGGGGGGGGGGGGACACATTTTACCACTTTGGTAGTATCTCTCGCGCAAACTATTCAGTTTAGAAAAAAAAATGATATTGGAAACCTCAATAGCATTTTTGAAGACCTATCCATAGATACCCCACACATTGATGAAAAAAATGTTTTTGAGTTTTAGTTCTAAGTATGGGGAACCCCCAAAATTTATTGTTTTTTTTTTTCTATTTTTGTGTGAAAATCTTAATGCTGTTCACAGAATACATCTACTTACCAAGTTTCAACAGTATAGTTCTTATAGTTTCGGAATAAAGTTGCTGTGACATACGGACGGACGAACAGACAGACAGACAGATATGACAAATCCATAAGGGTTCCGTTTTAGCCATTTGGCTACGGAACCCTAAAAACTGACAGAAACTTATACACCAAGAATAGAATACTCTTTATGTACACCATACAAATTACATATATAAATGTAGACATTTTACAAGGGGTCACACAATGAGAGGTCTTATCACTAAAAGTGATATTTTAAGACCACCTTTGGATGGATTTAAAGGGAGAAGGAGTGGAAATACTGCAGATAGTCTGTGGTGTAACATTCTTTTAAGCCTTTGAAATGGTCAAACACAATGGATGCAGTTTATTCAAGAAAGAAAGAACATGGTATACGAGTTCTAACTTGCTGATATTACAAGTAACTATAAATAGATCTGTATTTTTATCATAAGTTTCATAATGATGACCGAAAACTACAGTCTTAAGAGGAAACGCGGTCACGTGGTCATTGGCGTTGGGTCCTCTTAACACCAACTCAACCAAACCCAGTTTTAATGGGGAGAAATGTCTCAACGTCATAATCATTTTGTTTTAAATACGCCTAAACTGCAGTAGTGTACCTGGTAATAGCCCTCGCCTCCTCGCTGTCTCCCTTCCCGCTGGCGCACAAGTCAGCCAACTTATCCGACAGCCGCTGTACCTCGGAGCATAGCTGAAGAACCTCCGCCTTTTCACGACCTTGAAGGCCGTCGGCGATCTGTTACGATATTGATTACGTTTAAGCATAGTTTTAAAACTAGATGAGTTCCATTTTTCCTAACTGACTATTCTGAGAAGGCAGACCGAAACAAACTCAGAGGTCACAATATCTTTCAAAATCCAGACATAATCTTAATCAGGCCATATGAGGACCATGCAGACTAAAGTCTGAGATGGTCTTTTGAGGAAAGAACCAAACAGGTTTGAGTAGCCTAGTCCAGTCAGTGCACGCATTTGTCAGTAATCGTGTAGTTCAAATCAAAACTTATTATTTTTATGTTTATTATATTATAATTACCCTCTGTCCTTGCGAGACGATGCTGTTGATAGCCTTCTGTCCTTCGATCCTGGTGACTGGATCCGCAGCCGGATGTAACAACCACTTGTGTGCCGTCTCCAATCTATTCGCACACAATTAATAATTATAATAATATTTATTTGCAAGAAATACATTTTTACAAGGAAGATCTTATAGCCTAAAAGTCATTGTATTCGGCCTGAAGTAATGCATGTGCCTTTTTGTAAAAAGGCAAATTTCTTTTATGTACATACAAGGTAGTGGAAGAATTTTGAATTTTTGAAACAAAGGTTTACAGCTATCTAAGAACCATGATTTGTTGATAACTCGGATACAACGTTTTTAAAATTATGAGTTGGGTTGCGTCGTTGGTCTAGTGGTCGCAAGCGCTACTGCTGAGCTTGAGGTCCTGGGATCGATTCTCGGGTCGCACAAGGTATTATTGGATTTTTTCTATCAGGAATTTCTCAGTAGCAGTCCGAAGCCTGGCAATAGGGTCGCCCCCATTACATGGGACTTAAACATAAGTGGTGAAATGAGGGTGGACTATGGGTACACCTCTGCCTAACCCTTTTTTTTTTTGGATGGGAAATCATCAAATGACCCCTCCCGCTCTGGGTGGAGCGGAAGGGAGTGTCAGACTCTTACTGACTAAAACCCACCCGTGTTCCTTCCTTAGCCCTTTCTGTTCCAGGGCAGCGGTAACCCTTTCGGACGATCCCGCCGCCCTGGCAGGCTTCGGCCCTATCGGGCCCCATCCTCTGCTGACATCTCTTTGAGGCGCGCGTGGAACACAACGCGCCGTCCGGCACGGGCCTGGTCCTGATCGGGCCTGGTGGCTGGTGGATCGGGCATGGTGACCTACCCATTACTCTCCGCCCGCAGGCCCGCGCCTACGGTGGCCGGGAGTCGTCACGTGGCTCCCGACGCCCGGAGCGTCTCCCGCGGCGGCTGAGGCATGAGGTGTTTTCCCTCAGCCTTCCCGCCACCTCCTTCGCTAGCATGACTGCTTCGCAGAAGGAGGTGACTGCCTCCCACTCCCTCTCGCCCCGGACCATGGCTTGCACCAGGGCCGGACGCGAGAGGTCGCCGCCGTTGCCGATCGCCACTACGAGGACACGGCGGGACTCCGCCCTAGCAGGACAGACCTTCACCGTGTCCTCTGGGCGATCCTGGCAGTAATGACACCCGGGCGTCTCCTCCCGCCTGATGATGTGCAGGGACGTCCTGAAACATCCGTGTCCAGAGAGGACCTGCGCCAGACGGTAGGTGAGAACGCCGTGACGCCTCTCTAGCCACTCCTCAAAGAGGGGTCTTACCGCCACTATCGTGGCGTGCCCTGCGCTGGGTTGCGATAGTCGCGCCTTCCATTCCGCCATGAGATCGCGCCGGAGGTCCGTCCGCTCCGCAGCGATTTGCCGCGGGTGCAGGGTTTCCCATCGGCGTCCCTCCGTGCGCCAGTCATGCAGGCGCGCGAGGACTATAGCCTCCAGATCCCATGGCGGCAGTCCGGCAAGGAGGCTTGCCGCCTCGCGCGAGATCGTGCGGTAGCCCCGGATCAGCCTTACGGCTACCACCTTCTGGGGCGCGTTCAGATAGTGTGCGGCTCGAAGCCGCAGTGAACGCGCCCATACCGGGGCCCCATATAGGGCCATGGACCGCACGACCCCCGCGTAAAGTCTCCGGCAGGAGGCGATTGGCCCCCTCAGATTGGGCAGGAGCCGCTTTAAGGCGGCCCCGGCCCGTTCCAGTTTAGGGGCCAAACGTCGGAAATGCTCGACGAAGTTCCGTCAGCGTAGCAAACTACGCTGACGCCACAAGGGAGGTCTGCCCGCAGCACCCAGTCGTAACCGATGTCCCACAGGAGTGGCCCCAGAACCAATCCCTGTGGGACACCGCACGACATCTCTCGCCGGTTCCAGTTCCCGTCGCGACCAGGGTAGATGACGGCTCTGTCCGTCAAATACGCCCCGACTACTCGACGGAGGTAGGTCGGCACCCGGTGATACCGGAGTGCCTCCCCAATGCAACTCCAGGACAGGGTGTTAAACGCGTTGGCGATGTCGAGTGACACCGCCACGACGGCCCCGCCCCGGGACACCGCATCCCCCGTCGTGAGGGCTCTAACGCGCATGATGGCGTCCACCGTCGAGCGCCCCTTGCGGAAGCCAAACTGGCTATCCGCAAGATCCGGCTCTGCCTAACCCTTCGGAGTAAACAGGCGTGATGTAAAACTATTTAACCTCAGCACAAATCACAGCAGATTCAGATTCTACCTCACCTGACCGTCTAATTTGTATTATGATGACAGGGGTAAATAGGAGATTAAAGTTTGTATGGAAGTTCGTAATTTGTGCCGATGGGAAATGTTAATTAGGCTATAATGATGGTAACCCTCACCTGGCCTGCATGGTCCTCCCGCCCTGCTTCTCGACCGCTCTCACGCCCTCGTTCACGATGACATCCAGCTCATTGATCTGGTGGCGCAGGTCTGAAGCCAGGTTCAATGCCTGGAGGATTAAAGGTCAGTTAAGTTGGAAACTCACGGTATGTAGGAGAAATAAATATAGTTTTTATTGGTGGTTTGGTCACCTTAGCTTCTCTGCCGTGTCCGTATTGCCTTTCATCGCATAGATGGTCTGCGTTTATACCGCCGGATCTGAAACAAATACAAAATAAAGCGTTTTTACCAAAAATGTTTTTCGAAACATCGCCAAGTGGTTGCCACTGGGCCACCACACGTTCCTAGTTTGCATACAAAAATTCAATCTATATATATAAAATTCAAAGTCCTGACTGACTGACTGACTGACTGAGACATCAACGCACAGCCTAAACCGCTGGTCCTAGAGTCATGAAATTTGGAGGGTGTATTCTTCGTGAAGAGTAGGTATCCACTAAGAAAGGGTTTTTCGAAATTCCACCCCTAAGAGGGTGAAATGGGGGGATTATGTTTGTATGAAAAACCTTATTCCTTGAGTTAAAAAACTTGAAACTTGGCACGAATACTTATCTAAGTAAATTATAAAGTTGGGCATTTTTTGTTTTTATAAACTACCCCCTAAAAGGGGATTGGGGGGTTTCAAAGTTTGTATGGAAGAATTTTAGCGCGCGGTCCGATATGATCGAAACTCAGTATTTATACCTAAAATTGAAAGAAAAGAATAATGTGTATCAGGGTTTTTCGAAAATATACCCCTGACGGCCTGAAAGGGGGTAGTCAATTTTACAGGGGAGGATTTTACAGCGTGACTTGATTAACTCGAAAATTGGTATAAATAATCTTTGAGTCAAGTTATGAACACATCCCAAATGATTTTTCAAAATTTCACCCCTGTGGGGGTGAAAAGCGGGGACACAGTTTATATGAAAAATCTTATTCGTTAGGTTAATAATCTTGAAAATTGGCATGAATACTCGCCTAAGTGAGCAATAAAGTTCATCATTATTAGTTTTTCAAAACTACCCCTCAAAAGGGATATAGGGGTGTTAAAGTTTGTGTGGAAGAATTTGAACGCGCGGTCCGATTAACTCGAAACTCAGTGTACTGTGTGTGTGCTTAAGACTAAAAATAAATAATAACACGTATGAGGGTTTTTCGAAAATCTACCCCTAACGGGGTGAAAAGGGGTAGTCAACTTAATTTTACAGGGGAGGATTTTACAGCGTGACTTGATTAACTCGAAAATTGGTATAAATAATCTTTCAGTCAAGTTATGAATATATACCAAACGATTTTTTTAAATTCCACCCCTGTGGGGGTGATAAGCGTGGATACAGTTTACATGAAGAATCTTATTCATTTAGTTAATACACTTGAAACTTGGCAACAATACTTGCCTAAGTAAGTAATAAAGTTTATCATTATAAGTTTTTCAAAACTACCGCTCAAAGGGCGCTATAGGGGTGTTGAAGTTTGTGTGGAAGAAATTGAATGCGCGGTCCGATTAACTCGAAACTCAGTATTGATACTTTTGACAGAAAATAATTAATAATAAGTATGTAAAGTTGTTGAAAATTGACCCCTGACGGGGCAAAAAGGGGTAATTCGGTTTTTTAGGGAGGATTTGAACTTGAAACTGTATGTTACATTTTCACGCCTAAACCACTGAACTTCTGATTTGGCAAAGAGATAGATGGCATCCTGGGGAAGCACATACTATTTATCCTGGTAGCACGTTCCCGTGGGATAATTTCCGACATCCACGCGGGCGAAGCCGCGGGCAGAAGCTAGTCAAATATACAATAGTTTAGTCAACCCGTATAATCGATGACAGTTGGGTGGACGTGTTGTTGAGTGGAGACCGCGAATCGGTGAACTTAAGGTGCGACGCCCTCAGGCTAGGTGGAGTGACGATTTTTGCAGGATGGCTGGTAGCAGCTGGATGAGAGTTGCCGAAAATCGAGTTGAATGGCGTGCAATAGGAGAAGCCTATGTCCAGCTGTGGACTGCTATAGGCTGATGATGATGAGTTTAGTCAACAGCTAGTCAAAGATCGGCAAAACCCATAATAGGCCCATCACTACTATTTCGTTTGTTTGAAAAAACATTTTTTAATTCAATGTTTCGATTTATTTGATTCTCCTATGCACTACAATTCAATTCAATTATTTATTGCGTACCATAATGTATATACATAGCTAGTAGGAAATAATTAAATTGGTCACAATTATGGACCCTGTCAGGCACAGCATAGATCAAGTAGGAGAGAGAAGGAACAACACTGGGTTTTTTTAATGTGGTGAATTTTATCGTTCGTTCTACTTGTCTCCGTATTTCCATTTATCGTCGTATTGTTGTATCCACATTGTTTATAGGTGACAAGTCTGAATAGTTCTATCCAGGCCAGCTATAATGTCGTCACCTAGCAATCCTCCGTGCCGCCCCAGCGGGCTGCGTGTCCAGGTGCTCGGCGGCGCGCTGCGCGGACGTGAGCACGCTGCGCAGCGCGCGCTCGCCGTAACCGTTATTAGCTATAATGTCGTCACCTAGCAATCCTCCGTGCCGCCCCAGCGGGCTGCGTGTCCAGGTGCTCGGCGGCGCGCTGCGCGGACGTGAGCACGCTGCGCAGCGCGCGCTCGCCGTAACCGTTATTAGCTATAATGTCGTCACCTAGCAATCCTCCGTGCCGCCCCAGCGGGCTGCGTGTCCAGGTGCTCGGCGGCGCGCTGCGCGGACGTGAGCACGCTGCGCAGCGCGCGCTCGCCGTAACCGTTATTAGCTATAATGTCGTCACCTAGCAATCCTCCGTGCCGCCCCAGCGGGCTGCGTGTCCAGGTGCTCGGCGGCGCGCTGCGCGGACGTGAGCACGCTGCGCAGCGCGCGCTCGCCGTAACCGTTATTAGCTATAATGTCGTCACCTAGCAATCCTCCGTGCCGCCCCAGCGGGCTGCGTGTCCAGGTGCTCGGCGGCGCGCTGCGCGGACGTGAGCACGCTGCGCAGCGCGCGCTCGCCGTAACCGTTATTAGCTATAATGTCGTCACCTAGCAATCCTCCGTGCCGCCCCAGCGGGCTGCGTGTCCAGGTGCTCGGCGGCGCGCTGCGCGGACGTGAGCACGCTGCGCAGCGCGCGCTCGCCGTAACCGTTATTAGCTATAATGTCGTCACCTAGCAATCCTCCGTGCCGCCCCAGCGGGCTGCGTGTCCAGGTGCTCGGCGGCGCGCTGCGCGGACGTGAGCACGCTGCGCAGCGCGCGCTCGCCGTAACCGTTATTAGCTATAATGTCGTCACCTAGCAATCCTCCGTGCCGCCCCAGCGGGCTGCGTGTCCAGGTGCTCGGCGGCGCGCTGCGCGGACGTGAGCACGCTGCGCAGCGCGCGCTCGCCGTAACCGTTATTAGCTATAATGTCGTCACCTAGCAATCCTCCGTGCCGCCCCAGCGGGCTGCGTGTCCAGGTGCTCGGCGGCGCGCTGCGCGGACGTGAGCACGCTGCGCAGCGCGCGCTCGCCGTAACCGTTATTAGCTATAATGTCGTCACCTAGCAATCCTCCGTGCCGCCCCAGCGGGCTGCGTGTCCAGGTGCTCGGCGGCGCGCTGCGCGGACGTGAGCACGCTGCGCAGCGCGCGCTCGCCGTAACCGTTATTAGCTATAATGTCGTCACCTAGCAATCCTCCGTGCCGCCCCAGCGGGCTGCGTGTCCAGGTGCTCGGCGGCGCGCTGCGCGGACGTGAGCACGCTGCGCAGCGCGCGCTCGCCGTAACCGTTATTAGCTATAATGTCGTCACCTAGCAATCCTCCGTGCCGCCCCAGCGGGCTGCGTGTCCAGGTGCTCGGCGGCGCGCTGCGCGGACGTGAGCACGCTGCGCAGCGCGCGCTCGCCGTAACCGTTATTAGCTATAATGTCGTCACCTAGCAATCCTCCGTGCCGCCCCAGCGGGCTGCGTGTCCAGGTGCTCGGCGGCGCGCTGCGCGGACGTGAGCACGCTGCGCAGCGCGCGCTCGCCGTAACCGTTATTAGCTATAATGTCGTCACCTAGCAATCCTCCGTGCCGCCCCAGCGGGCTGCGTGTCCAGGTGCTCGGCGGCGCGCTGCGCGGACGTGAGCACGCTGCGCAGCGCGCGCTCGCCGTAACCGTTATTAGCTATAATGTCGTCACCTAGCAATCCTCCGTGCCGCCCCAGCGGACTGCGTGTCCAGGTGCTCGGCGGCGCGCTGCGCGGACGTGAGCACGCTGCGCAGCGCGCGCTCGCCGTAACCGTTATTAGCTATAATGTCGTCACCTAGCAATCCTCCGTGCCGCCCCAGCGGACTGCGTGTCCAGGTGCTCGGCGGCGCGCTGCGCGGACGTGAGCACGCTGCGCAGCGCGCGCTCGCCGTAACCGTTATTAGCTATAATGTCGTCACCTAGCAATCCTCCGTGCCGCCCCAGCGGGCTGCGTGTCCAGGTGCTCGGCGGCGCGCTGCGCGGACGTGAGCACGCTGCGCAGCGCGCGCTCGCCGTAACCGTTATTAGCTATAATGTCGTCACCTAGCAATCCTCCGTGCCGCCCCAGCGGGCTGCGTGTCCAGGTGCTCGGCGGCGCGCTGCGCGGACGTGAGCACGCTGCGCAGCGCGCGCTCGCCGTAACCGTTATTAGCTATAATGTCGTCACCTAGCAATCCTCCGTGCCGCCCCAGCGGGCTGCGTGTCCAGGTGCTCGGCGGCGCGCTGCGCGGACGTGAGCACGCTGCGCAGCGCGCGCTCGCCGTAACCGTTATTAGCTATAATGTCGTCACCTAGCAATCCTCCGTGCCGCCCCAGCGGGCTGCGTGTCCAGGTGCTCGGCGGCGCGCTGCGCGGACGTGAGCACGCTGCGCAGCGCGCGCTCGCCGTAACCGTTATTAGCTATAATGTCGTCACCTAGCAATCCTCCGTGCCGCCCCAGCGGACTGCGTGTCCAGGTGCTCGGCGGCGCGCTGCGCGGACGTGAGCACGCTGCGCAGCGCGCGCTCGCCGTAACCGTTATTAGCTATAATGTCGTCACCTAGCAATCCTCCGTGCCGCCCCAGCGGGCTGCGTGTCCAGGTGCTCGGCGGCGCGCTGCGCGGACGTGAGCACGCTGCGCAGCGCGCGCTCGCCGTAACCGTTATTAGCTATAATGTCGTCACCTAGCAATCCTCCGTGCCGCCCCAGCGGGCTGCGTGTCCAGGTGCTCGGCGGCGCGCTGCGCGGACGTGAGCACGCTGCGCAGCGCGCGCTCGCCGTAACCGTTATTAGCTATAATGTCGTCACCTAGCAATCCTCCGTGCCGCCCCAGCGGGCTGCGTGTCCAGGTGCTCGGCGGCGCGCTGCGCGGACGTGAGCACGCTGCGCAGCGCGCGCTCGCCGTAACCGTTATTAGCTATAATGTCGTCACCTAGCAATCCTCCGTGCCGCCCCAGCGGGCTGCGTGTCCAGGTGCTCGGCGGCGCGCTGCGCGGACGTGAGCACGCTGCGCAGCGCGCGCTCGCCGTAACCGTTATTAGCTATAATGTCGTCACCTAGCAATCCTCCGTGCCGCCCCAGCGGGCTGCGTGTCCAGGTGCTCGGCGGCGCGCTGCGCGGACGTGAGCACGCTGCGCAGCGCGCGCTCGCCGTAACCGTTATTAGCTATAATGTCGTCACCTAGCAATCCTCCGTGCCGCCCCAGCGGGCTGCGTGTCCAGGTGCTCGGCGGCGCGCTGCGCGGACGTGAGCACGCTGCGCAGCGCGCGCTCGCCGTAACCGTTGCGCTGTGCGCCCGAATCCTAGGGAATACAAATAACAACTGTTATAAATGAGAAAATACCATGACCCACTTATTATTAATGTTCTTTTTAACTTTATTTCATTTAGATACTTTTTGATATACATACATCTCACCCCAGACAATATACACAAGTTAAAAAAAAACACTACTAAATTCTTTCTAATTCTTTTAAGATTTCTTATGAAATGAGCATTACGTTTATACCTATTTTTCTGTTCTGTTTTTTTTTCTTGTCTTTGTTCGTAAATGGTTAAATAAATAAATTGATGTACTTTCTTGCTGCGTTTAACTTTTTCGAAAGGGTTTACAGGAATACTAGCATAATAAATAATCATCCCGCCTCGTCATTCATAAAATACTAGTATAATCAGTAATCATTCCGCCTCGTCATTCATAAAATACTAGTATAATAAGTAATCATCCCGCCTCGTCATTCATAAAATACTAGTATAATAAGTAATCATCCCGCCTCGTCATTCATAAAATACTAGTATAATAAGTAATCATCCCACTTCGTCATTCATAAAATACTAGTATAATAAGTAATCATCCCGCCTCGTCATTCATAAAATACTAGTTTAATAAGTAATCATCCCGCTTCGTCATTCATAAAATACTAGTATAATAAGTAATCATCCAGCGTCGTCATTCATAAAATACTAGTATAATAAGTAATCATCCCGCTTCGTTATTCATAAAATACTAGTATAATAAGTAATCATCCCGCCTCGTCATTCATAATATACTAGTATAATAAGTAATCATCCCGCTTCGTCATTCATAAAATACTAGTATAATAAGTAATCATCCCGCCTCGTCATTCATAAAATACTAGTATAGTAATCACCCGCTTCGTCATTCATAAAATACTAGTATAATAAGTAATCATCCCGCCTCGTCATTCATAAAATACTAGTATAATAAGTAATCATCCCGCCTCGTCATTCATAAAATACTAGTATAGTAAGTAATCATCCCGCTTCGTCATTCATAAAATACTAGTATAATAAGTAATCATCCAGTGTCGTCATTCATAAAATACTAGTATAATAAGTAATCATCCCGCTTCGTTATTCATAAAATACTAGTATAATAAGTAATCATCCCGCCTCGTCATTCATAAAATACACTTGAGAGCAATAAAATCGCACACCCCTTGTAATTAGGTTTATTACTGTTTTTTTTTCTTCTGTGGTGGGCCTTGAAAGAGAAAGGTTTGCCCGGGAAGTATGTAGAGTTAATTCGTGCTATGTACAATCGATCTCGTACCTACGTCCGATCGGCTGCTGGCAATACCGACGAGTTCAGTGTGGCTGTAGGCTTGCACCAGGGATCGGCTTTAAGTCTTTACCTCTTCCTGTTGATTATGGACACTCTGACGGCGGACATACAGGAAGAGGCCCCCTGGTGCATGCTGTTTGCCGATGACATTGTTCTTGTCGGTGAAGATGGATCCGAGATCCAGAGCAGATTGGAGAAATGGCAACAGAAGCTGGAGGATGTTGGCTTGAAAATCAGCAGAACCAAAACTGAACATATGTTCTGCGATTTCGGCGGTCTCTCCAACTCTAGAGCCATAGCGCTTGATGGCGCGCTTCTCCCAGTCTGCTCCGATTTTCGGTATCTCGGTTCACTCGTGCAAAGCGATGGCGAAGTAGATCGGACGGTTAAGCACAGAATTAACACTGGATGGATGAAATGGCGGCAGGTCACGGGAACAATCTGCGACTCCCGCATTCCCCTTAAACTTAAGGGGAAGATATACAAAACCATGGTTAGACCTGCTGTCTTGTATGGATCAGAATGTTGGGCCACAAAAGGTATGAATGAAAGGCAATTGCATGCAGCTGAGATGAGAATGCTGAGAGGGATGTGTGGTGTTACACGAATGGATAGAATAAGAAATGAGTATATAAGAGGAAGTTTGAAAGTGGCACCGGTAATTGAAAAGTTATGTGGAAACCGGTTGTCATGGTATGGGCATGTATTACGGAGGAATGACGAAAATGTCGTGAGGAAAGTTTTGAGTATGAATGTCGATGGCTATAAGAGTAGGGGACGACCAAAGAAACGATGGATGGACTGTGTGAATGATGATATGGTTAGAAAGGGGGTGACTGTCGAGATGGCGGCTAATAGAGGAGTTTGGAAGAAAAAGACATGTTGCGCCGACCACAAATAATTTGGGATAAGGGCAGGAGAATGATGACTGTTTTTTTTTCTTAAATCTAAAGATATTGAGTACAAATCATTAGGCAAAATTAAAGAATACAATCTTAGCTTTAAAAAAACAAAAAATTAAAATCATTGACCTTCACGTAACTTACAGAAACCAGCCGTACACCAAATTAGCCAAATTCATCCATTAGCATTGTCACTACTTGCACCCCTAACCCGCAGGTATAAAAGGGTCGGTTTTTTTGGATTTTTAATCAGTTGCATACCGAAGGTCAACGTGATAACATCTCTACTGAAAGCATATGGAAAAATATGGATACCACGCCCGCAGAAGCCGCTCAAGTTATTGCCTTGCTCGAAGCAGGCCATAATCAAAGTGAAGTTGCTCGACGACTAAATTTGAGGCGCTACTCTGTTCGTCGTGTGTACCAGAAGGATCTGGCCGGCGACGCAGAACATCAGAGCGTGATGACCGCTTTCTTGTGTCGAGGTCTTTAAGAAATCGGCAAATGAATGCGGTTCAACTGGGACAAGAGCTTCGAGAAGTTCGCAATGTCAGTATAAGTCGGTGGACAGTCAGAAGAAGACTTGGTGCAGCAGGACTGACTTCACATCGCCCAGCAAATGGTCCCAAATTAACCACAGCTCACCGACAAGCCCGACTACAATTTGCCAGGGAACATTTAAATTGGACGTATGACCAATGGCGGTCTGTTATGTTCTCTGATGAGTGCAGAATGACATTATATGGTCATGATGGACGCTCTAGGGTCTACAGAAGGTCATCAGAGCGATTTTCACAATGCTGCATAAGCGAACGTGTGGCTTTTGGCGGTGGATCGTGTATGTTTTGGGGTGGCATAATGTTGGACACTAAAACTAACATTGTATTCATCACTGGGGCAAATACCGGCCCAAGATCGAGAGGTTTGACGGCTGCACGATACGTCGAAGAAGTGCTCGAAGGAGATGTGAGGCCGCTTGCGTGGCTTATGGGAGAAGATTTTCTCCTAATGCACGACAACGCCAGACCGCATATTGCTAGAACAGTTTGCGACTACATGGAAGACGTTGGAATCACCGCGATGGAATGGCCAGCTCGTAGTCCTGATCTCAATCCGATTGAGCATGTCTGGGATGAGCTAAAAAGAAGAGTTCGAGCAAGAAGCCCTGCTCCTACGCGCCTCCAAGACTTTCAACTTGCCATTGAAGAGGAGTGGAACGCTATACCACAAGATTTCATGGTAAAATTAATACGCTCCATGAAAAACCGATTAAGAGCTGTAATTAAGGCTAGGGAAGGGAATACACCTTATTAATAAACAAGAATTTTGAGTTTGATTTTCATTATTTCTTAAGCGAAATTGGGTAATTTTATCCGTTTGTTGGGTTTTGTGCCGTAAAACCTCTTATGGGTATTTTTTACACTGTATTTGATATCATTAGAAAGGTAATGAGGTAGACTTTCAATTAGTCTGTGAGTTTTTTTAAAATATTTATTCAAATTCATGAAAAAAAAACGCCTTACCAAAAAAAAGTCAAGGTGTGCGATTTTATTGCTCTCAAGTGTACTAGTATAATAAGTAATCATCCCTCCTCGTCATTCATAAAATACTAGTATAATAAGTAATCATCCCGCTTCGTCATTCATAAAATCGAATACGAATCCCAATTTACACACACATAATACATAATCAGCCTATAATGTGCCCACTGCTGGGACACAGGCCTCCTCTCGGTGAAGAAAAATCTTAATTCGTTTCTCATTATATTCACTGTACTAAAGTATAGTTATAACTTATAAGTTTGATCAAACCAGAACTCACATTAAGAAACTCGTGCGCAGCTCCCATCTTGGCGTGTATCTGTTGCTGCAACGCCTTCAGTACCGCAACGTTGTCTTTCTCACCGCCATCCTCCACGTATGACGTCAGTTGAAGCACACTGCAAAAAAACATACAATATTTTGAAACTTCTTAAGCGGTTATTCGATCATTGGGCCAGAACTAAGAGTGAAATTTCAAAGACGCGCCACGTTTAGGCACATTTCTTTACATAACGTAATCAGCCTATAATGTTCCTAACTACTGGGACGGCGGCCTCCTCGCCGTGAGAGCGAGTGGGCCGTAATCCACCTCGCGGGCCCAGTGCGGGTTGGTAGACATAACATGTCTTTCAATTTTCAGTTCTAGGACATGCCGATTTCCTCACGATGGTTTCCTTCGCCGTTTTGAGAGACCGCATTTCGCTATATGAAAGAGAAGAAAGATATAACTCTCTCTGTCTCTCACACTAAATCACTCTTGTTCTTTATTTTTTAAGCAGTTTCACTTCTATCACATGTACAGTTCTGCACGCGCAATTTTATTTATATTTAGGTACACTTTATATAGAACCTCGCATTGTGATTCAATCATTTAAAGTGCTAGCCACTTATAAACGTGTTGTCTACATTATAAATTGTCCAACGTGGGCTGGACATAAACTGATTGATGTGAACGATGTAAAGCCAAGGAAACTAATAGCTAAGCAAATTGACTACCAACATAAATTGTCTGTGACCCTGCATATTTAAATTAAAACTGTAGTTTTTTTAAATAAAATGCTTATAAATCGGGAAGTTGACGTAGTGAAAGAATTATACACTCGAATACTTGTACAGACGCCAGCAAGTCAAGCTACCCGAAACTGTCAAATTTTCCCAATCAACCTTGAACCTTAATGCTTTAGCGATAAAGTTGAAAATCTATTAAAGAAATTTGACAGATTGTAGTAGCTTGATGTGCTGGCGTCTGTACAAATCACTTTATTGGTACTCAACACAGTGAAATATTAATATTGTGACTCAAGAACACTTTCGTCGTCTCTAGCTGAGAATGCAAGCCCACTTTTCCCACCCTTTTTCTTCAAAAGTCATCTATGGGTTGCCACAACTCAAAAGCATAAAATGTTTAAAAATTACAATGTAGCAACCCGCAAATAATATTAGTTTGGTAGTGTTTATTGTGTATACTAACAGTAGGGTGTAGATTTGGATAACAAATTATTTCCGACTGTATATAGTATAAAAAAAAATGTCTTCGTACTGTCGTGGTCAAGCATTTCAACTCACCGTATGATCTCGTGTATTTCGTCAGCCATTCTCTGCGCCAGATAGTTTCTGTTCTCAGCAGCTTCCTCCATACCTTTGCCTCCTGCAATCAAAATTAATAATGATAAATGATTACAAATTCCCTTAGTTATTACAGGTTAAGCCGCGGTCAGTCCGTGGATGGGTGACCATCTTTATATACCGAGACCCTTCCTTGCCTCGGTAAGTACATTAAGCCGTTGGTCCTAGCTCTCATTCGTAGATCTTTGACAGTCGTTACGGGTAGTCAGAAGCCTAAAAGCCGACAACCAGTCTTACCATGGTATATATAGGTATCTTGTTGCCAAGTAAATAGGTTGTGGAGCTCATATAGGCAGTCGCTCCATATAGAATACTGGTATTCAGGAGAATCCGGTTAGACTGGAAGCAGACACCAACATAGTTTGAGAAAATGCTAAGTATTTTTTTTTTTGTAATACGCTACAATTTTATATGATCTGTGTGTGTTTATCGACTTCTGTTGTTGACCGACCACCATGATTTTTTTCTTTCTGTCTTACCTTCAGTGAGGATGTGTATGTAGATCTTCATGGAGCATATGAGCACCGGGGCCAGTTGTTTGACGCTCTCGAGGCAGCGGTTCAGGGTTTCGGCGTGTGGTGGATGAGTCAGCTCGGCTGCTCTAGCAGCAACCTATAAAGTAATTGAAAAAAAATGGTAATGGTGATTGCCTGTAGGTAAAGTGGGGGAGATTAATCGTTTATCAAATCGACAGCCAACTTCCTTTGACAGTTGTGTGAAATGGCTATAAGTATAACACGGCAAATTGGCGTAATTAGTTAAACTTTAAATCTCCCTGTACATCGTGTATCGTGTTACCCAGTAACTGGCTTGTGGGGTTCAGATAGGTGGTTGCTCCATGAAAATTACTGGTATTCAGCTGCATCCGGTTAGACTGGAAGCCGGCCAATCATAGTTGGGGAAAAGGCTAGGGCTTTCTTGAACTAACAGATTTTGTAAGTAGAGCTTACCTCTCTGGCGGCCCTGGAGAGTGCTGGCGAGATGTCTCTGAGGAATTGCACCAAGTCTTCCATTGTGTCTATAACCTCAGCCACTCCCAGGTAGTCTAGTACCTGAAATACAAAACACACATTATTAATATTATATTAATAAACAATGCTGGAACACACACAACACGACAGGAATTTCTTAGTTGCAGCCCGGTGCCTGGATTTATGCCAGTTGATGACAATAGGCTCGCCCCCAATTAATGTGGACTAACTGACGAAATGTGGGTTTACTCCAGGTACCCTTCAGCCTAACCCTTCGAGGAATACAGGCGTAATGTTATGTTGTAAAATTTACAAATTCCTTGTTACTTCTTTATATGTTTACCTTATCTTATTTAGTTTCAACATAACTTATTTAGTTATCTTGATCTAATTTTGACCAATTTTGACCAATTTTGTTTCATTTCATTTAATTTCATTAAAATTTGTCCAGTTTTACTATGTGACTAGCTGCCCGGCGCTACATCGTTCGCGTGGTGTCCTACCCCCTACCCTACCCTAATCCTGCCCTACTCCTACACTACTCCTACCCTAGTCCTACCCTATTCCTACCCTACTCCTACCCTACTCCTACCCTACTCCTACACTAGTCCTACCCTACCCCCTGCCCTACTCCTACCCTAATCCTGCCCTACTCCTACACTACTCCTACCCTAGTCCTACCCTATTCCTACCCTACTCCTACCCTACTCCTACCCTACTCCTACACTAGTCCTACCCTACCCCCTGCCCTACTCCTACCCTACTCCTACCCTACTCCTACACTACTCCTACCCAACTCCTACCCTACTCCTACTCCTAACCTACCCCTACACTACTCCTACCTTACTTCTACCCTACTCCTACGCTACTTCTACCCTACTCCTACACTACTCCTACCCTACTCCTAACCTACTTCTACCCTGCTCCTACACTACTCCTACCCTACTCCTACCCTACTCCTAACCTTCTCCTCCCTATTTTTTAAAATTTTCTCTGCGTAAGAACCATCCTCGTACTTCAAGGAATATTCTAAAAAGCGATATCGGTTCAGCTGTTCTCGAGATTTGCGCTTAGCAACACATTAAGCGATTCATTTTTTATATTATAGATTTAACTTAATTTTATGATTGTATGACATGTGAAATTACTAATATTGACAAATAACTTGTATGTGTGGTGCAAGCTGTTAATATAAGTTGGTTATTAATAAATAAATTTAAAAAAACAAAAAGTTGGAATAAGTTACGAAGTGAGTGGGTCTACTTGTAAATAGTTTCACGATCGATATAACGAACCCTTCAAATAATATACAGTCATTCTGCGGTCAGACCAGAGTCTACTATGTTTACTTAAAATAACTTTCTTAATCCAAAGTAACTACCAACTGAATGCATTTCTATTTTCCATTGTTTTTTTCCTTATAAAACCACAAAATAACATTTATATTTCTCACGCCTTAAACAATACCTTTGCTCTCATCCATTGAATAATACGTTTTTACATAACGTAAAACAAAGAGAAATTGCTAGAAGATCATGCTACTTTCATGCTAAGAAAGCCCATTGTGTCACCCTTTGTAAAAGTTACTTAGTTATGTTCTGTAATTTATATGGTGTACATAATATAGAGTATTCTATTCTATTCATTTTCACACAGAAATATGAGGAAAACGCAATTCATAAAAGACAGCTGGGACGAAGAGTCTGTCAATTATGTGTGGCTTCCAAAAGTTACTTGACATTTTTCCACTTCTGCTGTGACACACCACTTTATGATTTAAAATTCTAGTGATCCAAATGCTTGAACTGCTGTAACGTTTTTATTGACTAATTCATACACCTTTGACTTATCATAAAAAATAACATTTTAGCGAAAACAAATCTATCTCACAAAAACCTCGGAAATCGCATAATCATAACGAAAATACGACTGTTTGCAATAACATGAAAACACAATTTGCATTGCAATCATATTCTGCTGAAAATTGACGATAAACGCTCACACAAATCTCAAAAATAATGACAACGGAATTTCCTGAAAAACTGCTACTGTAGCAGAATAAATGAAATAACATACCTTTTTACACTCCTTAACAATCTTCCGGACCTCAGACTCGTCGAAGCACAGCAGCAACGCGGACGTCCCTTGCAAGATACCGCGGGAGCCTTCAATCAGCTTCTTCCTACAAACAACACTTAGTTTCAACTCCCTCACACTCGCAGTATCCGACTCGAAGGTAAAGAGACTAGCGTCAATAGACATTGACATCATGGCCGTGTATGAGGAATCGAACCTTCGGGCTTTCCGTACCTAGCATAACGAAAACACGGATATTTTAAAATTTTCTTCAACAATTTTAAAGTTATATTGTCATGCGAAAGTGTAGTTTAGAAGAGATTTATTTGCGAAGGTAAGTGACCTGCAATTTTGCAGTATTGATCTTTCTGGACTGATGAACAAGTTGTTGGTTTTGGAACAGCTGCGGAAGCTTGTGTAAGAAATGCCAATGTTTATTTTTGCGATATTTATGATAAGCATTCCAATGTGGAAACTTGCAGCATTGGCTAAGTGCTTTATAGTCGTAAATTAATATTATTTTTTAGATAATTTCCACGTTGATCGGAGGAGTCCAGCTGGGAATCCTCTCCCCTCCTCTCTCCCTCTCCTAAATTCCGATAATAAGTAGTCACCACTACCTATTGATATCTGCAATAGGCATCGCCAGGTACAGTGTTTCCATCCCTGAGGTTTTTAAATGTCTTCCAAACCAGAACACAGCAACGTTGCTTGGTGGTAGACATAGGTACGGTGAACTTCCCTGAAGACCTCTACTACTTAGGATGATATTACCTTGCAGGTCCTGAGAAAGGATCAGATCGCAGCATGTCGGAGGCCTGCTGTAGGAGGGTGGCAGCTGTTTCCACGCGGTGTAAGGCGCCTGGCATGTCATGTCTAAGGACTGAGTCTTCTGAAGACTCGATGGTTTCGTGGCCGACCTGGGGACATAAGATATAAAGCATTGTGGAGATTGGAATACGATGTAATGCCTAGAGAGTGAACACGACGACATATCAAGCTATACATTTCCAGTTTTAGCTGACCTCGCATAGTATAGGCTTTTCGTTCAATGAATGTCAGCTCAGACTGGACATCATGGCCTGATATGTCGTCGTCGTGTGTAGAAGTGATCGTCTTCTAAGATATATCTGGTCCACAATGTAGTTCATGACTCTACTGATATATTCATCTTCGAAGCAGTGCAACAAAATTGCCCAGCAATACATCTTTTTTTCTCTCAACCATTATTATCCCACTGCTCGGCAAAGATCTCCCTACTTATGGACTTTTAAAATTCACCTTTCTTCCTCAATCCGTCATGAACGCTTCCATAACATCACGACAGCGTTGCCTGGGTGACGACACCCAAATCTGTGTCTAGTTAATACTGTTAAGTAAAAACAGCATGAAAGTTCTTCGTCATTGTGACTCACCTTGACCAGGTTGTTGACAGCGAGAGACACGGCTTGCACCGGCCTCGCCAGGTCTGGCATAGCGTTGCCATCTTCTGCTTCTTCATGGAGGATCACCAGTCGAGAAACCTGGCGACAAAAAGTATAGGATTAGATAAATTATACAAAAAACTGTCGCGGTAATATTATAACCATTTTTTTTTCCACGATTCTAGCGAACTTAGTGAAGGAGGACGACGATGATTCTACCGAACTTAAAGAAGGAGAAGACCGACGACCTTAAAAATTTGGCGGACGAACTGGACGCGGAAGGCGGAGGAAGACAAGGTCTTGTGGCGCAGCCTGGGAGAGGCCTATATCTAGCTAGTGGACTGCGATAGGCCGAGTTGATCGATGTTTTTCACCCATTTATGAGCTTCGTCGTTGTCGGCTCAGTGCTCTCTCTCTCTGCTCTCTTTTGCTAGATGCACGACCCTTGGGTATCAAATTTTACTATTAGAACATTCATTAACTTAAAAAAATAATCTGAGCTTTATAACTTTCCTCAATGCACGTTGGTAGGTTGGTATATAATTTACCAAACGCATACGCATTTACTCCACTTTTTAAAAGCATCATAAATTATGAAATTAATGTCACTTCGTTTCTCTCACATGAAAGAAGAAATTAACATAGCTTGAACTTTAAAGTTTAAGAACATAAGAATACATTAATAATGGATATAGCCTTATGTATGGCCTAGGTCGCCGTTTCCGCTCTATAGAAAGCTTAGATTAGATGTGATTGTATGGAATTAACTTTGTTTTATGATGTGAGCAGGGCTTGTACTATCGGTGTTTTTGGGAACCGGTACTATTGGCCTTGGTGTGATACCGGTACCAGGCGTAGTACCTGTACTATTGGTAATTTGGTATTTCTAATCAGTATCGGTACTGTGCCGGTACCAAAACTGGTACCAAACCATTTTTTCCGTAAGTAAGATGAGAAAACAGAAGTAAGTAGGATTTAGAAAAATTACTTCAAGGTACCTACCCGTTACCCGGTACCCCTACGTTTTTCTTTCTTTCTTTCTACCTACCATTACAAGATTTATGGTACGCGGAGGGTACCTGAATTTTGTACCAGTACTTTTTAGATGGAGTACCGGTACCCGTCTGGACCCGATACCAAGGTAGGTACCGAAATAATAAAAACCGCTAAGTACCGGTTCCAAGCCCTGGATGTGAGTGTGATAATCATAGATTTATCTGAGGACATTTCAATGTCAAATTTTCATTTTTTATGCGATTTTGTTTTCATTAGCCATTTTATCTCCCGAATTCTTTTGTTTCCAGGTTCCAATTACCTTTTGGCCCGCCTTTATTATTATGGATCATTGTAATCTGACATTAAATAGGTATATAAATTAAATTTATCTTTAGCAAACTATGCAGATACTTGCAGCACAAAGTCCTGTACTATCGCAGAAAGTTCGAGAGCAAACAATGCATAATACACGGCCAGGTTATCTGCAACTTTCACTGACACAGCGCCTGTTGTGCGCTCACATTCTCTGGAGATAAGCATGTCTTTGTGTCTGCAGTACGGTATGCTAGGTATTTGCAGTTGCACGTGACGATAGAGGGGTTTTGAAATGTGTTGTATTATATTACCGTATAGAAATCCAGCAAGAATAATTTGGACTATTTTGTACACGTTTCTCTAGCGACAAAAGTCTACTAACTCTGCTACTTTTACACATCATATATGGCGAAAAATAATTCGATACATTGTTTTCAGCATTTCATATACAGGGTGGCAGGGGCATCGACGCGCAAACTGAAACCATGAATTCAGCACATGATTCTAGACCCCCTAGCGCAGAAATTTTTCGTCGGTTATAAAAAAAAACTGTTGTATCATGGAAAAGTGCAATACCTATTGTTTATGAATGAATAATTTGTACAGCATCCATGGTAACAGGTCGTGCGTCGATACTCGATACCCCAGGCACCCTGTCTAACCGCTAAGAGTTAATATTCTTTTATTTTACTTCTGTTTCGATTTTAACTAAATATTTAGCTCAACAATTAAGATTTAAAAGATTCCTAACCAAATTAAAGAACTTCCAATGGTCCGCTTCAGGGCTTTACACAGGTGGCTAATTGAAAATCCCTTCTATACTATTATAGAATTCCTTCAGTTTAAATGTATATGATGTAATTGTGCCTATACCAAAAAAATTGCATGTCACTATGTTATGATTTAATATGTTAAGCTACTATTATACCATTGTAAGAACTTTTGTAACCATATTTATCTGCAAATAAATCTTTGACTTTGAAAAACTGAGGTGTTATCGACTTTTGTCGCTGACTGTACCAATAATTTTAATTGTGCTGTAACTTGAACGACTAGATTTTTTGTTGCCGTTATCTGTTTTTTGGAACCTTTAACTTAGATGCATTATTGACAAAGAACCTAGTAGTCAAAGGAACAAACAACAACCACATTATCAACCATATATGTAGGTTGACAGGTTGAGACCATGTTGGAGCTGCTGGGGCTGGGACCTACAAATGTAATCCTCATTAGCCTGTGTCAAAATCAAAATTCATTTATTCAAAATAGGCTGAGAATTAACACTTTACGAATGTCAAAATTACAAAAGACAGTCCCCCAAAACGCCCGCCCTTCACCACTTCCTAGTGCTTTCGCTGGGAAGAAGTGGCGCAACTAACTCGCCAGCAGCACAGATTGTGTAATGGCGATAGCTTCACTAAAAATATATAACCCACGCTTTCATTTCATCACTATACCACGAAACAATACCAAATCATTCAGTCCCACCCATCATTTGACACATCATCAATCTAAAATGAGTCTTATAAATTTTCAACCAACTTCCGAATCCATTCAGCCAATAAGTTCGATCACAAAACGAGACGCCTATTAACAAATCCTTGTCTACACCAAACCTTAACGCCAGCTAAGGCATGCCCCAAGCAGATAAGCGCTCGCCATATTAGGTGCGCGCACGCAACCCGCGCCAACGCAGCATTCATTCATAGTTTTTTGTACTGGCATAGTACGAGTACTTTGTTTTTGTCCGATTTTAATCTTGATGTATGTCAGTAGTGTCTTGTCTGGCATTATGAAATTGTAACTGTATTAACTGTTTGTCACGTGTCAAGAAAACGACTCTGCCATTTGTGAGGCTTTAGAACTAGCGACCCGCCCCTGCTTCGTACGGTTTTTACAACTTGATAAAATATCGTGATTTATACATTATAGTTTAGTTTGTTTTACACATAAAACTTCCAAAGTAAATTCTCCAAATGATGGTGACAACCGCACCAAAACATTGCTTAATTTGGAAGAACAACAACACGGTCACTCATGTAATCAACATCAAGCGTCATTTATTCAAATTAGGCTGAGCATAGATATGCAGTTCATCTGTATGCATCTACGAATAATATTCATGTACAGTCAACAAAAGGGATAAGTATGCAGGGTCGTCGGATATAGTTGAAGTTTAGCAAGAAACGGATAAAATTTTATTTAATTAATAAAAAACAAACAGTTAATTTATCAAACTAGATTTCATTCAAAAACATCCATCGGTTTCTTACTAAACTTCAAACAGTATCCGACGACCCTGCATACTTATCTCTTTTGTTGACTGTACATCATATTCAACCAGACTAAGACAATATGACAAGTCAAATATTACCAACAGTTAACGCTGACTGCAGCATCTTTGCCAATTTACATCCGGTGCTGTAAAACCAATTAAGGTTTCATCTTTAATTATTTCTAAACACTGTTAAAAGCTCTAAGTTCCACTTTTTGTATGTAAAACTAAAGCATTTGTGGAATTTTAACCCTTATCAAAAAACCATTCCTAAGAAGCCGTCCATTTTTTCTCCAAACTATAATAGCTATAACTTTTAGAAGCTCAATGCAACAAAAAAGATAATCCCCTTTTACCGCATCAACCACTTAGAGAAATAAAACATCCTTATCGAAACACACAACATTCCAGAAATGACTCCATATTTATTCTACTTTCGTGACTTTTACAAATCACCCTTCTGTCTTCCCTATTCACCTGGGGGAGTGGCGGAAAGGGCGCGGCATTTCAACCCCCATGCCCCATGTCTAGCCTTGGGGACTGATTGTGTTTGTCCAAGATGATTACGAAACGGACGGACGCTAAATGTCTGCAGTCTGATATTGGAATGGGGAGTGTTGAGGAGGGTTATGTTTATATGTCGGGTTTGGAACGTATTGAGGCAAAAATGTGTTTGATAACAATTGGCTCTCTGTCCCAAAAGTCGAGAAGCACAGCTACTCACAACCATTTGATACGCTTCTGTGCCGAATCGAACATCAATCAATGTTATCGAAGAAGTTATCTAAACGCCCGCCGCCCGTTTACAAATCTGAAACCCGAAAAGATAGACGACCCGACAGCTATTTGGTGTCATCGTATCGAGTAATCGAAATGTGTCATTTTTGCCACGACCGCCTGTTGAATGGTCCTGAATGATCATGCATCAGTTTAGTTAATTTTTCACAGCCCTGAAGAAAGTCTGTCTGACGACTGCCATAGCATTACAAATAAAATACGCACTTATTGCAAAAAAAAATATTGCTGCATTGAATTTTGATAAATTTAGCGTCTAAAAGCTTCATGATCCTATTGCGTAAGCTTTTTATTATCAGTCATGATTTCATAAAACATGCGTGAATCATTATCATCATTCTCCTATTTTTTTCCGCAATTGATTTAGTGACGGCGCGGCGCTGCATGTCTTTCTCTTTCATACTTTTCTATTAGTCGTTATCTCGCTAGTCACCCCTTTTCTAACCATGTCATCATTCACGCAGTTCATCTATCATAAAATGTATACGTGAATAAGATTTTTTATTTTTTTATTTAGGAGGCTAGAATTCTCAAAACAACAACAAGCAAACTTTTAAATATAAGAAGATTTCTACGAACAAACTTCACCAAAACATCTTCCCGACCATCCTCAAATTATACCCTATGCCTCACACAAGGAAAATAAACAAACTCTTCACATTTACGCCTAACTTTGCATTCCCAGAACCAGCTACACACAGTCACGACAAGTATAACGTATCGACAAGCGAGAGCTAGTGGGTCAAGGTGACGCTGAGATGTAACTAACTAGGCAGGCCAAGCTTGCTTTAGGCCTAGTCTGGCAGATACTAGATTTTAGCAACAGGGAGCGGTAAACATTTCTGAAGATGTGAGTATGACTGTCATAGAACATTTGAAAAGTGATCTTGGGTTCGAAAACTGTTGCAAGTGTCGGAATCTTTTTTTTGGGTTGTAACAACTAAAGTGTAAAAAAAACAACCTACTTCCAAAAAAGCACTAACACACAATGTGAAAAATAACATTAATTTCGAAAGTCGGTGGTAAAAACCAAAATTACCAAACCAAAGACAGCGACTTCCGAAATAAAGTTGGTTGTCGTGTTTTTTTTGGAAGACGGTTGTTATTTTTTTTTTGTTATTTTTTTTTTCTTGTTGGATGACTTTCAGGAAACAAACAAATTCTGGACTGTCGAAAACATCGTGTCACCCATAGGTAGACTAAATGCGGTGGCAAATCACTGTTCGTCTTTCGACGTCCAATGATGGATGAGTGTGATTGTGAAACCGATGCAACGTTGATTGATGCAGCTGTCACAACAAGCGATTTGACGCAAGTCGTCAATGCGCGATGAAGCATCGATGTAGTTGCGACAACGACTGTCTTGTGTATGCTTTGATACGTATTGTGTATTTGTATTTAGAAAGTGAAAGTTTCGACTTCAGAACTTTGGACTTAGAACTTTAGAAGTGTTGCACTTGGAATAGCACTAATGTCATTGAGTTAGGTACCGTCCTGTCTAATTTATGAGGCAAAACACGTCAATAAAAAAAAACTGTCCTAGAGAGACCCAGTACCCAAGTACCACTTTTCGCACATACATCAGCACCCTAATTGCGTAGCACACTATCAATCACAATCTGAATCATATTGCTTCATATGTTCAAAAATGTTGTCTACTCAACCACGTAAACCACGCAATGAATGTTATTGAACTGTCAAAATAAAAGCCATTGCTACTGATTGTGTGTTACGCAAAGTACCCCGCAGATCATCACTTCTTCAGTTCAAGCATTCACTCAAATAATGTAAAACAAGCAAGTTGAATTGCCAAAGACACTCAATACAAATGTCTTCGCAAAGAGTAGTAAAGACGTCCCACGCAAATTAATATGGCAAATAATAAAATCTAAGTATAAGCAGTGTCGTAATATTATCTCCAATAGGTCCACGGCCACTGCCACGCGTGGGCAGCGACCATATGGTGAGTTTAAGAGCGGTGACAGCTTGCCTATTATAAAATTGAGTGGATAAATTCTTTACGCCAATTTTCACTTATTGATTGTGCTAAACTAGACGCTCTTGTGACCGATTTCTCGGCATTTTGCCAATCAACCCTTTGAGGAGTGTTGCGCTTTTTAACAAGTTTGTTTATTTATAAAGAGCTTTTTTAATAAGGCAAAAGTCTCCATATAACGGCTTACGAGGTCGTAAGTTCGAACCCAAACAGGCACATTGTATAAATTATTTTATCACTACTGTCTCGTCAGTCGGAAAACATCGTGAAACCAGCGTGTCCTAGAACCAAAAATTCGAAGACATGTGACATAATGTGACATCACACACGAGGGCTCAGTGCTGGATGGTGTCCCACACTGGGGCCTGGGTGGAGGATTACGGCCCACTCCCTCTCACAGAGAGGAGGCCAGTGTCCCAGCAGTGGGAACATTATAGGCTGATTTTGCTTATGCTCCATCTTAAAGAGTTTGCATTGTTAGGAAAAAACACTCTTCGACTTCCTCCTCCTCCTCTTTTTGTCGTTTGAACGAATAATATCTGGGCAACTAAGGCATTTTTCACGCCAATCATATTTCCAAACCTTTTGACACCCCACATGGTGACATTTCTTTTCATTCGAAGGAATCCCGGGGGGCTGGGGGCTTAATCTCTGTATTCATAGTGAAGGGTGAAATATAATACCGGCCATCAAATAACTGCTGATCCAAAAATTATAAAGCTGTTCTTGGAAAAGACTCCATTTTTTACCGATTTCAAAAAAGGAGGAGGTTTTCAATTCGGTTGTTTTTTTGTGTTTGTTCCCTCAGAACTCCGCTATAAAATTATAAGTAATTTTTGCAAAATTATTTTTTTTATGGTTATGTCATGTCTCAGAGGTGGTCCCATATAAATTTTACTAACTTTGCTTTGGTAGTTTTTGAGTTAACTTCAATAATACGTTTTCACCTAATTTATGTTGATCATGTTTTAATAACTTCCTATGTAAATATCAGTGCCACTGATATTTACATAACAAGTAGTGTTATGAATACCATAAATTACATCACACGTTAAGGGATAGATAGGAGCCTTTATGCTTAGATAGGAGCCTTTTGGCTTTTGGTTTCTGTAAACTATTGCCTAAAATGTAAAGTCGACCGTTCCAGTTTGGAAGAAAATGTCACTATATTTTACAGCGGTACAAAGGCTGACTATTACCGTAATGCTAATAACATTTTAAATTGCGTGATAGCATTCCAAATCACGTCATTAGAATTTGTGTGGGGTAGGACAACTACAAAGTGAAAAATAACTTTAATTTCGGAAGTCAGTGTCAAAAAACGAAAATGCGGAACCAACGATCCCGGCTTCCGAAATTAAAGTAATTTTTCACTTTATACTGTATTTTTTTTGAAGACTGTTGTTTTTTTTTTGTAAAAAAGTTTTTATCCCATTTGTATAGCTCCATCTTGCTTTCACAACGGAACAATGGAAGCTCTATAGTCCAAAAATATGTATTCATTTCGAATGTTTATCAAATCCATCGATGAAAGTTTATGCTGTGAATCATGGTGGTCTGGTAATGCGATTATGTTGAAAGCGTTTTGGATTAAAGAATGTCGAAATAACAAAAGTGGAGAAGAAGTTTAGACAAAGACTGACTGACGTCGAACAAATTGAACATTGTCTTTATTGATACAACGCAACAACACGCCTTGTTTCACTAAAGGTTTGGGCAGAGGTTTAGCTTTAATACACCCATATTTCGCCAGTTATGTTCCATGTTCCCATGTAATAGGGAAAGCCTATTACCATCAACCGGACACGAATCAGTATGATGTCGATACTACGAGTTAAATGCTTCGAGTGCGAGTAGATAAGCATACTTAAAGTCTATTCAAACTAATGTTTCAAATAGATGTTATTTCAAGTTAAACAAATATCAACTTTATTTTAATGGTGACAGCACTAATAATGACTAGCACCATTGAAAAAGTTTGAAGTTGTAGCGTAAACTGAACTTTATTTTGTAGGAATTAAAGTAATTTTTCCATAAACTCATATTTGTTTACATATTTGGCAAATAAATCGCGAATGCAGATTATGTTTAGCAGTGATCTTTAACTAGACTAAACTCATGATTATGATGAAGGCTTTCGCCAAAGTCTACCCAAAGTCACTGACATGCCATAATAGTTCCTTTCATATTCATAAAGCCTAGTTATAAATTAAAAGCTATAAAGAGCTGATTAGAAATTGCAACTTTAAGTACCCGACCACAAGTTCACGCCACTAGAACGTTGCCCACAATCTCAAACTAACTAGGCAAAGAGATTTACTACACTGAAAAAAAGAAATAGCTGAACCAGTTTTGCTAGTTGGAAAATTCTCTAATAGGTACCAAAGTTTTGTTCCAATTAGCAGAACTAATGTAGCTGCAAGTCCCAAACTAGGTATGCTAATGGTTGTCTATTTAACAGTAGTCAAAATGTTAGCTAATGGTTATCAAAACGAACTAGTCAAACTGAGTTAGTTGCAAGAACAAACTATTTGATAACCTGTAACCAGACACTTTGACTTGTATTCAATAGAATGTTTATTTAAAAAGTGTCAATCACTTATCTATATATACCGAAATAGAATACATTAATTTATAACTAAATCTATTTATTTGTTTGTAGCAATTTTTTTTATCAAATATTAAATCTTAGTTTATTTATTACTAGCTAAGTCAAATGTATAAAATATCAGTCAAACTTTGAGACTTATTACAAAACTGTTTAGCAATTTGTGTTCCAAATGTTGTTAATTATAACAATACAAATTTGTTTATTGATAATAAAGCGCATTGTCTTTTCCCGCGCTTCTCGTCCGAGTGTTGGCGTCGGTTTGGGTTCGTGTTCAAACTTGTACGTTTCTCGCGGGCGGCGCGCGGCGGTCCCATTCTGTGCGTTTCTAAAAAGTAAAACAAAAATAGTTTCGAGCTCGTCTCGAACTGTACCTACGTGTTGACATTATCACCATTATCATCTATTGTGTGCATGGATTACGTATATGTAAAAAAACTTTGTAAAAGTGTTATGGAAAACGAGGGAATTCCAGTGGACCCCATGGCCGACTACCTGCGCTCGTGGGGCCTGGAAATGTACTTAAACATGTTTAAAGGTATGTGATTGTTTGATTTTAATTTAGATAACCAGCTTTCTGTTAGTCTCATGAGTGGTCGAACACTCATCAAACGTTTGATGAGATCGGAGTAGGTACCCTATCGCAGAGGGCTGCTGGTTCAGATGTCGCGAAGGCGAAGGGGAGCGGCAGCCTCCTGCCTCCGCCCGGACTGCCTGTTTACAAGAATCCAAATGTTTTCCAATTAAAATATAATCCACTTACCCTTTCTGTCAGGACCTAACCTCCCTTATTACGTAATTAGCCCAGATTATGCCATTGCTTTAATTAATTTATTATATTATATTTATTTTTATTGGCATGACTTAATGTATGTATGTATGAACGTATAGAAGGCAATAGTAAATTTTTAATTTATTAATTAAATTGTTTCTTTTTATATCTATATTTTTGGAGGGTTTTTTCTTTAAAGAAATTGTCACCCTCATAGTTATAGTCACTTAATATCACCTACAATTTAAATTGGTTTACATTTCAGCATAGCATGCAAGAGTCAACTACGCATGATGTGCTATTGATTAACAGTTTGCCAATCCTCACAGATACTAGCATAAAATATATTACCGAAGATCTACCAGAATCAAACAACGAGGAACAAGAAAATTCTAAAAATGAACCACCCAACTTGAACACAAATGTAAGCAATTTTGCTGTATATTTCATATTTACATTTATGGTTTCCAGGTCATGCATTGTATTTTTATTACGCAGAGTGTCAAAACCCCTTACTATCTTACACCTTTTAATCTATACATATAATAATATTATATGAAATATGATGACTCTCAACATCCATCAAATTTTAATCATATCATAATATTCATTCAATATTTATTTATTTTCCTTTTTTAGAGTTCCGTACCCAAAGGGTAAAAACGGAAACTTCGGTCGCCAGGCTGTATCTCATGAACTGTGATAGTTCGATAGGTGAAATTTTCACAGATGATGTACCTATTTCTATTGTCACTATAACAGCAAATATTTAAGGTGGCTCCCATACCACAAACATGGTTATTTTGTCGTTTTTATAGATAATGATACGGAACCCCTCGTGCGCGAGTCCGACTCGCACTTGACCGGTTTTTTATAATTTGTCTAATCATTGGTTAACTCAGATGTTGTTTATTTTTCAGGAAGTGTACAACATTTTGAGCTCATTTAATGAAGGAAAAGGTCTGCTACTCCGCTATCAAGAAAGTGGGTTGCTGAATAACGCGGCAAGAAGAAAATTATGCAACATAATCATATCCGATGAACTAAAAGACAACCCCAATAAAAAAGTCTCCAGTGCAAGATTGTATACGCTGGCATTTGAAATAAACCAAGTCTTTAAAAAATAAAAATATGTGTTTTATTAATTTTTGCATGTTCCTTGCCATCTTTGTTTTAGGGCAGCTGTTAAACCTGTAACCACGTGTCAGGGCGCCATTTTTCAAAAATATTATTGTGTTGTAATGGATTTATACGATTCAATACAAAACAATAATATTTTTGAAAGGTGGCGATTCCGACCTGTGGTTCCGGGTCCTACAGCCGAACTAGGACCAGCTACTGGTAGCTAAACTATATTAGCAATAAATGAATAAACAATGCAGTTACTTCCACGTAAAGCGATTATCTACTAGTAATCAAACAGTTTAGCAAGAGATAACAACACAATAACGTTATATATAAACGAACTATTCAATAATTTATTAATAAACCATAAGACGTACAGTTAGTTAAACACTTCAGTTTTAATTAGCCAAACTAGTTTAGTAACAACGACACTAACTGTGTATCTATAAACTGTCAAACAGTTTTGTATGAATAACAAAACTAAGTTGTCTGCAGTTAGCTTTGAGGGGTTGGTAAATAATAACTCTACTTTTTTTACAAAACTCATTTTAGTTACCAATAGCCCTTAGTTTAGTCGTCACTCGATTTTGGTGGCATGCAGCTAAAATTTTAGCTATTAGCAACAATTCTTTTTTTTCAGTGTAGCTAAACCAATTAATCAAGCTATAGTACAAAGCGGTTTACCACGTGCTATTTGTAACGCTTATTTATAGAGCATACTATATTATTTAACCCACTTATTCTAAGTGTTTACAAACCCAGTTTTGTGCTCAATCTGTGGTCATGCAAATGGTTGGGCCCCTGCATATAAAAACTTTTATGCTCAATCAATCTGTGGTCATGCAAATGATTGGGCCCCTGCATATAAAACGTTTGTAGGCATATCAGTCTCTTCATCTCTCGTGTCTCTGCCACGACCGTATTTCAGATCTTGTTGGCCCAAAACTTCACCAGTTCCACGGCGGCGGCGTCGTCGGTGGCAGCGCAGAGACCACTTTGACTGCATATTTCGGGACAAAGAGGGCAGGATAGGAGTAGGTTGGGGGCTTAGTCCCTTCGATTAATCCATTAAGAAAACACCGTGAGTTTGTAAACGTGAGGAAAGCTCTTGATGTTAGGCCATTAAGCATTTAATGGCCTAACATCAAGAGCAAGCGTGGTCATCGTCATCTGCATGCCTTTTCCAAACTATGTCGGATTCAGCTTCCAGTGTAACCAGATGCAGCTGAATACCAGTATTTAACATTGAGCGACTGCCTTTATGACTTCCAAAACCCAGGAATTGGTGGAAGGAGTATCGTCTTATCATAACACGATACTCCTTTTAGGTGATTTTTGTAATGACCATCTCTTATTGGAACAACCACAAGTAGAAAAGTCAGAGCAAATGTCAGCCCATTTCAGCGTAGGAAATCGAGAAACTCCTTCAGTAAATAAGGAAATGGCGGAGCCGGAGATTGTCTCGTCTGGGAAGCGAGCGACTGAATATTCCATTACAGATACGACTATAGCAATAAGTCTGAAGAAATAATCCAAGAGATAAGACTCTTTCCAGGCAGCCCACGCAAAGTATAGATTGTTATCACATTTTAGGCAACCGGATTCTGCACCCTGATTGCGTAACAATAATAATAATATAATAATCTGAACCATTTTGAAGGATATTGCTAATCCATTGCTTCATATGTTCGAAAAATTTGTCTGTTCAACAACGTAAAGAACGCAATGAATGTTGTTGAACTGTCAAAATCCGAGCCATTGCTACTGCTACTGAGTTACGCAATTATCCCGCAGGTTCAGGCCCCAGAAAGCACTCAAGCCTCGAAATGAAATATCTGTAGTAGGACCAAATATGTACACACGGCTACACATCAAGCTATACATTTCCAGTTTTAGCTGACCTCTCATTGTACATTTGTACCTATAGGTTTTTCGTACAATCAGCAGTCAGCTTATACTGGTTATGTATAGCTTGATGTGTAGCCGTGTGTACGTGAACGTGCAGAAATTGAACTTACGAAGGTGAAACTTTGACCTTCAATATCTCCGTAACCAGAAGGTTCCCAGGCATGGTCAGGTATGGACAGGTGACTCTCGGCTTCGTTAAGGGTATTTTTAAATCAGTTATAATAACCAGCCAATTTGAGTAGGAAGAAGGTTCCCATAGTCAGCATAGTGGTCAACAAGTTGTATCCTACCACACTTACAAAATGATGACATTGTTGCCAACTCGAAACTAATCAACGCATTTATAGACTTGCATAAACAAATGGGCGCCGAACTTTTATGGCACTTATTACAGCAGAGAGCAGCCATAAACGGCGAATCGTTTTCTTATATTTTTATAGCTTTATTGGTGAATCTATGATGAGTTCAGAACCCATCTTACGTAGGACGCGGCTGTCTAAACTTATAACATTACTAGCAGCGCCCCACGGTTTCACGCGCATATGTTTCGATGCCGTAGGAATATCGGGATAAAAGCATCCTATGTGTTAATCCTGGTTATAAACTATCTACTAACTAACTAGCTAGATAGTCATACCTACAGTACAGTTAGTAGTAGTAGGTAGGTAGGAGCTAGGTAGTCTAACTAAATAGTTTATAACCAGGATTAACACAGGATGCTTTTTATCAGTGTGACAAATTGCATCCAAATCCGTTCTGTAGTTTTTGCGTGAAAGAGTAACAAACATCCATCCATCCTCACAAACTTTCGCATTTATAATATTAGTAGTAGTTTTAAGGTGCTTTCCAAGAAGCATATTACTGCGTGAGCTTTTTAATGGTTCAGGACCATTAACAATGTTGTTTTACTAAGAATTTTGAAGAAGAATTTTTACCTACTAATAAAGATTAACAACGTGTTACGAGTTCACAATCTTCACTTTTATTAGACATATACAATACTAGCTTCTGCCCGCGGCTTCATCCGCGTGAAATTTCTTGTTCCCCGACCCGCGCTATCACTTCGTTTTCGCTTAGCGTTCTTTATGACTTTTTTGTTTTTGCTAGCGTAAGGGTCATAGCGTGATGTTAAGCCTATAAGCCTTCCTCAAGAATTGAGCTGTCAAACGCAAAAATATTTTTTCAAATCAGACCGGTTGCTAGTTCCAGAGATTATAAACTTATTAAGTAGTACCTATAGATTATGTGACTGAGTGAGATAGTGCTACAATCCCGCTAAGTGCTAAAAAAAGAGCGATCATATTGTCGACCGGCGCCGCTAAATAATTAAACCTATCAACCCGCAAGAGTTAACTTGAAACCCGAGCGGCCCCTCCCGACCCCCGCGCTGTTACCGCTCGTCTCGCCGTCGACGCCTCAGTATCGCGCGCTTACGTCAGCCGAGCGAAGTCTCAAGTTAACTCTGCCGGGTTATAAAATCAATAACTATAATCTGACCTCATTTCATGAATAAACAACATAATCTCAACTCAAGTGCATCTTCTCATCTCAAGTACACGCAAACACGAGCGAACCATTGAACGAACGAGTTCCGTTTCGTATTTGCTGTTAAAAAATATCTCGAGTTTTATTGAGTCCACAAATCATTTTAATTTCGTTAAATATTCTTTCTTATTAAATAATTAATATTAGACAAAAATAGTTTTTATCTGATGCGTACTTTTTTCATAAATTTGTAGAGAAAGACATATTTCATGTTTGGAACAACGAAACGCAACAACTGTCATTCGAAAATGACAGCCGTGCGATGTTTATGTGTTGAGTTTTAGTTAAAAATGATAAAAATAATGGAGCCTAGGAAGCAAATATATACACTTCCGGAGAAGAAGAAGTTTCTGGAGATATTAAAGAAATACTCGAAAGTAGTGGAGAATAAACATGCCCATAGTTCCGCATTGAAGGTGAAGAACTTAGCTTGGCAGAAAATAACTTCGGAATTTAACTCAAGCCCGCAAACAAACTTACACGTGAGTATTAGAATATACGTTGTGTATTTTAATAAACGTTGACTGTAAAAATTTGTACTTCTTTAAATACTATCTATTGCCGCGGTTTCGTCTGCGTAGTTTTAAGATCTGGAAACTAGTTTGACAGTTCTTGAGATTGTGAATTGAGAGATGGTCTTGTATTGCATGTTGACAGTATGAAGTGTTTAGCCTCCTTATTTAGTTGTTGTCTTTAAAGTTGATTTACAGGTGGTTATTGATGTATAATGGTTGTAAAAATTACATTAAAACATTTGCATTTTAATTTTTATTGCCAAAAGTAGGTACAACAAAATAAAATTGGCATTTTACTAACAACAGAGTCATTATATTAATAATAATAATAACGTTTATGCATCAACAAGTAATATTAGCTATTATTATACTATTTATTCAAATGAAAATCCTGTCTGATACTTTAGTATCTTTTATTTGTGTAATAATGCTTAAATAAAAGACACTAAGGGGTTTATTCCCGGTCATCTCACCACCTCATTGTCCCCACTGAGTACGAATGGGAAAAAAAGTTTTTTTCCTCCCTGGTGGTGACGATTGGAACTTTTTATTTTCCACTCGTTCCGCTATGGACCGAGAGTCAAAATGCAGTAATGGGGATTTCAATAAGAGATTTCACGGATTGTTAAAATGTTTTAATTACGATTTTCTGACCAAGAGTGAACAATGTTTTTGATTAAAAATAATTTAAAAAGACTGAATCACAGGTAATCAACGAATTTACAATAATTCTCTCAAAATTATGCATCACAGATAATCAACTTATTTACACAAATTCTTACAGTTTTAAGGTGCATATCACAGATAATCAACTTATTTACATAAATTCTTACAGTTTTAAGGTGCGTATTACAGATAATCGTACCCAGTGGGGACGACCGGGAATAAACGCACTAAGGTGCATATCAAACAGGATTTTATTAATATAATTCCTCTGTTGTTAGTAAAATGCCAATTTAAATAGGGATTTTTTGAAAATTCTGATCAAGTACACAAAAAAATCTTTAATCTTCCTGATTTAAGACAAACATCCATTTAAACATTAGGATAAGTCAAGTTACTAAATCAAGCAAAATTTTGATTCAGAGAACTCCAAAACAGCTAAGAAGACTATGGATGAACTTGAAGCACCGCCAAAGAGAGGTGGTAGCCAGGACCCTAAACCCATTGTCTGCGACAACTATGGATGATGTAGCCCATATGCTTATGACTAGTGTTGATAGTTCCATGGACTCTGATATTATGTTAGGTAAGTCGTTGCTAGAGTATCTCTGTATCTCTGGCGAATTTTTCAGAAAAAGGATAATTTAATATGTCATGTTTTGGATCATTGTTTCTAATGGCTGAAACTTAATAGTCAGGCTTGAGATTCGCAAATCGCTCTCGAACGAGTTTAAAAAAATACCCGTAATTAAAAACGTTCAAAATCTAGTCGCAATCTCATCTCAGCGACAATCAATGTCAAAAACTTGTCAAAAATATAGGGATTTTTGAGGTATTTTTGACAGATCTGACTGAACGTTCATAAAATTACGAGAATTGCTCTGAAGTAGCTCCTATTGAGCGTGGTAATGCGATATTAATTAATTAAGAGATTGTTCTACAATTGTAACTGTCTACAGTTTACACAATGATACTAGTAAGAGATCTTATGGCGTAATGATAAAATAATATTTCGTTCGCAGAGAGCAAACGTTTTCATAGGCCAGGTACAAGTAGCCTATAAGTGACTTTATATTATTCCTGTCAGTAGAGTATTGGAATCTCCCCTCCATCCCTTATTAAAGCCGTATTGTTTATTATTTCTCTCATTATTTTAAGTTTTTAATTTTTATTTGCAGAAACAATAACAAATGACGACCCGGAACAGTTGGAAACGAGTCTTTGTCTAAGTGAAGAATCTCAAAATATCTCTAATGAGGAAACACCAGTATTCAGCACTGTA
Source organism: Apamea crenata (assembly GCA_949629185.1). NCBI lineage: Eukaryota > Metazoa > Arthropoda > Insecta > Lepidoptera > Noctuidae > Apamea > Apamea crenata. The sequence continues at coordinate 1,246,430 of OX451377.1, forward strand.
AAGATTGAACCAATGTCCCCAATCATTGCTAATCCTGCAGAAACTGTCGCAACACTAACACCCATTGTAAATCCAACCTTAACACAAAACAATAAAGCTGTCACTCAACCAGACAACCAAGATGCCAAATCCAGACTGCAGAGCAATTTGGAACTTCATAGTATGGAAATACAGCTGTTAAAAGAGAAAATAAGATATCAGAGAGAAGAGAATAACAGTAGAGAAGCACGTGCTGCAGCCATACATAACTTGGAATACCAGGTTTTAGAAGAAAAGCTTCGGGAGGCTAAAGCTAAGGCTGACTTAGCAGAATTGCATTTGAGGAGACAGCACTATTCAAATGGTGGTAGGTGATGATGCAATATTATTTAAAAAAAATCAAGTAATTTATTGTAGTTAGGCTAACTAGAAAAGTTTTGAAAGAATCAGCACTTTTCAAACGTTAAAATGACATAAGACAGTCTCCCAAAACGCCCGCCCTTCACCACTTCCTAGTGCTTTCCCTGGGAAGAAGTGGCGCAACAAACTCCCCAGCAGCACTGCACTACAGGTTTACTATTAGAGGTCAGCATATTAGGGTTATTCTTGATACCTTCCAGCTAAGCTAAATAAATCTAACAAATAATAGAGAAGGCTGATATTCATTTGAATTATTATTTACCAACTTTGCCCTTTTTATTTTTAAAATGTGAAATCTATTGTATTTCATAAAATAACTATGAATCTTCCAGAATCAACAATATGATATTATTATTACAATTTAATAATAATTTATCTTTTTGTTTATAAAAATATTCAAAAATGTAATTTGTAAGTAGGTATAAGTGAAATTTTATAAAGGATTTAATAGAAATATAATTGAATTTAAAATTAACTTTTCAATTTATATATTTTTTCAGATTAAACTAATATAATGAAGGAACAGTGGTTACTAATAATTTTAAGATAAATATACAATTTATTCAATTTTATTGAAGTGTTTTATTATTGTCAAATTCACATTCGGGTTCGAGGCCACTGCTAGATAATGGCGCCGATTCCCTTGTTCACAATTTAAGTTCAGTGCATCTTTTTCTTTCTATTTCATTAAGAAAAGGACAGAAGATAAATATTAGTTTAGTCCTGACAAATTAATATACCTACTCCATAGACAGTTCAGGCGTGATTAAAAACATGGCTACTAAAAATACGTCAATTTACGTCAGGCGCCGAGCAATTTGACCCTTAGGACCTATAACCCTTAGGAGCCGAGCAAATAGAAAAATCCAAGGCGACCAATACGCGGACGAAGTCGTGGGCAAAAACTAGTATTGTTATAAGGTTGTAAAACAAATCTATAATGAAAAGGAAATCACGTATTGAAGCCAGCTGCATTCCTATCACACTAATGACTGTTGATTTATTTTGTAAAATACAAATCTTGCAAACTCCTCCTCCCGAAAGACTTCATCCAGGCCGAAGCTCTGTTTTGCGTCACCCTGGTTAAGGAAATGATCAATGACATTTCAAAGGGCACTAATCGAAACAAAAACAAACATTATAGTAAGTATCCCATTTACAAATCACCATTTTCTACAACTCACATAAATCGCCATTAAAACGAAAATAAAAACAAAGCTGTTACGAAATGGTTCCCGGTCGATTCCAAATTTAAATTTAGGCGCGAACACTGCGCGCTAAAACGATAACAAACAGCCAGTAGTGAGTCAACGTTTAAATATACATAGAATATTTGAATTATATCACCTGGCAACATTATCGTGTGTACAGAAAAGTTTCACATGTTTACAAGATTCAAGTCATCTATGAAGTAACGAAACTATTTGAGAATCTGAAAAATGATCGCCCATTTGTGAGTCAACGTAATGCTGACACAGCTTTTTAAAACACATCAATCCATTACCTTGGCCTATTACAATCTATTTCGGGTTTTATTGGACCATAATGCACCACACCACCAACTATGCATTCGCATTTTAGAAAAAAGGGGTTAGCGAGCCAATGCCGTCAGATGCTTACCTAGAGTAAAACCTGCTTTACCTTCGAGACTATAAAACGTACAAAGTAGGTCTGGTAACCATTTCCATGATGTTTATGAATTGAGGAAAACTCAATGCTTACCATTCAATGCGAGTCATATGTTTGCATGTGACTTGCGGTGCGAACACTACTTTTACTATGCGACAGCGTGCCTTTACTCATATGCACCTCTAGTATCAAAACTAAACCAATCTCGTATCTTAACAAACTTCTTAAATTCACGGACGGATAACACCCAGCTGCTGGGCCTAGAAGCTTAAAATTTCGCAAGACTATACCGAAGGTGGGCACTAAGGAGGGGTTTTTGAAATATAATTTCCTAACTGGATAAAATAGAGCCTGGATAAAAGTAAGTATGTATAGATAGAAGTTCGTAATTTTTGCCGAAGGGAAAGATGCCATCGGATGCACGGCCTGTCGATAAATAAATGCAAACATGGACTGTTAAAACAACTCTTTGAATTAAGCCCAACATCAAAAGAGTTACAGTTTCCTTTCTATATTTCATTCATATTTGGTTTGTTACAAAGTTACTTTCATTCACAGACCACCGCTGCTCCGTTTGGCGTTACACCTAGCTATAAGCAAGTCTGTCTGAGCCCAGACGGCGAAAAGCAAAAAGGGTAAAACGACTGGGACTCGGCCTACAGTTTATTTATAGAAGCGGGAATGCACGGGATGAATGCTTAATGCCTTGTCCACTTTGCAACTAACTATCGATTTTACAAGACTTTTAGTGCTTGTTTTTGGCACCGAATTGGAAGGGTACACTGAAAAGCAGTGCTAATGAGCATGGAACATAAATTTTACTTCATACTTGTTCGTAACTTTATATTCAGCCAACGCTATTATATTCCAAGAATATGTTTTTGAAGATGGTCTGTTTGGTCTTGTGTGTAAATTTTATAAGTAGTAGTTTATTTTCCACAAAACGGCACAGGACTGCACATTTCGAAGATACATTAGAGGCGAAGCATCAGATTCGTCGGTGCACCGTCTTTGACGGAGACACCATGGCTTGCCTGCACGAAGTGGCACAAATGATTCAAACGGAAGTGTTAGTCAGGATATGGACCATAGTTACTGCTGTCTCTAAGTTAGGCAGCTCATGGCTGGGATAGACTGAATGCGGTAGAAAAATTATCGGTTGTTGTAAATCAGACGAGAGGAATTTGTCTCAAAATGTCGTGAATGGAAAAAAGTAGTAGGTGGAGTTGATTGAAATCCGTCGTAAAGTTATTCAATTGCACAGTACTTAAGACTTTCCCAGTTTATAGCTAAAAATACCTTTTCGTAAAGGAAGTTAAATATTCAGGCTTTTGCATAATATTCAATTTTCTTCAATAGTCTTCTACGCGATTAGCGCAGAGTAATAGGCAACTGCCACATTGTTACTTTAACAATTCCAGGCCAGCGCAGTAATTTATGCTGCACTGGCTTTTACCAGCCGAGTTACTATAACACTTAACAAAGCATAATATACAAGGAGTAAATCGTTCTCACTCTCAATAGTGCAACAGAGCTCTTAGATTGAATAATTTATTGCGGTTCAGGCGCCTGTATTTCAAAACTCTTCGCTATTTTTGTAGACTAACGTGTTTAAAGTTTTGAGGAAACACGCTCTGATTTTAGCTTGCACGTTTCTGAACCAAATAATAAGTGCTAAATGTGCCAATGTTAAACAATCGAAACGAAAATCTTGGACGTATGTACAGACGCCAGCAGGTCAAGCTACCCGAAACTGTCAAATTTTCTCAATCAACCTTGAACCTTAATGCTTTAGCGATAAAGTTGAAAATCTATTAAAGAAATTTGACAGATTGTAGTAGCTTGATGTGCTGGCGTCTGTACCAATATTTTGTTAATTTTCTTAGGAGCAAACAAATATGGGTTATATTTGAGCAAAAGGCTGGATGAATCAGCTTTTGCCTAGACGGCCCCATGGCTGCAAAAATATATTTTTTTAAATCCTACTAATATTATAAACGTGAAAGTTTGTATGGATGTATGGATGTTTGTTACTCTTTCACGCAAAAACTACTGAACGGATTTGGATGAAATTTGGCACACATATGGTTTATAACCAGGATTAACATATACGATACTTTTTATCCCGATATTCCCACGGGATCGAAACTTATGCGGGTGAAACCGCGGGGCGCAGCTAGTCATACATAAATATGTATGTCATTATTATGTGTGATCTATTTCTGCAATTGCTGATAAACCTATAATTGGCGACTGTGTAAGTCCGAGGCTATTGTGATCTATAGTGCTCCAGACAGATAGAAGCTGAGGAAGGTCGATCGAGCGAAACCGGATAAACGTCGAAAAACAAAGACTGTATTTCTAAAAACCATAACATAAGACTAAAAAATCTATTCTCGTGGGGGACACAAGGCAAGTATACAGTCAAGACGACCTTGCCGTGACCATTAGTCCGATAGGGCCGAGCCCAGCAGTCCCATGGCAAAAATAGCGACGGATACAACCGAGGTTACGCACCTGCCCTAATTACTGGCATGTGGGTGGCGGAATATGATGGATCTACAGTTCTACTTTCCAACTTTCTGATAAGAGTGGATTATCTGAGGAGTTTAGCAGAAATGCTAGTTGAAGCAGCGGCAATTTCCGACGGCCATAGAGATCTTCTGCATCGGCATCGCGTTAGGCTTACCTTCTGCGTTCCGTCGCGTTTGCAAATCTTTTGACTTCTGAGTTCAGTTGAGCATCGACTTTTGAGTTTCACGAATCAAGATTGCGCGTTTCTGCATTGAGAGAGGTCAGTCGTCGCTGTATCACCTTTCCGAATAGTGACAATAGCGCTGATCGGTGATGATTCGATCGAAAAGCATTTGGAATGTATGTTATTGAAGATCGAAACGGTGGAGGGACCGTAGGTGGTAGCAAGGTTGAGACCCCAAAAAAATATCGGCCTACATTCACGTTTATTTAATGTATTTGTTATCCATATGTCTTTATAATATTTTTGTCATGTTTGTTTACTCAATAGTACCACGACACAGGGTGCGTAATGTGTGTATACCGTTGTGTTGTATACCATGTGGGTAACGTTAGCCCAGGGAGAAATAATTTGAAAGGCACGTTTGTAAAAGCATACTTTTGAGCTGGCAAAGGTCAAAACGCTAAGTATTTAAAACAAATGGTACCAACAACGTAAATAATAAATTATAAAACAGAGTCCAGTAACACGAAAGCGTACTTTACACGCAAATATGATTTTATACTAGATATTAAAATATTTTCCTGGTTGATGGCCTTTCGTGTCGCGAAAGCCTAAGCTTATTAGCCTGGTGGCTATGGCTACGCCCAGATACAGGCTAGGCTATACATTTCAAAAGATTTATGATCTAGCTATAATTTTGGAGTAATAATATTTTAACTTTTACGATTGACTGCCAGCTTGCCACTTTAGGAGCTTATTGTGCAAATCGCATTATTTGCCTTTACTTTTGCCGACGTGTTTAAGTTGTTTTGTTAAGTTCCTATACTCGTCCATGATATTGATAATACTGTGGTGGGGTTGTCTTTCTCTCGTTACTACCTTCGACGTCATTGTCGCTTGTCCGAGTATTTTTTGTAACAGTCACGGCAGTCACCGAATTCTTATATACTTCATCGAACGACCTCGTCCTTAAGCTTAAAATTCGATCTATGTCGAAGTGTCTAAGTAATTCCAGATATGAGAGCCTGTTGACCCAATTCAGCTTACTGTCGAAAGATCATTATCCTGTGTTTTTGTCGCTACGTAAGAAAAGTTTCTGAAAACCATAACAAAGGACTAGCAGCCTCTCTGTATCAACAAATCAATATGCAAACATAAGTGTGACAATATGCAAAACCTGTCCAAAGTACAATGTCAGTCATCGAACCCAGGACTTCACGGTTCAAGTCTCTCTATGGACCATTGTTTCTATGATGATTTCATTATACAGCTGGTGCAATGAATGGCTTCATATCGTAAATCTTTATTATGTCCAAATTCATCTTTGTATAGTAAAACTTGAGATGTATGACTAACCTTGGCATGAAAACACTTAGTCATAAGTTTTTTTTAACTCTTCACGTGTTTTTCTTGTACTGCCAGTGTCATGGCCGATTACACGCGATTCTACATTTAAATAAACGCGATTTATTGAACTTTTCTGAATTTAACCTCGTCAGAAGCCTCATGTTATGGCCACATGCCGTGAGGACACAGTACATCCATCGGACAGTGACTGTCTTGCAGAGTTTTGTGTGCCTTGATCTTCATGTTCATTGATCTATTTCGCCATGAGCATTTGGGCATAGGCGACTAAGGACCGGCGCCCACTTGCGGCACGGAACGGCAAGGGATTTTTATACGACGACTAGAATATAACTTAAGTGTATGATAATAAAATTTAAATTTCATTGATGATGCCAAAGGACGTCGCGGCATGCCTAAGGATACCGCGGCATCATTGCTGCCGATGAAATTTCAATTTTATTGACATACTTTTAAGTTATATTTTCTATTAGTCGCATAAAAATCCCTTGCCGTGCCGTGCCGCTAGTGGGCGCCGGTCCTTCGCCATTCATCAGCTCGTAATGAAAGGGCCCGTTTGTTTACCCATTAGATATTATGGTCTATGACATAATATATGAGCGGGTAAAGCATACCTAGTCATTATCATCTGCCTAACCTTTTTCCAACTATGTTGGGGTCGGCTTCTAGTCTAACCAGATGCAGCTGAATACCTAGTATGACCATCAATTTGTGAACTAACTTAAACCTAACAATCAGTCAGAGTCAGAGGAAGGACGGATGCGCTGGCAGCGCAGGTAACAAACCCCCGTCTGCGATATGAATGAGACGATTCTTTCAGTCTTGAAGATTTAAGATTTATGTGAGTTTTTAGCACCCACGACACAGGAGAAATTCCTAGTGTGGGGCAAAGTTTTTTCTAAAAAAAAAAAATTGTCTTTAGACCCAGGTTTAAACCATCAATCCATCTTTGCATTATGAACATTATTCCGACAACTTTACAAGTTCTTGTACAAAAACTGATTTTAAACCGGAGTCGTTTCCCAATTTTGTGTAAGATCTTTGCGCTTGTCGGTATAATGTTCAAAATACAAAAAAAAAAGTTTTTTTTTTTTTTTTTTGAATTAGACGGATTGAGGTACTCACTACTCACCAAAGGACATCATTCAAGTGTCGAACATTTTATACCCAAAAATTAAAGTTGGCATTTGCAATGTCAAATAGCAGCCAGGGGGTTAATTGCAGACTTTCGCTGTAATAGTAAAAATGCTCAAGGTGTTATTTACCATAGGAAAACAGTACTTTTCTTTTCTGGCAATTTTTCGTTACGAATTGAATGATGTCCTTTACTAAAACTGTCTTACCATACCGTACTCTTCTGCCGCTTTAATTATTGAAGTTACAGCCGTCGTTGTCCACCACTAATTACCCGCATTGGGACATTCTCAATTGGAATCGTCCGAAGTTCGAAATAACCAGTCATGTCTTCGCAGCATGTGTGATGATTACTGAATTGTCGTAAATCAATTGAGTTATTGACAAATGTCCCCTCTGGAAATGCAACGCTATCGCACTCCGCTGTTTAGGGTGAATTTTTAAGATGGGCTACAGGGCTAAAACGAAACCTGAACCTAATATTATAGAGAAAAGATTTTTTGTTGTGTTTATTTGTAACGCTTTCACGTTAAATCGACTGAACGGATTTGGATGAAATTTGGCACCTGGCTAGACCATGACCTGGATTAGGACATAGGATACTTTTATCCCGATATTCCCAAGGGATCGAGACTCATGCGGGTGAAACCGCGGGGGGCAGCTAGTTTTCACTATTTCGTTTTTAGTTCCCGGAATCCAAGGTTTTTTGCATAAAACATCAGTAAGGGCCAAAAGTTTTGATGGATCATGCAAGAACAGAGAAACGATGAGAGATTAGCTTTTTCTTAAAGATTTTTAATCCTAAAAATATCATGGCAAATAACAAAAGACTAGACATAACATAAACTAATGCTACACAAGAACAGCTGCATGTAATAGTGTTTGTTTTAGAAGTCTGACTAGTGCAACACTTTTAAATTAGATCAGATTTAAAACAGACTTGTTACCCACGGCGTAAAGAGTATTTTTTATATTATCTGCGTAGCCTTTTCCCAACTATGTTGGGGTCGGCTTCCAGTCTAACCGGATTCAGCTGAGTACCAGTATTTTACATTGAGCGGCTACCTATTTGACCTCTACATCCCAGTTACTGGGTAATACAATACCCCTTGGTAAGACTGGTTGTCAGACTTTCAGGCTTCGGACTACAATACCCCTTGGTAAGACTGGTTGTCAGACTTTCAGGCTTCGGACTACAATACCCCTTGGTAAGACTGGTTGTCAGACTTTCAGGCTTCGGACTACAATACCCCTTGGTAAGACTGGTTGTCAGACTTTCAGGCTTCGTCAATACCCCTTGGTAAGACTGGTTGTCAGACTTTCAGGCTTCGGACTACAATACCCCTTGGTAAGACTGGTTGTCAGACTTTCAGGCTTCGGACTACAATACCCCTTGGTAAGACTGGTTGTCAGCTCTTCTGCTTATGCTTTACACAATATGTCAAAAAAAATTAATTCTAATTCACTACTAGTGGCTTATCATGGTCTGGTTGTTTCGGTCTTAAGATATGGAATAATATTTTGGGGCAATTGCAGCGAAAGGGAAAGCATTTTTAAATGTCAAAAACGTTGTCATATAGCCATGTTTGGTCTCAAGGTTACGGATAGTTGTGTCCCTGTCTTTAAAACAAATAAATTGTTAACGTTTCCATGTCTGTATATTTTAGAATTAGCTATATTTGTCAAAACCAATAAACATTTATTTCCATCTTTAAATGACGTCAGGAAAAGAAATAACATTATGAGATCCCAGTATAAAAGTCTATTGTACACAGGTGCATATAATACAGCACTGTTAAAAAAGGGTGTGATTTGTATGGCACCCACTATTTATAATAAAATACCCCATAGTATAAGAGAACAACCATTACATAAATTTAAAAAGTACCTTACAAAATTACTTGTAGATAAATGTTATTATTCATTAACCGATTTTATAGCAGATAAATTACCAAATTGAATTTATTCTCAATTTATTAAATATAATTTAATTTATAATATATTTAATAATATGTAATAATGTGTATAATGTGTGTAATAAAATGTATGTAATAGTGGAATTGTGTATGAAATAATCGTGTGTAATAATAATTGAAATAATATTTTTAATTGATAATTAATGTATTTTGACATTTTAATAATATTTTTAATTAATAATTAATGTATTTTGACATTTTAACTTAGATTATTTAAATTAATTTTGCATACCGTTTAGGCGGTGAGACATGTCTGTAGCACTTTCAAACACTATGACCATCTTTGTATTTTATACCATGTTTCTGGCAAATAAATATTCTTATTCTTATTCTTATTCTTATTCAGACTTTCAGGCTTCGGACTACAATACCCCTTGGTAAGACTGGTTGTCAGACTTTCAGACTTCGGACTACCCATAACGACTGTCTATGTAGCCACAAGGGGTACGAAAGAATAAAATGGTGGCAAGAAATATGGGAGGTGTATGTTATCAATCTTTGTGGAGCTCGTAGCTTAATAATAACAGGCGCACGAGTCGATCGAATGTTAAGCTACGGTTGTCGCGGTCGGTTCGTGATTACATATCGAGACCCCTTCGTGACTCGGAAAGCATGTTAAGCCGTTTATTACGGCTCTCATTCGTAGATCTTCGACAGTCGTTACGGATAGTCACAACAAGCCCAAAAGTCCAACAATCAGTCTTACCAAGGGGTATTGTAACTGGGTTTTGGAGGTCAGATGTCGCTCCATGTAATTCTTGTATTCAGCTGCATACAGTTAGACTGGGGGGAGCTGACCCCAACTTAGGGAAAACGCTGGGCAGATTGATGGCATAGAATCTATTTCTATCTTGAGAGTAATACATTGATTTAGCTAACATAAATTAAACCAGATCTAACTGGTCATTCAACCTTGAAATTAGTAGAATTATTGATAAGCCAACGGAAATACAAAAAAAATTGAGCCCACAGAGATTTCAAGCAAGGTTTCACAGGAAGCTTACAGTTTTACTCATAAATCAAATGCTAATATAATATAATATTTTTAAAGTTGAGCGAAAGCACAAATCCATCTGCCTAGGCTAAATAAAGCAAGTGAGTTAGGGTTTGCCCCCCTTTATTTACAAACGTTGCTTTAAGTTGAAATCTGCTTGCCCACCTATGTTGGGGTCGGCTTCCATTCTAATTAGATGTACCTGAATAACAGTATTTTACATGACGCAACTGCCTATCTGACCGCCACAACCCAGTTACTGGGTAATACAATACTCCTTGGTTAAACCGGTTGGCATCTCATTCTTGGGGCCGCAGATGGCCGATGGGGCCGAAAGGTTCTGGAGTGGTGACCGCGTACCGGAAGACGTAGCGTTGGAAGGCCTCCCACAAGGTGGACCGGCGACCTTGTGAAGGCCGCAGGAACCCATTGGATGAGAGAAGCAAAGAACCCATTGGTACTTGGGGTAGGCCTATGTCCAGCAGTGGACGTCTTTCAGCTAAAATGATGATGATGATGAGACCGGTTGGCAGACTTTTGAGTTTCTACTTACTTTTTTAAATTGGGACAGTACATAAGGATGTTTATCAACATTTACCTCAATAATACCTACTGTCCACAAGTAAAAGTATCAAGTTATCAGTAAGACGGCTTGTTTGAATACTTTGTATGTGAGTATCGACCTTGCAGTTTTTACCTTGACTTTTGATAAAATCTGACTTATTTACTAGTCTTAAATAAACAAAATGATAAGTGTATAAATGTATACCGACTTTGGAATTGAATCTTTTATACCTCCTCCTCCTTTTTTTTCTGCTGTACTACAAAACTATTGGGGTCAGCTGAATACCATGTTTAATATTACAGTGTTGTAGTCATCATCTAGCCTAGGCAGATGATGACTACAAAACTCGTAAAGTCAAAATCAAACTAGCATATAATTATATCAAGAGAATTGGTATTTCCCATGCATGTTTTCTATGGTAAAGATGCCAGCACATCAAGCTACTACAATCTGTCTAATTTCTTTAATAGATTTTCAACTTTATCGCTAAAGCATTAGGTTCAAGGTTGATTAGGAAAATTTGACAGTTTCGGGTAGCTTGATGTGCTGGCATCTGTACATTGGTTGATGTACCGAATCACGGAAAAAAAAAATTGTATATTTTGCGCTAGTGGAGTCAAAAATTAGATATAGCATGCTTTTTTGGGGAAATAGCTATGAATATAATAGCAGAAGAGCTTTCGTACTACAAAAACGTGCAATTCGTACCATGGTCCGCATCTCACAAAGGGAAAGTTGCCGACCACATTTTAACAATTTAGGCATACTTACAGTCCCAAGTCTTTATGTACTGGTACTTTTAAGTATACCTATGTAGTATATAATAACTATGATTTAAATAATTAATTTTATTTTTAATTAATTCTATCAATATAAATGCTAATTTATATTTACTTAAACAATTATTTTATTGTTATTATTTTAAATTTTAAGGTGTTAGCCATATTGTTTAATTGACATGTCGAACTAGTATTGAGGATATGTAAATTTATTATTTTTAAATTGTTGATATAATTTAAGAAATTCAATTGTAATTTATATTAGTGTGTATAAGGTGATTGTGTAATTTTCTGTGTAAATTCAGATACAAGTAACTTGTTTATGAATAAATGACTATGACTGAAGAAATCTTATTTGTGTAATGGATAACTTAAGTTTCTGTTAGCCCACAATTTCTTTCTTTTTTTTTTGTTTGCCTGTTCTGTCAAACTTGTGGGAAAAGGCCTACCTCCACTCCTTTAATTGTTCGCGTTTTGCCCATAAACTTCAAAAAAACATTTCCAGAGCTTTAAACGAGGTGGCTAATTCAACTTCGTATAGTGGTCAATGATTAATCTCAATAATGACCTTTAAACCTGCTTCGTTTCTCAGAACAGTTTATTGAAAACAGGTGAGTCAGTGACCATATTCATATTATTAATGTTGACGGCACGGTTGGCGCAGTGGTTAAGCGATTGACTGCTGCGCTGCGTGTCGCGGGTTCGATTCCCGCACAGAACAAATATTTGTATGACCTACATGTATTTGTTCCGAGTCTGGGTGTTTTTCTATCTATAATATGTATGTATTTACAAAAAAAAATTGTGTATAAGTAGTTTATCAGCCATCTTGTTAGCATAACACAAGCATTAGGTTGCTTAGCTTGGGACAAATGGTGGCGTGTGAAATGTCCGGGGATATTATTATTATTATATTCATAATACTTATTTGTAATAATTTTCAAAACTATGACCATGATAATTAGTTAATTCAACAAGTGGTTCTGTTCATTAATTAATTATTAATGAGTCATTTTTGGAATTAATAGGATTATAGTACAGGCCTATTTCTTATTTAGCTATTTCATACAAACATAAACTTATGCCTTTTTCCCATAGCAAAAACTATGGAACATCACCTGCTACAATCCATGTTTGCTTTGTTTATGGTTATACGTCTCAGGGGGCAATTATAATAATGTTAAGAATGTTCACAGTCTGATCTCAGTCTCAATCTGTCAAAAAATACCTCTTTCCTTAAAGTTTGTGACATTGATTGTCACTGAGATGAGATTGCAACTAGATTTTGTAATAATGTTATTAATTATGGGAATTTGCTTTCTGGTCATACATGCAGGCAGCGTTGGCTGTTTCAATTGTATATTTTTCAGTTAGACCCTTTTGGTTTCAAAGTTTTATAGTAGAGCAATAGCATCTATGTCAGCTGTAGAGCAATGCTAAACCAGCCTAATCCTGAACAAATCCCATGAAAAAAATGGACTGGTCTTTGTTTTGATTCTTTTTTCACAGCTCATAGTATTACTTACTTCTCTTGGCTTTATAGGTATATTTGGAAAGTACGGAGAAAGTCAAATTTAAATATAAACAGCAAGAATCATAGTAATGAGATTACAGCTGTAGCTAGGACAGCATTAGCCAGAATTAATTAACTCAAAATGTGTCATCTGTTTTTCTATGCAGAAACTTAATTCGTCACTCTTTAATTAATTCAAATTACTGACATAACATTCAAAAACAGAACAGCAACAACTGATTCACCTCACACTTCTCACCAGCCAAGGTTAACCAACATACGACACCTCACACCCTGGTTCGCCCGCTAAACCAACCAAAAAGGCCGACACAGCCTCGCGACCAAATAAAGTGATTTCTATCGCATACCTCCTGCCTTAATCACTGCTATGACATAAGACACCGATAATATTGTAGTAAACGACTGCTGTAAACAATAATCTACCGATCTTACACCTACACGGGTAAACTAGAACGTTTTTCTATAAATAATATCGTGTTAACTCTCACCTGTTGAGCAACTGGCTCCAAAATACTCTCGATTATCTTCGTGTGAAACACCGGCATTTTGTATTTTTAAGTCGTCACTTAATTTACATTAGATAATAAACACAAATAACAATGATCTCACAAAATATTCACAAAATAAAAATAACACAACCGAACGAGATAAGCGACCGAAAAATACTGACTGACGGTCGACGGACGGATGACGGAATAGTGTTGCGCCACGCCAGTCGACGTGCTCGCGAATGTGTTGTCGAAATGTCGAATGTCGAGTATAGTGTCAAATAGTGTGGCAAAATAACAGTGAAATGTCACGATAAGTTACAGGCTTTGTTATGTATACTTTATTTAAATAAGTCACGCGAACTAGCGTGAATAGTAACATGTAAATACGGATTAAAGCTTTTTTGAATAATCCAGATTTAGGGAAATTAATTATCCAGTAAGAATTACATTCGTCTACGGACGGTTGGTTAGAATCTATCCAACCGTCCGTAGACGAATGTGATTCTTGAATGAATGTATGACTCGATCTGATGGAGTCTTACATTTCGGTGCCTGAGTCTTTTTGCGGGAGGTAGTTTGCAAAACCTTTTCTAAGTTTTACATAGTCTGTAAGACCGTAACACCGTTCAATCAGGCACTACCGACTAATTTTATTAGAGATGGCTAAGGGTTGATGTTTAGAGGAGCAAAGGTCCGGGGAAAATTCCTTCACGGCCACATCAACCTACCTATGTGTGTTGTAGAGTAGGTAACTCTTGGGACTTGTTCTTAGTCCGGAAAGATTGATAGTCATGGATTTAATGGATGGAGAAATTATAGATGTATTTTCATAGAATAAACAAAGACTTCTGTAATCAAATCATTTATTACATTATATTTTAATCTTATAAATTATCAAGTCTTTAAAATTACGTGCAAATAGACAAAATTTTCTTTCTTAAATATTAGGAAAAATCATATAACAGTCGGTTCGTCATTATACATAATAACTTTAACATTGTTGGTCGTAAATTGAACATCAGCTTGTGTAACCGACTTTCTAGTAAGTACTTAATACCTACTAATTAGATAAAATTTATTAACAACTGAACACATTAATCTAACAACTAATTTGACTAGGTTTATCACAAATAAATAGAATCGGGAAGTTTGCCCAACAGTGGGAACCCATTGTTGTGCGTTAACAGATCCTGTGCGATTTGACTAAATCTTTATACACTTATTCGATGTTAGGATTTAATACTTTCGATATTTTTACATTTACTTTTATAGACCCGTGAGCGAACTTGTCGATGATTTCTTTTACATTTAAAATATTTATTTAGAATCTTGTACTACCATCTAGGCATCTGTCACACCACTAATAATTGATAAATTAATGAAATAATTTGAGGCCAAATCACAATACATTTCCCTAGACAATTAGACATTACAATTTCAACAAATAACAGGTAGCAGTGACTAGTCTAGTATTTTCAGTATGACTGTTCCAATAACAAATATTTTGGAACAGTCTGTTATTTTACCTACCCCTCTACAGACGACGTTTTGCGGGAAATTCAAAAACGTATTTTTGACGTTTAGATTCATTTGGATTAGATTTTCACAAACTACCCTAACTCCAGGCCAATGTCTACAACCACCACGAAAAGAGGCATTTTTGTAAAGAAACGAGAGGCGTGGTTTTTTAAAACAATAATCGTCTGTCTTTTACACCGTTTGGCCTTATTATTTCCTTAGTTCAAACTATTTTCACTTTACAAGGTCCTCAGTAACGACACTAACTTTGACATCTTCTCTTACAAATACTCAACGATATCGCACTTGATCGATATATTGGGACAGCTGACTCCGTAGCTGAGGTTCAGTCCGTGTGGCTGGCTCTTATGCCGTTCGGTGAGGAGTTTGTGGAAGATAGGCAGGATGGCGCACTCGAAGAGTTCGGACTCCGAGCTGGCGGTGTACATCTTTCGCGCGTCTACTGTATCTTGGCGTTTCGAGTCACTTCTGTATCCTGCTGATTTTCGGTCTTCCCGTTTGTTTGGAGAATCTGAAGAAAAAAAATAAAATTATATGAGTATTTGTAATGCATCAAAACATGAAAATGTGATACCAATATGTACAACCATTATTGATAGGCTCTTGATCTCTCTCATTGCAATCTCAACCATTTTGAAGGATATTGCTAATCCATTTGATTGCTCCATGTAAAAATGTGTCTGTAAATAAGGCAATTAATGTTGTTAAACTGTCAAAATTTAACCCATTACTACTCGTACTGATAGTTTGTTACGCAATTATGCTGACACCGAGGGCATTGTTTCCGGGCGAAAATCGACTAGTTTTGACATGGGCCATACTTTTCCTCTATGGTAACAAGTTTTTGAAATTTCTTTAATTTCCATATGGAACTTTGAAGAGACAGACAAGTATAATAGATGACATACCCGTTTTATGCCTCGACGCTACATTAGGACTGCTCTTATGATGATCAGGCCTCGGTGTGTGACTGGCTTGCGTCAGTCTCGGAGAATCCCCAACACCTTTCGCCCGCTTCAACGGCTCAGCTTCCTGCCTCAATCTCTTCGCTGGGGAATCTTGGGTCTTCACCACTCTGATGGTATCAGGATCTGGTTTCCAGGTGTCTGCTTCAGGAACAGGTTCTGGCATAGGTTTCCGAGGTATGTCGTCGTGTCTTCTGGGTGTTGATTCATTTTTCGTTTTGGTTCGCTCTTCTATTCTTTCTTCGTGGTATGGTCTAACCTGGAAATAAAAGAATTTAAAGGGGTTTAGTGGAATGTTGTTGACCAAATGATTATAATTCCCAGGGTTGGAGTCACCAAATGGAGCTAGTTCATATTTCTTAATGTTAGAAATGCGAAAGTAACTGTCTGTTACTTTTTCACGCCTGCTGAACGGATTTCGATTAAAATTTGCATACAAGTAGACCATGACATGAAGGGTTAGGGACTTAGGGTACAGCATACATTTTACTCCTGATAGTACGTTCTCGTGGGATAATTTACGACCTACACGCGGACAAAGCCGCGAGCAAAAGCTAGCGTTTTATGAGTTCCTGGGTTGTATTAATGCAAGGAAAAATCTTTACCAATCGATGTAGTAGCATGGTCTCTGAGTCTACTAAGTACTGATACATTTTTTACTCACTTGAGCTGCAGATTGTCTTCTTTTAGATTGAGTAGGCTGTGGAGGTGTGCTGACTGGCTGCGGAAACTCTGACCCTCGACGCTGAAAAAGTGAAATCCATGCCGTTACAGAGGTATGAGGAACAGGATGTAAAGTTCACGCATCATCCATAGAAAAGGAAGGATCCTCCGACCAGACGGGTAACATGTCTGGTGGGCTCTACTGCCCGACGAGTTATATCGAGACCTTCTATATAAATGCTAGTTGCGCGGTAAGCTCTGCTTGCGCGTTGCAGGACTTGACGTGACGCCATTGTGATGCGTAGTTCGCATGTGGCGATGTAGATGCCACCACACTGTCATTGCAGTTTCCCAATAAAAAAATGCTACTTGTGATATTCTCCAGCCATGACAATTAAATAAAATCGTTTACCTTTGATAACTTATCTGTCATTCTGAGGGTTTCTGCTTCCCGGTATCCTTCAGGAGTGCCTCCTCTGGTGCCGGTGCCAGTGCCAGTGCCTGCTGAAAATAAGTTTTAAAACGGAATGAATAGGGTTCGTATTTGACTGATAACAGTAATTCAGTAAGGATTAAAGGCTTACCGTAGTTTATGGAAGCATTTGAAGCTCTTCTCTCAATACTTCTTGTGTCGGTTTCTCTGAAATCAAAGGTAATTAGGTTACCAAGGGAAACCAAAGTCAAAAGTCAGGAAAGAACGAGTACCTATTGAAGTTACCTATGATGATGAGGTGAAGACTGTGATTGTCTAGTCTTTTCTGAAACACTTCTCTGCATCGGGGAGTGATGGTGACTTGGTGCTGCAAACCAGAAGGGAAATGATTAATTTTCAAAGTGGCTTTGATTGCTACTGCAGCTACTGCTGTCAACTACGGAATGGGGCTCATTTACGCACTTAATTCTACGTACAACATGAGTAGTCAGCTCTATCACTATATTGACTAGTTTAATAACTTTTACCACAACATGTGTTCATGCCGATATGAGATAAGAAAAACAATTAATCCAATCACAATTAATGATCGAAGTTCTGGTCAGGCCTCCTGATAGGCTCAAGTCTCTCTGCCAGGGCCGCGGGTTGTTAGAAAGAGATACCGTGGCCCCTGGCACAGGCAACTGAAGGAACACGGGTGGATTTTAGTCAGTAAAAGTCTGACACGCCCTTCCGCTCATACCAGAGCGTCAGAGGTCATTTGATGATTTCCCATCCAAAAAAAAAAAGCTCAAGTCTTACATCTTTTACGCTACTGCGACGTATCGGCTCTATTCTACTAATGCAGGCATGCATCAACACTACCAACTCTACCAATGTAGGTACCAATACTACCAACTCTACCAATGCAAGTATCAACACTACCAACTCTACCAATGTAGTAAACCAACACTATCAACTCTACCAATGTAGGTACCACTCTACCGATGTTAGTAGCAACACTACCAACTCTACTGCTACATCTGCTCTACCAAGAGAGTGGCTGTATGATCACCTGTGGCCTCACCTGCAGGCGGAGACTTCTGGCAGGTGTACTGGAACGTGTTCGTGTCCCACAGGTCACTCTGCACCACTATGAACTCTTTCTTTCTCTTCTCTGAGTCTTTTCTTTGACCTGAAATAATATGAAGATATGTATAGCAGATCTTCTGACAGGCATAGTGAAGGATCTTAGCAAAATAACGTAATGTATACACGAAATCTGGGTTTAAATTATAAGGCCCGCTTGTACCACGAATCACTAAATGCGTTCAACGCTAAACACATTTAAAACCTCTTTCTGTTTCTATTATCTTCAAAGGATTGTCAGAAACAGAAGGATGCTTAAATATGTTTACTGTTAAACGAATTTAATGATTTGTGGTGCAAGTAAGCCTTAGTATTAGTTTACTTACATGATTTTCTTCTTTCTGTTGAAGAGTAATCATGGTCTACATCCAGAATATCTTCTGGCTCCACCTTAGGTTTTATTATAGGCACTGGATCTCTTTCTTGACCTGAAACATAGAAATAGGTATGATTATTAGTAGTCTAGTATCCGTCATAATATCTATCGTCCCCATCCCTGCCCCCTTCTTCTCTCCCCTTTCCTTGCTTTCTTTTGTTTTGGACAAATAAATGAACTTTGTTTTTATCTTTACTGTTAATTCTACTGATAATACACCTACCTCGAGCGACTAACCAGAATTTAAATCAGTCAACGAGGTTTTGTGGGACAACTAATGTTGCGCAACCTTACTGACTGTTGGAGTTATAGTTCCTACAGATACTAGAGAAGAAGAAAAAAAAAATCATACCTATAACTTTCCTTTCCATCCCAGGAGGTGGTTCCAGGTCATCCTGATCCACAGACACATGCATCAGGTCAGTTAGTAACGCCGCCTGACTGACGCTGGACATTCTCCTGTGACCCCTAGATGATGGCTTGTGGTCTCTGGACGGTGTGGTCTTAGTGGATAAGGAGTCCTGCCGGTCTTGTGTTTTGATGATTTTCTTTTGAAGTTCAGGAGTCTGTGGAGAAGTATTAATTAAATGGACGCACGATCAAGCTTGTAGAAGTTTTCATTAAATTTATGTGTGCAACTGTATGAATTATTACGATTAAAACCAAGCCTGAATTCTGATCAAGCTCACGCAGCTCTTAGGACCAAAATTAAGAGCAGATTGACGCAGCTGTAACCTGCGGGGTGATTGCGTAACACACTAACAACAGTAGCAATGGATTTCATTTTGACAGTTCAACAACATTAATTGTGTTATTTACTTTGTTGAGCAGACTTTCTCGACAATATGAAGCAATGGATTCCTGTTGCTATCCTTCAAAATGATTCAGATTGTGATTGATCGTATGTTAAGCAATTAAGGTGCTAGACCAAACAATACCAGGCTTTGCTATTATTAATAATATAAGGCTCACTAGACGAACTCTAAATTTACTATCACAAATTACCTTATTAACTTTCGGCGTGGCTGCCTTAGTGTACATAGGCTCCTGTACCTTGGCAGGCATGGACTTGACGGTGGGAGTGTCACTGGTCTTCAGTGCTGGTATTGTCTTCGCTTCTGCTCTTACTGGCTCTGGAGTTTTGGTAGCCTTGGGAGGTGGCTCTGCTGGTTCCTGTAATAAATATGAATTGATTTAAGCTTGCTTACGACTATCAGGGGCACAGTAACTAAGTATTGGAACAGTTTAGGTGAATTTGTTGACGTCAGTTCACGTCGTTGTTGACGTCAGGCTCAGGCGTAGTAAGACTACGACTGAGCCTGAACCTGAGCAGTGGTGGCCCCGTGGTATCGACTCCGAATTGCGAGTGGTAGGTCGTGAGTTCGAACCTTTACCTTTACTTTGTGTATTTGATTTCATCACCACGCACTAGACCTGCGTGGAGCACGGCCCATTCTCTTTCACAGAGAGGAGGCCTGTGTCCCACCAGTGAGAACATTTTATGCTGATTATGCAGTTCTTATTAAGGTTGTTCGCACTAATTCGGTGGCTATGTAGACGACTCATTGACTTTGGAAAGAGGTTTTTTAATAAAGTTGTGTTCGCCTTCTTTTTCCATCTTAGTAAAAATGTACTTCATCGGTTACTATCTAAGCATCTTGCCAGATCTTCGCTTTCCATTCCTCGATCTTTTCATATCCAACTTATGGCAAAAAGATGTATTAAGATGAGTATTCAAGTATGTTCTCCAATGGGTCTTACCTCAGCATTCCATCCCCCATAGGGAAGCTTAGCAAGCTGGTCCTTCTCTGGAACAGCTTTAGAAGAAGGTGGACTGGTGTAGTCCAGGTGGTTCTTGAATGACACGTTCTTCGTCTGTTCCTTCTTGGGTTCCTTTGGAGGCGGGTCTTTGAGAGGCTCTGGAGGTGCTGATGGCTTTGGTCTGCAAAGGTAGGAAAATAACTTGTTTATAGAATGGCAAGTTGAAATGAGATTGGGTGGGTCACGTCGGCCGCATGCACAGTGACCGCTGGGCAACAGTCTCCACCTAGACGCGTACCGCGAGGGTGAGATCGAGGTGGCTCGAGAAAAGGATGCATGGAAGAATTTATTGGCCTCCCTCAAATTCTTCCATGCATCCTTTTCTCGAGCCTTGCTCAGCAGTGGTACACTGTAGGCTAACATAAAAAAAATAATGTCTAGCTTTGAGTAAATAAGGGCTCGCTTATTACGAGTAAACTCGGCCTTTCATTATTTTCTCTTGGGTGTCACTGGGGTAGTGCCAGTTTAGTTCAGTGTTCATAGAAAAATGTGTTGGTCTTTATTCTGTAATTTTTTGATTTCCGTAATTCCAGGTAGGTATGTTACAATAGAAAATGACTTACTTCTCAATAGGTAGTTGACTCTGAAGGTTGATGTATTCCGCTTCAGCGCCAGCTGACGCGCTCAGGCTGCATACCGATGTTATGTCACTGGTTTCTGCAAAGTTAGAATATTGCTTTAGTTAATTGCGAAGTATACAGAGTGGCAGCGACAACGACTACTATATCATCTACTATACCTAATATTTTCATCGATGATGATCATAGACTTACCAGGATGGCTGATATTCTCCTTAGGTACTGGAAGCCTGGTCCTTGAGGGAGCTGGTGACCGAGAGTCCCGCGTCGTCGATGACTCTGAGCTGGCATCGCTTCCCAGCTTACTTAGCAGCATCTGAAGAAAGTGCTTATTAGTATCTGATCCATATTTTGAAATAAAATGCGTTTATTTGCTGCAAACATGACGCAGAGAAAATACACCAAAAAGATCAAGTTGGGGGAAAATATGCGTCACATTCACGCAAAAGTTTTTACTTCTGTTATTGTTTGTACGATTCGAAATGGGTTTCCCAATTTCGTTTTATTTTGGGCAAACATGAATATATCAAACGGCTTCTTGATTCAGATTATGAAATTGTGCGATTTGAATGGAATTAAAAAATAGCGCATCTCGCTGAATGATGAAATACGGATTCGAAATAATAACCGTAACTAATTTCGTGCTAAACTTCAAACGTGCTACTAAGAGAATATTTGTTTGATGTTTATTCGCTTGGCAGCCTTTACAAATTAACGTATTGACAAAAATAGTTTAGTGAATATTTTAAATCATATGGTATACACGACGACACAACAAGCTACATACATTTCCAGTTTTAGCTGAGCTCGCATTGTATAATTGTGCAACGGCTTTTCTTACAATAGGAAGTCAGCTTATAATGGTTCGTGTGTACAAGTTGTTTTAGTATTCATAATATTGTGAATATTTCAAATTCCGCGATATATGAGTGTATGATATATAAGTCTATCTTTTAAGATTGACTCACTATAACCTTTTTTATGGTAATCTAATTTGATCGAAATTAATGCATTATTTGCGAAGGTGTTTTATCAACATGATTAAATCCTTATCCAAATAAATACGTTATTCATCACAAGTATTTAATTGTGAACAAAATTGCCCTTCATTTCAATCAACATCTTAGGAGATATCATAATTTTAAAATAACTCCGCAACAAAATAGGTTCGGGTCGGTTCAATTCACGCGCGTGTTATATCTACTAATATTTTTATAATTTTTAGCATTATATTTTTAATTATTTAAGTAAAATTAAGATAACCTTGATTCCGAAAGTTGATTCGGTTGTAATTCAAATCATAAAATCATTGTTAAAACCACTTTTACACTATTTATTTTACAATTACAGTTTATTCAATACATTTATATCGCTTTAATTAAGCAAAGAGTAGTTTAATTGATCAATTTTGTATACGTATTCTCTGAACTGATGGTTCGATGACGTCAGTTGTTTGCGACTGCCTATAAAAGCGAGAGCCCAACGCCTTGTGGGGGCATTCTGAGTCGAGTTGTGGAACCGAGCGGACTACCAGTTAAGTACTTTTCCTGTTCCTTATTTTATCGTTGGTATACTATTATTAATATGATTTAGATGGATAAATATAGTAAAATTATGTTGTGCTTTCCTTAAAATATTGTGTGAAGATAATAAACAAATAGTATCTATGAATATTGAGTAAATTAAGTAATTTGATATTATGCCTTAATTATTGTTTACTATGTTATTGTATAAATCATGTTATTATGGTCAATATTCCTAGCTATTGTTATTATGTTACTATATTTTGAGTCCTCTTGGACCGTTGTACAAAAGATAGAATTAATTGTGATTAAAGATTTCGATAATATGTTGATAGAATATTTCAATACTGTTTCCATGGAGTTTCTTGTCCTTCTTCTCCATGATGACCTAGTTTTACGAACGGACGACTAGTTTCTCTGCTTAATTACTGACAAGCCTAAAAATTCAATAAATGTTTATCCTTGTCTTTCTGTGCTTTAATTCATAAAACCCTTTTCCTTGTAAACCATATTCATCAGAAACCCATACACAGTTAGTAACCATTCTGACATTCAAAGCTTGTTATTTAGGTACATATACTTCTAGTATATAAATATATATATACTCATAAATCTAACATCAGAAGTGGGATCAGTTCACAGGCTAATAAAACCACATACTAATGCATTTTTTATTTTGCTATTTTCATGATTGAGGTTGGAGCTTTTGAAGATCTTTTGGAAGCCGTTGGTCGGTGGGTCACTGACTCCACTCGCACCATAATGATGACATCACGCTGCCGCCTCTGACGTTGAAGCTGCGGAGCTGCGTATTACTGTATGAGCTTTGAAAATACGGAATCTCAATCTGCTGTAAGAATATTGAGAAGCTTTCCGGCAGTAAGAAGTATCTGAAGTCGGTAAGGCCCCTATAGGCTCTTTTACATCAAAAAGAAATGAAATTGGATAAGATGATTACATTGAAAGTTTACATATTGCAAAATACATTTAGATAATTAGTATTAAACATTTGGTTCACACTTGGCTTATGAAAGACGAACAGTTTTGACTATGTTAATCACGTGATAATCACTGATCCAATTGCTTTAAAATATAATTTATGGCGGCACGGTTGGCACGGTGTTAAGCGATTGACTGCTGCGCTGCGTGTCACGGGTTCGATTCCCGCACGGAACAAATATTTGTATGGCCTACAATTGGTTGTTCTGGGTCTGGCTGTATGTGTATGTGAGTTTGTGTCTGTGGACGCACCCACGACACAGGAGGGATTCCTGGTATGGGGCAACGTTTTATTTGAGAATACAATAATATAAAAGAGTAGTATAATGTTCAAAAGTGGAATTTAGTGATTCCTGATGTTAAGCTATATGTATTTGCTTATAAATTATTTTTGGGAGTAGGATACCCTCATTTAATTTTGAGATTAAGACACACTATGAAGTACTTAAAACATCTATCAATCTATCTTTAATCGTAATTACAATGAAATGTGGTTCAAAACATCCCATTAATCATTTCGTTTTATCTGATCTCTAATTATTGATTGTGCTGTAGAGATAATATTGAAATTGCTTATTTACAAAAATGTTTTTAAGATATCATGTAGGTACCTAAAATTTGTTTCCACTGGACGGTCATTTGCTTGGTGCAAGTCTGTCCCACCAGCAGCAGGTGGACGGGACTTGACACGTCTAGGCACTTGGCAAAACAAAAGTAAATTACAAATGTAGAAAAAAGGTATCTAATGTATTTTATTTATTTATTTATTTTGATAGGTACACCAACGACCTATTCACTAGAAACATTAACATAATAAAAAATAACATAAGCATTGAGTTATGGTGAATTAGTCATTTACAGGCGTACACAGCACTTACATAAAAAATTGCTTCTTAAATATTACGTTTTAACAAGAATTTTAGTCGTAGTGAAGATAGAAAAATTAATTAGAAACAAAAAAAAAAACAAAACATTAATTAAGATACAAAATCATAATCGAAATTAGAATCAAATTTTAAAAGCAAAGTGCTTGTCCGAATGGCCATGTTAGATGTTTGTTAATATGTTAACAGGAAATGTTTGTTGAATAGTTTTCAATAATGTTGTCAGATTGACCGAGCGATAAGTTATTTGAATTATTTGATAAATGTTTTAAGTACTTAACGTTTTTATATAGCAGAAGTTACTAAGATATATTTAGATACGTTGGTAAAAAAGTTGGCTCTGAGCAACTGAAATAAGAAACATAATTGGGTACCACACATTAACTATATATGTGATAGACTAAGATCTATCCTGGGTCGAATAATTGTACTTAAACATAAAATGCCATATAAAACCTTAAGACTGCTATACCTAGCCCTAGCTGATTCCATAATTAGTCATGGTCTCAGTAGCTATGGGAGAACATATAAAACTAATTTAGATAAAATCTACAAACTACAACAAACAATCCTCAAAAACATTGTACCACTTAAAATCAAAACAAAATACCAAAATGATTACTCTGAACTATTTCATTACTGCAACATATTGCCAATACAAAACATGACAACACTATCAATACTAAAAGACGAATATATCAATATAAATAATTTAGTTACAAGAATACGTCATCCTAAATTAAGAACTTTAGCTAATATAAAAACCTTTACCTTGCCTAGATGTAACAATACATATGGTATGAGAACATACACCTACATACTACCAAAAATAATAAACGAACTACCTACGGACATACAAAATAAATACCTCTGTAACCCCAAAAAAGCAAAATGTTTATTAAAAAAACATTTTCTGCAAATAACAAACTATGAATATGTACTTTAGTTTGATACATTTACTACCATTTTTAATTAATATTTATCTATTATATAAAAAGTAAATATTTAAAATATTATTTGAATGTTCTTACAAACTCAGCGTCTAAATTTGTTTCTTTGTATTACATACCTATATTAGATAAGAACATTTTCCGAACTCACTAGCCATATATAAGCCATCAAAGGCTTCTGTGGTTTTTAATATATAAAAATTCCAAACTCTGCGATATACATTTTGAACAAATAAAAAAAAAAAAATGAAATGCTATTATGGAAAACACTATTTAAGTCTCTAAATATCTAAAATAAATAATAATAATATTTAAAATAGATAATAATAATGATTAAAATAAATAATGATAAACATTAAAAACAAATAATTTAAAATATGTATTATTATATGTATATATAGGTATTATATGTACATATTTTTATATTTAATTATATAAAAAGCCTGTGGCTGTGCGTAGCTGTGCCTGTGGCTATAAAAAAATAAAACTCCTGTGGCTGTGCCTGTGGAGGTAAAAAAAAAAACAAAAAGAATATGCCTGTGGCTGTGCGTAGCTGTGCCTGTGGCTAAAAAAAAAAAAAAAAAACTCCTGTGGCTGTGCGTAGCTGTGCCTGTGGAGGTAAAAAAAAAAACAAAAAGAATATGCCTGTGGCTGTGCGTAGCTGTGCCTGTGGCTAAAAAAAAAAAAAAAAAAAAACTCCTGTGGCTGTGCGTAGCTGTGCCTGTGGAGGTAAAAAAAAAATGCCTGTGGCTGTGCGTAGCTGTGCCTGTGGCAATTTCATTCATTTTTCATTTATTCATTCACATAACAATTCACATTGTGTTTGAAATATTTAGTACACTAATTAATTTATTACAATTTAAACCTTTAAAACATAAAAATCAAACAGTAAACATTAATAAAACAGTAAACATTAAACCAATAAAACATAAAAATCAAACAGTAAAGATTAATAATAAAATCAGGAATTTATGTCAACAGAAAGTTAAAAAAAATTCAATAGAATGTCAATAGAATTGAAACAGTTTATTTATAAAATTACTGTAAATATTATCATGTCAAATTTTGTATTATAAATCTATTCTTTAAAATTCAAAACTTAAAATAATCTTAAATATCATTTCATCATTCTCCTGTCCTTATCCCAAATTATTTGGGGTCGGCGCAAGATGTCTTTTTCTTCCATACTCCTCTATTAGCCGCCATCTCGACAGTCACCCCCTTTCTAACCATATCATCATTCACACAGTCCATCCATCGTTTCTTTGGTCGTCCCCTACTCTTATAGCCATCGACATTCATACTCAAAACTTTCCTCACGACATTTTCCTCATTCCTCCGTAATACATGCCCATACCATGACAACCGGTTTCCACATAACTTTTCAATTACCGGTGCCACTTTCAAACTTCCTCTTAATAATAATAAATTATTATTTAATTTAATAAATAAATAAAATAATCTTAAATATAAATGTCGTAAATAACGGTAGGTATAAAAAGTTTAGCTTTGAATAGAGTACCTTTGTAAATTAATGATCTTAATTCAGTAGGCAACCCATTAAATAATTCTACTGCCTGGTATTTAGAGCAATGTTTAACAATACCAAACTTAGGTGCAATTTTATTTTTTATAACTTTTCTTCTAGTTTTCTCTCTAAGTTCACGTTCTTCTTGTGATTCATATTCGTGTATGTATTTCGCAAAGTGGCTGAGTAAAACTAAAACATACAAACTTGGAACAGTAAAATATCTAATTTTTTAAAATACTCTTTACATACTCTTCTCTTCTCTCTTTACATACAATAAAAAAAAAAAAAAATGGCTGTGGCTGTGCCAAATGTACTTCAAGGATTAATTACAGAGCAGAATGACCATGTTATATCTAAATTAATTTAAACAGATAAGTAACTGTTAAGTTTGTTTGTGTTATGTTTTGTGACTAGTGAGCAAAAAAAAAAAAGCAAGAATAATTTATAAAATAAATTGTTTTAACAAAGTGTACTTCGAGAACGAAGTACATATCAGAATGGCCGTGTTATATCTACTAATATTTTTATAATTTTTAGCATTATATTTTTAATTATTTAAGTAAAATTAAGATAACCTTGATTCCGAAAGTTGATTCGGTTGTAATTCAAATCATAAAATCATTGTTAAAACCACTTTTACACTATTTATTTTACAATTACAGTTTATTCAATACATTTATATCGCTTTAATTAAGCAAAGAGTAGTTTAATTGATCAATTTTGTATACGTATTCTCTGAACTGATGGTTCGATGACGTCAGTTGTTTGCGACTGCCTATAAAAGCGAGAGCCCAACGCCTTGTGGGGGCATTCTGAGTCGAGTTGTGGAACCGAGCGGACTACCAGTTAAGTACTTTTCCTGTTCCTTATTTTATCGTTGGTATACTATTATTAATATGATTTAGATGGATAAATATAGTAAAATTATGTTGTGCTTTCCTTAAAATATTGTGTGAAGATAATAAACAAATAGTATCTATGAATATTGAGTAAATTAAGTAATTTGATATTATGCCTTAATTATTGTTTACTATGTTATTGTATAAATCATGTTATTATGGTCAATATTCCTAGCTATTGTTATTATGTTACTATATTTTGAGTCCTCTTGGACCGTTGTACAAAAGATAGAATTAATTGTGATTAAAGATTTCGATAATATGTTGATAGAATATTTCAATACTGTTTCCATGGAGTTTCTTGTCCTTCTTCTCCATGATGACCTAGTTTTACGAACGGACGACTAGTTTCTCTGCTTAATTACTGACAAGCCTAAAAATTCAATAAATGTTTATCCTTGTCTTTCTGTGCTTTAATTCATAAAACCCTTTTCCTTGTAAACCATATTCATCAGAAACCCATACACAGTTAGTAACCATTCTGACATTCAAAGCTTGTTATTTAGGTACATATACTTCTAGTATATAAATATATATATACTCATAAATCTAACACGCGCGTGACGCGCAAGGCAGGCGAACGGGAGCAACACTGGCCGGCTGCCGCGCTAATCTCTGAAACTACCAATCGGGTTTGAAAAATATTTATTCATTTGGTAGCCAAATTCATGAATAAGGCTATTGGCTATTTAACATCACGCTAGGGCCCTTAGGGGCCATTATTATAGCCTAGTTTGTAATCCATGTTACCTGCAGCTCATTCTCCTTAGCCTGTAGCGTCCTTCGGTAGCGGTTATTGTATTGCCTCAGTTCTTTCATGCGTCGCTCGAGCTCTGGCCCGGGCGACCGACATTCGTGTGTGGAAGCGGGCCGCAGGGTCGCTCGGATGCGGCCTGTGCCAGCAGCACCCGGCCCATTGCGACGAAGCTCTAGCAACTGGAAATTAAGTGAGGTAAAGGTCTAACGTGAGCCTTTTATTTTTATTAAAAAAAATAAAAGTGTTGGGGACGAGAGAGCCTACCTAGCAAGGGAAGAAATTAAAAATATTAATGTTACCTTTGGTACAAAGACCAGACATAGTGTGCCCGTCGTGCAGAAAATTATGAAGATAGCGATTAGAACGAATAACGCATCTTTGTGATCTTGCAATACCTGAGAAACAAAAGAGAAAATTTCAATGGAAGAAGGATACAAATAATAAGGGTTCCACCCTTTTAAAGTGACTCAAAAAAGGCAGACAGTATTCATCAATATGAAGGTGGTAAAATTCTTTTATTTGTTAGTAATTTAAGGTTCACAATAAGGCTACATTTCGCTTACTAGTGTAATAGCAGCACCCATAATACACATGATGAGTACGTTGTACACCGACAGGCCGATATGCTGCGAGTCGTTCAATGCTGGGATGGATACATGACGAGTCTCCCATGCCAGGAAGGCACCGAATACCTGGTGGGAAGTAGACTATAGTGTAAATAAATAAATAAATATGTAAGAAATAACATAAGCCCTAAAATAAAGCCTTGTCGTACTCCAAGCTAAGTATCTATTCATGAATTATCGCTTGACCTTTCGTAGCATTCCAAATTAATATATCACTAAAAGAAAACAATAATGGTCTTTGATTAATTCTATTACAAATATCGCCTAAGTTTGCATGAACAATGCTTTAGTGAACGCAATCAAAGGCTTTGACTAATCACTGAATCTAGTGTCTTTATAAAATCGATATAAAATATTGCTCTGTGCAAAAAATAGGTTTTTATGCACTATAGGAGACGAGTCTTGTGCTATCTTCAAATATAAGTATTTTTGAAACACATACCAACAACAGCCCCTTATAAGCGTATATGATTCCAATAAAGATAGTCATCCGCTCAGACTGGCAATATTCGTTCTCTTGAACTATCACGATGTCTTCGCTTGAAGGGTGTGGCTGCAAGGTAAAGATTAACATCATCAGTTTTTTTTTCTTCAACACCATCTGAGTTATGCATAAAATGTAAGCAGTAAATAAATAATAGTCTTACGTAAGGATCCATCTGCTTGGTAGCTCGGTAGAATGGGTCGGAAACCTGCCACGTGGTCATGATGGCCAGGTCAATCGCTAGTAGCACACCTACCACCATGAACAGCTGGTAGTCTTTTATGACCTGTAAAATATGTAGTTCCAGTACTATCTATCATAAAAACTCGTCTTAATATGACATTCTTCTATATACATTTTGAGGAGTTTTTATGTTGAGTTCTTCATAACAATTTTTTTTTTGGCTGTCTTCAAACTTCCTCTTTATAATGATAAGACAAAGAAAAGTCAAAAGAGACAACGAACCTTCTTATTCAACTTGACATCAGTAAAGATGGAATGGACCCGCCAGGTCTTGGAGAACATGGCACCGAAAGCGAGGCTGAACCCAGCCATGAGGAGCCAGGCTCTGGCGGTACAGATGTAGGGAAACGCCGCTGTGGATTCATAGATCGAGATATTATAGGAAGGTTTCATTTTTTTATGGAAAATGTGTATAATACTGCCCCTCTATGACCGCGAGACTCAGCAAAATGGTTTTCGTGGTATTTAGGAGATCTTTAACAATAAAATAGTTACAAGAATATATCATTGAGATGCTCTTTTATGTCGGACTTTCAAGGTTAATGCTGAGCCTCGTAACAATATTGAAAATAAAGTCACACAACAACACTTCTAAATTATTAATATTTTATTTCACACATTTAAACATTTTTATTTACATTTTAGTTGCGGAAATGAAAAAAATACATGCGTCTTTGCAAAAACAAATTGATTGAATAAATAAAGACAAACTGGTTGATATGACTATGGAAAGTAAGAAAGAACAGATGATGCAGGTGATAAGAAATATTAATTCAAGACTTTATCAGTCATCAATGGGAAAGGAAACACACATTAATTTTACCATAGGAAACACAAAACTTTCAGACCACAGATGTAGACGAAAAAGACAGTCAAAGAATAATTCAAACCGGAAGAAAATAGGAAATCATTCAAAAGATATTCACACAGCACATCTCTGGTCTGTCAATACAAAGCATAGCAATTAAACGAAGCTGTAAGAAACAGAGACATGTATACGAACCGACAATAAGCATCGCGGATGGATGAAGGAGCAAACAAACCAAAACTTGGAAACATGCGCGACTCCTTGGACCTAGAAATCTGCCTAGGTCTTTCTCAGAATTAAATTCTATCAAGGATGAGAGTTCCCAAAGAACAATAGCAGGATCGGCAGGTCGTCATGCAATCGCAGTGTTGCATTTAGATTTCGCATTCATTGGTAAAATTGTATACCTACTCTCAAAAAAGGTAGGTCTAAAAGGTATTCACAGCACATTTCTTTTATTCCGCCAGAATTACGTTACGTTGTTATATTCAGTGGTGGCCCAGTTTTTGTTGACGCCATGACAGTATTGAAATTTAAGATAGTGGAAATCATTTCTATCAAGGATGGGTGAAAGTTCCCAAAATTTGGTTGAGGATCCACATAGCCCAGGATTGAAGCTCAAGCTTTGGGGGTGGGATCAAGCTTTTACCTCCGTGCGGCGTGTCCTGAGAAAGACCTAAGAACCAATGGCATTGATGAGATCAGATGACTTTGTAGCGTGGTCGATGATTGTGCTAGCGTCATGCGAGTCGAGAGTGCCTGTTTAACAAGTTATTTTAGTTTGGTTTTTTTAATTTTATTGTTATGGAAGTGGGAGCTAAGCAACGTTGGTTTGTTTTTGTTGGAAATTAAACCGGCTCTAACACTATGTCGTTAGGAATTTGAAAGACGAAATAGATGGTTTATAGTAAACTTAATAGATCTATGGCAGAAAAGAAGTAAACTGCTGCCCAAATGTATGTTTCATGATAATATTTAAAACCGGATAGACTTACATGGCGAAACCAAAGCCTAGGAAGGTTCCTGAATAAAAGATAATTTAAAGGTTTTCGAATCATATAGACATTTTTCCAAAATAGTTATGCAACAAAACTTTTAGCATAATTGCGCTTGCTTAGCACCAGCACTCCTTAGAATCCAAATGATGAGCATGATCTTTACCTCCGGCTCCAAAGTCAAAAAGAACACAAAGATGTTAATAAGGCAAGTGAGCACAAGATGGCAGTTGGTCCTAAGGTACGTACCGATGCTGCTGAGACTGGAGTCGAGGCCGAGGAAGATGACACTCAGGTACGTCAGCATACACCCTACGATGATCAGGTTGTTCAGGTGGGGAGATGACATTTTTATGTACCTGAGGAATAGAGCATCGGCAATAATCACAAACACGATCACATTATTCACTTTTGAAGGATTGGTTTCGAAAAACATTCGATAGTGGATCGAGTAAGAATATTGTTTTAAATTGTAGACTTGTCTGCGGTGGGATTAATTCCTGAGATACAGAGAAAAATATTTTGTAAAGGCAATAGGGTATTTTCTTAAATATCCTATTGATCCTGCCACTTCATCTTGGTAGAACAACAGTTCATTATAAAGCATCTATTTATGTTGTATTCTTAAGGACTACCTAAGTTCTTAAAGGGGATCCAATAACTTTTAGTATAGAATACAGATACTAGATAGAATAATGATAATTGTTTACCAAATACAGAAAACAATACCAAAAACATATTAAAAATCAGGTAGTAACTTCAATAAGGGTTAGTTACCTTTGGTTCCTGTAGTGTATATTCATGGCGAGGAAGCCGGTAGCGAGGAGGATGCCGAGCACGGAACATGACACGAGGATGGAGTAGATCGTGATGTTCACCTGCGTGTGCTCGATCAGACGGAGAGTGCGGTCTTTTGGAGGGTTCCTGGAGGAAAATGTATGGAAAAATCAAAGTGTTGTTTGATATTGTTTTTACAATGAATGTATAAGCAAGAGCGTAACTTGATTAACCTGAATAACATAATATAATATCATATTGGTAAAATAAAGATTAGACTGTACAAAATAAATAAATATGTGCTTGCTAAAAGGGTGGCTGATAACTTTAAAAGAACTGACACCGCAAAACCAGCTTGTGAATGAGGTGATTTATTTATATTCCTGGGTCTTGTAACGCAGGTTATGTTAACTAGCGCAGAAATCAGGGCTTCACTTTGTTTGTACACATTTTTTATGCCAATAAAGAATTTATTTATTTATCAAACGAGAGTCAAATCGCACAGCGCCTTCTCGGAAGCACTCATTGACGAGATCGAGGTTTATCTTTTAATGATCTATGCTGATGGTCCAATTTCTCCTAAAGTAAGTTAACAGTAAGACCGCTAACTCGCACACAAGCTAAGACGCTTTCGTACGCTAAAACTCAACACTGTTATTAAACATCAGTCCTCCTACCTGCCAAACCACTTAAAGGGCTCTCCGCTAGCTAGGTCCAGGTGGTCCCTCTCCGCGCAGTACTCCCCGACCTTCACCTCTCCTGTCCCGTCTCCCTGGAACTGCTTCAGCAGGATTGAGGCTTTGCGCTCGTTGTCGTAGAAACGAACTGGACCCTGCCATGAACGGTTATAATAAATATATTTAATAAAAATATAAAAAATAATAAATGCATATAAAATAAATCAGTAAACAACACTTTGATCATCATTCTGGTTGCCATCTTGGAACTACCTACTGCATATTCAATGATTCTTTAGGACTGAATTGAAATTCATAGCGCATTTTGAAATAAAATAGGGCAATTAATTTTGGGTCGACGGTCCCGCCGTCCGGCACCCTAATTCCGGAACACACGATCAACCACAATCTGAATGATTTTGAAAAATATTGCTAATCCATTGCTTCATAAGTTCAAAAATGTGTCTGTTCAACAACGTAAATAACGCAATGGATGTTGTTGAACTGTCAAAATAAAAGCCATAGCTACTAATAGTGTCTTACGCAACTACCCTGCGGGCCACCACAGAACTTTACAATTGCGATTTACAAATTACAAAAAACTCTAAGGCACATGCATAATTATTGTAACTAAAAAACCTTATAAATATGTAAATTGTAGGACTTGTATTTGTAACTCATACATATTTGTAATTATTTGTTAAAATTAAATTAAAATTGTTACGCAATTATTTTTACAATTTAACAATTTTGCAGACTTGTAAAGTTTTATGGTATACATATATGTATAGGGCCCTGGATTCAATCTTAGTCTATTATCAGATGTAACTTATTCATCACCAGCTTAGACTACACTCATTATACTGACCGTAACACCTTCAAAGGTGACGTTGCCGAGAGCATCCAAGAACAGCGACTCCCACTCCTTGTCTCTATACTTGAAGTCCTGTACCGTTTTCTCTTTATACTTCGACCTGACCCGCTGCGCCACCGTCTGAATTGCCAGCGCCATTGCCCATATACCTGGATGACATATTAAATTGTATGTAACAAGTGTTGACATAGCATAATTATAGTTGTGTAGAAAACTTCGAGAAGCTTACCATCATAAGTATATCCGTGGAATCTGGAATACTCTAAGCCGCGTCTTCGATCGTATTCCACTTGGTAGTCCTTCGCTGTCTGAAAGAAAAAGTATCCATTATCTATATATATAAAATTCAAAGTCCTGACTGACTGACTGACTGACTGAGACATCAACGCACAGCCTAAACCGCTGGTCCTAGAGACATGAAATTTGGAGGGTGTATTCTTCGTAAAGAGTAGGTATCCACTAAGAAAGGGTTTTTCGAAATTCCACCCCTAAGAGGGTGAAATGGGGGGATTTTGTTTGTATGAAAAATCTTATTCCTTGAGCTAATAAACTTGAAACTTGGCACGAATACTTACCTAAGTAAATTATGAAGTTAGGCATTTTTTGTTTTTATAAACTACCCCCTAAAAGGGGATTGGGGGGTTTCAAAGTTTGTATGGAAGAATCTTAGCGCGCGGTCCGATTTAATCGAAACTCAGTATTTATACCTAAAATTGAAAGGAAAGAATAATGTGTATCAGGGTTTTTCGAAAATCTACCCCTGACGGCCTGAAAAGGGGTAGTCAATTTTATCGGGGAGGATTTTACAGCGTGGCTTGATTAACTGGAAAATTGGTATAAATAATCTTTGAGTCAAGTTATGAACACATCCCAAATGATTTTTCAAAATTCCACCCCTGTGGGGGTGAAAAGCGGGGATACAGTTTATATGAAAAATCTTATTCGTTAGGTTAATAATCTTGAAAATTGGCATGAATACTCGCCTAAGTAAGCAATAAAGTTTATCATTATTAGTTTTTCAAAACTACCCCTCAAAGGGGATATAGGGGTGTTGAAGTTTGTGTGGATGAAATTGAATGCGCGGTCCGATTAACTCGAAACTCAGTATTGATACTTTTGACAGAAAATAATTAATAATAAGTATGTAATGTTGTCGTAAATAGACCCCTGACGGGGCAAAAAGGGGTAATTCGGTTTTTAGGGGAGGATTTGAACTTGAAACTGTATGTTACATTTTCACGCCTAAACCACCGAACTTCTGATTTGGCAAAGAGATAGATGGCATCCTGGGGAAGCACATACTTTTTATCCTGGTAGCACGTTCCCGTGGGATAACTTACGACATCCACGCGGGCGAAGCCGCGGGCAGAAGCTAGTAAGATATACAGGGTGTTTGGCAGAACGTTGAACATACGAAAATGGTGGATAGGTGGGGTCAGCTGCTACTTACTCAGCCCTAATTTATTTGGCGCTGGCCCCCTGAATATTTAAAAAAAATTTTTTTGCTTTCTTCTCGTTTCACCACTTTCTTAACTTTAAAGTGTAATTTTTATTAAAAATGGGTAAAACAGGCATTTTTTTTTTATCTTTAATGTTGGCAGATTCTTATAAAACGATTGCTTTA
The DNA here is from genome assembly GCA_949629185.1 of Apamea crenata. Lineage (NCBI taxonomy): Eukaryota > Metazoa > Arthropoda > Insecta > Lepidoptera > Noctuidae > Apamea > Apamea crenata. Next base: position 1,282,148 of record OX451377.1, read on the forward strand.
TTCAGATGTTAGCTAGTAACAAATAATAAAAATAAAATAATAACAATATTGCTTGTTTCACCCATTTTTAATAAAAATTACAATTTAAAGTTAAGAAAGTGATGAAACTAGAAGAAAGCAAAAAAAATTAAATATCCAGGGGGCCAGGGCCAGGGCCAAATAAATTAGAGCTGAGTAAGTAGCAGATGACCACACCTATCCACCATTTTCGTATGTTCAACGTTCTGCCAAACACCCTGTATACTTCAACAGGCAGCGGGTTTTTTTGTTATTTTCTGTCACATTTCGAATTATGGATATGGGGCACTAGACGCCGCGTAGCGCGGCAAAAGTCGATTACTGCGAACGGTAATTTACGCAAAAGGACATGCACGTGAAAGAAAATCGTGTAAATGGGAAGATGCAAAAAACATAATTGCGCGATACGCTAGTTAGTGCTCATCATAGATTATATCTATAGTGAGTACTAACTGGAAAGATTATACCTTTTTCTATGGTGCTTACCTCTGACGCGTACCTCTCGTGTATATGTATGAGCACTTATCCATTTTATACCTGTTGCGCGATTTTATACCAGGCAAAAAGGCGAGCGAATATTGCGTTCTTAGTTAAAATAGAAAAGATGCAGTATCCTTACAATGCCGGACACAGTCATCTCCCCCGTGGTAGACAGTGGCAGCAGGTCGGTGAGGATGGTGGTGTCGAGCGCGGCCGTGAGGTTCCGCTTGGAGCACGGCGCGTGCCGCAGCCACCACTTGTTGCTGTACGTGCCCAGCAGCAGCCACGTGTAGGCGCGCCCGTACATTTCTAGGCTGGGGAGTTAGGAAGACGAATATTAATAATGAGAAAATCCAAGATCGCGGAGTTTGGATGTGATCCCGGTTGATGACAATATCCTCGCCCCCTTTTACATGGGACTTGAACATACTTGGCGAAATGTGGGTGTGCTATAGGGACACCTCTACTTAACCCTCACGGGAAAACAGGCGTGTGTGTAATCCAAGATGTAATCGTTTGTAGGAGAACTAGATAATATTTTGAGAACTAGAGAAGAGAACTAGATGAGAGTTTATAAGAACCAAAAAAAGTTCATTAACCATCTTAATTATCGCCTCCGTAAACCTCCGATGTCTTATGATGATAGCTGTCGAACCTATGGTCTGCTAACACTTGAAGAAAGGCGTAAAGTGATGGACATATGTGTTTGCTCTATGACACACTCAATGGACGCCTTGATTGCCCGGAGTTGGTCGCACAGATAACTTTTAACACTCCCCTACGGCGCACTCGTCACACGCCAATGTTGCGCGTTCCTAGACACCACTAACTATGCCACGAACTGTGTACTGACTCGCATTGCTCGAATCACAGCTCGAATCTATAACTCGGAATTCTCTGAAGTTGAATTATTTAACTGTAATAAACAGACATTCAAAAAACGAATAATTAAAACTATAAACGGAGATAAATGACAAGCAGCCAATCTTCTTCTTCTTCTACTATCTTTTTTAAACAACCTTTTTGTTTTAAATTTTTCAAAAATGTAATCAATTGTATTGTATTGCAATTTTATTTTGTTCTTTAATTGGAAATATCTGGCATTAGTCCGTTCGCATGTATTATATCCCAGTTATACAGGGAAACCTATAATTGGCCACAATAACTGTAACACGTATATTTTGTAAAATATTTTTATGTATCGCTGTTGGTTACCTAAATAAATAAAATAAAGATATTAAGGCAGCAGTTGTCAAGGGAGGTGGAATGAAGAATAAAGAAATCAAAGCAAGATTGACATTGATTAATTTTTTTAAAGAAAAGAAAGAAGAAGTGATAAATCAGATAGAAAATCAAGATCTCATTCAATATAACCCAGCATGTTAAAATTATATTCGGAAACTAGAACAAACAATACAATGTAAGCCAAAGGAGCTTGTCATAAATAAGAATAACTAAATAAAGTTACAGGACATACTTATAAGCTTCACAGAATATCTGCAGCGCCCAGGTCTCGTTGAAGTTTCCCAGGATGATCCTGACATCCTTCTCTTTGAGCTTAGAGAGTGCGGTCTTCACCTCGGTGGCGAAGCTCTGGGTCTCTTCTATGAGAAACCCGTTGGTATCCAGGTCGGCAAGGAGACGGTTATGAGCCTAGCAAAAACGATATATTAGATCTCTAACCCTAGGCAAATCTTTTCAGATCATTGGAATATTTGTCAACAGGATATACAATTTTAGATATAGATTATGGGACGGACAACGATCTTTATGATTAAAACTTTGTTATATGTATATTAAAATCAAAAGTCATATATTCATATTAGGCTGAGAATCAGCACGTTACGATCGTCAAAACTACATAAGACAGTTTCCAAAACGCCCGTCGTTCCCCACTTCCTAGTGCTTTCGCTGGGAAGAATAAGTGCGCAACAAACTCCCCAACAGCACAGTTGCTACTTTTTGCTATCGGGCTTTTCTGGCTGATGTTGTACTATATCCTTTAATAGATGCGCTCCAACATGGTTGACAGAAGCATTGATATTGCACATAATTTCCAGAAACCGTTTCAAAGCAAAGCTCAAAGTACTTACCAAAGCATATCTCGGCTCATTCTGGTAGATAGTCCCAACCCTAGTCCAGTTGAAGTGCTGCAGCAGCCTGATCCTCGGCAGGTTGAAGGCGTTCTCCGAAGGTACGATGCGGAAGAAGTTGGGGAAGGCTTCCTTCGTGAACATCGGGTGGGTGTCCGCGTACGACAGCTGGAAGAAATGGACAAGGAGGACAACCGACCCAGAGAACACATACACGACGACCAAAAGGTGTACATGTGTTCAAAGAACTAAGAGCATGAGAAGCTGAACAGAGTACCAGCAATGTTCGACATTGCTAATATTCTTTTGAACCCATATAATAAGCTTTTGAAGAAGTCACTACAATAGTAAAGCAGGTAAGGTTCAGACCAACAACCCCTCGATCGTCAGTCCAACGCCTTAGCTGTTGTGCTATACTAGCTTTTGTCTTTCGAATAGCCAACTTAGCTACTTATTTTCTCCGCTCGAAAAGTCTCAGTTTTCAGACTGATCTCCAGTTTAATATTTCAAAAAAGGTCCAAGTAATTGTTACAATTCTATTTATAACATTTATTGGGCTTTGTCGTTCGCCTGAAACTTTTCCCTTAATTGGTAATCGTACATATTAGGTATCTAAGCAAATTGGTAATCTAACCCTTAACTATATACACTAACTTATCCTCCTACCTGGGTCAGGTGCCAGTGCTTGGAGGCCTTGGCGATGGGGTCCGTGACGTGAGTGCAGGCGGCTCCGAACAGCATCAGCTTGTGGGGGCCACTGTGCATCATGTCGAAGAATGATTTCACTCCTACAGCAGCGTTGCACTAATGGGAATAAAAATATGCATTCGTTAGGTGTTCATTCGAACCCGCCATTATAGGCTCGCGTGGTGGATTATGGCCCATTCCCTCACACAGAGACGCATGTGTCCCAGCAGTGGCAACATATTATGCTGAATAGGTTATGTAGCCGTTCATTCTGCGGGATAAGTCAACAAGATTTTTTGATCATTGTTGATGGTACAGCAGTTAATATTTTGAAGTAGATCAGTTACATTCTATTAAGTAAATATCTCCAACTTCCCCAGGCACAATTACCTCAGTATCATTCCGCCACATGTGCAGCCGGTAGTTCCTGAGCTAGACGTAGTCCAAGTCGACCTTCACGCCTTAACCTAAAGGGCTAGTACGGTAGTGCTCACCTCAGTATCGTCCCACCACATGTACAGCCGGTAGTCTCTGAGCTAGACGTGGTCCAGGGCGACCTTCACGCCTCAATCTGCAGGGCTACGTCAGTGCTCACCTCGGTTGCGTCCCACCACATTTACAGCCAGCCAGTTCTTGAGCTTGACGTGGTCCAGGGCGGTCTTCACGCCCCAACGTACAGGGCTACGGCAGTGCTCACCTCGGTATCGTTCACCACATGTACAGCCGGTAGTTCCTGAGCTTGACGTGATGCAGGGTGATGTTCACGCCTCAACCTACAGGACTCCGGCAGTGCTCACCTCGGTATCGTTCCACCACATGTGCAGCCGGTAATTCCTGAGCACGGAGTCGTGCTCGTTGACGTGGTCCAGGGCGAGCTTCACGCTGGGCATCACCCCTCGACCTACAACAGTGTTGATCTCTTGTTGGTACATTGGATTATGAAAGATTCCAAATTAATTAGAAAAGAAAATTAAAAAGAAAAGGAAAATAAAAAGAAAAAGATTAAGAAAAATGAAAGTGGTTATTTAATCAATAATTGTAATAATCAGTAGCCGTACCGTCCTGTCAGTGTGTTGATTTGCAAGATCTATTATTACCCAATAACGCCCCCTTTTAGCTTTTAGGGGTTAAGTCTTTAAACGGTCGGTATTACGAATGTTCATGGGCGACTTCAATCGGCCAAAAAAAAAAGAATCCCGATAAACATGCGTGGTGAGACCGGGATCAAAGAACTGTATGTAATGAACAAGCTTTATTTTTTTAACAATATGAAGAGGTTAGTTTATCATCTACCAAAGACAGATAGAATATTCTTTATTAATAAAGAATATTCCTGTCTTTCACGCCAGAAAAATTTCAACTAAATCAGACAACCCTGGTTATATACTTATCAGTAACCAGGGTCGTCGGATTTAGTTGAAGTTTAGTAAGAAACCGATGAATGTTTTCGAATAAAATTTAATTTAGTTAATAGGAAACAAACAGTTCATTTACCAAATTCAATTTCATTCAAAAACATCCATCTGTTTCTTACTAAACTTCAACTATACCCGACGACCCTGGTTACTTATCTCCTTTGGTGACTGTACACCATAAAACCTACAGATTTTTCAGGTTCTGGCAACGATGTTTTAAACTCAATCAATAAACTTAACTTTTCCCACATATGTTGGCTTCGGCTTCCAGTCTTACCAAATGCAGCTTTGCACAATACCAGTATCTTACATGGCGCCACTATCTGACCTCCACCACCCAGTTACTAGGAAATATGAAACCCTTTGGTGACACTGGCTGTCACCGGGCTTCTGACGACCCATAATACTATTATCAAAGATCCACGAATGACAGCCGGGACCAACGGCTTAACGTGCTTTCCGAGACACGGAGGTGTCTTGGTATTTAAAGATGGTCAGCCCTCCACGGATCAACCGGGGCAAGCGTAGCTTAACCTGTACGATCGACCCGTGTGGCTGTTATTACTTAGCCACAAGCCCCTCAATAATGTTTTACCTTAGTGGTTAATACTTATCTCGTGTAAGTCAACTAACAAAGAAACTTCGACAAACTTAGACGTTAGCAGTAACTTCGTCAGAACTGTCTGAAGTCGTTCCGCCTTCTCAGGTAACTTGTTACTTAAACATAAGACGCAATTTACTTAGGCAACGTTGTTATTTCACAAAGAAGCTTCGGTAATATCCGTAATTTAAGTACCTACCTAATTCGGGAAAGAGGTCTCAATACTTTTTTTTGTGTTTAAGTACAGGACCTACGACAACATGTCAAGCTATAAATTTCCAATTTTAGCTGACTTCGCATTGTACCTATACAATGCGAGGTCAGCTAAAACTGGAAATTTATCTGCTAAAACTGGATATTTACTGGATATTTCTCATTGTACGAAAAACCTACTTTTGGTACAATGAGAAGTCAGCTTATGCAGGAAATTTATAACCTGATGTTCACGCGTGTACGATCTGTGATCACCAATATGTTCTCCTAATGCGAGGCCCTGTAAATCATTGGGTGATGAGTCCCTCTTCGTAACACGTAGCAACGCGTATAAGTCATGCCACGAGTAAAAAACCGGCCAAGTGCGAGTCGGACTCGCGCACGAAGGGTTCCGTACCATTATCTATAAAAATTCACTCTCAGTTGTAAGAAATAGCCATAAAGCGGCAAATTGACGTAGAGAGTTAGTCAATTTACTTAACAATTAATTTCCCCATGAGGATCTGTCTGTGGGATCCGTCGGATGGGTCTGTGGGTACCATAAAGTATCGTCTTTCTTGCTATCTTTGCTGCTCAGCTATGAAAAAAAATTAAATAGATACCAGTATTAGAATTCTCCACCCCCTTCCCAAATGGAAAGAAGCCTGCGATGTAGACATCAGTCCTCCTGTTCAGGATGGCGTCCAGGTTCGGCTTCTGCGGGACAGCCTGGCTGATGGTGACCAGCGCCAAGAGTAGCAGCAGATACATGGCTGGAAAAAAAAGATTTATTGAAGCTTTGCAGTTAAAACAAGTGCAACAATCTATTTATGGTTACTATAACTAGGTTCTTGGTATGACAAAACACGCGTTCCTAGAAGTTATTATACATGATTACCTTCTTAGAAATAAAGAAAGAAAGAAAATACGTTTATTTGCGGTAAACATGACGCACAAAAGAACTTATGAACAATTATAGAAAATAAAACATTAAGAAATAGTTGACATGCGTCACATCCACGCAAAACGGCTATCGCTCAGCATTATGCTGCGACCCTATGCAAGACAGAGCCCCAGCGCTGGTTTTCAGCGACAGCCGGCGCCGACGTAATGACGTCGTCCGGTGCAGCAAACAATTATTCATCAACAAGTAATAAAACAATTATACATATTTTAAAAGCAAACAGTTATTCTGACGCTGTACTGGTACAGCGTACTTAAAGCAAAATATTATATTTTAATTTAATTGTGATAGAAACAAACAGGAATATAAAAAAAAAACAAAAATAAAAAACAAACAGCAAACAAAAAGGAAATGTATGTACATGCTAAGAGAATATCATCCTCAATAAACGTTTTACGTTTTATGTAGTGGCAACATTTCGAAGCGTCCTATCCTATTCGATTGACGTACTTAGGAACTCGGAATACGTCCTTGGAGTTTTTTGCCCGTCCTTCTCCATAGAGATAGATCTACGTTATAAATGGGCAACCAATTTCAACTTTCTGACTACCTGACCATCTCCTTGACAATTCAAAAGTAAATGGTATAATTGAAATAAATGCTTTTTTATTGCGAAATGGGGCAGCTCTGGACCTGGATCTCATCTGGTGGACGCGACCATGGATGAGGTCTTTACCTCATCCATGGTCTAAGATAGAACTAGCAAGCCCAGAACATGCTTATTAACTCTTGCTTTGAAGACTGACAGGTTATACGTGGAAGGGAACACAGATGCTGGCTGAGAATTCCACACTTTGATCGTGGGCATAATAAATGTGCAGGAGAAGCGATTATTACAGTCGTAATCAGCGTTACACCGACTGGTCAGTCGGTATATCGGTTTGAGTTTAGTTTGACTCCCTGAATGTTTGATTTACGAATACTTCAAGATTCAAAAGAGCGTCGCAGAAGGTGCTGCAAAGTCTAACAGTTTGTGCTCACCATAACAAGCCCGTTCAAACTTTTTGTTTATGTATGGCTAAAATATAATTAGTAAGTTATGGCGCTATAATAAGTATCTGATGATCCGTACAATAGAATATGATATCAGCATAACATAACATGGCGCTTTGTGTCCCGGAAGGGTTGGGGAGACGTATACCATACATCCACACACTCACATTTCTCCAGTTATGATATCAAGTACAAAGGTATATTTAGAATTCTAAGATGGGAAAACACGCTGAGTTAATCAAATATTAACATTGAAACTCCTCGGCAAATCTACTTACTAGTATAAAACTTATTGCTTGGACGTCGGATACCTGGAGCCAATATTGGTAACAGAGGTGATGGATCCTCCTAGGTGTGCAACGGGAACAGGCGAAGTTTTCTTGAAGCCACCTAATGATAATTATGCTACTTAATATCTAAACAGATTTTGTAAAAGCTGCTCTCCCGTTTTTACCGCCAATAATGTGAAGTAGGTACAAATTTTTGTACGTACACATATCATCATCTGCCTAGCCTTTTCCCAACTATGTTGGGGTCGGCATCCAGTCTAACCGGATGCAGCTGAATACCAGTATTTTACATGAAGCGACTGCCTATTTGTACGTACACATATACGGCGTTAAAACCTGGTATTTGACATTTCAGCAGAGGTTCAAGCTTGAGGTTTGCCAGCGAGCAATGGAGCGCATTATTATCGGGGTCAGATTATCGGACCGTGTTAGGAACACAGTGCTGCGCTCTAAAACACAAATCACCGACGTCACCCCGAAAGCAGCCAAGCTTAAGTGGGACTGGGCCGGACACGTTTGCAGCATGTGGATCGAGTCATGGGCCAAATCTGACACCATGCGGGTTCTAGAAAACGTCCAGCGACATTGAGGCAGACCCAGGAGAAGATGGTGGAACAAGTTTGTCGCCTACAGACAGGATTGGTCCACACTAGCCCAAGACAGAGAGGAGAAAGATAGGCCTTTGCTCATTTTTTTAATAGTGTGAACTAGCTGTGCCCCTCAGTTTGACGCTCATAAGTTTCGATCACGTGGGAATAGCGGGATAAAAAGTATCCTATGTGTTAATCCTGGTTTATAAACTATCTGTAATATCATCCGAATTCGTTCAGGAGTTTTTGCGTGAGAGAGTAACAAACATCCATCCATCCATCCATCCCTCCATCCATCCATCCTTACTTAAACTTTCGCATTTATAATATTAGTAGGATACAGTCTTAAGCTTGGTTCTGCTATGTACTTAGGGTAGGTATACAAATATGGGGAGGCCGCATTGCATCCAGTCGCAGAAAAACGACGCCTGCTTTAGGCATGTGGTTTTTATGGAACGAGTTAACCTGTATTGTCAGACATGGTTGAATTCAATATTGCACATGATTTACGTTGAGGAATGATTGAATACTCGAAAAAGCTGAACGTAGCAATGGGGGTTTTATATTGGTTTTGGCGCCCAACAGAGTCTGGTTGGGCGCCATTAGCGATCTATATTGCACTATGCGCGCAAACATTATTTACTAATTTTTTCGGTTTAATTTAGTATATTCATTTAGACTTGATTGCTGGCTTATCTTTTAATCCTTTAAACGTGTTAGCAGATTGATTACAAGATCCTTCAAGACTTTGACAAGACAGACTAAAACCATCTTGTCATCTCTCTGGCCTTTCTTGCTTCTCTCCGTGGGTATTATCAGCCCCTCGCCATTGCTACGCAACGCGTTAGCGTAGTTTGTAACGCAGTAAGAAGCAACTGGTAGCTCATTAACGCCATTGTTTTCTCCAGGAGTTGCAGTACCTACTAAGTACTCCCACACAAATAAGTAACCTCCTGACCCATAAATTACTTTCTAGATTCAGCAGTGGCCACAACATGAGTAGCCCTCTACTCATGTTGTGGTGACTGCACCAGATAAGATAATATTGCAAATAGCTTTAAATAAACATCTTACCCACTCTAAAAAGGTCATGTACCTAAAGTGCATATTTTATCCGTCATGTAAATTATAGTACTCGTAGATCAAAAACCGGAGGTCTGCATGGTTCTATCTATATCCATAGGTCGTTATAGAATCTAGTCGTGAATAAAACCACGCCAAAAGGATCACAAATTATTTCAAACTTCAACCTTGCTACAGTCATCGATTACTCTGACTTTTGTAGATAATGAAGAATCATTTATTCATATTTCAATTACTAAGGTCATTACACTATCATTAAAACCAACCCTATCATACTATACATCTGCAGACCTACATAGGCAAATCTATAAATATTTTACAGGCACAGTATTTCTTATAACATCATCACAGAAATCCAATACAAATAGGTACTCGAATAAAATGCGAAAAAACTCACCTTATTCTTCCTTTTAAACACTTTTTTGTACTAACACCACACAGTCGTGTGCTATAAAAAGATCGGCATGAGGTCACCGCGAAATCACCACTTTTAAACCTATCACCAATGAAAATAACCGAAGCTATGACCTCTATTAGTTAGAAACACCATTATTTGACTAATTTTGACTAAGAATCACTGAAAAACGTGAAGTCGCAACTGAAATCTACATTTTCACCTGGAGCTGTACTGCCAGACGGTTACAAGGGCTAGAAATGCCGTCCGACCTATCATTGTAAAGGAAACTGGACTTTATTAATGGCACCACAAGATTCAACACTTAACCACCTACCTTGCTTCGTACAATTTTTCTTTCAGTAGCTTTCGACGTAATACATTCTTGGCGTTCGATAGAAAATGGTCTTTAGCCTGTGGGGACAACGTGCAGTTTCAGTTGTTAGGTAATGCTTGTAAGGGTGTTTCAACAAGGGAACGTTTGTGCAAACAGATAAAATTAGGCTTCGGCGGTGGAAATCGATAGAGGGGTGGTTTCACACGTAGTGTTGGGCAGAATTATATCGACGAAATATTTATCGTGTAATCGTTGTCAACCATTGCCGAGAGAGGGCCGACGAAGTTTAGAAGTCTAGCAACAATAAACAGACGATTTTTTTTACTATAGTCCGAGCGGAACTAGTTGGCCACGCCTTAGGTATGTGAGCGGTGGGACGGGAGGGACAGCGGGGGTGATAGATAGAGATATTTTATTTTGCAAATATGGGTACAAGTCATGATGGTACATAATATAGATACAGAAACAGCCATATTTTGCCAATTACAAGACATGCAAAAGTACAGAGTTTACAATTATAATAAATATTTACTATTCCATTAAATAACATATTTCTAGTTCATCATTCACTAATAATTATTAATGTTCAGTCAGCTATGCAATTCATTCAATAAATAAAATAATTCTATTTCATCAGTCAATAATATGATTAATGTCACAATAAAATTTCTAATAGTCATTTAATTACAATATATGGCGGCGGCGGGTTGCAACGCACGTACGTAGTGCGCGGGGCCCCTCCCTCCCACCGCTCACATACCTAAGGCGCGGCCAACTAGTTCCGCGCGGACTATAGTAAAACTGGAAATTACGGTTTTACTAGTTAAAAAAATCGTCTGGAAGGCTTTTGTAGTGTTACAACGATGAACTTATAATTTTCAACAATAATAATCTATGAGCAATAAAGTATAAGAGCTGTGCAACAATTTAAGTGTAGTTCCATCTATCTATGTATCTATCTTCAACCCGTTTTATTGTGTAGGTACTTTAATAATAATCTACACTTATAATAAATCTGTAGAGAGGTCAATTCTGTACATGAAATATATTTCCAAAATAACTATCAGGGGGTGATTAGGGATCGATACTGATGCCAAAAATGCAATCAGTAAAATTTTTGTCTGTCTGTCTGTCTGTCTGTCTGTCTGTCTGTCTGTCTGTATAACCGTTATAGAAACAAAAACTACTCGACGGATTTTAATGAAACTTGGTACAATTATTTTTCATACTCCTGAGCTGGTTATAGTATACTTTTCATCACGCTACAATCAATAGGAGCAGAGCAGTGAAGGGAAATGTTGGGAAAACGGGAGAAGTTACTCCATTTTTTACGCTTCCGTCGCGTGTGCAACCTTAATGGTTAAAGCTACACAGAAATCATGTATAACGGAAATGTTCTCCTTAAAATTATATAAAAAATATCCCACGACAGCATATGTCTATCTTTTATGGTTGACTCACAATAACACGTGTAACTCCCGATAGCTTAGCAGTTCTTTCGAAGCACTGACTAAAACCCACCCGTGTTCCTTCCTTAGCCCTTTATGTTCCAGGGCAGCGGTAACCCTTTCGAACGATCCCGCTACCCCTTCTATAGGTACTTAACTACACACTAACACTACACATTAACACTTCACACTTAGTATAGTTTTCATATGTTTTTAACATAAAGTCCTAAGCAGTCTCTATTGGATTATTGTATTCCTTAAGTGGGAACCTGGGCTGGCGAACCTTAATACAGGTTACCATGTAACCTAGCTAGGACGCCAGATTCAATTCTGTTGTAAATCTCTTTGTTTTTTTCCCCTCATTGTATAATTTTTATATTTATTGTAACAGACTGTATGTACCTCACTTTTTTAAATAAATAAAAATTATTATTATTATTATTATTACTTAAGCCTCATGTGAACGTGATCTAAACAATATTACCAATACATTAACTTAATAATACACAAGGAGTTACACGCTGACGGAGTCGCGGGCACAGCTATTAACAATAATATTGTGCGGTTCCGTATTGCGATATTTTTCAACAGTATTGTAGATTGACATATTATATTTCCGTACTAAAATACGAAAGTTAATCTGTCTGTTAGGTACATCAAAACCACTGAACCGTGAGGAAGGACATAGGCTACTTTTTTTTACGAAAAACGGGCAACAGCTATAGGTACTATATAAAATTATATATTCTGTCTGTAGGTATGTTACATTTTCACGCCTAAATCACTGAACGGATTTCGATAAAATTGCCTGCCAGCAGATGCCAAAGAGATAGATGGCATCCTGGGGAAGGACATACTTCTTATCCTTTCCGACATTCACGCGGGCGAAGCCGCGGGCAGAAGCTAGTAATAATAATAAATCCCTGGACATTTCACACAGCACCATTTGTCCCAAGCTAAGCAACCTAATGCTTGTGTTATGGTAACAAGATGGCTGATAAACTACTTATATACATTTTTTTTTTGTAAATAGGTACATACATATTATAGATAGAAAAACACCCAGACCCTTATCCCCCCCCCCCCTTATCCCCTTTATTTGCCGATTCTGCGCCAATTTACCCTGGGATTGATTTCAATGCCGTCTCCCAGTCGATTAATTAAAGTATAATTTTATTATTCAAATAACGTTATTTCAAGTTAAACAAATATCAACTTAATTTCAATGACAATTAAGTTGATTTCAGAGTGACTAGCACTATTGAAAAAGTTATAAAAATGTTTGAAGTTGTAGCGTAAACTGAACTTTATAATGTAGGAATTAAAGTTATTTTTCCATAAACTCATATTTGTTTACATTTTTAATATATCGCAATTTCAGATTAGGTATTCCTACACTTACTTATAGTACCTACTAGTAATCATGTCTGATGCTAACTACTTCAAGTCCTGCCACTAGGTACAATTGAGAACGTCCTACAAAACTCCGCGAATGTAGGTAAGTTCCTTTTGTAGCTTACGTCCGACTTTAATCTGTTCAGGACCTTATTTGCGTAACACACTATCAATCTCAATCTGAATCATTTTGAAGGATATTGCTAATCCATTGCTTCATAAGTTCGAAAAATGTGTCTGATCAACAACGTAAATAACGCTATAAATGTTGTTGAACTGTTAAGATAGTGTGTTCTACGCAATTACACCGCAGCACACATGATGCTTATCGACATTTCAGTCCATTCCATCGATATCACACAACTGTCACCCCCATCCCTACGTTCAGCTCAAAGCGCATGCGCGGACCTCGGGGCAAGGGGTGTGTCGTATTCTATTTTGTGGTCCAGCCACCTCTCACTATTGCCGGGGAAGCTACAGTACGGCTCTCCGAAATTAATATATCAACACACTTTATTGATATCCTCCATACTTTTAGTACTTCTCTGATATTTATGATGTTGAATATTTTATTTCGGCAATTTTATTGGTAGCAGGTATTTGTAGGTACCGTTTTCTCGTCACGCAAGGTTTTCGATTTATTTTTGATGATTTTTTCATTGCGTGTTTTCAGATCTAGATTTGAATTTTCGTGTTACATGCTGAGCGACATTTCTCAAGGTTCTCATTGGAGTAGGGATATTGTAGGAATCGTAGGTCCCTGGCAGTCCGTTGTAATACGCTGACCCGCAGGTTTGCACGATGTACAGACGCCAGCACATCAACCTACTACAATCTGTCAAATTTCTTTAATAGATTTTCAACTTTATTGCTAAAGCATGAAGGTTCAAGGTTGAGCGGGAAAATTTGACAGTTTCGGGTAGCTTGATCTGCTGGCGTCCGTACGAAGCAGTGGCGTAGCTTGTCTTAGAGGGGCCCTGTATAAAAACAATTTGGGGGCTTTTTTTTTAATGGAAATCCCTAAGAACACTGGACACCCTCCGTCTGGGAAGAACGGCGGGTTATGTCAGATTACTACCGACTAAAACCCCGCTGTTCCTTCTAGTACCATTAGTCGGGGGCCTGGGAGATACTGGTACTTACATTCCCCGCACTTCAACTCGGCGAAGCTGTAAAGGTGGATATTGTTTTTACAAAATAAATAATATAGCACTGAAGCTCCCACCTGGACATGAGTTACCTTGGGTAACCTGGAAGTCTTTAAACCGACTCCGGGCCCAGGTTGGCTGAAGCTAGGAAAACCTGTTCAGGTGGAGATTCATAGAGACGACTCCACCTTGGAGTGTAAATGTGGTGCTGTTCCACAAACGATGGGACACTTAATATCGTGTCCTGCGTGTCCTGTCAGCTGCACGTTACAGGAACTGATGGGCGCTGGTGATGGTGCCAAACAAGTGGCCGAATTCTGGGCCAAGTCCATTTATGTTGCTATCGACACGCTCAGAAGAAGATACAGCATACTGACTTGAAACATAAGGGCTTGTGGCCAAGTAATACCAGCCGCACGCGTCGATCGAAGGTTAAGCTATCCGTGCGGTTTGCCAGTGGGTGGGTGACTATCTTAACACACCGAGACCCCTCCGTGCCTCGATAAGCACGATAAGCCATTAGTCCCGTTGTAACAATAAGAATTTTAGATTTTGGATATTATTTTACGAATGTTTGCTTACACACGTCGTGTCGGGGGGCCCCTAAAGCTTGGAGGCCCCGTAACATTGATACGGCTGATACAGCGGTAGCTACGCCCCTGTTACGAAGTCAGTTAGAGTGACGCTATTCAAAGCTTACTGTCAGTCACTGAGTCCCTCTGCACGTGCAGTCTGTGGGTCACGTACCTATATGTTAATCTGTGTGTGTAACCTACTAATAAATTGTAACTCCTGGAATCCTGTAAATACAAGTTTTCTATTCTATTGTAGGCTAACTGGGTGGGTAGCCTAGTTAGGTAAGTATGTCTAGTTAATAGTTTAAAAATAATTGACGCGTACCTTAAGTGTTTAGAGGTACATACAAACCTGCTGATGTTTCCAACGCCAGAAAATTTTATCCTTAGAGAATCTGTTAGACGTTAATTTTATTCCACGAATAAGAATTATCTGTCGATTGAAATCAGTACAAGAAATAAAATGATTTATCATTTAGACAACAATGATAAAACAATTTTATTCCTACCCTACCAGTTGGTACCTACCAATTGTTTCTGTAAGTACTCAGATAAGTTATGATCACAGTTACAAAAGTCCTGTTATAGATGTTAAAGTTACCAGCTCAGCATGCTAACAGAATACCTACATTACATATCCGAAAAGTATCAGTTCTGTAGTACCTATACCTACATGTTTGCAGTGGACTTCAATTAGCTGTTCTACGGCTATTCGCCACGCTAATTGTCCTAGTTTAAAACATAAATAACCTTAATTAAATTATTATAAAATAAAATCTTATTTAGTTTTATGACGAAACCGTGCGTGACTTAATTTAAATTCTTCCACAGATGTAAAACTATTGGAAAACGAATTTCAAACCACCCTTCACAGAAATAGAGTTTAATTTTGAATCCATTATTTGAGAATTTGACATTAAATTAATCGTGATTGCCATACTGACTAAAAACGTTCCGTTCCTTTCATACGCCGTTAGCCTGACGTTGTTCTTAAGTTTTTATTTTTATTAATTCAACGACATAAAAAAAATATTTTATATTCAATACATTTATAATTAAGATTTCCATTTTTAAGATATACTTATCATAGATTCATCTCAAATACTCAAATATTTTATTGCGTTGATGCGTTTCGTTTTGCACAGCTGCAATGAAAATCAAAAAGTTCCACATAAGCTGTATCTGACTGACAACACTGCCGAATACGTGGCCCCGAAGTTGTGTGATTAGTGAGACTTGTTTATATTTTTTATTGTGTTATTTCTATAAAAATCTCCTCGGAAGCCGTAAGTGATTGAAAATACATTATTCACCATCATCCCCGTATATTTTCGAAGGCGGAATCATTGTGGGTCTTTGCGTAAATTATTTACAAAGTTTTAGGTTGCAGCTGTCAAAATTGTCCTAACAAGATTTCGTTGTATTTTTTGTGATTATCTCAATATTTTAACATTATATAACGCAAATCTTGAGATTTATATTTGACGGCACGGTTGGCGCAGTGGTTAAGCGATTGACTGCTGCGCTGCGTGTCGCGGGTTCGATTCCCGCACGGAACAAATATTTGTATGACCTACATGTATTTGTTTCAAGTCTGGGTGTTTTTCTATCTATAATATGTATGTATTTACAAAAAAAAATTGTATTTAAGTAGTTTATCAGCCATCTTGTTACCATAACACAAGCATTAGGTTGCTTAGCTTGGGACAAATGGTGCTGTGTGAAATGTCCAGGGATTTATTATTATTATTATTATTATTATATCGCGGGCGGTTGTTAAACGACCTTTGCATTCACAAAAAAGTGTTATTTTGTGTAATTAAAGTGTTGTGTTAGTTGTCTTGTCAGAGGTATACCGTCCAATTAAAAGTCAGGTTTCATCGTCATTACCCTCAGGTTTCCGTGTTTGCGTACTAAAAAACGTTGCATTCATGACACAGCACATAATATCTCCTTGTAATAACATCCAAACCCCATTCGATTGTAATGTATGTCACAGAATGTGTTAAGAGTTCTTATCAGATTTCGTAATTTACATCTATAGGATGTATTTCAAATTACATTGAGATAGAAGCGCTGATTCTATTAAAAGTAATTGACTGTAAATCATCGGAATATTAGGACAGTGTTAGAATGTACAAGTGATGTGTCAGCCAGTACATAATGGTTGTACAAATAAATTGTTTTAGTGAAAGTGATGACCGTAATGTGTTTATGTAGTGGGACAGGGACCTGTCATTATTACATTATAAACATCTTCTATAATTAAACAAGAACCTGTCCTGAGTACATTTGAGTGATTCATAATGATCTGAATGATATCTACAGGTTAAATTCTATGCAAGAGAATGTTTTTGTCTCAAAGTATTTATGGCTTTACGGTTACTTGTTTTATTAAAGTCTCTTTGTCTAGTGACACTATGATGATTCCCAAAACTATTCACTTTGAAAAATTATTGAACAAATTCTAGCAATCACTAGAAGGCCAAATCTCGTAATTTAAAATGTTCAAAATCTAGTTGCAGTCTCATCTAGGTGACAAACAAATGTCAAAAATTTGTCAAAATGTAGAGAAATTAGAGGTATTTTTGACAGATTGAGACTGAGATCAGACTGTGATCATTCTTAAAATTACGAGAATTACCCCTCTGTTATCAACCATGAAAAGTGACATTATATAGCCTTTAAAATGCCCATAGTTAATAATGAAAATTTGCAACATAAAATATAATGAAAATATAGGACAAAATAGTGTATATATAATACTTAAGAGAATAAATTAAGAAAAGTATCGGTTTTTGAACACATCATTTTACAAAAAAAATACTTACATACATACAACTCACACCTTCTCATGGGGGTAGGCAGAAATTACAGTACGCCACCTGCTTTCATACCATTTTGCCTCGTTTACGTTCATACATCTGGGCCCTGTTTAATAAAGCTGACAATCCAACAAATCCGACATATGTCAAAAAGTGACAATTCGACAATTTTTCTGTTTAATAAAAGTTACAGGCGACAAAATTGTCATGGTGGAAAATTCACAAATATGTCAGATTGTCGCGACAATCTGACCTATTTGTACAGACGGCAGCACGTCAACGTAAACCCTATACATAAATATAACTACGACGCGCTGCGGAGTGTTAGAAAGAAAGTATCCTTGGCACGATTGGTGGAGTTTTCAACGTTTTTAAAATTGCCCAATGGGTGCACATACTAAAAATTGGGAGCCAATTATCATGTTTTACTAGGAATAAGCCACACCCACTCGCCCCTGCGCGTCCGCCGCTGCTCCCGAGTTTCCCCGATCCTTCACGAAATTAAACGAAAGTCACTCGTCACAATTCACTAGTTTACGTCAGTCAGTTGCGTACGCATTTGGAACCCGTTAGGGTATATAAGTTCTGTGATTTGGAATCGTACTGTGTGCTGTGCTGTGCTGTGAACTTTCTTAAAACATAATGGCATAAATTTATAAATATAATGGCGCCTCAGTTGACGCAAATTCAACGAGAGCGCATCATAGCGCTTCGATTGAGTGGATGCCGGGTGATAGATATTTGTCGGCAGACGGGCTTATCGGTGAGTAATATTTTTTGTAATCTTAAATAGAAAGTCTAATATTAAAAAAATGTGTCAATGGTGTTTTTATACAGAATTTTTTAAATTAGTTAACGCTGCGCGCTGTTCCAAGCGTCACTAAAATGTAGAGTAACTGTGAAAGCTTAAATTCAGAGAAATAATTATACATATTATGTTAACAGAATTCGATGAACTATTGTTTTTGATTCCATGTCATGACACATTCTAAACAAAAGTTAATCCAGTAGGTAGGTAGTGATTGGATCCGTATTATTATTATACTCTTTGGATTGGGTTCTATAGTAAATATCTAAGCAATTACGCACTTTCTTTTTGTCCAGGGCCCAGGGGCTGCAGTCTCGACATTCTTAACGATCGCATTACGACCGAATTCGGTCGCAACTCGCAAAGTCCCGGATTATCAGGTGTACGTGTACCTAATGTATGGAGTGACAGGGCTTTGCGACCGAATTCGGTCTTAAAGCGATCGCTATGAATGTCGAGACTGCAGCCCCTGCTTAGTTAGGATTAGTCCATGTTCGACCCCCACAATCTAGTTAGAATCTAGTTACCTACCACGCTATCGCATTGGGTGTAACCCTGTAATGATAGCGATGTTTGTGTGTAATTAAATAACTTAATAACTTTATTATTGTAGTGTAGGGAATTATAAGTATTAATACATCTTTGCCTATAGTCATTGAGTAATAATGGGCAAATAAACTATAGCTATTTGTTTCGTTCCAGAAAAAATATGTTTACTTCTGGCTTCGGGAAGAAAGTGGAACCATAGAAGCCCATCGTCGCCAACTCTACGCGAGATCCACTACGGTACGACGGCAGACGCCGCACACTCTGCCGATCCTTTTCTGACCACACGAATAACATCAACTTCGTACAGGGTGAGTCCATGTGTAGCTTGTAATCATACCTTATCAGCTCAACTTATTCATCACTTTCATAAAATATGGTTTTCTTAAAAAGTGAATAACAAAATTGTGATTAAAATCATACCTACTACCTAATAGACATGTAGTAGGTAGTTGGAAGGGCGCTCGGCGCTCACGCAAACCGGATTTTACCGGATTGACGCGCGCCGCGCGGCCAGTCTGAATTGTTATTACTTACTACTTAGTATTATTACCTACTATGTATTAGATACATCTTCAGTTCTTTACAACCCACCTCAACAAGGGTGGAAGTTCTCAATTCGATAAATAGTTTTTTTGTTTATGTTTATAATTTGAAGAATATTTTTTAACCGTCCCATACTCATCTAAAGTCTATTCAACTAATGCTTCAAATTGATGTTATTTCAAGTTGAACAAATATCAACTTTATTTCAATGGTCATTAGGTTGATTTTAGAGTGACTGGCTCTACTAGACTAGCAGTAATAAAATGTTTGAAGTTGTTGCGTAAACTGAACTTTATGGTGTAGTAATTAAAGTTATTTTTCCATAAACTCATATTTGTTTACATTTTTTGCAAATAAATCGCGAATGCAGATTAGTTAAATTGGCCCGGACTATTTGTCATATTACGGAATCCTAGGTAAGTATTAAATTGACAAAATTTTCTTTGTTTTAGATTTCAATGGACACAGTCAGGAGACGCCTTATGGACGCCGGAAGACAACTGCCGCGTGCACACCTGCAGGGTGGTGCAGGCGTGGTTCGCGGCACAGGATGACGTCATCCGCCTACCATGGCCTGCAAAGAGCCCAGACTTAAACCCAATCGAGAATCTATGGGCTCTCATGTTTCTCGATTAGGATGCTTCAGAAATCCGCAACAATGAAAACTTGCGGCGAGAAGCCCATACTACATGGGAGCAATTCAGAGGCAAGGACAAGGCCACCTGCTGGAACATGGTGGCCGGCTTGAAGGACAGGCTGGTTGCCGTTTTAGACGCGCAAGGTGGTCCGACCAAATATTAAATACTTATATTATATTGTAAAGTATATATAATATATTTTCATTTCATTTCAACAATCATTTTATAATAATATTAATAAATAAATACCTATATTTGCTTATATATTTGTATTGTTATGTTATTACAATTTTGCAGTATCTTCTAGGTATAGTTATTAGAGTTTAATTTACTTTTTATTCATAATTTAATAATAATATTATATTGTTTTGGCAACGCTTTATGCCCATGTAGTAGTATTTCATAACAACTGAAAGGCCGATCTTGGTGCGTATTTCTGAGGTCAAGTTTGGGCTCTTTTAGGTCATGGCATATTCTATGTCGCTAATAAGACACGAGCGAACTTAGTTTAATCTACAACACTATAGGCAGTACACTCAATGTCACCGACACTGACACCGTGTCAGAACACTTACACTCGGTGTCGCAAGGTGTAGGTATTCGTTGAGTTTGTGTGTTCACACATACAGACACTGTGCACGGCGTATAGTGCCGTAGCCTAAACTTACCATTAGATGACGACCTCCGATTCTACGGCACTATTAAATAATGCACTTCAATCACCCGGGTTTCCGTTCACATTAAATAGTAGCACAGTTTTACAATCCATAAGTTATGTATATTTTAATATTGTAATTATTTTATTTATCAAAATATAGGTATTTCCAACCACTGTTTCTCAAACGCTTATTCTTCCATTGCTCCATTTGGGAAAGACGCCAGACATGTCGTTCGTTGATGTTGTGTCACAATAAACTAGCTTCCTCCATTGCCTGCCCCAGGCTTCAAACTATCTCCATAGTTTTCATCACAATTGCCCAGCGGTTTGGCCGTGAAGGCGTAACAAACAGACAAAGTTACTTTCGCATTTATAATATTAGTATGGATAATTCTTCCAATAACGTGATAAAGATGTGTAAATTGAAATTTCTTTTCTTTTCGCACCATTGTTAAATTGTTGAGCATTTTTCCTTTACTAATTTGTTAGTGATAATTTAAGTTAGGGCCGTCACCCACTGGCGGCATGGCACGACAAGGGATTTTAGTAAGCGCGAATGATTTGTGATCTCATTTTATCATGGTTGGCATTCACATTTCGGGATGCCACGGCATGCCAGAACGTCCCGAAGGATGCCAAAGCAGGCTGTGACATATCAATGAAATTGTCGTGCCGTGCCACCTGTGCGTACCGGGCCTTTTGTTGGGCAACCATTGGTGATAGAGATGTTACTGTAGGTATAATTAATCTGTCACAAATATCAATAAAACTAATGCAAATATTTTTTTTTTTTTGTGTTTGTGTTCCTTTTCGCGTCATGTTTACCGCAAATAAACGTATTTTCTTTCTTTCTAAAAATAAAAACTTGTAAAAAATAATATAAATAATAAATATTATCTACTTATTTTTAATCTATTGTATACTCGTAGTTTGGTTTTATAAATTTTGTTGTAAGTAGGTATATTTAAATTTAGAGTAGGTATAAGTTTTTTTTTTTGTTTTCAATTAAGTAATATTAAATAAAAAGATTAAGATTATTATTCCCCATTTTATTTTGAGATTTTTTCGCGGTGTCACACGCGTTCCCGTAGTAACCTATCCTATTCCTATGTCCTTTTCTGATAGGTAGGTATGCAAAATTGCATGATGATCGGTTAAGGCGCCAAAAGCAGAGGTCGGAGCTACCGCCGTATCTATTATACGGGGCCCCGACGGCATATTTATTACTTACTCAAAAAAACTTTTTTGAAAAAAAGACAATTGACTTCCAAAATTATATAAATAAATTCGAAAGTCGGTGTCGTTGGGTTCGCATTTTCGTTGTGAAGTTCGCCACCGGGAATTAAAGTTATTTTTCACTTTGTAGTGTCTTTTTTGGAAGTCAGCTTTTTTTTGTAAAAAAGTTTTTACTTTCGACTTCAAAAAAGGAGGAGGTTCTCAATTCGACGGTATGTTTTTTTTTGTGTGTTTGTTACGCGATTACTCCGCCAATTGTGGACCGATATTCAAAATTCTTTTTTTGTTCGAACGGAGATACTTCTGAAATGGTCCCATAAAAATGTTATCAAAATCGGACAAGTGGTTTTTGAAAAATCAAAAAAATTATCACAACAAAAAAGTGAAAAATAAAAACTTTTTTACAAAAAAAAACAACCGACTTCCTTAAAAACACTACAAAGTGAAAAATAACTTTAATTTCGGAAGTCGGTGCACCGACTTCCGAGATTAAAGTTATATTTCACTTTGTAGTGTTTTTTTTTCACTTTTAAGTTGTAAGTTTTACCAGTAATTTTAGTTTAAAAACCAGACTACTGAACCGTTTTTGAGGAAATTTATATGGGACCAATCTGAAGTATATCCTTACAAATAAAAAAAGAATTTTGTAAATCGGCTTATAAATAACGGAGTTCTGAGGTAACAAACATTAAAAAAAATACAGTCGGTTTGAGAACCTCCTCCTTTTTTGAAGTCTGTTGAAAACGTCACTGTCCTTTTGTAAAAGACCCCACCAAGGTAATTTGATATGGGCCCCATTACGGAACCCATGTTCTTTTCTTTCCGAACATCGAGTTGAATGGCGTGCAATAGGAGGGGCGGCAGTCCACGGCTGAACATAGGTCCAGCAGTGGACTGCTATAGGCTGATGATGTAGAAACGATAATAATAGATTAGAATTTTATTTGAAAATTCATAATCTTCGAAATCGTATCTTATTACTAGCGCAATAAGGTTGAACTTGCATGTAAAAGCAAACTTCGGTAGGTAGTATAATAGATAATTCCGTTACTAAGTTCAAACTTATTATTTTAGTAAAATAAGATCGTGTCGCGGACGTAACGTTAATCTCAAACACGGCGGACTGACAAGAGACTTTATAGGTATAATTAATTGGCTAAACTTTATAGGTATAATTAAGTGATGGGGTAAGCACTTATCCATATTTATTTCAAAATTTCAAGGAGATTGTGTAATGGGTATTAGCAATAAAAGAGCAAGGAACGCACGAAAACAGTTGACCGCCAGCCCGCCAGTAAGTAGGTAACAAAACCAGGAAAAGGTTATTAAAAGCTGCTTGAAATTAAAAAAAAAAATGTTTTTCTCACATCGGATTATACCTACCTGGCTACTTAACAACATTTATCCAAAGAGCAAATTTCGCAAATTAATTGTGTAACGGTGTATACCATACCTACCTACCTGTTTAAATGTAGGTAATATGAGTAGGTAATACCTACTTACTAATTATAGGTAATACATAGAAACATATATGTAAAAATGAAGGATTAAGAAGATATCATTTCAATAAAACAAATTGATTATAAGCTTTCGTATGTATTGTAGGCATTGCGCGGGCCGCCTGTTTTTATTACCATGCCAGTATTTCGATTCGAATTCAAGTCAAAACGTCAAAAGTATTCAACCTGCTACGTACGATATTTCTTATCGCATAGTGTCTTATTCAACACAACGACGCGCACACGCACACACCCTCACGTACGCGCTGCAGCACGAAATATTACAAGTAAGAACTGACAAAAAGCTATACATCTCTTTCGCACGATTCTCGCTGTTGTTGCTCATAACGCGTTCAAGGTCAAAGTGGGGTAACTTGATGTGCTGGCGTCTGTACATACCACATACCATGGTCCCTTTGGGCCAATTTTGCCATGTAGTGTCATGAAGGTATTTCCAGTATTTATGGAAAATACCTAATGCTGTTAATTGTTCGCCTATTTCCTTTCATTTTTTTATTTTTATATTGTGGTTCAGTTCAATCAATTGGTTACTAAACTTCCCAAAGAGTATATTTCTATTTTCATAAGGCCCAACATGGTAAGTTTTTGTGCAATTCCATTTTACACGCGATCAAAACAAACAATCGAAGTTGCACTAGTGATTGATTCATTCTTTTACTTTGTGAATATTTGAAATATTTTACCCTCAATTAGCTTAATAAAACAAAATTATTTGCAATTAATTATTGTCAAAAGTCGACATAATTGTCACGACAATCCAACAATTGACATAATAGAAATAATTTGACTGTGGTTTGTTGACATGTCGAGTTTTATTAAATGCGTTTTTAAATGACAAATATGTCAAGATTTCACCTGTCGATTTTTGACATACATATTTGTCACTTTTATTAAACAACCTAAGCCTGACAATTCTACAATTTTGACATTTTTTGACATATATGTCGAATTGTCAGCTTTATTAAACAGGGCCCTGGTCATAAATACGCGCCAGTTGCGAGTACTATGCACCTGACAAAAAAAATATTTTCTCATAAAAGTACATTTGTGAATAAACTTCATCTTTGTAAATAAATGTACTTATATAAAAAGATGAATGTAGCATGTATGATTGTAGTGTGACCCAATTACTTGAATGGCCATTCATATCCATAAAATGATAATGTGTTTACTGAGATTATTATTTAACAGAAAATTATGTGAGTCTTAAGAAAGAAAAGAAAGAATTATTCTGATTTCTTGTTATTTGTATAGTAATCAAACTTATGAGGGAACTTTCAGCTTTGCTAATGAATATTTGTATGTGTTAACAGGATAATCGGCTCCAAGTACAATGATGAATCCTCAGTATCCACCACCAGGGCAGAACAATAATGCACCAATCAACCCCATGTTTCCACCGACATCCCAGGATTACAACGGAGTCCAAAATGCCAACATCTACAGTCAGATGCCACCGAACGGGCCACAGATGCAACAGAAAGGCTTTGATCAGTTGGACATGTCCCAAAAGATGCAGGGGATGAGCATAAACGGACCCCCAGGCTTCCAATCTATCCCACCTACCCAATTACCCCCTGGCCAGGCACCCCCTGGACAGTATCCTCCTGGAAGTTTTCCTCAATCCCCCAACTTTGGTCCTGGACAGGTTCCAGTTGGTCAGGCACCACAAGGTATGCCTGGTCGCCCTCCAGTTAGTGGAGCTCCTCAATTCCCTCCAATGGGTCAAAAGGCCCAAATGCCCCCGTCGTCGGCACCAGGGCAAGTGCCAACATCCCTTCCTCCAAGCTATGGGATGCCTCCTCAAAGTCAAACCCCAGATCCCCAGAATAGACAGTATCAGCCTCCAACTTCGATGCAGCAAAGACCTCCGAGTGCTCAACCTAGTCAACCACCTATGGGACAACAGCCTGGTTTCCAAGGGCCTGGCCAGATGCCTCCAAATTCTCAACCTGGTCTCCCACCCCAGCCTGGCATGGGCCGGCCATCAATGCCGCCGCAAGTTGGTCAGCAACCCCAACAAGGAATGCCTCCACAACCTCAGATGGGTGCTCCACAAGGCATGCAACCTGGGCAGCAAGGTATGCCTCCACAAGGAATGCCTCAGCAGATGAACATGGGCCCACAGTCGCAGCAGCAACCTGGCATGCCTCCTCAGTCAAAACCTCCAGGCCCACCTGGACAGTCTCAACCTGGTCAAATGCAGAGGCAACCAGGGCTTCCACCTCAGCCAACCATGATGTCGGCACCTTTACCCCCTCAACCTGGGCAACAACAACAACCGGCTCAAATGCCAGGTCAACAGCAGCAACCTGGTCAGATGCCTGGGCAACCTGGAAAAATGCCTGGTCCTCCACAACCAGGGCCACCCGGGCTACCGCCAGGGCAGCAACTTCCACCACAACCTGGGATGCCTCCACAACCTATTAAAATGAGTCAACCTGGAATGCCTCCTCAACCCGGGCAGATGGGTCAACCGGGAATGCCGCCTCAACCTGGTCAAATGGGTCAGCCTGGTCCAATGAGTCAACCAGGAATGCCACCCCAACCTGGGCAACTGGGCCAGCCTAGAATGCCTCCTCAACCAGTGCAGATGGGCCAACCTGGTATGCCACCTCAGCCTGGCATGAATCAACCTGGTATGCCGCCACAACCAGGACCAATGTCGCAGCCTGGATTACCACCACAACCTAGCATGCCTCCACAACCTGGACAGATGTCTCAGCCTGGTTTACCACCGCAGCCGGGTCTTCCACCTCCGCCTGGTTTCCCGGGGCAGTTCCAAGGGCAGGCGCAGACGATGGCTGGTCTTCCTCATATGCCGCCTCCTTTACCGCAGCAGCAGAGACAATATCCTGCACAGCCTAATCAGCCGGGTTATGGGCAGCCTGCACAGCAGCCTGGTGCTCAGTATCCTAGTAAGTAATTTTTTTTTATAACTTAAAAGTCAGTTGCGTTAACTCGAAAATCAGCGTTAACAGTCAAATTTTCTTTTTCAACACGTAAAAACTTTTTCCCTTGAGTGTACAAAACTGACGAATCGACGAAAACTGGCAAATACTGGAAACTGTCGAGTTAACGCAACTGTCTAAATGTCTATGTGTCTGTGTAAATGTTCAAATATTCTGCTACAAAATCAATAAAACCAATAGAAAAAACATAATAAGTACTAATATTTCATATGTTTGGGACTAGAA
The DNA here is from genome assembly GCA_949629185.1 of Apamea crenata. Lineage (NCBI taxonomy): Eukaryota > Metazoa > Arthropoda > Insecta > Lepidoptera > Noctuidae > Apamea > Apamea crenata. The sequence continues at coordinate 1,308,825 of OX451377.1, forward strand.
ACTTACTGTAAATTGCACTGCAAATCAATTATTTTGTCATTATATGCGTAAAAAGGAGCGGTGGCTACAAAGAATTATTTCTTTTAGGGCAGGCCGGGGCCCCACTTGCCCAGAGTACCCAATGGATAAGAGGGGCCTGCGCCGACAGGTAGTTCCAGAGGTTAGAGTGTTCAAACAAACAAACTCTTCAGCTTCTTATTAAAGATAATTTAAATCTCCAGGTCTACCACCCATGCCGAACCAGATGCCGCCTCAGCCGCCCATGCCAGGTCAACAACAGCGAGGCTTCCAGCCGCCTGCCTCAGGGTACCCCCCGCAGTACCAACAGCAACAATACCCTGCACAGCAGCCGTACCCTGGCCAGCAGTACCAGCAGCAGCCGGAGCAGAAGAGATTGGATCCTGATCAGATGCCTAGTCCGGTAAGTAAAGATTATTTTTGAAGTCAAACTTCTTAGGGTACCTGCCAAAGATGCCTCACTGTGATACCTCGCGGTCCTAGTTTAGCTCGCTACCTCGCTGTCACCTCCATGTAAAAATGCATACTGATCACGGAATATATATATACTTTATTTTTGAAATTTGAGAATAGATCCTAGGACTCTTTCTCCAATCCTCTCCTCTCCGTCTTGAGCTAGTGTGAACCAAACCTGCGTCATCAGGCGTCAAGCTCGTCCCGCCATCTTGTCCCGGGGGTCTACTCCGAAGTGCAAAGTGCGAATGTTCGGATCGGTCCGACACATGGCCGAACCGAATATTATTGAAAAATGCGAAAAAAGTTCGGATCGGCTCAGTTGAGTCGGGACCATAGTCAATATTCGAAAGAGTGTAGGATCGGGACCGACCGAACCAAATAGTAACTTCGTAGCAGGAAACGGCCGAGCATTCTGCCGATACTACTTCGGAGTAGACCCCCTGGGTCTGCCTCGATGTCATCGGACGATTTATGGCACCAACTATAATATCATTATAATTCTGTCCCCAGATCCAAGTGATGGCAGACGACCAACAGAACCGCGGCGGTATCTTCGTGACTAACGAGAAGGGGCTGGTGCCACCACTAGCCACCACCGACTTTGTAGTCGACGACAAGGGAAATGCTAGTAAGTTTACATTGTTTACATAACATACATAATCAGCCTATAATGTGTTGTATAATGACACAGGCCTTCTCTTGGTGAGAGGGAGTGGGCCGTAATCTACCACGCGGGCCCAGTGCGGGTTAGTAGATGTCACATGTCTTCGATTTTTTTGCTCTAGGACATGCTGGTTTGTCTTTACCGTTTTGAGAGCAGTGGTGATGAAATAATTTACACAAAGTAAAGCGCCTGTCGGGGTTCGAACCTACGACCTACAACTCGGCAAGTCGCGGCCGTTACCACTGGGCCATCACTGCTCCCATTGCATTGATTATTTCATCAAAAATCTATTATTATTATTATACAGGGTGGATTTTTGAGTTGGGGCCGTAAGGGCAGCTACCTTAACCGTTGTAGCCACGGGAAAACGGTATTAGGAGACTTTTCTTAACTTTTTGAGAAATTTTGGTGTGCATTCACTGATTTTGAAAAAAAAAATTACAGTCAGCAGAAAAATGGTCAATTTTCACAAACATTTTTTTTTATGCCAATCGATCCTGTTTCTTATAAGGATCGAAAACCTCTATTGAACCAGCTGAGGTTTAAGTACCTACTAGAAAAGTCAGAAATCGCAAAAAACTTCCTATACATTTTATCCAAACCCTGCCATACCTAGGTGTATGTTGTCATTTCGGATCAATCTGTCATGGCCACGGGAATGTAACAATGTAAAATAATATAAGTTCATAATTTTATCTTCCAGGTCCTCGCTACATTCGAAGCTCAATGTATACGGTGCCAGTTACAGCTGATCTGCTCAAACAGACATCTATGCCTTTCTGTTTAGTTGTAAGTAGAATTTTAATTTTCATAATTCTTTGTTGTTATTAACATTATAATTTATTGCATTCGTGGCTTCAAAATGAGATAACTTCATAATAATGAAAGACAGAATTTTTTACATTACTGTTCAACAAATTCTCTCTTCCTTTGCGATTTGATGTGAATATTTAAGCTCTCATAATTGTGGCGGCATCTACACTATTACTACGCATCACACTGACGTCACGCGAAATCCTGCATCGCGCAAGCAGAGTTTACCGCGCCACTAGTATACTCGTATATACAAAATCCCGACATCAAAGTAGCCCGCCAGACACAACATCCGTCTGGTCGGGGGATCCTCCCTTTGCTACGGAGGATAAGTGAACTTTACGCCCTGTTCCTCATATCTCTATAATACTATCAATTTTTTTCAAAACATAATTGCTGCGGCGATTCCGTGCTCTGTGGCGGATACACACACTAAGGCCGTCTGATCTAGCGTTAATACAGCATCCTTTCTTATCTCACGTCAATCTTTTTCCCCTCCCCAGCTCTCCCCCATGGCAGAAACAGTGGGCACAGAACAGGAGCCCCCGCTTATCGACTTCGCAGCCCTGACAGGATCCCCCACGATGGGCCCGGTGCGGTGTTCCCGCTGCAAGGCCTATATGTGTCCCAACATGAAGTTTGTGGACGCGGGGAGGCACTTCAAGTGTGCCTTCTGTAAGGCTACTACTGAAGGTATGTAGGAAATTGAGAATTAAGTTTTGAAATTGAAAGAAGAATTTAAAAAAACCGGCCAAGTATGAGTCAGAACTAATAATAGTTAGCACTGTCCACACTATTAACAGGTTCCGGTGTGGTAAACGAGACACAATAGAAGTTTTATTGTTATGACGACTATAGCCGTATCATCATCGCATCATTTCAGCCCGGAAGCACCCACTACCGTGTATATGCCTTTCCTTTTTTCTGCCATAGTTCTCGGTTCTGTGCGTCCCTCATCCAGGCATATAGCTGTATAGTGTTCTTGAAAGTTCTTTTTATAATTTGCCATGGTAGAGGTCATTGTAACACGTTTCCATGTAAATTATAAGTGGTTACCTGTCACTGTTAAATAGTCACAGCCCTGTGGCAGACAGATGGACAGGCTGTGTAGACTCTGTTCATATTAGAGTTCCGCGGGTTCAAATACTGAAACTTAAAAAGGTGATTGTGATGAAAAGGGACAAATTTTAGGTTCGAGGGCAATCTGATTAAGTAGAGTAGAGTATCTTGCCCATTTTTCTCCATCGATACCTACTACGCTTTGGAATGGGCAACTAGCTGCATGTCTCTGACTGACCAACCCCTTTACAATTTAAAAGTGCATGTAATTGGTTTATTTGAAGTAAATAATTTGAGTTTTGAGTTTGTAGACCGGAAACTGACGCTTGATTTGTTTGAAAAAGGTTACGTATAATATGACTAGTAAAATACGGAGTAAAATGTTCTCATGTTTAACGAAAGTCTTTTCGGTTTACTAATGATAAGCATAAAATATATTGTCATAATTTACATTGGCATAACAAAATTCAGCATAATGATCATTACGCATAGTATTATTAGGCATAATGCTTGTTGCCATAAATACTGCTAGCATAATAATAATGAAGCATAATTTTATAAAACCACAACCCAAAACACCAACAATAGTGGGGATCTGAGCCTCTGTGATCGCTGCCGCGGCCCGTTCGCTTCGCTTGCTCGCCTTCGCGCGTTAATGGTCACTGTTCTAATCTAATCAAACCCATATAACATAAAAAACGACGAACGACGACGTTTTTATAACATAAAAGGCTACATTCACCCAATTATGACTTTTATATATTTTATGGCTCATGATTATTAGACGAATAAATATTATGCCTTTAAAATGTATGCAACTCCAACTTAAGCCAAAACATATTAGACTACATGATAGTTATGCTAACCTTTGCATTATGCCAAAGTATTATTATGCAGCACTATTATTACGCTAATAAAAGTTATGCGAAAACGTTATGCCAAACTATATTATGCCTTAAAATTTTATGCCAACCGGGGTATTACCAGTCTTTTCTACTTCTTCAGTTCCGATGGAGTACACACAATACATCAACAGCATGCAGCAGTACGGCCGCATGCCCGCCGAGATGGCGCTCGGAGCATACGAGATCGTCGCCACCAAGGAGTACTGCCGGGTTAGTGTTGAAAAACCTGTGAATTAGGACTTGTAATCGTGTAACTATTACTATTTTGTTTATTTCATTATTGTACATTTTTAAACATAAAAAAACAATAGCCCACCGGTATCGGGTTCAAGCTACCGGCGGTCAGGGCTCCAGAGTGAGGAACCTCCTGACAATGCGAGCCGTGTCCAGAATTAACGTTTTCTGAATCAAGCCTTTGATCCAGCTGTCCAACGAGAGCCTCCTCCTGGAGAGGCTCTTGGCTATAATTCCATTGGCTGTCACGACTATCGGCACAATGATCGCTGAGTCCACATGCCACATGTCGACAACCTCGCGAGCCAAATCAAGATACTTTATTTGTTTATCTTTCTCGGCTTTCACGAGGTTCTCATCATGCGGGACGGTTATGTCAACAATCATTGCGCGCCGCTCTGATCTGAGTCGATAAAAAACAATCCAAATTAGATGGTCATCTACAGACTGACGATTGGATTGATAGGCAACGGGGTCATAGCACCAAACCCCTAATCAAGGTCAAACTAACATGTCTTTACTACCATTTTGTAACAGGACTTATTGATTATGTTATTCCTATCATGTTCTCCCTAATAACGTTGTTTTATTTTCAGAACAACACTCTCCCGAACTCACCAGCGATAGTGTTCGTGATCGATGTGTCGTACAACGCGATCAAGAACGGACTGGTGCACACTGTCTGCGAGAATATCATGGAGATTATTGATGTAAGTATCTATATGGGCCTCTAATCTACAAGTCCAGCCTACATAATATTTGTTCATTGTTGTGACAAACCTTTGTGGCTATGTAATAACAACGGCACGGGTCGATCGATCAGGTTAAGCTGTACTGCCGCGGTTGGTCCGTGGATGGGTGACCATCTTTACTATCTGACAACCAGTCTTACCAAGAAGTATCATGTTATTATCCAGTCACCGGATAGTGGAGGTCAGATAGGCACTCCATTACTGGTATATAGCAGCATCCTGTTAGACTGGAAGCCTCCCCCAACACAGTTGGGAAAAGGCTCGGCAGATGATGATTTCGGTGAGACAATCACATCAGCAGTGCTATTCTGTAAAAATATCACCGTGAAAACTTAGGTGAAGTGAGCTTAAAATGAGTTGTCAATCCCTAGCTATCCCTAGCGTCAGGTGGAATGACAGCTCACTTCACCTACATTTTCACGGTGAGATTTTTACAGAATAGCACGGCAGTTGTGTTGATCAGCCTTTCGGAGACCATATGTTAAACTCTCTGAAAGCCAATGATATCTGAACGATATTGTGGCGGCATCAACATCGCCACATGCGAACATCCAAATCACGTGTCGGGCAGTAACCCACCAGACACGCCACCCGTCGGCTCGGAGCTCGGAGGATCCTCACATTTCTATGGAGGATGAGTGAACTTTACACCCTGCTTCTCATTCCTCTATAGTATCATAAGCAGGATATCACGATATCAGAATGATGCTTTAATATTATATTTACTTCCAGGCGATGCCCCGCGACGAGCAGACCGGCAAGAGTTGGACCCGCGTCGGTTTCATCACATACAGTTCTACCGTCCACTTTTACAATATCAAGGTAAGCCTTTACACCTACTACCAATTTTTTTATCGCAAAAGCGGTTCACACATAAGATGTGCAATGATACACGTGCACTCTGACACACGTAATGCCGTGTATCGTTCGTTGTGTAAAAAAATATTGTCTAGATTCCGATATATTTACAGGTAAAAGTAAAAAGCCTGAATTTTTCATTTTGTTTTTTTTTTGCAACACTTGGTTTTGCCAACTTTTGTAATTTTACTGTTTTAAATTGGCAACTCTTTGTTTATTCCAAAATCTATATTCCATTTTCTCATTTCTAACCTCGACCAATGTCTTTCTACCCAGGGTTCGCTAGCCCAGCCACAGATGATGTCAGTAGGTGACGTGAGCGACATGTTCGTGCCACTACTGGAAGGTTTCCTGGTGTTGCCAGACGAGAGTGGACCTGTACTGCAGGCGCTACTGCAGCAGCTGCCGCTCATGTTCCAGGATAATAAGGAAACGGAGACGATTCTGTTGCCAGCTGTACAGGTAAAAAAAAAAAAATCAAATTCACTGCGGGCCCATGTGAATTATTCTTTGACTACCGAGATGACGACTCATAGAGAAGAATGGAGAAATAAGATTCGTTACGCCGACCCCAAATAAATTGGAATAAGGGCAGGAGAATGATAATATGCAACCTAATCTGCATTCGCGACATATTCGCCAAAAATGTAAACAAACATGAGTTTATGGAAAAATAACTTTAATTCCTACACAATAAAGTTCAGTTTACGCTATAACTTCAAACATTTTTATAACTTTTTCAATAGTGCTACTCACTCTGAAATCAACTTAATCACCATTAAAATAAAGTTTATTTTTGTTTAACTTGAAATAACGTCAATTTCAAAAATGAATAAAATTTGAATATACATAATTGTTTAAATTATTATAACTTTACTTAAATCTTTGGGATCACAAGCTGAATATTGTCTCATGGAAATGAGAGTCTATTCTTGGGTAATGCCGAGTTCACTAGTCCTATTATAGACGTTTATACAAATTAACCCAGTCATTATTACCCCCCAGGCCGGTCTAGAAGCGTTAAAAGCCGCCGACACTGCAGGTCAGCTGCTAGTGTTCCACACGTCCTTACCCACGTACAACGCGCCCGGCAAGCTTATCAACAGAGAAGACAGGAAGCTGCTGGGAACTGACAAGGAGAAGCAGATATTGGGTGAGTAATTGATGAAAAAGACTTGTTGCACACTCACTTTAATTTTAATAATTATTACGATACTAGCTGCGCCCCGCGGTTTCACCCGCATAACTTTCGATCCCGTGGGAATATCGGGATAAAAAGTATCCTATGTGTTATTCCTGGTTATAAACTATCTGTGTGCCAAATTTCATCCAAATCCGTTCAGTAGTTTTTGCGTGAAAGAGTAACAAACATCCATACATCCATACAAACTTTCGCATTTATAATATTAGTAGGATTCATTGGTTATTCAGTGGTTGAAGACGCAAAATTTAAAGTAAAGATGCTTGTTGCCAAAATGAAAGCGCATAACTTTTGATAAAACCGTTTGAGTGAAGGACAGTTTTGTTTTTTGGAACTAACTTCCGTAACGTCGCTTGCGATAGGAGTTGACCCTGAGTATGCCCCCTCCATGCGAGTTTCTCTCTCTCTCTCTTTCTATTATATACGAATGGGTGTGTGTGTGTGTGTGTGTGCGTGCGCGAGTATCACGTGACGAACGAGTTCCTGACGAGGGGCCTCCGACCGCACACGTTTTAGTGTTGTAGTTAAGTCCTACATTTGCCTTCCAAACCTTCCAGTTTTGTGCGATCTCTATACAGGGTCATATGAAATTAACTAGCGAAACTCCACAGGCTTGATGGGTATCTACTGGGTGGCAGGGTCAATGACCAATCAACTTTTTTTGGTTTTATCGTGTTTAAATATAGGCAGCCTGTTTAGTCACGAAGTTTCGCTAGTTAATTTAATTTAACTCTGTATTGAGTGTCATAAAAATAATTAACTATTATATTTTTATGTTACGTGAGAAAACGTTATTCAAAAAACGCTCATTAAAACATTCACTAAAAGCGATCGTTTGCGCTCCAATTTATACTAAACAGTGTGGTTCTCTACCACCAGCTCCCCAAACCACGGCCTACAACGAGCTGGGCCAGTCGTGCTGCGCGGCCGGCGTGTGCGTGGAGCTGTTCGTGTGCAACAACTCCTACGTGGACGCCGCCACCATCGGCCAGCTGCCGCGCCTCACGGGCGGGCAGCTACACAAGTATACGTACTTCACGGTGAGTTACTGGGACTGGTGTATCATGACACCCATCCATCTAATTGACCATCCAAAATCTACCTCATCGGTTCTTGAAAACGTGGTGGCCAAAAGGTAACGGCCGCGACTTACGAGTTATAGGTCGTAGGTTCGAACCTAGACAGGCGATTTACCTTGTGTAAATTATCTTATCATCACTGTTCCAAAACGGGAAAGGAAAACATTGTGAGGAAACCGGCATGTCCTAGAACCAAAAATTCGAAGACATGTGACGTCTATCAACCCGCACTGGGCCCGCGTGGTGGATTACGCGGTGGATTACGGCTCACTCTCTCTCACATAGAGGAGACCACCGTCCCAGCAGTGGAACATCATAGGCTGATTATGTTTGGCTCAAGTAAAAGGATCTAGACACGCGACTCGAATCTAAAAAGTAACCTCTTTTCTAGGCGGAGATGGACGGTCCACGCCTAGTGTTAGACGTGCAGCGCGTGGTGTCGCGTGCCACGGCCCACGACGCTGTCATGCGCGTGCGCACGTCCACGGGCGTGCGGCCCACGGACTTCTTCGGACACTTCTTTATGTCCAACACCACCGATGTTGAGCTAGCGGCCATTGGTGAGCTATGTGTATTGTTTATAAAGTTACTGAAAATTATAGTAAAGGTAAACGTAAATTGGGGAATTATTCTTGTTACAATAAACGTTGATACATATTCCAAGCATTATTTTGATTGCTGCACAATTTTATTTATCACTACATGATTTTTAGCAAACAATCAAAATCAAAAGTCATTTATTCAAATTAGGCTGAGAATCAGCACTTTTTGAACGTCAAAATTACAAAAGACAGTCCCCAAAAACGCCCGCCCTTCACCACTTCCTAGTGCTATCGCTGGGAAGAAGAAGTGGCGCAACAAACTCCCCAGCAGCACAGCTGTCTGTTCAATTTAAAGAAATACTTGATTGTATACAATACTAGGTACCTATTTTCGGTAATTAACATTACAAAACCAGAACATAAAATTAAATTATTTGCCATAATATGTCAGCTAGCCAAGCCAATATACCAACAAATATAATAAAAACTATACATACTCAAGCTAAAAAATAATTAATTAAAATGCAAATAAAAAAACTTACTACCCAAATGATGATAAATGATAAATGATTTTATTTTTGTAAGTAGGTTTGTACAAACACTTTTACACGTCAATCATATTTTACAACTAGATGAGGTCGGCGTTTCCTATCTGACTACTCTGAGAAGAAAGGCTGAAACAAACTCAGAGGTCACAGTCTCTTTTAAAGTCCAGACATAATCTTGGTCAGATCATATGAAGACATGCAGGTCGATGTCTGAGATGGTCTTAAATAAAAGCCTCCAGGCATAAAAGGCGTGACAGCTTACATATTTATGCATTGCTGGGTTCTGTTCACATAGCTGTCACTTGAAGTCACAAAAAGATAAACTAAGACCATCGAAGTAAAATAAGTTAATAACAATAACCTGTCAGTAAGCTAATTCTGGAGAAAGAACATAAACATTGTCTTGCGTTAAACTAGGGTGACCAACTATTCTTATCGTCTAAGTAGTTGTTGATGGAATAGTATGCCTTTGAACAAAGGTTGGATTTTAGTTGAGCTTTAAACGCATTAAAATGCAAGTCTAGAAAAGAAGAGGGTATCTTGTTATAAAAGGTTATACCAAGCCCAACAAATGAGTTATGAACCTTATGAAGCCGCTGAAAGGGGGCACATAGTTTGTCCTTATTTCTAGTGTTAACACTGTGAATATCACTATTTTTAGTATACAAGTGTAAATTTGGCCTAATATATAATCTCTTTTATTTGACATTTGAAAACCATTTCGAAATCGTATCGTGTCGTATCTAGATTTCATCAAAAGCATACCAAGGGCTGATTTCACCAACTCATATATTTTATCCATGGAATAAAATTGATGCCTGACAGTTCTAGTATGGAAAAACGGTCGAAAATTCAAAATTTACTCTCAAGATAAAACTAAGCTAAAAATATTCTAGGAATAAAAGTTTGGTGGAATTCGCCCTTAATAATATAATATATTATGTCCTCTAGTATACACCTGCAATAGAAAAACAAGACGGTTTAGGACCGATTTAGGGAAAAATTATTGGTCGATTGTTCGACCAATAATTTTTATTCATTGAATAAAATTGACGCCTGGCAGATTTTGTATGGAAGAACTGTCAAAAATTCAAAATTATTCCTTGATAAAATTAACTGGAGTTGAAAAAATATGTCCTTAGTGATCTTATTTATTGGTTTATAACAAAAATCTTTTACGAGATTGTAAAAATTCAATTATTAACTGCAGTGGCAAATAACAATTGAACAATTGGCAAGTTAATACTTCTATCCATAACACAAAAACGGTATCAATCTGACCCAAATGTTAACCCTCATTCTCTCCCACAGACGCCGACAAAGCAATAGGCATCGAGATCAAACACGACGACAAACTAACAGCAGAAGATGGCGTCTACATCCAAGCTGCTTTACTGTACACTCATCGGTCAGGACAGAGGAGGCTTCGAGTCCTGAACCTGGCGCTCAACGTGGCTCAGCAGCTCGCTGACGTTTATAGGAGCATGGAGCTCGATACCTGCGTCAACTTCCTCACCAAGCAAGGTAAGATTGAGAGGATTCTGTCAGTCAATCAATCAATCTTTATCTGTGTCTCCGTTTTCAGTCATCTTCTGTAAACCATTCCCTATTTTTACAAGCTTTGTTCGTATTAATTTTAGATTTTAAACAGTTATTATTTTATTTACTGATATCGGTTGGAAAAAAGACTCTTGAGGAGACTACTTATAATATCTGTTTCCTAATTGATCTTTCCATACATACGTTTTTGTTGTTTTGTTTTTGTATTTTTCACTTTGTTGTTCATAAATTGGTTGATTTAATCTTGGTGAATATACTAAACTCCTCTCTTCTCCAGCGGTATGGGCCCTCCGCGAGCATTCGCCCCGTCAAGTCCGAGAGACTCTCTCCACCCGCTGCGCACGCTCCCTGGCTGCGTACAGAAGACACTGTGCATCACCATCGTCAGCCGGACAGCTGGTGTTACCGGAGCCTATGAAGCTACTGCCGTTGTACACCAACTGCGTGCTGCGATCTGATGCTGTGGCCGGAGGTTAGTACAGTGACGTTTGAATGTAGGGATTTACCATCTACATAATATATTATCTACTTTTTACTGTAATTTAAAGCAACCAGTTCCTCTACGAGGCAGCCGCACAAAAATTTTCGTCGTCGTCTATACGTTACTAGCTTCTGCCCGCGGCTTCGCCCGCGTGGATGTCGGAAGTTATTCCACGGGAACTTGCTACCAGGATAAAAAGTATGTGCTTCCCCAGGATGCCATCTATCTCTTTGCCAAATCAGAAGGTTTAGGCGTGAAAATGTAACATACAGTTTCAAGTTCAAATCCTCCCCTAAAAACCGAATTACCCCTTTTTGCCCCGTCAGGGGTCAATCGTCGACAGTCGACAACTTTACATACTTATTATTAATTATTTTCTGTCGAAAGTATCAATACTGAGTTTCGAGTTAATCGGACCGCGCATTCAATTTCTTCCACACAAACTTCAACACCCCTATATCCCCCTTTGAGGGGTAGTTTGAAAAACTTATAATGATAAACTTTATTACTTACTTAGGCAAGTATTGTTGCCAAGTTTCAAGTGTATTCACTAAATTAATAAGATTTTTCATATAAACTGTATCCCCGCTTTTCACCCCCACAGGGGTGGAATTTTGTGAAATTCATAAAATTTCATAACTTTACTCAAAGATTATTTATACCAATTTTATAATTAATCAAGCCACTTATTATAATCCGTTCAAATTCTTAATAATAATAATAATATCCATGGACATTTCACACAGCACCATTTGTCCCAAGCTAAGCAACCTAATGCTTGTGTTATGGTAACAAGAATTCTTCCACCCAAACTTTAACACCCCTATATCCCCTTTGGGGGTAGTTTTGAAAAACTAATAATGATAAACTTTATTGCTTACTTAGGCGAGTATTCATGCCAATTTTCAAGATTATTAACCTAACGAATAAGATTTTTCATATAAACTGTATCCCCGCTTTTCACCCACACAGGGGTGGAATTTTGAAAAATCATTTGGGATGTGTTCATAACTTGACTCAAAGATTATTTATACCAATTTTCGAGTTAATCAAGCCACCCTGTAAAATCCTCCCCTGTAAAATTGACTACCCCTTTTCAGGCCGTCCGGGGTAGATTTTCGAAAAACCCTGATACACATTATTCTTTCCTTTCAATTTTAGGTATAAATACTGAGTTTCGATTAAATCGGACCGTGCGCTAAAATTCTACCATACAAACTTTGAAACCCCCCAATTCCCTTTTAGGGGGTAGTTTATAAAAACAAAAAATGCCCAACTTCATAATTTACTTAGAGCATTCATGCCAAGTTTCAAGTTTATTAACTCAAGGAATAAGATTTTTCATACGAACAAAACCCCCCCATTTCAACCTCTTAGGGGTGGAATTTCGAAAAACCCTTTCTTGGTGGATACCTACTCTTCACGAAGAATACACCCTCCAAATTTCATGTCTCTAGGACCACCGGCTTAGGCTGTGCGTTGATGTCTCAGTTAGTCAGTCAGGACTTTGAATTTTATATAATTATATAGATATGTACGTATTTATCTAGTGTTGGTCTACCGTAGGCATTCGTGCGACGCATACGCAATGTAAACTCGACGGTTATGTTGACGATGCTCTCAATCGAATACATCTAGCGCAGGTTTTGCATCGCCGCAACGTACAAGCTGGCACAAGAAAAGAAAAGTTTGGTATTGATCTTCCCTTCCCCCCCAGGCCCCGACATAACGTGTGACGACCGCTCGTGTGCCATGTACCGCGCGCTGGCCGCCGACGTGGAGACGTCCGTGGTGTACACGTACCCGCGCCTGCTGCCGCTGCACCGCCTGGCCGACCAGCCCGCGCACACGCTGCAGCCGCTGCGGGCCTCCGTCGACAAGATGAACGAGCAGGGCGTCTACTTACTAGGTGAGTAAGACTTAGCTTTACCGACGTGGAGACGTCCGTGGTGTACACGTACCCGCGCCTGCTGCCGCTGCACCGCCTGGCCGACCAGCCCGCGCACACGCTGCAGCCGCTGCGGGCCTCCGTCGACAAGATGAACGAGCAGGGCGTCTACTTACTAGGTGAGTAAGACTTAGCTTTACCGACGTGGAGACGTCCGTGGTGTACACGTACCCGCGCCTGCTGCCGCTGCACCGCCTGGCCGACCAGCCCGCGCACACGCTGCAGCCGCTGCGGGCCTCCGTCGACAAGATGAACGAGCAGGGCGTCTACTTACTAGGTGAGTAAGACTTAGCTTTACCGACGTGGAGACGTCCGTGGTGTACACGTACCCGCGCCTGCTGCCGCTGCACCGCCTGGCCGACCAGCCCGCGCACACGCTGCAGCCGCTGCGGGCCTCCGTCGACAAGATGAACGAGCAGGGCGTCTACTTACTAGGTGAGTAAGACTTAGCTTTACCGACGTGGAGACGTCCGTGGTGTACACGTACCCGCGCCTGCTGCCGCTGCACCGCCTGGCCGACCAGCCCGCGCACACGCTGCAGCCGCTGCGGGCCTCCGTCGACAAGATGAACGAGCAGGGCGTCTACTTACTAGGTGAGTAAGACTTAGCTTTACCGACGTGGAGACGTCCGTGGTGTACACGTACCCGCGCCTGCTGCCGCTGCACCGCCTGGCCGACCAGCCCGCGCACACGCTGCAGCCGCTGCGGGCCTCCGTCGACAAGATGAACGAGCAGGGCGTCTACTTACTAGGTGAGTAAGACTTAGCTTTACCGACGTGGAGACGTCCGTGGTGTACACGTACCCGCGCCTGCTGCCGCTGCACCGCCTGGCCGACCAGCCCGCGCACACGCTGCAGCCGCTGCGGGCCTCCGTCGACAAGATGAACGAGCAGGGCGTCTACTTACTAGGTGAGTAAGACTTAGCTTTACCGACGTGGAGACGTCCGTGGTGTACACGTACCCGCGCCTGCTGCCGCTGCACCGCCTGGCCGACCAGCCCGCGCACACGCTGCAGCCGCTGCGGGCCTCCGTCGACAAGATGAACGAGCAGGGCGTCTACTTACTAGGTGAGTAAGACTTAGCTTTACCGACGTGGAGACGTCCGTGGTGTACACGTACCCGCGCCTGCTGCCGCTGCACCGCCTGGCCGACCAGCCCGCGCACACGCTGCAGCCGCTGCGGGCCTCCGTCGACAAGATGAACGAGCAGGGCGTCTACTTACTAGGTGAGTAAGACTTAGCTTTACCGACGTGGAGACGTCCGTGGTGTACACGTACCCGCGCCTGCTGCCGCTGCACCGCCTGGCCGACCAGCCCGCGCACACGCTGCAGCCGCTGCGGGCCTCCGTCGACAAGATGAACGAGCAGGGCGTCTACTTACTAGGTGAGTAAGACTTAGCTTTACCGACGTGGAGACGTCCGTGGTGTACACGTACCCGCGCCTGCTGCCGCTGCACCGCCTGGCCGACCAGCCCGCGCACACGCTGCAGCCGCTGCGGGCCTCCGTCGACAAGATGAACGAGCAGGGCGTCTACTTACTAGGTGAGTAAGACTTAGCTTTACCGACGTGGAGACGTCCGTGGTGTACACGTACCCGCGCCTGCTGCCGCTGCACCGCCTGGCCGACCAGCCCGCGCACACGCTGCAGCCGCTGCGGGCCTCCGTCGACAAGATGAACGAGCAGGGCGTCTACTTACTAGGTGAGTAAGACTTAGCTTTACCGACGTGGAGACGTCCGTGGTGTACACGTACCCGCGCCTGCTGCCGCTGCACCGCCTGGCCGACCAGCCCGCGCACACGCTGCAGCCGCTGCGGGCCTCCGTCGACAAGATGAACGAGCAGGGCGTCTACTTACTAGGTGAGTAAGACTTAGCTTTACCGACGTGGAGACGTCCGTGGTGTACACGTACCCGCGCCTGCTGCCGCTGCACCGCCTGGCCGACCAGCCCGCGCACACGCTGCAGCCGCTGCGGGCCTCCGTCGACAAGATGAACGAGCAGGGCGTCTACTTACTAGGTGAGTAAGACTTAGCTTTACCGACGTGGAGACGTCCGTGGTGTACACGTACCCGCGCCTGCTGCCGCTGCACCGCCTGGCCGACCAGCCCGCGCACACGCTGCAGCCGCTGCGGGCCTCCGTCGACAAGATGAACGAGCAGGGCGTCTACTTACTAGGTGAGTAAGACTTAGCTTTACCGACGTGGAGACGTCCGTGGTGTACACGTACCCGCGCCTGCTGCCGCTGCACCGCCTGGCCGACCAGCCCGCGCACACGCTGCAGCCGCTGCGGGCCTCCGTCGACAAGATGAACGAGCAGGGCGTCTACTTACTAGGTGAGTAAGACTTAGCTTTACCGACGTGGAGACGTCCGTGGTGTACACGTACCCGCGCCTGCTGCCGCTGCACCGCCTGGCCGACCAGCCCGCGCACACGCTGCAGCCGCTGCGGGCCTCCGTCGACAAGATGAACGAGCAGGGCGTCTACTTACTAGGTGAGTAAGACTTAGCTTTACCGACGTGGAGACGTCCGTGGTGTACACGTACCCGCGCCTGCTGCCGCTGCACCGCCTGGCCGACCAGCCCGCGCACACGCTGCAGCCGCTGCGGGCCTCCGTCGACAAGATGAACGAGCAGGGCGTCTACTTACTAGGTGAGTAAGACTTAGCTTTACCGACGTGGAGACGTCCGTGGTGTACACGTACCCGCGCCTGCTGCCGCTGCACCGCCTGGCCGACCAGCCCGCGCACACGCTGCAGCCGCTGCGGGCCTCCGTCGACAAGATGAACGAGCAGGGCGTCTACTTACTAGGTGAGTAAGACTTAGCTTTACCGACGTGGAGACGTCCGTGGTGTACACGTACCCGCGCCTGCTGCCGCTGCACCGCCTGGCCGACCAGCCCGCGCACACGCTGCAGCCGCTGCGGGCCTCCGTCGACAAGATGAACGAGCAGGGCGTCTACTTACTAGGTGAGTAAGACTTAGCTTTACCGACGTGGAGACGTCCGTGGTGTACACGTACCCGCGCCTGCTGCCGCTGCACCGCCTGGCCGACCAGCCCGCGCACACGCTGCAGCCGCTGCGGGCCTCCGTCGACAAGATGAACGAGCAGGGCGTCTACTTACTAGGTGAGTAAGACTTAGCTTTACCGACGTGGAGACGTCCGTGGTGTACACGTACCCGCGCCTGCTGCCGCTGCACCGCCTGGCCGACCAGCCCGCGCACACGCTGCAGCCGCTGCGGGCCTCCGTCGACAAGATGAACGAGCAGGGCGTCTACTTACTAGGTGAGTAAGACTTAGCTTTACCGACGTGGAGACGTCCGTGGTGTACACGTACCCGCGCCTGCTGCCGCTGCACCGCCTGGCCGACCAGCCCGCGCACACGCTGCAGCCGCTGCGGGCCTCCGTCGACAAGATGAACGAGCAGGGCGTCTACTTACTAGGTGAGTAAGACTTAGCTTTACCGACGTGGAGACGTCCGTGGTGTACACGTACCCGCGCCTGCTGCCGCTGCACCGCCTGGCCGACCAGCCCGCGCACACGCTGCAGCCGCTGCGGGCCTCCGTCGACAAGATGAACGAGCAGGGCGTCTACTTACTAGGTGAGTAAGACTTAGCTTTACCGACGTGGAGACGTCCGTGGTGTACACGTACCCGCGCCTGCTGCCGCTGCACCGCCTGGCCGACCAGCCCGCGCACACGCTGCAGCCGCTGCGGGCCTCCGTCGACAAGATGAACGAGCAGGGCGTCTACTTACTAGGTGAGTAAGACTTAGCTTTACCGACGTGGAGACGTCCGTGGTGTACACGTACCCGCGCCTGCTGCCGCTGCACCGCCTGGCCGACCAGCCCGCGCACACGCTGCAGCCGCTGCGGGCCTCCGTCGACAAGATGAACGAGCAGGGCGTCTACTTACTAGGTGAGTAAGACTTAGCTTTACCGACGTGGAGACGTCCGTGGTGTACACGTACCCGCGCCTGCTGCCGCTGCACCGCCTGGCCGACCAGCCCGCGCACACGCTGCAGCCGCTGCGGGCCTCCGTCGACAAGATGAACGAGCAGGGCGTCTACTTACTAGGTGAGTAAGACTTAGCTTTACCGACGTGGAGACGTCCGTGGTGTACACGTACCCGCGCCTGCTGCCGCTGCACCGCCTGGCCGACCAGCCCGCGCACACGCTGCAGCCGCTGCGGGCCTCCGTCGACAAGATGAACGAGCAGGGCGTCTACTTACTAGGTGAGTAAGACTTAGCTTTACCGACGTGGAGACGTCCGTGGTGTACACGTACCCGCGCCTGCTGCCGCTGCACCGCCTGGCCGACCAGCCCGCGCACACGCTGCAGCCGCTGCGGGCCTCCGTCGACAAGATGAACGAGCAGGGCGTCTACTTACTAGGTGAGTAAGACTTAGCTTTACCGACGTGGAGACGTCCGTGGTGTACACGTACCCGCGCCTGCTGCCGCTGCACCGCCTGGCCGACCAGCCCGCGCACACGCTGCAGCCGCTGCGGGCCTCCGTCGACAAGATGAACGAGCAGGGCGTCTACTTACTAGGTGAGTAAGACTTAGCTTTACCGACGTGGAGACGTCCGTGGTGTACACGTACCCGCGCCTGCTGCCGCTGCACCGCCTGGCCGACCAGCCCGCGCACACGCTGCAGCCGCTGCGGGCCTCCGTCGACAAGATGAACGAGCAGGGCGTCTACTTACTAGGTGAGTAAGACTTAGCTTTACCGACGTGGAGACGTCCGTGGTGTACACGTACCCGCGCCTGCTGCCGCTGCACCGCCTGGCCGACCAGCCCGCGCACACGCTGCAGCCGCTGCGGGCCTCCGTCGACAAGATGAACGAGCAGGGCGTCTACTTACTAGGTGAGTAAGACTTAGCTTTACCGACGTGGAGACGTCCGTGGTGTACACGTACCCGCGCCTGCTGCCGCTGCACCGCCTGGCCGACCAGCCCGCGCACACGCTGCAGCCGCTGCGGGCCTCCGTCGACAAGATGAACGAGCAGGGCGTCTACTTACTAGGTGAGTAAGACTTAGCTTTACCGACGTGGAGACGTCCGTGGTGTACACGTACCCGCGCCTGCTGCCGCTGCACCGCCTGGCCGACCAGCCCGCGCACACGCTGCAGCCGCTGCGGGCCTCCGTCGACAAGATGAACGAGCAGGGCGTCTACTTACTAGGTGAGTAAGACTTAGCTTTACCGACGTGGAGACGTCCGTGGTGTACACGTACCCGCGCCTGCTGCCGCTGCACCGCCTGGCCGACCAGCCCGCGCACACGCTGCAGCCGCTGCGGGCCTCCGTCGACAAGATGAACGAGCAGGGCGTCTACTTACTAGGTGAGTAAGACTTAGCTTTACCGACGTGGAGACGTCCGTGGTGTACACGTACCCGCGCCTGCTGCCGCTGCACCGCCTGGCCGACCAGCCCGCGCACACGCTGCAGCCGCTGCGGGCCTCCGTCGACAAGATGAACGAGCAGGGCGTCTACTTACTAGGTGAGTAAGACTTAGCTTTACCGACGTGGAGACGTCCGTGGTGTACACGTACCCGCGCCTGCTGCCGCTGCACCGCCTGGCCGACCAGCCCGCGCACACGCTGCAGCCGCTGCGGGCCTCCGTCGACAAGATGAACGAGCAGGGCGTCTACTTACTAGGTGAGTAAGACTTAGCTTTACCGACGTGGAGACGTCCGTGGTGTACACGTACCCGCGCCTGCTGCCGCTGCACCGCCTGGCCGACCAGCCCGCGCACACGCTGCAGCCGCTGCGGGCCTCCGTCGACAAGATGAACGAGCAGGGCGTCTACTTACTAGGTGAGTAAGACTTAGCTTTACCGACGTGGAGACGTCCGTGGTGTACACGTACCCGCGCCTGCTGCCGCTGCACCGCCTGGCCGACCAGCCCGCGCACACGCTGCAGCCGCTGCGGGCCTCCGTCGACAAGATGAACGAGCAGGGCGTCTACTTACTAGGTGAGTAAGACTTAGCTTTACCGACGTGGAGACGTCCGTGGTGTACACGTACCCGCGCCTGCTGCCGCTGCACCGCCTGGCCGACCAGCCCGCGCACACGCTGCAGCCGCTGCGGGCCTCCGTCGACAAGATGAACGAGCAGGGCGTCTACTTACTAGGTGAGTAAGACTTAGCTTTACCGACGTGGAGACGTCCGTGGTGTACACGTACCCGCGCCTGCTGCCGCTGCACCGCCTGGCCGACCAGCCCGCGCACACGCTGCAGCCGCTGCGGGCCTCCGTCGACAAGATGAACGAGCAGGGCGTCTACTTACTAGGTGAGTAAGACTTAGCTTTACCGACGTGGAGACGTCCGTGGTGTACACGTACCCGCGCCTGCTGCCGCTGCACCGCCTGGCCGACCAGCCCGCGCACACGCTGCAGCCGCTGCGGGCCTCCGTCGACAAGATGAACGAGCAGGGCGTCTACTTACTAGGTGAGTAAGACTTAGCTTTACCGACGTGGAGACGTCCGTGGTGTACACGTACCCGCGCCTGCTGCCGCTGCACCGCCTGGCCGACCAGCCCGCGCACACGCTGCAGCCGCTGCGGGCCTCCGTCGACAAGATGAACGAGCAGGGCGTCTACTTACTAGGTGAGTAAGACTTAGCTTTACCGACGTGGAGACGTCCGTGGTGTACACGTACCCGCGCCTGCTGCCGCTGCACCGCCTGGCCGACCAGCCCGCGCACACGCTGCAGCCGCTGCGGGCCTCCGTCGACAAGATGAACGAGCAGGGCGTCTACTTACTAGGTGAGTAAGACTTAGCTTTACCGACGTGGAGACGTCCGTGGTGTACACGTACCCGCGCCTGCTGCCGCTGCACCGCCTGGCCGACCAGCCCGCGCACACGCTGCAGCCGCTGCGGGCCTCCGTCGACAAGATGAACGAGCAGGGCGTCTACTTACTAGGTGAGTAAGACTTAGCTTTACCGACGTGGAGACGTCCGTGGTGTACACGTACCCGCGCCTGCTGCCGCTGCACCGCCTGGCCGACCAGCCCGCGCACACGCTGCAGCCGCTGCGGGCCTCCGTCGACAAGATGAACGAGCAGGGCGTCTACTTACTAGGTGAGTAAGACTTAGCTTTACCGACGTGGAGACGTCCGTGGTGTACACGTACCCGCGCCTGCTGCCGCTGCACCGCCTGGCCGACCAGCCCGCGCACACGCTGCAGCCGCTGCGGGCCTCCGTCGACAAGATGAACGAGCAGGGCGTCTACTTACTAGGTGAGTAAGACTTAGCTTTACCGACGTGGAGACGTCCGTGGTGTACACGTACCCGCGCCTGCTGCCGCTGCACCGCCTGGCCGACCAGCCCGCGCACACGCTGCAGCCGCTGCGGGCCTCCGTCGACAAGATGAACGAGCAGGGCGTCTACTTACTAGGTGAGTAAGACTTAGCTTTACCGACGTGGAGACGTCCGTGGTGTACACGTACCCGCGCCTGCTGCCGCTGCACCGCCTGGCCGACCAGCCCGCGCACACGCTGCAGCCGCTGCGGGCCTCCGTCGACAAGATGAACGAGCAGGGCGTCTACTTACTAGGTGAGTAAGACTTAGCTTTACCGACGTGGAGACGTCCGTGGTGTACACGTACCCGCGCCTGCTGCCGCTGCACCGCCTGGCCGACCAGCCCGCGCACACGCTGCAGCCGCTGCGGGCCTCCGTCGACAAGATGAACGAGCAGGGCGTCTACTTACTAGGTGAGTAAGACTTAGCTTTACCGACGTGGAGACGTCCGTGGTGTACACGTACCCGCGCCTGCTGCCGCTGCACCGCCTGGCCGACCAGCCCGCGCACACGCTGCAGCCGCTGCGGGCCTCCGTCGACAAGATGAACGAGCAGGGCGTCTACTTACTAGGTGAGTAAGACTTAGCTTTACCGACGTGGAGACGTCCGTGGTGTACACGTACCCGCGCCTGCTGCCGCTGCACCGCCTGGCCGACCAGCCCGCGCACACGCTGCAGCCGCTGCGGGCCTCCGTCGACAAGATGAACGAGCAGGGCGTCTACTTACTAGGTGAGTAAGACTTAGCTTTACCGACGTGGAGACGTCCGTGGTGTACACGTACCCGCGCCTGCTGCCGCTGCACCGCCTGGCCGACCAGCCCGCGCACACGCTGCAGCCGCTGCGGGCCTCCGTCGACAAGATGAACGAGCAGGGCGTCTACTTACTAGGTGAGTAAGACTTAGCTTTACCGACGTGGAGACGTCCGTGGTGTACACGTACCCGCGCCTGCTGCCGCTGCACCGCCTGGCCGACCAGCCCGCGCACACGCTGCAGCCGCTGCGGGCCTCCGTCGACAAGATGAACGAGCAGGGCGTCTACTTACTAGGTGAGTAAGACTTAGCTTTACCGACGTGGAGACGTCCGTGGTGTACACGTACCCGCGCCTGCTGCCGCTGCACCGCCTGGCCGACCAGCCCGCGCACACGCTGCAGCCGCTGCGGGCCTCCGTCGACAAGATGAACGAGCAGGGCGTCTACTTACTAGGTGAGTAAGACTTAGCTTTACCGACGTGGAGACGTCCGTGGTGTACACGTACCCGCGCCTGCTGCCGCTGCACCGCCTGGCCGACCAGCCCGCGCACACGCTGCAGCCGCTGCGGGCCTCCGTCGACAAGATGAACGAGCAGGGCGTCTACTTACTAGGTGAGTAAGACTTAGCTTTACCGACGTGGAGACGTCCGTGGTGTACACGTACCCGCGCCTGCTGCCGCTGCACCGCCTGGCCGACCAGCCCGCGCACACGCTGCAGCCGCTGCGGGCCTCCGTCGACAAGATGAACGAGCAGGGCGTCTACTTACTAGGTGAGTAAGACTTAGCTTTACCGACGTGGAGACGTCCGTGGTGTACACGTACCCGCGCCTGCTGCCGCTGCACCGCCTGGCCGACCAGCCCGCGCACACGCTGCAGCCGCTGCGGGCCTCCGTCGACAAGATGAACGAGCAGGGCGTCTACTTACTAGGTGAGTAAGACTTAGCTTTACCGACGTGGAGACGTCCGTGGTGTACACGTACCCGCGCCTGCTGCCGCTGCACCGCCTGGCCGACCAGCCCGCGCACACGCTGCAGCCGCTGCGGGCCTCCGTCGACAAGATGAACGAGCAGGGCGTCTACTTACTAGGTGAGTAAGACTTAGCTTTACCGACGTGGAGACGTCCGTGGTGTACACGTACCCGCGCCTGCTGCCGCTGCACCGCCTGGCCGACCAGCCCGCGCACACGCTGCAGCCGCTGCGGGCCTCCGTCGACAAGATGAACGAGCAGGGCGTCTACTTACTAGGTGAGTAAGACTTAGCTTTACCGACGTGGAGACGTCCGTGGTGTACACGTACCCGCGCCTGCTGCCGCTGCACCGCCTGGCCGACCAGCCCGCGCACACGCTGCAGCCGCTGCGGGCCTCCGTCGACAAGATGAACGAGCAGGGCGTCTACTTACTAGGTGAGTAAGACTTAGCTTTACCGACGTGGAGACGTCCGTGGTGTACACGTACCCGCGCCTGCTGCCGCTGCACCGCCTGGCCGACCAGCCCGCGCACACGCTGCAGCCGCTGCGGGCCTCCGTCGACAAGATGAACGAGCAGGGCGTCTACTTACTAGGTGAGTAAGACTTAGCTTTACCGACGTGGAGACGTCCGTGGTGTACACGTACCCGCGCCTGCTGCCGCTGCACCGCCTGGCCGACCAGCCCGCGCACACGCTGCAGCCGCTGCGGGCCTCCGTCGACAAGATGAACGAGCAGGGCGTCTACTTACTAGGTGAGTAAGACTTAGCTTTACCGACGTGGAGACGTCCGTGGTGTACACGTACCCGCGCCTGCTGCCGCTGCACCGCCTGGCCGACCAGCCCGCGCACACGCTGCAGCCGCTGCGGGCCTCCGTCGACAAGATGAACGAGCAGGGCGTCTACTTACTAGGTGAGTAAGACTTAGCTTTACCGACGTGGAGACGTCCGTGGTGTACACGTACCCGCGCCTGCTGCCGCTGCACCGCCTGGCCGACCAGCCCGCGCACACGCTGCAGCCGCTGCGGGCCTCCGTCGACAAGATGAACGAGCAGGGCGTCTACTTACTAGGTGAGTAAGACTTAGCTTTACCGACGTGGAGACGTCCGTGGTGTACACGTACCCGCGCCTGCTGCCGCTGCACCGCCTGGCCGACCAGCCCGCGCACACGCTGCAGCCGCTGCGGGCCTCCGTCGACAAGATGAACGAGCAGGGCGTCTACTTACTAGGTGAGTAAGACTTAGCTTTACCGACGTGGAGACGTCCGTGGTGTACACGTACCCGCGCCTGCTGCCGCTGCACCGCCTGGCCGACCAGCCCGCGCACACGCTGCAGCCGCTGCGGGCCTCCGTCGACAAGATGAACGAGCAGGGCGTCTACTTACTAGGTGAGTAAGACTTAGCTTTACCGACGTGGAGACGTCCGTGGTGTACACGTACCCGCGCCTGCTGCCGCTGCACCGCCTGGCCGACCAGCCCGCGCACACGCTGCAGCCGCTGCGGGCCTCCGTCGACAAGATGAACGAGCAGGGCGTCTACTTACTAGGTGAGTAAGACTTAGCTTTACCGACGTGGAGACGTCCGTGGTGTACACGTACCCGCGCCTGCTGCCGCTGCACCGCCTGGCCGACCAGCCCGCGCACACGCTGCAGCCGCTGCGGGCCTCCGTCGACAAGATGAACGAGCAGGGCGTCTACTTACTAGGTGAGTAAGACTTAGCTTTACCGACGTGGAGACGTCCGTGGTGTACACGTACCCGCGCCTGCTGCCGCTGCACCGCCTGGCCGACCAGCCCGCGCACACGCTGCAGCCGCTGCGGGCCTCCGTCGACAAGATGAACGAGCAGGGCGTCTACTTACTAGGTGAGTAAGACTTAGCTTTACCGACGTGGAGACGTCCGTGGTGTACACGTACCCGCGCCTGCTGCCGCTGCACCGCCTGGCCGACCAGCCCGCGCACACGCTGCAGCCGCTGCGGGCCTCCGTCGACAAGATGAACGAGCAGGGCGTCTACTTACTAGGTGAGTAAGACTTAGCTTTACCGACGTGGAGACGTCCGTGGTGTACACGTACCCGCGCCTGCTGCCGCTGCACCGCCTGGCCGACCAGCCCGCGCACACGCTGCAGCCGCTGCGGGCCTCCGTCGACAAGATGAACGAGCAGGGCGTCTACTTACTAGGTGAGTAAGACTTAGCTTTACCGACGTGGAGACGTCCGTGGTGTACACGTACCCGCGCCTGCTGCCGCTGCACCGCCTGGCCGACCAGCCCGCGCACACGCTGAAGCCGCTGCGGGCCTCCGTCGACAAGATGAACGAGCAGGGCGTCTACTTACTAGGTGAGTAAGACTTAGCTTTACCGACGTGGAGACGTCCGTGGTGTACACGTACCCGCGCCTGCTGCCGCTGCACCGCCTGGCCGACCAGCCCGCGCACACGCTGCAGCCGCTGCGGGCCTCCGTCGACAAGATGAACGAGCAGGGCGTCTACTTACTAGGTGAGTAAGACTTAGCTTTACCGACGTGGAGACGTCCGTGGTGTACACGTACCCGCGCCTGCTGCCGCTGCACCGCCTGGCCGACCAGCCCGCGCACACGCTGCAGCCGCTGCGGGCCTCCGTCGACAAGATGAACGAGCAGGGCGTCTACTTACTAGGTGAGTAAGACTTAGCTTTACCGACGTGGAGACGTCCGTGGTGTACACGTACCCGCGCCTGCTGCCGCTGCACCGCCTGGCCGACCAGCCCGCGCACACGCTGCAGCCGCTGCGGGCCTCCGTCGACAAGATGAACGAGCAGGGCGTCTACTTACTAGGTGAGTAAGACTTAGCTTTACCGACGTGGAGACGTCCGTGGTGTACACGTACCCGCGCCTGCTGCCGCTGCACCGCCTGGCCGACCAGCCCGCGCACACGCTGCAGCCGCTGCGGGCCTCCGTCGACAAGATGAACGAGCAGGGCGTCTACTTACTAGGTGAGTAAGACTTAGCTTTACCGACGTGGAGACGTCCGTGGTGTACACGTACCCGCGCCTGCTGCCGCTGCACCGCCTGGCCGACCAGCCCGCGCACACGCTGCAGCCGCTGCGGGCCTCCGTCGACAAGATGAACGAGCAGGGCGTCTACTTACTAGGTGAGTAAGACTTAGCTTTACCGACGTGGAGACGTCCGTGGTGTACACGTACCCGCGCCTGCTGCCGCTGCACCGCCTGGCCGACCAGCCCGCGCACACGCTGCAGCCGCTGCGGGCCTCCGTCGACAAGATGAACGAGCAGGGCGTCTACTTACTAGGTGAGTAAGACTTAGCTTTACCGACGTGGAGACGTCCGTGGTGTACACGTACCCGCGCCTGCTGCCGCTGCACCGCCTGGCCGACCAGCCCGCGCACACGCTGCAGCCGCTGCGGGCCTCCGTCGACAAGATGAACGAGCAGGGCGTCTACTTACTAGGTGAGTAAGACTTAGCTTTACCGACGTGGAGACGTCCGTGGTGTACACGTACCCGCGCCTGCTGCCGCTGCACCGCCTGGCCGACCAGCCCGCGCACACGCTGCAGCCGCTGCGGGCCTCCGTCGACAAGATGAACGAGCAGGGCGTCTACTTACTAGGTGAGTAAGACTTAGCTATACCAGCCTACCAGAATGTTCACTGCTGGATAAACGCCACTGCCAAAAAGGTCAGTCATAGTGCTCTCACAGCGGTCCAGTTGTTCTGGAGGGAGTGACATTTACGCAAATAACTGAAGTTTAGACATACTAAATACCTACCACTTTAGAGGTATGAGGAACAGGGTCTAAAGTTCACTCATCCTCCATACAAACGGGAAGATCCTCCCACCAGGCAGGTGTCGTGTCTGGTGGACAACTGCCCGACTGATATCGGGCGTTGTATATAATTATGCTAGTTGCGCTGTAAATTCCGCTTGCGCGATGCAGGATTTTGCGTGACGTCAGTATGACGCGTAGTTCGCATGTGGCGTTGTAGATAGCGCCACAACACCATAAATAAATTAACTAATTAACGTTTTTTAACACAACTAAACTCTCGATTGTATTTTTTATGAATCGTTGATAAAATCTTCCATCAATCAGACATTATATGATGCCAAATTCTGTTATGGTCTGAGTGAGGGTAAAAATAAAAACTCCCATTTTCAAGCACATTTTATCACCATCCCCCTTCCAACAGAAAACGGCGTGCACATGCTCCTGTGGGTGGGCTCGCAAGCGAACCCGGAGTTCGTGCAGGACGTGTTCGGCGTGCCGGCCGCCACGCAGGTGGACACGCAGGTGTGCGAGCTGCCGCAGCTGGACACGCCGGCCAACGCGGCCGTGCGAGCGCTCATCGACGACGCCAGGGGCAGGAGGAGGACTGCCATGAGGGTGAGTAGAGATCGCGGCTGAACAGATTAAGTTGGGTAGTCTATTGAATTCTTATGTATAGAATAGATTAAGGGTACAGTCACCATAAGAGATAAGTAGCCAGGGTCGTCGGATATAGTTGAAGTTTAGTAAGAAACCGATGGAGGTTTACAAATAAAAAAACTGTAATTCTGTTCCGTTTCTCTTTTTTTTCTGTAATTATGTTTGTTTGCGTTTTGTTTTCTGTTCTTGTGTTTTTTTGTTATTTTCTGTATTCTGTTTTGTGTCTGTAATTTGGTAAAAGAACTGTATGTTTTGTATTAATTAAATTAAATTTTATTCGAAAACATCCATCGGTTTCTTACTAAACTTCAACTATATCCTACAGCCCTGCAGTGCGATTCTGTAACCATCTCACCGTGAAAACTTAGGTGAAGTGAGCGTGGAGTGGCCTGTCATTCCAACTAATGCTAGGGATTGACACTATTGATAGCTCACTCTAAGCTCACTTCACCTAACTTTTCACGGTGAGATTTTTACAGAATCGTTTGGCTGGTTACTTATCTCATTTGGTGACTGTACATTAAGATGTACAGAAGTGTTTTAAATATTCTGAATGGGTCCAGGAGCTGTATCATAAAATAATAATACCATCATTATTCCATTGCGAAAAAGGGATAGTGCTAGTCATGCATAGCTCTGTCTCTTTCGCGCATTGGAAAAATTATGTCATTATTACGGCCCCAGCTCGCTAAATCGACGCTCTATGGTTCGATCTCACGAGATTTGACGTGGTAGCATTCGATGAAGCGAATCTGTGTGAAATGGGTCTTGTGGCCCTCTTCCCAAGTATTAACTCCAGGATAGTCTTATTCTTAGCTATATAGAACACAAATTTGAGACACACAAGCACATTTTCTACCTACACATAGATATCTTATTAGACTTTAAAATGGTAGTTTTTATTTGTGTGATGCAAACATGCATTTTAGAACTTTTTACACTGCCAAATGCTTACTGAACAACTTTAATTTTTTTATGAATATTAAGCCTATTTTTTTATTACTGCCTACTCTGCATGTCTTGTACACACTGAAGATATTTTATGGTTTCTTGAACAGAAGGCCAATTGTCGTAATTTAAAACGTTCAAAATCTAGTCGCAGTCTCATCTCGGCGACAAACAATTAATGTCAAAAACTTGTCAAAATGTAGGGAAATTAGAGGTATTTTTGACAGATTGAGAATGAGATCAGTCTGTGAACGTTCTTAAAATTACGAGAATTGCCCCTCAGGTGATGCATGCTACGAATTGATAGTCTTTTTGTTTCTTTTTACTATTTTCTTAATGATTTTTGGCCTATCGCGTGTACATGTAGACCACTGGCCTTCGCTAAACGTTGCGTTGTTCGATACAAGATGATTGATGCCAGCATATGATCTATATATGTGTGGAACTGTACCCTTTTTACCGTCACACGATAAATTATCTTTTTTCACATTAAGTTTATTTTGTTTTGCAAAAATATGTTCTACTTTGATTGCCTCTAATTAAATTGCTCTGTAAATAAGTTAAAAATTTAAATGAACGTGAGACTTAGCGCCAAAATTGCAACAGACGGAAATCGAACACGCGACCCTACGATAACCGATAGGCTATCACCAATTACTTTGTTCCTGCTGTCGACTTCGACCTCGCCTGATCGAAAGCGATTGAATTAACTCTAAGATAAATAAGTTTCCTCGGAAGACACCCAGCCTTATTTTGAAGATTGACAGGTTATAAGCAGTAGGGAACAAGTAAAAGACTACCGATAGGCCCGAAAATCCTTCCCAAAAAGCATGGTACACGCATGGCCTACCGCCCTGACCCCTGTTCCTCTCAGCTGACAGTAGCGCACCAGCTGTCGGCCACCGCCCCGCAGTTCCGCCGCCTCATGCTCGAGGACCGCGGCCTGGACGGAGCCGACGCCTACATGGACTTCCTCATGTCTGTGCACAAGGCTGTGCAGAAGATGCTGTATGTTTGATGGGTTTCTTGAGGGTTTTTGGGGGATGTGGGCTGTGGTGGGGCGTGGAATTGAAAGAGTTATTTATTTATCTATCTAAACTATATTATTATACAACGGCAAAATTGTTTGTTTGTTTGTGAGATGTAATCTCTCGAAGAACCCAATGACAAATATTTTCCCACTGATAGAAACCTACACTATTGCCAAGTGCCACAGGATAGGGTTTATAGTTACGAATTCCACGTGGACAAAGTCGTGGGCAGAAGCTAGTACATTATTATAAATGAAAGTCACCTTTCGTGTCGGTCTGTGTGACCGCGTTGTTCCTCTAAAGGAACGAATTTTGATGCGGTTTTACCACCATATATTATAGTGAATTTTCTTTCAATTCCACTGCCTGTTCTTACAAAGGATGGTGCGCTTTAGAACGCATGTTTCGAAGATTTTCTGGTTATGTATCCTGCGATCAGAAAAAGGGGTGATTTTGATGATTCTGGGTGATTTGGGCGGTTTTATCTTTGGGTATTGTGTGACGCTTTTTCATTTTGCCAGAATGATCCTTGCATCTTTTATATTTATGGTTTTATATTTTGATATATTATTCCATGTTGAAAGTCTGTAACAATTCGTTTCATTTTAGGGTGCACACACAACTATTAAATACATATTTTTGTGAACATAACATATTATTTTATATTTCTATATTATACATACAACATCACATCATTACTATTTACTCTTATCATAGTATTTATGTTATATATGTCATTCACATTGCAGGTTCAATCCCACATTACTCTCACAATACATTTACGTCACCAATTTAAAAATCATATAATAAACACCCCCCCCCCCTCGCCCTAATAAACAAACTAGATTAAAAGTGCATTTCTTATGTTTTTATTATTAATAAAGGCGTTGCCCCCAGTTTCTCTGATTTATTTGAGTAAGTGTTTCTATCTCATGTCTTCTATACAGGGTGGCAGAGACATCGACGCGCACACTGTAACCATGAGTCCAGCACATGATTCTCGACTCCCTAGCATAGACATTTTTCGGCGGTTATTAAAAAAAGAGTGCTCATTGAAAAGTGCGCCTGCACCAAAGAAAAATGTACCTACGCGGTCAAAATGTATGAAATAGCTAATTTAATAACCGACGAAAAGTTTCACCGCAACAGGTTGCGCATCGATGTCCCTGCCACCCGGTATGATTGGTGACCGTTCAGACAATCCAACACCCGGTTTCTGCATTGAGAATTTGTCAAACTCTACTTTGGCATAACTTAAGGCATTGCTTTCAATGTAGCCCGAGAAATTCAAAATTTCTGACGTTTTTGCAAAGATATTTTTTTCGTGGGATGCATTAAGAAGTTACCTAAAGCAAGAGTTTGACAAGTTCTCAACTCAGAAACCGGTTGTGACATTACTTTTACTGATCAGAGACTTGATCATTCATCCA
The DNA here is from genome assembly GCA_949629185.1 of Apamea crenata. Lineage (NCBI taxonomy): Eukaryota > Metazoa > Arthropoda > Insecta > Lepidoptera > Noctuidae > Apamea > Apamea crenata. The sequence goes on from OX451377.1 coordinate 1,338,769, forward strand.
AAAATTCACAACATACTCAAAAATCCCTTAAATCCCCCTCATTGTTTCAGCTAACAACAATGCGCCAACATGACAAACTGGAAGCAGTGTTACGTCACTTCCTGGTTGAAGACCGCGGGGTGGACGGCAGCTCTTCCTACGTCGACTATCTGTGCCACATCCACAAGGAGATCCGGGCGCTGCTATAGCAGATGTACGGCTACTATTAAGCGTAGCCTAACACCGGACGAAATTACGTGGCGAAAGTTCGGCGCGACGTAATATTATGTCGTATACTTGAACACCTAATCTCAGATAATTGTTCATGCATTGTCATTCACTCAATTATCAACTCTATCTTTATGTACTTAAAGTTGTCTTTATGTAATTTTTGTGTGACAATTAGGTAGTAATGGAAAGGTAAAATAAATTCTGGCTGCAATGGAATTTAATCTTGATAAAGTATGTATGACATTAAGTTTGTTGTTAATTATCTGAGATTCTGAATTAAAGTTTAGGTAATTTAGAAAGAATTGCAGGCGAACTTTCCGTCGCGTATTTTCGGTCGGTAAGCCTACGTTGTGGTATCGCCGCCCGGTGAATACAATGTGGGACACTTTTACATGGAGTGTCTGCTTTTTAACTGGTTATAAACAGAAAGATACTCGCTTTATTGGTACTTAGAGGCGTTTGAGAATGTTGCCAGGTAAATATTTTTTTAAAGGAGAATTTCGAATTTTTTGATAATGATTCGTGCTTGAAAAAAGTGTTACCTGGAGGTTTATTAAAAAAGTGTATTATAGATATATAGCATTCAGGAAAGAGAGCGTTTTGTTAAATGTACGGTCATTCAGTACGGCGTTTAGTTTTTGTTTTTTGCCTTGTGTAGTGTACATGAATAGATTTGTCTCCACTAAAATCGTTTTCTACATGTAACTGGAAAAACTTATTTAAATGTGCGAGCTAGTATATTTCTAAATATTATAATTTGATATTGATGACGTGTCAAAAGGATTCAGACGCAATAATATGTAAATAAATTACCGTAGGTATGTTATTTGTAAGTGTGATAGCACATCCTTATAAAATATGAGTTTGTAAAAAAATACTACTAAATGTAAAAGTTTTCCACATTCCTAATTGTATAGTTGTGAAATAAATGATTTTGTTTTGGACTAATTAGTATCAATGCTATTTTTAAAGCACTATTTGAGATTTCTACCAAAAACTACCAAGCAGGGTTGCTAGTAGTAAAAATTTTTTAGTACTAATATCTTAATTAAAATATGCGTTTTGGTGATGGTTCAAAATGTAGGCTTCCAGAGTATACAAACAACGGACTTATCGGTAATAGTAGTTACAAGGCTTCTCACACAGGCGCGACTTGTAAACTCATAATTATGCAGCGTCAAGCAGTGTCGCAAAGTCGCACTTGTGTATGAGAGCCTTAAGTCGATCGTTAGAGTTCTTTATATATCTGTTACGTCCAAGATCTGCGCGTAAAGATCAGCATTTAATAAAGACTAGTTGTTTCTTCGAATAAAAAGCGTTTGTCTCTTATTCATAAAAAAAATGTGTAAATATATACTTACATTACCTTCACCCTTAGAAACTATTGTTGGGGGTAGGCAGACGTGTACTTATAACAACTAGAATAAAGTTAGGTATTGCCATAAACTTGTTGAATTGTGAAAAAGTGTGATGTCCTTGGTTTGATACCCAGACGGTGTACTTTAGGTAATTCTTAGTGATAAATTGGAATTGGGTCCGTTCTAGGGATAGGCTTGCCCTATAGTTGCGGTAGTACACCTTTGCCTACTTCTTCAAATTAATCGCCAACAAAGCCATGGAATTAGCACATGAATAAAGGGAATTTAATAAATTAATAATTATATCATTGTTAACGATTTCTACAAAGTTATTATTGAGAGGCTAATGCCACAGCACGGTTACAAGTAAAGACCACATTAAGGTCTTGAGAACTTAGGTTCTAAGGTCTGGAGACACTAAAAGTCTTGAGAACTTAAGTTTTAAGGTCTTCAGAACTTATGGTATAGGGTCTTGAGACCTCGTTGTAAGTTCTTTAGGTCAAGTTAGACCTATAATCTTCACAAGGGCAAATGACATGTACGTTTAATTAATATAAGTCTTGTCTTGTACAGAAAAAAAACTGATTATAAAAAGCATTTTGTATGACCCTAAATCAATAAGTCACTGTATGAAGTCAATTTAGATATTGTTTTTCTACTTATATAAATCTTACATACTAGCCAACCAAAACAATTAGACAACTCGGTACAAAATCGTTCGAATCTGTCAAGTATTTGTGAATGACGTCACTACTGACAGTTGTCTAATTAACTTGGTCGAGTAGTGAGTTTACATTTGAACTCGAGACCTTTTATATGAGAACAATAAAGTCATCTTCCATTCGTAGTTTTTGTACTCAACTAACTAGCAAGTATTACAATAACATTTATAGACAAATAGTAAGAATCCTGTACCGAGACGTAAATATAGCAAATCAAGCCGTAAATGTTCGGCTTTGTAGCGCGTGGTCTCTGTAAAGTCCTATTCAGATATTTTATTTATTTATTTATCCATTTATTTCAGGCATCAAGGCCCATATAAAACACATACAATACATTATTAATAAAAAATAACTTAAAAATACTATAAATACATAATATATATACTACTTAGATATAAGCGGTATCGCTGCTATACTGGTCCAAAGTGACAATCATAAGGCGGACCAGCCGATCTATTCTGTAAAAATCTCACCGTAAAAACTTAGGTGAAGTGAGCTGTCATTCCACCCGAAGTTAGGGATTAACACTATTGACAGCTCACTCCAAGCTCACTTCACCTAAGTTTTCACGGTGAGATTTTAACAGAATAGATCGACTGTATCGTTACCCAGCGCGACAGTGTTATCGCTTAAACTTTCTTATACCGAACGTGGATCCACGAAAGACACAATGGCGTTTTAATTGTTTCTGTAATTACGACATTCAACCGGTTAAATCTGAATAGGCCTTCACTCATCCCTATGTGACATCTCTTTCTAACGCTCGATATGTCACATTAACGCCTGGGTTGCTTAGGGCCGGTTGTTTCAAACGATTGGTTCACGTAACATACGTACGTCAAATAATAACGATTACGTACTCGTTATTATTTGACGTACGGCAAGGCCATCATTTTGTAATTTGAAACAACGTTTTTTTTTTGTTTCACGATAGCGCCATTTTTAACGTATACGCGTGCGTCAAGTGGATGTGAAACAACCCGCTCTTAGTGTAACCCATTCAGGATCAACGGTACGCATATTAATGGCCTATAAACTATTTAAAAGAGATAAAATAGGCTTTTATACGCAATAAAGCTAGGAGTCCTTACGAAATTGTCATGTATAAAATATTTACAATAAGTGTCAATAATTAAAAAAAAACATTGTCCAACAAAAGTATTGAATAAACTGCCTAGTAACTTAGGTGTTGCTACACGAATAAAATGTTAACTTAGTTGAAAATTCCAATTAATTATTATCTCAAATGTATGTTTGTTTTGTTAACAATTGGAATAGTTTTTTGTTTCCTGCGATATTAAAACTAGATATATTTTTATCTATATTGAATTGTATTGTAAATGTAAATAAAATATGGCATTATTTAATTTTATTTGTTCTTATTTTTAGTTAAGTGATAATTTTAGTTGATTTTCGGTTTATAAACTTGTAATATATTGACAATATTTGTATGCAAGGTAGACCTTTATTATCTCGCAAGTGACGTCGCCGAACAACCATAGCTTTTGACTTAAGGATCCGGTGGAGTTCGAAACTAGTCGGACAATACCGAAAAACACTAGAAAAAAATTAAAAATTAGTCGAAAACCAGCTAATTTTATTTTAAAAATCATATATATTCTATTTTTTTATCTAGAACTGTAGACCTAGCAGCGTACGAGGCGTTCCCACTACATCAATGTAATGACCTAATAGACATTGTTAATACATAAGATTAATAAACATGTGCCCTAGATACTGTATCACCACATTTGACAAAGTTATAGTAGCATCGCATCGACGGCACAGGAAAGCATAAGTAATACCGCATACAAGGATAGGCAGATAACTCCATCTATAATGTCTTAACGTCAAGGTGATTCTACGATTATGCAAAGATTTAAATTATTAGATTTGCCCTCACCGTACTTAAGTTGCGAAAGAATAAGTGTCAATTCCGGAAACAGTGACAAAGAGCATGAGTGAGCTTTTCAGTTTCAGTTTCGAGTGAGCGAGTCAATACCATCCAACATGCCAATGTCAACGAAACAAACGTGATCATCTTTCGACGAGACCGGGCGAAATCTAACGATTTAAATCGTTGCGTCTTATGATAATAATTATTCACTTCGCTTATGATGTCTATCAGTAAAAAAAACAAGGTATTTTATGTGCGTTTATGATAATTAGCTAAATAGACTTTGATCAAAATGTGGTGACACAGTCCCCGTTATAGCCAAACTCTTAAGTAAAATGCAGTTAATCTTCCGTCAGTTATAGTGTAGTCAGTTAGAAACGAGTTAACTTCGGGTAAGTCGAGGAGATTATTGTTAAATAGTGTATAATCCAGAACTGTATTGAGCGTGTAAGATTTTAATAGTTAATAAATCCTTTTCTATAAAACGGTTTTCATTTTTAACTTTCATCATTCTGACAGGTGCTCAGTGGGTCCGTAGGTATCTACATCAATCAATCATGCGGGGTCAGCAATTATATCGGTCCTACACGTAGGCAAAACGCTGCCAAGGTGAAAAGGGGTCGCATGTTCAGTGACCGCTGGGCAAAAGTCTCCCAAACGGTGGTGCCTGAGGATGGGGGCCAGGTCCAGGAAAAGACGACCTACACGCTTACAGCAAGGGTTGGATCGAGGTGGCATTAGAAAAGGAGGCCTTTGATCAGCAATCGGACAGTGTAGACTAAATTTAACTTTTCAATGCCACCATACTTTTGATATTATGTTAACAGCAACAGTTCGAATGATAAAGGTTGAAGTGAAAAGTACGCAAAACGCACCCACGATACAGGAGAAATTCCTAGCGTGGAGCCACGTTTTTTTTTTAAGAAAAAAAAAAGTAAATAAAACGCGAACTACAAAATTATTTGGAAGTAATATTTGTTTTTAATAATTGAGTAACATAGATAACGAACATTTCAAATATTTTACATATGGATTGATTGACAGACCAGTAATTTGTGCACAGTTGGCGTCGCGTCTTCTCCGAAAAAGGCGTGTTATTTTGGCTGAAAAGAAAAAATAATATACAATTGTTACAATACATTAAAATGGGTTTATAATTTGGCCACAGTAGGCAATGGTCTCTTTTAATTATAACTCAGAAGCTCACTTTGTGTCGGCGATGTCTGACTTGGGACCTATAGCCCAGGATTTTTAGCTATAATATATGAAATTTTTCATAACCAGCTGAACATTTACATACGCATTCAGAATAGTGTCTAGAATAATGTGCTAAAACTTCCCTCCGAGGCTAAATCTAATAAAAAAAATTGTTCCATTTCACTCCATTTCCCCCTAAATTATATTTTTTTTTACAAATTATATTATTACATGTAGCATACCGTTTTAATGGCCAATAACTACAGAACTTTTTGAAAGCATTTGAACTCCTTGAGATCCCTTTTATTTTTATTTTGTTTGTTTCGTAAAGTTGGGCTTATTGAGTTTTTTCTAGTTCCTTTTACTTTGAGAGCTCAGAACTATTTATACAGTACCTACCTAGTTATTAAATGCATTGCCTTTGCTAGAGCAAGGATGCATCATACACCAAAAACATTCGAAAAAACCTTCAGACATGTTAGTTGTTACCTACAGGAAAAAAATTACAAAAAATGTGTTTAAAAAAAATTGTGAACCTTTACCGTCATATTACAAAACGAAACCTAACTTTAGTTCTAGCCTAAACTATTGAGCCAGTACTTTTATTTCGAACTTTATTTCGATTTAGGCAAAGTTCTTAATACTAAAATGACAACTTAGCACCGAACTAAGCTGTCATTAGGGACTTCAAACTAAATACCTATGTATTTTCTAAATGGGTCCTACGAACCTTGTTTGGCTAACCCTCCGCATAACAACCTGTATTATACTAAATAATGTCACGTAGACAAAAAAATTCGATCGCAGCTGTAATTTAGTCTGACAAATTAAAAATCAGAGTTTAGGTAAGGCATCGTGTCTTGGTCACCAATGAAGGCTACTTCTTTTCACCCTGGATATTTGTATAAAAAAAAAGCGCTAAAGCAACAGAGAAAGTAAGCCAGAGACGAAATAAAAGCTCTCACCGTTTTTGGTTTAGGATATATTACTTCAATAATAGGTCCCTTATAAGTGCAGGGGTTTATATCAAGTGGGTCCGGAGGAGGAGGCCGCCGCCGCCTGCAGCCGACGACGCGGATCAGCACCGCGCTCAGCTGCAGCAGAACTATTAACACCTTCACAAACTTCATTTTGGCTGAAAGAAACATATTTTTGGAATTAAATCCTTGGGATTCCAAGGGCCTTATCACTCTGGCGATTTACCAGCGTGTTAGCAGCGAGGCGATTGTTTAATGTTATGTAAAAAATTCCGCAATAACTTGAACTGCACATCCAAACCTGGCTCTAGTTATTGCGCTGGCCACTTGTGCTCAACGTGTACGCCGCGTTTGCGAAACGAGAGCGATTAACTGAGTGTAAAAGAGGGAGCGAGACAACAGAGTGTAGGTACAATAGTGTGAAAAGGCGGAGAAAACGTCGGGTAATCGCGGCTAGCTCGCTTCGTACCCGTGGATGGCACGTTCACAAATCACCTCCACCATCACCACACTATCAACTGCAAACATGCTGGCCATCCTGGACAGTGTCATACCGCTCTAACCCGGAAGCTTATGATCCGCAACCGCATAGTCTATTAGCCACTAGACCAACGAGAACAACAGTCTCATCATCTGCCTTTTTCCAACTGTGTTGGGGCCGGCTTTCAGTCTAACCAGATGCAGCGAATACCAGGATTTTACATAAAGCGACTGCCTGTCTGAACTCCACAACCCAGTTACTGGGTAGTAAAAAACCCCTTGCTAGGATTTTACACAAAGCGACTGCCTGTCTGAACTCCACAACCCAGTTACTGGGTAGTAAAATAGATAGATAGATAGATAGATAAATCATTTATTTGGCGCACACAAAAAAGACAGCACAACACACAAAAGTACACTATTAGATGATAACCAAACTACCCACATGATTATAATATAAAAAAACACAAGGTGCCGAAAAAAAAAAAAAAACAAAATGAAAAACACACAAATATGGAAATAAAATTGACACAATGATGATAAAATTGATAACAAAACATAGGTACACAGTGCGGTGTGCGTCTCAAGGTTGCACCAAATGGGAGTCCAGCTCAGCATGTGTCAGGCAAATGTGCCTGACGCTGATATTCTGCTGGATCCCTGCTGTGACACACGGGCGTTGAGAAGACGAGATAAATTGGTGTTGTGACAGGTGTTATGTGCAGAGTGAAGCTTTGTAAGTCTACCCAACACTATAATTAAGTATTGGTTCTACAGTAAGTTTTGCATTGGGAAACGTTCTTGTTCGTAGGTGTGTTAGTTTGGTGCTTTGATTACTTGATTCATATATTATTTACAAAGTTACATGCAGTATATTTATAATGTGTAATGAATTGTAATATAATTATAGTGACGTTGGTGCGAATAAATTAAAACAATTTGGCTAGAGTAAAATTAAAATTAAATGCGTTCGCAATAAATAAATATAGGTAAATATCATGTGTAGGTATTTCAACTATAATCCAACACAAGATCCACAGACTACTCAATATAATATGTATAGTTCAATAATAACAATAACAATAATATTATTAATATTAATATCTTTCAATATATATTTTTCAATATACTGATACGCTAAATAGTCAGATTGATTGATTCGGGAAAGTCACGACCTCGCGACAGCCATTTATATAATGGACGTGTTCGAAGCAGTCATCCCTAGATTTTTCTGCGAGATGATAAGAAACTGCCGTAGTCGAACTCTGAAGGTACCAAGAAGTTTAAGATTCCTTATCGGCGGAGGAATATTGTTCCAGCATTTAGATGCAGCATACCTAAAACTTCCCCTGAAGGCAGCTGTCTTGTGTGATTGAGTGGCGAGTTGCTGCGAGCACTGCCTACTTGCGCATTCTCTTCTACTAGCGATCCAGCTCAGTTTATTGTACAGGTAGGACGGCTGCTTGTACTTTATTACTCCAAAAAGTAGGCATGCCAAATGCAACTTACGACGTGATTTCATTTTGAGGATTGAGTGGTTATTTAAAAATGGCGTTACGTGACTTCTTGGCGGGATTGAGAAGCAGAATCGCGCGCAGGCGTTTTGTACCCTCTGGATCAGTCGATCAGTTCTTGCCAGTAGTCGAGGGCCAATAACTACGTCCGCATAGTTCAGGTTTGACAGTACGAGAGACTCAGCCAGTTGGATCCGTAGTTCCTCCGACAGATAAGGCCTAATTTTATAGAGGACCTTAAGACGGTAAAAACAAATGCGCACCGACTCTGCCACGTGCGCTTCGTATCTCAACCCAGTGTCCAGGTTGAGACCCAGATTACGTGCCTCGCTGACTCGACTGACCGACTCACCCAGCAGGGTAACGTTAAGTGTTGCCGGCACAGCACTAATTTGGTTCTTGGTTCCAAACAACATGTATTTGGTTTTAGTGGGGTTAAGAACCAAACCGTTATTTTCAGCCCAACATGCTATCCTGTCAAGATCATCGTTTAGATCCTTAATCGCGATGTCATAGTCACTAGGCTTAAAGGAGATATAGACTTGTACGTCATCAGCATAGATGTGGTACCTACATCGCTTCAGGGAAGTTATGATATCCGCACAATACAATATAAAGACGATGGGGCCCAATATTGAGCCTTGCGGGACTCCTCTGTTAACAGAAGTGAGTGATGAAACAAGAGATGATCCATTGCTCAGTCGTATTTCTACACGCTGCCGACGGTTGGTGAGATAGCTTTGGAACCAGTGTATCGTATTTTGATCAAATCCATAGTAGCTAATCTTTGACAAAAACAAATCTATATTAATGCAGTCAAAAGCTCGCGAAAAGTCAAGTAAGACAAGAAGTGTGCATAGGCCCTTATCCTGTGCTGATAGAATGTTATCTGTCACGTCCAAAAGAGCCGTTGAAGTACTACGTTGTTTGCGAAAGCCTGACTGTAGTTCAGGCAGAATGTGTTTATCCTCTAGATACTTTGAGAGCTGCTGGCATACTGCCTTTTCAGCAATTTTAGAAAGGCAAGGCAGAATACTAATAGGCCTGAGGTCTTTTAATTCCGTTGGGTTTGTTTTTTTAGGCAATGGCCTAACGATAGCAATCTTCCAGACATCAGGGAAGGTTGCTGAGACAATTGAGTTGTTTACAATGTCAGTGATGGCTGTCAGTGTATGTGGGAGTGTAAGCAAAAGCATATCAAGGGTCACCCTATCACAGCCTTCAGCGTTAGATTTTAGTTGGCGGAAGTATCGCAGAATCTGATCAGCAGTTATTGGTTGTAGTGCAAAAGCAAAGCTATCATCACCATAACGATGGGACTCAAAGAAAGTGCGTTGCGATATATTGCAGACAGGGTTACCAGGAACACTCAAAAAGTGATTATTAATTTCGTTTGGATCTCTGAAGTGTGCAGGAAGGTCATCGAATTGTTTCTTTGGTAATACAGTGCTTTTTAAATTTTTCCATAATGTTTTCGGATCTTTAATTTGGTTATTAATATTGAATTTGAAATATGCAACTTTTTCTCTGAATATGGAAATACCCCTTGCTAAGACTGGTTGACAGACTTTCGGGCTTCTGACGAACCGTAACGACTGTCAAAGAGCCACGAATGACAGCAGGGACCAACGGTTTATCGTGCTATTCGAGGTACGGAAGGGCCTTGGCCTATATAATAAGTTGCCAGGACAAGTTATATCAAGTACTAACATTAACGAATTTAAAAGAAATCTGTTGACATTGTTAAATAACAAGGTACCTATATTATTCTGTTGACGAATATTTAAATGACAAATTTTAATTTTATTTATATTTAATTTTATTTATAATAATTCAATCTGTTTTTAAGTTATGACATATTAAATAATTTTGTTACTTTTGATTATTGAACCTTATATTTTGTATGCCCTTTGGCGGGGCACAGCTCGGATCTTATGTATTATAACACCTTCTGTATGTACCCTGTGTTCACGAAATAAATAAATTTGAATTTGAATTTGGTACGTGAAGATGGTCACCCATCTACGGACCAACCGCGGCAAGCGTAGCTTAACCTAATCGATCGAGCCGTGCGGCTGTTATTACGTAGTCACAAGCCCCTCTCAACGAGAACAACAATGTACCTATTTCTAGAAAATAAACGTTTGAAATAAAATAAAATTAAAAGTAAATAAATTAAACACAATATTGAACAATTAGTTACCTTCATACAACAAGGTTTTAATCCGCCTGCAGCAGGTTTCGGTGTTTTCTTGCAAGCCAACACATTAAATATAAACAAGACTATGTATAGGCATATCGTCAGCATTATTTCTGAAAGCGTTCAAAATTAGCTTTTATTAAGGGGGGTGCGCTAAGGTAGCCCGTGAAAATAAAATTTACTTACGTTCTTTGCAATTTGCAGGACAGTGTCAGGCTGTATGTTGATTCGCGACCGTAACAAACATGGCTTTAGGCAGAATTATAATCATTAGAATCAGCAATACAACTCCCTATGCTGGAAATGACCTCAGATGTCATGATTTTCTGAATATCAACTTAATAGACATTACTAACTTATTGATGATTATAATTCTATAAATAAATATTTATAATGGCCACGAATCATATTGATCAGTCGTGTTATTTGAAACATTATATTTTTATTTTGTGTTTCACGAACTGTGTCCAATTAAACTTTATTCTTTCAAAAAGCGTAAGAAAATTTAAATTTCGCAGGCTACCCTGACGAAAAAAATGATTAAAATGACGAGTACAAGTGTGTATTTTTACACCCGTTATAAATGTGATAATCACCGCATTATCCTGATGTATCGTAATTTCAATTTTGGGGCTGGCAAAGTTGCAAGGCACACAGTTGGAGGGGCACGGCCTGCTCTTGCGGCGACAGCCGGCCGCGCGCAGAGCCAGCGAGCTCAGCGTCAACAACGCCACTAGGACCTGTGCTAGCCTCATCTTGAAACACCACCACCACCACCTAGGGTTGACTAGTGTATTTCTCATTTTTATGAGATTTTAGACGAGTGTAGTTCTTTTTCATTATTTTTATCCTACTAATAGGTATTATAACCGTGAAAGTTTATACCTAGGTATGGATGGATGGATGGATGTTTTTTGCTCTTTCACGCAAAAACTGCAGAACGGATTTTGATGAAATTTGGCACACATATGGTTTATAACCAGGATTAGCATATAGGATACTTTTTATCCAGATTTTCCCACGAAATCGAAACTTATGCGGGTGAAACCGCGGGGCGCAGCTAGTTTACCATAAGTACACTTTATAAAATGTTTTTTCCCCACAAAGCACGAAGAAGCCTCGGCGGCCGCCGCTAAAGGCGCCTTCCCATACAAACCAAGCGTATTAGTTCCTCGCACTATGACACAAATGACGAATAGGAACTGATTTTGAAAGCAGTCTGTAATAAAAGTTCTGCGCTTAACGCATTGCAACAGGGGACTGATATTGCATAGGTTGCCACAAGTGGATTCGTCTGCCCATCTTCAGACAGGAGGACAGGAGATATCACTGCAGCGTGTGTAAGACGGATCATTATGGCCGAATGATGATGATGATTATGATGAAATAGTTTTCATCATAATCATTTCAGCCGAAACACGTCAACTGCTGGCCATAGGGATCCTCCCAACCGTCTAAAGTCTTTTGAATACAGGCAACATTTATAAGGATTAAATTCATTTTTTTTTACGAACCAGTTATGTGCAGGAGGACCTGTATCTCAGAAGTTGTTTCTGCAAAGAAGATGAAAATTATGGTGAGTTATATACAGTGGTGTGGATTGGTCTTCAGAATAGGTAGGCAAGCACTAGGCTGGGTCTAGTCTAGGCAGAAGTGGTCACTAATCAGAAACATAAAACAAAAGTATTTTGAATATTCAAATTATTTTCTTACACAATGTGCCTTTTACGAACTTTAACTGTAAACAATCTTCAACAAACTATACAACTTGTATAGTTTGCTGCTGTTGGGGCTGACTTTAAGTTGATGAAATGCAGCTGACACCTTTCAGCTACTAATCCTTTTCAAGGTTCAAAGAATTAGGTATTCAAAATCCAGCTATCCATGGTGCCGATCGTCGAAATGGACTAATTTAATATTACTAGCCCGTATTGTCCCTCTGCATGGCAAACGAGCCTTTTCCACAAAATTCTGTCTTACTGTTAGTGCAAGAGACACTAACAAAAGACCGGTTTGATCAAATTTATAAATTAAGTTCGAGACACTCGCTCGAGACAAAGGACAATGCTCATGGATGTATGGAATCCCGTACCATGCTGCATAAAGGTGAAATTTATTTTTAATGAACTCCTTTTAGCATAAATTAACTCCTACAAAAGTTCGTTACATATGGAATGTTTTTATTTTTTTTCTGTTTTGTTGTTGTTTTTTTTATATACAATTTGACATTAATGAATTTTATTTATATAGGAATACAATGACATTTGCTTACTTTGTAAAGTATTCTATTATGTGTGTATTATTATTAGTTTGTACAAACCTACTTACAAAAAAATAAAATCATTTATCATTCAGCCAGTCCTTACGGTAGGCGTCAAGTTCGTCCCACCATCTTCTTTCTTCTTCGAAACTGACCAAATTTCCTATAAGCGGCATTATAAATAGTCATACATACTGCTTTTTCTGCAGCCTTGATGTAGGTCGTTCCAGTAAAAGGAAAAAAGAAACTCACCGGTTTAGCGCAGACACAGTTCAACCAGAAAAGTTATGCGCTTCGGTAATCTTCGTGTTTCCGAATTAGCACGAACGTCGCGCCACAGATTAATCCCCCAGAGAGGCAAATAGGCAAAAGTAGGACTTCGAAAGTCTACATAAGTATACAGTTATTGAATCTTATCTCCGCGCATTGATTTCCGAAGCGCGTACTTTCTTCGTCCTTGGAGATCCGAATATGTCTTACATCAAAGTTAGGTCCCCTGTGTCGGGGCTGGCACTGGACCTGCAGAGCCTCCCGTCGCTTGAGGATCACGCGGATGAGCACCGCACTGATCGGAAGTAGGGCTACCAAGACGTTCCCAAGATTCATGTTCTCGGCTACCAACAAACATATTTAGTTAGTAACAAGAGAAATAGAATAGGTCACTGAAAAGTGCATAGGACAAGGAGACAGACACCCGTTTGCTGAATTAGAAATAAATAAAAGAAAAAAAGAAAAGAAAAAAAAAGAAAGAAAGAAAACTAAGTTTATTGAGGATTTTAAGTTAAGAACTTGTCATGACTGCATTTGCAAAAAAAATAAAATTTAAGCCATTTTGAATTTCGCGGTCTACATCATAGGCCAGTCACAAGTAGACACAAAACATCGCGTTAGGTCGCAATGAATTACACTGTACTGATTTTTGGAGATATTGTTAGGATCGATACCAATAACGTAAAACCAAGTTTGCAGCTTCGAAAGACCTGTGTTAACTGCTAGTAACGTGGTGCTCCTAACAACATCCCACACAATCAGTAGTGTGTACATATTTTTTTGCGATCTACCACGTTTAAAATGACTGGCCTTGGTTAAAACTCTGCTTTAGCATTAGGTACAGTCAACAGCAAAAGTAGATGATCAAAATCAGAAATTTAATACTAATGAACGGAGTTTGCGTCAGAGCTGTGTGGCGTCGAAGTGATTCAAAAGTATGTCAGACTCAGTGTCATACTTTTGAATCACTTCGACGCCACACAGTTCTGACGCGAACTCCGTTAATTAGTATTGAATTTCTGATTTTGATCATCTACTTTTGCTGTTGACTGTACTACGGTACAAACCTGAGTAAAAAAAAAAACTGTACAAAAAACGAAAACAAAATGTTGAATTTCGAGGGCTTAGAGCGGGTTGTTTCACGTCCACTTGACGCACGCGTCATACGTCAGATATGGAGCTCACTATCGTCAAACCAGGTTTTTGTTTATCTATGCAAGTCAATAATTTTGTAATTTTTCCAACGCCAGATAGTTTTATCAGAGGAATAATTTTGTCCTTCCATACAAAATCTGTCAGACGTCAATTTTATACCACGAATAAAAATTATCTGTCGATTGAACAATTAGCCCTACATAAGTTCACTAGAAACATGGTTGAAAAAATCAGCCATAAGCGTAACTACTTAAGCTAACCCTCAAGTAACTCGGCGGCATTTGCAGGGCAAGTTTAAGCACAATAATAATAATATAACATAAATAATTTATACTGTTATACAAGGTTATTGATAAAACATTAACACCCTCTCTGGACTATATTACTACCTACTCGTAACATCATAGAAAACAACTTTTTTTCTATAATTTTTATTATTTTAATCAAACTTACATACAAAAATAAAAATAATTCAATGGAGTGGAGCGGGGGGTTAGATACAACAACGAAATCTTAAAGGTCTGTTTTTGGTAAATGTAAGTATTATATTTTGTAAAAAGTCATAGAACAAAAAATGCTAGTAATCCAGTCCTGCAAGGTTGCCAGTGTTTTACCAATAACCCTGTATAAAACATTGGACAGGTAGGGGCTTTCAATCCTAAATAAACAGTTCACTCTAGCCACCCAAACCCATAATCCAATATCTTTGTTTCCATATCCTACAATAGTCTTACACCAACCGGGGGTTGTCCTTGGGTGCACTTGCATAGCGCGAACGGGGATAATCGTCGGTTGGTGCCATATACGCCTTCCAAAGGTCCGGGACCCCAGGATACCGAGAAATGATGATGAGATGATCAAAAGCTGTAAACATAACATAACATCAAGCCTTCTATCCCCGAACAGTTTGGCAGAGGTGTACCTCTACTATCCACATTTCGCCATTTACGTTTAAAAGTCCCATGTAATAGGGTGGCGAGCCTAGTACCATCAAACAGGCACACATCTCCAGTACTGTTGACGACTCAATTTATTTTTGAAGTCTTTACAAACCTTACCTACTTTTAAATAAAATCGATTGGAATTTATAACAAATAAAGAAAAAACAAAAATTATATTATTGCAATACACAATTGGTACTTGATCACTTGCACACCGGACATTTCATCCATATAGAATTAGCTTCGCCATAAAAGGTGGCAATGCTGTGAATGCTGCCAGTCTTTTGGGCAGGTTTCCTGTTGACAACGACGCGGACGAATTTTCTGATGCCCTATGATTTTTTCCTCCTTTTATTTACGTGTACGTATTATTCTTTATTATTTTAAGTCTGTTAGCTTATATTTAGGTAAATATATTATCTTGTTTGAAAATAAAAAGAATTAATATAATATTTATATCAATATGATGAATGCGAAAGTAACTCATGTCGGTCGTGTCTGTTACTTTTTCACGCCTAAACTATCGGACCGATCGTTATGAAATTTGATGAGATAAGTAGCCTAGGACCTGAAGAAGGATACAGGCTACTTTTCATCCTGGATATTTGTATTAAAAAAAAAAATGAAATACAAAATACACGCAGACGAAGTCAGTCTGCTAGTGTTACATAAATATTTTAGAAAGGAATACGGGGACGAAATAAAAGCTCTCACCGTTTTAGGTTTAGGATATATTACTTCAATGATAGGTTCCTTATAGCAGGGATTTATATCAAGTGGGTCAGGAGGAGGGGGCCGCCGCCGCCTGCAGCCGACGACGCGGATCAGCACCGCGCTCAGCTGCAGCAGAACTACCAACAGTTTCACAAATTTCATTTTGTCTGAAACAAACATATTCTCGGAAGTAATTTCTTGGGATTCTAAGGGTCCTATACGACACTGGTGACTTTGCCAGCGTGTTAGCAGCGAGGCGATTGTTTAATGTTATGTAAAAATATTTAGTTTTAATTCCGCAATAACTCAATACTCAATACTTTATTGCATTCCATAAAGTGTACATATATGATAGTTGGTATGTATAACCAGGCTTGGATGCAGTATGCAGCACCACTCCCCCACCCGCAAACGGTCATATTGGTGCAACATGCAACCCAAAGCTATACTATAAGGCACGCAACGAGCGCTTGTTCGCCGCGTTTGAAACGGAACGAGACCGATTGACTGAGTGTACTTATATACGCCAGCAGGTCGAAACTGTAAAATTTTCCCAATGAACCTTGAACCTTAATGCGATAGCGATAAAGTTGAAAATCTATTAAAGAAATTTGACAGATTTTAGTAGCTTGATGTGCTGGCGTCTTTACAAGAGCCAGCGAGACAGGCGAGTGTAAAATATTGTGAAAACGCGGAGAAACATCGCTTCTTCTTGTTCTTTTCCAGTCGATGGTACTCTTCTTTGATATTTTATATTGTTTGAGCCCAGTACGTGACCAGGTTAATTGCGGCATCAGTGGCATTCATTAAGTCACCCAAGGTGCTGGTGAACGGGCAACTTAGGGCACCTCCAGCAAGTGCATCGTTCGCACCGTCGGAAAACACGTTCACAAATCGGCTCGCTACAAACACGCTGTCAAAAAAAGTGTGATAACGCTCCAACCCGGAAGCTTATGATCCGCAACCGCATAATCTAGCCACGAGACCAGCGAGAACAACAGTGTATTTTCAGAAAATAAACGATTGATTCGAAGCGGTAAAATTAAACGTAATATTGAACAATTAGTTACCTTTACACAAGGGCAAGTTGCAGCAGGAGGTTTTGGTTTTTTCTTGCAAGCCAACACATTAGATATAAACACGACTATGTATAGCCTCGCGACCGATTTCGGTCACGGTGGCTAATCTCAACGGAGACTAGCCAGGTACGCAGGAGATATTATAGTGCACAAGTGTGCGTGCAAACGCAGGTGTACTCTCTGTTCCTTTACTCTCCTAGTCCGATGGGACGGCAATCCGACACGACCGGGGAGAGATCAGGCGCAGGACCAACTTTACGTGCTTTCCGAGGCACGGGGGTATTAAACCGCCAACTTCTAAACTCCGGACTGTTACTAAGAAATTCCTAATCGAAAACGAAATAACACTTTGTCCGACCCGAGAATCGAACCCAGGACCACGTTCAGCAGTTGCGCTTGCAACCACGAGACCAACGGGGCAGTCAACGGAAGTTTTTAAGGAAACCCTAGCTCTATGTGTAATAAAATACAGGACTGGCGGCGCACTTCTGCCTACCGCTTCGGGGTATAAAGGCGTGATGTTATGTATTTTTGTTTACAAAGGTTTATCTACTTAATAAAAATCTTAAACTGCATTCATTCACTCACTGACAGACAATGCACAACCTAAACTACTGTCTAGAAGCATGAAAGAAAGGGCTTTGACGATCGATCCGTGGCATTACCTACTATCGCGTCATTTTGAAAATGGTGGCCACGCATGAGACTTATTTAAATCAATAGCTGCCATCAATGCAAACAGGAAATATTAGAAGACCGAACCCCGTAAAGTGTCACGTTTCCGAGATAGGTATTAACGTTCAAAGTTGATGATTGCGTCACGTGTCCAACAGAACTTTTGAACGTTTTAATAACTCGGAATATACAGGTTGGCAGGGACATCGACGTGCAGCCTGTAACCATGGATTCAGTACATGATTCTGGACGCCCTTGCGTTTAAATTTTTCGTCGGTAATTTAAAAAAAAATTGCTTTTCCATACATTTTGACCGCGCAGGTATTGCACTTATCTATAAAACGGCTGTTTTATTTTTTGATAACCGACTATGAATTCAATTATTCATGGTAACAGTTTGCGCGTCGATGTCCCTGCCACCCTGTATAATACTAGCTACGCCCCGCGGTTTCACCCGCATGAGATTCGATCTCGTAGGAATATCGGGATAAAAAGTGTTTTAGGTGTTAATCCAAGGTGTCAGCTACGTCCATACCAAATTTCATTAAAATTGGTCGAGCCGTTTAAGCGTGAAGAAGTAACAAACATACAAACATACCCTCACACACAGACACACACTCACTCACAAACTTTCACCTTTGTAATATTAGTGTGACAGGTCTCATGCGCGGTCGCCATTTTTTAAATGGCGTGACAGTAGGTATGCCAGGCTCTATATATATAACAAAATCAATCCCCTTTAGAAAATTTAGAAGAAATTACTCAAAAGACGTTATAAAATCTCGGCTGTATGTGGCTCGTGCTGTATGACATTTGGTCCCGTCTTGTGAAACCACATGTTTCCTAAGCCCAACTGATTCACTTGATGTAAGAAAACTGCTTTATCTGTTACAATGCCATACTGCTCAAATTTAATCACTAAACGAGTTATTGCTAGCCGCGAAGGATTTCTACCAAAAAATCCGCAATAGGTACAGACGCCAGCAGGTCAAGCTACCCGAAACTGACAAATTTTCCCAATCAACCTTGAACCTTAATGCTTCAGAATTAAAGTTGAAAATCTATTAAAGAAATTTGACAGATTGTAGTAGCTTGATGTGCTGGCGTCTGTACATGATTGGGTTGAGTAGAATGTTTTAATAACTAACACTCTTTGTTCAGTCGTATAACGCTCCATAACAAAGCCGTATCTACACAAAATAATTTTCATGAAACAACCGTCATATTTGCCGCCAAAACAAAATGGCGGTAAAATAAAGTTGTATACCTATCTCCAAGTTGCCAGGGTGGGCAACTTGGAGGTATACAACTTTTTTTTACCGCCATTTTGTATGAAAAAACTTAAGAAAATTTAACCCATTTTGCACATAAACGGGTCATCATAGAAGTTATTTGAAACCTCTTGACTATAAGAAAAAAGAACCAGATAAAAAAAGATCCTAATTTGTATGATTCCTTACCTGTGGGACCTTCACCCGGATTCCAGTGCGGTTGTATCCTAGATTAAAGATTCTGTTTCTGTTGTTTCTGTTGTTTCTTTTCCGTGTTTTGCAACCCTGAGTCACCTCGAACATCATCATTGCGAGATACAAGAAAACCAGCAGGAAATCATTTAGCTGCATGTTAATTGGTTTCTGGGAGTTCTGCAGCCTTTAATTATTTCGCCCTTAAATTTGCTGTTACCTGGTGGATAACATACAGGATGGCAGGGACATCGACGCGCAAACTGTAACCATGAATTCATCACATTATCCTAAACATCCTAGGGTAGAAATTTTTCGTCGGTTATCAATGAAATTATCAGATGTTTCATAGAAAAGTGCAATACCTACGCGGTCAAAATGTATGGAACAGCTAATTGTTTTTAACATCCGACGAAAAAAAATCACCTCATTGGGGTTTAGAATCATGTACTGAATCGATGTTATCATATTGCGCGTCGATGTCCCTGCCAGCTTGTCGCGCTTGCTTGTCAACTCGAATAATAAGCATTCAGCCTAGCTAGAGTGAGTATTAAAGTGTACAGACGCCAGCACATCAAGCTACTGCAATCTGTCAAATTTCTTTAATAGTTTTTTAACTTTATCACTAGCGTGTTAAGGTTCAAGGTTGATTGTGAAAATTTAACAGTTTCGGGTAGCTTGACCTGCTGGCGTCTGTACATGAGGTACGACTGCTCTCATAAAGTCACCCTTATACAGAAAAAGTCTAAAATAAGAATGTCATGGCGCATTTCAGAAAGATCGAATCGATTTCAGTAACTATTAATACAGGTATAAAAAAAATTGCTATAGTGGAATGAGCCAAAGAAAATTAAATCTTATTTCAGGGCTTATTGACTCGAATCTTTAATAAAAAGTAATACTAAGGTCAACACGATTTCCTCAATAATAATATTTAGCTTTCAAATCAAGTATCTTTACTTTTCGACATGTGGGATGTGGACTCAGCGATAATTGTGCCGATGGGTTAATAGCCAAGACTTTTACCGGCTTTTTTCTGTTTGCTCTGCTCCTAAGGGTCGTAGCGTGATGTTAATTAACCTATAACGTTTCTTAAGAATTGAGCAATCAAATGCAAAAATAAAAGTCCAACTGGTAGTTCCACAGATAAGCCTCCACACCCGTGCAGCTGTTGGGCAGTTGGATCAAGAGCTTGATTCAGAAAGCGGTACTTCTGGACTCAGCCCGCATTGTTAGGAGGTTCCTCTCTCTGGCACCCTGACCGCCTAGCTTGGGCCCAGTTGCCGATACCAGAGGGCTACTATTTTTTATCTTTTTGTTTATAAAAATATTTAAGGTTTAGGTTTAGGGTTTAGGGTTTTAGGTTTTTAGGTTTTTTTTTTTTTTTTTTTTTTTTTTATAAGGCATTAAGTCCGCCTTTGTACCTTTTTTTGTGCGAAAAGTTTAAATAAATAAATAAATAAATAAATAAATATTTAAAAATTTAATTTATAAGAAAATATTTAGCTTTAAACAAATAAAGTTCTGGTCATTGTATTATGCCTTTAACTCAATACTCTACTTAGGGTGCATGTCTTGCGTTAATTATATTAGGGGGCATAATCTTTTTTTACTAACGTATGTTGGGGTAAGTTTAGCGCTGGGACAGGACCGTACAAACAAATCAAATCCTCAACGGTCCATTACAACGTTATCAGCTTTTAAATTAGCTTCTGTCCACGACTTTATCCGCGTGAAAATTCTTGCTATCCCAATCCACCCCGTCGCATCGCATCGCTTGCCCGAGCTGCTTCGTTTTCACCTGACCTTTTTTCATGTTACTCGGCTCCTAAGCGGCCTAGCGTGATGTTAACCCATAGCTATATGTTTCCTTAGGCTACAGCCTTCCTTAAGAATCGGGCTATCAAATACAAAAATAATTTTTCAAATCCGACTTGCAGTTCCAGAGATTAGCGCATTCAAACAAACTCTTCAGCTTTATTATTAGTATAGATGATCAAATTCACCGGGAATTTGATCCCATCAAAATGTCTATTAGGCTGAGAATCAGATCTTTTCGAACGACAAAATTACAAAAGAAAGTCCCCCAAAACACCCGCCCTTCACCACTTCCTAGTGCTTTCGCTGGGAAAAAGTGGCGCAGCAAACTCCCCATCGCCGAACTTACCCCACTCAAATTTAAAGGCGTTCGTTGTCTACTTTATTGCGTTTAGTTGCTGATACTAAGAGATGATGCGGTAGGCAGAAGGTGGTCGTAAATCTATAGTCTGATAAAAATTTAACCATACCTATGTATATGTAAATATATGTAGGGTACTGGGTGTCGCATTTCAATTAGTTAAAAAAGCATTCCAACCTGGTAGTGTCAGGTCGTCTCTTTCTTTTGCTGGCACCTCGGGCTTGGCTGGGTACAGTCTATGTATTCGTGTCGCACGCAGCCGAGGCACGTCTCCAGGTATGACAGCAGGAGCGTCACTATTAGTACCACCACCTCTTGGAAGAAAGCTTTATCCATCGCATCGCCAATGGATCTGCGAAGAGTAATAATTTGTACATGAATCATATCTATACATATAATATTTATTATAAATGCGAAAGTTATTCTGTCTGTCTGGCTGTCTGTTAGCTTTTCACGCCTTAATGGCAAACGGATTTCAATGACGGATTTGAATGATGAAGACAAACAAATTTCAAAAACATGTCAAAATGTAGGGAAATTAGAAGTATTTTTTGACAGATTGAGACTGCGATCAGACTGAACGGTCTTAAAATTACGAGAATTGCCCTCTGGTTTAGGACCATAGGATAATTTCATCCCGGTAGTAAGTTCCGTAGATAATGCTGCGATATTTAAAAAAATAATAATTTGGCGCTGGTATTCTGATAGAGCCTGGCACTGTGATACCACTGAAACACTATCGGGCATAGATATAAGCCCACTAGGGAATAAGAAATAAAATATAATCCTACAAATCCTTATAATATTATAAACGCGAAGGTTTGTGTGGATGGATGTTTGATACTCTTTCACGCAAAACTACTAAACAGATTTGGATGAAATTTGGCACACATATAATTTAATTTTTTATCCTGATATTCCCACGGGATCGAAACTTATGCGGGAGGAACCGCGAGGCGATCCTAGTAAAAAAAAAACAGGAAACCCATATAATGAATGACGATGAAGGTGTCTAGAAACTGAACTATTGAAGGATGAACTAGGGAGGTATATAAGATAATAACTACCAATATTTATTTCCTGCAAGGTGGATTATTTGGAGAGCAAGTGATATTTTTTTTACCACAACCCGCGACTTCGAGCAGCAAGGTAGCTAACAAGCAAAAGAGGAATGCTAAGCGCTCCCAGTGAGCTGACATCATACTCTGAAACAAAGTTGAATATTTAGTGGGGATTTGAAAAAATAGGCGTGAGACGTATTCAACTTTGCTTCGACATGGTGACGTGTTTATATCTGGCTGGCCTCCCTGAGCCACAGCAAGGAAACCGGTGCAAACTTGCTGAATGTAGATAGATCCGTACCTATTTGTCTCCTCACATTTTTACGTTAACGAATTTCATTTGAAAAGGCATTTAATTTCATTAATTTAATAAAAGCATAGGTAATTCGAACGGTAAGTAAAGGTAAGGAAACGCATGTCTAAGAATCCACCCTAGGCCTAGCTGGATTATCGGAATTTATAGGCTTGGAGTGGATTCTCGGACGTACGTTTCCGCGTATCCAGCCTAGGGTGGATTTTTTAGGGTGGATAAACTAATAACCGGCCCCGCTGGATGGAAACCGAAATTAAATGCACATTTTCGTAGGATTAGACAGGGACAGTAGGATTCAACAAGCTAATAGTCTGCCTCAATTTCGTTGCTGTGGCTCAGGGGGTAAGGGAGATAGAAACAAGTACGTACGGACAGATACAACAACAAACAATGCAAGATACAAAGAAGGTATTCATTCGTGAGATGTTGAAGCTAATGCGAAGTCAAAAAAGGCAAATTGGCAAGCAAAATTCGCTACAATAACTAATTTTTGTTTGTCAAGTTTTCTGTGAATATCGGGTTTGACCAGTAAAGTTACGAGAACTGTAAAAATAATTAAAGGTACTTACAAAAGTAGGAGTGTTGGCTTACTTCTAGGTATATTTTATGTTATTCGCCATTTCAAGTCATGCGTCCATCTTCCCTCTGCAAACGAAAAAGAGCCGATTTGAGTCGTTCCACCAACATCACATAAACTAGCTAAAGCAAGAACACTACTGTAGAAAACTAAAATGAAAAGAGTATTAAAAATAAAACTACAAGGTGGAATTTGACCCAAATCAATGCTTTACGTTTGCAATGGAAAAGATGTCATAGACAATTAAGAATTAGAGAAAACAATATTTTTTACTATTTATTCTTTTTTTTTTGTGTATTTTTTTACATATTATTACGGGTTGTGGAATGGAAAAATCACTATTATTTTTTTAACATTCGTTCATTTGGTCCTACAACGGTGTCTTCATCCAACTTTGGACATAATACTGCAGGGACCGGATGAGATTGCCAAACGTCAATGTTGCTATTTACTTTTTCCATTTTCCTGAATTGCTTCCAACAGTAATAATTATCCCAGCAACTGTCTGATACCCATAAGTTTCCAAAATGTTTATACATCGTGATGGTGGGGTTGATGTTTAGATTCAGTACTAGTATTCTCAATCGGTGCGTCTTCCTGTAGGCTTGCGTCGGTGTCCTTAGAACCTGTAGGGCCCTCGTCTGCAAGGAGCTCGGCCAGAGCAGGGGATCTTTTTCTTGCAGCACGATGTACCGATGATTAGTAAGGAGAATAGCGCAAATAAGACTGCATACAGACGGCCCAAGGAGAACTTAGCCATTATCAGATACTGAAACAAAGAAATGGTCGTTTTAGATTCAGAATTGCAAAACAGGAGAAATGAGAGCAGAGAAAAAAAAGGCTAAATCTACCTATAATGTTCCCACTGCTGGGATACAGGCCTCCTCTCTGTGAGAGGGAGTGGGCCGTAATACACCACGCGGGCCCAGTGCGGGTTGGTAGATGTCACATGTCTTCGAATGTTTGGTTCTAGGGCAAGCCGCCCCGGGTTCGAACCCACGACCTACAACTACAAGTCGCAGCCGTTACCACTGAGCCACCACTGCTCTAAAAGATGTTATAAACAGGAAATGAGCTAGAATGAATCTGTGTGCTACAAATGACGAATGCAGTAGCAGACATAAAGGTAACCCCCAAGTACCAGTTGCTTTTTACAACATCAGGATAAAAACTGGTGATTGTAAATCCATAACCTGTGGTGAAAAATTGGGTAATTTTTTTCTGTTATTAATAAATTTGTTCGCGAGTGAAGAGCGAGAGCGGTATACATTCTGGCAAATAGTGGAGCTACATGCAGTGCTACAAAACGAAATAACTTTCTCAAAAAACTAGTTCAACCAAACATTTCCGGCATTGAGTAACCAGACAGGCAGACAGATAGTAAAGCCCTTTGTTATCCATTTTATAAGCATCGTGTCATCGGTTGGCTCGGAGCGCAGGCGCCGTTCAAAAATAAACAACGCGCTGAATCAAACGCAAATGATTGGTATTAATCATATGGTTTGTATGTACTAATTACATGCTTTGAACATCGTGGAAAAAATATAAACGGGATCAGATGCGATGATCTGATGAAGACGAGGTCTCGTCGAATATATTGTTCAAGGTAAGGCTTAATCCTACTAATATTATAAATGCGAAAGTTTGTATGTATGGATGTATGGATGTTTGTTACTCTTTCACGCAAAAACTACTGAACAGATTTTGACGAAATTTAGCACACAGATAGTTTATAACCAGGATTAACATATAGGATACTTTTTATCCCGACATTCCCACGGGATCGAAACTTATGCGGGTGAAACCGCGGGGCGCAGCTAGTGGATAATAATTTATTGTTAAAAGAAGCGTTTGTTTATAGCTGTTGTAAAATATTGATATTAGATGCTGCTGGAGAGTGAGAAGCCAACAAATCATAGTAGAGAAAAGGGGTTAATGATGATGATGAAGCTTTTGTTTAAGTCCACGGTACAATAATAACACAACACAAGCGGAATTCATGATTAGCAAAAACATACACTGGTGTCCATGTCCATATAGATAACCAATATTATAACGAGGCAGATAGCTTAGTGAGAGAAGAGAAAGAGCTACGAAATGATGAATTGTGTGAAAGAGGATCCTAGCTAGAATGGAGGTGTAAAATTTCAAAAAATGTCCTCCAGGCCGTATTTAGGCCATGGCGACCAATATCAACGGAGACTAGCATTCGGCACGGCAGATATTATAGTGCACAAGCGTGTGCGCAGATACAGGTGCACTGTCTCTTCCCTCATGGAGATGACTAGTAAGATGATCTTGAAATCTGCTCTTAATTTGGAATCACGACTTACAGCAAGAAACCCAATTAACTCTAATTATTTACAACCTTTCATCTTGCAAACCTAGATCCAGCAGAAATATAAGACAATAATAACAAAAAAAATGTTCTTACCGTTATTACTTTGTGCAAGGCGCCGGTTGTCTGCAAGCGATGTAGACTTTCCTGGTGCACGCGTTGGCAAGTCCGAAGAGTGACAGGATCCCAGCTAGGAGAAACAACAAGGCTTTCTGGACGCCCATGGTCTAGCGCCTCATGGCTGCGGTGGATGCAAGGAAAACCCTGCAAGCGTGAGTGGCCATCGCTCGGCCTTACAGCGTATAAAGCGTGAGTGTAGGCAGGGCCATAGGAAGGACAAAATCAGGCGTCCCCAGATTCCAATCTTGGCTGGACGGTACGGGCATCAATGAATTTAAGATGTTCCATTTAGGACATAAGCTTCTCCACTTTTATGACAAAAATTTAAGTAATTTTTATAAGCAGCTGCATATATATCAAAGTAAAAATCTGTGTTTACTGTGATTAATGCACTAAGATGATGTTTTTGTCTTTAGCAGTTGACACTAGAAGTTAGTGTGAATGGCGTTCTGTTTAGCCATCAGTAAGGTTCGGAGCCATTTGGATCCAGTTGTGGAGACCAGGTATGTAAGAATAAACTTGAATGAAGTAAACTTACCAATAGGCACTTTGCCTATAAAAACTTTGTTGACATAGAAGGAAGAGTAATTTTAATATATAGGTACTCTCTCTGCGAACTAAGATGCTAAAAGGTGTAAAATTCAGTCGTATTTACCATGTATGTGATGGCAGATATGACATGCCACAAGGTGGTGCCTTTGTAGTTTTGTATATTCTTATTTTGCCATTTTTTTGCAACTTTCATATTTCAGAGGACCATGTTTTTTTTCCACTTAAAAGCATTATTTTCTACAGTATACGATATCAAATCAAATAAATACATGGTTTGAACTGTTCCATCGCATCTGAAGTATCGATTTGGGTCAAGTTCTTAAAATCTACGCAAACTATAGAAACACTATATTTTAGCTAAACTCGACAAGCTCACCTGTTTTATATTGGTTGCAATGGGTGATAAAGTTTAAATTATATTACTGTGAATTTTGTTTTGTGATTTTTTGCTGAAGTTTGACTTGGTTGCAGTTTTGATCGACTGCCAGATGGAACTGTTCATTTTGAAATTAATGACAGTGATGACTGGCCAGTCTTGCTAGAAAAAAGGTTTGTAGTCTAGGAAGGAGGTCTTTATTCCTCTTTACAATGACATCTCGTGCCCACAATTCTGTGTGCGATGATATTTGTAAGTAAAGAAAAGCAAGAAAGAAATAAAAAATATATTTTTTTTTTTCTACGTATAATTTTTTATTACATTCAAAACTAATTTTAATTTTTTTTTAAAGACCCGTGCGAGGCAAGTAAGTCTCATATCTCAGCATAATGCTACGATATGTTAATATCAAATGTATTTTCCACGGTCTTTTCACTTTTTAAAATAAGATCGATCTTGTAACAACAATTTCAGGAGTAGTTTATTTGTGTAGTTAGTAGGAAAGTAGTTAATTAGGAAATGTAAGAACACTCCCTCCACTGAGGTTCCTCTTACTGAGAGGAGGCCTGTGTCCCAGTAGTGGGAATATTACAGGCTGATTATGTGTTATGTAAGAACACTATTTGGTTAATAAACGATTTATTTATTACTATAGGATGAGTAAAGTGGATGATGGTAATTTAAACAAACAATCCCTTAAGTTGAGACCACGTTCGGCTAGCGGCTAGTAGCCTTCTTCTAGCCGGTAACCACTGCACACCACTGCCAAAGAAAGAAAAAAAGAGAGAAAAGAAAGGACAGTGGACGCTGGTCGACTGAAAATTATGACCGAATTTGGTGTTGGTGATATTCCAAACTGAGCAGTGAGAGCAGTCGTGGCCCAGTGGTAAAAGCCCAGGCTTACGAGTTGTAGGTCGTGGGTTCGAACCCGGCCAGGCGCTTTACTTTGTGTAAATAATAATTTCACCACCACTGCTCTCAAAACGGTGAAGGAAAACATCGTGAGGAAACCGGCATGTGAACCAAACATTCGAAGAGACGTGACATCCACCAACCCGCACTGGGCCCGGCCGCGTGGTGGATTACGGCCTACTCCCTCTCACAGAGAGGAGGCCTGTGTCCCAGCAGTGGGAACAGTATAGGCTGATTATGAGTGAATATTTCAAGCTGGTCAGCTTGAAGTTATACACAGAGCCCAGAGATGCCACGGTGACGTTAGTTATACAAAGCGTATGCTGTGTGTTTTACTCGCACTAACACCGAAACGGACGGCTTTGAATGGGGACCACCATTGTCAGAAGAACCCAACGCACCTTCGGCAGAGCGAATTTTATTATATGCAAAGCTGTACTGGCGATGATCGCGGACCGGATGGACTGCCCATACATACGGCACTGCTGTGATAGGCATGTTGCCATCAACAGGGCCCGTTAGATGTTGCCTTTTTATTGTATTTTATTTATTTTTATTAGCCTTTGTATGTTGTCTGCATTTGTATTGGTATTTGTGTGTACTCCACTTAAGAGTTAATGCTGCTCGAAATCGTTTAGTAAATGTATTTTATTTATTTTATTTTATTTATTTAAAGCGGCGAGTAGATACTGAAGAAACAAAAGTGTTTTTATTATTTTCAGTATCAAATTCAATCTCTAGACCGGCGTAGGGAAATTAGAGGTATTTTTGACAGATTGAGACTGAGATTAGACTGTGAACGTTGTTAAAATTACGAGAATTGCCCCTCTGGACGCGTACCACGAGGGCTGGTTCAAGGTGGCACGGGAAAAGAGTTCCTTGAAGGACTTAGGGGGAAGCCTTTGGCGAGCAGTGGGACAGTACTTAGGGTAAGAAAAAAAACTGACTGTTGACTTTTATTATTTTTTATTAACATCTCATCATCTTTGGCCAGAGGCTTAGCATTGCCATACAACGTGGCAATGCCGCCAGTGTCTTGGGTACATTACCAGTCGACAGCGATGCGGATGAATTTTTCTATACGCTATATTGCTATATTTTAGCTCTATTTTATTTTGCTATATTTTAGTTTGTAAATAGTTTTAGTTAATTTAGGATATATTTTTGTTATTTTATTGACCTGTTTAAATAATTACCTAATAAAAATATAAACCTTTACATCCCAGTAGGTATTATAAATAAGTTGGTATAATTAAATTTTATTCATATTTCTCGTTTCTTTAAAGTTAATTCTGTATTCATGATAACTACCATGTTTTATGGGAACGTTTTAAACAAAAATAGTATCTAGTTTATGGTTTAATTTTAACAACGTCGTTAAAAGAGATAGAGCTAAACCCCGTCTTATGAAATGGTTGTGTATTACTTATAGAAGTGCCATGAACTTTCTATTTTTGTGATTTTAAATTTTAAAACTACTTCTCCTACCTAATAAAAAACAGGCCAAGTGCGAGTCGGGCTCGCAGATGAAGGGTTCCTGACCATAAGGCAAATAACGCCTAAAAAAAAACACTAATATAATATAAACACAACTTACAACTTATTAATATTTTTGTTATAGCGGCAATAGAAATACACGCTTTCTTTGAAAATTTCAACTGTCTACCCATTACGGTTCAATAGATACAGCCCGCTGACAGACAGACGGACAGACAGTGGAGGCTTTGTAATAAGGTTCCATTGTCAAAAATCATTTAAGAAACATAAGTAAGTAATACCGTGTTTATGTTTTGACGTGACTTGAAATCGAGTTGCAGTAGTATATCCAGCAGATATGAGGGTAGGTACGACCTTGGAAAAAGGTTATGACAGATTTCTCCTGAACTTAAATTCTAGGTATTTCAATTTATTTTCCATCCTTAGTAACATTTTTCAGTCTCCTCGCGAACTTGGTGCGTGCAACTGCGTCGAAATATCGAGAGATCATTTTAACAAAAAAAAACTTGAGATTTAATTGTACATGACAATTTAAGTGTTTTTCAAAGCAGTAACAAACTAAAACAGTTATTATTATTTGGTTAGACACAATAACAGCTAATTAGCTGCATGGTGCGTTGTAATCTGTCCAGTCGATTTTTGAAGCAGTTCAGTGTGGGAGACGTCACAATATTTCCCGGGAATCTATTCCATGCTGTTACAACTCGGTTAGACAAGAATTGCTTCAAGGGCTTTTTTTTTAAGAAAAGTTTTTGAACTAGTAAATTATCTTCAGTGCATTAATAAAATAGCCCCGAGAGTGGGAAGAACTGGGCGGAAGGTACGTACGACGCTCCTGGGCATTCATCTTAGTAACTGGCTATAATCATTAGAAAATTACCTACCTACCTTTAATACGCCGTGAAATCTTACTGTATACTTCAAGTTAGTGCCCGTCGGAGATAAGAAAAATAATTATTATTAATCTAAAACTCTTCATAAAGAGAAAAAATTTTTTTTTTGTATGCTTGCATGTTTCTTTGTTACGCTTTCACGCTAAAATGGCTAAACGGATTTCGATGAAATTTGGCACATGGGTTGACCATCACCTGAATTAGGATATGATACTTTTTATCCTGATATTTTCACGGGATCGATACTTATGCGGGTGAAACCGCGGGGCGCAGCTAGTTTTTTATAAATCATTTACCATCTTCCGTCTGGAAAACTGACGTTCATAATTTATTTTAATTTCCAATATTTTTCGCGTAAACATTTTGAAGAAAAGTGACGAATCCCAGTCCGTTATGATTAGTTCCACGATGTATTCCTCTACCGACCCCGTACTTATTGAATATTTAAATCCACAACATTTCCTGCTCGTATCTTTTTGATTATGTTAAGTTATGTACAGCGAGGGATTCAACGCGATATTCGTTGCGAGTTATGCATAGCACTATTTCTGCTTATCCCTGACATTTGTACAGCAGTTTTTAAGTTTCTGCCCTCAGTGGGATAGAGGAGAGTTAGATTTTAAGTTCAATCTTAAGTGTAAAACAACCTTTTATTGGAACGAAGTTCCTGTACGGAGCTGGCGGTGGGAGTAAAATGGGAGAAATCATCTCGTAACGAAAAAGCGTTATGCTCCTTACTACTTTTCATTTGTGTAATAGAAAGAAACAGAGAGAGATGAGTTTACATGGTTTTCGAGGGTACTGAAGCCAACAGTGTGGTCAAAAGGAAAATCCATGATGGCGGCTGCAATTTTTTCGTAAAGTTTTCGTCTTTGGTGTCGTTTTCATGGTTTCCGATGGCGCTGAAGCCGATAGTGAGTCAAAATGAAAACCCAAGATAGCTGCCAAAAGTACAAACTTGAACTTCGTTCCTACCGGGGGTCCTCCGACCCCACACTTTTTTTTTTATATTTTGTCAGAAATATTTCTTCTGGGATACATATACCGAACAGTATTATTAAACTGAAACTATTTAGTAAAACGTAACATACATTTATTTTCCGAAGGCGCTCTCCTTTCTGTGTGTTACCCAGTAACAGGGTTGTGAGGTCAGGTGAGCAGGCGCGCCGTGTTAAATACTAGTAATCAGCTTCATCTGATAAGACTGGAAGCTGCATCAGACTGCATCAGGTTAGATGTTGGGACTTGGGAGCACCTAATTGAGAAAAGGCAAGGTAAATGATGATGAAATCTGTTGCCAGATTAGTTCGTGGTCCTTGCAGCCAGTCGAATCTCATGTATACTTGCCATAGACTAATATATACTGGTTGTCAGGGACAACGACGCTGTTTTTTTTTTAATAACTGACTAAAAATGTCAGCGCTAGGGGGTCTAGAATCATGTGCTGATTGCTGAATTCATGGTTTCATATTAATCTATGGTCGCAATGTCTTACCTTTGTTTATAAAAAGTTCTGGATGTGTCTGAATGATCTAGATTTCTAGAACTTTCATAACATTTCCTAACTCCTTAGATCGATCTGCACATTAGTCATTTACCAACAAACATTAAATCATCATTGGATGTTTTGCAATTGACTTATTTTTATCACCGGAAACCGCATGGCATAACATTCAGCATTTCATATCGACCGCAGTGTTGCTAGAGTAATAAATGTTAAATATAAACATTCCGTTCGCACTCACAATAATAAAAATGCTTTGAATAAAAAAAACTGGTGTAATTAATTATACAGCACATTACTATCGCATTGTTTATGGTTGTTAATCCAAATAACGACATATTTTTAAACAAATGGAATGTTAATTAATGACGGGTTTCTGTATTTATTAGAAAATTAATCGTTTGTAACTTAGTAACTTTTTAAAAATGCAATGCTAACCCTAGCTGTTTGTCTGTTCCTCGTTTTTCATCACCATCATCCTCTCATCTTCCTGTTCTTGTCCCATGCCATTTGAGGTCGTGCAACACGTGTTTTTCTTCCATTCTCGCCTATCAACTGTAACGCTATCGTTCATTCCTCACACAATCCATCCATCTTTCTTTTTCATAAGCAATATTGCTATTGAACAATATAATCACCAAGTACCAACACCTACGTCCAAACCTGGGCTTACACATAAACTTTTAGTGACAATATGTCCTGCTTTCTCTGCTGGCCAACGCGAATCCATAAGATTTGTCTCTACCAAAAATCGCTCAACATGTGCCTTAAGAAGTTTCCACTTCAAAAACAAAATGTCTTCTTCATTAAATTCAGGAAATAGCACTACATTTTAGTAAATTAACAAGTTGTTAATTTTACAGCTAAACGATCGATAAGCTACAGGAATCGACCATTAAATTAAATTAGCTGAAAGTGCGCAATTAACATAATTTTGATGGTAATTGTGTCGTGAATTTTAATCAAACGAGGTAGTACAGGCGTATCGCGTGAGACATCGTAGTGTTGGGAAAATTTATCGATACGAAAGTTGTAATGTAATGGGCGGAAATAGCTTTTGATCATCAGTTTACATGGTATATTTGGAATGGAATTGCCAGTGCAGTGGTGTTTCTAACAATTACCAGAACTCTGTCTATTTTGTACAAATCTCACCGTGAAAACTTGGTGAACTGAGCTCCTAAAGTGTCATTCACCTGATGCTAGGGGTTGGACACTATTGACTCACTTCCCTCGCTCACTTCACCTAAGTTTTCACGGTAAGATTTTTACAGGATAGAATAGTCTGGATGGTCAAACACGCGCGCCGGTTTTGGGTACGCATCTGACCTTTCTGAAAACGCCACCAAAAGGGTTATAGAGGTATGAGGAATAGCGTGTAAAGTTCACTCATCGTCCATAGAAAGAGGAGGATCCTCTGACCGGACGGTTTTCTATAAATGTGGATGTTATTTTTGTTTATTGTGTATCTTACGACTTCCACGCAAAGGAAGTCGCGAGCAGAAGCAAATAAAGAATAAAATCTCTTCATTAAAATGATAAAGAAAGTGTGTTTTGATAGAATTTGGTTCAGTGGAGCTTCAAGAACTTTTTAACCCGTTAATTCTTTATTGCTGTTTTCTTTAACTCTCTAAATTCACATAACCAGGGTCCATTGCCGAACTCGGGTGGGAAATCATCAAATAACTTCTCCAGCTCTGGGCGGAGCGGGAGGGCATTTCAGACTTTTACTGAATAAAACCCACACCCGTGTTCCGCCAGTTGCCTGTGCCAGGGGCCACGGTAACTCTTTCGAACAACCGGCGACCCTGGCAGGCATCGGCCCTAGCGGACCCATCAGTTAGTGCTGACATCTCTTTGAGGCGCGTGAACTCAGCTAACCTTAAAGCAGTACTTACTGGACAACTACTGGCGAATTAAATAACCTGACGACTGAGGGAAACTGACCAGTGATACGCGGACTCATAGTAGGTCTGTCCCAAGGTGAACGTTTCCATAAAACATGAATCGTTTGCTCTCTTTTTATTATCTTTTGTATAAACAGTCCCAATTATTTTTAGAAGCGTCTTATCTCTATTAGAGGATGTACTGTCTATCCATCATAATCCTTCAAAACTGGTAATTTTAGCAATGTACAGCATCGTAATATAACGTAGAGTTATTATAAGTAATTACTTCCATATTAACGAGGGGCCCGTGGATAAATAATAACAGCCACACAAGTCAATCGATCAGGTTAACCTACGCTTGCTGCGGTTGGTCTGTGGATGGGTCAAAATCAAAATCAAAAGTCATTTATTCAAATTAGGCTGAGAGTCGGCACTTTTTGAACGTCAAAATTACAAAAGACAGTCCCCCAAAAACGCCCGCCCTTCACCACTTCCTAGTGCTATCGGGTGACCACCAGTGGCCTCGGAAAGCACCACCGTTGCGGCGCCGGCTGTCATTTGTAGATCTTTGACAGTCGTTACGGGTAATCCGAATCCCGAAAGTCAGACAACCAGTCTTACCAATGGGTATCGTATTACCCAGTTACTGCCTAAGCAGCCGCTCCATGTAAAATACTGGTATTCAGCTGCATCCGGTTACACTTGAAGCCGACCCCAACATAGTTGGGAAAAGGCTAGGCTAGATGATGATGATTAAATGTTTATTTATCTCAACATCATATTACAGGCACTGATTAATAGATAAATATAACATAGATAGATTTTTGCATTCTAAAATAGATATATAGATTGTTCAGGATTCTGTAACTCAGGAGTTAAAGATAACCCGGCTCTCTTATATAGGACATGTTACTCTACACAACGGTTAGAGCCATTTTCATGACCAGTTGGCTGCGTCTACCAACTTCCTTCCACTCAATTCGTCACGTTCCAGCTCCAGAACTTCCAGGAAGTTCCAGTAAATCAATTCTTCCATCGATACTTGCATCGTTCCCGTCCCGCCCCGCGTGAGATCATCACTAATGCACGATCACTGGCCGCATGCGCCGGCGTCGCCACGCGCCGTTTATTTATAACGAAAACTTCCGATCGACCAAACGAATTCATTTTTAAATCATTATAAATAGAATTTCTTTATGCCAATCTTCGTACTGCTTAATTTTAACATTAAATGCACTTTTTGTGTAACGCTGTGACGAATGTGAAAAATATGTGTGTGTGAATTTTCAGTGACGAATTGTGTGAGTATTCCCTAAATGTTATTTCAGAGATTTTTGTTCGGTGAGTGATGGATATTTTGGCTGAAATTTCTCTGAAATGCGGATGACTGATTCGGGTACGAGATTTTCGTTTCTTTAAACTCTCCAGTCAGTGTTTAATCGTCATTACGACCGTGAGAGGTGTTGAAGTGAATGTAAAGTGCTTTTTTTAGAAAGTTTTTCCTGACTTCGTAGAAAACTGTAGGTAAGTTTATTTACTTATTAGTTATTATTTTCTTATATAAGTAAGGAATAAGACGTAAATATAAGACTACTTCACAAAACCGTGTAAGCTGTGTGACTGAGTTCGTCTTCACATATACCTAATCAATGTATACAAAATTTTCTAAAATATTTTAAAAGTGTAACGGTGGAGTTTCTTGCCCATTCTTCTCCATACGAAACAACCTTTTGGAAGGGGCGACTAGAATCAATTCTATTTTCTATAACTTTGTTAGTTCACGAGTGATTTTTTTTCATTTACAAGATAACACTAAAGTAACAAAATTATATCCTAAATTAACTAAAACTAAAACAGCGTCGAAAAATTCATCCGCATCGCTGTCGACTGGTAATGTACCCAAGTCACTGGCGGTATTGCCACGTTGTATGGCAATGCTTAGCCTCTGCCTTTATTCTATTTTCTTGTAAATGTGGATGTTCAAAAGTGCCTTTTATGTGCCTATTTAAAATTGACTTTGACTTTGACGTGGAGTTAATCTGTATTAATTATATTGAGTAGGCACATATTTACCTATTGTTTATCACTTTATTTATTTATTTGGGTCACCAACAATTGTATACACTATTATAAGCAATTTAAACATAAGCAACAAATCGGAATAAAGTGTAACGATCACTTATAGGTTAACTCTGCATGCACACAAATCGTTGTCGTAACTAGCAAAAAATAGAAAGAAAAGACTATGTGTATGTGTTGTGTGTGTGTATGTATGTACGTTTGTGTAAGTTGCACTGATTAGAACTTAATAAATTATTTAAACTAAATTAAAACAAAATTTTAATAATATACGTAACACATAATATTATTCACTTGCATAGGTATTTTCCGATCAGTTTTATACCACGTTGCGAAACACGCGTCATACGCGATATGACGGCAGATTCCCAACGTCAAATAACTTCAAAAATTCAGTCGGCTGACGCGTTCGCGGACGAAATGAATTTCTGTATATTTTTCATATCAGAGAAGTAACTGATGTCGTGCGATTTGTTTCACGTTGTACTAGATTTATTCCGTTTTTTACAGTGCCTACAATTTGTCGGAATGTCGTGAGAAATTATAAACATGATGTAAATTAATGTAGCGTCCTAGAACATGTTTTTAATGGTGTTTAATCTTTTTAAATCATAAAATATTTGAAGTGAAACCTTTATGTTCTCTCTGAACAGTGAACGAAACTAAATCGTCACGCTCGGGTCGGTGACGTTGAATCGGGTATACTCGGCTCCAGTCGGTCGGGTGACGCTGAATCGCGTACACCACATACTACATACATCCTGCATATAAGTTTCACACTATCTTTTTTTTATCTTAAGTCTTTTTTTTCGAAGCATTTTGGGCTCCATTTTATGCTATCGCGAGTTTCTAAAAAGAAACCTCGTTTGAACTTTCCTCGCGGTCACTGCCCGAGTTAAGTAAATATTTTAAAGTATTCTGCAATAAAAAAGATCGGTATTAAAACCTTTGCCAACTGATTGCTTATTTATTTTCCTAATGCATTTATTCTTACCATCTTTTGACTCCCGTAGGTGTCGTAAACGGAAACGATTTAAATTGTTAGATTCTCCCGAACGCATCAAAAGATGGCTACGTTTTGTTACGTTGATAATGACATTTGATAAATAATAGTTATGATAATAAATCGTAAATAGTATCAGTACCAGAAAGTATCAGTCTATTGTCTCGCTTACTCATACTGAGAATCGTGTTATTCCATGCGGATTGTATGAGCTCACTCTTTTCAGTAGGGTCATTTTTCGCGCGACCTATGTATGTACAGATAGGTTGCGCGAAAAGTGACAGTTTCGGGTAGCTTGATGTGCTGGCCATATCAACCCGAAACTGTCAAATTTTTCCAATCAAACTTGAACCTAAGTTGAAAATCTATTAAAGAAATTGAGGGCAAATCTAAGGATTTAAATCTATGCTAAAAGGCACCTTACGATCTACACACCCCGAAGAAGCCTGGATACTCATATTTTGAAGGTTACAGGGGTTAGAAACTACAAACTCTGACAGGGACTCCCACACTTTGGCTGGCTTCGCGAGTACTTAAACCTTGAAAAGAGCTGTGTTCAGTAAACGACGTTTGAGACTTTAGTTACATAGAAGTACGCTTTCTCCCAACGCTTTGACTTTTACCTACCCTTTAGTATCTAGCCTTATGAATTCCACAGACAGATACAGTTATAACATACCATAATTCCTCGAAGGTATAGGCATGTAGGCAGAGGTGCACCTATAGCACACACACATTTCGCCAGTTGTGTATAAGTCTCATGTAACAGGAGGCGAGCCTCGTGCCATCAACCGGACCAAATCACAAAAAAAAAACCAAATAACACTGCCCGACTTGGGAATCGAACCCAGGACCTCAAACTCAACATCAACGATACTGTTATACATACAGTTTCTGTTATTTGGAAACCAACCAGAAATAACCAGAATGTTGTGAAATACGTTGACACAGTGTTTTCAGACTTTCAGTGTTCTGACATTTTACACAATCTGTCACACTTGTTCAGATAAATGGGTTAACTGTAGTCTTCCTAGGTGGTCAGACAGAGTCGTCAAAAGTCGAAAGTAAACTCCGATGCTTTAGACTAGTGGAAGTTTATTAATTTTGAACCTTATACCATTGAAAGCAAAATTGGTATTTGTTTGCGGTTCGCCAGGTACCTTAAGTAGTCTGTTCAACAACGAAGTGTCGTTATTCATGCTTTGTTTTGATTTAGAACCACGAAATGTGAGTATTGCATGCGGATCAAATCGATTCTGAGGCAGATTGTGTCCTGTCTAACAAAAAGCGCATAGAAAAAAGGAAGTTCATGTTTTTCTCTAAATTGAATACTTTCCGGGAAACTTTTATTTATTTATTTAACCATTCATTTTTCCAATTTTTCAGTCTATTAAACCCTGATTCGGAATATTACGAACATTTTAAAATAAAAAAATAGTCAAACCGGTCCAGCCGTAATGTTCCCACTGCTGGGACACAAACCTCATCTCTGTGAGAGGGAGTGGGCTGTAATCCGCCACGCGGGCCCAGGGCGGGTTGGCAGATGTTACATGTCTTCAAGGCTTTTGGTTCCAGGACAGCTGATTATTCCTTCACCATTACGACGTTGGTGGTTGTTGGTTGCTGGTGTTGGTCTCATGGAGAAAGTTCAGTTTGACAGTCTGTTCCATTACTTTTAATATGACCACACACACACGCTGCTTAATCAAAGAAATTTCTTTCTTTAGAAATCTTTCTTAATTTTTCTACCACCATTCCTTTAACCCAACTTTATATTAAACTCCAAATATAAATAGCTACTAATCAGGTCAGAGAGTTAATAAAAATGACGAACTCTGCGGTCCAGAAGATTTGTGGCGAACTCTCACTTCCTGTTTTAAAGAAATATTCAACTTTAATGTGCGTGTTGATGTGTGCGATTGAAAAAGCCGTTTAAAAATATAATAAACTAGCTCCTGCCGGCGACTTCGTCCGCGTGAATATTGTTTCCCCTCCCCCACCCCGTCGCATCACATCGCCCGCCCGCGCTATTCTTGTTTCTTTTTGCTCGGCAACTAAGGGTCTTGGCGTGATGTTAAATAATAGCCTTCTTCAAGAATGAGGCTATTAAATGTAAAAATATTTTACCTGTAGAAGCTGAAGAGTTTGTTTGTTTGAACGCACTAATCTCTGGAACTACCAGTAGGATTAATATTTTTTTTTTGCATTTCATTCATTTTACTCGGCTCCGAAAGGCCTTAGCGTGATGTTAACCAATAGCTATATATATCCTAAGCCTCCTTAAGAATTGGGCTATAAAATGCAAAAAAAAAATTCAGCGTCCGAACAAACAAACTCTTCAGCTTTATTATTAGTACAGATCTGTAAAGAAATAAATTAAATCCGTAGGTATGTCCAGTCACATAATGTGAACTCGTTAATGTACCTCTACCTACCTACTTTATGATTTACGGTGAAATAAGATATTTGTGAGGATAACTGGGCTTTATTTAATGTTGTAACCATATTATTGTGATTTAAAAGAATGTCCATGGAGTTTCTTGCCCGTTCTTCTCCATACGTACCTACTACGCTTTGGAATGGACAACTAGCTTCATCTTTTTGGCACCTGCCCGATGATTCATGTCGGGACGTTGTTTATATGCTAGTCGCGCGGTAAACTTTGCTTGCGCGATATAGGTTTTTGCGTAACATCGCATGTGGCGGTGTAAATGCTGCTACAGCACTATGCCAGTATTCCCCGAGTGTACATACTTCGCTAGTTATGTTAAGAATAGCCATTAAACTGGACGCAAATTTAGAATCCGGCGGGTTAATTGCGTAACACACTATCAGCAGCAATGAATTTCATTTTGACAGTTCATTGCATTATTTAGGTTGTTGAGCAGACGATTTTTTCCGTCGGTAAATACTAGCGTGATGTTATGTATCTGTATATCTAACTCGAATGATACTTTACAGTTTATTTTAACAATCAATTCATCCACTCACTCAGCAGCTTGTTACGGACAATCATCTTAAATCTTCCGTGAAAATCCTCGTTTTAACACAAATCACATTAAAAACATCCAAATTGATTACCATTTCTGACGTTTAACATTAATTTACAATCGTTAAAGTCTCTTCTAAGAAAAAACAATTTATGACTAACCTAAAATGCTGGCGACATTCAACTTTGAACGTTAGGTTGGCTGAAGTAAGGTTAATTTTAGTAAATACTTGGAAATGTCACAAAGGAAGGATACAGAAGTACTACTTCTTACACTTCTTAAGATAATTTCTTATGATGATTATTGTGGGATAGAGGGGCTTGTGGCTAAGTAATAACAGCCGCACGGGTCGATCGATCAGGTTAAGCTACGCTTGCTGCGGTTGGTCCGTGGATGGGTGACCATTTTCACATACCAAGAAGTCCCCTCCGTGCCTCGGAAAGCACGTTAAGCCGTTGGTCCCGGCTGTCATTCGTGGATCTTTGACAGTCGTTACGGGTCGTCAGTAGCCCGATAGTCTGACAACCAGTCTTACCAAGGGGTATCGTATTACCCAGTAACTGGGTTGTGGAGGTCAGATAGGCAGTCGCTTCATGTAAAATACTGGTATTCAGCTGCATCCGGTTAGACTGGAAGCCGACCCCAACATAGTTGGGAAAAGGCTAGGCAGATGATGATGATGATGATGATTATTGTGGGATAAACAAAATTACACCTTTACTATATTACCATAACACTGTCAACAAGCAATATAACACTTTCTATTATAACAGGCAAAGACAGATAGGGACAGGATAACGCAACAGCTGTCAAACTAGGTTACAAAAAAAAAAACAAAATTTGCATGGAAGTTCGTAATTTTTGCCGATGTGAACGCCATAAGGCACACGACTCGTAATCAAATAACTTTTTTTCCTTTGGAATCTTTCTTAATTTTTCTATCACCATTTCTTTAGCACAACTTTATATTGAAGTCCAAATATAAATAGCTACTAATCAGGTCAGAGAGTTAATAAAAATGACGGACTCTGCGGTCCAGAAGATTTGTGGTGAACTCTCAGTTCCTGTTAAAGCAATACTTACCATGAAAATATTTAATCTCTATTCCATATGCTTAAAAAGCTAAACCTATTAAAGGCCATAATCAAAAAAAATACACAAAAAAAATATGTAAATCCCTGTTACATAATATATAGATACCTAAAAAGGTACACCATAAAGAACAAGCACATTTTTTTCAATATATCACCTTAATAAGTATACTTTGACAACAAGAAAAAGATAGAATTCAAAAAACAAGTCACAAATCTTCTGTAGTTTCGTACACGATGGCAACAAGGTAGTTTAATAATAGCCAGGCGTTGAAAACCGACTTATTACCCGTGTTAACAGATTTGACGGCTCACTGACAGAATATACGCGCTGTCAAAGATGACACCTCGCTTGTGACGGAAAGGTTTTAGCTAAATATTAAATATTAGGCGTGCTAAAACTTGTTCGAATTACCATGATTTGGTGCAGTCGGGCGACAAAATCGAATGTAATTATGTAGATATAAGTTTGGGTAAAAGACGCTTGACTTGCTCGAATTGTCCCGAGCCGAGCCGAACATGATTCAGCGAGGGTAGATACTGAACGGTGTCTGCCGGTCAGCACTAGCCAAATGAAAGCCGAATATATTATTATGTAGTAATTTATTCGGTTCAGCTTTGTTGTTCAACAAATAAAAGTCGTCAAGAGTGAATTTCGGCCATGACAGTCAACCTCAGCGGAGACTAGCCGTCTACGTGATAGATATCACAACACAAACAAATCTTCCCTCACTCTCATAGACCAATGGGATGGCAATCCGACACGACCGGAGAGTGATCAGGCGCAGGACGAACGGCTTAACGTGCTATCCGAGACACGAGGGTATCACACCACCAACTTCAGGCTGTTACTGACAAATTCCTAATGAAAAAACCCAATAACACGTTGCCCGATCCGGGAACTGAACTCAGAACCCACGCTCAGCAGTCACGCTTGCGACCACGAGACCAACGGGACGTTCAAAAAATCGCTGATCATGATCGCTTATCGAATGTCCCGACGAAGGGATGATGTTCGGTTCGGATCACCGATCACCCATCTGTCTGGAAACTCAGATTCCAGATAAAATTAGAGCTAGGTCAAAGACATTTCAGATTTTCCTGGAGACATATCATAAGACTATTAAGATATAAATATGGCACACTTGGCGCAGTGGCTGAGTAGACAGCTTT
This sequence comes from Apamea crenata, assembly GCA_949629185.1. Taxonomy (NCBI): domain Eukaryota; kingdom Metazoa; phylum Arthropoda; class Insecta; order Lepidoptera; family Noctuidae; genus Apamea; species Apamea crenata. Next base: position 1,380,428 of record OX451377.1, read on the forward strand.
TGCGCTACGGTTCGCGGTTTCGAATAATATTTATAAGACCCATCTAGGTTTATATATCTATACATATTATAAATTCGTGTCTGTCTATGTGACCACGTTGTTCTTATTTATTTATATATACTCTAATGTACACCACACAAAAATACATAACAAAAAAAAATGATCGAACAATAAAAATGTACCGCGGCCTAACTCTCTCTAAACTACGCAACGGATTTTGATGTGGTTTTCAGTATCATTTAGAGAATTTATTACGGAAGGTTTAAACGTAATATTATACTTGTGTACAATTAATTCATATTTATCTTAGAGTAGATGACCCGACAGACGTTGTCCTACCCAAATAACTCAGCAAACAGTACTCTCAGTTTTACCCGAATTATTAAATATTCCGCGCAGATTATGAAATTTTTCTTGCCCTAAAAACCTTATTCGGACTATTATGAACATTTAAAATACAATAAAAATAACCTAATCGGTCCAGCCGTTCTCAAGTGATGCGCTTCCCTACGAACAGCATTTTTTATGTGTATAGATTTAGCACAAGAATCTCGATGTTTCGACATGTCGACGTAGCATGCGAAGCGGTTCGCTAATAAATTATAATTGATTAGATTGAGCTTGACCTGCACGCTGGCGTCTGTACTATAAGCGTAGTACATTTTAAGTATCACTTTTCAAACGGAGTCACATTATTGTTGCTTGGCGTAGACAGAAATAAGTGTGGTTGTCCTTCCCCGGAAAAACACTACTACAAAGCGTAAAAAACTATACATACCTAGAAACACACACGTACATTTATTAAATGTACGTATACACGTTACATTGATGTGGGTGTTTATATTTATATAAAACTAGCTTTTGCCCGCGACTTCGTCCGCGTGAAGTAATTTTCTTGCATTTTTTTCCCGTAAGAACCATCCTCGTACTTCAAGGATTATTCTAAAAAAAGAATAAGCGAAATCGGTTCAGCTGGTCTCGAGATTTGCGCTTAGCAACACATTCAGCGATTCATTTTTATATTATAGATAGAAGATAATAATATATATTCAAGTAAAACTCAAACCCCAACGAAATATTGATACACGCAAATTGAAACCACAATAATATCGCGGTAGCACTTAGCACCCCGCAGGAACTGGGTCAGGTCATCCCGCTATTAAGGACATGCCGATCCCCAGCCAGCAGCCCAGATAGGTATCCTGCTGAATTTCTTGGAACATCGATTAATACACCTCCCGTTTTATAATCAAAGTGCACTTCCGACGTGATGGCAGGATGTAGCTTTTATGGGTTTTCTTCTTGGTTCAAGTGGTCCTGATTAATGTTGTTAAAACCTGATTAATGTTGTTTTTTAAAACTGTGTATTGTCTATTAACTTTTGCCTGCGACTTTCTTGTTTCCCCGACCCACAGCGTCGCATCGCATCACCTGCTCGCGCTGGCTGTGCTTAGTTTTCGCTTAGCGATCTTTTTCTTTTTGGTTAGCTTCTTAGGGTCATAGCGTGATGTTAAATAGACTTTAGCCTTCCTCAAGAATAAGGCTATCAAATGTACTAAAACCTTATCAAATACGACCGGGTTTCCTGACAGAGACGCTGTCGATTTTAAGAAGCTGTGTCTGCTCTTTATCTGACTATTGTAAAGTCAGTCCTTAGAGACACAGAAATCTCGATGGTTTTGATTTGTAGCTATTGAACCTGTGCGAAGAATGGCCGGTCCTCAAGTTACAATAAACGCCAAATCAAACAACACTCATTGGGCTGTTCCTCAAACAACCTCATGTTGTGTAACAAAACGTAGGAATATATTATTATCATATCAGCATACCTTGACGTTCAATTCAATGTACAGTCGCGTACGGTATTAACAAAGCCTATAACAGTCGCAAACAAAAGTAGTTCGGTAGCGTACAGTCGCGTGGTGTGACGTTATCTTTGCGGAACGGGTGAGGCTAGAGAAAGAGCGGTATTAAGAACGGCGGAAATGTGTTTTAGAGTGCAATACTTTTGCAGTTCGTAATCAATATTTTATGTAGTACTGACCGATATTTTATAATTTATTTTACTAATATTGATAAATTAATCAAATCAGCGTAATATTTGACAGCTATTTGCGACGTTGCCAGCTTTCAGAACGTACAAGTATATTGATGATTACTAAGATTATAATTCTATAAATAAATATTTGTAATGGTTGTGAGTCATATTTAGATCAACATACAATATACAAGTTGCAAAAAACGTAAGAAAATGCGAATTTCCCTAGTGTTTTAGCTAAAAAGAATATGCGGCGAACTTAGCAATGGTAATGTAGCTGATCTACGCCTTAGCAAAAGGGGCACTGGTTTGTTTTTAATCAAAATCAATGGTCCATCAAAGACGTTCCTAAAACTTGATGAAAGTCGACATTATTTTATGACCTTTAAAAAATACCCCTTCGCAAAATACGCCCATTGATGTAGAGTTGCGGACATCAGTCCGTTTAGTTAGCTACCTACCTATGGGTGTCCGTGGAGTTTCATGCCCATTCTTCTCCATAGGTACCAACTACGCTTTGAAATGGGCAACTAGCTTCATATTTTCTGACTAACCGACTCCTTGACAGTTAAAAAGTGCTTGTAAATGGTTTAATTGAAATAAATGCTTTGAATTTGAGTATATTATTGGTAACCATTTGACACACAACAGCGCCTTTATGTCGTAGCAGTAAGGGTGATTTTTGTAGAGCATGCTTTGAGTTTAAGTAGGTATATTATTGATAACCATTTAACATTAGCAGCGCCTTTAATTCGTAGCACTATGGGTGATTTTTGTAGTGCAAGTGTTACTGCTTTCTGCTTTTGTTCTATTTCTCTCTTACCTAACCAAAATATTATAACTCAGATAATTTCAACGTTCTATCTCCCATTTCTATTGTCTTCTTCCCTTTTATCACACCCGCTGTTTTCCTGGCCCCACATGACGTGTCACACAGCTGTCACGCCGCGCTCATAGTGACTGAATAATGTAGCACTTTTGTCGACGATTGTACCCTCGGGACAAGCGCTACCTGTTTATTTAAACGTTATAATAACTGCGCGCGACTGTACCGCCAATGACAGTAAAGTATGATGGTTCGGTAATTACCCTACTGCGACGAAAAATAGGTTATGGGTTTGAATTTATTACCCCTTAAGTCGTGATGCGGACGGTACGAAAACATGTCTTTATAACTGTCTGGTGGTTTTAAGTATTTTTTATGTGTTCTACGCAAATGTCCTGCAGATCTGAAGGCCAATTCCCGTACTTTACACTTTTTATTTGATCTTTATTTTTTTGTTTTTATCTGATTATGTATCTGGTGATGTATTGTGTGTTATTTAGTCTGTGCTAAATAAACGTATTTTCCTTCTTCTTTCTTTAATTAAAAACGTTCATAATCTAGTCGCAATCTCATCTCAGCGACCATCAATGTCCAAAACTTGTCAAAAATGTAGGGAAATTAGAGGTATTTTTGACAGATTGAGGATTGAGATCAGACTGTGAACTTTCTTAAAATAACAAGAATTGCCCCCTACTAGCGACTCGTGTGACGGGTCGCTGAGCTCCCAATAAAAGGCTTAGCTACACGACTGTCGGGACAGGTCAACTTACAGCTGCAATGGCTCTTTCTTCAAAAGGCCCTTTCAAACATGTTCCTGAATTGTTACAATATAATGTTTGAAGTTTAAAAGAAACCATGACCTTTGAGTTTAGTCCGGCATTTCTTCTCAGGGATCAGTCAGCCAGGAAACAGCGCCATCTCGTATTAAAATATTGACCAAAAAAAAAAATATTATTTATTTTCAGCCTATGCTGTCCCCCACTGCAGGGCAAATGCCTCTCTTTCTCGTCTCCACTCCTCTCTGTCTTGAGCTAGTGTGGACCAATCCTGTCTGTAGGCATCAAGCTCATCTCGCCATCTTCTCGTGGTAGATTTGGCAGATTTGCCAACTAATCACTAAATATTACATTGTTTTTTATACAAACCAATAATTACCGGCGCCGGTGGTTGGAAACTATGACAACCAGTCTTGCCAAGGGGTATCATGTAACCCAGTTACTGTATTATGGAGGTCAGACGCTCCATGTAAAATACTGGTATTCAGCTGCATCCGGTTAGACTGGAAGCCGACCCCAACATAGTTAGGAAGAAGCTCGTGAAAATCAGCCTATAATGTTCCCACTGCCGAGACATTCTAAGACATGTGACATCTACTAACCCACACTGGGCCCACGTGGTAGATTACAGCCCACATGTAATCACACACGCACATGTCTTAGAATTTTTAGGTCTAGGATATGGCTGGTTTCACAATGTTTCATTCACCATTTTGAGAGCAGTGGTGATGATATTATTTACACAAAGTAAAGTGCCTGCTTGGGTTCGAACCCACGACCTACAACACAGTCGGGGCAGTTGCCACTGAGCCACCTGTGCTGCTGCTAGGCAGATGATGATAATAATAATTTAACCGGATCAATCTCTTGTTTCATATCCTTTATTCAGATTCACACATCATACTTTCGCGTATGTATTCATGACTCAAACACAGTAATACAATTTCAGAGATTTATTTAATCAAATAAACATGTAAGTACCGAACATTTGGCTACGTAAATAAATATTTACTCAACAGTGAAGTGAGGCATCGCTAACAATAGGACTTGTGCTGATATTCCATTCAACAATATTGTAAGGTAGCGTATTGGGATATAAGCGGAGCGACGAGCGTATTTCAAATTCGAACTCAAAGCATTAAAATAATAATAATAATAATATCCCTGGACATTTCACACAGCACCATTTGTCCCAAGCTAAGCAACCTAATGCTTGTGTTATGGTAACAAGATGGCTGATAAACTACTTATATACAATTTTTTTTTTTGTAAATACATATAAAAAAAAAAAAAAATTAAAAATATTTCAATTAAGCCATTTACAGGCACTTTTGAATTGTCTCAAACTCAAACCAGTTATATGAATTAAACCAACTGCAGGCTCTTCAGTCAATCAAAAATATGAAGCTATTTAATTAAATTAAAGTAAAATAAAAAGAAAAAAAAAAAAACATTTGTTTGCCTCAACACGAAAACACAAAGACGTGACTTACGTGAAAATAATTCCTGTCGACCCTTATGGGAAACTTAATAATACTCGCTAAACGTGCCACTTGTCTAATTTGTATGCGCTAAAGGCAATTACTACATCTGCTGTAGCATGTTGTTAGCATCTTCGTAGGCTAATTGTTAGCACAGCATGAGACAAATGACAGTGGACCACAAATCATTAGGAGATTGTAGATTTGTAGACCATTTTATTAAGTACCCTGGTATTTGTTGACAGGTCTACACCGTCCTCCGTATGGGATGTAATTTGAAAACATTGTAATCGATTTTTTTTCTATTTACACACATCATAAAACTGATTTACATCCGTAAGACGTCGTCGTAACATACGGTCCAGTTGAATAATCAGGCATTAGTTGTCTGACATTTATGCTGAACTGTGCGTATTTAGCGCAGCTGTGAGGTACACAATACACTTTTTAGTTTTTTTTGTGAATATTGCGTGCCTTACTTGTTTGTGTGGGTAAAATAAACTTATTTTCTTTCTTTAATTGCCATTTTTAAAAGAGTAATTGTAGAGAGAACGACCAATTGGAACCGTGCACCTAGCTTCTGAGGTTACATAAGTGCCCATGTAGGTATATGTGATATAATATATTTTGATTTTGATTATCGTGTCAAATACAAACACCGCTCACCGTCAGGAGACACGCTTCAGTAATACGGACATTACACTTCAAGATTATCTCAAGGCTATGGGGGTATCTGGATGGAACCCTTTCGTACCCATGGGAATCGGAGAAATAATGGGATTTATGTCTTCCGTTCGTGTTTGATTTTTATTACAGATATCTTATATATCCGCGCTTCGAAGGTCAGCAAGGCATTATAGGGTCTCGTGTAAAGTTGTATGATTGCAGTGTGTCTAAAAACGACAGTCAATCAATCCTAGCCAATTATTTATTATTGACCTATTTTAACTTTTCGCACAAAAAGGTACACACGCGGGATTAATGTAATTTCCCAACTATGTTGGGGTCGGCTTCCTGCCTATCCAGATGCAGCTGAATATCGGTATTTTACATGGAGCGACCTCCACAACCCAGTAACTGGCTGGTTATCAGGATTCTGGGCTTCTGACGACCCGTATCGACTGTCAAAGATCCAAGATTGACAGCCGGGACCAATGGCATAATGTGCTTTCCGAGACACGTTCGGTATGTAAAGATGGTCACCCATCCACCGACCAACCGCGACTAGCGTTGCTTAACCTGATCGATCGATCCGTGCAGCTGTTGTAACTTAGCCACGAGCCCCTCTATAGAGACAACAGTATTAAATAATAATCGAGTTACTAACACGTCACACGACGTTATTGTCTTTATTTTCTTTCATTTATTATTCACTAGCTGTGCCTGTGGCATCGCTCACGTAACTGTGTATTCTATTGGCATTATTTTTTATTCATTATTGTAACGGTTTTTGGATACGGGATTTTTTATAGAATATAATAGATATATTTATTTGCATAGAATGTAGGTACAAAAATCATATGTTACAGTTTTGAGGAATTCAAGTGCATTCTACTATTATAGCATGCATTTAAATAAATAACAAAAAACGAATATCGGCTAAGAAATCTGGGGCAGAATGATAATATTTTTAATGTATTAACTGAGCTTTAGTCCACTGCTGGACAAAATCCACTCTAAAGTCCAAGTTATACTATGTCATATCACTATCGGAGAGCTAACTTAGTTTTAGCTAAATATTAACACAATATTACCAACTTCTCCCTGAGGTCTCGTAGCACCGTACCTTGTTGCTACGGTGCTACGACGCTACGCCGTAGTATCACGATGTTACTTAGCATAGTTTTATTAGGTATTTAACCAATTTTTTTAAGAAGTTTTTAGAAATTATGTTAGAATGATTGGTTTTAGTCTTAAGTGTGAATGTGAATGACTAATAGAAAAGAGGCCAAAGATAAGATGCATGGATTTTGTGAAAAATTGGATATGAAGGAAGAAAGTGAACATTGAGGTGATCGGCTGATTCATCATCATCAGCCTATAGCAGTCCACTGCTGGACATAGGCCTCTCCTATTGCACGCCATTCCACTCGATTTTCGGCAACTCACATCCAGCTGCTACTAGGCATCCTGGGAAGATCGTCGCTCCACCTAGCCTGAGGGCATCCCACCTTATTTTTACCGTTTCGCGGTCTCCACTCAAGAACACGTCTATGGCCAGCCCATTGCCACATCAGCTTGCTTATTCTGTGAGCTATGTCGACAGCTTAACCTGATCGATCGATCGGTTGATTGGGAAGAAAGAAAGAAGAACAAGTAAGTACTGCGGAAACCCCAAATAAATTCGGGCATAATGATGATTAATAAAAGTTCTTCACCTAAGGTCTCTTAAAATGGAACCCGTCACCACCATCATCCAAAAATTTGCTGAAGTCCACGAACACAGACTTCACCGACATGTGAATGTCGAGCCAAGTCAGCTGCTAGACAACACGGACATAGTGCGTAGGCTAAAGAGAACTAAACCATTTGAGTTATATAGTGTAGTGCATAAATACTGAATAAATAATAGCAACAATGCTGTACTGTACACGTAACACGTGAACAAAGTATTTTTTTAAATCAATTATTACAATTTTGCAAATAGACTCTATTCTTAGTTATCTATCTCCGAAAGTCTGACAAACAGTCTTACCAAAGGGTATCGAATTACCCAGTAATGTTTGAGAAGTAATAAATATTTTTGTATTTTGTATTTTTTTTTTTTGGTATTTGTAACTGGGTTGTGGGGTTCCGACAGGCAGTCGCTCTATGTAAACTACTGGTATTCAGCTACATCTGGTTAGACTGGAAGCCAACCTCAACATAGTTGGGAAAAGGCTAGGCAGATGATGATCATGATATAACAATTTTGCAAATTGACTCTATTCTTAGTTATAACATAATCTATCTCGTAAAATATTAAGTTAGAGCTAAATTGCTTCTTAATCTTAAGCTGGATTGTAATCTATTCGTAAGAACTTTAGTTCTTATTAATAGAGATTTAAAAAAACCTAAGGTCTCCGTAGCTAGTTGCTACGGAGCTACGACGCTACGCCGTAACCAATAATTTTGCAAGTCAGTATTTTTTTAGGACGTTCATTTTACGTTATTAGAATATTTGGTTAAGAAGAGTTCTTTGTGAAGGAGCTTGTCTGGGGAAGCAAATAACAATACCTATGTCTGTTGCGTTGCTGTATGTATGTATAAAATAAGAACAATTTTATTAAAAAAAAGGTTCGAGAATATATGTATATTACAGTTACAATAAAACATTTTAATTTTCTTTGAATTTAACAAATGAGCAATTTCCAGATTTCTAGGGCTAGACTTGTCCTGCAGGAAATCTATAAGATTTACAATTCAAGTATGCCTGTGTAATTAGAATAACAGGTATTCGACTTTGCTTCTAGTATTGCAAATGTTTAAATAGGTGGTAATGATCACCCGCCTGTTCTGTATGACAAAAGTCGATAGCAATTAAGTTTTCTTAAATTATTGAGGTATATATTTAATTAAAAGCGGAATAGAACAATTTATCGAATAATTTTGTGTTAATTTAGATAATGATTAAAAGTGACAGCATTAATCGTCTGTCATCGCAGACCGTATGATACATAATATAACATAATCAGCCTATAATGTTCCCAATGTTGGGACACAGGCTTCTTTTTTCTTTTTTCCTTCGAGAGGATATGGGCTATAATACACCACGCGGGCATAGCGCGGGTTGGTAGATGTCACATGTCTTCGAAGTTTTGGTTCTAGGAAACGCCGGTTTCCTCACGAAGGTTTTTTCCTTCACCGTTTTGAGAGTAGTGGCGGTGAAATTATTAACACAAAGTAAAACGCCTGCCTGGGTTCGAACCCACGACCTACAAATAAGTCGTGGCCTTTACCACTGGGCCACCACTTCTCTCAACCGTATGATAATATAAAATTTCCAAAACTGAAGTCAACATGGTTGAACACGCAAAACCCGGGCACAGCCAGTTTAATATTAAGCTTTACAAAGGTATTCTACCTATTTGAAAAGAAGGGAAGTCGTACCAATTTCGCGCAGCTGCCTCCAGTATCAAGTTATAAGGGAAGCTTACAAATATTACATAATCTTTTAGCAAAGAAATAGGGAAATGCAGTAATATAAGTAATATTATTTAATAACTTTGAAGGAAATCAACGTTAAAATTACACTTTCGCTTCTTGTAGGAAGTATGTTTTTTTTTAAAGTTAGCCTACTCTGTCCCACTATTGAGCAAAGGGCTTCCCCTAATCTTTCCAGGGATCCTTTTCTAAAGCTACCTCGCGGCCTCCAACCCTTGCGGCTTAGACCGTTATTCAAAATAATTCATTACTATTCTCATATTTTACGTAACATAACAGCCACGCACGTCTGCCCCAAAGGGTTCAACAGAGGTGTACCTAGAGTACTGGGTGTAATCTAGGTACACTCAGTACTTTAGGTTTCTTTTCTTCTGATTTCAATTCGCCAGTTATGTTTAAGTTCCATGTAATAGGAAACGAGCCAATTATTTAAACAAAAAACCATGTAAATCAATAAACTTCTAGCATATTTCTAAATCTGAAAAAAAAACTAATAATACCATACTAAATAATATCAAACATATTATAGACCTTGAAGCCCCGCGTGCTTCCTGATTGGCCTACTGACCTCCCCCGTGAAAACCCCTGATAAAATATATTTCCTTTACAAAAACTATCATGTCTATACTAACAATATACAGAGGGGAACAGAGATAAATATATTTTGAGCTGGGTATAAAGATGTTAATCCAATTACATAATCAAAAGGTTATACAATTATAAATTAGAATAACAATAAAAAAGACGCGAATGCAAGTGCGTTGCCATTTCAAAAATAATTCATCGCGTCTCTGAAACCAGGTCAGGTTAATGCCACGAAGTTGTCCCAGCCGCCCTGCGCCGCGCATCCGCCCGAAGTCAGCCACAGTGCGCGCGCCGCCCATCCTCACAACCGCCCAAGTCTTCACCTGCCATCAAAACCTTTGCATCTTTAAAAAAATAATAATTAAAAAATAACAATCAAGGCGTGTACTCGATTCGAAAATTAAAATTCGAATACATAAAACAAAGATGGCCGACATTCGGTGTGTGGTGCGTCGTGGTGCGGACGTGTGTTAGGCACAATATGTTACGCTCAGTGTACGGGACCTAGGTTGTAACGATTGTAGTGTGTGTAGATAAGTGTTGTGTGTGGCTAACACTGCTTGCTGAGCAGCTGTCGACCCCTGTGAGTATATTTTCCTTGTTATTATTGAGGGGTGTAGCTCAAACGCTGAACTCAACCCCCGGGGATAATCCCTGTACTGTCATTATTATACGACCCTAAAAACATCTCGAATGACTGCGTCGAAGCCAATTTGAGCTTTACAATGTAATTTTGTCTCCAATTAAACGTAAAATTCTGTCTCCTAATAGTGTTTGTCTTCATGCAACTTGATATTAACAACAGTCTCCTTCTGAGTCCCTTATCAATCAAGTATAAAGCATCCATTTTATTAATTTCATTAATTTATGAGCAGAACAATGTTACATTAACATTTGCTGTTACTTTTCATAATTAAAAGCTGAGTACTTGACATAGAATTTAATGATAACAATGACATCATTTGTACTATTAGCAGTTACATTACATATAGATTTGTGTTAAGATGATTGAATGAGTAAAGAAATCAATTATGATGATTGTCCTTTTTGCAATGATCATAAACTTTCCTTCGACGGTGAAACGTCTTGGGAATACTACCTATGCTAAGAACAATAATTACGATACTTGAAGAATGTATTGGTGACAGCTTCCAGGTGTCCTTGATAGACAGGACAGTATTGCTATTTCATATATTCCCATACTTACAATACACAAAGAAATGCCTAGGTTTTGTTGATTTACTCATCTTACAATTGCGTAGTTAATGGAAATCATGAATTCATTCTTTTCCCCTTTTTCAAGTTCCTCTTGCGGAAATTGGATCAAAAAGAATTGAAATTAAATCTTAGATCGAAAGAAGGAATTGAAAGCTTGGATCTAACATCACTTATTAAAGTGCCAATGACCATAATATTATCTAGTGTCTGCAGTAGGTTACGCTATAATCTTTAGCATGGCGGTAAGGGATACTTGTGTGACATGGAACCCCTAATAATTTAGTAATCTAAGGATGAGCTGTCTCAACGCTAAGCGAAGGTGTTGGTTCGTACGGTAGTGCCACTAACTCCCGTCTCGTTAAATCCACATCTGTCCACTGCTTAAAGCGCTTATTAGACTACCCGATCGGTAGGGTAGAATCTCCTAGGTAGGGTAGTGTAATAAGTTAATAACAGATAGAGAGATAGGCCTTACTGCTAGGTCGATCGGGTGTTCCCGACCGCACTTGCTTACCCAGTACATAATTAGGGCCGTACCGATTGGGTAGTCTAATAAGCTTTTAAACAAGGGGCAAATATCAGTCGTGCTAATATTGATATCAAGGCTATATGGACAGATTGTGACCGGAGTGAATTAGTACCAGTACTCTCAAAACGATAGCCACAAATAAGACTGCATCATTCCTCCATGTCCTCCAGGCGCCATACTAACCTGCTTTCCATAACTCGCGCGTGGGATAACCATAACACGGGAATTAGTCCCGTGTTTACATTCCTGAACAAATGAAGATGAAAACAAAATATTGAGGAATGTTAGCTTCTTGAATATAAATACTGAATTGTCTTAACCCTAGCAGAAAATTTTAGAAGAGTTTTGAGGGAGAATTCATTAGTACCGGCTCCTTTTCGACGATTTCATCATCATTTGCCTAGGTTTTTCTTAAGTATGTTGGGCTCAGCGTCTAGCTTAATCGGATGCAGCTGAGTACCACTATTACTAGGAGCGACTAAGCGGCTGCAGAGATCAGGGGGATAATTCTCGTGATTTGAAGAACGTTCACAGTCGGATCTTGGTCTCAATCTGTCAAAATTTCTCTTATTTCCCTACATTTCTGACAAGCCTCACAAAAAAAAAACTCAAAACTCAAATCATTTATTTCAATTAACCCATTTACAGGCACTTTTGAATTGTCAAAATTAAATAGTCGGTCAGTTAGTCAGAAAATTGAAGCTAGTCACCCATTCCAAAAACGTAGATCTCTATGGAGAAGAACGGGCAAGAAACTCCACGGACACTCTTTTAAATCAAGATATTATTACAAAATCCTGGGTACATTATTCTTAGTGAAGGTTTTTGGATTCAAGTTTTTTACTTTCTTTGTCGCCGAGATGAGAGTGCGACTAGATTTTGAACGTTTTAAACTACGAGCCTTCAAATAAGCATCTCATCTCTGCCCCCGCTACTGAATAAACTGATACCTATATAAACACAATATGGTGTAGATACTGACCGGTTAGACACAATACCTGTCAAAGATCTACAAATGACAGCCGTGACTGATAGCTTAGTATGCAGCTCTCCGGGGCACGATACCTAACCAAATACAACCCAGATACACCACCACCATATCACCCACCCATACCCATACCCATATTTGTCTATTTTAGTGTATTGTATACAACCCCAACCACCATATTGTACCACCATTGTATTTGCACCAACGACGGTCCCATTTTGTGTCCAGTGAAATCGCTGTCCATACTGAGGTTGCCTGGAAGAGATCGCAGTAATGCGATAAGGCCGCCCATTGTATATTTTGTAGTGTCTCATGTATTTTTTTTATGCTATGTATTTTTGTAGTGTACAATAAAGTAAGTATAAATAAATAATACAGGGTTAACACGTACCTGTCAAAGATCTTCGAATGACAGCCGTAACTGATGGCTTAACGTGCTTTCCGAGGCACAATATCGAAACAATAGTACTATTTTCAAAGAGATAACAGTCGAGCAAAGTGATATTACGTTTTTCAATGTGAAATTTCTCAGTAGCAATATAGGAACACCTCTGCATTACCCTTCGGAGAAACAAGGCGTGATGATTATGTTATGTCTTATAAACGCCCGTTTCAAACAACTCAGAAACCGGGCACTATAGCCTCTTCAACAAACAGCCTCCTTTAGATTGTGAATGCTTCTTGAAAGGTCACGTCCTCAACTGACATGCTCTACCCCTTATTAAATTGCACCCGTCACCTAGAAACAAATTAAAACGTCTCATTAGCATCCAATACCCTTTTAACAGAAACACTGAAATAATAATAATACCAGCCTATTACTGTCCCACTGCTGGGCAAAGGTCTCTTCTCATACAGAAAAGGCACGAATATTGATCACCACGCTTGCTCAAGACGGGTTACCGATTAGAGACTTACACAGACTATAAGCTTCTGTCAGCGACTGCGTCCGCGTGAATTTTTTTGTTCCCATCGCGTCGCATCGCATCGTCTGCCCGCGCTATCACTTCGTTTTCGGTAAGCGTTCTTTCTTACTTTTTTTCTTTTTGCTCGGGCCTTTGGTCTTCCTCAAGAATTGAGCTGTCAAATACAAAAATATTTCCGATCAAACCAAATCCGACTGGTAGTTCAAGAGATTCGAACAATCCTCAAAGAGATAAACGTTAAAAAACCTTCAGAAACCAGAACCCTAATGGCGTAACACACTAGGATCAATCTCAATCTGAATCATTTTGAAGGATATTGCTAATCCATTGCTTGATATGTTCGTAAAATGTATCTGCTCAACAACGTAAATGACGCAACGAATGGTGTTGAACTGTCAAAAAGGAGGCCATTGCTACTGATATCTTGTGGGTTAGGTACGCAATTACCCCACAGGCACTAGCCTCCTTAACAAACCTCCATTTCCTGCCTTCTTTCGTTTGTGAGAGTCTAGAAAGGTCACGTCCAGAACTGACATGCCCCCCCCCCCCCCTTATTACATTGCACCCGTCTCCTAGAAACAAATTAAAATATCTCATTAGCATACCCTTCAAATAAAAACACAGCAGTGGTGTTTATTAAAACACTGAGTTTGACAAAACATCCCCTCCCCCCAGCTGGTACTAAACCAGCGCTACTGCTGAGCATGAGGTGCTGGTTTCGATTCCCAGGTGGAAAAGTGTTATTGGGGTTTTACTCTCAGGAATTTATCAGTAGCAGCCCGGAGCCTGGATAGTCAGATACATGACTGGTGAAATGTGGCTGTACTAAACTGCTTAACCTTTCGGGTATTGCAGGCGTGATATTATGTTTTGCATGTAGTTTTAACTTCGGTTCAACAGTACACATTTTATGGTTTAAGGTTAGCCTAACTTTACTCTAGGTATTACTTTTATAAGGGCATAAAAGCTTGGCAAGATTTTTATATACAGGTTCATATTAAATTAGCTAGCGAAACTCCACAGACGTTTTGGGTATCTATAAAATCCTACTAATATTATAAACGTGAAAGTTTGTGTGGATGGATGGATGTTTGTTACTCTGGCACACAGATGGTTTATAACCAGGATCAACATAGGATACTTTTTATCCCGATATTCCCTGTGGATCGAAACTTATGTGGGTGAAACCACGGGGTAGCTAGTAAAAAATGTAAAGATTAGATGTTTTTTTTGTGCGGTCAACAACCGCCGTTAGTGTTGTTACTTAAAGTATGAGTTGAGAAAAACTGTTTTTGTATGTTTTATCGTGTTGATATATCGATACCCATCACGTTTGCAGAGTTTCGCTAGCTAATTTAATTTGACCTTGTGTACTAAACTGGCGACACGTGCATCGCACTGTTTTTACGCCTTAACAAAACATCGACATCTCTTTATTATATGTATGCTTTATATTACTGTAATAATACACATAAACCTTCTGGAATTATATTCTCTAATGACCGATTCCCATCTCTTGTATCTTTACCAATAATGAATTGAAGACCTCATAGCTTTGCATAGTAGAGGCTTCCATATACCTCCTAAACACCGCGTTCTTCACGTTATCCATAAACTTTGGCAAACGCTTCTATAGCTTTTACAAATCAAATCTAACAAAGGAAGTAGTACTTAAAATGTATTAGTTACAAAGATATTTATTTTATTGAGCTATACAGTAAGAAAGGGTCATAATTTGGCCTATGTTGCCGCTTAGTACAATCAAAATGATAAATCTATCAAATGCTTCGGATAAAGAGATAAAGAGGCATGCACATCAGGTGATATACGTCAAGGTTATTTAGTTTGTGTAAAAATTAACAAAAAATAAGAATTCATTCATGTGTCCATAATGGAAAATGCTTATTTCCATGGTCTGAACTTCTAGTCGAAGTTTATATATATCATTCGGAACATGAAAAATGAAAATGAAAAAATGTTTTATTCAATTGAAATGAAAAAAAATGAAAAATGAAAAAATGTTTTATTCAATTACATGGTAGGAACATGGTAGATATAATGTTGGTTGGTCATTAAAGAAAAATAAATTATATGGACGTAGCACTCACAGGTAAAATTAAATAAATAAGTGAGGCGTAAATATATAACAACCTTATTGAGAGCTATATGTTTGAGCCGTTTGGGGTTGAAACACTAGCTAGGACCTTGGGGTCCGAGTGCTCATCGAATATTTCGGGACATCGCCAAGCGGTTGGTTGACTCTTCACGTGACCAGAGGGCTGGCCTATTTTTAGCCAAAGAATCAGCATTGCTACACACGGTCACGGTGTTGCTGCCAGCCTTTTGGGCACTTATCCATTGATTTTTTGATGCCCAATGAGCTTCTCATCTCAACCTTTTTCTTTGATTTGTTATTATAAACTTGTATAAAATATATAATTATAGTGTTAGCTTGTAAATTGTAATTAAGGTTTGTTGTTAGTAGTGTTGTCTTTGTAAATAAATAAAAGTAGTTCCTAGCATAAATTATTGAAAACCGCATCAGAATCCGTTGCGTAGTTTAGAAGAACAACGCCGTCATACAGACAGACATGAAAAGCGACATTAATTTGACTTAAAAAAATCTATAAATATATATATATACCTATGTATAATAGGTACAGAAATATAAGCTGGCAGGGACATCGACACATAACCTTTTCCCATGGTTTCAGTCCATGATTCTGAACGACCTGTGATGTTTTAGCCGGTTATAAAAAAAAATTGCTGTTCTGTACATTTTCACCGCGTAGGTGTAGCAGTTTTCTTTTTAATAAAGTCTAGAATCATGTGCTGAATTCATGGTTACAGGTTGCGGGCCGATGTTCCTGCCACCCTGTAATGATAAAGCACTTGCTGCGCCCCGCGGTTTCACCCGCATAAGTTTCGATTTCGTGAGAATTTCGGGATAAAAAGTATCCTGTGCGTCAATTCTGGTTATAAACCATCTGTGTGCCAATTTTTATCTAAATCCGTTCAGTAGTTTTTGCGTGAAAGAGTAACAAACATCCATCCATCCATACAAACTTCCGCGTTTATAATATTAGTAGGAAGTACGATTTTCAAGAGGCTTGAAAAAAAAGTCTGTCATTGTATTGCCTTTTTTCCTATTGCCCTATTACTCTGCCTACCCCATCAAGCGAAGCGATATAATCCCTCAATATACGATAAGTCTCCCATTGTTGCACGGCGCGAATCAATCAACCTGGGCCCACACTACAATGGGCTTAGCCGTACAGTGCCAGATTACCTGGCTGTGTTGGAGAGGGAGCTTGGAGTTATTCAACGCTGTTTTATTGGGTAGCTGAAGAGTTTTGTACGAGTCTTTGCGTATCATTGGAGATTGCGACGTATAATATCTGAAGATCTTTTTTGATAAAGGGGTCCCATGAAAGTATATTTAGGGAGCATACTTAGCTTTATCTGTTTATCTTTATTAAAATCAATTGCCATGCGTCAGTCTCGCCAAAACTCAGAAATGGTTCGACCGATTCTGATGAAATTTTGGTAAGTTATTGTGTGCGCGCCGGAAACGGGAAAAAGTTCCTAATAAAAAATATACAAATATAAAAAGGCATTGCAACGCATGCCGGACATTAGCTAGTATATAATATATTTAATAATTCTTCTGTACGTATGTCACTAAACTCCTCCTAAACGGCTGGACCGATTTTGATGTTTTTTTTTTGTGCGTGAACGGTTTAGATGCACGATGTATATAATAATTATAAAATTTTGTTTAAGTAAGTGATCACATCCATCACATAATGAATTAACATTTTTTTTAGTAGAGTGCATCTGAGTGACTTTTTCTCTTGCGAATGAACGTTCATTTATTCAGCAAATACTTTAACTGCAAAAGCGAGGTGATCTGTCTATTTAATAGATACTTTTTATAATCATACTTCTAAACAAAGCATGAAAAATACAAAAAAAAAATCTCAATATGAAAGAGAGAAGAAGAAAGAAAATACGTTTACTTGCAAACATGACGCAAAAAAGAACATAAAACAATAAAAAATACGTTGTTTGCAAAACTCAAAACGCAAAACGGCTAGCGCTCGACATTATGCTGCGTCTCTACGCAAGACGGAGCTCCAGCTGGTTTTCAGCGAAAGCCGGATATCTTCTTGTATAACAAGTGAATTATTAAATTCTTTCCCTACGCTCCCCGGTATATGCTAATCGCATCAGTATGCCTCCTACGTATCCTAGCCTCAATTTAATTTCATATATGTACTGTACTTCAGAACCTGGCGCTATCACGCTTGTAATTTCATTGCAACTTGTGCAGGTATCTTCAAACGAAACAGGATGCTTTGGTAATTCCATAATTAGTTGAATCGAAAATTACATAATTAACCTATGTTCCCACTGCTGGGATGTAGACCTCGTTTCTTTGAGAGGGAGTGGGCCGTAATCAACCATGCGGCCCCAGTTTTTGCAATAGCTTGTTTTAAACCACGGACTAGCGTTTGTAGGGTTCCCAAAGGGTGCCCACGGGACCCTATTACTAAGGCTCCGCTGACCATCCGTCCGTCTGTCACAGGGCTGTATTTTTTTACCGTAATAGGTAGACAATAATTGGATTTTCACAGAATGTATACTAACAAAAATCTGGTGTTCCCTACATTTTGACGAGTTATACGAACATAAATGTAGGGAACAGCAGATTTTTTTTTCGCGCTTTCAGGTTTGGTCCCATAGTAAAAGATGTTCGTAATGATGAGTACAATGACCTCTTTGTGTTATGGGATATAAAAAAACACGTTGTATGTATTGTTAAATGTTAATTCAACAAGAACAGCCGATCGATTCTGTAAAAATCTCACCGTGAAAAGTTAGGTGAAGTGAGCTTAGAGTGAGCTGTCAATAGTGTCGATCCCTAGCATTAGTTGGAATGACAGCTCACTCCACGCTCACTTCACCTAAGTTTTCACGGTGAGATGGTTACAGAATCGCACTGCTGTTCCTTAGCAGCTTTGAACAGAGATAAGTGAAAAGAGAGCTGAGAGGCCTTTCCCTGCAGTAGGACATCAGGCTGATAATAATTGTTAAATATGCACGGTGGTACGGAACCCTTCATGTGCGAGTCCGGTTCGCAATTGGCCGCTTTTTTGCTTTTTTTGGGACCTTATTTTTAAATCTTGACTTTAAGCCCACGTTTGCACCGACGTAAAAATATCCTGGCAGAATTTTATCGCGCACTGGATTTTCAACTCTCGGTGTTAAGCCGAGAGTTGAGAATCGAACAGAGTGCATCCCAGCGCGTCCAAAAAACAGTGTTGGATTTTCAACTCTCGGCGCTAAGCAGAGCCTATAAATACCTAGGTACTATATTTCTAATGTTAATCGCACCACTCAAAACATCAATCCTCATTGCCAAAATCCAGCTGATATACGTTCCGAAGTTTGTACAAACTTACGTAAATGCTCTCCGTAGTTCCATTCATATTAAATCAATGTTTGGAGGGAGAGCGCTGAGAGGCGGCGGCGATGCCCTATCTATTTCAGACACAGGTCCCGGTCGTATCTTCTCTGCTCCTTTTACGTTCTATATACGTATAGTTCGGGGGGCTCGTGGCTAAATAATAACAAACGCATGGGTCGATCTTCAAGGTTAAGCAACGCTTGCCAAGGTTGGTCCGTGGATGGGTGACCATTCTTTGCAAACCGAGATCCATCGGTGCCTCGGTAAGCACGTTAAGCAGTTGGTCCCAGCTGTCATTTGTAGATCTTTGGCAGGCGTTACGGTTAATCATTGACAACCAATCTTACCGCGTGGTAACGTGTTACCCAGTAAATGGAATTATCGATACGACGACGAAGAAGAGATCCAGTAACTCGTTTTTGTGGAGGTCAGATAAGCAGTCATAATCAGCCTATAATGTTCCCACTGCTGGGACACAGGCCCAGACCGGCACAGGCGCTGTGAGAGGAAATGGGCTGTAATCCACCACGCGGGCCCAGTGCGGGTTGGTGGATGTCACAAATCTTCGAATTTTTAGTTCTAGGACATGCCGGTTTCCTCACGATGTTTTCCTTCACCGTTTTTCAGAGCAGTGGTGATGACATTATTTAGATACACAAAGTAAAGCGCCTGACGACGTACACTTGTACGCCTGCCTGGGTTCGAACCTAGCTATGAATGTAGGCTATAAGGAAATGTAAGCACCGTTTTTGGCAAATAAACATTATCTTTGTATCTTATCTATCATGTATCAATACGCGTAAGTTTCAACAGTTACGTTACAAGCACAGCACCAGTACTAAGTAAATCACATGTCACACAGCCGAGACTATCCAGGCTCTGGTCTGGTACTGTGAATGTCATAATAGGAAAACTCAATAACACTGTTCGACCCGGGGATTGCAACTACTCTAAGCACTGAGCTTCAGTCTCGTTTGTAACCAATAGATGACAATCAAAAGGGGTTATTTCGTAAAAACCTTTTCCGTACTCGGGTTTCAATTTAAACGGGTTTCTTTTTTTTTTCAATTTTTTTTTATTTTTAACTGTGTTTAGTTTATGATCCTGTACGAGTCGCAATAAATACTTTTCTTTCTTTCTTTCAATTTTATTTCGCTTTGACCATGTTTTTGATCGATGTATATAGCGGGGTAATTGTGTAGCACACTAACATTAGTAGGAACGGCTTTTATTTTGAAAGTTCAACAACATTCATTGCGTTATTTATCTACGTTGTTGAGTAAACAATTTTTTCGAACATATGAGGCAATGGATTAGCAATATCCTTCAAAATTATTCAGATTGTGATTGATAGTGGTTTACACCCCGTAGCTAAATAATAACAGTCGCACAGGTCGATCGATCAGGTTAAGCTACGCTTGCAGCGGTTGGTCTGTGGATTGGTGACCATCTTTTCATACCGAGACCCCTCCGTGCCTCGGAAAGCACGTTAAGCCGTTGGTCCCTAGGGTAGCGGGATCGTCCGAAAGGGTTACCGCTGCCCTGGAACAGAAAGGTCTAAGGAAGGAACACGGGTGGGTTTTAGTCAGTAAGAGTCACTCCCTTCCGCTCCACCCATAGCGGGAGGGAGATCATTTGATGATTTCCCATCCACAAAAAAAAGCCGTTAATCCCGGCTGTCATTTGTGGATCTTTGACAGCAGTTACGGGTAGTTAGAAGCCCTAAAGTCTGACAACCAGTCTTACCAAGGGGTATCGTATCACTTAAGGAGCTCAACGATTCGACGAACAGTACCAAAGAAAGGACATTTGGGTAGGTAGGCCACATAAATTACTCAAACTGACAGACCATGACAAAAAGTAACAGAAAGGAGTGAAAAAAAATCATGACCCACATAAAAAATAAAACTAAAAAGATAAAAAGTATCCTATGTGTTAATAATGGTTATAAACTATCTGTGTGCCAAATTTCATCCAAATCCGTTTAGTTTTGGCGCGAAACATCCATCCATCCATACAAACTTTCGCATTTACAATATTAGTAGGATAGCTTATACATCAGAACGTTTTATCCCGATATTCCCACGGGATCGAGAATTATGCGGGTGAAATCGCGGGGCGCAGTTAGTAAAATAATACTTTACAAAGTAAGCAAATGTCATTGTAAACATACAAAATAGGTAATTTAGTAGGTAGGTAACTATATCCGACGACCCTGGTTACTTATCTCCTTAGGTAACCGTACATACGAGTAGGTATATAGCCTCTAGTCTGTGTAGTGTACTTAGTTATGTGCACAAAATCCAGTGTTTGTGGCCGGATGACGTCGGCTCACGATTGATTGCTCCCTATATCAAAGCTCGGTATTATTTTCTTGATGACAGTAAAGCTACGTTTTATCGGAATTGAGGACAGATTTTTTTGTTTTCTTTTTTTGACCTTGAGTTCCCTTTTTTATGTTTCGGACAAAATTGGGATCTTTAAGAGTGTGTAAAGCTAAAATGATTGGGAGGGGCTCGTTGGTAAATAATAACAGCCGCACGACTCGATCGATCAGGTTGAGCTACGCTTGCCGCGGTCGGTCTGTGGGTGGTGGATCTTTGTGTCTAAACACACTATGCCGAAGGTACGCGACCGAAGTTCGGCACGATTAGGTACGCCTGCAATGCTATTTGAATTACTGACGGCACATTATGCCGAAATTACGTTGCGTTATAGCGTGCAGCCGAACTTCGGTCGGGCGTAAGTTCAGCGGCAACGTATTCTGTAGAGCACACGTTATACGCGACCGAAGTTCAATTCGATTGCCGAAGAAGATCCGGGGCGGGGAGCAGCGGGAGGCTCGACACACTGAATAAACACAAAGTTGCGCAACTGAATTTCGGCCGCGTAATTTCGGCACTTATGGTGTGTCATATCAGCCGAATACGTCGGAACGTACAATCAGACGCGGAACTTCGGTCGTGTACCTTCGGCATAGTGTGTTTGGACACTTTACCTACATACAGAGACTTCTCGGTGCCTAGGAAAGCACGTAAAGCCGTTGTTCCCGGCATTCATTGGTCATTCTTGGTTCTTTGACAGTAGCTACGGGTCGGCAGAAGCCCGTAATTCCGACAACCAGTCTCATCAAGGGATATCATATTACACAGTAACTGGGTTGTGGAGGTCAGACAGGCAGTCGCTCCATGTCAAATACTGATATTCAGCTGCATCTGGTTAGACTGGAAGCTGACCCCAACATAGTTGGGGAAAAGGTAGCTGCCTACCTTTTTATTAGTTTCGTTTCTAATCATTTTAACGTTTCATAATCTGCATTATGAAAGCTGAAATGATTAAAAACGAAACTATCGTCACCTTATTACCACTAAACTAACTAACTAACATCACGCCTGTAATCCTCGCAGGGTTAGACAGAGGTGTACCTGCAGTTCACCCACATTTCGCCAGTTATGTTTAAGTCCCGTGTAATAAGGGGTGAGCCTTTTGCCTTTTGCCTGACCTGGGAATCCAACCCAGGACCTTATGCTCAGCAGTAGCTACCACTCGACCAACGACGGAGAACCATCTCTTTAGGTAACACAAATATAGATTGTAAAAGGGATTATCTTCAATTCCGGAGTCGGGTAAAAACGGCGTAAAACGGAAATTCAACGGAGCCTCTGCTAAAGTGAAAACTGGAAGTAACGTTCATTGCCCCCAAGTGTTTGGGGAATACTAATTCATAAATTACTTACTAGTGAGTTATGAATCGCCTACTTTTTCTTAATTAACTTTGGTGGGAGTCCACTCTCTGTTTCTAGTGAGTATTTGTGTTATTGCATGGAAACCAAGTAAGAAATTTGTATTCGGGGCTATTTTAAATTTGCTAGCGAAACTCTGCAGACGTGATGGGTATTGATATCTCAACACGATAAAATAAAAAAAAAACAACCGACTTCCATAAAAACACTACAAAATGAAAAATAACTTTAATTTCGGAAGTCGGTGTCTTTGGTTTTTGTATTTCGTTTTTCGCCACCGACTTCCGAAATTAAAGTTATTTTTCACTTTGTAGTGTTTTTATGGAAGTCGGTTGTTTTTTTTTTCTAAAAAAGTTTTTATTTTTCAGTTTCTTGTTGCGATTTTTTTTTGTTGATTTTTCAAAAACCGCTTGTCCGATTTCGATAAAATTTTCATGGGACCATTTGGAAAGTATACCCTTTCCAACAAATAAATATTTTTTTAAATCGGTTGGCGGTTGGAAGTCTTATTTATTTATTTATTTTATTATTTATGTACACACAGTAAAATACATAGTGATATGACATAGATATAATGTGAGTACAAAGGTACTGCTTATTTCTTAAGAAATTTCTTCCAGCAGACCTGCGAAAGGAGTCTTAATATATATATATTAATGCTTGTCGCACAAGCGTGCATTCGAACTATGGTGAGTCGCAGTACAGTTTTGTCGCACAAGTGGTATTCACACATCCATTTGTCGAGCTCACGTAGTACACTCCTACCAACCCGCACTGGGCCCGCGTGGTGGATCACAACCCACTCCCTCTCACAGAGAGGAGGCCTGTGTCCCAGCAGTGGGAACATTATAGGCTGATGTACGATGTATGAATCCATGTAGCCACAGCACATATTACGCATTGGGTACTTAATTGTAGCTTTAGTTAAAGGTTAATTGTGTTAATGCACTCAAATTTTACAACCACTATTCACAGTACTTAAATGGACACAAAAAAAAACTAAAATAATCAAGCTCCAAAAAGCAAAAAATAAAAAAGCCACGAAAGCTAAAGTTTTTTTACTACAGTTGAACAACGCTACTCTGTACTCCGCCATCATTAGGAGGTACTTGTGTAAATGCAAGCGATGACGTCACTAAAGCTACCCTCACTATGTTTGCATAAAAAGTGCAATAAAGCGCCCCATTCACTACGGACGATGTAACCGGGTCATGGGAAACATACGGGGGTGTAGAGTGTGCGTGGACGCAGTTGTAGTTGTGCATCGCGTAAATAGGTAGCTCGTATTTTGGTATCCTTTAACAATAATACAGCTGAAGAGTTAGCCTGAGTATAGCCTGTTTAAAATCACGCTAGTACCCTTAGGAACCGAGCAAAAAGTCAGAAAGAAAGTTAAGCGAAAACGAAGTAATAGCGTGGTCCGGCGACGCGATGCGACGGAGTGGATCGGGGAGCAAGAAATTTTACGCGAACAAAGCCGCGGGCAGAAGCTAGTCTTTCAATAAAACAGCGATAACTTTCTGACAAACCCTTCTGTCTTAAAAGATTTCCATTTCTGGAGTTTTTTAATGAATGATTTCATCTTGTAAACTGGACATTTTGCGTGTTTAGTGAAAAACTGAATCTAGTTTTCACTTTGAAGATAGACCAACTGCAATATGATATAGCTACCCATCCCACATAAGCAGTGGTGTGTGCATGTGAGCAGTGGTGGCCCAGTGGTAACGGCCGCGACTTGCGAGCTATATGTCGTGGATTCGAACCCAGACAGGCGCTTTAATTTGTGTAAATTATTTCATCACCACTGCTCTCAAAACGGTGAAGGACAACATCGTGAGGAAACCGACATGTCCTAGAACGAAAAATTCGAAGACATGTGACGTCTACCAACCCGCACTGGGCCCGCGTGGTGGATTACGGCCCACTCCCTCTCACAGAGAGGAGGCCTGTGTCCCAGCAGTGGGAACGTTATACGATTCTGACTGTGAACTTTCTGCGATATGATGGTTCTACTTTTTAATTATTATGGATTTGAAATTCATGACTAAAGAATATTCTAACTTACAAAATTATGAGTTTTGAATGTACATACGTATAAATGAGTGTATGCCAAACTATTTTCTGCGAAATGAAGTTTATGCCATGCGCTGTTATGCAAAATAATATTATGACTAAAAAAGTTCTGCTATAAAGGGTAGACCCCCCTACTATCCTATTCCTACTATAATATTATAAACGTGCAAGTTTGTATGGATGGATGGATTGATGGATTTTGTTTCTCTTTCACGCAAAAACTACTGAACGGATTTATATGAAAAGCACACAGATAGTTTATAACCAGGATTAACACATAGGATACTTTTTATCCCAATATTCCCACGGGATCGAAACTTACGAGGGGCGCAGCTAGTATAAGGTAATTATTTATTTCTCACCGCAATATAAATATAAGTACATCAAAAGAGTAAGAACAATACATAATGGTTTAAATATTATACTGTGGGAGGCTGGTGCCTAAGAAAGGCGTAAGGCCTGTATTTCAGGACACCAGAATATGTTATAAATAAACCTGACTTTGGTGAAGTATGAGTGTAAGGTGTACACGTCTGCCTCAAAGAGATGTCAGCACGAACTGACGGGGTCCGCTAGGGCCGATGCCTGCCAGGGCCGCGGGTTGTTCGAAAGAGATACCGTGGCCCCTGACACAGGCAACTAAAGGAACACGGATGGGTTTTAGTCAGTAAAAGTCTGACACGCCCTCCCGCTCCGCCCAGAGTGGGAGAAGTCATTTATGATGATTTCCCACCCAAAAAAAAAGTTGTATACCTCTACCGAACGCTTCGTGGATTACAGGCGTGATGATATCCTACATAGAATGATTGAGCTAGCAACCTAAATAATGTTGTCAGTGAAGCAGTTACGTTTTCATTAAATTCTGAACATCTGGAAATGATCGAACCGATGTTATTTTAATAAACAACTAAAGCGTTGTTCTTTCCTTTGTTGATTGAAAACAAACCGCTGCTGCGTGGCCATTAGATTGTAAGAACACCGCGGAACTCTGTTCGAAGTATTAATTCATCAGTGAAATATCTCTGTGTCGGTGTTGCCTTGTGTCTTTTTCAGCAATTTGTAAATTTGTTTTTTTTTTCGTATTTTCTTGATATGCTACCGAGTAATTTTAGCACGAAAGCGAAAAAGATTGACTGTGTGTAAAGGGGTGCTTAGCCAAAGCATATATCTATGTATTTATAGACTAATAATAAAGCTGAAGGGTTTGTTTGGACGCGCTAATCTCTAGAATTACCTAATAGTTGGATTTGAAAAATTATTTTTGCATGTGATAGCCCAATTATCGAGGAAGTCTACAGGCTACTTAACATAACGCTAGTGCCCTTAGGAGCTAAGAAAAAACAAAAAAAGTTAGAAAGAACGGTAAGTGAAAACGAAATAATAACGCGGGCACGCGGGCGGCATTGCGCATGCGACGAAATGCGGAAACAAGAGAATTCACGCGGACAAAGACGCGTGCAGAAGTTATAATATAGCGTCGCGACATTGTGATGTTATCGCTTGTGTTTCACAACGAACTAGCCTAGTGTTGTTGTTACTATAATTTAGTGTAACTTATTATTTTACTACCGATCGGTAGACCTGTTATCATTTTATTGTTTGTTTCATAACAATTTATTACATAATTATGCTGAGAAGTAACGTAACTGCTGGACAATCCAACCCCCCTCCCCCCTTTATTAACGACCAGCACCCTAATTGCAGAACACACTTTCGATCACAATTAGAAAGATTTTGTTGGAAATTCCATATACAGGGTGGTGGTACACACTTACAATGACTTTCATTTGTCGATTCAACAAAATTCATTGAGTGGTTTACGTTGTCGAGCAGAGTTTATCAAACGTACCTACAGGGTGTTTGGGACATCGACGCGCAAACTGTAACCATGAATTCAGCAGATGATTCTAGATCCACTAGCGTAGAAATTTATCGTAGGTTATCAAAGAAAAAATCTGCCTTTTTACAGAAAAGTGCAAGTTCAATAATTTACTAAAAATTCAACACGGGGTAAGTGTGTACCGCAATTAGCCCGCAGGACGTCTACATTCTACATTCAATTCTATGAAAAACACATAACGTGTGCTCTGCTTTTCCATAAAGTTCGAGTCGCGTCCCCGCACAAACTTCGCCCCGTATGTTTCTATGATAGTTGCATCCGTGCTCAACGATGCGATCTACAATACTGATAATCGAATACACACATATGTATACATATACAACAGGTTTGTATGTCAGTAGCTCTGTGGAGACATTGATTTCTGATAGATAATAGTATTCTAAGGTAGGGGCCGTTCCTTTGTATGAGCAGGTAATATGGGTCTGAAACTTTATCAATTAAAATACGCGACAGATAGCAGAGCCTATAATATTCCCACTGCTGGGATACAGGCCTCCTCTCTGTGAGAGGGGGTGGGCCATAATCCACCACGCGGGCCCAGTGCGGGTTGGTAGATGTCACATGTCTTCGAGTTTTTGGTAAGTTCATCCAATGTATAGGATGGCAGAGACATGACGCGCAACCTGTTACCATGAATTCAGTACATGATTCCGGACAAACCTGCGTTGAAATTTTTCGCCGGTTAAAAAACAGAAACAGCTGTTTCCTACAAAATACTACAATACAATACAATATACTTACTTGGTCAAAATATATGGAACAGTATTTTTTTTTAGAACCAACGAATAATTTTAGCGCGTCCAGAAAAGTGTACTTACTGTATCCATGGTAACGATGTCTCTGCCACCCTGTATACAAACTGACTGTCCATGCCTCGGAAAGTACGTTAAGCCATTGGTCCCGGCTGCCATACTGTTACTACGGTGTATCTAATAGCGAAATAGTAATGGCTTTTATTTTGACAGTCCAACAACATTCATTGCGTTATTTGCATTTTTGTGCAGACAATTTTGTCGAACATATGAAGCAATGGATTAGCAATATCCTTCAGATTCTCATTAATAGTGTGTTACGCAATTAGGGTGCTTGGTCTACCTGACTGATAAGGTTAGCCAGAAGTTCAAAAGTCGGACCAACCTTTCTTGCCAAGGGGTATCATGCTTACTTATTTATAGTTAATTAAAACGGTACAAAACCAATTACATTAATTGGTATTTATCCAGTTGCTGGGGTGTGAAGGTCAGAAGGCAGTCACTCCATGTAAAATACTAGTACGCAACTGCATCTGGTTGGGAAAAGCAGGCAGGCAGATGATTGTACCCTACTAGTGAACTAACGTCAATGTGACTAAATATCAATAGTATACATTAAAATAATAAATTGTGCACAAGTAAAAAAAACCAAGGGAAAAATAAATTTAATTCGTTTAATTAACGAAAGTCGGTGTCTTTGGTTTATTATTTTCGTTTCTAGCCATCAATCAACCTCTGATATTAAAGCTATTTTTCACTTTGTAATATTATTTTTTTGGAAGCACAGAACAGATATAAGTTTATCTGTTGTGCTTCCAAAAAAATATTTCGTGTCGTGTTCTGGGCTTCCAAAAAAATGGTCGTGTTTCTTTTGTAAAAAGTTTTTATCTTTTACTTTTTAGTTGTAGGTAGACATCATTCCACCTGATGCTAGGGGTTGACACTATTGAGAGCTCATTTTAAGCTCACCCCACTTATGTTTTCACGGTGAGATTTTTACAAAATTGACCAGCTGTAATGATAGTAAGGGAGATTAATATAAATAAATAAAAATAAATAAGCAGCAGGAAGCCTGCATGCTCTTGACAATTATCACCCATTTCTTCTGTAAGCTCATATTTTATCTTCCCACTCATTAACAAAGGACAACACAATATTTTCCCAGACAAAAGAAGAATTCCCACCGCAGTCGGACCAGTAAATAACATTCATCAGTTTTCCTAATCGCTACGCCAAAGAACGCTGCAGCTGCGTACTGGATGGGAAAATTCCCATTTACTACGACAAATGGCGTACTATTAACAAAGGACTTGACTTTTGTACTGTTGGGTTATCTCGTGGATTTTTGGCCTCAAAGCCTTAGGCTTGGGTACAGGGGTCTGTTGTCATAATAATTTTAATGTCGTGGTTGTTTAAAGAGTACACAGTAGACACGTGGTTTTGGTTACAAACTAACGTGGACAGTCTGTTGTAGCTAACTACAACGGACACGGAACGGAACGGAACAATAATGATGAGTTATTACTAATAATAACTCATCATTATTGTTCCGCGTCTTAAATGAAATTAATGTCGTTCATTTTCATTGAAACATGCTGAAAGTCTGACAACCAGTCTTACTAAGGGGTATCGTATTACCAAAAGTAACTGGATTGTGGAGGCCAGATAGGCAATCGCTCCATGTATAGTACTGGTATTCAGCTGCATCCGGTTAGACTGGAAGCCGACGCGTACATAATTGGGAAAAGGCTAGGCATATATCGACGCCCCTAAGCAATAGGTCAGTAATGTGCTATTATGAACTTTGTATTGTTATGTCAAATTCGGCATCTGTGGGTTGGGATACATCTTAGTAATTTATTTGACACGAGCTGCGACTACGACCTACAGCTCGTAAGGACCGTTACCACTGGGCCACCACTGCTTGGTAATTTATTAGATACCTACAGGGTAATTTATTTTAGTCACAAAAGCGTGAATAAAGTAAAGAAAAGTAATGTTTCATTTATTTATTTACAAGCAGTGCCCCACGGTTTCACCCGCATAAGTTTTGATCCCATGGGAATATCGGGGTAAACCATCTGTGTGCCAAATTTCATCCAATTCCGCTCAGTAGTTTTTGCGTGAAAGAGTAACAAACTTCCATCCATCCATCATCCCAAAAGATTACAGAGATTTTACATTGGCCCCAAACTAGGCAAGCCTGTATCTGGGCACCAATATCGAGGGTTCACCATTAAACTTTTATTTTAAAAACATGTTTGGTAATAAAAGTAAAATTCATAAAGGTTGTTTTGAGTATTTAATTTTTGTAAGTTGCTATTATCGACTTATCGGCGTAAAAGAATCGTAGTGCAGTTCATTGGTAAACGCTAGCACGTTGTTGTTGTCGAATTATTTTGAGCAAACTCAAACCGTAATGGGAAATAGCAAGGTTTTTTAAGTAAATGATTTGAAAGGTATAGCAAACGCGTCAAAGAAGACGTGTTGGTCAGGAGTTCAGGACCAGACGTGTTCAGTAGTATAGTTAGAAAAAAATTGTTGAAAACGGGTTTTCAACGCAAACACAAATGTTTTCTAACGATACTGTTACTGTGCCAATTTAAAATAACCACAAGAACACCGTTACAATAAATAAAAAAAAAATAGCTTTCATTTGATGCATCAATGGCCTCAATACTCCCTCCCACTCGTTAAAAAGATATTCATCAAAAAAAGACAACATTTCCTCTGTAAAATTTGGGTTTTACAATTACCGAATTATTGGTGGGAGGCGTCGATCTTTGAACCACGCAACGCTTTATTTTTTTAGGGTGCCTGTGAATCATGCTACCCGCCCAGCTACAAGGAAAGGAAATGTAAAAACACAGAAATAAAATAAAATGATATGCAAATATATTCTTTATATCCATGTTTAGTAAATTCCGGTGCGAGTGCGACTCAGCCAAATCCCCCAGATTTAGTTGAAGTCACGACAGGATCATAGTATGAATTGAAAAAGATGGCGGGCGCTGTTTTCTTCCAAGATTTTCTGTGAACAATATTATAGAATTATAGTATGCAGTATTCACCGGAGAGTAAGGCAGACGTACGCCATTTTGGGGAGAGTAAGGCAGACGTATGCCATTTTTTGAAGAGTAAGGCAGACGTATGCTATTTTTCGGCGAGTTAGGCAGGCGTATGCCATTTTGGGGAGACTAAGGCAGACGTATGCCATTATTCGGCGAAGGCAGGCGTATGCCATTTTTGGAAGAGTTAGACTGACGTATGCCATTTTTCGAAGAGTAAGGCAGACGTATGCCATTTTTCGGAGAGTAAGGCAGATGTACTTATGCCATTTTTCCTCAAGGACAAAATGCATGTTTCCCAGCAGTGGGAAAATTATAGGTTTTATTAATATTTTACCTGTAATTATTACACTGTCTTATTATAAACTTCGAACGGCAAATAATGAATTTACGGAATCAAAACTAAAAAATATTACAGTAACTTTACATGCCAACAAAGCGTTTAGAAATATTAATCTTCATGAATCTACATAATAAGCGTTTACAATGCGTAAAATTTTAACACACGATTATCGCTAAAGCGCTGATTAACAAAACAGCGATTAAGTTCAGATTAACACGTGGTTAATTTAGATAAGAGATTATTTATGTTGCTTATTAACTAAATGAGCTGCCTTATAGTCTACGGTCACGGCTAGCGCGTCATTTTGGAATATTTTGGCATAGCAAACGTGATAAAGAAATTATTTCAGGTAATATCAAAGGCTAATTACACACAGGCAGACAAATCTAAGAAGCATTTAAAGCAACGGGTATGTATTGCATTATCTAAAATTAAAAGAACTAACGTAAAATAACCTACGTTCAAAATCGCTAAAATCTAAATAGTTTCCTGATCTCTCTCTCTCTTTCTTTATATCGCTTTAGTTCGTTTTGGCGAGCACTACTGCTGTACATGAGGTCCTGGGTTCGATTCCCAGGTCGGGCAAAGTGTTTTTGGGTTTATCTACCTGTAGCTGCCTGAAGTCTGAATTTATGTCCGGTTGATTGCAATAAGCTCGCTGCTTAGGTATTACATGACACTTAAATCCCCACTAAAATCTTGGTAGTATTTTCACTACAAGAACTGAAGAAGAATTGAATTCACTTATACAGTACGCATTTAAATAAGAACCTTGTCAAACCAACATCAAATTGAATATCAAAGAAGCTTCGCCATGGAAACTTCCCACAGTCATAAGTTATTCGTCTGTTGTCGAAGCGATGAACGTAAACTTTCACCGTTAACATTAATTACAGCCATAACGTCGCCAAGGTGACGGACGACGTAAAAACTCAATAAATCGTACTGGTTTTAAGGAATTCTTGGTGTCTGGTACAATGAGTTCTTGGCCCTTTGGGAGTAGCTTGTGTTTTCATTGCGAGTAGGATTTGGTATATTCAAATTTTATTTATGTTTCAAATTGACGTTATTGTTTCAAGTTAAACAAATATCAACTTTATTTGAATGGAAATTAAGTTGATTTCAGAGTGACTAGCACTATTGAAAAAGTTATAAAAATGTTTGAAGCTGTAGCGTAAACTGAACTTTATTGTGTAGGAATTAAAGTTATTTTTCCATAAACTCATATTTGTTTACAGTTTTGGCGAATATGTCGCGATATATGTATGTTTTTTTTTGTTGACATGACACATGGTATGTGTTACGGAGAAATGAGGAAAATGTCGTGAGGAGAGTTTTAAGTATGAATGTCGATGGCTATAAGAGTAGGGGAAGACCAAAGAAACGATGGATGGACTGTGTGAAAGATGATATGGTTAGAAAGGGGGTGACTACCGAGATGACGACTAATAGAGAAGGGTGGAAGAAAAGGACATGTTGCACCGACACCAAATAAATTGGGATAGGGGCAGAAGAATGATGACATACCTAACATATTGCTCGTTCTCACCGAAGTGGTAAGCAGACTTAAATAGCACAATCACATTCTACCGGAAAAAAATATTCTTGATGCATTGATATACTTGCCTGGATTTACCCGGAACATAAATTTATAAAAAAATAAAAAATTGTTTATTTGTCACTACAACACGTGCATTCAAAAATATCAGTTAACTCGAATCATTCATCATCTGTCTAGCCCTTTCTGATGCATCTGACCTCCACAACCCAGTTACTAGGTAATACGATAACCCTTATGACAGGCGGGACCAACGAATTATCGTGCTTTCCGAGACACGGAGGTGTCACTTGCTATGTAAAGATGGTCACCCATCCACGGACCAACCGCGGTAAGCGTAGCTTAGCCTGATCGATCGAACCGTGCGGCTGTTACTTCTTAGCCACAAGCCCCTTAAAATGTAATGTAATGTATAAAAAGTATATGATTGTTCTTATTCTCTCATAACTTGAATACGTACTCGTAAAGCCCAAACACAAAAAAAAACCTTTCATTCACAAAATTAAATGCAACATAATAAGTACGAGTACAACACGTAACACCGAACTCTGCCCACCTCCTAATTGACATGCCTCCATCAAACGACGCAACGAGTCCCGCATTTCAAAATATTTCCAACAAAAAACTCTGAAACCCCTGAAATTCAGTACCATAACATTTAAAAAGTTTTCAGGCTTCAGTACCCACCAAGCAATGTTTTTAATTTGTCGTAGCGAAAGTTTTAAATATTTCATCATATAAAAAAATACGAGAAGCACAATGGAGAATGAAGGTACTCGCTAACATCAAGTTTTACAACTTTTTTTAACGAATGAACGATATCAAAGTTGTCCATATTCACTCATTCATAGAGCAATTTACGTACAATTGTACGTAAATTGCTCTATGAATGAGTGAATGTTATCGGTGATGATCGAATGAGAGATGAATGGTGGATGGAATGTTTTGTTAGAAATTGAATTGTGTTTTTTGTTTAGAACCGCAGTTTTGAACGGATTTCGATTAGCAAGATAACTGGGAAAGGATGATATTCTTTTCGCTTGAGTGTTTATTGAAAGATTTACTGTTAAGTATTCTTGCTGTATATTCTTTTGCAAATATTTTGAAAGCTTTACTAAAGACATTTTATACTTTCGACGTGATCAATTCTCAGTCCTTCTGTGTCAGAAACCACATGATTTGGAAAATGTGTCTTTCCAAATCCTGTGGTTTCTGAAGACATTTTGCTACAAAGTCCTTTGTCATTTTAAACCACGAGGTCCTATTTCGTTTAACCACATAAACTAGTTAAACAAGTTACACCATAATAAGCCTAGTCTTTTCCCAACTATGTTGAGGTCGGCTTCCAGTCTAACCGAGAGCAACTGAACTGACCTCTACGACCCAATTACTGGGTAATACGATACCCCTTGGTAAAACTGGTTGTTAGTCTTTCGGGCTTCTGACGTCCCGTAACGACTGTCAATGATCCACGAATGACAGCCGGGACCAACGGCTTAACGTGCTTTCCGGGGCACGGAGGGGTCTGGCGGGTATATAACATTTGTCAACCATCCACGGAGCGACCGCGGCAAGCGTAGCTTAACCTGATTGATCGACCCTTTTTTTTTGGATGGGAAATCATCAAATGACCCCTCCCGCTCTGGGTGGAGCGGAAGGGAGTGTCAGACTCTTACTGACTAAAACCCACCCTTGTTCCTTCCTTAGCCCTTTCTGTTCCAGGGCAGCGGTAACCCTTTCGGACGATCCCGCCGCCCTGGCAGGCTTCGGCCCTATCGGGCCCCGTCCTCTGCTGACAACTCTTTGAGGCGCGCGTGGAACACAACGCGCCGTCCGGCACGGGCCTGGTCCTGATCGGACGGTGAGTTACCCATTACTCACCGCCCGCAGGCCCGCGCCTACAGTGGCCGGGAGTCGTCACGCGGCTCCCGACGCCCGGAGCGTCTCCCGCGGCGGCTGAGGCGTGAGGTGTTTTCCCTCAGCCTCCCCGCCACCTCCTTCGCTAGCATGACTGCTTCGCAGAAGGAGGTGACTGCCTCCCACTTCCTCTCGCCCCGGACCATGGCTTGAACCAGGGCCGGACGCGAGAGGTCGCCGCCGTTGCCGATCGCCTCTACGAGGACACGGCGGGGCTCAGCCCAAGCAGGGCAGACCTCTACCGTGTGCTCCACCGTGTCCTCTGGGCGATCCTGGCAGTGATGAATTGATCGACCCTTACGACGGGTATGACTTAGCCACGAGCCACTTTAAACCTAGCAAAACAAGATATACATAAACTTGTAATAAATGGATTTCTTCACGTCCCCATTAAGTTGCAATTAACATGCAAATCCGCATTATTTATTCGTATCACCGCGCTAACGCAGTTAGGGGGTGGGGTGATGTCAGAGACTTATTATGAACAGTCATCCACTTTCATTATTTTTAAATGAGGAATTCTTCAATACTTAATGAAGTTAAGCTTCTGAAGTTTCCTTTCATCAACTGCTTTCATTTTGACAGTTCAAGAATATCCATTGCGTTATTTTTGTAGTCGATCAGACTAAGTCTTCAAACACATAAAGCAATGGATTTTGATGTATTGTCAAAATGAGAGGGATTGTCATCAAGAGATTAGGATGTGGGGCTTCGTCATTACAGCCGAAGGCTTCCATTGTTGAACATAGGCTTCCCCCAAGCACCGCCACTTCGACCAGTTCTGTGCTTCTCGTATTTAGCGGATTCCTTCTCAAGGTTATCGGCCCACCATGTGCGAGGCTTCCCAACGCTCTGTCTTCCAGTACGCGGTTACCACTCCAGAATTTTCAGATGCTGGGCTTGTCATGTTTGAAATCATCATCAGAATGATGTGAATGACGAGTGATGGATTATAGCTCACTCCCTCTCACAGTGAGGAGGCCTGTGTACCAGCAGTGAGAATCATAAACTATTAAGCTTATGCAATCCTTGTTCCGTCTCTGTACGCGAAGAGGCTTTTACCCTGCAGTGGAATTACATTACAGCGTTTCTCTTAAAACAAGATGTAGATAGCTTCTGCGTTCAATACGCCGTCTAAAGGTCTAAAATATTGCTTGCTCCTAGAAAAATATAAAACTTCGAAACGAATACTTCTCAAAAATCTCACTGACTTCTTTGGTATTATTTACGATTGAACCAAGCAGTTTGTCTGATTGTAAAATAGATTGAGTTTTGACCTCAGACAGATGCAAACAGTAATCTGGGTAGCAAAAAGTTTGTGCTATACATGCCAAACCTATGCGATGCGTTTTTATTTTAATTTAAAACAGGCGCCTGTTAAACACCAACTAAAAATAATTTTGATATCTTTTTACAAAGAAAGACGCAAAGAAAAATTGTCCACAAACAAAACACACAGCAAAATAAAAAAGACATAAAATACACACAAACAAAGTATCCAAAAGCCTCGTACTCAACCAATAAAAGGTTGTCAATTTTTTCTATTGCTTGATGTCAGGGCCGAACAAACAAGCAAACCAAACTTTATACTAGAAAGAAACCGAATTTGATAAGAGATACCAAAGCTCGTAGGTTAAACTTTATCATATACAAGTTTAAAACTAAAGACAATATGTCACTTAAAATACACTGACGTTTAAAACGTCAACTAGTTTGACAGCTCGAAACTGTCACTGTCCCTTTCTCGTTCTACAGGTTAGTAAAGGATAGCAATACTTTAGTTTATTGGGTGAAAAAGGGAAAAACACCGAAGTATTTGTATTTATTCTGCCCGCTTGTATTGTAATTACGAGTCAAGCCGACGATTTCCCGTGGGTGTATTTGAGACAAACAAGGAAAAAATACGAAGGAAATTGACCACGATGACACAGGAAAAAAGGTCACCATTTGTCTACTGTAGTAGTATTGTTGTTGGGACCTGAATACCTGATTAAGGAGTCTGGTTTTAACACAAGGGCTCCCACAGTGAATATTTTTCTAGATAAAGTCAAGGAAAATTGATAACCTAAATCTTGGGTACCTACATTGCCAGTCGACAGCGGTGCGGAGGAATTTTTTGACGCCATATTTTAGTTTTTTAATTTTAGTTAGGTTAGGATATTAAACTTTTATTTTAATAGTTTTTTAGTTAATTTAGGGGTGATTATTCCAACGCCAGATAATTTTATACGGGAATTTTTTGACAATTCTTCCATACAAAATCAGACCTTAGTATATATATATATATATAGGTATACTAAGGTCTGATATTTTTATCCCCCTAAATAAATACTTAAAGGAGACGGGGATTTCTGGGCCTGATTGTAATAAGTTGAGGTATGGCTTAAAAAAAAGTTTATATTTTTCTATTTCAAAATGTGAAAAATCAACTCAATTTACAATCTGGAAAATGAGAAATCCAATAATTAAGTTAGGGTTCCGAAGTAATTGGAAAATCGATTCAATTATAATCGATTAACGTTACAGAGTTCATACTATTTACGAAAATGCTTTCACCAGATGATTAATTCAATTAAAATAATTAAATCTGTTAGAATTAAAGTACCTATTGAGAGTTTAAACGAATTAAATATCTACATAATTATTAATTAAGTTATATCAATTCACGTTTACTAATCGATTATTGTATTTTTAACCTGTGGTACTCTGTGGTAACTCTGACTTGACATGAATGACATGACATCGACACTCGACTCGTTCATATCGTAGGCGTGTGCGTTTTGAGTGTTTCCTCCCATACTTTTATTGATATTTCCTCGACCCCTGCTTTCCTACGGACTTCTGATCTTCCTTGTTGTACGAACCTTGCCTTGCTTCCATACCGGACACGGAGAACCCTGCTTAAACGTTGAACTTGGACTTGTTATTTTGGATTCTACGAACGACCTACCGATTGGATATTGATTGACATCATGGATCGTTGTGTAAATTGTGGCATAGCGACTAGTCGCTGTAATACACTAGGTCTTCGCGTTTTGGATGACGAAATGATATTAGCAATGATTCGACAATGGTGTGCACCACAATTTGTAAGTACATACTTACTCACTTCTTGTTTATTAGCTCACCAGTGTCTACTACGCTGGCTTGCAATCTTTAATGTTATAAGTAAATGTATGTTTTCCTTCGCCATTACACTAACAAAATAATAAAGTATAGATAGGTAAACATTTAAAAGCCACATAAAGATACATTACATTGAACTAAGTAACTATCGGCCAGAGTAAATCAAATCAAGTCATTTATTCGCATAGAACATAGGTATTGTACATTAAAGTTGTTATAAAAATATTGTGAGCCGGGTACATTCTGCCTGAGTAGGTAGATTTTTTAAAAAGCAATCAACTTATCTGTTATTAAAAACTTTTTGCGTCTTTCAGGTAAACAGCAGTGACCATGTTTGCCACGCTTGCTGGGACTTGACTCAAAGATCACCTCTTGGTGAACCTAGACATCTTGGCCACCATAGTATTTGTCTCCGATGTGGACGTTCTCTTGCGTCTAGAGTCAGCCATTTACTTCACACTGGCTCACCTCGTGAATTGAGAATTTATAATGTTATTCAAGAGTGGATTATGCCTAAAGCTGTAAGTTGAACCACACGCTGAGTTTACATTGTGTTTTAGAAATGCTTTGGTTGTAATTCAAATAGATTTTTTAAATACTTAAATGATCATGTATCGTTTGTTGCAGATAGAAGTAACCAGTCGCATATGCCATACTTGTTGGGTGGCTGCAGACAGAGCTGCTGTCCATATGACCTCTCGCCCATAAACTTCTTCCCAAGCAAGCCAAATTGAAGAAATACAGCCACCAGTACAAGTTCTTGCTGCTGACGTAGGGAATGTGACTGTAGGGAAGCAATATTAAAATATTATTGTAACTGCATCGTAGGCAAACGGACTGTAGGCTGCTGCGCCCATGTTATGTCAATAATATGGTACCTTAGTTGGGCTAGGTACCAAGAAAATATAGTACCACCTGCACAATTTCTAGATGACGTTCTTGTTATAATTGAAGATGAATAAAAAATATTAATAAAAAACGATTTTCATTTTTAAACACCATCTCCTTCCCACTCTACAAAATATATTTAAGTACTTAACGTCCTATCTAAATTATAAAAAAAGAATTCATTCAAAAAATCAAAAACCCGACTGCTAAGCCAACTAAAAAGACGTAAACGAGAAGAAAATCATGCTGTGTAATCGAAGGATACATCTGGTTTATATTTGTTTTATATATTTTTAAATCACCTCTTAAAACCCTTTATTTTGATACCGCACACGATCAGTTTGGAAGAAAAAAAAAAATGGGCCCCCCACAATCCTATGGCGCCCAAAAGCCGCCATTTTTTCAATTTTTATCTAGCCTGTGACACTCGCAAGGTTAAGACGAATCGATTGACATAAGAATCACCAAAATCGGCTTACGCGTTTGGTCTCTAGAACGCTACAGAGGAACAAACATAAATACATACAAATATACATACATATACTGATAAACCCATTACCCTCCTTCGGCAGTCGGGTAAGAAATGACAATCGCACTTCAAAAATCGGCTGTTAAGTACAGATTGTGACGTAACCTCACTTTTCCTAAATCTCTTTTATCTCGGCTTCCAGATTGCCAAAATCTGCAAAATTTTCAGTGATTGTTTGTTAATATAGTAGCTATCAATTGACACCAATTTCATCTTTTTACATCCAGGCCCAAAATTGTATGAAAGCGTATCCGTCTCCTTTTACGTATATTCAAATCATACGTTTAATCAAATCACAGCTGTCATTCTTTGACAGTTGTGAGGAATGGCTTATTGTATCATTATGCATCAATTAATTTAGGTATCTCACTGGCTTCGTGATGAGTCTTTTGCGCCCTATAAACGTTTGGCATACCAATAATTTATTTTAAATGATGAATCCCTAGACATTATCGTCATTTGCACCGAAGTTTGAAGAAATATTTGACTTAAAAAAAAAACATTTTAAAAACCGCATCGCTGTCGTCTGGCAAAAGTTTTATATGAACACAAACTTTACTATTATTGGGGGACATTGGCACCCCAGGACAGATACTAGAAGCTCTAAATACGTCTGTCTGGATGTGAAGTCTGCAGAACAAATGACAATTTAATTCTATAAGTACCTAATATTCTTGTTCTTAGTTTTTTGAAGTAGTTATAAATAATCAGCCCATGTTGTCAATTGTCATTGTGCCGATTGTCGTATCGGCACAATGACAACATGACGATGAATGATGTTTTTTTAACATCATTCATCGTCATGAACCTTCTCCTTGTAGAACTATAGCCAGGAAACCAAGGTATTCCTCTATCTACGATGGTTATAGGGCTTCCAAAAATCTTAGTATTCTCTGTGGTGACCATAGACTACTAGATCTAGTTTAAAAAATATGATTGACGTGTAAAAGTTATTGTACAAACCTACTTACAAAAAAAAAAAACATTTTCATTATCATTTACCAAAGTGGTTAACTTATTATCATTTTTATTAGACATCTCAAAAAGACAAGACGCTTGTCAAAAAAAAAAAAATAATCAAAAAGAAACCTCATTTTCATTTTCCTATAAAACGAATAAAAGTAAACAATATAAATAAAATACAAACAACAAAAAGTTAAAAAGGCTTACATTTTTATCTCTTAACCTGTTTACAAGGAATTCGATTACTTTACGTAAACCAGAACGGAACGAAAAAGTTGCGGAAATACCCGGTTGAAAATGTTCGAAGCGGTTTGTACCTACCTAAGTGAATGAACGAAAGAGTGATTGATTGAATGATGGCCGCTCGCTCGGCTGAACGAACTTAAACTTACCGTCGCTACCTAGTACCTACACGTGTTTCCATCAGTTTTTTTTGACGTTCTGTAAAAATGTAGTCTTGTAGAATGAGAAAATATATAAGGTTGGGGGAAAAATGCTTTATAGGGGAGAAAAGTTTAGATATTGGAAAAAAAATCTGAGACCAATATAAAGGATGGCAGGGACATCAACACACAACCTGTTACCGTGGATTCAGTTCATCATTCCGGACAAAAAAAATAGACAAAAATGAAGCCCGTTGGATAAAAAAAAAATTGGGAACTGCACCCTAATTGCGTAACACACAATCAATCGGAAACTGAATCATTTTGAAGCAAATTGCTAATCCATTGCTTCATAAGTTCGAAAAATTTGTCTGCTTAACACATAAATAACGCAATGAATGTTGTTGAAATGAAACCGATTCCGATTAATCGTGTGTTACGCAATTAGGGTGCGGGATCTATAGATGTACAGACGGCCGCAGGTCCAGCTACCCGAAACTGTCAAATTTTCCCAATCAACCTTACACCTTAATGCTTTAGCGATAAAGTAGAAAATCTATTAAAGAAATTTGACAGACTGTAGTAGCTTGATGTGCTGGCGTCTGTACATACTTTGCCCATCGTCCTTTGCCAACTACGGTGATTATGTGTGCAACTCTACTACTCTTTCTTTCTTTCTTTCTTTCTTACACACGAGCGGCACGCGTCAACTGCAGCCGTCCCTCTGCCGATGACGCATTCCACTCGTGTGTAGATGCACAGAAACATTATCAGTCATCAACATCTAGTTTAGTTTCCGAAATTCAGTTAGTTCCATTCTAGTTAGACAGCCATTAAAGTTTTTATCTCCAGCATTCAAATGTATTGTAAACACATAAAGGCAGGTTTAGATCATGCAATCAAAATATATTGCAGTTTATGAGTGGTATATATCATGGAGTTTTATCGTTTGCCATAAATTAATGTGCGGTTATATTGTGGTTTTCTTTATGGGATTTCTTTTGTTAACTGGAGAATGTATTTTTTTAATGGAAATTTCAAGGGGTATTTTGAACTTTTGTCAACTAAGGCACCTTGTAATTTTATTTCTGCAGTGTACATAAATATGAACTTTAGTAAATCTAAATAAATAAACAGCCACCTTTCATACCTACATAAGGTTCGTTCGGTTACCAAAAACCAAAATGAATGAATTAATAATTCATTGCTTCATATATATGTTCAAAAAGTTTATTAAACAACGTATCTGCTCTAACTCCATAGTTATCTCTTAGCTGCCACGGCTTATTTTAATTTAATTTAATATTTGAATTGTTTTTTTATCTTTTCATTACGAACGCTTTTAACGTTCAGCGCCGTTCTCACATGAATGATTTCAACATAAATGATGTAACCATATCATTTTAATTTAAAGGAGTCTGCGTGGAGTTTCTTACCCGTTCTTCTGCAAAGGTACTTACTACGCTATGGAATAGGCAACTAGCTTCATCTTTCTGACTGACCGACCCCTTGAAAATTCAAAAGTGCCTGTAATTGTTGCTGATTCCAATGCCTAGAATGCTCCGTACATACATTCATTTAAGTTTCGCTACTCGTGGAGGCTATTAAAATGCACAACATTGCGTGCCATCGAACCATCCCGGAAATGTGCCACATACAGATCTCCCAAGGGGCTCTTTACTCACTCCTCCGAACCGCTATGTCTACGTACTGTACTAATTATTTGGAATGGCACTTCAACGACTTGCTTACTGAAACATATTATCATCATTTCAGCCCGGAATCACTCACTTCTGGGCATAGGCCTGGGGCTTCTTCTGCCATACTTCCCGGGTCCGTGCGTTCCTCATCCAGATTCATCATTCATCATCACTAAAACATACATCTGTTAAAATACCTCTTATTTCCTTACATTTTTGACAAGTTATTGACATTTGTTTGTCGCCGAGATGAGACTGCGACTATAATATTATATTTTCAACGTTTTAAAGATTCGTACCAGGTAGCGTTCTATAGTTTATGTTTACCCCCATGGGAAGAATGCGTAAGTTTATGTATGTATGTATGTGTGTTTATGGAAGTGGATACAATTATTATTATTTCTACTGCAGCGCAATTACCAGAGTTTCAAGACATACATATAATTCACAGCACCTTCACAACAGCGGGTCGATAATGTTAATAGCCCATCGTGCGTCTGGCGTGACCTTTACACTGGACTAGACAGAAACTAACTACGTTTACCTAATCGTAGTTTTTAGTGTTCGGCAACAAAGTTTTAAAGCACTGGTGGCCCAGTGGTAACGGCCCGAGTTTCAAGTTGAAGGTCGTGGGTTCGAACCCGGGCAGGCGCTTTACGTTATGTAATTTTATCACCACTGCTCTCAAAACGGTAAAAAAACATCGTGAGGAAACCGGCATGTCCTAGAATCGAAAATTCGACGACATGTGACATATACCGACCCGCACTGGGCCCGCGTGGTGGATTATTAGCCCACTCCCTCTCGAGGAGGCCTATATCCAGCTGTGGACATTTTTGATGATGAAGCCTTAAGGGGGTTGTGATAGGGCACGCCGCGATAGCGGCGATAAGACCCCTCTTTGAGGAGTGGCTAGAGAGGCGTCACGGCGCTCTCACGTACCGCCTGACGCAGGTCCTCTCCGGACACGGATGTTTCGGGAGGTTCCTGCACATCATCAGGCGGGAGGAGACGCCCGGGTGTCACCACTGCCAGGATCGCCCAGAGGACACGGTGGAGCACACGGTGGAGGTCTGCCCTGCTTGGGCGGAGCCCCGCCGTGTCCTCGTAGAGGCGATCGGCAACGGCGGCGACCTCTCGCGCCCGGCCCTGGTGCAAGCCATGGTCCGGGGCGAGAGAGAATGGGAGGCAGTCACCTCCTTCTGCGAAGCAGTCATGCTAGCGAAGGAGGTGGCTGGGAGGCTGAGGGAAAGAACCTCACGCCTCAGCCGCCGCGGGAGACGCTCCGGGCGTCGGGAGCCGCGTGACGACTCCCGGCCACCGTAGGCGCGGGCCTGCGGGCGGTGAGTAATGGGTAGCTCACCGTCCGATCAGGACCAGGCCCGTGCCGGACGGCGCGTTGTGTTCCACGCGCGCCTCAAAGAGATGTCAGCAGAGGACGGGGCCCCACAGGGCCGAAGCCTGCCGGGGCGGTGGGATTTTCCGAAAGGTTAACCGCTGCCCTGGAACAGAAAGGGCTAAGGAAGGAACACGGGTGGGTTTTAGTCAGTAAAAGTCTGACACTCCCTTCCGCTCCACCCAGAGCGGGAGGGGTCATTTGATGATTTCCCATCCACAAAAAAAAAAAAAAAAAAAAAAAAAAAAGGGGGTTGTGATATGGTAACCCGCGAAATTCAAATGGAGGCTGGGCTTAGGCTAAATCATTCACATTCCCTACTGGTGTTTAACCTTGTATTATTATAAGTTGGAAAGCGAGTCTCTCTACCTACTTCATTGATATGTCTTCATAGACACCTATGAAGATTATGAACCTACATATTG
Source organism: Apamea crenata (assembly GCA_949629185.1). Lineage (NCBI taxonomy): Eukaryota > Metazoa > Arthropoda > Insecta > Lepidoptera > Noctuidae > Apamea > Apamea crenata. Next base: position 1,424,172 of record OX451377.1, read on the forward strand.
ATCCGATTTGGGCGAAATTATGGCAAAAAAATATCTCAGTACTTGTTGGAGAACGTCGATAGATTTTTTTGTTCATGATCGTTCATCCTCAAAAAATTTAAAACGCGGACACAGCTCATCATAAACGCGTGTCCAATGGGCTCCTGATCGCAGCATGCTCTTAGGAGGACATAACCCCGTCGTCGGACTAATCCCTCCATCCCATTTTTCAACACGCGCCGTAAAAAGGGGGCTTCTGAAACCACGCATAGAATGAAATGATTGAATTGAAATGAATCTACATGCTTTCTGCGACTATTTGTTCAACCTACGTTCCCACTGCTGGGACACCGGCCTTGTCTCGGTGAGAGGGAGTGGGCCGTAATCCACCACGCAGGCCCAGTGTGGGTTTGCGGGTGTCACATGTCTTCGAATGTTTGGTTTTAGGACATGCCGGTTACCTCACGATGTGTTCCTTTACCGTTTAGAGAGCAGTGGTGATAAAATTATTTACACTAAGTAATGCGCCTGTCTGGGTCCGTTAACACGGCGTCCGTTACTTTTTTTACTTTTTTCTCGGCTCCTAGCATGATGTTATATAGCCTATATATATATCAAGAAAAAAATCTTTTTGTTTTTGATATAAAGATTTTTTTAAATCCGACTTGTAGTTCCAGAGCTATGCACGTTCAAACAAACAAACTCTTCAGCTTTATAATTAGTATAGATACCTAGTATATAGATTTAGCTTCAAGGCGAATTATATTTGCCACTTATCAATTTTTATTTTTCCTTACTGTTACTGTAAGCCTGTGTAGCGGTATCTACAACGCCACATGTGAACAACGCGTCATACTGACGTCACGCAAATCCTGCATCTCGCAAGCAGAGTTTACCGCGCAATTAGCATAGATACAATTTCCCAATATCAATCGTTGGGCAATTGCCCGCCAGACACAACATCCGTCCGGTCGGAGGATCCTCCCTTTTCTATGGAGTATGAGTGAACTTTACACCCTGTTCCTCATACCTCCAAACCTGTATCATCCCACTGCTGGGCAAAAGCCTCTCCCCATGACTTCCAGTTCTTTCGATCAGGGCTAAAGTCATTTGTATTGTCCAGCTCGTCCCGCCATCTCCACGGGGTCTGCCACGAAGCCTTCTAGCTGTGTCAGGGCTCCACGTGGTGGTTATTTTGGCCCACAGTTCTTTTCTTTATAAGGTAATAGGTAAGCCTCGTTCCTTTCCAATAGGTTTCTGCATCCTTCAGTGATGAAATTAGCATTTTGCACGGGGTGCTTGCCATCTGACCTCTGTAATCCAATTACTGGGCAATATCGATTACCCTTACGGTATCATAGGTCGTTGATCTTTCGTTGAACCACCTGGAAAGATATTTAACGTATTTTCCGAAGCATGGAAGGATCTGAATGTGTAAAAAATTTACAGACACGGAAACATCAGATGTGCGATTCTGTAACCATCTCACCGTGAAAACTTAGGTGAAGCGAGCCTGGAGTGAGCTGTCATTCCAACTAATGCTAGGGACTGACACTATTGACAGCTCTATCTAAGCTCGCTTCACCTAACTTTTCGCGGTGAGATTCTTACAGAATCGATCGGCAGTACTATATTTTGTTCTAAAGGTGTTTCATGAATTTTTTTTTAATTCATTATCATGAAAACAAACCCTGTTCAGAGGAGTCCACGTATCACTGGTCAGTTTCCCTCAGTCGTCAGTTTATTTAATTCGCTAGTTTCGTTGATGAGTCAATTTTACTGATTCATCACTTTTGCCGATTAGACCGTTGTGTCAACTCGATAGATAGATTGAAGTTAACTCAAAAAGTACCAAGCAAAGTTAATAAAATTTATATAGAACCACCCCTGAGGCATACCCCTATCCATTAAAAACTATATTTTCGAAATCGATCTACAATAAATTTGGCGGAGATATCGCGTAACATACATACACACAAAAATACATACAGTCGAATTGACAACCTCGTCCTTTTTGATGTCGGTTAAATAAGAAGATTGGCTATTGTTGAATAGGTCAAACAATCACTTCAGACAACAGATTTGCTCATAAGACCCACTATCAATCACAATTTGAATGATTTTGAAGGATATTGCTAATACATTGCTTCATATGTCCGAAAAATTTGTCTGCTCAACAACGTAAATAACGCAATGAATGTTGTTGAACTGTCAAAACATTCACAACCATTGTTAACTAGTGTGTTACGCAATGACTCCCAAAAATCCAAGGAAGAAACTCTTGTTAACTAATAAAACATTTTATTAGTATTTCGCAGCTAAAGTAGGATCTTTTACGATACCAGTTCCGTTTTAATTCGGACCCTATTCATAATGTACGAGGGTGCAGTGTTGTTTGAGCCGACTGTTGTTAATTTATTCATGAGTACCATGAACTTTAGGGAAACAAGGCTTTGTCTTTATTAAGAATTGTTGTGATTATTTTTTGCATTTTGACCAACTAAAGTGGTCTAACACAGGTTAGGTTTTCAAAGACTCGCCGGCTGATCGACACTTCACGTGACCAAGGAATTAGCCAAAGAATTAGCATTGCCATTCAACATGGCAATGCTAAGTCTTCTGGGCACGTTTCCGGGTGACAGCGATACGGACGAGTACTTCGACGCCTTATATCCTTTTGTTTTGTATTTATTTATATATGTAGTTAGTACCTAAGTCTTTTAATTTGGTACCTAGTGTAAATAGTTGGTTAGGTTTTTGTTTTCGATTGTAGGTATCTATCTGAAGGAAAACATCGTGAGGAAACCTGCACCCTAATTGCGTAACTCAATTACAAGGGTACCTACGTGTCCGTGGAGTTTCTTGCCCGTTCTTCTCCATAGGTGGGAGGAGGGCACTCCCTCCTCCACAGCCCACTGGCTGTAATCTACCACGCGGGCCCAGTGCGGGTTGGTAGATGTCACATGTCCTCGAATTTTTGGTTCTAGAACAATTTTTACATTGTGACGGAATGTATTACAGTAAATACTGATACAACCTAAAGAATTTAAAGAAAAATCATTATTCTGAATACCTACATGAGTGACAGGTTTAAAAAAAAATCTTCGTAGTAAAAAAATCCTACTATCCTACTTATATTATTAGACTAGCTGCGCCCCGCGGTTTCACTCACATAAGTTTCGATCTCGTGGGAATATCGGGATAAAAAGAATGGATGGACGGATGTTTGTTACTCTTTCACAGAAAAAATACTCAACAGATTTTGATAAAACTATAGTAATTATAGCTTATACGAGTACATCAGAATAACACATAGAATACTTTTTATGCCGATATTCCCACGGGGTCGACACTTATGCGGGTGAAACCGCGGGGCGCTGCTAGTATTTTATATAGTTCGAACCTACGACCTACAGCTCGTAAGGACCGTTACCACTGGGCCACCACAGCTCGGTAATTTATTATATACAAAAAATTATTAATTAGCGCCCCGCGGTTTCACCCTCATAACTGTCGATCTCGTGAGAATATCGGGATATCGGAATTCTATGTGTTATTCTAATGTATAAGATATGTTACTGCAAAGTTTCATCCAAATCCGTTCAGTCGTTTTTGCGTGAAAGAGTAACTAAAATCCATTCATTCTCACAAACTTTCGCGTTTATTAGTAGGATTTTATGATAGGGAATGCTGGTATTTCAGCGATTATAGATTCCATTTTAACACCCTAACCAAACAAGCCTTAGGCAATTACTTTAAACCAAGCCAAGATAACACGAAACTTTACTTAAACATTAACGACAGTTTAACACCAAATCGTTAACTGTCGTTACCCATTGTGAAGCGTTGATAAGGGTTAGGATAGTCAACTATAGCGCGAATCATGTCTATAGTGAAGGCTGTTAGCGCTTGAGGGTTGAGAGCGGATATGTCCCGAAAATGGTCCCCGAATGGGCCGCGTTGTCAATGTCCTAATATAATGTTAAGAGGGCGCATTCTGAAAGCTAGCAACGTTACATATATATGTCAAATGTCTCACTGATTTCAATCAAATCAAAAGTCATTTATTCAAATTAGGCTGAGAATCAGCACTTTTCGGACGTCAAAATTACATAAGACAGTCCCCCAAAACGCCCGCCCTTCACCACTTCCTAGTGCTTTCGCTGGGAAGAAGTGGCGCAACATACTCCCCAGCAATTACTTGTTTATCAATTACACATAAGTGCACATACTACATAAACTAAGGCATACTTCCCATGGGGGTAAGCAGAAACTACAGACCGCGACCTGCTAAATGCTACGATCCTTATACATATACTCATTTTGCTTCGTTTAAGTTAATACATCTGGCGGCAATATATTATATTCTAAATGTTGCGGACGAATTTTTTGATGCCTTAAGACTCTTTTGCTTATTTTTTCACATGTACATATTATTATTTCAAATGTTACCTTATATAATGTAACATAATAAACGAAAATACAACAAATTCTAAATGAAATGATCAAATATCGCTAATATGAATGCAATAATGATGATACGGCAACACTGAATGTTAGGTTTTCGATGTAAAAATTGTATTTGAAAACATTCTAAATGCTTTATTTACTCCTAAAACTGGGCTGGTTGTTTCAAACGGTTGATTAAAGTAACATATGTACGTCAAATAATAACGATTACGTACAGTCACGAGCAAAAGTATGTATACACTCGGCTTTATTCAAAAGCGATTTACTCCTTTATTTTTAATTGAAATTTTATGTTGTTACGAACATAGCATTTTTAAACCCATAGGTTTATGCAATGTGTCGTATTTCAACGTTCCATTCGTTATTTCACGAAAAAATTGCAGTTGAAAGTCGCCAAGTGTTGACATATTGGTGTTCGTGACTGTACTCGTTATATATGACGTAAGTCAAGCTTAATTATGTAATTTTAATTTGAAACAACGCTTTTTTTTGGTTTGAAGAAAGTTAGCGCCATTTTTAACGTAGGTACACGCATGCGTCAAATGGACGTAAACGAAACGAAAACGAACGAAACGACGAAACTACCCGCCCAATTCAAAGTTCACCTAAAACAGTAAAATATTTGACAGCTATTTCCGATGTTGCCAACTTTCACAGTGCACCCTCGTAAGGGTTGTTTTAGAATCTATTAATAGTTTTGTTAATGTTTGTGGTTACTTGTAAACGAAGCTCAACTCATTTCCGACAGTCCTGTTTACATAGAACTCCTTTCTGGTTCAGAAGGTTCAGTTTAGTTAGATGAATTGAAAACCAATCAAAGTTTCGGACAAAGCAATTTTGATTATTGAGAAATGGAAGTCATTGAAGCAGCATTTGCGTAACATCTGATCAATCTCAATCTGAATCATTTTGAAGGATATTGCTAATCCATTGCTTCATAATAATGTTGAAGAAAATTATCTGCAAAACAACATAAATAACGCAATGAATGTTGTTGGACTGTCAGAATGAAAGCCATTGGTGGATGGTATACCAAAGAAATTGTTGGCGCTAAATACTCTTTGAGGTCAGACTCTCGATTTTTTGTTTAAATAGGTATTAAATCATGCTAGTCTGGAAACGACCTACGAAAATATTGGGGGATTATACAGCGTGTATCAGAAATGTGTTGTCATATTAAGGGTGTGGCCCGACCACCAAACTGAACAACTTTCTCCATGGGACCAACATCCTAATGCCGAAAAGATAAAATCAGTTGTCCCATAAATTTGGGTCGAATATGTTATAGTATAAAGTTTTGTATGGGACAGCTGATTTATCTTTTCCCGATTACGATGTTGGTCATAGCCAGCTGATGTAGCATAGACCTAAGACGTGTGTTGATAAAAACCGTCAAACCGCGTCTCTCCGTCAATGTATTGCACGGTCTGACGGTATTGAGCAATGTTTTGTATTACAATTAAAAACAACTTTCTAGGAATGAATAATAGAATCTTGGGGACACAAAAAGCCAAGAAGTAATAATAATAATATCAGACATAGGACATTGTTTATAGGGTCCCGTACCCAAAGGGTGCCAACAGGACCCTATTACTAAGTCCCCGCTGTCCGTCCGTCCATCCATCCATCCGTCCGTTCGTCTATCAGGGGGCTGTATCTCATGAAACGTAATAGCTAGACTCAAATGCTGCTATAAAAATGAAATCCTACTAATATTATAAATGCGAAAGTTTGTATGTATGGATGTATGGATGTTTGTTACTCTTTCACGCAAAAACTACTGAACAGATTTTGACGAAATTTAGCACACAGATAGTTTATAACCAGGATTAACATATAGGATACTTTTTATCCCGACATTCCCACGGGATCGAAACTTATGCGGGTGAAACCGCGGGGCGCAGCTAGTAAACTTATAAATTAAAGGGGGTCTCCATACAAGAAACGTGATTTTTTCGGCGTTTTGTGCTTTGTGTTATGGAACCCTTCGTGTGCGAGTTCGACTCGCACTTGGCCAGTTTTTTATAACATAAAAAATGGTGAAATTTGGTGGCCAGCTGATGCACCGCTGCCTATGAAGCTCTGCGCATACCGAAGACGCCGCCATGCGTTGCAATCTCAGGGACAAAACTGCAATTTTTTAGAGTGACAAGACCGTGCATCTACTCTAAAAGATTGAATTCAGCTCTGGTTTTACGAATTTCCATATTGTAACAGTCCTCGTATAAGAGGAAGTCTGAAAATGACACCGGTGACTGAAAAGTTGTGTGGAAATCGGTTATCATGTGGTGCGGAGGAATGAGGAAAATGTCATCAGTAAAGTTTTGATATGAATTTGGATGGCTATACGCGTTGGGGAAGACCAATGAAATGATGGATGGACTGTGTGAAAGATGATATGGCTAGAAAGCTGGCTGACTACCGAGATGACGACTAATAGAGAAGTATGAGAGAAAAAGACATGTTGTGCCAACCACAAATAATTATGTAAATTGGGATAAGGGCAGTAGAACGAAGAGTCCTGATGATCGGCCTATAATGTTCCCACTACTGGAATATATGCCTCCTCTGTGTGGGTTTCGCATATCTTCGAATTTTCGGTTCTAGACATTTTCTCACGATGTTCTCCTTCACCTTTTTTAGAGCCATAATTACCTATTATTCGGTTCCTCTGCATCTTCAGAATTACCTTTTACAATAACGCGCAGGTAAGACGAATGTGAATACAATCGTACGCGCATGTGTTGCGCCTATGACCTACTTGCAGTACAAAAATAGTGCGCCGACGCTTGACGCCGATCTATAATTGTGATGCTTTACAATTGCAATTGTACAGCGGCAAAGGGCGAAGGGAGAGGAGCGATTAGGGCCAAAATTATTGAGATGCGACCTGAGCAGATACAAATTCAAATAATTTATTTGATTTTTAATGAAAGTAAATACAGAGTGGCAGGGACATCGACGCGCAAACTGTAACCTTGAATTCAGCACATGAGTATAGACCTCATAGCGTCGAAATTTTTCGTCGGTTATTAAAAAAAAAATCTTCTGTTTCATAGAAAACCTACGCGGTCAAAACGTATGGAACAGCAATATTTTTTTTATGGGGGCAAGTTCCGACTCCGGGATGCTAATAAAAAAATCCAGATAGATAAACCCAATAACGCTTTGCCCGACCTGGTAATCATACCCAGGACCTCGTAATCAGCAGTAGCACTTGTGACCACTGGACAACGAGGCAGTCTATACTATCTTATTTACTTTTCAAATAAATTACTTTTTTTTTTTAATCTAGCTTTGTTTAGGGGCTTTTATCAAAGATATGCCAGCCCTTTCAAATAACTGTGTTTGAAATTGTGACTACGGGTGCGCTATGAACCCTAACAGCCGTTTGTTTATACACAGAAGTGGCACGCTTCAACGGCAGCAGAGGAGACTGCAGCCGTAGACACACGTCGACTATAGTCGCCGACGAGTGTCCACGGCATCCGAGGACGCGTGGCTAGGAATACGCTCTTAAATTTCCGTGATACGCACATATTTCCATACATTTTATAGACGTGGACGTAGACGTCCTTGTCCATAAAATGTCTATTATTATCGTCACGTTAGAAATTATAAAAGCGCACGACAGGCTCCTATAAAGACCCATTTTTTACTGTTTAAAATTGAAAAGCGTCGAAGCAAACTCCCCCGGATTTTATGCTTCGTTTCACCAAATGCAACATCTGGATCTTTATTTCTTCCGTATCTAAATCTTATTCATACTCAAAAGACCATTTCAGACACCAATCTATATGGTTTCCGGCCTAGCCGGATTCAGCTGAATACCAGTATTTTACATGGAGCGACTGCCTATCTGACCTGGGTAATACGATGCCCCTTGGTAAGACTGGATAACAGACTTTCGGGCTTCTGACTTCTCGTCACGACTGTCAAAGATCCACGACTGACAGCCGGGAGCAACGGTTTAACGTGCCCGAGGCACGGATCTGACCAAGAAATGTCTGAATTTTAAAAGAGACTGTGAACTCTGAGTTTTTTTCGGCCTTTCTTCTCAGAGTACTCAGATAGGAAACGCCGACCTCATCTCGTTTATTAAAATAACGGGTGTAAAAAGACACTTAACGAAACCGAGAGCCACTTGTACTCTCTGTCATTGTAATCATTTTTCTGTACTGGACCTTAACTGGGAACCTTATGGTTACGGAGATATTGAAGGTCAATATCGTTTCCCAGCAATATTTTTGTGCAATGTTACTTAGTTTGAAGTACATAGGTACGATACTGAGTAGAGTGTAATAATAATAATTTAATAATATAGGTTTATTCACAAAAAATACAGAAACACATTTACAATGCACATTACAATTCATTGCAAGTTGCAAAATCTGTACAAAATGTATATAACCCTGTCCCGTGTATATAATGAGCGTACATAATGCGTACCTAGTTACGTACATTAATTTTTTAAATGTCGCAAAATCATGCTGAGATAGGAGCCTTTTGACCTCGTATAGGACTTTTTGTTTTTTTTTTTCTTTTTGATATAATTTTGTTTTTTTTTTTTTATTTATGACTGTGTTTAGTTTAGTCTGTGATCTTCCTGTACAAGTCGCATTAAATACTTTTTCTTTCTTTCTGTCTAGTGGATGGCTACGTGATATGTATTTTTACATTCTGTATGATTGACGTGTAAAAGTGTTTGTACAAACCTACTTACTACAGAAATAAAATCAATAATAATGTATTCTTCTAAACCACCCAAGTGGTAACACCCGTAACTTTCCTATTCTCTGTCAAACTACATATACTTTATTGTATCCGCACCACATTACACACGGAGCCGCGTGGCATGCAGCAGGAAATGGGTCGACCTTCACAGTAATGTTAAATTCTATGATGTAATAATACTAGATACTGTGATTCACTTTTGTTTATAACGAAGAAGCGACCGACATCTACCCAAGTAGATGCTGGTGAATTATATTAAGACTGATCTTATAAAAAGAAAGAAAATAAATTTATTTAGCACAGACACACAAGACACCAGATACATACATTAGATAATAACATATAAAAGACCAAATAAAAAGTGTAAGGTCCGATGTAAGAAATTAGCAGGAAAGTGTGCCACACGGCTGCGCCAATAAGGCCCATTTCAGCAAAAATACCAGACAACTCGAGCCTGACCCTGGTTTTCAACTGGACCAGATGTGTAGTGAGGTGACGGGTGTAAATCAATTTTATACTGCAACGTGACGTGTGTATGCATACTTAAATAAATAAATAAAATAAATTTGTGTCAGATAAATATGTTTAGATAGTGTGATATTGAGTATACAGGGTGGCAGGGACATGGACTCGCAAACTGTAAACATGGATTCAGCACATGAGTTTAGACCTCATAGGGTCGAAATATTTCGTCGGTTATTAAAAAAAAATATTGCTATTCCATACATTTTGACCTAGTAGGTATTGCACTTTTCTATGAAACAGAAGATTTTTTTTTTATAACTGACTAAAAATTTCTACGCTATGGGGTCTAAGCTCATGTGCTGAATTCATGGTTACAGTTTGTGCGTCGATGTCCCTGCCACCCTGTATACATTACATACAGAAGCAGACCCCAACATAGTTGGGAAAAATTTTGACAGATGATGAGCGGACTGAACACAAATCGTTTTGCCCAAGAAAATATTTTTTTATTTTATTTATGTTGTTGAGCAGTTTTTCATAAAAATATTTTTGAGACCTCCATCTTGCTCGATCAGTCTGCTAAACACTAGCCACATCGCCACTACGCAACGGCAAGAAGTTGAAGACACTATCCACAAAATATAAAACCACTGCTTAGCCACATTTTGTCGCTGTGATTTGGTGTGGTTGTGGGACGTGTGCACGTTGGTATTTTTTTAATTTTTTTATTGTCAATGGGCTCACTCTTGACCTCAATCCAGCCCAGAGGCAGGGATGAGATCTACGGTGGAACGAGCTTGCCCAGAAGAAGCCTATTCACTCTCGCCCTGAAGAGATTAGGTTGTATGAACTCGGGAATGCAGACGTAGGCAGACAATTCCACTCCTTTGCTGTGCGCATCAGAAAAGATGATGAGAAGCGCTTAGTGCGTATAATTATATGGTATTATTAAAAAAATCTCATCATGAGTCCTTCTCACCTCTGAATACAAGACTACAAGTTTTACGACCCTCTTTACATTACGTATCTTGGTAAATCAGCGCACGAAAACCGGTAAAACACCGGAAGAAAGTCAACACTGTCATAAAATTTACTCTCAATCTTTGTGAAAACTTGACCCGAAAAGGTGTATTACAAGCTCCTTTTCGCGCTACTAAAAAGCTTAATGATATACAAAAATATGTAGTGATACCATTGCAGAGGAAAGCTCAAAAGGCTTACAAAAAAAACAGGGTATTTTTTTATGTTAGGTATGTATTTTTGTGATGTTAAATGAAGTACCTACTTACTTATATCATCATCATCTGCCCAGCCTTTTCCCAACTATGTTGGGGTCGGCTTCCAGTCTAACCGGATGCAGCTGAAAACCAGTACTTTACATGGAGCTACTGCCTATCTGACCTCTACCCAGTTACTGGGTAATACGATACCCCTTGGTAAGACTGGTTGTCAGACTTTCGGGCATCTGACTGCCCGTTACGACTGTCAAAGATCCACAAATGTCAACCGGGACGTGCTTTCCGAGGCACGGGTTTAGGTACGTAAAGATGGTCACCCATCCTGCATCACGTCTGCAGAGTTTCGCTAGCTAATTTATTAGACCCTGTATAACAAAGAAGACCTTAGTAAAAGAGCAATGAATATAATAATAATAGTCCTCCAGACCGTATTTCGGCCATATATAGCACAAGTTATTTAGCAGTTCCGTCAACCGTATTGCTGCAAGTGGTCTTACTGCAATGTACTCAGCGGTCCACAGTCTAATGGACGCTATTCAGCGCTGTAATGGATCCGTGACATCTGCCTCCTCCCACGCGCCGCATGTCACGGCCCAGCGTGCCACGTGGCGTGGTTTGTATTCAGCTGCATCCGTATAGACTGGAAGCCGACTCCAACATAGTTGGGAAAAGGCTAGATGATAATGGGTAGTCAGAAGTCAAAGATCACAGCCGAGTCCAACAGCATATTGTGGTTTCCGAAGCACGGAGGGATCTCGGTATGTAATGGATGGTCACCCATCCACGGACCAACCTCGGTAATCCTTGTTTATACTTGAAGATCGACCCGTGCGGCTTTACGGATTAACCACATAGGGACTAACCATATTCAGCTCTGTTCAGCTTTTATAAATACAAAATCGTGGTTTTCTATGGACAAAAGCTGAACAGAGCTGAATAAGTATGGTTAGTCTGTTAATTACGAGCCCCTCGAGTATATTCGCCACTTATGGAATTAATTATGGTTCTAAAAAGTCTCACAAAATGGTTCTGTTATTTCTAAACTGCCAACAAATCCAACCCCACAAACAAAAGAAGCATAGAAACATTCCAAAAATCCATTAACTAAGCTCCCTCTGGTTTTGGACTAAAACAATCGTATCGTAAACTCGCGGCCGCGTCGCCGTCAATAGCCCGACGTCACGTCAACGTCAAACTCTCGTCGCGTTTGACGACGGACGTCGAAGTCTGCGTCAGCTTTGACGGGTTGAACCAAAAGACGGTATTGTATTCATCTGGCTTTGTTTTCAAACAACTGGTGGGAATTTCTCGCCGGTTGGTCGACACTTCACATGACCAGAGGGCTGGTTCGTTCTATGGCCAAAGAATTGACATTGCCATTCATCGTGGCAATGCTGCCAGTCTTCTGGGCACGTTTCCGGATGACAGCGATGCGGACGTGTACTTCGTCGACTAAGGGCCGGTTGTCAAACGTTTGGCTAACGTAACATACGTACGTCAAATAATAACGATTACGTATTCGTTATTATTTGACGTAAGTCAAGTCTAATCTCTAAAACTGGTATGAGGATACTTTTTTATGGGGAGGCTTTTTATCGACATACCACGCAGGCGAAGACGTGGGCGAAAGCCAGTCTATCCATAAGAACTTCCACATAAAAATTATCACACGAAACTTAAGACACATTGCTTTTAGTGATGACGTCACAAATCAATCGCGATAGACGTACCCACGGCTAATGGTAATCGGTGAGGAGCCTCCGATCTAGGAGATAAATACTACCCCCCACACCCACACACCCCTTAACGGACACACTGGCGAGGAGAAGAGCTAGCGTGTTGGTGAATTTGTTGAAGGGATTAGTCATGAAGTTAATTCTGCCGTAATATTTATGAATAGGAAACTGATGTACTTACTTTCACAAGTTAAGATAAGATAATATAATATTTCTATTATAATATATTCTTATTTTTATTTTATTTTTTCGTCACAGATTTCTGTGACGGCGTTTAAGCAGAACCCAGGCACAGCTAGTTTTACAACAATTAGAGCCATGTCAGCATTTCGTTCACCCACTTCTTGATTGAGCAGAGAAAGGACTCTTTATCATTCGAATACCGAAAACGCATTTATCAACTCTTTTGCTCAATTTGTTGGTGATTTCAGACCAAACTCCAGGTTAATTAGCTGAAACACGTATGTGTAACCCTAATAATTTGTAAACACAGTGCAGCCGATCGATTCTGTAAAAATCTCACCGTGAAAATTTAGGTGAAGTGAGTTTAGAGTGAGCTATCAATAGTGTCAATCAGTAGCATTAGTTGGAATGACAGCTCACTCCACGCTCACTTCTCCTAAGTTTTCACGGTGAGATTGTTACAGAATTGCACTGCAGTACCCGTTCGTGACACTTACTTATGAGTACCTGAGTACCACACAGATTGGCCGCCATGGCCGAAATACGGTATTGATGACTACTCTATAATTTCACCGATTTATTCTTTCATCTCCATTTCCTGAAGACTTTCTTCGCTAAACGCCGTGTGTCCTGATTTCGTAATGACAAAACATTTGTTAAGGATCTCTGAGCAAAGTTTCCTAAATAACGTCCTGTTATTAATTGAAATCTATTATCTTTCCTCGACGGTCGTGTGTCAGCTATCTACGTCATTGATGACGCGGCACTATGTTCAGGATTCTGAAGCAATGTCCTGGGGAGTGTCATTAATAATGGATAAGGAGTAATTGATGTTGCGAACTATAGATAGTTTGGAAATAACACCTATTTTAGTAAAACGTACAGATTATACAAGGTCAAATTAAATTAGCTAGCGAAACTCTGTATAAGTGATGGGTAGCGATATCTAAACGAGATAAAATAGAAATAAAAAAGATTTGATGTTTTTTGGGGGGTCAACGACCGCTTTAGTGTTGGTGACTACAATAACTGCATCACCACTGTTCTAAAAACGGTGAAAGGAAACATCGTGAGGAAACCGGCATTACCAAGAACCAAAAATTTTAAGACATATGACATCTACCAACCCGCACTGGGTCCGCGTGGTAGATTACAGCCCACTCCCTCTCGAAGAGAGGCGGCCTGTGTCCCAGCAGTGGGAACATTATAGGCTGATTATGTGTTGTATGCCTACTCATCTGGAAAACGAAATTGCAAAGCTCTTCTCACTATCCTTACCTACATTACCTACAACATTCGTAAATGAATAAAAAATTGAATACCCCTTCCAATGAAATCGAAGCACCTTCAAGCCGCGTTCCTTTCAACTCTTACAAGAGGTTCAGAACAACATACCTATTAACACAAGTACCCGAGGGCACAGTGCCCAACCAACCGTAACGAAGCAACTTTCGCTTCGGCAGCTCTGAATACACCCGTGTGTACTTGTGCTGGGGGTACATTAGCGGGTACCGGCGAAATTGGGGGACATTGATATTCTTAGCGAATTTCGCTTGGATACGTATTTATTAAAGACTTAGTTCATAGAGACGGAGAAAGTCTCGTATATTAGGATGGGTCTGCCTAGGTTAGGTTTTAGCATACAAAATAAAGTAAGCTGTTAAAAAATAGTGTTTTTAGTCTAGCTACTGAGAGTGACATATTATTTTAAATGAATAATGTCTTTACCAGTCGTTGACTTTGTAATTTTATTTGATGATTTTCTATATCTATAAAAATGTTTTTTTTTTAATGATGTAAACTAGTGCTTGACTGCGATCCTTAGAATTTCCTAATTTCCCTTGGTTACGTCATAACTCGAGGACGACGTTACCGATTTCATCCATTTTTTTTAAGTTTTCCAATACTTTGTAGAAGGTTCTTACGGAAAAAAAATTAAGAAAGTTGCTTCACGCGGACAAGGTCGCGGGCAAAAGTTAGTTATTAAAAAAAATACAAAATACATGGGCAGCACATGATTCTAGACCTCTAGCGTATAAATCTTTATCGAATATTATCAACAAAAAAAAATTCAACGCAGGGAACCCCGGATTCAGAATCTTGTACTGAATCCAGGGTAACAGGTTACACGTCAATGTCCCCGACAACCTGTACTTATATCTACTCGGTAAATATAGGTACTGATGAAATCCACGTATTGCCACTTTTTCACAATTCTAATTCTTTTTTATTCAAATCATGCCATCTTGTCAATTGAGATAAATAGCTTTCGATCTGGAAATAAATCAAAATGCCATTTTGTACTCGTATTATAGTTATATATGCGTCTTAAAACAATGACAATTAACTCTTAGAACGAACATACCCTTCGTAGCAGCACCAAACTTCGCCGAAGCCCGCTATTGTAACCTACATAAGCACTCTATCGTATACGTCAGCCGCAGTGTGTCTTCAGCCAATTTCAATAACTTTACTAATATCCGCGTTTCCCTCGACACAGTGCATGTGGTTGGATATGATTCCAATTGTTTCTATAGAATTGGAAGTAGGTCAAGATTTCTGTGTGTGAAGATGTAAATTTGCGATGAAATAATAATTCTGATTGCTTGTTGGCTAATGGAGATTGCAGATATTGCTTACAAATATCTTTATTGAAAGAAATAAAATATAAATAAAATATATTGCGGTTTCCATATCCAGTAGTACTTAGTTTCTTTTCAAAACCTAGTACTTTTTACAGTCTTTCTTTTCAAAATCTAGTACTAATAAAACAAAATAAAACTTTTACCACAGTCAATGGTAATTTATGATGATTTAAGGGCCATTTCTAGTAATTTAAAACGTTCAAAATCTAAACGCAGTCTCATCTCGGCGACAAACAAATGTCAAAAACTTGTCAAAATTAGAGGTGTTTTTGACAGATTGAGACTGAGATCAGACTGTGAATGATCTTAAAATTACGAGAATTGCCCCTCAGATATCAGGCCTCATTTCTTCGAGAGGGAGTGGGCTGTAATCTACCACGCGGGCCCAGTGCGGGTTGGTAGATGGAACATGAAGAGAGGAGGCCTGTTTCCCAGCAGTGGGAACGTTAAAGGTTTAAAATCTATTATTTGCCATGAAAAGATCATCTAGTATTGCCAGAAGTATAAAATGATATTTTCTTTGTTCCAGGGGACCAACCATCATCAGAAACAGAAACCATCGGAAACCCACGACATTGTCACAACTCGGCAGTTTTCATACATTTTATAATAATTAGTTAAAAATCCACCCCAATCCTTCTAAATTCAGTGATGAGTGCTTAGTGGTTGTGTGGTAAAAAACGTCGCATGGAATTACAGTGCGTCGGTTCGAATCTCCGGCTGAGCAAACAGAACAATAGGTGAGTTTCTTACTTGAACTTATTTTTACCTCTCATGTGAATTATAATGGTAGGTCATTAATCGTCATTTTCCACGACCTCCACTTAATTTAAAAAAAAATGGGTTGCACTCCGGGAGTACCGGCAGAAGTGAAAACTTGAATATTAACGTTGTGCATTTTTGAATGCGGTCTACTCTCCCTCCGTCTTACGAATTTTCGATCAGGTCACGTGTCCTGACGCGAGCTTAACATTTTTCTCCATCACAAAAAAAAGTGCACAACGCCGATAAACAAGTTTTCACTTCAAAAAAATTTTAGCACTCTTTCATCAAGACGTTGCACAGCCTCAACGGACTCAGCAAAATAATACCTTTAGTTACCAATAGGAAATGGAACATGTTAGTGTTACAAACTCAAATCACCAATGGAATTTCTTGCCCGTTCTTCTCCATAGGCACCTACTAAGCTTTAGAACGGGCTTCATATTCTTAGCTTCATATTCCTGACTGATCGACTCCTTGACAATTTAAAAATGCCTGTAAATGGTTTAATTTAATTCATAATGCTTTGAGTTTGATGAGGTAGCCCCACTTTACCAGGTTGGAGTTACATCTTCCCACTTGTGTCCGGAGACGGTTAAGGGACTTCCATGTGGACCACGAAAGGTTACACCGTGTGTAATCCGGTGTAATTACACGGACATAAGACATTTCAGATTTTTCCCGGGTTTAGTAATATTGAAATTCCTCTGGATATTGCAGATGTTCCTAGGCGGTGGTAACCACTTTTGTATTGGTAAACTGCCTGGTTGCTTACCACCCAATATTAAAAACCTGTATTATTTGCTAACCTTCTCGAATATCCTACGCAGTTCACGTTAATTGTCTTACTATGTAATATTATAAACTCGAAAGTTTGTATGGATGGATGAATGGATGGGTGTTTGTTACTCTTTCACGCAAAAACTACTGAACAGATTTGGATGAAATCTAGACCACAGATAGTTAATAACCAGTATTAACACATAGAATACTTTTGATACTGATATTCCCACGGAATCGAAACTTATGCCGGTGAAACCGTGGGGCGCTGTTAGTAAGTGCCTAATAGTTTTAATTCGAACTCACGACCCCTTCCATATTCCAACAGCGTCGTCTTTGCCGTTCGAGTAAACCATTTTCAATTTAACAAAGTCAAGATATCTAGCCAAATAAACTGAAAGTTTAACAGCTACAAACGACCGTGTAATTACATTTAACTGTGCCGGTCCTACTCAATGGCGCATAAACTGGTGCCGGGCGATAACCGAACTATTTGCAGTAATAATTAACAAGCAGATTGTTATAGTTAGCAGCTTATTATGCTAGCTGAAATAGTGGCTATGCTGTAGAGAATCATAATCAGCCTGTAATGTTCCCACTGCTGGGACACAGGCCTCTTCTCTGTGAGAGGAAGTGGGCCACGCGGGCCCAATGCGGGTTGGTAGGGGTCACATGTCTTCGATTTTTTGGATCTAAGGCATTTCTCACGATGTTTTCCTTCACCGTTTTGAGAGCAGTGGTGATGAAATAATTTATGTAAAGTAAAGCGCCCGTTTGGGTTCGAACCCACGACCTACAACTCGTAATTCGGGGCCGTTACCACCGGCCACCACTGCTGTTGTAGAGAATGAGATTCGAAATACATACTCGTACATAAACTCTCTCGCTTTCATCCCATGTAGACAGGCAAAAACTACAGAACGCTAGCTGCTACGATGTAGCGAACAGCACCCTTGTTGCGTAACACACTATTCAATCTCAATCTGAATCATTTTGAATTGATTGATTTGATTATTTTGAGGAAGGAATAATGACGTGAGATCTTCATGAAAGCTGAAAAAGAAAACTTATAAAAGTATGTCAATCTAACTCACGAAGTTTCAAAATCTTTGGAATATGGACCCACTACAAATTATTTTGCCAATAGTCGTATCATTTAAGTCTACTCTGCACCGCCACGCTACGCGAACGCTACGCATCATACTGACGTCACGGCAAATCCTGCATCGCGCAAGCAGAGTTTACCGCGCAACTAGCATATAGGTATACAACATCCCAATATCAATCGTCCGCTCAGACACGTCACCCGTCCGCTCGGAGAATCCTCCCTTTTCTATGGAGGATGAGTGAACTTTACACCCTGTTCCTCATACCTTCAAACTACTTAAACTTCTTCATGCAAACACCTATTCTACCCGCATATTAAGAATCCTGTGTTAATCCAGAACATGTTCTACCCAATTGCCATATTGCATATCTGTATATATGCGTAATTGCTAACAAACATGCACGTTAAGCCGTTGGTCCCGGCTGTCATTCGTGGATCTTTGACAGTCGTTACGGGTAGTCAGAAGCCCGAAAGTCTGACAACCAGTCTTACGAAGGGCACCTAGAAACTGGCTTGTGGAGGTCAGATAGGCAATCGTTCCATGTAAAATACTGGTATTCAGCTGCATCTGGTTAGACTGTAAGCCAACCCCTACATAGTTGGGGAAAGCTTAGGCAGATGATGATGCTAACAAACATACTAATATTTTCAGAAACTTTCCCATTTATAATAATAGTGGGAGTGGTACTAATATTATGTTAAGAATGGAAGATATTCGTTGTTTTATAGGTTCGTGTAATAACACCCACGACGTTCAGGAATGTGGGACGTTTATTATGATTTGAGCTATGGGGTGAAGGGAGTTAGTGGGCTGCCTCTCATATTAGGTCGACTTGTATTACGTTACGAGGAGAGGCTCGTGGCTTCATAATAACGCACGAGTCGATCTGTGCTGCTGGGGAGTTGGTTGCGCCACTTCTTCCCAACGAAAGCACTAGAAAGTGGTGAAGGGCGGGCTTTTTGAGGACTGTCTTTTGTCATTTTGACGTCCAATTCTCTGGCTAATTTGAATAAATGACTTTTGATTTTTGATCGAAGGTTAAGCAACGCTTGCCGCGGCCGGTTCGCGGATGGGTTCGTCAATTACATATCGAGACTTGGGCGACTAATGACATATATCTCGGCATTCATTCACCTGTCATTTTTGGATCCCTGTCACTCGTCACCGTACGGTAGTCTTTAAACTCGAAAAGTCTGACGACCAGTCTTACCAATGGGTATCATGTTACCCAGTAATTGGTTGTGGAGGTCAGATGGACAGTCGCTCCATGTAAAATACTGGTATTCAGCTGCATCCGGTTAGACTGGAAGCGGACAACAACTTAGACGCGAAAAGGGTCGGCCGATTGATTTTTTATTAGTATTACGATATTCAGGCGAAGGGCCCTTTAACGCTTTGAATTCGTTTTACTGGGGATAAAAGGCATCGTACGATTCCGGTCATTGACCGCCTCTTTCTCGCCAAAAACAAATTAAAGTCTTGATTATTCGATCTTCACACACCTACTTCGGGCCACGCTCACAACAAAAGTATAGTCGACTGGGATAGCTGTCTGTACTTTTGTTGTGAACGTGGCCGCTTTGCTAAGGTGCAACAATTTACTGTCAAAACATCGAGATTTAATTAAAATATTATGTACTATTCTTACATATACACGTGGCTGAATATCGACGCGCAAACTGTAACCATGAATTCAGCACATTATTCTAGACATAGCAAAGAAATATATTATTTGTATTTAGTGGGTTATTAAAAAAACAAATGTACTGTTTCCTATAAAACTGCAATTCCTACGCGGTCAAAATGTATAGAACAGCTAATTGTTATTTAAATAACCGTCGAAAAATTTTAAGGTAGGGACGCATAATCATGTACTGAATCCATGGTAACAGGTTGCGCGTCCCTGCCACCCTGCAAGTATACCTACACATAAAACCTCGGATACACTAGGAGACATTTTTCCCGCAACATGACGCGCAACACTCAATCTACGTGTCGCTGCAACGTTGCAACATATTACGTGACGCGGGACAATTATGTATACCGCTGCGAAAGCGTCCGCACGCGTCCCGCGTTAGTGTCTTGATTTGTAGGCCTGCAAAATGTTCCGCGACATTCTCTCCGGACATTCACGTAGTTGTTGAGCGCCATGTTCCGCAACATGTCGCTCCATTTGTCCCCTAGTGTATTAGAAATACTCTAAATTATGGTGAAAACCGCTTCAAAAGCCATTGTTTGTTTTTTGTTTGTTTTTTTAAAAAACGTTGCCCACACTAGGAATTTCTCCTGTGTCGTGGGTGCGTTTACAGACATATCAACTCACATACACAAACAGCCAGACCAGGAACAACTAATTGTAGGTCATACAAATATTTGTTCCGTGCGGGAATCGAAACCGCGACACGCAGCGCAGCATTCAAGTAAGTGCGTAGTAGTCAGTGAGGTTTAGAAGAACTAAGCGGTCACAGACAGACACAGAAAACGACGACTGAAGTCGTTTTGTGTGAAATCGACCTTATTCTTTGTTAAGATTGAACCATCAAAACTTCTAAGCGAATTCAAGTGATCTTTGAAGAAGAAGCGCTTCACAATTGTTTTTGATCGTTACAGATCTATGGTAGTTACTTCATTGCTGTATTTGTGGTTGTAACAATGTGGAGATCACAGGATCATCGTGAATTAGGCTTGTTTGTGTTAGCAACAGTAAATTGAGAGCTTTAGATGTGAATACAGATGCGTTTCGTTGAACTATAAGGAATTATTTATTGATTTTAAATTAAACTTTTTTAAATGGGTAAATGGTTCCTTGAAAGTTTCTGGGGATAATTTCTCCAGTCAGTACGTCTGAAGGATGAAATTAATTTGATGGCTTTTTTGTGGGGATATCGACCGCAGTTAGTCACTTGAAATATCAGATTAAAAACCTGGTTTTTATTAGTTTAAACTTCGCAGACGTGATGGGTGTCGATGTCTAAATGCGATAAAACAAAAGAAAACAGATTCTCTTAACTCAAACTTCAAGTAACAAAACTACCAGCGGTCGTTGACCCTCCAAAAAAACATCAAATCGTTTTATTATTTTATTAAATCGTGTTTACATATCGATACCCATCACGTCTGTAGAGTATCGCTAGCTAATTTAATTTAACCCTGTATAAATCACACACTAAATATAGCTTCATATAAAGGTAGCTCGTCAAAGCTTTGGCGTAAGCGTTAGGTATGTCATAAACTCGTGGTTCACGTAATTAATTCAATTGAGCTGGTCAATCAAACGCCTAGTGTTTGTTTAGAACTGACTTGCGTGCTGTTTAACTCAGTATTTGTTACGGCCTATTACAGTTCAGATCTTTAGAGTTAACCCACTGATATCAGGGTCACGGTCTTCCGGGCTCAGTGTTTGTGTACGTCTGAGTATGCTCCGAAATACTGGCATGAATTTTGTTCAAGATTATTCAGATTGTAACATTATCATCACCAGACTAAACAGTCCACTTCTGGACATAGGCCCCACACCCTAATTAACTATAAGTCCGCGCTCCGCTAGTTTGTCGCGCCTTAGGTATGTGAGCGGTGGGACGGGAGGGACAGCGGGGGTGAAGCAGCGAGTTGCAACGCACGTATGTAGTGCGCGGGGCCCCGCCGACCCACCGTGAACATACCTAAGGAGCGGCCAACTATAGTCCGCGCGGAACTAGTTGGCCGCGCCTTAGGTATGCATGTGAGCGGTGGGACGGGAGGGACAGCGGGGGTGAGGCGGCGGGTTGCAACGCACGTACGTAATGTGCGGGGCCCCACCGTCCCACCGTGAAGATACCTAAGGCGCGGCCAACTATGGTCCGGGCGGAACTAGTTGGCCGCGTCTTAGGTATGTGAGCGGTGGGACGGGAGGGACAGCGGGGGTGAGGCGGCGAGTTGCAACGCACGTACGTAGTGCGCGGGGCTCCGCCGTCCCACCGCTCACATACCTAAGGCGCGGCCAACTAGTTCCGCGCGGACTATAGTTCCTAGGCTACTCTCTTTCAGGTCCTACCAACCACCCTATGAAGATCGTCACTCCACCTAGCCTGTTGGCATCCTACTTTTTGCCTATTCGTATGGTCAGATTAACTACAGTAAAGAAAAAAAAAGTATGCAAGCAATCTTTAATATCCCATCCCTGATGGGACACGCTCCAGTGGGATGATTGCGCAACACGCTAACAGTAACAATGGGTTTCATTTTGACACTTCCACAACATTCATTGCGTTATTTGCGTTGCTGAGCAGACAATTTTTTCGAATATATGAAGCAATGGACTAGCATTATCCTTCAAAATTATTCGCACGTGCTTTGGCTTAGACATATTTCCGTCTCTTTCTTTCACTTAGTAGTTTGACAGTTGTACGACGGTGAAACTATAGGTACTTAAACCAAATTACTTGCTAAGTAACGTTTATAGATCTCGGTTTTAGTGACTATTGTTTAAAATCTAAAATAAAAAAGCAAGCAGTGCCCTAAAATAACAAGAACCCGCTTAACAATCCTATTGCGGAGTTACGCAGTGATTACCAAAATGTCGTCGTCACCCTTTATTCTAGCAACACCAGTCTCTAAAAAGGCTAAAAACAGTCTTTATAGACTAAACGACGATACGAAAAACAAAAATTTCAACGAATTTGACCCAAAAATTACCGCCATTAGGCTGTTCCCCACAAACCGCTGCGTAAAATGGTTTTACACGTCATTGCGTAAAACCTACTTCAAAGCATTTGTTTGGCCAGCCACCTCTCAATTATATTGTTTGGGAAGTTCCCTCCTGGTTCCTCTATCCCTCTCTGACCCTCCTGTCCCTCTCTTTCCCTCAAATCACGACATTACATGCGGCTTTAACGGCTAATCGGCTAAAACGTTCAGCTAATCTTCTGGCAAATCTTTCCTTATTTTATCTTAGCGCTGTCAAATACATTGTTAGCAAGATTTTGGGACGTAATTTTTATTTCTTGATTTATGGTCTTTTTATTCTAAAAATTTGTAAATGTCTGTGCCAATGAGTGGGGGAAGAAAGAAAAAAGTTCTATTAGGGCAATTGTGGGCTACGAATGCACACTACGAATTTTGTGTTAGATTTTATGAAATCTTATAACAATGTTGAAAGTTTTATTGAATTAATTAGGAATCTTGAAGCAAAACAAATCAATATGCCTAGCCTTTTCCCAATATGTTGGGGTTGGCTTCCAATCTAACCGGATGCAGCTGAATATCAGTATTTTATATGGAGTGTCTGCCTATCTGACCTCCACAACACAGTTACTGGGTAATACGTATCGTATTACCCTACACAAAGACACCTAACGAAACCGAAAACTACTTGTACTCTCTGTCATTGTAATGTACTGGGCAATACCCCTCGGTAAGACTGGTTGTCAGACTTTTGAGCTTCTGACTAGCCGTAACGACTGTCAAAGATCCACGAATGACAGTCGAGACCAACGGCTTAACGTGTCTTGGAGGCATGAAGTGGTCTCGTGTAGGTTGTAGAGTAGTGGTGGCCCAGTGGTAACGGCCCTCACTTACGTGTCGTAGGTCGTAGGTTCAAACCCAGGCAAGCACTTTTGTGTTATTTATCTCATCACCGCTGCTTTCAAAAGGTGAAGGATAGCGTCATGAGGAAACCAGCATGTCCTAGACCAAAAAAAAAATCGAAGAGACATGTTGCATCCTACCAACCTTCTCTGGACCCGCGTGATAGATTACGGTCCACTCCCTCTCACAGAGAGGAGGCCTAGGCCTGTGTCCCAGCAGTTGGAACGTTGTTAGCTGAACATGCTATGTTGTAGTTAGGTACTTTACTCTAAAAAATCTCAGGGTTGCAAAAAAAAGAACGGTTAAGTGCGAGTCGGACTCGCTCACCGAGGGTTTCGTACGTATGTATGTACAGACGCCAGCACATCAAGTTACTACAATCTGTCAAATTTCTTTAATAGATTTTCAACTTTATCGTACAAGCATTTAAGGTTCAAGGTTGATTGGATAATTTTGACAGTTTCGGGTAGCTTGAACTGCTGGCGTCTGTACCTAACTAGAAATTTACAGTTTTCAGATTTTTTCCTTTACTTGTGTCATTGCTTCTTGCCAAATTTCATGATTCAACGGGAAGTACCCTATAGGTTTTGATTCCGGAACATGAACACCGGTATCTTTTGATTTTGTTGACTTAGTAGTTCGATATTTTCACTGCTTCAAGGGATTGCAGCCCTGAGTATTTGATATTCATTTCAATTTGATAACTCTACGCGTTCCTGAGAAAAAGGGTCTTGACAGAGGGACAGACAGACGGACAACGAAGTGATCTTTTAGGGGTTCCGTTTTTCTTTTTGAGGTACGGAACCATAAAAATCCGCTTACTAAGCACAGTACACACAGGAGATAGGATAGATTGATGATAGACTAATGATCTAATATCGTGTCAACCTTGTAACGATATTATAATCTATGTGTGTACTTACGAAGATAAAAAATGTATTAGATGAGAAAACATCTTGATAACATCATCAATTTAGTTGAGATATTTTCTCTTCGTTAATCAGACATAAGTGGTGACTTTGTGTGCCGACTCTGGCTTACCACCAGCTCTCACAGCAGGGCAGATGTGAACTGTACTGCTTTTTGTGCTTAGTTATAGAACAAAAAAAGCAGTGCAGTTCAACTTCTGCCCTGCTCAAAGAGCTGCTGGTAAGCTCCCTGGTTCTTTTTCTACACTTGTTAAGTTCTCATAGACAATCAGTCCACTCGGCAGGTCACCAACTTTATGTAGCTGCAGCAAATAGCAACACACAGCAGTAACTTAGTAAGCATTCTGCCAATATCCTTCCGTCCTGGGTGGAAGTCAACTATACCATAAAACATATACAAGGTGGACACAACAATTCGACATTAGATTAAACTGTCTAATGACGTCCTTAGTCTACATACAAAAATTCAACCAAATATATCCATTACTTTTTTTTTTTTTTCTAGCTAGTCAAAGATTGGCAAAACCCGTAGTCAGTCCATCACTGCTTACTATTTAGTTTGTTTCGCTTTTTTTATTTCGATGTTAAGATTTATTTGATAGTTCTAAAATACTTCTATGCTGTAATATTGTCGGATTATTGTGAAAAAAAGAGACTTCTGTGCCATAGGCCCCTACTCTGTTCACCTTTTGTACCCTGATAATCAGTACTCGCTGTCCCATGGGACTAGTAATAATAATAAAAAAATATATTTTAGTATCAGAGGGGCAGTTCTCGTAATTTTAACAACGTTCACAGTCTGATATCAGTCTCAATCTGTCAAAAATACCTCTAATTTCCCTACATTTTTGACAAGTGTGTGACATTGATTGTCGCTGAGATGAGATTGCGACTAGATTTTGAACGTTTTTAATTACGGTGATTGGCCTTCGGTTGTGGCCCAGTCTTACAGGAGTCTCCCATCAGTAGTCCCACTCCCATGGGACTAGTGGGATATATTATAATCCCAATTGTCCCATCATGGAACTGGGTCAATGGAATAGTGGGACAGACCCGTTTTTGTCCAGATGGTAAAGGAAGTCAGCCGGTATACTTACACATCGGAACATGTGCCTACCACTGGCTTTGATGAATTACCACGGAGAATATTTCAACCAAGCTGAGACGAACATTACAGTCTATTAAAAGAACAGCGTACAAGACCTTCGATCATAGCCGAAAGTATACATATATTAATATACTCTTTAACCGACTTGTCTATATTTATATTGTTATGCCATACTGAGGAAATTGAACGGTAAACGTTATAGTATTTTAAAACAAGGTCGGATGACAGCGTAACAGTTAAGGTCCTGGGTTCGAAGGTAGGCCTCAGGTCGGGAAAACTGAATAGAATATAAATGATTTATTTCAGACAGTCTCCGTAGTGTTAGTAACAATCTTATTTAGCTTCTCGTATTCGTAGGTAACACAACACAGACTAACATACAATTAAAACTCAGCGTAGAGCTGCATCCACCTCCGCAACATCGGGGAGTCCCTCCGATCTGCGAACACACTGAAAATACTGTTGGTGCCGCCGCGATAGGCTTGTCCGCTATTACATGAGACTGAAACACACACAACTGACGAAATGTGGGTGTACTTATAATCGCTGCCCAACCCCTGGGGATACAGGCGTGATGTTATGTGTACTTAGGAGATTGAACAGTAAACAACAAAACATCCCAGAATTTAAACACCACACCCTCAAATAGCCTTACTCAAAGCGATTTAATTGAGATTAAAATAAATTGACTTATCTATCGATCATAAATAACGAATAAACAAGCCCCTTTTCAATGAAAGGCTTACAAAAACTGTTATTTATCGAGAATGTAAAGGTTTTTCGGTTTTCACTCGCTTTTAATTACTCGGTACTGCGAACTCGCGTGGCGGGGCTACATAAAAACTCTTTACTTAATTACTGACATGTTAATTAAATTTAATGCTTGTCAAATGTAAAATAATTATGATAAAGTAACGTGTTTTAGAAATTGGGGAAATTGGTCGTGTAATTTCGTAAATGAGTTTGCAAAATGGAGAGGAAACGCGGTCACGTCGTCGTTGGCGTTCATTTCATACTAACGTTTCCTAGGTTTTCTCCCTTGTTACTGATACTAGAATAACTGCCTGACTAAGCAAGCTGAAGTGGCAATGGGCCGGCCATATTAGCCATAGAACCGTTGACCGTTGGGGTTGACGTGTTCTTGAGTGGAGACCGCGAATCGGCAAACGTAAGGTAGGATGCCCTCAGGCTAGGTGGAGCAACATTCTTCGCATGGTGGGCTGGTAGCAGCTGGATGAGAGTTGCCGAGAATCGAGCTAAATAGCGTGCAATTGGAATGAGTTATGTCCAGCAGTGCACTGCTGTAGGGTGAAGATGATGACTGATACTAGTCCAAATATTTCTTTACGATACTATAATGTTTATCTACCATTGCCATGTCCATAATTATGTTTTATTTTTTCGCGTATTATATTTTTTTTTTCTAAAATTAATAGTTAAAATTATACCATATATAAATATATGGACTAGTATAATTAACCATGGAGAAAACCGAGGAATAAGTTAGTATCGAATAAACGCCAACGGCCATGGGACCGCATTTCCTCTTTTAAGACAACATGTTTGTGATAAAGATGACGTTTCCCACGTAAAGTGACATTTTGAACTGTCAAGGAAATTTACGCGCGCTTTTAAGCTGTAGCCATCTTTGCGAAACACTTTATTATCGTTAATGATTGTATTAAGTGAGCTGATTTTGTGTTTAACAGTTTTGTAGCATTATATTTGTATAGTTGTCGTCACGTAAAAAGAACGCTGAGCGATAGTGGAGAGGATGGGCTTGCGGACGCGTATACTCGCGTCCTAATGTGCTAGGCTACTGTTTTATAATATAAATGTAATTGTTTTATTGTAGAATCTTATTAGGTTACCAATTTGATCGATAAATCGCTCAGAGCGCAGGCACACACGTTTTTTAAAAAAAACAAAACAAACTGCCAGCGTTATTTTTACGTGACGGGACCTGTATCTGTATCTGAACATAATAATTGTGCTAAGGAATTTCTTAAATCGTGGATCTTTATTATTTGTTTAAATGTCATTGGGTGGCAAACAAACAGACGGTCTACTGCCTATGGACATCGCAAATACCTACCATGCCATTTCAGAAATGTCTCATAATTTATATATATGCTTGTTATACCAACGGTACCCATAACCGTCGATCCGGAACACCTTAAGGCACCCTCGATCCGGAACAGAACAACAAAAAAATCCTAAACGCATTGACAGACAACGCACGGCCTAAACACTGGCTCTACTAGAAGTTGAAAGCATGAAATTTTTAACGAAAGTGAGTACAAAGGTAACTGACATAGCCCAGTAAAGTGGCAGCGGGCAGGGCACATTGATCGCAGAACAGATGGCCGATGGGGCCGAAAGGTTCTGGAGTGGCGACCGCGTACCGGAAGACGTAGCGTTGGAAGGCCTCCCACAAGGTGGACCGACGACCTTGTGAAGGCCGTAGGAACCCGTTGGATGCGAGAAGCTCAGATCCGGCCTATGTCCAGCAGTGGACGACTTTCGGCTGAAATGATGATGATGATGAGCGCTAAGGAAGGATTTTTGTACGGCTTGTCTACGTAACTATCGGGCGCACGGCTTTGTCTACGTAACCATCGGTCGCACTTGACTACGTATTAAAAATCTTAAATTCACCTTAACTCACAGCCTAAACCGCTGGGTATAGTCAACAAAAAGTTTTGTACAAGAGCTCCTTATAACTTACCCTGAGTGACCTCTAAGGAAGGATTTTTGGACATTCATTTTCTAAAGATCATACATGACTCCTGCTCTCAAAACGGTGAAGCAAAACATCATGAGGAAACCGGCATGTCCTAGAACCAGAAATTCGAAGACATGTGACATCTACCAACTCTTAGGCCCGCGTTGTGACCTTCAATACCTATTCGACGATTGAAGTTTTATTGGCTGATTAATTTTGGGAACTTAGGCAGGATTTTTGTTAATTCATCGCCTTGAGGGGTGAAAGAGGGAATGAAAGTTTGTAGGAAAGTTCTTAATTTTTTCCGATGGGAACTCCCAACGGACACATAATATGTGCCTTGTTACATAATATAAAGTTGCTTGTTAAGGCACGTATAACAAGAGCAACCTTATACTTTGTACGACTTGCTCGCCAGTTTGACCCCTTATTACGTTTTATGTCTTCCTGTACCTACCTGCAGCTCTAAAGGGAATATGTTTTATTTTCCGTGGTGAAAAGTACCTTGTGTTGTAACATACGAGTAGTTCTCGAGGTATTATGCTATCTCTTTACCCAATATACATTATTAAAATTACTTTTTTAATATAATTTTATTTTTTTATTTTTGACTGTGTTTAGTTTAGTTTGTGATCTTGTTTGTACGAGTCACCTTATATACTTTTCTTTCTTTCATAGTTTTGTCGTAAAGGCGTGGCTAACAAACAGAAAGATTCACTTCGTATTTAAAATTCAGCGTGCGGTTGTACAACTCTAAATTATATTTCTTTAGTAAGGGCTTGTGGCTTAGTTATAACAGCCGCACGGGTCGGTCGATCAGGTACTCTTGCTGCGGTTGCTCCGTGGATGGGTGGATGGGTGGGCTTTAAATACCAATGTTTTTCTTTCCGAGCCACGGAGGGGCGTGCCTCGGAAAGAAAAACATATATAACAACTATTATAACGCTTATCTTTAATTATAAAACTTTATAAAAAAAGAGCAAAAAAACAATTATATCAGCTTTATCTACAATCTAAAAACCTAAAAAACTATGCACTTCACTGGGCAAAGCTTTTTAATTCACAAAATATGTCACATGTGTTCACATAAAATGCATCAATATATTTTAGTGACGATATGTTGATACTTCAAGCAAGTGAAAATGAATGTACCGTGTGACACGAGCGGTGGAGCGCAGAGCTCTTGAAACATGTGCGGTGGAATGCATGTGTGGTGTGAGCGATAAGCGGCAGCGGGAGCGGGTTCAACAGGATTAATTTATTTATTTAACAACCAAATAACAATGTTAACAAAGTAATATCATCAGAATCTGTAGGTACACTTGACTTAATGCTAGTTAACAAAACAGGGGCAATTCTCGTAATTTTAAGAACGTTTACAGTCAGAAGGCGTATTCTCGTAATTTAAAACGTTCAAAATCTAGTCGCAGTCTCATCTCGGCAACAAACAAATGTCAAAAACATGTCAAAATGTAGGTAAATTAGAGTCATTTTTGACAGAGAGACTGTGAGATCAGACTGTGAACGATCTTAAAATTACGAGAATTGCCCCTCTGATTCCAGTCTCAATCTGTCTATAGAATCTGGCGATTTTAGACCCCCTAGCGAAATTTTTAGTCGGTTATCAATAAAAAATTGCTGTTTCATAGCAAATTGCAATATCTAGGCGAACATCTATTTATTATAATAACCGACTTTAAAGGACACATGGGATTCAGAATCATGTACTGAATCCATAGTAATAGGTTGCACGTCAATGACAAAAACTATACATAAATACAAACACCAGCATAAGAGGCTCGTGGCTAAATGATAATAGCTGCACAGGTTGATCGAAGGTCGCTGGCCGCAATCGATTCCGGGACCTGAGGCTCGGTCGCAAAGTCCGGTCACTCCATACATTACACCTGTCAATCCGGGACTTTGCGACCGAATTCGGTCGTAAAGCGATCGCTATGAATGTCGAGACTGCAGGGGCTGTCCGTGTCTTGACTAGCACATTAAAGCCGTTGATCCCGGCTGTCATTCGTAGATAAGCTCGAAAGACTGTCAGTCTGTCAGCCAGTCTTACCAAAGGGTATTGCCTAGTAACTGGGTTGTGGAGGTCAGATAGGCAGTCACTCCATGTAAAATACTGATATTCAGCTGCATCAGGTAATATTGGAAGCCGACCTTCACATACTTGGAATAAGGCTAGGCGGATGATAATGATTTTAGAACTGCAGAAAAAATGTTATACTATACGAGTAATAACAAAATGAGAAAACCAATCTCATTTATAGCAATCATCTAAAATGACTGCGTACTTAAATTCGTTAGCGTGACAACTTACAAAATTCATCGCCATTCTTTCAGCTACGAAACACATGAACTGCTGGATATAAGCCTCCCTGAAGAATTACCCCAATAATCGACCCTACACAGTTGGCAAACATCACAAGGTCCTTCACATTCCTTGCTAAATTCTATTACCAATAAACATAATTAGTTCAATGTCCTAGTATAATATTAACATCACAGTAATTCTCTGCCCACTGAGTCATCGTGTGAACCAGGACAAATGTTTTCAGGATGTATTCAATGAAATATAAATTCCTTTCCTTCCGCATGCTTCAACATCGAAAACATATTCGCACACATTGTTTTCAAGACGTGAGAAGGAGATCTATTTCTCCTATCCTATGTATTTAGATATATATATATGTACGTACAATGTCACGTTGAGTTACATTGAAGTAAGTAAATATGAGTGTAGCGCGTGACACGAGATATAAAGCGTGAAGTTTTGTGAGTATGTGAGACGAACGTGTTGCTATGTGCCGCGGTTCAAAGGACGGGCGGTAGAGATTTACCCCCTTATTTATAAACGTTGCTTGAAGTTAAGTTGAAATTAATTTATAAATATGGTTAAGTAAATCTCTCACACCCTCTTCCCATGGGGGTAGGTAGAAACTACAGAACGTCACTTGTTGCGATTCATGCTTTTTACTGTGTGTGACGTTAATTGTCAAATTATTCTTATTTCTGTAAATTGGTACAAAAAAAACAGTTTTTCACGTCTAGTTTTAAAACATAATTAAATTATGTTTTAAAACTAGACGAGTTCGGTATTTCGGTAACTGACTACACTGAGCAGAAAGGCCGAAACAAACTCAGAGGTCACAGTCTCTTTTAAAGTCATAATCTTGGTCAGGCCATATGAGGACCATGCAGATTAGTGTCTGAGATGGTCTTTTGAGGCAAGAAACACATAGATTTGAGTGGATCTGTCCAGTCAGTGCAGACATTTGTCAGTATCATTTAGCTCAACTCAAGACTTAAGGATCTCAACGACTTGACGAACAATACCAAAGAAAGGACATTTGGGTACGCCGCATAAAGGAATCAAACTGCCAGAGTATCGTTTAAAATTAAACGAAAAAAAACATACCCACATAGTATTTAAATTATTGCGAATGTGAGTTCATAAGAAATTAAATAATAATAATATAGTTAGCGTTCAAAAGTCTCCTAACTTTAAGTTACGTTTATTAAGAAGTCAGCGTGACAGTTGTGTACTTTGAAATCTGTCGTTATTTGAATATCGCAGTGTCCAAGTGATTACCAACGACCGTGCTTCCTCTTTCCTAGCTCCCTGAGGTCCCTAGGAGGAGCTGCTGGCTTAAGGAAGGCCCTAGAAGCTATTTAACCACATTCAGCAGACACAATAGAACATTTTATAGTTGCCTGTTCTACGTCAACTGTTAGTAGGTACATAAATCGCTCAACGATTTTATGACGCTGTATTTCATAGCTTCCAATGGACTTTCCGCGTGTAAGTTTTGAACTTTTGACAAGGCAGTAACTGTAGAGCTTTTAAAAGCCTTGGCGCGGTGAAATAGTACCACCTTCTATGAGAAGGTTATTTTTGGTTTTAACCGACGAAACAAAGGAGGATGTTCTCAAGTCGACGCGTATAAATTTTTTCTGTGTTTTGCAATTTCCTGCTGGAGTCTGTGTTACCCGAAATCCGATATCCTGAGAGTCTTCAAGTCGAAAGTAAAAAGTTTACTTCGAGGTAAGCATGCTTCATCGACGACCACATTATCGCTTACCATGAAATAGTTGTCAAACCCCCTACATAAGCGATGGGACACTTATTATCATGTCCTGCATGTCCTGACAGCTGCACGTTACAGGAACTGATGGACGCTAGTGATGACGCCAAATACGTAGCCGAATTGTGGGCCAAGTCCATTTAGATTTCTATCGAGACTCTAAGAAGACTAACCTGTCTATAATTGAAAAAAAAAAAACTAAGTGTTGCATGAGGTCCTCTGTTCGATTCCCAGGTCGGGCTAAGTGTTTTTCCATCAGGAATTTCACGGCAGCAGGCCGCAGTCTGCATTTGCGCCCGATTAACGGCAATAAGCTCACCCCCTATTACATAGGACTTGCACATAACTGGCGAAATGTGCGTGTACTATAGAATTATACCTCTGCCTATCCCTTCGGGGATTACAGGTGTTAACATAACGCTTGTAATCCCCACAGTGCTATGTTAAATGTTGCACATGTAATCGCTACACATTCACATGATAGCATCTATTTTGATCTATAAGCGCATGACATAGAAAGAATTCATCCGGTACTCTGAGATGCTAGGTGATATGCGGAACGTTTCGAGTATTTAGATCAAGATATCTTGCATGCGTGGATTGTGTGACGACGATGCAAGAGACAGGCGTTAGCGGGCTGCTTAAACAATTCTAATACGTTAATGGCACCCAATCTTTGTTTTAAAATACTTAGAAGACTGCAAAACAGCACCCTAATTGCGTAACACACGATCAATTAGAATCGGTTTCATTTTGACATAATTATTTTGATATTTATGTCAAAATGAAACCGAATTATTATGATAATAATTTTGTGCACGGCTTATTCATAAACTTCTAAGAATCAGTCATTGAAAAAAAAACCTTTTTACCGACTACGTAAATCCTGATCCACTCAAATCTGTGTGGTACTTCCTCAAAAGACCATTTCAGACTTCAATCTCTCCCGGGAAAGCGCACGGTCTTCACATGATGTGATCAAAATCAATTAGGCTGAGAATCAGCACTTTTCGAACGTCAAAATTACAAAAGACTTTTGGAGGCAAGAGGAACAGGGTGTAAAGTTCACTCATCCTCCATTGAAAAGGGAGGATCCTCCAACCAGACGGGTGTTATGTCTGGCGGGCAATTGCCCAACGATTGATATTGGGAAATTGTATCTATGTTAATGATACAATTTCCCAATATCAATAGTGAATGTGCACGGTAAACACTGCTTGCGAGATGCAGGATTTGCGTGACGTCAGTATGACGCGTTGTTCGCATGTGGCGTTTGTAGATACCGCTACAGACTGTCCCCCAAAACGCCCGCCCCTCACCACTTCCTAGTGCTTTTGCTGGGAAGAGGAAGTGGCGCAACAAACTCCCCAACAGCACAGCTGTCTGTCGACCGTTCTTCTCGGAGTAGTCAGTCAGTCAGACTTCATCTAGATTATTTTTTTAATAAGACGTGTAAAAGTAATTCCAATATCGTATTAACAAAATACAACAACTTTATTTCATTAACTATAATTGTCTACAGGAAAACAATTTAAGAAATCCTCTGTATGTATAACCGCTACCGCTTTTGACTTGCTTACCACTGATTCACATCGGAAACGCGTTCCCCGAATTCAGCGAATGAGTCGCAAATGAGTCAAAGAAACAATGCCACACATATTCCTGAATGAACTTTATTTTAGTAAACATTCTTTAATGGCCGAAATAAAAACGTTTTTATTGCAAATTTCTGCAATAATTAACATTGCAGAGCTGTCGGGAGCCAGAAAAGTGAATGAATAAGATAATGTAGATGTTGCAGAATTGTTCTGTTCTGTTTCTTAAAGAAATGTGTTTATCGGTCTGTTATGGCAAATAAAGCTATTTTCATTTTTATTTATCAGACAGGCTACTTCTTTTTTATTTCCTGATAATATCCTTCTACAAATAAATATCTTGAATACAAAAATGGTGTACGTATGGATGTTTAGACGCGCTTCAACTCGACTTAAAGATCACTTTTATTTATTTGTTTTCATCTGTCAAAATACCTCTAATTTTCCTACATTTTCGACAAGTTTTCGACATTGATTGTCGCCGAGATGAGATTGCGACTAGATTTTGATCGCTTTTAATTACGGGAACTGGTTCCCGTATCCGTTTAATTATTATGTTTCTATCAAACAAACAAACCAAAACAACCAACCAACCATATAAAACATCATCGTCATTTAATTGTTACCCATAGGTATCTTAACAATTAAATGACTAATGCCCATGATAATGACGGATGTTTTATGTGATTTCAAATAGAGTTCATAACTTGTAAACAACAATACATGATTGTTTCTCTTCTTTTTTGCAATAAGAGTTTCCTGTCAGGACCTCTTCGAAACTATGTTGAAGTTGGCGTTCAGCCTAACTTGTTGTGGCTACAACGTCTTGAATTACAGTAGGAATAAAACTAGTAAGTAGCTAGTAGTTTTGACAACGTATTCAGGGTAGCATCGATGCATAAACTGTAACCATGCCACCATTTCCACCACCACCACCACCAGCACCAGCACCATTTCCATTGACCATTTCTATATAGGACGCAGTTAGTTTGTAGATGGGTTCAAGGCACGGAGGGGTGTTAATATGTAAAGATCATCTTTACATTTTAAAACCCGTCCGACGTCCGTGCCTCGGACAGCTTTTAAATAGTTGGCCCCGGCTGTCATTCGTGGATCTTTAGCAGTCGTTACGGATCGTCAGAAGCCTGAAAGTCTGACAACCAGTCTTACCAAGGGTATCGTATAACTCAGAAACTACTTTGCGGAGGTCAGATAGGCAGTCGCTTCATGTAAAATACTGGTATTCAGCTGCACCCAGTTAGACTGGAAGGACTAACATAGTTGGGAACAGGCTTGGCAGATGATGGTTTTCTATATATGACGGCAAAATACATCTGGCACGCTGAAATCTAAATGTAATATTTATAAAACCCAATCGGCTTATTGGTATAAAAATGATTTCCAAACAAACATATTCTAAGAAAAAGATAATATATTTACATTCATAAATAATTAATATAATCAAAACAATTTTTGCGAGAACAGTAAACATTATTTAGCATATTTAGCTCATCGAGAAACTCGATCAATAGCAAAAAGAAATACATATCGTAGTGAAGGGCATTCGAACCATTACACATAACTAATGAACCACTGACCTGTAGAGTGGTCCCGTTATAAATAAGTCCCGGAAACCGGGAATCAGGACGCGTTGACGGGCAACATTTTCGCTCAAAAATGTTCTGTATTTTTAAGAAATCCCGTAAATTGATGGCAATTAGTAATTTGATGACAGACTTGTCATCGCTTTAATCATACCAGCACCGTGAAGTGTTTTTATTATTTTACTGCATTTATCAGATGTTTTATGTGAAATATTAAATCAACCTTTTTTTGTCACGTTGTGAAAACATGTAACGATCAGTAAATATGTCAGCGCCATAATTAATGTAAAGCAAGAATACTTCAATCAACGCTATGACATTGAAATATTACTTTAAATATAGCTACAGGGTCACGATCTATTACCTAGAACCAATACGTTATCTTAAAATGGCGGATAAAAATTGTAATTGATCACTGCAACCTTCAACCTTCCAAATTCGTAAGTAAAATATGAATCATAAAAATCATAAATTCAAACAAACTATTAATTCCCGGGAACATCAAAAATCCCGGAAAATCTAAACAATAACACAAACAACTCATTTATTACGAAACGAAAACAATCGATCCCGATACTCATAAATCCCGGTATCGGGGTTACGTAAGTGACAGCACTAATACAACATCTGTTCCCGGGAACTGTAGGATCTCCATGGCGCTAGGTTTCCTGGGATTTAGTTTAATTTAAATAGTTGGCTAGATGTTCAATCTTCACGGAACTGTCATCGTTTGAAGCCATCTGGTTGTATGCAAGTTTTAGGAATTGACGTGCATTTAGTTAGATATTAATTACATTACAGGGCATGTCCTAGAACCAAAAATTTGAAAACAAGTGAGATCTACTAACCCGCACTGGGTCATCATCTGCCTAGCCTTTTCCCAACTATGTTGGGGTCGGCTTCCAGTCTAACCGGATGCAGCTGAATACCAGTATTTTACATGAAGCGACTGCCTATCTGACCTCCACAACCCAGTTACTGGGTAATACGATACCCCTTGGTAAGACTGGTTGTCAGACTTTCGGGCTACTGACGACCCGTAACGACTGTCAAAGATCCACGAATGACAGCCGGGACCAACGGCTTAACGTGCTTTCCGAGGCACGGAGGAGTCTTGGTATGTGAAAATGGTCACCCATCCATGGACCAACCGCGGCAAGCGTAGCTTAACCTGATCGATCAACCCGTGCGGCTGTTATTACTTAGCCACAAGCCCCACTAACCCGCACTGGGTCCACGTGGTAAATTACGGCCCACTTCCTCTCACTGAGAGGTGGCCTGTGTCCCAGCAGTAGGAACATTATAGGCTGATTAATGGTTATGCTGTTCAGATATTGTTGAAATCCATCCAGTATAATTTCACAATTAGCATTGTTCAACTGTTAAATGTAGCAGATGTAGTAGTGTCTTCATATTTTTAAGGCGCCTTTGTACAAGAGAAATAAATAAAAAAAATGTTTTGTAAAAGACGGTAGGTACTTGCGGTGAAGGAAAACATCGTGAGGAAATGGTCATGTCTCAGATCCAAATATACGAAGACATGTGACATCTGCATGTTGATTTTGCTATAAATAACTCCTCGTTACTTTGTTTGTTTTATTTTAATTATTATTGTTGTCCGCTTAAGATGTGCACCCCCACCACAATAATACTCGACCGCCTATATCTACTATAATATTATACAATATTATAAAGATAAAATGTGTGAGTTTGCACCAGTGTGCAGTGGCGTACATTGATTCTCAGAATAGGTAGGCAGGAATTTCATTTCGTCGTATTAACTTGAACGAGTAAAGACCAATGACAATTTGCGAATAATACGGGAGCCGAGTAGGCCGTCTGGCGACTGCCTACTGCCGCGCGGTTGTATGAAGATTTTGTTTTATTTAGGTATGATAATTTAGTGAGTTTCTTTACTGTGGGGAACACACACTAAAATGTAATTGACAGGCTTATGGTGATTTATCGAGGTAGGCACTGCTTATATGCCTTTAAGCAATGCACGCCACCGGTTTGCACATAATGTCGGGATAATCTCCGGAACTACTGATCCAATTCCGAAAATTCTTTCACCAATATCATAAGATATATTTTTATTTTAAAACAAGAAATTTCACGCGTATGAGTACCTAGTACTTAAAGTATAAAATTTATCATTTTCACATCATATTTTTCCCAGAATGTAAATCGCAGTACATCACTATAACGTCCCATTGAAGTTTATAATACAGGAAATTATTATAGTAAAACTACTTTTTTATGTTAATTTTGAATCAAAGAGAAGCTAAAATAGTTAACCTTCATTGAATAAAAAAAACCATGTTGTAGATGTTTTTATTTTGTTTGATATTTTATAATTTATTTAAGAAGTCAACAATTTGTGTGGTCCGCTAATAAAAACCATCTACGATCATCAATTTGTCTCGCGTTTTGAGAAGGAATTTCTCCTGTGACTGCCGAATTAAAATCAAAATAATTTAGGTATTATACATAAACTTACGTGCCCATGCATTTATGCAACGTCAGCAGCTAGGTGCACGGTTCCAATTGATCGTTTCCTATGGAGAAGAGCCGGCAAGAAACTCGGCGGTTACTCTTTTAAAAATAATTGGCTTTTACAATATTTTCAAATTACAGTGTTAATAGGTATGGAGGAAAGTTTAGACCTAATAATATTTTTCAGCAGAAATTATATTCATTTCAGTTTTCTTTTCTGTGACCTACTATTTCATTTTTTAAGGACTATCCTAGAATATCGAGCAGTGGTGGCCCAGTGGTAATGTTCGCGACTTACGAGTGGTCATGGGTTCCCAAGCAGGTACTTTCTTTGTGTAACACTGCTCTTAAAACGGTGAAAGAAAACATCGTGAGGAAACTGGCATTCCTAGAACCAAAAATTCTAAGATATGCGACATTCGCCACCCCCCCCCCCCCCCCCTAGCCTATAATGATCCCACAGCTGGAACACAGGCCTGCTCTCAGTGAGAGGGAGTGGGCCGTAATACACCACGTGGGCCCAGTGCGGGTTGGCGGATGTCACATAATGTCTTCGAATTTTTGGTTCTAGGAAATGCCGGTTTCCTCACAATGTTTTCCATAGCCGTTTTTGAGAGCACTAGTGGATAAAATAATTTATAGAAAGTAAATTGCCTGCCTGGGTTAAAACCTTCAACCACATTGCCACTGGGCCAGAAGTAAGTAAGGATGAAAAATCAAAGTATAATATTGTACTATTATTGTAATGTGATTAATGTAAATTGAAAATGAATGTAATGTTAATTAAAAATTCATGTAATTATAATTATAAAATTGTTTTTGCATACCGTTAAAACGGTGAGACAAGTAGCACTATGTTATTATGAACACCTTTATAACATAATTATCATGTTTCTGGCAAATAAATAAAAAACTAAATAAAAAAAACTTTTTTTTTTGTTGAATGGGCCTACTCTTGATTTCAATCTCGCCTGCTCGAAAGTGATAGATGAGTTCTATGATGGGACGAGCGTGCCCAGAAGATGCCTGTTCACTCTTGCTGTGGAGGCTGACGGGTTTAATGTGGAAGGGAACACAGATGCTGGCTCACAAACAAATCAGCGTTACAAATGAATAAATAATCCATGCACTTGCAATGACACGCCGGTCGGCAGGTGCTCTCAATATATTTTTAGTGAACGACTGAAAGTATTCACGTATTGACTCACGCGCAGATTTAGCGACTGTGGTCGGTAACCACAACATTTGGTTGACGGATTACCGACAACCACTGAGTTTACAAAATAACTTACAGGATTTACTCATTTACATCGTAAAATACCTGCACCCTTATTACGTAACAAACTATCAGTAGCAATAGGTTTCATTTTGACAGCTCAACAATATTCAATACGTTATTTACGTTGTTGAGCAAACTTTACCTAACATAAATGAAGTAATGGATTAGCAATATCCTTCAAAATTATTCAGGTAAAGATTGTTAGTGTGTTACGAATCTGCAATCGCCACTTATTTGCCAAAAATGTAAACAAATGTAAGTTTATGGAAAAATAACTTTAACTCCTACATAATAAAGTTCAGTTTACGCTACAACTTCAAACATTTTTATAACCTTTTCAAGAGTGCCAGTCACTCTAAAATCAACTTAATTACCATTGAAATAAAGTTGATATTGGTTTAACTTGAAATAACATCAATTTGAAACATTTCGAATAGACTTTACCTTAAATACTACTCCCGATTTCAACTTCACGCAGGTGTGTGATCACAAAGCTAACTTGTGATCTCATTCTCACGTTATTATTAGGTTGATGCAATCAAAAAAAAAATGCTCTCAAAATTAACTTTTTAGATCTATCTTAACTCTTGTTAAGATCTTCTGAAGAGATTGTGAAGCCGCAGTGACTGCAGTCGAAAGGGCTGTGAAAGAGAAGAGAACCCCAGGTAACGCTTCCCACCAGGCAAGATCGGAAGATTCTTCATTTCCAATGAAGGAGTGGTATTTACACCTTTCCTATGCGAAACATTATTGTTTTCCAACATCCACGCGAACGAAATCGTGGGCACAGCTAGTTCATAACAAATATCAAAAGATCCGATTTTTGATATACATATATCCACATAATATCAATGGAATGAATTAGGTTAGGTAATTGATTGTGTTTATTACATAAAGGCTTACCAACCAAATACCTGCACCCTAATTGATTGTGTTTATTACATAAAGGCTTACCAACCAAATACCTGCACCCTAATTGATTGTGTTTATTACATAAAGGCTTACCAACCAAATACCTGCACCCTAATTGATTGTGTTTATTACATAAAGGCTTACCAACCAAATACCTGCACCCTAATTGATTGTGTTTATTACATAAAGGCTTACCAACCAAATACCTGCACCCTAATTGATTGTGTTTATTACATAAAGGCTTACCAACCAAATACCTGCACCCTAATTGATTGTGTTTATTACATAAAGGCTTACCAACCAAATACCTGCACCCTAATTGATTGTGTTTATTACATAAAGGCTTACCAACCAAATACCTGCACCCTAATTGATTGTGTTTATTACATAAAGGCTTACCAACCAAATACCTGCACCCTAATTGATTGTGTTTATTACATAAAGGCTTACCAACCAAATACCTGCACCCTAATTGATTGTGTTTATTACATAAAGGCTTACCAACCAAATACCTGCACCCTAATTGATTGTGTTTATTACATAAAGGCTTACCAACCAAATACCTGCACCCTAATTGATTGTGTTTATTACATAAAGGCTTACCAACCAAATACCTGCACCCTAATTGATTGTGTTTATTACATAAAGGCTTACCAACCAAATACCTGCACCCTAATTGCGTAACAGACTACATAATCAGTGTATAATGTTCCCACTGCTGGGACACAGGCCTCCTCTTAGTGAAAGGGAGCGGGCCGTAATCCACCACGCGGGCCCAGTGCGGGTTGATAGATGTCACATGTTTTCGAATTTTTGCTTCTAGGACTTGCCGGTTTGAGTAGAATTAGTATCGCCATACAACGTGGCAATGCTGCCAGCCTGTTTGGCACTGTTCTTGTTGACAGCGATGCGGACGATTTTTTTGATGCCCTATGATTATTTTGTGCTTATGTTTTCCCATGTACAGACGCCAGCAGGTCAAGCTACCCGAAACTGTCAAATTTTCCCAATCAACTATGAACCTTAATTCTTTAGCGATAAAGTTGAAAATCTATTAAAAAAAATTGACAGATTGTAGTAGCTTGATGTGCTGGCGTCTGTACATATCATTATTTGAATATCAATTGATATACATACCTATATTGTGATATACAATATCCACTGATATATATATCTGCGAATCCTACTTTAACTATTTCCCATATATTAAGGTGTATTTGACAACACGTTAGATCATCATCATCAGCAGCCTACAGCAGTCCACAGCTGGACATAGGCCTCTACAAATTGCACGAACATTCAGTTCGATTATGTGCAACTCTCTTCCAACTGCTACCCTCCCTAGCTACGAAGATTGTCGCCCCACCTAGCTTGAGGGCGTCCTACGTTTGCCGATAGATACATACTGGAAAACTTAAGTGGTGTTTTAACAAATTTGCTATTATGTACTTCAAAATCTACAATAGAAGAATCGAATGTGTCCTAAATCCTTCAACATTTTCCACTTATTGCATTGTCCCCACAAAAACAATTATAAAACGGAATGAACGTTTAAAGGAGATTTACTGCTAAATGAAGACCATACTTCACTAAAAATGTCCGGATATTACACTTGCATATATCTTTGTTATACTCTGTTTTAGGAAAACAACGCAGAACTCAACTGTTTACAAAAAACACAGAAAAACATTATATTTCAAAATGATATCAGAGTCAAACAGTTTGTTTCGATTAAACCTTTTCAACAATTTCTGTTTTCACATTGAATTTAATGATGTTACATAGCCTCTTCTCGTGTCCGTGGAGTTTCTTGATCGTTCTGCTCCATAGGTACCTACTACACTTTGGAATGGGCAACTAGCTTCATACTTTTGACTGACCGACCCGTTGACATTTCCAAAGTGCCTGTAATTGGTTTATTTTAAATAAGTGCTTTGAGTTTAAGTTAGTCTACAAGTGATAAAACTTACCATAGAATTTATATATTGTACTGGCCTGGCACACCCTGGGCACTTAATAATAAGTACGTGAAAAGATATTGCATGTGTCATTCATAGTTTCCCAGAAACTGTCGATGATAGACGACGTCATATTCGTTTTGAAAACTTTTGCTGGATGGACACACAGCCTGGGAAAAACTGGTCGCATAGAACCGGATAACCGACGGATTAATTGTGTATAAAACAATAACAGTTAGAATGGCGTTAACAGTTTGACAGTTCAACCAAAGTCATTGCGTTATTTACGTTTTCGAGCAGACAATGTTTTCGATAGATTAGCAATATCTTTTAAAATGATTCAGATTGTGATTGATAGTGTGTTACGCAATTAGGGTGCTGATAATTTGGCGCTACTTGGGACTGGCCTATATCCAGAATTGGACTGCAATAGTGCAGTCCACAGAAAACTTGAAACTCAATTGAAACTTGCTGAACAGAACCTTCGGTGTAAGACTTTGGAACGTTAAAATAATCAAAATTCCCTATTAAAAGTACTTAACACCTCATTCCATTCCTCATGCGTTTGGCCACCGATCGTAATAGGTATTCATCAAGAAGTTGTTCCCGACGTGTTGCGCTCACGGCACGAAGTTTTTCTCCTTATTACAAGACGGTACTTGTACTCGTATCAAGTGTGATGTTACGTCGTAATGCTTGAGATGCGAGCTCGTGATAAATTCCCGGAATCATCGGGAGTAAGGGCGCTGACACAACGGAGGTAATAATGTTATATGCAGGTTTACAGTGTAAAGTGTAAATCATGACTGGTTTTAAACATCTATATCTATACTAATCATAAAGCTGAAGAGTTTGAGTTTTTCGGTTTGTTTCTTCGTTTGTTTGAACGTGCTTATCTCTGGAACTACCGGATCGGATTTGGAAAATTCTTTTTGCATTTGATAGCCTAATTCTTGAGGAAGGTTATAGATATCTATTTAACATCAAGATAGGGCTTTTAGGGGTCGAGCAAAAGGAAAAAGAGTCGGAAAGAACGCTAAGCGAAAACCAAGTTATACCGCGGTCGATGAACAAGAAATTTCACGCGAACGAAGTCATGGGCAGAAGCTAGTGAGGAGATTAAATTCTACTTGCATTTTCTTTTGTGTGTACGTAGGTATGGGAGGTTACTGTTTGTAAAAAAATATATTTCGCCTAGTCTTCACAAAAAACGTCACATCTGATTGAAAAGACTTCGAGATATTGCTACAGCCATATAATGCCAGTGTACTGTGTAGGTCAAATTAGGTATGAAGTTACCGGGAAAAGAACCAGAGTTACCGACATAGCTTGCAGAGTAAGCTAACTGAAGTGGCAGTGAGTTGGCCATGTTTGTCAAAGGACTGATGGCCGGTGGAGTAGACGAGTTCTAGAGTGGAGAAAGCGTATCAGCAAGTGTAGTGTGGGACGCTAGCTAGATGGATCGACGACCTTAGGAAAGTGGCTGGGACAGACTGGATGTGGATGGCGGAGGACAGGGTGTTGTGGCCTAGCCTGGGAAAGGCCTATCACTCTAAATCAAATGAACCAAACGATTTCAGCTGTTATTTTTTTTTTTTTAAGTGGTCGCAATAAGTTCTCCTGTCAAGCGTCGACAATAGGCCTACCGATTGTTGACGCTATACAGCGTTGAAATTAAAACACCGAAAATCTGACGTAATATTTGCTCCCAACAACTTTTCACGAACAAAAATCCAATAGCCCAATTAAAAAGCTTCGAGAAAAAACTACTCGTCAGAAAGCTCCCTCGTATAAACGCACCCTTACATCATGTAATAAGAGAGATTGCCATGTTATAAGTTTGTCGTGAATAACTGACACAAGGAAGATACATCGCGTGCGAAGTGTCCGTATCACATAACTAGTACCGAGTAAATCATTTTGTTACACCATCATATTTCTGGGAGTTTTACCGTATTTGGGACAAAATTCTGGTCTTTTTTTGGTCATAGCGTAGATTTATAAGCACATTACGAAGTAACCTTTACTTAATGATTGA
Source organism: Apamea crenata (assembly GCA_949629185.1). Classification (NCBI taxonomy): domain Eukaryota; kingdom Metazoa; phylum Arthropoda; class Insecta; order Lepidoptera; family Noctuidae; genus Apamea; species Apamea crenata. Next base: position 1,468,579 of record OX451377.1, read on the forward strand.
AACCCCTATTACACTACATGATATTTAGGGTCCGATAGGGTGATGTGTTTTTGGGGTTCCGTAACTCAAAAGGAAAAACGGAAACTTATAAGATCACTTCGTTGTCCGTCTGTCTGTCAGACTGTCAAGACTCTTTTTCTCAGGTACGCGTGGAGTTATCAAGTTGAAGTTCTACAATCAAAGTAATTTTGTACGGAACCCTCGGTGCGCGAGTTTCGCACTTGACCGATTTTTTTCTCCCCTTCTCTTATTTCACCATTTTGATTTAGGGAAAGAGTCCCTGAACATCGCGTTGTGCAATAAGGCTTTTATTTAGCTATTTTAGAAGCCAAACATGTGACACGCTTAGCTTCTGAAAAGAGACAACCATTTTAATATTCATGGCGAAGACACAGCCTGCATGACTACTTCTTATCCCGGAAAATTAAAAGCATTACCTGGAAACCTGTTCCGTTATTACGATTCCTGGAAAGCGAAATAGGGCAGGACCTATTTCGCTTCCTAGGTAATTATTAAGCAACTTCTCAGAAAAATCGGTTCTTTGGCAAAAACACACAGACAGACAGACATTCCTAAAGGAGAAATAATCCATACTCATTATCATCATCTGCCTAGCCTTTTCCCAACTATGTTGGGGCCGGCTTACAGTGTAACCAGATGCAGCTGAATACCAGTATTTTACATGGAGCAACTGCCTATCTTACCTCCACATCCCAGTTACTAGGCAATACCCCTTGGTAAGACTGGTTGTCAGACTTTCGGGCTTCTGATTCCTCGTCACGACTGTCAAAGATCCGCGACTGACAGCCGGGACCAACGGTGTAACGTGCCCGAGACACGGATCTGACCTGAATTTTAAAAGAGACTGAGTTTTTTTCGGCCTTTCTCCTCAGAGTACCTACTCAGATAGGAAACGCCGACCTCATCTCGTTTATTAAAATAACGGGTGTAAAAAGATACTTAACGACGCCGAGAGCCACTTGTACTCTCTGTCATTGTAATGTACTGGGCAATACCCCTCGGTAAGACTGGTTGTCAGACTTTCGGGTTGAAAGACTCTTCCAACATTAAATAAAAACACACCAAAATTACACAACACAAGTGGTGACATATGGGCGTACTACCTATGTATGTACACCTACCCTTCTGCCTAACTCTTCAGGGAATACAGGCGTGATGTTACGTGTTAAGTTGTTTTTCCAACATGGTTCTTGATTGGTTCTATCTTCTAAACTGCCTCTCCCTCTTTACAGGTCAAGATGAGCGTCGTAGACGGCGGGGGGCCGGAGGAGCCAGCCCTCACAGCACCAGCAACCACCCCCACCACTCCTCCCCCCACTGCATTACCTGATGGCACCGGACAACTCATACAGGTATGTAACCAGCCGGTATCTTCCCACTGCTGGGACTCATGCGTCAAAGTCAAAGCATTTATTTTAAGGAACAAAGGATAGCCCACGAAATTCAAAGGGCTCTGAAGGTCCGTGGCATATCTACCCGCCCGCCATTTTGTTTTTTTTGTGTCCATGTCTCCTGCATAAAACAGAAAACATAATAAGACCAACTCGTAAAGTGTCACGTTTTAGAGATCTTAACGTTCAAAGTTGATAACGTGACATTATTTTTTAACTTGCTTGCATCTTGTTGCATAGATGCTTGATAACTTTAAACTTTCAGTGTGATTAATGCAACAAGAGGAGAGGCCTTTGACCAGCAGTGGATGATGATGCTAACAGTAACAATAAGTCAGCAACAACTAGCCTAAAAATCAACCATCACTATTAGGTTTCAAGTTGACCCTTCTCACTGACATACATGAGTGCCCTCCAAAAGTTAGTTGATATTTTTTCCACTTCAGCTCTGATGCCATATTATCATTTAAAATAAAAAAATAATCAGCCGATCGATTCTGTAAAAATCTCACCGTGAAAAGTTAGGTGAAGTGAGCTTAGAGTGCGCTGTCAATAGTGTCAATCCCTAGGATTAGTTGGAATGACAGCTCACTCCACGCTCACTTCACCTTAGTTTTCACTGTGAGATGGTTACAGAATCGCACTGCAGGTACTCCTAAGGAATTACTTGATTATTTTTTATAAGTGATGATAAGTGAAAGGTAAATGAATTAATCAATAAAAACGTTAAAGAGTTCAAACATTTGGATCACTTGAATTACAAATCATAATGTGGTTTGAAATTCGTGTTTATAGTAATTTACCTAAGTTTTGGAGGCCACTGTACATACAAACTAAACTAGAGTACCTAGGCACGCACGAGCCCTGTGTAGCTTAACTCGAGTTGGCCACAGCTCGCAGTGACATTCGATTAGCTAATGCAGTTCGGCTACGTACGCATCGGATTGGATTAAACCTAGTTATACTGAAATTGGAGCTGATTTACCCCGGGAATCAGCTGCAATTTCTGTAGGTAGTTAGGTACGTAGTAGGTAGGGTTTCCTGTAGAATCGATTTTATTGCCAACAACAGCATCAACACGACTTTTACAGATGGAGATGAGCAGAAATTAGAGATCGCCAGCTACTCTGTTGCTTCTTCTACGTTCATACATCTGCTCATACACGCCATTGTCAACGCTGTAATGGGTGTATTATATCGTCGCTCTAGATGTGATACCTCTAACTGCAATATTCAATTTTATATTTTGATGCGAAATTGTCCATCACGCAATTTTCCATCTTTCTGGTGATACCTTGTATGTACAGGAGGTTTACTTCACTTAAAAACTGACTTTTAGTGACATCTCGTAACAAGACTTTGAAGCACTTAGTGAGGTGGGAACTTGTAAGTTTAATAGATACCAAGCATGCCAAGGTGTTTTTTTATGTACATACAAGAAAAATTACGGTATTTTATTTAATATTCAATAAAATAACCAAAAGCATGCAATTTATGTACATAAAATTTATCAAAACAGTTTTTTGTCTCTCCTAGAAAAATATATGTACGTAAAATTTATCAAAACAGTCTCCTGGCAAATTGACGGGTTCGTATTTACGAGGTGTCATATCTAGAGCGACGATATGTCATTCAAAGGAAAAATCGGCCAAGTGCGAGTCGGACTCGTACACGAACGGTTCCGTACCACAAGACAAAAAACACACAAAATAAAATAAATCTAAAAATATTTTTTTTTAACTTTATTTTATTTTTTGTTATAGTGGCTTTAGAAATACACACTCTCTCACTCTGTGAAAATTTCAACTGTCGACCTGTTACGGTTCATGAGATACAGACGCACATACGGACGGATGGACGGTAGGGACCGACAGCGGGGACTTGGTAGTAGGGTCCCGATTGCACCCTTTGGATACGGTACCTGATCATTGTTATGATTGCTATTCAAAAAGTAGATTACCTAGCTAAACAATTTTTTGAAGAAATCTGATGAAAATTCGAGGTTTTCTTTTATAGCTTGTTGTCAAGCGAATTTTTTTAATCAACTAAACAAATTCCGAAAAATCTTCGTTTAAGGGCTGATTGTTCAATCGACCGATAATTTTTATTCGTAGAATAAAATTGACGTCTGACAGTTTTTGTATGGAAGAACTGTCAAAAATTCAAAATTATTCCTCCGATAAAGTTATCTGGCGTTGGTAAAATCAGCCCTAAATTAGATTTCAGTCAAAACTATCCATTTCATAGATCAAACTTAATGATAAATTAATTAATTAGAACTAGACTCGATCAGATTACGACTAACTACGTGATATTAGATTATTTTAGAGATTAGATTATCTCCCAGTTTTCATAATAGGATCAACTAACGATGTTCCTTTTAGCTAGGGAAAACTTATTTATGAGTCATTTAGTTATACTTTACTAGTACTTACTATTTAATCTATACATACAGGGTAGCAGCGCATCGGCGCGCATCCTCAATCAATGTGCCTAGCCTTTTCCCAACTATGTTGGGGTCGGCTTCCAGTCTAACCGGATGCAGCAGAATACTAGTATTTTACATGGAGCGACTGCCTATTTGACCACAACCCAGTTACTGGGTAACACGACACCCCTACGTAAGACTGGTTGTCAAACTTTTGGGTTTCTGGCCACGCGTAACGACTGTCAAAGAATTACGAATGACAGCCGGGACCAACAGCTTAACGTGCTTTCCGAGCTACGGAGGGGTCTCCATATGTAATAGATGGTCACCCATCCAGGAACCGACCGCAGCAAGCGTAGCTTAACCTACGATGGACCCGTGCGACTGTTGTCATTTAGTTACAACCCAGCTACTGGGTAATATTTGTAAGTAATTGACTATTATTGATGTTAATGATGTTCTTCCCCAGCAGGTACCAGTGGCCCCCCGCAAGCCCCCCCGCAGAGGCATCAAGCTCCAACAAGAGAGGCCGAAGAGGGCGCTGTTCTGCCTCACCCTCAACAATCCCGTGAGGAAGGCCTTCATCACCTTCGTGGAGTGGAAGTATCCTTTTTAACAATGTTTTGAAGGAAAATTAATCATAATTCTCCTGCTCTTATCCCAATTTATATCGTCGGCAACATGTCTTTTTCTGCAATACTTCTCTATTAGCCGTCATCTCGGTAGTCACTGAAGTAAAATTAATGTAGGACAATAATTACGTACCTACGGACTTAAAACTTAAAAGGAAAACAACAAAAAGTTGAAAAAAACAAAAAAAAAATGTTGTGTGTATTTATAGTATTTTTAGGTTATATTAATATTGTATTGTATGTGTTTTATATGGGCCTTGATGCCTGAAATAAATGGATAAATAAATAAAAAGACGAAGAATAAAATTATCTACCTACACTAACTAAATAATTTTTTATAACACGGATTTCCGATGTAAGTACAATGACGAGCACCAATATGTCAACACTTGGCAACTTTCAATTGCGATTTTTTCGTAAAATAACGAATGCAACGTTGAAATACGACAGATTACATAAACCTATGGGTTCGAAATTGCTATGTTCGTAACAACATAAAATTTCATTCAGAAATAAAGGTGTCGCTTTTGAATAAAGCCGAGTGTATACATACTTTTGCTCGTGACTGTACTTACATAACCCGCGAAAAAGGATTTCGGTACGGTAAGCGACAACACGAAAGCCCACTGCTGGGACACAACCCAGCAGAGTGGGAATATTGTAGGAAGTTTATGCTAAGCGACAAAAGTCGATTATCACTGTTACTTTTACAAATTAGCGAAATCAGGTCGACTGGGAGCTTTACTGGCGTGAAAACATCCACGCGGGCGAAGCCGCCGGCAAAAGTTAGTGGGACAGCAACATGACTGGCGAAATGTGGGTGTACTACTAAGTTTTAGAGGTAGGTACACATCTGCCACACTGTACTCATTACTGTTACGTAAAAAAATGCAGGTTAGTGTAAAACTCTCAAGATACATACTTCACTAACATTATATTAAAAATATACCGCGGAAACTGTACCGATGATCATAATATTGAGATATAAATAATTCGCATGATCGATTTATTTAAAATCGATATCGCAGCGGATGGACGCTAGCCATTGGCTGGCTGCCAGACAACACTGACCCGGAAAATATTGGAAATCACCGTTTAAAATATAAATATTGGTGCTTTTTACTGATAGTAACAGCTTTATGTATAAACCCCCGTTGATGAATCTTCATCATTTGGCCGAAGGACGTCTACTGCTGGATGTTGCAAGCATCTATAATATATTCCAAAAGTATCTGCTGAAAATGTAAACAATTGTATCAAAAAACGTATCTGTGGATGCAATTTTTAGTGCCAGTATACATACAAATTAAGTGCTGATAGTGATGTTCTGTAAAAATGTCACCGTGGAAACCTAGGTGAAGTTAGCTGTCATTCCACCAGCCGATCTATTCTGTAAAAATCTCACCGTGAAGTCTTAGGTGAAGTGAACTGGATAGGAGTTGTCATTTCACCTTACGTTAGGGATTGACACTATTGAAAACTGACTTCAAACTCACTTCACCTATGTAAGTTTTCACGGTGAGATTTTTACAGATAGATTTGCTGATGCTAGGGATTGACACTATTGATATTGATTTTTACAGAATAGACCAGCTGGGTTTGTTTACACTTTAATCAGATAAGTACTTTTTGAAAAGACTATACTCTATGTTCAACATTTATGAGACTGCACTGGGCAATCCAGAATTTAGATAAAAGAACTGAGGGTATAGTGCGAGTTTTTCTACCTACTCGATGGCGTTAACGTAAACTCAGATTTGTATGGAATGACAGCAGCGCTATCGAGTTTCCTCTAGATGGCGCTGCTCTAATTGAAATTGAAATTGAAAATATTTATTTCAGACTAAGCACACAGTAATTGATACAAGTCCATATTATGTTAGTAAGTAGATACTTATAACTATGTTAGTAAAATTTAAAATACCGTACAAATCTGCGTTTACGCGATCGAGTACGTAAAAAACTCGCACTACGCCCTCTGTTTTCAAACCAGATGCTGGTGCCACAAAATTGAGACCATAACGGTTCATTAAACTGTTCGGGAATCATAGGTGTGATGTTAGTGTTCATATACACGAGCGGCACGCGAGAACGACAGAGGCAACTGCAGCCGTGGACGCGTCGGCGGCTGTCGTCGATAACGTGGTTTTATTTTATGTATGGCATCTCGCAGTTCAACCTATGAGGTTATCATCTGCTTAACAGGCCTTGCCTGTGGATGCCTCAATAAATTAAGGCCTTCAGCCAGGGCTTAAAAAAGTTAAAAAAAACAAGCGACTACACGCTAAGGGCACCCCCTGTGGGCTACGGGCCTCGGTTTAGGGCGTCGCTGGAAGAGGGCAGCAAGGGACAGGCAGCAGTGCGATTCTGTAACCATCTCACCGTGAAAACTTAGGTGAAGTGAGCTGTCATTCTAACTGAAGATGTTTTTCATTTGATAATGCAGGTTGGATAGAGATGGGTGGAAAGAGAGTAGGGAGGTCTTTGCCCAGCAGTGGGACACTAACGGCAAAAAAAAAGAAAGTGAATTTCATAACCTCAATTTTGGTTGACGATTTTTCAATTACAATGTAATAATGTTATTCAAACAATCATTGTTGGATTATAAAGTGTTCACAGTTCACCTTCTTAATACAGATGAATGGGTTAATGCGGTGAGTGATTGCGTAAGAATTCAACCTGCAGTGCGATTCTGTTACCGTCTCACCGTGAAAACTTAGGTGAAGTGAGCATGGAGTGAGCTGTCATTCTAACTAATGCTAGGGATTGACACTATTGACAGCTCACTCTAAGCTCACTTCACCTAACTTTTCACGGTGAGATTTTTACAGAATCGATCGGCTGGATCGGAATTAGTCGACAGCGTGCCGCACCGTACTCAAATACTCTGCTGTTGACGCGTGCCACTCTTGTTTGTGAACACTTACGGCATGTGTAGATTTTCTACGCCAAGGGAACAACTAAGTAAATAGATAATATGTTGGCAATTTGTCGCGAAATTGTCAGTTGTAACCACTTTTACCGCTAGTCTCTGCCGGAATCAGGAAGTTGTAACAATGAGTGCTTTTGGCTCTTATTGTTTACTGCGCATCCTGCTGCGGAATCTAGAGCGAATCTAAACGAATGGATAAAAAGAAAACATTGTGTAGAAAACGACTGTCTCGTTGGTCGCAAACGTGACTGCTGAGCAGGGGTGCTAGATTTGATTCTCATGTCGGACAAAGTGTTATTGAGTTGTTCCATTAGATTTTTTTTCGGTCGCAGCCTGGAGTCGAGATTTGCACCCGGTCGATGACAAAAGGCTCGCCCTTTCATGGGAAATAAAGTCCAAGTCAAATCATTTATTTCAATTAGGCACATAAAAGGCATTTTTTTATATCAAAATACTTCGTAAGAAGGAAAGTAAATAAATAACTGGCGAAATGTAGACGAACTAAACATATCTGCCTACCCTTTCGCCGAATAGTCGTGACGTTATGTTGACTTAATCTGCCCCATATCTTTACGTATCATTTAGTGATCTGAATGATCACTAAACAACACAACAACATTGATGTTTATGATCGTATACTTTATTCTCGGGTTTATTTCGTCGAAATATTCACATAATAAAATCTAAATGCGTACTCAACATGAAAATTAATGTCACTCGCGGAATGCCCGACAGTCCAACACACAATTAAATTACATCACTGGGACCTGATATTGATTTATCATGATTTTTGGTTGAAAGAGACCGGTGATGATTTTTTTGGACCAGCAGCCTAATTGCGGAACATAATCCCAATCTGAATCATTTTGAAGGTTATTGCTAATCCATTGCTTCGTAAGTTCGAAAAGTTTGTCTGCTCAACAACGTAAATAACGCAATGAATGTTGTTGAACTGTCAAAATGAAACCCATTGCTAGGTACTGTTAATGTGTTACGCAATTACCCCGCAGACTTATATGCATAATTCTTGAAGACCAACATCTCAATCGAAATACATGTATATCCTTTGCTAGACATAGCCTTCTCGAAGCGTCGACACATCGAACGGTCTCGTCCTTCCCACGTCCAGCAGATTCCCTTGACCTACATCAGGTCATCAGCCATTCTCCACTAGCTGACCCGGCGACCTTCGTATCCACATCAAAATCAGTCAATCCGTTCTCGAGATATCATCAAAAAACCGTTCTATACCAAATGTGTGAGAAAATGAATTATCTTCATTATTATTATTATTTTTCGTGAATTTCTACAATGTTTTAATAGTTATCCTGCTATTCGGGGCAGACAAATGCAACAAATCACAGATCATAAAAATTGGGCTAGTTTCTTGAGTTATAAATGGTGTAACCAACCCGACTTTGTTTTATTTATATAGACTATGATGAGAGAATTCTCTCATCAGAATATAAATCAAAAGATTAACACAAAGATACGAGTATAAAGTAAAATATCACGGGAATATATATTTTTGTCACTAAAATGTAAAGTTGAGCGGAAATCGTTTGCAATAACTCATGCTACATATCGACGGACAGACAGCTTGGAACATGCTCACCAGTTTCAAATTTTATGACCGTATTATTGGGCTTTAAATTATAAATACTTTGGGAGTGAATGAGCAAAAATTCGAGTGGATGAAGTTGAGTAATCTTATCAACTGAAAGACGTCCACTACTGGATATGGGCCTCCCCCAAGCACCATCATTCATTCATTCATTCATTTCAGCCGAAAGACGTCCACTGTTGGACATAGGCCTCCCCTAAGCACCTCCATTTCGACCGGTTCTGTGCTTCTCGCATCCAACGGGAAGCACCATCACTATCACCCAGAATCAGAATCTATTCAGAATTCCCGCGAACTTAACCAGGACGTATTTCAACCACCGTGGAGGTTGTGGAAGGCAGAAAAATGTTAACAGTAAGAGATTGGTCTGCCTAGCCTTTTACCAACTATGTTCGGGTCGGATTCCAGTCTAACCGGATGCAGTTCACAACCCAGTTAGTGGGTAATACGATACTCCTTAGTAAGACTGGTTGTCAGAATTTCGGGTTTCTGACTACCCGTAACAACTGTTAAAGTTCTACAACTGACAGCCGGAACCTGCTTTCCGAGGCACCCCTCCGTGCCTCGGAAAGCAGGTTCCGGCTGTCAGTCTCGATATGTCATGGATGATCACCCATCCATGGACCGGTCTCGGCAAGCTTAGCTTAATCGATCGGCCCGTGTGGCTTTTATTATACAGCCTCGAGCCCCTCATAAAGTTTAGTTTGGTGGCCAACGCAATTCAGGAGATGTTACTCGTATATCAGTACAGGCTGTCTTTTAAACCTCATAAAAGGTGACTAGAGAAAGTTTACATAAGATTCTAAGGTTACCAACATTGAAGGTTATCCTCGTTTCTTTAAAGCGAGTTTATTTACCAACTATATCCTGTCCATTCGGTAAACCGTTTTTTGACAGATGTAACTAGTAATTGCAGCAGCACACAATACATTGATTGATACACGTACGGTATTATAATGTCTTTAAGAAGCCACACATAAGATAATTCAATAAGATAAGGCAGTTTATATATTTATTTTATCACGCATTTTAAGGTTAACTTTTACGTAATTTGGAATAGTTCATTCTAAGACAACTATATTGTATTATTGACGTTTTAAAGTGTTTGTACAAACCAACTTACAAAATAAAATTATTTATCATTAGCTGTTAAAAAACGGTTTACCTAATGGACAGGGTATAATATTTCCAATTTAGTGTATTAAAATATGTCAACCCTCCATTAAGTCTATCAAGAATACGTTCCCCTGTGCGCTCAGCAGTCAATGTGATGAGGAAACGCCTTATTAATATTTTGTTCATTATTTTACGTCTCTACAATGTAGACGCATTTCATCCTCTCCGCATTCTTCCTTCGTGTTGTAAGCACCCTTCATCACTGTCTTAGTGACACGTACCCACTCAACTCAGCTTGGGAAACGCTACGTAACATCTTTGTTGGTTTTCTGATACTAAGAGAAAACTAAAATAATATTCACAGTAGCTATTGACTTTGGAGTTCGAACAACAGCAGGCCTGTTCCTGTAATTAAAAACGTTCAAAATCTAGTCGCAATCTCATCTCAGCGACCACCAACGTCAAAAACTTGTCGAAAATGTAGGGAAATTAGAGATATTTTTGATAAATTGAGACTGATCAGACTGTGCACGTTCTTAAAATTACTAGAATTGCCCCGTCCTGCAGTTTCAAATATTATAGGATGTCATTGTATAGTCTATAGTTTAAATTTGAAGTCGGCGTTGCATGACTTCTTCCATACGTCATCTATTAGCTGTTGTCTTCTTAGTAATCACTCCCTTTTTAGCCAAATCATCCTTCACAAAATCCATCCAGCCTAACTTAAACCCAGCCACGTTCATACTCAAAACTTTCCATAGAACATGTTTTTAGACGGCGTATGATGGTATCTGCCGGTGTATTCTATAAAAATCTCACTGTGAAAACTTGTGGTGAAATGAGCTGTAACAGTGTCAATCCCTATCATATCAGTTTGAATGACAGCTCGCTTCTAGATCACTTCTCCTAAGGTTTCATTGAGAGTTTTACAGAATAGGTCGTCTTTCCTTGTATATCGTATTCACTAATAATCATTTCATATAAAAGATCAGCCGACAAAAGAGAATCAAAGACATTCCCGAACAGAAAATAGACATCAATAGAACCCCCACACAAGCCCACACAAAACAAAAATACAGCCAATGTTTGCTAATATCTTGTGCGGAAGCAAAACGTATCCACAATACTAATAAACTATTTTAGAACTATGACTTCCTATTGCAAAATGTGCGGGTGTACAATGGTCATCAAAGTTACAAGAAGACTTGAAAACTAGCCTTGGTAAGACTCAATGTTATGTAGAAAAACTCTTGATCTGGATCTCACTTGATGGAAAGCAATGGAACTGATACCAAGTTTTAATTTAAGTTTACCTTGGTGTCGATAAGCACCAAGCATAATCAGCCTATAATGTTCCTGTTGCTAGGGCACAGACACCCTCTCTTCGAGAAGGAGTGGGCTATAATGTACCACCACGCGACCACGCGAGCCCTGTGCGGGTTGGTAGATGTCACATGTCTTCGAATGTTTGATTCATGCCGGTTTCCTCACGATGTTTTCGGTCGCCGTTTTGAGAGCAGTGGTGATGAAATCAAATACACAAAGTAAAGTGCCTGCCTGGCTGTCGAACTCACGACCTACAACTCGTCACTGGGCCACCACTGCTCCCAGCTGTGTTTACAGCAGTTTACCTTGGAGTCGATATTATTTCACTCTAAATAGGTGCGCTCACATAACCCGGTTACAATTTCTATACTTCGAAGATCACGACTCGAAACAGTGACTATAATGTCGCTAAAAGTTCAACCTGGTTAACAGCTGTCTAAAATCTATTACAGCTTCTAAATATCATCAATAAACCCAGAAGTTTCCGTGCAACATACTCCATTGCCGGCAAAGGTGAAAAAAATCTGGCAAACGCCCAAATAACGCCAGGAATGTATGAATGAGTGACAGAAAATACCGCAAACGTGCGTGTTACAAAATAGAGGGAAATAGGACAACTTCGCGGCGGCTGCCAATGTCAAGGGTCTTGGGTTCAAGTCCCATGCGAGTCATAGTATTTCTTATAATAGATTTTTGTGAATGACTTAGCAACACGTTTTTTTGTTACGACCATTGAAATGGTTCACGGTTGATGTGTTATTTTTATGGTTATTGGAACACTGCTCTGTTTTACTGATAAAACTCCATTAAAGTAATGCGCTGCAATTATATTTATGGGCAATATGTGACCTCGTCTAACCTGCAATAACAGTTTGGTCTATGATAGATTTGATTTATGATAGACCAGCAACCATCCCATGCTTCGCACGGGTGTAATGGCGACAATGTTAAAACATCGAGTTTTCTACGTTAAATCTAAGTTAAATATTCATGTATTGTACACGTAAACCTTCCAGAATCCTGCTCTAAATAATACAAGCACAAGTCTCATAGACAAACACGAAAATGGACTTTATTTTAAAAGTCTCACTAATTAGTGGGTTACTAAATTACGTATTCATTCGAGTACCGAGTATGATTATTAACATAATAGATAATCTACAAGGAGGGGAAAGAATTATAGAGTATCAAAAAGTTCGTCCGCATCGCTGTCAACAGAACAAGTGCCCAAAAACTGGCAGCATTACCACGTTGTATTACATATTAGATCTCTTTATAGCCTCCCACGGCACCAAAAGGTTCTTTTCATCGTCCGCCTATTTCAGGCCCCATACAGTTGATTAACTTTGCCGCATTCTCATTACCTGCATCTATTCATAGACTGTTATTGAACCAGTTTCTATAATAGCTTATTTGTATATAAGCTTTAACAAATATTGTTTAACTTTGCAACAGTTTTGCAAAATCTGCAAATAGAAAATAATTGTGGCCACATTTGTTGCCAGACTGGTATTGCTAAATCGATGTAAATAAATCAATCTATCGAAATATGCTATTTAGATGAAACTTGGCACCGATCATATCTATCCTAAAATTGAACTAGTTTCCAAAGAAACAATGGTATTGATATCTTCTTCAAGTGAATGAAGACTGCCTTCTGTTTTGGCTAAGAATATGCTTTTAATCTGAAATTGTTACTAGTCATCGAAGTTGAATTGGTATATGTAGATTGAAAGCTATATACAGAGTTGACATGACAGAGGAGCATTAAATTACACTACGTATACTATACGCGTTTAGCATTAATTCGATATGGTATCAAAATAAAAAGTGCCAAAAATGAGAAAATATGATTTTCAAACAAACTAAATAGCTTACAAATCAGAATAAAACGTAACCAGCCTTTGTAAATAAATTTGACTGACCTTAGATACCTTGGTAACAAAGTGGCAATTTCTTTATCGTTGTAAGGTGCATGACCTATGCTTAGACATAATCAGCTGTTAGGAAAGATACATCGTGTTCAAACGGAGCAAAAACTTAAAAAATCATTTGCGACTAAACTACTGCTCCTATTTAATTGATTTATGGCACAGAGCTTGATAATGGTACCTAGTATAGGAAGTTTAAAGAAAAGCCCCTCTGTCGTATCAACTTTGTAGGTATATATATGCAGTGATTAGATTCGCTCTTGTTTTTCGAAAATGATGACTTTTTGAACGAAACACAACCATCGCTTTATTTATCTCATATTGAACCACAGTACTTCAAGCATTAGCCGATTCTTCAGAATTCTAAACCACTTTTCTTATATTAATCGACAAATCTTTTTCGATTCGGTCCAAAGCAACTGCCCTGCGGGACACCAACGGAATAGGCAATTTTTGGAATCAAAATCAAAAGTCATTTATTCAAATTAGGCTGAGAATCAGCACTTATCGAACATTAAAATTACAAAAGACAGTCCCCCAAAACGCCCGCCCTTCACCACTTCCTAGTGCTGATGAAATTGATGTTCTGTATGATCTTCCAAGTGATGTTTCTTAACTCGAGCACCAGACCGTTCGAGTACATGATTCTGTCGACCATCTTTGCCAACTGCATCGCCCTAGCCGTCTACACACCATACCCCGCCAGTGATTCAAATTATACAAATTGGGTTCTTGTAAGTATTTACCTTCAACTTTTTCTCAATATCTACTTTTTTTTTAATTGACTTAGTGAAATGATACAGTTTGATTTTCATTTGTTCTGTTTTTTTTTTATTATGTTGGTATTGATGAACTAAGTTTTTATGGTTTGAAACTTTTAGTTTTTCTTTTCATTCATCCCTTTTGAACTTGAAGCGTCTGATTTGTTTATTTATTTCATTCGTTTTCAACAACTGTTTCAGAGCAAGCATCTTTTCTTTCAACTCCCCATTACTTAGCTTGTTTCTGTTTTTCGCTTTTTGTATAATAATCTTTGTTTGATTTTCAGGAAAAGATCGAGTATGTGTTCTTAGTAATATTTACGGCGGAGTGTATCATGAAGATCGTAGCATACGGGTTCATCATGCACCCTGGCTCCTATCTCCGAAACGGCTGGAATTTACTCGATTTCACGATCGTCGTCATTGGGTAAGAGCATTCCGATATTAGGTTTAATATAATCTATTATTTGATAATGGTTGCATTTAGGTTTATCAGATTTGTGAAACATCTGTAACTATTGATGCTACTATCTAACCGACTGTTACTGGTGAAACTTACACGCCCGAATAATTGCCAAATAGTAAACTGATGACTGTATGCTTTTAGTTGGCTATCTAGCAACCGATAGTGTGATGAAAATGAAATTAATCGTTAAATCCTATTTCAAGCATAGTTGTCGGAAACAGAACGAAACAACTATTAGCATTTATTTCATGTAGTCTTTAAACCACTCCCGAAGAGAGTGTTATCCAAAAAGGACTCTTTTATTTTTAAAAATCTATATATGGACTTTTTTCACGTAAGATATTTGGCGTTGTTAGTCCGGCTGATTTTTATTACATGAATTCTGAATTTAGTGTTTGTCACGTAGTGACTGTAATACTAAGCGCATATTATAGCCGCATTGGGCCGCAGCGCATCGTATTTTAATGCAAAAAAGCCCGGTGCGGCCCATCTGTAGTGTGCTCCATACAAAATGTTCGAAAGTGATGTCAAAGGATAATATTTGCAATCTTCGCCAGCCTTAACAGTACCTTTTACACCAACATATTTTTATAATTTTACAGAATGGTCAGTACAGTGTTATCAAGTATATTCAAGGACGCGTTTGACGTGAAAGCTCTGAGAGCGTTCAGGGTGCTGCGGCCTCTGCGACTGGTGTCCGGCGTGCCTAGTGAGTTGTTACTAATTAATCCTTTCACAAGATAACCCTCGACCAGATTCTCTTTAATAACATGCAGGCAATAGCTCCCTTTGAAAAATATTTTGGAAGTTATAGTTGATTGGATACGGTTTTATGAAAGTTGAACTAGGGGTTCCTTTTGTATCTTTTTGTGAGGATACCTTTTTGTCAGACAAGGCTCTAACAAAAGACATACCAGTTAAACGGATTAATATTCTCTAAAAGAAATTCAACCAAATAATAAAGGGTCTTTCAGTAAGCGCTTCCTATCTTTAAAATTTAAATTTAAATAAAACAAAGTGTGTAAGATATAATCGAAATTTTTATTTTATGGAATATGACATCGTCCAAATGTCCGCCGTGGCTTCGCTGAGTGGCCCGCTTCCGAAATGTCTAATTTTCCATGATTCTAGCACATAATCAGGCTGAACTCACCGATGGCATGGGTTATGTTGGCTTTGAGGGCCGCTGTGGTTTGTGGCTTATTCGCATAGACCTGCGACTTAAGAAAACCCCACAAGAAAAAGTCAAACGGGGTCAAATCGCACGATCTCGGTGGCCAGTTCACATCATCTCCACGTGAAACGACCATGCTCTCAAATTGCTCGTGCAGAATGTCCAATGTGGCATGAGCTGTGTGGCACTTAGCGCCGTCCTGTTGAAACCACATGTCTTTGGTGTCCATATCATCCAATTCAGGCTAAAAAAAGTTAGTAATCATCGACCTATAGCGCTCGCTGTTGATGGTGATGGCCTGGCCAACGTCGTTCTCAAAGAAACATGGACCGATGACGCCGCCAGCCCAAAATCCAGACCAAACAGTGACTTTTTCGGTATGCATTGGACGCTCTTGGATCTCATGTGGATTGGTCACCATCACCAGTGGACTCAAATGTATCCACCACACAGCGAATAGTCCTCTCGGTAGGACGATTATGGCGACCGTAAAATGGGTGTAGCGCGCGGAACGCTGCCCGAATAGAACACCCATTTTGATAAAACAATTTTATCATTTGCACGTGTTTTTGAACGCTTTATCCGTCCATGGTGATTTGGCAAAACAGACTAAATAAATGACGGCCAATTTGACAGATGTACTTCAACAATATGGTCGCTATAAACTGTCAAAGTTCGGAAGTCCATAGTCGAAGACCCTATAATTATATTATCCATTCCTACTGCATTATTTATTTTGCCATAACGATCCTAATCTACTGCAGCCTCTTCAAATCTGATCTTGCTCTCCAGGTCTCCAGATCGTGTTAAACTCAATCTTGAAGGCCATGGTGCCACTCCTTCACATTGCACTTCTGGTCATCTTTGTCATCATCATCTATGCCATCATTGGGTTGGAGCTGTTCTCCGGGAAGATGCATAAGAGTTGCTTCAATAAATATACAGGTTTGGAGTTTATTTATACTTACTTCTTCATGTACTGCTACTCTTATATATATATATGCTACTCTTATAATAGTTCTACATAATTATTCAGGCAATAATAGGTTTAAATGCAAGTTTTAAATAATTATTCAGTTTGGTTACTATACTAAGAACAACTCAAGTTTCAATATTTTAAATCATATTACAATAAGGGTTTTAGAAATACTGTCTCCTTACTCTGCTATACCAGACACCACAATGACAGATTCACATATTTCTGGAACCGGTCACCTAAGTTCACTATAATGCAATAAATAGAATGCTCAGCAGTTATATCTGACAAAAAAGTTTGATCATTACGAACTTCAACAAAGTCATTTCAACAAGACCATTTCTGTAAAGTCCTCCAAAAACACAAATACTTTAACTGTCCTCAGATGAGATCATGGACACCCCTCACCCCTGTGACCTGGACAACGGCTTCAACTGCTCCATGATCGGTGATGATATGGAGTGTCGGGAAGGATGGATAGGCCCTAATTTCGGCATCACCAACTTTGACAACTTCGGCCTGTCCATGCTCACTGTGTTCCAATGTATCACGCTTGAGGGCTGGACTGATGTTATGTATAATGTAAGTTGGGTTTTTATATTTTATAAATCTAGTATAGCGGCATTCACACCGCCACATGCGAACAAAATTCTGCATCGCGCAAGCAGAGTTTACCGCGCGACTAGCACATATACTACATTCCGACATGAATCATTGGGCAGTTGCCCACCAGACACGATACACGTCTGGTCGGAGGGTCCTCCCTTTTCTATGGAGGATGAGTGAACTTTACACCTTGTTCCTCATACCTCTATACTACAAACAGGCTCGCACTTTATCACACAGTAAATTCGCTCCCTGTTACAACGTATTGACAGGTCGATTCAAACTTTACGGCGGCTCGGAACATGAGGCGAATCGCTGCGCAGTAATAAATTTCACCTGTCAGCGGGGGTGAGGGGTGGAGGTACTGCGCAGCGAGCAGCGCACTTCAGCGCTGCCACAAAGTTTGAATCGTGCTGTACTTATATGGGTGTTGTTTAAACTGGTATCGACAGGCGTGCGTACCCTTTCCGGGAAAAAAGGCGTAGCTATGTACTATTTCTATAATTATGCAAAAAAAAATACATTGCACGACGTCACGGTTTTAACACAATAATCAGTTGGCGTGTTGTATTGCCCGGTTCCTGTTTGTACTTTCCAACAATGCTTTTCCCAGCAATACATATAAACTTGTTAAATTCAAGACGGGAATAAGCTTTTTTGGTTTGCCTAATTAATAATTTTCTTATTATTTTTTCAGATTCAAGATGCAATGGGTAACAGTTGGGAGTGGATCTACTTCGTGTCGATGGTCATCCTGGGCGCTTTCTTCGTCATGAACCTTATTCTCGGTGTGTTATCTGGGTAAGTTTATTTATTTTATTGATCTTTGTGCACTATAAAGGTTCAAAGGTGGACTAAACTTTCAATCTTCTTCGTCTATGTGTGCCTCTCTAACTAGAGAAAGAAAAGAAAGAGAATACGTTTTTTGACCCAGGTTAAGCAAAAAATAGAAAGTTAGAAAAAAACGAAAATAGAAAATTAGAAAACATCTATATTTATAAACATCTATCATCTATTACCCATTTTTGCAAACGAATACATAATTTTATTCCATTTGATTTGAAAGTTTCCCAAAACAATAATTTCCTAGTGGTTTAGCTGGGAGTTGGTTTTATTGAATTACAATTGCGAGAAATAAATCTAAGTTATCAGCAACGTTGCATCCTACATACAATTGCTGTATGAAGTATTCTTTAAAATGGGTACAAAACTTTTAAAAATACCATTACAATAAGAAAGACATTGGGTGCCCCTACTATTACTTTAATAAAATTAATTACGAACTAAACCAAACATTTGAATTACAGAGAGTTCTCCAAAGAAAGAGAAAAGGCGAAGAACAGGGGTGACTTCCAGAAGCTTCGAGAGAAACAGCAACTAGAAGAAGATTTGAAGGGCTACCTCGACTGGATCACGCAGGCTGAGTACCTGGAACCACTGGCTGATCAGCATGAACATCATCCACCAGTGGATCAGACCAGGGATTATGGGATAGGTGAGATATTAGGCGCAGATGATCTTTAAAAGCAAGCTTTATTTTTAAATAGTCAAAATTTAAACTCTTTTGAATTAAAATAATTTGGACTGAGTTGGTTATGGGGAAAGATAAATAATATACAGACCATTCACAGAGATTTTACCTCTGATTTGACATCTCTGTCAATATCACAGTGATCTTTAGCCTCGTGACAATAAGGTTGCTGTTGCGTTGCTGCAATTGTCAAGTCTGTCAAAATCACAGTGATCTTTATCATTGTTATAATAAGGTTGCTGTTGGGTTGCAGCTGTAAAATAACTGTGAAAGGACTGTATGTACATAGATTATATGATTCAGTGTTTAATTTTATCTTAAAAATACAACTTCATTTTAATTTGCAATAGTCACAGAGATTGCTTCACTAGCGTTGCTTTAATGAATAAAGTATGAGAAATTTACCTACAACTCGATTCGATGGAAGATCATTTCAAGTCTATTGCCCAGTAAACTTTACAATCAAAGTGGACTGGCACTGAAGTAAGATGTTTTAGAATACATTTCAGGTCAGACACCGAATGAGCACGATTCTACAGACCATCTGGGAATAGAGAACAATGAGCAGCAGAGAGTTTCGGTTTGCAAAGTATGGAAGAAGGATTTTGATAAAGTAAGTCATAAGGATTGGAAACATAGCTTTGACATGATATGTGTTTAAGATAATCCGCCAGAAATAGAACTGCATAACAACACACTGCAAGAGCTACTACTCAATTTCATTTATTTATTTACCAAGTCCCAATATACAAATCTAAAATACTTACAATTCTTAATACACGACTACTGTCAGGCACTAAGTAATCTAACTAGATAAGCCCGTTTTTTTGTTTCGCGGTGGAAATCCTCACGTAGGTCGTAAGTTCGAAACCTTTTTTTTTTGCTGCGCTCTGGAAATCCCCATGGACTTCCTTCATCGTGAGGGTGACAGAGGGGTATGCCGGACTCTTACCGGCTAAAACCACCGCGGTGTTCCACCTCTACCCATGGCCGGAGGTGTGGGATTCGCATAAGCATTCACCGCTCCCTGAAAGGCGCTTTACTTTGTTTAAATTATTTCATCATCACTGCGCTCAAAACGGTGAAAGAAAACATCGTGAGGAAACCAGAATGTCCTAGAACATAAAAAAATCGAAGACATGTGACCAATCTACCAAATTGCACTGGGCCCGCGTGGCGTATTGCGGCCCACTCTCTCTCACAGAGAGGAGGCCTGAGTCCCAGCAGTGGAAACGTTATAGACTGATTATCTTCAAGATTACTTAGGGAAACTAAAAATACATAGCATTAATAAAAGCACTGAACATGTGACTGACAAGTTGAACTTTGGAAACAGACAGAAAATAATGAGGCAAACGATCAAAAATATCACAAACGAGTAACTGAATCCGAATCTTTCAGTAATGAAAGATCACTTACTAAAAAATCTCTTACTAAAATATAATAATAATCTTCTAATGGTCATAATGGTTTCGCAGGTAAACCGTCGAATGAAGAGAGCGTGCAGGAAAGCAGTGAAGTCTCAAACGTTCTACTGGTTGATCATAGTGCTAGTGTTTCTGAACACAGTTGTGCTGGCCAGTGAACATTACCAGTAAGTATTCAATCAAATTAGATCAGTAACTATCTATATTTATATATAATTCAAAGTCCTGACTGACTGATATATCAACGCACAGCCTAAACCGCTGGTCCTAGAGACATGAAATTTGGAGGGTGTGTTCTTCGTGACGAGTAGGTATCCACTAAGAAAGGGTTTTTCGAAATTCCACCCCTAAGAGGGTGAAATTTTGTTTGTAGGGAAAATCTTATTCCTTGAGTTAATAAACTTGAAACTTGGCACCAATACTAATCTAAGTAAATTATGAAGTTTTCCATTTTATGTTTTTCTAACCTACCCCCTAAAAGGGGATTGGGGGGTTTCAAAGTTTGTATGGAAAAATTTTAGCGCGAAACTCAGTATTTATACCTAGGATCGAAAGTAAAGAATAATGTTATCAGGGTTTTTCGAAAATTACCCCTGACGGGCTGAAAAGGGGTAGTTAATTTTACAGGGGAGGATTAAAATGCGTGGCTTGATTAATTCGAAAACTAGTATAAATAACCTTTGAGTCAAGTTATGAATTCATCCCAAACGATTTTTTAAAATTCCACCCCTGTGGGGGTGAAAAGCGGGGATACAATTTATATGAAAAATCTTATTCATTTAGTTAATAAACTTGAAACTTCGCAAGAATACTTGCCTAAGTGAGTAATAAAGTTTATCATTATAAGTTTTGCAAAACCACCCCTCAAATTGGGATATAAGGGTGTTGAAGTTCCTGCACATAATCAGGCGGGAGAAGACGCCCGGGTGTCACCACTGCCAGGATCGCCCAAAGGACACGGTGGAGCATACGGTGGAGGTCTGCCCTGCTTGGGCGGAGCCCCGCCGTGTCCTCGTAGAGGCGATCGGCAACGGCGGCGACCTCTCGCGTCCGGCCCTGGTGCAAGCCATGGTCCAGGGCGAGAGGGAGTGGGAGGCAGTTACCTCCTTCTGCGAAGCAGTCATGCTAGCGAAGGAGGTGGCGGGGAGGCTGAGGGAAAACACCTCACGCCTCAGCCGCCGCGGGAGACGCTCCGGGCGTCGGGAGCCGCGTGACGACTCCCGGCCACCGTAGGCGCGGGCCTGCGGGCGGTGAGTAATGGGTAGCTCACCGTCCGATCAGGACCAGGCCCGTGCTGGACGGCGCGTTGTGTTCCACGCGCGCCTCAAAGAGATGTCAGCAGAGGACGGGGCCCGATAGGGCCGAAGCCTGCCAGGGCGGCGGGATCTTCCGAAAGGGTTACCGCTGCCCTGAAACAGAAAGGGCTAAGGAAGGAACACGGGTGTGTTTTAGTCAGTAAGAGTCTGACACTCCCTTCCGCTCCACCCAGAGCGGGAGAGGTCATTTGATGATTTCCCATCCTCAAAATAATAAGTATGTAAAGTTGTCGAAAATTGACCCCTGACGGGGCAAAAAGGGGTAATTCGGTTTTTAAGGGGAGGATTTGAACTTAAATTGAAACTGTATGTTACATTTTCACGCCTAAACCAATGAACTTCTGATTTGGCAAAGAGATAGATGGCATCCTAGGGAAGCACATACTTTCTATCCTGGTAGCACGTTCCCGTGGGATAATTTCCGACAACCACGCGGGCGAAGCCGCGGGCAGAAGCTAGTATTGTATAAAATGAAATGAAATTGTTTATTCTGTAAATCAGACATCGGAATCACATTTACATGCCTTATTATGAAAAAATAAGGATATACCTTATTTTTTCATTGGAGTTGACATTTCCTATCTGACTATCCCTGAGAAGAAATGGCGAAACAAGCTCAAGGATCAAAGTCTCTTTTAAAGTCCAGACATAATCTTGGTCAGATCATGTGAAGACAATGTAGATTAGTGCCTGAAATGGTCTTTAGAAGGAAAGATACACACATATTTGAGTGGACCAATCCGTTCAGTGCAAGCATTTGTCAGTAATTGTGTAGCTAAACTCAGAACTTGAGGAGTTCAACGTTTTAAAAAAGTCTGTTGCTCCATACATTTTGACCGTGTTACTATTGCGCTCTTTTATGAAACAGCTCATATTTTTTAAAAGCGACGAAAAATTGTGCATTTATCATGTGCTGAATTCATGGTAATAGTTTGCGCGTCGATGATCCTTAGTGTGCTTGCACAAAACGGCAGAAGCAACTTCAGTCGTGATAACGTCGTCCACAACATGACGCTCGTGTATTTGAGTACGGTAGGTACTCGACAACACGAGCAGCACGTTGTCGACTTCTGCAGTTCCCTCTGCCGTTGACGCGTGTCGCTCGTGTGTATGCACACTTCCGTGTATTCTATGACTAGTTTTTTTTAAATCTCATTGTATAATTTCCAGGCAGCCCGAGTGGTTGGATCTCTTCCAGGAGTATGGAAACGCGTTCTTTGTCGCACTCTTCACCTTAGAAATGTTAGTCAAGATGTACAGCTTAGGTTTGCAAGTAAGTAATCTATGTTTCAACCTCTATCTTACTATAATCTTACTATATTTTTCTTCTTACGATTTTTTGTTCAGCATTCATTATGAAACTGGAAACAAACTACCGACGACGGTAGTGAGTGTTGTGACAATGCATATAATTATGCGAAGTAGGTACATATCAATCCTATGATATTCTGGTTCACCGGACCTTTATAAAACGTAGTCATGGGCACATCGTTCTCGTTTAGGTTCTCTAATCACGACTGTAAGATACAACAGCCGGTCCATTCTGTAAGAAATCTCCCCGTGAAAACTTAGGTGATTTGAGCTTGAAGTAAGCTGTGTGAATACATTCCGTTCACAGTTATTTTACCTCTGTCAGTAGCAACCTAACCTTATTGTGGCCAGAATAAAAGGCACAGTGATATTGGCAGACTTTTCAAAAGTAGCAAACCAAGAGTAACCTTATTAGGATGACAATAAAGTTCACTGTGATTTGGACAGTGATGCAAAACTGGGAACGTACTCGTATTGTACGAGTAGTGTCGATGATATATTTACAGAATAGCAGTATAGTTGTCGCGTATAATATTATGTAGTTTGTTTCTAGAAATATCACAGTTATTACAGAGTTCACTATGTGGTAAAACTTCACAGACGTTAGGGGAATCGATATCACATAATTCCGGTCACATTATCGGTTCCCTAGCCAAATGGTAAAAACGGAACCTTTATAATTTCTTCAAGTCCATCTGTCCGGCTGTAGCACAGCGATTTTACTAGGAGACTATTTGCGCTATATCAATGAAAATTGGAAAGAATGGGTATTCTGTGCACCGCTAAGGGGGGTCTGTGAAGTTTCACCAACAAATTTTCGCCCAACATTATGTGAATTTGTTTTAACCAGTTTAACATCATACACCACATTATCTACTAACCTGTGCTTAACACCTCTGCTTTGGTTGCTGTTCTTCTTCCATCAGACTTCTTAATTACCTACTTCCTCCCGGTTAAGTTGCCTCCGAACATGTTTCAGGGTTACTTCGTCTCTCTGTTCAACCGCTTCGACTGCTTCGTCGTGATTGGGTCCATCAGCGAGATGGTACTCACCAAGACGGAGGTGATGCCTCCTCTTGGGATCTCCGTGTTGCGTTGTGTCAGACTGCTCAGGGTCTTCAAGGTTACCAAGTAAGTAAACATCAGTAAAAGCCCATTGAGTGCTCCTGCTTTTTTATAGTGGTTAAAAATATAGTTTTTAACCACAAAAAAAAAAGTTTTAAAAGACATGACTTTTACTCACGGCTGTAATTTTCATAATAGATTTCGGTATATACTCGTACTACAAAAGCATGACTCATCTTGTAGTTAAAATAAAGGGACATACAAGAACATAGGATTAAAAGGACACATCCACCAACCCGCACTGGGCCCGCGTGGTAGATTACAGCCCACTCTCTATTACAGAGAGGGGGCCTGTGTCCCATCAGTGGGAACATTTTAGGCTGATTATGCTATTAGACTTAAACAAATTTTGTCGTCTGCGGAGGGCTTTCCCATCTTTGTCGTATATATTGTTTCCAGTCCAAACAAACGCACAAGTGGACTACCTCTTAAACTATCACGATCGCAGAAGGTTATCATAAGACTTTAATTGATGTCTGTAGTTTCCACGGTACAAGATTTGCCTCCAAAACAGTGTCGAATTTATTAATGAAGAAAATACTTAACTATTAGAAGGACAGCATCTATCATCTGCCCTGCCTAGTCAATACTGGGTAAAAGAGTCGGGACTCTGTTCAGTCTCCAGTCAGATAGGCTGTTTAGTCTGAACTACCATCTGACTAATGAATAGACCATTCTCTGTTGGAAGCCTGTAATATTTTACCTCTGCAATCCATATTAAACGCTTGTAAGAAGTATTTGATGACTAAATCCTCTTTTCAGATACTGGCGCTCGCTCTCAAACTTAGTAGCGTCGCTCCTGAACTCTATTCAGTCGATAGCTTCCCTCTTGTTACTGCTGTTCCTCTTCATCATGATCTTCGCGCTGCTGGGGATGCAGGTCTTCGGAGGAAAGTTCAACTATGACCCAGTGGAGGAGAAGGATCGACACAACTTTGATTGCTTCTGGCAGGCGCTGTTGACGGTATTTCAGGTATGGAGGATTCCCAGAGTTTTGTTGTTTGATTGAGGTAACTTGTTAAGAAACTTAACCCGTGCTTTGGCTTAGACCATGTTCCCGTCTCTATCTAGCACTTGTAGTATGACAGTAGTGCGACAGTGCTCGGGATAACGCTTAGCCAAAGTACGTGCTAAGTAACGTTTATTGATCTCGTCGAAGACATATGAATGCACTGTCATGAGTACACACGGCGACATATCAAGCTATACATTTCCAGTACAAGCTGACCTCTTATTGTAGCGCAAGCCGAACCAATTTGGGGTATGTATAGCTTGATATGTAGCCGTGTACCTACACAAAGTTAGCATTGCATCTCTCCTATCAACAAAAGAATCGAAAACCATGGCTTGTGAGTTAAATGTTCAACATTGAACGTTGAACGTCTAACCGCGATGGGTCTATTTCATGTCAGTTTACAGATTTCAATCGTTACTTGCAGATCCTAACAGGTGAAGACTGGAATGCGGTGATGTATGAGGGCATCAAGGCTTATGGCGGTGTTGGCACACTTGGGATCCTCGCCTGCATATACTTCATCATACTCTTCATCTGCGGCAACTGTATCCTTTTCATAAAGTCCTTACTTATGGAATTCACAAGCTACAGATATCTTGTGTCGTAGAAGAAGTTTCTATCGATTGGTTAACTGAAGAAATTGAAAAAGCCGAAGACTTTGTTCAAAGTGTTGACATCGCTGCCTTTAATAAAGTATAACAAGACCTTGTTAGGTTCAGTTACTTAAAAAACGAACTGATAATAAATGTGCCCTAGGTTTAAAATATCATCACTCCTGTTTCAAGTCTCTAAACTATGAACAGCTACATATTAAAAATATATCTTGTTACCAATAAATGAAGCCGAATGAGATATATCGTTATTGGACACGGTCGAGAAAACATGCAAGAAATATCTTTTACAATAATTGTGGCATACTAAAACATGGAAACGAAAATATTCATATTAATTTGCGTTTCATATTGATATCAAGATCTTACGACGGCTCAAAACTAAGGTACAATTACGGACCATGGCAATCAGGGCCCAGCAAAAAGTAAAAATTAATCATTTTTAGGAAAACAATATACAAACAAATCCATGTTTCCTTAACTACCCGCGTCGCAGACATCCTTCTGAACGTGTTCTTGGCCATCGCTGTAGATAATTTAGCCGACGCCGAATCGTTGACAAACATAGAAAAAGATGAAGCGGTAAGTTATATGGAAATTTAATTCAAATTCTTGAGTCTTAAGGGCTTAATTCAAACGAGTATAATCCGCAGGCTCCTGAAGAAAAAGAAGGGGGAAGTGTGGCAGCAGCTGAAGGTGTACACATAGATACTGATGATGAGTATATTCACGACGATGATGCGTATACTTCAGATAAGTAAGTATTATAATATATAGTAATAGCTTTACCATATCGATCCCTGCTGAAGATACATATTCTAAAAATCGACTTTAAATAATGTAAGTACTAAAAATATATATAATTTTCAGCTCTGAAAGAGACTATGATGAGACAGGTTCAGAAGAAGAGAAAGAAGACATGGAAAGAGAACTAAATGAAATCATAGACGAAGAAAACGAAGCAATCCAAAGAGCTGAAGAGGAACAAGAGAGAGAAGACCAAGAGATGATGGAGGGCCATCAGAGGAATCATATAGGTATAATCGTTTTAGGTGTTCAATCAGATCAGATAACATCGGCTATGATTCTTATAGCAAATATTTGGGAAAACAATCTTGGGTTGTGGCTAACACTATGCAAGTTTTTACTTAAAGGAAAACCTTTACTTTATTTACGAATCTATTGTGACTGTGTCTTTCTTAATACAGAAATGAAGGTTTATGAAAACCTTTTGCATTTTGATATGAAGACACCAAACTTGGTGCATCATTATTAAGGAAATATTTTCTGTTTATTTTAATAAAAAATATTGTAATTAATGTTCAATTGCCAAAGAAAATGATAATACAAGTGTATATTCTATAAATGATACTACTGCACAAGCTGCCAATAATGGTGCTATAAACATAACAATAAGCTAACCAACCAAAAACAGTGAACACAGAGTTGGAAGAAGAGCCTCGGCTGAAACGTAAGCCAACGACCTCATCGGCGCGCCCGCGCCGGCTCTCCGAGGTCGATATATGCAACACTAAGAAACCTATCCCTGATGCCACCTCCTTCTTCGTATTTGCTAAGACCAACAGGTTAGGGGGGGAAAGAAGATTAACAGAATCTTATTAGATGTTATTTTTCTACGTATTTTGTTTTTTTTGTTTGTCTTTGATGGTGGAGTTAGATTTTCGTGCTTTTGGCGCTGAAAGGGCTTTTTATTTTACATGATTCAGTATATTTATTGGTATATATCATTTGTCATTACAGTGTGTGAATATAAACATGGAAAACTTTTAAGTTATTCATGATGGGTAGGAAATTAGATCATGACATGTATTCTTAATATATCTTTAATATTTTGCAGATAACGATTTGTATTTTGTATGTCACGCGTTGTAAGCACGATTGTTTATATAATTTATTATAGCAGCAACAATATTATCATCAAAACTGCATTTAATACTAACGCTATCAAAGACAAACCCGTTTTCTACTTTATGCCTTACGTCTTTCTCTTCTTTCAATTAATTAATTATTAAAAAATAATTATTATTTACCATTTCTACACATTTAGCTAATTTCCACACTTGTGTTTGCGTTTAATTAAGCATTACAATAATTACTTGATAATTTAGTTAAGGCATTCTAGGTACAGGGATTTCGGCATGGTCAATAGCGATAGTGAGACTATTGGTAATCTTAGGATTAAAATAACTTTAGTGCTAGACGATAGTGTAGAAAATTCTGTCATTTTCCTTCATAAAGATGGCGGTCAATCTGAAGAAGAGGGAACACTGGTAACAGCCAGACCACGGCGTGTGTCAGAACTGAATATGCCAAATCAGACGCCGCCTATACCGAACGCTAGTAGTTTCTTCGTATTCTCACCGACGAACAGGTGAATGGTGATGACTTCATCACCTGGTGGTACCCATGTCTCATTGTGTCGATTGGCGTTGTGTTGTCCTTGCAGTGATTGGCATTACATATCATCGACTGTGACTGTCCCTGTGTCTGTTGGAAACTGTATTTCCTTGTAGTGTGTCCATTAACCTTTTCTATGGGATTATTCCTTCAATCTACTGGTTTCTTTATTTAAAATCGTAGTTGATTCCTTTAGCTTTAGACCAAAAATATTCTTCAGTTCATCCTGTTTCGATTTCTTTTTCAAATTCACCAAAACCGATGACTAAACTTTCTGGTGGACAAAACCTTCTTTTCATTTTATGTTTTTCGAAATTTCACTACCCAAATTCTTAGTTTTTACCACAGTACCGTTTCCAACATCATATTCTTCATTCATATGTCCTCGTGATGCACGAACATTATAACCTCCATTAAGTGTGGAATAATCAAAATTAGATGAACATTTTGTTTCAGCAATGAGTATAGTGGGTACCGAAATCTGTGTTTCCCATTAGAAGTTAGGTTTGTTTGTTTAGTATGATAGGTTTCAAAGCATGACCTGAAATCCCTTAGATTCTTCATTCAGTTTTGTAAATCGAATATCATATTTTGGCTTGTAGCGTTTACCACTGAACAGATTGCATGCAATGTGTGTTCATGCATGATTGTCATAGCCGTAAAAACTATAAGCCAAAAACGATTATGAAAAAAAAATTGTGACGTTAATCTGTTGCATGCATGCATGGTGTGTCCCGTATTATATTTATTTGCCCGATTTTAATGCATGTGCTTATATCACTTATTTTCGTAACATGTGTATAGAATATATGTGTATCTGTGTTATATTTTATAGTATTTGAAACACACTTCAAAATTCCAACTAATGTTTTGACTATCTATCCAGTTAGCGTGCTTTTGAGTAAAATTAATGTATTTGCTATCAAACCGATGAGGTCAACTTTATAAGCTACAGCTTTATGCGATATTAAAATCAAAGCAATCATCATTCAGGTTTCAATTTTTTTATCAGAATTCTTCTAATTCTTTGATATTTTATTTGAAATATTTTCTGGTGTGTTTCCTTTCACGTCATTATTATCTCTCTCGTCAAAATTCTGACACACTTCTTCAACGCTAGGTTCCGGGTGTTCTGCTACCAGATGTCGTCATCATCTACGTTCGGGAACATTATCCTCGTATGCATCATGCTGTCTTCCGCTATGTTGGCTGCTGAAGACCCTCTCGATGCTGCACAGAACGGGTTTAGAAACTGGGTTAGTATACCGCAAAACATTTGATTTCTTCGTCAAACTAGTCCTTGTATTATAATAATCCTTAACAGATCGATGGCTCTAATGAAAGTAATGAACACCACCACATTCAAGCAAAATGTTTTCCGTCGCGCTGCCAAATTTGGAACTCAACGTTGACAATTTTAGTACATGAAGCGACTGAATTTGTCTTTATTTGAAAGGTATGACTGCTATTAAAATTCTCATTATTTTAATAGCTTTCAAATAAAGACAAATTCAGTCGCTTCATGTACTAAAATACTGGTATTCAGATGCATCCGGTTAGACTGGAAGTCGACCCCAACATAGTTGGAAAAAGACTAGACAGATGACCTTTCAAATAGGCAGAAATCAAAATCATGGAACAGAAATAGTGGTCTTATTCCCGTACCTCCACTATTTCGGTATTCTCTCCTCGTGAAACGACTCCTCCAAGGATTGTTTTACGAGGGGTTCACTACTAATAATAATTTTTCATCAAATTGCTTAATCGTTAATGCGTTACATACAATCACTGCTATAAACCATTTGTTTCCAGTTGCTAAGTCAATTCGACGTGTTCTTCACGGGCATCTTCACGCTGGAGCTGTTCCTGAAGCTGATCACTTACGGGCTGATACTCCACCAGGGTGCCTTCCTGCGGTCCGCCTTCAACGTGCTCGATATGCTCGTCGTTTGCGTCTCGCTAGTCTCTATGAGTTTTAAGTACGTCGTTCATATTCATGTTCATTTATTGCTTTCCATATTGTGTAAAAGATGTTACAAAAAGCTCATGAAAAAATAATGTAATGTGGTTTTAAACTAGCATAGATTTCAAAGAATGAGATATGAATTACCTAACCATCGTTATTGATGATCACTTCCCCACACTAGTGGGTTCAAAACTCCCACAAAATCATTATAGAGCTTCATTTCTTGCCGTCCTATTTTAGTGTTCAACACTAAAATTGGTAAAACGGAACAGTTATAAATTCACCTCGATGTCTGTCAGTCTCAGGCGTTTTCTTCGATGATAAACTATTACATGTATGATTTATTTCATTTTATTAATTATTTAATTGATTATATTTCAGGTCGGGTAGTATATCGGTGGTGAAAATATTGCGAGTGTTTAGGGTGCTGAGGCCTTTGAGGGCCATCAACAGGGCCAAGGGCCTTAAGGTCAGTAACAAATTCTTGGACTTTCCGACAACTTATTATCAAATAGAAATGACAACGTAATTATAAAGATTTAGAAAATTTGAGTACATATTTAAATGTAATTATATCTTAAAGTATATATTTGGCAAATATTATGGTTGAAAAGTGTTTATTTAAACAGTCTTTCAGGTCTAAAATATTTATCATATTTACTTTCATGGATGATGATTGGTTTTGATTGTGATAATATTATGTTATACGGTTGTTAATACAATGATCAAATATTATTATCTGACATGAAAGTACATATATTTTTCCGTGATTATAGCACGTTGTACAATGCGTGATCGTAGCCATCAAAACGATCGGCAACATATTGTTGGTAACGTCGTTACTGCAATTTATGTTCGCTGTCATGGGAGTCCAAATGTTCAAGGTAGGGGGCAAACACTATATTCTGAAGAATTCCACACCATATTCCGTTATACGAAGCGTCTTGTGTGGCCACGAGTGAATACACATTCATAATAATTATATCACTGATATACAATACCTATTCAATACACCTTTGG
Organism: Apamea crenata; assembly: GCA_949629185.1. Taxonomy (NCBI): domain Eukaryota; kingdom Metazoa; phylum Arthropoda; class Insecta; order Lepidoptera; family Noctuidae; genus Apamea; species Apamea crenata. Next base: position 1,499,703 of record OX451377.1, read on the forward strand.
GTATAAATATTATTTTTATTTTACACTCTTTTTCTTCTTATCGTTTTTCTTACTCATTTCTCATGATTTCTTATTGTTTTACTTTTTTATCTTACGAATTTGACGCACAAGAAATCACACAACATTCTACAATGTGTGATTTACCTTTATATTTTTATACCTATGATTATAAGAGAAATTTCATAAGTCTGTACATTGAAAGTATCTAAAAGCAGACCTAAGATTTATTTATTACACAGGTGTATTTTATTTTGAGCTTCAACTAACTCTTGTGTTAATTATTTTGTGTTTTCTGCTGAGCTTCCACACGATATATATTTGGAAAGCTTTCCGATTTTACCCCTCTTATTTTTAAAGTAAGTACCTACATCTGTGTTGTGCTTCGAAAACTATTCCTGTGTTCATCAAAAATAATTATTGGAGAGAAATTGGTATTAATACGATGAAAAAGGCCTTGAAGAAACAAAATTACAAAATTAGCATGTTGAATTCATCAGTAGAAATATTTTATTAATATTTATAATTTCAATGTCGTCAATTAGTTTAAGCATGACATCATTAATACAACCCAAAGGTGTAGTATATGTGAGACCAACCATTTAGATAACTAATTTTACCTTTATGTTAGAAGTCATAACCCACCCCCTACCTTGGCGTTTACTTGAAAAAGTGGAGTTCTAACCTTAGCAAGTGATGTGGTCCCTACGGCCCTTGTAAGAAATCCCATGTGATTAAAAAAATGGTTTGCTTGTCCCCCTATGTTCCTGTGGCTGCGTGGTGGACATTGTGGAATCCTCCCCCCTTGGTAACGTATGCCCCGACAACTAACTCACTGAATCCGTTAACAGTATGTGGTGAAGTGTGTGATAGTAGCGATTAAGACTATAGGAAATATAATGCTAGTTACGTATTTATTACAATTTATGTTTGCTGTGGTTGGTGTACAGTTGTTTAAGGTGAGCCTTGGAACGTTTGTTGGTAGTTGAAGTAAGATCTCCGAAACTGATTTAGTTAACTCTTCTAAAATATTAAGTATTGAAAACCTTAAGGATGGAGCAAACTTATAAGGTTTTTCAATCCTGAAAAGCCCAGTGATTTTTAAGAATCCACATAAACATAATGTAATCAAATTCGAAGATCGTTTATAAAGCATGATGTTTGTCCTAATTTTGTTCCATTGTAACCTATGTCGCATGTCCTTAGGGCAGAATCATAAAAGCTTATAGTTTACAAAAGGTATCATTATTAGATTGTGTTGTCTTCATTTACACAATAACATTAACTTAAATGTTTTGGCAAACTATATAATTATGCTTCTTTATAGGTTCTTATCATGAGAAATGGGTTCATTTAAATATGGCAATGGGATATTTGTAATATAACTTATACTTTCAAAATTGGCTGCAACACATTTAGATGTCGTGGCATGATACTAATCTGATTTTAATTTTGCAATTGTCATTGATTTAATCGCTGAGATTTTGTTTCAGGGCAAATTTTTTAGGTGTAATGATATTTCTAAAATGACAAAGGATGAATGCCAGTGAGTATTTTTGTCTACTGATATTTTTAATTCTTAAAACACATTACCGACTGTAACCATAATCGACCTTATTACAAAACATGGCTTGACTTTAGGTCCAGGTTTAACCCATCGAGCCATTTTTAAGTTTCGTATTATAATCGGACAAAGTTAAATTTGTTATTACAATAACTGACGTTAAAACTGAGTCTAAGCTGTTGTCAATTTTGCATTAAGAACTTTACGTTCGTCGAAATAAAGTTTAAAATACAGTAACTGTCTCGCAGGTTTAGGCTAGGTACGTCTAAAGTCAGAACTCCTTTTGTAATAAGACAGTTAATATTTGACAAAAAAAAAGAAATGTTAAAATAGACTTTGATCAAAGATACTATCAAATCGGTATATTTTTCAGGGGAACGTATTTAGTATTTGAGAATCGCAACTATTTGGTGAGGGACAGAGAATGGACGCGATATGACTTCCATTTTGATAATGTGATGAAAGGAATGCTTACTCTCTTCACTGTGTCTACTTTTGAAGGATGGCCAGGGTAAGTGTACCTCGATTGATGATTTAACAATAAAAAACTGAACACGTTCGGCCCAGGGCCACTCTCGTGAGGTGCGCACATTATGACACAATATTTTCTACTACAAAATGGACATACGTTGATAAACGCTCTGCTCTTCAAGTATTCTAGAGTGTTATAAGATTAAACACACAGTCAAAAGACCTCGACTTCAGATGACGTTGACTTCGGAGGTAAGCCGCCAAAATTTGATTTGTCGTGGCTCTAGATATTTGACATTTGCAAGTGTTGCGGTGCAAAAGTTCAACTAATGGAATTAACTATGGCTTCCTGGCATTGTGAGACGTAGTGCAAATAATATGACATTTTTACTACCCGTAATTAGACGTTGTGTTATCAATAAATTGAAAAAATGTGTCGTTTTAAGACGTAGCCGGTCTGAACGTGTTAATGCTTTCAAGTAAACGCTGTTAAGTCAGTAAAAATGATTAAGGTGTAATATATAAATTCATAACGCATTTTATTTCAGGTTGTTGTACGTCTCTATAGATTCGAATGCTGAAGATCGGGGTCCCATAACTAACTTCCGTCCAATTGTTGCAGCCTACTATATTATTTATATTATTATAATTGCCTTCTTTATGGTATGTAGACGTTCTTGTTACCATGACACTGTTACACATGATGATATTGAAAATATGATTGGTATTCATTACATTGAATATTTATAGGTAAATATATTCGTCGGTTTCGTCATAGTTACCTTCCAAAACGAGGGAGAGCAAGAATATAAAAACTGTGAGTTAGATAAGAATCAGAGGAACTGCATAGAGTTTGCGCTGAAAGCTAAACCTATTAGAAGGTAAGATTTATATGAACTGCTATATCCTACAAAACAATACATGAATGTGATTAAAAAAAAAACAAAAAAACATCGGCTAGGACAAATTGTAAGAAAAAATATTTAAACGAGAAATCAAATTAGAAATAATAAAATTAAAATCTATTCCCATTACGCTCACTGAAACCATTCTCTTTTCCTTCCAGGTACATCCCAAAACACAGGATCCAATACAAAGTATGGTGGTTTGTGACGTCACAGCCGTTCGAGTACGCCATCTTTGTGCTGATCATGATAAACACCATCACACTTGCCATGAAGTACCACAACCAGCCCCACGAGTACAGCAAGGCGTTGGATTTGTTGAACATGCTGTTTACTGCTGTCTTCGCTTTAGAGTTTATTTTTAAACTTGCCGCTTTTAGATTTAAGGTATTTTTTATCTTTGTACGTAGTATATTTATAATTATTTACTTTCCACCTAATTATTTCATCCACGGATATCATTTCATCTGCTTGTACCGTCACCAAAGGAGATAAGTAACCAGTGTCGTTGGATATAGTTGAAGTTTGGTAAGAAACAGATGGATGTTTTCGAATAACATTTAATATAATTAATAGAAAATAAACAGTTCATTTACCAAATTAATTTTATTTGAAAACATCTATCGATATTTTACTAAACTTCAACTATATCCGACGAACTCGTTTACTTATTAATTTTGGTGGCTGCACTTAAGAATTAAGTCTCCGGGTGATACCTCAATGTCATATAATATCTCAACTATTCTTAGCATCCATTTTTTTAAACTTGAGCTATTCGATTGGTCACCGAGCTTTGTTAACGTTTTATGTAGTAAAAAATATAATTATGGCACCTAATGGATCTGTATCATCAATTCTATACAGAACTACTTCGGGGACGCTTGGAACACCTTCGACTTCATAATCGTGCTCGGCAGCATCATTGACATCGTTGTCTCCCAAGTAAACGAACTCAAGAACCAGGTAACGGCACGGTGCACTCATAGATCTACACTTTCTAGATAAACACTTTCACTAATGATATCTTGTTTTGGAACGACCAACTTTTTATTTCAATATTTTTTCTCTTTGTCTATTTTACGATGATCTTTATTATTTGTTTTCAAAATACCTTTAATTTTGTACTTTTCTACAATGTAAAATAATTATGATTAGAAATTATGTAGGAAAAATTCGAATTTAATTTACAATCGAAAACTTAGATTAACTAGTATAATTAAAAGAACTAAAATCAACCTTAACTTAGTCCTGAATAAAGTCATATAGATTGTAGAAAGAATAGAATTATTTACTGTAAATAAACCACAAGTAATTTGATCATTCCAAAACCCAGATAGCATAGTTACTGTCCCGAGCATGGACAATATTATCGATGTTGTAATAACAGCAGATGCTAATGCTCTCACATACGTTGAACCTGCTGGATCCGCCATTGAAGACGATCGTGTTGATTTCAGGGAAGTGGCATGCCTAGGACACACGTTGTTAAGGTAAGCTGTGCTTTCACGCTAATTGTTTTAACATGGATATTGTAAACGTTATTTATTCACAAAAGAGCTAAAATTATGAATTTTATGAAGGGCCAATAGCAAACTAAATAGCCTATCATACGCCAAAGTTATTTGAGATACAAAGAATAGTAATATTATTTACAAAACTGAATGACGTTTACATTAATTGAATTAGATTAGTAGTAATAACAACTGTTAAAAATAATAAACAAATAACACGTAATCAAAATAAATAGCACACTGAATTAAAAACGCACTGATTTAGACTTAGATAACAATAAGAAAACTAACAGCTTTTGATATTGTATGATACGAAGCAATTGATATTAAAGATGGTGCTTTAGATGTGTGCAATGAAAAACTTTGGGACAGTAACGCTAAAGTAATAATCTATATAAAACATAATCCTGGTGAAGACTGGGAGGCAAAACACGGCACAACAGCCAAAGCACAAAACCACACTCAAGAAGCAGTCAGCAATGAAGTAGAAGCTATATTTTAATTGCTTATAATACAACAGTAAACGGCCAGCTAAACACTTACGCTAAAACCCACCTAGAATAACTTGTAAAAGCAACACAAAAACGTAATATGCAATTTACTGTTTGGAAAAAAAAAATATGTATATTACTATTTTCAGTTATCGCCCAACTAAAACAGAAAGCATAATATATGTATTATCCTTGGATTAGCGGTCTGACAGCGGTATCTAACACTTGGAATCAATAATCTAAAAAATATTTCCTCAAAAAATGGTAGTAAAATCCACCCCGTAGTTCAAACATATTATCTTTAAACTATGGGGGGGATATTGCATTTAAAGAGACAACATAGCGAGTTTCTTTTTACAAAAATGTTACACAAAAAAGGGAACATTGGTTGTTTTGTTTACCAAAAGCGCTATATTGGCATTTATTTATTTTTTATTCGTGACGTAAAAAATGCTTTCAATTTCTACAGGTATCTTTCCACCACTGTTAACAAACCTTGACTAACATAAAAACTACATAATTACAGGAAAGCTCCATACCTTCAATAAACTTCTTCCGTCTCTTCCGAGTGATGAGGTTGGTAAAGTTGCTCTCCAGGGGCGAAGGCATTAGGACTTTGCTGTGGACTTTCATCAAATCCTTCCAAGCGTTGCCGTATGTCGCTTTGCTGATCCTTATGCTGTTCTTCATTTATGCTGTCGTTGGGATGCAGGTATGGATACAAGATCTAAGATCTGATTACTTCTGAATTATTTTCTACACAAAATGCCATGGATCATTTTGTATATCTAGATGATATAATGACGTTAATGTAAACCGTTTGGCTGTAGGTGTTTGGAAAAATAGCAATAGATGATGACTCGCCGATCACAAGGAACAATCACTTCCAGACTTTTCCACAAGCCCTTCTTGTATTGTTCCGATCAGCCACTGGTATGTTATTTCATTAATGTTATATTCACATTTAAAAATATCTTCATCTTTATAGAAACAACTTTTATGTTTGAAAGATTTAAACTCTAACGCTTTATCATTTTCTAGGTGAGGCGTGGCAAGACATAATGATGGGTGTCTCTCCGGAGCCTGAAGTAAAGTGTGATAGGAACTACCACGAGGAAGGTGATGTGGAGATAGAAGACAGTAGTGGTACATGTGGCAGTGTGCTCGCCTTTCCATACTTCATTAGTTTCTACGTGCTCTGTTCCTTTTTGGTAAGCTATTGATACAAGCACGATCTGTGAAAGGTCGTTGACAATAGAGTGTATTCTTGAATATAGTCTACAATCTGGTTTTCCTTGCAGATCATCAATTTGTTTGTGGCTGTCATTATGGATAATTTCGACTATTTAACTAGAGACTGGTCAATATTGGGACCACACCACTTAGATGAATTTATAAGGTACGCTTTGTTTCCTTAAAATATTTGTACTACTTTAAGTTATCATCATTATTACTTGTGATATAACAGCCAGAATATTTTCAGACTATGGAGTGAATATGACCCTGATGCAAAGGGTAGAATAAAACATTTAGATGTAGTTACTTTATTAAGAAAAATAAGCCCACCTTTAGGTGAGTACAGACTTATCTTTTATTAATTGTCCTTTACTTGTAAACTTTCTAAGAAACTCCTTTTCTCCGTTCCACCGTTCATGTGAATTTTTATATGTCCAGGTTTTGGTAAGTTATGTCCGCACCGCGTGGCGTGTAAGCGCCTCGTTTCTATGAACATGCCGCTCAACTCTGACGGTACTGTCCTCTTCAACGCCACGCTCTTCGCCGTCGTTAGAACTTCGCTCAAGATCAAAACTGAAGGTACGTCCAATACTATTAATATATATAAAGAATAGTTAGTCGGTAGTATATTTTGGGGATCTTGGTATACGACCATCATCGAAAAAACTTATTCCCGTCTTGGGCTTCTGGCACAAGACATTTAATTATAGCAATCTTCGTATCAATGCTATTCAGTGTTAAAAATCTTGGAGTAGTTGGTTTAGAGTCGATGAAAAACAATACAATCACGAGTACCAATATGTCAACACTTGGCAACTTTCAAATGCGATTTTTTCATGAAATAACGAATGCAGCGTTGAAATACGATACATTACATAAACATATGGGTTCGAAAATGCTATGTTCGTAACAACATAAAATTTCATTAAAAAATAGAGGAGTAAATCGCTTTTGAATAAAGCCGAGTGTATACATACTTTTGCTCGTGACTGTACATTTAAAGATTCAGAAGTAGTATGCTCACAAATTATAATCCCACAGGCAATATAGACGACTGCAACACACAACTAAGAGCGGTCATCAAAAAGATTTGGAAGAGAACATCTCCAAAACTATTGGATCAGGTAGTTCCACCGCCAGGAGATCCGAATGAAATCACCGTCGGCAAGTTCTACGCCACCTTCCTTATTCAGGATTACTTTAGAAGGTCAGTCAGTAATAATACAGATGAAAATGAAATATCAAGTTTCTGATATTTTATACGATTTGGATTTTATGGTACATGATATTTAGAAAATTAAGAGTGAGACTTGTTATACAGGGTGGCGATTCAGTCACCTGCATCCGTCAAGGGGGCGACGTTATTCTAAACAACTTTCGCTATGAAACTCATACAATAATTATAAAAAGAAACAAATTTCATATATGCATCGAAATAATCTGTCTACTGTTGTATAGGAATTTGTTTTTTTTTTCACAAATCGGATAACAGTTTTATAGCAAAAGTGCTTTAAAATGACGGGAATCACCACACTGTATTAAGAAAAAACGAGAAAGTAGTTTTTTGAGGCACATGGCTAGAGAAAACATTATCATGCACCATAGAATGATTGTAATTTAGTTTTTTTTTTTTATAAATTGGTGTTATTCTAAATCGGTTCTGTATTCAAGTGAACGATGCTTACAGAAATGTTTAATTTTGAATATGCACTGATGAATGCAGAACCGATTTTAAATTAGCATTTATTCAAAATTATCTTACAAAATTATATGATTACATCCGGTTTCGTCCTTCGTTGACTCCCGAATCTGGTTACCAATTGGCGTTTAGAGTTTTAGGAAGAATTAAATATAAAAGACGAGAGCACAACAAGAAACCATTCGTGATATAAGCACAAATATAAAAAAAATACCTTAACTCGTTTGGTGATTGGTGAGAATGATTTCGTTTAAATTTATTTCGTGTTTTGATTTGATTTCGTTTCATTTAATTTCGGTTTACACTGACGAATACATTTTTGTTTCATAGGAATCACGCGTGAGTAACCACAGATACGTATGTGTAGGAAGGAATGTTCCCTTTTTTAGTGTTTTTTATCATACAAATGCTGACATGACCCTTTGCGATATAGAGCTAATAAACTATAGAGGTCAAAGCGTTACCCCTGAAAAAACGTTGGAATTTGATTCAAACATACTGATTTACCCTGCATGTCCCTATGACGCTCCTACAACGTACATAATCTTTGGTTTAGCTTTATACAAGCCGTTTTGTACACATTTACGAATTGATGCTATCCAAAAGCATGCAGATGTTTTCTACAATCCAACTACCATGTTTTTATTTTGTCCAATATTTTACGTTTCCCGTTGTTATATGTTGTGTTTTTGTGATATTTATGTTATAAATATAATTTTAGTATTAGTTCATGAAATTGAAAAATGATTATTCTTTGAAAGACTTTTCTCATCTTCGCGTTTAGAATTTCTTATCATAGGCTATAGCTACATCTGAATTTTCTCTCTTTTGGGATTATATAGACTACAGATTTTTAAGAACATACTCTTAGTAGATAACATCATTGTCAACTTTTATAATAGAACTTTTTCAATTCTTAGAAAAATCTTTTCGATATCACTTCAACGCTTAGCATAGTTGCACACTGCAAAGGAATAAATTATGTAAGTACTGCAGAATTTCTTCAATGCTACAAATGATTCTAAACCTAATTATGTAAATCATAAGGTTCAAAAAGCGAAAGGAGCAGGAAATGAGGCAGAGTGATGAGCAAACGCACCAGATGACACTGCAGGCTGGGTTGAGGACGTTACATGAAGCGGGTCCTGAACTAAAGAGAGCAATATCTGGAAACTTGGATGATATTTCTGCTGAATGTGATGTGCCTATGCATAGGGTAAGTATCAAAAAGAATATAAGTAAGATTACAAACAACAATAAACAGTCTAAACGTAAACAATCTAATAAGACATATATAATAGTCGATATTGTTAAATATATAGAACTTCAGACATACTACTACTACTACTTGATATAGGACTATTTTAAAATCAGGTCCGTTCAAAAAAATAATTTTGTAATTTCTTCTATCACAGAGAAACCACTCCTTATTTGGAGGTGTCTGGTCAAGTATACGAAGGCACGGACCAAACAGACACTTCCATAGACATCGGAAACATGGAGAGCCACCAACAGGTAAAGAATAAATTTCATGACTTTACACTTAACAACATCATATTAATATCAAATTAATTCATTACTAATATTCCACTGATCATTTTTCACACAATATTTTGCCTGAGAAGTATTGTCGTCGACACTATCTATGTATGGAGTTGATTGGCAATTGACGCTTGCACTAAAGCTATATTAAACAAGGTTTCATTTAAATAACTCGAAACCTGAAAAGAGGTAATTAAAATCAACATTATGAACAATTTTTACTATGGAACCAACCATGAAATCGCGAAAAAGTATCAAGTGTTCCATACATTTATGTTCACTTAACTCGCAAAATTTAAGGAACAGGTTTCGCGATTTTCTGCTTAGCATAGTGCTTACGTACTTGGGGCAACGCACATCCTGGTTTAGCATCTCGAGGGGTGCTAGGCGAAGATGTGTAGTCACCATAACCTTTCAAACGATACATAAATAAGGATTTGACTACTTTCAAAGAGAATGAGAGTGGAATTAAAATGAATGAGATTACCAGTGAAATGTCTTCTCTATGCAGATGAACAAATAAAACATTCATCGTCAGCGGAAGAACTACTAACAAATCATGGTAAATATGCTGAACAAGGCATTGGAGATGAATGGAATGAAATCAAATGTAGGATATATGAAAGTCATGGTGGTTGAAAGGGGAGAAAGACGAGTGGGTGAGATGTATGCAATGGAACTGATCCTGGGTTCGATCCCCAAGTCTGGTGAGGAGATTTAGTGTTTTCTATATTATTTTGTGACAGCCAGACCAACTCTTTTGCCAGGGAGTGACACTGATTCGAACATAATTGCTGAAAGATGGCATAATGATATAGTTTTGCCTGTTATAAATCATGCCAATGTAGTCAACCTAACACATTGGCACGATGGCATGCTATACTCTAAAATAAACAAGTATTCAATGTGCCGTAAAGGAATGAAAGTAAAATGCGTGAATAAAAATTTGAAAAGCAGTGAAATCGTAGTGGTTAAAAAGATCCTCTAAAATATATCATCATCATCATATCACCGCAAATGTCTACTGCTGAACGGGTGATAAAATTAATTAACAAATACTAACTTTAACGGTGATGTCCTTAAATAAAGTCATGTATGCACAAGAAGAAGCAAGAGTATGTAAGATCATTGCACGTGGTGTTTTGTAGTTGCTGCCTACTCCCTTGAGAAATAGGTTTGAGGATATATGAAACATTTTAGATGGCGATGGCGGCGTGGGTGCCCCAGGTGGTGTAGGAAATCATTTGAGTTCAATGATGCAAAGGGAATATGGAGTTGGACCACTACCTCTTACACCTAATTTGTGAGTTGCTTAAAATTTATAACTGTGTTCCACTGATGACGACAGCACCATAGATACAGGAAAAAATATATCATCTATGATTATATTACTGTTGGAGAAAGTACCACGTTCTTGCAATACCTGTATCATTTTCAGAGCAAATGGACAGCCAAAGGAACAAATACCATTAAGACCTCTAATATTCAATGGAGAATCGGAGAAAATATACCAAGTACTCGAGTAAGTACAACTTTATTACTCAACAACTAATAAATTCATAATATTACATCAATCATTTCAATAAATCTGTTTAATATTCTAATACATATCAGAGTCTAAATAAGAAATGCTTATATTACAGAAGAACCACAAATGATCTAAAGAACACTATTTACCAAGGTAGTCAAACGTGTGGTTTTGTAGTTTTTTTTTTCTAAAGTTAAAGTTTGCATCACCCGCACTCTTGCTCAAATAACCTTTCTAACGCTTCCATCTTCTTTCACCGCTTCTGTGTGGATAACGGTACGTACTAACAGCAATCAAAAGTCCAACTACCCGGAGATGCTCGGGCAGATCGGTCTGGCTTTCGGCTGCGTCAACTATCTGTCGACGCCGAGCGATGGCTTGACCGCATCGAAGCCAACGGCGACGGTATCGAGGCAGAAAGTTCACCCCGAGGACTCGACGTCTTCAAGGGAGAAACTATCGATACCGAGGAAGGCGTCAATAGAGGATAAGACGCCATCCCCGAATACAATTACGTACGAGCAGATACAGCCGAAGATATCGCCGCTATTAGCGAGCGAGTGTACGCCGACGACGGAGTCACGAACGATGACGTTGTACGGGTACAACGCGGCTGCAAAGCTGCCGTTCGCGTTCTCTCACGCGAAGGAGCGCGTGTGCCGCGGCGGGGAGCGGCGCAGCCTGCGCGCCATCAAGCCGGTGCTGTGCGGAGCAGGTCGGATGGTGCGCAGCGCCTCGTCGGGGGCGGCCTCGCATGCGCCGCCCGCTCGGCTTGTAGATCGCCCGCACTCGCCAGGTCCGCACGCCACAGGGAGCTTCCTTCCAATTCTTTTGTCCCTCCCCTTTAAACTATTTTGATGTCCGATTAACGATAGTTTAAGCCATAGATTTTTTGGGTCTAATTATTAATCTTTATTAGACTCTAGTCTGATAGTAAATTATTATATTTTTAGCAGTATTAATCAAAAACAAGTAGTCAAATCTCAAAACTTCTTTTACATGAAGGAAGCTTTCTACAATGTAGAATAATGAACGCTCATCAATAAAACTTCAAAGCTTACAGGATTACATTGCAGGCAAACGGAAACCTGACGGTATAAACTAAAAATTTTACACACACTCACACTTTGCTTCAGCAAATTTCATGTTTTGCAATTTCACACAAATTTAACAATACACAAATCTTGCACTGAAAATAAAATAAATGAGGTAAAATTGTAACTTCATTTCTGATTAAAAATAATGTTATTGACACAGGTTATAAAAAGTATCATCATCGTAACTAGCATGTAAACTAACATTGAAGGGCTAAAATAGTGCATTTTTAGAATGATTGAGGATTTAGAAAAGCTTTTAGAGGATTTTGAGAAAAAGTTTTTGTTTTGTATGGTTTGCACGAAAATTTGAATAATCATAAAAATCCACGAGGACGCTATTGATTTAGAATTAATGTATAGAGAAATTATTGAGATTCATCGCTTTAAGAATCATTATAGGCTAGCTTATGAGCTTTAAGAACATAGAAAATATTAATAGTTTAGATTTTAGATTTTCAAAAACCAATTTTTATTGAGGTATGTTTAATTTTGTAATAGTAATTGTTCGCTGAAATTAGAAGAATTGAAAATTAAAATGATTCTTAACGTTCCTTGAATGAAACAAATTATGTCGTCTATATAAACAAGATGTGTTACAACTGACATTGCAGGAGGAGATAGCTTTGGGCGTGGGGTGGTGTCGCTTCCTGGCAGTCCACGGGGAAACAACTCCTCGGCGCCTGTCGTGGTGGGATCAGCAGAGAGTCTGGTTACAAGAGTAAGTTCAATTATACGTAATGAATAGGCACCTGCTGACCTGCGCGATAATATCCTCGGTCTAAGTCAACTTAATAATGAAATTAATATTTTGATATATATTAAATGTTTTGTTTTCAGGTGCTGACTGAGCAGGGTCTGGGTGATTACTGTGACCCTGAGTTCGTGAGGAACACCTCTCGGGAGATGCAAGAGGCACTAGAGATGACGCAGGAGCAAATGGACAGGTAATTATGAATCACCATATAAATAATAAAGACGACTACCTCAGGGTGTTATTTTATATTTAACTTTGAAAATCTCTTTGATCACAGAGCCGCACATCAGCTGATGGTCAACGAGAAGAATATAAAACAAGCTCAAAACCAACAACCCCAAGTTGTAAGTATCAGAGTTTCTCACACCAAGTGCTTTACTAATCCTGCCCACTAATTCACTTTTCAGCTGACAACTTGCTATCATATTTTATAACGAATGTATAGGGTAACATTTGGGTTGTAGGGCGACATCCTTGCCCGCCAGTACCACCCGTTCCACCAGCCGGCGACGATGCCGCCGCCGGTGTGCAAGCGGTTATAGCACCCGCCCACAGCGAGCCCGCGCCTGACAGCGCGGACGCACACAGCGCGCGCGACGCCAAACGTCACACGCATCATAGGAAAAAAAGAAAACGCAAACCAGTATTGGTTTAGCAAGATTTTACTGTATAAATATTGGTTCGTTTATATAGTCTGATAATTTCATTTTATCGTGAAATTAGGCTTCTGTCGAATTAGGATCGATATTGAGTGCGTTTCACGATATCTATGCTCAAATTCTTCGTTTGTTTCTCAATTTTTCAAACAGGCGGATCAAATTTAGGGTACGTGAGTACTTTTTTAAATTCTATACTGTGGTTATCACAGGTAAAGTGAGATTGTAGTTGTTTAGGTATAGCATAATTACGGGCAGAACCCTAATGCATAATTGGACTCCTTAAATGTTGAGTGCTCTTATGACGCCATTTCAGAGAATTGGCCCTTTTAAAATCTTATATTAGAACATGTAATTTTTCTATGAGAGAGAAAACGCTCTCATTAACTAAATGAAATAGATAGAAATGTAATTAAAAATATATTTATTTTATCCTTTTTAGGTATTCAAATTTATATTTTGCAAAATAGCGTGTTGTATTGTGCAAGTTTTAATAAAAGTTGTTTAAAAATAACAAATAAATGTAACTTTAATCAAATTAATTAAATATTGTCGATTTCATAAAACTTGCATGAGACAAAAGCTTTTTTATTTGAAAAGTTAAAAATTATATTTCATAAATGCGAACGATTCTTCCTCTAGTTTAAATATTTGTTAAAGTAACGAAGCTTTCAAAACTTTTGAACGCTAGAAGCTTTTGTGGTGAAATATGAAATTTGGTGTGATTTTATTCAAAGAAATCGCTTTGATTGTTACAATTCAGTATTAAGTGGGAAGCTAATTAACTTGTTTAGCGATATTCGAGTAACCTAAATTCTGTAGATGTTATTTTGTTTCCTAATTTTTAGCACCAGATCCAAGACAATACCGTATTTGAAGACTTTGACGTACTGATTGTAAAACTAGCCCTCGGTGGAGGGGAATCCAATTTTCTGTAGTTTACCCAAAAGTTGAATTTATAAAAATTTATGGCTCTCGATAAAATTTTGTGATAGGGACATAAATAGGCAACACAGTGATTTTTATAAGTTCAGCTTTATTGAATAGCTTTGACCACTTTTAGATTAGACACTAATCAATTCTAGCGTAAACTCTAGGCTCGTTTGACGCCTACGATGAAACTAAAGATGAGGGTCTGATTTTCATCTCTTCAGTAACTATACAATATAAAAATAAGCACTCTTTTGAATTTTTAATAGATTTTATAGGTGGATCGATTTATATACGATTTTTCCATCCATGTCCTCCTCGGGTTGTTAGTTAAGTCGATTTATTTTCATCTACTAAATCCCACGTATGAGCTTAGTACGGGAACATAGTTTGTCCTCTGCTACGTTAGATGAAGAAATAAATAATTTTGGGCAATAATTTTCATAGCTAACATCCTCGCTTTTTCTAAAGCTGCGTGTACTTGTGATAATGTCGCGGGGTGTTTATTTAAAGTTATGTCATCCAAAGTTTGTTAAAGTTCTACTGACTTTACTAGGTACTAAATTTTTCTCAAAAATGCGAAATTTTTTAAAACTGCGAAAATTGTTACCTGCTAACGGCAATTGAAGATTTTAGTGTCTCATCGTCCTTTTCCTATAGGTATTCGATGATGGTGATGATAAAACGGTAGATCTACGAGTAAATAGGGCGTCATAAATCATAATTATGATAAAGTTTATAGAACTGTAACCAATTATGGTATCATTATTAATTTATAAAAGACAGTAAAAGAGTAATGGTGTATTTGCGAAGAGGCATTTACTAATATCGATTGTCTCGACTTCTCGATTAGTTAGGCAGCGGAGATAGGTAATCATTAACTATTTAGTTTTTAACTCTAGTTAAATTTAACGAAATTTGCAACATCTTGAGCTGTTTTAGTAGTTTAATTTTAGGTTTATAGCAAAACAAAATATGGCCTTAGGTTCCTTTTTAAATTTAATGTAGATTAAAGGTATAATGACTTGAAATACTGGTTAACTGTGAAACAAAGGTTCATACAGAAAATGTTTTAATAACAGTTACAAACTCAGTTTGCCTTATCCGCCAGATTAAAAATAAAGGATCCTTTAGTACCATTCTGGTACGGAAAAACCTCGAAAGAACCCAAGTGTAATGTTACCTACTGGAAAAATCAGACCAAGGTGTTGCAAGTTTCTGAAATATTAGCTCTTTAAGATAAATTCCCTAGTAAGTGCCCTTTTAAACTCTATGAAGCGACGTAGTGTAGAATATTATCGTCAGCAACTCCATGTACCGTCAACACACTCCACATTCCTCTAGAATTAAGGTCAATCTTACCAACAATGTTATATTCTGTTGAAACCTCTTCGCTGGACAAAGAAGAATTCGAATCTTCTAGAGTCGCATATTTACAGATGACAACTGCTCCAGCACTGTTGTTCCCTTGCTTCAATACTGTGTGGGTTTTTAACGCCTTTTTACCCGACACAATGAGATAGAGCCTTTATTGTTTAATTTTTAATTATCAATAAAATGTTACTTGTTTTTGCAATTTTGGGTCTCAAGAGCCTATGCTGGAGAAAAATAAAATTGATGCACCTACTGTGATCCTATCAAAGAAGGTACAGACGCCAGCAGGTCTAGCCACCCGAAACTGTCAAATTTTCCCAATCAAGTTGAAAATATATTAAAGAAATTTGACAGATTGTAGATTGCCAGCTTGATGTGCTGGCGTCTGTACATCTACTTCGTTCTTCTGCTATCATGATGTGTGTGGCAGCATTTGCCGTCTAGTAAATACGCGTCTTGATAATCCTGTCTACTTCTCGTTTAGGCTACAACAGCAAAGAGTTCGGAGTTAATTAATTAACGCACAAAATAAATGTATAACTAAGATGTTCGAGAAATATTCTAAATATACTATATTATATTATTAAATGTAACACCAGTTTTCTGATGAAATGGCCGTTTTTTATTGCGACAGATTTATTGGGTAATTTTCCCGCTGTAAGACACAGACTGCTGCGCAACGTTGCCAATACTGCTGAGCTGTCTAAATTAGTAGAGTAAGATCTTAAAATTCATTTTGTATGGGCAAGCAATGTTATGGCTCAACCATCGAATGATCTAGATAATGCACATAAAGTAGATAAGCTTAATAATTTCATACCTACAAATATTTTTAATTTAAATGCTCTACTTCTCTTTGTTGTTAAGGTAGCCTAATATATGCTTCCCCTAAACTTTTGGGTGCCAACTTGTTTTAGACGTTAAAGTTATGTATTGTTATAAACTTTTAAAGTTGCCTTTATATTTTCTGCCATTTTTATATACTCGTTTGGAATTCCTATCCTATTGTCTTTTCTTTTTAGTCTATGTAAGAGTTTATTGAAAAAGTTTTAAAGATTTTTATTAAAACTAAATAAAGTAGAGCCCCATAAAGTATATAATTATATATATAAGAAATAGCTGCTGTTATTTTTTAGCAGTTATATTTAAAATATTGAGTGCAGAAATGGGCGTATTCCTAATTCATCAAATTCTAAATCTCCAAAACAAGAGAAGATAGATATCTAAAAATTTTAAAATATTCATTCGTTAGTAATTTCATCTGTAAATAATGTACAAAATTAAAACATGATTGTACTCGAAGAAACATGATTTTAAGTACGTTTTTTATATTTCTAGCTGTAATGAGAATCTCGATTGTAAATAGTTATGTAAATAAAAAAGTGTAAAAGATATATATTCCGTCAATCATATAAAAATTGAGACATTATTAATTACCTATATTTATTGTTTAAAAATGAACATTGTAAATTGTTTTCATATAAATAAAAAATGTCGGAAACGCATTTGAATTTTATTTTCCCTTCTCATTTTTTTCCCACCACAAAAGATATGTAGTAAAACCTTTGTCGACGAGCAAGGCAAGACACTACATATGGGTTTATCACAAACTGTACTGAACCTTTGGAAGTATTTCTACAAAACAATTTTTTCTCCTGTTCTTTTCGTTCCACGCGTTCGATTGAGATGAACGGTAGTTTTACGTAATTAAAACCCGACTGGTATTCGTCAGCTTTACAAATCGTTAATACTAAGAAAATATAACGTACTTGTAGCAATTTTCTAGATCCGAAATGTGAAGATGCAAAAGTTTTTGTATAGATTTGTTGGGTGTACCACAGGGTATAATCTTTGGCCCAGTTCGGTTGACGTGTTTGACGTATCTGCACTGCGTATTTACTGAAACAGATAGCGATTCGTCAATGCTTTTCTATATTTGAAAACTAAAGGTACTTACGTTATGAAAATTCATGTAAGTGTGCTCTGACTGCAAGCACTCTGAAAATACAAGTTAAGTTTTAGGACAGAGATCACTATAGCAGTAATTTGCTTACTCTTAAGCCGTGATTCCATTAGGCAAGTCTTGCATGCAAGTATAATGTCACACTTGTGTGCAAGTGATTTTTTAGATTTATAACAAAAGTTGCAACTTGTTTGCAAGTTGTGGTTTCCACTATACAAATTGCATTCAACTTGCAACTTGTATGCAAGTGATTTGCATAAAGGAAACGCGCCCTTAGACATAGAAAAACTTGTTGCTAGAAATCCATTTTCTCTAAGAGGTTTCTTAAAGCTACATTTAAAAATATTTTTCGCTTAAATGATTTTCACAAATTATGAAACCTGTTTTACATGTCAATTCATACGTATATTGTGAGTTTATTTTGGGCATTACTGGTATAGCTGAAGGAAAAACATTTTGAGGAAACCTGGACTTACAGTTAATACTTATATTAACTGTAAGTCCGACGGTTTGGTGATTTCCGACTTATCTGAAATCACCAAACCGTCTAAAGCAAACATAGCGATCAATGCTTGCCTCTAGGACTTTGCCCTGCAGTGAGACAATAACAGAATATTATTGTCTCACTGCAGGGTATTGCTTTTGTTGTTGCATCTTGAAAAAATAATAGTTACAAATTGATGAAAATCAACATTTGTTTTGTAGCAGCATGATTTGTAGGCTAATAATTGGTGAAAAAGTTGTATGAGTGCAAATAAAAACAAATATTTATTATAGACAAGCATTACTATTTATTTTTCAATCAAAGTCCCTCTAACTCTCTTCTCCGTTGTCTGTGCTGGGGTCTCCGCTTGTCTCTTATTCATTCCTTTCCTCTCCAATTGCTTTTCAATAATCCTTGCATTATTGGCATAACTGTCTGCCACCTCCCGAGCCTCAATCTCATCTTCCTCTTCATCAATAGTAGAAACGGTGACTGAACTGAACTTGCCCATGTTTTTCGTGTGTTTCGTTACCATAATCTTCTTTGGTTGTGTTAAGGCAACCTGTTTATAGATGTCTGTGACTCCTCCCTCACCAGCGGTCTGTACCAATGCTCCTTTCATTATGAAAACTATGTTGTTGTCTTGGTCATGCTTATAGTAGATTGGTATAGCACATTTTTTGCACTTTAATCTGTACTGTCGCTCGATACCTTTCTCCCGTTTCAAGTACACTGTCTCGTCAGGATCTGACGTGATTTTGTGAGCGTGTTTTGAGCCGTCAATGACTCGTGCGCCATCAGTCGGTCGGAGGGGCAAACGGTCGATGGTGCAATCCAGGATAAGTGACATTTGGCCGCACAGGCAGTAGTAGATGTGTAACGGCTTCGTCTCATTGTATTCTTCTTGGTCTTTTGTGTCTGAGCAGACGATGCTTCTCGAAACTACTTTTGGCATTGTGTGTTAGAGATCTTCGGAACACGTCTCAATTTTGCCTTGTGTTTGTTTGCTATAGCAACAGTAACTGCCACTGTAATTAAATTCACGTTCCTTTTGTTTAAACGTTTTACACCTCAACAATATTGTACAGTAAATAAATCACACAATGCTTGGGCAAAATCGCAGAACTTACGTTTGCAGATTGTCATTGTGAATGTCAATATTTGTTGTGATGTTGTCAGTTGTCATTTATCGGTGGCATAAACAATTTAATTTTTATTTTTTAAAGAGGAAAGAGGCCATTGGGTGGAGCTATTAGTAATATTATTCTACTGAGTGACACCGGTGAGACTACCCAGCAGCCGCTGGAAGCGCAAAGAGAATCGTAGGATTCTCTTTCGATCGTGATCTTGGTTGGGTAGCCAACCAATGCTAAATTCCCCTTGCTGGCAGGGGCGTAAAGCGTTGACCTCCTCGATCTCCGCAATGCGATTTTAACCGGATATTAAGCTTGAATTTAGTTCATCCAACATTGGATTATTTTTCCATTTATGTTTCCCGTAAGACAACAAAAGTCAAAAGTATACAAAATTATGCAACTTTGCGAAGTGAAATTCTAAAAAATCAATACAATATTTATTGTTTATGGTGTGCTTTATGGTTTAAAAATACGTTGGTAATGTTGGTAAAACCTGCTGTCAACTTCACGCTACTGCGATTGTCTTTTATTCCACAGAATTGTGTTTCATTGCACATGTTCATCGATTTCTGTTGAATTTAGGGAAAGTATTGCGAATTGAACTGCAAAATGGGTGCTATAGCCAGCAGATACCGTGTTTACAACTCGGGACTCACAAACATCGACGTAAAACCTGAAGAAAGTGACACCAATCGTGAAAATCCCGGAACGTTAGATGAGATTCATAAAAAGACCAAAGGTATTTTTTACACACATTTTAACTGTTTTAGCGATTATCAAAAGTGATTAAAATGATAATTGGATTCGTAAAAACATGATGAGGTACCGCGTTCAGTCAGAAAACGGCGGCAACCGTAGTTTTATACCGACATAAAAGTTGGGTTATCTTGTGATGTAATAATAGATAATTTACTAGAAAACTAGCGATTTATCCGTCCAGAAATCATCATAGAAATGTACCGTGAATTAAAGTGGTTATAAATTGACTGTATTCATACAGATTGGTACAAAACTAATATATAGTACAGACTGACATAGAAGTAGCCTCTACTATATTTGTATTCTGATAACAATGTTATCAACCTTTATCGTTAAACCGTCCCGACTTCGAATTTATTACACACTGTGAGGTCTTAAATTGGAGCAAGTATACAGAATGGAATGCATTAATCAACCTCAAGACATAATTAAATTTCTCGTGAAGTATTTAGTAATTATTTGCAATTAAAATTGCGAAAATAATTAGCTGGACCAGTAAATTTTTAACAAACACCCTAGCAACAACATCAATGTATTTTGTTTAAGATGTGGTCTGAGCTTATGCATTTAAATCAAATTATCAAACTAGGATACTACCCATCTGCCAAGTTTAATTCTCAAGCAGAAAGGTTAATTTTAGGCAAGCATGCAACACTGTCAACAACATCATTGCTTACCATTAGGCCCTAGTGGTATAAAAAAGCCTAAAATAAAACTTGAGTGTTTGATACATATTTTCACATTTTCTAATTATAAGATAATCTTCTGCCCCCGGCTTGGCCTGCGTAGATGTCGAAAATCATCCCACGAGAATGTACTACTGGGAAAAAAATTAGCCTGTCTCCTTCCCCAGGGTGCCATCGATCTGCTTGTCAAATTTTATTAAAATCTGTTCAATGGTTTATATGTGTGAAAAGGTGTTACTGAGTTTCTTTCGAACTTTTAATATTAGTATGGATGCACAATATGCTTGTCACATTATATCATCGTCTTAGCCTTTTCCATTCATGTTTGGGTCAGCTCCCAGTCTAACCGGATACAGCTGGCCAATATTTTACATGGGACAACTGCCTATCTGACCTCCACAAGTCAGTGAACATGATTTATAAGTTAAAAATATTTCTGTTCAAGATTGTATCAGAGATGTAAAGTATAGTACAATAGTATAAGATGGTGTTTCTACTTGTGATGCAAACCTTGACCAACTTACTTGAACTGTGCGCAAGTTTATATTTACATTGGGTATTGTTAAGAAAAATGTATTATTTATTTATTTAACCATTTATGTATCACATAAACAGACAAGACGGAAAGAACAGAAAAATATGTAAAGTTGATACTTATTTCTAAAGAAATCTCTTCCAGCATACCTTAAAGGAAACAAATATGTAGACACCGTGTGTAAGAGTAGAAGAGAAAATAAAATACATAAAATAAAAATAAACAATTCACTTATTAAATAAATCATAAGTATATATATTTTCTTATAGGAATCCTATTGTTATTGTTCAAACTAGAATGTGTTTTGGAAATCATTATTTATTTTAAAGCATGTAACCAATGGCATAGTTCAATTTACTGCAACCTAAAATCTACATAGACTTTTCAAAGGTCCTTTTTTTTTCAAAAATAAATTTCACTTTGTAAACCTGTTTTTCAACTATACTCCTTTTTAGGCCAATAGTTTCATAGCTCAATTTATTTTCTAACCATTGTGTAGCAATCTTTATGTGACTTATGGCTGATTTTTTCATCACCAGATAGCTTTATTTGAGGAATCATTTTGAAATTTTGACAATATTATTTCATACAAAAACTGTCAAACATCAATTTTATTCCTCAAATAAAAGTTATCTGGCGACGGAAATATCAGCCCTTAGTAACTAGGTTGTGGAGGTCAGATAGGCAGTTACTCCATGGTTAAGCCAGGACCAGGTTAAGCTATGCTTGCCGCGGTTGGTCCGTCCATAAATAATGGTAAAATAATTTGTGTTCCAGATGTGATGCCAGTCAACTTTGAGGGAGGAAAGCTGATGGTGAATAGGGGGCTCTCTAATCATTTCCAGGTATTTATTTCCTCTAGAAGTCTAGATATAATAATATAAATGTTTGAGGATGTATCAATGTATTTGTTAAGTGTTCTAAAATGGAATATGCTTTTGGAGATAGGTGCATTTTTCTTTTAAAAATGATATTAATAGTTTTTTTTTTTCATTGTCCTTAAGTATAGTTTCTTAACATCTATAACGATTACTTAATTGAGAATAACATTAGATAAGACAGTTTCTTAACACCTATAACAATTAGTTAATTGAGAATGACATTAGATAATAGTAATAGTTACGTGTAACTATTTAGTAATCTGGTGTAAATCCGGCTATTTCTTAAAGCATGTTCGGAAGTATAAATATTATATTTAAATCCAATTAGTAGTTACATAAAACTATGAATTCATCGGAAACTATGTATGAAAGAAAGAAATGTGAGTAAAAGTTGATTCAAATAGATCTTCTTCGTGTTGCTGGCGCGACACTTGTTCAAATTCTTTTTATGTATGTAGTTATATATTCAGTTAATCGTATGTTGGTCCTGTGAGGCTGGCAAACTGGCAAAGTCACATACAGAAAAAAAAAAGATTAAAATTAAAAAATCTTCAAATGTGCTTAAAAACTCATTATTTCCCATTCTAGATGTCCCACACGCTGACAATGAGCTCAGCACAGAATGGCTACAAGTTAGGAGCTACATACATCGGCACTAAGCAGATCTCCCCTACAGAGGCCTTCCCTGTCATCCTGGGAGATGTGGACCCCTCAGGGAATATTAACTTTAGTTTAATTCATCAACTTACTCCGGAGATAAGGCTCAAGGGAGCTGCACAGGTAAAGTGATTTTTTATTGACAGGTACCTATCATAAAAGTTTTTCTTGGTGAGGCTACACATTTATTCGGGCCGATAATTATGATGATAAGTCGGGTGGAAAAATCGAATATTTGTAGTATGTTCGGGAAAAAGCTGGTCGGCTTATCTTAAATCTTGATCTGAACTATCTTTTGGAAGGGGCGACTAGAATCAAGTCTATTTTATTGTAATTTCGTCCAATACAATAGAACATTCTTTTATGCGTCTATTTAACCCCCGACGCAAAAACGACGGGGTGTTATTGAAATAAATTCTTTGACTTTGACCAGGATTCAGTGGGGGTAGATCGATGCCGATCGGCACGAGCCGGACAAAAGTCAAATGTGTAGTATATTTTTCTGGAAAGCGCGAACAAGCCCATTAGAGTCGAGCCAAAAACTATCCTCCCACTATGCAATGCAAAATACAATGCACATGCTATTCACGGGTTATTGTGGACAAATAATGGTCATGTATTGTGTGATCCTTTATACCACTTAAAGAGCCTTATGGCAGAAACGAGTTTCTTTTACATTCAATCTATATAGATAACACTATTTATGGTTTTATTGTATGATGTGGTGTACAAAAAGGGGTTCAATAAATAAATTATGTATCATTGTGAACTGATCACACCTGATATCAAGCACAAGCAGAGTTATCTAAACGATTTACATTTATACAGGGTTATTTGTAAAACACCAGCAACCTCTTAAGAGGTCATTGTACTCATCATTATGAACAACTTTTACTATGGGACCAAAACTGAAATCACGAAAAAAAATCTGTTCCCTACATTTTACGTTCGCATAACTCGTCAAAATGTAGGGAGCAGCAAATTTTTTTTTAAGCCTTAGAGGATTATTGACCGTCTTCTTTTCTGAGATTACATGAACATTAGCACACACAATGAACTGAATGCAGAACTTATTTTTATGTAATGTATTTTCATTTCAGGTGCAAGAATGCAAGCTGACAGCCACACAGGGCACCCTGGAGTACAAGGGCTCGGACTACACGCTCGCGATGGCTGTGGGCAAGCCGGACTTTAACGAGAAGTCGGCTGTCTTTGTTGGACACTACTTACAGGTAACATACTGAACTATACATTTTAACTTAACATAATATATTCATGCAGGAACCCAATTTACTCAATGAGACACACCCAGGGTTTGAAATACCGGTATTTTTGAGAACCGGTACCTTGTGTCTCTTAAGCGGAAGCTATACGTGAATATTAGGTCATGCAGTGGTAAAATTATCCAGTCAGAAGGTTGGTACTGCGTTGCCCTAGGATTCTCAAGATGCTGATTGATTTAAATCAGTTGTACACAAGCTCTTTTATTGCAGCATTACATTATGTTCTTATGTTTGTAGTCGGTGACGAAGCGGCTGGCACTTGGTACGGAGCTGGTGTACCAGTCTGGAGCGCGGGTTATGGGCGGAGAGATCGCCATCACCTCGGCCGCCGCTAGATACACTATGGACGGTGAGATCACCTAATTGCTAAATAGACTAAGGGTGAATTTCACCTATGAAACTGAACGCTATCAATACATCTAAAACCGCGTTCAAGAGATGTCAGTGTCAATATTCCACAATACACTGACAGCTCCTTAAATGCACTTTAGATGTGCTGGGGGGCTTACCACCAGCAGGGCACAAGTTGAACTGCACTGCTTTTTTGTACTTAGTCATGGAACAAAAAAGCAGTGCAGTTCAACTTCTGCCCTGCTATATGAGCTGGTGGTAAGCCCCCCTGGTCACGTTTAGTTTTATTGGTGAATATTGTCATAAGAAAAAACGTATATTGTTATTTACAGGTTTTTTTTTTAATTTATTTATTCAAAATTCAGTATAACAATAACATATGAAAAATCTGCCAAACTGCAAAACAGTGTGTTAAACTGATGCAATAATGTCTTGATTACTTTTTGCTGTAAAAAAAAGTATCTTCAAAGTTATAGATAGTCACCATGTTTCTGTATTTTGGCATTACTATGATATCCTATTCTATTTTTTCTGTAATTTGTATCAGTTTTGGAATATGACTGGAGTGTACACACGGCTACACATCGTACGTTTCATACGTATACGTATCATACATTTCCAGTTTTAGCTGACCTCGCATTGTATAGGTTTTTTGTACAATCAGAAGTCAGCTTATACTGTTATGCTTGATGTGTAACCGTACGTACACATGTTTCGAGAAGATTACGTAAGACTGAGTAACTCCAAAAATGTTACCGTTTCGCAACATTTTTGTACAGAAGGAATGTGATTGTTCAGTTATAGTTTTATTGCAGTTTTAAAAAGTGGTTTAATAATATGTTTCCAGACTCTGAAGTGTCAGCGACGCTCAGCACAGCTAACTTCCACTTGTGTTACTTCAAGCAGTGCAGTGAACAATTACAGGTATGTGGTCATGTCTCAACTATTTATAGAAAATACTAGCCCGCCATTGTCAACAACCTTCAATTTACTCTTATTACTGGTGACCAAGCCCTCTGAAACATAGACAAATGTAATGGCCGTATAACGCGATTTCAATTCAATATAAATCATCATCTGTCTAGCCTTGTCCCAACTACATATGTTGGGGTCGGCTTCTAGTTAAACTGGGTGCAGCTGAAAAAGGCATCATTTATTTGCTTGTAATGTAGGTAAAGAGAGTAGGCAGGCCTTTACCTAGCAGTTAGACATTAAAGGCAACAAAAAACAAATAAATAAACGGATAAGATGGAATTTTATAGTAATAGTAACGATACATTTTACCTGAAAAACAGTGTTCAAATATCAAAATAGTTATGGTTAAAAAAAATTGCACCCTTGATTTCTTCTAAAACTTGTAATGTTAATTTGCAGGTGGTAGCGGAAATGGACACCTCATTCCGAGGGATGGAATCTGTAGGCACTGTCGGTTACCAGGTCAACATACCCAAGGCAGATCTAATCTTTAGAGGTGAGTTATTAATCTTTATGATCAACGGAATTCTTACTTTTTCCTGAGACATAAAATTAGGCAGAAATCATTATTTTTTTAGTCTTTTCTAATTTGAAATTGCTAAATTCTTCTATACTCTTTCCAGGAATGGTAGATTCTAATTGGAACATCGGAGCGGTCCTTGAGAAGAAATTACAGCCCCTGCCATTCACATTCGCACTCTCCGGAATGGCAAACCAGGCTAAACAACAGTTCAAATTCGGCTGCGGTCTGATCATTGGTTAATGACCATATCACCGGGTGATTGTGATGATGACTGAGTGATATGTCAAGCTAGTGATCAGTGTACACCCATATTTATATGTGAGTAGTGAATTTGAAGCGTTTTGAAGTGGATAAGTTCTTCAGTGTTTTCATGCAATACAGAATAAAAATAATTAATGGAGTATATACAGGCTGTAGTGGAAATAGTAGATAAGTGTTTTCGCTACAACCTGTATATGGTATGTTTTTAAATAATAATACTTGTGTGTAGATTTCATTTTGAGGTTTTATGCTCTCGGTGTTTTAAAATTGCTGGACAGTTAACTAAATATATTTAATTCGTGTTTACTAATATGTGTTAGGAACAAAATATCTATTTTAGCCCTAGCATAGGTCAAGTTTTCTTCATTGTAAGTCATGTAATCACATTTACAAACTTTTTACTGTATTCTATGAATATGTCCTTGCTAACAGTAATAGAAATGTACTACCTACTTATAAATCCATGCAGTTGCGTCTTTTTCTCACTTTGGGAGATTTCGTGGCATTTGACACTTGTAAAAATTTCGAAAGGATCAAGGCAAGATGGCGAATTAATGCGACGCGAATTTTCTGTAAAACATTTTACATTACATATTGAATGTTTCCAGTTTGTAATGTTAAGACATTTGCGAGAGAGCATCATCATCTGCCTCGACTTTTCCCAACGGGTCGGCTTCTAGTCTAACCAGATGCAGTTGAATGCCAGTATTTTACATGGAGCAACTGATTATCTGACGTTCACAACCCAGTTACTGTGTAATACGATTAAAAACGAGATCCTGAAAGTCGTCTCTGTATGGAGTTATATTTCATTTAAACATATGAAATGCTGAATATTAGTATTTATTATTAATATAATATAAATGTGATGTTGCAACTATCTGTATAATATACTTATATTACTTAGAATATGTTATTTTGACCACTAGCTTGATTTTGTCAATGTAATTATAATTTTAGTCTAATTATTGACTTGATTGGTGTTACGGATCTGTATTTTGGACTTCCATATTGATCAAAATATCATGTTCAGAATTTGGGGACGAATTTTGAACGAGGTTGTTACGGCGGACGGTCCGTTCATACATTTTTGGTTAGGAACATAGACACTCTTTGTTTAAAACGAATCATTTTATAACTTATACAATGAAATGTGGTCGCATTAGACCTTTTTAGAAAATAACTATTTACTTAGAAAAACAATCATGACATCATGGCAAAATTTTACACTTTTAGTAGTGTGAGGTGAGTTTTGACAAGCAAACCAAAGCTACATTGCGATAGTTTAGAAGTTTGATTGCTAGATATCGTGCAGATGATATCATAATTCTGAATAAACAATTTTTTTTTCTCATCGGTTTTTAACGCTATGCTGGTTCCGTTATCTTCTATAATATAAAAATGAATCGCTGAATGTGTTGCTAAGCGCAAATCTCGAGAACAGCTGAACCGATTTCGCTAATTATTTTTTTAGAATATTCCTTGAAGTATGAGGATGCCTACGCAGAGAAAATTTTTTAAAATTTCCTGAAAAAGTCTAAAAACAACACTTTTCTATACTACCATGCAAACGAATACAAATTTTGTTTCGGGGTACAAGAAATTTGACGCGGACGAAGTTGCGGGCAGAAGCTAGTAACATAATAAAAGCTTCTAGTTTGTAGTGGGACCTCAAAAGTTCTCGAAATATTTTAAGAACTGTATTTTTGCTCATAAATGTAACTGCCTCCATGAATACAAGCTCAAGTCATTTCTAACCTAAGTTTATTTTTAACACATGCATACAACATGGAAGTCTAAAATATAGGACAAATGAATATGATAGGTGATTCCTAAATAAATAAATCACAAGGTGTGAATGTAATGAGCCCGAACACTGTAGGTATATGTATTGATAATGTTTCTTTGTATGTTTTACGTACACTTATTTTTAATTGTTATTTAAACGCTATACTGTTTTGCTGACCACCAGAAACGCATTTATGACATATGAACTCACTCTAAGCTGTTTCAAAACATCTTGAAGACCTGGGTTTGAACCAGGATTGACTGTTTCATCATTTGAATTGTTCACTGCATTTTGCAATGTGCTTTTATTCGACTCGCCCTTTTTAGTGCACGTCATGACAGTCGTAAGCCTAGTTTCCGCGCACTGTATTTTTAACACACTGCTTAACGTCGTGAATTGAAAATCGAACAGTGGGGTGCGCCCTGTTGGATTCTAAATGCTGGATTTTCAACTCTCGGTGTTAAACCGAGAGTTGAAAATCAAATCCCGCCGCGATATTTTACGGCTTACGCTGAACTACGAAAACTGACCCTACTAGAATCCGCGCAAACTAAGTCTGCGCGCTGTCGGAAATAATCATTTGCCGCCATCTCGACGTTGTACCAAGTGTCAAGAGAGTGCTGTGTTCCGTGTTTTCCAAAGTAAATATTCGCCATCATTATGCCGAATGTGATTACAAGTGTTGGCAGGGATATAGTCTGAAAGTTCTCAAACACGCGCGCAGACTTAGCTTGCGCGCACTCTACTACGCAATTAGGGCCTGGGACCTGGCACTGTCAAAGTCAAATCGTTATCATAGACAAACTGTTGTCTGCACCAATCTTAATATAAGTTTGTAAACAAGTCTTTCAAGTTTCCTTTTCTCATGATTATTTAATTTTATATAGAATATTCGCTAAGCCATTTTTATTAGATATCTTAGAGTGAGTAGCTTATACAGGGCCCCCTAACCCGTGTGTCGTCCCCTATTCATATAATCATCCCCTTCTACTTGCAGGGCACCTGGCAAAGCTTCATGTCGATTATTCGCTGCCATTGCTACGGCGTTCTAGAAGGCGCATATGTGCGACAAATACGTCACTAATTGTATTTATTATAAAATAGTCTTATATTTTTAAACTCTTTCATGCTAACACTGACCAAATATTTTAACTTAATGATGATCTGAATGATCTAAAACAGTCTCGAGGCAATTTTGTCGCAGATACGCGCCGTCTCTTATGTATGAGTGTAGATAGGTTATGGCATACTGTACAATGTACATAGCGCCTGTTGTTAAAATGTTTATTTTTAATATAGTTACTTATGTTAATAAATCAATTTGCCGTTTTATTTCCCCGATACGGTAGGTATTTGAATCTGAGGGGCAATTCTCGTAATTTTAAGAACGTTCACAGTCTGATCTCAGTCTCAATCTGTCAAAAAAACCTCAAATTTCCCTACATTTTGACAAGTTTTTGACATTTGTTTGTCGCTGAGATGAGACTGCGACTAGATTTTGAATGTTTTAAATTACGAGAATTGGCCTTCTGTTATATTTATATTTGCAGCTATGCTGACAGCATTTCGCAAGTGTGCGGTTAGACCGTGTCCAGAAAGGGCGAATTTGCCGCGAAGCTCTTGCGCGTACGTTGCGTCCAGAAGGAGCGTACCAACGTGCGAGCATTTGAGGACGAATTTTGCCGCTCCATTTCCCTTGATAAGTACACTCGCTCTGATGTTGGAACGGGCGTAACAAGGAGTCTCTAGTGTCTCGACCCGCACGCAACACGCGTTAGTAGAGAGTCTGGCGTGGCGAAGTGCACGCGATTTACGCGCGTATTTTACTTTACTCGTGGACGCAAGTACCGAACGTACGAACGCTATGACGCCCTCTCTGGACAAGGTCCTCTAAGCATTAGAGCGATGCCACACGGGCGTTACCAATGCATTGCGTAGTCGCAACGCAGTGAGTGCCGCACGAGCGCTGCGATAACGTTACCGCTCAGGCGTTGCGTCGGCGCTTACGCAACTGTACAATCAGCATCACGCAAATGTACTACAGTACTTGTCGTTGTCGATAATTATGAGTTTGCAGATTGCTTTGCTGATTGGCCAAGAGGCATTTGATTGCGTCGATCACGAAACCTTACGCTTAAAACTTGAGCACTACGGACTTGGAAAACTTGCGCTCACTTTAATAAAATCTTATTTAAATATAGACAACAGCAAGTTCAAATAAATGGTGTCAATTCAGTCGGTTTAAAAGTAAAAATGGGTGTTCCTCAAGGCCCGATATTGGGTCCTTTCCTCTTTTTAGTGTATCAATGAACTACTTCCATTTGTTACAAAATCAAACTCAAATTGTGTTATTTTCTGACGGTACTTCCTTAATTTTTGAAGTAGATATAGGTTGACTGCTAATAATTTAGTATCTACCTATTAGTTACTATGTTAACAATTGGTTAAGTTTAACTACGGATAAACAAATCGGCCCGTAGCTGCCACTGCCACGGCTTATTTTTTATTTGCTGTACTTTGGACGATTCTAACGTGTACACCTTTTTTGACATCGCTCTCACATTTATAATTATAAATACAACATCAATGATGGAGGTATCATATTTTTGTAAAAATATAATTCAGTAAAATTTTGTCCAATCAGTAAAGGCAGTCTGCATAAACTCATAATTAGAATTCTCGTAGTTATTAGCGGTTGACATCTTACGTTTTTGCCGGTCAGAAATATTGAACTTACCACCAGTACCTACACGTTTTTACGTCAAAATAATCGCAGCGACAAAATGTGGGCAAGCAGCACTACGTGTGAATTTATCGCTGCAGTTTCTTGCAATTGCATTGTGGTAGCGTTGTCGCTAGTAGTTGCGATGTGGTTAGGTACGTTGTGGCAAATGTGGTCCGTATGCATAAACTACTAATTTTCATAAAAAATAGTGCTCGTTATGATGGTTGGTGTTATCGGGCCATAAATATGAAAGAATAAACAAAAGTTGCACTTTTTTTTTAAATCTTATTTTGTTTAGGGGCTTTTATCAAAGATATTTTTATCTATATATATAAAATTCAAAGTCCTGACTGACTGACTGACTGATTGAGACATCAACGCACAGCCTAAACCGCTGGTCCTAGAGACATGAAATTTGGAGGGTGTATTCTTCGTGAAGAGTAGGTATCCACTAAGAAAGGGTTTTTCGAAATTCCACCCCTAAGAGGGTGAAATGGGGGGATTTTGTTTGTATGAAAAATCTTATTCCTTGAGTTAATAAACTTGAAACTTGGCACGAATACTTATCTAAGTAAATTATGAAGGTGGCATTTTTTGTTTTTTTAAACTACCCCCTAAAAGGGGATCGGGAGGTTTCAAAGTTTGTATGGAAGAATTGTAGCGCGCGGTCTGATTTAATCGAAACTCAGTATTTATACCTAAAATTGAAAGGAAAGAATAATGTGTATCAGGGTTTTTCAACAGTCTACCCCTGACGGCCTGAAAAGGGGTAGTCAATTTTACAGGGGATGAATTTACAGCGTCGCTTGATTAACTCGAAAATTGGTATAAATAATCTTTGAGTCAAGTTATGAACACATCCCAAATGATTTTTCAAAATTCCACCCCTGTGGGGGTGAAAAGCGGGGATACAGCTTTTATATGAAAAATCTTATTCGTTAGGTTAATAATCTTGAAAATTGGCATGAATACTCGCCTAAGTCAGCAATAAAGTTTATCATTATTAGTTTTAACAATAACATACAGTATAACAATAACATATGAAAAATCTGCCAAACTGCAAAACAGTGTGTTAAACTGATGCAATAATGTCTTGATTACTTTTTGCTGTAAAAAAAAGTATCTTCAAAGTTATAGATAGTCACCATGTTTCTGTATTTTGGCATTACTATGATATCCTATTCTATTTTTTCTGTAATTTGTATCAGTTTTGGAATATGACTGGAGTGTACACACGGCTACACATCGTACGTTTCATACGTATACGTATCATACATTTCCAGTTTTAGCTGACCTCGCATTGTATAGGTTTTTTGTACAATCAGAAGTCAGCTTATACTGTTATGCTTGATGTGTAACCGTACGTACACATGTTTCGAGAAGATTACGTAAGACTGAGTAACTCCAAAAATGTTACCGTTTCGCAACATTTTTGTACAGAAGGAATGTGATTGTTCAGTTATAGTTTTATTGCAGTTTTAAAAAGTGGTTTAATAATATGTTTCCAGACTCTGAAGTGTCAGCGACGCTCAGCACAGCTAACTTCCACTTGTGTTACTTCAAGCAGTGCAGTGAACAATTACAGGTATGTGGTCATGTCTCAACTATTTATAGAAAATACTAGCCCGCCATTGTCAACAACCTTCAATTTACTCTTATTACTGGTGACCAAGCCCTCTGAAACATAGACAAATGTAATGGCCGTATAACGCGATTTCAATTCAATATAAATCATCATCTGTCTAGCCTTGTCCCAACTACATATGTTGGGGTCGGCTTCTAGTTAAACTGGGTGCAGCTGAAAAAGGCATCATTTATTTGCTTGTAATGTAGGTAAAGAGAGTAGGCAGGCCTTTACCTAGCAGTTAGACATTAAAGGCAACAAAAAACAAATAAATAAACGGATAAGATGGAATTTTATAGTAATAGTAACGATACATTTTACCTGAAAAACAGTGTTCAAATATCAAAATAGTTATGGTTAAAAAAAATTGCACCCTTGATTTCTTCTAAAACTTGTAATGTTAATTTGCAGGTGGTAGCGGAAATGGACACCTCATTCCGAGGGATGGAATCTGTAGGCACTGTCGGTTACCAGGTCAACATACCCAAGGCAGATCTAATCTTTAGAGGTGAGTTATTAATCTTTATGATCAACGGAATTCTTACTTTTTCCTGAGACATAAAATTAGGCAGAAATCATTATTTTTTTAGTCTTTTCTAATTTGAAATTGCTAAATTCTTCTATACTCTTTCCAGGAATGGTAGATTCTAATTGGAACATCGGAGCGGTCCTTGAGAAGAAATTACAGCCCCTGCCATTCACATTCGCACTCTCCGGAATGGCAAACCAGGCTAAACAACAGTTCAAATTCGGCTGCGGTCTGATCATTGGTTAATGACCATATCACCGGGTGATTGTGATGATGACTGAGTGATATGTCAAGCTAGTGATCAGTGTACACCCATATTTATATGTGAGTAGTGAATTTGAAGCGTTTTGAAGTGGATAAGTTCTTCAGTGTTTTCATGCAATACAGAATAAAAATAATTAATGGAGTATATACAGGCTGTAGTGGAAATAGTAGATAAGTGTTTTCGCTACAACCTGTATATGGTATGTTTTTAAATAATAATACTTGTGTGTAGATTTCATTTTGAGGTTTTATGCTCTCGGTGTTTTAAAATTGCTGGACAGTTAACTAAATATATTTAATTCGTGTTTACTAATATGTGTTAGGAACAAAATATCTATTTTAGCCCTAGCATAGGTCAAGTTTTCTTCATTGTAAGTCATGTAATCACATTTACAAACTTTTTACTGTATTCTATGAATATGTCCTTGCTAACAGTAATAGAAATGTACTACCT
The DNA here is from genome assembly GCA_949629185.1 of Apamea crenata. Lineage (NCBI taxonomy): Eukaryota > Metazoa > Arthropoda > Insecta > Lepidoptera > Noctuidae > Apamea > Apamea crenata. The sequence continues at coordinate 1,533,337 of OX451377.1, forward strand.
ACTTATAAATCCATGCAGTTGCGTCTTTTTCTCACTTTGGGAGATTTCGTGGCATTTGACACTTGTAAAAATTTCGAAAGGATCAAGGCAAGATGGCGAATTAATGCGACGCGAATTTTCTGTAAAACATTTTACATTACATATTGAATGTTTCCAGTTTGTAATGTTAAGACATTTGCGAGAGAGCATCATCATCTGCCTCGACTTTTCCCAACGGGTCGGCTTCTAGTCTAACCAGATGCAGTTGAATGCCAGTATTTTACATGGAGCAACTGATTATCTGACGTTCACAACCCAGTTACTGTGTAATACGATTAAAAACGAGATCCTGAAAGTCGTCTCTGTATGGAGTTATATTTCATTTAAACATATGAAATGCTGAATATTAGTATTTATTATTAATATAATATAAATGTGATGTTGCAACTATCTGTATAATATACTTATATTACTTAGAATATGTTATTTTGACCACTAGCTTGATTTTGTCAATGTAATTATAATTTTAGTCTAATTATTGACTTGATTGGTGTTACGGATCTGTATTTTGGACTTCCATATTGATCAAAATATCATGTTCAGAATTTGGGGACGAATTTTGAACGAGGTTGTTACGGCGGACGGTCCGTTCATACATTTTTGGTTAGGAACATAGACACTCTTTGTTTAAAACGAATCATTTTATAACTTATACAATGAAATGTGGTCGCATTAGACCTTTTTAGAAAATAACTATTTACTTAGAAAAACAATCATGACATCATGGCAAAATTTTACACTTTTAGTAGTGTGAGGTGAGTTTTGACAAGCAAACCAAAGCTACATTGCGATAGTTTAGAAGTTTGATTGCTAGATATCGTGCAGATGATATCATAATTCTGAATAAACAATTTTTTTTTCTCATCGGTTTTTAACGCTATGCTGGTTCCGTTATCTTCTATAATATAAAAATGAATCGCTGAATGTGTTGCTAAGCGCAAATCTCGAGAACAGCTGAACCGATTTCGCTAATTATTTTTTTAGAATATTCCTTGAAGTATGAGGATGCCTACGCAGAGAAAATTTTTTAAAATTTCCTGAAAAAGTCTAAAAACAACACTTTTCTATACTACCATGCAAACGAATACAAATTTTGTTTCGGGGTACAAGAAATTTGACGCGGACGAAGTTGCGGGCAGAAGCTAGTAACATAATAAAAGCTTCTAGTTTGTAGTGGGACCTCAAAAGTTCTCGAAATATTTTAAGAACTGTATTTTTGCTCATAAATGTAACTGCCTCCATGAATACAAGCTCAAGTCATTTCTAACCTAAGTTTATTTTTAACACATGCATACAACATGGAAGTCTAAAATATAGGACAAATGAATATGATAGGTGATTCCTAAATAAATAAATCACAAGGTGTGAATGTAATGAGCCCGAACACTGTAGGTATATGTATTGATAATGTTTCTTTGTATGTTTTACGTACACTTATTTTTAATTGTTATTTAAACGCTATACTGTTTTGCTGACCACCAGAAACGCATTTATGACATATGAACTCACTCTAAGCTGTTTCAAAACATCTTGAAGACCTGGGTTTGAACCAGGATTGACTGTTTCATCATTTGAATTGTTCACTGCATTTTGCAATGTGCTTTTATTCGACTCGCCCTTTTTAGTGCACGTCATGACAGTCGTAAGCCTAGTTTCCGCGCACTGTATTTTTAACACACTGCTTAACGTCGTGAATTGAAAATCGAACAGTGGGGTGCGCCCTGTTGGATTCTAAATGCTGGATTTTCAACTCTCGGTGTTAAACCGAGAGTTGAAAATCAAATCCCGCCGCGATATTTTACGGCTTACGCTGAACTACGAAAACTGACCCTACTAGAATCCGCGCAAACTAAGTCTGCGCGCTGTCGGAAATAATCATTTGCCGCCATCTCGACGTTGTACCAAGTGTCAAGAGAGTGCTGTGTTCCGTGTTTTCCAAAGTAAATATTCGCCATCATTATGCCGAATGTGATTACAAGTGTTGGCAGGGATATAGTCTGAAAGTTCTCAAACACGCGCGCAGACTTAGCTTGCGCGCACTCTACTACGCAATTAGGGCCTGGGACCTGGCACTGTCAAAGTCAAATCGTTATCATAGACAAACTGTTGTCTGCACCAATCTTAATATAAGTTTGTAAACAAGTCTTTCAAGTTTCCTTTTCTCATGATTATTTAATTTTATATAGAATATTCGCTAAGCCATTTTTATTAGATATCTTAGAGTGAGTAGCTTATACAGGGCCCCCTAACCCGTGTGTCGTCCCCTATTCATATAATCATCCCCTTCTACTTGCAGGGCACCTGGCAAAGCTTCATGTCGATTATTCGCTGCCATTGCTACGGCGTTCTAGAAGGCGCATATGTGCGACAAATACGTCACTAATTGTATTTATTATAAAATAGTCTTATATTTTTAAACTCTTTCATGCTAACACTGACCAAATATTTTAACTTAATGATGATCTGAATGATCTAAAACAGTCTCGAGGCAATTTTGTCGCAGATACGCGCCGTCTCTTATGTATGAGTGTAGATAGGTTATGGCATACTGTACAATGTACATAGCGCCTGTTGTTAAAATGTTTATTTTTAATATAGTTACTTATGTTAATAAATCAATTTGCCGTTTTATTTCCCCGATACGGTAGGTATTTGAATCTGAGGGGCAATTCTCGTAATTTTAAGAACGTTCACAGTCTGATCTCAGTCTCAATCTGTCAAAAAAACCTCAAATTTCCCTACATTTTGACAAGTTTTTGACATTTGTTTGTCGCTGAGATGAGACTGCGACTAGATTTTGAATGTTTTAAATTACGAGAATTGGCCTTCTGTTATATTTATATTTGCAGCTATGCTGACAGCATTTCGCAAGTGTGCGGTTAGACCGTGTCCAGAAAGGGCGAATTTGCCGCGAAGCTCTTGCGCGTACGTTGCGTCCAGAAGGAGCGTACCAACGTGCGAGCATTTGAGGACGAATTTTGCCGCTCCATTTCCCTTGATAAGTACACTCGCTCTGATGTTGGAACGGGCGTAACAAGGAGTCTCTAGTGTCTCGACCCGCACGCAACACGCGTTAGTAGAGAGTCTGGCGTGGCGAAGTGCACGCGATTTACGCGCGTATTTTACTTTACTCGTGGACGCAAGTACCGAACGTACGAACGCTATGACGCCCTCTCTGGACAAGGTCCTCTAAGCATTAGAGCGATGCCACACGGGCGTTACCAATGCATTGCGTAGTCGCAACGCAGTGAGTGCCGCACGAGCGCTGCGATAACGTTACCGCTCAGGCGTTGCGTCGGCGCTTACGCAACTGTACAATCAGCATCACGCAAATGTACTACAGTACTTGTCGTTGTCGATAATTATGAGTTTGCAGATTGCTTTGCTGATTGGCCAAGAGGCATTTGATTGCGTCGATCACGAAACCTTACGCTTAAAACTTGAGCACTACGGACTTGGAAAACTTGCGCTCACTTTAATAAAATCTTATTTAAATATAGACAACAGCAAGTTCAAATAAATGGTGTCAATTCAGTCGGTTTAAAAGTAAAAATGGGTGTTCCTCAAGGCCCGATATTGGGTCCTTTCCTCTTTTTAGTGTATCAATGAACTACTTCCATTTGTTACAAAATCAAACTCAAATTGTGTTATTTTCTGACGGTACTTCCTTAATTTTTGAAGTAGATATAGGTTGACTGCTAATAATTTAGTATCTACCTATTAGTTACTATGTTAACAATTGGTTAAGTTTAACTACGGATAAACAAATCGGCCCGTAGCTGCCACTGCCACGGCTTATTTTTTATTTGCTGTACTTTGGACGATTCTAACGTGTACACCTTTTTTGACATCGCTCTCACATTTATAATTATAAATACAACATCAATGATGGAGGTATCATATTTTTGTAAAAATATAATTCAGTAAAATTTTGTCCAATCAGTAAAGGCAGTCTGCATAAACTCATAATTAGAATTCTCGTAGTTATTAGCGGTTGACATCTTACGTTTTTGCCGGTCAGAAATATTGAACTTACCACCAGTACCTACACGTTTTTACGTCAAAATAATCGCAGCGACAAAATGTGGGCAAGCAGCACTACGTGTGAATTTATCGCTGCAGTTTCTTGCAATTGCATTGTGGTAGCGTTGTCGCTAGTAGTTGCGATGTGGTTAGGTACGTTGTGGCAAATGTGGTCCGTATGCATAAACTACTAATTTTCATAAAAAATAGTGCTCGTTATGATGGTTGGTGTTATCGGGCCATAAATATGAAAGAATAAACAAAAGTTGCACTTTTTTTTTAAATCTTATTTTGTTTAGGGGCTTTTATCAAAGATATGTCAGCCCCATCGTACCCTTTTACATTGATTGGCTTACTTAAGCAGTATTAGCGTATAATATTCGTAATGGTTAATGACTTATGAGTTATTCGTGGTGGACCATCATTAAATGGCACAACTTTTTAATAATCTCCGAAGATGGTACAGATAAATTGGATTAAGCCTACATGCAATTTATTTATTTTAAAATCCTTCACGAACAAATCGCGTTCTACTCCGTTTCGAGCACACTCCATCAACAAATGCTGCGCGTCCTCGATTTGACTGCAAACTGTGCAATTAGGAGAATCGGCCTTTTTCATAAGAAAAGAAAATACATTTATTTAGCACAGACTAAAAGACACACAATACATCAGATAGCAGCTAATAAAAAAAACAAATAGAAAGTATAAAGACCTAATCGCAAACTTCGCGGATGGAAAATGCCCAGAACGGAGTCTTAATATCAATTTAACGTAATTTCTATCTAATTTAGTATCCTCGAACCAGGGAACACGAGATAGCTGACCTTGAATGCTTTTGTACAGACGCCAGCAGGTCAAGCTACCCGAAACTGTCAAGTTTTCCCAATCAACCTTGAACGTAATGCTTTAGCGATAAAGTTGAAAATCTATTACAGAAATTTGACAGATTGCAGTAGCTTGATGTGCTGGCGTCTGTACCAAATGCCTTTATCCAGACATTTTAAAAAAAATGATGCTTCCAGGAGTTAAAGCATGTAGATTTAAAAGTTGTATATTCCCAATAATATTAAAGGTTAACAAATAGGACTGCCTCATTGGTTCCATTACGAATTTATCAGCAGCAGCATTTGCAAACAGCAGGTATCTGAAATCACTTTGGCTACATAAAAATGTAGAAAAAAACTGCTAGTTTGTTTTTATATTTTTAGCATACATTGCCGCTCATCATCATCATTATACTACCCTTATCCCAATTTTTTTTGGGTCGGTGCAACATTGTCGTCTTCTTCCATTAGTCTTAGTTAGTTATTTGTTTTATTCTATTAGTCGTCAACTTGGTAGTCACCCCTCTTTCTTGCCATATCATTCACACAATAAGTGCTGCTCATATTGCAAAAATATGTGACATCCTACTGGAAGCATAAAAGGGTTTTGTCCCACAGCTGTGCAAGCCCTCCCCTTTTGCCTTCCAAACCTCCCTGTCTTGTGCGATCTCTAGACATGTTGGCCCTGTTATCAAATCGTCCCAGCACCTTCGCCGTAGTCTACCTCGAAAGCGATGTCCTCCCTCTGGAATCCAGTGTGTGACGATCTTTGCCCATCTAAATGTTAATTATTCCTACAAATATCTTATGAACCAGCGATTGCTAAACGCTATTATGCAAATGACTTTTAAATAGGTAGGTAGCCAATAGTTTGATGGGTTAAATTGAATTGAATTTGTGTCATTGTAGTTTGTGTAACTAACGCCAACAGGAACGGGACGTAGTCAAATAATGATACAACGATTATACGTAACTGACTTAGAAGTTATATTTCAGTTGAACTACACATACAAAACAATACTTAGCACTAGGTACTTATTAATTTTCTTATGACCTATCGGTATCGCGTGGAGTCTCTAAAAAAAATCCCCAAAACCCCGCGACCGCCAAGCGTTCCTTTTCTTCTTTTCCCGCGTTTTTTTTTTTCATTTTAAAATATTAAGACGAATATCAATTAAAATAATTGATTAGCAAAATCAAAATTCACAAACCCTAACATTTGTTTTAAAAACTTATCTAAACGGGGTAATAAAAGGCAGATATAGTTTAAAAATAACGTAAGTTTATTACATGTAATGAAATAAAAATATAATAATATAAACTTTTATTCTGTTACATGTATAAATGATTCCGTGCCGCGGGCGAATTGCCCGTCATATTTTGGTAATATATTCAACCTCGATTATAATTATATCCATAAACCAAACAATTGTGACGTGACCGACGCCATCTTGTCCAAGATTAAAAAAAAATAAAAAATCATTTTTATTGAATTTGTTATCACGTCACCATTGTTGACCAACGAAGGTTTTTAAATCCGCCATCTTTTATTTTAAAATTCGGCGCCAATTTTTTTTATTTTTTCCTTTTTACCACGCCTATTAGCTAGATTTAGAAATGAATATTTGGGCATGTAAAAACCTTCGTTATCCACTTCATAAGTATTATAAGCTACACATCGACACCACAGCGACTTTAATCTAACTGTATGATTCATACCGATAAAAAGCTGGGTGGACAAATAAAAATTCCAGAAAAATCCTGTCAACCCACCTTTACGAGAAGTACAACTAAGAAATTTTAACTTGTTATTTCCTTATATTACCAAAAATATAATATATTATTATGGCTGAGTTTTCAAAGATACGATAAATGTCTATCATTAATAATAATTTTTCGTGTTGTTTTAAACTCTATATTATTATAGCCTAAGGACTTATGATTAAGACGATTGCAACACTTACAGTTCGCAATGTGTCAAACATTACGGCCTCTGTACACAATGGCCGACGCTGGCGCATTACCATAGATATAGAGACATAGACAACTAACTAGATTTATGAAAGTCTTGTATATCGACAGAGTAATTATTATTAAAACATGGATGTTACATAACAGTCACAGGCCATTATGTACGAGAACCTTTAGAGATCTGTATTTTGATTTTATTTTTTGAAATGTTCTTTTTGATTCGCGCGCAAGAAACTCACTGATATGTATGCTAATATCAAACGAATTTGCGTTAGCAAAATAATGTCATGTAATAAAATTGATTATTTAGTTAAACTGGTACAGTCAGCCATATAAAACTCAGACATTCATACAGAAATACAAAACTATTTAAGAAACATACATTTCGTTAGTCGACTGACTCGATACCATTTGTGAAGGGAAGCGCAAGCATTTATAATATTCATAATAGTTTCCAATATAATGTTATAATACTTTAAACAATTCGGTTTACATTCAAACAAAAAGAACATCACAAAATATGCTAAAAGGCCAACATTTGGCAGGATCAGCGCTTGTCATCGATTCAAAGCCACATAGGTACATACAAATTATTTGAAAAACTACTTAACATTATGCCCTAAAACCCTTTACTCTATAGAAGTTTATGTTCAGGCTTAGTAGTATTTGAACCCCAAAAATATTGCATTAAGTTCGTTCGTTTCAAAAAATTGTAAAGTATAGAAAAAAAATAAAGACTTAATTGATTAGGTAATGTCTATGGTTTTGACGGATTTGCCCGACTACTGTTGGACTTCTACGAAGCTAACATGAGAGCTTATAATGCGAAGTAGTCAGACGATCGGATCGTTAGTTCCATAAAAAAAACCGTAAACATTAGTAAACGTGTCTCACGGAAACTATAACATAAAAAAAAACACATTGTTAAGGTACTCTTAAATGGACCATTTTCCCGGCTATGTGTAACATTTTCATGTGGCCTGAGCATTCCCGTAAGGCTGCAACGCTTATCGAAATATTTCGTCAGCACTTTTTGTCTGTGTAAACCTAAATACTACCGGCCATACTGTCGTGGAAATATTGCCAGGTAGTTACTGACCTATATTATACAAGTACGCTGGACATCATACTATCGATGACAAAACGAAGACATTTGATTTTCGCCATTTTGGCGCTGATAGCAACGTGAGCGTCTGTGGAACGAATAGATTTTATAGTGAGTTTTACAAAATGAGCATACTCTCATGATAAAAATGTTCTAAATATGTCGTAGCAAAGCACAAAGTGCACAAAAACGTCTTGTTCCACGATTTAGACCTAAATCATTTGCAACAATGTATCAATTTTAGTTCCTGAGACGCTCGAGCGCGCTCGAATATATTTAGTCCAGCGTACTTGTTTATTACAGGTCAGTGCAGGTAAGTACATTTTCTGCACTCAAAATGTTGCTGCATACTCGAAACTGTTTCGGCTACATATTGCAGGAAAAGTATTGCCCGTTTAGGAGCACCTCAGTGACACAAGTCACAAGACACAGTACATTTTTCAAATAACTAGTACTTACGGCCGCGTCCTATTCAAAAGCGATCGTCGCGTTCACATGTCACATTCTGTTCGGTGAACCTGAACGCGTGGTCTCGCCGACAGAGGGCGCTTTCCGGTTTTCTGAACAAAATATTGGAATATGAACTTATGGTACGTTGTTGCTGAGCGATTCGCGCGGTCCCTATAATAGTGTGTTTTTCAACGAACTTTTCTGTCAGGGGTTAACCACGGGTCTTTTTTTTTCTCTTAGATTCCGTTGTTTGTGAATACTTCATCGCGGAAAGCTCAGACAGAGAGGGTGGGATGAGCTCGACTCATTTAGTAAAGATTGGACCTTGGTAGCTCTGGACAGAGAGAGGTGGAAGAGAGTAGGGAGGCTTTTGCCCAGCAGTGGGAAATTAACGGCTAATATTTTTTTTAAGACTTTTTATTTTCTTATTGTTTCATTACGTTAGGTTAAAACTCACAAATATTGAAACTCCGTTAGTATAAAGTTATGTAGTTCCGCGAAGTGATTTCTCTGATTTTAGGTAGTTGAACGCGACGATCGCGTATTCGCGCGACGATCGCTTTGGAATAGGACGTGGGGTAACGCGGCAGACTGTACCAACAAAATGCTATTTATTTGGTGAAAGCGAAGACTGCCCTGCTTAACAAACTGCTTGTAAACACCGCCACGAGTCCGCGACTTACTTCTACAACAACGTCGCTTTGTGATCAGTTTATACAAAAAAAAACCTCCTTTTTCTGGAGTTAGGTAAACAGTTGCAATAAGAACCTCTTTTTGAAGTCGGCTAATAATACAGTTGAGAACCTCCTCTTTACAAGTCGGTTAGATAAAGACTATTTCACGGAACCACTGAGCTAAAGCCGGGTCCAGACATGTGTAATGTAATGATAACGCGAATTCTTCGTGTGAGCTGGCGCTCGCGCTGATCCATCGGTTCGGTTCTCATAGTTGAATACATACAGGACTCGCGTTGAGTCTGTATGCCATCCACACTATTCGCATTAAATTACACGATACATTACATTACACGCGTCTGGATCTGGCTTTAGGTAATAACCAAACGACGCGCTGTTAGAAAATCAAATATACATCATTTCTTTTTCCTAAAAAGTTGCATTATCAGTAGGGCACTAGTATGGGTATTTACTATTTATCGAGTTATTTTGTTGCGTTGTTTTGTGGATTTTTTTTCAAAATGGCCGGAGATTTAACCGCGAAATAGTCTTTACAACTGATTCCATTTAAAAAACAGTGAATTAGTGGTATTTTGAACAATATTGTCAAATAACGTCGCCTTTTCAGTGTTTTGCATTACAACAAATAAACACTTCACTTACAATTTACCAAGTACATTTGTTAAATGACGATGAGTAATGTTGGCAATGTTTGCTTAAATATTAAAATATCGAATAAAATCAAAATCCGATTTCTAAAAAAACGGTACCTGCGCCTAACCGGCGGTGTTCAAAGCATAAAAATAATGATTGTGCTAAGAAAAACAAAATAGCAACAAACAAATCTAAAATCGTCAAACAGCAATTGGACTAAGTACAGTTTTTCTTTTAAATATATATTTCTCAACCTCTTATGGCGAATTGACTTTAAATTTTCCACACACACACAAACGAAGGGAAGAAATGAAAATCACAGTTCTGTTACTAATCATTCGCGCCAATTCTTTCAACAGGTAACTTCGATTAGCGAGAGCATAGACAATCTATATTAGTGTTGCCAGCAACGAAAAAAAGATGGGTTGGGTAGAAATTAATCGGCTGTGATATAAATTCTTACAAAATGTTTACCTTTGACGTAGACAGTGCCGTACTCATAGAATATTATTACTTTATTATTTGAGAACGATATTCATAATTCTTATATAGAAAAAAAAGTTGAAAATAGTGGAACTTTTAGAGAAACGATAGAACTATGAGCAACATTAACGGTAGAAATAGAAACAAGAAGTACGTAATAAAAACGATATCTTAACTTCGATTACTAAGTGTCTTTATTTAAAGTACAGCTGCTCATTCGTCTAAAAATATAAAAAAGAATACATTAAAATCTTTATTCGTTAAGGAGTAAAATGGCCGACAATTTCGCCCAACCCAAGCGCCATATAAGAGGGAGATCGACATTTCACAATGACACATTGTTTTGAATACAACTAAAATCATTTTAATAAAAAAAATTAAATACCTATGAGATATAGTGATGACTTCAGTCCGACGACTCGGGCTCATATTAAGTTGGATTTAAACTATGGGACAGATAGGATATTTACAAAATGCTATCTCGCTCACTCACACCGTGTGTGTTGCCAGTCGATAAAACTCTCCAACTAAAGAGATTTTAGTCTATCATACATATTATAATTATTTTTCGAAAGTTATTTTAAGAGTATAGCATACGTCTTTAAAGTTAAAATCTAATATTTAAACGTTCGTTACTTAAAGGTGCGAATTGCTACACAGGTAATGTTGCAAGTAATTTTAATTAAGTTTTAGCTTGTTATATTATTAATGATTTTTATGTGCAAATGGTTCCATCGTGCTTGCGGGTACTAAATTCGCCACATATTTTTAAGGCAAAATACTTTTATTTTACCGTGTTAAATATTTTCAAGCAAGACTCGATTTAAGGACATGGTTCATAATAAAATTGGTTAACTTCGGCCAAAAGCTGTATAATTCGAGTGTCCTAAAATTGCTTGCAACATTAAAATGCAACAAGTACGCAACAACATTCCTACGTGAAGAACTGACTGACCAAGATCTACATGCAGCCCCCCCCCCCCTTTGAGGAGGCTGCAACACCTTCCATAAATGTATGCCAATCAAATTCAGATCCCGGTCAGTCATTCCCCGACTATCTAGACGCAACTAGGGCTAATATCAACCATATAAGAATAAAACAGATATTTAATTACTTCTAAAGCGATTAACATCTATTTCAATGTGCAATTTCCCCATTTCTAACATATTACCCCTAGTTACGCCCACCCATCATTTACCAAGCCTACCTCCTACATTTTACAACGAATTCGTGAACACTTTTTTCTCTAACCTTCCCTCTAATCTTAAGCATAGACACATTTAAGAGAAGCCAAACACTCCTAGAAACCTCAACATTTTCCAACACATCGAACGACTAAGAAAGTTAATTTTACCATTTTATAATTTACGATCATCATGCATAATATATTTTAATTTATAATTTAAAGCGTATTCTGTTCGCCGCCTCGGGAATATCTGAGCATTCTTTTTTTTTTAAACTTCTAAATTGGCAAAAGTTTGTGGTCCATTTAATAGATATTTTTTCCTTTTTTTTTGTTGAACGGTGGCAGCGAACGTCTGTATGAGTACAGATAAATGGCTTTGGTTGGTATTTAGTTTTGTCTGTGGTCTAATGTAGACATGGGTTTATCGAGTGTTTGAAAAATAAACTTGCCCGAAATGACGTCACGATTATTGCACCAATAGCGACAAAGTTTGAACAACTGTGTCGAAGCTAATTGGTATATATGTGCGTATATCTGGGCTAATCACGTGACTTCGATGTCACAGTCAATACGCGATGATTATTCGACAGTCCTATTTAATCGGTTCAGTAAATAAGACCTTCAATGAAGATAATCCATTATGCAATAATGTAGGTAATATTATACATGTATAATTCAACATTTGAAGTTGGGTCTTCAGTACTAAGAGTTTCAAACACTAATGATGTATTTACAAATCTTAATTAAAGCAAATATGTTGAAGTGTGGTTTAAACAGTAACCGGCAAAAAAATCCAGAAAAAATGGCAGCCGCACACCGAAACAAACCGTTAGCGTAAAGCATTGAAAAGTGAGCTTTATATTGTGTGATGTAAAGTACTAAATGCGTTGACGTCTCGTTGTGCGATGCCCATAATATTGTTTAACTGGATGGTCATACTGAAGTATCATTAGGGCCCATAGCGCATTGCCCGTCCTGGGAATCAAACTCAAGAGCTCAGCAGTTGTAATCTATTTTTGTTTTCACATCAGTATGACCACTTGACTTGACCTGTGTCAAAACTGCCTGTTCTAACGCACGGATTTGATCATGATTCTATCTCTTTCTTTCGTGATTTCGCCAACCTGCTCGGAAGCCAGTTACACCTCCGCGCTCAGCCCGCTATTTTGTTGCGGTGCCGCGTTTGTTTCGCACGTATCTGTGGCAGTCGACAAGTTTATAAAGCGAAACTTGTATTTTTTTTTTTTTTTGTAAAATGCATGTTGATTTTACGGAAAAACTTATCTAAGAGATCCGAAGTAGACCTAACCAGTATCAACTAGGTCGAAAGCGACGACATTTTGCATCGATTGCTACAATTCAACTGACTCTCATGATGTTCCGCTACTCGAATCACGACATAACGTAGTAATGTTTCTGAGCGGAATTCGTGAAGCGGTTTCTTATCATTATTTTTGCGGCGGAGGTGTGCTAAGACCCTAAAGGAATCTTTGAGTGCAAGATAAAAATACGTCATTAAATGCGTTTTTAGAATAAGTTCTATAGATCAATCTCATTTCGAATAGTGAACGCAAAATAAAATAGTGCAAGGCTTGTAGGTTCAAAACAACTTGAAAATTGGTTGGAAAGAACCTATAAATTCATATCTGGCTACTGCATAATAAATAACAGTAAAACCATAATTGCAATACGACAATACATTTAGACGAATTACTATAACAGCTCATAATAATGGCAACACCCGTCAAAGACAACACCGAGAACTGTCAAAACCGAACAGTGTTGCCACAAAAAAAAAATCAGACATTAGACCACAAACAAAACTTTTTTTAAACACACAAGGCAGTGACGAGTGAGCAAGTATTACTTATCTGTGGTAACTTATGTTATAACTCCATATCTTGCGCTTCGTCGTCACTGAACTCGCTCATGGAGGACTCTGTGTCGCTGTTGTTGTTGGCGTTGCCGTTGGAGGGCTTGGAGCCCGAGGAGGCCGGGGCCGCGCCCCCCATGCCGGTGATCGCGTCCTTTTCTAGAAGGGCTTCCTCGGTCGCGAATCTTCGGACGTAATCTGAAAATAGGGTTCATTTATTAATTTATTTGGTACACCACATCAACACATACAAATAATAAATAGGAAACAATAATAAAATAAAAGTACTGGTATGTATACCGATTACAGGTATACGCAGAGATTAGTCCTTGTTTCCAATTGGTCTTATTTCCACTTAAATAATTAATATAAACTTTTAATTAAATTGATTCCAGCATGACTAGTACTATTGAAAAGGTCATAAATTATAATAAATAAGTTGTAGCGCAAATTGAACTTTACATGTAGCACTTAAAGCACATATTTGTTTACATGTTTAGAAGTTAAATTGCGAACGCAGTTTAGACAGTTAATAGTTTATTACGATTCGAGTCTTTTCTTTTACCCTACACAAAAGTATATGATGGCAACTTATTTTTATGTGGCCCTGACATTTTGGACAACTAATATAATAATAATAATATCCCTGGACATTTCACACAGCACCATTTGCCCAAGCTAAGCAACCTAATGCTTGTGTTATGGTAACAAGATGGCTGATAAACTACTTCCTATATACAATTTTTTTTTTTTTGTAAATACATACATATTATAGATAGAAAAACACCCAGACTCGGAACAAATACATGTAGGTCATACAAATATTTGTTCCGAGCGGGAATCGAACCCGCCACACGCAGCGCAGCAGTCAATCGCTTAACCACTGCGCCAACCGTGCCGCCAACTGCAAAACACCAGATGGTAAATCAGCTGTTCCCCCAGCTGTAGTAAAAGTGACTCGTCATAAATACGTACATCGAGCTCATTGACGGCGCGTCAAAACATGGCGACGGGCCAATTGTTGTAATATATCAGTTGACGTGCGTAGTATTGTGCCAGTGCCAACTGCCAGGATTTCACTAATTCACTGAACTGTTGATCTTGGAAGGTTGAAATCGTAGATAGAGTATGGTATAGATTAGGGCCCACAGAGTGCAGGAAGCCCATCTGTGCTAACTGGTCACCACAGTGACTTGCATTGCATAAAGGTATATAAGCAGTGCCTACCTCGATAAGTCACCATAAGCCTGCCAAATACATTTTAGCGTGTGTGCCCCACAATTAAGGAAGTCGCTAAAAACAAAATCTTCATACAAACACGCGTGGCTGTAGGCAGTCGCCAGACAGCCTACTCGGCTCCCGTACTATTCGCACATTGTCATTGGTCTTTACTCGTTCAAGTTAATACGACGAAATTAAAAATACGTACGTCTCACGCGTAATACTATAACGTTCGATATTCGCAATTTATCATCCTTAGCATGCCTACTCATAACCAACCGAGTATGAATGTTAAAATAAAATAAAAAACTTCGTAATTTGGCCGTGTGCTGCTCCTATTGGTAGTTTTCGCCGTCTCCACTTTGGTAAACAGATCGCCTAATCGTCAGTAATAAATAGTGGAGCGTGGAGCCCATTAATGTGTACAATGAATAATATTTATATGCCCCAGACATGTTTATAGCTTACTCGTGTCGCTTTATCCGTGGGGTTTTCGTGGCCCTATTTTAGGCACAAAGCTGTTCACTGTGTTGTTTGTCCAGTATATCTTAGTGATTAAAAATAAATGTACTGAATTTTCCGTATTGAAGATATATTGGGTTGTGCACGAGGACTGCCCTACTCGTGTATAAAAATGTGGACGTAAGGTCTATTATGTTTCCAATAGATGTTAATTCAAGTTAAACCAATTTCAGCTTTATTTTGGTAAAGATTAAGTTGATTTCAGAGTGACTAGCACTATTGATTTTGTAATAAAAATATTTGAAGTTGTAGCATAAACTGAACTTGTTGTGTAGGAATTAAAGTATTTTTTCCAAAAACTCTTATTTGTTTACATGTTCGGCAACTAAATCGCGAATGCAGATTAGGTGATAGTTTCTGGCTTTACTTTAAAAAGCGTTGTCTTGACAATAAAGAGACATCAAGGGATATGTCAGTTCAACATATCCCTTGATGTCTCTTTATTTTAGCAAATTCAACCTCACTACGTCTATCATTTTCATTTTTAACTGCCCCGTTGACCTCGTGGTCGCAAGCGCGACTGCTGAGCATGAGGTCCAAAGGTTCGATTCGGGGTATACCCCACTAGCACTAGAAACGGAATACCGTTTATCCACCCTAAAGTAGATACGCAGAAACGCATGTCTGAAATTAAATACAGGGCTTTTCCATCAGGAGTTCGTCAGTAGCCCGGACTCTGGATTTGTACCCCGTCGATGGCAATAGACGCGCCCCACCTTCGGGGAAATCAGACGTAATGTTATGTTATATTACCTGAAACTTTCTTCTTGTACTCCTCAGGTTTGTGCAGGTACATGGCCGCGGCGTCGCCGTTCAGAGGGTCGATAGGGTTGGGGTAGGTCAGCAGCTGCGGCAGAAACGACTCGAATATGTTCGACAGGTCTGGAATGCAAATATACAAGGAATTAGTATCTGTTCTACTACAGTTGCCTAAAAAGGATTTACGTTAAGAGGCTGGCCGCGATCTTGGAAAAGTACTTCGCGTACAAAATAACCCCGGACTTATTCTATGGTCCGTAAATCTGACTCCCGAACGCGAAAATCAAAGTCGGCTCTCTGCAACCAGCACCCCAATTGCGTAACACACAATCAATCGGAATCCGAATCATTTTGAAGCAAATTGCTAATCCATTGCTTCATAAGTTCGAAAAATTTGTCTGCTCAACACGTAAATAACGCAATGAATGTTGTTGAACTGTCAAAATGAAACCGATTCCGATTGATCATGTAGGGTGCAGCTACGCTTAACGGAGATACACTAAGGTAGCCCGCGAAATTGAAATTTACTTGCGGTTTTTGCAATTTTCAGGTCAAGAAAATTTGATTTTCGCGGGCTACCCTGACGCTTTAGCCTTTCGGGCCCCAGTTTCACAACAATTCAGCAACTATGCTAATTTTCCCAGTGGCCATTAATGATCAATATTTAATTTTATTGAATTATCACAACCTGATTTTAAGACAACTAATTATCATTGCTCTTAAATCACCTAGGTCATATAATTCCTATGCCCGTTTAATGCTATAAATATAAAACAATAGTCTGACCGCAGTATTGTGGTTGAATTTTATGCATTTTATGGTCGATTTGATATTGAAACGTAACCTGTCAGAGCAAATGCTGGGATATGCAGTTAAAAATTGTTATTTTAACGGCAAATTATTGAAATAGTTTAGTTATGCAAATTTTATGGATGTAGTTGCTTTAATTTTAGATTAGCAATTTGATAGTTTAGAATGTCTAGCAGAACTGATTTAATTAGTAACTCTGTGTAGTGTTTGGGTCACCAAGATACAGGCTGTGCCTAGTTTGGGACCCGCTGTTAAATCAGTCAAGTCTTCTGTTGGTTAGAACTGCATGCTAATACTTGTATGTTTGTGAACTATGTGTAAATTGTAATAAATAAATAAATAAAAATAAATAAATGTAAAAAATAACGATGTGAAAAACGTAAGTAACATTAAAAGTCACGATTACCTAATTTATCATCATTCTCCTGCACTTATCCCAATTTATTTGGGATCGGCGCATGTCTTTATCTTCCATGCTCCTCTATTAGTCGCCATCTCGACAGTCACCGCCCTTTCTGACCATATCATCATTCACACAGGCCTAACGAACCCTAACGATTACCTAATTATAATAATATTAATTAATATTGGACTTATTGTAAATCACAAATCTTAAAATTAATTGTCCAGACGCCAGTACATCAAGCTACCAAAAATGTCAAATTAACTGTCAAATTTTCCCAATCAACCTTGAACCGAATGGTTCAAGGTTGATTTGGAAAATTTGACAGTTTCGGGTAGCTTGACCTGCTGGCGTCAGTACATTACATAGTATGGTGTCAATATTTTTTAAGTTTGATTGTGTGTCAGTTTTGATTGATTGTGCTTCAGCGATAAAGTAGAAAATCAATTTAAAAAATTGACAGATTGTAGTAACTTGATGTGCTGGCGTCTGTACTAATCCGTTCAGCCGCTAAGGTGTCAAAAGGTAACAGACAGACAGAGACTTTCGCATTTATATTATTAGTTTAAATTGAATCAATCAAACTCACCATAAAGTGCAGTCCAAGCCTGATTGATAACGTCAAGGCACACGGTGCCAGAAACCTCGTCGATGTTCGGGTGGTAGACCTTGTTCATAAAGCCGATGGACGGGGACTTGAAGGGGTAGTGGTCTGGGAGGTGCACGCGGACGCGCCATACGCCGCCCTCGTATGGAGCTGGAATTTTAGAAGTTGATTTTGAATCAATCAGTTTTGAAAATATGTATTTCGAATCAGTGTTCAGTGTGCTTATTAAAAGGAATCTAGTGAGTTGTACTAATCAGTTAGTTTACATGAGCTTAAAGAATACTTAAGAAATAATAATAGTAAAATTTTGAATCAATCAGACAACTTGTGAATGATTTGTGTTTTTGGTCACAAATACACAGCAAATATTATGAACACTTTAATCATTGACATATTAAAAAGATTATCTGAATCAATCAGTACACTCATGAATCAATCAATTAATCAATACAATTAGGAATGAATCAATCAAAATAAATAAACGACAATACTCACTGCCAGGAGGGCCGAAGAATTTCACGCAGAACTCATTGAGTCCTCCCAATATCGTCACCTCGTGTTTACTTTCGATACTGTTCACAAAATGTTAAGGAAATATGGAAAAATAGCGTACCATTTATCAATAACAAACATCCACAAAATCAAACCGATAGATAAAATCGTTTCTAAACATTGATTTTTATAAAAATGCCTTAGAGTCGGTTTTAGGTGAAAATAATACAAAATAAAGCTTCGTTTACACGAGAGTTAGTACCCGACAGTCGAGTGGCGACAACTTAAACGAGGCTTCATATTCATGGACTTCATTTGTATTGATATTTTTTTCCTTTTAAAATATTATCGTTATTATAAGCCCGTGGGTCGTGTAGGAGTTTTGTGAGACCACGACAACTCCAAGAACTTAAATAATTGCTAGACTCTTTTCTTTTGCCGTTAATATCCCACTGCTGGGCAAAGGCCTTGCTGCTCTCTTGACACCTCTCTCTGTCCAGAGCTGACACGGACCAATCTTTATCAAAGGAGTCCAGCTCATCCCGCCATCTCCGTCGGCCTGCCGCGATGTCGTTTGCCATTAAGCGGGACCCACTGGGTCGTAAGTTTGGCCCATTGGTCGTCCGACATGTTTCCGAGTGACATCAGTTATTTTAGTGATGGAACGGATTGTTGTATTCTTAACCCGGTCCACAAGTTTAACATTCATAGAGCCTATTTTTAGAAGAGTCCATAGTTAAAGTTCATTCACACACTAACCTTTATAGGGACAATATGCTTATAACGGCACACAAGAGGGATGAAAGGTTACGAGTATATGCAACCCCACAAAGTAGGGTAGTATCATCTATTTATCGCATTCTTCTAGTAAATACCATTTGCATTGGTCATTAGTTAAGTACTTTCCGGAATAAGCACGTAATGGTAACTGGCTGATATGATAAGCATACTGTTTTTAAAACTTACGATTTAGAATATACAGGCTTGGTTATATTTCACGAGGTGAAAGTACTCATGAATATGAACCACTTTTATTATAAGACCTATTCTCAAAAAACGAAATATAATTAGTATTAAATTTTCAATTTTTTTGAAAACATCGTGGCGAAACTGGCATGTCCTAAAACCAAAAATTCAAAGACATGTGACATCTGCCAACCCGCACTGGGCCCGCGTGGCAGATTACAGCCCGCTCCCTAACGAATAGTGGAGACCAGCCGATCTGTAAAAATCTCACCGTGAAAATTTGGGTGAAGTGAGCTTAGAGTGAGCTGTCAATAGTGTCAATTCCTAGCATTAGTTGGAATGACAGCTCACTCCACGCTCACTTCACCTAAGTTTTTACGGTAAGATGGTTACAGAATCGTACTCCTGTGTCCCACTGCAGCATTGGGAACATTATAGGCTGATTGTTACGTTAAATCAATGACTAAACTGATTTTTAATTTGCTAGACTAAAATGACATCTGCGATCGACCTTTTTTGCCAACATGAATTTATGATGAGCCTAGAAACGCTTTTTATGCGCATTTATTTAAAAAATGTATTTACGTATATATTTCAGCTTTATCCGCAACCTGTGCACAAGCTGTACATCATCTCACGCCGGTATTACTGGAGTTAGGCTGAAACACAGAACGATCCTTCGATCCTAACATTCCGTTTGCCCATACATAAGTGTGTCTTTAATTAATTCATATTGTAAGGGGTACGCTACAGCACAGTTTCACTAAATACGCATACTAGGTCACCATGCCCACGAGGAGTTAGCAGACGTAATCTTATCATCCTTATCGTCACTTCCTTTTTGTGTTAGTATCTGTGTGAATACTTTTTAAACACAAACCTACTTTTGAAGCAAATATCCTGGTAATATTTTAAACTAACCACGTTGGCAACATGAACAGGGACAAGACAAAGGTCATGTCAAATACCCATGTAACACTTATGAAGATCGGAGACGCTACACTCGAAGTTGTGGACGATTATGTTTACCTAGGACAAAGTGTCCAGTTAGGTGGGTCCAACTTAGAAAGACCTCGATAGTCGATTCCGACTCGGCTAGGCAGCGTTCGGAAAGCTACGCAATATCTTCTCGTCTCATATACCACAGTGTCTCAAGACGAAAGTCGTGACCAGTGCGTGTTGACGCTACAGGCTTTATTAGAAGGCTAAAAGTCACCCAAAGAGCAATGGAGAGGGCTATGCTTGGAGTTTCCCTACGTGGTCGAATAAAAAATGAAAGGCCAAGTCGCACCTCAAAAAATCAGAGCATGAAATTAGAAATGGAATAAAACATAACCTTTTATGGATAAGTAGTTCGTTGATCAAGATTCCAGCAAACGAATTTATTAGTTACTAGCTGCGCCCCGCGGTTTCGCCCGCATAAGTTTCGATCCCATGGGAATATCGGGATAAAAAGTATCGTATATGTTAATACTAGTTATAAACCATCTGTGTGCCAAATTTCATCCAAATCCTTTCAGTCGTTTTTGCGTGAAAGAGTAACAAACATCCATCCATACAAACTTTCACGTTTATAATATTAGTAGGAATAGTAGAAACTCCACGGAAAAGTTTTATAGATTTGTGTTTGTGTACTACGACACGTAATGACATGACAGAACAGTAAGTTGTGGTTGCGGCTACTCCGATAGTGTGGCACGGTATCTTTACGTATTTTTACCAAATATTACGATGGAGAGATAACGACAAGTCTACGTAGTGATAGTGAAACTTGAGTAACGGTTGGTCATACTACACCGTTTAGTGAAACATCAAACAGCCACAATCTGAGCTGATAAGATAAGGTGTAAGAAACAAAACAAGCTTGTTGAAGATGGACTCTGCTAAAAGGACTCTCTTTAGATCACAGTTATCTTGTGTTGAGAGCAGTGGTGGCCAAGTGGTATCGGCCGCGACGCACAAGTAGTAGGTCCTGACTTCTTGAGTTGGAACCCAGCCAGGCATTTTGTGTAATTTTCTATTTTTTAAATATAATTTGTTTTTTTGTTTATTTATTTTATTATGCTCTCAAAACGGTGAAGGAAAAGATCGTGAGGAAATCGACATGTACTAGACCCAAAAAATTCGAAGATATGTGACATCAGACAACCGCACTGAGCTCGCATGGTGGATTACAACCAATTCCCTCTCACAGAGTGAGAGGCCTGTGTCCCAGCAGTGGGAATATAGACTGATTATGACATATGACACGAAGAATAGAATAATGACGAATAAAAGGACTGATTGACCTGGATCTGGAAAGATCAATGCTACAAGCTTTGTTTCACAAGTAGAAACAGCTTTAGAGAGCGAACGACCCAATCGTATCGTATTTTCTGGCTGATAAATTTTAGTTGTGTATAAATGTCTGTATGTGTAATGACGAACTGCATCAATGTTTGCATGCAGCAAAATGGTAGAATGTACAAGGATTCTTTAATATTATTGTAACCACCATATTGTAATTTCAAAAATTGCAATACCTACATTCTGAGCAAATAAATGAATATTCTATTCTATTCCAACTATGGCTGCAATTTCGGGAGAATTCTGAACAGTCTAGAAATTTGTTGGAACTCTTTCAAGTGACTCAGAATAGACCGAAAAAAAATTCTTAAACACTAAAATGAGTAACACTGTAAACAAACAGCAAACGTTGCAATAATTATACTGAATTTAAAATCCGCGCACGTATCGTCATTGAATTTCCTGAAACAATGAATCAGTGATCTATCACCACGCAGTAAAATCACTGTTCCCGAATTCATATAACCCGTCAAAATAAAGGAAGGAAGAAAGAAAAACGAAGGAAGGAAGGAAAGGAATTATTACATTAGAACTCAATAAAAAGGGACCCGTGGCTAAATAATAACAACCGCAAAGGTCGATCGATCAGGTTAAGCTACGCTTGCCGCGGTTGGTCTGTGAATGGGTCACAATCTTTACATACAGAGACCCTTCCGTGCCTTCAAAACGCACGTTAAGCCGTTGTTCCCGGCTGTCATTCGCGGATCTTTGACAGTCGTTATGGGTAGTTAGAAGCCCGAAAGTCTGACAACCAGTCTTATCAAGACTTGATGAACGAGCGTGCCCAGAAGCTGCATGTTCACTCTGCTAATACATCACATCGATAACAATTCTATTTGTAAATGTTGCTAATCCTTACAAAATAACCACGACAGTTCAATATCCGCCTGTTGCTACCCCGCGAAGTCGCGACGGATTGGCGTTGCTACGAGCAGACAATTAATTATGTAAGGGTTGCAGACGGCCAGCAATCGATAGTGTCTGTTCTTTGTCTGGAACAGGAGAGACCGACTGTCCTCGTCGAGGACCCCTGTTTTGACTACACTGGTTTACAAAGGACTTTTCTAAAGATCAGATGGAGTTCCTAAACGAAATTGTATCTTAAGATAGAGGTGGAAATGCGAGCCTACAAAAACACAACTGCAGTAGAATAAAATTCATTTATTTATCTAGACATTATTATTATGTGCATCAATCTGCCTAGCCTTTTCCCAACAATGTTGGAGTCGGCTTTCAGTCTAACCAGATGCAGCTGAATACCAGTATTTTAAATGGGGCGACTGACCTCTTCAACCCAGACACTGGATAATACGATACCCCTTGGTAGGACTGGTTGTTATATTTTCGGGTTTCTGACGACCAGTAACGATTGTCAAAGATCCATGAATGACAGCCGGCACCAACGGGTTAACGTGCTTTCCGAGAATATGAGTCTCTTTCTAAGACTCGAGGTGCGATATTAACTCCCTCGTGCACCCCCATTACTGAAGGTTGGTGTAAGTAGGGCTGACATATGTCCGGGTTTCCTCGGATTCGTCCCAGTTCGCAAGTTCTGTGTACTACCCTGGACGCGCTGACATTGAGTCTGAACTACTTATAACTGAGACGGGCGGATGGAACCAACCCTGGGGAGTGAAAGTTTTCCGTAACCTTTCAAACAGCTCATGTTTAAAAAAAGTCTGGAGTTTACGAAGTTCATGCAAAATGAAATACCCGTTGTTACTATCTATACTTTACTAATATAATAAAGCTAAAGAGTGTGTTTGTTTGAACGCGCTAATCTCTGAAACTATCAGTCGGATTTGGAAAATTCTTTATGCATTTGATAGCCCACTTCTTGAAGAAAGCTATAGGCTTTAACATGACGCAATTACTCTAAGAAGCCAGAAAGAACGCTAAGCGAAAACGCACAGCTATATATTTTTTGTTAAGTAAAACAAGAAATTTTACGCAGAGGAAGTCGCGGGCAGAAGCTAGTGTACGATAAACAAGATCTAGACAAAACAGCAGATATTGCTTCTATGCATTAGCTTGCATAAATTTCAGTCCAGGCTTGCGACAGAATGACTCACTAGGCGCAGAACTCGGTAAAGTGAATTATTTACTATTATTTGGTCTTTGGTCAGCGTCAGCGACAATGTCATCTGACGTCACGTCAGTTTATCAAAAGCCGCAATAGGTCAGTTTTTTTTGTAAGGTAATCTATCTATACATATAATAAAATAGTAACTAATTACAATACATATTTTTCAAAAAGTAATTACACCGAGGTGTAGGGAGTCCGATGCCGAAAATATAGTTATTAGAATTTTTGTCCGTTTGTTCAGATTTATACATTGGGGTTATGGCTATTTGGACTTAAACATCCACTAAGAGACGTGGGCGTCCACGATAAAAACGTCACGTTGGAAATTATAAAAGCTCACAATATATTACTGGAGTTATTGTAGAGAAAATCGTCCTGAAAGTTGTCGTTGAAACTACGCGTATTCAGAATTGACCAGCGCCGAAAGGGTCATTCGAGGTGTATGAACTTGGGGTCAAATGATAAATCGGAGTAAAATAAAAACACGGCTCAAATTGATTGCCGAACGAGTATTGTATGATTTTAAATTGTGTAGACGTTAACAATTTACGTCTAGCCGAAATCGTAGCGATTGGGGGAGAAATTTTTATCAAATTTCGACGAGACAGGCTTTCAAGAAAAAGACGTCAACGACCGGGGACTTGCTATATCGGGTTTAAAGAACAAAGAAACTTAATAAAAAGCTTGTAAAACCAAGGAGACAGAAATGAAGGAGTTTTTTGGTTGCTCTGTTTCTGACCCGACATCAATCAGTATTTTTATCTTTAAACTTTTTTATTTCAAATCTTTTATTTATTTTCTTCCGAATACTGGGTTTTTGGCTTTAGTTTTAACGCGCATCGCCTTTTATTTAAAGTTTTAATAAAATCAGTAAAAATATACGGAGGTAGACGTCAACAGTTTAAAGGATATCATTCAAGTGAAGAACATTTTAAAGCCCAAAATTTAAAGTAACATCTTGAGCATTTTTTACTATTACGGCGAGAGCCTAAAATTAACCCCCCGGCTGCTATTTGAGATTGAAAATGCCAAACATCATATTTTTATACATAACTAGCTGACCCGGCAAACGTTGTTTTGCCATATAAATTATTTCTAGCTGCCCGGCGCTACTTCGTTCGCGTGGTGTCCTACCCTACCCTACCCAACTCCTACACTACTTCTACCCTACTCCTACCCTACTCATACCCTACTCCTACCCTACTCCTACCCTACTCCTACCCTACTCCTACCCTACTCCTACCCTACTACTACCACCTTACTCCTACCCTACTACTACCACCCTACTCCTACCCTACTCCTACCGATGTTAACCATTTGTCATTATTTCTGAACGCACGCATAAATATTTGAGGAACTTCTATTCAAATCTGCTTAATACACTTTTCAACCTTTTTAATTGATTAAAAAAATACAGACTAAAGTTTACTCACCCTTTTTAAATAGTTTACACAAAATACATTTCTGAACGCATGCATAAATGTCAATCACAGTATTTGACAGGATGACAGGAGGAAAACAAATGTTTGACAGGTACGAAACCAATGAACATAATTAAATGGAAAATGATTCATTATCATAATTATGTATTCGTCAAGTTTTCATTGTTTTTAAAATGTATTCTGCTATTCAGGGCGGAGACAAATCCAACGAAACAAAAACCATGAAAATTGATCCAGCCGATCTCGAGTTATAAGTGTTGTAACAAACCCGACTTTGTTTTATATATATAGATTATACAGGTTGGTCCATACAGTGACGTCATAAAAAAAATTTGATTCCTCAAGCCCAGGGGTATCGGAAAATACCAAAACCCCAACTATGTTCCGCGATTCTTGATAGGTCAAGTTATTTTTGTTTTTTCTTTAAAATTTTGGGGGAACCGCTTCAAAAAATTATATCTTTATTTTTACAAGGCTTTTTCACTTTCTTTTTTTGCAGTTTTCATTGTTATGGAATATTCTTGCAGACATAAAATAAGCATCTTCCTATAAAATTTTCAAGAAATTTAAAAAAAAAATTATAACTCGTAAACTATCAAGAATCGCGGAACATACGATTGACCTTGGGAAATTGTATCTATGCTAATTGCGCGGTAAACTCTGCTTGCGAGATGCAGGATTTGCTTGAAGTCAGTATGACGCGTTGTTCGCATGTGGCGCTGTAGATACCGCTACAAGAGACTGTGACCTCTGAGTTTGTTTCGGCGATTCTTCTCAGAGTAGTCGGCACCCTAAATGGGTAACACATTTTATCACAATCTGATTACACGAGTCTAATTGATAAACTACAAATATAATTTCCATTAGGTATAATTTAAAAAAAACGTGAGTAAGTATAATAATAAGTGAACGCGTTGCACTTCGTTGGGAAATATGCAGTTAAACAATCGTGACAAAATAATTTTACCACGGAACGTAGCCATTAGTATTTATGTTGAAATACTGCTTCCTCTGAGCCTTTTACCGGCCGTACTTTGGCCCTGCATTATTGAGATAGCATGATCAGCCTATAATGTTCCCACTGCTGGGATACAGGCCTCCTCTCTGTGATTGGGAGTGGGCCGTAATCCACCTCGCGGGCGCAATACGGGTTGGTAGTCGTCACGAACTTTTCCTTCACGGTTTTGAGAGCAATGGTGATGAAATTAAACACACAAAGTAAAGTGCCTGTCTGGATATTATTGAGATGAGTATGAGTATTTATTTCAGTACTAGATGCTTCATTCATGCATGATTGAGGAGTTTTTGGTTGAACGCGGAGCGAATGCTATAATGCTCGACCTCTGGAATCCTGCAGAGAATCAAGATTCTATCAGTAATTAAAAGCATAGAAATCATTCACTGAAATGGGACACCACCGAACAGCACCGCTGGACCCGGTTGACATTTGTTGATCTTCGACAATCGTTACGGGTCGTCAGCAGCCCGAAAGTCTGGCAACCAGTCTCACCAAGTCACCAAGGGGTATCGCGTGTTACCCACTAACTGAGTTGTAGCGGTCAGATTAGGCAGTTGTAAAATACTGGTATAGTACATCTGCCTAATCTAGCTGCGTCCGGTTAGAGTGGCAGACGACTCCAACATAGATGGAAATAGGATAGGCAGGTGCGGAGTGCTGCAACACAGGCTACAATAGGTAGTCGCTCCATGTGAAATACTGGTACATCTTAAGCTGCACCCTGGACTGGGACCGATCATGAGTTTGAGTTTGAGACCGACCCCAACAGTTGAGAAAAGGATAGATGATAAGTATCACCGGCCCAAATTATGATTTTAACTCGTCAAGAGCTGAAGATTTCTGGAGATACTAAACTATCTTGAGCATTTGGTGATTCGCCAACCATGAATAATGTTTTCATTCGCTAATGAACATAAAATAAATCAAGAACAGTTTAAAAACGAATGCAATTAATGTATTAGTCATTCTATACTAATCGTAGTTATAAATTAACTTCGAGTCCAGTTTCTCGCTCTGTTTAATTCAATGTGCATTCGGTGAATGTGAATGTTTGAATCGAGTTGAGAACCTGAGCGTTAAAACAGCGCATCGAATTTTAGAAAGGAAAATATTTAACTGGTCCTCTAAAAACTTATTTATCTTCTAATGATGAACGCTTTGTAAAATGAATAAACCTCTAAAATGTTTGGGCTTCTAAAGTTGCGCACGGTTTTTAAATAAATGAGCCTCCTTTTATCTGTTTGACCTTTTCTCACAGTTGGCCGCAGTAACTAAACTAGGGTACAAAGTCAAAGTCACCCCGACCAAATGGGTAAGGTTAGGTCAGACCCGTGACCAACCTCGCGCGAGCTGAATTGGTCGCAGTAACTATGTAAGCTAGAGTACCTCGACCAAATGGGTTAGGTTAGGTTAGAACTGTGAGCAACTGCGACATTCATGTCAGTTGGAGTTACTTGGCTTGGATATTTACCCCTTTATTCATAAACGTTGCTTAAAGTTAAGCAGTGATTAGCGACTGTTTAACCATACATTTTTGACGTTTAAGCGTTACTTAACTTTAGTCATCGTTTATGAATAAACCCCTTAGTGTTTTTAGAACTCCAAAATAGGAATTATTTGAGGTTCACACAAAGATTCGCATTCTTTATTCGTTTTTGGAATGGGCGACTAGCTTCAACTTTCTGACTAACTGACCGACTATTTAATTTTGACAATTCAAAAGTGCCTGTAAATGGTTTAATTGAAATAAATGGTTTGAGTTTGAGTTTATACTTATTGAGTGTTCATTAATATTTTTAGGACAGCAAAATGGGAGTTATTTGAGGTTCGATTATCACTCCCTCTCATAGAGAGGAGGCCTGTGTCCCAGCAGTGGAACATTATAGGCTGACTAGCTTCTGCCCACGATTTCGTCCGCGTGAAATTAATTGCTCCCCTGACCCACCCTATCGCATCGCATCGCCTGCCCGCGCTATAACGTTGTTTTCGTTGAGCATTATTTCTTACTTTTCTTATTGCCCGGCTCCTCAAGAGTCATAGCGTGATGATAAATATCCTATAGCCTTCCTCAAGAATTGGGCTATCAAATGCAAAAAGATTTTTTCAAATCCGACTGATAGTTTTAGAGACCAGCGCGTTCAAACAAACAAACTCTTCAGCTTTATTATTAGTATAGATATAGATTATGCTATACTGAATGTCTGAAACTCTGAATCGAGTAAATCAATATGAGTGCCAGGTGCGAAAGGTGCCACAAATGGTTGTAAGTTCGTTTTATGAGTCTAGAAATTTTCTTAATTAAGCCATTTTTGACAAGGCCGAATGTTTAGGGTTGTACAGTTTCCAATTTTTATGACGTAATGTGAGAAGATAAAAAGTGAAGTTTATAAATGAACTGTTTGTTTTCTATTAACTAAATTAAATTTTATTCGAAAACATCCATCGGTTTCTTATAAACTTCAACTATATCCGACGATCCTGGTTACTTATCTCCTTTGGCGACCGTACTCACATTCTACTTTTTTCCTCTCGAAAATGCGTATGTAAATGAATCAAGGAAAACAATTCCATCGCACCGCTTTAGATTACTACGTTACGTTTCTGATATGTGACGCACGTGTAGGTACATATATTTCATGTGTGTATGTATAATACACATGCTATAATAAGTCACATTGTTACCGATAGTGCTGCTTGGGACTGAACGCTACTTACTGAGAAAATCTATGATTTCATTTTCAGAATAATTAAAAGCATTAGGTAGAGTAAGCTCGAAAGCGAAGAAGACCGAAAGTCTGACAAACAGTCTTACCAAGAGGTATCGTATTACTCAGTAACTGGGTTGTGGAGGTCAGATAGGCAGTCGCTCCATGTAAAATACTAGTATTTAGCTATATCCGGTGATGATGAGGCAGTAAGCTGTACGTCAATGGTAACACTTTGACCTTGAGCTGATAGTACGGAGTTTTAATAGAATGAGAGGCAAGCTGAAGTGGCAATCGGCCGGCCATATTAGCTGTAGAACCGTTTTGAGTACGAATCTCCATGGCTATAAGACTAGGGGAAGACCAAAGAAACGATGGATGGACTGTGTAAATGATGATAAGGTTAGAAAGGGGGTGACTACCGAGATGGCGACTAATAGTATGGGAGAAAAAGACATGTTGCGTTGACCCCAAATAAATCGGAGAGGAGAATGAATGAATGATTAGCCGTAGAACTGATAACCGTTGGGGTAGACGTGTTCACGAGTGGCGACCGCATAGCGGCAAATGGAAGGTAGGACGCCCTCAGGCTAAGTTGAGCGACGATCTTCGCAGGTGGCTGGTAGCAGCTGGATAAAATTGTTGTGCCGAGTTGAATGGCGTGAAATTGGAGAGGCCTTTGCCCAGCAGTGGGATACAGGCTAACAAAAACAAAGGGTTCCGTACCAAAAGGGTGGCAACGGAACCCTATTACTAAGCCTTCACTGTCCAAATAATAACATAGGACGGTAGTTAAATATTTACCGTAGATAATTATTATTTAGGGAAGAAAAGAGTGAAATTATAGAAAAAAAACGTGATAACTTTTTATATTTAATTTGAATGGAATGCTTGAAGAATCCTTTTAGCTAAACAATGCGAGCACATTTATCTATCAATGTTAAACTAGTAATTATTAGGGATGGGCCGAACGTGGTTTGAACCGAATACGAACTTCGATCGAATATTCGGTGATAGTAAAAAGTTCGGTCGAACTTCGGTTATTTTCACAGCGCATAGAGTTTTTGGCACGAATATTTTTATCGTCTCCTGCGGGGTAATTGCGTAACACACTAACAGTAGTAATGGCTTAAATTTTGACAGTTCAACAACATTCATTGCGTTATTTACGTTCCTGGGCTGTCAATTTTTTTCGAACGTAATAATATGAAACTATGGATTAGCAAAATCCTTCAATATTATTCAGATTGTGATTGGAAGTGTGTTACGCAATTAGGGTGTTGGACTCCGAAGCTCCGTATATTTTGAGCGACTTTTCGCAGAGGCAGGAAATGTCAACGAATAGAATCTGTTTTTTATTTTTGATTCTTTTGTTTTTGTTCAATTGTATACATATTATCATGATAAGTGGAAGAGCGGAGTTCACCTAACACAAGCATCTTCTTGCTTAAAAGATGATCTCCAACTCATGTGTGTTTTCATTGTATGTAATTGCAATAACAACATTTTTTTTATAGGGAAACCCCCGAACACCTGCCAGATAACGTAGAGTTCTTGATAAATAATAAATACCAGTAGGTTCAGTTAAGCCGTAGCGGTAAGATTTCATTTACTTACGTAACACTTCCACAAAAATTTAAAATTGTGATTTTTGGCGATAATTATTTCAATGTTTAGATGTAAAAATTATGTTAATGTTTAGAATACATTTAAGTAACAACTAACAAACAAGAAATGTATATGATTT
The DNA here is from genome assembly GCA_949629185.1 of Apamea crenata. Lineage (NCBI taxonomy): Eukaryota > Metazoa > Arthropoda > Insecta > Lepidoptera > Noctuidae > Apamea > Apamea crenata. The sequence goes on from OX451377.1 coordinate 1,563,747, forward strand.
TATTTTACTGGTGTAGTAAAAAATATTCAAATAACTTAACTGTTATGAGAATTAAGATATTTTATTATTTTCTTGTATACATAGAATGTTCGTCATTTGAACTGAATTTCGGCCAAATGCCGAAGTTCGGTTAAACCGAATGTGAAACGAATTTCGGCCCATCCCTAGTAACTTTTATTAAACGCTCCACATACCAAGCCATTAATTACTTTTGTTATTTGTAAAAAAATAAAAATAAAAAACAATTTATATCTATCTCACAAGGTCATCTCAATGCCGCGAAAAAACATGGTCTTTCGTTACGAAACGTGTGTTTTAATAATATATTTTTAAAACTTTCCACCTATGTGGTTTTTCGATAGCGTGAATTAACCTAAGATAACATGCTATTAACAAATAATGCTGTTATAATATGCATTATTTTTATTTTGACACAAACATACCCAATTCAAACTTTATGGCAGCTCGGAACATGAGGCGAGTCGGTGCGCAGTAACAAATTCACGCCTCAGCGGGAGGTGAGGGGTGAGGTACTACTCAGCGAGCAGCACACTTCAGCGCCGCCATAAAGTTTTGAACTGTTTGTCCTTTACTTTAGGGTCCCAAAGGGTTCGTTCCAAGTGCCACAACGAGAACCCCGCACCCTACTTACTTGGCCTACGCCCTGTCTGACACAGAGGTCTTATATTTTTAACCGTATGAGGTAGCTAAAGTCCGTTCACAATTATTTTATCATTGATTTTGCATCACTGTCCAAATCACAATCTACCAATCAATAATGTAATATAAATATATCAATCTTTATTGTCATTCTATTATGGTTGGTGTTGGGTCGCTGCCATTGACAAGCCTGTCAAACTCAAACTCAAAGTATTTATTTCAATTAAACCAATTACAGGCACTTTGGAGGTATTAGGAACAGGGTGTAAAGTTCACTGATCCTCCATAGAAAAGGGAGGATCTTCCGACCAGACGGGCGTTGTGTCTGGCGGGCAATTGCCCAACGATTGATGTCTGGAAGTTATATGGATGCTAGTTGCGCGGTAAACTCTGCTTGCGAGATGCAGGATTTCCCTGACGTCAGTATGACGCGTTGTTCGCATGTGGCGTTTTAGATACCGCTACAGGCACTTTTGAACTGTCAAGGGGTCGGTCAGTCAGAAAAATAAAGCTAGTTGCCCAATCCCAAGCGTAGTAGGTACCTATGGAGAAGAACGGGCAAGAAATTCCACAGACACCGTCATGACACCCGTCAAAATCATAGCGATCTTTATTCTCGTCATAATAAGGTTGCTGTTAGATTGCTACTGTCAGAGGTAAAATAACTGTGAACGGAATGTAGATGATATTTACACAAAAGACGTGTTAGTATATTATGGCGTCTTTCATTTCATGGCAAATTAAAAAAAACAGACATAAAGAGGGGCTCCAACACGTCATAGAAGATCACTTCTACCTTCTTAGCCTTTTCCCAACTATGTTGAGGTCGGCTTCCAGTCTTACCAGATACAGCAGCATACCAGGATTTTAAAAGGAGCGAATGCCAATCTGACTTCCACAACCCAGTTACTGGGTAACGGGTAACACGATGGTAAGACTGGACTCGCCAGGCAAAATACCTCAAGAGGACTTTCTTCGAAAAAAAAAAAAAAAAATTTCTTTTCCTGCTCTATCAGTACTATCAAAAACGAAACCCTGAAAGCGCGAGTGAAACTCGCACTTGTTCGGTTTTTTTTTTACAAAAAGGACGCATAAGTGAGCTCTGCCTGCTCTGCCGACGCGACGCCGCCGTTGGAAAGTTTTAGTTTTTCTCTTTACAATTTTGAGTCATGTATGCAATAATTATATGTTGTGCTGTTTATAATTATAGCATTTTAGTGTTATTTTTAAGAAAATTATGACATTTCCAATAAATAAATGCAACAGATTTTATTATTAAAAAAATGTAAAATAAATATCAAGTTTTTTTTTATTGTATATATTTTACTTTGTCATCATTATGACCAATTAATTATTTCATCTCATTTGTTTTTACCTATCTCTGTCAACATTGTAGGTACCTATCCACTTTAATAGGGATCTCTTGAAAACTATAATTAATTAAGTAGGTATACAAGTTATTGAACTCAAGCATTTTGTCTGATTTTTTAATTACAAGAGTACTTCTAATTTGTCTGATCGGTAATTCGCGTCTAATAACTGTACTTACTAGATTGTGTATAATAATAATAATAGACGTAATAGACGAGGCAGTAGGTATTGTGTAAGTACAGCCTGTTTTCTGTACAAAATAAAATCTGTTCAAATGGCAAAAAAAATATATTTTAGGAATATATACCTATTACTTATTTTATATGAAGTGGAGTTGTTTCAAGTTCTTAAATAAACTATTTAAAAAATGAATAAGAATAGTTCCAATTATAAAAATATATATAAAAAAGTAAAGATAAATCACAACATAGGTGTTTATGGGAGATTGGCCAGAATAGGTAACAAACATGGAAGAGTGGAAACCTTTACCCAGCAGTGGGACACTACAGGTTGGACAAAATAAATAATTTAAGATCTTGTTCATTAGAATGTTAGGGTCAAACAAACTGTGAGTAATTATTTTGCTACTTTGACAAGACCAATAAAACACTTTTAGTAGGTTTTTTTGTGTATTAATGGCCCCAGATGTCATAACAATAAAACTTCTGTTGCTGTCTTCTGTCTCTGCTGTTCAATGTCCTTAAAAAATAATGCATACGCTGGCATTTTTTTAAAATCAATAAGTTAACTCTTATTTTTAACCAACTCACAACAACACTGGGCATATAATACTATTTAACTTCTTATATGTAAATTAAGACCTTTTACATATTATTATGTACATAAACAACCCCGAAATAAATCAAATAAATCATTATAATTTATGTGAAAAGATTTAAAATGAATTACTTAAGTTTTATTTGAAAAGAGGCTTACTTCTCTGTATGAGAAGGGGCCTTTTTCCTGCAGTGGGACAGCAACAGGCTGGTATTATTTAAGTTGTTTTAGATACATCTTTTCTGAGATAAAGTGTTGAATGAAATAATACTTTAATTTAATAAAAACAAATTTTATGACTGTGATAAGCTCTTTAGTACCGTAAAAAATAAAGAGAATATGTTTTGTTAAAAAATGCTTTTGAGAAACCTCATTAATTTGTAAATATTTACAGTTGTTTAAGTCCTATGAGAGAGATTTATATTTAGAATGTGTGCAAAACACATCAGAAACTTCCAAAACAAAGTAGTTACATGAATCATGTGTTAAAATACAACATAAATGAAAATCATAGGGAGTTCGTTTAATGCAAATAAAACCTGTTTGCTGACAATGACCTAAACATACAGTAACAAAGAAATAGCCAGCAACAGTCCACTGTGAACCTATGTACATGCAATAACAATTAATTACGCATAATAGACTCTATAATCCGTTGTAAGTGCCTAAGGCCATAAACATAGAGAAAAAAAATGCGCAATCAAGACCATGGCCTACATACGGAATTACGAAATATCACCAGTCAGTACATACGGAAGAACACTGTGGTAACGTAACGCATCTACCTACTAGTTTATCAACGCGTTATATATAGATACGTTGGCCCACGGAGACGTGAAAAGAATGCACGCTCCTTACTCAGACAAATAGGCAAAGGTCTACATCAATAGGAACCTTCAAATAAAATGTTATTAATAACTTTTCACGGGTGTACAACAAAGAAATGTTAATAAAAACACACCCCATATTGATTTTATATAGGGTTGTGACAATCAGCTGATGGCCCTACAGCTACTTATTTACATGGTGGCCCTCGAACGCAATAGGTTCTTTGTAATGACGATAACAAAGAAAGGATACAGTTTGATGACATCGGTGTCCATGCGTCGTTTCCCAGCGCTCGGTGACGACATCTTCGTGATCTATTACTAATAAATCACAATATCGAACACGAACACTAGAACTAACTCACACTAGACGCAGCGAAACCAATTTTTCGTCCACCAGCAGCAGTCAGAAAAATAACATTGTAGAAAAACAATGGACACAAACCATAGACTACAATTTCGAAGATGATGTGTAATGAAAAGGATGTTGCTAGCTAGCAAAACTAATAAACCTGCGGAAAACCACTGATTTTAAGCGCTTATTACACTATCCAATTTTAAGGAATGCTAACTAGGAAATCGGCAGATGTAATCGCAGTTAGAACAGATTGGATCCAATTTAGTGTAAATTGGAGGTCCAATCGCACTACTTCCTAAATTGTGTTCAATCGTTCTTCACAAATGCGTCTGCATGCGTCGTTTGACCGATTTAGAATCCAATTTAGTGTAGTGTAATCACTAGCTTCCGATTTCCTAGTTAGAGTGTTCCTAGTTAGCATTCCTTAAATTGGATAGTGTAATAAGCGCTTTAGCCCTATGTATACGGTTCTTTACGATAGACAACGGCCATTCCAGAAGATTATGCGTCAAAAATTAAAAAGCATGCAAATTTGTCTATGCGTCATCATCAGCGAAACTTCGCGTGTGTGAATCAAGGAAGATTATTTATAATTCAGTTTTAATTATAGATTTCTTTTACATATACATCCCAAACTTAGTTAGAACGACGCGTTTGTGGACTGCGACGCTCCGTCGGCGCGCCACGAATGCGGAAACATGTGTTTTGATGTGAACATCAAATCATGATACATGACAACAAATTAGAATTTATCGGAGTTTACGTGTGAAATAACTGTCTGGAGGAGTGATAAAGGGTTGTTGTGAGATCTTATGGTAGTGGTGATTACTGTAGCGGATCCGTGTGGGGCTAGTGATAAGTGATAAAGCGCGGTCATTTCCGGTGTGTTATTCGAGATGTGGGCGCCCCGGTGAAGACTCCTGCTAAATTGTTCTGACGTCCAGGTACAGCCATGGCGAACACAGGGATCGGGGTCTCTTTTGACCCTAATGACATGACCAGGTTAGCAACAAGATCACTAAAGTAACTCCTAACCACAACACCTCTTAATTTCCTGTTTCCCTTCATGCTTTTCATAATAAATAAGGAAGTAAATACAAAGTACTGTCAAATTTCAATAAACTTTGAACCTATCCAATGTCAGTATTTAGTTCAAAATACCCCGTTTACCCTATGAAGAATGTGTTTATCAAACATGCACAGAATTACATACCTCTGGTATTTTCATTTCTGTAATAAATTATAAAACAACATTACAAATAAGAAATGCTCCAAAACCACAAATTTTAATGACACATAAAGGAAACAAACATCGACAATAGTTTATTTCTATGGTTTTCCTTTTAATATAATATAAGGCATATTTCTCTGCTTAAAATATTATCAGAGTGCAAGCAATGCCACTTGACACTCATAGTTTAATCCTCCTACACGCTTAACTTATTTGTGCCTGACGAAGCATGTCTTCTTCAATAGATCTGTACCGTTTATTATCTCAGACCTCAGGTTCACTCACATGGTAAGTCCTATGAGAATTTTATTCAAATTATTATTTGTGTAATTTTTTTTTGATAGTGTGGTCAGGTTACTGTAAACTATCAATCAGTATTTATGTGAGTAATCCAATTGCTGGGTTAAACAAAATGTAAGGGTTCAAGGAATTTACCCATAGACTTTTATTCAGTTTCAAAACAATATTGTAAGTGCCTTAAATCTTTGATTTAGCTTAATTAATATAGCCTACATCTATGTCAGATTATTTAGCAAAAGTTTAAACAATCAAAATGAAAGTTCAGAAATTATTTCGATTTATTTTTTCGGTTAATTGACTTAATGCTCCTTCCCAATAATGTCAATGTTGGCCGAGATTTCAATCAATTAACCAACTTAGCCTGTCCCAGTCCACTGCTGGACATAGGCCTCTCCCAGGCTGCGCTGCAACACCCTGTCCTCTGCCCTCCACATCCAGTCTATCCCAGCCACCTTCATAAAGGGGCATCCCATGTTATGCTTGCCGATACGCAGTCTCCACTCTAGGATTCTTCCGCTCCACCAGACATGGCCAGCCCACTGCCACTTCAGCTGGCTTACTGTGCAAGCTAGATCGGTAACTCTGGTTCTTTTCCTGATAATTTCATTTCTGATTAAAATCCATTGAGATTTAGACCTTATAATTTAAGGCTAAATCTGCTAATAATGCTGATCACTGCCCTAAGATCTACCATAATACTCTGTCCTTCCTAGCAACTGAAATGCATGTTAACAACATGAAATAATATCAGTTAATCTGCCTCTGATAACAGTTCTATAAATAAAAACACCACTTCATTATGCTACTTTATTAATTCCATTGAAGTTTCAACTATGAATGGATGTATTAAAACAGGCAACAGTGGCAATTTTCTTCTATCTCTGGAACTCAGGAAGTATGTTAAACTAACAACTATACAATAAAAATGAAATGCTGTTTGTTGATAAGCACTTCACTTCGGAAAGGCTGGACCGATTTGGTAATTTTATCTTTTTATAATGTTCATAATAGTCCAAATCAGGTTCTTACGGAAAGAAAACTTTGAAAAATTGCCAACTGAAACTGCATATTCTATGGAAATTTGAATGAATTATTGAGTTTTTTATAGCAAATAGCACAGATCTGGTCCCCGGAGACAGTGAACGGGTTCGCGCCACAGCACGTAGGAGATGGCAGGACGAGCTAGATAGGTTCCGTCAAAACTGGAAGGAGGACGCGCGAGCTCGCGAAAAATGTTAGGAGTGGAGGGGGGAGGCCTTTGTCCAGGAGTGGAACAGCATAGGCTAGTGAAAAATATATTAAATTTGGACAGGACAATGTCTGTCTCGGCAGACTAGTTAGTCAGTCTAAAACAGATTTTATTTTTCACTTTTAAGTTGTAATTATTCAGTAATTTTGGTTTAAAAACCAAACTACTGAACCGTTTTTGATGAAATTTCTATGGGACCAATCTGAATTTTGCAAATCGGCCTCTAAATACCGGAGTTCTGAGGTAACAAACATAAAAACAAAAATACAGTCGAATTGAGAACCTCCTCCTTTTATGAATTCGGTTAAAAAATAGGTTGATTGATTTTTGCTTAAATATTACCTAGAATTTATTATTTACTAGCTGTTGCCTTCGACTTGTCTGCGATCTAGGATAAAGGTGTTTTATGCCCTAATCCATGTTATGGTTTACCCATGTGCCAAATTACATCCAAATCCGTTTAGCCGTTCTAGAGTGAAAGCGTAACAAACAAACTCGCTTTCGCATTTATGATATTAGTTGGGATGTCTTTTTTTTTCGAGGCATTAGAAATTAATCTCTTTGGGTGTTCCTCAATTCTGTAATTTCAAGTCTTCAAGCCTTTTGCTTAATATTTCTGAATAGGGAAAAACTTTTTAGAAATTATACCATTGAAATAGAACTTGTTTTTATTTAATTTTGTTGGATATAAACCCAAAATGTTGCTATTATTGCTATTTTATGGTATGTAATATATTATGTAAACATTTAACAGTCATTGTATATATAGAAATATGGATATTATGATAAATGATAAATGATAAATGATTTTATTTTTGTAAGTAGGTTTGTACAAACACTTTTACACGTCAATCATATTTTAAAACTAGATGAGGTCGGCGTTTCCTATCTGACTACTCTGAGAAGAAAGGCCGAAACAAACTCAGAGGTCACAGTCTCTTTTAAAGTCCTGACATAATCTTGGTCAGATCATATGAAGACCATGCAGGTCGATGTCTGAGATGGTCTTTTGAGGAAAGAACCACACAGATTGAGAGGACCTGTCCAGCCAGTGCACGCATTTGTCAGAAATCGTGCAGCTCAACTCAAAACTTAAGGAGCTCGACGATTCGACGAACAATACCAAAGAAAGGACATTTGGGTAGGCCACATTAATTACTCAAACTGCCAGACCATGACAAAAACTAACAGAACAGAGAGAAAAATTAAAAATAATATAAATAAAATGACCCACATAGTCTTCACATTCACAATAATTAAAATAATAGAATACTTTACAAAGTAAGCAAATGTCATAGTATATATAAAATCCATTAATGTCAAAGTGTATATAATAAAACAAAAAAAAAAAAAAAACAACAACAACAACACAGAGAAAAAAAATATAAATAAAAATAAAAACATTAAATATGTAAAAAATTGGAAGCACCTTAATCCCAAGCCTTTTTGTCCTCGATATAATCCTTAACGGTATAAAATGGTACGAAACGTATAACGGTATGAAAGACAAATAATTCAAAAATCATTACTACCAAGAGATCACTATTAGTACTTTACCTTGAAATTTTCACAACTCACGAAGAGTAATTAGCACAAAAAACATCTTGTATTGAGACAACAAAAACATTTTGTTGGTAATTAGTAGCTAACTAGAATGACCTTCAGTTCTGTAAGTGACACCATTAACTCCTAGACTAGTTTAAATTCTACTTCCTTAGTGTGGGAAGAATTTTAGGATAACTATAATTATTTTCATTCATGCACCAAATAGAACATCATGAAACAACTGTAGAAAACAGAGTTCTGAACTAAAGTGGGCCTACGACAGTGCCTTGGGGAATTCAACATACATTTAGAGCCTTATAAGTGGTAACCTCCCTTTTAGTGTGTCAGATCATCCCCATTAGTAATAAAGGAAAATGTAAGGAGGTTATATATAGCATGTGAAATATTGCAAAATTGAGATAACATGCAGGTTATGGAAATCAAATGCTTGATTGACCTCTAATCGTTGCCTTACCACTAACTATTAAACTGTATCATGTATTAAATCTTATAGGGAAAGTTCTATTGGCATTATCTTTAAAAATATTGCTGTTACTATAATCATTTTCAAGAATTGCAATATGCTTTGATATCTTCACAGTATATTGAACCAGGCAATTCCACCCTTTTTGAAATAATATAACTAAATTGAAGAAAAGTAAACCTTATTACAAAACCAGTTCGTAGAGTATATAACACAATTACAATAATATTATTTTTAATATGTATGTTATTGAAGGCCTACAAGAGTAAGGTAAGACCAAAGACAGGATGGATGGACTGTGTGAAAGATGATATAGCTAGAAAGGGGGTGACTACCGAGATGACGACTAATAGTGAAGTATGGAAAAAGAAGACATGTTGCGCCGACCCCAAATAAATTGGCAGAAGGATAATAGAATGATGATTCTGATGATGCTATTATTTCTGTCAACAGCTGGTACTTCAGGGAACTTTCGCGCGCTGAAGCGACGAGGTTACTCCTCAATGAGACGGAAAGCGGCGTGTTCCTCGTCAGGGACTCAAAGACTATTACTGGAGACTATGTGTTATGTGTCAGGTTAGTATTAACATTAGTCTTATCCACTTTTTAGCGACGATTAACGTGAGTGTATAAAATGTAAAAGGACTTAGATTATCGAACGCGTGATGACAATTGTTTCTTCACAAAAGCTTATTGCTACGTTAAAACAACAGCAACGACAACGATTTCGTACTTACGCCGAGACGACTACGTATCTTCGACGAAACGATTTCGTACCATCGACGAGACAATTTCGTACCTTTGAAAAGACGAACTGTACCTACGTCGTTCCAACAATATATACTTAATGCTTTTTATTTGTACACCATAACAAATTACAAATGAGAACTTCGAACTTATTCAAGGCATCCTCATGAAACCAGACCTGATAAAATGAGGATGCCTTGAAAGTATGGAAATTTGTAAGCAGCAGCATACCCCAAGGTCACTCTCGACATTTTTCGAGTACTAATTCGAATCGGTTGACTAAGAGACAAATCAAATTCGATTTAAAGCTGGTTGATAAGAATATATATTTTTCAACTGTTAATTACTTACACTACTCTACACTTACTTACTTACCTTTCCACTTTTCAGAGAAGACGACAGAGTCTCCCACTACATTATAAACCGCGTCGTGTCCGCCGACGGCACGATCCGGTTCCGTATAGGAGACCAGCTCTTCGCGGACATGCCAGCTCTCCTGGCGTTCTACCGGCTTCACTACCTGGACACGACGCCGCTCGTGCGGCCTCTGCCACAGGCGCTGGCGAAGGTCGCAGCGCCACCGCCGCAGCAGCCACATCAGGTCTTGGAGCTGGTCATCGCGAAGTTTGACTTTTCTGGCAATGTAAGTAACATAATGAAAAGTGTGAGTTCTCCATTAGGAATTGCTTGTTTAATATACCCCCGTGTCTCGGAAACCACGTAAAGCCGTTGGTCCTGCGCCTGATCTCTCCCCGGTCGTGTCGGATTGCCGTCCCATCGGACTAAGAGAGTAAAGGAACAGAGAGTGCACCTGTGCTTACGCATACACTTGTGCACTTTTATATCTCCTACCTACCTGGCTAATATCCGTCGAGATTGTCCACCGTGACCGAAATCGGTCGGGAGGCTATTATTACTATTACGTGCGCAGTGCTGCAGTCAGGGTTGTTATCACTAGACCACACCGTTAGACTCCGTCTCGAAGTGGTCTAAAATATTGGGCTACCACATTAACTTTTATGCAAAAGACATAGTAACAAAAGTAGTGGTGCTTGAAACATGCCATGTGAACGCATTTGGAAGTCAACAATAGAACCATGAACATTATGACAGGTGTTATTCGAATCGATCAATATCTACGCTTTATTTGTAAACATTATGTTACAATTGTGTTCGAGATGTTACAATTAATTATGCAGGCTGTTCATTTTGGCGCTTGCCATGTGAAAGAATATTTCCTGTGGAAAACAAATACTTCTCCGATTTGTGAAAACAAAAACATTTTATGCTCATTTAGTTATTATCAAAATACTCGATCTTGACTAGTACTCGCAGTACTTAGTGACTGTTAAGTGAAAGAAAGAAAAATACGTTTATTGGCATTACAGCAAAATAAATATACCTTTAAAACTATAAAAACAGAAAACAAAAATTATAATGCCAAAAGGGCGTCAGCTCAGCATAATGTCAGATGACAAGGTGTGCCACCTGACGCTGATTTTCAGCTGCAACCCACGAGTGCCAGTTATGAGGCCCTAGGTTCGACTTCCGGGTCGACCAAGGTGTAAATGGATTTTTACATTATTAGTAAATTCTTAGTAAAAGTAGGCTGTAGTCTGGATAATTGCCCGGGCAATGGCAATAAGCTCACCCATTTTTACATTGTACTTTCGTCCATCTTTCGGAAAAAACAGGCGTGAGCTTCATGTCTATAATCTAACATGTCCTAAAAACCCTGAACTTTCTACCAAGATTTTTAAACACACCTATGAGACTATGACTAACGCTGTCCTAAATAAAAATATGCCTACAAACAAGGAAGTGAGATGTCTCATCGTAAAAACCAGGTCTCCAGTGAATGTTTTTCTAATATTAGCTTCCATAGTAACGCTGCCGGTGACGCTATGAGTAACTGCCGCAATCATATCGAGTTACGTTCTATTAAAACGTTATCGGCAGAAGGACTACTTTGTGCGTATGCTGGAAAACATACCATACCTAAAATCACGACCATAAAAAGTTTCAGAGATTTATAACAAACCTATAATTATCACGGCACGGTTGGCGCAGTGGTTAAGCGATTGACTGCTGCGCTGCGTGTCGCGGGTTCGATTCCCGCACGGAACAAATATTTGTATGACCTACATGTATTTGTTCCGAGTCTGGGTGTTTTTCTATCTATAATATGTATGTATTTACAAAAAAAAAATTGTATATAAGTAGTTTATCAGCCATCTTGTTACCATAACACAAGCATTAGGTTGCTTAGCTTGGGACAAATGGTGCTGTGTGAAATGTCCAGGGATATTATTATTATTATCTAAACTAATATTATAAAGAGAAACGATTTTGTATGTTTGTTTGTTACGCTTTCACGCTAAAACGGCTGAACGGATTTGGATGAAATTTTGCACATGGGTAGACCATGAATAGGATAACGGATACTTTTTCCCGATATTCCCATGGGATCGGGACTTATGAAACCGGGTGAAACCGCAGGGCCCGCGTTGTGTTATAAACTTATCAAGTCCCACGTTATCGGGCCAAATGCCATTAACCGTATACTACTACTATACTTACTAGTTTTTTTTTTTTTTAATTGATAATACTTTACAGTGCGAATTGCGCTGGGTTTTCACTCTAAATTCTCATGTGTGCGGACCTGCGGTACTTGTACTTGCGTAACACATTAACAGTAGGAATATTTTCATTTTGACAGTTCAACAACATTCATTGCGTTATTTACTTTGTTGAGCAGACAAATTATTCGAACATATGAAGCAATGGATTAGCAATATCCTTCAAAATGATTCAGATTGAGATTGATAGTGTGTTAGGGTGCTAGGCTTGATTTGGGCAGTTTTATTGCCGAATCTGCCCGACCCGGACATCAAACCAAGGACCCCACACTTAGCAGTTACTTGCGGTTGAGACTGCTAGGTAAGCCAAAAAGGCTGTCTGTTACGCTCTAGTACTCGCCGAATTATGTACAGCGAGATCTTACAATTTAAACTTCTGCATTTCAATTTCCACATATCCATACATACCAAGATAAAAATAATTCGAAACTAATATGAGTTTATGGCAGATGTTTTCTGTTTGTCTTATGCTTTGCTAATATGCCGCGTTAGTTATGAGATTATGACTGACGCACTGGGAGTCGCGGGTTCGGAACCCGGTACCCTAATCGCGTAATGCGTAACGCACTTTCAACCAAAATCTGAATCATTTTGAAAGATATTGCTAATCCATTGCTTCATGTGTTCGAAAAATTGTCAACAACGTAGATAACGCAATGATTGTTGTTCAACTGTCGAAATGAAATTTTACTCATTCCTACTGTTATACCCTGTCCATTAGGTAAACCGTTTTAGACAGAACTAGTGATTGCAGCAACACACAATGGATTGGTTGATACACGTACGGTATTATTATAATGTCTGTAAGAAGCCATAAATAAGATAATTCAATAAGATAAGGCAGTTTATATTATTTATTTTATTACGCATTTCAAAGTTAACTTTTACGTAATCTGGAATATGTACGGTCACCAAAGGAGATAAGTAACCAGGGCCGTCGGATATAGTTGAAGTTTGGCAAGAAACCGATGGATGTTTTCGTACTAAATTTAATTTTATTAATAGAAAACAAACAGTTTATTTATCAAATTAAATTTCATTCAAAAATATCCAACGGTTTCTTATTAAACTTCAACTATATCCGATGCCCTGGTTACTTATCTCTTTTGCCGACACAAAAAAAACACTAAACAGCTAAAACAGCTGTCAAAAAACGGTTAACCTTATGGACAGGGTATAGAGTGTTACGCAATAACCCCGCTGGTCTCGAAAGAATTGGTTTGGCCTAAACATAGATATCAAGGTCTGGATGTGGTAAACAAATATTATGTTTGTAGTTGCTAAAAGTACAATTTGGATTTTATGATTATGCAATGTATTCTTAAACAGATTTGAACTCGTGCTAACAAAACATAAAATTACACCCACATTTCGCCGGTTATGTTTTTAAATCCCATGTAACAGAGAGCCATAATGGCAAACGAAATCGCGGCAGGCCCAGACGGAGATGGTGGGATGAGCTGGACTCCTTTAATAAAGATTGGTCCTTGGCAGCTCTGGACAGAGAGAGGTGGAAGGAGAGTAAAGAGGCCTTTGCCCAACGGTGGGACATTAATGGCAAAAAAAAACAGAGCCATCAACCGAGCACAAATCTTGACTCGCTACTCAACTCAAACTCAAAGCGTTTATTTTAATCCCAGAAAATTTTCAAGCTCGGGAAAACTGAATTTTCTCTAAAAACTTAATTCGGACTATTACGAACATTTTAAAACAAAAAATACCAAAATTGGTCCAGCCGTTCTCGAGTGATGGGCATACCAACGAACAGCGTATCATTTTTAATTTGTATTACTTAACTGTTTTTTTTTAATTCTGTTTTTTTTTTATGGGCCATACTTACCGTATTACTCGCAGTCGATGAGCTAATCACCGATCACTTGTCGCTTAGTTCGCGTATTTTTACCCTTTTTTTTTAAACTATCATGCTGAGAAGGAGCCTTTTGGCCTCGTATAAGACTTTCTGTTTCATTTTTCCTTTTGTTATATAAATTGTTTCTATTTTTTTTTTTACTGTGTTTAGTTTAGTTTATGATCTTCCTGTACGAGTCGCAATAAATATGTAGTTTTGTGTTTAATATATTTGCATACCATTTTTTCCAGGATGCCGATGACCTGCCCTTCCGTCGCGGCGAGCGCCTGATGGTCATCAACCGCGACGAGGAGCAGTGGTGGACAGCGCGCAACAGTCTGGGCCGCACCGGCTCCATCCCCGTGCCCTACGTGCAGAGGGTAATGTTGCCCATGGCATATATAAGCTCATCCGACTACGTAGAAATCAAATCAGTTGATTGCAAACACAGAGTAAGCCAACTGAAGTGGCAGTCGGCCATGTTTGCCCGGTGGAGCAGACGAGGCTTAGAGTGGAGACCGCGTATCGGCAAGCGTAGTAAGGGACGCCTCCCAGTTAGATGAACCGACGGCCTAAAAAAGGTGGCTGGGACAAACTGGATGCGGAAGGTGGAGGACAGGGTTTTGCGGCGCAGCATGGGAGAGGCTTTTGTCCAACAGTGTCTAGCAGTAATCTTAACATTTTACTTCGAAATATCGGAAAATACAACGCCGTGTGAACGTCTGCTTATGCTTATTTGAACTCAAACAACTGTTTGGTAAAACCACAACAACAACTTTGCACAGTAAAACTTCGGCCTACGAGACGTGCGCGCCATTGAATATCCCGAGCCTTAGATCTGTTTTCTCGACCCGTAACTATTGACTACATTATTACAAAATTAAATCAGTTCTAGCCACAACATTTTTATATCAGTTTTAATTAACAAATGGCAAAAGGATCGGGTCTGATCATCAGTCAGGCTGTCACCAAGCACCCACTCAATAGCCGCTACCCCACTACTGCCCGATACGGGGACTTTAGACTGCTGGGTTACCCCCCTGGCCCGGTTCGCCCCTCCTTAGTCAACCTGCACCCCCCAAACTCCTTTGGGGGATCCATATTTATACCTGGCTTAGCATGGACGGCCAACATGGGCCACTTAGCACCAGGTATCCTGACCTCAAATCATCCTCCGTACCCGACCTCCGTGTCGCCGGATTACAGGAGGCGCCACGCTCCCAGTCGAGAGGGTAGTCGAAATACTAGACGAGCATCTTACGAAGTGTCGGGGTTTCGAATCCGGCTTTTATTTGCCACTTTTTCCATTTCTTTCTGTGAGAAGAGGTTCAATATGTTTCCGATTCTATTTTGTTTCATTCGAACGCAGTATAAAGGGTGTTTTTATTAATTAGTGTAACTTCACAGTTGTAAAAGGAAATTGGTATCTAAAATCAATAGAGAGAAAAGGAATGATTTCCTTAAACAATAATTTTAAGTATACAACTGTATACTTAAAATTATTGTTTAAAAAAGGCTAGGCGGTACACGAGGGAATGATCAACTGATCATTCCCTCGTGTTCCGCCTAGCCTTTTTTCAGAGTGATAGTTGTAGTACAAGACTTTTAATATCCGCAAAATAGTTTTTATTTAAGTTTGCTTAGCTGTTTTCATTTCGAGAACGAGAATTGGGGGCAATTATCAGAGCGATCTGATACTAAAAGCTTTGTTATACAACTATCCCAAAATAAAAATTGAGAATTGCCCCCAATTCTCGTAATTTTAAGAACGTTCACAGTCTGATCTCAGTCATGAGATCTGCCAAAAATACCTCTAATTTCCCTACATTTTTGACAAGATTTTAACATTTTTTTGTCGCCGAGATGAGACTTCCACTAGATTTTGAACGTTTTAATGAGAATTGACCTTCAATTCTGAGTCTCATTGTGCCCTTTGACAAACGCCTCCTCCAACCCCTTCCAATTTCCCCTGTCCCTTGTCTGTTTAGTCCACGTCGCGCGAAGTTACTATGTTTAATTACTAGTAGATACCAATGCCCTTCACATCTATAAAGTTCGCTAATTATGTAATTATATAAAAACGCTTTTATTCCTTGTTTGTATTTCATGTTATTATTTTCTTCTACATCTTTTAATGTGCTGGTGTTGTAAACCGTATAAATGTTTCTATTCCATTCCTAATCTTCTCCCCCCCATCATACCTATATCTGCTGGCTCTGGTGATGCAGGAACTCCAAGACCTCCAAGAGTATAAGGGCGAAAATAAATAAAAAATTATTATTACCTCCAGATCCTGGACCCGTCCGGCGCTCCATACCCACCGACCGAGGCGCTCAATCACCTCGCGGACCCACCGAGCCCGCCCAGCAACAAGCATCCGCAACAGCGTACTAATATGCAGGTTGGTAGCATTATTTATTTATTAAAAGTAGTAGCGATTGGCGAAAACACTCGTCTGTGCATACACGAAAGGCATGTAGTTAACGGCAGCTGCCGACGCGTTGACGGCGGGCGTCGACGGGTGTCGACGGATGTAGTTGCCTCAATCGTCGACATTCATACATTAATAAGTTTTCTCCTACATTACAGCGCACTCTACCGGCGTTAGCTCGGGTGAAGCAACCGAGAGTACCCAACGCGTACGACAAGACAGCACTCAAGCTAGAGGAAGGAGATATTATTAAAGTAAGTCACGTTTTATAGTTGTTTGCTAGTAATAAGGTAATAATGAGCGAGCAGTGATGGCCAAGTGGTAACGCCGCGACTTACGAGTGTTCGGTCGTAGGTGCGAACCAAGACAGGCGCTTTACTTTGTGTAAATTATTTCATCACCACTGCTCTCAAAACGGTGAAGGAAAACATCGTGAGGAAACAGGCATGTCCTAGAACCAAAAATTCGAAGATATGTGACATCCGCCAACCTCCACTGGGCCCGTGTGGTGGATTACGGCCCACTCCCTCTCGATAAGATCAACCAGGAAGCGGTGTTAAATGCATAAAAAACCCCGAACGAATTGAAGTACATAGATCCACAACTAGTAGATGTCCATCAAACATATGGTGTTGTAACTATTTTTTAACGCGAAAAGACTCGTTTTTACACATTTTTATTCAGTTTCACCTGTCCCGGTGTCTGTCTGTAACCAAATCTTTGCAACATTACTCCCCAAGTTAACCTAACCTGTTTTTTTTTGGGGGGAGAAATCTGGAAGTAGGGTATGTCAGACTTACTGACCACCCGTATTCCTTCAGTTGCCTGTGCCAGGGGCCACGGTATCTCTTTCGAACAAACCGCGGCCCTGGCAGAAGTTAACATAACCTTAACTAATAACAACATTCTTTTTCCAGGTGACAAAAATCAACATAAACGGCCAATGGGAAGGCGAGTTACACGGTAAAATAGGTCATTTTCCATTCACATGCGTCGAGTTCCTCGACGAGAATCAGACCAGTTAAAATTGTGACGTCATAGGACCATAGACTAACTGTCTATGGTGTAGGCTCTATGGACTGTGCCCACCGATACTGGGCTATTGATTGCACAATAGTTATGGTGAAGTAAATTTGATGGTGTATTTTTTGAGTCCCATATTTGAAACTACAGACATCTTGTTTTTCTTAATCCTATTTAAAAAAAAAGTGAGTGAGGGCCCACGAGCAACTTAGTTGTCCAGCAACTCTTTTGTCTCTGTCTCTTCGCCGAGATTTGGACGATGCGCACACGGGAGCGACACTATTTTTTTTGTTAAATTGTCGGTGGAGCGAGAACTTTTTTGTCGCCGTGTGCGCACTTGCATTGCAACCAACCAACAGACGGGCGACAGTTGGGTCCAAACCCCGCAGACAAGAATGTCTCCCAGCTGTCGCGACGCTACATGCGCGCACTTTCATACAAACCCGTAGAGTTGATGTGAGAGACACATTAGTTTTGGTGACAAAAGTTGCGCGTGGGCGCCCTCCGTAATGGAATCCAAAGAAACAAGAATTGGTTCAAAGGAGGAACAGATAGGAAAAAAAATCAGTAGTCGCTTTTATTAATGCTGCTAATATTTTAGGCTTACACAAACGTCGTCCCTTGTGTCGTATAAGAAAATATTCCCACTAATACTTTGTAATGCATTTCCTTCCAACTGACAACTAAACTGCAGATTTTTGGCTGAAAGGAAGCTTTGTATTTTGAGAAGGATACAGTGCACTTTCATCCTAGTTAAAACAGCTTCAGTCTTATTACAAAACAAGGTATATGTTCAGGCCCCAATTTAAACCTACGAGTCTTTTTCACTTTTCGAACTATAACCCGACAAAGTTAAAGTTCTTATTACAAAAGTGACGTTAAACCCGAGTCTAAGTTGTCAATTTTGCATTTAGAACTTTAAGTTCGTCGGAATAAATTTCAAAATACAGTAACTGGATCGAAGGTTTAGGCTAGGTCTAAAGTTAGAACTCTTTTTGTATGATACTGGCGCCGATTCCCTTCTTCACAAACTAAACTACATTTAAGTTCAGTGCATCTTTTTCTTTCTATTTCATTAAGAAAAGGACAGAAGATAAATATTAGTTTAGTCCTGTCAAATTAAGATACTCCATAGACATTTTAGACGTGATTAAAAACACGGCGACTAAAAATACGTCAATTAACGTCAGGCGCTGACTAAATTGACAGGACTAAACTAATATTTATCTTCTGTCCTTTTCTTTTTCATTCTATTTCATAGAAAGAAAAAGACGCACTGAACTTAAATTTAGTTTAGTTTGTGACCAAGGAAATTGGCGCCAATGTTTATGAATTAGAAGCTTTATTGTAACAATGTTGCCAGCACATTATTTTGTTAGTCCCTTGTCTATAAAATCTGTCTTTGTCTTGTTTATAAAATAGTGTTGGTACTTTTGAATATGGGATTTGAAATTTATCAAAATGCTATGACTAAATAACTGAAGTATACCTATAATTTGTGATGTAAACTCTTTAATTATTACACATTTTTTGTTAAAACTGATTTAGTTAATAAATATATACAATTGTAATTCACACAGGACGCACAAAAACATGTATTTTTAAACATAATTATTTACATATTATCGTAATATGTATTAAAAAAAATTGTAATTATAATTTTTTGTAATCGAAATCTACTAAAAAATATTATAAATCGATATTGAGATTATTAGAAACTCATTTTGATGTGTATTTATTTCTTTTTTCGTGCATTTTACTGCATTTTCTAATGTTTATAAAGGGCTTTGAAGGTCCGCGGCATACCAACCTGTCCGCCATTTTGATATTTTTCAAAATGGCGGCCACGTCTGATATCTATATAATATCAATAGCTGACATGCAAACAGAAAACATAATAAGAGGAAACCGTTACATCTTGTTGCATAGATGTTTGATTATTTTAAACATTCAGTGAATAAAATAATCAAACATCAATGCAACAAGAGGTAGGTACGCAAGTTCAAAAAAATATGGATGTCACATGATCAACTTTGAATGTTAATATGTATCTAGAAACGTGACGCTTTACGGGGTTGTTTTCTGTTTGCATGTCATGTCAGCTATCGATTTATATATGTATCATGAAAGGCCGACATTTTGAAAAAAAAAACAAAATGGCGGACAGGTAAGTATTGCAGGCTCCATATAAAAAATATCTATGCCCTTTGTGTAAAGTTCTTATTGTCTCATCATTTTAAATGTATGACATTTTTAGAATAATTCATGGCAACATTAATTACTATTCCTAATGCATTAAAGAAATTAATCTTATTGCAGCATAAGGAATATTGATGAAAAAAAAATCATGTCAAATGCTTATTTGGCTCGAAGGACCATTTTTGAATGTCTAGCAACTAATTATAATGCTTGATGTTGAACTAACATTAGACTTGAATCCAGAATCTTAGATAACTAACAGACTATCAAGTTTTGCAACTTTAAACTCAATGTCATATATTATAGAGTTCAAATTCCATTGCAGCCAAAGTTTATTAAACTTTTTATGGTCATTCAAAAATCAACTTTGACTACATAACGCTAAAGTCGATAGTTGAGCAATGGCAACGGAATATCAATTATCTAAGATTCTGAACTCAAGTATAGATCAATTAGACGTGGTCTAACATATTACTAATTAATAGAATTGTTGAATTGCGGACATTGTCCTTTTATAAGGACTTTGAGATGTCCTTCTGCATAGCTATTCACAACCATCCGACAGGCTATCGTATCGAAAATGACAGCAAACAGCTGTCTGAAGAATAGCGGTCGTCTGTTTCATTTAAACTGATAAAACTTTCTGGTTTTGATCTTATAAACAGCGTTTAGAGGACTGCTACGATAACATTGATCAATGCTCGATACGGTACGGAAGCGTATCTAGTGGTTGTGAATAGCTATGCTGGAAAGACATGAACTGACGGAGGAATTGACACCTTTTTCTTGTAATTAACCTTTGTGATTGATATATCAAAGAAGATTAGGTAAGATTTAATAATCGTTGTGATTTATAAATCCGAAAGATTGTTTCTTAGAACAATTTGAGACTAACTTGTAAACAAAACGTTTTTTAATAAGACTAAGTGTATATTTTCACACAAATACAAACTGTATTTATTTAATATTCCTGGAGCAATAGACGATGTAATACGGTTAGTTTCACGAGACCATTGTTTCGAGCCCGAAAGTAGCTGCTCTCGTTCAGTCTCGAGGCCTAATCTGTAAGCCCGTCAACAAAGAATCGGGCCCGTCCGAATGTAGTTCATAACTTCAGAGTGAAACTTACCCCCGGATAAATAACTTTTGGCACGGGCAAGAACACGTCGGTAGTATGGAGAAATGCCAATCGCCCTAAATTATGGATTATTTTGGAATTATATTCCCCGAAATTATGGATTTCGTGCTGAGTGATTAAACCCCATGGAAGTCTAAACCTAAGCACGAAATCCATAGTTTCAGTCGATGTTACGGATAATTCCTACTCCGTATCATCTACGGACATAATTAGTTTGGAACGCGAGCTAAGAATGAATGACAACACGACTTGACATTTGTAGAGACAAATGTCAAGTCGTGTTGTCATTCATTCCGATACGTATTTGACCATCCGATAAATTTGATTTGACACTTGTTGTAGCGGATTAACTTCTTTCGGACAGGCCCGTATCTTCGTTGACGGACTTAGAGAGTAGAGCCCCTGAAACGAAGCAAACTTTCGGTCACAACGGTGTCGTTAAACATGATTAGACCAAGGAGATGATTAAAAATCACGTAGTTTTAAGTAAAACTGGTTAAAATGTAAAAAGCACCGGACATTGTATACCTACTCTGTTAGTGATCACAATAATATTGTAGTAAGCAGTTACCTACGCAGTTTGTGGACCAAACTTGTGAGCTGAGAAATAGTAGTTTTTACATGACATAACGCCTGTTTTTCCCGAATGGTTAGATAGAGGTGTACCTACATAGTGTGGTGACGAACCCGCACTAGGCCCGCGTGGTGTATTATGGCCCACTCCCTCTCACAGAGAGGAGGTCAGTATCCCAGCTGTAGGAACATTTTAGGCTGAATATGCTCATGCAATGTACCCACATAGTACACCCACATTTCGCCAGAGAAGTTTTAATATGGCTTCATTTCAGATCCATTACTTTAGTTTTTCATGATCTCGTTCCGACATCAATGAGTCCGGTCCAGCACCCTAATTGCGTAACTCCTATAAATCTCAATCTGGATCATTTTGAAGGATATTACTAATCCATTGCTTTATATGTTCGACAAGTTTGCCGGCTAAACAACGTATATATCGCAATGAATGTTGTTTAACTGTCAAAATGAAAACCATTGCTACTTATAGTCTGTTATGCAATTAGCCTGCAGAATTTTGTGAGATAAAAGTGAACATGTGTAAACGGTTCTGGCAACAGCGCTGCTAATCACGTTCAGCTTTTTTTATTTATGTATCACAAACACTTAACATTACAAGGAATTCCTTATGCGTTAGCGTGGTCCTTAATAATCTTTCCTTCCTACCCGACTGCGGCGGAGCTCAAAAGGAGGGTGATGTTTTAGTGTAGGTAGCCCTATACAAGAATGAGACTTTCAAACAAAAACACACAACTTTGGTCCAAAAACTGCCAACAAAATGTTTCCATAAGGAATTGATAATATTTATATTGTATACATCGAACGTTGTTTGACTGTTAACATTAGCTTTGTAACATTTTTACTATATTGTACATTTTTGACATGAAATTGACAACTAGACATGCTTGTGCTATCGTGGTTGTAACTGTACTCGGGGCAATATTTCCCTACTCTCTGAGATTATTAAGGGTGGGAGGGACATCGACGCGCAACCTGGTACGATGCATTCAGTACATGATTCTAGAGCCTCTAGTGTAAAAATCATTAACTTTGAACGTTAATATCTCGGAAACGTGATACATTACGGGATTTGGTGTTATTATGTTCTCTGTTTGCATTGATATCAGCTATAGATTTATATAGAGCGGCTTGTGGCTAAGTAATAACAGCCGCCCGGGCCGGTTTGTCCGTGGACGGGTGACCATCTTTACATACCAAAAAAAAAAAGCACGGGGTCTTTGACAGTCGTTACGGGTCGTCAGAAGCCCGAAACTGACAACCAGTCTTACCAAGGGGTTTCGTATTACCCAATACCCAGTAACTGGGTTGTGGAGGTCAGATAGGCAGTCGCTCCATGTAAAATACTGGTACTTAGCTGCATCTGGTTAGACTGGAAGCCGACCCCAACGTAGTTGGAAAAGGCTAGGCAGATGGTGATCGATTTATATAGATCTCATGCGTGGCCGCCATTTTCAAAATGGTGCGACAGTAGGTACGCCAGGCTCTATATAAAAGTCTTCAAACCCCTTTCAACGCAGGAGGGTTCTGAATCATGTACTGAATTCATGGTTACAGTTTGCGCGTCGATGTCTCTGCCACAAGAGATGATCGTAAGCTGTTTGTGGGTCTGGTTTCATAGCGTGTATTACTGAAGGTGTAATGATAGATTTTATGGATTAAACAGAAGAAATCTGATGAGTATACAAATTCTTTTTAACGAATCGGCGCAGAATCGCAGTGGAACGCGAAAAGTGGAAAGAGGGAAGGTCCTGCAGTGGGGCAACACAGGCTTATAGTAATAATAAATAAATATGATTATTATATTTTTATACACGTTGGAAGCATTCCGTTAACAGGCAAATGTGTAATATTTCTGTTACTAAATCATCTCGGTAGGCTAGCTAAAGGACACAACACTACCTATTATGTCTTTGGACTGTCACGGGGTCGGTCAGGCAGAAAGATGCAAGTTAGTTGCCCATTCCAAAGCGTCATAGGTTCCTATGAAGAAGAACGGCCAAGAAACTCCATGGACACTCTTTTATGTTTATAAAACTATCATTACACTTCAGTATATCACCAAAAACTATGGGATTGAGACAAGTCGTTTTTTTAAATAAATCACTAGATATAGCAAGCTCGATCATTTAAAAAATTGATAAAATATATATTTTAGAATAAGCTTACTTGAAATATACTCGAGTCACAGGTGAGAAGGTAAAGTGCTATATTGTGAAAAGGACCTTTTTTTCTTTTCCCTTTTTCTTAAGGCGAAAGCGCCAGGATAACCCTCGAAGTTCAAATTGTCTTATGATTTTTGGAATTTGCAGGTCAGTGGCTGGTTGTATGTTGATTTAAATTAGATTTTTGACAATTCAAAAGTGCCTGTAAATGGTTTAATTGAAATAAATGATTTGAGTTTGAGTTTGATTATTTTCGGGACCGTAACAAATATGATTTTATAGAATTAGAATCAGCAATACAACTTCTTGAGTTAGAATTGGCATCAAATGTCATGATTTTATGAAATGTCATTCAATAGAGTAATATGAACTTGCAGAGTTTTATTGATGATTTTTATGATTTTAAATTTGTAAATAAATATTTTGTACCGTCGCGAAACTTATTAAGATCAACATACAACCCGACACTGACCTGCAGATTTCAAAAACAATTTGAAATTAGCGAACAAACCTGACGCTTTCGCCTTAAATGAATCATGCAATTTTGTTCTTCCAATTTATTTTTTTTGTAACATAAAACACTATTTTAAACGATGCGAGTTTTTTTGCCTGTAGCCTGTATAAACACGGTTTAGACCATAGGTTCTCAATTATTTTTCCCACCGCTCACTTGTGAGTTTTTTTATTTTCTAAAATCCCCCCCCCCCCCCCTTTTTTTTTTCACTTACCATTTGTCGCGAATCTGAAACAGGTATTGCCACAATTATATTTAAACGTGTAATATTATATCGTCGTAAGATAGGATATATAATTTTCTCTGAAAGTCTGAAAATCCCCCTGAAAGTCTCAAACGCCCACGAGGGTGCGTTATCGCCCACATTGAGAACCTGTGGTTTAGACGTTGCAACTTTTATTGTTGTACTTATGGTATGCCACAGGCAATTAAATCACACCAATCAAGCTTTAGTTTATAATTTTTAAGGTTTATAGTGTAATGACATCATGTTTTATGTAAATATAATTTTCCACCGATATTTCTTGTGACTTGAGTTATTTTTTGAAGTACCACCTTATTTCTGACAGAGCGCGCTCTTGTTTAAAAACAGTACTTATTGTTACTTCTGTAGAAGTGTTTGACAGTTTGCTTAACTTATAGATTTCGAAAAACACTCCTTCTTTCTTATGGACTACTTTATTTGGGAGCTATTTTAAGGACACTGAACGAGCCAAAATAGAAGTTTCATTGTTATCACGCCTATGGGCGTCCAGTATCCCTCAAAGTGTTTTGATCCAAGTTACAGCCCGATTCAAACTTTATGGCGGCTCTGAAGTGCGCTACTCACTGCACAGTACCTCACCCCTCACGGAGGAGAGGGGTGCTGACACGTGAATTTGTTACTGCGCAGCGACTCGCCTCATGTTCCGAGCCAGTATAAAGTTTGAATCGGGCTGTATGGTAAACCCTTCGACCATAGTTATCGATGTCTGTGAGGTTCCCCCCTTTAAATCGGAGCACAAATATACTTCTTAGTAGTGGTTTGTGAAGTTTGCCATAAAATGATAGCCACATTTTTTCATCTTTGTCTCTAAGGACCAACATATTGGCAAACTCCCAGGTATATTATATACTACGGTAACCTATTTCAGTCGTGATACCCCAGTGGTTACGGCCTCCCCTTCCATGCACGTGGCTGTGGGTTTATCTCCAGGGAAGTACCAATGTGACTTTTTCAATTCATATGTACTTTCTAAGTTTATCTTGGACTTACTGACATCGGTGAAGGAAAAACATCGTGAGGAAACCTGGACTTATAGTTATGATAAGTTTGAAATCGCCAACACGTCGTGAGCAAGCGTGGTGATCAATGCTCGTGCTTTCTCTGTATGAGAAGAGGCCTTTGCCCTGCAGTGGGACAATGATAGGCTGGTATTATAGCATAATATGTTATAAGACCAGCCTATTATTTCGGTCAGATGGGTTAGCAGTCTGTTTGCAATCTTATAACAAGAAAAAGTAAAAAAAATATGCTGTTTTTGGTCAATAGAGCGCCAGCCAACAATAGTTGACCTCTCAGAAATGAGGTGTAACTCTTCCAAAATATACCATAGTCAATATTTTTATAATCGCGCAGGTGCAAGAAGTTAGTTTAGTATTACGGTAGTCGGCTGGCTGAGTTTATTGACATTGTTCTGTTCTGCTGTTTTCTGTATATAACATAAAATCATACCTGTAATGTTCTATGCCTAACCCTTTTAGGCAAAGGTATACGTCTGTACCTACCTATATGTACAGACGCCAGCACATCAAGGTACTACAATCTGTCAAATTTCTTTGATAGATTTTCAACTTTATCTTTAAAGCATTAAGGTTCAAGGTTGATTGGGAAAATTTGACAGTTTCGGGTAGCTTGACCTGCTGGCGTCTGTACCACAGTTTGCCAACGAGCCTATTCTATTGCCGTTAATGTGAAATTCCAGATGGAAAAACACAATAGCACCACTTTTTTTTCTGTATATATTTTTTTTATTGCAATCAACGTTTTAATGTTAAAACCATCAATGTTCCGTTGCGAGACCGGAATGGTGCTATTCCATCTCTCTCTCGCTCGGGTACAATGCTCTCTCGCTTCATAGTATTGCCCTGTTATAATCACTGTAGGTAGCTAATTTTCTAAGCCTTACAATATCTTTTTATACTGACTTTTTTTACTGATGTTAAGTGTATATTTTTCTGTTGTTATATTGATATAATGCCTGATGACTATGACTACGTTTTTTACTTGACTAAGGTCGGGCACAGACGAAATAACATGAAATATAACACACGTTGAAATAGATTCGCCTACAGTCCGGCCGTTGAGAGAATGCGTTCCTGATACCTGTCAGTGCGACAATTCTAGTAGCTAATAAAGATGAAACTGACAGCTGTCAAGAACGCATTATCTCAACGGCCGGTCTGTATGTAGTTGTTGTTTTACAATGATGTTCCACCAATAAATCCGACTTCAACAAAGGTTCATAACAATGTCACTCAACTTGGCCAGCAGAAATGAAAGTATTGAATTTTTTAAAGGAATGCTCATCATTATTTAATTCGGGGATTACTACGTACCAAAATGTTATCGCCATTGTATAGAACCATTCTATTTTGAGATTATGTGTCATATAATACACTCTTTTAAGTCATATAAAAAAATTAAAAAAATACATCAATTTTTTTTAAGTTATGTGTAACGGTTCGAAATAAAAATTAGGAAAGATTAGACTGGTTTTATTTTTATTTATCTCCTCTTTTCTGGTTTATAGCGATATACTGGAATGTTCAAACGCCTTTGGGGGGGCCACTTCGACGCCATTTTTTTGCCAACCAACAACAACATAAAACCATTACGCCTGAAAGGGTTAGGTAGAGATGTACAGTCACGAGCAAAAGTATGTATACACTCGGCTTTATTCAAAAGCGATTTACTCCTTTTTTTTTAATGAAATTTTATGTTGTTACGAACATAGCATTTTCGAACCCATAGGATTTTTTGAAATTGTATCGCAATTGAAAGTGGCCAAGTGTTGACATATTGGTGCTCGTGACTGTACCAAATGTATCTGCCAAAGGGCGAGCCTACCAAGCGGGCACGTATCCAGACTCCAGACTGGTTCTGAAAAATTGCAACATTATTATAGAGAAACCCACTAACACTTGCTTAACCTGAACATTAGACACATCCTGGACAACATGTTCAGCAGTAGTGTCTGCCAGAAAGGCTTTTAAAAAATATCCCTAGTTTTTTTCTTCCCATAGCTCGGCCGAGACTTCCAGGAGGTTTACCACCAGCTCTTATAGCAGGGCAGAAGTTGAACTGCACTGCTGCACTTTTGTTCTATGACATAATATACCTAGACAATAAAACAGTCCAACTTCTGCCCTGCTATAAAAGCTGGTGGTAAGCCTCTAGGCTAAAAATTCTAGTGTAGTATTAACATAGAAAGTAGTGTAGTAGTATTAACCTTCTACTGGATATTAGTGTAAAACCTAGTAGAATGTCGTCAGTTTTGGAGCAGCTACATGTGAAGTCGCGTCTTCCTTGAGATACCAGGTAAAATATATTGAGGTTCTCTTAGATTGTTAAAGTTAGTTATTTATCCATATCCACTGCAGAAGGAAGACATACAGTGTGAAAGGACTTTTATGCAGATAAACTATGCGTAGTGTTGGACTTTTACGGACATTCATAAAATTCGATTGTGTAAAATCATACACATTTCTTACTTTCCAGTTATTCTTCAATTTCATCTCTGTAATTTGCGTCTGGATATAGTTATTTCGAATTTAAGTATTCTAATAAATTTACCTGACATAATTTTTCGGTTCCGGGTTTAGTTGCGTTTTATTATTGCAAATTGGTATTTCGAACTCGGTAAACGCATCCATCACTACTGATTTTGACAAGTGATGCCTGATTATGATATGTGCGAGCTAATCGATAGAAAAGAAATGGAAAAAGAACATTTTAAAATGATAAAATGCTTTATCTGATATTCCCGATAGTTCCTTGTGAACATATTTTTAGTAACTGTACTGTAAAGTTTTTGTTATAACGCTGTGTTTAAAAATTGCCAGTGTTTAATTACATCACGTCGTCTCCAACCGGCAGCTAGCGGTTTATAAAAATCCGGATACTGACTGAAAATCGCCAATAACTGTAAAGTTTTGTGTAAAACTAACTAAACAAACGTTGTGCCTGTGAATTTCTGTGAAAATGACATGACATTGAACCGGCTGTTGTTGCTAAATATGCATAAAAACATTGTAATTGATTCGTTGCCGCATTTTTTTTTTTTTGTTTGATAAAACAGTAGTTTTTGTGGCAGTAAAAGTAGGCTATAACGGTTAGTGATGGAGACGACGTTGCCAGTGGTGGAGATAACTATCAAGCCAGAACCTATGGAAAGTGAGAATGTAGAGGAGAATGAACAGAATGGATACAGCCAAAACACTCAAGAAGGTAAGGTAAACATGTACATAACATCTCGCCTGTATTACTCGAAAGGGGTAGGAAGTCGTGTTTAGTAAACCCACATTTCACCAGATTTGTTTCAAGTTCCATGTAATAGATGGCCCTGTTGACATCAACTGTGCTCAAGTCCTGTTTACATACTACTCTTGAGTGTCTAACGAAAAAAACCTATAAATACAATATTTTATTAAAGACTTTGTCAGTATAAAAATGTTGCATCCTATTGCCTAGCCAAGTGATTACTTCATTTGCCGACTTATTTTTGTTTTTGCTCGGCTCCTAAGGATTGTAGTGCGATGTTAAGTTGCCTATAGCCTTCCTCAAGAATTGGGCTATCAAATACAAAAGTTTTTTTTTTAATCTGGCTGGTAGTTCCAGCGATTAGAGCGTTCAAACAAACTCTTCAGCTTTATTATTAGTAAAGTATTGCCTTTAGTGAGACAGACCTTTATTTATATAATTTTGCATTTTTTAAATGGAATTCTTTCTTGGTAGATGTTTTATGTTTTTATTGGCACCTTAATAATTCACAAAAACATTGCAATATATTTACAAGTTTTGACATATTCTGCTTCAGTCAAAGAAGAAGAATTGTGGATCAAACCGGAGCCCCTTGAAGATGGACCTCAAGATTTCATCAAGGAAGAGGACCAGGGTACACTCTCCGAGAACGAAGCCAAGTTAGATGAAGAAGCCCTGAATGACGAATGCAACAGTGAGTATCTTGTTATATCTTATATGTAAGGAAAGCGAACACTAATTATGTTGGGCATGCACTAAACTACACTTAAAATGTTTTGTGGTAAATATTAAAACCAACATTAACAAAGTGACTTGGATAGTTGCATCTATTTAACATGTTTAACTCTTCTTCTCTTAATCTCCACAGATCTGACAAGCCTATTGATTATGCATAAAGTGTTTATGCATGTTCATGGTGTGTGAAAACACACTAGTAATACTGAAGAGAGAAAGAGACAGTTAATCTTAAAACGACAATGCTCCTTCAGCCAGAAACTGTTGTGTAATCTTACCCCTAAAAATATGAGATTTTTATTTAAAGAAAAATGAGACATTGTGAGCAATCTACGTGAGCATATACAAGATCGGCACGCGTCAATGCTAACGATACGCATTGACGGCTGTCGCCGACACGCGTTGTCGGATGTCGCCGACACGCGTCGACGGATGTCGCCGACACGCGTCGACGGATGTCGCCGACACGCGTCGACGGATGTCGCCGACACGCGTCGACGATTGCAGTTGCCTCTATCGTCGACGCGTGTCGCTCGTGTGTATGTACACTAAGTGCGTAATGGTCTTCTGGATGTAAATGCTTAAAAGACTACTCATACTCGCATTTAAAAAATCTGTGATTACAGCGGAAAACTATTTTTATCATTAAGTACACTTAACCAAAAAAGAAAACTAGATTTAATCAATTTGTTTATCTATTCCATTACCAAACTGATTCTGTGTTGGTTCAGCAAAAATTCAACAAGTTTAAAAAACCTGAAAAATATCCACAATAATTCCGCATGCTGTAAGTATAAAATATTAATATTACCTATTTGAAATATTCACAGCTAGCAATCAATATAGAAACTTTTTGTTTTTAGGAAACAGGCAATCTAATGCCCCTTTAAGAAAACAGATACTGGTATTTCTAGATTTTCTGAATGAGCACAGGGAGCTGGCTAACTGTATGTTGCGGGGACGACTGGCCGGGCTAAGGCGCTACAGCTGTGGGAAGGCATTGAGGAGAGACTTAATACCATCAGTGGTTGTATTAAAACTACTCAACAATGGCAACGAGTAAGGTCCTTTTGATTGCTCTTTAGTTTTACCTAAGTGTAACTTTAAGGAGCAAGTACAGCCCGATTCAAACGGCAACGGCTCGGAAAATGAGGCGAGTCGGTGCGCAGTAACAAATTCACGTGTCAGCGGGGGTGAGGGGTGAGGTACTGCGCAGCGAGTTGCGCACTTTACTGCCGCCATAAAGTTTGTTTGTTTTTCTACTTTACTTTAGGGTCCATAAAGGTTCGTTCCAAGTGCCACAACGAGAACCCCGCACCCTACTTACTTGGCCTACGCCCTGTCTGACACAGAGGTCTTATCTTTTTAACCATATGAGGTAGCTAAAGTTTGTTCACAGTTATTTTATCTCTGATTTTGCGTACTTCAGACCTGCCATAAAGTTTGAATCGGGCTGTAACAGTAGTAGTCACGAGCATTAAATACGTAACACTTAAAATTTTAAATATGCTCCATCCACTTCTGATTCCAAATTTCCATTACAACTTAGCTAACAGTGGTTTTTATCAACATTTTCAGGTGTGGTCGGACAAAAAGTATTTAACAAGAAAAGCCGCTACTACCAGATACGCATCCTTGTCAACCGGTGGATTGCTAGCACCAGAACTGTCTCTTCAGGATGAGAAGATCCTGGCTATTATTGGAGAACCCATTCCACCGACGACGACGTTTTGGTCAGAAGCCGGGAACTCCTGAGGTGGGTCTTACACAATCCGAGAGTATTGACAGATATTACAAAAGTGTAAACAAACCCTGTTCAGGTTAAATTCTTACGCAATAACTCGCTTAAGGGAATTAGTAACACATTAATCTGTATTTAGCACTATATTTATCACTGTATTTAATTTTGTACCACTATTTTGCAATTACATACCATTCAGATCTTGAAGATACGGTGGTTATGCTGCAAATCTTCAGTTTCAGCGCAGTCGTGGTAGGAAGTATTTGTTTAAACACGACCATCGTATCGTTAAAGTATACAAAATTGCAAAATAGTGGTACAAAATATAGACGGCGTGATGTAGTTTCTGCCTACCAACATGGGAGAAAAGCGTGAGTTTATGTATGTATAATAGTATAAATTCTATCTAAGAATATTTTATAAAAACATCCGTGGTCATACCACGAAGTACCACGCGCAGGAAACCCTCCACTTGTGACTGACCCATCATCATCACCATCATCGGCAGCCTTGTTCCGCCCACTGCTAAGTATAGGGCTCCCCCCTTTTGTACCATGCTTCCCTAGCTTGCTCGAGTCTCATCCAGGGCCCGTATTACGAAGTATTCATGTCATAATGATTCCAGCACGAAAAAAAGGATGGTGCTATCGATTATGTATAGCTCTGTCTCTCTCTTACACTGGAATCATGATGTCATTAAATGGCACCAGCACCCTAATTTAAAACACTATCAATCTCGATCTGAATCATTTTGAAGGATATTGCTAATCCATTGCTTTATATGTTCGAAAAATGTGTCTGCTCAACAACGTAAATAACGCAATGAATGTTGTTGAACTGTCAAAATGAAACCCATTGCTACTGATAGTGTGTTACGAAATTACCCCGCAGGTCTTTCCATAAGGCAGGTCAATATAAAAATGAATTTCATCTTCAACAGAATTAAATCGCCAAGCCTGTTTGGACCCATACACAAAGAAATTTATCCATCTAGAAGATGAAAGATTAAAGAACGACGCCAGAAAAAACACAGAATTATCAAAGATAAGACTGAGCTTACAACGGGGAACAGCAGAGTTGGCGGGGATCAGAACAGTCTTGCAAGAAATTGTTAGGACTTATGACAAATGAACGAGCGGGAGGAGAAAAAATAGAG
Organism: Apamea crenata; assembly: GCA_949629185.1. Taxonomy (NCBI): domain Eukaryota; kingdom Metazoa; phylum Arthropoda; class Insecta; order Lepidoptera; family Noctuidae; genus Apamea; species Apamea crenata. The sequence goes on from OX451377.1 coordinate 1,595,999, forward strand.
CATTATAAATGTTGATAGTTTAATACTAATTATGTAGTTATTTTTTGACACAAATCAAATCTAATTATATAATGTTACAATCACAGGTTTTTCTTCTTAATTAAACATTAAAAATCACCTTGTAATTCCTTTAAAACCTGACAAAAAAACCTAATAATTAAAATTTCACTAAGGTTGAAACTGTATAACTGTTACATAGACAAATAGACCTTGTCGTTTGATGAGGTGCAAGTGACATTAAACCTTAGGCTACGTACGCACTGACAAGTGGCTTGCCTAGAGCCTAGCGAGTCACCTAGCGTGTAGCGAAGTCAAACGAACGCTCTATCATTTTCACAATCGGACGCTGCGCGCTTGGCGCCTTCGCTAGTCGCCTAGGGTGTATCGAAGGATGTTAAGTCACTAGGCTCTAGGCGCTAAGCAAGCTGTCAGTGCGTACGTGGCCTTAGGGTAGTAAAGGAATTACGAGGTCAACTATACAATCAGTCAATCATCATGTTATCTTAATTAAAGCCTCAAAATAAAACGTAATAAGGCAGAGGTTGAGATAACAAAACAAAGTTTTTTTTTTTTTAACGACATACGAAGACAAGAACGTATACAATACAAAAAGCTCAGCAAAAAATTGAGGATTTAAAGTTATCTCTCTGGACATAAAATATCAATCAAAACGGAAATTAGACTTGGGCTGATTTTACCATCACTTTTATTCGAGGGATAAAATTGACGTTTGACAGTTTTTGTATGAAATAAGTGTCAAATTTTCAAAATTATTCCTCGAATAAAGTTATCAGACGTCTGGCAGATATTGTATGGAAGGACTGTCAAAAATTCAAAATTGTTCCTCGGATAATATTATCTGGCGTTAGATAAATTTGCCCTTTAATGTAATCACACTAAAGGCGGATTCAACCAAACTGGTATAATGAAGCAGATTAATGACGTACATAAAGCGTACAATGATCCACATCATTGTACGCTTTATGAATGATCCACATCATTGTGGTGGTTAGATTGATCGTCGTTAATTGTTTGTTGGCGCCGCGCCGCCTCAAAATTAGTTACATTAATTTAGGAGCTTAATTACTTATATAGGTTAAACTTACGAGGTTTTTTTTTTCATCATCATTCTCTTGCCCTTATGCTTATGCCAATTTATTTGAGGTCGGCGCAACTACTGATTCCAGAGTGATTGACGAAAACTGATTTTAGTTACTGGATAAGATTTACACACGTTCAAATCAAATCAAATCATTTATTTTTGCCAATAATGTAGGTAACAAAATAATATGGTGTTAATTTTTGGAGAGTCCCGATACATTTTGCCTTACGGCATGCAAAATTAGTTAATTAATAAAATTTAATCATTGCTTAATTACTACGTTAACATTTAGATAAAATTTTTATACAATTGAGACAACATAATGACTTAGAATTTTATTACATCTAACATTTTCCACTTACTTATAGCATAAAATAATCATCATTATATATTGGTATTAAAAAAATAAAAAATTACACTATTATTGATAAAACTAATAATAAAAAAATAAAATATTACCACACATATAATTCGGAATTAGGCACTTATCTACTATAGTAATGTCATATAAATAAAATTATAATTTTACATCTAGAATCCAATTAATAGAAACTTGTATCATCAAAAAAATCTTTAAGCGAGTAGTAACATTTGTCCAACAACAATTTTGTTAACTGTTTTTTAAATTCGGTGAAGGGTAAGTCTTTTAAATGTATTGGTAATCTATTATATATAAGAGGACCCATAGAAAAAATATTTTTTTTAAGTAAGGACGTTTTGTAGCCACCTGTATAAAGTTGGCTTTTATATTGAGACCTCATTGGTCCTTTGCGTATTCTTATATCCACCATTGATATAAACAATTGACTGTTCATCTTAACGAATATGGCTACTTCAAGTATGTACAAGGAAGGAAATGTTAGGATCTTTAGTGATTTAAAACTAGGTTTACAGCTTTCTATAGGTTTAAGACCTGTCATTGCTCGAATACAACGTTTTTGGGACCTAAATATTCTTTCTCTCTCACTACAGTTTCCCCAAAATATTTTTCCCCAAAAAGTTTGATCGAACCGAATTATTCCCACCCACCCTAAGAAGTCGGAAGACATAATCATACAAATAATATCTCAATCTTTCTTTTAGTCTTCAGTGGCCTCTATGGTGTTGTCACATGACTTTAACCTAATCTCTTCAATCCGCTGCACCAGCTTGATCCTCTCATCATCACAACCGAGGCAACAGTCCGCAAACTCAAACTGTCTCTTTTCCTCTTCTTCAATATCAGATTCTGACATTTCAGGAGCTTCCAATCCCGCCATGTTACAAATGTTATGTAAGATACAACAGGCTATCAATATTTTCGCAGCCATTTCATGGTCGTATTGGAGTTCTTTGCGAGCCAGAAGGCAGCGCCATCTAGCTTTTAACTTATAAATTGTTTGATCTATGGTGTGAAAGGTAGCTCCGTGAATTTTGTTGTAACGGCGTTCAGGGGAGTTGTCGTTGGTCTCATCAGAGATAGGTGTCATGAGGCGATCTTCTACATTGTAGTCGGTGCTGGCTGTAATGACATTGGATTTGATGAGTAACTTAGCTGACTGAAGTTTTCTTTTTTAAGTATTATACGGTTCGTTTAAATCGGAATCTATGGGCCTTTTTTTTTTTTTTTTTTTTTTTTTTGTCGCTGAGAAATGCTTTATGCATGCCCGCCTCGCGGGGGACGAGACGGGGTATGTGGGACTCCCTGTCGGAATGACAGTATACCCACTAAAACTCAGCGGTGTTCCCTCATTCGCCGTGATGGGAGGGCCACGGGAATAGGCATAGCCTTTACCTCCATAGCCCTCCCGGCGCATGCCCGCCTAGATGTTATGGCGGGCCCCGCATGCCCCCCACATAGGGGGGCTACGAGAATGGCCGGGAGCACCTAGCCATTCCCGTCCAACACTAGTGGAGGCCTGTGCAATGCAGGCAACGGTGCCCCCGCACCCGTTGCCTGCTGGCCCCCACGCCCGCCTGACTGGCGGGCCCCGCATGCCCCCCAAGATGGGGAGCTACGGCCGCAGAGGATAGGGAGAGCGGCAACGACACACCGACACTCCTCTTCCCCTGCGGCCCCACCGCGTCCGCCATCGAACGGTGGCGGCCCCGTCGAGGCCGCGGAAGGTGGGGAGAGCGGCAACGTATCACCGACACTCCCCCCCCGCCGCGGCCTCCAATCCTCAGCCGCGATGTCTCCCTCACGGGGGGCATCGCGGCCCGCCTCAGGTAGGCTGCGATGTCGCCCAAGCGGCACCGCAACCTACCCGCCGGCCGCTACGTCGTCGGCTTTTCCGCACAGCCTAGACGAGCGGCCGCTCCTCGGGTTCCTCTTAGCTTCACCGTGGCCCAATCCACCACGGCTACTGAGCCCCCCCGCCTCGACAATGCGGGAACCCACCGGGGGGGGGGGAATCTATGGGCCTGCTTTAAGTCATTCAACGCAAATAATTCAAAACTACGGAGTGACTATTACACCCGAATAATTAAGTTTTTCGAACGGACCAAAACACTTCGGGAGTATGGGCCCATGTCAAATCGTGGTGTCATATATTCTTAGGTCGGGCCCCAAGATAATTTTATGTCCGTAGGTGATACGGAGTAGGAATAACCCATAACTTCAGCCGAAACTAGGGATTTCGTGCTTAGGGAGTAGACTTCCAACATATGTGAATCCCCCAAAACAGCCGCATGAGAAGTTAAAATAAAATAAACCATCCAGAATCTAGAGTAGTCTAGAAAAGGAAAAAAACATTTAAAAGTAAAGAATATTAGCAACTGAAACTGAGAGTTAAGTTTTTGTAAACCCTCCCGATTGTCCAATGTAACAAATCTTAGGGCTCAATTACTTCCAAAACTTTGCCGATTTACCCTGACTTATCAATGGGCACATAAAACCGTCAGCCAAACTTGTATTATTATTTATAAGGGAAGTTGGAAGTTTTAAGCATGAACCGTTTTGGGTTAAAACACTAGGGTCCGAGTGCTCATCGAGTGTGTCGGGATCTGCCTGGGGGCTGGCCTATTTTTAGGCCAAAGGACGGAGTTTCCATTCAACATAAAAATGCATCCAGCCTCTTAGGCACTTTTCACAATGACTGCGATGCGGACGAATTATGAGCTGTTCCTTTCATTTTGACCGTGTCAAAACTGACACTTTTTTAAAATAACCGACGTTAATTTTTACATTGGGGGCGTCTAGAAACATGTGCTTTTTTTTTTTTTTTTGAGGATGGGAAATCATCAAATGACCCCTCCCGCTCTGGGTGGAGCGGAAGGAAGTGTCAGACTCTTACTGACTAAAACCCACCCGTGTTCCTTCCTTAGCCCTTTCTGTTCCAGGGCAGCGGTAACCCTTTCGGAAGATCCCGCCGCCCTGGCAGTAGAAACATGTGCTAAATTTATCCCTTAGACCGTGTATACTAGTACATACAATTATATATATATTTTAGTGTTAGCTTGTATAATGTTTTATAAGTTGAATAATAATATACAGGCTGGCAGGGATCGACGCGCACACTGTAACCATGAATTCAGCAAGTGATTCTGGACCACACTTGCACTGTGGCAAATTTATTCGACGGTAAAACAATAAATTGCACTTTTGTATGAAACAGATGACTTTTTTTTATGACCAACGAGAAATTTCTACGCCTCAACATCTAGAATCTGAAGAAGTTTGCGCGTCGATGTCCCTGCCACCCTGTATTTAACAGGGGAAAATGATTAGTTACCTAATATATATGCAGTCTCTCCAAGGGAATACAAATGAGCATGGACGGGATGAGTACTCCATATTTCACAATTATAGTGTCCTCCGCCGAAAGACGCGTCGACATTCTGGATATAACAGTCAGCGTCGCAGATCTGCGAAAAGTGATGTTTCTAGAAGAAAAGTCTCCTACACCGTCTGTCACCATGTTACATTTTCACGCCATAACGGCTGAACATATTTCGATGAAATTTGGCACATAGGTAGACTATGACCTGGACTATGACATAGTATACTTTTATCCGGGTAGTCATAATACACGACTTGACCTTTAACTATCCAAATCTAGGAAGCTATTATTAGAATATCTACTTCTTGCTTAAGCATAGTATAATTTAGCCTATAACGGTCCCACTGCTGGGGCGCAGCCTCCTCTCAGTGAGACGGAGTGGGCCATAATCCACCACACCGGCCTAGTGCGGGTTACAGAAACTTCACATTTCGGTTTAAAGAAGTTTATTTCTCAAAAAAGAACATACATAGTTCACTTAAATATGAGAAACTTAACGAAAATAACATATTATTGTATTCAACATAGTTGTCGTTCGATCTGTCGTACATACAGTGGTATTCATATTTTATTATTGTTGATTGGCGAAATACAACTTTAATCTATTTTTAAAAATGTTCATTGATGAGGAGTCTCTTATTTCTTTAGGTAGCTTATTATAAATCTGCGCTCCCTCAAACATTTGTGATAAGTATCAATATCTAATGTTAACCTAACTACTGGTGTCTCCTCATCATTTAAAATTGTCTAAAGGGCCTCTGCAAGTTGGCTTCGGCCCCTGGTACGCCTTCCAAAGTTCCGGGACCCCAGTGTCCCGAGATATGTCAAAGACCTAACTACTTTAGGTTATCATTATCATCATCATCATCATCATCATACAGCCCAAATTCAAACTTTATGGTGGCTCTGTAGTGCACTACTCGCTGCGCAGTACCTCACTCCTCACCCCCGCTGACACATGAATTTGTTAAGTACTGCAGTGACTCGCCTCACGTTCCAAGCTGCCATAAGGTTTGAATCACGCTGTACTGTATTCTAGAGCATGCTTAATATAAATAATTACTTACAATTTGAGCGAAGATAGAGTAATAATTGTTTCCGTTTAGATAACGTTCTTCATTAGCAACCGGTTTAGTTATAGCAATGTGGGTGCAGTCTATGCACCCTAGCACATCGGGAAAACCAAACTTTTCAAAAAACCTGTAATTACAAAAGATGATAACTATTCAGCTGTAAAGCGGGAACAAAGCTAAATTGGTTTAGCTGTGCTCATGTAGTAAAAATGTTTGAAGTTGTTGCGTAAACTGAACTTTATTGTGTAGGAATTAAAGTTATTTTTCCATAAACTCATATTTGTTTACATTTTTGGAGAATAGGTCGCGATTCAAATTTAGGTTATTTATTTTAGATGCTAGTGTTTATGGTTAAATATCAAGACAATTATCGAAATAAAGGATTGTTTCAACTACAATAGTTGTATAATAAAGTTTAGCATTTTAAAATCACAGCCATAAAACCATTATTATTAAGGTATTCATTTTATCATTAGAATTTAACATTCCAAAAAAATTACAGCAGTGATCATTTAAAATTTTATACCCTGAAAAATAAACCATTAATCAAAAACTCACTTCTTTTTAACTAGATCTCTGTCATTTTTATTTTGCGGGAACTTCATGTATTTCCGTACTATGCTGTCGTGATTGAGGGCTGCGGTGACCTCTCTGATGCAGCGGGACATTGTCTGGTTTGCTATCAAGTTGAAGTTTTTACCCGTAGAATGTTATAAGCGGCCCCAAGCAAAGAAATTTAATACTGCTAAGATCTGAAAGAAATAACATAACATCACGCCTGTATTCCCCTACAGGTTAGGCAGAGGTGTACCTGTAGTACCTACACCCACATTTCATCAAAGTCCCACGCATCTGCTAACGGCTGAGAAGCCATTTGCAAGATTTAAAAATAAGAAAATACCATGTAATAGGGGGCGTGCCTATTGCCATCAACCGGGCATGAACCGACTCTGTTAATGAGAAATTCCAGATGGAAAAACCCAATAACCCTTTGCTCAACTCGGGAGTGGAACCCAGTACCTCATCCTCAGCAGTAGGGATTGTGACCACTAGACCAACAAGGCAATTTGAAGGAAATACCTATAATATTTTAACAGTCTTTTTAGCAGGATTGACCATTTATTTATTTAAAGTTAACTAGCTGCGCCCCACGGTTTCACCGAACACACATATTACTCACTCACAAAATTTCAACTTTATAATATTAGTGTGATTAAAATGGTACAGTCAACAGCAAAAGTAGATGATCAAAATCAGAAATTCAATACTAATTAACGGAGTTCGCGTCAGAACTGTGTGGCGTCGAAGTGATTCAAAAGTATGACACTGAGTCTGACATACTTTTGAATCACTTCGACGTCACACAGTTCTGACGCAAACTCCGTTCATTAGTATTAAATTTCTGATTTTGATCATCTACTTTTGCTGTTGACTGTACAACACCAATTACATTAATTAACATAGAGACCATAATTATGTTGACCATAAAGTATTGGAAATATAATGAAGCTAGTGCATACGACCTTCATACTAGGATCAAGTCCATACCGACGCTGCTTTGGGGGCAGCAAAGGAGTTAATTCCTCACACAGCTTATCAAAGAGTTCTCGGCTCAGCCTATATTTAAATATAAACTCTTTGTCGGGAATTGAGTTCATAATGAATCTTTCTCGTAAGAGGCGACGTCGTTGAGAGTTATTACGTTTTCTTTCTTCATCTTCAAGCAATGCTGCTCTTACACAATAATACTCGAGCGCCATTTCGTATCTGTGCAAAAAAAAAACAGATCAGTATTTGTTGTCATTCAGCTTAGAGTCTATACAACAAAATATGAGTTCTTTTTTAGCTGTTGTTGTTGGCTTTTTGTCCAGTTGAAGCTGGGCATTGGCGGTTGTTTTTGTGGGATAACCGGGAACCGACCGCTAACCTGTGTACGTTTTAATTTCAACTGCTGAGTTTACGATGAAATTCAAAACGTTGCAAGTGTTTTTAGCGTAAGGAAAAACGGAACCTATAAAAGCTCACTTTCATGTTTAGTCTACCAAATTGCAAACTAAGTACTTACTTATGGTTTTTTTTAGTAGAGTTACGATCAAAATATTTCTTTTTGTTTACAATAGGTATGTTGATTATTTATATTATGCGCCGCATAACGTTTTGATAGTGTTTTTTTACTAATGTAGTAATGTATGCTTACCTGACTATATTATTCTTAGAAAGTAGAAACAATTAAACAAAGTTTTACTAGCGCCGAATCTCGCTCGCTCGTTTTTTCTAGCCACAGTTTCTAGCTGTTTGACAATTGACATTGACTTATTTTTTATTTGCAAACAAAACAAACGTGACATGTTGACATTCTGCCTTAGCTGTCAAATTCAATGCTTCGTTCAAAGAGAGTGTTTCGTTCGGAATATGAAACGGAACGCGACTTTTTATTTAAAATTGCTAGTCTTGCCTCTTCAGTGCTTCCCAGATTGTGGGTAGTGTCGTTAGTTATTTTCGAAGCTGTTTCAAGCAAATAAATATTTTGTTATGTGTGCAATACAAGATACCAATTTGGTATGCCTGTTTAACAATATTGGTTGGTTGGTTAATTTTGGTGTGTCTGTCTCGCAATTACACTACTCGTATAATAAAATACTGTAAAAATAGTAAAAAATTGAATATAAATATGAATATTGGCAGTGTAGTGAAAATATTAATATTTTTACCTGCATACCAAAATCAGCTAGTTCGACCTTACAATAATTTTTACGTACCAGATGGACGTGTGAACATCGTGTATTTGCATGCTAAAGTATCTGATTGTTTTGGTTATAAAGCGCGGGCCACACCGCCAGCTGGCGGGCAGGCGGAGCAGCCGAGCGAGCATCGTCTCACCTTTTTTCATACTTCGGTAGCTTATCTCTATTTATTTCGCGGTGTGAACCCAAGTATGAAAAAAGGTGAAACGATGCCTCGCTCGGCTCGCCCGCCCGCCCGCCAGCTGGCGGTGTGGCCTGCGCTTTAGGGTGCTTGCATAAAGAAGCGGGATTCCGGTAAAGACAAGTCGGTATCGATCGGTGCGAGTGAAATAGTCTCTTATTAAGTTATGCGCTCATACATAAAGACACAGGTAAAACACGTCACCGTTTCCTTCCGAAGATCAACCTGCAGAGATCTGCACCGGGAGTCGGGCCCGAAAACCCGCTTCTTTATGTCGGCACCCTAAGTTGGACGATACGTTGTACGTAGGTACCTACTACGTAAAGAAACCCTGAAGGTCTTCGTCAAAGTTGCGGTAAAATGTTATTCGGTTTTTTGGCTTTACAGCCCGGCAAATGGCGATAGATTTCTAGAAAAGTAGTCTTATACTTTTCTAGAAATCTATAAGATTTTATTTATAAACGATGATTAAAGTTAAGTGACGTTTAAACATCAAAAATGTATGGTTAAACACTCGCTAGTCACTACTTATCTTTAAACAATGCTTATGAATAAAGGGACAAGCCGGACAAGTCTTGTACCCGCTACTTAAAGGTCCTACCTAACTACAAATTAATATTTGCCTATAATAACATACACTTAGCATCACGCTTGTTTGCCACGAAGGGTTAGGCAGAGGTGTCCCTATACCTAGTAACTACAGTACAACCACGTTTTAATAAAGGCGTGGGCGTTATACTGACGTAGTACAGCGCATACCTAGCGGGAGGAAAGGGGATGCGGCTGACCTATTTTCTAGTGCACCTGCGTGGATACTGGGTACTGCATTGCCTGTATTGATCGGTGTCAATTTTACTGGACCTAAAGAATATTATGTTACATAACTTCACGACTTTTCTCCCAAAGAAGTAGTCGGAAGTGTAGTTAAAGCAGCTTTTTGCGTCACTAATGAGGATAGATCGCTGGGTGGTTCTGAATACTAGAGGCACGCCATTCATTGGCACCATGCCAAGCCACCTCCCATCATAATGACAAAGCCTGTAGTACCAGGGTTACATGCCCTGCACTCCGGCAGTCTCGCTTTGGAACCACTAGGATATAACGTCATTGGTGTTAAGAATAAATGGAAGAATATTATTTATTTGCAAGAATACGAGTACAATAAGTTGACCAATATTCATAGTGAGTTTCCATCATAAGGTGTGTAAATCTTAATTGAAGGTTGTTAGTAAAAGAATAAAATACCTAGATGCGTACCGCAAGGGTCGGATCGAGGTGGCTTTAGAAAAGGATGCCTGGTAGGTAGGATTTGGGGGAGCCCTTGCACAGCAGTGAAACAGTGTAGGCTAACTTAAACACACAATTTTAAAGACAAAAATATACAAATCAAAAACATAACCTCAAAGATGAACTAAAAAAATCTGAATCTAAAAAATTAATTAATAAGAAAAGTAAATAAAATGTTATAACAATGCTTTGTATGTAAGAAACCTGGAAATATTATAATTGTTTTTTTTTTTGTACTTAGTTGTTTTAGAAGTAGATGGCGAGAAAATGAACAATAGGTACATTTTTCCACTGTTTTATTATCAACGCTCAGCTGAGCCTGTGTTTTTAAACTGTCGGGAATTGAATTCATAGTAAAAACTCTTCTAACGACGTCGTTGAGAGAGCCGGTTTTTTTCATGTTCAAGCTGTTCTGCTGTTAAAAAAAAAACGCAATCGCCAATTTGTATCTGAGCAAATTAAAAAAAAGTATTTACTTCATAGGTTGGTCTAGAGAGGTATTTTGATGTCATTATTAAAGTTCATAAATTACTTTATAACTAAATAAGGTATTTTGTAACCTTTCATAAAGATTAGTCCGTGGCAGCTCCGAGAGAGGTGGAAAGAGAGTAGGGAGGCACTTGCCCAGCTGTGGGCCATTAACGGCGCTTATAATTAAAAAAAGGTTTTTTTTTAGCTCAACTTACGTTTTCAACGCTTGGCTTAGCACCGAGAGTTGAAAATCCAACAGTGCAAAAATATAGAGACAAAACATTTTGGTGTTGCATTTTAATGCCCATTTTACGGACAAGAAAATTATATTCTTAGACTTAGACTGACTGATCACTGCTGTTCAATCGTACATGCAGCTTTTTTTTATTAACATTATGTTTTACAAAAAAGCTGTGTTCTATTGTTCGCTCGTAGTTACCACGTTGTCCTAGCGGTTGGGTGCATTTTGAGGTAGAAATTATGCCGATCAGGATCAGATAATCATTTATCAGCCCTTAAACATCTAATTTTGGGCCACCCAGATTCAACTAGCAAATGGGAAAATACACGCTATCACCCATAACGACTCCTTCGAATGGAAATGTCAAAAATTGCCATAAGATTCCGAAAACGAACAAAGAACGTACATATGATCGCAGCGTTCATACTAGAGCCTTCGAAAGACATCTACATAGATTGCATAGAACGCACACTGCAGATGATTAAAATCCGCCCACCCTGCGTGTACTCTTTGTTTCCCAATCTGCGCGGTACCAGTTTACTACCCTATATTGATCGATTGGTACTTTGTTAGATATCTAGTACTTATATTTGAGACCTAACAGACTTGCGCGGGGATGCTGCAGTGCGGTAGTCTGGCTCGGGTATATAAGCAGTGCAACTGAGCTGATGTGCACAGTTCCGCACCAGACTAGACTGAGTTAAGACTTGCACTGAACTCAGTGGGGGCTTCTTTAACAAAGGGAGTTTATTAAATTCGGGTCCGCATTTTAATACATATTTCAATCGTATCGGTTTGATAGAAGTCGGGTACGCGAGATTCGGTATACGATTTGTCTAATTTCAATTGGGTTTTTTCTAAATTCGGTTCGGATATCAATTTTTCGAAATCGGGTTCGTAACTCGCGTTTTTCTGTAACTAGGAAGATGTCGGGAGCGTTTTATTCAAATACCGATTATCTTCTAAAATGGGCTCTAAAAACTAGGGAACGTAAAAAAAAGCGCATGGCAACTCAGATGTTAGGGCGGTGCCTTAGATAGGTAAAACTTCTAAAGATTATCGAATTTCGATAAAAAAATCGCACCGTACGGTACGGGTGCGTTCCCCCCCGCCCCTCTAAATAACTCATTATGAACGAGGAGGGGTAGGGGAAAGCGGGGAGCTGATAAAATTGTAATGCCACTGCACGTTTGCAGAAAAAGAAACCAATGATCTGAATTCAACATTGCCGCTAAAGAAGAGATTAGAGAAGCGAGTCAAGCTAGAAGATGACGACTTCCCAAAGAAAGAAAAGTCGGAGGAAAAGGTGAGTTTTTATTGTATTTTCTCTAGATTGTTCGCGCGTGCTGTGCAGTGGTCAGGCGTTCTACGTTCTACGATGTTTTTTCTTTGTAATAACTAATAATATAATATGTAGGTACAACAAGTCGCAGGATGCAGGATGCTGACGGAGACATCTTTCCATCACTATTGACTCTTGGCATTTTATTAAAACGGGCGCGGCTAGGTTCCATTTCGAAATGGCGCAGTGCGGGTGCTTGAAGGCGGGTGGGGGGGCTGCTGTGTGATGTTGCGAAGGGGGAGGGGATTTATAATATGGTGTATTGCGGCATAGCGGGAAGAGAAGGGAAGTGATATCAGGAGGGGGGGGGGGGGGAGGGGCTGGTAAAGTACAGTACGGGTACAAGGTAGGAAAAGGATAGGATAATGTAGTACTGATAATGTAGTCGGAGATAGTGATGATGCTGGGGGGATACTGATTATTAGTGGGGGATACTGATGATGTAGTGGGGATAGTGATTATGTAGTGGGGGATACTGATGATGTAGTGGGGGATAGTGATGATGCTGGGGGTATACTGATGATGTAGTGAGAAATACTGATGATGTAGTGGGGATAGTGATGATGCTTGGGGGTTGGGGGACAGTGATGCTTGGGGGATAGTGATGCTTTGGGGATGCTAATGATGTAGTGGAGGTAATGGTGACGCTGGGGGGGATAGTAATGCTTGGGGGATACTGATGATATAGGGGCGAGATTAAAAAATATGATAAAAAAAATATTATTTCAGACTAGGTATTTTTGTCCAGATTTCGTCACTAACATATTACATTACATTATAACCGGTAGGTAAACATTAAATGGAAATAAATAATTAAAAGTAAATTAAATAACTATGAAATAGATTCAATTGAACTAAATTGAATTAAAAATAAAATAAATGCAATCGACCTAAAGGTTTTAATTAAATACTGATATTAAACCACCACTCACACTATTTAATATGAAGATGTAGTGAGGGGATACTCATGATTTAATAGGGGGGAGGGGAGTGATGCTTGGAGGGTGTTGATGTTTGAGGGATCGTGATGGCGTACGGGGCATAGTGATGCTGTAGAGGGCGAATAGTGACGAATTATGGGAGAATGGTGCTTGTTTATAGAGAGATTCATATGCTATAGAAGAGATATTGATGTTGTATGTTTGGAGGTATGAGGAACAGGGTGTAAAGTGCACTCATCCTCCATAGAAAAGGGAGGATCCTCCGACCAGACGGGTATTGTGTCTGGCGGGCAATTGCCCAACGATTGATGTTGGGAAATTGTATCTATGCTAATTGCGCGGTAAACTCTGCTTGCGAGATGCAGGATTTGCGTGACGTCTGTTTGACACGTTGTTCACATGTGGCGTTGTAGATACCGCTACAATAATAATGCTTAGTTAGTGATTTGAATACTATACTGAAACAAAAGACAGGCTTTTCGTCGTTTTGGCTTGTTTTGAAGTAGAATTGTCTTTTGTTCCAGAATGTCACTGAAGAAAATGAACAGCAAGTGGATAATTCTCAGTCTAAGAGTAAGTAGAATTTACTAGACCATACCCTCACACCCATTGAATAAAAAAGGTAAGACCATTTGAATAAAAGTTTATGCCAGGGTCGATGTTGTATATTTATTTATAAGTAGGAGAACCAACAGCTAAACCAAATTAATAACAATTGTATAAGCGACACAGAGCCAATTATTATTAATCCCCAATATCTAAGTCTTGCGAAAGCAGAAAGCATTGAAAGCACCTACCGGTTGTACCGTTATCAGGAAAGACGTTACGGAATTTTCCCTCCGTTTTTACAATTTTTAATGTATTCATTTTGTCTCATAAAATTCGCAAAGAATGTGCGCAATATTAATGGAGTAATGGAACTATGAAGTTTACGCTGTGTGAGCGTGCGTGTTCCATCGCCGCCCGTTCGATGTCCACCGCGCTCAGGATGGATGGGAAGCAGCACATGAAGGAATTTTTTGCTCCGTTGGTATAATTGCTGGATGGCGTTCCAGTAGGAGGTAAAGCGCTTTAGTGCAGCTAAGAAAGCTTGAAAGCATCCGAAATAAGCTCGAGGTGGCTCTCGTAGCTAGCACACAAACACAAATGAAGCATTTGATGAGCGTACATCCTGTACCTTTCGGGTCAGCTATCGTGATGGGACCGTCGTAGTCCGCCCCTGTGTCTAAAAATTGAAAATTGACGCTGCTCTGGGATCTGGCACATTATCCAAGATGGGTTGAATAGTGCTGGCCTTGACCCTGCAACATTTTACACATTCATGTGTGATCTTTTCAGCCAGGTTCCTACCTCCAATAGGATAGTTGTGATGACGAACAACGGCAGGCAAAAGCTGTGGACCAGCATGCAAAACGGCAGCAGGATGTCGATGTATAAACTGTACTCCACCTCCTATCCTGCGTTTGTGCCCAAAAACAGAAAGTGATCTCAGTGCTGCCACCGATAACGCCGTGGAACTGGCGAAGTATTGAGCCAACAAATTTTAAATAACTGTCTGAATAAGAAGAAGCATTCAAAAGGCATACAGGAAACATTTTGAATAAAAGAATGTCTATCATATGAGAGTTGGATAACAGAATTGGATGCTTAATATTCTAATCATAAAATGATTTGATTAATCTTCCTCCAACACGAATTAGATTAGAAAGAATTATCAAAGAAAGGAGACATAACAACAAAAAAGAGCATAACAGTTTCTTTGCTGGTAACTGTATACCTACCTGATTTAAGTCAAAAATTCGAATCTGGTTCACTGGCTTCTACTGAACTTAATAATGTTAATAATCATTAAATTCAGCAGAAGTTAGTTAACCAGAGTCGAAGTGATTTCTTGTTACATTTATTAATGAGTCGCATGGCATATTGTAATGTACTGAAAGATGAAAGTTATGAAAATAACGCAGTAACGGGATGTTCAATAATATCATTAGAAACATGACAAGCAGAGACTGTTTCCGGTAACCCAGAATGACTATGATGCGATTCGCGCGGCCTGTGCAGTTGTGTTTTTTGCTCGAGGAGGCGCTGCGTTATGCTCCTGTGAGTCGGACGTGGTACAGCGCCGGGTTGAGGCTAACTGCTGGCGTCGACCTGGACCAATGACTAGGTATGCGCGGTCGCTGCAGCATGCTGGTGGTCAGGATACCAATAGAAGCCGAGGGTGGCTGGCTGTGTGACTCGATGCTCAAAAGTGTCCTTATACTTTCGAGCGGCGAATCACACACAGTCACAGCCGACTGCTGCCCTGCCCGACGATTGATGTCGGGACGTTGTTTTGACGACGATTGATTTGGTGTATGCAATATTGACTCATGATGAGTATGGACAATAAGTGTTCAAGTACGAAAGTGGAGTGAACTGATTGAGTGAATTTTTTTGCGAGCTCGACTTCGCGCTGTTTGGGAACGAGGTAGGCTCTTATTCACCCGTTCGGCCGCGCGGTGATGGTCAGAGGAGCGAGTTATTAACATTAATTAAGTAAATTACAACATTTATTTGATTTTGTGATCAGTTATACATATACTCACATAGTACATAACAAAATCACCATAAACAAAACTCAATCGGAACTTCTTTCAAACTCTCTGATTATAATTCTCTTCGACAGCGGAAACCCCCTTGATGTACTCCTACGAAACATTAAGGAATGTAGAAATCGTGACCATCAATGAAGAAGAACGTCAGAAGGAGTACCAGGAGACGTTGAGGTCTCGTCAACATATGCGTCATGTGTGCGTGCATTGCGCGCTCGGCTTCGTACTCAAGCAGGCCTTTGATGTGCATATGAAGGTTCATTCTCCTGTAAGTACATGGCATGTTTATTAAGTACTTTTTTTTTCTTTGCCTATAGGTAATATTCTTCTGCTGGGCCAAGGTTACGCGTCACCTCGAACCAGCCCTCGCGGTACGAGTTCGGGTCATCTCGCCATTTCTTTCTGGGCCAGCCTCGGCGGCGCGCCGAGTTAGTACTTATGGTGGTTTTTTTTCAGCTAACGCCGATTTTCTGATCTTGAAGATTGGAGTAAAGTCCGTCCCATGAAATAATTCTCGTAGACGCGGCGCCACTGTCGTGCGACTTAATCATAAATACAGGTTGGCCGGGACATCGACGCGCAAACTGTAACCATGAATTCAGCACCTGAGCTTAGACCCCATAGCGTAGAAATTTTTCGTCGGTTATAAAAAAAAAATCATCTGTTTCATAGAAAAGTGCAATACCTACGCGGTCAAAACGTATGGAACAGCAATATTTTTTTTAATAACCGGCGAACATTTTCGACGCTATGGGGTCTAAACTCATGTGTTGAATCCATGGTTACAGTTTGCGCGTCGATGTCTCTGCCCCCTGTATAGATTTACTTATTTACCGATTTCGATATCATATTTAAGATTGTACATTTTAGTGTTAGTGTATTATATCATAAAGTGGTGAAATGTTGGCCATTCTGTCAGTTATTCAAGCCCAATATAATAGAAGGTATTATTTTTCCTTACCAGCAATCAGGCGACCACGAGTGCTTACTCTGCCACTCCCGGCTCAAAACCGCTGACATGTTGTACCGGCACCGCTTACGGCATTATCGCCGCTACCGGTGCCTGCTCTGCCGGACGCGGTTTAAAGATAAAGACACTGCCGCCTGCCATGTCATGAACGATCATGCCGGACAGACCTTCGAGTGCGATCATTGTGGGAGAGGATTCAAGTAAGTACGGTCTAGTCTTTTATAATTTCGTCAGTTTTCAAAATTCATTCCTGGACACAATACTTTTTGAAGCTGCGTTATGGAGTCAACTATTGCATAGAAAATTATGCTTAAGTACTTGAGAACAAAGATCAAAATAGCATACACCTTTGACCTATGTGGAGTAGTCATTAACCTAAAACGTTTTTAAAGGCGACGCCATTTTATGAAATACTAGCAGCACCTCGCGGTTTACCCGCATAAGTTTCGATCTCGTGAGATTATCGAGATAAAGTATTGATCCTGGTTATAAACTATCTATGTGCCAAATTTCATCCAAATCAAATCCGTTCAGTAGTTTTGGCGTGAAAAAGTAACAAACATCCATCCGTACCAACTTTCGCGTTAGTAATATTAGTAGGAAATAGGATAAATACTTACCTAAAAAGAAGAGTAACTTGAAATGTACAAAATATAATAATAATAATAATATAATATCCCTGGACATTTCACACAGCACCATTTGTCCCAAGCTAAGCAACCTAATGCTTGTGTTATGGTAACAAGATGGCTGCTACTTATATACAATTTTTTTTTTGTTGTAAATACATACATATTATAGATAGAAAAACACCCAGACTCGGAACAAATACATGTAGGTCATACAAATATTTGTTCCGTGCGGGAATCGAACCCGCGACACGCAGCGCAGCAGTCAATCGCTTAACCACTGCGCCTACCGTGCCGTCAAATATTGCTAATCTATTGCTTTATATGTTCGAAAAATGTGTCTGCTCAACAACGTAAATAACGCAATGAATGTTGTTAAACTGTCAAAATAAAAGCCATTTTGCACAATTGTGTCTAGCGCTAGCTGTAAACTGTTTACATCAAGATTGCATCTCTGATTGCAGACGACCGCAGTACCTGAAGAGGCACGTGGAACAGCACCATACCAAGCCCCACCATCTCGAATGTGGCGTCTGCTTCCGAGTCTTCCACGAGAGGGGCTGGTATAGGTCTCATATCAGGTAGGAACAGTTCTGGTCAGCCTTTATGGAAAGAGGTAGGTAGATCTTGGTAGGATAACTTTCAGAAGGTGTTTGGTAGGTAGATCTTCGTGGATAAGTTTTAAGGAACGATGTGACCGGTACAAACCAGAAAAGTTATGCGCTTCGGTAATCTTCGTGTTTCCGTTTTAACACGAACGTAGCTCCAAAGAGGTAAAGTTTCTAAGTTTTGTATTCCCGCGCTTGTAGTACCTAGTGCTCCTTTCATTTCGCGATGCATAATTATGTAAACAAAATTTGCACACCTCTTATGGTTATAATAACTTATAATACAGTGTACCTACCTAATCCAATCTTTTGTAACATCCCTCAAACATGTGTTATGCAAATAAATTCATTTGAATTTGCATGAAGTTTTCTCTTAACCGTGCTACCGACTCCGGTCGCATGTCGTCATCTGTCTCTCAAAGTTCTTGAAAACTTGAATTGCATAGAGTTATTTAATTAATCTATCATTTGTAATCATGGATACGAAGAGGCAATTAATTCCATGGTTTTAACAGCTCTATATTAGATCTCATCATCGCGCGTTCGTGTTTCCGAAGATTGACGATGATTCTCGAAGCGCATAACTTTTCTTGTGATATCTGCAGTAGGTACTTGAACTCGGTAGGATTTTAATTTTGTAAAACTCAAACTTAAACTGATGAAGACTCCCTTGGTAGACAATTTTGTAGATTTCTTAGTTCTAGATGGAGCAGTGGTTTACTATCTACACCGAAATGGAGGCCTTACGCCGAAAGGCCTCCGGAGACATCGGCTTCTATTAAACGCACCAGGGCTTTAGGAAACGAAGCTGCTTTGAATTAAGGACACGCAAGAACCCTTTTTAATATTTTTGATGTTGTTTTAGGGCTGATTTGTTTTAGGACTGAAACTGTCA
Organism: Apamea crenata; assembly: GCA_949629185.1. Lineage (NCBI taxonomy): Eukaryota > Metazoa > Arthropoda > Insecta > Lepidoptera > Noctuidae > Apamea > Apamea crenata. The sequence continues at coordinate 1,614,838 of OX451377.1, forward strand.
AACGTCAATTTTATTCCTCGAATAAAAGTTATCGGGCGATGGAAAAATCAGCCCTTAGTCAAATACGTGACAATTCTTAGCGGCAAATAGCATAAACAACTGCCCCTATCACCCAAGGCACAAAGACAAAATTAGAGCCAAAAGTTTTGGTACGCGGATCCGAATTCGAATCATAAGCGTCTAAATCCGCGGATACAGGTTTTAATAGTAACGTCGTGCTAGAGCTGCGGGCCTCCACTTACGGGCTTTTACGGAATACAACGTAACTTTGGTTGCGTGAAATGTTGTGTGGGGTGGATGGCGTCACACAGCGGACAGCGTCACCTAACAATTTGATTCGTAGACGAATAATCATGTGATCGGAAACGCAAGCGAGCCCTACCGCTTGGCTCATCGTCGGTGGAGGGAATGTAGCGAGGACTGGCGGAGCGGAGAGATCGAGTGTGGCGCTGCGACAGTCTTTAGTTGAGGACAGTCTTGGCAAACGCTCAGTACAAACTGTAGGCACTACAGGTCACAAGGAAGCTAACAATGCTAAATACAATGTTCCCGGCGCATAAAGTTTAGCGGCCACTCGTCTTCCCCACGCCGTAGCAACAACTTGTGTTCTGTATAGATTATGTAAGAAGCGTCACTGTGCTTATTACTCATGGCTATGAGTCAATAGACTTTATAATGGACACTGGAATTTTATTTCCAACCTCCTCCAACCACGATATCAAAAGCGAAATTGGTGACCCCGACGTGATCTTAGATATGTGGTTGTAGAGATATATAATACGGGCAGTGTGTAAACGCGCGAAGACAACTTCCCATCGGCTCGGCGGGAACTTTAAGGGTTCCACACCATGAGTCAACCACCACCACCACCACCACTGGTAGCTCAACTGGTTGCTTCACTATATGCGCCGGGAATGTTTATTTAGCATTGTTTGGTTCTTTGTAACCTCGAGTTCCTACACGCTATGCATCAATGTTGCTGACAGGAGGTACGTCGTTCCAAGACATCGGGTGTCTTGAACCGACGTACCTCGGATGTGGTTCGCACAGTTCGAGCCCACCATGGAACCACAGAAGCAAGGTGATGCAGCTAAATTTCATTTGGTCAGCCTTGATATCACAAGGCTAACCAGATATGCCTTACCACAGGTTAGCGATTTGATCTTCAAGCCCCTTACCGATAACAAATATGGTACGGTTAAACACACGCTGTTGACGGCCTATGAGTAGAGTGCCGAAAGGCAATTTCAAAGATTTGTTGGTGAAATGGACCTAGGATCTCAACGCCCTTCGTGTGTACTAAGACGTATGTTAGAGTTGGCGCAAAACACAGAGATATCATCAGAAGCCTTATAGTGTTTGTGGATTCCGCGCATGTCTGGGTCCTTAATTAAAGGCTGTTTTCTCAGTGTATCAAGACTACTAAGATTGGGAAAATAAATGAGTATAATCTTGAATAACGTTTTCAAGTGTCTCTTTTTTTTTTACTATACAGGTTAATTTATAAAAAAATCCTGAAACCCTGTCATAAACTAAAGCTTATGATTAAGTCTCGGGTATTTTTTCCCTGTATGATAACTCCAAAAACGTATAAAAAAGATCTTTAAAAAATGTATCGAAGCTTTTGTATCTCGGTTCACGCCATCAAGGAGCATCATTATTGAATGCAAAACTTCTTGAGGTGCACATTGCGCTCTTTAAAACGTTACCCCACACTAGGAATTACTCCTGAATCGTGGGTGCGTTTAGAAACATTTAAACTCACATACACTAACACCCGGACCCGGAACAACTACCTGTAGGCAATACAAATATTTGTTCCGTGCGGGAATCGAACCCGCGACACGCAGCACAGCAGTCGATCGCTCAGCCACTGCGCCAACCGTGTCGTCATCGTCTTTCGCAAAGACTACAATATGTAGATCATTCGCTCGGTGGCGCCGAATAGGGTTTAATGCTCGTCGCTGAATCGCGTATATTCGGCTCGTATAAGTTTTCGTTCTATAGCGTGGTCATGTTACGGTTGTAAATTATATTTTAATCAATATACAACTTGACACTGACTTGCAAATTGCAAAAAACGTAAGAAAATTTGAACTTCGCAGGCTATACCTTAGTGCTTTCCCCTGAAGTGTTTATCCCAACTCGAAATCACTCCCGTCACATTAACTCAGCACCAGTAGGTACCATACACCAAACTAATCTTATGTAAATCTAAAAAATAGGACTCATAACGAGGAGGTACGAGCCAAGACGGTGCGCCTGCCGGTCACCTGCGAGATATGCTCCCGCGACTACAAGAACAAGGCCAGCCTGAAGCGGCACCTTCTCACTCACGACGAGAATGTCCACTGCGATATCTGTTACGAGAAGTGCAAGAATCGGATCACGTTGGGACATCACTACTTGAAGGTGCACAATGAGAAATATGTCGGGTGAGTATCTTGAGATGCAAAAATTTGTCTGTTGCTAACAGGTTCGCTTCCAACGTTACAGCTTATAGCTTCGAGGCGTATAATATGGCCAGTGTAGGCACTTTGGTTAGATTCATTAAATTACTAGCTGTTGCCCGCGATTTCGTCTGCGATCCAGGATAAAAAGTAGCCTATGTCTTTACCCAGGGCATGGTTTATCTGTGTGCCAAATTTCATCCAAGTCCGTTCAGCCGTTTTAGCATGAAAGCTCAAACAAACATAGAAAAAAACAAACAATATTTTTATAATATTAGTTTAGACAAAATACATTCTACCTTATTTTTAAACCTATTAAACCTATTCTGATAATTTATAATTAATTTTCCAGTGCACCAGAGCAGACTTGCCCGCACTGCGACCGGATCTGCGCTACGCGCGCAATGCTCAAGCGGCACATGCAAAGGATGCACAGCGATAGAACGAAGAAGTAAGTAAATAATATGCGATAGTATTGTGGCGACATCTACATCGCCACATGTGAACTACGAATCACATTGACGTCACACGAAAACCTGCATCGCGCAAACAGAGTTTACCGCGCAAATATATACAAATAAATCGTCGGGCAGTGGACCACCAAAGACAACGCCCGTCTGGTCGGAGAATCCTCCCTTTTCTATGGAGGATGAATAAAGTTAGCACCCTGTTCCTCATACCCCTATAGCATTATGTTTAGTGAGTAGGTATAGTGGACCTCGTAATTGCTTTTCCACTTTTGATAACATAATCAGCCTAAAGTGTTTCCACTTCTGGGAGACAGGCCTTCTCTCTGTGAGAGTGAGTGGACATTATCACCACATTTTCCACCACGCGGGCCCAGGGCGGGTTGGTGGATGTCTCATGTCTTCAATTCTTTTTTTGGTATAGGAAAACATTGTAAGGAAAGCGGCATTCCTCACAATGTTTTCCTTCACCATTTTGAAAGCAGCGGTGATGAAAGATTTTCACAAAGTAAAGTGCCTGATTGGGTTCAGACACATGGTTTACAACTCGTAAGTCGCGGCCATTACCACTGGGCCACCACAGCTCTGATTACAATTCCCAGTCAATAGAAACCTAATTGAGATTGAAACTATCTAACTGTCACATAGACAATATTATAGCTTGTCGTTTTATAATGTGCAAAGTGACATTCAACCTTGGGGTAGTAAGGCATTAACGAGGTCATCTGTACAAAATATGCATACATGATCAACTTTCACGCAAGGATGTTAATAAGAACTTTAATTCTATTACTCTCAGATACCAATGTGATCACTGCCAGCGTCTCTACCTCACGAAAGGCGAGGTTCGGGCCCACATCACGTGGTCGCACATGCCGGCTGAGGCCCGAGGGGGGCACGCCTGCACGTGTGGGCGCATCTTCAGGAGCCCCTCGCTACTTCGCGACCATAAGGCCAGGTTCCATGCGTCACAGCCACCACCAAGGGTCCACCAGTGTGAACACTGCGAAAAGGCTTTTGCGGTAATATAATTCATAATAATTATACACACATACACATAACCTCACTCCTTTTGCTTCGTTTACGTTCATACATTTGTTCATACACGCAAGCCGGTTGCGAGTACGCACCTGACCTTCCTGAAGAACATCACCAATAGGGGCGGCACCTATCATCTATAAAGCTATCACCTGGCGATAGTCTTTTAAGAACAAATTTCAAACTTCAAACCAGATCGAAAAAATATTTTGTTTTGTTTTTATTTAACCATTTATGTACACACATATGAACAGACAAGAAAAAACAGAACAAAAAATTTGGTACAGACACCTCTGTACCAATTTTTTTCTGTTCTGTTTGCTTATTTCATAAGAAATCTCTTCCAGCATACCTGCGATAGGAGAATAGATACAGAGATGTAGACAGCGTGTGAAAGAGCAAAGGAGACAAAAAATAATACATAAAATCAAAAACAATTCACTAAAACTCAACAAAAATTATGAGAATATACTAACATACATACAAATAAACATACATAGTTCTAAAATAAATATCACTAGAAAGATAATAATTATAACAAATTCAGATTAATAAATACATACACAACTATGATGAAGACAGACTATGACAGACGGATTCACAGTCCGTGGTCCTGGAATCCGGTAAAAGGCTTCCAACATAATCTGCGGAGTATCATCAAGATCAAGATTTTTGGTTAGATTTGCGTTATAGTTTATACTATAACTCACCCATTTTTAGGGTTACTGAACTGTGATTTCTGAATTCCTATTGTTACTATGACATGTCGTATCTAAGAGAGCCGGGTGATCTGTAACTCAGGACCGGGGGGTCCTACCTCAGATACCTTTCTCTATGTTTATATTGTGTGTCTATATATTGTGTATTTTATTAACCAGTGCCTGGGGGCCTAAAAAGGCCAGTTTAAGCAATACCTCTAAAAGCTATTAATTTCCTGAATTCCCAGCAGATTATTAGCAATTCCTCTAATTTTCGTTAAATGGTTACACATAATGGTTTAATCACCTACAATTCATTTCACATTATTATATTATAGTTATTATTTTTATTATTATTATTATATTTCATATTTGGCGCAAACCTTGGTGGACTATTTTACGAATTTCCATACAAAACTGTCAAACAAGTAAATTGCGTGATATGAATTGCACACAGATCATAATATGAGTTGTCAGTTTGTGACCATTTTTAACCGACTTCTAAAAAAGGAGGAGGTTCTCAATCCGGATGTTTGTATTTTTTTTATGTTTGTTCGCGCATAACTCCGTCGCTTGCCAACCGATTTGAAAAATTCTTTTTTTGTTGGTTAGGGTATACTTCCCAAATGGTCCCATGAAAATTTTATCGAAATCGGACAAGCGGTTTTTGAAAAAACAACAAAAATTAAAAAAATGGTTACAACAAAGTGAAAAATAAAAACTTTTTTACAAAAAAAAAACAACCGACTTCCATAAAAACACTACAAAGTGAAAAATAACTTTAATTTCGGAAGTCGGTGGCGAAAAACGAAATAAAAAAACCAAAGACACCGACTTCCGAAATTAAAGTTATTTTTCACTTTGTAGTGTTTTTATGGAAGTCGGTTGTTTTTTTTTTGTAAAAAAGTTTTACATACTTATGATTTTAAATATGATTCATATTGTTATCCTATTATGAGTCTGCCAGTGGCCTTTTTAGACCCCCTGGTATGATGGAGAAATAAATAAATCTTATTTTATATCACTGTCAAATTCACAGTGACCTTTATTCTCGTCGCAATAAGGTTGCTGATGGGTTACTGCGGGGTACCTAATTACGTAACACACTATCAGAAACAATGACTCTCATTGTGACAGTTTAACAATATTCATTGCGTTATTTACGTTGTTGCAGATAAAATTTTCGGACATATGAAGCAATGGATTAAGTAGTAATATTCTACAAAATTATTCAGATTGTGATTAATAGTGTGTTACGTAATTAGGGTGCTGTCAGACGGAAAATTACTGTGATAAGGTTCCCAATAACACAATGTAATATTAGGTGTTCAATTTTTTTTGCCTATGTAAAATGAGTGTAAAAAATGTTCACCATTCCTGAAATTGTATCCTAGCTGTAAATAATACTTTTTAAATGTATTTTTCATGTCTCAACTTTTTTGAACAAGTAAAGCCAAATTCTGAACAGTTTATAAGATGCACCAAGTTACTTATTTATTTATACAAATACATAAAATTGAAGCGTCTGTTTGTAATGTCAAAATAACAGCTTTTTACTTCTAACAAAAACCAAAAACTATTTTTAATAATTTTGTCTGTGTCAGTCTGTTTGTCCTTGCTAATCTCCGAAACAGCTGGACCGATTTTGACGGGACTTTCACTGGCAGATAATTTGAAATTTTTGCCCGGTATGTTTCTGTGGGATAATTTCCGACATCCACGAAGCCGCCGGCAGAAGCTAGAATTTTTATATGTAATACAACATTTTATGCAAATAAATTATTTTGATTTGATTTCCAGTTAAAGTTGACCTCTTATTGTGCCTATATAATTCGAGATCAGCGCATACTGGACATCTAAAGCTTTAATCGTCGTATGTATAGTCGACCTCGTAATTAATTTACCACTTTTGTCAACAATTCCTCAAAAACTGAAATTTCACTCAAATTCAAACTATCTAACTGTTACATAGACAAATAGACCTTGTCGACATTCGACTTTTGGGTGGTAAAGCATTAAGGAGGTTGACCTATTCAAAAGTTCGTTCTTTATCTAACACTAATCTTTCTTTACCAGAACAAACAAGTGCTGAATCGTCACAAGAAAAGCCACTCCAACGAGATGTATCCCTGCAAGGAATGTGGATTGCTCTTCAAAACTCAACCTTATGTCAAGGTACACTACCAAATCAAACATCTAAACATGACGAGAGCACAAATCAAAGCTCAGAGGAAACTCAACAAGGAACAGGTAATACAGAATAATATACATAGAACTGCGAATTGGGAACCACCCATCTCTAACAAGAAGAAAAGTTCTGTTGCAATCGAAAATGAGGAAGACCCTCTTTTGGTACAGGAGGGGGATATACAAATCAAATTGGAGAAGGAAGAGGAACTACAAATTCCAACGTTCCAAACCTTTGTAGATATTACTAGAGAATGAATATGTGCATTTAAAATTCAGAATCTTAGATAATGTATATTGCTTGCCACTTAATCAACAATCTACTTTAAAGTTATGTGGCCAAAGTCGATTTTTAAGTTAAAAAGCAGGCACAGCTTCTTAAAATCGACAGCGTCTCTAGCAGAAAACCCGCCGGACGTACGTTGTAAGCTGTGGCAGGATACTCTTCCCCATCCTACTTACGATCTACCACCAAAGGAGCATCTCTGCAGGATATAACCTTCCGTGGTCCACTTGGAAGTCCCTGAACCGTCTCCGGACACAAGTAGGGAGATGTCACTCCAAGCTTGTAAAGGGATACCTCGACGGAACGGCAGTAGGGTGTGTATGTGGAGCTATGTCGCAAACCATGCTCCACGTCCTATCCTTTCCTCTGTGTCCACAACATGCAGTCAAAGTGACCTTTGTGCTGCCACCGACGACATCGTGGAAGTGGCGAAGTTTTGGGAAAAAGATCTGAAATACAGTTGTGCTAGTAACACGAAGGAGTTGATGAAAAGTTTTTTAACAGTCAATTTGCCTGACTCATTTTTGTTTGTATCTTCTAACCAGTTTTATTGTGAACCGCAACTTTTTTTTTTATAATAAGCATTTTTATATGCCAATATTGTTCTATCCTCTTACGGTTGCAAAGGAATTTGAACTTTGTCAAGTATGATAATAGAGTTTGTGGTTCCGAAACATGATGATTATCTAAGATTCAAATGTAGAGTTAAAAAACGCCAAAGATTTCTGAATTTTGTAGAAGGCTAAGAGTTGTTTGTAATATTTTGAGAGTAGTTGCTCGTGTTATGCGAATGTGCGTAGTAGGTAGTCTAAATCTTTGAAATTGCTCGTTAGGTAAGCTCTTGAGTTGTCTGGAACAGCCACACATTTTTTTTAATCTGAAATACCTCAAAGTTAAACTTTTAATGAAATAAATTGACGCTCAATGCTCATACCTTCTCTGTTTGAGAAGATCTTTATCATGCATTTGCGCTATTATAGGCTGAATATTAAAGCCAGGGATAATCAATTATACACGGTGTCATCAACGATGATAAATATAATTTCAACAAAATATTTTCTCAGGTATAATAACCATAATGTCAGCTTAGTACGATTACTATGAGTAGAAACTAGCAATAATTGGCGCCGTAACTATTCTGATAAAGGTAGCTTGAATAATGTGTCTTTTATAATGGGAGGAATTTTCTGAAGTTGAATTACTTATCTGAAAATCTACAAATCAATTCAATCGATCTTGTAGATACAGTTGGCTCCACGTCAGTGATAATAAAACTATTATAAGCTGGCCTTATAACTATTGAAATTTCGAACTATGCTAGGGTAGGTCCACTGTACAGACGCCAGCAGGTCAAGCTACCCGAAACTGTCAAATTTTCCCAATCAACATTGAACCTTAATGCTTTAATGATAAAGTTGAAAATCTATTAAAGAATTTTGACAGATTGTAGTAGCTTGATGTGCTGGCGTCTGTACTTGGTTTTACTTAACATTTTTAACGTAAATTTAAATGTATCCAGAAGCTTAATAGAACAATTATATTGTCCCTATTATGACCAATAAGTAGTGAAGTTATTTATTTAAATTGATAACTTTTGACTATCTAATTATTTTTTTTAATTTAATTAATTATTGATGATTTAATGAATTATTGATTATTCAATTACCTTATGATGATTTAATTAACTATTGATTATTTAAATAACTTTTGATTATTTAATTAATGTTTGATTGTTTCATTAATGTTTAATGATATTATTGATTATTTAAATAACTTTTGATTATTTAATTAATGTTTGATTATTTCATTAATGTTTAATGACATTATTGATTATTTAATTAAGTTTTGATGATTTATTTAAGACTTTGACTGACAGACAACAGATACAATAGAAAATCTATTGATGGCGGTCACTGCCTTAACTTTTGATTATTTAATTGATTTTTGATTATTAATTAATGTTTGATGATTTAATTAATTATTTAATTAACTTTGATTATTTAATGAATGATTGATTATTTATTTAATGTTTGATGATTTAATTAATTATTGATTATTTAATTAACTTAGATATGATTTAATTTACACAACCAGACAACAGATACAATAGAAAATCTATTGTTGGCGGGAACCACCTTAACTTTTGATTATTGAATTGATTTTTTATTATTATTAATGTTTGATGATTTAATTAATTATTTAATTAACTTTGATTATTTAATAAAGTTTTGATTAATAATTAACTTTTGATTATTTAATTAATTATTTGATTAACTTTTGATTATTTAATTTACCGGCAGACCTAGTCAAGTCGACGACAGTGTAAAATACGGTTCAAACTCCCGCATAGGACCCACCTTTATCTCCAAATTGGTCAAATTTCTGCATTTTAAATAATATGTATTATTTTTTAATATAAATCCAAAATCAAGCCTCCGCAGATGTTGGCCCAGGCTTTTAGAAATGCCATTGGCTGTCACGACTTTTGCCACAATGCTTGCTGCAATATTCCCGGCTTGCAGGAGTATGTAACAACAATCACTGTGACAAACGGTGATAGAGTTCGGTTTCCCTTATTCTTTCTTTTCTCTGAAGAAGCTCCTTGCTCTGCAATACCTTCCCTGGGACCGTCACTATCGAACTACAGGCTTGCGAAGGTTCTCTCTAGCCCAGGAGAGTAGGGTACGCCGTAAAAGTAAATGAAAACCGGCCTGGCCCAATTGTTGAAGGTGCGTTTTTTTTAATAGAGAATAGATATTATTTGGTCGTCTAAAAAACTTTTTGGTCCTCTAGTGATCGCCTTAAGTTTATTTTTTTAATTTTCTGTACCGTTAAAGTTGATACACACGGCTACACATCAAGCTATGCAAAACCAGTATTGGCTGACCGTTCACTGTGAGAAAATATCATACAAAGTGAGGCCAAGACAAACTGGTTTTGTATAGCTTGACGTGTAGCCGTGTGTACCTATGCCGAAAGAGTACATAAAAACGAGCATGACCCAACCGTTGAAGGTGCGTACTGGTTTTCGCCTGATAAATACTAAAATGATTTTTTTTTTTATGTTGTCTTGGTCGACCAGTGCATTAGCGATCTCTGAGAGAATTTCAGCCGGCTTTTGTTTGTATAAGCTTAAATATTCAGCCCATAATTGCGCGTTATAAAGATTTATCAAGGATGAAACCTTTTAAAAAGGAAGGAAATTGGTTATGTAGCCTCAAATGCAAGTTAAATTCACTGAAAATCTAGACAAGAATCCAAATGATCTTGTACAGACGCCAGCACATCAAGCTACTACAATCTGTCAAATTTCTTTAGTAGATTTACAACTTTATCGCTAAAGCATTATGTTCAAGTTCGATTGGGACAATTTGACAGTTTCGGGTAGCTTGATGTGCTGGCGTCTGTAGGTACTTTCACTTGATACTGTATAGCTTAATCAGCCGTTCCCACTGCTGGGACACAGACCTCCTCGCTGTGAGAGGGAGTGGGCTACAATGATATTGTATATTAAAATGTAAACAGAAGCTTATAAATAGCATATATAGTGTTCCTATTATGAGTATTAAGTAGTGAGGTTATTTATTTAAATTGATTATTGTAACACTTACTAGCAGACCAAGTCAAATATGTAGAAAACTATGTTGAATGCGGCGCAAACGCCCTCATTCTCTCTAGCCCAGGGAAGTAGGATATCTTTGCAGATAAAGTATATCAAAACCGGCACGACCCATCCGTTGAAGCCGAGTTCTAATGGACAATATTAATTTTATTTTAATACTTGTGTAATTATAATTAACTTGGTCAGCTAATACAGTAGTGATCTCTGAGAAGAATTTCAGTTGTTTTGTTTTTTTTGATTATATAAAAATATGATTAGATTGTTTGTGATGGTTTTATTTGTACTTCTGGTCACCCTATTTATTTTGGAAGGAAAATTGATCAGCATTTGGAAAAACGGCTAGATTGTTGAAGTGCCGGGTGAGATACCGTACCTACCTATTCTCTCAATGAGGATATTGAAGTCTGCTTGTTACATTAATTAAATGTCATAACATGTACATACGCCAGCACATCAAGCTACTATAATCAAGTTTCTTTAATATATTTTTAACTTTATCGCTAAACCATTATAGTTCAAGGTTGATTGGGAACCCTTACAAAAACTACATTCCCTTACCTCTGTTAACGACGATGGCGTACCTATTATAATGTCGAAGGCCGCACGCAAGGTGTTGTGTTGGGTTCGATTCGCAACATGACATCTTGCGCGCGGCCTGCACGCGCAGGCAGCGTGATCACGTCATCGGCAAGATGAGGCGCGGTGCGGCGACGACACGGCCACGACCCGGCTCGGCACGATGACCACTCGCTTCTACGGACTCCACAGCGATGGACGATACCTACTCTTATCTTAAATAATTAACTGGTTGTCCGGGAAAGTTTATATTGTAAATAAGAAAGGCAATATAAACCATTGCCCCGAAAATACAGTCCGCTCTTTCATTGCTTCCCGCGCTAACAATGATGTTTCAACTTATGCCGCATGTTATGGTTATGCAGTTTAGATTAGAATCCAACCTGGATGTTGAATTTGGCAAGGGGAAGTAGGTAACCAAAATGTTTGATGAGAGGGGTCCGTAGGCAAGGAGGCGCGGGAGAAACTTGACAATTCCATTAGGTAGGTACCCCTCCTATTATGAAGTTGGTGAAAAAAACCTGGTTTACGCTGCGTAGGTATTTGTGCATGCCTATAAAAATGAGCTGCTTTATCTACATTTATCACTAAAACTATGCTTGATTCTCGATAAAAAACCCCCGAGTGTAGATAGCCCACTCACAAACTCCGCAACCTATCATCTTATCTTATACAGTATGTAACAAAAACCCTATTGTTCCTTCTAGGAGCGTATATATATACCTATAGGCTTACCATTATTGAAGTTATAATTTAAAAAAAAACTATGGTGGCCGAACATTGTCCATAATCTGATAGTTTTTAAATTCGATACATTGTTACAAAATGTTTTTAACATCTGAACTTACAAGTACTAATGGATCTAGCCTACGGTCGATAAAGATTGCCGCCGCCGGCGGCGGCCCCTTTGATTCGCGATAGCTAGACAGGTTGGCGCCAAAACACAAAGCAGGCGGCACGCACAAACTCCCTTTTGTACGACCGCCACTAGCCGATTGTCCGCCTCACTGCCCCTCAGTCGCCCGCGCAACTTGCTTCCGTACGGATGTATCGTACGTTGACAGCATTAGAAAAAGAACCAAATTATTGTGATTTTGTGAGTGAATTCTGTGTGTGCGTTTTTTTCCAAAATGTCTTATTCAAATGAGGAATATTGTAGTGTACCAAGAACGTTTCGCAACTCTAAGGAACATAACTTTGCGTCGATCGTCGACGCAAAGTTATGTTCTTCCCAACGTCTCCACATACGGACGTTCAACATTGGGTCTGTGCACGGTCGAGACTAACATTGTATTGACGAAGGATAACCGAGGACTCGAGACCATGACATTGAGGAAGAAATCCTCGTGATGTTTGAAGAAGACCCTACGGAAGTACGTGCTCTGTGGGTAAATAAATTAATTTTTAAGTGTTAGTTATGTCATAAATGACTAAATAGTTACTACGTAACAGATACTTAGTAGAAAATTACCTAATGCTATAATAGCCTACTCCGTCTCGTCAGCAACCTCTGCATGCTAAAATGTGCCTAAATACTCAAACGTACAGTTGTGATTGCTTCACACCGCGCGATTCCCGTATTATTATTATACTCTTTGGCGCGATCCCACAGCACTGAATTTGGGCCGCAAACGGCCCGGACCGCTCGGCCGGGCGGTAGGTAATTATAACGTGCAAGTACATGGAGTGACGGAGGCCTGGTTATGTGTTTATTGTAATTATCAATCGTCAAACTTGATAAGCCAACTTTTTGAAAAATTCAAACTAACGTTCCCAAAGTGTTATCTATCAGTCAAACAGCTGAGTGATGTGAACGACACGTGACGAGTTCATGACCTTAGTGTAGTATGGTAGTGTGCGGCGCGGCGGCGGGCGGCGACAAAGCGACCGGTTGCTACCTATTTCGCTTTGCAGGGGTGATCAATCAGTGTTACTTTTCAAATATTTATTATAAAATATTTATTTTGATTTTTTTTTCTTGAATATTTTTTTAATGGACCTACGTAATTACGATCGGATATCGATTCTGAAAACGTCCCTACTTGGAACAACAGGGTTTTTGTTACATACTGTATATTTGTACCTATCATCTTATCTTTCTGCGAGACTGACCACACGATACCTCATGTACGTCAGAACCGCGGGTGTACTTTTCAGATCTGCCTAAATTTATTGCAGTTATTTGGTACCTTCTGTGTACCTTTACATACCTCTCTTGAAAATCTGTGTACCTACACCCGTACAATGATATTTTTAAAATTAGGTACACCCGCCATCCTGATGTCAGAACCGCGGGTGTACTGCTAACCAATATATTTATGTAGCTAAGTACACTCTATAAGTAGATTTGGTACCTCTTGTGTACCTGCAGGATCAAGTATTAAATAAACAAAATACTGTCAGGTTGCTACGAAAAGTAAAAAAAAAACGATTTTCTTTCTATGTCGTTATTATTAAAAAAAAATCTTCAGTATTAATAACTTAAGTAAAATATTACACTAATATTACCTACGTACGCGATCTGTAAGATTCCGATGTCGTCAAATCGTCGTTAGAGGGTAGGCGTAATATAATATTAATGTTTACGTCTACCTGCATTAGAAAATAGTGAGAAACGATAGACCAAGTATGTCAACAACAAAATTATATGCATACATTATCTATAATTGTAAATACTGGTATGTATCTATTTCGGTCTAGAACTGAATGGAAATAGTTTCATATTTTATTAATATTGATACTCGTATCAGGATAATCATAAAGGAAACAGGCAACAAGGAAAAATATAATGACTGCGTCCTTGCATCAGAGTAATCCAAATGCAACCAAAAAAAATGTAGCTTTGACTGCCTCGGTGGTTCAGTAGTCGTAATAATTATGCGATTGCTGAACACGATGTTGTGGGTTTGATCCCCACATAGAACAACAATTTGCGGATCACACAAAGTATGGTCCTGAGTCTGTGTATAATTAAATTTGTGTCCGTTAATTTCATGTTTTGATTCCCGATAAGGGCACACAATCACACTCACACTAATATTATAAAGGCGAAAGGTTGTGAACTGCGGGGCGCAGCTAGTAGTGACTAAATATGTTATGCGGAGGTTCGATTCGGGATTTCTGGTATGGCCACAATACATGCTTAACGTGGAGGTTCTGGGTTCGATTACCGAAGATTGTTATTTATTCTTTGACGTCGTTACTATTTAATAAAACAGTAAGAACGTCAAAGAAAGAAAATTGTTTTTTTTTACTTTTCGCAGCAACCTGGCAGTATTTTGTTTATTAAATACTTACGTGTTTCTGCAGGTACACAAGAGGTACAGACGCCAGCAGGTCAAGTTACCCGAAACTGTCAAATTTTCCCAATCAACCTTGAACCTTAACACTTTAACTATAAACTTGAAAATCTATTAAAGAAATTTGACAGATTGTAGTAGCTTGATGTGCTGGCGTCTGTACCAAATCTACTTATAGAGTGTACTTAGCTACATATATATTGGTTAGCAGTACCTACACCCGCGGTTCTGACGTACATGATACCTCTGCTTGATTGGCAAATTGAGTTTTAAAAACCAATTTGACATTTACTTTTCTTCATTTCTTGCTTTGACATTAATCTGGCATACTTATAAAATTTTGTTGTGAACTTGTTTTGTAAATAAAATTTGTGAAAATGACTACAAAAGTTGCCGTAGTTACCGGAGCAAATAAAGGCATCGGCTTTGGGATAGTTCGCGGACTTTGCAAGCGTTTTGAAGGCGTAGTCTACTTGACTTCTCGTAATACGGAACTCGGCAAACAAGCGGTATCCGACCTGGAGAAAGAAGGTTTAAGTCCCCTATATCACCAGCTGGATGTCACGGATAAGCAAAGCCTTGAAGTTTTCAGGGATTTCATCAAGAGTACTTACGGAGGTATCGATATCTTGGTGAATAACGCAGCAATTGCTTTTAAAAGTAACTCGACGGAACCGGTGTCGGTACAGGCCAAGCAGACATTGTTTGTAAACTACTTCACTTTGTTGTCTACTTGCGATATACTTTTCCCAATCCTGAGGAATGGAGCTAGAGTGATCAATGTCTCCAGTTCAGCTGGCCATTTGAGTAACATACCAAGCCAAGCTCTAAGGGACCGACTAAAAGATGAAAACTTGACGGTTGTGGAACTCTCGAGCTTGATGCAGGAGTTTGTGGATGCTGCTAAGCAAGGTACTCATGCTGCAGAGTGGGGCAACTCTACGTATGCTGTGTCCAAAGTCGGTGTGACTGCTCTGAGTAACATTCAACAGAGATTGCTGAATGACAGAGGTGAGTATCCTAATATTTGTGTGTATATTTTGACCGAGACCACTGTACCGCTCCTTAGGACTGCGAGGCTGGGAAGCCGTAAGCGTTGATGAAGGAGCGGCCTGCACTGCCTCCCCGGATGCGGGGAGGATCAGATTAGAAATGGGCCACCACAACATATACCATGATCTAGCCAAGAATGGTGTACGTTACCCCAGCAAGAAAGTGTCTCCTAGGGTTATAGGAGTAGAACCTATAATGTGTGCCTTATCTGCTGTAAATGTGCCCCCACATAAAAAATGTGTGCCCCCTGTCGTTTTGGAAAAAAACGGAAAAAACGATTCTTGCTGGGGTGACGTTTTTCTAGCAGGAAAATTCTAAACGAATGATCGGAGAGAGAAAAATTGTGCATGGCCCTCCGGCCATGCACAATTTTTCTCCGATCATTCGGGGCACATTTTGGCACACATATAAGCTCTCTAGCTTATATGTGTGCCAAAATGTGCCCCCAAAAATAAATTCTGTGCCCCTTCAGGTTTTCGAGATATTGCATTTCCTGCTGGAGTAACGTTTTGATGAATCATATATCTCTACAACCATTGAATGTGCCCCCACATAAACCGCTCATTTTTTATGTGGGGGCACATTTACAGCAGATAAAGCACAAATTATACGTTCTACTCCTATAACCCTAGGAGACACTTTCTTGCTGGGGTAACGTACACCCAAGAATGTGCCCTGGCCACTGCTATAGTAGGTAATTCGTCTTTAACCATGTTAGGCAACAATGTGTTTATTTAATTGTATATTCAAAACATCAACATACCTTGGGGCCTAAAAAGGCCACTTTAAGCAATACGCCTAAAAGCTATTAATTTCCTGAATTCTCAGCAGATCATTAGCAATTCCTCTAATTTTAGTTAAATGGTTACACTTATTAGTTTAATCACCTAGAATTCATTTCATATCAATCATATTTGGTGAAAACATTGGTGGACCATTTTACGAATTTCCATACAAAACTAACAGGTAAATTGTGTGATAAGAATTGCATACAGATATATAATATAATGAATTATCAGTTTGTGACCATTTTACGATTTTTAATATGATTCATAAATTATGGTTATCCCATTACGATTCTGCCAAAGTGGCCTCTTTAGGCCCCCTTATCCTTGACAAATAAATGGCACTAACTTCAACCTATTTGCCATTCTACAGATATTAAAGTGAACTCAGTCCATCCTGGCTACGTAGCTACAGACATGTCGTCCCATAAAGGAGTATTGACCATCGATGAGGGTGCTGCAGCTCCGTTATACTTAGCCCTGGATGCTCCAGATACCATTAAAGGCAAATATGTGTGGTTTAATAAGGATATTGTAGAGTGGGATGGTGTAAAACCAAATGAAACTTATTAAAGTTTATAAAGGTACTAATAAAGACTTGTATGCACTTGTTTATACAATTTCCCATTCAAAATTAATATAAGTCGTTACTGTTGAACTGCTCCCAGCATAATGTTTTCAGTTTTTATGTGTTAACATATTTAAATAAATGTGTATTTTATCAACCATTGTTTCATTAAACTTTTACGTGTTTGTCAGATCATAAGATTAATGGTACATTAAGATTTAGGTAGGTAATATGGGCTGACTATTACCTGACATGACGTGGATCAAAGCGCATATTTTGCGTACAGGTGGGAATATTGATTATGCAATCCACTCCAGCTCCTCAAGGAAGGCCAGCAAAGCTTTGATGTTACTGATGGTCTAACGGAAGACACCTGGGTTACGGAAGTACTTTAAACTGTACGTAGCAACTTCCGGGCAGTTTAGAAGCACATGTGCTACTCATCGTTCTCCATGGAGGCCTTGCACAGCGGACTGTCTGTGACTTCTACGACAAAGAGGTGTTTATTAAATGACCCGTGGCTAATTAAAGCTGCTGTAACTGGACACAGCTGTTGTTTACTTAGCCGGAGAACCTGTTCCGTGAGGCGGCCATCAATTATAGGGAGTGCTTCCTTAGCCTGCCTGCACTCAGCTTGGTCCACCCATAGTTTGTGATCACCATCACAAACTATGGGTGGACCAAGCTGAGCCACTGAGTTACTCATGTAAGGAAAACGCACCAGAGATGTTTTCCTTACATGAGTGCGTAAATACCCGAAGAAGAGTGGCGCGATGGGTTGAGATCCTATGGCGCCCTGCTCGATCCCCTTCTGGCAAGTTCGGTTGTATCGTTACCTAGGTACAGCCCGCGCCGAACTTTGTGACCGCCCCGAAGCTAGGCTCATTGCATTGCGCAGAACACAAAATCAGGTATTAGCGGGATGCACAAGAGCTTGGGGACAGGGCAACACCCCGCGCGCCCGCACCGCTCACCCGCGACTCGCGTTTGGTTGATTACGTATTGTCCACTAGACTGTACCACGCGCAAGTTCGGACTTTTTTCAACGCGGTCACAAAGTTTGGCGCGGGCTGTACCTAACTGCTGTCCTTTGGATCCATTGAATGGTCAAAATCAAGTCATTTATTCAAATTAGGCTGAGAATTAGCACTTTTCGAACGTCAAAATACAAAAGACAGTCCCCCAAAAAGTCCCGCCCTTCACCACTTCCTAGTGCTATCGCTAGGAAGAAGAAGTGGCGCAACAAACTCCCCAGCAGCACAGCTGTCTGTTCAGTTAGAAAATACTTGATTGTATACAATAATAGGTATGATAAGTAATTAACATTACAAGACACAGAACATTACATTAAACTATTTGCCATACGTCGGCTAGCCATGCCAATATACCAACAAATATAATACAAACTATACGTAAGTACTCAAGCTAGAAAATAATTAATTACTTAAAATTAAAATGTAAATAAAAACTTACTACCTAAATAAAAGCCTCCAGGCCTAAAGGGCGTGACAGCAGGCTCCTTTTAAACTCCCGTTGAACGGAATGGAAGCGATTTTTTTTGTACAAATCATAATGAACTTTAAGTCAAAAGTGTAACGCACAAATTAGATACACACATACGCACAGGTCCCGCATCTTCTGGAGAATTCTCGCGCATTCTTGGGAATTCCCGCAGTAATAAGCTCGTATCTAGTTTGTACGTTGGACCATTGACATAAAGTTAATTTTGCTATGTACGAAAACTCGATTCCACTCCGTTCCGCGGCGGTGTAAATTGAGCCTGAGTTACAAAATTAGTTTTGCTATAATATATATTATTTCGGTAATTTTTCGGGAAGGTGTGTTTCTAAAAACGTTTAAATAAAAATAATAATTAAAATGTGCATATCAATTTATTAGGTCTTTTGAGTCAAAGGCACTTCAATTAACGTTTTACATTTTCACTGGTACACTTTACCAATTACAAGATTATAATCATGGTTTCTAAAATAATCTAACACAAAGTTAATGTCTTAAAATGTTCTTGATTTCTATCCGATCAGTATTATTTTATTACAGAATATATTTATAATATAGTCTTATTATAATTAAAACATAAATAGCTAAATAATTATTAATAAAATCAGCTGAAATAGTATCTAAATTAGTAACCACAATGTTACATTATTTTTAAAAATTTTAACTTTTACAAAAATTATGTGTTTTAAATATTTCTTTTAATAACAAGTATAATTATATAATTATTATAATTTTTTAATAAAACTAACATTTTCATGGAAGGAATGATTGCTTGCGCTTGCGCAAAGCACCGACTACTTATACTTACATACTGGCTTAGTATACTTAAAATACTATAACACAAGACTACTGTGAACTCAATAGCAATCTTTCACGGGGTCAAAAACATTACTTTGCAGAAATCCATGACACATTAAAATGTTAAAAACACAACATTTTTGTTACATACCATCATAGATTAATTCTTGGATGTATGACATTCGTTACGGGTCGTCAGAAGCCTGAAAGTCTGACAACCAGTCTTATCAGGGGGTATTGTATTACCCAGTTACTGGGAGTACCTAGTAACTGGGTCTGGTACTGGTGGGCCTAGTCAGATAGGCAGTCGCTTCATGCAAAATACTGGTATTCAGCTGCATCCGGTTAGACTGGAAGCTGGGGTCAGCTTACAATCTGACATAGTTGGGAAAAAGCTGGGCAGTCGATGAACATTATAGATTCATAAATATTTAATAAAACAACCTTTTCTATGACCAAATCCGAAATATGAATAAAAAAAATGCTTACTGAATTGTTGAATCTATAAGATCATCAATCACAGAAGATCCGGACAATACTCGAGACCCTGACTTAGAGAGCCTAGTATCTGAGCAATCTGTAGGTCCATTTAAAATGTCTAATCTTTCCCAAGATATTGAAGAAGGATTCAAATGGAGAAAATCAGAAATGTTAGTGACCCCTTTTATCATCCTGGGAAGGACCCTGAACTGCCCATGCAACTCAGATGATGAGCCTGATGTAACGGCATATGAGTTGGAGAACCCAAGATCCTCCATTCAGTCCCTGCTGGGAGAACTTAAAAATTACTGGACTCGGTTACCTCAGTTACCTATGGACTCAAGGATTCCTGAGAAAATACAGGAGATAAGTGCAATTTCTAGTGATCCTCGGAATGATTTCTTATCAAAATACAAGAGTTTCGTTGCAAGAGCTGGAGACGATATTGGTGAGATAATAGATGTTCTAGCTCAATCGACTTCAGATGGGTTTAAAGCTGTATTCTGGGACACAAAAAGCAGTGTGATAGCCTATCAGATTGCGATTGCAAAAAACGCCCGAGCAGCATTGGCGGACATCCCTAGTGCAGCCACAGATGTGAGGGGCAATTCTCGTAATTTTAAGAACATTCACAGTCTGATCTGTCTCAATCTGTCAAAAATACGTCTAATTTCCCTACATTTTGACATTTGTTTATCGCCGAGATGAGACTGCGACTAGATTGTGAACGTTTTAAATTACGAGAATTAGCATTCAGATTAAGATTGTTAATATCCGTAAAGGACAAGAAGCTATGGAACATGAAACACTGGAACACATTTCAGTCAAACCTGACTGGAATGATGGAGAAAGTAAACACATTTACCTTAAATTTATCAGTTCCGGCTAACAGGAACATCATAAAGGCCAGAGTGCCTCCATCTGTTGATTCAGGATCTTCGGCGGGACATAATTCTGCAGGGACCTTCACATTCACGCCTGAGACATCTTACACTAACCCTCATGTGTCCAATGTCTACATCGATATGCATCACAACGTTTCATTCGTTGCACATGACGCTGTAGGGAGGGGGTTTTTCATATTTATGGTTAGTCAACAGCGAGTCAGTGATAACGCTAGAACTATGAAAATCGCCCTTACTGCTACGATATTAAGGCCCTCTCAATGATTCATTTCTTACCATGGACATGTTGCCTTGCCTTGCACTTGAAGGATTGCCATCAAATTCAGTTCGTCTGTATATGCTCCAATAGAATAATGGCTTAAGGCCGCACCACACACGTGACACCCGACGCCACTCCAACCGTATTCATTGGTCAAAATATGACAAACCGTGGTTTATCGGAACGAAATGTATGGCGTGTTATAAGTGTTTCCACCTTTATTCTATTGGAGCGTATAGACTCGGCCGAGATTAATAAACGTTACTCAGCACGTGTTTTGGCAATATTCCTGCCACTGTCGCACAACTATCAAACTATAAGTGTATGATAGAGACGGATACACAATATGTAACATAATTAACGTAAGACCTCATACACCCCAATCAGAGTATTGAGCTAAAAGCATAATACAATGACCAAACAATATTTTTTTAAAGCTATCAATTATTATTAAGAAATTCGTATTGACAAGCATTACTTTATGCTTTTAAAATTGAGTCTTATCGCCTTTAGATAATATTTCATTGTCTTTTCAGCTTTCATAGATTTCATTGGCTCAATCGGTCAATATGGCAAAATATAAAAAGTTTTTTGAATAAGTTACCTATATTCTAAGTTACTGAAACTACTTTCAGGACTTGCGTTTATTCTATTACATCTTGTATATAGTCAAAGCTGTGCTAAGTAAGGTTTATTATTCTCGACTTTATCATAATTATCCACTGATCTGGGGATCGTGGATTAAAACATAAACTTCACAAAACCATACAAAGCGGCCTCTTAAAGCTAGCTTCACAAACTTAAAGCTACATCTAGCGCTCAGCATTCAACAAGTAAGGTATGACGTCATCAATGCTGACGTCACCGACGAAGCCCACAAAGAACACATCTTCAAGGAAGGGTCCAGAGAAGGTTCTCAAGACCGGTAGCTGCAGCAGTAAGGTAGCGAGACGGTCTTCGTCAGGCTGGCAGGACGCCCGAAGAGACCTCAGGACTTTGATTTGGTAGTCTTGTAATTTGCGGGTCAGGAAATCTGGGACGCCGTCTGTGGAGAAATGTTATGTTGTAGTTAAGAATTTGTTGGTGTACTTATGCTATTATAATGAGCGTTCCATGCTTCGCATAAAGTTAATAGACCCGAGTGTCCAACGTCGAGGACGATATCGGAAAACGAATTATGAAACTCAATAATAATTGAAGTTGGGCAAGACATCTGGCTAGGCGTAGTGATGACAGGAGCAGTAAGGCAGTGACCAAGTGCCGCGATATGGGCGGACGACATTGTTACCATACGGATAGAACCTGGACGTGGCTGGCACAGGAGCGTAGGGATCTATCCTAACCCGAGAGTTTTCGTGAATACACACCTTTTCTGTACCTACCTTTTTGTAATGTCTCTACTAACATAGTAAGATATTTTTTTCGTAACTAACAATTATGGATTTTTGTCTGAATAAATAAATATATAATTATTATTATTGGCATATGAAAATAGAGGCCAATGTTCAGCAGGTCGGGTTGTGGATGGTGATGATCGCTTATGCTCTGCTCTGTAAGTTTTGCTGGTACGAAATCTTAGTATAAGAGCGCGAGTCTGACTCGTACTTGGCTGATTTTTAGAAGTTTCTTTTTCACTTACTCTACCGTCCTCGCTACCTATATTAAAATTTTATGTATGTTCCAAATAGACGTTATTTCAAGTTAAAAAAAAATCCACTTTATTTTAATGGTAGTAGTTAAGTTGACTTCAGAGCGACTATAGATTATATACTATTGAAAAAGTTATGAAAATGTTTGAAGTTGGAGCGTAAACTGAACTTTACTGTGTAGGAATTAAAGTTATTTTTCCATAAACTAATATTTGTTTACCTTTTTGGCGAATATGTCACGATATTAGATTATATACTATAGTATATATTATGAGTATATTACCGGGTGAGAACAAGCACAGCGCCCTAAGATGAGCGTGTTCTCGTTGCTGAACGCGCAGCTGTTCCATGTTGCTGATGAACTGCTGCAGGCGGGACAGACTGCTGCTGACTTCGGCTATTCGCTCGTCTGAGTAGTCTGATGCTGTGATCTGAAAAAATTAAGAAATTTTCGTTAACATTCTGTAAGAGGTATGTAAAAAATTTCACGTGTAAGATAGTATTTTTGAGACAGTATAATTTAAAAACTGTGTGAGGTCGGGGGCCCCCTATGAGACGAATTTCTTTACCCGATACTCGCACGGACACAATACTCGTATATAATAAAAAGAGACACACAGAGAAAGTGTGAATTTAATACGAGTTTTTTAATACAGAGCATCTATTTAGTATAAGTCGCAATGTTGGATTTTCATTTTGACTTCGCTATCGGCTTTGGCACTCTCGAAAACCATGAAAACATCAAAGAAGACAAAAAAAAATCGCACCCTTCATTGTGTACGTTACCCCAGCAAGAAAGTGTCTCCTAGGGTTATAGGAGTAGAACGTATAATTTGTGCCTTATCTGCTGTAAATGTGCCCCCACATAAAAAATGTGTGCCCCTGTCGTTTTGGAAAAAAACAATTCTTGCTGGGGTAACGTTTTTCTAGCAGGAAAATTCTAAACGAATGGTCGGAGAGAGAAAAATTGTGCATGGCCAGAGAGCTTATATGTGTGCTGAAATGAGCCCCCAAAAATAAAATCTGTGCCCCTTCAGGTTTTCGAGATATTGCATTTCCTGCTGGAGTAACGTTTTGATGAATCGTATATCTCTACAACCATTGCATGTGCCCCTGTAGAATAAACATACACGAGTAGCTCTTAATGTGTGCCCCTTAGTGCCCCAATTAGATTTAAGAAAATATTTATAGTTTTCAAGTTATAGCGGTTTTATGAAAACCCGAAAAAACATCGCAGCGCCTAAATTAGACAAGGCACAAGTTCGCTGAAAACTGTATTTGGTCCTTCTTGACGCTAATAATAACCATGCAAAGTTTCAAAACTGTTCATGCATGTGTTTTTGAATAATCTTGCTCAAAGTCAAAACGATGGTGTCATAGCTTTGACGGCAAAATACAAGGAACCGGCTCAATCCCAGATGTGTAGGTGTAAACCAAAATCTTGTGCCTTTAGTCAAAAATATATGGTGAAAATATTCAGCTTGGAATGTTTCGCATTAAGTAAATATAAACAAAAAACCAAAATATGTAAACAACGGCTGGTTATCCGACCAATCATACATTAGTACTTAATCATGTGTAAGGTCATAGAAACAGCTAGTAAATAATCCAATAACAACTTTATTTTATTACTTTTCTATGTCAGTGTACTCAGGCACAACACGTGTGAACCGGTTAGTGAGAAGTAAAGAAGGTCATCGATATGTATGAATCCGTCGCTTTTTAGTAGTCATTCAAATTTGGTCGGATAACCAGCCGTTGCGTCAAGAAGGACCGAATTCAGTTTTCAGCGAACTTGTGCCTTATCTAATTTAGGCGCTGCGATGTTTTTTCGGGTTTTCATAAAACCGCGATAACTTGAAAACTATAAATATTTTCTTAAATCTAATTGGGGCACTAAGGGGCACACATTAAGAGCTACTCGTGTATGTTTATTCTACAGGGGCACATGCAATGGTTGTAGAGATATACGATTCATCAAAACGTTACTCCAGCAGGAAATGCAATATCTCGAAAACCTGAAGGGGCACAGATTTTATTTTTGGGGGCACATTTTAGCACACATATAAGCTCTCTGGCCATGCACAATTTTTCTCTCTCCGATCATTCGTTTAGAATTTTCCTGCTAGAAAAACGTTACCCCAGCAAGAATTGTTTTTTCCGTTTTTTTCCAAAACGACAGGGGGCACACATTTTTTATGTGGGGGCACATTTACAGCAGATAAGGCACAAATTATACGTTCTACTCCTATAACCCTAGGAGACACTTTCTTGCTAGGGTAACGTACACCCCTTCATTTTGACCTCACTATCGGCTTTAGCACCCTCGAAAGCCACACCCATGACGAATTTATTGTAAAATTTTTGCAGCCGCCATCTTGGATTTTCAAAAAAAGTGCTAGCTAGTTGCTTCTTTCATAGAGGAGTATATGTATATTTTCAGTAAAATAAAGTATCTTGAACTGTATTCCTTACCTCTGGCATGGCCATATCATGTGACCGATCTATACAGTCGTTGCTGGCTCTGTCGCGCAGCACCGCTTGCAAGTGGCTGACCATCTGAGGCAGCAGACTGTTCAGGGACAGTTGTTGTGAGAACATCGAGAGGGATAGCACGAAGAGTTCCGGCCAGCATTTTTTTAGAAGGGTCACTTGGATCTCGAAACTGGGGAGGTGAAAAATGAAGATTCTTGATAAAAAGTTAGGAATAATAGAAAATGTTTGATATAATTCTGACTGTCAAAATTTTCTTCGTAATAGTATCAGAAAGAAGAGAAAATGTTTTTTTTTAAATTATTTTTATCAAGATTACAAAATTATCGAAATTAGATAACAGTGCAACCTATTTCCTCAGGAAAATGGAATAGTCTGGTCCAATGGAAAATTATCTTTGATATGGCACCAGTCTTTCAGCTTGCTAGTCAGCGCTGTACATTGAGACGGAACAAAAGTATACGCACGGCAGCGCGTGCGCAGCGGGCACGGCGCGCAGCCAGCGCGCGGCGGCGGCCAGCAGGCGCGCGCCCGCCTCGCACGCGGCGTGCAGGCGCAGGTGCGGCGGGCCCGCGCCCGGCAGCGACACCTGCAGCTGGACCGACTCCGGCGTGCTCAGGATGCCGTCTGCTGAGGGTACATATAGTGCGCTCAATAGGCAGAAATAAACAGGCTATCACGTGGATATTTCGTTAAAAAGTCTTAAATCACAAAGTGTGACAAAATACGTGTTTGGACAGGTTTTAGATTAGACCTCTAGTAGCAGTACCATCCCTTTAGTTCGGCAAATAAACTTGGCATATGGCATTTTAGTTTCATCAGTAGCTCGGTGCTTTGTTAGAACCGAACTATCGCAACTGAAAGTTTCAGTAGTTCGGTCAACCGGACTAACAACCGAACTACTGCTACTAGAGGGTTTTAGACGGTGTATACAGGGTGGCAGGGACATCGACGCGCAACCCGTTACCATGGATTCGGTAATTGATTCTAAACCGAAAATACAGGGTGGCAGGGACATCGACGCGCAACCCGTTACCATGGATTCGGTAATTGATTCTAAACCGAAAAATTTCAACATACCCATACGTAGACATTTTTTGTAACAGAATTTTCCAGTTGAAAGGTTTCGTCGGTCATTAAAAAAAAAATATTGTGCGTGCGTAGGTAATGCACTTTTCTATGAAAGACCTGTTTTTTTTAAAAAACCGCCGTGACTTGACTTCTAACTTTATTCTAACGTGTGTAATGTTTAAACTTTTTGAAACTGAAAAACATGTTTGTTTCTAACAGAAAAATCAATTAAATTGTAGTAAGTCTGGAAAACTGTATACGACCTAAAGCCTCGTTATTCATGGTATTAAAAAAATGCACCATGGTTGGTATAGCTATCAATGTGATCCGTGTTCAAAACTTCACACGTATAGAAAGAAAGAAAGAAAAAGTATTTATTGCGACTCGTACAGGATCATAAACTAAACTAAACACAGTTAAAAATAAAAATAAAACAAATTATATAAAAACATAACAAAAGGAAAAATGAAACAGAAAGTCCTATACGAGGCCAAAAGGCTCCTATCTCAGCATGATGCTTCGACATTTAAAAAATAAATGTCGCAGCGCTGGTATTCTGATAGTGTACGTTACCCCAGCAAGAAAGTGTCTCCTAGGGTTATAGGAGTAAAACGTATAATTTGTGCCCTAACTGCTGTAAATGTGCCCCCACATAAAAAATGTGTGTCGTTTTGGAAAAAAACGGAAAAAACGATTCCTGCTGGGGTAACGTTTTTCTAGCAGGAAAATTCTAAACGAATGATCGGAGAGAGAAAAATTGTGCATGGCCAGAGAGCTTATATGTGTGCTAAAATGTGCCCTCAAAAATAAAATCTGTGCCCCTTCAGGTTTTCGAGATATTGCATTGCCTGCTGGAGTAACGTTTTGATGAATCGTATATCTCTACAACCATTGCATGTGCCCCTGTGGAATAAACATACACGAGTAGCTCTTAATGTGTGCCCCTATGTGCCCCAATTAGATTTAAGAAAATATTTATAGTTTTCAAGTTATAGCGGTTTTATAAAAACCCGAAAAAACATCGCAGCGCCTAAATTAGACAAGGCACAAGTTCGCTGAAAACTGTATTTGGTCCTTATTGACGCTAATAATAACCATGCAAAGTTTCAAAACTGTTCATGCATGCGTTTTTGAATAATCTCGCTAAAAGTCAAAACGATGGTGTCATAACTTTGACGGCAAAATACAAGGAACCAGCTCAATCCCAGATGTGTAGGTGTAAACCAAAATCTTGTGCCTTTAGTCAAAAATATATGGTGAAAATATTCAGCTTGGAATGTTTCGCGTTAAGTAAATATTAACAAAAAACCAAAATATGTAAGCAACGGCTGGTTATCCGACCAAATTTGAATGACTACTAAAAAGCGATGGATTCATACATATCGATGACCTTCTTTACTTTACTCACTAACCGGTTCACACGTGTTGTGCCTGAGTACACTGACATAGAAAAGAAATAAAATAAAGTTGTTATTGGATTATATTCTACTAGCAGTTTCTATGACCTTACGATTCATCAAAACGTTACTCCAGCAGGAAATGCAATATCTCGAAAACCTGAAGGGGCACAGATTTTATTTTTGGGGGCACATTTTAGCACACATATAAGCTCTCTGGCCATGCACAATTTTTCTCTCTCCGATCATTCGTTTAGAATTTTCCTGCTAGAAAAACGTTACCCCAGCAGGAATCGTTTTTTCCGTTTTTTTCCAAAACGACAGGGGGCACACATTTTTTATGTGGGGGCACATTTACAGCAGATAAAGCACAAATTATACGTTCTACTCCTATAACCCTAGGAAACACTTTCTTGCTGGGGTAACGTACACATTCTGATAGGGCCCGCTGTGATGTCACGGGCAATTACAGTAATAAATAAATAATAAAATAGATATAATTATGTAAAATATAGCAATAAAATAAATATTATTTATTTTTTTAATTCGCGCCAGACGTAACCTCATTACTTGTCTATGCCCTGAGTGTCAGAAGCACTCTGTGGCATTGTATATGTATGTATATGTGTGTCTTACCTTCAGTCTGTTGTGTCTCAGCGGCGGCGTGTAGGGCAGCTAGCGGCACCTCTGGCGGGGTCGCGCCGTAAGCGGATTGTAGATACTCGTTGATTGCACCTAAAGAAAAAATGGATTTTCAATTTTCTTGAACGACGAATTGTTCCTGCTTTTTGCTCTGCACCATAGATTGCGTAAAACATTGTTCGTAGAATGCACAAATAGGTAGTGACTGTTTATCAATCCCTGAAATTCTTGAGTTTTTTCAAAACAAGCTTCATAATTACAATACATAGTGCTTGCTTGCTTATCTGGGAAAACAGGCGTGATGTTATGTTATGTGTGATCATCATCAGCATACAGCAGTCCACTGCTGAACAAAGGCCTCTGCAATTGCACGCCATTTAGATCGATTCTCGGCAACTCTCATCCAGCTGCTACCAGCCACCCTGCGAAGATCGTCGCTCCACCTAGCCTGAGTACGTCCTACCTCACGTTTGCCGATTCGCGGTCTCCACTCAAGAACATGACTACCCCAACGGTCATCGGTTCTACGGCTAATATGGCCGGCCTATTGCCACTTCAGCTTGCTTATTCTGTGATCTATGTCGACAACTTTGGTTATTTTATGTGTAAATTGCTTAAAATCTTACAAGTTTTTGGTGATTTGAAAGTTTACGACGTAAATATCGACTCTTGATCGGATGTTTCTCAAGTCACAACATACACGTCGCAAAATTTTATAGAAATGTAGGCACATCGTTCACGGCCTAACTAGCAACTCACCGAACTGCCCCATCTTGAAGAGATTCTTAGCGAGTTGCGTCTGCAGCATCAGCTGTTGTCTGCGAGCGCCTTCGATGTCCCCAGCGTTGCCTGGCGTTAGGTAGGGAGATACTGAAAAGATGTTATTGTATTGAATCAAGCTCTTCTTACTTAACAGACAACGCGTTGCTGGGGAGTGTGTTGGTTTATCCGTGGAGCAGGTGTAAACCATCGAGGCAATTTAGAATAATTATTCAGAAAAAGTTTTTACTACAAAATCTGACACTACAACCGAATCTAAGTAATCAGTTTTGTATTAACGCCGTAAAATTCAAATTTTATTATGTTTTTTCAATTTGCAGGTGAGAGGGTTGTATTGATGATTTTAATACTCGTAATTATTATGATCCTGCAAAGTCATATTTGTTACGGTCGCGAATCATAGTTTGTTCAACATACAACCTCATACTTACCTGCAAACTGCAAAAAACGTAAGAAAATTTGTATTTTGCGGGCTACCGAGCGCATCGGAAGATGCGCTCGGTAGCTAATTTAAGAACTGGCTTCAAAGTTTGAGCTTCGACTAAAGTTTTATCTTGTTACAGAATCAATAATTTCATTTCATTTCATTATTTTGGTCAGATAATAAGATAGAAAGCTTCTCAAAAAATACATCAAGGGGGCTTGTCTAGAAGTAGGATGTTATAGACTATAATAGAAAGAGTATGGACACTATTATATTACCTGGATTTCCTTTATTGAATGCGACAGCTGCAGCAAGCGCGAAGTTAATAGCTGGTGCAGGAGACACCGCTCCAAATGCATCGCTAGGCTCTTCCTTCGGATTGATCTGCGAATATACCTCCTAGATACAAAATCACAGCGTTAGTATGACACATCGAGTGTTAGAAAGAGACTGTCGCACAGGAGTGAGACAGATGGGGTTCAGAGCTTTTTCTAAAAGTGTGCTATAATATTAACGGCCAGGTTCAGGCACACAGTTAGATTAATTTGTAGGTAATCAAGAAAATGGCTAGAAGAGAAAGAAATAGTCATCGTAGTAGTCTATGATGAGAGATGGAGGGCCTATGATAGTGGACTTCAATAGTCTGACATAAGATATTTTTTTATTGCACACCACAAAAAAAATCACAATTGAAAACTTTTAACTTACCTACTTATTATCTAACTGTCAAATTTTCCCAATCACATTTGAACCTTATGCTTTAGCGATAAAGTTGAAAATCTACTGAAAAAATTTGACAGATTGTACCTTGGTGTGCGCATCTGTACATAGGGTTACTATGAGCTGTTTTAAAGCTAAAAACAATCTTTTACAGACTACTTTTGGGTGGACAGGTAAATCCTACTAATATTATTATAAACGTGAAAGTTTGTATGGATGGATGTTGGTTACTCTTTCACGCAAAAACTACTGAACGGATTTGGATGAAATTTGGCACACAGATGGTTTATAAGTAGTACTTTCATTTATAGTAAAATTAAATTATTGGTGAAACTTCAAAAAATAATTATTTTCTAAACTCATAATTAAAAGTAACTATAGCTAATATCGGAGTCGCATAATTAATTTAATTTTATATACTTAACAAGATAAATAATAATAATATCTCCGACTAACCTGTCCCCCCTGTGCCTGCCCCGCCAGCCCCAGGAACTTGGAGTAGGCCGCCTGCCTGTCATGCATGCCCTCGCGCTGCTCACCCTTAGACTTGTCCACGATCGGCTTCCGCTCATGCTGGACCGCTGTCGCATACAGTGCAAGAATTATTGCTCATCAGAATAGGCGACATACAAATAGGTTGTATTTTCAGAAAAAAATAATTAGTAAAAGTCATAAATAATAATGTAGTCTAGAAGTAGGAAGTTTTTCACAATTCTTTATACACCGTATTCTTCACAATATCCATAAATTTTGGCAAACACTTCTATAGCGTTTACAAATCAAATCTAACACTGGAAGTAGTACTTAAAAAGGCTTCGTTACAATGATATTTGCAATTTCATTTAATGTTTAATTGAGCTATGCAGTAAGAAAGGATCTTCATTTACGGTTTACGGTTTTAGACATTTATTTTCTCAAAAGATTTACAATCACTTACAGAGAAAATACAATATTATAATTAAAAAAACTTATAGCCGATTGGCGTAGTGGGTTAGTACCTACTATGACAAAGTTACATTAATATTTTTTAATAGTTAAAGTAGTAGTAAAAGGGTTGTTGCAAAGAAGTTCATACGAAACTAGGTATATGATTAGGTCTACGTTGCCGCTTAGTGCAATTAAAATGATAAATCTATCAAATGCTAATTTTAAGAACGTTCACAGTCTGATCTCAGACTGTCAAAAATACATCTAATTTCCCTACATTTTGACATTTTGTTTGTCGCCGAGATGAGACTGCGACTAGATTTTGAACGTTTTATGTTACGAGAATTAGCCTTCTGGTAAAATTTTATGTAATTACGTCTGGAACACTGTGTATAGAAAAAGCGAGTTCAAAGGACGGATTAAAAAAAAAAAAAAAACACTCCCTAAGGGGTTAAGTGGAAATCCTATCACGGCCTGCAAATTGTATACAACAAAGTCGTTTTCGTTTCTGTCTGACATGTTCACACAGTTTGACCGCGTTGTACGGACGCCAGCAGGTCAAGCTACCCGAAACTGTCAAATTTTCCCAATTAACCTTCAACCTTAATGCTTTAGCGATAAAGATGAAAATCTATTAAAGAAATTTGACAGATTGTAGTAGGTTGATGTGCTGGCGTCTGTACATCGCAACTACGATTTTGATACGGTTTTCACCATCAATTAGAGAATTTATTCCGGTAGGTTTTGGGGTTTGTATTCATGATGATTGATGTTTTGTCAAGTCATAAACGCCATGTGAGGCAGGTCGCTTGTTTTAAACAATAGCCGGAAAATGGAGAGTTTACTAAAAAGTCTAGCTAATACTCACAGTCGCTCCTCATGCCGCACGCAAGACACTTCTGCAGCCGACAGTACTGGCAGCGGTTGCGATGGTGCTTCGTGACCTCACAGTTCATGCTGCCGCGGCATTGGTAGCCCAGCTTCTTGCGGATTGAGCGCTTGAAGAAACCTTTGCAGCCTGTAGATGAGAAGTGGTAACATTATCTAAACTAATATCATAAGAGAAATAATTTGATTTTTTGTATGTTTATTACGCTTTCACGGTAAAACGGCTGAACGGATTTGGATGAAATCCGTCACATGGCCTGATTTAGGACATAGGATACTTTTATGCTGATATTTTCACGAAATCGAGACTAGAGAGAGAGAGATCGAGAATATGAGCTGCGCTCCGTAGTTTCACACGCATAACG
Organism: Apamea crenata; assembly: GCA_949629185.1. Lineage (NCBI taxonomy): Eukaryota > Metazoa > Arthropoda > Insecta > Lepidoptera > Noctuidae > Apamea > Apamea crenata. The sequence goes on from OX451377.1 coordinate 1,647,183, forward strand.
TGTGAAACTACGGAGCGCAGCTCATATTAAATTAAAATGCTGTTTATGGCCAAAATATTGTATTTAATTTAATCACAACATTGGCATCAAAAACATACCTTCACAACTGATGGCTCCATAATGTCTGCCAGAAGCTCTGTCTCCACACACGATGCAGAGCTCCAGTCCCCCCACCTCACTGTTACCACTGAACTTCATCTCCATCTGGTCCTGGCCTTCCATTGTAGCTGGAATCAAAAGAAATTTGACAGATTAATAAAATTAGAAGTAAGTACAAAATTGTATGGCATCTAGGTAATACATTCATTAGGTTAGGTGCACGGGTTAAACACAAATTGAGGTGCCATAAGCGGCTTAATGATGTTGATGAGATGGACTGACCAAATTAAAGCCGCAGTGGGTGATCCCTTGTATGAGTGTGTTAGATATAATATTAGAATATTGTTTGTTAGATAGTGGCATCTGTCACATTTACGAAGCTTGGGACCAACGTAGAAGTACCTAATTTGACTAGATATTGTGTTTACAAAAAACAACAGTATTAACTTGTACAAAACACATAAATGTTATTACTATAAATTATACTTGTAGTATATCTTAGATTTTACATTGCTATTTTAATATAATAGGTTGTTTCAAATTATTGGCACAATACTGTCAGTTGATGTTGATATACTTTTTGATGATGTCTAAGAATTAAGAATCAACTCTTACTAAATTGATTAATTAACTTATGATGTTTTAAAGCGGTTTCACTACATAATATTTGTTTATTATTATCTGTGTTATTTATTTATTTATATATCAATTGCTTGCTGCACTTAGAAGAAGAACAAGACAAAAGAAGAAGAGAAGAAGAAGAAGAAGAAAAGAAGAAGAAGAAGATATTAAGCCAAAATATATGATGATCTGTGATTGGTTCAAAATGGCGGTAGATGTTGGACGTAAAAGACGTTGGTAGTGTATAAAAAGAATTGTAACATCCTTATTAAGGCAGTTGCTTGGTAGATCAGTTGGTTAGTGCTAGTGCCGTTGTTATGTGGAATAGATCGACCAGATGTAACTTAAGTAATTTGATATTATACCTTAATTATAGCACAAAACCCAACTAACTCAACACTATTAAAATTGTTATGATGACCATTTTATGACGAGAACAAATGGTAATGGATAATCAAGATTATTCACATCAACGGCCATTTTTTGTTCCCAGTTAGAGCACTAGGTGGTGAAGGGACAACATTTTGAGGGATTGTCTTATGTAATTTTGATATTTGAAAACTGCTGATTCTCAGCCTAGTTTGAACAAATTACTTTTGATTTTGATTAATGTTGTTGACAAATAGATCAACTCGATAGTCTAGTTCTGCAAACATGGTTGTGAAATGGGACTTTCCAGGTTCAATTCTCAGGTTTCGATTTTATAGGGTTGACGACCTGTAGTAAGGTGGAGTACCTGTCTAGGTTCTTTATAAAATATTTTCAATAACATCAGTGTCACAAGGAAGTGTGTGTACAGAAATACTTATCATTTGAGAACTTGGTTTAAATGTTTGTTAATAACCAAGTGCATTCTAAAGAAAAATAGTAGATATCCACCATTGACTACACTATCAAGATGACTACTGACTAACAATATGGTTTTTTCCCCATATGAGTGGGATGCTTCTTCATGTTGAATTCAGTTTTTTATTCTTTCAGACAAAGCCCTACAACTGCTGGTTAATGAAACGTAATAATTAGCAATATCCTCTAGCTTTGACATTGCATGGTAATTTACATGAGAAAGCATCCGTGACCATACGCGTCTATCTACCTATCTATTGTGACGAAAAAAACAACTTTTGTGTACCATACCTTTCACTTTTTGAGGGCATGGTATTTTTCATATTTAGCATGAAACTCATTGTTTAAAGTTAAATAAACAAGAAAATTAAATGAAAATATGATCTTTTACTCACAAAACAAAGCAGAGGGCATCTACGGTCACTGGAGTGAAAAATCTATTCAGCAGCCACAAATACAGTTACTCGATTGGCCTTACCTTGTGTCCTAGTGAGAAGTTTTCTGTTTATTTTGCATTTATAACGGTTTGCGGTGCTGATGCAGCGAATTAAACTTCACCATTTACGATTTATTATGATTTTTTCACTCTATCACCACGAATTCCACGATACACAACGAAAATAAATAAAAAAATAATGAACGAATGAGTGTGACGGAGCGAATGAAATGTCAAATAAGTATAATGAATGAATGTTCCAACTTCCCATACTTTTATTATCTGTTGTTAAAAGTGTGGTCGATTTACAAAAAACGTTCTAAGCTTGGCAACTTTCTTGTTTCCGACTCCATAATTTTGCAAAACGACTAGAGTTCCAGTTTTGTATTGATTGTCAAAATTGACGTTTACGAAATAAACGAAACCGCGTGTGATTTTGTTGTAATCAAAGGTGCTATTACCATTTATTTTCCATGTGAAATCTTTGGAAATATAACAAAAAGCTGTAGTTTCGAAACAGAAAACACTATGGCGTGTCCAAAGTTAGATAAAATAATAGACAAATTCAATGTTTTCACTGAGAAACCAGTTAAATTTCTGAATGTACAAAGTGACCTCAAGGATGATATTAAAAACTTGGTTAAATCTATATACGACTACACGAAAACGGAGGAAACGATCGTTAATAAGGCAAAGAAGGCTGCGTTGCCCGAGCTGATCGCTGAGGATTTCGATGAGGAGCAAATTTGGCAGCAAATCGAGCTTCAAAACACCGAATGTTGGGATCAACTTGTATGGGAGGTAGCTAATTGCATGTCCACTAAAACTAACTTGGTGTTCCCTGTAACGACGTCAGAAGACGAAATTAATGTTGAAAACGACTCAGTTAATGAGGAACCAATGTCAGGAGATGAACTATCTGATACAGAACAAGAAAATGACGAAATCAAAGAAAAACCTAAGAAAAAGAAGCCCATGTTACCAAAATCTAATGTAAAACCTTCAATAGTAGATGATAAGTTTTTCAAGCTGCAAGAGATGGAGAAATTCTTACTGAACGAAGAGAAGAATGAAGGAAAAGCCCATGCTTCTGACAGTGAGGAAGAATCTATAGATATGTTTGAAGATATTGATGATGATGAGGGTTCTCATGATGAAGAAGGTGGTAAAGAGGCTATGTATTCTGACTTCTTCAATCAAGAAGGGGAAGACGATGGTCAGGATGATTTCAATGATCAAGAAATAGAAAATGAAGAAGACATGGATGATGGAGAAGAAATTGAAGAAACGAATGACAGTGAAGAAAATGAAGAATCTGATCATGAGCCTAAAAAGGCAGATGATAAAAAGAAAGTCAGATTTGCTCTTGAAGCGTCTTCTGATGACGATGATGACTCGGTAGACAGTGAAGTCCCTGCTAACAATAACAACAAACAACAACCAGATGAAAAGAAATCAGAGTTCGAACAACGACAGCTTAGGCTGAAACAACAGATAGAGAAATTAGAACAGAAAACCTTATCCGATGCTCCGTGGCAGATGAAAGGAGAGGTTGATGCTTTGCGGCGTCCGCAGAACTCTCTTCTTGAAGAAGTAGTAGACTTTGATCTTACGAGTAGACCACCACCAATAATAACTGAACAGACTACTGTCACTCTAGAAGAATTAATCAGACGTAGAATCAAAGACAAAGCTTGGGATGATGTTGTGAAGAAAGAGAAACCGGTTGATGATCAGCTGTCGTTCCGTAAAACTGAAGTCCTAGATCAAGCTAAAAGCAAGTTGAGCTTGGCGCAAGTGTACGAAGCTGAGTACTTAAAGCAGAAGCAAGCGTTATCAGGTGAAGTGGAAGATGAGAAAGAACCGGAGGCTCACACAGAGGTTCGTGAATCAATGAGCAAGTTATTCTCTAAATTAGATGCTCTATGCCACTATCACTACACACCAAAGGCACCGCAAGCGGAAGTCAAGATTGTTAGCAACACTCCAGCGATTTCAATGGAAGAGGTAGCCCCGGTAGCAACAAGCGATGCCACATTATTAGCTCCAGAAGAAGTCAAGAGGAAACGCAAAGGAGAATTAATGAGCAAAGAGGAACGGTCACAGACAGACAAGAACAGAGAGAGAAGGAAAAAGAAGAAGTTGCAACGAAAGAAGGGCAATGCTACGAAGGTAACGGAACACAGAAACACGGAGAAGGGAACGGTCACGGATGATAAATCTTTGAAGACCTCGAAGGCTTTCTTCCAGCAGTTGACGGATGATTCTAGAAGTGTGATCAAGAAACGTAATGTTAAGAATAAAGGACAATAAAATAAATGTTTGTTTAAATGTTTATTGTTGTTATTATTTTGGTTGTATGTGTACCTACTTTTATTATTAAGTAATTTAACTTTTGATAAGAATTTCTTCAATCAATATAGGTTGGCAGGGACATCAACGCACAACAACTAATGTAACCTTGAGTTCAGCACATGATTCTAGACCCCCTAGCGAAGAAATTTATCGTTGGTTATTAAAAAAAAAAACTTGCTGCTCCATACATTTTGACCGCGTAGGTATTGCACTTTCCTACAGCAAATTTTTTTTTTTTGAGAACCTTTCAAACATTTCAACATAGGAGGGTTCAGAATCATGTAGGTACTGAATCTATGGTAACACCAACAACAGTCGCGTCGATGTCCCTGCCACCCTGTATAATGATTGCTTGAAATCGATAGCATGAAGATTCTAAATTACACGTTCTTTTTTTTTTTTTTTTTAAACATTGCCCCACACTAGGATGTTCTCCTGTATTGTGGGTGCGTTCACAAACATTTAAAAATCACATACACAAACAGCCAGACCCGGAACAACTACTTGTAGGTCATACAAATACGAGTATTTGTTCCGTGCGGGAATCGAACCCGCGACACGCAGTGCAGCAGTCAATCGCTTAACCACTGCGCCAACCGTGCCATCTAAAAATATGTAGGTAGGCTGATAGTACGACTGCCTCGTTGTGGTTGCAAGCGCGAATGATTTGCTGGTCCTGTCCTGAGTTCGACCCTCAGGTCAGGTAGTGTACAAACTTGTATCGAATACGCGAACGTCAAACATTATGCACTTTATTCCCCGAAAGTATTGGCAGAGAGGTACAGCTGTACACCTTACCTACTGACTGCTTTAGAGGGCGAGCTTATTACAGTTAATAGGGCACTAGTTCAGAATCCAGACTGCTACTGAGAAATTTTTAATAGAAAACCCAATAATACTGCCCAACCTGGGAATCAGAGCTCAGGAAAGCTAGAGACCACCACTAGACTAACGAGGCAGTAAGATTAGGTTACCTATTAAGAGTACAACGTACGGCATTTCATACAAACTTTCCAGGCCTTGTTTTTAGAAATGCGTGAACCGATTTTAATGAAACTTCCTACGCATAAGCAGGATATATAGGTCTAAAAAGTTAATTGAGAACATTTTCGAAAAATAGTGTTACATGTAAATTCGACAAATTTTACAGATTTCCAATTATCTTTTTTTAAATAAGACATTTCGAAAATGTTCTTAACCAACTTTTTAGACCTATGTATCCTGCTTACACGTATGAAGTTTCATTAAAATGGGTACCTACATGCCTTTCGAAGAACAAGTAGGTACTTGAAAGTTTGTATGAAATGCCGTACGTTGTAAACGCTCTTAAATAAGCATCTAAACGATACAACAAGTAGAACAAGAAAAACTTTCAACTTATACAACGTGTTAAACTCAAAGTACCTACCTACTTATTTCAAGTAAACCAATTACAGGCAGTTTTGAATTGTCATGTCCGTTAGGCAGACCTGAGACCAGTCAAACCTACTAGTTCCTACGGCGAAGAACGGTAACCATTTCTCCCTTAACTTATAAGACTAGGTACAAGTAAACAGACAGCAAAACATAGCTGCAGCTACATATGTACCAAATACAATGAAATCCCCCAAACTGTTGGCTTTGGGGAACTAACTCGGCTCGTAACTGCACAACTGGCAGTAATTAGCAGAGGAAAAACCTAGCGATATGGGCCGAGACGAATCAGACGACAGCGGACGTGTGAAGGTTTGGTGGGGAGTAGAGTTGGCATCGTTAGAAGAGAAATATACCTACTATCTAAATGTAAGTACTTTGTTTATGTTATTGCAAGACGAATAAGCCGGCAGCCCACCTAACGGAAAAGGGCTTATTACACTATCCAATTTTAAGCAACGCTAACTAGGAAATCGGCAGATGTAATCGCAGTAAGAACAGTTCTAACTGAACTGTTCTGTTAGAGTGTTCCTAGTTAGCATTGCTTAAATTGGATAGTGTAACAAGCGCATAAGTGATCACCGCCGCCACCACCGACCATAGACATTTTTACAGAATATGTCTGCAGCAGACATATTCCTTAAACTTCACCTAAGTTTTCACAGTGACATTTTTACAGAATAGCCCGTCTGCAATGCCGAACATCGCGGTTCTCAATAGGCATGTAATTTAACCCGCAGTACCCTTCAAACCAGAACATTAATATATTATGGCGTCAGCAAAAGTAGATTTGAAGGCCGTAGCTTCCCCAGACTAATGTTTGGATGCAGAAATTGGTGTTGGATTTTAAGTAGTAAGGTCCTTTTGATGGAGCTCGTCCTAGGTTTGAAGGGTATGGCGAGCTAAGTAGAATACTATATTTTACCTTTGTCTCTGGGATGACAAATGGGCAAGCTCGTTCCACCGTAGATCTCATCCTTGCCTCTGGGCTGGATTGAGGTCAAGAGTGAGCCCATTGTCAATAAAAAAAAAATTGACAACGTAGGGGCGTTAGGTTAGTTTTGGTATTGTATTGCAGATACCAATAGCTTGAGGAGGGGCCGCCAGCTTGTGTGACAGCTAATAACATAAAGACTACTAAAGACCTGAAACTGAAGATACCCACTCCATTTGAAGAGGCAACAGCTTCGTAACTTCATACCGCCTATTGCAGTTAGCCGCGCCGACTGAAAGTTACATAACGTGAACTCGTTACTTTTTAGTTTTAGACTACAAATGTTAAATACCTAAGCACACTTGCTGCTGTACTCATGGTACTTACGTACTGTGATGGCTTTGGATAGTTTTTCTCTAAAGTAGGGACGTAAATGGGAGCTCTCATCCATGAATTATTAGAAAGGCAAAATTGCAAAAATTACCCTACTATTATTGCTGTGTAATTAAAGGTTAAGTCATGATTAACGTCACTGTGACCATATTTGTTTTTTGTTTAAACTTGTCATAATCGTAACGTTACACAGCGATTACTATGAAGGGAGTGAATGTTTAATATCACGTGACATGGGTTGAATAAGATGGCTGTTTTAGTATGTTCAGAATATTGTTCAGCGTTTCAGAAAGTGGGAGGCTGAATATTAGCATTTGTTTGACTATTTATGGTATTTCCACTTCAACCGACCAGAACATACCTAGAGTACTTAGTCCACAACAAATAGGGAAGCGCCTAATATTGCGACCACAGTTGCGCTTACCATAAATTGCTATGAGTTTTTTTGTAGGAACAACGAAATTTTTAATTTCGTCTGCTGTGCCTGTACTTTCGTATTTCGGCATTATGGTGGAGTTTCTATCAGTAGTTTTATTTTATTTCAGCCTGTTGACGATTAGTGCTGCACATGAGCCTCCTAATAGACCACTATGTGGAACACAGAAGCAGAACCTATACTGTTGGTGTTGCTAAATACCCATACGACTCATCTAGAATACTGCTGAATTTTTAACTTTCAAACATAATTCTGTACATTTTAAAGAAGATTTATGTATAAGATTTATGTCTTATCATCTCGACGATTAACTTCGCTTGCTCTCTCTCTTTGATCACATACCTAATATTATGTGATGACTGGTTACTTACTAGATTTTTATCGGGTAGCTATGTAGCTACAAAAAAGTACAATACTCACTCGCCTAAGTACTTAAACATTGTTCCCACTGCTGAAACTGAAGCGAGCTGTAATGCGCAACGTGTGCCCTATGCAGGTTGGTGAGCCAGAACCCTGTAAATGGTAATTCGTAAAGATTGATCCATACAAAGTCTTTGGGGAGGCCCATATTCTGCAGTGTCTACAGTCTGGTATGTCTGAATTAAAATCACAATGCATACATGTTAATATAAATGGGTTTAATAAACAAAACACTGCGGGCGATAGTGCCACTAAAGAGATAGTTCAAAAGTGCCACTCTACGTAATTGTTCAGATTATACCTCCACATAAGCATAACAAATGTTAGGTTGGAAACACAAGTGCAGTAGTTAGTAATAGTAGTAGTAGTTCTTATTAGAGGCTAGAGCTGGTTATGAAGGACCTGCTATTTACTGCCACAAAGCAGCGCAGACATTCCGAAATAGCATACAATACTGTTAAAGAAGCGTTGCTGTGTTCAGTTTGAAAAGTGGTGTAGTAGGGTATTTATCTACAGGCGTATGAGACAGTTATTAGTAGTCAGTCAGTTTAGTCTCAGTGATGGCATCGCATCTGTTATGCCTCTGGTATTCCAGAGGATCAGATCAGATAGGCAGAGACGCATAGTCATCCCTCACAGAATAATCAAGAAGTGAAGTGGCAATGGGCCGGCTATGTTATCCGTAGAACCTTACCCCCGTACCGTTACCGTTACCGTTACGTCCGTACCTTTGGGGTAGACGTGTTCTTGAGTGGAGACCGCGAATCGGTAAACGTAAGGTGGGACGCCCTCAGGCTAGGTGGAGCGACGATCTTCGTACGATGGCTGGATGAGAGTTGCCGAAAATCAAATTGAATGGCGTGCAATAGGGGAGGCCTATGTCCAGCAGTGGACTGCTATAGGCTGTTGATGTTGATGATGATGAGGCAGAGACGCGGCAGTGATTGTGACATACTTGCCGTCTGGAGGGCCTTCGACTTGTTAGTGATTCAAAAACATAAAAGCGTGGGTATAGGCCTCCACAAAGAGAGGTGACCTGGGGGCTTACTCGCTATGTCCGTCAACGAAGATACGGGCCTGTCTGAAAGTAGTTCGATACTTTGAAATGAACCCTACACCCGATATATTTACTTTTTCAGACGAGTAAAAACAGTTCGGAAGTAAGGGCAACTGTCAAATCGTGTTGGCATTCATTCTTAGTTCAGTTCCCGGAGTAATCTTAAATCCGTAGGTGATAGTAATAATAATATAATAATAATATAATATAATATCCCATAATATACCAATGTCTATTTAATAGGCCTAAATTGGTGGAACTTCTGCACTAATTATTCTGTTCAGTGACAGCGTTGCGACGCGACTGCGACGCCGCTGCGACTGCGCTGCGACCGCGACGCGAGTGCGACCGCGCGATTTAATCCCGCAACAGCGGCAGTCGGTCACAAATTTATAATTTGTACAATTACCAGCGCCCCCGAGACTTGGGGGAGCATAGAGCTAAGAAGCGTAGAAGAGGCACTGATCCATTTTTTTTGGTATTGTACTCTTTGAGATAAAAGTAGGTTAGTGTAAGCACTAACCTACTTTTATCTGGAGAGTCTAGAGTTTCTAGGGTATAGAGTTTATCATGCTCATGAGCATGATAAAACAGAACCATTTCCAGAGACGTTTGAATTTATAAATTATTATTTCTTCATTAAAAATAGTTTATAAGTATATACCATAAGCATTATCAGCCTGTAATGATCCCATTACTGGGATACAGGCTTGGAGGGATTTTTTTAACACACGGCCCCAGTGCGGGTTTGCAGATCCTCGAATTTTTTGGGTCTAGGACATGCCGGTTTCCTCACGATAATTCCCTTCACCGCTTTGAGAGCAGTGGTGATGAAATAATTTACACAAAGTAAAGCGTCTGCCTGGGTTCGAAGCCACGACCAGCCGATCGATTCTGTAAAAATTTCGCCGTGAAAAGTTAGGTGAAGTGCAATAGCATAGACTTATAAAAAAAGATGGACTCCGCGCCACGCATATCGAAAATGAAGCACAGTAAGTATGCCATTTGTACAGACGTCAGCAGGTCAAGCTACCCGAAACTGTCAAATCTTCACAATCAACCTTGAACCTTAATGTGCTAGAGATAAAGTTGAAAATCTATTAAAGAAATTTGACAGATTGTAGTAGCTTGATGTGCTGGCGTCTGTACAAACACGCCTCACGCACACATTCACATCATAGTGTGCCGACCGGCCGCCATTACGTGACAAATAGACAGCAATAAAATGAATAGACCTCAAATCACGCACACATAGATCGGTACTGTGCTTAACTTTCGATATGCGTGGCGCGGAGTCCATCATTTTATATAAGTCTATGGTCAATAGTGTCAATCCCCAGCATTAGTTGGAATGACAGCTCACTCCACGCTCACTTAAACTCGATTAAACTATTATGTGTAACCATTTAACGAAAATTAGAGGAATTGCTAATGATCTGCTGGGAATTCATTAAATTAATAGATTTTATAGGTATTGCTTACAGTGGCCTTCGTAGGCCCCCAGATGTGTCCTTTTTATAGATATGTTGCAGTTACACCTTAATTTGATATAACTTTGTTTCAATCGACCCATCCTGCTGTTTCATTCTCTTTACCTCGACGATTGCAATTACGAATTTGTTAAGCATTCCATCACGGTAACTAATCTCGGAACAAAAAATCCTGGCATTAATAAATCTATTTGTCTATGGGTGAATTCGGCTAAAATGACCACCACCCCTCGCCCCTTTTCCCTTTGTCGCCTGTGCAATGGTCGCCATATTTGTTAGCTGTGTAAGTTTATCGCATTCTAGCTAGATCGACTTCATTAGTCGTTCATATTAACTTCCAAAATCATTTTTCAGACCGTGTCCATTCTACAACATTCGTACCCCAACTACGAGGGCAGAATCGCCGGGTAGCAGCGCAGACAAATAAATTTAGCAGCGAGATAAGCGACGTATAAATCAGACGACTACAACGCACGCTTACCACGGGAAAAATGTCCCGATGCAACGCTAAGCGCAGCTAACTTCAGAGGTAACCTACTGACTTTAAGAAATGCGGTTTGAACCGGATTAAACTGCTTTTCTTTGCGGTTTACCGTTCTAATTTTGAAAAAGTTTTGTTTTTGAATACCCTGTCCATTAGGTAAACCGTTTTTTGACCGATTGAACTACTTACTGATTGCAGCAACACACAATAGGTACATTGATTGATAATGTCTGTAAGAAGCCATAAATAAGATAAGGCAGTTTATATATTTATTTTATTACGCATTTTAAAGTTAACTTTTACGTAATTTGGAATAGGTATGTAAGTTCTAAGACAGCTGTCAAAAAACGGTTAACCTAATGGACAGGGTCTAACCTTATAATTCTAGTGACCACAGATTACTATATTAGTAGCTAGCTCTAGTGACTATAAGAAATTCGGTCAGAATCCGATTAAACTGGATTTTCGCAGTGTAACAACGTTCTTATTTTGAAAAATTATTGTTTATTTGTAACTCTAAGCGTAACTAACTTCAGAGGTAACCTACTGACTTAAATAATTCTGGTGAGAACAAAATTAAACTGATTTTCTTAGTGGATTGCCGTTTTAAACTGATTACTTATTTCTTTTTAACTCTTAAGCTACGTTTTTCTAGAAGAACAGTGACCGCCCACATACATAGCGTCCGCAATTTACCGTTAAATGACGTCACTGGAACGTTATCTATGAAAGTAAGTCGGTGTGTTTTCCTAGAGAGTGTCTTTAACACCGTAAAGTCAAACCCCGCTGCCCAGAGATTTAAATCAAACAAAGGTTTCTAGGTGTGTTATATTTATATGTCTTTGGTTGCACACTGCATTTATGTAAAGAACTCAGACTCAATAGTTATTTGTGCAACAAGAGAGCAAAGTCGTTTTTTGCTGCAAGTGCTGATTTTGAATCCTGAGTATGGCGAGGGATTCAAAGGCACGAGATGCAAAAAACTTTGCTCTCGTGTAACACACATAACTTTTCACTTCAGCAGCGAGAACACTAAAGATAAAATAATAAACAGGAATAGATTGAAAGAACTATTTATTGTGAATAAAAATAAGTAACATTGTAGGTAGAGGTAGGTACCAATTCAATAAAATGGAACATTTTAAAAGTTAAAAGTAAAATTACTGCAATTCTGCAAATTAAAAGTAACAGATTTATTTGGCAACGTTATAGTTGCATTGAGTTGAGTTTGATTATCTGGGGTTAAGGTTTCTGTTTCGGTGGCGGACTAAGAAGGAACAACGGTGAACGTTGGTGACTCTGATCGGCTTTCTGTATAAGTAGGTACACTGTGCGTCGTTGGAAGTGGATGCGCGTGGGTGAGACCAAGGATCCGAGGTCAAATTCAGACTTATTGTTTCCACTATACGCTTACAGATTTTCGACTTATTTTTTATTGAGTCTTCAATATAGCCTTCTGCAACCGTATTGGACTTCCACCCGCTGTGACATTTTAAAGTGGTGAGATCGGCTCCGGAATCAGCCAAGAGCGTTGCCGAAGTTCTCCGAAAGCAGTGACCCGTGTATAGCTGAGGCTCTTCCAGTTTTATGAAAGTGGCAATTTCTCGCGGTATAGCACCTATTTTATTTAGTCCCATAGGGTGTCTTGAGTCTCACTCAGTGAGCAAAATCGCATTTTGCTCACTGATTTCAGGCAGCAAAACCTACATGTTTGAGCTACTGAAATGAAAAAACTGTTTCAAACTAGCTGAACGTCGTACCGCCATTTTTTTTTCTTTTTAATTTTCTTCTATACAAACCTTGTCCTGACAATAACAAACACAAAACAAGAATTATCCAATTTGGTGCAGTCATTCGGAAGTTATGCACGTACAGACGCCAGCTGCAGGTCAAGCTACCCGAAACTGTCAAATTTTCCCAATCAACCTTGAACCTTAATAATTTAGCGATAAAGTTGAAAATCTATTAAAGAAATTTGACAGATTGTAGTAGCTTGATGTGCTGGCGTTTGTACATTTCGGTGTTTCATTTTTATTAATATAGAAGATAGATATTTAAACCAATTACAGGCACTTTTGAATTGTCCAGGGGTGGCGGTCGGCCAGTCAGAAGGATGAAGCTAGTTGCCCATTCCAAAGCGTAGTAGGTACCTTTGGAGAAGAACGGGCAAGAAACTTTACGAATGTGTTCAAGTCAACAGTAGGTTACAACAACGTACAGCGGAATGGGATCGAAGCCACGATCTCGAGCTTGCTCCGCGTCTACCGTTGAACTATGCCGCTTGTTTATTACAAACTGTGCCTCGCGATTTCACCAGCCTCGCTCAGCTCCTACGGGCAATAGCGTGGTATTAAATACCCTATAACTTTCCTCAAGAATTAGGCTATCAAATTTTTGAATTTGATAGCCTAATTCTTGCAAAGAGTAGACGAATGAGAAGGGAGAAGAGTAGGAAAGAGAGAGAGAGAGCCCTATGTCGACGAGAGATAATTACGAATTTTATGTTGAATATTTTTTGTGATTACCGGCCACTAGCCCTACCCGTGTGTTATTTAACACATTAATTAAAACACGGCGACATTAATTTTAATGTCACCAACGTAGTATAGATGCGCATCCCTGATGACGCGTGTTCGTGGCGGCACCAACAGTATTCTCATTGTGTTCGCAGATCGGTGGGATTCCCCGATGTTGCGGAGGTGGATGCAGCTCCACGCTGAGTTTAAATTTTTTTTATTTGAACGTTGCCCCACACTAGGAATTTCTCCTGTGTCGTGGGTGCGTTTACAGACATATAAATTCACATACACAAACAGCCAGACCCGGAACAACTAATTGTGGGTCATATAAATATTTGTTCCGTGCGGGAATCGAACCCGCGACACGCAGCGCAGCAGTCAATCGCTTAACCACTGCGCCAACCGTGCCGTCAACTTTTCTATTCTATTCGATATGGATAGTGTGCGTTTTTTTTCTAAATCTCGATGTGTGATATTTACGGCCAGTTTTTTTTTATTGTTGCTAAATGAGCCCGCCCTTGACCTCGATCACGCCTGATGGAAAGCGATGGAGGAGGTCTATGATGGAACGAGCGTGCCCAGAAGATGCCTTTAAATATATTGTTCCAAGCAGGCACAAAGCGCCCGATTGTAGTCTGTGCTGCGGGTTGCGCCGCAGCACAGACTACAATCGGGCCGTAAACCTCTCCCGCGACATTGTTCGTATAAAACTATCAAAATAACCTGCTCTAAACCCACATTCACTAAACCTAAGCCTCACAGTTTTAAAACCGTTTTACATAAAACTATTCGGAAATGTTTTATGCCCCCGACGAGTTAGCGAAGAAGATTGCAATTTGCCCCTAACATTAAAATGTGCTGGCACAATTTGTGAATATTGGATAGGAATTTATATTACGTGGTGGCTGGTCTCTTGGGGAAGAAAGGATTAGAAGGTGCTAGATTTTTTAAATCTTTTGTAGCAAGCAAGTCATGGGGAGATTTGCCCAGCAATGGGATGTTAAGGGCTAACAGTCACAGTTCTAACAAATGATTTATACAAATAAATTAAGAAAAAAATAACGTGTGCGTCTCGGGACGCCCGACAGAAGTAATAAATAATCTATAGTATATGTCTATCGCACACTAAAGACTGAGTAGAGAGAGGGGGAAGCGTATGCCCGAAATACGGATAGCGCTGTGGGTTAGAGTGAGAGAGGAAGAGCCTGCCTACCGCTGCCGTATGCGTAAGAGAAAGGGAAGCTAGACTGGCGCCGTAACGAGTTACGTTACGAAGCGGATTACCCTCCCATAAGAAGTTATCACTTCAAAAATCCATCAACAGAATACTTACCAGCTAATTGTCCCAGAAATTATTTCCAGGAATTAATTATTGAATCAGAAATGAACAGATCCGCAGGAGAACCAAGGTAACCGACATAGCCCGAGGAATGGCCAAACTTAAGTGGCAGCCTACTGGGCAGGGTACATTGCTCACAGTACAGATGGCAGATGGGGCCGAAAGGGTCTGGAGTGGCGACCACGTACCGGAAGACGTAGCTTTGGAAGGCCTCCCAAAAGGTGCACCAACGACCTTGTGACTTCGACCGGTTCTGTGCTTCTCGCATCCAATGGGTTCCTGCAAGGCCGCAGGAACCTATTGGATGCGAGAAGCACAGAACCGGTCGATGTGGACGTGATATCCAGGGATATTACTGTCTTTCGGCTGAAATTATGAATTATTGTCCCACAGGGAAAAGGCTTCTTCTCAAATGTATAGAGAAGGTATGAGCATTGATTACCACACTTGCTCTATATTTTCAGACATTAAATATTATAAGCAGACAGCTTTTCTTTACTATACTTATTTCATTAGCGGTGTCTCTTTACAAACTTAATGAATTTGAAAACACTGGCGGGTTTCGAACCCACATCCTCGCTTCTGAGAAACTTTTGTGCCGTCATAATAATATAACAGAAAAAAAGGCTATTGATGTAGACGGTCGTTCACATGGAATTATAATTTAATTGTAGCCTACGATCAATAGTCTTTTTTTCTTTATATTATAAAGAAGTGCTACGCAGCATCCGTAGCAAAGTTCGTAGCTCGCGTAGCCGTTATAAGATTGAATGTGTGATCATTTATATTGGCACTTATTGTTCAAAATGTTTGTTACTACGTCACGCAAAGGCGGTTGACCAGATTTTAATGAAGGCATTTTTTATTCACATCATTCATCATCTGCCTGCCTTTTCCCAACTATGTTGGGGTCGGCTTCCAGTCTAACCGGATGCAGCTGAATACCAGTATTTTATATGGTGCGACTGCCTATCTGACTTCCAAAACCCAGTTACTGGGTAATATATACCCATTTTTTATTCACATATTACATTAAAATACTTAGGTATATAAAATTAATACACATCTAACTATTTACACTAAATTATAAAAATGACTAACTATACAAATAAATACAAAAACAAAAGGACACTTTGAAACACTCGTCTGCGTCACTGTCATCCGGAAACGTGCCCAGAAGACTGGCAGCATTTTATACTTGGAAAATAAGACCCGCCAGATGGGAATAGAATATCTGGCAACCAATAAAACTGCACTCTTCATACCACAACAATAAAGCACTAACTAACTAAACATTACTGCCGTAACAGCGTTGTGTTGCGCCAATTTTGAAATAAACATAAAACGATATTCGTCCGATAGATAGTGGTGTGGGCCGTTACTGTTATCGGGCACATAAAGTCGAACGGTTCGAAATTAAAAAGAATAACGGTCAGCGACATCGCCTCAGGCGGTTTGTGAACGGTTCCTGATATTTTGTATACACGTTATAGCTGGGTTTTTGTCACAATTATCGCGGTGGAAAAGGGTTTGTAAGAGTTGTATTTTTTTCTCTATTTTTGAGCGGGTCTTTAATCGTCTGTAGGAGATTGGGCCGGTAATTAAGAGAGTACAATCCATTTAAGTTGTCTTACAAGGGTGTTTTATGTGGCTGGTGAGTCGTTAGTTTGATCGTCGAATCCTTGAGCTGTACTTCAGTTTTGAGTTGAGCTGCACGATTACTGATAGCGTGCACTAGACAGGTCCACTCAATCTGTGTGGTTCTTTCCTTAAAAGACCATTTCAGACATCAATCTACATTCTCTTCACATGATCTGGACCAACACTATGTCTGGACTTTAAAAGAGACTGTGACCTCTGCGTTTGTTTGGGCCTTTCTTCTCAGAGTGAGATAGGAAACGCCGACCTCATCTAGTTTTTAAAATATGATTGACGTGTAAAAGTGTTTGTGCAAACCTACTTACAGAAATACAATCATTTATCAATAGGACTCTACCCCTTGCAAAACACAGTATGAATAACTGAAAATAGCTAACCTTTATCGGTGTTAAACATAAAGTTTCGAGGAACTGCTTATTTTTGCTATGAGCATAACAAGCAGTCGGCTTGCCATCCCAGAGGCATAGTCAGTCTATAATGCTCCCACAGTTGAGACAGGCTTCCCCTCGGTGAGAGGGAGTGGGCCGTAATCCACCACGCGTGCCCAGTGCGGGTTGGTAGATGTCACATGTCTTTGAAAGACAGAAATGAAGTTTTAGATCATGCCAGTTTCCTCACTGTTTTCCTTCACCGTTTAAAGAGCAGTGGTAATGAAATAATTTACAAAAAGTAAAGCGCCTGTCTGGGTTCAAACCTACGGCCCACACCCACCTCCGGCGGCCGTTATCACTGGGCCACCATTGCTCTGAAATACCTCTTGTGCCTGTAATTACTCCGACACCCACACCCTACAAACTGAAACAGCACGCTGCTCGGCACCAAAAATAGTTATGGTGATAACTCCCCGGCCAAGCTCCTCCACGTTTCCCATAGACCACTGCTCACCTCGCTACAGAAATCAACCATGAACATACACTACTCATGAATCAACACACACTAGGCTAGTGCCAAGAATTTCTCGTGTTGACTGACGTCGTCACGAACGTTGACACTTTATTTCCGTTTGACACTCTTTAGGATTGTCTCCGTGGTGATAAAATTATGATGGAAGTCTCGAGGTGGACTCTGAGGTTTTTATTTTATGTGTATCAGGTTTTTAAGAATAAAAATAGGATGTGTTGTGTCTGGGTCTAGGTGTATTAAGCAGTAAATTAAGAGTAATAAGCAAACGTTCATTGATAAAGATGGGTAATTCATTAACCAATTTTTCAATCACCTTAATTTGGTGATGGCAGTTCCTACCTAACTACCTAGAAGGGCTCGAGTTTAAGTAATAACAGACGTACGGGTGGATCGATCAGGTTAAGCTAGGAGTCCGTGGATGGGTGACTATCGTTACCGACTAACCAGTTTTACCAAGGGATCATGTTATCCGTCGGGTTGTGGAGGGCAGTCGTTCCATGTAAAATACTGGTATTCAGCTGCATCCGGTTAGACTGGAAGCCAACCCAAACATTTTTGGGAAAAGGCTACGCAGATGATGATGGGGAAATTAATACTTATACCGATTTTTGCGTTGTGGACGTTTTTTGATGAAATACAAATTATACATTAGTTTGCAAATACTCATTACATCTTCCTCAAAATTAAATAGTGTGATACCAACCCACATTATAGTAAAAAACAACGTTTTTTCCTAAGACCGAAAGAAATTCCCTACACACTCACACGTCGAAGAAAATCAGAATTTTCTCTACACCCCGTAAATCAAATCAACCTGCTTCCACACGAGCGACACGTGATTAGGCAGTTTCCACACGGGCGACACGTGAGCTATTTAAGCTGAGTTCAGCTCTGTAATATAATAAAGCGCCAGACTTGTTGTACTGTATTAGATTTACTACTCACCTATTGTTTACAGGGTAGTGAACGGGGATAGAGACTGAAATACAGGATTTTACGTCTATTTTATTTTAACATAACATAGCATCACGCCTGTGATCGACGAAGGGTTAGACAGAGGTGTACCTATCATCATTTCAGCCGAAAGACGTCCAGTGCTCGACATAGGCCTCCCCCAAGCACCTCCACTTTGACCGGTTCTGTGCTTGAGCATTCAGCGTATTCCTGCGGCCTTCACAAGGTTATCGGTCGACCTCGTAGGAGTACCTGTATAAGTATGAATAAAAAAAATAATGACTAATACCACCGTTATAACTAATAAGCAAATAATCAAACAAACTACATACACGCTTTTTTGACAAAACGCACACGTTTCAAAAGTAAAACAAAACATTATTAAATTTGTTAAAAAATCAGACCTTTACCCTACGGGGTACATTAGTTCTCAATTATATTATCAAAACTTTCTGTCCCACCCAAATACCAAACTACTCTGTGCCCCAGCGCTCTGCAATAACATTACACTGCACACATTACGTCACAGAGCTAATCACTTACACACATAAATTATCAATACTGCGCCTGTGTGGGTGGCGTAGCGCCGTAGCTCGTAGCGGGTCTACGCCGCTACGAGATAGGACCCGTCTACGAGAATTGTGTATTTCCTTGCGTTTATTTTTTTTATGTTTGTGGCTTTTGGTTAGAAACTTTTATAATTTTAGCTTGTTAACTTTTACTGCTGAATATCGGTTTTCTGATGGCTGTGTGTTAAAAAACATAAAATCAAAATGTGGTAAAAAAACATAAAATAAAAATGTTTTATTTCATATAAATCTACATGGGCACTTATGAAATGTCAGAAGCTAGGTGCACGGTTCTAATTAGTCGTTTCCTATGGAGAAGAGCCGGCAAGAAACTACACGAAATCTTTTAAAAATAATAGGTTTTTACAATGTTTTCAAATTACAGTGTTGACAGGTATTGGAGGTCAGTGAAGACCTGTCAACAAGTACTAACAAAATAGAAAATGGTCTACAAATCTACAGTCTACACAAAATTACCATAGTTAGTTATCAGTGTTTCCCAATATTTAAGTAACTTGATGGTTGCATCAAGACACTAAAGTATTAGCTTTTTTTGACCAGCTTTAATAAAATAAAATAAAGTTTTTCCTTAAAAGAGTAACCATGGAGTTTCTACCGCATTCTTCTCCAGGTGACACTATAAATGATAATGATAAATGTCAACACACCAGTGTAAACATTTCACCATCATCATCACCAGCCTACAGCAGTCCACGGCTGGACATAGGCCAAAAAAAATAATCTAAGTCTAACTGCACGCCATTTAGCTTGATTCTCGGCAATTCTCATTCAGCTCATCCAGCTGCCACCAGCCACCCTGCGAAGATCGTCGCTCTACCTCGCCTGACCCCTGAGGGCGTCTTACCTTACGTAACACGTCTACCCCAAGGGGCATCGGTACTACATTTAGAAATGGGCAAACCACTTTCCATTGAAAATTCTTTGGCTTTCGAGAGTACCCGAATAGTTTTAGTATGGTCTGATTGAAATAAAAATCAAATAATGAAACTATTTATTTATTTCAAATAATAATTTGACTAGCTTTGACGTAGCTAGCTTTACGACTAGCTCGTCGTCATTGATGCACGAAACACAGAACTATAGTACTGATATTATAAACTTGTAAGTCCACTGTACTGTCTACATTCCATATTATCTCGTTTTGATAGGAAATGTTTAGGTTTTGAGCACTAAGATAAGCTGTAAACACCGGAGCACTACTACATTGTTATGCTTACTAAATAGTTATGAAGATGGTTTATGTATTTATCTTGACTGCGGTGAGGTTGGACTATTTTAGGTCTCATACAGGACTTTAAAACTAAAAGTATATAGCTGCGCCCCGCGGTTTCACCCGCATAAGTTTCAATCCCGTGGGAATATCGGAATAAAAAGTTTTCCATGTGTTAATCCTGGTTATAAACTATTTGTGTGCCAAATTTCATCTAAATCCATTCAGTAGTTTTTGCATGAAAGAGTAACAAACATCCATCCGTACAAACTTTCGCTTTTATAATATTAGTGGGATAGTAGGATTATCATAGGAAGGAATTTGAGTTTATCCAATGTATGAAAACAGTCATTCATCATCACCATCATCATCAGCCTATAGCAGTCCACTGCTGGACAAAAGCCTCTCCTATTGCACGCCATTCAACTCGATTTTCGGCAACTCTCATCCTACTACCAGCTACCAGCCATCCAAAGATCGTTGCTCCACCTAGCCTGAGGGCGTCCCCCCTTACGTTTACCGATGCCCGGTCTCCACTCAAGAACACGTCTACACTAGCAGCCATTGAAGAGTAAAAATAAAAATCATTTATTTCCAGAAAATATAGGTGTTGCCAGTTATAGATGTTGGTGGTTTAATGTACAGTCCATATTTTGCCTGTTTAAGGTATGCTAATTAATTTCACATGAATACTATTATACCACTAAAGGCACTTATACTAAGTTTTTTTAAACACGGATTCCTATTTTGACTCTAGCCTGAGTTATTAATATGCCTAATATTATTAAATTAAGCACAATCGAGCCCAAGTCTTCACGACTGATTACCACACTTACAATCAAAAAGAGTCGTTAATATATTTTGTACATTTCCCCTCTAAGAAATAAGCTTTGAAACTCGAGGTCAAATACCATCATTTAATGTGAGTCACTCCGGATCATTCATCTTGAGGATAATAAAAGAATACAAATAAGAGAGAATGAATAAAAAATGTGGTTTTATTCTTGAGTTTGAGTTATAATATCTTAGCATACCATTTAAATATCGTGGGTATGCTTATAGCCACACACACACAAATCTATGGTAAATAGCATATATAAGCATAATGAGCCTATAATGTTCCCGCTGTTGGGACACAGGCCTCCTCTCTGTGAGAGGGAGTGGGCTGTAATCAGGCGCGGGCCCAGTGCGGGTTGGTAGATGTCACATGTCTTCTAATTTTTGTTTCTAGGACATGCCGGTTTCCTCACGATCTTTTCCTTCACCGTTTTGAGAGCAGTGGTGATGAAATTAAATACACAAAAAGATCCAGCCTGGGTTCGAACAAGACCTACAACTCGCTAGTCAGTGTCGATAATATTGGTAATTAATATTAAAACCGTATGGGAATCGAATCAGACACTCGGGAAATCAAAAGCTAAACCGCTGTGAAACGTAGACTTAGCCGCTACTAGTTCTATCTTATAAATACTATGTCATCATCATCTGCCTAGCCTTTTCCCAACTATGTTAGGGTCAGCTTCCAGTCTAACCGGATGCAGCTGAATAACAGTATTTTACATGGAGCGACCGCCTATCTGACCTCCGGAAACCAGTTACTGGGTAATACGATACCCCTTGGTAAGACTGGTAGTCACACTTTCCGGCTTCTGACGACCCGTAACGACTGTCAAAGATCCACAAATGACAGCCGGGACCAACGGCTTTCCGTGCTTTGCGAGCCACGGAGGGGTCTTGGTATTTAAAGATGGTCACCCATCCACGGACCAACCGCGGCAAGCGTAGCTTAACCTGATCGATCGACCCGTGCGGCTGTTATCTTACTTAGCCACAAACTCCCCCTTAAAAATACTATGTCTGGAATTAAAGTCAAATGAGACTCTTCAACTAAGTTTCTAGGTAACTAGCACAAGCATAGACAACACGTAAGTTACGTCCAAACTGTAACGTGATAAAATGTGACAAATAAAAACAAGAATTTAATAGAAAATCTTGTACTACATTAACTTTTATTCACCAGAAATACATTTCTGTATTTATATTTAGTATACAATTCTTGGAGATTCCACAAAAATATGTTTTTTTAAGTAAAAGAAAATTATTATTATCTAACACGGAAAAATCTGCCTAAAATCGCTACGAACGGTCCGCCCAAGATGTGTTTTTAACTCACACACACAAAAATAAACGCACACAAACGCACATAATGTGACATTTATAGACGCGTCAGCTGAAAAAGGCACGCAGGGCAAATTAAACTCTATCAGTTATTTAATAAGAGCGAGAATACTCAGCAAAAACTGAGCTAAATTAGGATATTTCAAAAGTCAAACACAACACTTGAACTTTTTTTTCTCAGCATAAATACAACTTTAATTCAAAGGACGAAGGTTCGAAGTTCCGTTGCCGATGAAAACAGATATGTCATGTCTGTGTTCCGAATTTGAAAGAGCTTTCCGAGGGGAGCCGAGCGCTTACCGATCGGGTCCGAGCGGCGCCGAGACGAGGCGAGTGCCGCGAATGCATTACGACGTAGTGCTATAGGGTTGGTACTGAGGAAAACTACTATTTTTACATATACACACGTTTTAGTTGTTATACTTGTACTTTTATGCGTTTTTGTGAAGTAGGTTATTTTTGGTGAAAATAGTTTTGGTGTTATCTAGCAATAGTGTTATTGATTTTATGCTTAGTTTTTAATAAAAAATAATGAAATTACTGAAACTGAATTGATCTAATATAATCAATAATCCGTAGTGCCGTTCCAATTAAAGAAAATTATAACCATAAATTAGCAAGAATCTTACACACAAAACTTAAAAATAATGCACAAAAAAAATCAATACTTCGAATAGCTTTCATCTAGCCTAAAAATAGCAGTCACAACCTAAAAAAACCTTACGAAAAAGCCGGAAAAGCTTGCCGTCAGCCCTGTGCGTAGGGCGGGGCGGGGCGGGGCGGTGCGCGCGGGGAGGGGGCGCGTCGAGTCGCGCCAGTCGGTCGCGGGGCGCCGCGCAGCCCACACGCGTCATGCGCGCCCTCTAGCGTATTATGTTCCTCCCCGACCTCCCGCGAGCCTGCATGGTGGACGACGTAGCGACTTACTTGCAAGCGCCCTCCTCGGGACAGGTGGCTACAATTATTAACAACAAACCCATATGTAATTAACAATGATCATATTAACAGATGTTGTGAGCTAATGTTGCTTACCTAAACTGCGTCGGCCGCCCGGGTATTTTCGGGACGTACCGATTTCGCCGTCAGATCAATGTGGACGCACGTGATCCTCTAATGTTGTAGGCTGGATGCGACTGGCCACATCACTAGTAACACAAGGTAACTTAAAAAAAGAACGAAAATAAAAAAATAAACACGTGTTCGACGTCCAAGTTGAAGATTGAGAAGAAGTTAAATTAAGAATCAAGTGTAACGGTTTTCGATAAGGTAAAGGAGTAAATTGTGTTCAAAACAGTCCGTGTAAACAGATCGATAAGCATGCTTTTGTACAAGATTGACAGTTGCAAGCTGTGATGTACGTTGAATTTAAAACAATTCAGTGAAAATTTTAAAACCAAAACCAGAATGTGAAGATTTGACTAAAATACGACCATAACCTCAAAGGAACTGTAAAACGGTGAATATAATTCCAATTTGTACAAATAATAAAATTCATAAATACTATGACAGATTTCATTCTAAATCTATAAGAACGAGCATAACCTTCAAATGCGACAAAATTATTTATAATAAAGAAGAATCATAAAAGGGAAACATCTGAAGCTCGAGTTTTTAATATAGTTATGAAACCGAAAAACTTAAATTAAGATCCTTTATAGAAATAATCCAATGACTAAGAATTGTTGTTGCGTGATTCAGAATGACAATCACTTTCATATACCTACTGTGATCCATAAATAATTAGAAAGACTAATCAAAGACACTACGTAACGTAAATAAAACTTAATAATCAAAATCACGAAAACAATATTCAAGTCATAAAACGAAACTCATTTTTCATTTTCAAAAATGCTAAAATCGACACCAATGCAAACGTCAAATCAATCGAAAAAAAAACAAATCTAACCTCTTTGCTAATACAACAGCTCTAATCAACATTAAAAAAAGGAAAGTCAGGAAAGAACCATAGATAATAGCAATAATAGAAATGAAAAAGGTTAGTGAATCGATATGGTGTGGCTAAGATGTGAATAAGTTGACTGCAGGGAAACTACGGCATAGAATAGCATAACGCCCATCGCATCTGCAGTTTACCCTGTTTTGCTAAAATCGGCTCTATCTGACTGCAAAAACAATTTACTGGCCGTTTTCGAAAAGTTTTAGTTTTAAAAGGAGGTTTTATGCGGGTTCGCGGACCTCTTTCGTTTACGTTACGTTTCTTTTACTGTAATGTTTTTAGGTTAGGATAACATGGTTTTGGGAAACGCGTGTTTTCTTATTAGTTAAAGTATTTTTTTATTGTTCTTGTTTTACTTTGCAGGGATTCTTGTTCTGTATTGGGCTGTCCTTCCTTATATTGATTACGTCTCTTACTGTATCAGTTTGATACAGTTTTGTACATATCTTAGCTAAATCCAAGTTCGGAAATCTACGAGAGTTCATTTCGTCTACTTTATGAAGTGAATGGTTTATTGGATTCTCCGTTATTGTTTGTTTATTTATACTTTAAAAGATCGCCGTTTAAAAGCTTTCGTTTATTTTGTTCATATCTTGGAAATTTTGGAGGTATTGGCTCCGTGCCCTAATACTTTGTCCTTGATCTTGATGATGAGAATTCGTTTGGTAAACATTAGCGTTTTTATGTATTACTAATAAATCGATTGGATTTATGATTTATTTACATTTTTGTTATAATTCGAATTCGGCTTTTTCATAATTATCGTTTATTTTCTAAAAGTAATTAAAGTATTGAAAATTACAACAATTGTGAGTTTAATATTTCAACAATAAAATTTAAATAAACGACCTTCACTCACCATAAGATATCAAAACTTTTACATACTGTACTTAAAGTAACATACAAAATACATTATCGAATAACAATTTGGAGCAGCATGTTACACATAAAATTCGTACATACGATAATATAAACGAGGTTGGGAAGGTAACCGGCTCCCAAGTTAGTCGAGCTGGCACCCAGCGCTTATTCAGCAGAGATAAACCGACCAGAACTCGACACAACTTGAAATTCTAATTTAATTTCGTACATTTCACTTGTGGAATACGAAGCTTTTGATTAAAAGTTAAATCTTGCAGTTTTACAATAAAAAGATCTGTAACGAAAAGGTTTAAAGGAATTGGAATAAGTTAAATAGTAAACTTGGTCTCAAATTGGATGAAATAAAAACGTACGATTCAATCAATAAAAGATAACTGCTAAAATGGAAAAATCAACGAGACATAAGAAGTACGCACTATTGATAGGGACAAATAAGAATTTTATGATGTTTTCGCCGATTTTATGGTCCGGAAACAGGAAAAGCGATGTAATTCTACAAAGCAACAACAATTAAAGAAGAAACAAAAAGTATTGCGATACTGAAGACACGCAGAGGAAAACCAATGACAGTGTCACAAAATGTCAACTTAAATAAAAATATCTGACTGTCGAATTCTTTGAAAGAAAGTAAAAAGAATTCTTAAAAATTCAACTAACGTAAAAGGAAGGAGATAAATTAAAAACTGTATTAGGGGTTAAAAGGAATGATCTGTTCAAAAATTATCTAGGACAATACTGAGATTTTACAAATGTTTTATTTTCGCTAAATCAGATAGACCATGTCACAGGATAATCTTTTTCAAATTAATATCTCATGATACTTGTCACATTAACAGATTTTTGAACAGATAAACACGTTAAAAAAAAAAACAAGTGAAGAACTCAATCACGGTTAAAGATTTTCAATGTATTAAAAATGGAATATTATAAAAAAAATGGCGCCCAAAGTACCCGGCCGGCTTGCGTTGAGCGGATCGCGTCGCATCGGTGTTTCTCGATGTATCCCCCTATTATTTCTTCTATCACCCTTTTTGCCACTCGATGTATGAATGTTTTTCACTAACTGTTAATGTTGATATTTTAATGTATCCCTAATAATTGTTAGTTTGAACTTTTTTTTTCTGTCTCCTTTGGGGTGCGTGAATTTTATGACCTTTACGAATTTTTTTAATGCGGCCTCAGCCTTATATTCTGTGAAACTTGTGTGTATAATTCTTTGAAATGTGACTCAAAATTAGTAGAAAATCATGATTCTATTTCTGTCATTGTCAATCATAATGATTCACGCACCGCAATATGTATATTTTTGTTTGTAATTGGATTGTTACATTGATTTTACGAACTTCTCATCGATAGAATATGTTTGATTTACTTTTGATTATTGCCAGCAGAAAATGCTCTTGTTAAATCTTGTTTTAACATAATATGAGACAGTGAAAACAATGTAAAATAATGTTCATTTACAAAATGACCAGGAAAATAAAAAAAAATCTAAAAGGTCGGCTCAAAAAACCGGGTTCTGAAACCCCATAGATGAAAATACTACTTAAAGTTGTCAAAAAATAAAATGCCTGTTTTGACATTTGAGAATGCGTTCTTGATACCTGTCAGATTCATACAAACGAATACGTGTTTTGCGAATTTGATCTGTCAATGTCAAAACGGGCCTTTTATTCTTTGACAACTTTAATTTTGATTGGATTTGAAGCTCACGATTTTCTGAAAAGTAATTTATTTCCCTGGCCACCGTGTTTAGTCAATAATTCTGTATATGTGCATGATTCCCGAATGCACTACCCTAAAAGCGAGAATGTTTTGCACGAACCTGTTATTTTTTTAAATTTCTTTTTTAATTTCACTACTCCAAGCAAAGGAATCCATTAGTGAATTGGATTTGTATATTGATGTTTTTTATTTCGATCGCAGCGCACAGGTAATCCATGTTTAATGCCTGTATGTAACCTCGTCTGTATTTTTGACTCTTGATGTCTATATCTATATAATAATATGTATATTTTAACCGTGTTTCTTTTATAGAATATCGGAGTTTTAACAGGTTTAAATAATCTTATTTAAAAATATTTTTTACTGTGTAGATTATTAACGCCGAGATAGTTAAATGGGTTAATATCTCTAGCGACAGTAGGAAGCTCGTTCAATAAAACAGCGGATTTTTTTGCCATCTATAAATAAACTGAAATAATGTTTTCGTTGACCGTTAAAATATTACGATTCTTATTTTATCAGCGTTGAAAGCTCTGAAACATTTGTTTTAAGAGTTTAAACATAAAAGTATTATAGTAGGTTCAGTTTTCAGCTGAACTGACGAAAGATTTCGAAGGTGGAACCTCTTTATGGTTCTATTCTATTTTTCTCTATGAAGGTTCATTCAAGTTCTTTCTTTTATAATAATATCGTTTCAGGTTCGTAATAAGTGTTCTAAAAGTTAAAGCCGGGTATTTTAATAGCCATTTAAGGATATTATCCTGGTTTACGCTTTATTTGAAGTACTAATATAAAAAATCAATAAAAAATATAAAAAAGTAATCAATAAAAAACCGGCCAAGTGCGAGTTGGACTCGCGCACGAAGGGTTCTGTACCATTATCTATAAAAAATACCTCTGTTGTATGGGAGCCCCCCTTAAATATTTATTTTATTGTAATTTTATTATTTATTATTAAAGTAAAAATACAACTGAGTATTTTGTGAATATTTCAAGTGCCTGTTGCCATTATTGATATCGAGCAAAAAAGGGCAAAAAAATCGCGTTTGTTGTATGGGACCCTTAAATATTTATTTTATTTTGTTTTTAGTATTTGTTGTTATAGCGGCAACAGAAATACATAATTTGTGAAAATTTCAACTGTCTAGCTATCGCGATTCTCGAGATACAGGCTGACAGACAGACGGACAGATAGCGAAGTCTTAGTAATAGGGTTCCGTTTTTACCCTTTGGGTACGGAACCCTAAAAATGCTGTTCCTTGGTAAGCGCATCACTCGAAAACGTCTGGGCCGATTTTGCTATTTTTAACCGACTTCTAAAAAAGGAGGAGGTTCTCAATTCGGATGTTTGTATTTTTTTTTTTTTTTATGTTTGTTCGCGCATAACTCCGTCGCTTGCCAACCGATTTGAAAAATTCTTTTTTTGTTGGATAGGGTATACTTCCCAAATGGTCCCATGAAAATTTTATCGATATCGGACAAGCGGTTTTTGAAAAAACAACAAAAATTAAAAAAATGATCACAACAAAAAAGTGAAAAATAAAAACTTTTTTACAAAAAAAAAACAACCGACTTCCATAAAAACACTACAAAGTGAAAAATAACTTCAATTTCGGAAGTCGGTGGCGAAAAACGAAATAAAAAAACCAAAGACACCGACTTCCGAAATTGAAGTTATTTTTCACTTTGTAGTGTTTTTATGGAAGTCGGTTGTTTTTTTTTAGTTTTAGAATGTTCGTACAAATTAGTTTTTTATGGAAAGAAAAATTGGGAAAAAATTGCGAAAATTTTAAAATTCGGGAAAAACTTAACGTCCTTTTGTCCAAGGTATTTCTGTAGGAGAAGATATGATAAGTTTTTATTTGCCTTAAACATGGTGGAGGAACTATGAATTATAAATTGGACAGGACAACGTCTGTTGGGTCAGCTAGTAAAATCTTACTTCCTATTATTATTATAAACGCGAAAGTTTCTATGGATGGATGTTTTTTACTCTTTCACGAAAAAACTACTAAACGGATTTGGATGAAATTTGGCATACAGATAGTTTATAACCAGGATCAACACATAGCATACTTTTTATCCCAATATTCCCACGGAATCGAAGCTTATCCGGGTGAAACCGCGAGGCGCTGCTAGTAATATAGAGTAAAGAAAAGCATCCCGGTAGTGTAACTAAATCGATTTCTTGCAGCTCTACGCCAAAGCTTACGGTTTTTGAACATCAAGATCGGAATCGAGCTATGATTATAGCATTTAATGTTAGGGCTTAACTTTTTGTACCATGAACTAGATATTTGTTCATTTGAGTACTAAGAAAGTAACGGTCTACATATTTACGTATTGATTCTGAAAAGTTATTAGATCATCTGTCTAGTCTTATTCTAACTACGTATGTTGGGGTCGGCTTCCAGTCGAATCGGATATAGTTGAGTATCAGTATTTTACATGAAACGATTGCCTATCCGACCCTTTGGTACGTTTAGTAAGTTTTCAGACTTTCGGGCTTCTGACGACCCGTAACGACTATCAAAGATCCAGACGGTACCAACGGTTTAACATGCTTTCTGAGTCACGCAGGGATATTTTACATGGAACTACTCCCTATCTGACCTCCACAAACCAGTTACTATGTAACACGATACTCTTTAGTAAGAGTGGTTGTCTCGGTACGTAAAGATTGTCACCCATCCACGGACCAACCGCGGCAAAGGTAGCTGAACCTGATTAATCGACCCGTACGGCTGTTATTACTTAGCCACAAGCCTAAAAGCTAATAATCATAACAAAAAACTAGTTTTCTCAATAAGCGTTTTCGATTGGCTGTTTCAAGATCAGCCTCATACACAAATACATAAAAACATATGAGAAGGAACAAACAGAAATAAAGTTTATTACCGTCATAAGTGTATCCAGGGTTGCCAAATTTTATAAATCAAATATAGTATTTTCGAAGCCATTGCTTGTATAAAAATAGAAGACGCCGAAAAAAATTATAACAATAGGTATGTGTCAAAAATATTGTATTTTGTCAATGCATGTTTTATGACACTTTGTGCTTCTATTAACAGGTTTTTCTTTTTTTATAAATGTCTAATAATTATTACAAATCCCGCCATTTTGTATTGAACTGAAACTATAGTAGTTTCGCCTACTATATTTTTTTTTAGAAATATAGGGGCTCATTTCGAAACGACGATAAAACGTTAAACATGAATAAACAGTCGCTAAGTAGTAATTATTTAACTTTAAGCAACATTTATGAATAAAGGGGTAATTATTTAGGATATAATATAGCAGGATAATATGTCATATAGTAGGGTTGGTAACCCTAAGTGTATCTCTGGAAGCAACAATAAAAAATAAGGAAGAAATAAATAAGTATAGACAAAGAGGGTTTGCTTATAATTTCTATGTATGGAGGTCGTAAATCTTTGATACAACCTTTTTATGTGTTTCATTTGGTTAATTGTTTGTGTTAAAGTAATGGGAATATTATGGTAACAAGGATTTTTGTGTAGAGGATCTTTGAGTACCATTTTCTATGCGTATGAATGAATAAAGCTTTGGTTTTCTAAGAACAGACAGCGGTCTGGGTGCAGTATTTTACATAAAGCGACTGCCTATCTGACCTCCACAACCCAGTTACAGGGTAACAAAACACCCCTTGGTAAGACTAGTTGTCATTCTTTCGGGCTTCTGACTACCCATAACGACTGTCAAATATCTACAAATGACTGTATCTGTTATTACGAATATACTGTAAATCAAGTGCGAGTTGGACTCGCACACCAAGAATTCCGTACGACAAGGCGAAAAACGCCGAAAGAAACACGTTTCTTGTATGCAAACCCCTTTTAATTTCTATTGAATTTATTTTATTTTTATTATTTGTTGTTATAGTGACAATAGAAATACCTACTTTATGAAAATTTCAACTGTCAACCTAATATGGTTTATGAGATACAGCTCGTTGGTAGATAGACGTATGGACGGACAGCGGAAGCTTAGTAATAGGGTTCCGTTGGCACCCTTTGGGCTCGAAACCCTAAAAAATCATTAAAAAACATTTGTCCCTACCAAATACCAAATAGTGGTGTTCCCGTGGTAACTGCCGCGATTTACGAGTTGTAGGTCGTAGGTTCAAACCCAGACAGGCGATTTACTGTAAATTATTTCATCACCACTGTTCTCAAAACGGTGAAGGAAAACATCGTGAGGAAACCGGCATGTCCTAGAATAAAAAATTAGAAGACACGTCACATCTACCAACCCACACTGGGTCCACGTGGTAGATTAAGGTTTAAGAACAACTTTATTTCTCATAAGAATTGCATACATAGCATACATAATTCACTTACTGAGAAACAATATCTAAAACTAAGGTTAACAATTAGAGCGCACAGATGTAACGTATACAAAACAACAATAAAAATAAAAAAAAGATTACGGCCCACTCCCTCTCACAGAGAGGAGGCCTGTGTCCCAGCAGTGGGAACATTAAAGGCTGCGTATGTATGTACCAAATACTTAGTTACATCTTAAGACCCACTTAACACTACCGTCCCAAGTTCCTAGATACATCATACTTTGCTGGCTCCCCACAATTTACGTCGAAACTTGTAGTTACATCAGTATGCGCCCCCCGTCTTGTTTACGAGATAACTCTGAAATCTTATATTGATGTTGTAAATCACGGGAGGGAAAACATGAGGGAAATGGTGAAGGTTATTATTTTCCATAAGATGTTGTCGTGCGGTTGGTATAATCCACTTTGTTTTGGTGTTACGTTGGTATGATTTTATCAGCCAGTAATCCTTGAAAGTCTCTTACAGACATGGTTCAAAGTCGAAGCATTTTTATTTCATAAAAGGCACTTTCGAACGTCAAAATTTACAATTAAAATAGAATTGATTCTAATTGCCCCTTCCAAAAGGCAGTGTCGTATTGTAGAAGAAAAGGCAAGTAACTTAAACTTTATAATTATATGTGAAACGATGTACAAAAATTAATATACCACAATAGGTAAAAGAAGTACCATTGGCCACATATACGCATCGGTCAACACATTGCAAATCGCATTGGTCTTCTCGCGAGATTTTTTACATGTTAAAGATTTACGACACTTAATAATGAAGACCTAGGTGCTTTTTAAGGTACATTTTTGAATCGTACTTCAAATTCATCATCAAATTCATAATTTTGAAGGAAATTGCCAATCCATTGCTTCATACGTTCGAAAAATTTGTCTGCTCAACAACGTAAATAACGCAATGAATGTTTTTGAACTGTCAAAATGAAACCCATTACTACTCATAGTTACACAATTACCCCGCTGTTCCTTATAAAGCTCTAATATAAACAGAAACGGCCATTTAAACATAACACTTTAAACACGAACGCCAGTTAGCAAATTCGCTCCCAAAAAAGATGTCATCTTTAGTTTTAAAACTTAATTCGTGTTAAAAAGTGCTAGAAAATTCAGGAATGGCAATCTAAGTTAAGTTGGAATGGTTAGACATAACAGTTTGGTGAGCTGATAGTGCGGGGCTGCTGCCAACTGTGACTGCTGTGCCAACGGACCCTCGGGGTTAGACCTTGGTATAGAATAGATCTTGATTTCGTTTTGACTGACATGTTGAAAGGATTGATCTTTCCGTTAGTTGTGATAGATATATGGTTAGGGAACAAAAAGGGTCCATGGAAGGTGGAAGGGGATTATAATTACGTATCGTCGGGGTAGTGAAAATCAAAATATTTTAATTCACATAAACCTACATGGGCACTTATGAAAAGTCAGAAGCGTGCTCGGTTCCAATTGGTCGTTTCCTATAGAGAAGAGCCGGCAAGAAACTCCACGGTTACTCTTGAAAAAAAGTAATTCCGTAACACACTATTAGTAGCAATTGCTTTCATTTTGACAGTTCAACAACATTCATTGCGTTATTTACGTTGTTGAGCAGACACATTTTTCAAACATATAAAGCATTGGATTCACAATATGCTTCAAAATTATTCAGATTGTGATTCATAGTGTGTTACGCAATTAAGTTGCAGGTTGAAATCCGCCACTGTATGCTAGAGCGCATATCTCTTTGCAATAATAACTGATGATTCAATAATAAGCCAATTGCGTGCTTCTAACCAAGGAAACCAATTTATGTATGACTCGCGGGACCAAATACTAACACAATTTTCAAAACTTTTTTTTTGTAACATGGGGCATGTAGCTTTTTCGAAGTGGTAACTTTATTTTTTGTGTTGGCAATTCTTTGTCGGATAGTAATAAGTTTTTATTTCGCGACCCTGTACATATTGTTATTGCCAAAAGAATTTTCAGATCCATATTGAACCCATCAAGTTAACCTTGATTAATAAGACACAAGTAACTATCTATTTTTACAATATCCCAGAGGGTAACGCGCATCGATAAGTGAGATAAATTGTGTGTAGGTAAGAAAAAGAGGATAGCGGTATCGGTCCCAACATACGAATTGTAGGTCGTGAGTTCATACCCAGGCAGGCACGTTACTTTGTGTATTGAATTCCATCACCGCTCTTACAAATATGAAAGAAAACATCGTGAGGAAACCGGTATGTCCTAAAACCAAAAAAATCTAATATCTACCAACCCGCACTGGGCCCGAGTGGTGATTTACGACCCACTCCCTCTCACAGAGAGGAGGTCCGTGTCCCAGCAGTGGGAACATTATAGGCTGATTATGTCATGTAAGTCATTATTGAACCTAAAAGCGTTCTGTAATTTTTCTAAAATTATAAGACGTGGCCACACGTATGTATGACTTGCATTTTATACCGTCGTCGCAGCTGTCTCTCTATCTACCCTGTAACGGTAACCTCCTTGACGATACTCTATCAAAATGTGCCACCAACACACGTGGTGCTCCGTGCTGCGACCATCGTCACGACTATGCGGAACGTGCATGTATCTACTTAACGTGTTTACTTCGAGTACAGTTGACTAAGGAGATTGGTTGACAGGCAAGAAAAAAAAGTATAGAAAGAAAGAAAAGAAAGAATTCATTTGGAAACAGTTCGTGAAACACAAAATACAAAATTAAACAAATAAAAATTATGTTTCAAACAATATACCAACTACAGGATGGCAGGGACATAGACGCGCATCTTGTTACCATGGATTTAGTACATGATTCTAAACCGTATATAAGGTAAGTATTGCACTTTTCTATGGGGGTTTATAATGACAGGGACATAGCATTATTTCGTTGGTCTTTCCAGACCTACAAAAATGACAAACATATCAAGAAAACAATGCTTTTGTTCATGTTCTGGTTATATTCTAGACAGCCTCCCCCAAGTGCCGCCAGAATGGCTGGTCCTGCGCTGCCCGTTTCCAGTAGATCCCTGTGACCTTTAGTCTAGACATAGACTAAAGGCGAGGGTTCGTATCCTATCCACCTTGTTGAAACAATCGGGCCGTATTGTAAGCCATTTTTTTTATTATTGTTGCGAAAAAGATAAATACGCATTGAAAACATAACTTGGTCTTTGCTGTCGCGCAGTTGGGTAAAAAAACAGTTGAACCAACATTACCAAAGATTTGACTTCTGAGCTATATTGGGCTACGCAGTTAGGTGCCTGGATACTTCTCTCTTTAATTGACTGTACTCTCGTGGTTACTATTGTGATTAGTAATGAGGTATGTTGAGTGTAGTATTTACTATCACTAAGCAGTTAACAAGAAAACGGGGATTATTGTTCTCTGTTTTCCGTAAAATGTGTCCTTGAATGTTTCTACAGGATTCACTTTCTGCTTTTTTCGCTTTCCGCGCCATTGTGTCACCCCTTATAAAATTTCTATATTTACATCTGTAATTTTTATGGTGTATATAATAAAGGATATTCTATCTATCTTTATGTCTACTGGATACAGAAAAGTTGGTTTTCGTTAACATTTCTTGCTTAAATGGTTTTTTTTAAATACCTACCTGCGTGCACCAAACATACCTATGGCATATATTTCAATGTCTATTTTACAACGGCTGCATGAACTTTTTCTTAACTAAATTGAACTCAATTGATTGATTCAAAATCAAAACGAATTTATTCAAATTTAAATACTACACAAAAACTACAAAATACAGTCCCCCAACATCCCGCCCTTCACGATTCACGATTTTTCAGGCCTTTCTCACAAGTAGTCTTGTTAAGCTCTAGTAGCCTAACTCTACCTTCTAAGAAATATTTCACAACAGCAAAAAGCTCTAATAATTTCCCCAGAAGTACCTACCTACTAATCATGGGCTATTTTAAGGTGTCTACTCACTGTCCTAGTTCCACACCGTCTGTGCAGGGCACATTGTGTAACCTCTGGCTTATGAGGTCGTCTTACTAATTAAAAACTCTAATTGCTGTCTTGATTTTTGTTTAACCAGCCATGTTCTACTCGGTTTTGCGTACTAAAAGTTTTGTAGCGTCAAAACTTGTATTAGTGTAATACCATAATATGAAATTAATTCTTTAAATAGGATATCGGAATCACTTTTACATACATGACACATAACATAATCAGCCTATACTGTTTTCCCACTGCTGGGACACAGGCCTCCTCTCTGTGAGAGGGAGTGGGCCGTAATCCACCACGCAGGCCCGGTGCGGGTTGGTAGATGTCACTTTTACATGTCATAAAAAAAATAAGTTAGATGGAGTCGACATTTCCTATCTGACTACCCCTGAGAAGAAATGGCGAAACAAACTCAGGGGTCACAGTCTCTTTTAAAGTCTAGACATACTCATGGTCAGATCATGTGAGGACAATGTAGATTAGTGCATGATATAACTATAGTACGACGTGCGTTGGGACAGGTCAACTCAAAGCTGCAATGGCTCTTTCTTCAAAATACCCATCCAGACATGGCCCTACATTGTTACACTCACATAAAAACTTAATATTACAATGGTTGACTTTAAAAGAGACTGAGTTTGTTTCGGCATTTCTTCTCAGGACCAGGCAGCTAGAAAATTCCGGCGTCATTTAGTTTTAAAATATTGAACGAGAGTTGACGTGTTAAAAGATCAAAAGGCCATTTTCCCGTAATTAAAAACGTTCGAAATCTAGTTGTAATCTCATATCAGCGACAATCAATGTCAAAATGTGGGGAAATTAGAGGTATTTTTGAAAGATTGGGACTGAGATCAGAAAGCCACTTCTTGTAATTTAAAACGGTCAAAATCTAGTCGCAGTCTCATCTCGGCGACAAACAAATGTCAAAAACTTGTCAAAATGTAGGGAAATTAGAGACATTTTTGACAGATTGAAACTGAGATCAGACTGTGATCGTTCTTAAAATTACGAGAGTTGACCCTCTGCCTGCGACTGATCTTAAAATTACGAGAGTTACCTCTCTAGTTACAGAAACAAACATCGCTTAATTTTTAGTAATCAGCCGATCGATTCTGTACAAATCTCTCCGTGAAAACTTAGGTGAAGTGAGCGTGGAGTGAGCTGTCATTCCCAGCTAATGCTACACTATTGACAGCTCACTCTAAGCTCACTTCACCTAACTTTTCACGGTGAGATGGTTACAGAATCGCAATGCTGTAGTATTCTGTAAAAAATCAATAGCCTACATATTACGGATGATAATGTTTAATCCCTTTCACAGACAGACAGACGGCGTAACCCAGTAATAGGTTCCCGTTTTCACCCTTTGGGCACGGAATCAAAAGCTTGTCACAGCTCCACCCTTCAAATACAAATTGGACAAGATTTGTTTTTCGTCATATTCGTAAGGGCGTAGATTGGCTGACGTAGCCATAGTAATGCAGATCATAGAAATTGTATATAGCTACGCTCGTAGACGTAGGTTCTGAGGCTTTTTTTACTTGACTACGGCGTAGCAGTTTTTCGTCGTAGCAATACAAAGTTACGATTTCCAATAGGTAGGATATTACTTGGAGATTATTTTTCATAGGTAGGATTTTTACTACCAGAAGATTATTTTTGGAATAGGTGTGTTATGCTTATGTTTATAAATAGTAGAAGGAGTGGGAGCATTGGCTTGTTTGGTTGTGTCTATTACTGTTTTGTCGTTCGAAAACTAGTTATAAAAAAAACAAAAGTGGTTCTCGTTTATTTGCATAGGTACCTATATGTTTACCCAGGTTAAGTATATTTGCGATGGAAGGATCGTGTGTAGATGGCTAGTAGAGAATGAATATTTACATGACGTTTATAGAGATGTATGGAAGAAAAAGACATGTTACCCGACTCCAAATAAATTTGTAGAATAGGAATAAAATAATGATAAAAATGATTTATGTATTGTAAATTAACCAATCCCTTTAATAGCACAGCCATTTCAAGCTTAAAATATGAACAGAAAAAAGAAAAACATGAAAAATCATTCATTTGTTTCCAGCTCATTTTTCAAAGAAACTGTCGTAAAATTATTCAATGAGAACCGTCTCACCTGCTGAGTGATAACGTCACAAGATGGCCGCCTCACCACACACACGTGGTCTGCCAGTCTCTGCCAACTGGCATATTCCGCCCTTGACACTGCTAGTCCCAATGTATAACTAGCGTTATGAAATATTGCTTCCTTTCTATTTTCTCGTAATTGGGTAAGATTTAATTGTTAAGTCAAGCTTTTTGGTTACATGAGAGATTTATTTCGTTTTTGTCATTAGGGTTGGAGAAACCTTGTCTAAAATATCCATTTTTTCGTAAACGTTGTTAAAGCGACAATATTTTTTTACTTCCTTGATAGAACCATCATTGTTCTGAGAATAACTAGGTAGTTCGGTATATATGAAGCTTTTATTGTTTCTTTTAAGGCTGATTTTTCCAACGCCGGATAATTTTATCGCAGGAATCATTTTGAATTTTTGACAATTCTTCCGTACAATAACTGTCAGACGCCAATTTTCTTCCATGAATAAAAATTACTGTCGATAGAAAAATTAGCCCTTAATGCAGTAATTCCTATTAAACTAGATAAATATCTATTCTGTCTATAATATGTAGGTACATTGTACAGTTTTTATGAAACTACCGTTATGTTTGCTTAGCAAAATGTTTAAAAATAACGGTTTTAATGTACTCACAGAATTCGTAACAGTAAATACGTAAAGCTCCTAAATATATTTTTCTTCACTTCGCCCACTACATACATTCATAATGTTGTTTCACTTACACACTAGGTAATTAAAGTAAGTACTTTTTCCTCTTCTCTTAAATGAAATGATTCAGAAGAAAATGTCACTCATAACAATTCCAAGGAAAGTTTTTCAAGATTCCTCGTTCCCGTTTACCTACAGAAACTCTGAAACCTGTAGCTGACAACAATAGCTTCAGTGAAATAGATACGGGTATATTTCAGTATTTCAGCGAGATATGTATCGGTCTGGTATCGACTGCTGTTCAGATTCGACTCCTGATACCGATACCAGACCGTTCACGTGGAAAAACAGTGTTCCTAAAACTTTGGCGTTTACTTTTCCACCTTTGATTCCTTATTTAAATTGCGAATTTTACTCAAAGGAGACAGTTTTGTTTTCTTTTTAATCGCTGCCATATTTACGCATGTATTTGCCAGGGTATAGGCAGATATGTACCGTTAACTTGCATTATGCCAGTCATGAGTCCTATGGACCGTATCACCCTATTGCATGGGCACAAATCCAACTGGTATATTATTTATTTCTAGCCTATATTGTACTACTTCTGGGCAAAGGTCTCTCTTTCTCGTTTCTCTCTGTCTTGAGCTAGTGTGGACCAATCCTGTCTATAGGCGTCAAATTCGTCTCGCACTCTTCTCCTGGATCTGCCTCGATGTCGCCTGACGTTTTGATATATTGGTGAGATATTCACAGAATAGATCGCCAGGTCTCGTGTGTTCGATGTCCTAAGCCGTTGAATGCTGTTTTCTCTCGATAATTTCGTTGCATGTATTTCGGATGAATCACCAACATTGTCTACATACATGTGTTTGTTATGTACTGCGATCACGCATGCCAACCGTGGTGATAACGTGCATATGACATGGTATTATACATAAGAGCAAGATCATTCGATGTATCAGTGTAGCAAGTTTCCTAGTCTCCTGTTCGGTGGCTCACAAGAACTCCTATCTAACTAACTTTCATTTGGAAACACCAAATGAAAGTTCGTTAAAATGCGTGCAAAACGCAATTGTATTTATTTGGTACTAAGCTGCCCCCGCGGTTTCACCCGCATAAGTCTCAATCCCGCAAGAATATCGGGATAAAAAATATCTTATGTCCTAATCCAGTTCGTGGTCACCCATGTGCCAAATTTCATTCAAATCCGTTCAGCAGTTCTAGTGTGAAAGCGTAACAAGCAAACATACAAAACATTAAAATCTTTTCTCTTTATAACATTATTATACTTTAGATAAGGGAAGCTAAATGGAATCTTATCACAGGCTGTGTTCGGTAGATAATACAGCTAGCATGCTCAGTCGTTTCGTTCAGCTTTCGTTTATAAGAAAGCCGCTTAGTAGCACACCACAAAGAAATTTGTCTTTCCTGGCGAAGCGCTTTATGCTGGAAGAACAAAACGTAGAAAAGCTTTCAAGCTTTTTTTCGCGTCCATCGTTAATAGTGTTTACGTTATTTCAACTGTAGTAGACTACATGACTATGATTTAAAAAAAGATCTTATATGATTGACAGCTATCACAACTTTTCCCATTTCGCTGTTTCAGTTTTTTTTTTCAGTTTTTCCGATCATGGTATTCAATTCAATCTTTATTGCATCCATAATGTACACATACAGGTGGTCAGTACAAATCAATAGAACCAATCATGGACCCTGTCGGGGACAGCAAAATTTTAAATAAGTAGGAGAGAGGAAGAGCGCTTTTATGGTTTTCTTATCCTACTTATATTATAAACGCGAAAGTTTGTGAGGATGGATGGATGGATGTTTGTTACTCTTTCACGTAAAAACTGTTGAATGGATTTTGATTAAACTTTACAGTAATATATAGTTTAAGATACTTTTTATCCCGATATTCACACG
This sequence comes from Apamea crenata, assembly GCA_949629185.1. Classification (NCBI taxonomy): domain Eukaryota; kingdom Metazoa; phylum Arthropoda; class Insecta; order Lepidoptera; family Noctuidae; genus Apamea; species Apamea crenata. The sequence continues at coordinate 1,687,112 of OX451377.1, forward strand.
GGATCAACACTTATGCGGGTGAAACCGCGGGGCACAGCTAGTTATTAAATATATAGGTATGTGTCTCTTATTGTGTTTTTTTTTAATGAACTACATAGCTGTTGCTCGTGGTTTTCCTCCCTTTTGGGAAACTACTCTCATTTACCCAGATAAAAAGTATTCTATGTGTTAATCTAGGACATAGTATATCTGTATGCCAAATTTCTTCCAAATCTGTTCAGCCGTTTACGTGTGAAAGCTTAACATACATACAAATATCTCTACAAACTTTCAGATTTATCATTGTTGGATGCACTTGAAATTCAGTAAAATGTCTCTTCCCTAAAAGCAGGGGTTGTCTATAGGAAAATTTGGGAAAAATGCAATTAGGATTATCGTTAGGATTTCGGAAATTGGCTGCGCCAGTCTGTCGTGAAATTGCATTATTGCTGACGAAGCTTTGTCACGTGGATTATATTGTTTTGGATAGGATTTAAAATATACAAAGGGTTTCATATAAAAGAGAACGAAATTCAAATATTGTTGGTTTTGTCTAGATGCTGTTTTGTTTTCAATGACTTTCAGCCGGTTTTAGTAAAGTAAAGGCTGATTTTTCAATCGACAGATAATTTTCATTCGTGGAAAAAATATTGACGTCTGACAGATTTTGTATGGAAGAACTGTCATAAATTCAAAATAGTTTCTCAGATAAAATTATCTGGCGTGGGAAAATTCAGACTTAGATCAACGATGTGTCAAAACTAAAATTGTTTCAAGTGATGTGATTGGTATTTCGATAATTCAGTCAACCAATCACAGTAACTGACATGCGTTTGACAATATTTGTACTTTCGTTTTTGTGTTGGAATTAATTACCATTTGTTATCTAATAATCGTTGTAACCCTTAAAATATTAAGGTTGATCACAACAGCTGACATGCGTTTGGAAAAATAATAGCTTTTGTGTTGATTTTGTACCAGAAATTCGGTGTTAGGTGTCCATTTTTTCACCAAAAATCGTTGTACCTAATCATTAATATTTGGGAATCTTTAATCCTTTTACAGGATGACAAAGATGTTGAGTTAAATGTGTCATACAACATAAGTATGAATCGTCTTTGTAAATAAACGACAACATTACTTTCAGATTTTATTCGTGTGAATAAACTCGTATTTTGACTGACGTTATTACTAATTAGTCCGGGCTTTAGCCAGATTCTCTTATAGTATGACTAAATTCTGGTGCAATGTGTGTGCAACAGTTTTGTCACCAAAAATGTAGGTGCTTTATAAAACTTAATTTTAGTTTAGAACTCAGTGAAACCGTCGCCTGTCTTAATTATTATTGTTTTCCTCATAAGATTGAAAGATTGTATTATTTTTGAGTGAAATAAATTGTCTTAAACCGTAAAAGTAAAATAATGAAAATGAAGATCTCCTGAAACTTAGTTTTTCACTATTTAAGCTTCAATGGGAGCTTTAGCGCTTGCTTCGAGTATGATATTATGATATTAAGAGCCTAGTTAGTTTTCATTATGCTATTACGAGTCCATCTGCCATTATCTACTATCGTCCAATATGTGCATGCCGTACATACATATCTATTGATATACTATATACTAGTGACGTACATTAAACAGCAGACTGAAGAACATCTCTCAACGTCACTTCTACGCTCAATTCCTCTTAAAATCGGCTAATAAGCGACACATTCCACAGTACGTATCAATCAGAATCCGAATCTGTATCCCAATCTCCGGAATCAAAGACTTGCCACAGCCGACGTCCGCTGCGTTCATTTTTCCGATAATAGACCGCGCCGTCTCGCTCGCACCACGTTGCGCAAACGCCACCAAGCTGAGCTAAAACAGGGGCTCAGGCATACTAAATTTAGTTCTGCAACACTGCACCGTGTCATGCCCATAGAAAACATTAACAACCATACACCACACGATATATGGACACCGCATATTCCCAGCCAGATTTTCGCGATCACAAATTGCTGTATAATATTCAATTAGGGCAGCCAATATTGATGGGAGAGCCGGCCGCCCGGCCATTTTGGTTAGCGCATCTGCTGCTCTATACGCGTAACGTTTGATATACGATTAGTTTTCGAACCGTTTTCACCAGGTTTATCCGGTCGATAGTCCATTATCGCCCGTTAGCCTGTTAGCGTTTTGGACCGTGGCGAGTCGGTTCCGAGCGGCGACCGTTTGTCCCTCAAGGTGCGTCGCGGGGACAGCTAAATATAACCGCACACGCGGGCCGTCGTCTCACCATTTTTCCTCGGTCCGCCGTACTCCCGGCATGCTGCCAGCTCGACGTCACACTTCTATTACCTCATAAACGCCAAACTTTGAGAAAGGACTTTAAAATTAGCAAGGACGCGGGTTCAAACGGTTACAGACGGGCCGCAAGCTGGGTATTTCTGTACGGCGACAGCAGCGCTCCTGATAATTACGCAAGCTTCGGAACATCGAACATGGCCGCCGGCCGCGCGGCAAAAGACGCGGGAGAGGAGAGATGAGCTGTCACGGGATATTTATGAAATTGGAACTAAAATAGATTCAGTAGTAGCTTGGAACGAGTCACCTTGACGGCGCGTGTCTTATGTAACACGCGGCACGCGAATCGAACGCGACGCGCTCCAAAATCGAAATTCGAAAATGTCAAAAACGTGACGCAATCGGTGACGTGTCGATGTGTGACGTAAGTTTAGTGTTGCCACTCCTCCGTTCGACTAATAAATTTATTGTTTGGCATGTAAACGGATGCGTTCGAGCCAAGAAATTACAGCGTTCGGTAAAAAAAATATTGAATGAAGCAACGGAATGATGGCGCAGTGTAATCGGGCCCGCCTTGCAGCTTTGCCAAACACTATCTTGTTTATATTTCAACAGTTGCACAAGATTTTTGATTATGGAATGTTTACACCTTCCAGTTTCCTTGTTTCATTGTGAACGGGCGGACTTTTGTTCTCTCGCTCTATTTTTTATAGAACTTTTAATTACTCCTTTCTCCTAATGACGCCGGCGCCTATTGAAACGCTGGACCACTTAAACTTAAGTGTAGAAATGACTTTTTATTTTTACCGTCTGTAGGTAGTGTTCCCTAATGATTTTTCAGTGGTTCTCGTTTGAGATGGTTGAAGTTCCGTTTGCATGCATTGTTTGATGAGTAAAGTTCTAGTTTATGTTTGAATATTTTCAGCGCTGGCAATACTGGGCAATGTCAGTTGACATTTTGTAACATATAAAGGCGTTTGTAACATTGTATGTCCCAATAAATTGGAGTATTAAAGGCCGTAATATATTTATGTTGGCATCTAAATCTGTATACTTTAATAGTTTTAGTACATTTTAGTTTTATTTATGGGCAAGAATTGAACTAAATAGCTAAGATTTCTGTCCATTAGTTTGGTTTCCATTATTTTAATGGTAGTCTTATTTATTACGGATTCCTTTTGTGTCTATCATTTTATATTGGTATAGAGTATTATCTTTCTAAAGTGGTTTTCCTTTTTAAAACTTCAGGTATGTCCTATTCTATATTAGGTGTTAAATAGAGCAATACCAATCTTCCAGAAGCTGATTTTCACAATATTTTCGTCATGCCCTGTTTTACGTTTTCAAAATAGTTTTTGTTTTTCATAGCTTAGCTTATATTATATATTATTAAAAGCCTGTGATATTGGGATATCACAGGCTTTTAATAATATATAAGCCCTACAGTGGGCTGTAGGGCAAAGGCCTCTCTACTCTCTTTCCATTTCTCTATGTTTAAAGCTGTTAAGGATCAGATCTTCTTGAAGGAATCCAACTCATCCCGCCATCTATGCCTGGGCCTGCCGCGATGTTGCTTGCCATTAGGAGGGACCCATTGGGTCGTAAGCTTAGCTTAGCAGAGAATTAAAGAATATGCTAAAAAAAATCGTGAAAACCAAAAACATTTTCCGATTTTTTTTTATTTTGGCATTTCCCACTTTGACAGTTGAAAACCATAACCTAACCCAACTTTTTTTAGACAAACCAAAACCTATCGTTAAGTTGTGAGGTCATTTATTATTCTCCTACCGTACGGCACATGGTACGGAATCATAATGCACATGTAGAAGCATGCTCGTCCGTATTGAGGAATTAATGGGTTTGTCTGTTTAATATGGCTCCCGAGTAGTTATAGGTTATGTTATCTTTACATAAACAGTGACAGTGATCGCGTTGTGAAAGGCTTTTGTTTTTTTTGGGTCAGTTTTATGTGAGTCTTTTTTTTTTCGCAGAATTTATGGTGTTTTTGTTGTTTTTTGGGTCAGTATTTGGTTGGTTGTTTTTTAACTCCGCTCCTAAGAAGACCCACTGACCCAGTATTTTGAGAAAATCGTGCCATTTCTTTAATTTTTTTTTGCAAAGTTTTAAAAGTGCTTTTCCAGAGTTTTCAATTTTGGACCTCTGAAAGTGTATTGTGAAAATCTAAACTAATTCTGATTTTGATACAGCTGTTAACTGTACAATTTTGGAACACTGCGGTAATTTATTTACGATTACGGTAGGATGCAACTACCAGAAAATATTGTTTTCCTAATAAAAGCGTGAAAAGTAAACTTCAAACTGTTATACATCCATTCTAGACTCTACTTTCCACGTAATAATTATAAAACGTACCTTTCGAAATTCGGAAAATTCAACTCCAAAAAATAATAGATACACTAAGGATAACAACACTCACTCATAATAAACCAAACAATCCATTACCATCAATTTTTCCAACACAACGCCGTGACGTACACACGGGCGGTCGGCCAACCCCGGCCATTGCAAATCACGGACCCACAAACCGCAAATTGGGTGCCAGTAATCATAACTTCTCTACAACACACAACACTACTACATATCTTACGATAAGCCGCTGACAACCCTAGCAGCCGAGGATTAGTGACGTGGTAGCCTGTAATCCCGGCATATCCCGGGACAACACGGGAACTATTTGCATACGATTGCAGTTAAACGTCATCTGCGGGATTTGAGACAGTGGTGCGTCTTAGCGGCATTGTAGCAAGTCGGTAGTAATTTTGTGTAATTTCACCCCGGGATTACAGGGGTTCGGGCTTATAGGGAGGGTAGGGACGTGTAGTCGTGTCGTTAAGGTCTATGGTTCGACTGGTGTGGAGTTATGGGATGTGCAGATCTTGGTCTAGGCTTACAGTGTTTATGCTGCAGGCTGGGACTGTTTTGTCTATACAATTTAGTTTCAGGCTTTGCTTAATAAGTGAAGGAGTTCAGTTTTTATTTGACATCAAAATAAACTTCAGTCTAAAACATTTTGACGTTTATGTAGGTAGGTAAACATTGGTTAGTATACCAGGTGGCATCATGCAATCGACGCGCAAACTGCAACCTGCACATGATTCTAGACCTTCTAGCGTTGAAATTTTTCGTCGGTTACAAAAAAAAAATCCTGTTTCATAGAACAGTGCAATGTATGGTACATCATTTTTTTTTTAATAACCGACGGTTTTAGTGCTGGGTGGTTAAGAATCATGTACTGAACCCAAGCAACAGTGTTTTGATGTCCCGGCGACCCTATATTAGGTAACAAGGAAATACAGGGAATAATAAAAACTAAACATGGGCAAACAAAGACACTGTTTATCAGCAGTAAAGTTTCTTGAGACTTACGATTCAAGAAACACACAACAAAGGATCGATCGACACACATTTCTTTCATACCCATCTTCCCAAAAAAACACTTTTTCACCCAAAAAATTCAAGCACCAACTCCCGAAAATTCACCTCCTTCGCACATACACATTGACCCAAATCGCAGCCGAACCCGGGTGAACGATCGTCAGACTTACGCAACAATGACAACTGACAATACAATTAACATAACATATTTATTATCCACCACGTCGAGTGCACCATTGTAAAAAAAACTCTGCGCGCGTGATTAGAATCCAAACGGCGTATTTGCAAATAATTGTCATCCAAGTGCAATGGCCTATGCTTACCTTGTGTTACGTGGAGAGAATTGGTCATAAGGAGTCCTGATGTTGGGTTTTTTGATATAACGGCAGTTTTGGAATTACCAGTGGACGCTGATATTGTGTTTGTGTATGGATTATTATGTGGAAATTGAGTTTTTGCAATTTGCATAGATATTCTTGACTCATTTCTTGGTAGTCCCTAGATCATACATAGATCTAGGGACTACGAGTACCCTCTGTTGATTCTTAACATTTGAATTGGGACATCTTGATTTTAGCAATTTTTATTAATACGACACCGTGACGAAAACATCGTGAGTAAACCTGGACGCAATTGTTTAAAATCAACAAGCAGTGACCAAACGTCATGAATTAATTATCCTTGCTTGTTCCTTCTTCTTTTGAGAAGAGATCTTGTCCTGCAGTTAGACAGAAGGTCAAGAACAAGATCGAACCATAAGCTAGATATTGTTATAATATTTATTCAGACACTCGCGCGATAAACATGGCTTTTACACATGTACCATTGTTTGAAAGAAAGTTCTCTTGAGTTGACCTATTGCAGTTCTGCCATAGCTAGAGCATAACTTTCCCCAAAATATCACTTGAGGAGAGTTATGGTCTCCCTAAAATATTGGTCCTCCAAACAGGCTCACATTTCTAGTCTTGCTGAGATGACCCAGGAAGCCTTCTGTTCACCCTTTTCTTCTGACGCATTTAGGAAGTAGATTAAATCTAATTTCTTGATATATGCAGCACTGGTTCCAACTTTATAGGCGCCTGAACGATCTCTCAAAAGGCGCCGTACCAGATCTATAATTCAGAAAGCGTGCAGAATTGAGACAACTGTGTACTTCCAAAGTAGACACCTTGGTTTTTCTTAAGCTTCCCTATGCGTAACACTCCGTAAGTAAAGATTGCATTTTCTTCTTCTTTGTAGAGTTTACGTTGTTTCTGGAAAATGAGCGACTTTATTAAGCTGCCTTCATGTCTGGCCGAATTGATTTATGAAGTTTAGTGTATATCTAATTTTAGTAACCATTTTATGTATCAATTCAGTATTTTAATTAATGATATTGGCTAGAAATAGTTGGAATATTATTAAAAAAAAAATATCAAGTCTTAGCACTGGCCATAGACAACGATTTCCTTCAATATTATTATTCGTAATTCGAATTTCCGTCAAAAAAGATCTTCTATTTTTAACCCAATTCTTTTCGACACTACTTTTATTTCTTAAAAATGTTTCGAAGACGAATTTTTTTGTTGAAATATCGATGTTAATAGTCCACAATACGTTTGTAACACATTTCTAGGCTATAAAGTAGGGTCTAGCTCACGTGTCGTTTAATTTAGGACGGATAGAACCTTGGATTATTTGTGTGCGAGCAACATTGTGAACACAATGTGTGAGCAAGATATGTCTGACTATAATCGACGTTTTGTTGTTTCTGGTGGGTTGGGAGTGTTAAGAATATATTGAGGGTATCAGTCGTTGGAAGATTTAGCACAAGTCTGGTCTGGAGCTTTAAGTCTTGGACTTTTGATATCTTTAAAAATATACTCTGGACAGCGGGGTGATGGCGTAATTACGAAGGTTGACAGTTCAACGACATTCATTGCGTTACTGAGCAAACAAATTTTTCGAACATATGATGCAATAATAATAATAATAATAATATCCCTGGACATTTCACACAGCACCATTTGTCCCAAGCTAAGCAACCTAATGCTTGTGTTATGGTAAGAAGATGGCTGATAAACTACTTATATACAATTTTTTTTTTGTAAATACATACATATTATAGATAGAAAAACACCCAGACTCGGAACAAATACATGTAGGTCATACAAATATTTGTTCCGTGCGGGAATCGAACCCGCGACACGCAGCGCAGCAGTCAATCGCTTAACCACTGCGCCAACCGTGCAGTCAATGGCATTAGCGATATCCTTCAAAATGATTCAGATTGTGATTGATAGATACTGTGCATGTTTTGGCCATTATATTTAGACTAGCTATACTTTAACAGGGTGACTTTCAGATTACTGAATGTGTTAACTTATAGCTAAGTTTATGACTGCCTGAATAAAATCAATCTTTTACTTTTTAGAAGTTAGAACAGAATGGTCAGCCACAGCTGTTTAATTTATAGCAAATGAATCCTTCTTTCTGAAGGGACCAATCTTCTATCATTAGACAGGACTAATTTCAAGTATCTGTACCTATATCGTAAATATAAATTTCAAATGTGACCTGCAATAAGACAGTTCAATCGAAAGATATCCAAAAAAATATAGAAAACAGATAAACGCGTATTTTTTGTGAAATAGTCTGCATGGAGAAAACAAAATTACTCTAAATTTATTTAATCCGAGCACTGAAAAAGTGGAAAAATGACAACGATCTTTTGGAGGGTAAAGAAAGAAAGAAATAAAGAAAAATATTTTGTTCTGCACAAATAAAACGCACAATTACAACTAACAAATAATAATATTAATAAAAATAAGAAAAAAGACTTACGATACACATAGTCAAAAAGACTCGTATTCAAGCATAAAAATGTACAGTATGTTATTTTCTTTTAGCAATCTTCCAGAACCTTTGCGTCCTTTGAATATTTCAGAGGTCCCTTATGTACAGAAGGTACCTAAGGGGCCTGCGACTTCGTTCGCGTGCAAGTCGTGAGATACACGATATACTAAAACAACAGCCACATTAAAAAAAAAAACTCCTTCGGCCTTTCGCTATTACTTTGTTTTCGCTTAGCGTTTATTCTGACTTTTTTCGTTTTGCTCGGTTCCTAAGTATCCTAGCGTGGTGTTAAACAGCGTAAAGCCTTCCTCAAAAATTGTGCTACCAAGTGCAAAAATATTTTTTCGAATCCGACCGATCCGGTAGTTCCAGAGATTAGCGCGTTCAAATCGACAAACTCTTCAGCTAAAATATTATCGTTGAGCAGCCACCGAATGGTAGATCCCCATACAACTTGATCCCCCAAAAAAGGACGCATTTTAATGATGATATGAAGGACGCATTTTAATATTGATAATGGTCATGAGGAAACTATGTAACCGTTATATGTTAACTACAGGATCTTAAAAAGCCTCGTACATAAAATATAGCACCTATTTACATAGCTATAAGGCCATTCCGCGATACTTTAAAACTATTAGCATAACCTTGGCGATTTGGGAAGGCGATCGTTTGAGAGGATGCCAAGCAAAATATTAGCTTCCCAAACTGGTTGGGTTACACAATTGGTACGAAAGATAAATCAGAAAGTTTTGATAGTGGAGTCCCATGCAATTTTCTGTATCACTGCAGTATTGAAGTTTTAAATGATTTGTGGGGTAACAACTGGGTGCCTACCTACTACTGTTTTATTTCTTAATAAGTTTTGTATGTTTGCTGCAGTAGCGTACCAGCCTTGGTTAGCGGGGTCGTGGTTTCGATTCTCGCATTGGAAACTATATTATGTATGGGCTATAAATAAATTAATAGGCATGTTGGTTAGCTGAGTTGGCGTGAAATTGCATTTTTAATGCGTTGTTGTGGTTAAACCTACCACTTTGCTGACTGGTTAAACCACAGCATGTGCTGTTCCCTTCCAGTCAATGTCGATACGATAGAAGTGGCTGAACCCTTCATCTACTTCATCATAAATATAATCAGCCTATAATGTTCCCACTGCTGGGACACAGGCCTCTTCTCGGTGAGAGGTAGTGAGCCTTAATCTACCACGCGGGCCCAATGCGGGTTGGTAGTTTAAAAAAATTATAAATTTAACTCGTAAAGCTAAAAATAACCATAAAATTTTAACATCCACAAATAAATCAAAGGACACGTGGAAAATCATAAAGGAGAATAAATATCGCTCACCCACTGAAAGCATTAATGAAATAAAGGAAAATGGTATTACATTAACAAATCCCAGTAAAATTGCAAATGCATTCAACGAGTATTTTGTAAATCAACCACGAATACTTTCAAGCACCACAAAGTCTAAACATAACAAGTACCCACACGTGGACCATCCCTTGTTTAGTCAGTCCATGTTTTTAGCCCCTACCACCCCATACGAAGTACATCGTATTATTCTAGACTTAAAAAATAAAACTAGCGTCGGGTTTGACGACATTTCTACAAACGTTTTAAAATTCGTGTCACAAATAATATCAGGTTATATTAGCCATATAATAAACTTATGTATTTCGTCTGGAATATTTCCTGAAAGATTAAAACTGACTATTATAAAACCACTATTCAAAAAAGGAAATAAATCTCACATGCAAAATTATAGACCTATTGCGCTCATACCTGTTATATCAAAGATATTTGAAAAAGTAATCTACCGATCCTTACAGTCCTACCTAACTAAAAATAAAATTTTAGCAAAGGAACAGAAAGGATTCAGACAAAACATGACAGTGAATGTAGCAATTTATGATTTTCTTAATATTGTAGTGCCAGATATGGACAAAAGAACCGGAACCAGTGTAATATTTATGGATATGACGAAAGCATTCGACCTAGTAGACCACGATATATTAATAAATAAGCTCAATATGTATGGAATAAGAGGAAATGTACTCTCGTTAATAAAATCCTACCTTAGTAATAGGAAACAATTCACAGAAATCAGACGAATTTGTAAAAAGACCAAGAAAGAAATTAAATATACATCTGAAGTATATACAAATTCTTATGGCGTGCCACAAGGCAGCGTGTTAGGCCCTCCGCTTTTCCTTGTGTATATAAATAACTTTCCTAGACACGTGAATCATCCAATGATTCTTTTTGCTGATGACAGTACATTAGTAGTAAGACAACTAGATGAGAATAACCGCGAGACAGAAATAAAAAATGCATTGAAACAATCGACTGAATGGCTTGACCAAAATAATCTTATCTTAAATTTAAGTAAAACTAAAATTATAAATTTTCGACAAAGAACTGCTTTTGCTGCGTCTGATATAATTTTTAATAAGGAAACAATTGAAGCAGTTTCAAGCACTAAATTTCTAGGCCTAACAATTGACTACAAATTGAGTTGGAAAGAACATACAGCTCTACTAATAGCACGACTTAGTAAATATTCATTTGTTTTATATAAACTTAGCAAAGTAGCCAATAGATCAGCAGTCGTTGCCGCCTATTTTGGTTATGTTGATTCCATACTTCGCTATGGTATAATTTTTTGGGGCAACTCCTGTGAAAAAACCTCTGTTTTCAAGGCACAAAAACGTTGTTTAAGGTCCATATGCAGTTTGAAATCGATAGATAGTTGTAAGCCATATTTTATTGAGCTCAAAATATTAACATTACCATGTCTCTATATATATGAAGCCGCAATTTTTGTAAAGAAAAATATTGAACTATTTCGCAAAAAAACAGAACATCATCCTAAATCAATAAGACAAGTTTATCGTCATGAATTGTACTTAAGGCCTTCAAAAACCGCCCTCATGCACAATAGCATACTGTGCATGGCACCTAAAATCTATAACAAATTGCCTAATTCTATTAAAGATTATAATTTATTGCAGTTTAAACGAAAATTATATAATTTATTAATCCAAAAATGCTATTATTCAATTACTGAATTTCTTTCTGACAAAAATATTTAATTGACAATTTTATTATTTATTTATCTGACATTACTTTATATAGCTTCATGTACTTTGCATAATAATATAATATATTTAATTAATAATGAACGAATTTTCATAAAAAAGTGTAAGCCCACAATGGGTAGTTTTTTGAGCACAATGTTGTATTTTATAAGACCATGTAACCTCACCAAAAAACACACTTAATAAATGATTTGATTTGATTTGATTTGATTTGATTAGATGTCACATGTCTTCGAATTTTGGTTCTAGAACTTTTCGTTTCCGCAAGATGTTTTCCTTCACGGTTTTGAGAGCAGTGGTGATGTAATCATTTACACAGAGTAAAGCCGGTCTGGGTTATCTACTTCACGGAAAGTAATATAATATAATTTTATTTAGTTACATAAAGGTTTTGTAGTACAATAGGACTTACAAAGTATGCATTATTAAATACATGGTGTAGGTTAAACGATTTGTTAGGTGAATAGCTGCTCTTCTAGTCAGATCTCTAGGTTACTCAGTAACCTGTATTAAGAGGGCGTACACAGGTCCACTAGCGCCACTACTTTAAAAAAATATTATCTCGTGACTGAGAACGAATTATGAAAATCTGCTCAATCAGCGACCTCGGTTAAAGTGTGTCTAGAATTTTCTAATACCTTTTATTAAGTTTCTTATTGAGACACGAAGCAACTAAATACGATACATAGGAATGTGGCCGCTTTTCTTCGCAATCGCATCGCAATTCCCGAAAGTTTGCATTCAGTCTCAATCTGTCAAAAAACCTTTAATTTACCTACATATTTGACACGTTTGATTATCGCTGAGATGAGATTGCGACTATATTTTGAACATTTTTGGTTAATTACAATACATTAAAAAACATTTTTGGGAATTAGCGTTCAGTTAACAAATGTTAAAAATATAAACTCTAATACTTAGACAGTTCACTTTATTGGTACTCTACACAGTAAATAGTAATTTAACTCGAGACCACTTTCATCATCTCTAGCTGACAGAAAAAACATCCAACCTTTCCCGCCGTTTTTCATCAAAAGTCATCTATGGGTTGCCACAACTCAAAGCATCAAATGTTAAAAAATGACAATGTTGCAAACCACAAATAATATTAGTTAAATAGTCGATTATTTTGTATGCTAACACAAAGCTATCCAGATAAAGCCTCTACAATAACTAGGGAGATAGATGTCTATCTATCATCACAAAAGCGTCCAAACGCGTGTTACATAAACTCACAATACGTGCGTCGGAAAACCCGCGAACAGCACATTAAAACGCATCACCTTTATTAGAATTCCTCCCAGTTAGCGTATTTATTAGTACATGACGGTCGCAGCCTGCATTCTACGACGTATCCGGGAGCATGCACGATTATCCACAATTACTTGTACCTTGAGTATGCAGCCCAAGTTCCCACTGAATAGTGAAATCGATATGCCAATCTGCCAATAGATTTCGTTGGCTTCATGTAGATTATGTGAGAGTGGCTCTTGTGGACACCTGTGATCAAAGGGGTTGTGAGATTTTGATTTGCATCTGCAAAGGCAGCGGTGGTCTTTGATGACAATTTGTCCATGTGCTGATTGATTTCAAATTCCTCAGTGCCTATATCAATCTAGATTGATTGTGACAGGTCTTTTGTTATTATACTCATTTGTCAATAGGATTATATTCCTTCATTAGGAAGTTAGTATTCAAGTGATACCGAATGTTTAACACTTACCTTTTATCTAATCAATTCTTAAGATAAGGGTTTTCTTCATTTCTTAAAAATAAGATTTTCTTCGGATTACAACAGATTATTTTTTAATTAGGAGCTCATTTCTTCCAATCATTTGACAAAAGCAAACGTACATCGATATTTCGAATACAACCCTCAAAAAGCTTCTATTGTATAACTTTTCAGTAGATCACTGGTAAATTTCATGTAATCTTGAAAGTTCCTTTTTCATCAATTACAGATTCAAAATTAGGTAACATTTCCTCATTTCATCTGCACTATATCAAACAGATTTCCTCCGTTTGCATCATAATACACTTTTTCCTTTATTTCTTTACGACCTATATTTCTACCCACCCCATTTTAAAGACATTCAGTACATACCACAGCTGCGGTGAAAAAACGCAAACGTTTTGCGTCGTACGAACTTTGAACGAAACAACTTGATGTAAGTTCTACCCGAGAAGGTCGCTGGATTGCACATGGGGTACAGTCTTAATAGCAGCGGGTATTGAACGAGATCTAGGACCTACTTTTAAGGAAGAATGTCCTAGATCTTCATCGTTACTTGAAAATTATATTACGTACCTAAAATATGTTTTGTGTCGTGTAGTTCTGGTAAGAAATCTCGCAATTTTTCGCCTTTTCTTTTCGTTTCTACATCTACTTTCCCATTTTCTGTATCCGACTTTTCTTAATTATATTTGATTACCAGTTCGCTTTTCTTGTTATGTGATAATGATAACGTTGTCTATTTCTAAGGGAGGTCCCAACATAAATCAAGACTGGCTAATCCATGATGGTTATTGAAAAAGCGTTTTCTTTACTATATTTTTATATTGCTTTTACCATATGATAATCGCAACAATCTCCACAAGTGAAGTGGGGGTTCATGGAAGGCTCAGAACTACGATGTGTATGCGGTGTCTCTCCACAGACAATGGCTCACCTCCCATTTTGCACTGCATGTTCTGGCACATGCACACGTGAGGACCTACTGGCTGCATCAGCAAATGCTATCCGCGTTGCAAAGTTTTGGGCCAAACAAATTAAAAAAAATAAAGTATTTTTACCTTCGACACGCTAGGAAGAAGATCGCCTGCCACAATCACCATTTTGGCGTCCCCTCCCGCAGCGTGTTGACCAAAAGCGGAAGCGTTTTCCCCTAAGCCCGCTGCCACACACACCACAACTTTAGTTCTTGAAACTATTTTCTATTTGTGCGCAACTGCTCAGCTGTTACTATTCTTCAAGTTGTTCGGTATAAATACCTACTCTGTCTGCACCTATATTGGTAACGAATCTATTTGTTTAAAGGTATGTGGCCATTTGGATACTGCATTTGTCAGTGTTATAGGATTAATATTTGCACTATCTTATGTTATAACATCACGTCTGTTTTCCCCGAAGAGTTAGGTAGAGATACGTACTTACCTATAGTACGCCGCTCACATTTCACCAGCTATCTTATCATTATCATACTCAGTAAATTGATGTTTTGGTTAAGGCTGTTGTAAGACATTTTAAAAGAACAACGGTGGAATTTCTTGCCCATTCTTCTCCACGTGAACCTTTGGAATCCTTTGGACTCAATTCTATTTTATTGTAAATTTTGACGTTCAAAAGTGCCTTTTATATGCCTATTTGAAATAAAAGATTAGACTTTGACTTTGCTGCCTTAACTAGCTTAGTAGTGGCTTAAGTATGCCTAGGCGTTCCTAGGACTTATTTGACTGTTAATTAACAAGGCTAAAAACGTTCGAGTGATTGACCGTTATAGTCTAGTTAATTTAATTACAATATCCATATCATACAAGTTTTCTTCGGACAATTCTCATAAACACTCGTCTACATAGAATAAAACACATTTTTTTTCGAATGCGAATCTGATAGAACCCACTCACCAAGTCGATATAAATTCTAGGAGCTTTTTCAACGTCTTGACTAATCACGTTACGAAATTATTGTATTTTCTTGACACCATAACGAGTTTACGAGCATGGTCGTAAAAAAAGCCACGTGTGCCATGAAAAACGTTCCTGATGGTTTTGCTGCATTATATCTACTCTATTTTTGATTAAGCAGTTTTGATTGGGCAAGAATTGATGATGTAGATTTAACTTTAGGATTAATGGTCTAGCCTGTGGTAGCTTTATAGTCTTACCGTCCGCCCGATGGGATTCCCTATCGACAAAAATGATTATCTTACGTACAAGCTATCATTTCTCCTGCGCCTTTTCTTTTAGAGGAATTAATTTTCAAAAATCCCTCTTAGGACGTTGTGCTCATCTCAGTCATTAAAAGATCTTTTTTTGCAAAATGTCATGATTTTAGACCCAGCGGCTTAGGCTGTGCGTTGTCTGCCATTGGCTGTGAGTGTGAATTAATGAATTTAAGATTTTTATTAGGAAAAAGATTTGTCTACAATACTGTGTTGTCATTTTATTTGATTAGGTATAAGATTATGAGATCCAAGTCCTTTTTCAAGGCAAATGCTTGTAGGGTCGATTTACTTGAAGGTAGACTAAAAACTATAATAAATAATAAGGAAATTATAATAATAATTTATTTATTTTCACTTCAAGACACAAACATCAGTGCAGCCCTGGCTCTTGTACTAAGAGTTCCTGTATCACAAGAGCCAGACCTCTCAATTTACCGCGAATGTGTTAGAAAAGCGCGAAACTGGCTCTAACATAATTATTTAGAAATCATTTAACAATATTCTTCTTCGGGTCACTGGCACGATTGTATTTTAAATCTTGTTTTCCCAAAACTTTGCCACTTCCACGGCGTTGTCGGTAGCAGCGCAGAGGTCACTTTGACTGCATATTTTGGGACACAGAGAGCAGCATAGGAGCTGGAGGATGGTTTGTGACATAGCTCCATAGCTCCTACTGCCGAAGAATTAATGAATTTGATAATGAAAACGAAGGAAGGAGGTTGGTTGTCAGAATGAACAAGGAGATAATATGAACACAAATAAGATTCTAATCTTCGATTGGTGGAGGTAAAATAAGAAAAATATTTGTCTTGCGCTTATTATTAGCCATGCGACTAGTTTTTATAACCTTGGCTTCAGGAAAACACTAACCTCAAAGCCGACATAGTCGCTAAATTATAATAATAAAAGGAAAAGAGACGTATTCTATTAGGTAATGGTAAAACCTCTAAGGAAAAAGGTCACAGTAATTTATATGTAGATGATATTGTAATCTGGGTACTAGTTTAATCCCGGTAGTTTTAGTTCCACATAAAACACAACCGATGTTTGGAAAAACTTTACAGACACAAGTTATGTACAGACGCCAGCACATCAAGCTACTACAATCTGTCAAATTTCTTTAATAGATTTTCAACTTTATTGCTAAAACATTAGGTTCAAGGTTGATTGGGAAAATTTGTCAGTTTCGGGTAGTTTGACCTGCTGGCTTAAAATAACTCATATTATTGCTTACTAGCTTTTGCCCGCGACTTCTTCCACGTGAAATTTTTTGTTCCTCCGTCCCACCCCGTCGTATCGCATCGCCCGCGCTGTTACTTCGTTTTCGCTTAGTGTTCTTTATGATCTTTTTTTGCTAGGCTCCTAAGGGTTGTAGCGTGATGTTAAATCAGCTAAAAGAGTCTATGCCCTTCCCCGAGAATTGGGCTATCAAATGCATAAAGTTTTTTCAAATCTGACGGGTAGTTTCAGAGATTACCGCGATCAAACAAACTATTCAGCTTTATTATTAGTGTTAGATGTGAACTATTTTGGTATTTTATCATTCATAGCTGAAACAGGAGGAGAAGATTCTTTGTAAAAATATAGCTCTATACCTCTTATTTGATCTAGATATGAACCTAGGAAACTAGGACCTCGGCTTTCTGCAGTGTTAGGTAACTTTATGTAGGAACAATGCGACGAACTGAGATAACAGCTTGTGGACAACGTACAAGAAAGCAAGCTTAATTATATGCTTAAAACATCTACCACCGTTTTCAGAAAATGAGAGCTTGCAAAACAATTTTCCCTCGCTAAAGTAGATTAATCCGTCCGACATGTGCATATCGATGTATTTGATAGCTCATTACTGGCTCTCTAATCCGCCGCACCGAGGTTTTACATACTAATATATGCAACCAGCCAGGTGCACTTGCACACATGTTTCTTAGAAGCTTTTCAACATATTTCAAATGCATACCGTTTAAGTACCTAAATACATATAATCGTACAAACATTGTGCATTCCACTTACAATAGGATTTATTGTAAATTTACGTGCTGCGTACGATAAGCGCGTTGGTACGCATCACTTGTTGCGCGCCAAAACCGCGCGTGGCAAGATGGCCGCCGCGTGCTTTTTTTCACGGCGTCTTTCCGCGTGTGCCGTGATTTTGGCCAGTTCTCCTGTGTGACGTCGACGACCCAGTTAGGTACGCCAACCGGTGCCACGGCCAAGTCCATCCGGGCATCCCCAATGAACCAGCGCCAATGTCTATAAAATAAATTGTACGCACGAAATAAAGAGAAAAAAAAAATTATAATGAAGTAAACGTCAGCTCCTGATTTGCCGCCAAAACCTGGGTGAACGCACTCCAGTGTTTTGGCATGGCTCGTTGGATGTTGTCCTAATAGTTCGTTTATTTGATAAGGCGTTTTATTATTACCGCACGGCCTTTTAATCAGTTCGCAATGGTTTGACATTAATGCTGTCGTTATTGAGAATTATTTTAGGATTGCATTGCCAATGTTGAAAAGCGAAATGTTTTGGGTGCTGGTCACATTGACAGTGAAAACATGAACAGTGTTCCATAGTTAATCTGTTCACGACTAAATAATCGCAGAATCGTTTGATTCTGCAGTCGTTTGACTTAGTATTCGTGTTCCAGATTGCACTACGTTAGTCGTCAGTTATCTACAAGCGGTCGATTTTATCGTCAATGTGCGCCTCGTCTAAAAGTATAATAACATGAATATCGCGATTCCCGTGTATGATATCATCATAGTAGCAGAGCCGGCTCGTACCGAGAATCCACTATGAGCGAACCTTTGCCAACAATCTTACTATTCAGCATTTGTTGTTCTTATATTTGCCAAATATTTGCACCTTATCGCCGGCGTATTGTGATAGTTTTACGAGCGCCATTTTTATATTTTTATTTCGCGCGCATTTTGGCCGTGTTTCCAATATGGTGGCTGTTTGTTTTGGATAATGCGGTAATGTGAAGCTTTTTAATGTTATTATGAGGATGTTTGTTCATTTTTGTTGGGTATATTAAGCGATCAAAAGTTGGAGATATTTTTATGTGTGTTGGATAATGATTAAACTGATGAACTGAATTAATTTTATATTAGATGCGTTTCCCAACGACACCTGTGTTATGAAGGTCACAATTATATCCAATATTTTGCTGAAAAAGTTAAATCAATACTCTTCAACAGAAATATTCCACAAGCAGACATAAAAATCTATAACCGTCCACACACTTGAAAACAAACTTAAAGAATAATCCAAGCCGAAAATTTCACTCAGGCTATTGACTCTCCCATTTGGCATGATAAAACCGATAATTTTATAACAAGGGGATTCCGTCCACGTGTGTCCATGGATCCTGCCAAGGGGGCACACCAGGCCGCTGGCAAACTGGCAACCGCCTCGTCTGTGGTGGCAGCCAACTCAATGTTTTGACTAGACCTTTTTGTTTATACCCACGGAAGTCGGCTGCTTTGTTTGGGCGAATCAATCATTGGTAGTTTAGATTTTTTTCGTGAGTTTTTTGATCGTTGTCGATTTGGAAAGGTGTGTGAGCATTTGATTGAGTTGTAAACTGAATGAATGGATGTTGTGTTCTTTGTTTTTCTGTTGGTGTTGTCTTGGTCAGTTGTGAGATTAGGCTTCAAGAGATTTTATATGTTTGTTACCTTTAGTTTAACATCATCTACCAAAGCCTATAAGACTTTTATTAAGTTAAAGCACTGGAGTAAGATTAACTTGTGCAAACGATACGTGTTTAACTACGATAGAGGATTAACCAGCAATATTCTATTTGTTCTTCAGTTGGTACTCACCTAGCCATGGCCGTTGGGTTACCGTCAAAAACATGGGAATAAAGTTCTATTCTTTTATTCTATTCGCATCGTAGTAAAAAACCAGTCTCACTTTTCTTTAACACTCTCAAAACGCACAAAGCATTAGTTAGTCTTCTAGAAATCTTTTCCAAGTTTGACTCAATCGCTGACCACTAGACAAACTTAGATTTTCTATTCACGTTTTCCAATAAAGTATTGTTGTAGTCGATCCTAAGTAGGACACAGGCCTTACTATCGATGCGAATTCCTGCGATAATAATACAATAAAGTCTGAAATCGGCGAGTAATTTATTGATTCCGTGACTTAGGATGGGCTAGCCCCTTTCTAGTAGGTACGTGATTTAAAATTTTACTAAGAGAATGTGTCATGAAGTAGAGACTTTTTTTGTTGGGTAACACAAACAAATGACTATCCCCATTACATTCACTGTAAGTGATGGTTTTAGTAAAATTCCATACAATTATGATCGTTTAGGAGGAGGCCCTGTAAAAGGAAAATGTTGGCATATACTAAAACATTTTCGTTTTCAAAGCTGTTGCAATTTCCATCACGCATAGCAAGACCACCGTAAAAACGGAAGAAGTGAGAAGAAACGAAAAATTACATATTGTAGAAACACGTACTTCTACAATGTGAAGTCAAATTAGAAGAAAAGAAATGTCACTTTGTCTTCGTAGAATAAAGATGGAAGTGGTCATACTAGGCGTGCAGAGAGAACTTCATTTGTGAAACCAGCTTGCACTGCAATATACATAGAAACACAGAAACGATGGATGGACTATGTGAAGGATGATACGGCTAGAAAGGGTGGGACTACTGAGATGACGACGAATAGAGAAGTATGAAAGAAAATACATTTGCGCCGACCAAAAATAAAGTGGGATAAAGGCAAGAGAACGATAAAGATGAGCATCCACCGCAAACATCTCACTCAACTATAGTCCAAACTGAAACAAGAATTTTCCAACGATACAATTTTCCTGAGTCGTCATTTAGAGTTCTCCTTTTGGCTGTTGACAGGCAATGAGCTAGCTACCTGAGCTATTTATATGCCATTGCTAATTCTCATTCTAAATTTACTGTCAGACGCTTTTAGTCGTATCTACAGATGTCGTATTATAGCGTCTCGAGAGGAGAAGGTTATTGTAAGTCTTAGACTTATCGGATTATTACTATATTTTATTATAACTGTTTTCTTTGTTTCGAGGTGGACTTTATCTATTTTTAGTAGCATAGCTAAGTCAAATATAGAACTTGTTTTTGTAAGTTTACTTTTGTCGATTTTCGGATCCAAAAGTACCATTTTTTAAAGAATTTGCCGTAGGTATCCGACATCTGTAATATATCTATAATATAACATCTTCCAATATCCAACTTTACCGGAGGAATAATTTTGAATTTTGATCAGTTTTTCCATACAAAAACTGTCAGACGTCAATTTTATTCCACGAATATAAAATATCGGTCGATTTAAAAGTCAGCTCCTAATGAAGTTGGTATATTACAAATATCTTAGATACAACACAATGTTAGCACCTGCATACATCTACCAGAGATAATATTTAATAAGAAACTCCACCAACTCCCAGCATGAGGCACAGATTACACCTGTCTGCTATAATTTTCATAATGGACCTTTTTAGTGACGTTGAAAACTCTGATATTGTTATGGTTCCCATATTCGTTAGTAACCCCAATAATGAACCAATTGTCAGCTTTTATGGACTTTTATTACCTATTATCACAGTTGAACGTACGCTTGATGACACTGGAGAAATTAATCTAATAGTCTGGATATTTTCTAGACAGTTTTTTTTTTAACATAATTGCTGTGGAGGTCATTAATGTCTTTGTAAACTTCTTATATATTAGAATGTTGCCGTAAGGCATAGTAATTAGTACCAGACGCAAATTCCGGGTTCCATAATGTAGTTATTTTGCCGTAGAATGTTGTACTTTTGCTCTTTATATTTTAGAAGCAGCTCTAAGAGTCATACTGGCTCTCTTTCCTGAACAATTTTGTCATTATTTTCTTGTGTAATCAAAACTGAAAGATTGTCAACTTTCTGATCGCGGCTATCACAAAATCTACCTAAATCTTTTTAGGTGACTCACTGTTGATAGTTGTTCTCTCTAAGTTTTGATGGATTAACACTTTGAGGGTTCTCCGTAGACATTTTACTAGTGATACTGGTTATCATTCAGTCCACGTTTCTTCGCCAACTTTTAGAGCATATGGTATGGGTGTCCAAATACTTTCATTATTCTTCTCACGATCTATAATACTATCGCTTTGACCCCTGATCTTTTACTTCTGAACATGTTTTTATGTGATTTTATTAGACCGTTGATATTATGTTCTTTGTATTTCGTTTGTTTCTTAAGAAGCTGGTTAAATTGAATGGGCCAATATATAGGATAATCAGTATTATGTTATGAATCTTTATGAGTGGATTCAGGGCAGGCGCATACATTTTCCTTCTTAACGACAAAAGAATAATAAACATGCACAATACAAAACTCGTCTTGAAACACTGCACACATCTCTCAAACGTCACAAAATACCTTTGGCTGATCAAAATTCCAATCACAAAACAAAAGAATGTGGTCAAGAAAGGAATATATCAAAAAATCAATAATGTCATCTCAAAAATCATTTCACGAAAGGCTCGAAAAAAATCGATAAGTAACCGAATCGGGGAGGCGGTAAATCACAACATATTTGCATACATTACGCTATGATTCAACACATTACAATACAGTATTTGTTTCGCGCATGCGCGATGCATACGTTATTAATTTCTGCCTGTACCACACGTAGATCTTTTTTTTCTTTTGTTCGGACATGACACAATTAGGCCTATTGGTATTGAATAATAAGTAATATAGTTTTTGATATGTATGACAGGTGTTTGGGCTGAGAATGGTAATCGATTTAGGTTTTGGGACATGGTTCGCATCAAACGTGCTGGATCTTACTTCGTGGAAAGGGCCATAAGTCATAATAATGATTTCTTTGTTTTAGCGTTTTGAATTCTTGATACGACTTAAGACAGTAACAACTGGTAGGCAAGCAGACATACTGCATAATCAGCCTTTAATGTTCCCACTACTGGGACACAGACCTCCTCAAGAGGAAGTGGGCTGTAACCTATGTACGTGCGGGTTGGTAGATGTCACGTCTTAAAATTTTTGGCTCTAGGACATGCCGGTTTCCTCACGATGTTTTCCTTCACCGTTTTGAGAGCAGTGGTTATGAAATTATTGTCACAAATTAAAGCACCTGCCTGGGTTCGAATCCACGACCTATAACTCGTAATTCGGGGTCGTTATCACTGGGCCACCGCTGCTCTACATGCTGCGCCGACCCCAATTAAATTTGAATAATGAGGATGAGGATGTTGGAAAAGCAACTTAGTTTGGTCTGTAATTTAAGTTGTAGGTACCGCCCGGGTACCTACATGTAGTAAGTACGAGATCTTTCGATCCCTAGTAAAGGAATTAAAAGAGAAGAGTCGATGGAAGGTTATGTAGAGGCACGATGACGTCCGGGTGGTTAACTTCATGTTGTTACCTGCTGGAAAGGCTTAAATGCAAGTGTAGGGAAAATATTTTTAGCAAGAGGAGATTCTGGAATGTTTGTTTAATCAGAACAGGTTTAAGAAATTAACATCTTACAGAAAATAAATATTTAGGTTGATAGATAAATAGAAATCGTTAATCGACTGCTTATTCGATTGTATAAAAATAATTGAAGTGTTTGGTCTACAATTGTTTAAATTCAAAGGTTTTGTTTGGGTTGGGTCTTTGAATTCTTAATTTTAGAAGCTGCGAAGAATCAATTCATTAACACTTACCTTAATAAATTAACTCAGATTTACAAAGCTATGTCTAGAAGTCAGCTGTATAGTAAATTTATTGTTTCGTTACTATACTCCACTCTTCAATGCCCATTGGGAAGATGGTTATTTTCCTCTTGATGGTCTTATACAACGCAGCGAATAGATATCAAAACTAACTTGTCAGTTTATTTATAGATGCCAAAACATTCTTAATGTTTTCGTTTATTTAAAAAGTTACATTTCTGTGAACGAAGCTCAGAGTTATCAGTCTGGATAGTAGAAACCCTGGAAATCTTATTTGTAAAAGCATTTAATGCTTAAATAATCGTATCTGAAGATATGATATATAAAGATATGAGGAAAATCGTTTATCTCAAAGTTCAGAATGTGGATACTGATGAATTTATTATATCCGAAAGTAAACTGGGTTTTTGCATCTGAATGGTAGATACTGGGGTTTAGTGAAGGTGTCCCACGGTGGGCGCCAATTAAGAAAATTGAATCTACCAAGTTAATACCTGTTTTGAATGTTCTCCTTGTTCACAGGACGAGTTCCATCCGTTCATAGAGGCCCTGATGCCATTTGTAAAGTCCTTTTCGTATACTTGGTTCAATTTACAAGCGGCCAAACGGAAATATTACAAGAAACACGAAAAACGGATGAGTCTCGAGGAGGAGCGTCACACTAAATATGAATTACAGGTAAATATTATACTAATTTTAGATGTTTTTTCATGTTCCACAGCTCACGTTCATAGCCTGGTACTAAGGTTTCCAGTGCCCGCCATTTCATGTCCTCACAAACGTCCTGCTTCCGAGCCAATATCTTTCGGACTGACAGCTATTGCCTCCGATGCGGTAATCGAACTAGCGACAGGAGATGCTCCTTCCGCTAGATATACTGAATATATTTGGAACTGTGGGTAGGTACACTTTTTGTGTCTATAGAATCTTATTCGTTTAATCGTTGTAACTTAATGTTTCTGAGCTGCTTTTGGATCGTAAGTGGCTATTGAATTATTTACAGCAATCACAGTATACACCTACAATGTTAACTATAAATGAAGCTCTGAATTTGCAATTAAGTTCACTGAAATACAACCTCAGCCTCGTCTTGGGTGGTATAACGTCTTTGTCGTCATCAGTATAAAATAATAAGAAAAATGTGATAGTGGAATATCAACCATACGAGAGCAATTTTTTAAATATTTCAGACAAAAACGTGTGTAGTATACATATATGCAGATGATGACATAATTATAGTCCTTGCTGCATTTCAAAAATATCTTCACTGGACTTATTGAAAAATAGATCGAGTTGTAGGGTTATATTCTTATTAATCATGATGATGACACCTTAGTGACTATTAGTTATAGCTGCTATTACACATGACACAGTAATTGATTTAATCCAAAGAATTATCAATACTAATTTGACTCCTTTACCAATATTCCAGAACGAAAAAGCAGAAGTAAAACAAAAATGGGCGTCGCGGTTGCTAGGGAAGCTGCGCAAAGACATAACACAGGACTGCCGGGAGGACTTCGTGCTCAGCATCACGGGGAAGCGGCCGGCCGTGTGCGTGCTCTCCAACCCCGACCAGAAGGGGAAGATGAGGAGAATAGACTGCTTGAGGCAGGCTGATAAAGTGAGTGTTGTTTGAGTACCTTTTCTAAATGATCATCATCTGCGTAACCTTTTCCCAACTATGTTGGGGTCGGCTTCCAGTCCAACCGGTTGCAGCTGTACTTTGTACCTCTTCTAACTATCAACTTGTAATTGGAACGATGTTGAGGTACTACTCCGTGGTGATTAAAATTAAACTTTGCCCTGATTTTCGGCTTTGCCACCACAGGCGGTCAAAAGTGTTTTTCGCATCTAGTACCTAAACTGTACAAATAGCAAATATTTAAAAATCAAAAGACATTTATTCAAAATGCCTGAGAATCAGCACTTTTGTTTTGAATGTTAACATTACATAAGACAGTCCCCTCAAAACGCCTGCCCTTCACTACTTCCTAGTAATTTAGCTGGGAAGGAGTGGCGCAACAAACTCCCCAGCAGCTAGCTCTCTTCCACATGCTTATCATACTTTGATCAATAGCATGTTGAAGAGAATTAACAGACTGTGGGCTTCTACGGAAAAAAGGACATTGAAAGTACCTTAACCTTTACTTTTAGGTTTGTGGTCACTTTTTACAGCAACAAAAAAAGCTGACTAGTCTAGACATGAAAGGTGTTGAGTCATGTAGCGTGCTCCTTATTTTCATTAATAAAATATTAAAGTTCATTGAAAGATTAGACTACTTTCCTAATGTATTGTCATAGTTGGAATGATATTGAAGAAATTTTCACTTTGAATTCTATTAGCTTTCGCTAGACCTTTTCATTGATATTTTAACTAATCTTTCTCTTTTAACTTTCCAGGTATGGCGCCTTGACCTCGTAATGGTGATCCTATTCAAAGCGATCCCTCTAGAGAGCACTGACGGCGAGCGGTTGGAGAAACACCCAGAATGCACACAGCCAGGCCTCTGCGTGAACCCCTACCACATCAACGTCTCCGTCAGAGAGCTGGACCTGTATCTCGCGAACTTTATAAACAGCTATGGTAATGGGAGCGACGGTCTGCCAGGTCTCTCGCTCAATTCTGTTTTTGATCTGCTTCTTGGTTTTGTGTTAGGGATGAGTGTTGATTATATTATTACAAGCCGTATGTGCGATGGTATTTCCCATCGGCAAAAGTGACAAACCTTCATCCCCTATTCAACCCCCTTTATTCATGTTCGAGCCGTTTGGGGTTGAAACTGTAGAGCCGTGGGGTCCGCGTGCGCACTTAGTTTTTCGAGACATTGTCAAGTGGTGGGTTGACTCTTCATCTGACCAGAGGGCTGGCCTAAATTTTGGCTAAAGCCAAAAAAAAAAAGCCAAATGCCACCGCTTTTTGGGCACTTTTCCTGTTTACAACGATGCTCATGAATTTTTTAATGTCCTATGATTATTTCCTTTTTAAATACTTGTACCCCTTTATGGGATAAATTTCTAAAAATCCTTCATTAGAGCTGCACTTTCGCTATGCGTGCCCTGACAGTGAACGAATTGAAGATTTTTATTAAGTAGATTTTTCTCGAGTATCGGCATGAACTGAGAAAAGATTAAGATTGAGATATATATATATAAGAATAAGATTGAGCTTAGATGTACAGTGGAAATGTCATGGTAAATGGACCAAGGAAGATTATTATAGTTGCCATGATAGAAAATTCGAAGACGATATTGACTTAAATGTAGATGATGATATTGGTCATTTAAACGAGAATTCAGAATGAGACTAACAGAATTATTGAATAAACTGAATTCAAATAAAGAAATGCAATATGTAGTTGAGTTTAGTTTATGATAGCGAAAATGTAATCAATGCTCATTCCATCTTTTATTATGAGTTGCAAACATTAGACATTAGTAGTATTTAGTAGTAGATGCATGTATTGTATTTATATCATAAGTTTAGTTTTAGAGCACGTAAAGGTCTGAATATTATATGATATATCGTCATCCTTATTCATATTTATTTTAAAACTTTTGTTTCTATATAGTTTTCGATAGATTTAGTTTCCACTTCTCTCTTATCTAGAATGGAAGTTATTAGGTTTAGAATCAATATCATAATATTCCCTAAGTGGCGTATACAATAAAGTTCTCACACTATCTGCAAGACCGACCATATTATGACCGGCCTTGTACCTACTGAAACTGCTTGAGTAGATTCTACGAGCATACATAGATAGCTTCATAAATTTATAATAGCTTTATAGTATCTGCTGCTACATTATCTTAGAGTACATTTCGTATATATTACCAACGTCATGAGAAACAAAATCTTTGTTCCAATACATCCTCAATTTCTAAGTACACACGCTTGCATTGAATATATTACATACGTACCTATAGTCGCGGTACGAAAAGGTTGAGTAAGCTATACACAAAAATAAATAAAATTGAAGTGTTTATTTGTAATGATTTTTCCTATTTAGTAAATTATATGCATTTGCATATAAAAGTATGGTACAAAGAATCAATTTCTAAAAATATTCCCTGTCTGTTTGTTTGTTCAGGCTAATCTCCGAATAAGCTAGACCGTTCTTGACGGGACTTTCGCTGGCAGATAGCTGATATTACAACGCGTAACGTAGGTTATTTTTATTTTAGCAAAAAATAAGGACTTTGCGCAAAAAAAAAAAAAACCCATGAAATCCAATTTATTTTCCATGCACGCGAACGAGGTTGCGGGAACAGTTAGTTTCCAAATAAATTCCTTTTCCGAAATAACGGGGACATGTCGCCGTTTTAAATTGTCGTTACCATTCATAATGTTGGTATTCAGAAAAATAATAGGTATTTAAAGCTGCTCAACCTTTTCATCCCACAACTGATCGCAGTTGCTAATTTAAATGGGGATCTCAATCAGGCGTCTGTTGTCTCCTACGTCATCGGTACCTAACCTTTGTACAATGAAGTTGGTGTGATTTCAGATATTCTTAGCGGGTCGCTTTCGCCTCAGACTCCTAGGGACAAAGAGAACGAACACGAGGCTAAGAGCAAAGGTAACTCTCGCGAGTACTGTACGTCTTGTGACACGTGTGTTGTTGTGCGTTGCTTCTGCGGTTGTGGCAAACAACTGGATTATCTGTGGATTAGAATTATTAAACTGAGAGTCGCGTGACTTCTTGATCATTAAAATTATCGACACGCGCAGTCGCGTCCAGAATCCTGCGCGGCATTCACTTCTGTGAGGCAGGGCTTTACTCGTTGGGAAAACCGTTACCATGCTAATTGATTCGTAAATAAAAAAAACATAGGTACACAATATGTGGAACTGAAAAGGCTCAAAGAGTACAACGGCACTCTCACTGCGCAATACACTATCAATCTCAGGATATTGCTCATCATATGTTCAAAGAAACTGTCTGCTCAACAACGGAAATATCGCAATGAATGCGGTTGAACTGCCAAAATGAAAGCGAAGCCAAATTGCTACTGATAGTGTGTTACACAATTACTCCGACGGTTTGATTTTGCAATGAGAAATATTGTCCTTAAAAACTTAGGGCTCAACCTTCGTTGAATTGATTTCATTAGTTATTACAAAGCGTTTAAACCATTCAACATGGGGTAAATTCGCGGTAATCAGCTCTAATTTAGGGACATCGGGGTCCCATATATATTTGCAAATGCCCGCCCAGTCTGGATAGAAAAGTAAGGGCTGACGTAGCCATCGCGGGAAAACTGGATGAAGCTAGCACGGGAGCGTGGGGATTGGCACAAGGAAAGACAGGCCTTTCCCATACAGTGGGGAAGTCGGGCTGCAGATGATGGTGACGGAAATGAGACAGCATAAAAATTATAGAATCATCTATTGTCAAGTCTTTAAATTAATCTAAGCATTTGGTATCAAAATCAGCGGAAAGTAGTAAGTAACAAATCGTTGATTGCCACACTGTAGAAGGAACATAAATGTGATTGGTTTGCACAAAAGTATTTGTCCTACAAATTTTTATTTTCTTTATTTCATATT
This sequence comes from Apamea crenata, assembly GCA_949629185.1. Taxonomy (NCBI): domain Eukaryota; kingdom Metazoa; phylum Arthropoda; class Insecta; order Lepidoptera; family Noctuidae; genus Apamea; species Apamea crenata. The sequence goes on from OX451377.1 coordinate 1,715,921, forward strand.
TTATGCATTTTCAAAGCAAAATTCTTAATACCTGCATCAAATTGGCTTGCACTCACACTTTTCATGCTTTTATTGGTATCAAAATTTTGATAAAATATCACATTTTGGGATTGCCAGAGTAATGTTTGCTCTTTGTTGTTGTTTTTTGAAAATTTTTTGTATGTAGTCGGTGTTCCTTCTCTTTCACTCTTTTTATCTTTGTATTTCTCGATGCCTTTCTCAAACGTATTGTCTGTATTTTTTTCTGTTATTGCAGTATTATCATTTATAATGCTGTCTTTGTCATTCACATGATACGTCAATGAAAGGCCTCGATTTGATGTTTTATATATACAACGTTGCATCAAGTACGTATTTCTACTTTCTAAAAGGGCTCATTATCAGCATTATCAACAGACTCTTTGATGGATGATGAAGCTGTTGTTACCAATTAAGATGAAAATGAGTACATATTCAGTATTGCTGCAACTGGTTACTTAATATTCTGAAGTCATATTATGGGAAACAACATTTTAATTAATAATAATAATATCCCTGGACATTTCACACAGCACCATTTGTCCCAAGCTAAGCAACCTAATGCTTGTGTTATGGTAACAAGATGGCTGATAAACTCCTTATATACAATTTTAATAAATTTTTACCTTCATCTTCGAAATCATTACTTTTGTTTCAAAGTTCATCAATATTATTAATGGATTCAAATATATGATTAAATTCATTGTTAAAATGATCGTTACTTATTACTTGGCCATATTTTGAAGATATTTTATTTCGTTGGTTCCTGTAATATGGTTTTCGAAAATTAACTCTGTCGTAGTTAGGTACGTTGGATGTTTTCTATATTGTACAGATGTTTGATGTCGTGGCTTTATTAAATATAAGATGAAAAACCTGTAATTAAAACACAGGCACATAAGATTAAGTATCAAAGTTTGTTTCATCACTGCCTAGATTTCTTGGTACCAAATATTCGATATGCATTTGTTTTTAACTACGATATGTCTTGAAATATAGTCAGTGGTGCAATAGGCTTCTAGACGTTGTGTTACTATAAGCTAAGTTAAACTTAGGGATTTTTGCTTCCCTGGGATACAACCATGAACTGAACTCATCTGGAACCAAAAATATATTTAGTCAAGAATTTCCGTCCTTTCGGTGACTTTTAGTTTCTTACTTGCGTAAAACTAAGATGACTTTTACGAGTACCATAAAGATGTCATTTGTTTTCTATTGGCAAGGTTTTTTTGAAGCAATTTACAGAAATACATATTATTTATCCATATGAACTATAATAGTTCTAAAATTAAAGTGCACGTCAGCTTTATAAGCTGAATAATTATTATGTACCGAATGCTTCATCATTAGGAGAAAACTTATCAATGAAGTAACAATGCCACTGTTATTTTAAATGGACAATTTATTTACGGAAGTGCTTATGACGCTAATATGCGTCACAGACATATCGTCACCAGACTGTGCGTCATTGACAAAAATATCCCTAGGTACAGCTGTCACAGTTATTTTACCTCTGACAGCGGCAACCTAACAGTAACTTTATTGTTACGAGAATAAAGATCATAATGATTTTGACAGATTTGTCAGACTTGTCCTCTGATTTTGCATCACTAGGTATAGCAAAATAACTGAAAGTATAGCTTACAAGCTATCATTGAAATACACTTTAAGTGGCATAACACCCCTCCCACACCTCAAGATATGCAGTTGTAACTCAGTGGGTCAGTGCAAAGGTTGCAGAGGTTGCGGGTTCGAGTCCCTGTGTCAGTTGTTTTTCATCAAAATTATTATGTAAATTGCGTCGGTATGAGCAGTGGCCCTGAGCTAACAACCATGACTTAAGTTATAGGTTCGATGCCTTGCAGTGTAACTTTGCGTAATTTATTTTATCTCCGCTACTCTCAAAAGTGTGAAGGAAAGCAGTATGAGAAAACCGGCATGTCTTAGAAACAAAAATTCTAAGACATGTGAAATTCACCAACCCGCACTTTGACAGCCGACTCCCTCTTACAGAGACGAGGACTGTGGTCCAGCGGTGGGAACAATATAGGCTTAATATGTTTAGGTTTGGCGTTTATAACGGGTGTAAAAAGACGCTTAACGATGCCACGCACTCTCTGTACAGCAGTGCGATTCTGTAACCATCTCACCGTGAAAACTTAGGTGAAGTGAGCGTGGAGTGAGCTGTCATTCCAACTAATACTAGGGATTGACAGCTCACTCTAAGCTCACTTCACCTAACCTTTCCCGGTGAGATTTTTACAAAATCGATCGGCTGATCTAGGAACGAATACGATTCTGGTTACGGAGTTATTGAAGGTCAAAGTTCCAACTATTTTTCATTAAATCAAGTTATAATTTAACTTTAAATACACCCACAACTTCTGTACCGTTACATGCACCCAAAAAACACAATGTTTTGCGTGCATTGCGCGCTGCCGTAAACAGCATTTTTTCGTTTTTTCACATCAAAAATAGATGTCCTTTCCCAGCAATAATTTTTGCTCCATGTCACTTAGTTTGATGTACAGAATGCGTAGTGAACGGATAAGTGATGGGTTTTTTTACACCCTGTATGCGTCATGATAGTCCATGTTAAGAACCCCTCTTTAATTGACAGTGTCATTAAATAATTGATAATGTCAATAAATAATTTGATAATGTTATTAAATAATTTGATAATGTCATTAAATAATTTGATAGTGTCATTAAATAATTGACAGTGTCAATAAATAATTTGATAATGTCATTAAATAGTTTGATAGTGTCATTAAATTGTAACGTCTGAAATGGGTGATTTCAGGCTATAGTCACAATCCATACAACGGTGTAATATGCAACGATATTATTCTAGCGACCGGTGTCTTCTCGTCCAAGGAGCTGTGGAAGCTATCTAAAGGTATGTTTTTTTATGTTAGTTTGTTAATCCATTAACTCTAAAAAAAAACTACAGGTAAAAGAAATTTAATAGTATTTAGGGTAAAATACAGATACAAAACTTAGCGTAAACTTACGTTTCGATCTGCCAAATTAATTTTGGTGTGATTTTGACAGATCGAAGCGAAAGTTTTCTCTAAGTTTTGTCTCTATGTCTTACCCTAAGGCTGAGAGCTATAAACGTTACTTAATACGGACTTAGGCTAAGCGTTATTCTTTTCACTATCGCTACAACACTATCAAGCTACAAGTGTAAGATAGAGACGGGAACATGACTGAGTCAAAGCACGTGCTAAGTAATGTTTGTAGATCTCGGGCTTAGTGCCCTTTTATTTTAAGCTTTTGTGAGGACGCATATAGGCGTCCTCTTTGACGCATATTTGCTTCTTAGACAAAAAAAAAACTGTAAAAAGTAATGTTGCTGTTTCCAAAAAAACATGTTTATCTGTACCATCTCCAGAGTCCTGGACAGTGTATTCATCAACCACAGGCCGCTTCCCCATCCATTATTAGGATCAGCTAACAATACTTATCCGTAGATGAAAAATGAACCATAAAATTACATCACTAAGCTTCGTTTTCCTTTATTTCCAGCTTCAATCCTCCAAGAGACTGGGTCGGAGTCTCCGAGTGGATCTGGCGGCGGTATTAAGCTGGAGTCGGGGTACTACTGCGGGTACAACAGTCCAGCTCCTCCCGCCTTTGAGCCCCCCGCTGAGAGGGCCACCCCATCTGCTATGCTTGTGGGACAGTGCTATAGTGAGTCTAATATGTTTTACAAATATTGCAATTTAAAATATGTCTTCTGCTATTTATGGACGGATTACGTATTTTTGATAGGATTTTTTTTCCTTGTATTCTATTCTTTGGTTGGTCCAGCTAAAAGTTACAATCGTTACAAACAAAAATCTTTAACACGGCCTGGCCTGAATCATGTATTCCAGTGTTTGAATCGGCGAACGATCGTGGAGCGACGATCTTCGCAGGATGGCTGTTAGCAGCTGGATGAAATTTGCTGAAAGTCGAGTTGAATGGCGTGCAATAGGAGAGGCCTATGTCCAGTAGTGGAGTGCTGTAAACTGAAGATGACGATGATTATGATTGTTTAAATCACACAAGTTTTATACCGCTCCTTTTATTTTGACGTGACAACGTAGGTATATTAAATCGATGAACGCCGGCTGCATGCACGAAAAAGGATGACTCATTGTCCCGTTACGCTCATTGTACGCATGCGCGTTTGCAATCATTTCATCAATGTGTTGTTATGACGTTGTCACGTTAAACTATCGTCCGTAAACCAACTTTACAGACAACCATTTCAGCATTTTTGTTTTAAACTAATAGTCACATAGTATTTATTGAAAATACCTTGATTGGGAAGGGGAATGGGAGATTTGCACGTATTCTCTCAAAACATACGATACCTATTTAAAATTATCACGTCTATAATGACTCATTACAACAATCGATTCAACATAAAAAAAACGCGACAAAAACGTATGTCAATCAAACCCGATGCTGGTAGAGTATTCGTCGCACGTGCTAACGCGCACGTAAATATAGTGTGCGTTGTATGGCACATGTATTGTGTTGAGTCGACGTGGTGACTGTGCAGTACACGTGCTATTTTTGTTATTCGTGACGATTTTGTTTGTATTTTCGTTTTACTTTCAACTTGATATTGGAATTTTAGACTACTAAATTTAATGTTGTTTAGTTCTATTTTGGAGATCTCACATCTAAAACCAAACGAAATGATTATGGACTAATTTCACCCAAATTCACACACAGTTACAGTTTCATCTTTTATTCGGAATAAAATTGACGTCTGGTTGTTATAGTATGGAAAAACAGTAAAAAAATCAAAATTAATTCTCAGGATAAGACTCTAGATATACAAGTTTGGCGAATTTCGCCCTATGTATGTATAATACTATGATAAAAGAGGCTAGGTACTGATGTACGGCAAAATAGTTATACATTTTTTGACATTAATTATTGTCGCCGAAGTGAGATTGTGATTAGATTTTGAACGTTTTTATAATACGCGATATAATAATGGTCTTCAGAACACCGCAAAATTTTGTTTATGTCATACCCAACCAATTACGGTTTCTTCGCTCTGTCAATCAAGACAATCACCCAAAAATCTTGTCTGCGCCAGACAAGATTTTTGTCTTGTGCAGCGCCGACGCAGTGTACACTAGTCGTGTGTAGAAATGACACGAATTCTTGCATAGACCCGGCGATTTTTCTTGCCGTGGACACGCGGCTTAATAGCGTAATACACTTTCATCACAATCTGAATAATTTTGAAGGATATCGCTAATCCATTGCTACATATAAAAATTGCAACAGCAACAGTGTGGCGATTAGTTTATCACATTAATTGAAACCACGTTTTCTACATTACGTATTTTAAACATATGTAATTAAAATAATTGATAACAATTATTCATTCTAGCCGTGGAACCTCTTTTTTTCGTTTTAGTGTTTAACATCATTAAAGTTAATTTGTGATTATTTGGTAACAATATCATAAAGTTTGAGTTGAATTGTTGATACCTTTGTCCCGCGCGTGTCTGGCCTTATTATCAAGGGTGGTTTATATCGTGCCAATTTTTAAGCTATTTTTTTTTTGAATAGTTCAGTTTTCTATTTTTTTATTTTAACAGACTGATTATGACCGCTGTACTGTTTAATGTAATAACCTAATCGCCACTTTGTATATGCTCTACCAGGTAAATAGCGCAATAAAATGTTGTTGAACTGTCAAAGTTAAAGCCATTGCCACTGCCATTGTTGTTAGTGTTTTACGCAATTACTCCTCATTTCCTTCTCTTAATATCCAGTTATTCTTTAGTTTTCTCTTTTCTTTCAAATAAAGTAGTCTGTGGATCTGCACATTTAATTTCATGATCTTCCCTCCCGTCAGCAGGCATCCCGCACAGCTCAGCTGGCTTGTCAGCACAATCGCCGCTGGTGCCGTCGAACACCATCTTCTACCAGCATGCAGCGCCTCCCACCGATACGCATCCTACAAGTAAGTTGGGTTGTAGCTTACAACGCCATCTGTTGAGGTGGCAGGGAATTAACGTCACTTTGTAAAGGAACTTTTGTGAGTCACTTTAAGGTTTATACGTATGGATGGATCACGTATACATATTTCGGGTATGCTCGACTGTTTTAGGGCTAGATTTCTCGGATTTTCAGTCACTTTAGTTACTGTATACAATGTGGCCGTCAAAGGGTTAAGAAGGTAGTTCACGGGCACGTGGGCAGTCATTCCATACTAACGTATTCCTCTGTTTACTGATACTAGTACAAATGTTTTTTTTACGATAATATCATGTAAATGTACCCGTACAATGTCCCTAAGTTTTGTTTTTAGGCGTAATTATATTTTTTTACGCCAAAAATCTATACATAGGGACATAGGATAGGGAAGTGGTTTCCTCATAGGCACTTCGAAATGGACTTCTTCAAAGTAACAAACTAATTATGATTTACATCTAAGACTCTATTTTCGTCTCCGCTAAAAATATTTGCTCCATACATCCTACAATTCTTTTAGATCACTAATACAGTCGATTAACTCAAACGTTTAGTTGTACATATGTAATCCGTTACTGATATAGAGTACTCTTTCAATAAAAACAGCCGCACAGTCGATCGATCAGGTTAAGCTACGATTGCCGTGGTTGGTCTGTGGATGGGTGACCATCTTTACATACCAAGATCCCTTCGTGCCTCGGAAAGCACGTAAAGCCGTTGGTCCCGGCTGTGATTCGTGGATCTTTGACAGTCGTTACATTACGGGTCGTCAGAAGCCCGTAAGTCTGACAACCAGTCTTACTAAGGGGTATCGTATTACTCAGTAACTGGGTTGTGGAGGTCAGATAGGCAAGTGGACCCCGACATAGTTGGGAAAAGGCTAGGCAGATGATGATATAGAGTCCTCTTTCAACGTTATTCTATTGCATCTTCCAGCATCAGAAGCACTTTCAAGCCAGCATGCGGGAGGAAAGTACGATGGGGCACCTCAAGACTCGCTCGGAGACTTTGTGACCTTCGTCTGCCAGGATCCTTCTGATGTGCAGCAGTTACAGGTAAAATAAGAATTACTCTACCATCATCACCTTTTGTGGCCAGCACGCTAATTGCGTAACACACTATCAATCTCAATCTGAATCATTTTGAAGGATATTGCTAATCCATTGATCCATATGTTCAAAAAATGTTTCTGCTCAACAACGTAAATAGCGCAAAGAATGAAACCCATTACTACTACGTGTGCTACGCAATTACCCCGCTGGTTTGTCCAGGTCTATTCCAAATATCTTAAAAAAAAAAACAGTTTTATTCACTATAAGATCAGAGGTGATTCTTTTTTTTTGTGAAAATCGAAGGGATTACCTGTTTAGTACAGTGATGGTTGATCAGAATCTTGTCCAGCAGTAGCTTGATGTTCAGGATACAGGCACTCTTTACCAAACAATAATCTTACTTTTTTTTACAAAGAGCTAAGGGTTTTTTACGGCCTTTAAAAAAGTTTTAGCGTTCATTACCTCTTTCCGGCCAAACGCTGGAGCAAACGAATTCTGGAGTGGAGAAAGCGTATCGGCAAGCGTAGTATGGGACGCACCCCCAGCTGGATGGACGGACGACCTAAAGACGGTGGTTGGGGTAGACTGGAAGCGGAAGGCGGAGGATAGGGTGTTGTGGCGCGATGGCCAGCAGTGGACTACGATAGGCTGCGTTGATAGATTGACCTCTTTCTTGTCCCACTCTTGTCCCTGCAATTTGTTTTATATGCTGCCCCATATTCATTTGATCTTCTGTTTCCAGGTGCACAGTTTGTCGAGGAGTCCAAAGCCACCATACTTCAGCAGCTCAATGCTTCCACCACCACCGCTACCACCGATGGCTAGGCCCGTCGCCATTATCAGATCTACAGGTAATTATTTTTAAATCTGCATATCTATGATATTATAAACTTTATATCATGAATAATGACCAACCGAACCATTCGCACCAATATTTGTTATGACCCCTTGTTGCCACCAAGTCATAAAATAAAAGCGACTTGCACCAATGTAACCGAACGCTTTACCGCATCTAAACCGCATTCAAGAGCGTCATTACTCCACATCAATGATGACACTGACAGTTCTTGATTTTGGTGAAATTGACATTGCATTAGGCTTGTGGCTAAGTAATAACAGCCGCACGGGCCGATCGATCAGGCTAAGCTACGCTTGCCGCGGTTGGGCCGTGGATGGGTGATCATCTTTACATACCAAGACCCCACCGTGCCTGGGAAAGCACGTTAAGCCGTTGGTCCCGGCTGTTATTCGTGGATCTTTGACAGTCTTTACGGGTCGTCAGAAGCCCGAAAGTCTGACAATCAGTCTTACCAAGGGGTTTCGTATTACCCAGTAACTGGGTTGTGGCGGGATAGGCAGTCGCTCCATGAGAAATACTGGCACTGGTATTCAGCTGCATCCGGTTAGATTGGAAGCCGACCCCAACATAGTTGGGAAAAGGCTTGGCAGCTGATGATGACATTGACATAAGGCGAAGTTCTCTTTTGTTGCTATATACGTAAGAGAATACCTATCTACATAGTATATTGCCAAGATTTGTTTTTGTCAATTATTTCCCCTTCGATGGCTGATTGTGCTTTTCATCATTTTCAGGTCGCTATAACAATGACGACGATCCGTCTGTTGCAACCAGCGAGATGGTGGGTGGCGGCGTAGGGGGGGGCGGCACGTCGCCCTCGTCCCCCGAGGTGCGCTCGCCGCCCGCGTCCCCGCGCCGCCGCTCCCCGCACCCCTACCGCACCGACTGCCACCCGCCCATCACACACTTCAACCATTTCCACTCGCAGCCGCAACAAGTAAGTCTTCTATTTTATTTACATACATACTATTCTCCTGTCTATCCAGGTCAGTTCTGTCCCTTTCATTTTGCTATACTGAATTGGCTCTGAAATTCACGAGGCCTACTTTCAAGCCAGTTGCTGGCTGAGTGTATAAATATGCTGGCCAGAGCCAGCTGAGAGCAGAGAGCTGCAGAGAGCTGGCTGGCTTTGATTTCGACACCATTTCTGATGTTACTGGATGGCAAAGAATCAGGCGGTCCAGTTAGTCGCCACCGATTTGGAGATCATGAAAGCTAAATTGTCTATATGCTGGCCAGAGTATAGAAGTCTGATAACCTGAATGCCACGTGCGCTCAGCAGTGGTCTAAGTAGAGTTTCTTTTGGCATTCGAAAACCTATGGGAGCAGACTCCACCTCGCATTGTGCATCACCATCTTATCTTTTCCTTCACTAATCTTCGCCTTTTCAACGTTCCTCCACAGGTATTTAGCTATGCAAGTTCGCTTGGCGGCGTGGGTTTAGGCGGTGGGGTGTCAGGCGTGGGGGCCGGGGGCGGCGCGGTGATGGCGGGCGCGGGCGGGGTGTCGCCCCCCGGCGGCCTGGGGCTGTACGCCCCACGGGCCTCGGCGAGGGCAGCGCCTAGGTGGGTTTTAGAGGACTTGGGACCGATTAACAGGTCCGTATCAGGATTAAATCAGGGGTGTTTTCGGGGAAGTAATACTGACCTTCAATTTCTGGAAGCCTGATCAACTGGTCTGTTCAAGAATGACAATTTTGACAGCAGGAAGTTAAAAGGCTTCAAGAAACTGGGGGTCGACCTTCCCCAAAAATGTCAACCTCACCTTTACGTGGTACACCCCGCTTTTAACTAAAGAGGCTCTGACAACTCATCATCATTACCATCAGCTTATAGTAGTCCACACTTTTAAAACTCCAGCTCGCTGATGATCAGCAAAAAGTGGGATACAAGCTTACGAACTCCCTGCTACAAGCGACAAAGCCTTATATTTAATTTGGGATATGCTTATGTCCAGCAGAAGATGGCTTAGTCGTTCCACGAGTGCTCCCAAATCACATGCATAACTCCAGAAGTAGCCCCGCTCCGTATACAGGGTGGCAGGGACATCGACGCGAAAACTGTGACAATGGATTTAGCACACGAGTTTAGACCCCATAGCATCGAAATTTTTCGTCGGTTATTTAAAAAAAATATTGCTGTTACATACGTTTTGATTGCACATTTCTATGAAACACAAGATTTTTTGTTTGATAACCGACGAAAAATTTCTACGCTATGGGGTCTAAACTCATGTGCTGAATTCATGGTTACAGCGTGCGCGTCGATATCCCTGCCATCCTGTATGTAAATGACGAGCCCTAGTGATGGCCTATGAAACAGTGGAGCAGTGGTGGCCCAGTAGTATCGGCTCAGTAGTTCAAACCCAGATAGCCACTTTACTTTGTGTAATTTAATCACCACTGCACTCAAAATGGCGAAAAAAAAAATCGTGAGGAAACCGGCATGTCCAAAAATTCGAAGATATGTGACATCCACCGACCCACAATGGGCCCGCGTTGTGGATTATAGCCCACTCCCTCTCACAGAGAGGAGGCCTGTGCCCCAGCAGTGGGAACATTATAGACATATTATGCAGTGATGGCTCAAAGCCAGCTTATTTTGAAGATGCTTTCTCATAACCGTTAATAATATTATGTTTGTCTATTTGAAGGCCACGTCCAGAAGACTTCAAAAGATGCTAAATTATAGCAGAATACTAGTAAGACCATTCATAGAGAGTTATTCTTGTACTTAGTTGCATTTTGAACAGCCTATCATGATCTGTACTGACTTTGACCTCTTAATATTAACGAGGATGGTAATTCCAGATGGAACGCACCATTCCCTACCCTGGAGGAAGAGTTCAACATAATGACGGCGCCGCCAGGACCCGACCATGTGGTTCTGTTGGATGATGGTGAGTTATTTGTACCCTGATGATATTGTGGCTTCTAAAAAAACTTTCTTAGGCAAAATTGATTCAATAGACACGGAGGGTAGTTGCGTAACACACTCACATTTTTTAATTGAATTGAGATTAAATTCTGACATTAAATGAAATTGACTATGAACTGTAGTGAAATTTAATTTGCATGTATACGTTAATACAAATAGGTACTGAAATACTTATAATATTATATCGTAATACATTTATCATTGGAATTTAATAGTACCCACTCATTATTTGTATTTAATTATCATTGGAATTTAATAGTACCCACTCATTATTTGTGTTTAATCAGAATCATATAATCATTTGTATGGCAATATTGGCAAAGCATAGCGCACTACTAATTTTTAAGATCTTTGTATGTTTTACAAATAAAATATTCTAATTCTTATTCACAGTAGGAATGGCTTCCATTTTGACAGTCCAACAACATACATTGCGTTATTTACGTTGTTTAGCTGACAAATTTGGCCAACATAAGAAGCAATGGATTAGCAATATCCTTCAAAATGATTCAGATTGTGGTTTATAGTGTGTTACGCAATCAGGACGACGTCTTTTCTATAAAATTAATGCTGGAAATAGATATTAATCGCAAAATGAGGATAGGATACCTCAACTAGCTTTAGAGTCAATTGAACTCTAAATTGACGACATGCTATAAGATTGAGAAATAATCTGAATTCCTGTCTTTTTATCTCCCCAAAAGTCAGTCTCAAAAATTTGCTTCATGCCAATTTCGAGTGGACTCATTTACCGCGGTGTATATTTATTATTCCATTTACCGCGGTGTATATTTATTATTCCATTTACCGCGGTGTATATTTATTATTCCTTTTTTACTTTCATGCGTACTTTTACAGAGTGCCCGTCAAGAGTGCTATTTTATGACGTAGCAATATTGTGTAAGAAGATCTTTTATACATAATTTATATCTCAAGTATCTAGTCCGTATCCAGCATGAAAAATATTGGCTTTAAGATTTTTAATTGACTTTTTTATTTATGTAAAGTTTTTTTTTCCAACAGAACGCTTCTTCCAATCAAGCGTGATAACATCGGAAGCGACTGCGATGGACACGACCGGCTCGACGGTCGGGTCGGTCGTCGACGCGTCGGACGACATCGCGCCCGACAAGCCGGCGCCTGACTTGCGCTCGCCGTGATCCCACGCAACCGCTACGTCGGTCGGTGTCGCAAGTGTCGGACATGTTGGACCCGACGGATCGGTCGGAAATGTTGGATCTGTAGTTAGTGTTGATTCTGATACGCCCGTCTCGAGTGTCGGACCTGCCGCGTCGGTCGCGCCGTCGGCGACCGTGCTCCGCTGGACACCCGCGCCCCTCCCGCACTGGCGACCCGTCTCACATCGGACTGTTTAATTTCTAACGTTATCTCAGAATGTCGAGGGATTAGTGTAAATATAAAAAAGGAATTAAAACGGATGAGGTTGTAGTTGAAATTTAGATTTTACAATTTTTACTCTGTGTCGATCGACTGCACCTGTCCGTGCGATGTGACTTTGTCGCGGCGTTCAGCCACGTCCACAAGTATTGAAATACGATTTTCGACAGACGCGGGTGATCGACATAGTTTTCATTTATTACTTGTTAAGGCGATAACAAAATACAATACTCCAACGATAATTATGTAAAAAATATTAAAGCTACGAAATAAAAACAACATATTATATTCTAATATTTTTATAGAATATAAAAAACAAGTATGATATGATCAAGCCTTCCAGTAATTTAGTGAAATAAAATGTTAATAAAAAGTGCAGCTTATAAAATATTGTTTTGCTGAGCTGTGAGACAGGATAAGCGAAAAAATGCTTCCAAAGGCGTCAAAACAGTTTAAATTGACGAAAGTGTGATACTATAAGTTGTTTTTTTGTTTCGTTGTTGTGTGTTTTGTAATGGAAATAAAAATTAAATAAGTGTAAGACGTCGGTTAGTTTAAAAAATATTTTTTTTTATTTATTGAACGAATATTTAATAAAGACGAGCCTTGCTTAAGAGATTAGTTTAGTTGTAATTAGTAGCGAACAGAGTAGTTGATTTATTGTACTTTCGATCGGGAAATACTGACATTAAAATTTTTATAAAATAAAAAAATAGCAAAAAGATTTTTTTACGTAATTTTCGCACAAAATACTATCTATATTGATCTCAGTGACACAATTATACCAAGACGAGATTTTTTTTCCTTTTTATTATTTTTACTATTTTTTTTGTGAAAAGTTCTGGGCATCGAAAGAGACAATAAATCAAAAGTAGATCGACTTATGTCGAAGGACATTTTATAGGTGCCTTTCATAAAGAAAACGTAAAATAACTTAAATAATAGGGATTTGTAAATTGTAGTGTTCTTTTTGATAAATCCATCCGCTCATACCTGTAACAAACGATTCATTGACTATTTAACTTAAGAGTTGTGTGTTTTGTAACCAAATTGGGGAGACAAGTGGAACGAGTATGTGGCTAGTCAGTATGCCGAGTGTTTATTTTTCACACCTTTTATTAATATTTATTTAATTATACAATGTGTAACTGAATTAATGCACATTATGAAAGTAGTTTGTTCAGAATCAATTTCTGGCATTTTTATTATAGGTGATTTTTATCCCAAAAATACTTAAAACTACGTAAACTACAGCCACACTTTCGCTGTACAGTCAAAGCATGTAAACCAAAATGGACGAGTACCTCCAGCTGTGCTAGACCCTTACGAGTATACGTGTGCGACTGTGTGTGTGCGTAGATTGTAATGTGACCGTAATTTTCTCCCACAATCAGTAATTATATATACATAAATACTTAATACATAAACAATGTTTTATACATAATAGTAAAAAATAGCGTAGGTACGTATTATAATTATAACTTAATATTCTAATTGGGGTTCTTGATGATATTATGCGTTAATTCCGGGACATGTTGTATACTTCATACGAATCTTTTTTTAATAAGGTACCAACTTTGTGTCCGTAAGTCACAAATACAGTTTTGATGTTACTAAAATATTTTTAGTTGGATTTGGAAAGCTGTTGAAATGCACAAAAAACTCAAATTAATATTTTTGGTTACTTAATACACACGTAAAGCACTATAATCCTATAACTTAAATCCTAGAAATTATTTAGTTTTGTCACTCATGAATATGATTTTTTTTCGCAATAACAGTGGCCATACGAGGAAAGCTAGTCATTAGAGTTACAATTTAAATTTAATGTTACTTAAAATAATAAAAAAATATTTACAATTATAAAAAGAACCCCTTACGTTTATTAGTAAGGGGTGTGAAACTAAAAATGTGGCCAAATTACACTTAATGAATGAAATCCAAATATATATACACAATTTTTAATAGATCTAGATTTAAATAAGCGTGGTAAAATTAAGTTCGTAGCGAAAACAATTAAGTGACTATAATTCGAGTAGGAAAAACTAAAAAAAAAAACAATATTGAGGCAAAAAATCCACGTCAAATTGTCATGAATATTATTTTGAGAGAATATTAATTTGTCTTAATTTATTTGATCAGGCTTATAACATCCTTATTTCCATCACCATTAAATCGACAAGTTTTTTTGATGCCTTTAAAACATTGTTTTTTGGATTTCTATAAAAATAGTGTAGTAGGGAAACGTAGCAATAACTACAAGCAATAAATAAAAAATAATTATAAACAAAAAAACGGCTTTAGTGAGGCTAGAATTTGGTACTGAAACGTAGTGTGACCTATATAAACGATTCGCGATATATTTTCTATAGACAGATCGGCGAGAGGCTGGGTACTATGTAAAACGATAAATATAGGGCAGTTTGGTACAATTAATAGCTATTTGACAAAAAATATATTAGACTTACAGCTATAGTCGAACTAGGCAGAAAGGCGGGATTAGTCAATTGCTAGCTATAGAGAACATTATTAGAATACGAGAAAAAAAAAACGTTAGAAAGTAATAGTAATGTCATTAAGGCTTGTTGATAACAGAAAAAACAGTTTCGTCATTGAAAATCTGAAAGAGTAAATCCTTGTAACGTGGTAAGGCAATATTAATATTGGTGACGAATTTAAAGCTCATTGGTGCCGAAGATTCTAGACTGTGATTCAATTGTTCATTCAGAACGTGTCTTATATTGAAATAGTTGTTTTTGTATGATTGGCAATGCACTGTGGGTGCTGTATAATACAAAATAAATGTATTGTAAAATGGCAGATAAAACATGTTGTATGAAATGCATTTGTTATAATTGTAAAGATAATGGTAACAGCGAATGTAAGCTGAGAAATGTAATTTTTGTTTTGACAGCGTAAGTAGAAACGGTAGATTTATTTGATAGCTTTGCAGTAATTTATATGGATGTGACTAATACAAGATTTTGTATGGACAAAAAGTTATGAAGGGAAATTGAAAATTATGTATTGGTCGCGGCATGTATTCTTTTGTTTCGTTATTAGCACCATTAATACGATATGGAGTAATAATTGAAAGCCTAAACATTATGTGCCTTAGATACAACAATATTGTATGATATTTATGATGCGTTCTATACAACGTGCTAACTAGAAATAAATGATAAACATTTTTTTGAATGCCTGGACTTACGAACGATTATCTTCATTGTTAGAATTCATTTCTGCAAAGGCTTATATGTACTCCCAAAGATTTACCTTGACATGCAATTTTTATTGTAAAATTAGGCCCAATGTTCGGAAAATTGTAAGTAACCCTTAATGATGAATTAGTTTTCCCTAAAAATGTTTCTCTTAGTTTTCTAACACATTGTTTCTGTATTGTATCTATGAAAATTGTGAGTAACTGGGCACCCAGCAGTCTGGAAATTGATTTCGAATCCAGAGATATAAATTATAACCCTCATGTAATAATTATTGTACGATTAAGTAACGCTTCTATGCGTAGTTTCGCTGAAATATAAAACTACTTCTATGATATTGTATAATTTTAGTAATTACCTACATTGTACCCATTTATGAACCTATATACTTTACTGGCATGTATATTCTTAATCTACGCAACTCGGAATAGCCACGCTTTTTTTTACGAAGTAGACACCACTTTGATTCTCGCATGGCTTTTTGATATTAAAGAATTACAATCCATCTATTCTATAAACTTGTATGATAATTTCTTTTAAGTTATTTCTTATTGTAAAAGGAACGCAAATCCGTCTTATAAGTTTCGTGGATTTCAAAAGTTGAATACATAATACGTAAATAGTGAAAAATAATTATAAGAATAATTAACCAATAGAGAAATACTCCTAGTTACGAATTTCTTAGTTCATCTGATGTGCAATTATGATTAACTGTTTTTCTAGCGAATTTTGTTAATTTTTATTAGTAATTTTACGATTGTATCCATTATCATTGTATGTAAATATGTTCCGGAGTGTATTTATATTTTTTTTATTTGTATAATTAACATTAGAATGCGTTTATATGTTATGTTTGTCATCGGTCATATCCTCCGCGCTTTCATACTCATTTAGGTTTTTACAATTTTTCTTTATTTTTTAAAATAGATACTCGCGAGTCGAATGGCTTATTCCAACGTGAAATTTTTTCACGAAAATAACGATTGCATTCAGAAGTTGGAATAGATCATTAGATTCATGCAATAAACTAAAGATAGACTTGTAAAAATGTTATAACATGTATTTTTAACCTATACATAGTAAGATATTTATAGAATTTTAGTCGTTTAATTATTTCGAACGACTTGTTATAAAGAAAATTGGTGCTTAAAGCTTAAAACAAAATAAGACGGCACTTTGTCGTGTGTGTATTGTCATGGAAGGGGTCTGAGCATTATGACATAGCATGCGTTGTTATGCTTTCGTGCGATACAGAATCGTTTATTGAAAAATCGAAAAAAAAACCGTTAGAAAATTTATTCGAACCCGCCGCTCCAAAGTTAGTGCGCGCGGATTTCATATACGTTTATTTCTTTTGTCATTTTTGTTTATTTTGTATTTTTTTTTGTTATTTTTAAATGATGTAAAATAAACGATTGTCTATCACAATGCGAGCAGTTATAATAATGTAGGTAAACTTTGCTCAATATCGATGAAAACTGAAAGTGTTACAGTTGATGCAATACAAACAAACAAACATACAAATTGCGTTTTATTTTAATAAATATTGTTATTTATTTGGCTTTCCGCTTTTCTACCCAGAAGAAACGAGCATTTTCACTAGACTTGCTCGCTTTTTTCCACGATTTTTTTCTTTCGGCGTGCCTAAGTTTGCATACACACGAGCGACACGCGACAGAAGCTACAGAAGCTGCAAGCGCCTACTCATGTCGGCGGCAACCGACGCGTCAGTTGCCGCCGACACGAGTAGGCGCTTGCAGCGTCGCGTCGCCAGCCATCGCCGACAACATGCTGCTCATGTATTTAAGCACCGTACTCAAACAGACACCTTCGGTTAAAATTCCGATCCGGCCTATCTCTTGCTGCCCTCTCCCAGCGACGCCCTAAGCCAAGGTCTGTACCCCACAGGGGGTGCCCTTAGCGTGTAGTCGCTTATTTTTTAAGTCCTGGCTGGAGGCCTTAATTTATTGAGGCATCGGCAGGCAAGCCGCCTAAGCAGACGACAACCTCATTGGTTGAACTTTCACTTTATAAATCGCCCTTTGAAACACTTCTAGGACTATTTTTATCTGTAAATGCTCTCATAAGCCAGGGTTTCCTAGAAGAGCCATTGTACAGCCTATCATGTTCCCACTGCTGGGACACAGGCCTCCTCTCGGTGAGAGGGACTGGGCCGTAATCCACCACGTGCGCCCAGTGCGGGTTGGTAGATGACACATGTATTCGATTTTTTGGTTCTAGGACATGCCGGTTTCCTCATGATGTTTTCCTTCACCGTTTTGAGAGCAGTGGTGATGAAATAATTAAACCGCACGTCTGGTTCGAATCTACGACCTACAACTCCAAGTCGCGGCTGATACCACTGCGCCACTACTGCTCCTAGCTCCAAATGCTGGATGGTAATTGTTATCTTACTACGTGCAAACCACGTACAAGCGTAAAAAGCGGGTCAAGCGTATTTTGACAGTTCAAGCCACGCCAACTTCGCGTTCATTTTGCGCGGTTTCATTCATTGTGTCTTATAGAATACGTTATTAGGCAGATTAAGGTATCAAAAAAACGCTCGATGTTTGGATAACCGTTATTGTGTGACCGTCTACCGCTTTCATATTAAACCAAAGGTTAAGGTTGAGTGACGGAGACCTTTTAAGTTATACTAATCATTAACTATTACCCTGTTCATACCTAGTACGGAGATGAACGTTAGGTATATCCAAACTATCATACAAACTTGCCCACTAATCATCAATTTCAAATATTGCCGCTAATCAATGACATTGGCTCTATAGGGCACGGTTATACGTTACATACTCCCCTATCCACACTAGCGCCGCCTATGCAGTCCAGGTGGAACTAACTCACTTATTTGACGTCACAGGTGGTAAAACCTTTTTCTTGTTATTATAAGTGCAATGCTGGTCAACTGTTGCGACTATTATTACGAGGTTAGTAAAATTGATTAATTAATGGGTATTTTAATGATTGATTTGAGCTGTGGTGATTGATAATCGCGTTTTTAAAGTGTAACTTTGTATGCAAGCCATGCATAGGGTGCATTTTGCTGCGTAGAAACCTCCTTGGTCCTATTTTAAATAAGGAATAATATTTTTTTTTTATTTACGGCTTTGAATACGTTTATAGGTTCTAGTTACATTGTTCCTGATTCAAAAGTATTCCCGGGTTTTTTGACGTTTAATTTAAGAAATAGCTGATCAATTTAATTATCCCTGTGATAATATCTGAGCTACATGTCGATTTACGTATTAGGATTAGGATGCTGCGCTGTACTGTAAAAATAAGCTAATGAGTTAGTTAGGCAGTTAGCTACATACTTAACTATAAAAGTTCGTAGAACTACCGAGTTCGATTTTTGTGGGAAAGTTTTTGTTTCCTAAAATTCAGGTTCATTCTATCAGACGTCCTAGAAGTCTTCTTCGAAAAGTAGCTTACCTACTGGTTCAAAACAGACCTATAATGATAATGTGGGTGCTATGTTTTACTGTAAAATAAGTTAGGCAAATAAGGTGGTGAAGTGCGGTAACACCGCACTTAGGGAGAATTTCACCAAACTTTTATTTATTTATTTTATTCTTACAGAAAGCTTATAGACTAATCTAATATATAAAATTCTCGTGTCACAGTTTTCGTTGCCATACTCCTCCGAAACGGCTTGACCGATTTTGATGAAATTTTTTGTGCATATTCAGTAAGTCTGTAGTGTAGGAGTAGTGTAGGAGTAGGGTAGGAGTAGGGTAGGAGTAGTGTAGGAGTAGTGTAGGAGTAGGGTAGGAGTAGGGTAGGGGGTAGGACACCTCGCGAACGAAGTAGCGCCGGGCAGCTAGAAATAATTTATATATGGCAAAACAAAGTTTGCCGGGTCAGCTAGTAATACAATAAAAATCATTCGTTATACCTAGAATAAGTCTCAACCTGAAAATAAATTTTGAATTTTTGACAGTATGTCTATTCTAGAGCTGTCAGTAAGTCCGACGTCAATTTTATTCCATGAATAAAAGATGTTTGACTTTGGTAAAATCAGCCCCTATCTACATAAGCAGAAAAACTATCTAAAAAAGTAGGTACATACTTAAAGCCCAACTTCGATTTTTGTAGGAAAGTTTTTATTTACCTATGTAGGTGATTTACCGAGGGTCAAGATAGCATTAGTAGAATCGTATTAGGATATGTATCATATCATAAAATGGTTACAAATCGTCAATTCCAAAATATTACCTGCGTACAATTCATAACACGCAATTCATCTGTTTGAAAGTTTTGTAGGGAGTTTCATAAAATGGTTCAAACAATATAGCAACATAAATAGGTACAGCACACACACGGTAACATAGCGCTAACTCAAACTCAAAGCATTTATTTCAATTAAACCATTTACAGGCACTTTTAAACTGTCAATGAGTATGTTAGTTAGTAAGTTGAAGCTAGTAGCCCATTCCAGTAGATCTCTATGGCAGGAACGGGCAAGAAACTCTAAAGAAACGACATTTGGGCACACCGCATAAAGTAATCAAACTGCTAGAAAGAACTGAGACAAAAATTACCTGCTTGAAAAGAAAAACAAGTTTTTCATGCCTAAACCACTGAGCGGCCGTCGATAAAATTTGGCGAGGAGATAGATGACATCCCGGGGAACGACATAGGCTACTTTTTATCCCAATAGCACGTTCCCAGGGATTATTTCCGACACCAACGCAGGCGAAGCCGTCTGCAGAAGCTAGTGTGTAGTAAAATTAGTCAATTAAATGTCAAAGTAATTACGAATACACAAATCCTAATTTATCATTCAGAAATTCGTCAGTGCTGTATATAATAGACTTTCTCTAACAGAATTATGGCTTATTATCCAGCGGGGTAGTTGCGTAACATGCTATCAATAGCAATAGCTTTCATTCCGACAGTTCAACAAGATTCATTGCGTTATTTACGTGGTCGAGCAAACAAATTTTTCGAACATATGAAGTAATGGATTAGCGACATCCTTCAAAATGATTCAGATTGTGATTGATAGTGTGTTACGTAATTAGGGTGCAACCGGTCGATTCTGTAAAAATCTCACCGTGAAAACACAAGTGAAGTGAGCTTGATGTTTGTTGTCAGTAGTGTCAATCCCTAGCATTATTTGGAATGACAGCTCACTCCACTACACCTAAGTTTTCACGGTGAGATGGTTACAGAATCGCACAGCAGTTCATCTTGAGTAAGCGTTAATGTTCTGAGCATGAGACGCTAAGTATACTCTTTTTCAATCCCTGATGAAGGCAAACGCGTTATCCACATTTTGCCTAATGTCGTATGTTGTACGGTACCTACGTACGGTACTTATACGGCCCTATGTCATATTTACAACTCATTGCGTGCTGAGCGAGCAATGGTGCCAACGAAAACCACGCACGGCCGAATCCCCCGTTCTCCCCTATACGTAGCCGTATAAGTTCGTAGGGGTCCCATTTGTAGTAGCAGAGAGGAAACGATAGTTACAAGTACGATGAGCTAGCTGTAGCCCGTGACTTTATTCGTCGGTACTTATACCTAAGTAAGTAGGTACAAACGCATAGATTGAATTTGGAAGAACTAAAAAGTGAAAAAAAAACTTTTACAATCGACTTCCAAAAAAAACACTATAAAGTGAAAAATAACTAAAATTTTGGAAGTCGGTGTAGTTGGTTCCGCATTTTCGTTTTTTGACATAGACTTCCGAAGTTAAAGTTATTTTTAAATTCTTCTATATTTGACGGAGTTATGCCCGAAGATACATAAAAAAATATATAATAAACATCCGAATTGCCTTTTTTGGAGTCGGTTAAAAATAAACCTGGTGTTTTTATGTCGATTAGGAAACTTTCCAGCTAAACTTTAAGGATATCATTCAATTATTTTATACCCAAAACTAAAGCCAGAAAAAGAAGTACTTCCTATTCGGGAATTAACATCTTGAGCATTTTCTACTACTACAACGAAAGGTTAAAAGTAACCCCGGCTGCTATTTGAGATTTAAAATGCCGAAAATCATATTTTTATAACAATGGTACCAATAAATGGTCGGTTGTAATAGTACAAAATGCTCTAGAGGTCATTTCCCGTAAGACAGCAGTACTTTTCTTTTCAGCAGTACTTTAATTTTTGGGTACGAAATGAATGATGTCCTTTGTAAGCTTTGAAATATCATAAGGAACTAGTTAGTTAGGGGTTCTTTGCTACCTTATATTATGTAAACACAAGCACAAAATTATTGTATGAAAACACGCTATGATGAACCGCCTCATCTACTAAACAAGATGGTCGCTACCTACGTTGTCATTGAGTAGGTGTTTTGCGCGAAACACAATTGGCATTGGACAAAACAGGAACAAAACAAACTACCTAGTAGGATAATCTTTACCAGCTACGCAAAATTAACATTTACTTACGCAGAACAGAATATGATTGTTTTGACCAATTCGGTATTTAGTACCTACCCATCAAATTAATGAAACAATTAAGTACATGAAACCTTTCACTCAATTCTCTATCAAAACCGCAAGCAATCTGACATTATCGTCATCCGTTCATCGCTGAACAAATTCCTTTATAACTAACTAACAAAGACATTAAAACAACATTACCTAAGTAATTATAGGTTCTGCCTAGCTACGCTAAAACGTTCCTTAAAACTTACGCAATGAACGTGTAAACGCGTAAATATGCATCCTGAATGGTACAAGTACGTATTACATAATCCAATAAATCGAAATTTCTCACAATCATTGGCAAAAGGGATCGCAAAAATCAATAGTCGATGGTTTGTTTCAACCAAGCAAGCTGCCTACAAACCACGTAACATGACGTACGAACTTTTAAACTGTTCATTTTACTTCGAAATTAAGTTCTATTGCTAACGAAATAGAGCTGCAGTTAGGTTGTGAGTTGACGGCTAGTTGTGACGTTACGGCACTGCAGCAGAGAACAGATAATCGACGCCTAGCCTTGTGCGATATCGATTTTGACAACGGCTACTTTCACTGTGAAACGAAACGCGAACCATCGACCTGTCTCCCTCGCTCTCAGCAGTGAAAATAGTGGTGCAGAGAGGGATGGGTTCGGCGCCGCAACTAGGGGTCGCCGTCGCGGCGTTGCCATGACGACAGGTCACCGGGAGGGTAAGATTTCCAATATAATAGCTCGATATTTTTAGGTCAAAATGTCGGAGTTTATAATAAAAGTATTTATGAAGGAGAATAAGCTTGAAATATGCTTGAATGACGATAATGCTACGATGGTGATGGACAAAAAAGACTTCCTCATTGATTCGGTAAGATTTTTATTGGGTTATTGGATTTTGACGCATTGCAAAATGGCGGCTGTACATTGATAAAATAAATTATTGATTTTCTGACAAACATCGATAATAGCGTAAGTAGATGGTAGATAAGTTTAGTTTTATAATAAGTAGATTTATCGTAATTTCCTACACAAGCTACAGTTTTATCTGTTTTCTATAAAAATCTATGGTTTACGTAGGTATTCTTATTAGATTTTATTAGGTATAGCGTTATTTAGACCTAATCTATTTCTGGAGGGAGGTGGGCTGGCTGGAGTAGTAGTAGACGGCCGACATGGCCCACGCACAATGGCCCACTTGAAGTACTAAGTGCGGAAACCAGTCCCACTAACATAAAACATACTTTAACATACAAGCGTTATGTATCTAGCTGTAGGTGTATTAATGTTTGTATATTGTATATACACAGAAGGGTGGTTCTCGTTTTTTTGAGAACGTTCACAGTCTGATCTCATTCTCAATCTGTCAAAAATACCTCTATTTTCCCTACATTTTTGACATTGATTGTCGCTGAGATGAGATGGCGACTTTTTATTAAAAACGTTCGTAATGTATGAACATTTTAATTACGGGAATTGGCCTTCAGATTGGCCATTAAGTATACTAATTAGGTAGAAAACTAGAACGTAGAAGATTTGTAGTAAGAATCTCATCTTCAAGATAGTGAAAATATCGTAGAAAACAGGGATTTTACGAAGAAAATCTAATAATAGACACTAGGTCCGCACAACGATAACGAACATATCAAGCGATACATTTTCAGTATAAGCTGACTCTTCATTGTACGAAAAGTCTATACAACGCGAGGTCAGCTAAAACTGGAAATGTACAGCTTGCTAATGTCGTCGTGTGTACCTTATCTTGTTAACAACAATATACCTACTGCGTTCACCAATCTACATTCGGCATGCATGGTGATTAGTACAAGTTTTAGAAAGAAACAAAGGACTGTTTGATGTAGACTTATCGTTCTTTCTGACTTTTTTCCTTTTTGCTCAGCTACTACGGGTCATAGCGTGATGTTAAATAGCCTAAAGCCTTCCTCGAGAATTCGGCTATCAAATGCAAAAAGATGTGTTTTGATTCGACTGGTAGTTCTAGAGATTAGTGTGTTCAAACAAACTCTTCCGCTTTATTATTAGTATACATAGATTGTATGCAAATAGATAGGTACACCTACCTAATGTAGATAATACCAACAGTAAGCGCTTTAGGAGAATCCAGACAGAGATTCCAGACTGCGTGGCGTTCTATGTTCAAATTTGAAACGGGTTTGGTCAAAGACAAAGTCATAGTGATTCATTTATTTCAAATAGGCACACAGAAGGCACTTTTGAAAGTCAAAATTTACAATAAAATAAAAATGATTCTAGTCGCCCCTTGAAAAAGGTAGTTACGTATGGGGAAGAATGGCCACGAAACTCGTTTTGGTTAATAATTTTAATATAATTATAATTCTTCTGTACGTGTGTTTGTTACCTAATTCCTCCTGAATGGCTGGACCGATTTGGATGAAGTTTTGTGTGTAAAGTGGACTGCTATAGGATAATGATGAATTCCCAGCTTATTAATTCACACATTGGTGTGTCGGTCCTTACGCATCAGTCTACTCCGAAGTAGTATCAGCCGAATGTTCGGCCGTTTCCTGCTACGAAGTTACTTGGTTCGGTTGGTTCCGATCCTACACTCTTTCGAATATTGACTATGGTCCCGACCCAACTGAGCCGATCTGAATTTTTTTCGCATTTTTCAATAATATTCGGTTCGGCCATGTGTCGGTCCGATCCGAACATTCGCACTTTGCACTTCAGAGTAGACCCCCAGGTTTGTAAACCTGCCAGCTACAAAAAGCTACATAACTACATAACAGCTACACAACAACGCGAACTAAGTAGGTGAAGGTAGACAGTAATAATGAAAATGCTACGTATTCGTACGAGTACGTACGTGTTTTCATGGAAATCTAATATAGATAGATCTATATTAGATTTCCATGAAAACACAATGGATCCAGCTGTTCGGTGTCTCACAGAAATTATAAATGTCTTGTCTTGAATGAGTAGATTAATTATGAATGAATACAGTATAGAGTTATCGTAATAGTGGGTTAGAATGTTAGACATGCAAGGTGGAAATGACAATACAACAATAAAATATTTAGATTGCGTATATGTCGTTTACCAGCAGTCAGCACCCGTATCATCTATAGTACAGACGCCAGCACATCAAGCTACTAAAATCTGTCAAATTTCTTTTTATCGCTAAAGTATAAGGTTCAAGGAATTGGGAAAATTTGACAGTTTCGGGTAGCTGGCGTCCGTACATAGGTACTGTAAATTAAAGTCGCTTTTCATTCCTCTCTGTGTGACAGCGTTGTTGTTCTAAACTATGCAACAATATTGATGGGTTTTCACTATCATCATCATCACTCTCCTGCCCGTATCCCAATTTAATTGGTGTCAGCCCAACGTGGTCTTTCTCTTCCATACTCGTCATCTCGGTAGTCACCCTTTTTTTAACCCTAACATCATTTTCACAGTTCATCCATCATTTACTGAATTTATTCCGGAAGGCATAAACCTTCCGGAATAAAGAAAGAGTAACAAACATCCATCCATCCGTCCATACAAACTTTCGCGTTTATAATATTAGTAGGAAGTAGGATTTAACTTCGATATAGCTCAGAAATATTGAAATTTCGACATGTCGCAACATTCGTCAACTGCACCCGTGCGAAGCAAGGGCGGGTCACTAGTTCGTTAATAAACCCATGTTGTTTGCTCCACAGTAGAAATAGGGTATAGTAGTAATACGCACAATGACATATCAAGCTATACATTTCCAGTATAAGCTGACTTCTCATTGTACGAAAAGCCTATACAATGCGAGTTCAGCTAAAACTGGAAATATATAGCTTGATATGTCGAGGGTCGTCTGTACTTCTCTGGACGAGCCATACCACAAGGAACTTTACTATTGAGTTCCCACCGTGATCCGCTATGCATGTGATATGAGAACTTCTAACTGTACGATAGATGTGCTGCTGGGGAGTTTGTTGCTCTACTTCTGCTTTCCGGCGAAAGCACTAGGAATACTTAGGTGAAGGTCGGGCGTTTTGGGGGACTGTCTTATGTAATTTTGACGATTGAAAAGGGCTGATTCTCAATTTGAATATTGAATAAATTACTTAATTTTGACTGTAAACGCACCAACGATACAGGAGAATTCCCTAGCTTCCCAGCAAAAGCACTAGGAAGTGGTGAAGAGCTGGCGTTTTGGGGGACTGTCTTATGTAATTTTGACGTTTAAAAAGTCCTTATTCTCAGCCTAATTTAGTAAATACTGATTCTCAGCCTAATTTGAATAAATCACTTTTGATTTTGACTGTAAATGCACCCACGATACATGAGAATTTCTTACTGAGGCACAACATTCTTTAACCATACTGGTTCATTTAAAGAGTAATACCAGATGCAGCTGAATACCAGTAGTTTACAAGGAGCACTGCCTATCTGACCTCCACAACCTAGTTACACGATACCTCTTGGTAAAAACTGGTTGTCAGACTCGGGTTGGCTACCCGTAACAACTGTCAATAATCTACAAATGTGATATGAGACTATAAACGCATCTACTTTACTTGAGTATCCCCTACTGAGGCACAACATTTTTTTAACCATACTGGTTTAAGCGTACAAGCTGAATAGACACACGTTTCCATAGGATGATAAAAAAGGGGTTGCCATTAAAACAATGTAACGCAACCGTAGGAAGTGGCAGTGGGCCCCTAACCCTTCGCTTCCGATGGCTACCACGAAGCCCTACTAATATATTTTTAATATCCTCACAATTATAACGTAGGGCTGGTTTTTGGAACATCTTGCGTTGTATAAAAATATTAGTAATGTTTCCACAGACCGACACAGACAGACAGAGATCTTTATTAGAGGAGTCCAGCTCTGCCCAGAGAGTGGTGGAAAAAGAGTAGGCCTTCAGCTCAGTAGTGGGACATTCATGGCTAATAAAAAAAAACTGTTTCAGCCATCTTTCAAATAATATGAAAGGAGAGGGACAGCGCAGGCTAGAAAAATGGGTGCGTGTATTTATGTACGCGCGTCAGAAGTTATACTTTTAAAAAACAATTTTTAATTGCATGCAACTATTTAATTACAAAAAAAGGTTACAATAAAAAGTTAAATTTCGTTGTTTAGGCTGAATAATGTTGGTGACAGACATGTCACGGGCCGTTTAAAGAAATTAAAAGCATAATAAAAAACCAGAATTTTATGGCATCCAATTTTTTATAGTGAAATGTCCATTGCCTTTTTTTAATCGATAAAAACAAACAGGTTGCTATAAAAAATGCTCAAAATAGGTACAGGCCGGTTTATGTTGAAAAAAGTGACGCCGTTTATCGTGATAATAATTTGCGTATAGAAAAATAAGAACAAATACTGAAAACAGCTTGTTCTTGCAACCCCAATAATTATTTGTAAAATAATTGATTGACCAAAATTTATTTAGATGTTATTTGTAAATTTATACGCAAAAGAGTGTTTTTTATTGCGAATGACAACAAAATTTCGCTTGTGCAAAGTTCACTGTGATAAAAATATAGGGTGAGTCTAAATCAGTTGCACTTTCTGAAAACAGCAAAGCTTCTCTAATATCATAAAAACTGGACACGTTGGCCCCAACCCCTTAATCTTATTGTAAGTTATTCAAACAAAGCAGGTCCTTCAACAGTCCCAACATCCTTTATTATTCCTTCCCTTCGTCTCAATCTACACCCTAAGAAAAAAGTAAAAAGGTCAATGCACCCGGAAAGCGAGGCACGCGCGGGCCACAGGTGTGCGCTCGATAATATCGATTTTCGCGCCGCAATCGATACGTGACGTCACGCGACAATATGGCGGCTGCGCGCGCAGCTGTCACCCGATAAAAAAAACATGTATGCTAATGAAAGTGGGGTCGATAAAATAGGGGTTTAATAATATCATTTTTGGGACACGCGAATGTAGTTTTTTTGGAAATTATTATTTAGCTTGACGAATTTAAATAGTAGGGTGTTGGGTCTGTGAACTTAGTGAGGAACAATTTGAATAACGTTTGTTTCTGAGGATTAAAGTGGTAAAAAATGTTCGTCAATCTTTAAAATAAATATTCATTCAACTTTTTTTGCAATATACACTTTCACCCTTTCTGCTGTTTGATGCATTTCATTTTTTAAACATTTTTAAGTGAAACAGCGTTTCGTTTCGCGTTGCATTTTTCCGCTTTTTCGCAGCCACTGCTGAAACCACCATCTTCATCATCATCTGCCTAGCCTTTTCCCAACTATGTTGGGGTCGGCTTCCAGTCTAACCGGATGCAGCTGAATACCAGTATTTTACATGGAGCGACTGCCTATCTGACCTCCACAACCCATACGATACCCCTTGGTAAGACTGGTGGTCAGACTTTCGGGCTTCTGACGACCCTTAAAGACTGTCAAAGATCCACGACACCGCCAACATCTAACTGATCCATTTATACCGTCTCTGTCGAAACACATCGCATCGAAATGGCTGCAATGTCTAAATTAGTAGCATTATGCTGATATGTTAAGTACTTAATGGAGAGTTAAAATAGACTCTACAAGTGACAATACTTACTTTAATGTGTGTCCAGTGTGCTGGACAGTCAGCATCTCTCCGATGTTGCTAACTAGCTTATACTTTTTCCACGGAATAAGCTTTTCTCATATTATTTGCGCCGATACGAGAGAAGATGATAGAGGGGTTCTTGGCTAAGTAATGACAGTCGCAAGGGTCAATCGATCAGGTTAAGCTACGCTATATTCTCCATTCAAATACTAATACCTATCTTATTTTTGTACGACCATCATCATCATCCTTAATAAGTGTTGTGGAGGTCAGATAGGCAGTCGCTCCATGGAAAATACTGGTATTCAGCTGCGTCCGGTTAGACTGGAAGCTGACCACAACATACTTGGGAAAAGGCTAGGCTGATGATGATGCATCATCATAATCTTGCTCTATCCCAATTTAATTATGGTTTCCGCAGGAGATTGTGCGTCTTTTATTCTGTTACATCTTTATCATTGGTCATTTTAATGTTCACCTTTTTTCTAGCCATATATATATTTCATAAAATCCGTCAGATCTTCTCTATGATCACCTCTTACCTATTGCTACAATATCATGAACCTATCGTAGCCTACATCACGCAAGTCCCCATTGAAACGCAAGTTTAGCCAGTGATTCTGTAGACTATGTGTCTACAGAATCACACGGTAATCTAAGGTATAGGCCAACTCTAAAAATAATCATAATAATTATTGTTTAATAGCTGCGCCCGCGGTTTCGTTCGTATGCATATTGGATTTCATGGGTTTTCTTTTTTGCGCGGAACCCTATTTCTTTTTCCAAAATAAGAGTAGTCTCAGTTACTGCTTAAAACAAAATCGGTCCAGCTGTGTCGGAGATTAGCTGGAACAAACAAACCGACATACAGACAGAGAAAAATTTAAAAAATAGTTTTTTTTGTCATAAGTACCGTATAGGTATACTTTCATATGCATTTAATAAAAAACTGTTATTTTGATATTACATACAGACACTGCAATATTATTTTATTGTGTAGATAGATGTACAGATTGAAAACGGATATTATCAATGCGATACGTAGCCTGCAAAAACGTAGGGGAACTCTCAAAAAGCTGAACCTATTTTCAAATTCTGTCACACTCTAGACCTGTTTCTCCCATAGCTGAAGGCTGTAAAGATAATAATATCTAATTACTATTATAGTATAGTTAAGTTCACGTTTAGGTGTGGTAGTAATGACGTAACGTAGTTAGCAGGACGTGGTACAGGGGCTGCTGCCGTTTACTGTGGTTTAGGGATGTAGTTTAACATCGATAAAAACATAAAATCACAGGCTTAAATTGGAAAACTGTATTATAGTAATATCAAAAAGTAATTCTGTAGTAGTATGTAACTGTCAATTCCAAAGTTGCCTGGAAGAGATCGCAGAAAGCGATAACGCCGCCCATTATATGTAATGTATTGTAAATTTTCTTTTTTGTTATGTAGTTTCTGGTGTACAATAAAGTTTATAAATAAATCAGTTCGAAACAAATGCCATGTATTCAAATTAGGATGAGAACCAGCACTTTTCGAACGTCAAAATTCCATAAGACAGTCCCCCAAAACGCCCGCCCTTCACCACTTCCTAGTGCTTTCACAGAAGAAGTGGCGCTACAAACTCGTGCAGTTGAAATGGTAGCTAATTGTATTTAAATACGCATATACCTACATGTAATTATTCGTAGTAGTAAATTAGAATTACTTAGACTTGTTGACGTCAGTCAGAGTAGGTATACAACAAATTTCAACTAGTACATCGAACTGGTGATGAAAATTGTTGCACTCATAGTTTCCCGAACCACTTACAGTCAATAGAGATTAGAATACTAAGTATTCGATAACATGCTGCATGGCCCCAACTCCTAATCAACTTAATTCAAAGTTTCCTCCTGTATTGCCACGATAAGAATAGCTAAAACCGTAGTTAAAATATGAGCCCATCAGCAAGGTGCTGAATATGCAGCAGGCTGCTCTCAAAACGGTGAAGAAAAACATCGTGAGTAAACCGGCATGTCCTAAAAATGAAATTCGAACCAACCCGCACTGGGCCCGCGTGGTAGATTATAGCCCACTCCCACTCGAAAAGAGGAGGCCTGTGTCCCAGCAATGGGAACATTACAGGCTGATTATGCAGCAAGGTGGTAGCGAGCCTGTCTATCCTGGGTGCACGGATCTCATCTACATCTAAGTATCGTCATTCATGAAAACTAATTAATTGCTTAACAAGGGCTTTATCGACATCGACAATCTAATATTTACATCACTACAAGCCCTTTGTCACGAGCCAGGTGTCGAGCGGGGTCATTCGGAGCACCTCCTTTGTGTGTGTAACTGTGTGCACGCACAAATAGAACGCACACACACACACACATACACACTTTAGGGTTTGTTTGTGTGTTTATGCTCCCGTCTGCTACATTCAGTTAAATACACCATGTTTTTTTTCCTTCTCTGCAAGGGAACGTTTTGCTTGTTGTGATGTTTTGTTAAAATTATAATGCATAAATCCATTTAGCCTTATGTCAGCATAACGCTATAGTATATACAGTATAGGTGGACCTGTACTCCAGGTACAGGTATAACAATGTGCCTGAGTACAGGTCCAACCGATATTGTTATACCTGGGCACAAAGCCTGGGGTGATACTACTTGTATCCAAAAGAGCCAAGGGTGACTGTAATAGGTTTAAATCCGTTGGATAAAATTTTGCTTTAACAATAAAAAAATGCTGTAAACTGTAAAGTCCTTGCATTCACTTTGTAGTAAAGTCTTATTTTTTTTTCGTTAGCCAATATCGTGTCACAATGCTGGGCAAAGGCCTCCCCTTTTTCCTTCCAAACTTGTCTTGTGCGATCTCCGGCTGTGTAGTAACATTAAGCAATGAACATGAAAGCAAAAATGGTGACCAAAATGACGATGATGACAAGACTATGCTACTTTTGGTGTAATAATTATCCTATCCTACATCCTACTAATATTATAAACGCGAAAGTTTGGATGGATGGATCTTTGTTACTCTTTCACGCAAAAACTCCTACACGGATTTGGATGAAATTTGGCACACAGAAAGTTTACAACCAGGATTAACACATAAGATTTTATCCCGATTTTCCCAACGGGATAGAAAATTATGCGGGTGAAACCGCAGGGCGCAGCTACTAGTTTATAAACAAGTCAATTCTTCATCCTTTTTGAAGACTAGGTTAGGTTAGTCAAAGTAGTAAAATTAATTATAAAAATATTTATTACTTTATTTTATTTTTACAATTTTAAGAAAGCTTATTATTATTATTACTTAAATTATACTTACAACGCATTGCTGAATATGATTAAATTCAGCATAATATAAAAATATCCCTTTAATTTTATTGCTTACAACGAGTTTTCAGAGCATTGTATGATCGTAAACATGTTTTCTTTCAAATGCAAATTGGCTCTACAATTGCAAGTTTTGACATCAAATATGTTTGTACTACCAACTTATATGGAATCAGGTTTTTCATTGTATCGCTTAAAGTCAAGTTATTGTAGTGAATGAAAGACATGGAATTAAAATTGCTTTTGATCATCAACTAGTCTACAATAGAACGAGGAATAACAATGTCGGCAAATACTGCGTTGTATTCATCCTAAGTCTGATATAAAGCGTATTTTCGACTACTGTATCCTATTAGAATGTTTCAAAATACCGCTGAAACTACAATATTTGCTCCATAATACAAAACAGCAATAATATTTCAAGCTTTGTAGCGTTAATTATTTCCCTCTTCGAAGTTCCACCATGAGGTAAGCTTGGCTAGCAAGTAGCCAAGTGACAGCAATGCTCGAACGAGGGCACTGCCGTCACCACCACACCACCAAACAGCAGACCAGACCTTCGACATCATCATCCATAGACTCCCCGAAACCAACGACCCTATCCCAGACAAAAGAGAACCAGCAATGGTCACAAAACAACCCGTACCGTCACAAACATGGGATGTACAACGCCCCAGGGTAGGTTAAGGGTGCATTGTATACAGCTAACGTCAGATAGCCCGACAAAGTAACCAATCCCAAACGAAATCCAACTTAGTAGCTCTAAAATAAGGTTGACAATAGCTATTTTCATACCAAAGTTAGGTTGTTTGAAACGAGGGTGAAGAAACAGGGGTGTTTGCAGGATGCGGGGCGGGGGGAAGGTAGGGTGCGTCGCGCAGGCGTGCTTCAGTCGCCCGCGCGACCCCGCTGCCGCCGGCCGCGCGCCATGGACGAAATAAGAGCGCGCGATCGCGCTCCACTCACGGTTATAGTCGCCCCGAGCAACGCCTCGCCGCCCAGACTGTCGCCTGCGGACCTACTGCCTGACGGCGATGCGGCGTTCCACCCCCTGTCCGCAGTCAACGGACGCCTGACTCCGCCGGGGCTCGAACCAGCCTCGTACGCAACGCTTACCCCGCTACTTCCACTGCCGCCGATCAGCACTGTTTCAGACAAGTTCGCGTACCACGCCGGCGGCACGTTCACAGTAATACAGCAGCAGCAGTCCTACGCGTCCTTATCACCAACTCCTTACAATGAGCCGTTATCGCCACAATCAGCATACAGCAGGCGGAGTGCGTCGCCGAACTCATTTGAAAGGCGATCCCCCACGCCGCCATTGCCGAGTCCTGGGTTGGACTTGAACGCAGCATTGCTTGCGAGGGAAGAGCAGTCACAACAGCAGCAGCAGTCACAGAGTGATTCAGAAGAAATAAATACAAAAGAGTTAGCTCAGAGGATAAGTGGAGAATTGAAGAGGTACTCGATCCCTCAGGCGATATTTGCTCAGAGGGTGCTGTGTAGGTCGCAGGGCACGCTGAGTGACTTGCTAAGGAATCCGAAACCGTGGTCGAAGCTCAAGTCTGGGAGAGAGACGTTCAGAAGGATGTGGAAGTGGCTGCAAGAGCCGGAGTTCCAGAGAATGTCGGCGTTGAGGCTAGCAGGTACGTGATGCATGATGTTGTAGCATTAGTAGAGTATTTAGTTGACGTGCTTTTGTTTTTAATTGTGTTTTTTTTTACTCCAGGTAAGTTTCAGGTTATGATAAAAATTTTGTTTGTCTAATAAGAATTTTGGAGATTGTTGTAGCATCAAACAGGACTGTCTATGATGTTTAGCATTGGGTGGGTCAACAACAATTTCCTATTAGATTTTGGGAGACCACGTGGTTCGGTTTCCATATCTATTTCAGTAAAAACTACTGCTTTGCAGTAGGACTTGTGTCTAAAAGAAACACTCCTTTTTCTTTTCATTCCATTGTTACTTTCAGTGAAGGCTTTAACGCGACAAACTAACACTTTTTATATCTAAATTGTCTCATAAATTCGCGACTTGACTGAAGCGCGCCTTATTCAGCCTACATTTGCATAATGTAGCCTGACCTGGATTACCATGTGGATTTAGCTTTTATTAAATCAGTCTAAATATACCTTTAGAATATCCAGCTTCAAATTGAATCTGTTTTTAAGTCAACCTTTTCCAAAATCGAGTTTGATGTTGAGGCAAAGTTGTTAGCAGATTCCAAATCTCTTTGTGTATCAGGTTTTATTAACTAAGGAAGTATTTTCTCTAAATGCATTGTATAGTTTTGGTCATTAGAAGTTTTCATTGATGCAAAAACAAAAGAGGATATTGTATTAAGATCGGACACGAGTCTAGACGATTTGAGCTAGAATTTTTAATTCTGTGAATAGTCTAGCTTGAATGTTATTATGCTGTATACTTGAGAGATAACAACACAGAGAGAGATAACGACTGTATTCCCTGAAAGGATAATAACCCTTTAGGAAATCCAAATTTCGCCGTTATGTTAGATTTGAACACACAAAGTGTCTAAGTTTCAAATGATTTTATTTCTGTAAATACTTTTGTACCAACATTTTACACGTCAATCATAGTTTAAAAACTAGATGAGGTCGGCGTTTCCTATCTGACTACTCTGAGAAGAAAGACCGAAACAAACTTAGAGGTCACTGTTTCTTATAAAGTCTAGACATAATCTTGGTTAGATCATGTGAAGGACCGTGTAGATTGATGTCTGAGATGGTCTTTTGAGGAAAGAGCCGCACATTGAGTGGACCTGTCCTGTAACCTTGCAGCTCAACACAGAACTTAGGTTAAACTAGTTCGACACAATCGACACTTCATTAATGATACATTCTCCCCATCCCAATGCATTTAGTTGTTAGGAACGGGTGTTGTTTGCGATTAAATATTCGGCTAATTGGATCTTTATTCATCACCTTAGTGTATCGATAGCAATCCTAATGGACTCCGCCCAGAATTCGGCTCCTTTTTTGGCGCCATCACCAGCGTCCATCAGTTCATGTAACGTCCAGCTGACAGAACACTCGGGACACGATATTAAGTGTCCCATCGTTTGTAGAACAGCACGATTTTTTGAATGCATTGGTATTGTTGCTTTCATTGGTATTGTTCATCGAGTCGTTGAGCTCTTCAAGATCTGATTTGAGCTACACGATTACTGACAAATGCTTGCAATGACTGGTCCACTGAAATCTGTGTGGTTCTTTCCTCAATAGACCATTTCTTGCACTAATCTACATTGTCTTCACATGATCTGACCAAGATTATGTCTGGAATTTCGAAGAGACTTTAACGCCTAAGTTTTTTTCACCATTTCTTCTCAGGGGTAGTCAGGAAAGGTCTACCCCATGTAGCTTATTTTTTTCATTTCATTTCATTGAATGAATATATGAGTCTTATGTTATTTATTCACTAAAGATAAAAGGCAGGTTTAGTTTTTGTTTATACTGAGTCGTATCATTGTGTTCACTTACTTAGACATATCTTCAAACTGTGGTGCTTTCAACACTGATCAGTCCACCTTCTCTACAATGTTAGATTCTTCGTCCACATCTCTTTTGCCAGCATTTAAGATCATTTCCACAAACGCTTAAGAAATTTATTTATTTACGAGCAGCGCCCCGCGGCTTCACCGGCATTAGTGTCGATCCTTTGTGAATATCGGGATGAAAAGTATCCTATGTATTAATCCTGGTTATAAACTATCTGTGTGTCAAATTTCATCCAAATCCGTTTATTAGTTTTTGCGTGAAAGAGTAACAAACATCCATCCGTCAGTCCATTTCCATACAACTTTCGCGTTTATAATATTAGTAGGATAGGACTTTTATATGCTCACCAAAGATTGTTTACACTGGTTTTATGCTACAAGTAATGTAATGCAAAAGTTTGTATGTGATATTGCAAAGATCAGTTACTCAAACCTTTGTGGCATATCTGAAATGAATGTTAAGAAAGTTTCATAAAAGGTTTTCTAGAAGGCTCTTTGATAAACTGACCTTTCGCCTATGTTGGTAGGTGTTACTTAGAATTTTGTTTTCTATTCGCCTGGTTTTAAGCTGTATATGTTTTACCACCCTAATCCGTTTAAAAAATCCTAACTAATATTATAAATGCGAAAGTGAGTTTGTTACGCTTTCACGCTAAAACGGACGAACGGATTTGGATGAAATTTGGCACATGGGTAGACTATGACCTTGGTTAGGACATAGGCAATTTTTCACTCTGGATCGCAGACGTAGTCGCGGGTAACAGCTAGTACTAAATACTCTACTCATTCTCTCTCTCTTGCTCCGTATTTTTGTAGTGTCTAATAAAGTATAGGTATATAAATAAATAAATTCTCTCCAAATCTCATTTCCATAGTTATTTCTATATACAACCTTCGAGGCATAAAGTGGCAGATGAGATGCGTCACCACTTTTATTAGGTACGACAAAAGTAGAAACAAAAATTTCAATCTAAACAAAAACCAACACATTATAACCCCAAACGACGAACAATCTCAAGCTTGCTCTAGATGAGCCAGCAAAGGGTGAATATCTCCTTACATATTCATAGTCGGCGATGGTGGTAGCGAAAGTGACCCAGAACTGAGCCCATTACCCTTAGTTTGCTGAACTTTTGTTGTGACTCATATGGGAATTCAGGCAGCTGACTTGTCAGTAATATTTTTAAGCAAACGTCTTGAAAATCATTCGGCATTTTCATATCTTACTCTCTCTCTTCCTGTCTTTGTCCGTCTTAGAGTTGCAGTGAGTCGAGCTGAATGACGTTCAATTGGAGAAGCCTATGGCCGGCAGTGGACTGCTGTAGGCTGATGATGATGATGGTGTCTTAGTACATTTAATTTTTCTTTTTATTTATTCTTTTTTTTTTCATCAATTTCTTTTTTATTTATTCATACACACATATTTTTATTGGAATAAATTCTATCTGAAACTACAGTTTTTGTTGCCATTTCCGCGGTGATACCATCTGTTTTCATGTCAAGCAATCTACCTAGGCTTTCAGGTTGGGTTTAGCTTCCAGTCTAACCAGATGCAGCAGAATACCAGTATTTTACTTGGAGCGACTGCCTATCTGACCTCCGCAGCCAAGTTACTGGGTAACACGATAGTCCTTGGTTAAATTGGTTGTTCAATCAACTCAGCCTATCGCAGTCCATAGCTGAACATAGGCCTCTCCCAGGCTCCCACAACACCCTGTCCTCCGCCTTCCGCATCCAGTCTGTCACAGCCACCTTCTTAAGGTAAAATGGTTGTTAGGTCGGTCAAATATCTCCGAATGACAGCCGGGAGCAATGGCTTTCCGCGCTTTCTGAGGCACGGAAGGGTTTCGATATATAACGGGCGGTCACCTATCCACGAACCGACCGCGACAAACGTAGCTTGACCGCAGATCGACCGGTGCGGCTGTGATTATTAAGCTACGAGGCCTCTTTTTAATTTTGACCAGTAGGTACACCATTTTACTTGATTTACTACTCCCCCTCAAGACCTTCTCTTCTTCAGCCTTTCACCACCCAATGCTGAGTCCCCATCTTGCAATGCACGCCAATTCTACTCTGTCTCTAGCCTTCCTAAGTCAGAGTATTCTATGCCAGCAATCTTCACCAGGCCCCTCGAGACCTAGTATTTTATTTATTTTTTACGTATACACGGTGGCGTTGATTCGCAAATTGTAAGTATGATTTCAGCACATGATTCTAGCGTAGAAGATCAGGTCCATAATCATGAACTGAAACCATGGTAACAGGATATGTGTCGATATCCCCGCCACCCAGTGTAGATATTAAAACGAATTGTGTTCAATGTCTGTTTACCGTGTGTTTGTAGCGGTAGCTACAATGCCACATACGAACAACGCGTCATACTGACGTCACGAAAATCCTGCATCTCGCAAGCAGAGTTTACCGTGCAGTTAGCATAGATACAATTTCCCAATATCAATCATTGGGCAATTGCCCGCCAGACACAGCACCAGTCTGGTCGGAGGATCCTCTCTTTTCAATGGAGGTTGAGTGAACTTTACACCCTGCTCCTCATACCTTGATGGATATTCCAGTACATCAAGTGGTTCTCTTGGTCATGCATACTGATGCTATCATACTGGGCTTTGAAATGCTTTGAACGAGCTGCACTGTTCTGGGAAACTATACAAAACTGTGCGAGAACCATCACTGCTGTCATCTTCTTTTTTCTTTTATTTTGTCTCATCATCATCACCAATATTTACACCGTTAATGACATTATTAACAATAGCATCAGAAGGCCAATTCTGGTTTTTAAAAAACTTTCAAATTCATGTCGCAATCTCATCTCAGCGACCATCAATGACAAAAACCAAAACAAAAATTAGAAAAGTTTTTGACATTGATTGTCGTTGAGATGACAGATTGCGACTGAGTTTAAAATGTGAACGTTCTTAAAAGAACGGGAAATCCCCTCTGGAATCCGTTCAAAAATTTGTTACAGAGTAAAAGCCTTATTAGAGCACGCTATATTCAGGGACCCTTTCCCTCAACACACGGTTGGTGTAATAAGAGAAAGGGAGGAAGGGTTCCTATTATAAAAACACATCACCTAAATATCGTGTAGTGTAATAGGGGTCTAACTACAGCCCGACCTTCACTATTCAAGGACTAGGATAAACCTCTACCCGATCATAAACAAAATATATCGCGAACAAATATACATATTATCTGCACAAAATTCGATTCCGCGAAGACGCCGTCGTCTCTACGTAGTTTACTACTGAGCCAATGATGCGCCACTAAAGTATCGATAAAAACGCATACAGTTTACAAACAGCGGCCGCGTCAGCTGCGGCCATCGATTTCGTACAATCGATGCGTTGGGTCACCGCGCGGTCGATGGAGTACGTCACTAGTTGAAGGGGCCACGCGATGTGGAGACGCGGGACTGTTGTTGAATAATATTTGTGTTATTTTTCCTGTTTGTTTATTCGATAGTGGGACAAAGTTTAATAAATGGTATAACCATTTATTGTGTTCGTATACGTGTTCAGTTTAGTAAGTTTAGCAAGTAATAAGTTTAAATTTTTTTATAGATCATGTTTTTGCAGACACATTTCCATAACAAAGCTATGCAATTTATTTCAAACAGCAAATTAGTTATGTTACTGTTCTGCGAATACAAAAGGAACATACTGGTTATTTCGAAAAACAAAATCATGATAGTTAAAAAAGTTTCGAACAAAAAATCATTAGAAAACGTCAGCTGCCTGCATCGATCCCCATTTAATGTGCGCGGTCAATGTGTGTGACGTAAGGGTGCGTTACCCTCGCGTTTGAAGGGGATTATGGGTTCTGGTGCGCGCGTTGCTAATTATTATAACCATGGACATATTATGCAAATATGCATGGAGCACATTGGCTATTATGTGGATAGTACTTTCCCCGACAAAATATTTCTCAAAGAGCCTACCTGCCAAATAAATAGTTTCATAGAAAACAATGTTTGTTTTGTCTGAGACTGAGAATAGAATAGAGAACTGAGGCTTATGTTCATAGTAAGTAAGAGTGAAAGTTCATATCGCTGGTGTAAGCCTGAAATATCTTATTGTACCTAAGCAATCAAAACGGTGAAGGAAAAGTTAGGCAACCGGCATTTCCTAGAACCAAAAATTCAAAAACATATGATATCTACCCAGCCGCACTGGGCCTGCGTGGTGAATTACGGCCCACTCCCACTCACAGAGAGGATGCCTGTGTCCCAGCAGTGGGAACATTATAGACTGATTATGCTACCTAAGCAATAAAATCCACCAATTACTCTATTTTAACTTTGCTACGAAAAATATGATGCTTGAAGATGGTGTCCGTGTTCGTAGGAATATTCTACAATCACCGTCGTCATAGTCACCCTACACAATTCGGCGCTACGCGTCGTAGCCACGCGACCGCGAGCCCCCGTTCGATAACCATTGCGTTTTACTTACGTTGCCCGCTAGTAAATCGGTGCAGTGGGCGGGCAGTGTATACAAGTACTGTCGCGTGGTCCGACTGACGCTATTCATGAGTGATGGCTCCCTTTTATGCTGTAATGAGGGGTAGTTTTCATGTTAGGTTTGTATGATTTTAATGTGTGTGTATTTCAAGTCGTTAGCTGCCGACTTGGGGCGAATTTCAATAATAAAACTGAACGCGTTCAGCACACCTAAAGTGCGTTCAAGAGCTGTCAGTGTCAACTTTTGAACCCGCGTTCAAAAGTTTGGTAGTGCTGATCGCGTTCAGTTTTAATGGTGAAATCCGTACTTAACCATGTGAATTAACAACTACCGGTGTGTCTAATGTGTCTCGGCCATGACTAGTGTTCTTGCTGACATTTTCAATTTCCTTTTACCGGCAACGGTGTCTCCTGTCCTCGACACTTCAGGTATCGACTGAATGGGTTACTTCTAGTCTTCTAGGCAAGAGTGTACCATCGTCGATCTCACCATCGCTTACAAACAGTTGATAATAGAGCCAGGGTTGG
Source organism: Apamea crenata (assembly GCA_949629185.1). NCBI lineage: Eukaryota > Metazoa > Arthropoda > Insecta > Lepidoptera > Noctuidae > Apamea > Apamea crenata. The sequence goes on from OX451377.1 coordinate 1,756,232, forward strand.
GAACCCACTCCTCAGCAGTCATGCCAACTGCATCGTTGGTCTAGACCAACACGCAGCAGTTGGCGTGTATTTCGTTCAATATACTATGGTGAAATAATAAGTCAGCAGTTAGCAGATTTGCAGACTTTTGATTTTGAAATACATACATTCTGGCCTTGACTAAAACAATGCGAGTTGACTGTCCACTACCGGTGTTAGTAATGTGTCTTGTCTTCTTCCTGAAACTTTCAATTTTCTCTTACCGACATAGGTGTCTTCCATCCTAGGTCTGAACTGAATATGTTACTTCTAGCTATCAGCTTCAAGCTTCACCTTCACCTGTAAGTGATGAGTAGTTCAAAGATGATACACATCTTTGAACTACTCATCACTTACAGGTGAAATAACAGTGCCAGGGCGGGGTAGCGATCCCTGGACTCCCCCTCCTCAGCAGTCACGCTTGCGACAGCTAGACTATCGAGGTAGTTGGCGTTGATCTCAGTCAGTATACCATGGTAAGAAGCCAGCAGTCAGCCGATTTGCAGTGCGGATGACTACCCAAAAAGCGTCAGTGCTGGATGAACACAACGCATATCAAAACGCATGGAGGCCCTTTTCTGGCTGTTTATTTATAGGAAATATTTAACTGTTCCTCTAAAAACTTATCTACCTTATAATGAAACACACTTTTTCTATAAAAGGCTTTTTTATTTCTAGTCCTATCTCACAGTACTAATGTATCTAACTAGCCTGTATTGTCCAACTGCAGGACAAAGGCTTCCCTCTCCCTTTTCCACATAATTCTGTCTCACAGTTGTTTTTTTTTTGTTTATTGACAATGCTCACTCTTGACCTCAATCCAGCCCAGAGGCAGGGATGAGATCTACGGTGGAACGAGCTTGCCCAGAAGAAGCCTATTCACTCTCCCCTGAAGAGATTAGGGTTGTATGAACTCGGGAATGCAGAAAACTTGGTCGCTGTTATTTGGCTATTTAGTATTTTTAGAACCCCAAAACAGAAATGATTTGAGGTTTACAAAAAGAGTCATAATAATTATATTAGAGTATTCAATAATATTTTAGTACCTCATAATGGTAATGTTTAGAGGATCGATTAACAACAAATGATCCTACAACTAGCAAAGCAAACAAGTCCTGCACAGCATTAATATCCCCTATGACGTTAGTTCCTCCACGCATAGTATTACTATCATACTCGTATCCCTTCGCCCAAATTTGATTGAGTGAGCTTGTACCGAATCTTTTATATTGACTTATCACACACAAGTATGCTTGACGGAATTTCTGACGTCATCTCATCTTCCTCATCTTCGTCTTATATTGACTCTAGAACATTTGGGGGCTCGTGGATAAATAATAACAGCCGCACGGGTCGATTGAAGGTTAAGCTACGTTTGCCAAGGTCGGTCCGTGGATGGGTGACCATTGATAACATATCAAGACTCCTCCGTGCCTCGGAAAGCGTTAAACCGTAGTTCCTGGCTGTCATTGTCAGCCCGAAAGTCTGACAACCAGTCTTACCAAGGGGTATCGTGTTACACAGTTAACTGGATTGTGGAGGTCAGATTGGCAGTCACTCCGTGTAAAATGCTGGTATTCAGCTGCATCCGGTTAGACTGGAAGTCGACCCAAACATAGTTGGGAAAAGGGTAGGCAGAGATTGACTGTAGCACATTTGTAGGTTTCAGTATTTGGTTTGTATTGACGACGTTATTAAATGTTGCTTCAGCTTTTATGATTAAGGAGTTTGTATATCTATGAGTTCAAGAGTAATTTCTTCAGTTATTACACAAAATTCATATCTTCTAGATATGAATTTTGTGTGTCGTGGATGTTATTATTAATATGAGTATTATCTTTAATACTCCGTTGACTTAACACATTATTTGAACAAAGGAAAATTTACTTAACTTTTTCTGATATAGATAAATTAATATATTGGTTAAACTGTACGAGTATTTAGACTGAACTGGGAGATTGTAAGACGGAATTCAGGGAATATGATATCGGATGGTGCCGAAGTTTCTCATACTATTAATCCGACTGAATTATAAATAGTAGGTACTTAGTTACAAGCTAAATGTGCGAAAATCCTCAAAAAGCATCTCACTGTTGATAAGTGGGTAGGTTATTAACCTGCAAAGTAGAGGAGTAAAATCTGACACTTTCTCTCAAAATTTGTGACAAAAATGGTCACTACGTTTTTGACTTCAATTTTGTTTTTTCAAAACCCTTTATACTTCATCTTACTCGCCAAATTTAGGCCAATAAACCCCATCAACAATGGCAGACACCATCAGTTATCCTGAAGAACTACAAAAACCCTCAAAAAGGTAGTACCGCAAACGAGGCAAGCGACGTTGGCGCCCCCCACTCTCCCTGTGACGTCAGACCACCCCATTTATCGATCGACCCCTCCCCCCGCCGTCGCTCGCCGCCGGCTCCAGTTATACGTACCTATATGGGGTTTCTTGGACATTTTACCTTTGCTATAGAGTTTGGGATTTTTATGGCGTGTTTCATTTATTGGTTTTTAGGTTTCTGAGTTATTGGTGCACGTGGTTTGAGTAAAAATCACCTTACTTAAATCAAACTTCAATATGCAGACTTCTATCTAAAACGAAACGAGAGTGAACTAAAAGATACTTGTCTTGATGAAATTCAGTGTCAAATTATACAAGGTATTTGCTTTCCATGACCAGTGATAGATCCAATCTAAATTATCTTTAATGCCAATATCAAACTACATCCCAGGCTATTTGTTATCCTATATTGCTCGAGGAGATTTATCACGCTGATATTGGCTAGGTTAATAACCTTTTATATTTTCATTGTTGTTGCTTTTTGCTTTTCTACAAACGATATCGTCTACTGGTTCAAATAGTCCTGAAAACGCTTCTATACCTGCGAACTGGTAGGATTTAATTCTCTATAGCGACAATAACTTAATCCAGTAGACATCATAAATCAGTGGCTAAAGTTTAATTTCCGTTGTTAAACTTACTCAGAATGTGTCTTGAGGATACAATTCCTCTACGATGGGGTTTCTCTAGCCGATAAATTAGCTTTTTATTCCTTTTCTAGTTAGGTACTTTTTAGTAATCAGTCGCAGTCTAAATGAAGTTCAAGGATGGCCTAATTTCTTTAGCATATAACTGTTTTTTGTCCATAATGACCGAAATAATATAAAATATGTTGATTTTAAGTAAAATTTAATACTCGAAAATATCGATCAATTTTACCGATTTAATGTATCTATCTCCTTCTTTATCAGAACTACATATAATTTCATAGATACGGAATCTCTCAATGTTGGCGCAGCATTTATCAAAATATTCTACATCTGAATTAAACGTTCTAGCTCATGCGTAGCGTGACAAGTGCTGCCATCTATTGCGATGGGATTGTGTTGTTGGTGTTATCGTTCTATTGCCTGTTATGGAACATACTTTTTCAAAATCAGTTTGACAAACGCGGGTAGACAATGTTCTTAAAATATTCATTCGTATTTTAGTGTGGTAGAGAATGGTATGAATACGTAAACGCGGCTAAGAGATGTGACTGACATACTAACAGCTAACACAGTTGAAGGCCCAAAATGTTTTTTTGAAATCTGTGGAATTTATCATTTTTTTTGGCAAATCTGATTGTTTAATTTAAAACAATCTCATGATAATTCTACAAAACTGTTTATCTAGCTGCTTTTACTCACTAATGAGTAATGCTATGTTACTCTTAAAGTTGTAGAATTTAATATACATCACGAAATAAAATACCCCCTTCATAGTGGACTTGAACATAAAAAATGACAGTAAACAAAATTAAAATACTTTAATTTTACAGATACGCCAAATCAGCATCAAACGATAAAAGGCGACAATGTAAACAACATGCCTCAACAGGCTTACTGCCAGCCCCGGGAGTACCAGGGTGCTCCGCCCGCGCCCCAGGGCTCCACAATGTACCCCGGGCCTTCGCCCCACTGGGACGCGCCATACGAACCAGCTGGGGATGTATCTTGCTTGTGAGTCCTCCCCTCATCTTGACTTGGATCCTGGATTCCATCAAATTCCTCTCACCTTCTTTTTCTCCTTGGGGCTTTTGTTTTTTTTTAAATTTATTACTTTCCTCTGGATCTTACTGTTATGAGTTTGTTTTCTTCATCTTTTCGTTCTCGTCAACTTATTTCGACCATTTTCAATTTTATCATGTTTGGTTTATATGGACGTCATTCAAAATTTTGTTGGATCATTTCTATTGTGTTCACATGTTTATTGTTGAATAAAATGGATTCTAATTTGAACCTTCCCCTAACCCTTCCCATCCACCCCGTCCCCGACCCGTGGCTGCGTAGCAGTGGACTTGGTTTCTCATAGGTATTATAAACATGTAAATAGCTTGTCGCAAAGGTAAAACAAACACATTATTACTAGAAATACTAATTATAATTTTGATTCGCAGACATCTTTGTGACAAGTCAACTTAGATTGAGAGGATTATCTGAATGGATATTTTTGTTCTGTCGATCAAATGTGTAAAATGTATAGAGATTTTGCTCATAGATGTTATTTTTTTCTGAATAGGCAGTATCCTTTCCCGAGCTTTGGTTTTGTTTGGCTTATGTGGTATCGATACTGCCTAATGATTGTTTATTTAGATAATGTTTTTTGAAACATTATTTTTAGCTGTAGGTAAGTGTTATTTTGTTAGCTTCAAGAGGCCAAGATGAATGTTAGACTGCTACCGCGCCCTCATCCCTCCCTTTTTGTTTATCCCTGCGCCCGGGCTGCAATAGTTTTTCATTATATGATTTTATAGGTGCCTGCGAGATTTCAGAACCCTTTGTTAATGTTGTTTACATTGTCGCCAGGTATGCGTTTTTAAATAATACGTTTGGTGTTTAGATTACTTTCGGCATGTTGGGATTTAACTAATAAATATAATTTCTAAAAGTGCATTTTTTAAAGATGACATGAAATAAATATATGAAGATTGGTACATTGCCACTATAGTTGAACAATTGTTTGATAAATTGTGAATTTTAGGTAATTCCAACATGTCAACGTTAGAATAAATAGAAAAACAAAAATGTACAAATAAACGAATTTAGATGGGTTTTATTATAAGTATGAAAATTCAATCACTATCTAATACAGAACTATCTCATCATCCCTTAAATACTGTTTTACGCTACGCTTATTAAAGTCCATCTAGAAAATCCAATAGGTCCCATGTTGGGTGCCAAAATAGACAAATGTAAGATAATAAATGTTAGTTCCATTATTATTGATATAACGATCATTTTCAATCAACCTCAGTGCAATTTATTAGCTTTTACATTACCTGCCGTCAAATCCGAGCTTAGAGAAATTAACAATTTACTAGAAGAAGTTATTCTTAAGAAAGTTTTTAATGAAAATGACGGTAGTATTGTAAAAGCTGTAAAGTGTAGTCTATGTTTAGAAGCATGTTTGTTGTCTATAGATGATGAGCTTGATAGAGAACCTTCAAGCGCGAATAGATAACGATAGTCCCCGTTCTCACGACAATGACCATGTACGATATTTTACTGTATAATTTTGGAATCACATGTCAGTTTCATGCTGCATTTGTTTTTAACCTTATGAACATTGGGAGTTTTGAATTTACAGTAAAATGTACAGTACAGCGCCGTATGAACAGGGCCTCAGGGAAAAGTCCTTAAAAATGTGATAAATATGACTAAAGTTATAATTTTTATTTGTTGCAGCGGCCCAGATACCACAGAGAGGCAGTGAGTATTTTTCATCGTTGTATTTTAAGATATAATTAAGCTCATGAATACTATCGATACTCTTTTATGTATTTGATTAATTCTTCATTTTGTATTTGATACAGGTTCACCAAGAAGTTATTCATGCTTTAGCAGTTTAGAAATGATGCAATCAGTTAGAGTCAGTTACTAGTCTAGGAATTTAGGGATTTAGTTCGTGCATAACACCGCAACCATCGTAGCAATCGTTTATCAGCAAGTTGTAAATTTTGTCGTGCTTAAGAATCAGATTGGACTCTACATATTGTAGGTTTTCTAATTACTATAATGTCGCTACCTGAAAGATTTTGCAATATTAATGACGAAAGAATGGTTATTAGAAAATAAGAAATAGGTGTTGATAGATAACACATCAGAAAATTATAAGGCGTTATTGTTGTAGTCAAAGCAGAAATAGACAGGCTCTAATAAAGCCTAGCAGGATATACGTAATATTAGAAGTCAGATATTCGATCGCTTAAGATAAGCAATTCGTTCTATACAGGGTGGCAGGGACATCGACGCGCATACTGTAACCATGAATTCAGCACATGAGCTTAGACCCCATAGCGTAGAAATTTTTCGTCGGTTATCAAAAAAAAAAAATCTTCTGTTTCATAGAAAAGTGCAATACCTACTCGGTCAAAATGTATGGAACAGCAATAATTTTTTTTAATAACCGACGAAAAATTTCGACGATATGGGGTCTAAACTCATGTGCTGAATCCATGGTTACAGTTTGCACGTCGATGTCCCTGCCACCCTGTATGAGGCAGATTTTAATGTATATTTAGACCTTAACTGGATAACAATATCAATTTTCTTCGTATATTTAGCACTGTATGTCAGCATATTGCGGGCTTGAAATCACGCCTGTAGATCTCGAAGGTGTAGGTTGATAGAAATGTACAGACGCCAGCACATCAAGCTACTACAATATGTCAAATTTCTTTAATAGATTTTCAACGTTATCGCTAAAGCATTAGGTTCAAGGTTGATTGAGAAAATTTGACAGTTTTGGGTAGCTTGATGTGCTAGCGTCTGTACAGCACACCCAACTAAATACTGCAACTGATTCACCAAGATCTTATAAATATTCAGACTAGGGATAGGACTAAAAATTGTCGATAGTTCACTAGTAAAGCTTACCTTTACATATTCACCCAAGTTCTGAACTTAACTATTTTACCGCTGCTGTTTCATCTTTTAATTATAATTATTATATCATATACGTAACCCATCCATCAATTCGCAATGATTGCCATCGACAATAGAAAATATAACCTGTGTTAGGATGTAAGCAAATTCCAGTGTTCTAATTTACGTTATTAAGCTCATTTCTTTCTTTTCACTCAACTAAAGGAGAGACCCGCATATGTACGTACTATCTTTTTAGATCTTTCTTCTTTGGCTTGTATTTTTAAAGTAGGTAATTTAAAGGATACCTCTATTGGTTTCAGGTTGCAAGCGCAAGGAGGAATTGGGTTCGGATATGCCTTCCCCGAAGAAACCGCGTTTGGTTTTCACAGACCTCCAGCGGCGTACTCTACAGGCTATTTTTAAGGTAAATGTCAGTATATTGCCTTTTTTCGCCTAAACCACTTAACGAATTTTGATATATTATAATTTGGTTTACTTTTTGTCCCGGTTGCATGTTTCCGTGGGATAATATTCGTGATCCACGCGGGCGAAACCGCGTAAGGTAAAATCGTGCCTGTAAAGGGTGCCTAAAAAGACGCTTGAATGCTGCGGAGCCGAGAGTCATTTTTCTTACCTTGTTTTTTTTTTTTGTACTGGACCATAACCTTCTGGTTGTGGTGATATTGAAGATCAAACAAACCAGTTTTCAATGTTGCAACTTAACTTTATATACCCAACGATCCCTGTGCCGTTGCATGTACCTAACTATAAGCAGAAATATTTGCGTGCGTTAAATTGTTCATTACCGTACAGTGATATTTCACACCAAAAATAAAATTAATTTCTTAGCAACTTTTTTCGTGCAATGTTACTTGATATGAATGTGTAGGTGACGGTTATGTGATATTTTTACATTCTGTATATCCTCAAAGTCCAGTGTTGTCCTGTAGGTACACCCACATTTCACACATTACAAGTATCACAAGGACGGCCATATGGCGCCTAACCGGGCACACATCCAGAATTCGACTTGCTTCTGAGTTGATTTTTGCTATATCAACCGCAATCCTATTTCTGATAGACTATTTATTGGTCTTTAACTTTATTTTCTACTAGCTTCTGCCCTCTTATTCCCCCAACCCACCCCTTCGCATCGCATCACCTAAACACGCTAATAGTTCGTTTTCACTTATCGTCCTGTGTTGTTCTTTTTCAAATCCTTGGGGTCTTAGCGTGATGTTAAATAGCATATAACCTTCCTCAAGATTAGGTACCAAACGCAAAAATATCAAGTCCAACTTGTAGTTCCAGAGATTAGCCCGTTCAAACAAACAAAAAAACTCTTCAGCTTTATTTGTAGAAGACAGATAGATAGGTATAGATTTCCAATTGTATCCTCTTCATTCACGGGCAGTCCTATCAGCTACTAATTGTACCCTTTTTTATCGTGGAGAAATGCTCATGCATTCTGCACTACCATGGGGAGAAATTGCAGTTATGTGGGACTCTAACCCACTAAAACTCCACGGTGTCCTCCTCTGTCGCTTACGGCGGGAACACGAGCACGCGTTAGCACTCATCCGTGAACCCACCGCGGCTGTCCATCACCGTACCCTCCTCTGGAGAGTACTCCCCATCACCGGCGCACCAGAAAACATAGCACGCCGTGGCCACCCAACAAAACATGTGAAATCTTAGTAAAAGAATTTGTATAATATTTTTATATAAATTTATAATTTCTATACAAATTTCAATGGAAACCTTATTATTAACCTTATTTCTTGTTAAACTTTTTTTTTATACAAATTTCAATGGAAACGTTACATGATTTGCAAAACACCGAGGGAGTGAATTTGACCTTTAAAAAAGGGAGTCATGTTAAAGGCAAAAGATTAAAATGTTATTGTGTTGGTTATTTGGCTTCATGGACCAGCGGGGGCAATTGCGTAACATGGCTTTCATTTTGACAACAACATTCGTTGCGTAATTTATGTTGTAGAGCAGAAAAACTTTCCGAACAAATCTACCTATTCTAGTACTAATTTTATGAACGCGAAAGTTTGTAAGGATGGATGGATGGATGGATATTTATTTCTCTTTCACGCAAAAAACTACTAAACGGATTTGAAAGAAATTTGGCACACATATAGTTTATAATCAGGATTAACATATAGGACTTATATATACTTTTTATCCTGATATTCCCACGGGATCGAAGTTAGCTGGTGAAGCAATATCAGCAATATCCTTCAAAACCAGATTGAGAGATCCCGACCCAGACCAGTCTGTTACGCAATTAGGAAGCAGTTAATAAGCATGGTAACACTTACACGTGTTTTTATGAAAGAACATAAATATTTCATTAATTTATTCAATTAGCGTAGGATAGGGAAAAGTCTTAGCATATATGTGTTCGTCCACGAGGTTCTATTTATGATAGGAAGAGCAAGCTTGGTAGTTACAAATCTAAAAATAATAATTGAGTCGAAATATCATGATATATGGCTAGAAACGAACGAGGAAACCGGCATGTCCTAGAACCAAGAATTTGAAGACACGTGACATCTACCATCCCGCAATGGGCCCGCGTGGTAGATTAAAGCCCATTCCCTCTCGAAAACAGGAGGCCTGTGTCCCAGCAGTGGGAACAATCTGATTATGATGGCTAGAAAAGGGGTGACTGCCGAGTTGTGTTTTTTTTGTTTTAATAGTCAACCAACAATTGAGGGTCCCGTAGCTAAATAATAACAGCCGCACAGGTCGATTGATCAGGTTAAGCTACGCTTGCCGCGATTGATCTGTGGATGGGTGACCATCTTTACATACCAAGAGCTCTCCGTGCCTCGGAAAGCACGCTAAGCCGTTGGTCCCGGCTGTCATTCGTAGATCTTTGACATTCGTTACGGGTTGTCAGAATCCCGAAAGTCTGACAACCAGTCTTACCAAGGGGTTTAATTAGCATTAAACATAAAATATACAACGAGATGACGACTAATAGAGAAGTATGAAAGAAAAAGACATGTTGCACCGACACCAAATACATTGGGATAACGGTAGGAGAACGATGACAACCAGTCTTACCAAGGGGTTTCGTATTACCCAGTAACTGGGTTGTGGAGGTCAGATAGGAAGTCGCTCCATGTAGAATACTGGTACTCACCTGCATCCAGTTAAACTGGAAGCCGACCCCAACATAGTTAGGAAAAGGTGGGCAGATGACGATGATGGTAGAAGAATGATGATGATGTTTTTTATCTGGTCTTTTACTTTTATTTAGATAAATCCTTACCAAGTGAAACATTCATAAAATCCAATCTTAAAATCTAAACATTACAATATCTTCTGTTAGCTATTCAACCTTTTTAACCCAACAATTTCTGCTTTCCAGGAAACAAAACGACCCTCAAAAGAAATGCAAGTTACAATAGCAAGACAACTAGGGCTAGAGCCAACAACAGTTGGCAACTTCTTCATGAACGCGAGAAGAAGATCGATGGACAAATGGAAAGATGATGACGCGCCGTCAGAACTGGACCAGCAGTGCGAGACGCATGACCTGGATCGGGTTCCTAGTCTAGACTCAGGGGAGTCTGAAGAAGATCATGACGACCATGATGACCATCTGTTGTGACGCCGTCTTCCTCATCAGCAGCTTCTTGTGCTATGAGAATCGCTTGTTACGGGCCCTGATTTCTCAGTCTCTGTCGTGAAGCGGGATGAATATTGATCTTTTGTCTCTGGTGATTTCGCTCAGTTCTTCAAATTTGATTGGTTTGAATTTCTTGATTTTGAGAGCATATTTAGGGATATTTATTTTGGTGTTTCCTTCAGTTATATTGACTGTTGGTGGCTTCTGTTCATGTAATTCTTCTTACTTCATCTGTATCAATTCATCATGATGCAGGTTGTGAATGGCAATGTTGATCAACTGCGATAAACTGAATAAGTTGAATAATTCAAAGATGCCAAGTCTGCCAGTCAATACACGTGAAGATTATAGAACTGTAGCAATTTTAAAATTGTAACTATAACAAAATTCAGCCCGAAGCTCGAATATATCTTTGAATTTCTGTCTCTTTTGCTCTTATTTTAAATCGTCTCGTACGTCATAGTTTTCAAAAATTTCAGGGCCCTTAACATAGTAAGTTAAACAAAGTGTACAGTTAAAACTTACGTGAATAGTGAACGCCGAAGCCGTTTTAGATAACGTTTAGTTGTTAGCCACTGGGAGTCGCCACTGTCTCGATACTCGATAGATTTGTCGATAAATAACGATCGACTCTATTGATTGATTAGGTAAGATAGAAAGTTCAAAGTCGATTGATAGGTATAGAGGAGTTACGATTCGATTCAAATGGGTCATCGTTATGATGAGTTGTTTTTATTAGGCAATTAAGAATGATTTTTGTAAGATAATGACTGAAGTGAAACAGGAAATTGTTAAGATTTGCCTATATCTGCTTGTTGTCACATCTATCGATATCGACACAGTGCTGCCCCAGATTGATCTCTATATCAAACGTTTCTAGTCAAACGTGTACTAAAATAGTTAACTTTTAGTTTTTATTTTAGAACGACAATATGTATGTTTTAGTGTAACACAATCACTTTGGATTCGGGCGTCTGATTGATTCAACTTTATCAATCAATATTGAATCAATCACTGTTAAACACAGCCCTATAATAGTGCAATAAAACACATATTCTCCTGTAACTATAATAATTTTAAGTAAAATAAAAGAAGTAATGTAAGAATGAATCAATCAGCTCCCCTTTGCAATGAAAATGGCGCCTTTATCCAATGCTGATTGATACTAGATAACTGTTAACAAAACAAGATCTTTTTTAAAGTAGCGAGAAATATCCGATGAAATCGGATCAATTACATTAAATTAACGAATACGTTACATGATTAAAAGGAAAACAAGATTTACTGACTACATTTTGGGATAAAACAATTTCATTTTATTGCAATCCACTAAGGCTACGTACGCACTGATAGGTAGCTTGCTTAGCACCTAAAGCCTTAAAAAAAAAATATATTATGGTATCTCGCAGTTCAACCCATGACGTTGTCGTCTACTTAACCGGGCTTGCCTGTGGATGCCTCAATAAATTAAGGCCTCCAGCCACGGCTTAAAAAACTTAAAAAATAAGCGACTACACGCTAAGGGCACTCCCTGTGGGGTACGGACCTCGGCTTAAGGCGTCACTGGGAGAGGGCAGCAAGGGACAGGCTGGATCGGAATTAGCCTAGAGCTTAGTGACTTAACATCCTTCTATACAGGCTAGCAGACCAGCAAAGGCGACAAGCGCGCAGTGCGGCCGGTTGCGAAGATTCTAGAGCGTTCGTTTCAATGGTTAGGCTCTATGGACTAAACAAGCCCCCTGTCAGTGCGTACGTAGCCTAAAAGTTACCATTAATTACTTTTCTAACTTTCGTGTACACGAAGAGATAATATAAGGGTTGTGCACACAAAACGGGTTAAGCGATATTTGAAACAAACTACAAAATAAAGTACACATATTTTTCATGAATATCAAAAAAAAAATACAGTTTATTTTAACAAACTAACAAGTGGTATTTATTCGTACCGAGAGCAAAAAGTTACAGAAAACTCTTGTGAAAACCAAAATCATGTGACGTATCGTTCCTAGTCACGACGTGTTAGCCATTCCAGTTACTTTCATAACGGCTGATTAAAACTTGAAAGCAAATTTGTGCGTGATATTATCTAGTTATAACTTAGATATAAAAAATGGTATTTATTTAAGAACCGCTTCAATGTAAGTCTAGTCTGATTTGTGCAAGATGTAGGTATTAAATGACGCTTGGAATCCAGCCGGGAATGTCGGTAACTTGCACAAGACGACGCCAGTAGTTTGCGTATCATTGTGCCATAATGATGCCACAACGGCATGCAAATTACTTGCATACTTTTGCACAGGTAAGCGACATGTCTATTACGTGCTTTATCATCTATCAGAATTTTTGTGGCACGACATGCATGCTACTTGCACAGTTTTGTGCAAGTTACTAGCCTGTGTATTCCCGGCTTTAAGTTGGTATCACTGAGCGAGCGAATGCTCTATAATAATATTTAAGTGAAGCTATATTTTATGGAAAACAATGTATCATATTTTAAACTAGTCAGTGGTATTGTATAGTTTCTGTGTTGTATAAGATAAGAAGTAGTAATTTGGTTTTATAGAAAAGGATGTAAGAAAAATGACAATGTTTCAAGCAATATGGTTAGGTGTAAAACGTTGCAAATTCCTCTTTGTAATGCGTTAAGATAAGAATTTTTGTACCTGTAACATATTTATACGTATCTTCTAATTACAAAACGAACTCTGATTGTCACATTCCAAACTATTTAAAGTACTTTTCGCTTCGCTCGCGCAGTGTAGTATCAACTTTATATTTTGTTATTTTTAACATCAAAAATAACTTTCGATTTCTAGTTAAAAGCATATATTTTAAGTTAAAGTAAGGATAGTTTATTTATTAACTTATAATTTATTTATTTCTGTGACCATTACTAGTCTTTGTTAATCTAATTTACCACCAAAGATATGTGAAGTGCAATTGTATTTAAGTTAAATATCTCAGATTGGATTTTTATTTTGTTTTTTATATCTATTTTATGGTATTTTTATACCATATTCATGCATGATTATAATTTTTTTTAGAGTGTTATTTATGTTAATTTGACCCAATATTTATATGCCCAATACTACTCAGAATACAAAATCCTGTTCTCTTATAATGGAACAAACCGTAATTATAATACATGACAATGACATGCCGTGTCAAAATATGCACTTTTGTCCATCGTCTATTTCCGATTGTCATATTAAATAAACAATTTATCTCGCAACTTTCATTTACAGAATGTTGTTATTTATTTCAACTACTATTTTGGCAATGCCTCGTCGCAAGCGCTACTGCTGAGTATGAGGTCCTGGATTCGATTCACGAGTCGGGCAGAGTTTTCCATCAGGAATTTCTCAGTAGCAGGCCAGATCCTGGATTCATGCCGGCTGATGGCAATAGTCTCGTCCCCTTTTACATGGGACTCAAACATAAATGGCGAAATGTCGGTGTATTATAGGTACAACTCTGCCTTACCCTTCGGAGGGTACAGGCGTGATGTTATTCTGGCAATGCAAACATGCAGTGTAAAGCATACATTCTAGTCCAAACTAATAATCACATTAAGGATTTGTTCACAACTTTGTGAAAACGATAACTTATTACAGTTTAATGCAGTATTATGATATATCTCCCCTCATATTATTAAAATGTCAGTTGGGGCGTTAAATGTGTGGAATACGAAGTTTTTTTTAATGTTATTTCAATACTTGTAATTTGTGTCTAGTCATTTAACATTAACTTATTGCATGATACTTTAATATAAAGCTGTAATACAAGTAAGTTCGAGTTGAGAAAATAGTGGTTCTTTCCTCAAAAGACCATCTCAGACATCGACCTACATAGTCTTCATATGATCTGACCAAGATTATGTCTGGACTTTAAAAGAGACTGTGACCTCTGAGTTTGTTTCGGCCTTTCTTCTCAGACTAGTCAGATAGGAAACGCCGACCTCATCTAGTTTTAAAATATGATTGACGTGTAAAAATGTTTGTACAAACCTACTTACAAAATAAAATCATTTATTTATTTATCATAGTGAGACGTAGTTTCATGAGAAAAATGTTGACCGTAATTTTTTTTGTCGAATTCAAAATTAAGTCAATTAGTTAAGTCATGAAAGAAGAAAAAACAAAATAACTTTATTTTGAGGTAAACATGACGCAAAGAAACAACGCAAACACAAAAAAGAACAAGTTGGGGGAAAATATGCGTCACATCCACACAAAACGGCCATCGCTCAGCATAGTAAATCCTATGCGGGAAGCGCTGGTTTTTAGCGACAGCCGGCGTCAACCAGTCAACATTACAGGCACAGGTGTTAGTCAGAAAGATGAAGCTGGTTGCCCATTCCAAAGTGTAGTAGGTTCCTATGGAAAAAGCCCACGTACTTTCTTTGAAAAAAAATATTATAGTGCTATTATAGTATTCTCAAAGACAGTAAATATACAATTTCAGTAAAACCCATAAATCCTGAAGAAGAAAATTCACTTTTTTCTCAACACGAATAGATTTCCTTTCCCCGAGCCCATTCTCCTTTCTGAAAGCAAAGTTTACTCATAAGACAATATTAATTATAAGAAGTCAATCATAGAAAAACATTTAGATTAAATAAAATGTTCTGTTGCTTATTGCAATATTTTCACATTAACAATCACAACACAGTATACGTCTGCAAAAGAAATTAGAATTAATTAACCGTTTGATAATATTTACAAAAGAAATTGAACCATTTGTCAAAAGAAATACAAACTTGCATGTGGAGAAAAATAAATTAATGAAGTATCCATTTTTCAGTTTGTAAATATTTATGTTGGGGATTTTCAGTAAAGCTCCGGCCTCACAAGCGAAACTCGCGCGCGATGCGGGACGGAATTTGATCGCGCCGATTGTGTTAACTCAATAACAACACAAACAACAGTTGGTGCTGATACACACGAGCGACACGCATCAACGACAGAGGCAACTGCAACCGTCGACAACGTGTCGCTCATGTATTTGAGTATGGTGCTCAAATATGTGAGCGGCAAGTAGTTGGCGGCAGTCATCGATACTCGTCGAGGGCTGCAGTTGCCTTTATCGTTCACGCGTGTCGTTCATGTGGATGCACACTAACTTGTATGGAGGTGTTCAAACTAGCGCGAATAGTGTAGTGACATTCTAATCATTAAAACAAATGACGCTCGAAGTCGCGTCCTGCGTCCCGTTCGAGAATCGCCTCAATGTGGCCAGCGATTAAATTTTTGTATGCAAACTAGTCAAACTGTATGTCTACCCGTAGTACTAATTGTATGATATATATCTATTAACCCTGAAACACTAAACATATTGTTTTCTGTTCGTAAATATAATATTGTGACATTTAAAAATCTGTATGCAGACTTAGTCAAAACTGCATAATGGATTAAAGAGCATTCCAAAGAAATTTTAGGTCTGTACATTCCAAATGTTTTATATTTAATTTTTAATCTTAAGAAAAGAAATGTTTCAAAAAATTGCGCACAAAATTCAGTACAGTTGTCCAAAAGATAATTTTGTTTACATTTGAGGTTTCTAAAATGATTGTTTTGGCTGTTGGGAACTGTTTCGCGTAATATCTATACTAATTTGAAAACTATCGAATAAAATACAAAAATACAATATTTTTGTGTATGTATAGTACTAAATAGTGCGCTTTCTGATGTACATAGTTCGTGATTATATGTAAGATTATATGTACATTTTACAAAAGTCTGTGTGTTATTTTCTACCCTTATTACTTTATCATACGGATGTCAATGTACGAGTAGCTGCCAGGAAACCGTAGGCATTTTAATAATGATGAAACAGATTGGTAGATTTAGACAGAATGTCCTCCTTCCTTGCCTTATGGAAAGAGGAAGGAATGACGTTTTTTGTTACCAGTAACCTGACTCGTACCGCGAGTGAGGACTTGGGACTTGCCCAGCGGTGGGACAGTATAGACTAAACAAAAAAAAAACCTGTTATGCAAGGTGTAATTGAAATATCTATATGAAAACCTGAAAGCCACCCGATTTCAAGACTGGTCTCATAGTTAACGTTGTTCATAATGAAGAGTACAATGACCTCTTTTCAGTTACTCCTTGGTATAAGAAAGTAGTGGTTCAGAAACTCCAGTTTTTATAAAAGAGTAGCACAAACGGTCTAGAAGTGACAGACTGAAAAAAACAAACAAGCATTGATTATCACATTTATTCAGTGTTCGCTGTTTCCAGCTTTTCGAGCATCCGTGATTTTCAGATTTAAAATGAGAGATATTAATGATGGGCTCGCGTTTGGTAACTATCTCAAGTGAAAAAAATATGAATATAAGGGCTTATTTTCCAACACCAGATAAATTTATCGGAGGAATAATTTTGAATTTTTGACAGTTCTTCCATACAAAAACTGCCAGACGTCAATTTTATTCCACGAATAAAAAATATCTGTCGATTGAAACATCAACCCTGAATTAATTAATTATGAAGTAAATGGAAATGTTAAAGTCAACTAATAATGCTATGTATGCATGCTAGTTTTGAGCGGTAAGTGTCATGATTCTTCAGTTACACAACCAGCAGCGCCATCTATGAGCCAACATAATTATTAAACGAGAAGAACAATGTTTCCTCCAAACAGGTTGTACGTTGAACCAACTACCTTCACTTTGGTGGAAAACTGTGGAACTTATGGCGCCACTACTGCACGTATCAATGAAGACAAAATGTGTTTTTGAAAGTTACCGACTGATGTGTATCTTGACAAAACGAAATACTTTTGGAGCATTCCATTGTCTGCGTTTGTCCTAGGCAATTTTCTCCGAAAATAAAGATTCTCAATATCGTTGTGATTTTATAAGGTAACTCTTATATTTCTAATATTATTACATACTTTGGCTGTTTCGTTCAAGTGCTCGAAAGCGCTACTGCTGACTATAAGATCAGCAGATCATCCGAGATACAGATTTACCACCTAGTTAGAATGCAGATAGTCCCAAACTTTGTATATCACAAACTTTAGGCCATTATTTTGTGTACATTATCATTATTTAATTTTGTAATATGTGTTCTTATTTTGGTGAATAAATTGTATTATGAGGTCCTGGGTTCGATTCCCGGGTCGGACAAAGTGTTATAGGGTTTTTCCATCTGGAATTTAGTAGTAGCAGCCTGAGGTCTGGATTTTTGTCCGGCTCGGCTGGCGAAATGTGGATGTACAGACGTCAGCTCATCAAGCTACTAAAATCTGTCAAACTTCTTTTTTAATAGAGTTTCAACTTTATTGCTAAGGTATTAAGGTTCAAGGTTGATTCGGAAAATTTGACAGTTTCGGGTAGCTTGACCTGCTGGCGTCTGTACTATAAGTACACTCTGCCTACCCCTTCATGGTTATACATAGATAATAACATAAAGTTATGTATTATTTAATGTGCGGGAATATAATTGTTAGCATGAAAAAAAAACTAAACAAAACCCCCTTTATTCATAAACATTACTTTAAGTTAAGTAGTAAAATTAGCGTGTACGAGCAAACCCGTACAATAGCATATGTATCAATTTTGTGCTGACACCGACGCGCAGCGAATGAATAAAATATACAATTCTAGGTCAACGATCAGTAGTCGCATATCACCGTTTGGGCTAACCACAAAAGACTCATTCGCCGCGAGTCGATCAGTTATCAGTTTTGGGTGTTATTTCAATACACAAATTCAATCATTCTATCAGTCTATCATTTAAATGTACCTTACCCGTACATTTTTGGTCCTTCGAGCCGGATCACGTGTGTTCATTACAGTGTAGCAATCAAGTACTGTAAAGCTTTCACTAGTGACATCAAGTGAACTATCAGTGAACTATCAGTGAAGGTGTTTGTACTGCCAGCAATAGTGCAGTACACACAGCAGCAGCAGCAGCAACAATCAGCAGGGATCAACAGGGATCGCCTTTGGTGAGCAACAAAGCTCCCGCTTGGACAATCAAGTAAGATCGTTCCATTTACCTACTATCATTTCAACAACATGTCGTCTTTGGAAGACGTACTCGCCCAACAACAGCAACTACTCAATCAGATAGAGCAAAATTATTCAAACTTCAAAAAAGATGGCTCTGATCGCAAAACCTCGGACTATATACGCCGACGGTTAGAAAATTTGGATGCATGCTGGCAAGAGTTTGAATCAAATCATATAAGACTGTCTAGCATCGAATATGCCAGATCGCATACTTATTTTACTTCGAATCAATTTGACACTGTGAAGGAGAGATATGAGAAAATCAGAGCGGTTATTCAGAATTATCAGCCAACAGAGGAAAGACCATCAACACCGCTTCTAAAGCCTGCTACTCCTCTAGCTACCTCAAGCACCGTACAACAACTTTCAGGACAATCTTTAAAGAGTCAGGGATCAAACAGCAAGACGGATGAGATGATGAGGAAACAGATAAGCAACTTCAAGGCCTTCGAACATACTGTTTCAAACATCAACATGGATGCGGTAGCGGAGAAATGGGAATTCGATCATCTGTTAAGTACGGTAAGGTCTCGCTGGGCTAAAATTGACGCTCAACATTGGGAATTAGACAGTGAGCTGGGAGACCGGAATCAAGAGTATCATCATATGTACCTCAAATACGAAAGCACATACAACGATGCTATCAAAACAATCAATAAGAAGATGTCGTCCGTTTCACATAGAGAGCATACTACGCCGAAAATAGAAATACCTACATTCAGCGGAAGCTACCATCAGTGGACATCCTTTAAGGATCTCTTCACAGAAGCAGTTCATGGCAACCCGTCATTATCTGGAGCTCAGAAGATGCAGTTTCTTAAGTCGAAAGTGAAAGGTGAAGCAGAGCGTCTCATACAGCATCTCCCGATCAGCTCGGACAACTATATCATTAGTTGGGACATCTTGACCCATCGTTATGACAACAAGAGGATGATATTTACCTCACAAATTAACATTCTATTAAATATACCAAATGTACAACAAGCATCAATTAATCATATCAAACGAATCCATGACACTGCACTTGAAACGATGAACGCCATCAAAACCCTCGGCGTAAATGTGACTTCGTGGGACCCGTTGATCGTGCACATCCTGTGTCAGAAATTGGATTCGGACACATTCAGTGAATACAACGCAGCAATCAAACAACCTCGAGAATTACTCGAGTTAAATGAATTTCTAGCCTTTCTAGAGGGTAAGTTCACGGGCATGGAAGCAAGCAGAAGAAAACAGGAGATCAATAACCAAAAATCCTTTTCTTCAAACAGCAATAAATCATCAGAATCAAGAAATTATCATACAAAGCAATCATATTCAAGTAACAAGGCTATTTCGCAATCACCAAGTTACAGGAAATTGCAAAACAATCGGCCAAACTGTCCAGTCTGCAATGACGCACATGCTATATTTTTTTGCAAACAATTTGCTGACTTTTCCCCGATGAAGAAAAAACAATGTGTTACTAACTTAAATTATTGCCAAAACTGCTTATATGACCATAAAGGCAAAGAATGCTTATCAAAGAAGCGTTGCGTCGAATGCAACGAATTTCACAACACATTACTTCATGAATCGTATTCTAAGGAATTGTCAACACAAGGAAGTAACTCGATACCTTCTACATCAAAAAACAACATCCGTTCTAATCAAGAACGTGCAAATCAAGGCAACACGCACGTGACACAACAAAATATGATGCAAGAAACTTTGCTTTCAACCGCACTGCTAAAGGTTCAGAAAGCAGACGGGACCTACCTGGTCCTGCGAGCCCTTATTGATCAGGGCTCACAAATGTCTCTTATCACAGAGAACGCCGCTCAGCAATTAGGATTGCAGCGATCCAGGTGCGACGGAATAATCACAGGCATAGGACAAAGGGAAAACAGTTGCAAAGGAATGCTGAACCTGAACTGTATGTCAAGCTCAAGAATCAAACTCTATCAATTTAATATCGATGTTTACATTATGAACAACTTAACAAAATATTTACCATCATACTCATTCCCTAAAATAGCATGCCCATTTCTGGATAAGCTAGAATTAGCAGATCCTGAGTACAACATCAGCCGACCCATTGACATACTGTTGGGTGCGGACGTATACTCCAATATTCTTTTAGCGGGCATGTGTAGATTAAGCGAATCACTTCCACTTGTTCAAGAGACTCGTCTGGGTTGGATACTGTGTGGAAATATGAAAACTAAATTAATGTGCAACGTGGTACAATTCGACTTAGACAGATTTCAGCAATTTTGGGAGATGGAAGATATTACAGAAGAAAAATCTTTATCAGCAGAAGATCAAGAGTGCATTCAATATTATGAAGCAACCACAACTCGTTTGGATGACGGAAAATACGAAGTGAGACTTCCACTCGTACCACAATTTGAAGAGAAATTGGGGCAGTCCAAAAACAAGGCTGTGGCTCAATTCATTCATTTAGAAAAGAAATTACATAAAAACAACAGTTTGTTCAACGCATATAAATCATTCATTACCGAATACAAAACCTTAGGTCACATGAAACCTTCACCTTGTAATCAGACACTGGAATGTTTCCTACCGCATCATTGCGTATTGCGCGAAGATAGTGCAACGACCTGTTAAGCAAGACAGACCTGTACAGTACAGACCTGTTAAGCAAGTATCAATCAATTAGAAAAATCGCACGTATTCTAGCATTAGTGATGAAGATTACGACTTACAAAAGAAAAGCTAAAAAGCCTTATTTATCATTATCAGAAATCAGTAAAGCAAGGCAAAAAATAATCAAGCATATACAGCAAAATGAATTCGTGAAAGAAATAAAAGATTTAAAGCAAGAAGGCAAGTTAAATACAAAAAGCAAACTATCAAAATTAAACCCTTACCTAGATGAAAATGATATCTTAAGAGTTGGAGGGAGACTAAAAAAGGCACATATTAGCCATGACATGCAGCACCCTATTATTCTGCCGCACAATGGACGCTCGATTCGCGGAACAATACGAGAAAGATATCACTCTACTGCGCAATAATCAAAAGCATATTGTCTCATTTTGGCAAAATCAAACTTCGGTCATAGAAGCAGAATTCAGTCTCTTAAAGAGGACGGAGGCTACAATGCACAAACAACATAAAATGATTCATCAACAGTTTTCAAACATTGAAAATACATTAGAAGTATTAAAGGCTGAAACTCAAAATCTTTCGAGAGCAAGTGAAGTTTCTATGGGAGCTATAGTCACAAGCAATCTACTACACGACTTGAAAGAGTTACAAAACGCTTTAGTAGATACAATTACAGACATCTATCATGGACGATTTAATCCACATTTAATAACCGCCGAACAATTACGGGATCAGCTGAGCACTATAGCAAGTCATTTATCTACTGACGTCACATTACCTGTAGAAAATATTCATACGGATCTTGCACAACTTTTCAAACTTCTACGAGTCAAAGCAAGAATGCTTAAGAATTACTCAATATTTGAAGTACAAATACCTTTGATAAGCAGGGACACCTATGAAATATTCAAGCTTATACCAATCCCTGCGAAGAAAAACAACAACACAATGTTATCAATTAAATCAGTGTCAGATTTCATAGCTGTAAATCTGAAAAAGGATGCCTACATCATCTTGACACAACATATCATAGATTCCTGCCTAGTGACAAACGTACACTTGTGCAACATTCATTCTCCTATTTACAAACTGAGCAGAGACAAAGACTTCTGCCTATCAAAGGCATCAGCATGTGAAGTCGACGTCGATCCCTGTCAAAACCTTTGGATAGAAAGCTACTCTATCAATAATTATATTTATTTTTGCTGCGGTCAATGTAACCTACGAACAGTATGTGGAGATCAAGTTACCGCGCATCACCTGACTCACTCCGGACTTATAACTATAGGTTACGGCTGCATAATCAAATCAGATAATTTTGAAGTAATTGCTCATCAACAAAGAACGAGCGATGTTAGTATCAGCGCCAACCTATACTCACCAGTCATTGCATCCATAAATCACGTAATAAACGTGTCTATTCCTCAAGATGTCTTGAATGACTCCAGCATAGAGAGCGATCAAGAGTTTAAAGCAATTGAGGACAAAATCAAGATCATGAAAGAAAACGGATTGTTAATTGAGAGTCTGTCAACCCATGACATTCATCATTACACCGCGATCTATTGTATGGTCGCCGTGGTAGCAGCAGGTCTCGGAGTGTTCGCGTGGAGGCGCGCGCGCGCGCGCTGCGCCCCCGCGCTATCGCCGGCGGCGGCGACGCCCGCAGCAGGCGGCGCGCCCGGCAGCAGCGCGTGCCCAGCCACGCAACGTGCGTGTGTTGGGGATAGTGTAGTGTATCAGTGTGACAGTGAAAGGGCGAAGGTGACAACAAGTGCGCGAGTGTTAGATAAAGCCACCTCCCCTATGTTAGGTTCTTATACAAGCATATCTAATTTGTGAACAGTGTGTTAACGATAGAGACATTAAGAAATTAGATTAACATCAAATCATATATTACGAGTATAATTATTTGTTTCTCATTTAATCAGATGTATTTTTATATCTTCCCTCGGGGAGCATGTACGAGCAAACCCGTACAATAGCATATGTATCAATTTTGTGCTGACACCGACGCGCAGCGAATGAATAAAATATACAATTCTAGGTCAACGATCAGTAGTCGCATATCACCGTTTGGGCTAACCACAAAAGACTCATTCGCCGCGAGTCGATCAGTTATCAGTTTTGGGTGTTATTTCAATACACAAATTCAATCATTCTATCAGTCTATCATTTAAATGTACCTTACCCGTACATAGCGACTGTTTAACCATACATTTTGGACGTTTATACGCCACTTAACTTTAATCATTGTTTATAAATAAACCACGAATATCTTAACGTCTATTACAGAATTCCTTTACTAATACATAAAGTTGGTCTCAATTCAACTCGATGCAAATCTTCGTAATCTTGTCAAAGCCCTTGGAGTACGGTCTAGTTAGTTGACACCTGGCTTTAAGGGTTCAGATTATTTATTCCGTTGTGGTTTTGTGTACTTTGATAGTCGGATCAGATGGGTAGAGTAAGCAGGAGAGCAAGAGGCTATAGTTATCATGTGGTTAAAGAATCTTTATTTACTCAAAAGAAATTTACTACAAATTTCACTTAATGAGAAATATTTTAACTAAGTATATAATAACGATGACATTCATGAGCGTACGGACACGCACAAATATTAAAAGAAGACAACAATAATTAACGTACGTAACAAGACATTGAAGGTAGCAGCAAAGGATTCATGCAAAACAAACGTCAACATTTTGTGTGGGTAAATTAAAGATATACCCAAAAAAAAAAAAAAACCGGCAAGTGCGTGTTGGGCCACGCGTCGTGTAGGGTTCCGTAGTTTTTATAACAGCCAAGAGTGGGTCGTATTCGCTGACTGATAGTTTCGTACCATGCTCTAACTAAAAGCCAAACATGACTACCTACCTAATTTGACTTCCTATACAAAGCCTCACCTGATCCGACAAATTTGCACGGAAAGTTTTTGCAGGTAGAGGGGGGGAGAGGGACACTTGACTCTAACGAAAATTGGTACTTTAAAGCTTGATAAGTCACGAACGGTTTACTTAATCAAAAAACGGTCTTCACAAACCCCTAATATTTTTGAAAGACCTATCCAACAATATCCCACACTATGGGACGGACGAAAAAAAAAAAGATCATCCCCAGTTTACCTGTAGCGGAGGTACCCTAAATAATTATTTTTTTCAAAATTTAATTTTACCACTTTTTTGGCGTCATTAACGTGTATACTCATGCCAAATTACAACTTTCTAGTACCAATAGTTTTTGAGCTAAACCGCGGACAGACAGACTTATAGTTTCGCCATGTCCGTCATGGCGAAACCATCATGAATGTCATGAATGTCATGGTGTCTGTGCCCCTTCGTATATAATACTTTTCTTTCCGTAATTTTTACGTGTTCTCGCGAGACAAATATCATTTGCGCTACGCTACAATATGCTTGTAATGTAAACAAATCGTGTTTCGGCAATAGATTGGACTGTTACTGTTAGCCTGCATCATCTCACTGCTGGGCAAAGGCCTCTCCCCATGACTTCCAGCTCTTTCGATCCAGGGCTAAAGTGGACCACTGGTCGTTTGTTTTGTCCAGCTGGTCCCACCATCATCTACAGGGTCTGCCGAGACGCCTTGTACCTGTGTCAGGGCTCCACGTGGTGGTTATTTTAGCCCACAGCTCATTGGGTATACGGCAGACGAGGCCAACCCAGTCCCACTTCAGCTTAACGGCTTTTTGAGCAACGTAATGTGTTTTGGAAACTAACATGGCATTTAAAACAAAACTTCCTAAATGTGCGCCCACTTTGCGTACGTTTTCCAGGGAATCCAGTCATAATGTTATATGCTATCGATGAGATAAACCTCTCGTGCACTATTCTGGACACTTTTGACCGGTAAAACTCAGCTGTGGACCACGAAATACTTAATTGTATACTTTTTCCGACCCGGAGTCCTAATAATGGCACAAATATCGCTAAAATCACCGCCCTCAAGCTTCTTGGGTCAAACGAAGCAAATAAACTCTTCAAATAATCAATGTCATCATCTGCCTAGCCTTTTCCCAACTATGTTAGGGTCAGTTTCCAGTCTAACCAGATGCAACTGAATACCAGTATTTTACATGAAGTGACTCCTATCTGACATGCACATCCCAGTTACTGGGGTCATACAATACCCTTGGTAGGACTGGTTGTCAGACTTTCGGGCTCCTGACGACCCGTAACGACTGTCAAAGATATGCGAATGACAGTCGGGACTTAACGTGCTTTCCGAGGCACGAAGGGGTCGTGGGATGGTCACCAACCATGGCAAGCGTAGCTTAACCTGTTCGATAGACCTGTGCGGCGGTTATTACTGTGCCAACCCAACAACCCCTCAAATAATCAAAGTATAATATCTTTTAGGTACCATGTATGTATTGTATATAATTATGTTAATGGCACACCACAGACTACCTTCAGTATTGTGTCTCCTTCTGCCTTAATCCATCCAAAGGTATTCTTGAAAAGATCGCTTTAAGCGATAAGAGCGCCCATTGTGCCACTCCTTGTAAAATGTCTACATTCACATGTCCATTCATACATGTCTATATCTATAATTTTTATGGCGTATATAAGGTGTATGTATTCATATACGACATATTTTACGAGAATCATCAACAAGAAGAGGTGGTAAAGAATCCATAGAAACAAAAAAAAAATTGAGCTCATTATAAAAAAAAAAAGATATTAAAATTACTTGACACAACATAATAAATACATCATTACGCTAGGGTCTACGTAATATTTACTGTCAGTAAAGCGGAGTAAAGATTTTATGCAAAATATCTCAAGTAATTTTAAAATTAATATTTATTTGAATTAAATACGTAAAAAAAAATCTTTGCTATGGCTTCTTTACAACCAATAGCTGTTTTTCTTAAAATATTTCTTGAATGAATAGATACTCCTTATCTTCTATAATATAAAAATGAATCGCTGAATGTGTTGCTAAGCGCAAATCACGAAAATAGCTGAACCGATTTCGCTAATTCTTTTATTAGAATATTCCTTGAAGTACGAGGATGGTTCTTACGGAAAAAAATGTAAGAAAGTGGCTTCACGCAGACGAAGTCGCGGGCAAAATCTAGTATAATATAGAATAATCTATCTATCTCTACCTATCAAAGTGTCACGAATATTTAAGTAGTCACAAACTGTCCATCCCTCTTTAGTAACTCAAACTCAAAGCATTTATTTCAATTAAACCATTTACAGGCACTTTTGAATTGTCAAGAAGTCGGTCAGTCAGAAAATTTGAAGCTAGTTGCCCATTCCAAAGCGTAGTAGGTACATATGGAGAAGAACGGGCAAGAAACTCCACGGACACTCTTTTAAATTATATTTTTACAATTGCTGCGCCCCGCAGTTTTACCGGCATAAGTTTCGACCCCGTTTGAATAAAAAGGGATAAAAAATCTGTGTGTTAATCCTGGTTATAAACTATCTGTGTGCCAAATTTCATCCAAATCCATTTAGTAGTTTTGGCGTGAAAAAATAACAAACATCCATCCATCCAATCAAACTTTCGCGTTTATAATATTAGTAGGATATTAGTCCAGAGAACATTAGGAATATAAGGAAAGCCCAAATCACAAGGATTATAGGTACGATTTATTGGTATATGCACTTAGCGTGGACCTCGTTGAACCCCATAAACTCAACTTATACCATGGAGGACATAAACATAAGTGTTACACCATGAGGTTTTGTAGTCGGTAGAGATTGACACTTGAGTGAGTTTAGGTTTGAAATAACTACTTATGGTTTTAATGATATAATAACAAGAAGTAAAGTACAGGAAACCAGTAGGTAAATTAATGGCTGATTTTTTCAACGGCAGATAATTTTATCCGAGCAATAATTTTGAATTTTTGACAGTTCTTCCATTCAAAATCTGTCAGACGTAAACTTTGTTCCACGAATAAAAATTATACTCAGCCACAGCTGCCTTAGAACGTTACTATTCCAAATTATGTAAAAGTTAACTTTAAAATGCGTAATAAAATAAATGTATAAACTGCCTTATTTTATTCAGTTATTTATTTATGACTTCTTACAGACATTATAATACCGTACGTGTATCAGTTTTAACAAAAAAAAAAATATAAATGCGCAGTTCGATATATCTGTCAAAAAAAGGTTAACCTAGTGGACAGAGTATAAGTTTTAAAAAAAAGTTTAATAATGCTTCAATTTTATTTAAGTTCGGACAGAAAAATATTTGTAAGATCTTGTTCTCTCAAGAATTGAAATTCTAACATATAGTAGGCGCTTGGGGTCCAGGTTACATCATCATTAAAATAATTTTAAAAGATAGGACGGTAAGGAACAATGGAATAGCGTTGAGCGATAAGGGTCCAATATTGATTGGGAAAATGAGGCCCCGACTGATTTGAGTACTTGGATGACCAGCGGTGGCCCAGTGGGAGCGGCCCAGACTTACGTGTAGGAAGGTTCGAACCCAGGCAGGCTAGGATCTCATCACCGCTAATTTAGCAAACGGTAAAGGAAAACATCTTAGGGAAACCGACATGTAGATAGAAAGTAAAATTAAATTAAAGATAGAAAAATAAAATTCAAACACATGTTGCATCCATCAACCGGCTCTGGGCCCGCGTGGTGGATTATGACCCACTCATAGAAATAGGACTGGGGCCCAGCAGTGAGGCTGATTATGCTATTATTTGGGTAATGATGGTTGAAACGCAGCATCGTGGATCTTGTGACAGCCGTTACGGGTCGTCAGAAGCCTGAAAGTCTGACCACCAGTCTTACCAAGGGGTATCGTATTAGTTACTCCTATTATTATACTACTACTACTATTATTACTCCACAACCCAGTAACTGGGTTGTGGAGGTCAGATAGGCAGTCGCTCCATGTAAAATACTGGTACTCAGCTGCATCCGGTTAGACTGGAAGCCGACCCCGACATAGTTGGGAAAAGGTTAGGCAGATGATGATGATGATTAGAACGCATCATCGCCGAGTCTTTGTGTTGCAGGTGTCTTCAGGCTTTCGATGGCAATATATAGTCCAGGAATACTTTAATATTTATTTTGAATAACTACAACAAAGACGTTACTATTTTCTCTAAATTAACAAAAAAAAACTACTTTTATGTAATAACATTAGACTTAGTTACAAAACCCAATATTAGAGGACAAAGAATAAGGCTATGAAATACAGGTCACTGCAACAGCCTATCGCGGTTCTCATGGCCGCACCCGCATGCACCGCCCACCCATCAATTTCCAAGCCTTACCCCGCGCCGCTTCACTTCCCCCAACGGCTCTCATTTTAGGCGTTAAAAAAATAAAACTAGCCCAAAGCTAAATTCAGGTCTTTTCACTTCCTGAAGACAAAAAGCCTTTGATGAAACTCTTCGCAGCACTGGAAAATATACAAAAGGTCACTAGAGCTTAAAAGTGTGCGAGCGGGATGGTATGATGTGTGCCACACTGTGTGTGAAAGAGATGGCTAGCTGAAAATCAATTTATTAGTCAGTGACGTCACGGCTCACGCAGGCGCAGTGCGATTGCTCCCGGGAGAAGGTTGGTAGGCTCGGGGTAATTTCCACTTAATAGTGGAGAATGGGAGAAATAGGTTTTCGGAGATAATTTTTATTGTTAATTTTTATTTTTATTTGTCATGTATATGATATTTTTTTTAAAAGGCGAAATATTGTCATTTGAAGAGTATTTTTTTATACATTTTTGTGTATGGTTTGTTTTTTGTGTTTAATTCAGTGCATTAAAGAATACGCTAGCCCGATGACTTTAGTCTTTTTTTCATAAGAATAGCTCTACCTACATTTTAATTGTATTGTAAAATAATATACTTCATGATTTAATATTTGCTATAAATTCTACATCAATGGGTAAATAGTCATTAATTATGAAGAAACACTGAATTGAAAATTACTTTACGTATTTTCTGTATTCAGAGTGTTTTGATAAAAATGAAGGACGCTAACTTTTATTGTTATTTTGGTCTTGCTAAAAATAAAAATAAAATATTCACAAAATATCAAAGACAATTATGGAACCCAAACAAAACATTAAACTACAAAATGCATTACATGTAAATAAACAACACAACGAGACTAAACACACAAAAATAGATCACAAAACAATGTCCAACTAAATTCGTAATTACACTTCGCGTGTGGCAACACCGCGCTCATCTGGGCGGCCCGAAATAGTGGCACGAGGGGGGGCATCAGTAGTCGCGGCGGTGCCGCTCACGCCGCCCGCGCCATGGCGTCCGTCGCCGCTTGGCTGCCCTTCGCTCGAGCAGCCGCCATCGGATGGGTCCCCATCGCCACACACCCACTACCACCACCCCCAGTCCCCAAGGACCGACGCCGTGCAGAAGACGAGAAACTCCTCATCAACGTATCCGGACGACGGTTCGAGACATGGCGGAACACCCTAGAAAAATATCCCGACTCTCTCCTCGGCTCCACAGAAAGAGAATTCTTTTACGACGAAGAAAGCAGAGAGTATTTCTTCGACAGAGACCCCGATATATTCCGACATATATTAAATTACTACAGGACTGGCAAGTTGCATTATCCCAAACACGAGTGTTTGACGGGCTACGACGAGGAGTTAGCTTTCTTTGGGATCCTACCTGATGTGATTGGAGACTGCTGTTATGAGGACTACAGGGATAGGAAACGGGAGAATGCCGAAAGGCTCATGGACGATAAATTAAGCGAGGCGGGAGATCAGAGCCTGCCTCAGCTGACAGACTTGCGGCAGAAGATGTGGCGTGCGTTCGAGAACCCCCACACTTCGACTGCTGCCCTGGTATTTTACTATGTGACCGGGTTCTTCATCGCGGTGTCGGTGATGGCGAACGTGGTGGAAACAGTGCCGTGCGGCCACCGGCCCGGCCGTGCGGGGACCCTGCCGTGTGGAGAGCGGTACAAAATCGTGTTCTTCTGCTTGGACACAGCGTGTGTGATGATATTTACCGCGGAGTATCTCCTCCGACTCTTCGCAGCGCCGGATCGCTGCAAGTTCGTGCGATCCGTCATGTCGATCATTGACGTGGTCGCCATCCTGCCATACTACATCGGTCTCGGTATCACCGACAATGACGATGTCTCAGGAGCGTTCGTCACCCTGAGGGTGTTCAGA
This sequence comes from Apamea crenata, assembly GCA_949629185.1. Classification (NCBI taxonomy): domain Eukaryota; kingdom Metazoa; phylum Arthropoda; class Insecta; order Lepidoptera; family Noctuidae; genus Apamea; species Apamea crenata. Next base: position 1,786,603 of record OX451377.1, read on the forward strand.
GTGTTCCGTATCTTCAAGTTCTCCAGGCACTCTCAGGGGTTGCGGATCCTGGGGTACACGTTGAAGTCGTGCGCCAGTGAGCTGGGTTTCCTGGTCTTCTCGCTGGCGATGGCGATCATCATCTTCGCCACAGTGATGTTCTACGCGGAGAAGAACGAGCAAGATACTAATTTCACATCCATTCCTGCCGCCTTCTGGTACACCATTGTGACGATGACGACATTGGGGTGAGTACTTAAATATTAATTGATCTCTGAACCAATCAAAGCTATTCGGGAGTATTGATCGTTCGTGATCGGTCAGCGCTGGAATGCATCAGCCAGCAATCATGAAACAAAATGTTGCGCATATCTGACACCTGTCGACGCCATTAAATATGAACGCGGGAAAATATGTGTCATGGCGTCGATTTGCCGTTTCGACACCGTAAAATGTTTAACTTGAAATTGACGTTTTACAACCGTTTTAATTTAGTGTATTTTTCATCTGCAGAGAGGTTTGTTGTGAGGGTTTTGGGAGCAAACATGTTTAGTCCCCGGAGACGTATGTTTTCTGTTGTACGGTCAGCAAATACGTTTGTGCGTGAAATACGGTGTTTTTATTTAATAATTTTGCTGTCGCTGCGGCTGGCGGATTTTCTGTCTCTTTTTTGCTCCGGAGGTTGACATAGGATAAAATAACCGTTACTTACATATCTTTGATGTTTCAGAATAGACTTATCTTTATGAGTAAATTCAGTTGTTACTTTCAATTCGTTTACTGTTTACTGAAGTTATTGCTATCGTTATTCACAAGAGCAAACAGATTTACGTACTTAGATGTTTAATCAAGTTGTATACTAAAAAAGACACACAAATTTCTAAAGCTGCTTTCTCTTACTCATACTTTGTTGACTCTTGGCTTGTTACCAAGAAAAACTTTGTTAATAAACTGGTCTTAAGTATTATTAACATAGTCTAGTAAGTCGAGGCAGATTACGCTGCGATTATAACAAAAATGCACAAATTGCAGTTAAAATGCAGATTCTAATGCATTTGCATGAGAATTGCTGCCTACTTTTGGATTCTTAGGGCGTATGCAGATGATATGCATTTGGTTTGCAAGTTAACTGCAACAGTCAAGTGTGTAGACTGCCTCGTTGCGATTGTCTGTGTAAGCCCTTAGTTGGAGCAGATAACAGTTTTGCAGCTCCAAGGACTGTAATGAAACTGCATCTTCTTTGTTTGATTGCATTCAGGGTGCGGTTTATTGTTATGATTATATTTATTATTTGACTACAATTTAACAAGATTTGTATGAGTAATGTTTAGGAAAAGGCTGATTTTCAGAAAATATTATGCAATTTTCAAAACGACCTTAGTTATTTATTATATTAGAGTTTTTCTAAAAACCAATTAATATTTGCAGATAGCAAATAATTCTTTAAAAACACTCGTAAAAACAACTGTGTGCTATAAAATAGAGTAATTAAGAAAATTTTGCGAAATTTAATTTTTACCCATAAGAATATTGCTTTCTTTCAAATACCACATCTAATTACTATAATTCTTTTCACACCTACAATTCTACTGACCCATAAAAGTGAGAGCATTAAAACCCTTCATCACTAAAGTTTGACGGCCGGATGTACGTCATGCGTCATGCAAGTTTGACAGTTGTGCGCTTAACACTCAATCTTGATCGACGTTTATATGTGGGCTGAGAGATTTTTAGTTCGAGAGGTAACATCTTGAGTTTAGAGTAGGTATTTAACATAATATCGTTGAATGAAATTGAAAAAATCGATCATGAAATCTCCGGAACTATGTACATACATATAAAGCCTACGCCGTAGCAAGAACTTCTACGGCGTGGACTCCTTGCTACGGCGTAGGTCCCTTGCTACGGCGTCGTAGCTAACATGCTACAGAATAGACATTTATTTTATTTTATTCTTCTAGGTAAAATATTAATTTACCATTGATATTAGTATCATGACAACAAGCAAAGAAGGTTAATATCGTAAACAGTTAATAATGAATCCTGAGGACATGACAAGTGTCAAACGCTTTCAAAGCGTTTCGCATTTCTACAACGACTTTCAACAGCATTAATATAAGCTTTTTCAAAAGCTTATGTATCCAATTCATTTTTCACTTTTCTATCATCAGTATAGATGATAGAATGTCATTTTATCTCCTGTCTTCTGATAGTTTTAATTAAGTTGTGATTTTTGTCCTTATTTGAAGAAAAACATTATGTTCTTCAAAAAGATCAGGTGCGTAGTACTCGCGCCGGTTGCTAGTAGGCCAATTCCTGTAATTGAAAACGTTCAAAATCTAGTCGCAGTCTCATCTCAGCGGCAATAAATGTCAAAAATGTAGGGAAATTAGAGGTATTTTTGACAGAATGAGACTGAGATCAGACTGTGAACGTTCTTAAAATTACGAGAATTGCCTCCCCTAATGTATGAACGCAAACGAGGCAATAGGAGTATGCAAGGAACACAGCAGGTGGCGTTCTGTAGTTTCTGCCTACCCCCAAGGTGAAAAGGCGAGAGTCTATGTATGTAGTCATTTGTATGTATTTTGTCCACAAATGTTGGATATACCTGTCACATTCATCTGTAATTATATAACACTGCCTTAATAAAGAGAAAATCGAACACTCATTTGGCGATTGCCAATTCCAATCTCTATTACGGCTGAGAATTTTCCTCCTCCTGGCGAAACATGATTACAAAAATATTATTTGAATCAGGAAATGGAACTCAAGAGTCTACTGCTGTGTATATTAAGATCTGTTCTTTAAAAATGATTGCGGTTGGAGTTTTTCATACAGACTCATCATCAGCCTACAGCAGTCCACTGCTGGACATAGGTCTGTCCTATTGCACGCCATTCAACTCGATTTTCGGCAACTCTCATGCCTCTGCTACCAGCTGCGACCATCCTGCGAAGATCGTCCCACCACCTAGCTTGAGGGCGTCCTATTTTACATTTACCGATTCCCGATCCTACACTTCTACACTCTTTGGAATATTGACTATGGTCCCGACCCAACTGAGCCGATCCAAACTTTTATCGCATTTTTCAATAATATTCCGTTCAGCCATGTGTCGGTCCGATCTGAACATTCGCACTTTGCACTTCGGCGTAGACCCCCAGGATCTCGTGCTCAGCAGTAGCGTTTGCGACCACTACACCAATGAAACAGACAGACAGGGGGTCGAGTTAGCCGTAAAGTTTTCTAAGGGTAAATTTTTAAATCGACAGATCATTTTTATTAGTGGAATAAAATTGACGTCTGACAGATTTTGTATGGAAGTCAAAAATTCAAAATTATTCCTCGGATGAAAAATCAGCCCTAAGTGTTATTTATACTATCTATAAAAATAGAGAAAACTGCTCAAACGAGTTCGATTTACATAATCACACGGTAAACATCTAGCCTGAGAAAATTAATCTTAAGAATATAATAATAACTTGGGAATAACAGATAACATTTGATATTCATGACTGAATTATCATTTTTGGGAGTGAGGAAGGGAAGGGAGGGGTGCTTATAAAAATACGATCGACTGTAGTAACAAAGTTTCGTTTTGAGTTTTATGGCAATGGTTTAAAAGTTTTGCAGTAAAACTGGGTTCACTGAAACGGATATGGTATACAGTAACTTAACTTTGGATACGTTTGGGAGGTAATGGCAAAAATTGGTATATCGAAGCCAAATACCAGTTTTAAAGATCTCATGGTAAAGTAATAAAACAGCGACACGGGTCGATCGTTAAGGTGAATCTACGCTTTCCGCGTTTAGTCCGTGGATGGGTGACCATCTGTACACACCAAGACTCCGCGGTTGGTTCCGGCTGTATTTATTCTTGGATCTTTGGCGTCGTTACTGGTCGTCAGAAGCCTGAAATTCTGACAGCCAGTCTTACCAAGGGTCAACAATCGCTTCACGTAATACTGGAACCGGCTGGTAGCCGATCCCAACCTAGTTGAGACAAGGCTAGGCAGATAATGTATGCATATAATACCAGTTTTTTTGCAATTCTGTTTAATAATAGTTGCTTATTTGATTTAATAATTATTATTATTACATCTCTCAATAGATACTTTTATATCCTACTAATATTATAAACGTGAAAGTTTGTATGGATGTATGTTTGTTATTCTTTCACGCAAAAACTACTGAACGGATTTGGATGTAATTTGGCACACAGATAGTTTATAACCAGGATTAACACATAAAATACTTTTCATCCTGATATTCCCACGGGCTCAAAACTTATGCGGGTGAAACCACGGGGCGCTGCTAGTATTTTATATTAACGCAGTTTATGTCAGAAAATACGTTCATCATGATTATAATTATAGTAGTTCGCTAAGTGATGTTATATAATTATAACAAAAAATGCTTCCTCTCTCCTAACTCACTTATTTTGCTGTGCCCAACAGGGTCCATATGACCTAATTATATCCTAAGAATACACCTACATGTGGAATGCAATAAAAGTATTGAGTATTCAAAATCGATATTATCTCGTACAATTTGGTTTTATTGTAACTGTTTATAACTTATAAGATTTTGTTTCACATTTTGCATGATAAAAATGAGTTGTCAATATCTCAGTTTTGACATTGTTATCGAAGATCTTAAACCATTCAATAGCAATTAAACATTTAACAACACTGATCAAGCAATTCCTTGACAGCTAATTTCAAAGGTTTTAGTCTTTGCACTAGATCAGTCCTAGTGCGAAGACTAAAAAGCGTAAAACCTTTTGACTTAGTTTAGTGCAGTGTGTAAAGAACACGTGAGTCAAGTGTCTTCCCCTTAACATAGTTAATAAAAAAGACTTTATAGTTACATAGCCGTTTAAGTTATATTTAAATTACTTATTAGCTAATAGGCTATATTATAATGTGAATAAAGTATCACCGAGTGTGATAATTTATACAAAACAAAAACTATTTATTGTTAAGTCGAATCTTTAAAGATTAGAAACGTCTTACTCGATATGCAGCAATAGAAGCGAATAATGTTTAGAGTTGAATGTTTTAGGTGCGTTTTACGACGGCCACCCACGGCTGCAAAGTGGGTGGGCCATTCTCTACTGGAAGCCACACGCAACATTGTATTTTGTCTAAAGCTCGTTTTTCTTTTAAATTCTATTCTTCTCTCGTCTAAGAACAAACTATACGGTATAGTTTATGTTGTGTATAAATAAAATCTACAGTCAGCATGGTGGTAACCTATATGTTAGGTTATAATACCTGGCTTGTGGAGCTCAGATAACAGAGATGTTAAACACATCTGATATGCAATAAAGAATTGAATTGACAGAATTATAATCTAGAGATGGCAAAAGGAACAAGGGAAGACAATATAAAAGATGGGAAGATGAAATAAAGCTCACTGCGGGTCTAAAGCGAGAGCGGGTCTTGCGAGAGATACGACTCAGTGGAAGAATAATTTCTATTTTTTTAGAGGAGAACTTTGCCAAAAGGCACACTGAACTAAGAGACATTCTGTAAACACCTGAAATAAAATACTCCAACGCAAAGATGTTCAGAATAAAAAGGGCTTATTATTATGAAGAATTGAATAGCATTGAGATAGGCAGTCACTCGCAAGTTATTCTGCTGTAAGCAATACGTATTCAGCTTTAGTCGGTTAGGCTGGGAATTGACCTCAACATAGCAGGTGATGATGGAGAGTCTGCAATGAGGTAGCCGAGCTAACGCGGGCTATATACTTGTTGGAGTCAGCACAGCCGGGCGACAAAATTCAATATAATTTATATACTCGTATGTAAGTACATAATATATCGTTTATTCCAGATCACACATAAAAATACACACAATCCATGTATTATTAGTAACAAAGACTTAAAAACTATGTTAGTATAAATTACAAGCCCTCTGTGTATACTTCACCCACAAGCTGCACGTGTAGAAGGTTTGGCAGTAAGCTTTAAAGAAATCAACACACCCTTACTACAGCGTGAAAACGTGCGGGCTAACATATTGCACCAAACCGGCAACGCCCTAAGCTCCCTGTCCAAATCTGCATCATCACATAACCCCTCCGTGACCACATGTCCTATATAATGATGTAGCTACTGCTTTGCGTCGATTTTGCTGTTCAACAAATACTGCCTAATCGAATCTTCAAGTATTAAGCACGTTTCATTGTCCAGGGAGTGCCCGACGAAGGTACATTTAAGTATCGCCTTTCGACTATTCATTCGGTTACCATGACATAACCATAATCAGCCTATAATGTTCCCACTGCTGGGACACAGGCCTGCTCTCGGTGAGAGTGAGTGGGCCGTAATCGACCACGCGGGCCCAGTGTGGGTTGGTAGATGTCACATGTCTTTGAATTCGGTTATCTGTCAATAAATTTACATAAATATAACATCACGCCTGATATCTCTGAAGGGTTAGGAAAAAGTGCAGCTATAGTACACCCACAGTACACCCACAATACACCCACAATTTGCCAGTTACGTTTAAGTCCCATGTAACAGGGGGCGAGACTTTCAACCGGGCATAAATCCACACTACGGGTTGCTGCTCAAGAATTTCAATAATTGATAGTTAATAAAGCCTTTATACATGAGACTATAACTGTATTATTGCCCACTTTCATATCACCAAGGATGGTGTTTGTGCCCATACCTTATGTCGCAAATTCCCCTTTTATGGTAAATTATGTACATATATTTGAATAACAGACTTGGACATGCTCCGAGTTGAACTCATAGCACCAAGGCAGCATGTTTTCGCCGACTCAAGGTCAGGTAAAAATACTGATCTAAAAATAAGTCACGGTAAAAATAGAATATAAGCTTTTAGGGGGTTCATTTGAAGATAAGAAGGTTACAGGTCGTGTATTTGAGTGAAGAGCAGTGCTGACCCAGTGGTAACAATTACGAGTACCAATTTACGAGTTTGTAGGTCGTGGGTTCGAACCTAGACAGGCGCTTTACTTTGTGTAAGTAATTTCATCGCCACTGCTCTCAATACGGTGAAGGAAAACATCGTGAGGAAACCGTGTCTTAAAACCAGAAATTCGAAGACAAATAAACTGATTATGCTTTATGCTTAATTGAGTGATCCTAGTGTACAGACGCCAGCAGGTCAAGCTACCCGAAACTGACAAATTTTCCCAATCAACCTTGAACCTTAATGCTATAACGATAAAGTTGAAAATCTATTAAAGAATTTTGACAGATTGTAGTAGCTTGATGTGCTGGCGTCTGTACCTCATCAAGTCTATGATCACTAAATCTGCTGTTAAATCTAGCGTTCGATGAAAAAAAAGACATGTAACTAACGAAAACCTTTACAAACAAGAAAAATATGGAACTATTGAAAATAATAAATCGCGTTTACCCTGGATGAATTTGATTCGAATCCCAACAGACACACAGACAGTAATACATTTGCTATAGTATTCAGAAAGAAATATGGCGCCCTATGTATACGGTTGAGCGAGATTGATGGAAACTGCCGGGAATATAATATTACTAGCGGTGCCGCGGCTTCTGCTTGAAAAATGAGGAAACCTCGGATAAAAATTCTCGTGTTAATTTGAGATAGGTATTACATAGCCCTGTGTGTAAGCACAGTATTTCACCATAGATATAATAACTCATTAGGTTTTAGAATAGGATCGGTTTGTAAAAAGGTCGATATGTCGTGTTTACACCCTGAGGCCCCTTGTGCACGGCACGGTTTTTTTTACGGTACGGCGCACTATGGGCCAGAACAGTGCGTACCGTCTCAAAAATAGGTTTTCGTAATGTTCTATATTGAATATTTTGTTAATGCACATGTATAACTGAATGTCCAATTCATATTATTTAGCAGTTAAAATATACTATTGTAAAAATGAGAAATAGTATATTTTATTGTAACTTTTATTATTTGTTTATTTTATATTTTAACTTTTTATTTTAACCTTAGTTTAGCAAGTTGACGCTCACAATTACCGCGCCGCGCCGTAGAAAAAAAGCGTCCATCACCAAGCTTCCATAGTGATGCATACAACATTGGCGACCGTGCCTACACATGGCGAATCAACAGTACTTTTTCACGGCAAAAATCGTGTGTGTACAGAGTCTCATCATAATTTTCCTGCCCTTATTCCAATTTATGTACTAATATTAATCTAAGGTAAGTTTGGTATGCTTCAAAATTATTTTCATCTAAATCCATTGAGCCGATATACGATTGGCTTATCAAACATCCATTAGCATACGAAAATAGTTCTTAATTGAATTAATAACTAATTGTAAACCTGTAATACAGCGTGGCAGGGACATCGACGCGCCAACTGTGACCAAAAATTCAGCACATGATTCTCCCCTTATCATTGGAAGTGCAATTATACCTATGCGGTCAAGATGACATTGTGCTTAACAGATTTTTTTTTAATAACCGACAAAAATTTTAACGGGGGGCGTGCCCTTGCGGAGGCTTGCTTGGAGGCTTTTTGGAACGAAGTTGCGGTTGGCGTAAACTGGTAGAAATTGTCTCATAACTAAAAAGCGTTTCGGCTTTCGAGAGAGATAGTTGCGACTGCGGCTGCGAAAATTTCCAATTGTTTTATAATGGGAGTCGTTTTCATGGTTTTCGAGGGTCATAAAGCCTATAGCGAGGTCAAAATGAAAATCAAGATGGGGAAAACTTTATAAAAAGAATAATATAGTTTACTGCGGATCACACATACAAATACACACAATCCATATAGTATTAGTAAGAACGACTTAAAAACTGTGTTGGTAAAAGTTAACAAACTAACCTATTTACAACTAATAACTACAAGGCTCAACAACTACCCAGTAACTGGGTTGTGGAGGTCAGATAGACAGTCGCTCCATGTAAAATACTGGTATTCGGCTGCATCCGGTTACACTGGAAGTTGACCCCAAACCTAGTTGGGAAAAGGCTAGGCAGATGGTGATCAATTATGAGGCTCAACACATTTTGGCACGTGCCTCTGCACTCAGATACGTGTGTCTCTGCACTCAGTGTCTAATAACCTCAGAGAGCTTCTAAAAACGTATACTGAATGACTCTGTATTAAAAACGCGTATTAAATTAACACTTTCCATCCGTCTCTTTCTATTATATACGAGTGTGTGTGCGTGCGAGTATTGCGTATGAACTTCGTTTTTGACCGGGGTCTCCCGACCGCACACGAATAACGCCGAGATGTTGAAAGGCAGTAGGTAGTCGTTACGTACTCGTATTTATGTAGATACTAGCTGACCCGGCAAACGTTGTTTTGCCATATATAAATTATTTCTAGCTGCCCGGCGCTACTTCGTTCGCGGGGTGTCCTACCCCCTACCCTACTCCTACCCTACTCCTACCCTACTCCTACCCTACTCCTACACTACTCCTACCCTACTCCTACCCTACTCCTACCCTACTCCTACCCTACTCCTACCCTACTCCTACCCTACTCCTACCCTACTCCTACACTACTCCTACCCTACTCCTACCCTACTCCTACACTACTCCTACACTACTCCTACCCTACTCCTACCCTACTCCTACACTACTCCTACCCTAGGGTGGACATCCCTTATCACTTAAGGGTTTGAAAAAAAAAAAAAAAAATAGATAGTAGCCGATTCTCAGACTTACTGAATATGCACAAAAAATTTCATCAAAATCGGTCAAGCCGTTTCGGAGGAGTATGCAGACTAACATTGTGACACGAGAATTTTATATATAAGATTGTCGGGACTTGGATGAAAGTAAACTTGATTGATGAGTCCCATTTCTTAGGGGGCTTTCATAGCAATACAAGATTGTGCACGTCTGATATGTTAGTATGGTAAATATTATGTTCTTTATGAGGATATTTGAACTATCAAGATTTTGATCTGGATATATAGTTATACTTTGCACATTTAAACTATTTTTTTTTGTTGTATTTTTGATTGTTACGCTTTCACGCTGAAACGGCTGAACGAATTAAGATGAAATTTGGCACATGGGTTGACCATGCCCTGGATTCGGGTATATGATATATTTTATCCCGATATTTCTACGGGTTTGAGATTTATGCGGGTGAAACCACGGCGCAGATAGTTATTATGCTGGGGAGTTTGTTGCGCCACTTCTTCCCAGCGATAGCACTAGGAAGTGGTGAAGGGCGGGCGTTTTTGGGGGACTGTCTTTTGTAATTTTGACGTTCAAAAAATGCTGATTCTCAGCCTAATTTGAATAAATGACTTTTGATTTTGATTAATAAATAAGAAACATAATATTTCCAAAAAGTAAAAAAAAAGTGAAAAAAAACTTTTACTTAATAACGCAAATATTTTTTTTCCTCAACCTATTTTGTCCCACTGCTGGTCTCAAAGGTGTCCCCCATATTTTTACACTTTTCTTTGTCTGCAAATATTTATCTTTAAAAAATTGGCTAATCCAGCAGTCGCTTTCTTACTAACCCACAAATTGTATAAAACAATTAAGACATAATTTAACACAAAGGAACCATACAATCTTCCTTTCACGAGAAACAGAAGAAAATCTCATTACATTCGTACCACTTGAGTTCATGACAGCGCAAACTTTTTCTAATTTGAAAAAGGACTTTTTTCCATTTCGCTAATATTCTCTGTGATATGCCGACATCCCCTCCCTCCTCCCTTTTCAGCGTCTCCCTATGTCGTTAATAATATTGTATGGGATCGTGTTTTTGATGGAATTTCTCTCGAACTGATAAAACACACCGTATGGATGTGTAGATATTTTTTAATAAATGTGGTAACTGTCCATTAGAGCGAAGTATACTGTTTATACGAACAGTATACTTCGCTCTGGCGCATTCCATCCTAAAATATTGTATTGCAGCTTGGGGTGGGGCTGCGAAGTGCTTAATGCTCCGTTGATTCACAACCCTGTTCGATTTCAAACTACTGAACTGTACGCTGTACCAAGAGTCAGACACGCGTTTCTTCTTGCTGTAGTGCTGCGTAAACACTCAGCCCTTCCATTCGATCCTGTTGTCGTTGTTGTCGTATAGATGTTGTTATATAGCGCACTCCCTCTTACCGAGAGAAGACCTGTGTCCAACAGTGGGCGTATACGCTGTTTATGCTTATGCTAAATAACAAACTCATACACAAAAACGAATACTAGTTTCCCCAAAAAATCACCATAAAAAAATACCTTGTATAACCCCTGTATACCTACTAAATAATAATAATAATAATAATAATAATAATATGTATTTGCTTAAAACACGGTATATAAGGTTGTTACAATACAAAATAAGATCATTCATGTTTTGCTTATAATTAAAGCATGCAAAATTGTGCTGTCAACGTTAGTGTTCTAAAAACTCCCTAATACTATAAAAATGATTTTCATTCAACCAGTTACACAATTCAATTTTAAATAGTCTACAATTCAATACTTTTAATGTCTTTGGTAAATTATTAAATATACGTACACACATAGCTACACAATTTTTATTATATTTAGCATACCTAGGCAGCTCGTCTAGAACAAGTGTGTATTGGTCACGCCGACTTCGTGAACATACCTCTTCTGCTGTTATGTAAAATATGTAGGGTTGAAATCCCAGCCACAGTTCTAAACGGAGGATCCCTTGGGGCTGTTTATTTAGGGGCACAAGTAGCCCCTCGTAGGATACTCCTGTAACTAGCTGGCTAGATCTAGTTTGCTTAACTATGTTGAGATAGCCCGGGGATTGCGGTGGAAGCAATTATTGCTCGGTAAGGGTGGGGGGAGCTCGGGGCTATTTGTGGTGTGATTATTGCTATGTTGGATGTTAAAATTAGCTGGATGATTATGGAGGTATGAGTGGTGTAGTTTTGGTATACTAAATAAATACTGGTATTCAGCTGCATCCGGTTAGACTGTTCAGCTGCATCCGGTTAGACTGGAAGCCGACCCCAACATAATTGGGAAAAGGCTGGGCAAATGATGATGATAATGATGAGTGGTGTAGTTTTGGGTTTATTGAGGCTTAAGTAAAGCAGTGCTATCTAAAACTAGTTTGACTTATTTGTCATGATAGAAGCCTAAGGGCGAATTTCACCACACTTTTATACCTAGAATGAGTCCTTATCCTGAGAATAAATTTTAAATTTTTGACAGTTTTTCCATATTAGAACTGTCAGACGTCCATTTTATTCCACACATAAAATTGACTTTGGTAAAATCAGCCCTGAGTACACGTAAGTATGTAGTTATTTTGTGTTAGGTATAGCTGCTGTCTGCCAGCTAGGCAGATGGAGTAGGTGTAGGATATTAGGTAATAGGGCATTTTTGGCTAAAAATGGTTGTCTTTGACAATGTAGGTGAACAGAGGGGAAATTCTCGTAATTTTAAGACCGTTCATGACAGTCTGATCTCAGTCTCCATCTGCCAAAAAATACTTCCAATTTCAATACATTTTGACAAGTTTTTGACATTTGGTTGTCGCTGAGATGAGACTGCGAATAGATTTTGAACGTTTTAAATTACGAGAATTGGCCTTCTGTTAAGTTGCTAAAAACCTCGTTTTCAAATTTGTCTAAGCTTGCGAAACATTCTTGCAGCAACATCTTTTTGCAACACTCTCATACCCAAGCTGTATGAAATATTGCCAGCAACATGTTTCTTGCAACATTAAACATATTGCGGCTACATGTTGTCCAACTTTGTAATTAACACCCCTTTACTTAAGCGAACAATGGCTGGGATGTTAGCCATTGTTTGGTGTGCAAGCATAGAATGATTGATGCCAAATTGATGACTTACCTGACGGTGCTGCCTGCAGTCTTATCTTCAGATTAAATCTTTGTTGTTTAACACTGACTGACTACAGCTTTAATTAATACGTTTATTAGAAGTTCTATTTTTGCATAGCTTTTAGAAAGACAAAGATTCGTAAAGTCCGGCGTTTCAAAATTCGCCAAAGACGTAAACAACAATGGCCGCTCGAAATTGTCTATGATTTAGTGATGTGGTGGTATGAATTTTAAGAAACTGCCGATCGATTCTATAAAAATCTCACCGTGAAAAGTTAGGTGAAGTGACTTTAGAGTGAGCTGTCAATTGTGTCAATCCCTAACATTAGTTAGAAAGACAGTTCACTCCACGCTCACTGCACCTAAATTTTCACGGTGAGATGGTTACAGAATCGCACTGCTGTTTTTCCACATTCGAACCCGTAGGGTAATATTGGGCAATACATTAATTGGTTCGAATCCACGTCAAGCCATGCTCTTTTTTAATTTAAAGTATTCGTTATAAATCGTAACAAATTCAATGTTATAGCAGTATTATATTTTAAAACTTGAGGAGTCCCCATATTACGTATACACAAACGACGTTATTTAATGAGGAATAATCGCATCTTTATTAAGTAGAATGTATAACAAATAAAAATACATTAAATTGTTTTTTTTTTCAATAAAAGAGTATTAAATACTCAGTCGATATTTTTTATGTCAATCACTAGCATTTCAATGACAAGATACATTTAGACGAGACAAAAAAGAATGTCAGCCGTATGACGTTTGTAAAAAATCAAAATCCGTCCCATTTTTTGCTTTTATTGATACATACAATAGTATATTTAAAAGTTTAGAAACACGCACAGGGTGTAAAAATGAGTGTGATAATACGTGTATCCTAATAAGTGCGTATTTAATCAGTGAGGCGTAGATATCGCGTTCAATTCCCAGACAAGTTCAATGTTATTGCTTTTGGCGAAAGGCCGCTACTTCCAGTATAGTACATTTATGGTACAAAATCAAAAGTAATTTATTCAAACTAGGCTGAGAATCAGCACTTTTCGAACATCAAAATTACAAAAGACAGTCCCCCAAAACGCCCGCCCTTCACTAGTTCCTAGTGCTTTCGCTGGGGAGAACAAGTGGTGCAACAAACTCCCTACCGTATGTATAATAGATCAAAGACACACGCGCATGCGCATGCACGCCGCTATACAGGGCATACTAATACTAACAATAGGTATTTTCTAATAATTATCCAAATTACAGTAAGGGCAATTAAATAAAAAACTGTAAATCGACTTAGGTCGGGTTGTTTCACATCCACTTGACGCACGCATTTACCTCACTAACTATCGTCAAACCAAAAAAAGCGTTGTTTCAAATTACAATTATACAATTATTATGGCCGACTTGACTTGCGTCAAATAATAACGACTACGAAATCGTTATTATTTGACGGACGAATGTTACGTTAACCAATCGTTTGAAACAATCGGCCCTTTTACGTGACGTTAAACATAAATATTGCTAACTGTAGCGAAAAACTAACGATTATCCAGTTATAAGCACGCCAAATGAAAATGACAATTGAAAAACTGTCCGTTTGGAAAATCGATTGAAAAAAAAAGACTGGTAGGTACACTTCTAAAAATACTTTGAACTTACGTGTGACGTTACCAAATAACGTGCCATAAAAGGCTAATAACCTAAAAACAAAACCGAAAACTAACCAGCTGATTAGAATCGTCTCATTTCATTTCCAAGGTTCTCTATAAACTCATGGAGTCGTTAGCACAGGCCGGCTTTTATTATTTCGTAGCAAGGTGACCTCTTAATCTGTCCAGTGTAATCTAATCGTGTGTGTAAGTACCAAGTTTTTAACCAGACGTAACCCTGCTTTACATGGTGCAAGCCAGAAAAAAAACAAGTTTCACCCGCACCTCCTTGCCGACCCCTCTCATCAAACACAACGAAAACAAAACACAATCCCTTCCTGCCAGCTGAAACTTTTTGCCCAGCCCAGCACCCTCATTGCGTAACCCACAATCAATCAACATCTGAATCATTTTGAAGTATATTGCTAATCCATTGCTTCATAAGTTCGAAAAATTTGTTTATTCAACAACGTAAATCACGCAGTGAATGTTGTTATGGTGATAATTTTCAGCTTTGTATTTTTTGGCTAAGAAAAGATTATCTCATAACTGTTTGCTGGATCATAATCCGATTCGAAAATAGGGACGGGCTTTTTAAGAGGAAGTAACACTTAAATCAACATCTGGCTTCCTGTAGATTGTAGAAAGGGTAAATGGTATCTTAAAAGATTATGTAAAGTCAATAGACAATAGTATTCTTTTCATTCATTATCTGTTGAGGATTGGCTCGTGGTTATGTACAAAAAGCCGCATGGATTGATCGTCGGTTAATCTACTCACGCCGAGGTCGGAGCGTGGATGGGTGACCATTCATTACATTTCGAGACCCCTCTGTGCCAATCGTTACGTCTGACTACTGGGCGGGGGTGGGACAACCGGTTACTGGGTAACGGTGTATTGTATTACCCAGTAACTGGATTGTGGCGGTCAGATAGACAGTCGCTCTATGTAAAACTTTAGTATTCAGCTGTATCCAGTTAGACTGGAAGCCGGTCTCAACATAGTTAGGAAAAGGCTGAGCAGATGATGATAAGGATGAGAAGTCACATTTATTTTAAGATTAACTACGAAATTACGTGCATAACTCGGATATCTATTGTATAACAGTATTAAGTTAATTAACAGTATTATACGCTTACAGCCTTTTGTTTTTCCTGTAAAAACTAAGGTGCTAAAAGCAAAAGTACACTGCAACCTCAGTTATTTTACCTAGGATTTTGCATCACTGTCCAAAGCACAGTGACCTTTATTCTCATTATAATAAGGTAGTTGTTGGGTTGCTGCCACTGACACGCCTGTCAAAATAATTGTGATCTTTATACTCGTCACAATAATGTTGCTGTTATACCCTGTCCATTAGGTTAACCGTCTTTCCACAGTAGAACGTAAAGTTAACTTTAAAACGCGTAATAAAACAAATATATGAACAGCTTTATATTATTGAATTATCTTATTTATGGCTTCTTACAAACATTATAACACCATACGTGTATCAATCGATAATAAATAATAAATAAATATAAATAAATCCTGCTGCTGCTGTCAGGGGTAAAACAACTGTGAACGGGCTTTAGAAGTAATATCCCTTAGAATATTACAGGTATATTATAATAATTAATATGTATGCAGAACTCAATAGTGTTGAGTCTTGGGTTCAACATTCGAATCGAAAGGTTGATCAACCCACTTCTACAAGTTAAATATAATATTCTCTGCATAATATAATACTTTCTAGTTTAGTATTAAACGAATGACCTCACCTTGTTTTCACCTTTATTATATACTAGCCGCGCTCCGCGGTTTCTCTCGCATAAGTTTTGATCCTGTGGGAATATCGGGATAAAATCTAATATGTTAATCCTGGTTATAAACCATCTGTGTGCCAAATTTCATCCAAATCCGTTCAGTAGTTTTTGCGTGAAAAAGTAACAAACATCCGGATGGATGTTGGTTACTTTTCTCACTTCACCTAACTTTTCACGGTGAGATTGTTACAGAATCGATCGGCAGCTGTCGAACATTTCTGTTTTGTCCTCGTGATTATATATTTTGTTTTTATTTTCCTTTATTATTTGAGTTAATTCTCTGCTCCTATGCACGTGTTACTGTGACAAATACACCTATATTTCTTTTCTTTCATTCTTTCTTCATTTTCTTGATCTGTAAATCTCGCACTTACTATCAGGTGGGCCGTCTGTTTGGAATCCAATAAAAAAAAAAACATGACTTTCAAAAGATTTAGTAAACATACATTATTGAGTTATCTGAAGAAGCATTTAGTGCATTAATTTTGACGTGTTTTTAAATGACGCATACTGTTCCAGTCTGGGCTAATCTAGTTGATTTCGAGAAAAAAAAAACCATTTAAATTCCATAGTGGCTTTCTGTCAGATCCTCCGTAAATATTTTTTCATCATAATTTTTTTGTGTTTTTTGCCGTTACTGTCCCACTACTGGGCAAATGCTTCCCTACTCTCCTTCTACCTCTCTCTGTCCAGAGCTGCCAAGGACCAATCTTTATTAAAGGAGTCAAGCTCATCGCGCCATCTCCGTCTGGGCCTGCCGCGATGTCGTTTGCCATTAAGCGAGGGTCCCGCTTACTGGCACTGGGTCGCAAGTTTGGCCCATTGCACGCATAATCAGCGTGTAATGTTCCCACTGCTGGGACACAGGCCTCCCCTCAGTGAGAGGGAGTGGACCGTAATCCACCACGCAGGCACAGTGCGGGTTGGTAGATGTCACATGTCTTCGAATTTTTGGTTCTAGGACTTGCCGGTTTCCTCACGATGTTTTCCTTCACCGTTTTGAGAGCAGTGGTGATGAAATAATTTACTAGTAAATCGTAGGTCTGGGTTAGAACCTACGACCTACACCTCGTAAATAGCGGCCGTTACCGTCACGTTACGTTACACTGATCGTCAGTGCACGCATTTGACAGCAATTCTGCAGCTCAACTCAATTAGACACACTAGCTGGGTCGTGGTTTTCGGACGATAAAAATGGCACGTTTAATACCTAAACTACCCACATTTGTTTACACAACTGAAGGCCCCCAAACAATAGAAAGATTCCAGCCTTGAGTATTTCGCAATTGCCCCGATGTCGCGATCGGATGATATGGGTCAATGTCTCGCTGCGCGTCATTCGTCCAAGGTTCAATACCTGGACGAGGCTATTATTAGACTGCGACATACATTGATACATTGTAAGGAATATTTATTAATTAGGAATACTAGAAGCAGCATATCTACGGTTTCTAGGTACCTCCTAATGTACCTTATCATATTTTAAAACAACAAAGTTCCCCGCCAGCACCTTAATTACGTAACACTCTATCAATCTCAATCTGAATCATTTTGAAGGATATTGCTAATCCATTGCTTCACATGTTTGAAAAATATGTCTGCTCAACAATGTAAATAAAGCAATGAATGTTGTTGAACTGTCAAAATGCAACCCATTGCTACTGATATTGTGTTACGTAATTACCCCGCTGGTCTGTCTATCTGAACAACAACAAAACTGAAAAAGTAACGAATGGATTTTATACGGTTTTCTTCAATGGACGGAGTGATTCATGAGGAAGGTTTAGGTGTGTAATTCATTAACGTTTTGCGTAAATTGGCTGAAATATGACGATCATTGTTGAAGATGTTGGAAAGAATCATGCCGACTTTACTGGCGTGCGCCGCGTAAACCAATAGAGCTATATGATTACAATGTATTACGGAAAGATTCCTCTTAAAAAGGTCTATTAAACGTAGTAGTTCGTTTCTGTGGGATAATTTCCGACCTACTCGCGGGTAAAGCCGCGGGCAGAAGCTAGCGTACGCTGCACCGGTTGACGTCATCACGTCTACGCCGGCTGGCGCTGCGGCTCGGTCTCGTATAGGGCCTTAACATTATGCTGAGCGATGGCCGTTTTTCGTGGATGTGACGAACACAAGTAATTTTTTTTGTGTTTGTATTCTTTTTATGCATCTCGGTTACCGCACCTTTTTATTCTTCTTTCTAGTATTATAATATTTTGATACCACTTAACTTATTATTTTACACCTACAAAACGTCTTAATACCGTATACTTTATTCCACCACCATCTCGACCTACCCCAATCCTCAAGAGGTATTAAGAACGTATGTTTCTTTCTATTCGACCTCATTTCTAATATACAGTCGGGTACAGCAACATTTTTCGCGTTTACTGTTCAAATATTAATTTCCTGACCCTTTGGCCCCTTTGCGGCACTCGTGGGCAAAGTTAATAACTCCCCGAGTATCTATTAAGTGATAAAAGTGTTTAAATATGACTATTTAGTGGTGGGTCTAAATGCAGTGACGTTTATGAACGGAAGATAAAAAGGACTGGCTGAAGGTTGGAGAAAACAGTAGAGAGGTGCCGTGGGACACTTAAAGTGGCCTTCTTAGGCCCCCAGGGACCTCCTGGAGGCCTAAAAAGGCCTCTTTAAGCAATACCTCTAAAAACTATTCATTTCCTAAATTCCCAGCAGATCATTAGCAATGCCTCTAATTTTCGTAAAATGGTTACGTATGTGGACCATTTTACGAATCTCCATACAAAACTGTCAAATAGATGAATTACGTGATATGAATTAATAATAAATAATAACAAATAAATCCCTGGACATTTCACACAGCACCATTTGTCCCAAGCTAAGCAACCTAATGCTGAAAAATTCTGAATTGCACACAGATCATATTAAGAATTGTCAGTTTGTGACCATTTAACGATATTTAATATGATTCATATTGTTATCCTATTATAATTCTGCCAAAGTGGCCATTTTAGGCCCCCTGGTAAGAATGAAGTTTCTTTCGCTATTGCACACTTGGTGAATGAGAGCTACTCGTTAATCTCTGAAATACCATAGAAAAAATAGTGAAAGTAATAAATATGCCACTGTAATTTATTGACTTACAGAAAACCGAATAGTAAAGGCTATGTTTCGAGATTACAATTTCAAGTCACGATTAGTAAATTTGTATTCAGTAAAAATGGCTGAATTTTCTTTCTAACGATCAACGCAGCCTATCGCAGTCCACTGCTGGACATAGGCCTCTCCCAGACTGCGCCACAACACCCTGTCCTTCACCTTCTGCATCCAGTCCACCCCACCCACCTTTTTTAGGTCGAATTTTCATTATCCTCACATAAGAAAGTGAGAAAGAAAAAGTATTTATTGGGATGCACAAGAATATCACAACCTTAACTAAACACGCTCCTTAACTAAACAAACTTTTGACATTGATTTACATTCTGTAATTACTGAAAGTCACACAAGGACTTATTACTCTTTATTTATTTATTTTTTTATGAAAATCGTCTACTTTTAGAATGTTTGTAAATATGTGAGCACCATATATCTATCATCAATCAATAAATCTATATAGCTTTCATTAATTCATTAAACCATTCAATAATTCACACGTAAAAAAAACACAGTCTTAAAATAACCTAACCTCCTCTCTATTAACCTCGTGTTAATCCTCTGCTGATGCCATAATAATAAACACGACCGGGTATTGAACCCGGGACTTTGAGGTAGCTTTGATGTTGAGCAAACGGAAATGAGAGGTCGGGAGGATATTAATCTTGAGAAAAAACCGTTATTCTTTTGATGAAATAACTTGTTTTACTATTAGGTTTCCTCTGTGAGAGACGATCTTTATTTTATCGTTCTGTCGCTCTCTCATTTACCCACCTGAATCAAAATGATATGAAAATCTTTTTCACAAACTCTATCAACATTCTTCTGCCCTTATCTCGATTTATTTGTGGTCGGTGCAATTAGTCGTCATCTCGACAGTCACCCCCTTTCTAACCATATCATCTTTCACACAGTCCATCCATCGTTTCTTTGGTCTTCCCCTACTTACATACTACTTATATAGCCATCGACATATAAACAACTTGAAATAAATGAAATGTTTATTTATTTTCTGTAAGTAGTAGATCTTTTACGACACTTTTACGCGTCAATATTTTGTTGGTCAATATTTTAAAGCTAGATAGCGCCGGAATTTCCTAGCTGACTGATCCCTGAGAAGTCTCTTTAAAAAAAAAAAAAAAAATATTGACACAAAATACCTTTGTATACAATTGACATAGGTAAAACTGCTTTAATCCTTGATTTTGGAAATTGTTACAAATGAATGAGGATTTTTAGATGTCGACGCCGCGGTGTACCGTAAAGAAAGTGAAACATATAAAAAATGTGCGGGTAGATTACTAGAACAGCCCTCTACGGTAACGGGAGGAATCAAACCACTTATAGACTCCTTTTAGTATATATTGGGCGAACGTCTTTGCATATTTCTCACTAAACTACCACTGACTGTTCTAAACAAAAATCCCAATAAGAATCTTTGACACTAGCTTGAACGTTCGAATGGAACCCGGCGCATAATTATAGCTGGCCTACAACAAATGAAGTTGCCTTTGGCAGACAACCTCTACAGTACATACGCCGTGTGCACGGTCGTCAGTGTTCTATGGATATAATGGGTCACTATGGAAGCTTGTTGACAGCCACGTTTTACTACGGTGCGGTTTATACGCCATACCGTAATGAAACCGTGGCATGAGCTTAGCCGAAAACGTTACTTTTCTGTAGCGTAGGCCTTTCCTTACTATCATATCAAAATAAATAAGCAGGTACCTCAATCATTTCAATGACGAAGTGTATACTCTAGTAAAGTAATTCAGCCATTTTATTGAGTGACTATTACGATCTAGATCCAGACTGAAACGTAGACAGTGGCAATAACACCATCAGTCAACTTGGCAACTGTCGGCTGTGTAAATCATAATACTGTGTGTTTAGTATGTATCGCCCGCCATTGTGCTGGCTTCTAGTACTACGTTATATTTGTTTGTACGTTTAGTGCGATTTTACTTGATTCTTCACTTAGTTGACACATCCACCTCATTGAGAGATGACTTGTGGTAACAGGCTTGTGTAATAACAGCTGCACTGGTCGATCGATCAGGTTAAGCTACGCTTGCCGCGGTTGGTCCATGGATGGGTGACCAAATTTACATACCTCTCCGTGCCTCGGAAAGCACGTGAAGCCGTTGGTCCCGGCTGTCGTTCGTAAATTTCAATAACTGTCGTGCTGCTGGCTCGACAGTTATTCAAATTTTGTTGGCCCAAAACTTCACCACTTCCACGGCGTTGTCGGTGGCAGCGCGGATATCATGGTGGCTGCATGTTTTGCGGCACAGAGGGCAGGATAGGAGGTGAAGCATAGTTTGTGACCCAGCTCCACATCTACACTGCTAACCATCATCATCTGCCTTGCCTTTTCCCAACTATGTTGGGGTCAGCTTCCAGTCTAACGGGATGCAGCTGTATACCAGTATTTTATGTGGAGCGACTTCCTATCTGACCTCTACAACCCAGTTACTGAGTATTACGATACCCCATGGTAAGTCTGGTTGTCAGACTTTCGGGTTACTGACGACCCGTAACGACTATCAAAGATCCACGAATGAAAGCCGGGAGCAACAGCTTAGCGTGCTTTCCGAGGGATGGAGGGGTCTTGGTATGTGAAGATGGTCACCCATCCACGGACCAACCGCGGCAAGCGTAGCTTAACCTGATCGATCGACCAGAGCGGCTGTTATTACTAAGCCACAAGCACACATCCACACTGCTAATATTACTTCAATCACCAAGCCACACATAAATTAATGTATCCTATTCCTAGCTCTCTATAAACTACGCATACCGCAAGCTCGATAAATACCTGTGCATTATTAAGGGAACCGCACATTACAGCCGCATGCATTTTGTATTTCAATACAAATAAGTGAGCGTCGTGCGGCCTGCCTTTATTATGTATGATAGTGATGTAGTAGGATTTTTGCATTGCGGTCCGGCCGACCCAAATGTACGTCAGCCTTTACCCGCCTCTCCCACTACCACGAAGCGATTAGTTATTAAGGATTTTTCTCACTCAAGAAACATCCAAGAGATTGTAGGTACCGTGTAAGTAAAAGATATACATAAGTATTATATATGATCGCAGACTGCTCACACAGCCGGCAAGTAAAGAAAGAAAGAAAATATAATCACACACACACACTAAAATACACACAATACACAGAGATATACAGAGGGAGATACAGAGGGGCAACTCTCGTTATTTTAAGTACGTTCACAGTCTGATCTCAGTCTCAATCTGTCAAAAATACCTCAAATTTCCCTACATTTTCACAAGTTTTTGACATTTGTTTGTCGCCGAGATGAAACTGCGACTAGATTTTGAAAGTTTTAAATTACGAGAATTGGCCTTCAGATATATACATCAGATAAAAAAAAACAGTTGAAAAGTTTAAAGTCCGATTTAAGAAACTAGCAGGAAAGTGTGCCTCACAGCTGCGCCAAAAAGTACTCGTTTGTCGCAGCGACAAGAGCTAACAACGAAAGTAATCGCTCAGCGACACTCGCTTAGCGGGCAGAACACTCGCTGAGAGACTCATATTCTCATACGCATTACAAAATCAGCCTAAAATATTCCCACTTCTGGGACCTCTCTGTGACAGGAAGTGGCCCATAATCCACCACGCGGGCCCAGTGCGGGTTGGTAGATGTCCCATGTCTTCGACTTTTTTGGTTCTAGGACATGCCGGTTTCCTCACGATGTTAATCGGTCTTCGCCATCGCGCAATCGCTGCTCGCCAAGTCGTTTTTAGGGTTCCGTACGTCAAAAGAACAAACGGAACTCTTTAAGATCACTTCGTTGTCCGTCTGTCAAGACCATTATTTGTCAGGAACGCGTGGAGTTATCAAGTCGAAATTAATATCAAATACTCAGGGCTGCAAACCCTTGAAGCAGTGGAAAAAACAAACTTCTAAATCAACGCAATCAAAAGATACGGGTGATTATGTTCCGTTTATACCGCATATTTCGACACTCGCAAGGGAATCAAAACCTATAGGGTACTTCCCGTTGACCTAGAATCAATGTCATGTAGCACAAGTAAAGGAAAATAACCCGAAAAACGTAAATTTATAGTTGCATACCTACAAATTTGTACGACAAATTACGAATTTGTGCGAATCCGACTCGCACTTGACCGATTTCTTTAATTGCTCGCCCTAGTCGCTTCTCGTTTATCGCTGGCAATGGCGGTGGGACAGTGCCTCACTGTGTACCATTAATAACTGTGCTCAATAACTGAGCCCGATAAATACCTGTGTACTATTAGCAACCTTGCATGCGTCGAATTATAACGCCACATTAATGGCTACATTTTTGACGACTGTTGCTTTAAAATGGATTGGATCTGTGCCAGAACTATGGAATTAATAGAAAAGGTCCATTTGAAATATCAGCGTCGGTTTTTATCACACATATTGCTTTTCTCTGGCCCGTGGACAAGACCTTATGCAACGCAAACTTGTTAACTTACGTTATAACAGAAACATAACATTACGCCTGTATTTTTCCAAGGACTGAAGTGTATAGTACACACACATTTCGCTAGTTATGTCTGAGTCAAATTTAATAGGGGGTGAGCTTATTACCATCAGAATGACCAACAACAACTGCCCCATGATTTATGTCGGGGCGTTGTATATATGCGAATTGCGCGGTAAATTCTGCTTGCGCGATACAGGATTTTACGTGACGTCAGTATGACGCGTAATTCGCATGTGGCGATGTAGATGCCGCTACAAACTCAATAACACTCTGTCCAACCCGTGAATCGAACGTAAGACTACTTACTCAGCAGTTCCATTTGCGACCATTAAACTAACGACTATAAAATGCATTATTTGTCGACCCCTACTTAATTGGGAAAAGGCTAGGTAGATGATGTTTTTCATTTTAAGAAAAATATTATGGCATTCTCTCTCTCTTCTCTCAAACATTGGAGATGAAACGCAAATTTAACTTGACTTTAATTTTGTCTAATAATAATAGCATAATCAGCCTATAATGTTCCCACTGCTGGGACACAGGCCTCTTCACGGTGAGAGGGAATGAGCCGTAATCCACGCGGGCCCGGTACGGGTTGGTGTATGTCACATGTCTTCGAATTTTTGGTTCTAGGACATGCCGGTTTCCTCACGATGTTTTCCTTCACCGTTTTGAGAGCAGTGGTGATGAAATTATTTACACAAAGTAAAACGCCTGTGTCTGGGTTCGAACCTACGACCATTGCTCATAAATGTTTATTAATATCCAGTCATAATTATTATTTTTAATGTATCTTTGTTCTGCTGAACCTTCTGTGTTCTGTTCATATGCTGAAGCGTCTAGCCTATAGAGTGACCATGAAATGTTTGTGTACACAAAAATATTTATAAGTACATAAATAGTATTTAGGCATGAACTTAAGACCTTGATCGCAGAACAGTTAACAGAGTGATTTATAAGTGATGTAAGTAGCTTGAACTTTGTGTAATTGTGATGTAAATCAATGTTCAGTTAAGTATTGCTTTCAGACGTTGGTGATTGGCTTATGTTTTTGCGCTATTCGCGTATTCGAAGAACGTGAAAGAAAACAAACCTTACCTTTAGTTTAAAAAATGAGGGGACAATCGATCAAAGGGTTGTAATCAATTCTGTTTGGTTTTCGCAAACATACAAAGACGCTGCTGACCATTTTATTAACACAATTGACTGCCTCGGTCTAGTGGTCGCAAATACTACTGCTGAGTATGGGATCCTCATTCGATTTCCAGGTCGGGTTTTCGCCTACTCATTTATTATTTTTTAATGCTTATGAAATCATGATTTCGAAACTCCGGCTTAAAAATAACGATGTGTTATCTTCTTTTGTTAACTTTTGCACTTTTTTTTGCGTGTGTAAGTCCTCCAGGAAGGCCTCCACTCTGGGGCGGCCGCAGGGGCCGGTCAGACTCTTACTGTTACTAACACCACGCAGTGTTCTTCAAAAATCCTTGGCCGAAGTGAGATAATAAATATGCAAAGGTCACATCTGACGTAACTGCAGCATAATTTTGAAGCTCACACATTAATAAATCTATCAACCACACCATAACTCCGCAATTATCAACAATATTAATTATTATGATTTAATAAGAAAGTCTTTATGAATAATGTGACTTAATTCTACTTTGAACCGTTGCCAAACAATCCGGCATTGATTGCTTCATCTTTCATTTAACTAATAACGAAAGTGCAGTGTTTTCATGTCTGCGTTTATTTATAGTTTTATTTGCCAAATTTCTTGTGAAGGAAAAACGCTGAGACGTTTTGAGACGACAATACGACAGTAAAAATTAAACTAATGACGTTCCCCGTCTGCATCTAAAAATTCAATCAAATACATCCAATAGAATAATCAGTAAAGCTAGTCAAAGATTGGCAAAATCCATAGTCGACCCATCACTATTCATTGCTTAACCTTTTCCCAACTATTTTGGGGTTAGCTTCCAATCAAACCAGATGCAGCTGAACCAGTATTTTACATGGAGCGAAACACGAAACCCCTTGGTAAGATTTAAAATGGATGGATGTTTGTTACTGTTTCACGCAAAAACCGCAACGGATTTGGATTAAATTTGTCACACAGATAGTTTATAACCGGGTTTAACACATATAATACTTTTTATCTCGATATTACCACGGAATCGAAACTTATGCGGGTGAAACCGCGAGACGCTGCTAGTCAATTAAAAAATAATTTCAGTCTGATCCGTACAAATTATATTCCCGAAAAGATTCTAAATTCGTGGCCACAATACTGTAGTAGGTGAACAATGCGTGAATCACAGACATACAGACAGACAAGCCGCTATAAAAATTGTAAACATTGGCACGACACCACGACACAGCGCCGTTGTCACATTGTGGACATTCCACACTTTTTAGTCATAAGCAGTTAGCACGCTAGTCTTTGAATGTCTATTATTTTGTGGTACATTGGCGCATTGCCTGATAGGTGAGATTTTGAGCTACACGGAGCGTGTTCAAAATAATTTAGGTTAAAACTAGATTCCTCATTACTTTCGAAGCTAGATAACAATATAGATTCTTCATACGTAACAACGTATGAAGAATCTCTGTGTTATTTTGCACCAAATATTCTAATCTAATTGTCATATCACAGTACACCACAGATACCTACAGTATTTGTCTCTCCTTCCTCTTTTTAATCCATCCAAAGATTGTCTTTAAAAGATAGCTCTTAGCGACGAGTCCACCCTTTGTAAAATTTATATATCTGTGTTGGTTATTTATTTTAATTCGGGTAATAAATATTTACATTATATTATAAGCTAACATTAAAATAATGATATGTACATGGGAAAAAATAAGCAAAATAATCATAGGGCATCAAAAAATTCGTCCGCATCGCTGTCAACGATGGTATGTTGGTTATTTGTATGGTGATTATTCTATTCCCATCTATTTACATTGTATAAAACAAAGTAGCGTTTCGTGTCTGTCTGTGTGACTGCTTAGATATTCTACACTCCGCAATGGATTATTATGCGGTTTTCAACGTTATTTAGTTAGAGCATTTAATCCGGAGGGTTTATGTGTATAATACATGAACATTTAACTTAGACTTAGCGCAGTAAGCTTGATATTTTGAAATGTCGCCATTGCACTCGTGCGAAGCAGGGACAGGGGCAGAGGGAGGAGTGGTAACGGCTCCGACTTTCGAGTTGAAGGTCATGGGTTCGAACCCAAACAGGCGTTTTACTTTATGTAATTTATTTCATCACCATTGCTCTCAAAAACGATGAAGGAAAACATCGTGAGGAAACCGGCATGTCCTAGGATCAAAATTTTAAAGACATGTGACATCTACCAACCTGCACTGGGCCCGCGTGGTGGATTACGGCATTTTATCTGTTTTATAACTTTTTAAGATGGGTCTCCTATCTTCTTCATAGATACAAGCTTTAACCCATGCGGCTGTAATTAATTAGCCACAAACCTCTTTGCCGGTATTTTCAAAGAGTAAAATCCTAGGGAATAACAACTGATACTGAAGAATAATAAACTAATCCCCGTCAAACAATTTGGTAAGCCAGATGTTTCACTTTTGGTCAGGAACTGAACATAAGTTTATACATTATGAAACCGCGCCTCAAAACTTTGGTTTAGGTACACTGTAGTGCAAATGAAGTGGGCCGCTACATCTGCACTGCAGTGTAAATGAAGTATTCTCTAGTTTACCTTTTTGACTTTAGCACCTCGTTTTTAATTCAAAGGGTTGTTTTTATAAATGGCGAGGGGCTTTCTTTATTTTTTGTGTAGTAACTGACGTTTTATCTAGATATATTTGAGAACTAACAGCGCCCTACGGTTTCACTCGCATAAGTTTCGATCCTGTGGGAATATCGAGATAAAAATATACTATGTGTTAATTCACTATTTGTGTGCAAAATTTCATCCAAATCCATTCTGTAGTATTTGCGTCAAACATCCATCCATCCTCACAATCTTTCGCGTTTATCCTACTAATATTATAAATGCGCAAGTTTGTAAGGATGGATGGATGGAATAATGAAATGAAATGCCGTAGGCTGCTTAAACACGTTTGGGGTAGGTCTAACAAATAAATGAGTCAAAAAGCTAGCAAGAAGTAATCCTTCTAATATTCCTAGTTGATCAATAAATCTTTATTGTTATTATTAAATATTATACGTGAAAGTTTGTATGTATGAATGGACTTTTGACGCAAAAACTACTGAACGGATTTAGATGGGCACAGAGATGGTTTATAACCGTAAAATCATAATTTCTATTTTAAATATTCTATTATAAGTATCTTTTTTCTCTTTTTGTAATTTTTACCTATATAGTACCTGTATGTTTCAGTTTCGTTTTATTTTTTATATTGAATCATACTCTGTATTCAATGTAGGTAATTAACATCGCACGCCGTTCGTGTTTGTTGAACTTTTTTTTATATTATGTGGAAAATGTTGTTGGTTATACCTTTATACTCCCATTTGTGTAACCGCTTATTTACCCAAATAAAATAAAACAATCAGGATTAACATATAGGATACTTTCTATCCCGATATTCCCACGGGATCGAAATTTATACGGGTAAAACCGCGGGGCGCAACTAGCAATATTATATAGTAGGAAGTAGGACATTGACGAAATGTGAGATTGAGGTAGGTATTACAAAACAAATATCGTCGGCATTACAAAGAAAATGTCAGTCAAGACGAATTGAGATTATGTATGTAAGTAAATTTTCCAAGACACTTTTACACGTCAATGACGAGATATGTCAACCATGATTAAATAAAGGGTTTCAGTGTGTGGCGTCAAAGTTCTTAGCGATCTTTGACTTCTCTAGTATTCAAACCTCAGTTGGACCAACAGAGGTGTTTTGATCCTATGTAATAAGAAACAGGATCGGTTGGTATCAAAAAGATGATCATCTGCCTAGCCTTTTCCTAGCTATGTTGGGGTCGGCTTCCAGTCTAACCGGATGCAGCCGAATACCAGTATTTTACTTGAAGCGACTGACTATCTGACCTCCACAACCCAGTTACTTTCGGGCTACTGACGACTGTCAAAGATCCACGAATGACAGCCAGGACTAACCAAACAGAGTTTTTGTGAAAACTGCCCATTTTCTTGTTGACCGTACATTTTTTTTCAGAATTCGTGAATGCTGATCGAAATTTCCCAAAAGTTAAGGACAATCTCTTAAGACTGTTTTCATTTAGCTACAGCCCTTTCTACCCCATTTCAAAAAACCACCCTGTATTACAATGACCCGACATCAAGCGTCGGGCCTTAGCCCACCGGACACAACACCCGTATTATCCCCGCATTACCACCTAGTATTGTAGGTATACAATCAAGTATTTTCTAACTGAACAGACAGCTGTGCTGCTGGGGCTTGATTTGACGCGTCTACTCTGAGGATCCTCCCTTTTCTATGGAGGATGAGTGAACTTTGTACTTTGAACACCCTGTTCCTCATACCTGCGTGTATGGGAGCAGGCGTTTTTTTAAGAAATACAGTACAGACTTATTCCTTTTAATAAAACTACACTCATTAATCTTTTCCTAGTTCATATAAATACTTAATTCTAACTTCTCCTTTCAACCACCTTCACCAGTTCACCCCCTAAGGTACACGAGTGATATACACTCACACAACCCGGGGTGGAACGGGGGTGTAATGAATGCATCTGGAACGCGGCCCGGTACTACTACATACGCTTTTATTAAATACCTTCATTATGTGAGGTTTAATTAATTAAAATATGGTTGTACGTACTACGTGTTTATAGCATATAATTATGTTCTTGCTACACGCTTATTCGGGAATTAATTTATGGATTGGGATTAAAAGACTATACTTTAAAATTGTGATTTACCTATCGCATATTAAAATATTTTCATAACTTCGCCCTCTAAGAGAAGGCCAGTTCTCGTAATTTAAAACGTTCAAAATCTAGTCGCAGTCTCATATCGGCGACAAACAAATGTCAAAGGCTTGTCAAAATGTAGGGAAATTAGAGGTATTTTTGACAGATTGAGACTGAGATCCGACTGTGAACGTCCTTTAAATTATGAGAATCGCTCCCCAGGTGTGATTTAAAAATCATAACTAGCGAAATATGAGTGTACTAGCTTCTGCTTGCGACCTCGTCCGCGTAAAATTTCGATCTCCGGCCCAAAATCCGACTTGTAGGTCCAGAGATTAGTCCGTTCAAACAAACAGACTCTTCAGCTTTCTTATTAGTATAGATAGATATAGATCTTCATAATTTCGCCCCCCCCCCCCCCCATCCTAACAAGATTAGGATTATCAACTTTTTATTTTTGTTAATGAAGTGTAGGCTACTAAAACACGTTTGGGGTAGGTCTTACAAACAAATGAGTCAAAAAGCTAGCAAAAAGTAAATCCAACTTCCTACTAATACTCGTATCATAAACATGAAAGTTTGTATGGACGGATGGATGTTTGTTACTCTTTCACGCAAAAGCTACTGAACAGATTGGTATGAAATTTGGCACACAGATAGTTTATAGCCAGGATTAACACATAGGATGTTTTCTATCCCGACATTCCCACGGGATAGAAACTTATGCGGGTGAAACCGCGGGGCGCAGTTAGTATTCAGTATATTACTGTTTTTGTTCATTAAATAGCTTACATAATTACAATGTCCTCTAAAAGATACTTGTACATTTTTCCACTTCAGCTTTGATGCCACATTATGATTAGGCTCGCCCATAAGGGCGAGCCTTTTGGGGGAGGGACTGTCTTATGTAATTTTGACGTTAAAAAAGTGCTGATTCTCAGCCTAGTGTGAATGACTTTAGATTGTGATTTTAAATATAATCTCAGAAGAGATTGGTTTTTATCGATTTGAGAGCTAGAAAATATCTCTATTGTGAAAAGTCTGTATTTCAGTCTGAATTAAGTCCAGCAAAATAATTGGATTCTTCAATTAGCAATAACATTCTGTTGAAAATAGCCTTTAATTTCTATACATACCCACTGCTATGTACACACTGGCCATTGCAAATTATAGACTAGAGTTTGCTTTGAGAAAACCAACCTTAACTCTTTCTAACAGACTTCAATTCCATTACAGCTAAAACTGTTTTAGGATCTTTTCAGTAGATTATGGCAATGCAAAATCAACTTTATTTACATGTACATAAGGTGGATATTTGTGTAAGCTTGTTCAATTTAGTCCCAGTCGGATTGCTCTAGTTGCATTCATTACGTCCCCGATCAGGGAATTGGAGAGATATTACGTTTGGGACGGGGGTTCGATTTCCGGGCTGTGACGTAACGGATTGGGATTATTGATCTATTTATTGTGTTTTGCTATCCCTTTGTGGAAGTATTTTTGTGTTCATTTGGTTAAGGAAGGAAGGGAAGACAGGCTTTATGGGCATTCTGTTATAGAACTGTTTTTGTTTTTAGTAACAAAATGTGAGCAATGGTGGCCTAGTGGTAACGTCTGTGACTTACGAGTCGTAGGTCGTAGGTTCGAACCCCGACAGACAGGCGCTTTTTACTTTGTGTAAATTATTTCATCACCACTGCTCTCAAAACGGTGAAGGAAAACATCGTGAGGAAACCGGTATTTCCTAGAACCAAAAAATTCGGAGACATTTGACATCTACCAACCCGCACTGGGCCCGCGTGGTAGATTATAGCCCACTCCCTCTTGAAGAAAGGAGGCCTGTGTCCCAGCAGTGGGATCATTACAGGCTGATGATTGAACAAAATGTATCTTGTTTTCTTATTTTGTAACGGATTTGGCGCATTCCATCTTTATTTGGAACAGTAGAAGTATTTCTTTCCAATGTAACATAATCTTGTCGTGGTCTAACGTCGACGGTGAAGTGTCCTCCCGCGGGCGTCCAGTGAGTGACGATCTTTGCCTTCTCTCCGGGTACGTTCGTGAGACGTGTCCGGCCCACTTTAACCTGGCTGTTTTTTCTCCAACATCCGCTACTTGAGTTATGGAGCATTTTTAAATTATTTATTATTTTTTCTTTGTAAAATCATGCCTTTTTCTTCAGTGGTTCATTGACTACCACTCGGTCGGATAAGCAACTGTTTTTTATTATAAAAAATAAGATAAAGATTCTATTTATGAGGGGCTTGTAGTTCAGTAATAACAGCTGCCGCACGGCCGACCGATCAGGTTAAGCTACGCTTGTCACGGTTGGTCCGTGGATGGCTGACCATCTTTACATATGAAGACCCCTCCGTGTCTCGGGAAGCACGTTAAGACGTTGGTCCCGGCTGGCATTCGCGGATCTTTGGCAGTCGTTACGGGTCGTCAGAAGCCCGAAAGTCTAACAGTCAGTCTTATCAAGGGGTTTCGTATTACCTAGTAACTGGTTTTTGGAGATCAGATAGGCAGTTGCTTTATGTAAAATGCTGGTATTCAGCTGCAATCGGTGAGACTGGAAGCTGACCCCAATAAACACCACATGTGACTGTTCCTAAATTACCCTAGGCTGATAAAATTTTCGTTTTTCCTAATTATGTGAAATATGAGTATACGGATCGGCTCCCCTTTCGGGGAAGAGCTGCAGATGATGAAAGATTCTATGTATTAATATTACATAAACGTATAGCTATGGAGTCCTTGCTCTAAAGTAATTGGCGCATGTAACTTCTTGCTCACCTCTAAGGCTTCTCAACTGTAAAGAATCCATAGAATGGTGTTGGTATTGTTATGAATAACTTCGGCTTGTTATAGTTTATAACAATAGCTGTAAGTTTCATGTTTGAAGGCCTAGAAGCTGAGTTGGTGGCCATTTTGTGTGACTATTTATAAACTGTTGATGAAGTAGGTAACAACATAATTTTCGAAGGATTCTTAAGTATTGGAAATCATCTTTTTCTGTGGGTTTTAATATTGGTACCTTAAATTCGGGGACCATTATGATTTTTAACCGTAGACATACTGACATAGATGAAGGAAAAAAATCGTGAGGGACTGAACTTATCTAAACTAATAATAAAAAAAGAGAAAAAACTTCATTTTTGTATGTTTGCTTATAAAGGATAAACTCAAAAATACTTAACAGATTTAAAAAATACTTTCACCTATAGAAAGCTACGTTTTCAGCGAGTAACATGGGTTGTTTTTTTTTTGTATAATGTTGTGGTGTCTTACGACTTTCACGCCAATAAAGTCGCAGGCAGAAGCCAGTAGTCAATTTAAGTCTGAAATCGCCAACCCGTCTTGAACAAGCGTGGTGATCAATACTCGTGCCGTCTCTGTATGTGAGAAGAAGCCCTTGACCTGCAGTGGGACAATAATAGGCTGGAGTTATTATTATTATTATTTCGATACATCTCATTTCTGTATTTGCCTAATGGCTGGGTTAAAGTGAAAAGCTACTGAGCGCACATTGTCTAGCAAACTATTTGTTTGTGGTTGCAGCTCATCTGAGAGTCAAAGTTTCAAGACTATACTTAATTCAGCGGAACTGATATTTTTCTGAAGCTACGGTTGTCCTAGAAGAGCGATGAGCGCCACATGCGGCCGTAATGTCGAAATACAGAGCGTTTTTTGACACCTATCATAAAGTTACGGTTTCCTAAAAGAGCGGTTACCGCCCACATAGTGTCCGTAATTTACCGATGAATGACGTCACTGAATCGTTATTTATGAAATGTTATTTGTTTTGTTGTCATCTGCCAGTGTCGCGGGCGCATCGCGGATTAATTTCTATTGTCAATGTCAATTAATGTGTGTTGTATTTGGTTCTTGGCCCTGACATCAAGCAATGGGCCAAATTGTCAACTTTTTATATGCTTGGGTACGAGGCTTTTCACTACGTTGTATATGTATATTTTATGTCTTTTTTTTGTAATGTGCGTTTTGTTTGTGCAGAATAAACAATTTTTCTTCCTTCTTTCGGCTTTGAGAGCAGTGCTGTTGAAGTTATTTACACAAAGTGCCTGTCACGGTGAAGGAAAACATCGTGAGGAAACCGGCATTTCGAAGATATTTGACATCTACCAACCCGCACTAGGCCCGCGTGGTGGATTACAGCCCACTCCCTCTCGAAGAGAGGAGGCCTGTGTCCCAGCAGTGGGAACATTATAGACTAATTATGCTTATGCTAAAGTGCCTGTCTGGGTTCGAACCCACAACCTACATCTTGTTAGTCGGTGTCGTTACCACTGCGCCACCACTGCTCAATGCCATATTGTGTCAATGTTTTCATTTACTGTCGTCTCCACATTGTATTTCAAAACTCAACCCAATAGACCAACCTCATCAGCATACCTCCGCAAAATCGATCCAGTTTATAATAAAAATTGCTAAAAATAACAAAAATAGCTCCACAGTCGCGCCGTAACCAGAATAACTTCGCCAATTAAGTTAGACCTGGATTTAGGTCAACCGTTTACTGCTGCACCTGCTCTTGAGGTGTTTGAACAAGTTGCCCCTCACTTCGTTAAATGTGGTGTCGCGTTTTAAAGTTTGCTTTTTGCTATGAGAGAGGGGTGAGAAGTGGTTGCTATGAGGCGGATTTTGTCTCTGAAGAGGGGTGTAAGTTGACTTGTTATAGTTTACGTTTTATTCTGTATATCTAAAGTGTATTTATACTTCTGATTTGTTGTTTATATACGAAAGAGAAGATAAGGAGACTGATTAAGGATTATAAATACACTTGGAAGATAAAGAGGGAATATCGATTGTTCTTGATAACTGTGAGCGAGAGGAGTGGGTACCTTTTTCGTTAAGACATTGAATTATTGCAGAGGAGATGTGTTTTTTCATTAACAAGGCCCAATGCCTAATGTCCATATTTAGTGATTGAATGAATAGCCCTTCATTCATTTCCACTCGAAACAAATATAATTTGTATGGTCAAGAGTAATTTGAAAACATGGTAAAAGCCAATTTTTTTTAAAACAGTAACCGTGTAGTTTCTTGCCGGCTCTTCTCTATAGGAAACGACCAATTGGAACCGTGCACCTAGCTTGTGACGTTTCATAAGTGCCCATGCAGGTTTATGTGAAATAAAATATTTTGATTTTGAGAGTTTATCCTGGAATATTTCTGCCTATAAACCATCTAGGATAAAAAAAAATTAGAGAGTTAAAAAAAACTGAGTAATCACGGTTTACTACAAGCAAAAACATCATGGGCAGCTGCTCCACCCAAATAAGAAGTTTGTTACGTCATCAAGGTAGCAATGGATCATTTGCTTGCAAATTCTCAAATGGACCCATTGTAGTAAGCCAAGACACCCTTATTGACTTTATTGGGTACAACAAAAGTGATTCTTTCTTTCTTTTTCGTTTTTTTTTTTAATTTACCTACACATCTCTACTCTTCTCATCTTAAAAAAAAAAATGATTACACGAATGGAATTTAATGTTGTCATTAATGCGTTAGACGGTTGTTTAAACCTTCTTTTAAAATGCAACCCTCTTTAATTTTAATTTAATGTTGCAACATAACATTTTGTTTCTTAGATTTTTTGAAAAATCTCCAAGAAACCGGTAATGTCTTAACCGACCAAATATGTATATATACACTAGTATATCTGGTACCTAATGCATTCACTTCCTTATTTAACAGCCGTCCACACCAACCTCCTCATTATTTGTCTTAATTAATTACCTTACTCCCCCAATTCCCCCAAACATTTGGGACCAACATTGGCGATACATTTTATTTCCCTAAAAATATGTAAGGATAAGAAACACTCCGCCGGTCTGTTACGACAGGGGTGTAATTAATTACGTTTCACCCCCTTTCCAATACCGTTTCAACCCCCGCTCGGAGGCGTTTCACCCCCCAGACAATAGAGGCTGGATACAATTGTGAAACCCTTGTGTTTCATAGCTGTTATTTTGAAAGAGAATTTTGATTTCAGTTTGAGAAGAGATTACGTAGCTTTGGTTAATTTTTTAAGGAATAAAGCTGTTTGTACAAGGTGGTTGTTTTAGACAATGAGTAAATTGGACCAACCTGTGAACAAAAAGAATTCCGTATGGATTTTACGACTTTGTTTTATGTGGTTTTTGAGTTGGTGTCGTTTCCGAGGGTTGATGGTCCTCTGATGAGATAGGAGTAATCATTTATAAATAAATTCTTTAGCAAATAAACTCCGTTTGTAAATTAATCTGATGATTATAGAAAAAGGAAAACATCGTGAGGAGACTGGCATGTCCTAGAACTAAGTTTTGAAGACAGTGTGCTGGATTAACCGCCACTCCCTCTCACAAAGCCCTGAGGTTCAGCTGTGGGAACATTAAAGGGTTATTATATTTGACAATAATACCATAAAAATGCTTTTAGGCCTGATATATTGTATAGAATACGACGGCAAAATCAGGACTTAACTTTACATTATAATGATGACATCTACAATGAAGGTCTATTACAAATAGAAAATAAACTATTAGAACTAAATTACCGCCCCACGAAGTGGGCGCGTGTCAGCTAGTTGTACAATAAAATGACAGTACCGTTAGTGTTCTGGAACCGATTTTGATACTCTTTTTCAAAAGGAATCCTGAATCCAGCTCAAAACATACCTGCCGTGTTCTCGGCTTAAAGTTCTTTAGTCAAAATAATAAAAAAAGCTGCGTTATTTCAAGAAAACATTTCATTTTTCTTGACTCTTCGGGAGGAATGTGATGAAAAATGTAATATTTCCACCCCATCAAGCAGGGGGACAAATTGTAAGGGTTTTTGTTGCAGTTTGTCCTTTTTATACTGCGGCGTTTGACTGATGTTATCACAATAATGGAGGGAATAAGGAGAAAAAAATATTAGAATATTCTAAAAAAAGCCAAGAGACACAAATTTTCTTGATTTTTATTGAAAGTTGACGAACGACCAAACTGAGAATATGCCGACCATCTTGAAATAGTGACACAACAGTTTGTCAGCTTGACCTAAAGAATCTACTAGCTAAAATTATTTAATTCTCAACACACCCTCTCACACACCTTCACACACTACCTTCTTCACTTTACACACCTAGATGACCTTTCGTTGTTTTGATATAATTATGTTCATATTTTATACTCAATACTCAATATTTTTATTGCATTACCATAATGTGTACGTAGGTGGTATACATATAATTTCGATCATTATGGACCCTGTAGGGTACAGCAAAATGGTAGAATTTTTATAAACTGTTTCCTTTTGTTACTAAGTTCATACTTGCATACCCAGTCCGAGGGCTTGAGTCGAATCAGTTGATCCATAGATTTATGTCCGCATAACTCGACATAATTAATGTATGGATCAACTGATATTTTTTTCACGATTTCAGGGTTGGTCCCTTAGTAAAAGTTGTTCATAATGATGAGTATAATGACCTCTTTTATAGGAATAAAATGATCAAAATTTAACGGTGTATATTAATATTACTAACTGCTCCCCGCGGTTTCACCCGCATAAGTTTCGATCCCGTAGAAATATCGGGATAAAAAGTATCCTATATGTTAATCCTGGTTATAAACCATTTGTGCGTTAAATTTCATCCAAATCCGTTCTGTAGTTTTTGCGTGAAAGAGTAACAAACATCCATCTATCCATACAAACTTTCACGTTTACAATATTAGAAGGATTATTATTTAAAAAAAATGGAAATCAAGACACTGTTTAAGCAATCATTTAGAAATTACTAGACATAATATGTCTATAAACTACATTTTATCTGTGGCAGGCGGATAGGTAGTTACGATTTAATGTGTAATAGAGTTCAAGTTTATTGCTATTCTAATAAAAAATCGATAGCACTTTTAACAACTAGAAACCGCCCAGCACCATTTTGAAACAAGTTCAGGTACACAAAAAAGTACCTTTAATCGAAAACTAGTGGCATTAACTTTTTCTAATTACAACCAACCCACAATTTCATCATAGCTTACACAAAATAAAGCAGTCAAAAACGTTTAAAAATAATATCATAAAACCTCTATCAAAGTCTTTCTCGGCAAGAATCTTCGTCAGCGATTCCTGAAATCGATAGCGGTCGCCAGCTCAGAGGGGACACTTTTTAAGAGTACCTCTCTAATATCATGAGCACAGCCTAACGATCGCTTTTTATATTACGCTGATGTGGCAATGATGAGGGCACTAAATATTAAGCAAAGAATATTCTATCTATCTAAGTTACTCACTTAAATATAATATATATATTATCTAAGTGAGTAACTTATAGACCAGGGTCGATAATTTTTAAAACTAAAAAAAATAATAGTAGGATGAAACCCATTAGAAAAGGAGGGGAATATCATAAAAATGAAAGGAAAAATAATTTACGGGCGATCTGAGGTCGGGAAGGGGATGGGGGTGAGCTTTTAAGGGTAAAAAACGGTTTTTCTCGATTTCCGGCAAAACTAAAAGTCCTAGCGAAAAAAGTCAAATGGCAAAGTTGTAGGTAATAAAAAGATCTAAAACTTTTGTATTAACACTTTTTTCACATAACCTCAAAATTAACATTTCAAATATATTTCAGATATATTCAAAATATATTTTTTTTATATTTTTAGCTATGTTTTTTATGTCTTTTAAGATATATTTTGAATGTATCTAAAATATATGAAATATACATGAAAATCAGCCAAAAGTTAGTTATTAAAAATATATTTACTATACAAAAATTTTTTATATTTATACATTTATTATAGATTTTTAATATATTTTTTATAAATTTTAACATTTATTTCTTTAATATTTTTTTTTCATGGGGGTGTATACTCACGATAAAATAGTGAAGGCATTAATAATTCGATTTTGTCTTTTCAGATTATCAGTTTTCGAATTCGAGTTTTTTTCGATTTTTTGCATTTTCTGAGAAGATTTACTATAGTAACATATTTTTTTTTTTTCACCATCGGCAAATAGAGATTTCAACGAACAGAAAACATACCAACTTTTTGAAAAAAGCTGATATTTTGACGGGTGAATTTTCGATTGAAAATTAGGGTGCTTTTTCGATATTAATTCAAAATAAGGTGAAATAATAAATATTTTTAATCAAATAAATTACAGCGTATTTGGGACATAAAAAGGTAAGTTTTCACCAAATTTCGTTAAAAAAAAAAGATTTTTGTAAAAGATAAAAATAAAAAACCAAAAACTTGTTTTTTTTAATTTTTCATATTAATTTTGAGGTTATGTGAAAAAAGTGTTAATGCAAAAGTTTTAGATCTTTTTATTACCTACAACTTTGCCATTTGACTTTTTTCGATAAGACTTTTAGTTTTGCCGGAAATCGAGAAAAACCGTTTTTTACCCTTAAAAGCTCACCCCCATCCCCTTCCCGACCTCAGATCGCCCGTAAATTATTTTTCCTTTCATTTTTATAATATTCCCCTCCTTTTCTAATGGGTTTCATCCTACTATTATTTTTTTTCACTTTTTATTATTTTTAAAGGCTTCTACCCTGGTCTATTAGAAATTAACATTAATTAACATAAAAAAATTATGTTGTCCATTAATAAAGAATATTCTATCTATTTAGATAGATAGATAGAATATTCTATAATAATGGACAACATAAAAATTACAGATATAAATGTAGAAATTTTTTCAAGGCATGACACAATGGGTGGTCTTCTCGCTAAAAGCGATCCTTGAAAGATAACCTTTAGATGGATTAAGGGAAAAGGAGAAACAGTACTTAAGGTACCGTCGGTGGTGTACCATTTACATTATATACAATACATAACCTAAAACATATAATATTTTACTTATCTATAACTTGACGATAACTTGATCGATAATAATTGACTTTCTTGTGTTTCAGGTTCACTTATGCATATATAGAATACTCTTATTGAATATACTCTTATAGAAAATATGCAAAACTAAACAAAATCATAAATAGATGCAATAAATTTAGGAAACAACAAAAACAAAATTCCAATAATATTAAACTAAGGAAGGAACGTGTTTTTCTAATAAATAAATTAAAAAACTATGAAATTAAATTAGAAGATAGTAAAAACATTTATCACATTGACACTTAGCGATTATAGTCTGAAGTTGAGGTACTTGAAGAGTCACTACATTTACATTATATTAAGTATGTGAGCTCTCAAAAACAAATAAAGGAACACATCCTTGCTGCAAACGAGTTGGTGGAAATGCGTAGAATAGAATAGAATTTCTTTATTCAAGCTACAAAGACTCAATAAGATTGTTAGTAATACATAGATAATAGTTCTAAAGGCATAACGAATAAGGCAGAAATCCAAAAATCAACACAAAGCCACATCTAAGTAGACTGAAAATCTGCGAACTATACCCAAGATGTTTTATTTTTATTTTTTTATAATTTATTAAATGGTCCTGCTCCTGACCTGATGAAAAGCGTTAGATGAGGTCTATGATGGAACGAGCGTGCCCAGAAGATGCCTGTTCACTCTTGCTTTGAAGACAGACGTGTTAAATGTCTGTTAATGTTGATTTTAGCATAAAACATTAACGTAGTAAATGTCGGAAATAATGACAGATGATATATCGCGAACTCATTATGATCTCATGCGATGATGTACTGTAGTTTTTGGCTTTAATAGCACATTCTACGTCACCTCGCTGCGTTTGAGTGCGCTCTTATTTATCCGTTGGTACTACGCCTGATTTCTCTCCGGTCGTGTCGGATTGCCGTCCCATCGGACTATGAGAGTGAGGGAAGATGGAGTGCACCTGGGTCAGTCTTGATACTGTACCGGTACCAAAACCAAAACAGATATTAACAACACTACCTACAGCTAAATAAATTCCAGATCTGAGAGATCTGTATTTCCGCGCACACTTGTGCACTAATTAGTGGACAAGTGTGCGCGCAGATACAGATCTCCTGCGCCGACGGCTAGTTTTTTTTCTATTGAGATTGGCTGCCGTGGCCGAAATACGGTCTGGAGGACTTTATTTAGCTGTAGGTAGTGTTGTTAATATCTGTTTTGGTTTTGGTACCGGTACAGTATCAAGACTGATTAGAAATACCAATAGTCGCTGTCACCGGATACGGTCAAGAGGACTATACATATATATGTATTAGTTTATAGATGTATTACTTAGAACGGTCTCGGAAACATCCATATATTTCCGAGAGTCATATCGGTAAATCTGTAGGTTGACTGCCAACATGTAGGTGCACCCTTATCTGATGTTATTCGCATTTGATGTGTAATACAATATAATATTATATTCTCTCAAAATAGAGCAGTTACTCATTTCCTGTAGTTATGAATTGCGACTCAAATGTGGGATGTTTCTTAATTTGTTATTCTCGATGGCAATAGTTGAGTTATTAGCTTTTCTATATTTACTGAATCATGATTCAAAGTGTAGACTAGAAATAGAGTATGTTTACTTGTAGTAAAGCTTCTTTTCAAATAGTTAATTTGGGGTAGTATAAGATATAAAGCAACAAGGCCGCCCATTACATGTTTTCTAGTGTTAATTTTTTTTTTGTTATTTATTTTCTGGTGTACAATAAAGTATATATAATTGAAATGAAAAAAAAATACTAGGTACCATAGAAATACAAAAAAAAAACAGATGAAGTGGCAAGGGGCGTGTCCGCGCGACATGATCAAAATGCTCATGTCATAAAAAACTGGAGACACCGGCTTCTGAGACATTTTCAACTACCGGACATATCTCCTTCTTTCCTTCTTTAGAGAAGTGCGGAGTCCACGTGATATTTTTTGCTCCCGCAGCTCCCGTTTTATCGCGTCGCCTGCTCGCACTATTACTTCGTTTTCGCTCAGCGTTCTTTCATATTGGCGGCCCGGTTGGCGCAGTGGCTAAGCGATTGACTGCTGTGCTGCGTGTCGCGGGTTCGATTCCCGCGAGGAACAAATATTTGTATGACCTACAAGTTGTTGTTCGGGGTCTAGCTGTTTGTGTATGTGAGTTTAAATGTTTGTAAACGCACCCACGATACAGGAAAATTCCTAGTGTGGGGCAACGTTTTTATAAAAACAAAAAAATACTCGTTTTGTTTTTGCTCGGTTCTTAAGGGTCCTTGCGTGATGTTTAGTCCGTCCTCAAGAATTGGGTTATCAAATGTCCAGAAACTAGCGCGTTCAAACAAACAAACTTTTCAGCTTTATTACTAGTACATACATAAATGTAAACTAATATCGCGACATATTCGCCAAAAATGTAAACAAATATGAGTTTAAGGAAAAATTAATTCCTACATAATAAAGTTCAGTTTACGCTAAACTTCAAACATTTTTATAACTATTTCAATAAAATAATAAAATCACTCTGAAACCAACCTAACTTCGATTAAAATAAAGTTGATATTGGTTTAACTTGAAATTAGGTCAACTTGAAACTCAAATATTGAATATAGATAATGATAAATGGTTATAGATTACCACCATAGAATAGTTAACCGCACATCAGCCATAACACTTGCACTACGAAAACCGGCTTTACTGCTACAACATAAAGGCACTGTCACTTTCAATTGTTTCACTTATGACCCGCTATGTAAGTACGTATTTTCTGCTTTCATTCAATATTCAGGGTTGTTGTTGTTGTGAACTTTAACATAGTTGGCAACGGTTTAGAAACTTAATTTATTTTTTTGGCATCAGAGGCCTGTGTGAGTAATACCCATTCGGTTGTGCTTTGTTTGGTAATCTTCGACTGAAAATATTCGATATGTTATGTAATGTTATATAATTATATATTGTATAACATTATACAGGCTGTCCCGAAACTCAACGATAACCTGGTACCGGGCGAGAGGCCAAGGTATACCAGTTATGAAAAAAATAAGAAAAAAAATCCATGTCACATAGTCAAGCGATAATAGGTTTTTTTTTGAAAAAGTTGAAAATTTGACACCCTTGGTCGCATTTTCCTTGGTCACAATTTTTTATAAATTTACAGTGATTTTTTTAATAATGTAATCTCAAATATCAGTGCTAAATCGCAACCACAAATCAAAGTAATAAACATGGTTAACTAAGCAAAATAAATTATGTTTTGACGAGTTATGGTTTACAAAATTATTCTCAGTTAAGTTTGACACTCCATGTTGGAAAAAAAATTGATTTTTTTTCTTACATATACATACATACAAACATACACGCGGTCGAATACAGAAACTCCTTTTTTGAAGCCGGTTAAAAAATAAATCAGCCGCATACATTTGGGTCCAGTAGGTACTGAAGTTTAGTTTGGAACAGTAGATAATGTTTTCCGATTACAATGTTAGTGCCAGGAGAAAGTTGTTCAGTTTGACGGTATGTACCACACCCTTGAATTTGACCACACCTTTTTGACACACGCTGTATAACGAAGGTGTGTACTACAGACGGAAACCCCTAAAGGTGTTAAATACGAGACGAAAGTTTTTATCAAAGTTGTTTAAACCTTGTAGTTGTAATCGAAAATCATTTAAATACATGCCTGTATCTTAGTTTCAAGGGAAAATTAAACAGGTAAAATTAAATTAACTAGCGAAACTCTGCAGACGATATTTACACTGTATTAAATAAAAAAGATTTGATGTTTTTTTTGGGTTTGTAGGGTTCACTCCTACCACATACTTAGTTCAGAAATACGCCACTAGTAGCGCTGCTGAGATGTCAACCTTCTGTCATGGCTGAGACATAATATATGTCTGCTAATTTTATTGAGTAATTTCCATTAATATTATTATTGTGGATTTGTGATCTCGTCCTATGTATTGTGTTTCTTCTGTCTATACTCGACTCGTGTCGAGTCTGGGTGTTTTTCTATCTATAATATGTATGTATTTACAAAAAAAAATTGTATATAAGTAGTTAATCAGCCATCTTGTTACCATAACACAAGCATTAGGTTGCTTAGCTTGGGACAAATGGTGCGGTGTGAAATGTCCAGGGATATTATTATTATTATACTCCTTCTGTGTCCATATTTATATTCGAGTATATATATATATATCGTGCTGTGTACGGAAATTATATTTCCATAACTTCTACATTGTCTTTTGTTTCATGTTCGCTCGTACATTTCCCACACGAGCTAAAGGTTAACCATAGAAATGGTCTATGGGTTCAACGAACACTCGATGTATTGTTACTTGATGTATGAGTTGAAAAAATCGGTTTTCTTCAGTTTTGTCGTGTTGAGACCTCGATACTCGTCAAGTTTACACAGTAATTTTTTTTTTATTAAACTGATATTTCAAATGACTACAC
Organism: Apamea crenata; assembly: GCA_949629185.1. Lineage (NCBI taxonomy): Eukaryota > Metazoa > Arthropoda > Insecta > Lepidoptera > Noctuidae > Apamea > Apamea crenata. The sequence continues at coordinate 1,830,689 of OX451377.1, forward strand.
TAACAGCGGTTGTTGAACCCACAAAAAAATCCTGGAAATTAAAAAAATCGTCAAATTCATTTGATGTCCACGGAGTTTCGCTAGCCAATTTCATTTGACCCTGCATAGACACGCTTTCTTCCCATGGGGGTGGGCAGACAGACCAGGGGGTCTACTCCGAAGTGCAAAGTGCGAATGTTCGGATCGGACCGACACATGAGCGAACCGAATATTATTGAAAAATGCGAGAAAAGTTCGGATCGGCTCAGTTGGGTCGGGACCATAGTCAATATTCGAAAGAGTGTAGGAGTGTAGGATCGGACCGAACCAAATACATAGTAACTTCGTAGCAGGAAACGGCCGAACATTCGGCCGATACTACTTCGGAGTAGACCCCAAGGCCATCTGCTATAATCCTTACATACACTCCTGCAAAATTTGGAGATTTAATGCATTAATCGTCGGTGTAGAAGTCACCGATCGTTATTGCATCGATTCCACCACCTCGTCACGAGTAATATTGACGTCCACGTGTTCACACGTAATTGAGTTACCGGACTATCCCTGCAACCTAAATTCGTTACAGCTAGTTATGCCGTTTCCCTGCATTGGCTAACAATGTTTACGTCGAAATGTCTATCTATTTGTACCTCTAGCTCTAACAGTTAGCAAAATAGCCTCTGGCAGAGGCAATTTGTGGAGTCCATTAAAATAGACTCTGCTACCACTTGAGTGACTCCTCCGACTGGCTCATATTTTTACTTTTGCATGAAGTATTCATCTTTAAAATCTATGTTTCTTCATAGGTACTACAAAATATTTAGTTTTTTTTTTATTCTGAATGGGCTTGCTTTTTACCTCGATCACGCCTGATAGAAAGCGATGGATGAGGTCTATGATAGAACGAGCGTGTCCAGAAGAGGCCTGTTCACTCTTGCTTTGAAGGCAGGCTGGTAAAATGTGGAAGTGTACAGGCTCATCATCTTACTGCCCTTATCCCCTGTTACTTGGGGTCGGCGCAACACGTTTTCTTCTTCCATTCTCCCCTGTCAACCGTCACGCTATCATTCACTCCCTTCTCTTTCATATCATTCCTCACACAATACATTCATCTTTTCTTCGGCCTTCCTCTCCCTCTCCATCCATCAACATGTATATTCATCACTCTTTTAGTCACATGCGTTTCATCCCTTCTCATCACATGCCCATACCAAGCTAAACGATTTCGTTTCAACTTTTCTGTCACTGGCGCCACTTTCAAACTTCCTCTTATACCTATACTTATTTCTTACTTTATCCATTCTCGTCACTCCACACATCCATCTCAACATTCTCATCTGCGCTGCATGCAATCTTTTTTCATCCGTCTTCTTCACAGCCCAGCATTCAGACCCATAAAATACGACAGGCCTTATCACGGACTTATAAATTTTCCCCTTTAACTTGATGGGCATCCGTGGGTCGCAAGATGTTCCTGTGACCTGACCCCATTTCATCCATCCTGAGTTGATCCGGTGCGTTACGTCTCGGTCTACTGTAGTTGTGTGGAATAGGTAGTTGTATGCAAATTGTAACAACGCCATATGTGCCCGTATGTTTATTACTCTAACTAAACAAGTATTGACATAATAGATACTTGTTTAGTTTTTAGGTACAATTTGAAAAATGTGTGAATTGATGTCACTATTTTTTTTTGTAAGCTATGTTATCTATTTTTAGAAAAAGCTATCGAAGATTCCGGCGTGTAATAAATAATAAGTAGTAGATACTACATAGCATTACGCCTGCATAATTTTCGAGGGGCTAGGCAGATAGCCCCTCGAAAATTATGCAGGCGTAGGTATACATGTAGTCCATTCAAATTTCGCCAGTTATGTTTAATTCCCAAGTAATAGAGGGCGAGCTTGTTGCCATTAACCGGGCACTAATCCCGACTTCGGGCTGGTAATGAGAAATTCCTAATAGAAAACCCAATAACACTTGGCCTGGGAATTGAACCCAGGACCTCATGCTCAGCAGTAGCGCTTGCGACCTAGACATACACTAAGAAGTACTTACTTCGAAAATCCATTTTAGAAAATGATTTATCATCATCAGCCTATAGCAGTCCACAGCTGGACATAGGCCTCTCCTATTGCACGCCATTCAACTCGATTTTCGGCAACTCTCATCCAGCTGCTACCAGCCATCCTGCGAAGATCGTCGCTCCATCTAGCCTGAGAAAATTATTATGATCCATTGTTTTCCCCAAAGCGAGGAAAACGTCTTCCATACTCACTTCACTTCTCCATTTCAAAACCAAAACTATTAAAAACTACAAACTCTATTAAAATTTTCTCGCAACTTTTAAGGGCGATTTAAACTTAGACGTCATAAATCTGCCGGTTGTTGCCGATGATTCATAACCTAATAACAGTCATTCATCACGCTACGCCGGTGTCGGATAATAAACAGAGCTGTGAACGAGTGCGGCAAAGTGTAACGCGACCCCGACGAGTGTTGTACAAACATATACTCGAGTTGCTTAGTGCTACTTGAGTGAATGTGAGATCAATATTGTGAATGTGAGCTTGTAATCCGCGGTGTGCATTTATCATATTTAGACCCACAACTCGCTAGTTATAAGGGACCCGGGCTAAATAATAACAGCTGCACAGATCGCTTGCCGTGGTTGGTCTGTGGATGGGTGACCATCTTTAAATGCCGAGACTCCTCCGTGCTACGGAAAGAATGTTAAGCCGTTGGTTCCGGCTGGCATTCGTGGATCTTTTTGGCAGTCGTTACGGGTAGTCAGAAGGCCGAAATTCCAACAACCAGTCTTACCAAAGGGTATCGTATTACCAGTAACTGGGTTGTGGAGGTCAGATAGGCAGTAGCTCCATGTAAAATACTGGTATTCAGCTGCATGCGGTTAGACTGGAAGCCGACCCCAACGTAGTTGGGAAAAGGCTAGTCAGATTATGAATTTTTTGCCCTACCCAGGAATCGAACACAGTACCTCATACTACTTTTGCGACTACTAGACTAACGAGGCAGTCCTCACTTTCATTTCGACCATATTTAACGATCAACATTGCGAGGATTTTTTGAAAATATACTCCTCGATAATATTTTCAAACTTAAGCGGCAATTTATTCGCTGTACTGTCAAAATTTAAGAAAGAAAATATTAATAATATGTATTTAGCATAGACTAAAAGACACACAATACACCAGATAAATACATCAGATAAAAAGAGAGAATGAGATTATCATTACGAGTATGTTCAGCAATTAGGATGCTGACAGAAAACACAAAACTTTGCGTGAATCCAGTACCATTCGCAACACATTCATAGCGCAATACATCAAATTAAAGCGCAGACAATGGCAGTTAACGACCAAAACACGATTTACACCAAAAAAAACTATTTAAAAACTAATAAATCAAACCAAAAACGTAACATATTGTATAAACTACATAAAACTCTAAACATTTGCTCACAAAATTAATTAATAAGATCATATTTAATGCGCGCGCATTTTTGGCAGGCGGCCATCTTGGTTTTGTCTGCCGATTGATATCTGCTGTTCGGAAGGAAGTGATTTATTTTTGGTTGCGATTGAGTGTGTGGATACCTTTTACCGGGGGTTACAAATGTTTTTTGTAATGCGTGTTTTGGTTATATCGGTCAGTAAACTAGTAAACATGATGCTATAATCAACATGCAAGCTGAAACGGAAATGGGCCGGCCGTAATAATATTAGCCGTAGAACCGATTGCTGTTGGGGTAGACGTTCTTGACCGCGAATAGGCAGACGTAAGGTAGGATGCCCTCAGGCTAGGTGGCTGGATGAGAGTTACCGAGAATCTCCCTTAATAAGTTAAGGGGCACGTGGCTAATTAATAACAGTCGCAAGGGTCGATCGAACGTAAAGCTACGCTGGCTGCGGTCGTTTCGTGAACGGATGACCATCCGCATTACATATTGAAACCCCTCTGGCCTCTGTACATCGGAAAGCACGTTAAGCAGTTAGTTACGGCTGTCATTCTTAGATCTTCGACAGTCGTTACGGGTAGTCGGAAGCCCGAAATACTGACAACCAGTCTTACCAAGGGTTATCGCACATTATCAGCCAATAAAATTCCCACTCCTGGGACACACTAGGCCTCATCTCTACGAGAGGGAGTGCGCTGTAATCTACCCCGCGGGCTCAGTGCGGGTTGGTAGATGTCTGCTCTCAAACATTTGTGACAGCAAGGGGCCAAGGGGTATCGTGTTACGCAATAACTGGGTGGTGGAGGTCAGATAAGTAGTCACTCCTTGTAAAATACTGGTAGGTATTCAGCTGCATTCGGTTAGACTGGAAACCGACCACAACATAGTTGGGAAAGGGCTAGGCAGATTTTGAGATAGCACTTTTAACAAGGAGTGCTAAACAAAGCTAAAGGGGATATCGGAACATACTTGTATCATGTTTGTTTTGAGGATGTAGCGAGTATAAGATGTCTGCGAGCCAGTCGGTTGCCGAGTGGTGTATGTAACAGATAGGTACTTGCACTTAAGTAGCTGTCCTGACGAGGCCGTCTCTGCTACTTGGAGATAGTAATAACTAGTGGCTATTTTGGTCAAGAAACAGATGTGTAAGTACGTAACATATCTCTTTCTTTTTTTATATCCATTTATTTATTAATACTAATTACAATTTACAAGCTAACACTAAAATAACAAAATTATATCTTAATTAACTAAAACTATTTACAAATTAAAATATAGCGTCGAAAAATTCATCCGCATCGCTGTCGACTGGTAATGTACTCAAGACACTGGCGTGTCTGTTGTATGGCAATGCTTAGCCTCTGGCCAAGGTAAAAGCCAGCCCTTGGGTCATGGGAAGTGTCAACCAGTCGTTTCGGAATTTCCTTAAAAAGACCATGAGGCCCGCACCAGGCCCCGCGGGTTTCAACCCAAACGGCTCGAAAATATAATTAACAATTATATTTCTCTTTCTTAACTAAAATAGCCTGCATTTCTATTCTCTGTTATACAGAGTCAAATTAGCTAGCGAAACTCTGCAGACGTGAACGACCACTAGTAGTCTTGTTGCTTGAAATAAAAGAAAATAGGGTTTTTCAACTCATGCCAGTCGAAAAAATCTGTTTTTTGTTTGATCGTGTTTATGTATCGTTACCAATCACGTCTGTGAAGTTTACACAAAAAAAACGGATGTTTCAAATTGATATCTCAAGTGACTACACTAACTGGGGTCGATAACCACAACAGTATTGCACTTTTCTTTGAAACAGCTGGTTTTGTTTTTGATAACCAACGAAAAATCCAAGGTTGCCTGGAAGAGGTCGCAGAAAGCGCCCATAGTATAATTTGTAGTGTTCGATTTATTTTTTGCTAAGTATTTTTGTGGTGTAGAATAAAGTATAGAAGTAAATAAATAAAAGTTTCTTCGCTAGAGATGCTACAATTTTGTGCTGAAGTCATAGTCACAGTTTGCGCGTCCATGTCCCTGCCACCTTTGTATTATTTACCAGTCTTGGTAAAAGTATCTATCTACCTATCTGTGAACACAGGTATTCCTCCTCATAGTTTGCCGTTTGACTCACAAACTAGATTTCGAGTTTCGAAACTAAACCAGTGAAGCGGAATCTCCGTAGTTTACATTTTACCGTAACTATGCACTATACAGTTAGCTAAACTTTAGTTCTAACTAATATTACTACAGTCAACCGCGTCCTTGCTGCGAAAACTACCCTTCGGCCTGTTGTTCTCACACGTTTTTCTTGCCGTGAAAAACTACGGTTTTGCTACTAAATAGTTACTACGTAACAGATACTTTCACTTAGTAGAAAATTTCCAATACCTACTGCTATAATAGCCTGCTCCGTCGCGTCAGCAACCGCTGCATGCTAAAATGTGCCTAAATGCTCAAACGTACAGTTGTGATTGCTTCGCACCGCGCGATACCCGTATTATTATTATACTCTTTGGCGTGATCCCACAGCACTGAATTTGGTCCGCAAACGGCCCGAGACCGCTCGGCCGGGCGGTAGGTAATTATAGCACGCAAGTACATGGAGTGACGGAGGCCTGCCGCCGGTATAAACTCTTCAACTGAGAAGTGCATTAACTGTGATGATAGTTGAATAGTCCTCAGCCCGTTAGCGACGAAGGCACGTGCGTTTGCTTTCATGTTCTGAATGTTAATGACATCGTCCTACAGGTTTAATTAAGATCTAATTGTTGGGGATTTGATGGTGTTAAGCTATGGGTGTGGTCTTTTAAATATAGTGCTAGCGCAAAGGGTGTGAGAATGGCCCTGACGAGTTGTAGCACAGATAACTAAATAGTTACTACGTAAGTTGTAGGTCGTGTGTTTAAACCCAGGCAAGCGCTTTACTTTATGTAACTAAATAATAATTAGTAAAACTAATTGTAATTTCATCACAATTACTCTCAAACCGGTAAAGGAAAACATACACAACCAGAAATTTCACGCGGGCGCATTCGAGGGCAGAAGCTGGTATCCAGTTTATAGAGACCCGCAGAGAGACTATTCTGTTGTATATTTATTATAATTTGATGGATTCAGTTTTAATTTGATAATATGTTAATTGCTTTGAATAATGGACAAACCTACTAATAAAATTAACCGACCTGTTTATATTTGTACACCGTTAGAGCAAAACATGACTGTGCTATAATTTTATGAAACACCCCTCTGTATGTCTGTTTGACAGTGGTTAAAAAGGGAGATCTACAAAAAAATAATATTAGATTTTATAATCTGGAAATTGGGTAATGTAAACTTTAGACAGAACAAAATAAGCCAAGAGATTTATTACCAAAAAAAAAAAAAAACCAAAACGGTCTCAAGGCTCTTTTATTCAAAACCGTAACCTCGACATATCACACAAACAGAACTGCGTTAATTAATTAATAATATTTGTCATTAAGGGAACCATTAATTACCCCCGGTTGACCCCTGATGGGCGCGGGGGAGGGGTTATGAGGGAAAGACTTTTATGTATGACATATTTTATTCAGGGTAAAACGAGTTGATGGACCACATAGCTGGCGTTGAGAAATTAATGTCACCGCATTTAATGCATTATTATTCTTACTTATAACGAAACGAAAGACTAAAACGAAAAATTAAAACGAAAGATCTCTTCGTCTTTCTGTCCGTAAATGCGCTTGTTACTGAATAAAAAATGAATATTTACGTAATTTAAAAAGCTAACAGTAAGTAAGGAGGGGAAATAATCAAAGGGCATCAAACAATTCGTCCGCATCGCTGTCAATAGGAAACGTGCCCAAAAGGTAGGCAGCATTGCCACGTTATAAGGCAATGCTGATTCTTTGGCCAAAAAATAGGCCAGCCCTCTGGTCACGTGAAGAGTCGACCAACCGCTTGGCGAAATACTAAGTACGCACTCGTGACTCGGACTCCGTGGCCCTAGTGTTTCAACCCCAAACGGCTCGAACATAAATAAGTTCCAAAGAGTTTGAGGTTTTCCGCACCTGCAGCAGCCGCCCCAGCACAGCCCACCGTGCTTAGAAGATGGGATGGTTTAAGGGTGTCAACACACGTTGCATCCCACATCAAAGGCCTACCATGGCATTATAGTCATTCCGTCTGGTCTCTTTCCATCGTCACGTGCCAAGCCATTTGGGTTCTAAAACAGCTGGCACCCCGGCGGTGACAGGAGCACGACTGATGATATCATTAATGCTGGCAAAATTTAATTTAATTGAACTCAAACCTTTCCATCGAAGCTTACGTGTTCTAGATCTTCTTGGTGTCGATGGCACAGCCCGATTAAAACTTTATACTGGCTTGGAACATGAGGCAAGTCGCTGCGCAGTAACATTCACGTGTCAGCGGGGGTGAGGGGTAAGGTACTGCGGAGCGGGTAGTGGCGGGTAGTGCACTTCAGAGCCGCCATAAAGTTTGAATCGGGCTGTCGTACCGTTAAATTTTATTGGTTAAATACATCGCCACTTTCACGGCATCGTTGGTGGCAGCAGATGTCGCTTTGACTGCAGGTTTTGAGGCACAGAGGGCAGGAAAGGAGATGGTCTGCGATGCAGTTCCACGTCCACAACCGTTCAGCTGTTTCGTCGAGATTTCCTCACTTTACACAAGACTTTATTTGAATTTACAATGTGTACTTAGGTGGTAACTTAAAATTTTATGCCATCATTATGGATCTTGTCGGGCACAGCAAAATCGTAGGAGAGTGGACGCTTTGAAAAACTTAGCTTATTGTAGCAGTCTTCTGAACTAATAAAATCAAGCATTACATTACAGTTTGTTTTATCAAATTCGCTTTACATCTGCTCACTTGGTTTTGTAGTCGTTAAGTGTCTGTATTCTTGATAAAATCCTATAATATCGTAAAAGCAAAACCACGAGATGAACGATTGCAACCATATAGAGAAAATATGTGGCCTATCCTTTGCAAGATTTCACACGGTAATTTCGAAGTGTCGGTCGTCCAGCGGCGAGATGGCCGGACGACATTGTTTCCGCGAATAGAACCTGGATGAGGCTGGCACCAGGAGCTTGGGGATTGGCCCATGAAAAGACAGGCATATGGCCAGCAGTGGGTGAAGTCGGGCTGTGGATGATGAATTTCAACCAAATATGTACTTTTCATCATCATCATCATTTAAGCCATAAGACATCCACAGCTGGATAAGCCTCCCCTAAATGAGAGGTACAATAGGCTAGTTTCCTAAAAAAATCTAATTAGTCCGTCAATTAGATTATCAAAAAATATTGAACCCGTATTTTTTCTTTTGTCAATTATATAAAAAATGATGAAGATATCGCCCGTTAAAGTTCCGCGTGACGTCACTTGCTTGCGACACTTTTGCAAGCAAGTGACGTCACGACCCCCACTCCCACATTTTGACGCGCTTTGTCTTTGTCATTTTTTTTTTGATTGACAAAAGAAAAAATACGTGTCCATTATTTTTCGATAATCTAACTGACGGACTAAATATAATTAATATTTTTTTTACCCAAGAAACTACCTTATTATGAAAAATGTATTCTTAACTTCGTCTTAAGACTCTAGAGTCTAGACCACACGATTTAAAACACAAGAACGGAATAATATTCCCCACACTTCAATATTTCATAAAGCCAACATATCCGTTTTAAAAACTCCTTTTTCATTCATACAAAATAATTGATGCTCTCAACATCGGAAACTTTCGGCGAAGTTCGGAAAACTTCGGGCGGCGATGCGGGCAAACTTCGAGTTAGGGATGTCCAAAATTGTTATTACTCCTTCATGAAAATATGTGGAAGTATATTGTGTAAGGGCCCGCTTACGGAGAATATTATTTTGGGTTTTATTGCAGTTTGTAAAGTTGTTCTTGGTTGTAATTTGCAATGGGAAGGAAGGAAATTGTCGTATTTGTTGAATTTGGACGTTTATTGTGATTATTCCGTGGTCTCAATTGACCTACTAAAGGAATTAATGTAAGTAATAATCCATTTTGCCGCGTCATTATACACGTAGAACGGTAGAAACAGAGAAAGATTTTCAGTTCAGTGTAGCTTTGTGCCAGATTTGGTATTTGTTCATGATAAAGATCTTCTCCGTTCCCCTTTCAAACTTTTATATTTTTTGCCCTTTCTTGGCATAATATGACAGAAGTAAAAAACATTTTTACAAATAAAAACTTTTTTTTTTGTAAAAAAATTTTCGCTGAAATTTATATGGGACCAATCTGTTTTTCAATTCTTTCAAACAAAAACGAATTTTGCAAATCGGCCTATAAATAACGGAGTTCTGACGTAACAAACATAAAACAAATTCAGACCCGCAATTCGGAATACCTCAAATAATAATTTATTTGTGTGTCCGAGATACGCTGACGTTTCAAAATAGACAAGAAACAAATGAATGCATTTCGTAAAAAGCGAGCTGTTACATATTTGTTACGACATTCCACAAAAAGTGGCGTCTAATCTGCATTCGCGATTTATTTGCCAAAAATGTAAACAAATAGGAGTTTATGGAAAAATTACTTTAATTCCTACACAATAAAGTTCAGTTTACGCTACAGCTTCAAACATTTTTATAACTTTTTCAATAGTGCTAGTCACTCTGAAATCAACTTAATTGGCATTGAAATAAAGTTGATATTTGTTTAACTTGAAAGGGTTGTTCCCGCTCGTCCACACCCCGTCGTCCACACTGCGGACGACTGGGAGTATTGCGTTCTGTTCGTCTACACTGTGGACGAACAGAACGCATTATTCCCAGTCGTCCACACCCCGTCATATCACGTCTAGTCTAAGAGTTAATAAAGAAAATATGATGATAGTATTTCCTTATTTAGTAAACATACTTTTAAATTATTATGTACTTAGCTTTATTACTTTAATAAGGCAAATACTTTAAAAGTACATACCTAGTAATTCTAAAGCTTTTTTGCGTATTTTATACTAAATGTATAGGCATAAGAATGTTTCACATTTTAATTTTACACATTGGGTATTTATATAACAAAACAATATTAGTTAAAATATTGCCTTTTAATTATTGTAAATTATGTTGATCTGTGATAAAAACTAGAATTGTTGTTAATTATTTTAACATTTGATGATTTTAAATAAAAAAAAAAACTTAATAGTTATGTCGTTTTTAAATTAATTAAACCGTTAAATCATTTATTTAATTTAAAATTTCTTTACACTGACTCTTAAACTAGACATGAAACGAGGTGCGGACGACTGGGAATGTTGCGTTCTGTTCGTCTACACTGTGAACGAACAGAACGCATCTTTCCCAGTCGTCCGCAGTGTGGACGACGGGGTGTGGACGAACGGGAACAACCCACTTGAAATAACATCAATTTGAAACAATTTCTTAAATGTTTTTGATCACAGCATAACAAAAATATTTCTAAACGTAAAACTTTAAGAAAAACACAATGAATAAAATAATGTTCTTTTTTAAACCTTAATATTTAAAGACTGCGTCTGATCTCAGTTTGCAAAAAAAAAGTTTAAACATTAACGATTGATTAATTAAATTATTTTGTCAAAGAAAATCTTTAATCTCGTTTCTTAAGATGCTGCCATAAAAATATGACAGTGATTAGGTACAAATCAAGATGGCGCTTTGATATGATTGTAAACAGACTAATTTATCATCGCTTTGTTATTGTCAGAAGGGAATGAGTGATGGTAAAAATAACCGGTATCTGATTTCTAGTTTGTTTCCACGGTTATCATTTGTATAGCATTGTGTGATCTAACCCCGCACTTAAGTCACGCTAATCTGTGACTTAAGTAGTCAATATACAGAAAAGAGTGACTTGTGTGGAGGTTTAGGTCACACGAGCTATAAAATAGTATACGATAGTAGTCTATTAAGTAATGTAATATTTTGTATGGTGACTAGCAGGTTGTCCGATCCAACCTATCCCTTTCTGCACTCCCCCAGCGACGTCCTAAGCCAAGGTCCGTGCCTCACGCCCTTAGCGTGGCCGTGGCCCTTAGCGTGTAGTCGCTTAGTTTATAAGTTTCATGCCCCGGATGGTTGTCTTAATTAATTAAGACACCATAGACTAACGCACTTAAGTTTTTCAGCACTTCAGCATATTCTATATCAGTCGGTGTTGCAATATAGATAAAAACACACCTTATCTTTGGGCTGTGGGCCGTAAAATATGTATTTTCTTTCTAACTTTTAAATATTACCTGCCTACTAAACCTATCTAGAAAGTACGGTCACGTAAATCGGATAAACTTCGCACTAACGGACAGACAGACGGAGACGCTGCATACATGTGAGAAAGATAAAAATATAGTCTCTGTCTATACTAATAATAAAGCTGAAGAGTTTGTTTGTTTTTTTTTGAAAGTCGGATTTGAAATTTTTGAAGCGAAAACTTCTTTAGCGGCGTTGTGCACTTTTGTTGTGATGGGTAAAAAATGTTAAGCTCGCGTCAGGACACGTGACCTGATCGAAAATTCGTAAGACGGAGCTCGCGTCAGGACACGTGACCTGATAGAAAATTTGTAAGACAGAGGGAGAGTAGACAGCATTCCAAAATTTAAAAAATGCACAACGTTAATATTCAAGTTTTCACTTCTGCCGGCCCTCCCGGAGTGCAACCCGTTTTTTTTTTGCATTTGATAGCCCAATTCATGAGAAAGGTTATAAGCTATAATTAATTTAACAAGCTAGGACCCTTAAGAACCAAGTAAAAAGAAAAAAAATCAGAAATAACACGAAGCGAAAACGAAGGCGATGCGATGCGACGGGGTGGGTCGGGGGAACAAGACACTTGTCGCGGAAGTCACGGGCAGGAGCTAGTCTTAAAAACAAATGAGAATTTTCATGCAAGTAGAAGGTTCCTAAAATAAGGAAGAATGAAATAAAAAGAATGGAGACTCAATAAATTTTATTCTGTTCATAAGAATTTTCCTTTGTGCTTAGCGCAGCTGCCAATAGATCCCTTTTAGCGATGCATTAGGTCAACTTTCTTTTGCCTGGCGTTAGTCTTAGCTTTTCCAGGTTATTTTATGGTAATGAATCTAGAGGTGCCTTGTCCAGTAGAATCACCATTTTTTGACAGCTGCTTTAGAACGAAACTAATCCAGATTACGTAAAAGTAAACTTTTAAATGCGTAATAAAATAAATATATAAACTGCCTAATCTTATTGAATTATCTTATTTATGACATCTTACAGATATTATAATACGTTAAGTTATCAACACATCCCAAACGATGGCTTGATTAATTATAAAATTGGTATAAATAATCTTTGAGTCAAGTGATGATTATTTTTAAATTCCACCTCTGTGTGGGTGAAAAGCGAGGATACAGTTTGTATGAAAAATCTTATTTATTAGGTTGATAAACTTGGAAATTGGCAAGAATACTCGCCTAAGTAAGTAATAAAGTTTATCATAATAAGTTTTTCAAAACTACCCCTCAAAGGGGATATGGGGTTGTTAAAGTTTGCGTGGAAGAATTTGAACGCGCGGTCCGGTTAACTCGAAACTAGACCAAAAATAAAGAATTACATGTATCAGGATTTTTCGAAAATCCCGAAACAGTTAATATGAAAAATCTTTTTCCTTTGATTAATGAACGTGATACTTGGCAATATTTGTCTCAGTAACGAATAAAGATAGTCACTTTTAGTTTAAAAAACTTCTCACAGAGGCGTTAGGGGGTGAAAAAGTTAATAGGTAAGAAAAAAAATTAAACCGCTCGGACGGATTTCGGCGGACGACGGAAAACATGAATCGACTCCTTTTATTGCACACTACTTTCAGTCTCACTCACAAATCAACTTAAAGACTGGAAAAATAAAAATGCAAATTAGAAAAAAATGCCTTACCTATCCCATTTATGAAACAATAAATTAACAAAACGCAAGGCACACCTAATTTCTTCGCGTAGGTAATAAGGTAAAAATAAGTGGGAGACTAAATTCAAGCTGTTTGATTTACGGTTCGCACTAATTCAAGTTTCTGACTTTTATATTAGCTTAGAGAATGACAAATAGTCGTTTTTCCTGTTTGTTTTGGCTAATCTCTTAAGGATAATTTGGTCTGCGTTAAATGTAGGAGATTTTGCGATTCTTATTTTATTTTTTACTAGCTTCAGCCCGCGTGAAATTTCTTGCTCCGCCGTCGCATCGCATTGCCTGCCTACGCTAATACTTCCCAACGTTTTTGCTCGGCTCTAACGGGTCGTAGCACTATCTTAAGCGTAGCATATATACTTCTTCAAGAATTGGGCGATCAAAAGGAAAATTATTTTTTCAAATCCGACTGGTAATGCCAGAGATTAACGCGTTCAAACAAACGTAAGTAAGTAAAAGAGATACATTATAATTAATAGTTGATCGCTGACTGCTCACACCGCTGGCAAGTACTCATTTGTTGCAGCGACAAGAGCTATCAAGAGAGAAGGTACTCGCTCAGTGCCAATCGCTTTTCGCTCGCTATTTAAACCAAATGACATGGTTGCCATTACAACCACTAAAAAACAGTTGAAATCAGAATTGTAGGTCTGTGTAGACCTACAATTTTGATTTCAACCGTTTTTTTCGCACCCTTAAATTTGACCACACTTTTCGGATAAACGCTACAGACGGTTGATTAATCACTACTTTACATGGAACGACTACTAACAACTGCTCAATTATTGGGGCATTAACAATTACCGGTTGTCAGCCCTTCAGACATTCGATAATTCGATAATAATGTCTCAAGTGGGTAATCACCCATCTAGCCGGTAAATCGTGTGGCGAGTTCGATGATTCACCAACACAGTAATCTAGATGTGTTAAGAAATGCCTCCCATCCATAAATTAGCCTACGCAAGTGCAGCTTAACTTTGAATATCGACGCTATCGTCCTGTTCAGTGAAATTGTTTGTTCTGTAAATCGGATATGCAGGGGCCTCCAAAAGTTAGTGTGTGTGACACACTACATTATGATTTAAAATTCTAGTGGTCCAAATGTTTGAACTGTAACCTATGACGTTTTTATTGACTAATATTAAACCTATGACTTATCATAAAAAATAATCAAGTATTGCCTCTGGATAACCAGTCTTTGGCTGTGCGGCCCGTGGCAGCCCCACAGGTCGTTCGATCGTCTCCCTTGTCTCATCGAAAAGAAATTGCCAAAATATCACTTCCCAAAAATCTTTGCGCATAATTTCATTTGCCAAATTATAACTTAGCAAAAAATCTCTTCACAAAAAATCGTAACGCAAACCTAATGTTTGGAAAGTTTTTTTTTTTTTTTTTTATCCTTTATTAAAAAGAACCAAGTTCTTAATAATTAATTACAATCTAGCCTATAAGACTAATAAGCAATTTTAATCTAACTTAATTTACTATGTGATAATTATTTTAAAACTTAGAATAGTGTTTATTGTACTTTACACAGGTCCGTTCCACTTTCTTAGAGTCTGATATGATGATATAAGCACTTTGTTCATGTGTTATTATGTATGTCATTGGCACTAATAATTCTATACTTTTTACACTACACTATGTTTGGCAAGTGAACGTTTAAACAATGACTTGTTTACCAACTAGTCCTTTTACCAATTGTTTATGTAAGTAGTCAAATATTTCAGTTGGAATAACTCATTTTACGCAAAATAAAATTGGCCAAATAAATAGTATCGTCAGTTTTCAATTTACCATTTCTAACTTTGAAGACGTTTTATTACAAGGTTGTTTTTTCCAGTTGGGACAAATTCTAAACAGGTAATAATAATATTAATATTAACTATTCTGGTAGTTTAATTTGTTTTAGGTGTAGCATTTTTTTTTAATAAATATTCTCGTCTAACTTGTTCAGTTTCGGGTAACCTGTTTTTTTCCATATTTTTTGTCATAAGCATTTCTTTTTAAACTAATTAACCTCGTCTAACTAGATCGGTTCTCGACAGCCTGCTAAACATAATCTCTTTTTTTCCATATTTTTTTCTATACAATGTAGTCGTTTCTGGCACTCGCCGGCCGCTGCCGCGGCATCGCTCGCTTCGCTCGCTCAGCTCGTGCGTAGGAGGTCACAGTTTTAACCTCACCTAACCTACTCATTTTTTTTTTAAATTAACCACATGTAACTAGTTCGGTTACTACTACTACTAGATGTGAACCGCCACAAAAAATATATGGATAAAAACGACAAAATTAATTGAATTCTGCAACACAAGTCTGAATTCTCTGAAATGAAATTTTAAATTAAATAAATGATTATATTAAAATGAAATTGCATTTTTTACTGGTGACTGTCTTTACATACCGAGACCTCTCCGTGTCTCGGAAATTCTTGGATATTTGACAGGTTACGGGTAGTCAGAAGCCCGAAAGTCTGACAACCAGTCTTACCAAGGGTTAAAAAAAAAATAAGCTAGACCGAGTCGACGAGATGTTGCTTACTAGCCACGACTACCGGTAAACTAAAACACTACAAACATGATTAAAACCGTAAACAAGTATATTTGAACACAAGTATACGACATTCGGTAACAAGTCAACAAATAAATCTAGCTTTAAGTACACAGCACGCGACGTACAGTAACTCAGATTTTTATTTATTTATTTATTTATACGATACTGTTGATGTTTTGTGAAGTTTTATGAAATACAAACTGGTTACTAGGTTGGTTTATTTTTATGTGATTTTAAGTATGATACTGCGTTCTGTTTGTAACGACACAAAATATTTTACAAAGTGGTGGCCCAGTAACGGGTAACAACCGGTTCAAACCCAGACAACCGCTTTACTTTGTGTAAATGATTTCATCACCATTGCTCTCAAAATGGTGAAGGAAAACACTGTGAGGAAACCGGCATGTCCTAGAACCAAAAATTCGAAGACATGTGACATCCACCAACGCAGACTGGGCACGCGTGGTGGGTTACGGCCCATTCTCTCTCATTGAGAGGAGGCCTGTGTCCCAGCAGTGGGAACATTAAAGGCTGATTATGCTATATGTCAAACTGTAGCCCTGAAATCTGACAACCAGCCTTACCAAGACGTATCGTGTTACCTAACCAGTAATTGGGTTGTGGGGGTCAGATAGGAATCGCTCCATGTGAAATAGATAGACTGGAAGCTGACCCCAACATAGTTTGGACAGAGAACATTAAAAAAAATGTTTTTGTGTTATAAGTGCCGTATATACTTTCATATGCATTTAGTAAAAAGCTTTTATTTTGACATTACAAACAGACACTTCAATTTTATTTATTTGTATAAATATAGATTGATTTAAAATCAAAGTTTATCTAAAACTCGTCGTTTCATATTAACGGTAGCTTACTTCAGGTAACTTATTCCATTACATCTCCGTCCATTTCCTGCAAGTACTTGCCAAAGGTTTCTTTCAACTTTTACGTCACTTCCTATAAAACTTACTACATTCCATGTTTTTAACCTACTTATACATCTTAAAACTTGGGAACAACAACTGTAACCTAGATATTCTATTTTATTGTCATGTTTCTGCTGACGCTACCTTTCTATTACTCTCTGATTTGTCGAAGAGCTTGCGCAGGTGCCATTTAAATATAAGATAATATTTATTTGCTTAAACATGTGTCATACATACAAGAAAATACATGCATGCAAGATGGTAGGTAACAACATTATAGGTACAGGCATGTTTGCCACATGATGTGACGCGCAAATGTCAAGAAATAAGATAAGAATAAGAATAAATTAAGTAATTATAGAAAGAGACGAAAAAGAAAAATAAAAGAAAAAGAAAAAGGAGAAAAAGTTCGTTACACACTTATGACATAATCAGCGTATAACGTTCCTACTGGCCTCCTCTATGTGAGAGGGACACACTTATTGTCGTGTAAAAATCAATTAAAATGGCTACAAAAGAAATTATATAGAATATGAAAAAATCAAATTTGATAGTATTATATTTTAGGACTTTGTACAAAGTCTTTACTTAAATCGCCCCCTATTACATGGGACTTAAGCTTAACTGGAGATATTTCTGTTCTATCGGTATACCTCCACTTAACCCTTCGGGGATTACAGGCGTGTGTGAATTTAATTATCAAGTTACGGAGTCAAATACGGAACTCCGAGAAAGAGAAACATCTTCTCCGATACTATGTAGTTGTTTTTTTTTTATTGTAAAATGTGAGTGTTTCCATATTTGACAATAGATGTTTTCTCAGCGAAATTACTTAATTGATTTTAATGTTTGGCACAGAACTAGCTTAAAACGGACATAAAAATACTTCATCCAGGAAAATTGAAAACTTTGCCACAAACAGGTAGACTGGTATTCAAAACAGTTTCAGCTGAAAACTTCCCAAATCAGCATTCTAGAACTAGGAACAACACACCTCAACCTAGATTCAGACATACCTATTTCAGCCCGAATCTATCTAGATTTACAGGATAGCTCCGAGAACGCTCCGTTCGGAACAATGTCATGACCTGAAACGTTCACTTTGACGTCATAAGGATGACGTCAGAGCCATTCAATAGGTTGCATTGGCTGCAGAATCAAATGAGATTGGTTTCGGTTCGAAGTTTCGCAAATGAGGTAGTGATAATGCATCTACTTCCTATGCATGGCTGCTGGGTTTATTTGTGAAAGTTTGGCAGTTGGATATTTGGGGTTTATTTACTTCTAAAAACTTTTGCTGAAAAGGTGAATTTCTATCTTCATGAAAGTTAGAGTTCTATCGCTTGTGGAGTTTGTAAAGGGTTTGCAGGTATTACATAATATTAGGTTACATTCTTATAGTAATTCTACTGACGTCTTTTACCTTTACTACTATTAAGAAAACACTCTTTTCTTGCTAATACTATTTAATCAAAATCAAAATATTTTATTTCACACAAACCTACATGGGCACTTATGAAATGTCAGAAGTACGGTTCCTATTGGTCGTTTCCTATGGAGAAGAACCGGCAAGAAACTCCACTGTTACCTACTCTTTCAAATATAATTGGCTTTTACAATGTTTTCAAATTACAGTAGGTATGGGGGGACAGCGTAGGCCTGTCAACAAGTACTAGGTATTTAATAAAATAAATCATATCATAAATTACACAACTGTACTCTTTCACAATTGAATACATTTTATAGAGAGAAAATTTTAGAAATACTATAATAATTATGTATTTCTAAAATGCATTTCTAAAACTAACCTGGCGTAGAGATTTTTCGTCGGTTATAAAAATAAAGTTGTGCCACGCATTGTGACCGCGTAGGTATTGCACGGTTTTATGAAACAACAGTTCTTTTTTTGAGAACCTTTGTGTAATTTCTACGTACGAGGTTTTAAAATCATATGCGGTATTTATGGTTACAGTTTTCGCACTGATGAATTTTCCTGTAGATTTACTGTCTTTTCGCGAAGCCACTTAAAATATTTTTCCGGATTTCAGTAGCTACGTTTTTCTCCATTTAAATTGAACATTGCATAAACTTGAAGCTATTACAATATTGGTTTCCTTTTAAATAAAATACTCGACATTGGCATCTTGGCAGGCAGCGTTATCTATTCTTCCAATGCTACCTTTAAATATCTTTTATTTCATAGAAAACCGATTTTCAATATTAAAAACAAAGGTGTATTGACGATAAATTGTGGAAATATGCTCGTAGAAGGTATACTTAGTATAATAGTATCGATATTGCTTGCCAACGATTGGTGCATTGCGGATTCCCTTTGTAGGCCAATTTGGTTAACTATACGGAGTTGATTTACGTAATGCAGTTCGTACTGTGGCATGTTTTCGATTTCGTTTTGATGGTTGCAGTTTGTTAGAGTTGATGATTTATATACGTTTTGAATTTGAAATATTATGGAACTAGCTAGTTTGAAGATGTCGAATGAAGAATGATGAACGAGATATTAGGATATTTCGCAAACTGAGTTTGATTGGTGTTTCAATACATGCACGTCTTTTACGGAAGTTATTTCCTTGGGAAATCAACACTGCTTAATTGGTCTACTAGTCGCAAGCTGACTGCTGAGCATGAGGTCCTGGGTTCAGTTCTCAGGTTGGGCGAAGTGTTATTTTCACTTACTTACTTAAACATAATGGCAAAATGTGGGGCGTACTATAGTTACACTTCTGCCTTACCCATCGGGGAGAACAGGCGTGATGTTATGATGTTTTAAAATTAGTTGAAACAGCGGTTAAAGAATGCAGCATTTCTTTAAACTGAATCTTTCGTTACACAGCAAAAAGGTCCTTATCTCCTCGCCTTTAGGTCCTCATTATCATACGTCATCAGCACCTCGAAGTAACAGCTTAACTCCTTGTAAACTACATTCCGTTCAGTTATTTTTTACATCTGATTTTGCAACTATCCAAATGACAATAATCTTTACCCTTATTCTAATAGGGTTGCTATTACGTTGCTGCCATCAACAAGTCTGTCAAAATCATTGTGATCTTTATTCTCGTCACAATAAGGTTGCTGTTAAATTGCTGCCTGCAATTGTTGTTCATCTGGAAAAGTGCCTCCACTCCTATTTCTGCCGGCAAGCTGCATTGCCTTGTTCCGGTTTGTGAATACAAGCGCCTGTGAAATTACTGGCTCTTCAGACTTTCAAGAACTTTGTCTCTGGGAGACGGGCGGACTGTACTGCCTTATACCTAGGTCTTGTTCTAGGTAATTTGATGTGAAATTTTGCAGGTGTAGACTTATTTCGGCTTTCTTCCCCTATCTATAGCATAAATTGTATTTTATACTAATAATAAGCTGAAAAGTTTGTTTCTTTATCTTGATCGATTTAAAAAAAAAATACATTTGATAAGATTATTTAAAATCAAGCTATAACCCTGAGGGCGGCGGGATAGTCCGAAAGGGTTACCGCTGCCCTGGAACAGAAAGGGCTAAGGAAGGAACACGGGTGGGTTTTAGTCAGTAAGAGTCTGACACTCCCTTCCGCTCCACCCAGAGCGGGAGGGGTCATTTGAAGATTACCCATCCACAAAAAAAAAAAAAGCTATAACCCTGAAAAGTCGAGCAAAAAGAAAAAGAGGCCAGGCGCAGGGCTTGACACGGTTATAACACCTGCAACTTCTGGACACCGGGCTGTTGCTAAGAAATTCCTGATTGAAAAACCCTTTAACACTTTGCCCGACCTGGGATCGAACCCAGGACCCCACGTTCAGCAGTCGCGCTTGCGACCACGAGACCAACGGGGCCCTCACCTACTTACTATATGGCATAAAATTAGCGTATCCTCTTGTGTACAGGCAAAATGTTTACGTACATAAATCATACATTTATCAAACCGGTTATGCTAATTGAACATCAAAACATTTCCGTAGATTCTTTTTTTTTCTCCCACAAACCTTAAACATCCGATTTTTTTTATCTCAAGACATGAGTCTTTTGCCAACTCCGTAGTTTATCGTTGGCTAACAAAACAAGCATTGAATACGTTGGGAAGAAAAACAGATCGTAAACAATGTCGTCTTTGAGAGGGCATAAACTAGGGAACACTGTTCTGTGTGGATTATAATGACAGGTGGGAGATGGGCGGTTTAGGCTGGGTTTCAGCCTGTGACGTAACCGTGACAGGGGGTTACCAGGCTTTTTGATTGCTGTTTTTTTTTGAGTTTTGATTATGATGAAATTGACGATATTATTTGACATGGAGGACTCTCAGTGTAAAGTAATTACAGAAATATTTTACATACAAGGGCATACTTCTAATAAAAACAATGGCATTCTGGTATACTACGAGTAGAACAGAATGCCTAAATTCGAAATTCTGGTATACTGCGAGGGACCAGTAAAGAGGCAATACTCTGTAAAACAAAAATATTTTTCCTTAAGTACATACTCAGGGTATATACTGTCCGCACTGCTGCGACACACGCCTCCTCTCTGTGAGAGGAGTGGGCTATAATCCACCAAGCGGGCCCAGTGCGGGTAGATAGATGTCATATGTCTTTGAATTTTTGGTTCTAGGATATGCCGGTTTCCTCACGATGTTTTCCTTCACCTTTTTGAGAGCAGTGGTGATGAAATTAAATTCATAAAGAAAACTGCCGACCTGGGTTCGAAGTTCGAACTTACGTCCTACATCTCCACCACTGCGATAGGCTGAATTGATTGATTGATATAAGTTCAGCAGTGCGATTCTGTAACCATCTCACCGTGAAAACTTAGGTGAAGTGAGCGTGGAGTAAGCTGTCATTCCAAATAATGCTAAGGGATTGACACTACTGACAGCTCACTTCACCTTACTTTTCACGGTGAGACTTTTACAGAATCGATCGGCTGGTTTCCTCCCGATGTTTTCCTTCACCGATGTCAGCGATATTAGTGAAAGGTACATACACATGTAACTTACAAAATTGAAAAGTACAGGGACACAGCTAGTTATTAATGTTTACAAAATTACAAAGATCAGTTACGCATTACAACTTTAGTATTTCGTCAAGCTCTATAACTACAAAGAGGGTATCAAAAATAATTGATTCACACAGCGAACGTTGAAACATTAAAATAATTGATTTAAGGAATCACAAATCAATTATTTTATTGCTTAGCTTTGTTTAATGCATTCAACAAAGGATCCATGGTTCTATAAATGAAACTGTGGATATCAAAGCGTTACAAAGGAATTGTATGGGCTGCTGAAACCTTTGTTACAGAGAGTCATTTATTATACATGTATGTATTATTCTGATTACAGAAACAATATTGATTTACGAGGTTAAGCTGGTATTTCAGAGCCATGGTTATGAAATGACCTGCGCCCCGCGACTTCACCCGCAGTTTCGATCCCGTGGGAATATCGGGATAAAAAGTATTTTAATTGTTAATCCTGGTTATAAACCATCTGTATGCCAAATTTCATCCAAATCCGTACAGTAGTTTTTGCGTGAAAGAGTAACAAACATCCATCCATACAAACTTTCACGTTTATAATATTAGTAGAATTTACACAAAGTAAAGCGTTACCATTGGGTCACCACTACTCTATTTTCACCCGACTTGCTCTAAATCAGGTGAAATTATAGAAAAGAAAAATAAAGAAAGAAAGAAAATACATTTATTTGCGGCAAACATGACGCATAAAAAAAAAACAGCCATCACTAACAAGACAGTAAGAGGGAGTGACTACGCACCTGGGGGGCATTAAACGTGTTAGGTAAATTAGAGTCACTTGGGGAGGTTTCCGATGCATCCTTAGCCCACTCAAATGCTTTTTTAAAATGTTCAAATAATAAAGTCATGCTGTTAGATATTTAAGACAACTTAACGAAGACATAATAATTCATTTTCTAATTTATAATTATGGCCGAACAGCTACTGGACTAAAGTGGAACTGAGCTGGTCACATCTGTCGCATGTCGGAGTAGCAATACGCAAAACTCTCAGTGGATCCCAAATAGCAGAAAGCGACTTTGCGCCACGCAAAGAAAGAGATTGCGGCATGAGCTGGACTCCTTAAAGGATTGGCCCACAACCGCACTAGACCGGGAAAAGTGGAAATAGAGAAGGGAGATATTTGTCTTGTATTAAATAAATAATAATAAACAAATATTAGTATTCAACTGCATCCGGTTAGACTGGAAGCCAACCCCAACATAGTTGGGAAATGGTTAGGCAGATGATGATGCCGGTAGCAGATTTAATACAATAAATACGACTCGGCTGAACATTTCAGGAAATATTTAGTGACCTTTGATTATAGCAGTGTAATTTCCACATCATCTCTCAGCATTAAAGCTTTTAAAATTAAGCCAACTAATTTACAAAGCGCTACCCTACCTAGTGTAAAATCACGTCAATTAACCGCGGCTACTATTAAAGGGTTTGACAAGGGTGATAAGGGTTGAGATAGCGGAGGATCGGCGCTGGCTTTGATAAATGATTGTGCGGATGCTGAATAATTGGAGATAGTGGCTTTTATTGTTTGAAGGGAGAGAAATGGACTTAGTCTAGTTTTTTTGCGGGTATTTGGGTCGCTATTTTATCGTTTTTAAATATTACCGTTGAAGCCTTATTTACTAAAACTACTGTGTGTGAAACGTATTACAAAACGTAGTTTTACGATAATCTTGTTTTATTATTAATTGTATATACGTAGTTTATCAGCCATCTTGTTACCATAACACAAGCATTAGGTTGCTTAGCTTGGGACAAATGGTGCTGTGTGAAATGTCCAGGGATTTATTATTTATTATTATTACTATCGCAAAAATAAGTATTCTAATCTCTCTAGAATAAATCTTAATTTTGGAGAAAAAAAAATCTGTTGATCCATACATTATGTCGAGTTATGCGAACATAAATCTATGGATCAACTGATTTTTTTTTCACGATTTCAGGGTTGGTCCCGTAGTAAAAGTTGTTCACATTGGTGAGTACAATGACCTCTTTTAAGGATTAAAACGATCAAAATTTAACGTTGTATAATATTACAATTCCGTTTCGAGTCAGTTATTTACTGAAATTCAGCAGATTTTACTGAACAGTGCTACTGAATTGCCAATAGTGTCACAAGAGCACTTTAAATCCAACAGAACTTCAGTGGAATTTTTGCTTTGACGTTTTTTAACCGGAATTTCGACCAAACACGCCATCCGTCATAGTTAGGTAACTATGGTCCCATCGCCAGCGATTAACGAGAAGCGAGTATACAACTAGAGCAGTGGTGACCCAGTGGTCGGGAGTTCGAACCCAGACAGGCACATAACTCTGTGTATTTAATTTCATCACCACTGCTGTAAAAACGGTGAAGGAAAACATCGTGAGGAAACCGGCATGTCCTAGAACCAATAATTCGAACACACGTGACATCCACCAACCCGCACTGGGCTCACGTTGTGAATTATGGTCCATCTCACAGAGAAGAGGCCTGCGTCACAGCATTGGGAACATTATAAGCTGATTATGAGTTTAACCTGCAACTAAAAACGAGTTGGCAAGCAACAAGCATCAAGTGCGAGGAGCGATTACTCGCTGGTATGCGTGTGTACCAAACGTGAGTCTCTAAGCGAGTATTCTACCCATCAAGCGAGCGTCAGAGCGAGTAGTTTCTATGATAGCTCTTGTCACTGCGACGAGCGAGTACTCGCCGGCGGTGTGAACAGTCAGTGATTAACTACAACATCTCCCAGAATTAACGCACACCACCATACAGCCCGATTAGAATATTTATGTTATAAGTTATAATCATAATACATACACTGAATTTTTACTATTAGGTATATACTTATACAAAATTGTTTATTTAGGGCTGATTTTTCAATCGACAGATAATTTTTATTCGTGGAACAAAATTGACGTCTGACAGAGTTTGTGTGGAAGAATTGTCAAAAATTCAAAATTATTCCTCGGATAAAATTATCAAGCGTTGGAAAAATCAGTCTTTATTCAAATATTTATTCACACACTCACTTTTAAAATCTATGCACGCACAGTTGCACACGCAGAAGGTAGACCCTTTTACGTGTGTGACTATGCGTGCGTAGTGGGTTCTTCGTCCATTTTGGTTTGACTGTGTGACTGTTATTTATGTAGTTTTAATAATTTTTGGGATAAAAAATTACCTATACTAAAAACTAGCTTTTGCCCACAACTCCGTCCGCGTGAAATTTCTTGATCTCCCAACCTACCCCATCGCATCGCATCACTTGCCCGCGCTCCGCTCTATCACTCCGTTTTCGTTTAGAGTAGTTTCTGTTTTTTTTTTCTTTTTGCTCGGTCCCTGAGGGTTATGCGTGATGTTAAATAGCTTTAGCCTTCCTCATGAATTGGGCTAGAGATTACCTTCTACATACATACAAACAAACAAATTTTACCTCTTTATAATATTAGTATAGATGTAAAAAATCGATTCAGTAAACGATTCTGAACAAACTACTTTCATAATACGCATTAATTCAGTTACACGTTGTATATATCTGTTTTACTTACATACATGGGACCTTCAATCGTTTGAACGTTTCTTGAACTAGCTATAATAATAATAAATTATTTATTTCCAAAAAACATAATGGTACCTACCTATACAATGTTGTTAAATATAATTGTTATGGCACAAACATTGTCAGCTTAAAACATGGCGTGCAAAATCACAGGGGTTTTCAACATGTTACAACTTACAGGGAGTCAACATTTTTTCTCCATAAATTCTGTAGCTAGTTGCATCCTCGGCGGTGATGGGACATGTACCTTACACTAGTGTTGTAACAAGCATAGCTGTGTATTTGAAAAACACGTTTGGCTGGGCAAAAGTGATTGAGTTTTATGTCAGAAAATTCACAGTTACATTTCTGGAAAAAGGCAATTAGCTTTTACCACGTACTTTTAGTCGAAATACTAATTAGGAAGTTGTGTTTGTATACACATACCTATTACATCGGAATTGCTTGAAATAGGGTAAACATAGTTGGGACAAAGCTAGGCAGGTGATGACTGCTGGGACATAAGCCTCTTCTCTTCGAGAGGGAGTGGGCTATAATCCACCACGCGGGCCCAGTGCGGGTTGGTAGATGTCACATATCTTCGAATTGTTTGTTCAAGGACATGCCGGTTTCCTTACGATATTTTCCTTTTGAGAGCAGTGGTGATGGAATAATTTACACAAAGTTAAGCCTGTCTGGGTTACCCGTAACGACTGTCAAATATCTACGAAGGAAAGCCGGGACCAACGACAAAACGTGCTTCCCGAGGCACGGAGGGGTGATAATTATGTAATGGATGGGCACCTGGTGGTCACGAACCCACCGCGGCAAGCGTAGTTAAACCATCGATTGACCCGTGTGGCTGTAGTGAGCCACGAGTCCCTCCATTGACATAGACTAAGTGTATCATTAGTTCAAATCATTAATTACCTGCAAGGGAATCCGGCCAGCTGCCGATGAGACAATTATTGTTATTTACATGACAATCGATATCAATTTTAATAGTGACACACCAGGCTATGCTTTGTCTGCCAGGGCGGCAGGATCTTCCGAAAGGGTTACCGCTGCCCTGGAACAGAAAGGGCTAAGGAAGGAACGCTGGTGGGTTTTAGTCAGTAAGAGTCTGACACTCCCTTCCGCTCCATCCAGAGCGGGAGGGGACATTTGATGATTTCCC
Organism: Apamea crenata; assembly: GCA_949629185.1. Lineage (NCBI taxonomy): Eukaryota > Metazoa > Arthropoda > Insecta > Lepidoptera > Noctuidae > Apamea > Apamea crenata. The sequence goes on from OX451377.1 coordinate 1,857,274, forward strand.
ATCCTCGAAGAAAAAAAAAAAAAGGCTATGCTTTGTACGACAAGTTTCTATTATAAACAATAAGCATTCCACAGTGTATATCATCGGTTAAGGGGGAAGCGCCAGGGTAGTCTGCAGGGCACTCAACAATACAACCCTCATATGATCCTATTGATTGATTACATGAACTTAGAGGGTTGTATTGAAGATTTTAATATGTTAAGCCGTTGGTCCCGGCCGTCATTCGTAGATCTTTGACAGTCGTTACGGGTAGTCAGAAGCCCGAAAGTCTGACAACCAGTCTTACCAAGGGGTATCGTATACCCAGTAACTGGGTTGTGGAAGTCAGATGGGCGGTCGCTCCATGTAAAATACTGGTATTCAGCTGCATCCGGTTAGACTGGAAGCCGACCCCAACATAGTTAGGAAAAGGCTAGGCAGATGATGAATTCTGTAAATACATACTTGTTACGCTCGAGAATCGTATTTTAATCAACATACAACCTGACACTAATCTGCAAATTGCAAATACCGTAAAAAAAAAAAAATTGCGTGCTGCCTAGCGCATTTCCCGGTACCCGTAAGCATAGTATGAATATTCAATTTAATATAATGGTATTTCATAAATAATTTGTGGATTAATAACTGGTAATTCAGTTGCATCCAGTTAGACTGGAAAAAAAGGCTCGTATAGTAAAAATAATATTTATCAGGAAATATTATTTGAAGGATATCCTAACCTACTATATTATTATAATATTATATTATATATTAAATTATATTTACTATAATAATATTAAAAATGCGAAAGTTTGTATGGATGGATGGATGGGTGTTTGTTACTCTTTCACGTCAAAACTACTAAATGGATTTGGATGAAATTTGACACAGAGATAGTTTATAACCAGGATTAACACATTGGATATTTTTATACCGATATTCCTACGGAACCGACACTTATACGGGTTAAACCGCGGAGCACAGCTAGTTGCTTATACACCGTAACATTGTGATTGTTTTAATCCTTAAATTGGGTCATTGTACTCATCATTATGAACAACTTTTACTACGGGACTAACCCTGAAATCGTGAAAAAAAAATCAGTTGATCCATACATTATGTCGAGTTATGCGGACATAAATATATGGATCAACTGATTGTTTTTTTTATTTATGGGTACAATGACCCGTTTTAAGGATTAAAACGATTAAAATTTAAAGGTGTATATTGCTTCATATGTTTGAAAAATGTATCTGTTCACCATCGTAAATATCACAATGAATGTTGTTGAACTGTCAAGATTGCCTTGCCTTGTAATGTAGCCGTGTAATGTTAGTATTACGCCAAATGTACCATGAAATACTATTTAAAAGTGACGATTCGCTCTTTTCGGGCGAGTAAATTCGTGCGAATCGCCATCATTTCCCCATATCGGCGTACATCGGTTACATTGTTACCTCCATACAAAGGTGGCATTGTTCTCGAAATAATAACGTTGCTACATTAGTGGTATAATGTGAAACGGCTCTAAGTATGGGAGTGGGATTTATGGGAGTGGTAGGGGAGGGGATGGTATGAGTTACCTATGTCAAATAGGGAATGAGTTACGAAATATGGGTTCAAAAAAATTATTAGGTAGTACCTACCTAATAATTTTTTTGTGTTGTCACCAAAAGTGATATGTAACTAGGGTCGACGGATATAGTTGAAGTTTAGTAAGAAAGCGATGGATGTTTTCGAATTAAATTAATTTAGTTAATAAAAAACAAAAAGTTTATTTATCAAATTAAATTTCCATAAATATATAAAGAAATAAAGAAAACATTTGAGCTTTCTAGAGCTAAGCTGCGGACGGCCATGCTGAAACTATAAGGGTTCCTTGTTGACTACGGAACCCCACCCAAAAAAAAAAAAAAGTATTGCGTAACACACTACTCGTATCAATCTCAAACTGAACCATTTTGAAGGATATTGCTAATCCATTGCTTCATATGTTCGAAAAATTTGTCTGCTCAACAACGTAAATAACGCAATGAATGTTGTAAATCTGTCAAAATGTAAGCCATTGCTAATGTGAGTGTGGTATGCAATAACCTCACTGCACCAAGTCGTACCAAACTCCATGCTAAGTCAGCTGAAGCACCTTATCAACCGGTGCTTGCATCCAGCACTAACGATAACCGTTAACCATTAAACGGGTTCAGACACATATAAAATGCACTGCTACGGGTTAAAATTAATTAAATTAACTAGTATCTGCTAATTGGATGACCGGTATTAAGAAAATAAGATACGGAATTGGGTTGTTATGAGGAATATTGCGAAAATGGACAGGATTAGGTACCTATTTCCGGCAGGTGGTCGGTATAAGATAGGGTTTGATTGTATTTGGGGAAGGTTTTTGAGATGAAAATTAGGGGTGAAGATAGGGATTTCGAACTAGAATTATTTGTGAAAATTGGCGTTTTCTCGCGAGACCACCGAATTTCGAAAAAAAAAGAAAATGTATTTGATTTCTTAATTACAAGTACTATAAAAAAGTCATAAAGTGTTTGAAAATTGTAGCGGGAACTGAAGTTTATGAGAGAGCAAGTTGTTATTCCAAAAATATAGAATAGAATACTCTATAATATGCACAGCATAATATACATTACAGACATATATATAGAAATTTTTATATTTTTTATATTTGTTTACTTCTTTGGAAACAACAATCCCCGTAAATCGCGCACGCAGTGTATCTACTATACTTGTGCCTAACGTTCTAGAAAATACACACGTCTTTTAAGAACATTCTCCATGCCTTTCCCTCTTTATATTATTCATAAGACTAGCATGCATACAACAACGCATTCAGGCAAGCAAGTATAACGTTTGTATTCGGTCCTTGATCGAAAAGTCCATTCCACATAGCAATATCCTTTTTAGAATTTAAAAACGTTGCTTACATTTTTATTCTGCAACGTCTGGAAAACATGTTTTTGTACATATTGCACAACAGTTTATAGAATATAGTGTCCGTTGTGATCAAGTTTAATAATTTTGTTGGAGAAAATGTAAACAGTTTCAGCCGATCGATTCTATAAAAATCTCACCGTGAAAAGTTAGATGAAGCGAGCTTAGAGTGAGCTGTCAATAGTGTCAATCCCTAGCATTAATTGGAATGACAGCTCACTCCACGCTCACTTCACCTAAGTTTTCACGGTGATATGGTTACATAATCGCACTGCTGGTGGGATTGTTTTTCGTCTTTGCGCTTCGGCTGTTATGTCTTTGTCTATAATGGGTAAAACAAAGTAATTTTAGGGTCTTTCTAGGGACTTTTTAGGGTCGATTTATCAGATACTCGTACCTTTTATCAGAGAGATATATAATAATAATAATAATAATACTCTTTCGGCATACTCAAATGGACTCAGACCGAACTCGACGCCCTGGATAGGAGGGTCCGTACGCTGCTAACTGCAAATCGAATGCATCACCCACGGTCATCGGTAATGAGGCTGTATATCCCGCGAAAGTGTGGAGGTCGAGGCTTTTTAAACGCTAAGAACCTCCACAATCGCGAGATATGCAGTCTCAGGGAATATTTCCTAGAAACCGACGTGGGGATGCATCGAGATGTAGTTGCGGTGGATAAGGGCCTCACACCGCTCTCCTTGGGTAAAGAGAACTGGCGCAAGCCAGTTGTGCTTGACACTAATGAACGCATGGAGGTATGGCAGAGTAAGGAGCTTCACGGACGCTTCTTCCGGGCCCTACATGGGCCCGATGTAGATCTACTAGCGTCCGTAGCCTGGCTGCGTTACGGTGACCTCTTTGGAGAAACCGAAGGTTTTGTCTGTGCAATTATGGACGAAGTTATGATGACGAACAATTACCGGAGATTTATTGTTAAAGACGGCACGGTTGACATCTGTCGGGCTTGCCACCGGCCGGGGGAATCAATCAGGCATATTATCTCCGGGTGTTCTCGTCTAGCTAACGGAGAGTACTTGCATAGACACAACCTTGTAGCTAGGATAATCCATCAGCAACTTGCTCTGAAATACAATCTTGTGGAATCGGAGGTGCCGTACTACAGGTATGTGCCCGACCCAGTTCTCGAAAATGGTAATATCACATTGTACTGGGATCGATCCATCATCACTGACAGGACTATTGTTGCCAATAAACCTGATATAGTGGTGATGGATCGATCAGAGCGACGCGCAATGATTGTTGACATAACCGTCCCGCATGATGACAACCTCGTGAAAGCCGAGAAAGATAAACAAATCAAGTATCTTGACTTGGCTCGCGAGGTTGTCGACATATGGGATGTGGACTCAGCGATCATTGTGCCGATAGTCGTAACAGCCAATGGCTTAATAGCCAAGAGCCTCGACCAACACCTGAGGAGGCTCTCGTTGGGCAGCTGGATCAAGGGCTTGATTCAGAAAGCGGTACTTCTGGACACGGCTCGCATCGTCAGGAGGTTCCTCTCTCTGGAGCCCTGACCACCGGTAGCTTGGACCCTGTTCCCGATACCGGTGGGCTACTATTTTTTATATTTTTAAATGTTTTTATACTTTTTATATTCTAATATTTAAAAATATAATTTATATGTTTACATGCAAATAAAAGAAATAATAATAATAATAATATCCCTGGACATTTCACACAGCACCATTTGTCCCAAGCTAAGCAACCTAATGCTTGTGTTATGGTAACAAGATGGCTGATAAACTACTTAAATTTTTTTTTTTTTTTTTTTTGTAAATACATACATATTATAGATAGAAAAACACCCAGACTCGGAACAAATACATGTAGGTCATACAAATATTTGTTCCGTGCGGGAACCGAACCCGCGACACGCAGCGCAGATGGATATCCCATAGTGGTAGTACCTAGAGTACTTGGTGAAAGCGTTTTTCTGGGAAGTACTACCAATTACCATGGTACTGATTTCTGCCGCCTGGCGGCTATACTGTGTTCCACTTGGGTGGATATGGTCCTATTGTAATTACAGACACATAACCTATTTCACGGTTTTCTCTGAAATGTAACGCCCCTGCAATACGACTCTAATGCATATGTCCAGGAACAGTGATCACTTACCATTTTTCGAAGCCAAGGTGCTTTCAATTCCTGTATGAGTAAACTACCTGATTTTATTTTTGGATTTTCAGTATCATTATCCTTGTTTTTCGAAAACATTTGAATGCAAGCCAATTCCGTCATTTTGACATGACATTCTATTACTTACAAGCATCACCGTGTCCCACCACGATCAGTAGAAATTATAATACAATTTATTACTGAAAATAATGTTTACTTACGACTGAATTTTCCTGAAACTGTCATCAGTTACATTAACATAGAGTATCTTATAGCACTATGACGTCATCCTGTTTGTTCATAACACAAGACTAATAAAAAAAAAAAAAAAAACTAAATAACATCAAAAGATAGTGTGTAAGTAATATATAAACAACCAAGTGAGATTCGGACTCTAGCTCTAAGAGTTCCGTACCACCGGAACCAATATACTTGTAGTTTACATTATTTTTCTGTTTTTCATGATAGAGGCCATAGTCATAATCAATGAGGGGCTCGTGTTTAAATGATCAGCCGCACGGGTCAATTGAAGGTTTTCTACGCTTGGTGCGGTTGATTCGTGGATTATTGGGACCAATGATGATCCAATATACAGGGTTATTTGTAAAACACCAGCAACAAACCGTTGGTCCCAGCTGTAATTCGTGAATCTTTGACAGTCCTTACGGGTAGTTGGAAGCCCAAAAGTTTGAAAACCAGTCTTACCAAGGGGTATTATGTTAGGTACCCAGTAACCGTGTTGGGAAGGTCATTGCTCCATGTAAAATACTGGTATTCAGCTGAATCCAGTTGTAGTGGAACCCGATCCCAACATTAGGGCTAGGCAGATTGGTTCATTCATAGTAACTCGTATTCGGTCAAAAAATACAGCTTTGCGACAGACAGACACATGGGGCGTAGGCGTAGTGTACTAACGCTGTAAAAACCACCGTCAGACACTAGTTGTCTGGCTGAATTTGGCCTTTTGGCTCAACCGTGAGGCACACTTTACTGCTAATTTCTAACATCAGTCTCTTCACTTTTTATTTGTTTTTATCTGATGTACTCATATATTGTGGGCCTTTTACTATGTGCTAAATAAATGTATTTTCTTTCTTTCTGTACTAAATCGTTTTCGTGTTTACTATCAGTGGAAACTTATTAATGGCGTTCGTTTTTTAAGAGAAATAAAAGAAAGAAAGTAAAAGTATTTATTGCGACTCGTACAGGATCATAAACTAAACAGCACTAAAAGCACTTATAAGTTAGCTCTAAGTGTCCCGAAAAGAATAAAATAAAATAGTGTCCCGTTTTCACCCGTAGGGCACTGAACCCTAAAAATACGTGTTCATTGCAGTTCTTTTGCAATATTTTTTCTATTTGTTTAATATTTCTCTGAAGGAAAACTTCGAGGGTGAGGTAATTAAACGGCTAGAAATAGCGTAAGGGCGGATGGTGGAAGGGAAACCTGTACCTACAGAGTTATGTATAAGTATTATTCCGGTCTTGGATGACGTAAGGGGCGGGTAAGGCCTTACAGCGCTGCAGCGAAAGCGAAGCGAGATGAATTTCTAGCGCTTTAGCGGAACTTTATTTATACAAGGTTTCGTTTTGCATCCTCGTCAAATTCAATGAGGTAACTATGCTACTGATTCTAGACACGAATCAATGATAAAATAAGTAGGTATTTTTTTTAATTTTCGGAATTCGGCATGTTTGGGACACACGTTTTGAGACGCGGCCTGTGTGAGACGGCACTGTAACTGCCCTTTTACACACACATAAAAACGCGGCTGCTTATACGATACCATAACGCGATTCTGTTCTTTGAAAGTGGTGTATTCTGAAATACTGTTGTCAAACTTAAATAACTAAAAAAACAAGTGTTTATTCATTATTTACCAGGGATCGTAATTTTATTTGATTATTCATGTATTTCATAACAGCTTCCTGAAATTTGACGAGGATGCAAAACAATAGCTTGTATTTAAAGTTTGAAGCAGTTTACTTTGTGTATGTCTGTGCAAAATAAATATGATTTATTTCTTTCTTTCCATGCCATGAACCTATCAGCCAGGGCTTAACTTTAAAAATTAAGCGACTATTCGCTAAGAGCACTCACTGTGGGATATAGACCTCGGGTTAGGGCGAAACTACGGGTAGTGGGATCGTCCGAAAGGGTTACCGCTGCCCTGGAACAGAAAGGGCTAAGGAAGGAACACGGGTGGGTTTTAGTCAGTAAGAGTCTGACACTCCCTTGCGCTCCACCCAGAGCGGGAGGGGTCATTTGATGATTTCCCATCCTCAAAAAAAAAAAAAAGGGCGAAACTACGATCTACAACTCCCAAGTCACCACCAAGCCGTTACCACTGGGCCACCACTGTCTAAAATCAATTGGTTTTAGTTTTAAAATCAATTCTTCGTAACGCTTCGCTTACACACTTCAGTATCTAGGTACTCCGATGTCACTTTCGAACCTGCATAGATAAACTAAACGCCAGTTATAAATAAATCAAATGAAAATCATTTCTCTATTTCAAGACCGCTTCTCTGCCAAATACGCGAGCTATCTAATCGCCATCTTTAATTATAGTACATAAGTACGTCTGCATTGCAATTTGTCGGCTTGTCACTGCAGGCCTATGACGTCAGAATGCAGCTGACGGTCCAAATTCAAATTTCGATGACATCTGTCAGTTTGATTTCATTTTTAGAACGTTCCAGTGGTAGGTAAAGGAAAATGGCGGTTTCGTTTTTCTTTGAGGAATGATTTATATTTTTCGCGTAAAAATCTGTTGTTGTTTTTAAACGTTTTTTACCTGATTTTGTTTTGATCAAAACGTAAAAAAACCTTTCACGTCAAGTGCACTGACGTTTGACTTTAAAATTAAATACGCTTTCGTGAGGTGACATTTTGGTAAAAAAATGTAAAGCTAATAATTTTCTGTATAATGAACATTTACGTAGGTATTTTAGAATTAAATAAATGTCTATAGTCATATTATACACATCTTAATTTAACGCTATGTCATTCTGGCCTGCCTATGACGTCTGGACTCTGGACTGCAAGACATTCCAGGTGACATCGATATACAGCGTGCATGTGCAAGGATGACATTTAAATTTCATGATTCTAAAAGTATTCAAAAAATAATTTATTTTTTAAATAAACGTTGCAATTAATAATATTAGGGATAACTCAAGATTAATATTTTGAATTTAGTAGGCTAGCAAATAAAATAAATACAGTAACTTATAAATAAAAATATGTAATAGTATAGTTTTAATATCTTCCAAAACTTTAGGAGTAAATTGCTTGTGAATCTTGTGTAAGGTATTTGTGCTTGTGACTGTAGCTATCAGCGGGATAATTGCGTAACATTAGAAATGGTTTTCATTTTGACAGTTCAACAACATTACTTGCGTTATTTACGTTGTTAAGCAGACAAAATTTTAGAACACATGAAGCAATGGATTAGCAATATCCCTCAAAATTATTCACATTGTGATTGATAGTGTGTTACGTAATTAGGGTGCTGAACTCTGTGAACTCAGTTCTTAAAGTTACAAATGGTCAATGACCTCACTTCAAAGGAACATCGACCATAGACAATAACAAATACTATGTCATCGATCATTCTAAAAACCCAAACATTGCAACCGATACACTCAACCGCGGTATCGATTTAAATCGATTACAATCGCGTGTCAGATTCTATCAGCTGCCGTGAATAAAATTAAACTCGACCTCAAAAGTCCCCGAAAACGTGCCGATCGTAAATAGTGCCGGACGAAACAATAAACAGTATTTTATTATCGATTATAAAACATTGCCACTTCACTACGAACTTTGATTTCGTTTTTGAAGACACCGTTGACTAGATTTTTGTGTAAGTATTTTTAATACTTACTTGCTTTTTCTCGTGATTGTGATGATTTTTGACATGAAATGTATTTTTGTTTATTCTGTAACTAGGATATCAGAATCACTTAAAAATAAAATATCTAGATGGATTTGACATTTTTTATCTGACTGCCCCCCTAAGTTATTTAAATATGAGCACTGACAGTGTAGTTACATTTTTTTACACCATTCGCACCCTAAATCTTCGAGTTATATTTTGAAATAAACACATTGTTTCTTTAGTATATTTAAAATTACATTTACAAAGTAATGTGCATTTTTATTGTCATTTATTTAAATTATAACCAAAAGCACACCTTGCTTTGCTAATTTGTGTCATTTGTGTCTAACTTTAAAAAAAAAAATGTGTTCTGAGACCTATGAAAAAAAATAACAAATTGTGGTATGTGGTAGCTGAATATAAACGGTGTTTCCCCTTAATGTTGGACCACATTTATATGACACCCTGTATAAGATAATATTTTAAGCCTTTTCATGAATGAGCAACAACTTTCTAACTCATAAGTGGCTTTTGGGACTCACATTGTGGTTCGTGGATTAATTTCTAACTCGTTGTAGACGTAACTTTCGTCTGTTTGTATTTTGTTAATACAAATATCCAGGATGAAAAGTAGCCTTTTTGCTTCTCCAGGTCCCAGGCTACCTGTCTATCTTTCATCCGCCGTTCCATGGTTTCGAAAGAAAGAAAGAAAAAAGTATTTATTGCGACTCGTACAGCACCATAAACTAAACGAAACTAAACACAGTTAAAAATAAAACAAATTATATAAAAAAAAAAGTAACAACATGAAAAATGATACGGAAAGTCCGTGAAAACGTAACAGGTAGACAGACAGACCGAGACAGTTTCGCATCTATACATCTTTTACACAAGTAAATAAAGCTAAAGTGTGTATTTATAATGTCAAAATCATAGCTTTTTACTAAATGCATTATGAAAGTATACACACAACAATTTTTAATTTTTTTTTCAGTCTGTCTGTGTGTCTGTTTGTTCCGCCTAATCTCTAAAATGGCTGGACCAATTTTGACGGGACTTTCACTCGCCAATACCTAATGTTATAACAAGTAATAGGGTATCTGTCCCGGTACCACGTTCCCGTGGGATAATTTCCGTCATCATCGCGGGCGAAACCGCTGGTAGAAGCTGGTTTACAATATTAGTGTAGAAGTAGGGTAGTGAGGATTGTTATATTTGAGACCTGGCTTGCAGCTACCTAAGCACCACAATACTAGTCTCTTCATACATACGCCATCACCGTTCCATCATCGCACAACCCATCGTACGGCGAGTTTCCACCCTTAGGTACCCTTTTTTGCTGAACTGGGCCTTTTTGGTGCAGCTGTGAGGCACACATTCCTGCTAATTTCTTGCATATGTTTTATACTTTCTATTTGTTTTCTTTATTAGTTGCTATCTGATGTATTGTGTCTTTTAGTCTGTGGTAAATAAATGTATTTTCTTTCTTTCCGTTGTTGAGACCGCTACGATCCGGACGAAGCGTTTCCCTGCGTCGTTTATACCGCTCACATCGAAGGACTGGAACAATTTGCCTGCAGCGGTCTTCCCGTCCGATTTTGATTTAAGTGTCTTCAAGGCTAGAGTGAATAGGCTCATAATAAATTAGTGCGCTTTACCATCAACGATTGTATCACTGCTTTCCATCAGGCGGGATCGCAGTCAAGCACTAGTTTATATCATTAAAAAAAAAATACAATTTAGATACAGACAAATCCTGGGATTGTTTTTCCAAGTCATAGAATACATTCATCTACATTAATATAATTAAGCTGAAGAGTTTACCTACTTACTTTTTAAAGGTGCTTATGGAACTACCAGTTGGATTAAAATAATCTTTTTTGCGTTTGATAGCATCATTCATCGCTATTTAACATCACGTTACGTCCCTTAGGAGCCGAGCAGAAAAAATAAAAAGTCGGAAAGGACGCGAAGACGAAGTATACATATAGCGCGGGCGGGCGAGGCGATGCGACGTCACCAATCAAAAGGAGTTTTATGAAATGTGACTGTTATTTTAGTAGGTGAACTAGCTGTTCCCCGCGAATTCGTCTGCGATCCAGGATGATAAGCCTATGTCCTTCTCCAGGTCATGTTCTACCCATGTGTCTAATTTCATCCAAATCCGTTGAGCCGTTTTAGCGTGAAGCGTAAACAAACAAACTTAATTTCACAATTGTAATATTATGTAATTATTTTAATAATAATTTATTTATTTCTGGAAAAAGTGTGGTTCACGTCCGTTACTATAAATTATAATTTTACAATTTAGGGAAAAATCATAAAGAGTTACAAAAGAATTGAATCTAGCGTTCTATATTAGTTAGGATAGTTATATGGTGACACCATGAATGTGTAGGTAGTAATAAATAATCAGCCTACAATGTTCCCACTGCTGGGACTGCGGCCTCCTCTTGGTGAGAGGGAGTGGGCCGTAATCCACAAAGCCAGGGCCGACATGTGACAACGACCAACCCGCACCGGCGCGGGCGTGCGGGTTGGTCGTTGTCACATGTCTAAGAATTTTCGGCGCCAGTATTTCACACATTCATTTAATAATAAATTGTGCTCCGTAACTTCCACTTAAAAGGTCACACCACAGTTTTATGGTGTCAGAATGAATATGTCGTAATATCGTGAGATATTCCCCAAACACTTACCTACTATGACACGGCACTTGTCACGATTTTTATTTTCTCTTTATTTTATTTTCAAGTGATTTTTATTGGTTTTATCCAATCGCCACGTAGCCGCTTTTTGTAATTGTTGTTGTTTTTGTCGTGTTCTTCCTATTTTATGGACTATTTCAGAATAGCTTATGCTTTGGTAAAAATGTCAGTAGATGGTAGTGAGGCTGAATACTCAGGGGCAACTGACATTTCTGTGGAGTTCACCACATCCTAGTGCTTTTCTAGGACGTGGTGAAGGGCGGGCTCTTTGCGTTTGTCTCTTTTTTCTCTTTGGGACTTATGTAATTTTAAAATACTACCCATCAGACATGGTTCCGCATTTACGTCCAACTATAACATGTAATGTATAGTCAACCTCGTAATTCCTTTATTACCCTAAGATTAAATACCACTTGCACGTCATAAAACGACATTGGTCTATTTTTCCGAAGTTTATGACCAATGTGAAGTTGTAGTTTATTGGGAGTTTTTATAAAAAGTAGTAAACCAGTTGTTTGCTGTCAGTTGTCCATGAGGTCCTGGATTTAATTCCCAGGTCGGGCAAACTGATTTTAGGTTTTAATTTATTCTCAGTTACAGCCAGGACACTGGATTTGTGCCCGTGTCCGGTTAATGACATTAGGCTCGCATATTAGGGGACAATGGGGGAATTGAGAACGGCGGGTAATTGGGAATAGCTAGGTAAGTAATACTTTCCCCCGCACTACACCGCTCCGCACCCGTTCAACTGTCGCGTACGCACTGATGGGGGCTAGACGCGTCTGTTGAACGGGTGCGGAGCAGTGTAGTGCGGGGGAAAGTATTACTTAACCTAGCTATTCCCAATTACCCGCCGTTCTCAATTCCCCCACTGTCCCCTACATGGGACTGAAACATAACTGGCGAAATGTGGTGTACTGCCCAACCCTTCGGGGAAACAAGGCATGATGTTATGTCATGTAGTAAAGCAACTACGAAGTTGGCTGTACCTATCAACATTACCTGCTCTATGTATCTTATCTCCTGTCTGTTCTAGGACACAAAACAATAAACTTTATAGTTTACATTCTGCCTAGAACTTTATTGAATAAAGTCCTAGGCAGAATCTCAGACTGACAGCCGAACAGCCGAAGCTGTGCGCTAGCATATTTACAAATCTTCTGGGATTTGGCAGGATCCAATCTGACCTTTCGATATTTTGGTACATTTCCAGGACGTCAATGCACGGGTAGGTATATAGTTTTTTTCTTGGTTGTTGACCTCGGTAAACAATATAAAAGTAGGTAGGATATAACTAGCAGCGTCCCGCGGTTTCACCCGCATAAGTGTCGATCCCGTGGGAATATAGGGATCAAAATCCTAAGTGTTAATTCTGGTTATAAACTATCTGTGTGCCAAATTTTAACCAAATCCGTTCAGTAGTTTTTGCGTGAAAGAGTTACAAACATCCATCCATCCATCTATACAAACTTTCACATTTATAATAATAGTAGGATAGGATAGGATTATATACTTTATTGTACATAAACCAGAAATACATAACAAAAATACAATTATCACTACAAAACATACAATGGGTGGTCTTATCGGTTTCTACGATCTCTTCCAGGAACCAGGATAGAGGCAGGATATTATATTGTTATTTTTATTAATTAACTAGGTATAAATTATTATTTATATAAATATCGTTTTTAATTCTGAATAAACTTCTTTACTCTGATGAAAACAGTAACTATAACTGGGTTGTGGAGGTCAGATAGGCAGTCGCTTCTTGTAAAGTACTGGTATTCAGCTGCATCCGGTTAGACTGGAAACCGACCCCAACATAGTTGGGAAAAGGCTAGGCAGATGATGACTCTGATAAAAACAAAAAAAATAATAATAAGGTAACTATGATTTTAAGAAATATTTTATGATAACAATTAATAATATGGATAGAGTTTTTATTATATATTTTTATATTATATTATATTTTTATTAAGTATATATTTTTTTCTATTTTAAAATCTGCATAAGAACGCACGACCCAAACTAAAATCTTGTTTTAACGTTCTCGTCTAAAAATAAACAGCTTATTTTGTAAAAATATTTTTTATATAAAATAGTGTTCATGGCGTTTCTTGCCCGTTCTTCTCAATAGGCACCTACTACGCTTTGGAATCATGGGCAACTAGCTTCATATTTCTGACTGATCAATTCCTTGACAGTTCAAAAGTGCCTGTAAATGGTTTAATTGAAATAAATGCTGTGAATTTGATTTATTTTAGCTGCTGATTTCAATTATGATAAACTGATGATTTGAATTCAATGACTGCCTTACAAATATATGAAATCAACGAGGACGATGTACTTTTCCATCCAATGTTCAGTTCTTTATTTTTCTGCACCATTTTTTATTTTTTTTCAAGACTTTTATTTTTTGCCTGCTCCTTCGACGTTCATTTTCCTTTTCCGATATTTCTTGTTTCTTTCCGCTTCAATCTTTTGCGAGAATTCATGCATAAATGAATCTGTAGATATCAATATTTACCATGCCTACTTCGTTTTCTCGTTCTTTCGAAACACCTTCAGTTAGAATGTGACGTAGTTTTATTACAGCTATATAAAAAAGGCACAAAAGATTATTTACTTCGTTTCTTCATTTGAAATCCTTCTTTTTATAAACTCTTTGTAAAAACAAACGGACAGACGGACAGAGCTGTTAAAAGTGTTGTTTTTGGCTCAAAAGAAAAATGACGAATTCTAATATATTTAACTACTAAGGTAATAAAAGTTTGAGATACATCGGCATTAAGGAAATTACTGTTTATTGGTGTAACTTTGATGAAATAAAAAGGCTTTTCATTGATCTGTAAAATGGGGTTGAAATAAAAATTGTTTTAATGAAAGATTATTATTTTATCTTCAAATAATCAACACTTCACTTATCAGTATCACAAATAAACGTTGTCGTCATCGTGAATTGTATTTGTTTAATCTGCGCAGATGTCTTCAGAGCTAGAATTGGTGGAATACTAATCAATAATCAATATAAAAAAAAACCAACCATCCACCATTATATCAATCAATATTTTAAATGTAGCAACTAGTGAAATGCTGGATTTGAGAAGCATAGAACATTGCACCTTAATTGCGTAATACACTATCAATCTCAATCTGAATAATTTTGAAGGATATTGCTAATCCATTGCTGCATATGTTTGAAAAATTGTCTGCTCAACAACGTAAATAACGCAATGAATGTTGTTGAACTGTCAAAATGTAAGTCATTGCCACTGATAATGAGTTACGCAATTACTCCGCCGGTCGCAGTGGCGGTGCTTATGTCCAGCTGCCGATCAGCCGATCGATTCTGTCAAAATCTCACCGTGAAAACTCAAGTGAAGTGAGCTTGATGTGAGTTGTCAGTAGTGTCAGTCCCTAGTATTATTTGGAATGACAGCTCACTCCACGCTCACTTCACCTAAGTTTTCACGGTGTGATGGTTACAGAATCGCACAGCTGTTCTGTAAAAATCTCACCGTGAAAACGTAGGTGAAGTGAGCTGTCAATAGTGTCAATCCCTAGCATTAGTTGGAATGACGGCTCACTCCACGCTCACTTCACCTAAGTTTTCACGGTGAGATGGTTACAGAATCGAACTGCAGTGAAAATGTGATGATGTACTAGTAAAATGTCATTGACCTCTTCCCGTAATTGTGAGGTTACAAAGGGAGCTTTTTCTGGCTACCCCATTTTCTCAGGTTTCTATTTCTACTTCTTACAAGTGTGGTCGACTGTAAATCATTTGTATTAGATACCGATTCTAAAGTCATGGATGTTTCGCGAATAAATGAAAAGGCCCTGTGTAAAGAGAGCCAACAGAGGTGAAAAATCCTTATATTTGCTAGTAGTTCAAAAGGTAAAGGGCTTCTTTTCTCAGTTAAATCACTAGAAAGCGGTGAAAGGTGGAAGTTTTGAGGGACTGTCTTATACAACGTGTTTTTTCTATATCCCATAACTCTAGGCGGTCATTGTACTCATCATTATGAACAACTTTTACTATGGGACCAAACCCGAAATCGCGAAACAAAAATCTAGTGTTCCCTACATTTTGACGAGTTATACGAACATAGGTAAATGTAGGGAACAGCTGATTTTGTTTTCGCGCTTTCAGGTTTGTTCCCATAGTAAAAGTTGTTCATAATGATGAGTACAATGACCCCCAAGAGTTATGGGATATAAAAAAAAACACGTTGTATAATTTTGACGTTCAAAAAGCGCTAATTCTCAGCGTTTTAATTTTGATTTTGACTTTTGTACCAAGTATTGCGCTGACCCTAAGGATTCTAGCTAGGACGAAGATTTCCTCCATTACAGAAACAATATTAAATCAAAATAAACCTCACCAGCGAGCACACAATAATATAGATACCATCTGACGGTCGTTCGTTAACCTGGCAGTCACGTAAACTGACCGAGCTACACAATACACATGAGATAGGTACAGGGCGCGCGAGATTCACTCACCAACTGTTTACAACACACCGACTGCAAAACTGACAAGTATTGTTGTTTCTCAATGCGATTCAAAACAGAGAACTCTGTGTTGGTGAATGGATATTAACCTATGTGCATTGTGTTGAAAGGGGCTCGTGGATAAATAATTACAGCCGCGCTGGTCGCTAAGAGCAGTGTTGCCCAGTGGTACAAGAAGGCGCTTTACTTTGTGTAAATTATTACAACACCACTGCTCTCAAAACGGTGGAGGAAAACGTCGTAAGGTAACCGGCATGTCCTAGAACCAAAGATTCGAAGACATGTGACATCTGTCATCATGTGGTTTATGGCTCGCTCACTCTCACAGACAGGAGGCCTGTGTCCCAGCAGTGGGAATATTGTATAATGATTTTGCTTATACTAACTAGCTTCATCTTTCTCTAACCGACTTCCTGACAATTCAAAAGTGCCTGTGAGTGGTTTAATTGAAATAAATGCGTTGAGTTTGAGTTGAGTCGCCGCAGTATGAGCTATTGCTAAATAGATAGTTTGTTTCCAGTTATTATGAACTATTGACAAATGTAGGTATAGGATTTGTATGTATAATAGCATCATGCGGGCGTATTTGACAGTAAACAAAACAGGTATGGACATCAACATTTTAGTAAACTAAAAATAAACGGGAATAGGTAGAGCGAAGTATTTTTTGCTCATCGAATTGCATGAAAGCTGGATATCGTAAAATATGCAATACATTGTGCGCTTTTATAGTATCTAACGTGGCAAGGAAGTACAATGTATAGGAATATATGAAGTCGCTTGTAAATTTCCGTCCACGAAACGTATACGCGCACGTATTCGTTGTGCTCGCGGAACTGAGGTAGCTATCAAAAAGAACAATGGTTTATTACTCTTTACTGCACCTCATGTGATTGTTATAATGTCAGTTTGTTACTGTCTCACGAAAAAAGCCTTTGGTTCCAACCAAAGGCTTTTTTCTTTCAAAGAAGGAAAACCAAGGAGCATTTTCGTTCAGCATATACGAGTATTAAAAGAGCCTCCACGATAAAAATACTTCCTACCTGTGAATCCTATCAACCTTGTAGAATAGGCTTATCTTTTCACAGTAAGGAGAAAAATATATGGCTTGCAATCTGCCTAGCCTGTTCGTCGGGTCGGCTTCCTGTCTAACCGGATGCAGCTTAGTATCAGTATTTTACATGAAGTGACTGCCTATCTGACCTCCACAACCCAGTTACTGAGTAGCACGATACCACGCAGTAGGAGAGATCTTTGCGCTTCTGACTACCCGTATCGACTGTCAACGGCGTGCTTCCCGCGATCCGATATGTAATGGATCGGGTCGTACAGCTATTATTAATTTGCCACGAGCCCCACAAGAGAAAGTCTCAATTACCACATTTTCTAAACAAACTAACTCCAGGAAACTACAGTTTACTTCGCAAGACTACAAAGTGTTGCAATCTTGAGGTAAACACGACGTCAGAGTATGAATCATAAAACGTAAATAATTGCAAGTGTAGTGTGAAGTGCTCTGTTAACTGCAAATAGACTAAAGGCATCGCTTCACAGCAGCCCACGGCTAAGCAACGCACGTGAGCTTCACTTTGTATGAAAATGTTAGCAGGGATCGTCCACTGCGACCCACAGACACTTTTTTATTTTTTATTTATGGCATCTCGCAGTTCAACCTATGAGGTGGTCGTCTGCTTAACCGGGCTTGCCTGTGTATGCCTCAATAAATTAAGGCTTCCAGACAGGGCTTAAAAAACTTGAAAACTAAGCGACTAGACGCTAAGGGCACCCCCTGTGGTTTAGGGCGTCGCTGGGAGAGGGAAGCGAGGGAAAGGCTGGATCGGAATTAGACCCACAGCCACGATAACTATTCCATTGATATATGTATAAGGATTATATTACATTAAACGTGTTGCGCCGACCCCAAGTAACATGGGATAAGGGCAGGAAAATGATGATGATATATGTATAACGATTATATCAATTAAGAGGGTTTTATTAGTCATTTTAGTGATTATAATTCTAAAGTAAATACATACTTGTTACGGTCGCGAATCATATTTTGTTCAACATACACCCTGAAACTTATCTGCAAATTGCAAAAAAACGTAAGAAAATGTCGAAGATATGTGTGATATCTACCAACCCGCACTGAGCCCGCGAGGTGGATTACAGCCCACTCCCTCTCGAAGAGAGGAGGCCTGTGTACCAGCAGTGGGAACATTATAGGCTGATTATGTGTGTAGAAAATTAGCCCGAACTACCCTGACGCTTCCCCCTTAACCAGTGTATGTAATAATATATGATATTGAGATAAATAAATATTTAGATTATATTTGTGATATGATAGGTATATAGCCTCTCCGTGCAAATTCGACGTAGCAATGGGTTGTCACAATTCGATGAGCAGTTGTATGACTGACTGACTGATTGACAGAGTATGCTTACCTTAGCCACTGAAGATAGAAATATGAAGTCACTAGCTGCGCCCCGCGGTTTCACCCGCATAAGTTTCGATCCCGTGGGAATATCGGGATAAAAAGTATCCTATATGTTAATCCTGGTTATAAACCATCTGTGTGCCAAATTTCATCCAAATCCGTTCAGTAGTTTTTGCGTGAAAGAGTAACAAACATCCATACATCCATACAAACTTTCACGTTTATAATATTAGTAGGATAAATATGTCACGACCCAAAGGGAATATAATTATACCTAAGGATCGTAGCACGGATAATGTCACGGGTAGTCAGAAACCCAAAAAATCTGATAACCAGTCTCACCAAGGGTATCGTATTATAACCCCAGTTACTGGGTTATTCTGGGATTGCGGAGGTCAGACAGTCGTTTCATGTAAAATACTGGTATTCAGCAGCACCCGGTTAGATTGGAAGCCGACCCTTGCATAGTGGTGCCTAGGCAGAAGATGATGATAAGTGCC
This sequence comes from Apamea crenata, assembly GCA_949629185.1. Classification (NCBI taxonomy): domain Eukaryota; kingdom Metazoa; phylum Arthropoda; class Insecta; order Lepidoptera; family Noctuidae; genus Apamea; species Apamea crenata. Next base: position 1,876,404 of record OX451377.1, read on the forward strand.
TTGCCTTGGTGGGTTAGACTGGAAGCCAGAAAAGTTTGTAAAAGGCTAGGCAGAATGGTTTTCTTCAAGTTATAGCTAAAATAAATAAAACGGTTAAGTGTGACGTGGGGTTAGTCACATAATGTCAGACAGATGGACCGGAATTCCTATTCATACGTGTTTCCTGCGAAGGCTTCCGTCCTAGATTTTTGTCGTGCGTGGCGGCATTCCGTCTGACATGTCTTATTGAAAATTAAATCTTGAGAGAATTTTCACTTTGTTTATTGACATTGCGCTTTTATAAAACACTAGCTGTTTCCCGTAACTTCGTCTGCGATCCAAGACGAAAAGTAGCATATCTCCTTTTCTGGTCTACCCACGTGCCAAATTTCATCCAAATTCATTCAGCCGTTTTAACGTGAAAGCGTAACAAACAAACTTACTTTCACATTTATAATATTAGTTATGATGCATGAGATTCTTGTATGCGACAATATTAATTTTAAGGAATAGATAGCACTGTGGGTTATGTCGAAACAACGGTAAGTATAAACCCTTATCGCTGAAGAAAATGTCGTGAAAAAAGTTGTGTGTATGAATGTAGATGGCTATTCGAGTAGGGGAAGACCAAAAAGAAACGATGGATGGACTGTGTGAATGATGATATAGATAAAAAGGGAGTGACTTCTGAGATGACGACTAAATTAGAGAAGTATGGAAGAAAAAGACATGTTGCGCCGACCTCAAATAAATTAGGATAAGGGCAAGAAAATGAACTGCGCTTCTGTTTAACTTATTTAAAATTTTGCTGTGCCCGATAGGGTCCTGTTTCTTTTGATTAATACTTACCACCTGTTTTTTATGGATTGCAATAAAGATGTTTTTTGAATTAAATATGTTTTTGCTAAATTAAATTAAACTTTATCTCAGACTAGGTCCATACTTGTGTTAGTATTTTGGTGTTAGTAACAATAATGCTTATGCAAATAGGTTAGTATTCAAAGAGTCATTATTAATTCAGACCCAGGACTGTTTCCACCCAGTGTCTTTGAAAGGGACAGTCCGCTCTGGCAGCAATCATTTTTAGAATGCTGTTGTTACTACCATCCAAGCGCTGTAGCTCCTTACTACAGCGCTTGCTTGTTACCCCAGCTTAGTCTCACCTAAGCTGGGCTAACATTTTATTTAAAAACTAGGGTTACACATCTCTTGCTCACCAATATCTGCAGTGCGATTCTGTAACCATCTCACCGTGAAAACTTAGGTGAAGTGAGCGTGGAGTGAGCTGTCATTCCAACTAATGCTAGGGATTGACACTACTGACAGCTCACTCTAAGCTCACTTCACCTAACTTTTCACGGTGAGATTATTACAGAATCGATCGGCTGAACTTGTTTTCAGAAGATATAATAATAGCAGTCAACAATCAACTCAGCCTATCGCAGTCCAGTGATGGGCATAGGCCTCTCCCAGGCTGCGCCACCACACCCTGTCCTCCGCCTTCTGCAGCAAAAATAGTTGCAGAAAGCTTTTCCTATTGTTAATAGTTCCGAAGAAAGACACAACACCCCGGGTGGCCCAGCTGCATAACCCAGATGTTTTGTAAAAACGTATTATTTAACTGACTTCATTCATTGTTCACACTGCGAGCTGTCAGTGTTTGTGCCAAAACTCCGTTTTCACTTTGCACACAGAAGTGAACTTGACAGTGAGATTCCACAGAATAGGACTGAGTCGCCAAAAGATGAATTATTTGGAGTAAAACTGGGTAAATAAAGAGATTTTTATTAGAAAAATATCAGAATGCAGTGGTGACCCATTAGGAATAATGGGTGCTCTTCACAACAAATGGCTGGTCTGCTCTTCACAACTGCTGTTAAACGGCCAACGCTCACAGTGCCAGCGTAGTGGATTACAGCCCACTTCCTCTCACTGACACAAAGCTTCCAGCAGTGGAATATTGTGGGTAGTCTAGTCAAGCAAAATTAATAATATATTTAACTGTTCATGTATGATCCTACTAATATTATAAACGTGAAAGTTTTTATGGATGGATGGATGGATGTTTGTTACTCTTTCACGCTAAAACTGCTACATGGATTTGGATGACATTTGGCACACATATGGTTTATAACCAGGATTAACATATAGGATACTTTTTATCCCAAAATTCCCAGGGAATCGAAACTTATGCGGGTGAAACCGCTTGGCGCAGCTAGTCTGGTTCATAATATTCGATTTAAAATCTATCTACCTTGAATAAATAGAATTCAAAATGTAACACAGTGCAGTGTTGTGTTTTCCACGACACTGCAAGTGATACGAACTGTAGCACATTATTATTATTTAAAATATATCACAAAAACTGATTACCCTATTAACGTCAGCATAAATAATCTCCAGGGCTGCAAAATGTGTTTAGGCAAGATGTTCAGTTTTATGGGACAACTCATACTCACGCGAATTGTACAAGTCATTTGCGGATGGCACACGTAAATGCATTTGTGATGCACTCCACGAACCATTACGTCAATGCAATAAATCACAATTGTGTAAATAAACAATATTATTATACCCTATTAAATGTTTTGTTATTATTTTATAGACGTGGCTCTGTCAGGAATAGAATTTGGCGAAGATTTTATTGTTTTGTCTCTTCGGGACGGGGGCTCGGCTCCTCTTCTGAATTGTGCCAAAATCCATAAATGTTGTTCTGGTTATAAAACCTAAAGTCTATAGATTATGGAGCGATTATAACTGTTTCCTAATTGCATGCATTTGTATTAACAATCAATTTTATTTTGATAATTAAAAATATCCATTGCGTCTTGTTTTCGAGCAAGAATTGGATTTCACTATGTGGTTTGTTTTAATTAGGCACCCATCATATTTTTGGAGGTATTTTTGTACTTATACGAAAGATTAGTCCAGGTTTTCTGTAAAGATTTCTGTAACACGTTGACTACCAGACAACAGACACAATAGAACATCTATTATTGTTGGCGATCATCGGTGACCGCGGTGGTAGTCAATGCCTTGAATATATGCTTATGCTTTATATTATAATACCTTGCCATGTAATCTAGTCCTAGCTGAGTAATAAAAAAAAAATAAAAAAATGGCAGGGGGTGACTTGCACACTCAATAATGGGCCCCCGAAAACGGTCGCTAGCACATAGTGTCGTAGCAACAAGGGGGCAACATGTCCTGAGGTGCTTATGAGGAGTGGAGAGGTATTCCACGGCTATCAGGACAATCCTGGAAGTACGGTCAAGATCCCTACCAGCATCTTACTGAAATACTTCCGTCCTCCGAGCACATTTGCTATTGCGAATCTCCACTCAAGCCAGCCAATAGAGGCAAGAATGAGGTAGGAGCTCTGTTCCTCGTAATATTATAATACCTTGCCATGTAATCTAGTCCTAGTTGATTAATAAAAAAAATATATAAGACCATCTTCGCATGTCTGTCGTAATCTTGGAATGACTCATGTGTAACATCGCCATCATCATGATTTCAGTCGAAAGATGTCCAGTGCTGGACATAGGCCTCGCACCGCCACTTCGAACGGCTCTGTGCTTCTCGCATGTTCGTTATGTGTACCTAGTGTAACATAACGGCTATTATACAAAAAAGATCAGCCTATAATGTTCCCACTGCTAGGACACAGACGTCCCCTCTTCGAGAGGGAGTGGGCTGTAATCTACCACGCGGGCCCAATGCGGGTTGGTAGATGTTACATGGCTTCGAATTTTTGTTTCTACAACATGCCGGTTACCTCACGGTATTTTCCTTCACCGTTTTGAGAGCAGTGGTGATCGAATTTACAGTTAGTAAAGCGCCTACCTGGGTAAGAACCCACGACCAACAACTCGTAAATCGGGGCCTTTACCACTGAGCTACCACTACTCTCATAATCACTTGTGTCCATGAAGTTTCTTGCCCGTTCTTCTCCATAGGTACCTACTACGCTTTGGAATGGGCAACTAGCTTCATTTTTCTGACTGACCGACCCCTTGATATTTCAAAAGTGCCTGTAATTGGTTTAATTGAAATAAATACTTTGAGTTTCAGTTTGACTTGTCTTATCATAATTCTTGACTGAAATGGCAGACAACCGGTAGACAAACTAAACCATGACGTATCCACGGTCAGAAACCCAAAACAAATACCTACGTATCTACTAATTAACTCGATCGTAAGTCACGATAACAAAATAACTTCGCATCTGACTCACTGGCGTGATAAGCAGCTGATTTTCCTTGTTCAATTCAATGTGCTACTAAATTTTAATCTGAACTGTGTGAACTGTGTATAGCGAGATTTACGTATGTAAACAGTTTGGTTTAGAACAATATACTGAGTGTTTTTGAGTGGGAAAATTGGGTGGAGTTGTGAAAAGTTAGGTTCCGTAGGTGTTTTGAATTATATCAGCTTCTCGTACCAAGGTGTAAAAATCCTGTACAAAACGCTCGTCGAGAAATTCCTGACCCCTGTTCAAGTTCTAGAGGCTACAGTCCGGCCGTTGACAGAATGCGTTTCTCTGACACCTGTCAGTGCGACAGTAAACTCAAAACTCAAACAATTAAACCAATTACAGGCACTTTTGAATTGTCAAGGGGTCGGTCAGTCAGAAAAATGAAGCTAGTTGCCCATTCCAAAGCGTAGTAGGTCCCTATGGAGAAGAACGGGCAAGAAACTTCATGGAAACTCTTTTAAAGCATGTTTCATTCTAGTAGCTACAGTCCAGCCGTCGATAGCATGTGTTTCTGGAATCTGTCAGTGCAAAAATTCTAGTGGATAATAAAGATCAAATTCGCAAAACACGTATTAGTTTATATGAAACTGACATGTGTCAAGCACGCATTCTCTCGTCGGCTGGACTATAAGTACCGTCACTCATAGATGTGACGGAACTAAGCGTTTGTCCGACTCATAAATACTTCATGGTTAGCCAAACTTCCATCTTGCTGACTGGCTAATCTGCTTACCACGGCCTGAGAGAATATTTTTCTAATAGGTGAACCTATCATGCTGACAAGAGGAAAAAAAGCATGCAGTGATAAAATATAAATGATTAATGATTTTATTTCGTAAGTAGGTTTATACAAACACTTTTACACGTCAATCATATTTTAAAACTAGATGAGGTCGGTGTTTCCTATCTGACTAGTTTGAGAAGAAAGCACGGATAACTACATATATATAAGTCAGAGAAAGGCCGAAACAAACTCAGAGGTCACAACTTTGCGAGGTATAGCCCTCGCAATACCCCAGGGCCTCGCCCCTTTATTCATAAACGTTGCTTAAAGTTAAGTAGTGATTAGCGACTGTTTAACCATACAGTTTTGACGTTTATGTGTCACTTAACTTTAATCATCGTTCTCAAATAAACCTCCTAGTGTTTTAAGAGAGTGATTAATAAAATAAAACAAAAATAAAAAGCCTCTTTATTTCATGCAATAAAAAATTTAAAAAAAGTAAAATCCCGGATGCCGCTGAATACCAGTATTTTACATGGAGCGACTGCCCCCACAATCCAGTTACTGGGTAACACGATACCCATTGGTAAGACTGTTGTCAGACTTTCGGGCTTCTAACAACCCGTAAAGACTGTCAAATATCCAAGAATGACAGCCGGGACCAACGGCATAACGTGCTTTCCGAAGCACGGAGGGGTCCCGGTATGTAAAGATGGTCACCCATCCATAGACCGACCGCGGCAAGCGTAGATTAACCTGATCGTTCGACCCGTGCGGCTGTTATTACTTAGCCATGAGCCTGTGTAAACTTGCTATACTTACAATGCAATGATTTTAAACTACGAGAAAGGATTAGTTGTACGATAAAATTGTACCCATAAAAGTAAATGCTATGTTACATTTGGGACACATTTCTGTGACAAATGTGATAAGCAAGACTCGCTGAAACCTCCATATCTTACCACGGAACCCTAAAAAGTAAAATATTCGGAAGACGCTACATTCCGCGTCTTCCTCTTCTGCGTATTATTAATATATATTTAACAAGAATCCATTCTTTTATCTCATTCTCTTTGAAGTTTTAGCGGTCATATTATTAATATGAAGGATATGACGGAATAGACGGAATTAGTAATTTCTCGCCTTATAAAGAGATCAAAGGGAAACTGAAGTAGTTTTTCTTTGAGCTGGAAAAGCGTCGATTTGTGAGACGCTTAAATTATAAAATAACGCAAGACTTGATGACTTTTTATAATAACTAACCAGTAATTTGTCTCACTACAGGCAAGATGTAAGTCATTTCAATGTGTACAGTCACGAGCAAAAGTATGTATACACTCGGCTTTAATCAAAATCGATTTGCTCCTTTATTTTCGAATGAAATTTTATGTTGTTACGAACATAGCATTTTCGAACCTATAGGTTTATGTAATGTGTCGTATTTCAACGTTGCATTCGTTATTCCACGAAAAAATTGCAATTGAAAGTTGCCAAGTGTTGACATATTGGTGCTCGTGACTGTATGTCACCAGCAAGAAACTTCATGATTTCAGCCGAAGGACGAGCACTGCTGCACATAGGCCTGCCCCAAGAATCGCCACTTCGATCGGTTTTGTGCTCCTCGCATTCAGCAGATTCCTGCGGTCCTCACCAGGTCATTGGTCCACCTAGTGGGACGCCTTTCAACGCTACGTGTTCTGGTACGCGGTAGCCACTCCAGAACCTTTCGGCCCCATCGGCCATTCGCTCTGTGAGCAGCCCTGCCCAGTGCCCTTCTTAAGTTTGCCAATTCTTCGGGCTATGTCGTTTACCTTGGTACTCCTAGGAATATCTTCATTTCTAATTCGATCACGTAGAGAAACTTCGAGCATTTCCCTATACTTCTAATGACGCCCATTGTGAGTTACTATATTTATACATAGTGCAACAAACTTGCATCATGTAAATTGGGCTTTATTTACTTCGATTGCCAAGAGAGTCGCAACGGAAAAACAAACGTAATTCGCATTTAAAACGCAATTTACAAATGACTTCTTCAAAACATCTCCTCCATTCCTTTCCCGCCTTGCCGAGCATGTCAAAACTTGGCATTATGACCTGACAGTAATCACCGCATCACCAGTCAGCCATTATAAACAGCAACACATGGCGATTACTCTAGTAAGTAATTAAAATTCTCACAACGAGGAAATACTTCCTTTGATAAATAAACCAAGAGAAACATTATTTTTGAAGTGACGTACACGACTTTCAACACAAAGAAAATTCAACGTTAACACCCAAAGCGTAGAGTTGTTTTTCAGTTGTTGTGTTAAAGGGCTGCCTATTTTTGAAGTGACGTAAATGACTTTCAACGCAAAGAAAATTTTACTTTAACTCCTAAAGATAGAGTTGGATTTCGGTTGTTGTGTTAAAGGGCTGCCTTGGCCTTGTAAGAAATGGGCTAATGGAAACATATGGCGTTGTATTGCGCGCGTTCAATTCAAGCTCGTTTTAATATCGAAAGTTTTGTTTTGTTTTGAAGTGTACACGTGTTTCGGTGACATAAATTTTGTGGTATTGATTGGAGTACTTAATTGTTTTATTTTGTGTAGGTATATTTAATTGGGTCATGTAGGGGTAGAAGGGTGATTGTTGGTGTTGATTGCTTGTTTTTACGTACAAAGTGGATTGATTTTATTATTTCTGTCGCTGGTTTAGTTAACCGCCACTTAAGTACGAAGTAAATGTGTTTGTTTATTTAAGTACACGTAAGTATTTTAATTCACTTTTATACGTACCTAAACTTTTTGGTCAATATTTTAAAACAAGATGGCGTCGACTGCTGACTGATCCCTGAAATCAATCAATCAACTCAGCCTATCGCAGTCCACTGCTGGACGTAGCCCTCTCCCAGGCTGCGTCACAACACCTGTCCTCCTCCATCCAGTCTGTCCCAGCCACCTTCTTACGGTCGTCCGTCCATCTAGCTGGGGGTGTCCCACACTTCGCTTGCCGATACGCTAAGTATTTGCATATATAAGTGTGTGAGTATATTTTGAACAGCATAAAAACATGCTTGTATATAAATAAATAACAAGCACAGAAAATCACATAAACCAACAAAACCTAACCTAACTACTCGTACAATCATTATCCATTCTATTCTACGACGTCGATATCATAAAGATGAATGATCAAAGTTTCACAATAGGGACGCAGCACAAAATGGCCGACTGCCGGAGTTTACCGTCTAATTGCAATACTTCGGGAATTATGGCGAGATTATTAATTACAAGGCAAGCCCGCGGCTCTGCTTGGGATGAAATCAATTTTCCGGGTCTGAAATTACTGTACGAGCCAATGGGAAACCCAGATTTCACCATGTTTTTGAAAGTTTCCGTCCTCTTCTCTCCTATATTCCCCGAAGGGTTCGGCAGAGGTGTACTTACCTGTACAACTACATTTTACGGACACACACTTCCCTATGTGTTTGATAATCCAGCGTATGGCACTCGTGGGTTGTAGCTGAAAATCAGCGTCAGGTGGTACACTTGTGTTGTCATCTGACATTATGCTGAGCTGAGGCCCTTTTGGCATTATAATCTTTGTTTTCTGTTTTTATAGTTTTAAGTAGTATTCATTGTGTGTAATGCCAATAAACGAATGTTTCTTTCTTTATATTTTGCCAGTTATGTTTAAGAAAGAAAAACCAATAACACTTAGCCCGTCCCGGAAGTCGAACCCAGGACCTCATGCTCAGCATAACATAATATAACATCACACCTGTATATCCCGAAGCGTTAGGTAGAGGTGTACTTACCATATATTACACTCACATTTCGCCAGTTATGTTTACTCCCATGTAATGCGAGCCTACTGCCATCACTCGGCCACAAATCCAGACACCGGGCTGGTAATTTCAGATAGATAAAAAAATAACAACTAATGTTTTTTTTTTTGGATGGGAAATCATCAAATGACCTCTCCCGCTCTGGGCTGAGCGGAAGGGCGTGTCAGACTTTTACTGACTAAAACCCACCCGTGTTCCTTCAGTTGCCTGTGCCAGGGGCCACGGTATCTCTTTCGAACAACCCGCGGCAGGACCTCATGCTCAACATAACAATTATGTTATTAATAATAATAATACTTAATAATTTATTTCGCTCTCAAAGTACAACAAAAAATTTAATCTATGTACAGCACGTAATTGTTGATCTACCAACTCCCATACTAAGTCAAGCTTGTATTTTGGTAGTTAGTGGTTCTTAAGATGCAGGGCTTACCATAGACACAACCTTGTAGCCTAGAAATTGACTTCCAACATTTTAGAGTAAAAAAAAAAAAAAAAAATTAAGCTGAAATTACGCTTCGGGAAATTTATATGTAATGATGATGCTTATTATATCATCACACATAAATTTCCCGAAAGTGCACCTACATTCCACCAGGTACATGTTACAGGGGGTGAGCCTTTTGCTATCAATCATATCCAGACTCCTGGCTGCTCCTAAGAAATTCCTGATGAAAAACCCTAATAACACTTGGCCCGTCCCGGGAATCGCACCTAGAACTTCATGCTCAGCAGTTACGTTTGCGTCCACTACACCAACCAGGCAGTTGTTTCTCTGAATCCCTGACAAGAGTAATAATCTAACCATCTTCGAATAGGTTCCTGATGTTTGCAAGACTCTGATTTAATTTAATGAACCACTCAGTGCTTAATCAGCCTAAAATATTCCCACTGCTGGGACTCAGGGAGTGGGCTGTAATCCATTACTCGGGCTCAGTGCGGGTTGGTAGATGTCACATGTCTTCCAATTTTTGGTTCTAGGACATGCCGATTTCCTCACAATGTTTTTCTTCACCGATTTGAAAGCCATTGTTATGACATCATTTACACATAGTAAAGCGCCTGTCTGGGTTTGAACCCACGATATAAAACTCGTAAGTTGCGCCTGTTATCGCTTGGGCGCCACTGCTCTCACACAGAAAAAAAAAAATCCAGAAAATATAATTTTGAGAGGATGACCGCTTCTTATTTCCCATAAGAATTATTATTAACTTACAAGAGAAGATTAAACTAAAACTTTCCGGTCGGCCTCCGAAAAGTACACGAAAACACCAAAAACAAACTTGACAAAAGTTATAATTAACTAGCAGTGCCCCACGGTTTCACCCGCGTGTGTTAGTGTCGATCCCGCGGGAATATCGGGATAAAAAGTATCCTATGTGTTATTCTGAGGGGCAATTCTCGTAATTTTAAGAACGTTCACAGTCTGATCTCAGTCTCAATCTGTCAAAAACACCTGTAATTTCTATAATGCAGCTGAGTACTAGTGTTTTACATGGAGCGATTTCCTATCTGACCTCCACAACCCAGTTACTGGGTAATATGAAACCCCTTGGTAAGACTGGTTGTCAGACCTTCAGGTTTCTGACGATCTGTAACGACTGTCAAATATCCATGAATGACAGCCGGGACCGACGGCTTAATGTGCTTTCCGAGGCACGAATGGGTCTTAGTATGTAAAGATGGTCACCCATCCACGGACCAACCGCGGCAAGCGTAGCTCAACCTGATCGATCGACCCGTGCGGCTCTTATTACTTAGCCACAAGCCCCTCAAGCATACTTTTCATCCCGTAGAATACTTTATTCAAAAGCTAGAATGACAATAATTATTCAAACTCAAATCCACCAAAAACAGGAAATTGATAAGAATTGAAAACAAAGTTCAGTTACGACTCCATCAGTTCTCAGAAACAAAAACAAAAATATAGGTATTCCAGCAAGTGAGAATAGATTCAGCACAGACGTGCATAGTCGTTGATGCTTTCATAGTTTTTCACCTTCGCAGTTTTTCAGACACATATCATTTCCGCTAATGCGCTTTTACTATGAGCGTGGCATAGTCTCGGGTATCTTGCTTTGAACTCAAACTCCAAGCTTTTAATTCAATTAAACAATTTACAGGCACTTTTGAATGGTCAAGGTGTCTGTCAGTCAAAAATATGAAGCTAGTTGCCCATTCCAACGAGAAGTGCTTTGCTACCTACGGAGAAAAACGGGCAAGAAACACGTATGTGAGAACTATGTAAAAAAGACATCACATTTTCAATCACAATCTGCTTAATTTTGAAAGATATTGCTCACCCATTGCTTCATATTATGTTCAAAAAATTAGTCTACTTTACAGCGTAAATAACGCAATGAATGTTGTTGAACTGTCAAAATGAATCTCATTGTTACTGTTAGTGTGTTAGGTACGCAATTACCCCGCAGGTATTTATAACGGTTGTATACAAACAAGTCAAAGAATACGATTCTCGCACTTACATAATCCACCTTTAATGTTCCCACTGCTGGGACACAGGCCGCCTCTCTTCGAGAGGGAGTGGGCTGTAATCCACCACGCGGGCCCGTGCGGGTTGGTCGATGTCACATGTCTTCGAAATTTTGGTTCTAGGACATGCCGGTTTCCTCAGGATGTTTTCCTTCACCGTTTTGAGAGCAGTGGTGATGAAATAATTTACACAAAGTAAAGCCTCTGCCTGGGTACGAACTCACGACCTACAACTTGTAAGTCGCCACAGGAAATTCTAAAAGCTAACGCCCCCAGACAAAAATAAAGTCAGTTGTTTAATTAAGAGTATTTGCTTTTACAAAAAGATAAAGTGTAAACAATCTAACAGTTTCGGATATAGATGTTTATCTTAAAGCGCAGACGAACACAGTTTTATCTGTATTCGTTAAAAAATGTATATTGGTGGTAATTGGACAAATTATTTGTTATATATTTGACGCAAATGGCCAATATGTTTGGTTTTGTAAGTGAAGAAGGTTTTATTATAAACACGACGATTTATTTAATAACAGCTTACATTAAAACAGAAATTATTGCGTTCATTTTTCTTTTGTTATACATTGGCAAGTTGACAGGTGACCGAGAGCAGAAAAATGATTAAAAAATTGTTTTGTTAAGTTTGGGAGGGGGGTCCTCACGAGTAGCGTTTGTCCCCGCAACTAATTTGTCTCTCACATCAAGTCTACGGATTTGTATGAAAGTGCGCGCATGTAGCGACGCGACAGCTGGAAGACATTTTTGTCGGCGGGTTTGGACGCAACTGTCGCCCGTCTGTTGGTTGAAATGCAAGTGCGCGCACGGCGACAAAAACGTTACCTACCGGCTAGCCAGTTGCCGCTCACCCGAAAATTTTACAAAAAGTAGCGTTGCTGTCGCTCCCGTGTGCGCATCGTCCAAATCTCGTCGAGGAGACAGCGACGGAGACAAAAAGTTGCTGGACAAGTAAGTTGCTCGTGGGCGCCCAGAACATAAGAAGATTCAAACATTCAACACACATTGATACGACATTGATTCGAGCAAAAATATTGCTATTAAAAAGTATAAGTATAATGTTAGGACAAGTGGTTACCTATCTCGTTAGATATCCCAATTTCTGCATAGTGTTGCTTTATTCAATTGGTTCATTCACTTTTGACTTTCAATACAACGACGTTTTGATCAGTAATTACAGTCATTGTTACGTTGTAAATAAAACAACATTTTGTGAGAAGTAAATACTATGGTAAATAACTAAGGTGACCAGTAGGTAGTCACCTTAGCTATTTACCATAGTGTGTACGGTCATCAAAGGAGATAAGAAAACAGCGTCGAAGTTTAGAAAGAAACCGATGGATGTTTTCGAATATTATATAATTTAATATAATTCATGGAAAACCTCATCTAACAAATCAAATTTCAACCGAAAACATCCATCGGTTTCTTTCTAAACTTCAACTATATCCGACGACCCTGGTTACTTATCTCTTTTGGTGACTGTACCTTACACCCAACGCGGTCTACCTCATCATCTGCCTAGCATTTCCCAACTATGTTGGGGTCAGCTTCCAGTCTGACCGAATGCAACTGAATACCAGTATTTTACATGAAGCGACTGCCTATATGACCACCACAACCCAGTTACTGGGTAATACGATATTGCTATCGTATTACCCAGTAATTGGGTTGTGGTGGCAAAGCGATCTACCTATCTTATTAGATTTTATTTATCATCTAGAATTAGATTTATCATCTAGCTCTTTAACCCTTGTCTACTTTACACTTGACTGTACGCATGACCTGCTTGATGATAAATCTAGAAACTCAAATCATTTATTTCAATTAAACCATTTATAGGCACTTTTGAATTGTCAAAATTAAATAGTCTGTCAGTTAGTCACAATGTTGAAGCTAGTCGCCCATTCCAAAACGTAGATCTCTATGGAGAAGAACGGACAAGATACTCCATCTAACGAGAGTCAAGAGAACTCTAAAAAAATAAAACTATTTCCTCAAAAAAAGCGTAACATTCCAATGCGATAAATGTAGACCCCAATTTAAACCAACCATCCACGCATGATCTTCCAATCCCCATCTTTTATAATAAAAAGAAAACAGTTTTAAAATATGGGTTGGGCCATAAATTTATGGGCAAAGTAGAGAATTATTGCATCCTACCCACGCAAGTGTCAGTTTGGGCAAACTTGTAATTTATGAGAGTCTTAAAGAATAGTAAAGCGTTACTTATTGTGTAAATATGAATCTGGAAATATTGGATTTGAGCTTAATGGTTTCATCAAAATGTCTTTGACTCAAGATAGCACAAAGAGTGTGTATTAATAAGGATCCTTTCGGTTTTACCGATTATACCTACAATCTTATAAGAAAGTAAATTAGTGTACCTAGCTTCCTATTTTTTATGTTAAACACTGTATTTACTTTACTTTCACATTTGGCGGTTTTACCAGGCCATATAAAACTAATGTAGTAATTGAATTGTCCTTTTTTTTTGTATAATATTACGAATACATTGTCACGATTACGCGAACCACATTTCGCGCGCTCTCTCTCGCATACTGCTCGACGTCTCGCTGTACCACAGATAGCATGTGAAGTGTAGTTAGTAGCCGTAGGATTATGGATAGATACGACAGAAAAACGGCAAAAAAAAAACTCTTTACTAATATCTTCTACCGGATCCTTAAAAAAGAAAAAATCGAAAGTCCAGTGTATTTTATCTCTTACTTCCCTACCCCTATTAACCAAAAATAATAGCTAAACTAACACACCCCAACAAAACCGCCACACTACCGCCTCAATTTCCCTCCCGTATGTCCCCTCTCAATGAACTCGAAGAATGTTGAAACTTTAATGTGTATATTACGAAGAGCTAAACGTACGAGACCATCGGCAAAATAACTGCTGTACTTAGTTTAATTGAAGGGCGATGGGAGGATGTTGACGATGTCATAAACGAAAGAGAGGAGGTTTTTGTTGCTTGTAAAGTATTTCTGCAAGTTTTGATTGGTTTAAACAAAGTTAGGTAGTCGTGATGGCTCAGTGATGAATGCGGATCACACACTACAATGCCTCACGCAACGGCGCGCGGAAACAGAGCCAATTGAATTTTGGAAGCGTGTTTTTATTGAATTTGTATGTAAAAAATCACACGTGGTGGCGCAATATCTGCACCCAGTCGATTTGTGTGTTGTAGTCTGTGATCGTCTAGTCTCACCTCTACTGCACGAGGTTATTGGTTCAAATCCCGGCGAGTACCAATGTGACCTTTTCAATTCATAATTATGTACTTTCTAAGTTTATCTTGGTCAGAATGTTTATGATGTCATAAAGGAAAGCGTGAAATTTTTGTTGTTTGTATAGTTTCGAACTGTGAGTTTCGAGTGTTTTAAACAACGTTTGATACATACATTTATTACAGGACAGAGATTATTAGGTTACTATTAGTGATTGCATAATTACTAATTAAAATTACTCACGGCACGTGTACTTCGAAAGCAAACTTATTCGTTTCAAAAGTAAATTATCGCGTCTTCACATCACCAATCCGTACAAAAGACTGCCACCATAAACTATAACATAACTACCAAGCAACATGGTTCAGGGAATAACTTATATGAATTGCTCAAAGCTCCATATTTTCACGGGGCAAGTTACCACCACCACCACTACCGCTGCCACCACCTGTGGCATACCATAAAATTAAAGCAATAATTGACTGGCGCCATCTGAACACCACGTACAAATGTTACACGATATGGGTAACTTAGTTGCCATTCAAAATTGGTACAAGGTCTGTTCAAATTTACGTTTCCAATTTATGTTATTTCAAGTTAAACCAATATCAACTTTATTTCCGTAGTAATTAAGTTGATTTCAGAGTGACAGGCATTATTTAAAAAGCCTTAAAAATGTTTGAAGTTGTATCGTAAACTGAACTTAAACTTGTGTAGGAATTAAAGTTATTTTTCAAATAACTCATATTTGTTTACATGTTTGGCAAATTAATCGCAAACGTAGATTAGGTGTACACAGTACGTTACAATAAGCTCGCATTCAATTCATCAGCATCCGCCGCAGTCCTCTGCTGGACATAGGCCTCTCCTGTTGCACGCCATTCAACTCGGTTTTCGGCAACTCTCATCCAGCTGCTACCAGTCATCCTTCGAAGATCATCACTCCACCTAGCCTGAGGGCGTCCCCTGTCGGAAGTCTGTATGTATGCTAATTGCGCGGTAAACTCTACTTGCGAGATGCAGGATTTGCGTGACGTCAGTATGACGCGTTGTTCGCATGTAGCGCTACAACCTTTTTATTCAATTCTGGCATGCTAATTTTAGTCACCCCCTTTGTAGTCATATCATCTTACACAAAGTCCATACATCGTTTCTTTGATCTTTTCCTACTCTTATAGCCATTCACATTCGTACTCAAAACTTTCTTCACGACATTATCGTCATATTACTTATTATAACGAATAACTCACCAATCAATCTGCCTAACCTTTTTCCAACTATATTGCGGTCGGCTTCCAGTCTAACCCAGTGTCTGGGTAATACGATACCCCTTGGTAACACTGGTTGTCAGACCCGTAAGAACTGCCAAAGATCTCCGAATGACAGCCGGGACCAACGGCTTAACGTGCTTTAAGCACGAACGGGTCGTGGTATGTAAAGATGGCCACTCATTCACGGACCAACCTCGGCAAGCGTAGCCTTAACCTGATTGATCGACCGCGTGGCTGTTATTACTTAGCCAAAAGCCCCTAATTATTCACCAAATCATATAAAAACACTCACTTTAGTACCAAAAAATTTAATCCCACAAAAAGCCATTCCACAAATAGTTTGCAACGGTATGCCCAGGTTATTCACCGTCTAGGCACCAAATTAGTGTTTATAGGCCAGCTGGGGGTGTGGCTGAGTTAAATCTAGACTCGTAACCTGTCAAACTGTCTACTGGAGGTGTATTGCTGTGCCTGACTATAGATTGGACTCGAAATAGCCATTTTACAATGGCTGAGTGAGCAAATTTTATTGATTATTCAATTACAATGAAGTGGAAGATAATTTAAAACATATACATACGTAAAATCACACCTTCTTCCCATGGTGGTAGGCAGACACGACAGAACGCCTCCTGCTTCGGTCCTTACATACTCCTTTTGCTTCGTTTACGTTCATACATCTCGCCATAATATACGCACGTCTGTTGCGAGTGACCTTTCCGAAGAACATCACCAATAAGGATACTATATGTCCTTCTAGGGCGTCCCTTCTTAGCGGTTCTACTTAATTCTGCCTTGTTTAGTCTAAAAATGAAAACACATACTTTTTAAACAAGAAAATTACAAATTAGAGGAGGATTATATCCAAAACTAGCTGCACCCGGCAAACGTTGTTTTGCCACTTAAATTATTTCTAGCTGCTGGCTCTACTTCGTTCCCGTGGTGTCCTACCCCTTACCCTACCTCTTATACACTAGTCCTACCCTGCTCGTACCCTACTCCTATCCTACTCCTACACTACTCCTACCGTACTCCTACCCTACTTCCACCCTACTCCTACACTACTTCTACCCTACTCCTACACTACTCCTACCCTACTCCTACCCTATTCCTACCCTACTCCTATCCTGCTCCTATTTCTACCCTACTACTACACTACTGCTACCCTACTCCTACCCTAATTTGTAAGTTTGAATAATATCATTAAACATTGTTATTGAAAAATCATCGATTTTTTTTTGTAAAACTCTCTTATGATTCCTTATACCATCCATCCAACTTTTCTTTGGCCCTCCTCTCCCTCTCCATCCATCAACACTCTTTATCACTCTTTTAATCACTTGCATCTCCTCTCTACTCGTCATATATATTCACGATACTCCTGCAGATACAAAATAAGAGAATTAATATCTATACATAGGTACGATACATGCTACGATTCCTAGAAAATTAATCAATCTGCTCATTACAGAATTAATTAAAGCGAAACATGTAATAATTAGTTACACAGTACTAATGGGTTATCCATCGGTCTTTGAGCCATTAATTAATATGTCCATATGTAATGAATCGGCTATATCGTTCATTCTAGTATCGCTCGCAGCAGCTCTCGTAGTATCGCTAATAGCTCTTAGTCATGCATATCGGGTTATTTGATTAAGAGTTGAGTTTTCTAGTTATTCTTCTTATAGCAATCTAAATGACGAGTTTAAAAGAGTGTCCGAGTTGTTTCTTGCCCGTTCTTCTCTATAGGTAAATACAACGCTTTGAAATGGGCAACTAGCTTCATCTTTCTGACTGACCGACCCCTTGACAGTTCAAAAGTGCCTGTAATTGGTTTATTTGAAATAAATGCTTTGAGTTTGAGTTCGAGTCCATTTAGATTTCCAGCCTTTTTGAGCCCAAAATTCGGCTTCTTGTTTGGCGCCATCACCAGCGTCCATCAGTTCCTGTAACGTGCAACTGACAGGACACGCAGGACACGATATTTAGGAACAGCATCACATTTTTTACACGAGTCGTCTATAAATCTCCACCTGAACAGGTTTTCCTTGCTTCGGCCAACCTGGGTCCGGAGTCTGTTTAAAGACTAGTTCTAGTTTCTAATCTGCATTCGCGATCTATTTGAAAAAACTGTAAACAAATATGAGTTTATGGAAAAATAACTTTAATTCCTACACGCTAAAGTTCAGCTTACGCTATAATTTCAATCATTTTTATAACTTTTTCAATAGGGCTAGTCACTATAAAATCAATTTAATTAACCATTAAAATAAAGTTGATAATTGTTTTAACTAGAAATAACAAAAACTTGAAACATTCGTTTGAATAGACTTTTGTTATTTTTTGCTGATTTCATTACGTTTACGGTTGGTTTTTGTTGTGTTGACTGTTTAGCTTTCTGGTATTTTAGACGGGTTCATCAGCCTGTGGCTAGATTAAATTGTGACTGTGATTGATTGTGGCAAAATTTAAAAAAAAATGAATCTTAAAATACTCATGGGATAAGGGGAAGAGAAAGATGATGATACTCCGATAAAACAACAATCGATTGCGTAGTCTCCTCTATTTTGAAGACGCTAAAATAGTACGATAAGTAAGTAATAATATAAAACAAAATATGTACTTAAAAAATAAAATTAAACTACAAAATAAAACCTTTTGCCTGCCACGATAGATGCTTTTTGTAAGAAAAGGGAAGCCTGCACTGCGATTCTGTAACCATCTCACCGTGAAAACTTAGGTGAAGTGAGCGTGGAGTGAGCTGTCATTCCAACTAATGCTAGGGATTGACACTATTGACCTAACTTTTCACGGTGAGATTTTTACAGAATCGGTCGGCTGTATCAGGAACTTTACGATTGCACTATTTTTTTAAGCACAAGATTGGATTTTGAAAAACTCATGGAGAAATTGAGACTTCTATAATTAGAAAGTATTTTTCTTCCACCTCCACGGACACAATACTTAGTAGATATAAAAATAATATGAAGCATGTTGAAGCAAAACACACGGGTGATTATTTATTTGATTTACACGGCTTAAGAAACCAATGATATAAATCAAAGTATATATATTAAGTACCAGACAGCTGTGCTGCTGGGGAGTTTGTTGCGCCACTTTTTCTTCCCAACGATAGCACTAGGAAGTGGTGAAGGGCGGGCGTTTTTGGGGGACTGTCTTTTGTGATTTTGTGCAAAGTGCTGATTCTCAGCCTAATTTGAATAAATGACTTTTGATCTTTTGATTGACCAACATAAAATATAAACTAATAACAGCAAATAAATACTGATGGTGATGATTTGTCCAAACAAAATGAGCAGGCGTGAACACTATTAATACCGGACTCAAACATAAAGCAAAGACGTACAAAAGGAATGAAAGTAAGACAATATCTCCACCGCAGCGCTTTTCCGTCCGTTATTAAGTTTCGCTTGACTTTCAACCGTTTCCTTTCTTCGTAATATTGAATTTCTAGTTTTCTTCAATCGGAGTGAGTGTCGATGAAATGTTGCAATATTGTGCAAGTTATTAGTAGGGTATTTCGTAATGAAAACCAAGAACAAAACTTTTATGTAAAAATGAAATAGCAATATTGGCATCTAAAACCGAAACGGTATGAAAACCTAAGTTACAAACAAGTACATACAACAACAAGTACACTGATATATCATAGTTTAACGCAATCCGTTTTTTTTAAATTAATAACTAGCTGCGCCCCTCGGTTTCCCCCGCATAAGTCTCATAGTTATAGCATAATCAGCCTATAATGTTCTCACCGTTGGGACCCAGGCCGCCTCTCTGTGAAAGGGAGTGGGCCATAATCCACCACGCGGGCCCAGTGCGGGTTGACGGACGTCACATGTCTTTGAATTTTTAGTTCTAGGACATGCCGGTTTCCTCAAGAGTAGTTGCACGCACAAGTCTCGATCCAGTCGAAATATCAGGATGATATGTAATCCTATGTCCTAGGCATGGTCTACCGATGTGCCAAATTTCATACAAATCCGTTTTGCCGTTTAAGCGCGAAAGCGTAACACACAAACAGCATTACAGTCACATTTTTCCTCTTAAAATATTAGTTTAGATTTAGAAAGTGCGAAGTGTTGCATTCGTATAATTTTATTAGATTATCTTGACCCCTTCAAATAATACGCACACGCCTCCAACCTCTCTCCTTCGCTTCGCAACCTCACGCTTTTATTTCATGAGAATGGGCAGAGAATGTTGAACGTCACGTGCTGTCCTTGATATTTTTTTGGCTTCGTCCGTGCTCATAATATTATAACGTTTGCGAAGGACTCGTACATCATCAGCCAACAGCAGTTCATAGCTGGACGTAGGCCTCTCCAATTGCATACCATTCAGCCTGATTCTCGGGAATTCTCATCCAGCTGCTACCAGTCACCCTGCGAAGATTGTCGCTCCACCGAGCCGGAGTTCTACCTTACATTCGCGGTATTTACACAAAAACGCGTCTACCCCAATCGTCATCGGTTCTACGGCTAATATGGCCGGCCCATTGCCACTTCAGCTTGCTAAGGACACCTTGTACATTGCACATAAACCTTTTGAACAAGACCAACCTTCCAACCATCTACTGATGGGGCTCTAGTGACAAGAGCCTCCTTCAAATGTGTCAAAGAGCATCGCTTTCCCTATCAAGCCCTTGAGCCAAAAAAGAGCCTCTCGGCTATTAGGCTATTGACAGTAATGGCTATCGGCATACTGAGTGCTGGGTCCACGCCCTGTATGTCGACATTTTTTCTGGTAAACAAGATTTTTTATTTGTTTTTTGAGAAAAGGATATTTAATATTTTGGTAATAACATGATCTGTGGGACAATTCCTTTATTAGGAAGAACATTCTCATTGTAATCTCAATCGGTCAATAAAAATACCTATAATTTACCAAAATAGTGAACTGTTTCTTCATTTGTTTTTGTTCTCACATATAGAAGCAACAAGAATAATGTACCCAGGATTTTGTAATAATATCTTGATTTTAAAGATCTTCTCGAGATTTGCGCTTAGCAACACATTCCACGATTCATTTTTTATATTATAGATAAAAGCATAGTAAAATATATCATAAGCGTATCATAAACACGATCTGAAACTAATTTTATATCGCACACATTGACAGCTATTTCCGCTACAGTGCGGGTAATATTTCATCGGGTTACACAATTTTGCGCGCGCGCATAAACTCGGTTATAAAGGATTTACGCTAAAAGCTTTTGAGTGAGACTTTAAAATACTTTTCAAACGATGTGTTTTGTGGAATAAATATGAGTTTTTTTTCTTGGTGTAAGTTAAAATGAACGTTTTGTGATGAAATTTATTGATGGTTTGTGATGCAATAAATATGCGCCTTCTATAATCTGTACTCGACCTTATTAATACGGTCAATGATTTAAAAAAAAAACTGGCCAAGTGCGAGTTGGACTCGCGCACCGGGTTCCGTACAATTTAAAATTATTAAAAATATTTTTATCATATGATGTAACTAAAAATGTACGGTTTTCGCAATTTTTCATTTATTTGTGCTATAAGACGTTGCTTCGTACCAAATTTCAAGTGGTTTTTTTTGCATTTCATTTCTGAGTTCACGGGAAGTACACTGTAGGTTTTGATTTCCTTGCGAGTGTCGAAATCTTGCGGAAATTTGCGGCATAAACGGCTGTATAATTTGATTGCGTTGGCTTAACAGCTTCCAGGGTCAGTAGACTTGAGTATTTAATATGAATTCCAGCTTGATACCTTCACGTGTTCCTGAGAAAAAGGGTCTTGACAGACGGACGGACGGACAACAAAGTGATCCTATAAGGGTTCCGTTTTTTCCTTTCGAGGTACGGAACCCTAAAAACACTCTCTCTCTCCACTCTGTGGTCATTACTAGCAGAACATATTGCATTTTGTCGTAGGTAATTTGCTTACTTGTTTAATAACCATGATATTTTCATTTAATAACTAACAGTTTGTCAAATGGCAGTTCAATGGCAATAAATTATGGTGACGAGTTTTTCATAACATAACATCAGGCCTGTATTTCCAGGAGGGTTACGCAGCGTTTTACCTGTAGTACACCCAACTGTTGACGGTCATGTATAAGTCTCATGTGATAGGGGCGAGCCTTTTCCCATTAACGGAGTACAAATACAATCTCCGGGCTACTAGTGAGAATTCCCAGATGGAAATACCCAATAACCGTTTGCCCGACCTGGTTATCCAACCCAGGACCTTATGCTCAGCAGTAGCACTTGCGACCAGAATCAACGAGGTAGTCAAGTTATTGTTTTTCGAGGAAAAATGT
The DNA here is from genome assembly GCA_949629185.1 of Apamea crenata. Lineage (NCBI taxonomy): Eukaryota > Metazoa > Arthropoda > Insecta > Lepidoptera > Noctuidae > Apamea > Apamea crenata. The sequence goes on from OX451377.1 coordinate 1,898,527, forward strand.
GAAAATGGACTTTGATTGGTTCACAACAGGTTATTTTATGTAAAAGCTGATTTTTCCCACGCCAGATAATTTTATCCGTGGAATAATTTTGATTTTTTTACAGTTCTTCCATTCGAAACATGTTCGACGTCAATTTTATTCCACTAATAAAAATTATCTGTCGATTCAAAAATCAGTCCTTAAAGAAATAATTCAATGTTACGTTATGTTTTTAACCCATATTTATCAAGGTTCTTATGTAAATCCCTTTTTATTCAGCTTACCAAATTCCTCAACTGAGAACAGAACCTTCTCAAATTGGGAGATGACTATATTGACAACACCAGAACACAACATGAGGGTTCTCAATCCAGTACTGCTGGACATGAATAATCTACAACTGGACCTGTACCCACTGTCCACTGCTGGACTATACTACTTCCTAATGGGAACTTTTGACGTCATGACATCAGACAAGAGGGTTTATAATTACATACCAAAAAAAACAGTAAGCATATAAACCAAAATACTTACTTAGGATGGATAAAGAAATTATGCTGAGCTGTAAAATGCAGTGTGTTTTATGCATTTTATGTAATATATGAGATCGCCTGCTGGATCCTATTCTAAACTAAACCTAACCATAGCTATCATCACGCGAACACGGTCGTGTCTGTCGCGCATTCGCACGACCAATCAATTTGGCATTAGTATAAAAGAAAAAAAAAATTGGTGTGATTTACTATTACATAAACACTTATACCAGTATACCTGTAATTCTGTAATATACGCATAAGCTAAAGACTTGGACGGGTAGCATGAATAAAAAATAGTAATGTCTTACAATACAAATCTTTGGATAAACCTGTAAATTTACATAAATATTGACTTCAATTAATGGCGACAATACTTCCACGATTTCTCAGTAACTACCCCAAAAAGTTACCACCGCATTATCCACCTCCTCAATTTCCTCAAATTCTACACAAATATTAAACCCCTCTTCTCTTCTTCCTCAGTTACGGTGACATGGTGCCAGGCACGATAGCAGGCAAGATCGTGGGAGGAGTGTGCTCCCTCTCCGGAGTGTTGGTCATCGCCCTTCCGGTGCCCGTCATTGTCTCCAACTTCTCCAGGATCTACCACCAGAACCAACGGGCTGATAAGAGGAAGGCTCAAAGGGTAAGAGTTTTGGACAAAATATGTCTTAGAAAGAAAGAAGTACTCTCTGAAGAAAAATTGTTTATTCTGCACAAACAAAATGCACATTACGAAAAATACATAAAATATACATGTCGGAGAAGGTATGGCTGTCTCTCGTTAGCATCAGGCATATTTTAATTACTGTGGGCGTACTATGGGTAGTGTTGGTAAAATAGTAATGTCCTACAATACCTACATAAGTCCTGTAAAACATAAATATTGACTTCAATTAAATAAATAAATATAAAATAGCGTTCCGAATAGTCAAACGAATGACTGCGACATACACATACTAACGTAGTTAAAAGCCTCGTGCTCAAACATATAAAAAGTTGTCAATTTTGTCCATTGCTTGATGTTAGGGCCATGGACCAAACACAACACACATTAGTTGACAATACAAATTAACCCGTGATATGCCCGCGACTGGAGATTACAACAAAACATTTATATCTAAAATACTACCACGGAGTGAAAACTTCGACGGCCCTCCTCGCTGTATTGCCGTCACCACATGACGCTGGCAGAATAACCAACAACGGCACTTGCCACGGAAGGAAAAAAAAAACAATCAAAACTAAAACAAAATTCCAATTGCGGAGTGGAAAAATAACAGTAATCACAGTAATAATATATAATTAATAAAATAATATTTTTTCGTGCTCTTTGAGTGAATTCGCAAGAGTTTTATTAAATATAGTTTTGTAGTTATGTAAGGTAAAAAGTTATATTATTTGTTTTTAGGTATGTAAGGTTAATTTTAAGTTGATAACTACACTGTCGCATTAGGTTAAAGCCTGTAATGATCGTTATAAGGTTGATAAATAAAAAAAAAATAAGACATCCGCAGTTGTATACTCCACAAAGCCCGGAATCGCCGCGTCGGCAGAATTTAGGGATAGCAGTACTAATACTACTACACGGTACTGACTGCTCCGTTGGTCTCGTGGTCGCAAGCGCGACTGCTGAGCGTGGGGTCCTGGGTTCGATTCCCAGGTCGAGCAAAGTGTTATTGGGTTTTACCAATAGGAATTTCTTAGTAAGTTGTTACTAAGAAATTCCTATTGGAAGGAAGGAGGAAGGAAGGAGGAAGGAAGGAGGTTGGAAGTTGGCGGTGAGATACCAGTGTCTTGGAAAGCACGTTAAGCCGTTGGTCCTGCGCCTGATCTCTCAAACTCAAATAATTCATTTCAATTAAACCATTTACAGGCACTTTTGAATTGTCAAAATTAAATAGTCGGTCAGCTAGTCAGAAAGTTGAAGCTAGTTGCCCATTCCAAAACGTAGATGTCTATGGAGAAGAAAGGGCAAGAAACTCTCTCTCTAACTCTCTCCGGGGGTGTCAGATGGTGTGCCATTCCATCAGGACTATGAGAGAGAGAAGAGAGATTGCACCTGTGTCTGCGCCCACACCTGTGCACTATAATATATCCTGCGTCTTTGGCTTGTGTACATTGAGATTGGCCACCATGGCCGAAATTTGGTCTGGAGGACTATTATTACATGTTGAATTACGTATATGAAAATAGACTGCCAAAATGCAGCCAACCTGCACAAAAAATAAATAGTCAATAGAGGACTATTTTTTTTACTAATAAAATTCGTGGCGCCGAAAGAGTGTTAAGGTCACAGTGGCCCCTGTTGCAGCCGCCAAGGCGTCTACCTGCTCCGTACAGTACCCTATTCCGTTATTTAAAGCTTAGATGACAGCTTAAGATGAATGGTGGATTATCGTAAAAATTTGCGATGTTTTCTAAATAAATTACTTACTTATTTAAAAAAGAGCTCGTGGAAAGTAAGGGTCTGATCTAAAAAATTACATAGATATTGAAAATAATGTGCAGAATAGTGAACATTGACGGAATAATACTTTATCTTTTCTATTATTTGTGAAAATTTTCAATAATTTTGATATGAAAATAAAGAACTACCACAAAAGAAAAACGTCAGAAAATTTAAAAAAAAATGGGTATTTATTTGTAAATGAGTTCTAAATATTAATATATATCTTTAAATGTAAGGATTTGATCTATTGAAATAATTAATAAGTTTTTATTCTTCACTTTTTAGTTGTATCCCACACAAATTCGTATAACACTACTTGCTATGTACCTAAATATTAGCGACTTGAAGTTATTAAAACATCATCAATATAAACAAAAAAATCGTATTATTGAAGCTAACTCAAAAACTACCCATGCAAAGTTAATAAAATCATATGGGAATTTATATGGGACCACTCTTGAGGCATACCTTATCCATTAACAAATAATTTTAGAAAGTAAAGTAATGCCCGAACCAATATAAAAAATATAAACGTCCAAATAATTGACAACCTCCTTCTTTTTTTAAGTCAGTTAAAAATACATAGACATTGAAAATAACTGCAGAATAGTGGACATTGACTAAAAATGACTTCATCTTTTCTATTATTTGATCATTTCTCAGTCACTTTGGCATACAAATAAAGATAATATAATAATAATAAATAAAGCCGGCGGTAAATAAAGATATACCACAAAGGAAAGACGTAAACTGATTCGGCCCGGTACTTGCACATTCACAATCTGATAGACTTCTTTTGTAGAAGACTTTCTTATTTCCTAGTTTCGGTGGCATTTTTCAATCCCTATTTTCCATGACAAAGTAAATTCGCCACATACAACATAACACGCTCCCTTCCACAAAAGAGTGTTATAATTTTACGAGCACCGACGTGTTTGAAGCGAGCGTGTCAAGATTCCCCGGCGTTTGCCGCCGGCGTGACACCCGATACAATCTTTGTGTGAATTCCGTGGTAAAATGTGATGGGAGAGGTACTGCTAAAAGTAAAATAAGTTACCTACTTTGCATTGTCATACAGAGTTATAAAGCGTGCCGTTTTAACGGCGACATTAATTTAACACACGTGTACGGTTTCGCGTTTTCGTTTTATTAACATACTAGCAGTATGAGGAACAGGGTGTAAAGTTCACTCATCCTTCATAGAAAAGGGAGGGTCCTCCGACCAGACGGGTGTTGTGTCTGGTGGGCAACTGCCCGATGAATCATGTCGGGCTGTTGTATATATGCTAATTGCGCGGAAAGCTCTGCTTGCGCGATGCAGGATTTTGCGTGACGTCAGTATGACGCGTAGTTCGCATGTGGCGTTGTAGATACCGCTACAATCCTATGTGTTCATCCTGGTTATTAACTACTAGCTTCTGCCCGCGGCTTCGCCCGCGTGGATGTCGGAAGTTATCCCACGGGAACGTACTACCAGGATAAAAAGTATGTGCTTCCCCAGGATGCCATCTATCTCTTTGCCAAATCAGAAGTTCAGTGGTTTAGACGTGAAAATGTAACATACAGTTTCAAGTTCAAATCCTCCCCTAAAAACTGAATTACCCCTTTTTGCCCCGTCAGGGGTCAATTTTCGACAACTTTACATACTTATTATTAATTATTTTCTGTCGAAAGTATCAATACTGAGTTTCGAGTTAATCGGACCGCGCATTCAATTTCTTCCATACAAACTTTGAAACCCCCCAATCCCCTTTTAGGGGGTATTTTATAAAAACAAAAAATGCCCAACTTCATAAGTTACTTAGATAAGTATTCGTGCCATGCTTCAAGTTTATTAACTCAAGGAATAAGATTTTTCATACAAACAAAATCCCCCCATTTCACCCTCTTAGGGGTGGAATTTCGAAAAACTCTTTCTTAGTGGATACCTTCTCTTCACGAAGAATACACCCTCCAAATTTCATGTCTCTAGGACCAGCGGTTTAGGCTGTGCGTTGATGTCTCAGTCAGTCAGTCAGTCAGTCAGTCAGGACTTTGAATTTTATATAAACTACTCAAAACAAAATAGGGCCCACCTCGGATCAGTCACTATTTTGGTCAAAATAAAGTTATCTAAGTAGTTGTTGTCAAAGTTACGCATTGAACCGTCAAGCTGACATGTTTAGGAGCCCTTATCAATGTTTATTTCGACAACATTCATATTGGTTTCAAGAGGGTAGCTAAAAAAGTGAAGTACTCGAAAAAAACATCGAATGCACAAATTCTCGGTCACTTAAGTTTTCAGTCTACACTAAACACTGCTGTGGAATACTCACGTTTTTAACAATTTGTTTGGTTCCTGTGTTAGTTGTGATCACTATGCCTGGTTCTCGCCGACATATGGACATGGAAACCGCTGCAAGAGCAGTATCTTTGCTTCAAGAGGGACAGTCTCAGAGATCTGTGGCTATACACCTCGGTGTGTCACGACGAGCAATCCGAAATGTTTGGGAACGATATCAGGAGACCGGAAGTGTAGCTAGGAGACCTGGCACAGGAAGAGTTAGAGCTACAACTGCCCAGGAAGACCGATATCTAAGGTTAACCGCACGACGGGAGCGTACTGTTACCGCTCGGACCTTACAAACTCGACTACGGCAATCCACAGGGACGAGAGTCAGCGACCAAACCATTCGGAATCGGCTTCACGAAAATGGACAACGCTCCAGAGTACGCGCTATTCGACTGAAACTGACGAGGGCTCATCGTGCAGCACGCTTAAGGTACGCCCGGGAACATTTGGAATGGACCATGGATAACTGGAGGAATGTGCTTTTTACGGACGAGTCTAAAGTGAAGTTTTTCAGTGATGACAGACGGATACGCGTGTGGAGAAGAGAAGGGGAACGTTTTTCTGAACCATGCGTGCATGGAACAGACCGATGGGGGGGTCCCAGTGTTATGGTATGGGGTGGAATTAGCTTACACGGCAAAACAGAGCTGGTAATTCTCAATGAAGGTACCGTAACCGCCGCCAGTTACATCGAGCGAGTAATCCGGCCACATGTCATCCCGTTTTCACAAAGAGTGGGCAATAATTTTGTCTTTATGCATGACAATGCTCGCGCACACACAGCCCGCACCACACAAAGAGCCCTCTCTGAAGCCAATATCACCGTTTTGCCATGGCCAGCCATGAGTCCCGACCTCAACCCAATAGAACATTTATGGCGTCAACTCAAAAGAAGCCTGAAAGAAAACTACAGTGATGTGAACAGCCAGCAGGAGCTCATTAACGCCCTGAAAGTCTGTTGGGAACAAATACCGCACACAAACGTGACTCACTTGATTGAAAGTGTACCAGATAGGCTCAGAGAGTGCATACGGAGCAGAGGAGGACCCACTCGTTATTAAAAAATAACAAGCACCATATTTTTTTTCAGAAGACGTGTGCTTTACCAGATTACGTTTATCTTTTATTTTGTGTAATTTTTCCTAAAAACTGTTATTTGTGTTTTTATTAAAGGAAATAAACAAATGATTCCATTGTTTGTGTTTACACTATTCCTGAATGCCCACTTGAAACTTATACATTCATAAAAACTGAACAATTATGTTCAATTTTATGTTAAGGCAAAAAAACATGGTGGGCCCTATTTAGTTTTGAGTAGTTTATATAGATAGATGTCTGTGCCAAATTTCACACACTTTTGCGTTTATAATATTAGTAGGATTTTAATTTCATTAAACGTTATCATTTATTTACAAATTTCTAAAATAGCATCTTGCAGCAACCTCTATAATTAAAGAATTGTAGCGCAGGGGTAATTTGCTGGGGTCACGAATCTTAACATCGCATCAATGAAATTAAAAAAATAATAATATGCAAGGACTAGTCGAATTGAAGAAAAAATCCCTATATCGGCGACCGGCTCAGGCGGTAGTTTTCAAATTACAAATGATTATAACTATATTGTTATAATTTTTATGATTAATGGCTACTAGCCCTACCCATTTGTTAAATTAATGTCGCCATTGTTGTAGTGACACGTTGTCATATGTTTTTTCCAAACTATGTTGGGGTCGGCTCCAGTCTAACTGGGTGCAGTTAAATACCAGTATTTTGCATGGAGCGACTGACTGTCTGACCTCCACAACCGTTACTGGGTAAACCAGTCTTACCCCTTGGTAAGACTGGTTGTCAGACTTTCGGGCTTCTGACTACCCGTAACGACTGTCAAAGATCCACGAATGGCAGCCGAGACCAACGGCTTTGCGTGCTTTCCGAGGCACGACCATCTGTACATACATAACAAGACCCCTGTCTTTTATGTACAGATGGTCACCCATCCGCGGACCAACCACGGCAAGTGGCAAGTAGTGGCACTTTGTATTATTCTAAATTCTTCTCCTTGTGTGCGATCATTGTATATAACAAAGTGCCCATAACCAACATCGCATGTCACCGCTCCTCCATAAAAGCCCTTTAACTTTGATGGCCGTAGACGTGTTTAGTCGGGAGCGTGTCAAGATTGCTCGGCGTGTTACAGTAGCGTGACACTCGATAAGTTTTTATTGCAATGCTATAATACGAAGGGATATAAATACATTGTAGTTGAGAACAGCTGCTATACATACTAGAAGGTAGATGCTTCATGGTGTTATTAAATGAATATGTAAGGATGTGGTTTTTTGGGTTGTGGTCAGAATTACGGAATATGAATCATGATTTATTAATCCATCCAGCTTATCCTTTGCTGCCCTACAAACATTTTAAAAGAGTAATGGTGGAAGGGGGTTGGGAAGGGGGCGGGGGTTTGCCCATTGTTCTTCATACGAAAGCTACCTTTCTATTTTAATGTAATTTTTGACGTTCAAAAGTGCCCTTTATGTGCTTATTTGAATTAAATGATATGACTTTGACTTACTCCAGCGACGCCCTAAGCCCTAAGTTTGTACCCTCAGGGAGTGCCCTTTGCGTGTAGTCGCTTTGTTTATAAGTCTTAGCTGACTTGCGGCCTTAATTTATTAGGGCATCCACAAGATAGCCCGGTTAATTACCCGACAACCCTCCAGGTCTAACCACCTGCAAAACGTCCTCAAGAAATTGTAATTTTATAGCTACTAATAATGTAGCAACGGCGTAGAGACGACGCTATTGTAGTTCCTGCTACGCCGTAGCTCGCTGCGTAGCGGGGTCTACGAGCACGCAAAAAAGTTGTATTTAAATTATTGTTTTGCTTTTATTTTTAAACTATTTTACATAATATTTATTTAAAATCACTTGTTCAAACATTGGATTAAATCTAAGAAAGGCAAACAGAAACCTTTGCAGTATAAAACTAAGAAACGTACAACAATTATTATTATTCTAATACTGCCAATTTGCTACGAGTATTTATATACGAGTATGTTATCTTTGCACGCGACGGTAAATATACATAATTCATACAATCTGGGCGTTTAAATAAATGTCCGTTAATTAGCACAGGGTGACCCTTATATCGGACGCGTAATATACGCGTCCGATATAAGGGTCAACCTGTATTTGTTGTTTGGTGAAGTTATGTTAGTTTTACATGAACGTGGGGGTGGTATTAACCTTTGTTAAGGCTGCTTTTGGGGTTATCACCTTTATGCGATTTTAAAATATCAGTTTATAATCATCCTTGTGTCAAGGGAGTATTGTGTTTAATATTTACTTAGAAGGTTATCATCATCATCATCATTTCAGGCAAAAGACGTCCAATGCTGAACATAGGCCTCACACAATAGGACTGAAAGACTTAGAACGTACCAATAAAAATAAAATAAAATTCAATTTAACCCATCAAATGATTCATTTAACCCATCATGTTCGTGAACGGGCGCCGTCAGTAGGGACTGGTCAACTCTTTGCTGCCATGTCTTATTTTGATTTAATTTAATATTTGAATTGTTTTTTTTTATCTTTTCATTACGGACGCTTTTAACGTTCTGCATCGTTTTCACATACATAATTTTTAACATGAATGATGTAACCAATACTTTGTAACCATATTATTGTGATTTAAAAGAGTGTCCATGGAGTTTCTTGCCCGTTCTTCTCCATAGGTACCTACTACGCTTTGGAATGGGCAACTAGCTTCATATTTTTGACTGACCGACCCTTGACAATTCAAAAGTGCCTGTAATTGGTTTAGTTGAAATAAATAGTTTGAGTTTGAAATGTCGTATGAACCAGAAAAACAATCGGAACGATTAAACGATTATAAATATTGAAAACCGTTGAGCACTTACATATAAACGGCTGCGGCGGCGGTGGTAGGCGATCGTTTTAAGAGTTAATTCAGGAAAAACATATAAAAAATTAAATAAAATGAAATTTCACAATACTGCAACAGATTAGAATAAAATGCCAGTGGAATTAAAATAAATGAGTGAGCACAAATAAAAAAAGGGGTTCCGAAAAATTTAAAATTATTAAAATATTTTTATTATATGATGTAACTAAAAATTTACGGTTTTCGCAATTTTTTAGTTTTTTCCTTTCGAGGTACGGAACCCTAAAAAGGTCACAGAATTAACATTAAAAAAGGAAATCATTACTGCAAGCCCGATTTAACAAAACTCCGGACTCAAGTAAGGGGTCATTAAAACTTCAGACCGCCACACCCTGTAAGAAATTCCGCCTATCTGGTCGAGTTTGTGTTTCACAACACACTGTAGAGAGATCAATATGTTTCCCAAGTTTTGTTCAATCCATTTCAATGAAATTATACCTTCATTGAAATCTTGGAGCCAAGCAGGCTTTACTTTGTGTATTTAATTTCATCACCACTGTTCTCAAAACGGCAAAGGAAAAGATCGTGAAGAAACTGGCATGTCCTAGAACCAAAATTCGAAGACATGTGACATCCACCTTCCCGCACTGGCCGCGTGTGGTGGAGAACAGCCCACTCCCACTCACAGATAGGAAGTCTGTGTCCCAGCAGTGGGAACATTATAGGCTGATTATGTAGACATTGCAATCTAGTGCAACTTAATAGTTAAAAGCAATTAAAAGTAAAAGTTAAAACATCCATGATTAATTATATACTTCTAATACGTACTAGGTACTATTTTTAATGGCAAATGCATTTACATCTGAGGTGGCTCAGGCCCCGCCACCTCAACGCACATATTCGCCTGTTTCCAAATATCAAGGATAGGTACTACTCTCAACTTCATCTGAATCATTGTTTCTACCACAGCCTCCGGAAGCTATGGATGCCCAAATATTCATCTACAGTCTACACAACTATATCTTACAGGTTATTTTGTGGCTAGGAGTTAGATTCGTTCAGTATGCTTGACGTTTTGAAGGCTAGACTGTGATGTATCCAATTTAAGAGCATTATTTTACGAGCGTATTTCATGGTGTAAGTTATGTGAATACTGTTGTATGTTGGCCATCTCTTACTTCTTTGGTATTCCAAGTTTCAAGGAAATATACCTTGGTAGCATTTTTATGTATATGATAACCTGGAGCGTATGCATACGACGCCTTATCAAGCTATACATTTCCCGTTTTAGCTGACCTCGCATTGTAGAGGCTTTTCGTGCAATGAAAAGTTAGCTTATACTGGAAATGCATAGCTTGATATGTCGGCGTGCATGTACATATAAATTGTACTTACGTAAATGTACAAACAAACACATTTACACAAGTATTCAGTAACAGTTATGTCGTAAAAATCTCAAAAGGCTTAAATCGGTTGAACAAAACTGATTTATGATTATTGTTGGTTTTTATCGGTCCTTGTGATGTTCTTGCTTATTCTATAAATTCGTTGTAGAATCCAAGCCAGTAAACATTGTCTAAATGGTGGTTCTATCTTGACATGTTACCTATATTATTAACTTGACGTTTTTTTCTCAAGACTCTGAGGTCCCTAAAGTGAACTGGTTATCTATAACTATGGATAGAATATGGCCCCTGCCTGACCAATGTTTTAAATAAAATACAAAGGTAAAATGGCACACTCAAACTGTGACTTGTACACTTAATAAAGGCCCCTTAAAACGGTCGCTAGCACATTGTTAACTTTACTATTTAAATGTTGGTAGCTTCACCAAAAAAGGGCAGTAGTTTCTCTTTCTACGACCCAATTTTCTTATCAACCTTAATTTAACACCCAAAACCATCCAATTTCAGAAAGCCCGCCTCGCCCGCATCCGCATCGCCAAAGCCTCATCAGGGGCCGCATTCGTGTCAAAGAAGAAAGCGGCGGAGGCCCGCCTAGCTGCTCAAGAGTCGGGCGTAGAGCTCGACGACGCTGGAAGAGACGAAGACATTTTCGAATTGCAGCACCACCACCTACTGCGATGTCTTGAGCGCACTACGGTGGGTGAAGTTAGGACCTTTAACTACTACGCTTCGGTTTCGTGGCATGTTTTTGTGACTTATTGGTCATGTATATGTGGTGTTGTGTCGTGTAGTATAGTTTATTTTTCTCTCTGACAGCCATTAGCATAGCCCAGCCTCTGATTGTTTAGTTAAAGTGTTACCTGGATTTGTTGGGAGTATGATTTTTGCGGTGATTTTTTTTTTTTGAGATGGTTTGTTTTGGTCGACCGTGTGTCCGTGATGTGTTTTTTAGTTTTATAGATTAAGAAAACGGCAGTCTTTTTCTGAAATAGGTTTTTAACAAAGTTGAAGACTACATCCCAAGTCTCTAAAACCATGACCTTCTGTTAAGTTAAATTTATATTTTACAGTAATCATTGGCAAAGCAGGTTTTGAGTTAGTCGGTTCTCCAGCGAATTCAAAGCCACGTTTCTGCCGGTTTTAACTGTGCCTTTTACGTTTACTTTAATTTTTACTTCTCCCCGAAATAGGGCCTTAACACATAACCCTACCTACAGGATCGTGAGTTTGTGGAGATGGAGAATCCTTTCAACGGGGCAGCTAAGCGCGCTGGCTCGCCCTCCCCATTGGCGTCGCCTGCGCACTCGGGACGTGCGCCCGCGCTGCTTGCGTGCTGCGCGCGTTGTGGTTGCTGCCCACAGAAATACCAGGTACCTGTTATGTAGTTGGTTTGTTTTGTGTGTGTCTTGTGATTTCGTACTAAAAGTGGGTAAAGGATTTCGTGATCACTTACGCTCTTTTGAGTGTGAATTAGGGTTAGAAGAATGATTAGTATGTGAATTTAGTTTAGAATTAATCTGGACTGAAATTTGGGAATCGGAAAATCTTATGTATTGAAAAAAAAATTTAGCAAATGATTTACAATTTGAGGGGAAATATAAATTATTGAATGTTTCTGCACTAAAAAAACAGATGTCACGTTCTGGATTTTTTTTCTAGTTCGGGCAACAGACTGACTTTGTTGAAACACCTTTTGAGAAAACAAATATAGTAAAGCGATGACAATTTACACTATTGTATCATAATAGGCACAGGCTCAATATAAAACCTGTAAAAGATCCAGGGAGCCTGAAATACCTTATTGAAACAAGCAAAGCATGAGTATGTCTTTAGCATTTAGGTACGAATTAAATACTTCCTAATTAATTCCTGAATAAAAATCTGTGCTGATTTCCTAACTCACTTCATATTTTAATTTGAAATATTTTTCTGAAAAGCATTGATGCATGATCTAGTGTTTTTCATTAGTTTCTGTAAATAAAAGGAAGTGACACTTTAAGCCGCTGGGTTATTTTTCAAAGCAAATTTTATCTACTAGTGCAACATTAAACAGTGTTGTACTTGAAAACGGGTCATTGTACTCATCATTACGAAAAAAAAATTAACAAAAGAAATCAGCTGTTCCATATAATTATGTCTCTTCGCATAACTCGAACAAATTTAGGCAACAGTTGATTTTTTTCACGACTTCACAGGGGCAATTCTTGTAACTTTAAGAACGTTCACAATCTGATATGAGTCTCAATCTGTCAAAAATAAATCTAATTTCCCTATATTTTTGACAAATTTTTGACATTTGATTGTCGCCGAAATGAGATTGCGACTAGATTTTGAACGTTTTAAATTACGAGAATTGGTTCTGGGTTGTTTTCATAGTAAAATTTGTTCAAAATGATGAGTGCAGTGACCCCTTTTGAGGTCCAGCATCATTTAACTTACACCTGTATATGATAATTCAATTTATGAGGATTGGTTCAGACGAGGAAAATGGAGATGTCTTTTTAAAAGGACCTACTCGTAAGACCTGTATAAGATCAAGCCTAGCTGCTAAGTGTGTCGCTAGCCTAAGATTTTTTCCTACTCTAGGTTTCTATTCTATCTCTTTCTATTAGATATTGTCTTAGACATTTTTTTATAATGATACCTATTGTAATATTTACAATAACCTCCTTTTGAAAAAAGGTGGTATTAGGATGTGATTTAATATAATAAAAATACATTTAAAAAAGAACGATGTGACAAAGTTAATCATTACAATTAAGTACATTTAAAAGAGACAGTCAAAAAAAAAATTACTATACGTTAAAAAAAACAAATTGAATTAAAATAAATTGTTACATCGTTGTTTTTTACAAACGTAACTATTGCAAGCCGTTCTTGTTTACCCTATATATTCCATTTAATATTACTCGTATCATATAATTCAAATACACTTTTTTTTAAACGTTAATCAATTGTTCTACCATTTACTTGTTTCCCTTTTTTAAATTATATTAGTAAATTCGTATAAAAACATTTTTTATTTCAGAACCTAAGAATTTGCACAAAATTTATATTTCAAATTTTTACTTGCACTAATATTTTATTATTAAAATTTTTAAGGTCCCTATTATTTATGATGTTACATTGTAGTTTTTTTTGTCTTTTAATGTCAATATGTTCTCCTTTTCACTAAGGTCTTTATAATGGGTTAACGAGAACGTCTTTGCTTGGTTTTTCCAAAGTATAATATTTTGGATTATGATGGTAATTATTGGTAACAGAAGCGCCATCGTTCTGTGCGCTGCATCAGTCCGATAGAGTTCGCGCCCAATAGAAGAGAGGTACTTATCGTGCTACTAGGCTACTGTCACTAGCATTGTTGCCTTGGTCCTGACTCCTTGGTGGGTGGATGTTGCTGTCAATCTGAAAAATCGAATCTAAAAAATACAAAAAAAGAGATAGAATCGATTTGAAAAAGAAATAGAATCAATTAGAAAAAGAAATAGAATCATTTCGGAAAAGAAATAGAGTCAATTTGAAAAAGAAGTAGAATAAATTCGAAAAATAAAAAAAAACAATTAGAAAAATAATTGAAGAAAAAATCTTTTTGATCGTTGTACACTAAAAAATAAACAAAAAATCGTGTATTATTTTACTGGCCTAATAATTGACAATTGAAAACCAAAAAAAAACCGAGATTGTCTGTATTTTGATATCTCTCTTACGAATAATATTCGGTGATTCATAAAATATTTTGACTGCATAATTATCCATCCCACCTTGAGTTAAAGCTAAATTATTTATATAGTCTTCCATATTTTCACGGTATTCTATATAAATAAATAAAGCATCCTTGTATTGTGGCTTCCAACGCAAAGTGTGGCTAGAAAAATGTGACAAAAGCTAGATGTCGTCTGCCAGAAACGCTTGGCAGAAATACTTCCAATTTCTATATAATTATGATAAATATTTAGCTTTGCCTATTCACTATATTTCTGTTATATGAAATTTTATAAGCTAAAATGTATTTATTAATTATGTCAGCTAGTATTTATATTGCCAGGGTCTTATGTGAGGGTGTGTGTGTAGTAGGAACGGAAAAAAATTGTGGTGATCTAAAAAGTAGGCTAGACAATGATTTTTAGGCAGATTGGTAATTATAATTACAGGTAAGTATGCAATTATGAACATAATTGCATTTATCAGGAAAGCTGTTCGATATATATTTTTTTCTATTTGCTAGATATTAAAATAATACGAATATGAACCATATTTATTATATTAATTCTGCGAATAAGATGATAATTATTATGTATTTTATTTTAAAATTTCTTTTGCTGGTCTGTCTACATTAAGTTAAAAATTCTATTTAGTTTAATTTTTACTCTAAACCTACACTTTCACAAAATTGTTTTTATTTCCAACTAAAAAGACACAAAATTAACACTATTTCTTTTCAACCAATTTAAAATTTCGAAAAATTTAGTTTTAATTTATTTATATTTTCTGAAATATCTGTCTTCATACACTTTTTAATAACTAAATTGCCTGTTAACATGTTTGTTTGTAATTTCCATAACTAAAACTCCATTTCCAAAACCACGAAAAATTTACAAAAAAATTCCCCATTTTTTTTTACTTTTGTGTCGAAGGCTCAGTCTCAAATTGGCTATGACAGGTCCTGCTATTAGATACGAGTAGGAAGGGAAGGAAGGGCAGCAGGCGGTATACTGCGACCTCACGACCGTCCGATACTTCGGTGTCCGCTGCGCCCAGCGAAGACCCATTACCAGTACGTGACTGCGACGTTAACATACAGCGATGACGGGCCGAGAATAGCCCGCTTTAATTGTCTTAATAATATAATTCGCAAAACTGTCCATGAGTTTTTTTTAATTGACTTGTTTTCTAAGTGTTTACCCCGCTAAACAAATGGAAAGGTAAAACAGATTTTTTTGTTAGTAGTTGATAATTGAGCATGTTAAATTAAAATTTAGAAAAATATTTAAGTAAGTATTCAATTTTTACAAAAAAAAAAAAAAAAAATATATTAAACAGGAAAAATATTTATATTTTGCATTTTTTTATTATTTTGGTCAGTCATCGTAAAGTCGCTGTGTGGTAACGTCAGCAAATCCAAAGGATTAATAAATATATGAGGCTTTAAATGTCTGCAGGGTGTTGGCTGTTATAAACTGTTGCTTTATAAATATGGTCCTGTTGTATCTTGTTTAATGTTGTATCATTGTTTATGGGCTTGCGCTATGGTGCTACCGTGTTGTCAATTATTTTATATGAAAATATATATGTACGTATAAAATATCTTTATCTCCCTGTATTTTGTAAAATAAATCGCTTTATTCTTTCACATTTTTTACATAAGGATAAGGCGATAACCCGCAGTAGATCCAAGTGTTGTAAATGTATATTAAAAAGGATGTCGTCGTGTTTTTTTATGCTGTTATATATTAAACAAAACATACGGTTTGATCAAATGCCAACACACTGCACACATTTTAATTGGAAATTATTTTAATTGGCAATAAAGGTGATCAGTTTTTTAAAAGCCAAAATTTTGTTGCTAATCAGCCCTCAAATCGACCTCACAAAAACAATTTTGGGTAAATTTTTAACTACCTATAAACAACTCCTTCAAAATTTTAAATCATTAAAATCGAATAAAATTTTAATTACTTACCTAACAAGTTCAAAGTCTTCAATTGAGGCTCGTAGGAATCAAACCCCATCAACTGACATCCATGAAACTAAAAAACTCACAAAATAACATTCTAGTGAAACAACAAAATCATGAACATTTAGTACATCATTTTTCTGAGGTGAAGTTATAGAAAAATAAAACAATTAAAAAACAGCTGTGTATTTAATTCAAGTGCATTATTTTAATTTTAACTCGATTTCTTAAATATTTATTTTGTTCTAAAAAATATTACCATTGGATTTTTTGAATAATCATTCAATTATATCGAAAAACTTTCTATGACAACCTCAGAAAAATCTATACATTTTACATTACACATTGGGTCTACATATAAAACTCTATTTTCTTCTGTAAATTGGCATGAATGGCACACATTTACTCACACCACATCAATGCTAGCAAACTGTCACATATTTTATTATTTTTTAAATACTTCTCGATGTTTTTTATTATAATTATTATTATTCGTTTGACGTGTCTGTGTTTTTGGTTCCGCAGGTTTTCGGAGATTGCTTGTTATTGTTGTAAAAGCTTGTTATATGTGAGTGTAGATAGATTTAGGTAGGCGTATACTTTCTATGTAAACTATATGGAAGTAAGATGTGTTTATATTTATTGTAGTTAATTAGAAAAATATCGGTGTTTTATTTTATATATGGTATTCTATGTTGTTTTAAATGTAGGTATTGTAACTATTACGTATATATGTGTGTATGGTATGTTATATGTTGTTATTTAGTTTTGCTCAGCGAGGAGGTTTTTTAGGTAAGGCAGAATATGTCTAAAATATATTAATTTTACAAATTGTTATGAGGTATTTCCCGTCATTTTACACGTCTGACATTGAGGTAAAGAATAATTTAAATCTGCCAGTTGTTATTCCATTTACAAAGTAGGTAAAACATTGCCTTCTGTACTGTAAATAAGCTAAAACTCGGATAAAAAAATCCGTTCAATATTTTTAATTATTCACAATTCAAACACAAAATCTTCTGATTACAGCAAGCGTGTGGCAAATACATTCCTGCCGGGAGCACAGTGCAAGGGAACCAGACCGGTGTTGCAATGGACGGGACTTACTTAGTGGAAGCATCTTTCTAGGACCCGTCCACCAGCCACATGGAAACCTATGTATAACCATGCAAGTGAAAATATCACGGACATGAAAGCCTAGTTGATACTAGCAAAAAATGACGCCACGTCGAAACGGCGTACCAAAACAACAATTATTAGAATTATGAATCTGTGTAACTTAATGTTCTAAGTGTAACACGATACTGCCTAACATTAAAAAAAATATCAGATTTGTATTTTGCAAGATTTTGGAGTGTGAGTTATGGACACAGAGTTTTACACTGTGATTTTTAAAATGGAATAGTCCATTTCTTGTTCCATTCCATCTTTAAAAGACTTCTGTAGTGCCATTCCAAGTTTCGATTATCGGAATGCGCTCAGGAATGGAAGAAACGTTTGGAAATGGAATGCATTTCTGGATTGTGACATGAAAGAGATGAAAGATTCTGGGATTGTGGTCTTTGTCTCTGGAACGTAATGTTCTTTCGCGTCCTCTCCGTGTAGTTTCTTTTATCCGTATTAGTAATAAAAACAGTATTAATTAAGATTTTAAATGTTAATGATGAACGGATAGAATCTCGCTTCTTATAACAACGAGGTAAAATTATGTGAAAATGGTATCGTCTTAAGACTTTCTGGCGAGAGGCGTTTTTAGAAAAGACAACTAGTTTCAAATTTCAATATAGTCAATAGTTATTCGAGTCATATCAATATTAGGCAGTTATTTAGAGGTACCGGTATGTTATGAATAATCTGTTCATAGTTGAAGTCATTTCTGGGGTCCTAAGTTATCGTTAGAGTGTATACAATAGATTTTTGAAATTCTAGTCGCGTATGTAAAAAAATGTAACACTAGTGCAACGTTTTTTTTTTAAAATAATTATCGCATCTCGGCATTTTCAAAAGATGCTATTTCTAGTCAAAAGTCAATGTGATTAAAATTAAACTTTTTGTAATTAAATTATTTATTTATTTGCATTTTTCATTTTAAGTTGTAAAGCAACGGTGTAACATCGAATGTTTTTTAATTTTAATTATTAATTTTAAGGTTATATCATTTTAAATTTAATATATAATATACAGTTTTTAATGGTTTTCGAAAAACATGAAGCCGAAACCATCATCGCTGACTGTTTTTATTAATCCATTGTTTAAATTCCTTTACTAATAATATTATTTTAAATTTTAATTTTCTTCCGATATTAAATTAAATAACTTCCTGGTATTTTTAAAAACAGGACCTTCCGATGACTTTGATTGTGGACATGCTCTTGAGGTCCCAACTTATAAAATATTTTATGTTTTTTATTTACTCACTAGAACTCTACTAGTGCCTTCGATATCTTTTATTTACATAAAATCGTTGCTCCGTGTTAGTGAAGCATAGTGTGTGAAGTAATGGATTATAACGTCCGTGAGACGTAGTGCTGTGTAAATGTAATGGACTTATACGTCGCGGCGACTTAGTGATGCGTGTATGTATGTGAAACGGGTCGATTACGTCGTCAGGATGCAGTGCTGGAATATGACATGTGTCACAGTATTTTGTCGCACAGTGAAATGTATTTAGCAGTAATACAATTGTGATGATTGTGAATTAGGTTTTGTTAAATATTTTAGTTCAAATAAAAGTGACGTTACGATGAAGATTTTCTGGTTGAATCTGCCAATTAGTAGCGCGATTAGCAGTGTTTGGGCAGCTCAACATTCATACTAATCACATTTTTTTTACTGCTCTAAAAATATATTTCACTGTGTAACGAAATTCTTTCCATACACATGATCAAATGTAATGACATTTCCGTATGTCGACAGTAGAGAGGCCCCCTATCATAGAATCAGTCTTATGATTGCATTAGTATGAAAATAATGTTATAATTAGATAGAGAATTTATGTGGTTACCTTAGAGATTTATTTAATTATATGTTAATAATAGTATTAAGACGAATAGTGTTTAAGTAAAAATTTATTGCATTGAATGCATGATTTTAAAATTGTAGATATGTATTTTTTTCACCATGCTTTCTTTCCAAATGTGTCTTTTAACGTTATCGATAAAAAATAATTGAAAATTTCGTGACGTATTTCACGTCACTACGCGTTGGACAACGCTTCAATTTTTTAAAATTTATTAATCAGTATACTATGTAAATTGTTTCTTACAAATTAAATTTTAATAAAATTTTACTTCAATTTACTGAAGTATAAAATCGCTTGCCAGATTTAAGGTCTAAAACTAAAAATGGAAGACAGACTTCCGATTTCTTTAAAGTAATTCCTATATAGTCTACTTAAAATTACTAGTAGACATAAGCGTTATTTAAAATATTCTTATACGACCATGGGTTCTAAAGTGGTGCCTCCAATTGATCGCGGACCATTGAATCCAAGAAAAAAACTCTCAAAACACGTGAAGAAAGCATGGTTTTTTAAACAAAATCTTTTTGTTTTTAATATTTATCGTAGTATTTATGAAACCGAATTCGATGTTAAAAAAATGTTTCTTCCAAAGTATTGCCACGATTTCTACTAAAGTATAATGAGAAAATGTGTAATATTCAATAATAAATTTGGTAATATCGTAAGTATGTTAGGAGTCAAGTAAATAAATATTAAATTTTTCTTTTTCTGTAACGTTTGGATAAAGTGGAAGCTGATAATAATTTGTGCTGAATAGAAAAGGGGTTTGAATTGCAAGATATTTAATAATTTGTAAAGAATCAATAATATGCGAAAGGGTTTCCATTCGAACGAAGAAAGACTTATATAATAACAGCTGAATATTGCTACGCCATTATGATGAAAAAAAGACTAACTTAAAATAGCGTAATTTTAAATTTCACTTATATTAAACAATTTAGAACTAATAATATAGGGTTGGGACTAAATATAAATCCCGTAATGTATAGCGTTCTATTTTAGTTTGGTACATCCCTATAATCGTGGGCTCTAAATTGCGTAATATAATACTTAGATATTCTGAAACTCACACAAATATCTTGCAATTTAAAGCCAAAAACTCGTGAATATACATATATATATTTGTAGTCCACATCCCTGTGATTCTATGGCTGTTTTACCATTTAATTGTTTCGGTTTCAATCTCAATATTTGCTGAAGTGATAATGATTTTTATGAAATCTTCCTTCGTGAAGCTAAATATACGTTATTTAGCTTCGTTACTGCTCTGGGTTAAGTACCTAATTACGATGGATTTGAGTCTTAGTTCCGTTAGAACTATACAGTTTACAAAATAAACTTCTGTCCAAGTCAATAAACTGAAGCTGACAGAGATTGACTTATTATATTATTCAAACTTGACCATATTTTTTTTTTGTGTGAAATTGCAATTCAGTCATACTTGAAATTAATAACTTTAATAGCTTTGGTATTATCAAGCTGTAGATAGGCAATTGATTAATAAATAATTATTAGACACTTTAATTCTTCTATTTTTTGTCTTTGAGGTTCTTTATTCCTTCATTTAAAAGGGTGCATTCTGAAAATTGGCAACGACGTCGTGAATATTTCATCGTTTTTGTTTTTATTAATTTGTTAATATTGCCAAATAATAATCATCATCTGCCTAGCCTTTTCCCACCTATGTTGGAGTCGGCTTTCAGTCTAACCGGATGCAGCTGAATACCAGTATTTTACATGGAGCGACTTCCTACCTGACCTCCACAAATCAGTTATTAGGTAATACGATATCCAATATTACTAAATGAAATGATTAAATATCGCTCTGTACTGCACTAACATATTCATGATGAATTTCAATAATTAATATCGTATCACTGAATATTTTGTTTAAAAAAACATTTTACAACTAATTCTATGATAATATTGCAATTCATAATTAATATTTTAGTGCACTAGAGAGCTATATTTCATCCTTTAATTTGGTAATATTGATAAGTAGCGAAATCCATACTAATTTTATAAAATTGAAAGTAACTCTGTCTGTATGCTACCTTGTTACGCCTAAATCATTGAATGGATTTCGATAAACTTTGCCAAAAAGATGGATGGCATCCTGGAGAAGGACATAGGCTGCTTTTTACATCGGTAGCACGTTCATGTGGAATAATTTCTGACATTCGCGCGGGCGACGCCGAAGAAACTGGTATTTTATGTAGTGATTAAAATCAAAACATCGAAATACAGGACAGTTATTTGCGACTTTGCCAACTTTCAGAATGCATCCCCATATTTTTCGTTAGCCTATAATGTGTCCCAATCTTGGGCAAAGGCCTCCCCTTTCAAACCTCCCTGTCTTGAGCGATCTCTGGCCATGTTGGACCTGCAAACCTTGTTAGATCGTCACACCACCGTCGCCGTGGTCTACCTCGACGGCGATGGCCTCCTTCAAGCGTCCAGTGAGTGACAATCTTTGCCCATCTCTCCGGGTGCATTCCCGCGACGTACCCAGCCCACTCCCACTTCAGCCTGACTGTTTAATCCTCATAATGTTATTAAAAATGCACTCTATTTCTACCTCTTCTATCGTCGACTGATCTTAAAGATGTCAAATTGTATTAACTATACCTACTGCCTTTTATCATTCTAATCTTCCAGTCACATCGTTTTCCTGAAAATTGGTTACATGAAAATCATTTCACTTCAGCATCATACGATAAAAAGTTTTATTTGAAAGATTGAATTGCAAAACAAAGTTTTTATAAATATTAAAATCTTGTTTTACAATAAAATCTTATTAATTTAATCACCTTTGTTTTGTTTTTTATTTTTAGTATTCTGTCTTTGTTTTGTTTTTAAAAATATATTTCAAATCACTGTTTCAGATTACAGTTTTAAATTGATATTAAAATTTTTTAAAAGTGTTACTATGGTCTGGTTTTTGATTATAATAAATATTATCAACATAGTCCCTATTTAAACCAATGGCGTGTTCAGATTACTAAAAAATCACAAAATTCTCATAATATTTTAACGGCCCTACGGAGTAGCACTTTTACAAAATAAAATCTTTTAAAAAATAATTCACCATATTTTAACTGTGTGTTTTCAAGACTGTGTTGTTTAAGTAATTATATCTATTTAAAAGGAAGATGGGCATGCTCGGATAAAGAAAATTATTCAAAAATAATTTAATGCTATTTTTTTAAATTTTAGTTTAACTAAAAACTCGCAAAATGCACAAAATAAGGCCTTTCCTTATGAATTATGAAACAATATTAGGCTATTCATTTGTGCTTCAATATTAAAACTTCGCAAATGGGTAGGATTTTTACTCAAATATGAAAATTAATTGACATAAAATATTGCATCCACCAGAGGAGCAATTCTCGTAATTTTAAAAACGTTCAGTCTGATCTCAGTCTGAATCTGTCAAAAATACCTTTAATTTACGTACATTATGACAAATTTTTGACATTTGTGTGTCGCTGAGATGAGACTGCGATTAGATTTTGAACGTTTTAATTTACGAGAATTGACCTTCTGATATTAGTTTGATATCAAAATGGAAGTTATACTTAGCTCAATCCTATCACTTTACCAAACCATTAGTCCTGTTGAAATGAACTCCACAGGAGTTGATTAATTCCCAGAGCAACAGCTATTCCTGGCTAAATATGGGCTAGTAACCAAATAGGTGATTAAAAATCCATTTGCATTACATCAGCATCAGAATACCCACACAAGATGGCGGCAATCCGAGCATGGCCCATCAAAATTGTTGTGAGTTACATGATAGAAAGAATGATGTGTCGTTGGACCAAAATGGGAAACTTCGAGTGTTTAGATTCTAGTCTAGTGAAAGAACTTAGGAATATACAGGAGATTGTGAGGCTTTAAAAACGCTGAAAAATGTTCAGCAAAAATCACTGATTTACCTGGATTAAGGCTCAATTGCACCTCAAATTACTAAATGCAATAAACTTGTTTAAGAAATCTTTCCGTTTTTCTCATCTTTGAACGACTGGCTGAAATAGAACCATGTTTTAAATACGTTAACGATGAATGCTCCTTCCCCGTTGTGAAGAGACTTTTGCTCTGCAGTGGGATAGTTATGATGTTGATATTATAAATAACTGAAGTGTTAAGATTAAGATCACGTTTTCTGGAAGCCTATCATTTAAACTATTGTTAAATTCCATGTCAGGTTATTATCGTTGATGGAATGAAACAAAACGATGTATTATATTAGTTTAGAGCTCAACGTAATTAGTGGTGTGTGGTTGAAACGGGCCTTACTGATCAGAGATTAACTCACGAGTTCAAATAAAATCGAATTTGATTCAAATTGACACGTATTTATATCGAGGTAATTTTGGCAATCATTCGAATCACATTCGATTCTATTAACTCGAATAAGTTGAGAGAAACGTTCAAAAATCTGGGGGTTAACATAACTGATTTTCATACATGGAGTGAAGTGATACTAAGCATAATCAACCTATTGTTCCCACTGTTCGGACACAGGCCTCCTCTCAGTGAGAGGGAGTGGGCCGTAATCCACCACGCGGGCCCAGTGCGGGTTGGTAGATGTCACATGTCGTAGGATATCTAGAAGTGAAGGATAATAAGGAATTATGGCATACTGTCTCCTGTATATTATTTTCTAAGTTAACGAGTGGTCGATTTGTTTTATAATTTGTACCTAGCTATCGATTGTCGAAAATTTGAACAATGTTTTAAGGCTCTCGGTTCTGAACCCTTAGCTTAATTCTTTGTTATTTTGAGAAAAAAATAAACATAATTGTATATAATAAATTTTTGTGTTGTTTATTCATCCCGTGATAGAAAAAAAACACCCTAATTGCGTAACACACTATCAATCACAATCTGAATCATTTTGAAGGATATTGCTATTGGATTTGCTTCATACGTTCGAAAAATTTGTCTGCTCTACAACGTAAAATTAAATAACGCAATGAATGTTGTTGAACTGTCAAAATGATAGGCCATTGCGAAAAAATGAACATTAATAATAATATTAATTACATTTCAAGGCATTGACTGCCACTGCGGTCACCGGTGACCGCTGTCTGTTGTCTGGCAGTCAGCGTGTTAAATTTGTTTGGCCCAATATTCACCAACGAAATTTTCCTGTTATGCCAAGACTTGTCGTTGTCGTCGACGTCCGTCTCGGCTGTGAGACGAATATCCAAAGCAGCTTTTAGTCAGGCCGATAGCAAGAAAATTCAACTGACTAAAAAGGGTTTATTTATCATAATTTATTTTGGGGTCAACGACCGCCAGTTATAGTGTTGGTATTATATAAAGTACGAGTTGAGAGCAATAGATTTTTGTGTTTAGATAACCATACCCATCACGTCTATAAAGTGTACAAAAACAAAAACAGATTTTTGTACCGATAATTCAAGCAACAAAATGTTGTAAGTTGAATGGCAAGAGCTGAAAGAATGAAAATAAAATAGATTGAGTGCCATCTAGTGAATTAACGAGGTTACTAAACAGTTTTGGTGAAGGCGCCATCTAGCAGTTATTCTTTTAACTACTTGCACTGACAATGGCCCACCGTCTCATAAAACTTAAGGACAGCGCTATCTATACTTATCTGCCGGAACTGATTATGATAAAACGAGATCGTTTGTTGTTTAATTTTGAAAACAGATGGCAATTTTACAGATGCACGAAAACGCATCAGTATTATTGTAATTTTAAAATGTTTTTTATTTTATATAGAACTGCAACATAGTATTTTTTTTTGCACTTTACCATGCAAGTCCAATGTCCACAACACATAAAATCTCAGAAACAAATTCCAACCACATGTGAACTGCAGTGGTCCATTTGGCTAACATTGTAAATTGAGGGGGCAATTTCCCCATTTTTAAGGATTGTTTGCATTCTAATCTGTCTCTAAAAACCTCTGATATACCTAAATTGACAAGTTTTTGACATTGATTTTGCTGAGATGAGATTGCAACTTGAATTTGAACATTTTTTCGAGAATTGGCCTTTTCATACCTACCTAGGTACTACAACTACAACAAGAATCTACAATCACTGTTGGGGCGTAACTCCCAACAGTGAAAATGTTATGGATTTGTTATGTAGATAAACTTGTAAGGTACGTATGTTATGTTATGTAAATGAGTAGACGAATGATTTCCCTTGATTGATTTATTGCTACAGAATATAATTACTTACACAATTGTCCCACTTTAATGCTACGTTGGAGGAATGCACAGCGATTCACGATTTCCCGAAATGTGGCACCACAGACTCGTTTCACTGCTAGTGCGAGAGTGGTTTTTCGGATCAGAACCAGTTGCTCCATTGACTAAAGTATCTGTCTGTATTTGTGTGGCCCAACGACGACTACGACAGCGAGTTCAAGAGTGCCACTGAGGCCGCAATTATCATGGCCTCTTACTGAGCCCAAACATCGCAACTGCTCTATGTGAAATACTGGTATTCAGGTGCATCTGGTTAGACCCCAACATAGTTGGGAAAGGCTTGGCATATGAACCCATGGCAGTGTGTGGTCCTGTTGAGTTAAATACTATACTTAATTACACAGTGTGATAGCACTAGGAAGTGGTGAAGGGCGGGCGTTTTTGGGGGACTGTCTTTTGTAATATTGACGTTCGTAAAGTGCTGATTCTCAGCCTAATTTTAATAAATGACTTTTTATTTTGATTTTTTGATTTTGACACAATCAGCCTATATAATGGTCCCACTGCTGGGACAGGCTTCCTCTCTGTGAGAGGGAGTCGGCCGTAAACCACCACGCGGGCCCAGAGCTGGTTGATAGATGTCACATTTCTTCAAAATTTTAGTTCTAGGACATGCCGGTTCCCTCACGATGTTTTCCTTCACCGTTTTGAGAGCAGTGGTGATGAAATAATTTACACAAATTAAAGCGCCTGACTGGGTTCGAACCTACAACTCGTAAGTTGCGGCTGTTTCCACTGAGCCCCCACTGCTCTTGTTGTGATTGTTAACTACGTAGCGGTAACACCTCTGACGAACCCTTCGGGGTATACAGGGGGTCGGTCGAAGTAGTATCGGCTGAATTTTCGGCCATTTCCTGCTACGAAGTTACTATTTGGTTCGGTCGGTCCCGATCCTACACTCCTACACTCTTTCGATAATAATAATTGACTATGGTCCCGACCCCACTGAGTGAACTTTTGATCCGAACTTTTTTACCATTTTTCAATAATATTTGGTTCGGTCATGTGTCGGTCTGATCCGAAAATTCGCACTTTGCAGTAGAGGAGACACTTCGGAGTAGACCCCCAGGTGTGCTTCTTTAACTTGCTAATTCTATTGTGAGTAGGTACTGACGCACGTAGTATGTATTATCATTAATTATTCACTTCTGGAGGAGTCTAATGCAAAAACTACGGTACAGTATAAGGAATGTATCCTGCAAGAAAGTATAAAAGTTATAAAACAGTAAATAAATTATCTATAGTTTCCGACAAGAAAATTGGTCAAAGACTAAACTTTACTTTGTAAACCAGACACGCAAATAGATATAATCAGGGGGCTTACCACCAGCTCTTATAACAGGGCAGAAGTTGAACTGCACTGCTTCTTTGAAGTTGAACAAAAGCAGTTCAACTTCTGCCCTGCTATAAGAGCTGGTGGTAAGCCCCCTGATGGATGATGAGCATAAAAGAAACGTTCTTTTAAGATTCAGTTGGATATTATATTGTCTGTCAGAAGCACACGACCACCATGAGGTTGTTCATAGAGAGAGAAGAAGTAAATACATATGACAGACAGCTGTCATAATTACATCTTACACGTTTACGAAGTCCGCGAAGTAAGTACATTGGATTGCGTTTACAGAGAACATAATCAATTACTAACACAATCATCGTGGAATAAGGTTGATTGCTGGACATAGAGCCCAGCCTGCGCCATAACACCCTGTCCCCCGCCTTCCGCATTCAGTCTGTACCAGCCACCTTCTTTAGGTCGTCGATCCTTCAAAAAGCATAGAAGAAGACAGGGCAGTCATGTAAGGTAACATTTCATTACCATTGTCCGTAGCGTAAGCAGACATCCTATTCTATTTGAGTTTATCCTTATTTGAACAAAATAGTCCGTTCTACAAATTCACACAATACTACTCTTTGCAACTCGGAACCGGCAGGAAAAAGAACGCGGCGTGGGCGCATACTAATCGTCTGTTTTGATGCCCCAATGCGCTTAGGATGATATATCGATCGTTCATATCGATCGATAAAGATGAGGTTAATAACACCGATTGGAATAATAATTGGCATAATATGTCTGCAGTTAGTTTAGCTAGAAGTAGAGCTGTTTGTGGAAGAAGTTCCTACCTATTTTGCTAACATAATAATAATATAATAATAAATCCCTGGACATTTCACACAGCACCATTTGTCCCAAGCTAAGCAACCTAATGCTTGTGTTATGGTAACAAGATGGCTGATAAACTACTTATATACAATTTTTTTTGTAAATACATACATATTATAGATAGAAAAACACCCAGACTCGGAACAAATACATGTAGGTCATACAAATATTTGTTCCGTGCGGGAATCGAACCCATATAAACCAAAATGTAGCAGCAGCGGTGAGGTTTGTGAAAACTTAGGTTTTATATTTTATTGTGTTGAGGATTTTTACAATAAAACGATGCGGTAGGTTTAACGAGTAAAATCTGTATTCGCCATCTTACTTACAAAATTCAAGGAGATGGGTGAGGGAACAATATTTTGGGTAAAAACCAATCACGATCGAGAGTTTACTATTACGTAGCGTACCTATGGTGTCGTTCTTTGCCTCGAGATGTCGCCATAAGTCGCTTTGTGAAAGTATGGAGTACAAGTTCACAACATGCCCCCGGCCTTGGAAGCAGTGGCTTTCTTTTTGATAAGCGTATAATGTTCCCACTGCTGGGACACAGGCCTCTTCAGGGAGTGGGCTTTAATTCACCACGCAGGCGCCGTTGGTAGATGTCACATGTCTTCGACTTTTTGGTTCTAGGCTATACCAGTTTCCTCACGGTGGTGTGAAATAATTTACACTTCTGCTGGTGGTTGCTGGTTTCGAACCCACGACCTACAACTCGTAGTTCGGGGCCATTACCACTGGGCCACCACTCCTCTACGGCTGCTGACCTGCTGCCCGGTTATTTTTTAACAATAAAATATGCCTGGATGTTTACAGGTCTGATGACCAGAAATTAGATTCAAGTCGCATGTGTTGGAATTCTATAAGTACCTTTACTTAGAGTCGGGAAAAGGCTTGGTGCTAAGTGATACCCACTGCCTGAGCTTCAACAAAAAATGAAGATTTTATGAGCCTTTAGAGCAAAGTCTACCGACGCATTTATTGTATTTTATTCATCACCAACGAATATACGAGTATTAATAAATCTCCTCAGCTCAAACTTTCAGAAACTCTTTCCAAAAATTACCTACCTACCTACCCACCATTAATATTGCTCAAACACATCACCATATGAGCAACACTAGACGCGATCAAACCACCGTGTCTTAACTAAACCATCTCCAAAAGTAAAGCATTTTGTAATGGGGCCCGCCATTTTCAAAAGTAGTTTTTAACAATATCTTTAACAATTACTGTTATCATTGTTTCAAGTTTTGTCTGTGTGTAGAACTCGCGTTTTAAACAGTTATTTCGAGTTGTAGACGTAATAATTATAATTGATAAAGTTGGTTTTAAGAATTCCTAGTGAAAGGATTCATCTGGGAAAGTATCTTAGGTGTAGCCGTTGGTCGCGGCTGTCATTCGTAGATCTTTGACAGTCGTTACGGGTCGTCAGAAGCCCAAAATTCTGGCAACCAGTCTTAGCAAGGGGTATCGTGTTACCCAGTAACTGGATTGTGGAGGTCAGATAGGCAGTCGCTTCATGTAAAATACTGGAATTCAGCTGCATCCGATTACACTGGAAGCCGACCCCAACATAGTTGGGAAAATACTAGGCTGAAGGCCAATTCTCGTAATTTAAAACGATCAAAATCTAGTCGCAGTCTCATCTCGGCGACAAACAAATGTCAAAAACCTGTCAAAATGTCCCCACTTTGACAGGTTTTTGACATTTGTTTTGTTTTATTGGCCTTCAGCCTAAATTAGACGTATTTTTGACAGATTGAAACTGAGATCAGACTGTGAATGTTCTTAAATTTACGAGAATTGCCCCTCAGATGTCGCTTTTAGGTGTAAGTAACCAGGCCGGCGGGATCGTCCGAAAGGGTTACCGCTGCCCTGGAACAGAAAGGGATAAGGAAGGAACACGGGTAGGTTTTAGTCAGTAAGAGTCTGACACCTTTGGCTCCACCCAGAGCGGGAGGGGTCATTTGATGATTTCCCATCCAAAAAAAAAAAAAAAAGGTGTAAGTAACCAACTTTCAATCAGAGGGACCGTTGGCCTGCACCCCACTTGCGTAACACACAGTCAATCGGAATCTGAATCATTTTGAAGCAAATTGCTAATCCATTGCTTCATAAGTTCGAAAAATTTGTCTGCTCAACACGTAAATAACGCAATGAATGTTGTTGAACTGTCAAAATGAAACCTATTCCGATTGATCGTGTGTTGCGCAATTAGGGTGCTGGACTGGTTTTTGGTTTAGCCTGTACTGTCCCACTGCTGGGCAAAGGCCTCCCGCAAGGAACTCTTTTCCCGCGCCACCTCGAACCAGCCTAACCCCAGCTTAAAACATAAAAATGCTAAATATTTTTGGGAGTCATACAGTGCAATTAATATACCTCTCAAACACTTAACACATAAGGATATGAAAACCCCAAGTAAACCCAAGTCGAAAGCCAGTACATAATGCAGTGGTAACAGTAAACACGCACACAAGCACGTGTCCATAGTTTTCACGACACGTGTATACATACACACACACGTGCAGTGTAATTGTGGAGAGAATATAAAAAAAATTGCGCTAAGTGTGCCTTACTTGCGCGCGCCGAGGCGCGTACACCTGGGAGCAGTTGTGGTTATAGACGGATTATTTTTTCTTTCCTGGATCGTGTGTGGTTGAAAGAAGTTGTTAAAAATGATAAGGTGTCTAGTCAATCAGCTTTACTTATAAAATTATTTATTTCAACAATATCCTTCGCAATTAGACCGATTATTTGTCATTGGAGAAATGACAAATAATGGGACTAATTTTTAAAACATTTTCTATAAAATGTTGACTTCAACAACAATTTATTTCCTTAAATAAAAATTACAGGCCTCTTCTGAAAAAAGTAAGCCTGAAGTGAATGACGATGCGACGGTAGAATGTCGCTTGGTGGAGCCTCTTCAATTTAGGGCCATTTCTCCTCTGTTTTCAAGCCTTACCTAGGTACTAGAGCACAATTTTCTAAAAAGCCTTCAATAAACCATCAAACAAAACAACTTTACTGTTCAGGTATTCAAGACTGACAATATTGCAAACCTACTTATTTCCCATACATCACATTTCCTCATATCGCGCGCCAGTTTACACTGCACGTGTACATAGCGGGCGGCCGTTCCGTCTGGCCACAGTTGGCTGGCAGAGCGAGAAGTTCAAATCTCCCGCTCGTAATTGATAAATAAACGTGGCACGTGCGGGTCAACACACCTGATGACGAGCCCTGAGCTTGCTCTTTATGTGGCCTGGATTTTCCTAGCTGAAAATCTAAGATAAATCAAGAATGGTGCTGAAGATATACGGAAGATTGGCGATGAAAAAAGTTGAAGTAATGAAACTTATATTCTTCATTTCTGATAAAGGCGGGAGAGGTCAGTGTTTAAAACATAAATTAAGCATGATGCTGAAGATATAGGGAATCAATATACGGAAGATTGACGATTTATAGGAGAAAAGCTTTCTTCATTCCTAATGAAGGCGAGAGAGGCCAGTTACCACTAAGGCAGTCAGCCTGTTTAAAACCTTCTTAAATAAGCAAAATCCTGCAATCAACAAAAGGGACTAGCTCTCACAACACGACATACAATGTAATTACTAGATGAGCTAGTCTGATAGACAACATCCCTGGTGCTGACTGATTGGTACTGTCGTCATTAAGGAGGCTATCCAAATCCAAAAAAATCGAACAGTTCATGAAATAAGAGCCATGAGCTTGCTCTCTATGTGTCCTGAATTTTACCCTAGGAAAGATACTGAAAATGTTGATACAAGAGATTGATGATTTATATGAGAAAAGTTGAGGTAAGAAAACTTATATTCTTCATTCCTAATAAAGGCGGGAGAGACCAATTACCAATAAGGCAGTCAGCAAATTAAAACATTCTAATCCAAACAAAATCCTGAAAACCACAAAAGGGTCCAGCTCCTCATAACATCAGTCATCGCTGGTCAATATTATCGTCTATGAACACGACATGCAATATAATTAATATAATGATATATATTCAAATTTTATATAGGTTTCAAATTGACGTTATTTCAAGTTAAAAAAATATCAACTTTATTTTAATGGTAATTAAGTTGAATTGAGAGTGACTAGCACTATTGAAAAGGTTATAAAAATGTTTGAAGTTGTAGCGTAAACTGAACTTTATTGTGTAGGAATTAAAATTATTTTTCCATAAACTCATATTTGTTTACATTTTTGGTGAATATGTCGCGAATGCAGTAGGCTGATAGGTATCCTTGATATAAATTTATAGGTACTGACATCATCACGGAGGCTACCAATAAAGAGCGAGAAGTTCATGATATTGTAATTGATAATTAAACGTCAAAATACCTGAAGGCCAATTCTCGTAATATAAAACGATCAAAATCTACTCACTCTTGTCTCATCTCGGCGACAAGTAAATGTCAAAAAATTGACAAAATGTAGGGAAAATAGAGGTATTTTTGACAGATTGCGACTGCGATCAGACTGTGAACGTTCTTAAAATTACGAGAATTGTCCCTCAGGTGACGCTGGGCACATATGGCCTGGATTTTCCTAGGTGAAATCTCGGGGAAAATACTATGGAATATCTATGGAAATCTAGCCGAAGTGGATGAAGAGAATTTCACGCGATGTAATGGAACTCGATAAACCTTCGAAGACGATTGGATTATAGGATAATATATAAGAATATACAGGGTTCTTTAACTGAGGAAATCAGGGAAGATAATTTGTGCCCATGCATTGCAACGCTCAAAACTTACGTCTTAATTGAAGAAACTCCTATGGTCTATAGACTGCCTAGTTAACATGTTTTTGCGAAGTAAATCTACACGACGGCCGCATGAAGCGCTTGCTACGAATATCCATTTTTTTTTTTTTGATAAAACGTTGCCCCACACTAGGAATTACTCCTGTATCGTGGGTGTGTTTACAAACATTTAAACTTACATACACAAACAACCAGACCCGGACCTGTAGGCAATACAAATATTTGTTCCGTGCGGGAATCGAACCCGCGACACGCAGCGCATCAGTCGATCGCTCAGCCACTGCGCCAACCGTGTCGTCAATTAAAATAGTAGTTCCAAACTCTAAAACTAAGGGAGGGCGCCTAAGTCTACGGGTATGAAAGTGCTGTCTTTGTCGCGTCGCTATATGCACGCACTTGATGTGAGAGACAAATTAGTAACTGAGATAAAAGTTGCTCGTGGGCCCCTCCCTAAGACAGAAAAGTCTCCATAATTTACTTTGAAGGAATTGCAGAAAAGTTACTTACAATATTATGTAGGTAGAGCAATGTTTGGAATTAGATACTCATCAATTCATCATTGATACGAACTTTTCCTAAACGATTTATATTCAATTTCAGAAGCAATTATTTCAAATATCCTGTACCAACATTAATAGTCCATTATCACTATCGAACACATCTACAAATTGTGACAGGTTGCGACCGTCTTGAACCCTTTTGAAACCTGTCACCCTCAAGTAACCCCTTGTAACGCGCATAATTATGACCACCTGACATTATGCGCGTTTGAAGAAAAAAAAATTAACGAGAAAATAACGTATATTTCTTTACTTCACGTGTAAGAAACTGTAAGAAATTACATAAATTAACTTATGTAAGTAAGGAATTACATTTATACCTATTATAATGATCAACTGTCCCGTTGGTCTCGTGGTTGCGAGCGCGACTACTGAACGTGGGGTACTGGGTTCAATTCCCGGGCCGGACAAAGTGTTATTGGCCCCATTAGGAGTTTCTGAGTAACTGCCCGGAGTTTGGAAGTTGGTGGTTTAATACCCCCGTGCTTGCAGCACGTAAAGCCGCTGGTCCTGCGCCTGATCTCTCTCCGTCCGTGTCGGATTGCCATCCCATCGGACTATGAGTGTAAAGGAACAAAGAGTGCACCTGTACGCACACACTTGTGCACTATAATATATCCTGCGAACCTGGCTTATCTCCGTTGAAATTGGCCACCGTGACTGAAATCGGTCGGGAGGCTATTATTTTATTAATGATAAAAATGGATGTTGGTATACGGAGTGGCTGGGACACCACCGACAGGACTAAACTAATATTTATCTTCTGTCCTTTTCTTGATGAAATATAAAGAAAAAGATGCACTGAACTTAAATTAAGTTTAGTTTGTGAAGAAGGGAATCGGCGCCATTGCTGGGTTAGTATGTCACAAAAGACAGAAATAAATGGTTTGTGAATAATAATTCATTGCTATTCTGTAAAAATCTCCCAGTGAAAACTTAGGTGAAGTGGGCTAGCATTCCATCTGATGTAAGGGATTGCCATTATTGAAAGCTCACTGCACGCTCACTTCACCTAAGTGTTCACGGTCTGATA
Source organism: Apamea crenata (assembly GCA_949629185.1). Taxonomy (NCBI): domain Eukaryota; kingdom Metazoa; phylum Arthropoda; class Insecta; order Lepidoptera; family Noctuidae; genus Apamea; species Apamea crenata. Next base: position 1,932,632 of record OX451377.1, read on the forward strand.
TTTATAGAATAGATTGGCAGATCCTGGAACAAGCATCAGCATTGCTGTATTTTAGTATGGAGGGCATAGGTATTCATGGGGCATTTCAAAATGTACATAAGAAGAAAATTCGTTGGTTTCTTAGAAGGCAATAAACGGCGGTAACCTCCATCCACCGGTAGGCTTTCGTCCAATTTGCAACCTACCTAAATGGTTAATTAAAGTAAGGACAAAAAATGCTTTATGCGCAACAACATTTATTATAAGTAGCACCAATTAAATACATTTAACTCTGTCAAAACATCACCAATTATGAACTTACAAAACCTCTTTGCAGGCCGACAAAATCCTAATAATTTTCATATCAATTTTAACATCAAAGGGTAATTGATGCGGCTTCTATCAAGCAATTTAAAGATTAAGATCCTCCTTCGTATTGTCATAGTGTATATAAATCAGAAACACTAGAAGTTTCCGTTACCACACACGCACACACACAAATCCATTCGCACACACAGACATACGCACACAAAAACGGACACACGCATGTGTGAGTATGTGAGAGTGTGTGAGTGAAATAAAAAGTCGGCGCGTGCGCTCACTTACGACACATAACAGATGACTGTTGCTGTCTCTTTTTTCCTTGTATGATTGTTATTGCTGCTTCGTTCTCGCATGAAGTATGTAATTATAGTTGGTACATTACTGGATGGTTCCGTTCGGTATACCTACAGTGATTGTATCGTACTTATATGTATGTTTGTTCGTCGTTCTAATCTCGGGAAATTATTGCTTTTTATTGCTCAGATTCTGTTCAGTGTTTTAAAATATAATGAGGTATTTTTATAGAGCTTGCGTTTGTACTGGTTTAGGTTAATGAAAATAATAAGAAGAGATATTTTATTTTATCGTTATTTTTGTTTGTTGCTTTTATACATATTTTAGTTGAAAACGTTGATTCATTTCAATTGGTAGGAACATTGACGCGCAACCTGTTACCATTGGATTCAGTACATGATTGTGGACATGAGTGTGAAGACATGTCGTTAAAAATAACTTTACCGTTCCATACATTTTGACCGCGTAGGTATTGCACTTTTCTATGAAACAGTTGTATATTTTTTTGGTAACCGACGACAGTTTCTACACTAGGGTGTCTAGAATCATGTGGTGAGTTTATGGGTACAGTTTGCGCGTCGATGTTCTTGTCTATCCGTATAGACCAAAGAAACGATGGATATCAGTGTGAAAGATGATATTTATGGCTAGGAAGGGGGTGATTACCGAGATGACCACTAATAGAGAAGTATTGAAGAAGAAGACATGTTGCGCCGACCCAAATAGGAAATGATGATGTTGATTCATAAATATACATTTTAGAGGAGCTTCGAAGATTCATAATTAGAAGTAGATATACCTACATAGTGATATCTACTTCTAAACATGAACCTTTACTTCTTTTTTTTTATTCAGCTGCATCCGGTTAGACTGGAAGCCGACCCCAACATAGTTGGGAAAAGGCTGGGCAGATGATGATACCTATAACATAGTGATACATTTCAGGAGTAGATTTGAAATTACTTCTCCAGGCTTTTTCCTTGGAACCCTTAGGCATTGTCCCAGGGGGTAGGCAGAAACTACAGAAACTTAAATTGAGTTTCACACTGTTACTATTCAATGAAAGCAGACTGAAACGTTACTCCAAAAAGTTTATTCAGGATTCAAATAAGTTTATTTCACATAATTCCAAAGGGAAATAATTTACTTAAAACAAATAAAACTTTAAAACAAAGAGCATGAAGCGAAAATAATAACTAATAATATAAAAAAAGAAAGAAAAAACAATACTGTTTGCATTTTAAATAGTTGTAAGTATTGACGTCATTTATGTGAATAGAAATAAATTGCTTATGCAAAATAATGTATTTTATTTAAAACATAACAGCCTTCATAAAACCCCTTATAACGTTTTTTTGCGCATATTTATAAGATAAACATAAGGCACCTTTAATAATAACATAACATAACATCATGCCTGAGATTCTCGAAAGGTTAAGCAGAGGTAGCACACCCACGTTTAGCCAGATATGTTTAAGTCCCATGTGGTGTGGTGGTGAGTCTATTGTCATCAAACTTTGGGCTGCTACTGAGAAAATTGAAAAACCTAATAACACTTTGCCCAACCTGGGTATCGAACCCTGAACCTCATGCTCAGCAATAGCTCTTGCAACCACTGAGCCCAATGAAGCAGTAATAATACTAATATCAGCCTAATCATGGTCCTCCAAACCGAATTTCACTGGAAACTAGCCATCGACGCGGGAGATATTATAGTGCACAAGTGTGTGCGTAGACAAATTCAAATTCGAAATCATTTATGGGTAATAATTACATAAAGTTGTAAAAAAAAAATGAGCATAGTTCAACCACATTACGCCTTGAGGCATGCCAATAACATTGTTATACAATTACTTGCAACAATAATAATGAAACATTAGCAAATATTAATGTCACAAGAATATTTAAGGATTAAAAAAGACACAGGTGCACTCTCTTCCCTTACTCACATAGTCCGATGGGACGTCAATCCGACACCACCGGGGCTTTGAGATCATGCAAACTTATGGTTTATAAAGCTTTCCGAGGTATGGGAGCATCACACCGCCGACTTTGAAACTCCAGGCTACTCCTGAGAAATGCCTAATGGAAACCACTAATAATACTTTTCAGCCTAAACAACAGTCTCCACAAAGGATGTCCTTGGTCACCACGCTTGCTCTGTGCGTGTTGGCGATTCCTGATTAATTTCTTTCTCAAACTCTGTCGCTCCACCCTGGTGAGAAAGTGCCTATGGGGTGTTCATTTTGAGGGCCTCTCTATAAACTGTCAAAAGTGCAGATGCCAAGTTTAGCCTTTCATTGAAGTATCTATGTAACTTCATCCGATCGTTGTGGCACGACTGTCGTTTGGATTTTTTCGTGTGTGTTAGATTTAAAATATTTTTTAAAGAATCGTTCATACCTACTTTTATTTCAGTTTTTAACCAAAGTGTAGAAAACCACGCTTATTTTTTATCGAAGAGTTTTGCTTTTATTAACACCGTAACTATTGACTGGCAGTAAGAAAACAAAGACTAGACATAATCTTTTTTTTTTTACTTTAGTAACCGTCCATTATTACTAATATCATTATTTTCTTCAATTCCTTTCCCACCTTACCTTTCTGCTCACCCCAATAAGGGCTTTAACTTATAATTCCGTTTCGTAGTGTTAGCCGTTACGAGCCACGACGGTTATACTTTCTTCGTCTCGCTCCAGCGCAGGCGCGGGGTTGGGCCAGTGATGTGCAAGTATCGATACGATACGTTGCATCACTAGCCTACGTAATTGTTATGTAAAATGATTTGTGTGGTTGTTAATTTTTGTTGATGGTTTGATAAAGTTTTAAATATGTTATGTGTTTGTTAGTTATAAATTAATTTGTTTTATCATGTTTCCTGGAAGCTTTTTATGAGGTTATAAATATATTTTTATTGACACAGATACATAAACTAGTACTAGATCATCTATCTATATAGGAATATCAGTTTTGTTTAAAATTATTACGGTCTGTAATTCATCAAGCAAAAGGCTCTTCTCACAAAATGAAGTAACAAGCTTCACGCTTTCCTTAACTCAGCCTATCGCAGTCCATTGCTGGACATAGGCCTCTCCCACGCTGCGCAACAACATCGTTGCCGCCTTCCGCATCCAGTCCGTCCCAGCCACCTTCTTAAGGTCGTCGGTCCATCTAGCTAGGGGGCGTCCTTCAAAATCTAGTCTCATTTCAGCGACAAACAAATGTCAGAAACTTGTCAAAATGTAGGGAAATTAGAAGTATTTTTTGACAGGTTGAGACTGAGATCAGACTGTGAACGCTTACCTACTCACTGCGTATTGGCATTTAAATCCCATGGTTTTTTTTTAGCCTAAATTGATTCCCATTGCTGGGCAAAGCCTGCCCTTCTCCTTTTCCGTCCGAACCTCTCTTGTGCGATCTCTGGCCATGCTGCCGTTTGCAGGGTTGGCCCTGCAAACGAAGATGTCATTACCTCGACATCGATGTCCTCCCTAAGGCGTCCAGTGAGTGACGATCTTTGCTCATGGTCTTAACTTTAATTTTTTTGACTTTAATAAGGTTTTCTCGAGAAGTATGCCTTCACTACTAAGTAGTGTTGACTAAATTTAAGTCAAACAAATATTTATTTACAGTCAACAATGTTTTCACCACGGCTTCGTCGCCAGTCAAAGAGGCGCTTTCGTAAACTACAACATATCCTCATATCATACATATTCACAAATGAGTAGTACCTCATCTTCTCCCAACTATTTTTGGGGTCGGCTTAAAGTCTAACAGGATGCAGCTGAATACCAGTATTTTACGTGGAGTGACTGCCTTTCTCACCTTCACAACCCAGTTACTGGGTAACTAGTCTTAACTGGTTGTCAGACTACCGGGCTTCTGACGACACGTAATGACTGTCAAAGATCCAGGAATGACAGTCACGACCAATAGCTTAATGAGCTTTCTGAGGCACGGAGGGGTATGTACAGATGGTCACCCACACACGAACCGACCGCGGCAAGTGTAGCTTAACCTGATCGATCGGCCCGTGTGACTATTATTACTTAGCCACGAGCCCCTCGAGTAGGATCCTATTACTATGTAAATAATTACCAAAATCCAAAATTAATGAGATAAAAAAAAGATGTGTTAATAAAGTCTTTATAGCCAACCTTCATTTTTTGCCAATCTTTGTATGAAGCAGTTAATAAATGTGTTCATCAAGAATTCATAAAGCACATGAATATTTTAATTGTTTTTGTACGTTAATGTTCAATTTAGCTATGCATATTAAATTTTTTCTTTTTGCATTTATTTTAACAATTACTTTAATTACGTTGCTCCTAATTAAAAACATTGATTTGTGCGTCATTCAATAATAATTAGTAAGGAAATAAATCTAAATCCTACCGTTGGTTATTTTATTTTATTTCAATGTAAATTATATTTTTAAATATTATAACATAAAAAGTATAAACATATTTAGAAATATATGAAATAGCAGCCCACCGGTATCGGGAACAGGGTCCAAGCTACCGGTGGTCAGAGCTCCAGAGAGAGGAACCTCCTGACAATGCGAGCAAATCAATTATTATAATATATATATTATTATTAGATTCCTCACTGACTTCACCTATAAAAGATGTAAAATAATTAAAAAAATCAATTAGAAAAAAGACAAAGTCAAACATTTTTATTTGTTAAACACAGGTGTAAAATTAGGTATTTGTAATAGAATAGGTACAGAGATCTCTACGTTTTGCCGTTATCGGCGTCCAAATATCAAGTAAGTAGGCATACGAAATTACAAGAAAGAAATAAAGACACAAGAAAGTTCCTGCACACGATTACTTTATCGATATCGATGCAAACACTTCCCGCGTCCCATCCCTATGCTCCCGGGGCGGAAGTAGTATAATTGTGGCGCGTCTTCCCCTCACTAGCCAGTCCCGAACGAAAAAGTTCACTTTACCGACTCGTTTGTTACTTTTCATATTATTACCTTATTACTTGCTTCTGTTATCATCTATCGAGTTGATTATGGATGAATTGTAGGAAAGTTTGCTCCTAATGATGGGGAGAGGTCGATAATCCAAGTGATGTCTGGAAGGAATTTAGACTTTACCAATTCAATTTGCTTTATTGATAACAAAATTTGAAGAGTTTGTTTGAACGCGCTAATCTCGGGACCGACCAGGCGGTTTTGTTTTTTTTTTGCATATGATAGCCCAATTTTCGAGGAAAGCTTTAGGCTACTTAACATCACACGAAAACAATAGGGAGCTGAGCAAAAACTAGAACCAAAAAGTCAGAAAGATCGCTATGTGGAAACGAAGAAGCGAGGCGATGCACAGGGTGGTTCTGAGGAACCAGAAATTTCACGCGGATAGAAGCTAGTGTAATAAAAAGCGCATCAGGGATGAGGTCGATTGAGCATGCACTTTTACAATATTTTGAAATTAATTACAGCATTTTATAGATAGGTAAACAAAGTACCTATTGATTTGATATATATCTTCCTACTAGCCTTTTCTCAGCTAGGTTTTCATTGGCTTTCAATTTGACTAATTGCGCTGGAATTTCTACATTTTCTACAATGTGTTAGGGCCTACTTCCTCTCACAGCGAGGCGGGCTGTGTCTCAGCAGTGGGAACATTAAAGGCTGTTTATGCTTATGCATCAAGAACCCGCTCGTTGTGGACCCAGCTAGGTGCAGCGATAAACTTAAAAAGGTTTCATAGTACCTTTCTTAATATCAATAACGCCTTTATTCATAATCGTTGCTTAAAGTTAAGTAGTGATTAGCGACTGTTTAACCATACATTTTTGACGTTTGAACGTGACTTAAATTTAATCATCATCTGCAGCATCTGCCTAGCCTTTTCTCAACTATGTTGGGGTCGGCTTCCAGTCTAATCGGATTCAGCTGAATACCAGTATTTTACATGGAGCGACTGCCTATCTGACCTCCACAACCCAGTTACTGGGTAATACGATACCCCTTGGTAAGACTGGTTGTTAGACTTTTGGGCTTCTGACTACCCGTAACGACTGACGACGTGACTTAACTTTAATCATTGTTTACAAATAAATCCCTTAGCCAGTTTCCTCTCCAGAGCCAAACTAAAGTCACTATCATGACACAGTTCCCTTCAACTTTTTACGTCAGTGTTGATAGAATTTTAAGCAAAACACAGAAAACAAAAACCACAAACCTATTGGTTGTCTTAGTACTAGAAACTGAAAAATAATGAAGTGCCGTTGCATGTTGTTTCTGAGAATTTGTGGTAAAAACTGGTGTTCTACTTAATGTTCAAGAGTTAGTAAAACTACCGCGCGTGCGCCGAGTAGCTCTTTGTTATAGATGAGCGGCTCTCAAAGTTTTTTCTTATTAGTGCTTTTTTGAAAATCATTTTAGTGATTTAAATTTGCTGCAATGTTGCTCCTGTCCTTTTTATTAAAAGGAAATCTTCAAGAAAAGTATGTTTGGTCACTAGCAGCTCTCATCCCTGAATTCTACGTGATTCCTTTTGGAAAAGTAACTCCAAGCTATGCTTTTAACACGTCCAGGTGAAAATGAAGATATTACCCCCATGCTGTTCAGATCAAGTCACTATCTACTAACAGCTGTGATGCTCTCCAGAATGTAATGCTTCACACACCTTAATTCTCAGAACTTTTTGGAAAACTTCATTTCATATTGAAATAGGAATGCATATTATTATGTTCAACGAAATCTCCAAAGGGCTGGTTGACACTTCCCGTGATCCATGGGCTGGCTTTCACCTTGGCCTGAGTCTAAGTATTGCCATTCAGCGTGGCAATGCCGCCAGTCTCTTGGATACATTACCAGTCGACAGTGATGCGGAGGAATTTTTCGACGCCATTATTTTAGTTTGTTAATAGTTTTAGTTAGATAAGGGTATTATATTTTTATTGTTTGTTAGTTTTATTTAGTATTAGAAGTTTATAATTATAATTCTTAATCTTTATTTTTTATTTTATCAAGTACCTGGTACTTGTTGACAGGCCTACGCTGTCCTCTCATACCTACTGTAATTTTAAAACATTGTAAAAGCCAATTATTTTTAAAAGAGTAACCGTGGTGTTTCTTGCCTGCTGTTCTCCATAGGAAACGACCAATTGGAACCGTGCACCTAGCTTCTGACGTTTCATAAGTGCCCATGTTCGTTTATGTGAAATGTTTGACTATAATTAATTAATTTTATATCAAAAATTGGAATCCAATTACAATTTTCTCCTACACTTTGAGAAACACTACTAAACAAAAGTCAGTTACGACAATCGTCCGTTACAGTTTGTCCATCAACACGGTCTTCCGGTGAAAGAGACAGCTATATGCGTCAACTGGTAAGGTAGAGCGAGACGGCACCATTTCCACCTGTCTCCGACACTTTTTGTTCTACAAAAGTTTTAAGTTTTAATTACAAACGATGGTGGAATGGTGCAATACCCGTCTCAGAGTTACGGCTTGGGGTATTTGAATATAGGTTGAATTCACGTAATATCACGCAATGAAAATTATCCGACTTGTTTTTCGAGAACTATGTTACCCTGCCCGTTGAAAACTTGGCAAACAGCTGAAGGCCAATCCTCGTAATTTAAAACGTTCAAAATCTAGTCGCAGTCTCATCTCGGCGACAAACAAATGTCAAAAACTTGTCAAAATGTAGGGAAATTAGAAGTATTTTTTGACAGATTGAGACTGAGATCAGACTGTGAATGTTCTTAAAATGACGAGAATTGCCCCTCTGCTTATCTTCGTCAAATTTGCTACTTTGTGGAAAAATGTAACGAAAAAAAAGTTGACTTTGTAGTACGATTTTGCCAACACTTAGGTAGGGCAATCATTGCTCATACGTTCTCCGTATTTGATGAAGTCTTTACCCTGTAGTGTTATAGTTAAATTGTTCCATGGGTAGGTGGGTAGGTTTGGTTCCATACGAGTCTGGTCTCATCTACTTTTACCTATACATCATCAAAATCAGCCCAGCCTTTCCCCAACTATGTTGGAGTCGGCTTCCAGTCTCATCCAATGCAGTTTAGTACCCGTATTATACATGGAGCGACTGCCTATCTGACATCCACAACCCAGGCCAAATAGCCATACCCACAGGCTAAATAAGTATAAAATAAGACCGAATAATGTAACATGAGAAACCATCGATTGTAATTACTCTATTTAAAGGTGAATAAATGAATTTGAATTAGGTTTTTAGGCTTAAAGAAACTTTATTCTCATTATAGACAAATGTAACTCACTTGAGAACAATACTAAAACATATATATAAATTACACAAAGTTCGCCGTCATCAGTTACAAACTAGACTACACCCATTCAATGCCTTCATTTCTCCAGAAGTGCTCGATTCGCCATTATATATTGACTAAGTTGAGTTTTGAATGCATTGAAAGAGTGCAGATTTCTTATACTATTAAAAAGCTGTGCTCCTTCAAAGGTTAGCATTTTTTTGCCATACTTAGTACTAGTTTTGGGTTAAACTACCAAGCTAGCTTTGAGAATTTGAATATAATACTGTAGTTTGCAAAATTCACACCCTGAAGGATCTGGCTGTATAGTCCCTCTCCAGGGCAAATACTTTCCTCTCCCTTTTCCACACAATTCTGAAGGATAGTATGGTGTTACAGTTTTCACATTACAGGAACAAGCTACTCGTAGTAAAGCATCAAGATTTACAAAAGCAACAGAACTTGGTCTATGAGTACATCAGCTGTTAACGCCCCTCCACCCCTCACCCCTGTAAGTTCAACTGGGGGTTGTAGAAGGATGCGCAGACACCTGTCTCTAATTATATACGATACTGATCTCTGAACCTGTGGCACGTGGATTGTATGCTTGTGCGGTGGATAGGAAAGGTCTGAAATGGTCAATCTGTTATGTTGAAACTAATAAAATTGAAGGAAGGTTTATGTTTTATTTTTTGCGGTAAATGTGCGAGCACGTTAAACCGTTGGTCCCGGCTGTCATTCGTGGATGGACACTGACTTTTACTGTCGTTTCGGGTCTTCAGAAGCCCGAAAGTCTGACAACTAGTCTTACCAAGGGGTTTCGTATTACCCGGTAACTGGGTTATGGAGGTCAGATAAGCCAGGCAGATGATGACTTGTTATACCTGTGAATTAGTTTTTTCAATGTTGTTCTGAACCAAGGGGGGGAGGGTATATTATATTATAATATTATCTTATTACCTAAATAATTTAATACGACACTTATTATAGCCTACCTATCTCTAGTTAATCCTCAATGCAGTAGCTTTAATGAATTATCCAATTAGAAAGAATACCACACTAAAACAGAACATCGTAGAATCATTAAAATTGGTAAAATAACACCACATTCTATTTACTCAGCAGTACCTACATTAATTTTTAACTTAAACTTTTATATTTTTTTATTTTCACTGAATTTATTACAGAAACTTACTAAAACTAGTCACAAAGACTAATGCATCTAGGTCTGCCTAAACTAACCTAATTAATAAAAATAACGTTATTTTACTGTAAAACGTAATTTTTGAGAAATTCATAATTTCTTCAACTTTCTTCCTTCGAGAAAGTGTAGCGCGCGTTGATGTCTTTACAGTAAGAAACTTTTACTACCAGAGTTCGATTCATATTTTCAATATTTATTGACTGATTTTTGACCTAGATGCACAAATTATTACTTAATTAAGGGCTAATTTTTTAATCGACACATATTTTTTATTCGTGTAATAAAATTGACGTCTGGCAGTTTTTGTATGGAAAAAATGTCAAAAATTCAAAATTATTCCATGGACAAAGTTATCTGGCGTTGGAAAAATTAGCCCTTAGTGTTATAAGTACAGTGGATTTATATTTGTGGCAAAACATAGTATAATCACCCTATAATGTTACCACTGCTGGGGCCCAGGCTCTGTGAGATGAAGTAGGCACATGTCTTCGAATTTTTAGCTCTAGGACATTCCCCACGATGTTTTTCTTCATCGTCTTTTCTTAATTTACAAAATAATAAAGTCCTTGCTTGGGGTCGAACCCATGACCTGCAACTCGCAAGTCGCTGCCGTTACCCCTAAGCTAGCATCGCTCCATATCCTTGTCAAAGAGTCACAAGGAACTCTACTAACATAAGAATAACATCATTGATTCACAAACTTAAGTTTGATTTTCCTATTAAGAAACTACAGAACGAACGAAATAATTAATTTAATCTTTTGAATGATAATCAAATTTTATCCTTAATTAACCAGAACATTATGGCAAATAATAAGTTAAATAATTAATTACTTTTTATACCGTAACTTAATTATAACTTAATATAATTCTAATTAACGCTGGAAGGCTAATGGCACGCTTGAAGTAACTTAAAACGGCGTTTTTTTTTGTGATATTCGTTAACATCCCAACTGAGACTCAGTTGTGGTAATATTGAGATCATAAAGCACATGATAAAGTATTTAGTTCGTTGAGGGGTACGCACGTGGGTGAACAAAAAACAAAAGTCAATGTTGAACTCATGAAACATATACAAATGTCCGTGCACGGCACGATATATATATATATATAAATATTGACAAAGAAGGAGTAAAGATAGATGAAACACAGTGGATAGAAAACGATCACAAATCCACAATAACAATATGAATAGAAATTACGGAATAAATTAGCACACGTATACAAGCAGCAATTTTGCATCCTCGTCAAATTTCAGGAGGCTGTTATGAAAGACATAAATAATCAAATAAAATGACGATCCCTGATAAATAATGAATACATACTTGTTTTTTTAGTTATTTAAGTTTGACAGTATTTCAGAATACACCACTTTCAAAGACGATATCGCGTTATGGTACCGTATAAGCGGCCGCGATTTTATGTGTGTGTAAAAGGGCAGTTACAGCACGGTCTCACACAGGCCGCGTTTGAAAATGCGTGTCCCACACATGTTGTAAATCTATTAAAGAAATTTGACAGATTGTATTAGCTTGATTACAGGCGTGATGTTAAGTTATGTTAATTTCAATTTGTTTATTACATTTTATGTGCAGAAGACGGGTCTCTCTGCAAAACTATCTACAGACGCCAGCACATCAAGCTTCTACAATCTGTCAAATTTCTTTAATCGATTTTCAACTTTATTGTTACAGTATTAGGTTCAAGGTTGATTGGGAAAATTTGACAGTTTCGGGTAGCTTGATGTGCCTGCGATTTACCATTCTAGTAGGTATTTACTTTGGTCGTACCTTGTAGAGGTCATTGACAGACCCGTGCTCAGACTCGTATTATCAATGTAATACATTGTGGTACAATGTGCACATCCTATTACTTGATAGCTACCGTGATATGATTAGCCTGTCATCAAGGTTGGTACAATATCATAACATCACCGCCTGTTTTCCTCGAAAGGTGATCTGTAGTGATAGGGGCGAGCCTAAACATACTTTAGGTCACCAGCGAGCCCATGGCCATCGGGCGAAACTACTGCCAAATTCTTGATGGAAAAACCGAGTTAAAACTTTTCTGATATTATGCAGTTTTAATTAATTCTGTGCACTCTATAGATACATACAGTCATATCTTATACTTTTTCCTATAAATACTATGAACAAATAGAACGCTATATTTTTGTTTGTGAATAGTTTTAGTTAAGTTAGGATATTATAATTTTGTTTTGTTAGTGTTAGCTTGTAAATTAAGTCTGACAACAAGTCTTACCAAGGGGTATCGTATTACCCAGTAACTGGGTTGTGGAGGTCAGATAGGCAGTCGCTTCATGTAAAATATTGGTATTCAGCTGCATCCGGTTACACTGGAAGCCGACCCCAACATAATTGGGAAAAGGCTAGGCAGATGATGAGTGTGCTTAGCTTGTAAATTGTATTTGTTGTGTTTGTGAATAAATAAATATATTAACAACTCCGTACGTAGGAATATAGAATTACGAGTACTAGACTAAATAAATAATAAAGCTAATAAAAAAATAGATGAGCTGAGCATTGAATTCACTTGCATTACTGCCTGAGAACATCATCACTCTGTCTAGGCTAGTGCCACCCTGCATATTCTTTTTTTATTAACTATGTTGGGGTCGGCTTCCAGTCTAATCAGATGCAGCTGGATTTTAATATTTTACATAGAGCGGCTGCCTATCTGACCCTGTGGTCGATGATGATAAATTAATTTATTATAGCTTGTTACTTCATTACGTTATTCAAAAAGCTAGAATTCTAGACAATTAGAAACTTCACACATAACATATTATGATTAATAACCAAATTATCTCTTCTTCCTCGTGCATTTGAACAGACAGACAAAAAGGTTAAAAAAACTATGAATAGCTTTATACCTATTGGTTGATTGTAGTGTGCAATGATGATATATTCAAATAGTATAAAAATATGGTGTAATCTAAAAAGTAAGTGAGTGTACTTCTGAGGGGCCATTCTCGTAATTTTAAAAACGTTCAGTCTGATCTCAGTCTCAATCTGTCAAAAAATACCTCTGATTGCCCTACATTTTGACAAGTTTATGACATTTGTTTGTCGCCGAGATGAAACTGCGACTAGATTTTGAACGTTTTTATTTACGAGAATTGGCCTCCTGGTGTAAGCTACACTTGCCATAATAAAGCCATAAAAATGTCCCTGTATTTTTTTTTCTTATATATAATAATTATGTTAAATGAGTTGTTTTTCTTAATAATATGATAAAAATGGCAGTGTAAAGTATATAGGTATATAGTGTAATAATAATTAAAATAATATTTAAAATTAATGTAATGTAAATTGAAAATGTATACGATAAGATAAGATAAGATATTTTATTTGCATAAAACATGATATACAAGGTGTTATTAAAAAAACATTAGATCGGACATGTTTTGCTTATTACTAAAGCATGCAAACTTACTTACTAAAGATACATTATGAATTCATATTAAAAAAAACATGAATGATAAAGAAATTATTATTATTGAGTCATTTATATAATTGGATTTTAAATAATTTACAGAAAAGCTTGCTTGCTTGCTTGCTTGCAAGCTTGCTTGCTTGCTTGCCTTTTTTTTATGTAATTCATTTATTTGTAAATTGATTTTTCATACCGTTATAACGGTGAGACATATAGCACTATGCAATGTTATGAACACCTATGTAAACACCATGTTTCTGGCACATATACGAGTATTCTATTCTATTCTATTCAAGCATAATCAGCCTATATCGTTCCTACTACTGGGACGCAGGCCTCCTCTGTGAGAGAAGGAGAGCTATAATCCACAACGCGGGCCCTGTACGGCACATGCCTTTGATTTTTTGGTTCTAGGACATGTCGATTCCTTCACGATGTTTACCCCTTTTATTGTTCCCAAGACCCCTTTAATTGGGGCAGCTGATAATTCTTAACATAGCTGCTCGTGCCTTGGAACGCAAGTTATATTGTGGGCCCCGAAATTTTGATGAACTGTGGCATCTTGGGAATAGGCACAAACACTGTAATGCCCAGGATTACATACTAACTAGCAGTGTTGCTAACTTAACCGCTCGTATTTCTACCAAAGTTACATAGAACAGAAAGAACTTGCCAGCGTTTGACGAGTTAAGCCAAATAGCGGTAGCAACAAAAAGTCACGTGATCTACCTCAACTATTGCCAATTACCAATATACCTCAAGTACACAATAAAAGCCTACAATTATAAGTACATCCAAAGATTCTTCGAACAGGAAAACCTCGCGAGGATAACCATACCCACGACATCCTTAAAACAAAACCTATTATAACTATAATGGCCGATGACAGAGCCACGAAAATTCACAGTAATAACAGTTTTCCGTCCTCCAAATAATATACCAGCGTTTTACATAAGGACGGCTTACATAAGGCTGTATTAACATATGTGTGCGTGCGCAGGCTAGTCGCGAGTCGCTGCGCCGGAGTCGGTTATGTTCCACTCAATCGCATTTGAGTCGTGGCCATCGGCGCGAGCGGACGCGCGGACGCTGTAAAGAAATAACAATAAAAAAACAGTGCTTGTGAGTGCCTGTGGAACACGAGTGTTAGAAAGTTCTGTTTTACCAAGTTTTTTACACGCAAATAAATTTTTAATTTACATTTTTTTTCAACAATCTGGAAAAAGCTAGTTACGTGAATCTGGTTCGCCCGTTTTTCCGGTGCAGGTACGTTTTTTGTTGTAACTGAATTCCGCTTAGTTTTTTACTTGTTATGAAAGGTTTTTTTTAAGTGTTTCAGATTGTTATATGTAAATATTATCTCTTTATAAGAGTGTGTTACTGAAAAGTGGTATGCATTTAAGGGTTGTGACTTCTTGCGTATATGTTTGTTGAAATGTTTTCAACTATATTTTTGTTTTAGATCTTTTATAAAAAGATCTATCCTAAATCTTGGTTTTCCGCTGAAAAATTCCACGTATTTAATCATCATTTAGGTATTCTAATCATGATAAAACTTATTTTACTTAACAAAAATTACTTAAATCGTACAAAACTAACTATCAATTTAAGTAACAAGATTCTTATTAGTTGTAAAGGTATGTCTGATTCATCGACGAAACTCAAGGCTTTTGATCTTGAAAGTCATTGTAATCAAGCTTCGTGTCTGTAAGGGGTAAACAGAAGTCTTGGTAAAACTATTGGGGAAACAAAGTAACGGCACGGTAAAAAAAGTCCAATATTGGTTATCGCTTTTCAAAAGCTTCAGCGAAAGTTTTGTTAATGAAATAGTAATTAAATAACCAATAAGAAAAAAATCTTCGTATAGGTAAGAAAATTATATATCCTATAAGATGGAAAATCTGAAATTGGGATATAAATTGCGAAATTAATGTAGAAGTGATGACATGACTATTTGTAACAACAAAATTAAAAAGACAAAAGTATTCCTCATAGGTAAAGGAAACTCACAAACTTTCCAAAACTTCTAGTAAAGTTACCTTGCCACCACAAGCAGAGTTCATAGTACCTTAAAAAGAAACCTTTTGGATCTAACTTGGATCAAGAATTTCCACGTCGCTTATTCGATTTAGATCCATACATCAAAGTATCATAAGACCTTTTTAAATAAGACTACAATATCAATTCCTTAAGGATGATTCTTCTCCATAAGTACCTACTACGTTTTGGAATGGGCAACTAGCTTCATCTTTCTGACTGACCGACCCCTTGACAATTCTAAAGTGCCTGTAATTGGTTTCTCCTACTAATATTATAAACGCGAAATTTTGTATGGATGTTTGTTACTCTTTCACGCAATAAGTACTGAACGGATTTGGATGAAATTTTTATCCCAATATTCCCACGGGATCGAAACTTATGCGGGTGAAACTGCGGGGCGCAGCTAGTTTGACCCCAACCCCAAGAAAGAAATCAAGACCCCAGAAACACTAGTAAATGCTTCTCTATTGACATCTAAAGAAACGGAATAGACTAATGCGAATTTGTAAACTGAATACCAAGTTTACCGTAACAAAAGAAGATTAATAAAGTTTAATGAGATTTCAATTCTCAAATAACCCGATGAATGGCAATATTTTAAATAATTTAATTTAATTCATTAATCAATGAAATATATTTCGAACTATTAGGTAACTTTACTGCAACGGCTTACGTAAACCTTCATCATAATACTTTTTATCCGACGGCGAACGTTTTCTTGCACAAAATGTCTGGTACTACGCGATTGTGGAATGTTCGGAAAAAAATCTGTTTTTTCTATCTACATATTTGTTAATTATTCGGTTTTAACGGTAACTAAATCAGAAATAAGTTGGATGATAAGGAAATCATAAGGAACCAACAGTTTCTGTATATATACGTTTAGATATAATCCTCTCTATGTAAGCGCGTTAGTGAATATATTGCCTGAGCAATCATAGACGTTCAGTCAATAGGTAATTTATTTGTTGCTTCTCCATTATGCTTAGTTTACAATACTAAAACTGTGCAGCGAATGCAAACTGTACCTACAGCACAATTTGCTGAATTCATTGGACTCCACTATATCTCCATTAAGAATAACTTGGCTACAAAAAGCTCTAAGTATATTTTTATCTTTGACTTCACTGTTATTTTCTATAGCTAATACATGCTTGAAATTAGTAGATCCTTTAGTAGCTTCAGTCTTAATCTATTAGTATTAAGGACGTTCCCATTAGGACAAAATTCTGCTACAGTACTCGGCTCTGCGCTTTCTGCATTGGTCTTGCTGCAAACGTTATCAAATCTATACTGCTATAGTAATATTATTATAGAGAGGTAACACATCTTAGGAGCCGAGTAAAAGGAAAAAAGTTGGAAATACAGCTAAGCAAAAACGGGAACCGAAATTTCACGCGGGCAGAAGCTGGTCTTAAATATTTTCTGCTCATTTTCATCAATAATCCGCCCAAAACTCACTGACCATCAGAACTCTTAATAATCTTACATAAGTAAGCAAGTGAAAACATTTTTTATCTAATGTTTCAAGTGTGGGAGCCATTGTCACAGGTTCTAGGTTAAAAGTCTTTGTCTTAAGTTACGTGTGGTTCCCATAGCTTACTGGTGTGCCGTTTACTCATAATTGTTTTATTAAAAGCAAAAATGTTTGTTGGATTTACGGAAATTTTGATTATTTTTATGTGTTAAGTTTTTGTTGTGGGTTTTAAACGGATCTTGGGAATTGAGATTGGCTTTCTGCCTGGTGAGTGGTAACAGACTCGTCCCCTATGTTACATGGAACTTCATAGACGGTCTTCAGAGAGTCCCACACATGCCCATTTCCAAAAATGAGAAAAAAAAATACCTACTTATTTTATTATTGATTCGTGTCGAGAATCAGTAGCATAAATTCAAGGGGGTAACCCTTGAATTTGACGAGGATGCAAAACGACACCTTGTTTATTATATTAATATTCAAAGCTAAGTTTACTGATACTAGGTTCTCCTCCCACTCTATGAAAACCATGTTGCCAACAAGTACCTAGGTATATACTAAATGTATTAGCAGATAGATACGCAATGCTATGAAAGAAAAGAAAGAAAATACATTTATTTTCGGCAACCATGACGCATAAAAAAGAACAAACACCCAAAAAAAAATATACACGTTGGGGGTAAATATGCGTCACATTCACGCAAAACGGCCATCGCTCAGCATAATGCTAAGACTTTATACGAGACAGAGCCCCAGCGCTGGTTTTCAGCGGCAGCCGACGTTGACGTGAAAAAAAGATGAAAGATAAATTTTCAATATTGTACATGATTTTGATTTGAAAGTAGATTTCGCCGTCGAGTCTTATCTGAAAAAGAACACTTTTATTTATCATCCAACACATAATCAGGAAAAAAGTCTAGCACTAAAATCATCTTTTATAAATAACCTTTGACATTACAGAAATGAAACTTTTCCTTACTTTTAGAATCACGTAATAGTTTTTAGGATTAACTAAATTCTTTTCTGCAAAACTGTGAAATATTTTTAGAATATTTTACACAAGTTTCATTCTTCGTGTTTTAAAAAGAGATACCTGGCGATTGTAGTTTGTGTAGTAAAAAAAAAAACAGTAAAAAACTGAAATTTTGTTCGTTGTGAGTCAATGAGTCTACTCGTATTTTAATACCAGGGACTAACAGCTAATGATCATAAGACAAGAAGTCAAACCTAGTTTTATTTCTTAAATCTTGGCATTCTTCTATTTTCCTAGTTATGCTTTAAGATAAGCTGGTTATTTAAAGAAGTTTGCAGGAGAAAACGCATGTGACTAAAAGAGTAGCATAATCAACCTATACTGTTCCCACTGGTGGGACACAGGCCTCCTCTCTATGCCCATAATCCACCACTTGGGCCCAGTGCGGGTTGGTAAAAGAGTGATGAAAATAAATGTTTATTGATGAAGAGCGAGAGGAAGGTCAAAGAAAAGATAGACTATGTGAGGAATGATATGAAAGAGAGGTGAGTGAATGCCAGCGGTTGACAGAGGAGAATGGAAGGAGAAAACGTGTTGCGTCGACCCCAAGTAACATGCAGCAAGGCCAGGAAGATGATGCATGCTTTTAATTTTTTTTATCTACACCTTAAAATGTTTTCAATTCAGATAAATTCAAATTTGAAACGGTATTTTGCTTTAAGAAGTGCAGCAAAAGGGTTTTGAGTCTTTCTCTTTAATTTATTTCCCATCAAAAAGTGTTTACTACTTCTAAGTACCATCTAAATTATTCCATTTAGTCTTCAGGCTACTCTTAGATCATCATTGGCTTTTTCCTCCTACTGCTGAGTAGGCCTCCCTCCTTTTGTACCATGCTTCCCTTGTCCATGCGAGTCTCATTCCCGCGATCTTCTGTAGGTTTTCTACCTAGCTGTTTGTTGGTCTGCCAACGCTCCTTCTACTGTTTTTTGGCAAACATTCCGTTAGGGTTCTGCTCCACCTGCCATCACCACGTCTAGCCAAGTGTCCTGCCCATCCATTTCAAAACCGCTACCCGTAGTCCCTTAAGTCCTACGTTGCGTCTCCGAGGTACGGGTTATTACATTATATTGGGGTTTATTTATAAACGCTCCACGCCTGTATACCAAGCGATAGACTATTCAACGTTGATACTGTTTTTTGAGCAACGTTTAATGTCTACTGATATTAATCTGTATGTTTTTTATATCAATATCATCTTCAAACACACATTAAAAATCAATACTTCAAAAATAATCTAACATTTCTTCAATAGCTTGTCAAGTGACAGTAGCACCTTTCGTCAATACTTTTTTTCTAGTAAAAGATAAAAAAAAACAGCAAAAAGTACAATGGACGGTAGCACTTTCTAAAATGATCGGCGACAGGCGCGCGCGCCGACGGCCAGTAGCGAATATTGTAAACAGCGGTTTTAGATCTGTTCGTGATCGTTTGATACTGGTTCTGATAATGTTGGTTAATTCGATGTTATAGAACTAAGTATATTTCATCATTCACCTGCCCTTATGCCAATTTATTTGTAGTAGCAACATGTCTTTTTCTTCCATACTTCTCTATTAGTTGTCATCTCAGTAGTCCCCCCCTTTCTAACCATATCATCATTCACACATTCCATCCATCGTTTCTTTGGTCTTCCCCTACTTTTATAGCCATCGACATTCATACTCAAAACTCTCCTCATGACATTTTCTTAATTTCTCGTTAACACATGCTCATTTGGGTTTTATCAGTATCAGAATAATAGTTGATTATTTAGAATCTTGATGTTTGTATTTGCTAACTGGATATCATCCTTTCCTTTTATTTTATTACGTATATTAAAAAAGTTTTTAAAGTATTTTTGTTCTACCAAGAAGGGTTTCAATAACTTTCGTTAGGTGAGTACCTATTTTATCAGAAATTACTTCGATTTACGCTGAAATGCATTTTCTGATTGGTTCTTGATATGCCAAAAGTTTTTGTAAAAGATTACCGTTTGCATAAGTTAGTGATTGTTGCTAGTTTAATTCTACCATTAATTTAAATTCTTTTGAAAACTGTTGTTGTTTCTTTTCTGTTTTCAAATACGCCGTACCCATGTCAAATTTCAAATAATATAACGTTGTGAAATGGTAGCTAAAATCAACATTTTACTTGAATACTTAATTTTATTTTGGCTACACCATGAAACTAAATTCATAATCTGCATAGATTTTTCCCAAGTATGTTGGGGTCAGCTTCCAGTCTAACCAGATGCAGCTGAATACCAGTATTTTACATGGAGCGACTGCCTATCCCCCTCCCGTCCAGTCTGCCTGCTTATAGTCGTAAGTTTTACTAACAATCTTGTTGAGTCTTTATTACTTGAATAAAGAGAATTATATTCTATTCTATTGTATCTCACCTCCATAACCCAGTTACTGGGTAATATGATACCCCTTGGTAAGACTGGTTGTCAGACTTTCCGGCTTCTGACTACCCGTAACGACTGTCAAAAACCGCGAATGACCGCCGGGACCAACGGCTTAACGTGTTTTCCGAGGCACGGAAGGGTCTCGGTATGTAAAGATGGTCACCCATCCACAGACCCATCGCGGCAAGCGTAGCTTAATCTGATCGATCGACAAAACTAAATTACATTGACTGAAGTACATTTATGAATCAGGTTTTAACTAAAAGTCTTGACTTATCGCAATTAAACTGAGTAGGTACTCGCATTATAAATAAATATAACAGACTTACATACATGGGCTGTACCCTTTCCTTTTTGCAGACTTTTATAGAATGTCTTATAATTACACGGTTATGGCGATCGCGAAAGCATCAGGTAATTTAACTGAATTTGTAAAAGAAATAGGTGAAGGAACACTTATAAGACACAAGTGAAGACTAATATAATTAATATAATAATAATATCAGCCTGGAGCAGCGGCGGCCCAGTGGTAACGGCAGCTACTTACGAGTTGTAGGTCGCACGTTCGAACCCAGTCAGGCGCTTTACTTTGTGTAAATTATTTCATCACTACTGCTCACGGACGGTGAAGGAAAACATCGTGAGGAAACCGGCATGTCCTAGAACCTAAACTTCCAAGACATGTGACATCTACCAATACGCGCTGGGCCCGCGTGGTGCATTACGGCCCGCTCCCTCTCACCGAGAGGAATAAAATAATTATACAGGAGTAGTAAGAATTTAATAAGCGCAATAGACATAAAACATAACACAAAAATACCAAACATCAATGACACACTGAACAGGGCACCGCTGACTGAGCACGCTAGTCGGCGCTACGTCATCCGACACACCAAACAGTTCGGCACCGCCACCCATGCGTTGCCAGCTGAACTTGACTTACAAACAGCTGCTCATCCTGTACGAAATAACTGTAATAGTCGAGGAATAGACGTAAGGAACGGAAAGAATTGAAAGAAATGCAGATTATATGGACTGTTTGAACGAAACTATAGGAAACGTTTGATGGACAAACAGGGGCCTCCAAAAGTTATTTGACATTTTTCCACTTCAGCTGTCACATTATGATTTAAAATAAAATAAAAATTAGGTACTCCCAAGGGATTATCTGATTTTGATTTATGATAGTTGAAGCAGCAAAAGTTGAATTAGTCAATTAACTTTATAGCAGTTGAAACATTTGGATTACTAGAATTTTAAATAATAATGTGGTGTGTCACAGCTAAAGTGTAAAATTTGTCAACTAACTTTTGGAAGTCACTGTGGATGACTTGAACAAAACCAGGATCTTGCTTAGAACTAGATAAATATGTGGAAATGTACACAATGTTGAAGAAGAAATACTTCGCAGCTCTAACCTCTTTCTCATACAACAATACCACATATACATACCTATTCAAAAGTATTTTTCATCAACACCTGCCTAGCCTTTTCCCAACTATATTGGGGTTGGCTTCCAGTCTGATCGGGTGCAACTGAATACCAGTATACATGGAGCGACTGCCTATGTATCTAAAGTGTTTATCATCTAAACTAATATTATATCAAAGAATAGATTTGATTTTTATGTATGATTGTTTGTTACGCTTTCACGCTAAATCCGCTGATCGGGTTTGGATAAATTTTGGCACATGGGTAGACCATCACCCGGAGAAGGACATGGCAGAAAAAGTCGCAGGCAACAGCTAGTTAAAACAAAAATAAACTAGTCTGCCTTTTAGTCTGGCTAAGGGCTGATTTTTCAATCGACCGATAATTTTTATTCGTGGAATAAAATTGACTTCTGACAGTTTTTCAAAATTATTCCTCCGATAAAGTTATCTGGAGCTGGAAAAATCTGCCCTTAATCAATGTATTTTATTTCTTTCTCTTTCTTTCAAACTTATCGAGTCCTAAAAGACTTTCGAAGTACGTTCCCATGATTGTAGTTTCGTTGATAGAAAAGCTTCAAAATGGTCTGTTTTATTCAATACCGATGAAAGCGACACATTCCACCGCTGACCGGCGATCCGGCGTGTGAGCACCCCGCTTCGCGAATCGTTGCACCAGGATCATTACGTCACAGAGACATGCCAATGACTTTGTTGTGAATGAAACGCAAAAAAAGTAATAGTGGGTTATAGTGATACACAGAAATGAAACAATTTTGAAGCTGCTGAAGATATTCAAGACTATATTCAAGTTGTTAAACTCAAGGTGGGGCTTGTGGCTAAGTAATAGCAGCCGCATGGGTCAACCGATCAGGTTAAGCTACGCTTGCCGCGGTTGGTCCGTGGATGAGTAACCATCGTTACATACCAAGACCCCTCCGTGCCTCGGAAAGCACGGAGGGGTCACGGTCCCGGCTGTCATTCATGGATTTTTGACAGTTTCTTATTACCCAGAGGTTTCGTATTACCCAGTAACTGGGTTGTGAAGGTTAGATCTAGAGAAACTTTAAAATGATTTAAAGTATGAAATCATGAATACAACGAAGAAAAAATGGTTAAAATGAACTAGTTTCTGGAATTTCAGTGAACAATAAAGTAGCAATAGTGCGCTAGCTGTCGCTGAAAACCAGCGCTGGGATTCTGTCTCGCATACGGTCGCAGCAGTATGTAGCTGAGTGGTCGCCGTTTTACGTGGATGTGACGCATATTTCCCCCCAACTTGATCTTTTTTGTGTTTGTATTCTTTCTCTGCGTCACGTTTACCGCAAATAAACAAACGTATTTTCTTTCTTTTCTCTTTATACAAAAAGTTACCAAAAGAAAGCTCCGTTTCACAAAATCTACAATGCGATTTCCTACCTACCTCTTTGGCGATAGGAAACACAGGCGTGATATTGTTTCCTAAATATTCAGTCCCACATGAACTCATTCATGCACCGATGATGATGACATCATCATCAATGATGACGCCAGTCTCGTTGACTGCACACCAGTGATCCTGACGCGGCATGCGCAAGCGCCGGGTGACGCTCCGATGATACTCAGTCAAATGTATCGCGTTTTTACCGATCGGATTAAGTAGATTGTTGACTCTGTCATGTGGCAGGTAATAATTGTTTACTATATTGTGTGTGCTTTACTGGTGGAGGAAGATGTTTTAGTTGATAATGACGGTGATGAGGTAATAGATAATTGTGATAATCGCGACATATAGAGATTTTGTCTAGGGGGGCAGAAGTCCAGCTGAACTAACCACAGTCATCTAATGAGAGATCATTGACGCCTCGTAATAAATAATCCCACCAAAATCGTTTCATGTAAAGTATGTTGTCAAGACTTAAATAACGCTTTGACTGTTAAAAAGATCAGATCTAATGTAGAGCCAAACCCCTAACTCTACAAACCTGACGTCTTGGTCAAAATGTACGGCTCTAATAAAAACCCTAATAAAAAGCGAATAAACAGTAAGTAATTCTTCAATACTGTCGATTTGTCTAGGGTGGGCAAATAAGTTTGTAGGGTAGGCATTGCCCACCCTTGCCCCCCTACGCCCATGCAATACTAGAGAAAATGTGTCAACACAAGAAAAAGGTGACAGAATGATACTCGTATAAGATAGAGAACACACAGCACTTACTAGTCATTTTCAGGTCGAATAGACATAGTTTCTTGATTTTTAACCTTGTTCCTGACAAAAACCGAGGGGTGTTATAAGTTTAACGTGTGTCTGTGTGTCTTTCTGCGCCATCGTAGCTCCTAAACGGCTTAATCGATTTTGATTATTATTTTTTTTAATAATGCTCATAGCTAAAAAAATATATATAATGATCTTATTAAAAATAATAATAATCAAAATCGGCTAATTCCCTCTAACTACTCAAGCTGAAATATTTTTTACCAGGTAGATTTCATTGAATTTGCGGAAGAGTCTATCTTCCAATCGTTTTATTGTAAATCAGAGTATCACGCCTACAATATCGTTATCTCTAAGCCACTATTGTTAACACGCTAACACCCCGTACGTGATGACAACGCAAGAAATAATCCCTCAAAAAAACCTCTCAAAAAAAATCCGTCCCAAGTTCCAATACAAAAGGCACCAAGAATACTACCCAATTCACGTCCAAGACTCGTCCATTGACTTTTACTACCGTTTCCACTGACGACAGCACACCGCTAGCCGTAAACCCTGACGCAGTCATCGAGCGAAACACAACAGTCCTGCGAGCTTCTCTTGCTTCAGTGGAGCATGGCCCACGTGGAGCCACTGGAGCAAATATGGCAGCCATTGAAGAGCTCCTCCTCCTGGACTATTATGGAAGAATAACTAACAATCTTAGCTGAACATATAAATGGATTTTTTTTTATTCAGAGCGTTATGTTGCGTGGCTCCTGGAAGGCAATTCTCGCGCTTACACTCGTTCATGACGCATTCGTCATTGCCGCTCGTCTTCTATGTCGCTTATGAAATTCGTACACGACTCCGCCTTGGAGTGTAAATGTGGTGCTGTTCCACAAACGATGGGACACTTAATATCGTGTCCTGCGTGTCCTGTCAGCTGTACGTTACAGGAACTGATGGACGCTGGTGATGGTGCCAAACAAGTGGCCAAATTCTGGGCCGAGTCCATTTAGAACTATCGATACGCTAAGAAGATGAAGAATGGTCACATTATCCCGAATCATGTATTCTCACTACAAGTCGATCCTGAATCATACACACAAAAAGCTTGTTGCTGTTACTTCCTTAGATTTTAATATCATGAGAGATTTTTTACCAAATATTTTATTCATTGCTCTTGAATAGTATGGGCAGCCATCGAGCGAAACACAACAGTCCTGTGTGCTAAGCCTCCTGCTTCAGTGGATCACGGCCCACGTGGGAGCAGTCGAGCAAGTATGGCCATTGAGAAGCTCCTGCATAAGAACTCATTTTCTAGTTTGGTTATCCCTCTTGAAGCATCAGGGAAATTATGGAGCTCCTATAGTAAGGATAAAGCAGATAGGACTCACTTCATTTTCCAAGTGTGTTCTTCCAATAATCAGTGTTGAGCAATCTTGGTTAGCATTTTGATTTGAGGGCGTTCTGGAACGTAGTAGTAATTTTGAACTTTCTCAGCTTAGCTATAGACGGGATAATGTCAGTCCAAGCTCCAGGTCTCCTTTTGGCAAAAACAGTACTGATTTTATAGGTTCTAATAACTTCACTAGATCAATTTTCCTTAGAATGAATAAACCAACAGTTATTTCATTAAAAAAAACAGTTTTAAAGACACACAAAACAGTATGAGCAGTCACCGAGCGAATCAAACAAGCGTCCTGCATGTATGCTTCAGTGGAGCATGGCCCACGTGGGGCTACTCGACCAAACGTGGCCGCCACGCTGGGATGTGGTCATTTCATGCTTCAAGTTGGCACCCTTCAATGATTTTCTTTAAATGAATGAAAAATCAGCTGTTGCGGTGACGTCTGGACTAACTTTCAAGTCTTCGTTTGTCATGAGTATTGTTGATATGGCACATGGCTTCCATAACCTACAGTGGTTCATTCAGCCCATGCTTTTCTTTCTTTCTTAGACTGTAGAGGTTGGGACTTCAGCTATACTTTCCCTTCCCCCCACAACCCTTGAACGATTGCGTTACGAGAAAGCCTGCGTTAGCCGACTGTAAGGAATCGTAATAGGTAAACTGTCTGTGGATATGGACTTTGTATCCAGTGGTCAGATTATGAGTAGTCAGCCAGTCAATCTATCATTCAGTCAATCACGGAACCGTTTTGTCATTATACCCACCACGGTTTATGAGCTACCTATTTTGACATGGAAGTGACATCAGTAGGAAACTGTTCATAGGTTCATAGCTATCATTATTTCGGTTGTTATGAGGCCATTGTATAGCAGTATTCGTTGGTAGCCCATGTAATGCGTAGAATCATACACAAAGTGCTATATGTGCTGTTGAAGTATATACCACGGGGTTAATTGACAAAGATGGTTGACAGTGGATTCATTTAATGTTCTTCTGGAACTTCTTTAACATGTATTGAGGACACATTCGCCGCCGCCCCTAGCCTAGGTGTGAGTAGTGCAAAGATCCTGCATTGCCAGCACTGCGCCACGCTTCAAGTTTTGATTAAAGCTTCTAATCAGAACTGTTTTTGGAACAGTTAGTATAAACACTTTTATGAAGAGTTATGAGCAGTCACTGAGCGAAACAATCAGGCGTCCTGTATGCTCCACTGAAGCATCCACCACGTGGGGTTACTCGACCACAAGTCACCGGCAACAGGCTGAGATGAACTTATAATAAACTATTTTTCTTTGAGCACAATTTAGGTCTTCTGATAGGATTTCTTCACATATTTTGCATGTTTTGGAGTTGCAAAACATGCGAAAAATGTCAACTGGTAGCTACCAGGATCAGTCATGGTCGTAATCCTTCGAGCCGGATACATACAGAATGTTGTTCGTGCACAAGGTTATTCGTGTGTGATTGAGTTTTTCAGACAGGTGCCTGTTCATATTTTTTCATTCAGTTTAGAGTTTCTCAACGGTAAGAGCAGTCATTGAGCGAAACAAACAGGCGTCCCGTATGCTCCACTGAAGCATCCACCACGTGGGTCCATTCGACCACGGATCGGTGAAGATGGTGTTGAGCTGGACTTAGATTATAGCAAGTGCCATAGAGCTAAAGAGTCCCAATTTTGGTAATATTTTGTTATCGATTTCAAATTTCATTAGAATTA
This sequence comes from Apamea crenata, assembly GCA_949629185.1. Classification (NCBI taxonomy): domain Eukaryota; kingdom Metazoa; phylum Arthropoda; class Insecta; order Lepidoptera; family Noctuidae; genus Apamea; species Apamea crenata. The sequence goes on from OX451377.1 coordinate 1,959,817, forward strand.
CTATTACAATAATAATTATTATCAACGGTAGTTAGCTTTTAGAAAATCAGCTATTTTTATTTGGAGTCGTTTCTATTTTTATTGAATGTTATTCTCTCCGATCCTTGTTTAGTTGATAAGATTCTTGAAAATACGTATTTTACGTATGGCACAAACGGTATAGGCAGTGAGCAGTCATTGAGCGAAACAAACAGGCGTCCTGTCTGCTCCACTGAAGCATCCACCACGTGGGTCCACTCGACCACGGATCGGTGAAGATGTGTTGGTCAATGGGCATGGACGTGACGGTGTATTGACGTATAATGCTTATACCAGTCTGTGGGTCAGCAGAGTAAGAAGAAAACATTTTCGACTTTAGTTTTATTATAATAAAACCTTTATTATTAGACACCAGTGTTAAACTGATCTAAGAGAGATTTAGAATTAAACAGAAAAATAAAAAATGGCTGCAAGACTTTGTCTTTGGTTTTTTTGGGACTTGGTTGATTTTTGCGGTTAGGAACTTATATAATCATAGTCATCAGTTAGCACTGAAAACTCTCTGTAATATTACCAAGGCAACCAACTTTATCATCAACGGTAACGAAAAATTCATTGATAAAAAACTGCCTAAAAGTAAATCTGAACATAATGACACAATAATATTATACAGTAATAAACTAGGCTAAACCCAAACCAATCAAGTCATGGTCATACCCTACTCTAAATCTTATGATAATTTACTGACCCTAATAGTATCGATAAAAAATATGACCATCGCAGAACATCCCTGGCTTATCGACAAAAACTTCGGAGGTCGGTTGACTAATGATTTTTTGTCGATATCGACAAGGTTACAACCTTATTGTCTGCGCAACTACGCCCTGAAACTGTTTGTAGTGCGAACAATTTGTTGCTCGATTTGTAATATTGTAAATCCATGGTTATGGAAGTCTTAGGCAAGATTTTTTATGGACATTATCCACGTTAATAGTTTAGGCTTAAATAATTTATTATAGACGATGTAATAGAATAAACGCAAGTAAAGTAGTTTATTCATAATTGACTACTGAATCGATTTTAGTAACTTTCAATAAAGGTATTATTTTCAAAAATTATGTATTTTTCCATCCTAAACCCCGATTGAGCCAAAGAAAATTAAATTTTATCTCAACGTATTAAGTCTCAATATTAATTGCATAAAGTAATGGTAGGGAAAAGATGGCGGATCCACATGACAATAAATAGTTAAGAAAATGAGTCGAAAGCAAGTCCGAATAAAAATATCCGAATTATTATTAAAAAGGGATTCTGAAATTTAAATCTTTAGTTAGCATACCTGGATAATAATAGAAAAAAGAAAGAAAATACATTTATTTGCGGCAAACATGAAGCATAAAAAAGAACCCGAACACAAAAAAAAAATAACAAGTTGTGGGTAAACATGCGTCACATTCACGCAAAACGGCCATCGCTCAGCATAATGCTAAGACCCATAATAATAGTAATAATCGGCCTGTGTTGTCCCACTGCTGGGCCTGCCTTTCCTTGTCCACTAAAATCGATCCTGAGCCAATATGGACCAATCTAATCATATATCAATATGAACCCATATAGGCGTCAAGTTCATCCCGCCATCTACGCCTAAGTCTTCCGCGATGCCGTTGGACGTTTTCAGGGATCCATGCTGTGGTGGTCTTAAAAAAGTGAATAAGAATACAAATCAAATAAACATAAGATTTTGTTGGCAGTCAATAATACCACGACCGCTGAAACTGTATCCCCAATAACAAACGAATCTAAATCACCATGACTACCTCAAAAACTTCTAACAATAATTACAAAATATCCCTTTGCCACTCTATTTTCACACTTACTACCTTGAGAATAGCGGAGAATACTTGTCAAATTCGTCTGATTCACCGTAAAATTATTAGCTCATAGTAATCACGACTTTTAATGTACTCGTAATAGTCCAATGTGACAATCAATTACTTAATTTTGTACAGTATTTTCACTACACAAAGCGACGCGCACTTTACTTGTGGTAATCAAGTGTACACGCATACACGCTGTGAATGTATGCGTTAAGATGAGTAGCGTCAGCACATAACACACACACGTCCGACCTCGCCATGATCTCGGACGGTACCAAGAGCTCCTGCGCTTACACACACATTCACAGCGTGTTTGTACGCTTGCTACAAACACGCTGTAAGCCACAAGTAAAGTGCGCGTTGTTTCGTGAGATAAAAATACTAGGTTTGTGATCAATTTTTCGAACAGTCATTGGACGAAACTTAGTGTGAAGTCATAGTATTTATTTCAGTAACAAGACTTTTTTAAACTTTGATATTATTATTGTCATTGTTTGTACGACCTAATTAATCTCTTGTAGTTATGGTACAAACTATAATACATGAGGATAGCTTATGCCGTGGGTAGACCAGCGATGGCTCAGTGGAAACAGACGCGACGTACGATTTTTAAGTCGTAGGTTCAAACCCAGGCAACTTTACTCTGTGTACATTATATAATTACCACTGCTCTCGAAACGGCGAAGGAAAACATCATGAGAAAAAAAATGCGAAGACATGTGACATCCGCCAAACCGCACTGGTCCCGCGTGTTGGATTACGGCCCACTCCCTCTTACAGAGAGGAGGCCTGTGTCCCAGCAGTGGGAACGTTATAGGCTGATTGTGCTACGTGCCGATCAAGAAAATGACAACATAAATGACGCAGTGACGGAACGCTTAGAAGGGCTCAATTCTTGCAACGTGCGTGACAGACGTGACGAACTGACCTACAGAACATTCGATCCCAAGACTTGTATTTGTAAATCTATGATACAAGGATACTTGAAACCATGATTGACTGTGTATCTATGGGAATAAATAAAATTAAAGTGTCGGTTTGTAATGTGAAAATAACAGCTTTTTAAGTGTATTTATAACAAAATCACTTTAATTTTTTTTTTGTCTGTTTGTTTCGGCTAATCTCCAAAACGGCTGGACCGATTTTGATGAAATTTGGTATGGGGATACTTTGAACCCTGGGAAAGGACAAGGATAAAAACTACTTTTTACCGACAAACCATGCGGGCGAAAGTAGTTTTTAGCAAAAACACACCGACCCAAAGTAGATTTTACGATGACCGTTTTCAGGACGACAATGACACAATTTACGCATTGAAAATCTTTGATTAACACATACTTTTACGCCTGTAATCCCCAAAGAGTAAGGCAGAGGTGTAGGTACTTATAGTATACCCCCACATTTTGCCAGTTATGTTAAGTAAATCCTATGTGCCGGTTGATGCCATCAACAGGTACTAATCCTAACTACAGACCGCTACTAAAAAGACGCCATTATTATTTATTTATATTTGATTAACAAGTAACAACTAGTCAAAAAATATTGACACTAACATATTTGTAGTAAACTCAACTTACCCTTTTTTTTTTTTTGAGGATGGGAAATCATCAAATGACCCCTCCCACTCTGAATGGAGCGGAAGGGAGTGTCAGACTCTTACTGACTAAAACCCACCCGTGTTCCTTCCTTAGCCCTTTCTGTTCCAGGGCAGCGGTAACCCTTTCGGAAGATCCCGCCGCAACTCAACTTACCCTGCCATAGTTGCCAGTTAGTGAGAATACCTGTTACAAGCTCAACACCGATGCGGCAGGCTTGCAGCAGCGATTCACAAACAAGCAGTCCAGTCTGCTCATCCACAGTATAATGTTGGGGCTGGCCCACACCCGGCTCACCAGGGAGACGCATCTGTTTCGCATCGTAACGTAGAAGCAATCACAAATTGAATTCGTCATAATTAAATAATCTTCACATACTTTTCCGATACTCAAGAACATTTGCCCTACCTTGAATCTGTTAATAAGTCACAGCTCATCAGAAAACTATAACCGTTTTAATTTGGTTGCTAGTAACCTTAGCACCGAGGTGAGGTCAAGTTTAGTTCAACGTGCGAAGGTCGCGATTTGATACGGTTTACTGAAGTTTTTACTATCTGCAGATTTTGTTACATCATTATTTTTGCGTAAATATTATTGATGAATTTGTTGTTGAGTGAAAATCATTCGGATTCCCTTTTCCTTCGATGGCTCTTATATTTTTCTCAATGGCAATCGGCACTCATGGCTGACCTAGGTTTTTCTATGGAACACAATCCACAATATTTTTCGAATTAGTCCCGTCTAAAGCAAATTCAGAATCACTGCCGAAAGCTGTACACTGGTGGGCATAGGGTCTTCCCTTATTTATTTCTTTATCCTCACACTGGAACGACATACAGCAATTAAACCAATGGAGCAAAAATTCACTTCATGTGAAAATTAATTAGTTAAATTAATTATTCTTCTTCCCCTAATTAAATTCCTAGGACATGCACAATAATCAGCCACACTGCTCCCACTGCTCGGACACAGGCCTCCTCTCGGTGAGAGGGAGTGGGCCGCGTGGTGGACACGCGGGCCCAGTGCGGGTTGGCAGATGTCACATGTCTTCGAATTTTTGGGTTCTAGGACATGACAGTTTCCTCACGATGTTCCGCTGATGTTCCATCACGGTGAGAGCAGTGGTGGCCCAGTGGTAAAGGCCGCGACATACAAGTTATAGGTCGTGGGTCCGTACCCAGGCAGGTACTTTACTTTGTGTAAATAATTTCATGACCACTGCTCTCAAAACGGTGAAGGAAAACTCGCAGTATTGCAATCCGTACAAACTGCAACAAGCGGTTAGTATTGTAAATAAAGCCTGACATAGTATCAATGTCGATCATTTTGACGGAATAGAAAGTTTACATTGCGATACATCATCGCAGCAATATTTTATGACACCAATATAAAGTGAAAACATATTGTTTGGTACTCTAACAATAGCGTCTGTTTGAGTTGAATATTGTATACTCCGGGGGGTATATCAAATGATGGTTCAGATTTATAATAAGATACTTCTTTTTTCAGCAAAATTGAAGCAGTGTCGTTAAATCCTACTAATATTATAAACGCGAATTTTGTGAGGATGGATGGAGGTTTGTTACTCTTTCACGCAAAAAGTACTTAACAGATTTTGATGAAACTTTACAGTAATATAGCTCATACATCAGAATAACACATAGAATACTTTTTATCTTGATATTTCCACGGGATCGAAACATATGCGCGTGAAACTGCGGGGCGCTGCTAGTGTTAATATAATTTAACTTCCTAGTCTAAGCTCTTAGTCCAGAACTCCAGATAGACCGATTTTCCAAATTTTTTAAAGTACATGCATAAGTAAGCTCGCGCCTCTTTCCCATGAGGATAGACAGACTGCAGAACGCCTCACCACGATGCTTACTCTCTTTGCTTCGTTTTTGGTATTAATAACATAATAACAGTTATTATGCTAGAGGGTACACCAGCACTCTAATTGCGTTAACCACTATCCATCTCAATACTGCTAATCCATTGCTTCATATGTTCGACATATTAGTCTGCTCAACAACGTAAATAACGCAATGAATGTCGTTGAACTGTCAAAATGAAAGGCTTTGCTGCTGTGGGTTACGCAAGTACCCCGCAGGCCTTACTTTTGACAGTCAAGGGAGGAAACCAATTAATCCCACCAAAAAACATACCAACGACAAATCACAAAAAGCTAAACAAAACCAATACCTACTTTAGATCTAAAATAATTTCCTACGGGAAACAAAATTTTACATGCCCCCATTTCCCATGGAGCCGACAATAGCCAGAGAGGCGCAGACGCCGTCGGCAACATGGCGTCGGTGACGTCACACCGGAAACGGCTCCGTTTTGAATTTGGAACGGTCGAGCGAGCAATGGCGGAACATCCGGCGCGCGAAGACGTTACAATGAGTGCGCGTGCGACGTTAAAAATGTTCTATGTAGATCTATTGATCATTGATCTTTATTGCCGATCTCGATCTTTACTGTTTTATTTGTTTTAAAGGTTGTCTGTCTTTACCCTCAATATTTGAGCACTATTGAGTATCATGCCATCGGATATTCGGGAATGAGTAATTGATGACCCTAATATAAAATGTAGGGTCAAACATAGAGTAATATGTTTTATAATCTGTTAAATGCAGTGACAGATGTTCTATATAATTTTATTGATATAATATATGTTGAAGTTAGCCATAGCAGAAAGCAACTTTCCCATTGTTTATTTATTTAATTCGGGAAAACAAACAGTTATTGTTCCCCATGATGAAATCAAGTTCTATTTGGCAGTCCATTATTAGCCAATAATGTCCTAGTGCTGGGCAAAGCCCGCCCTACTTTCTTTCCACCTCTCTCTGTCCAGAGCTGATAAAGGTTGGTCCTTAATTTGTTGGTCCTTAATAAAAGTTGGTCCTTGGTTTGTGATTAATTCCAGCTCATCACGCCATTTTCGTCTGCGCCCGCCACGATGTCGTTTGACAGTACATAGCTTTAACTAAATAATAATAAATCCATGGACATTTCACACAGCACCATTTGTCCCAAGCTAAGCAACCTAATGCTTGTGTTATGGTAACAAGATGGCTGATAAACTACTTATATACATTTTTTTTTTTTGTAAATACATACATATTATAGATAGAAAAACACCCAGACTCGGAACAAATACATGTAGGTCATACAAATATTTGTTCCGTGCGGGAATCGAACCCGCGACACGCAGCGCAGCAGTCAATCGCTTAACCACTGCGCCAACTGTGCCGTCGCTTAACCACTGCGTCAAATCTCTCTCAAGTTATTGAAGTTATATTAACGTAAACTATTTATATTCTTATAACGGCGCGGAAACGGAACGCATAAGAAAAACATCGTGAGGAACCCGGCACGTCCTAGAACCAAAGATTCGAAGACATGTGACATCTAACAACCCGCACTGGGTCCCCGTGATGGATTACGACCCACCCCCTCTCACATAGAGGATTACTGTGCCCCAGCAGTGGGAATATTATACACCGATTATGCATCTTCTTACAATCCCACCTCTACAAATGATTGAAACACTTCTATCCCAACTAAAGACCACACACAACACTGTTAGAGGTTCCAATAGTTTTAATAGAGTAATCTATCGACTATATGAACTTCTTCGTTTTCAAATTCAGTAATAAGTTTAATGGTATAGTAACCAAACACGGAAGATGATATAAAAAACCGATCCATTCGACTACTGTGTATGTGGTGTGTATTTATTTTATTTATTTGTAAGGTAGACGCAGCAGCATTATGGCTGGAAATGGTAAACAGGCTGATAATTGTGTGGTTACGACTAGTGATGGGACACGTTGATCGTCTTTATTGAACATGTTTTATCTAGAAACTTTTTAAATTTCAGATGTTTTATTCAGTTTTAGGCTGTATTGTCAAGCGATCGCTCTCTTGATGAAGTTTGACGTTGGTATTCAAGTGCATTTTATGTGCCTATTTGAAATAAATTATTTGACTTTGAATCTTTTGGCAATGGAAACGTTGGGACGAAAAAAAAACCTTCAGAAAAAATAGCAAACTTTTAAACATTTTCTTGTTATAATGAGTATTTATTTTGACTGAATACCTCTTTTTATATAATTTGGCCTTATATTAACTATAAATATTTTATTACGAATACTATTTAGTATAATTTCGTACCAACTATGACTCACTTATAGCTGGCACAAAACATCGATACATTTTAATCAACGCGTTTTCTCATTGATGACATCACTATCTCTGACCACTACCATCTCGATACAATATTAGTTTTCGATATTTCGTTTCTTAATAATTCTATTAGCAAAAAGTACAGGTGGTAACAGTTTGTAATAAGGTTTATTTTCGTCTAACTTTTGGTTATACATTCCATCTTTTGTTGCGCACATAAATACATTAGTATCTATCATACTTCTTCATAACGAACTTCATCCTGTCAGTGCTGTTTTCTATTAACCATGCTTTTTTCAACCTACAAATTATATTTCAAATGAAGAAGAGTGAAAAAATATACAATAGATACAATATTTGCAAAAACTTAAAGACACTTTTACATAAAAAGATCAAACGCAAAACTCATAACATTTTTAGTCTGAGAATCAGCACTGTTGAATGTTAAAATTACATAAGAAAGTCCTCCAAAACGCCCGCCCTACACCAGTTCCTAGTGTTTTAGCTAGAAAAAATTGTGGCTCAGTAAACTCCCCAGCAGCACCTGTCGGTTACGTTAGAAGAACTTGATTCCATACAATTATATATATAGATTTCATTTATCAAAATTTGGAACAATATATTGCATATTAGGATGAAGACCAAAAAAACAATGGATGGACTGTGTGAATGATGATATGGTTAGAAAGGGGGTGACTACCGAGATGACGAAGACGAACGACGAAGACCGAACGATGATGACGAAGTATGGAAGAAGAAGACCGCAAATAAATTGGGATGAGGGCAGGAGAATTTTCTATATTGTGTCCCACCGCTGGGCAAAGGCCTCCCCTTCTTCCTTCCAAACCTCCCTGTCTTGAGCGATCTCTGGCCATTAAGATACGATAATGTCTACGAAATGCGAGATATTTTCTTATATCCACGGTAAAGTGTAGGTAGCGCTAGTATCGACTATCACTAACACATTACACATGTCAAGAATTTATTACTAACCGACAGCTATTAGTAGAATGCGGGTTTCGTTGTCAACTGGCGTATTTTCTTCCTCCAGTTGAACTTGCTGATAATAATTATTCAGTCTGAGTTGTAACAGTCCTATTGCTGTTCTACTAAGTTCTATTTCTTATTGGTTTTACTGATAGCGTTTATTTTTGTTATGGTATCTTCAGTTTTAGTACTTAGGCTTAGTCGTTAAATGCCCAATTCGTAAAATGCATCGTCCTTTGACTTCATCAAAGCCATCTGGTAACGTATTCTCTATGACACATTGAACGAAACCGCGTGAAATGAGTGCGAAGTTGGCGTGATTAGCTAAGAAATTGATGTGGTTTCGAGGAATCATTGAGTGAGTTAGGGCTCTGTTAACGTCCATTTTGCAGCTGAATCTTCTTTGGCTGCTTCGTTTATTATGTGTTGCTGTTTGTGGAAAAGTTATGTTTACTACAAATAATATCAGTCTGCCAATGCAGGTATTCCGTAAAAGTTTCACCGTGAAAACTTAGTTGAAGTGAGTGTATTATATGTCAATAGTGTCAATCATCAGGTGGAATGAAAGTTCACTTCACCTAAGTTTTCACGGTGAGATGTTTATGAATGGACCGGCTGATTTGGGAAATATGAAAAGTTACGCTACAATTGACACTACTTATTAAAATTCTGCTTTAGAAGCCTGGGGGATGACTTTGGGATTAGGAAAAGTTCCCTATTATATTATATTCCATCAGTGATCTCCATGTACCCATAAAACTTTAGCTACCTATAGCTGCACTATTCAAGTTCAACGCCAGACTTATCCATAGCAACGATTTCTGTATTATTATTTGTATCTATAAAGAGGTCGAAAAGACAGGTGACTAGAGTGAACTCCGTCACGCCAGTGACTTTGAGGGGTCAGAAAAAGGTGCACTTTTCACTCACTTATAACAGACAAGCATGTTATCGAAATTACTTGAAAATAATAAGAAACTTTTTGAATGATGTCCAATCAAGGAGTCAAAGACGTTGGAAGGTATAAAATATGTATCTTGCAAAGATCATCACTCACCATAATGTCTTTTATCCATTCATATATTTCCATTCATGGTGAAGGGCAGACGTTTTTGGGGGACTGTCTTTTGTAATTTTGACGTTCGAAAAGTGCTGATTCTCAGCCTAATTTGAATAAATGTTTTTTGATTTTGATCCAAAACAGAGAATGAAAAAATCGCGAGGATACCGGCCTGTCTTACAACCTAAAGTTCGAAGACATTTATGACATCTACCAACCCGCACAAGGGCATCGTGGTAGATTACAGCCCACTCGGAGAGAGGAGACCTTTGTCGCAGTGACAACATTATAGACTGATTATTCAAAAGTTTTAGCAGAAGGGCTTTATAGAGTTGGATTAACTGTTTAGTATGACTGGCAGCAAAACAGTCCTTATAAAGAAGCATCAGGATCTGAAGAGAATTTCGCCCCCCCCCCTCTCCTGTAAGTTTCTACTTATTAAACTTACCCATTGAATTATGTGTTCTTTTTTAACCTTACGAAAATCGTGCTCTGAAAGGAATGACGGCTTTGACACTAGAGGCACCGTGCGCGCGCGCTCCATGGGGGGACTAGGTTTTTCGCTTTAATTTTTTTTTCTGCTCTGAAAAGTTTTCGATGCCCGGTACATTTAGGAGTGGACATAACAATCATCAATCATCTGACTTCAAAAATCCAGTAGCCTTGTAACAGCCTGATGATCGGCCACTAGTAAAGGTCACAGCTTCTACGGAAGCGGTTGCGGTCGCACCTGCCGATGACCGGTTCTTATTAGCTCTGATTGTTTTCTATTCCAAGTGTTCGCCAATATTAGGGATTTGGTTTCCTGTTGGTTTTCATTTTGTTGTTGATAGTATTGGGTTTATGTTAACTGGGGTTTAAAACGTGGTTTTGCGTCCCGTTAGTTTTACTTGCGTGTTATTGTTTTGTTGTCCAATTTAACTAGTATTTCATCTATTTGATTTGAATTGTTACTATGTATATCTGATACTGATTCAGTATTAGCAAGGGTGTGATCAGTGTCCAGTGCGAAATTTGGGATGTCTATAGTAATTATTTTTTTACGTGCATTTAGACTGTATGCATTTTGCATTGTATGTACAGTAAACATGGAATGTTACAAATGGACACATCGATACATTTAAAGCATTGAAAATATACTTTGAATAGCTTGAATCAAACTAAAATAATCTACCGAGGTTTCCTAGAAAATGCAGAAATATTTATGGAGTCTACATCATTGTCATAGATTTTAGGCCGTTCGATTCAAGCCGGGGTCCGAAACTAGTATACAATAAGGCCATAAAGAAGACGTCAGACAGCCAGCCTTAGGCTCAGTCTAGACCGCAATCCAGTTAGCCTAGATAATGTCCTAGTGCAGGGATGTCAAACTTATGGTGGGGAAGTAGAATCAGCCAAAAATTTAAATAAAAAGTTTTGAAACGTACATTCCTCCGAATATAATTCTGTAGGTGAAACTAAAGGACCTCAAGTCACATTTTATAAATTATTCAGTAGAGCTCATTAAAGATGTCTATACTCGAAATTAGATATTAAAATCGACCGTGTATAAAAAGTAAATAGTGTATCGTTGTAGAATAAAAATTATGATTATGAAGTTATCATTGAAAATACAAAAATTACAAAAAATGGACTAAGGTCCTTTAACTTTCACCTACAGAATTATATCCAGATTTTTATGTGGTAGCGGAAAAAGCCACCACGTCTAATTTTACTAAATAGTAGTACCTATATAATAGTTCAAAGCGACTCTTTTTGCCTGTCTAAAAACATGCTAAGGTTATATTATTATTCGCAAATCATGCAAATGATAGTAGAATTTCTTATAATAGAGTTTCTTCTTGGTTTAGTTCTTCGTCTATCTGCTTAATTTCTAGGCTTCTGCCTAACATAATTGATAGGATTAGCTAATCAGCAAAATTGTTTACGAATATGACTGTTAAGGTTGACGTATAGTCCGTTACGAAATGTCGACTTCATCTAGCTTATTTCTTTTTAAATGAAATGCATGTGTGATTCTGCTATCCTATTTATTGAATAAACAATATCATCTCATTTCACTTAAACTTAAAGTAATTTATTGGTACTCCAGAAGGAATGCTTTGAGTAACGAAAGTTTATTCTGCACCCCAATTGCGTAACACACAATCAATCGGAATTTGAATCATTTTGAAGCAAATTGCTAATCCATTGCTTCGTAAGTTCGAAAAATATGTCTGCTCAACACGTGAATAACGCAATTAATGTTGTTGAACTGTCAAAATGAAACCGATTCCGATTGATTGTGTTTTACGCAATTAGGGTGCTGCTTACATAATCAGCCTCAACTGTTCACACTGCTGGGACACAGGCCTCTTCTCGGTGACAGGGAGTGGGCTGTTATCCAATGTGCGGGTTGGTCCAATGGTTTCAACTTAGTCCTAATGATTGAAGTTAAAACTTCTTTAGCAGCGTTGTGCACTTTTGTTGTGAGGGGTAAAAAATGTTAAACTCGCGTCAGGACACGTCACCTGATCGAAAATTCGTAAGACGGAAGGAGAGTAGACCGCATTCCAAAATATCAAAAGTGCATAACGTTAATATTCAAGTTTTCACTTCTGCCGGCACTCACGGAGTGCAAACCGTTTTTTTTTTTTTTTTTTGTTGGCCGTTACTGTCCCAAGTGTTGGGCAAAGTCCTCCCTACTCTCCTTCCACTTCTCTCTGTCCAGAACTGACAAGGACCGATCTTTATCAAAGGAGTCCAGCTCATCCCGCCATCTCCGTCTGGGCCTGCCGCGATATCGTATGCCATTAAGCGGAACCCACTGGGTTGTATGTTTGGCCCATTGATCGTTGACATGCGACAGATGTGTCCAGCCCAATTCCATTTAAGCGTGGCAGCTTTCCTACTTATTGAATTTAAAAATAATTTTACAATTCTGTTAAAGCTTTAGCCATCCCTAAACCAGATTATGTCCTAGTACAAACACTCCTAAGGCGACTTTCTTTCACTTATTATTGAGTTAAGCTCCAATGGTTTCAACTTTGAAAGTTATAATAATAATAAACGTATTGTGGTCAACTGATACTGATATGGTGGGTAATTTTCTTTTGTTTTTATTATGTTGTGGAAATTATAGTAATAATGTGAGGTTGTTGGAGGCAAAAAATGTCGACCGCAGCTGTCATTTAGATTAGCTAGTCAATTGCGACTAAAGGATAGCGAGAAGAGGATAGGCAGAGTAATAATCTCAACAAACTGCGACCATCCTGTTGAAAGATTTGAAAGTCATTGTACTAAAAGCGATTGCCACTTATCTGGGCCCACAAAGTTTATTGATCGTGTCGTTACGTGTCAAGAGTCATTTAATGCAAACCTTGTAGGACTCTTTAAAAAGAATAAATCAGCTGTGCTAACGAAAGGACTGTCCCTTAACTCTATTTGCTTGTCCCGTGGCCGCGGCTAGCCGGAAAGGTAGGTAACTGTCCAGGACGATCACTGTAATCTAGCCTGGACTAGGTACAGTTAGAATATAGGCCGAAGTACAGGCATACAGCTTATGGTTTATATTTTGTTGATGTTTATTAAAGTTTATCATTTTTGTTGACATATTTGGACTTTGAAGCATCGACAGACAGGTTAGAAATTACCTCACATAATGAAACCACCCACAAAGGTGGTACTGGTGGTACTGATGGCTTGTAATTTTTACACATGTTTATACCTATGTTTCCGTTAATATTGACAGCTAAATGTGTGGAAATCTAAGACTATTTAATGGTCTAGGGAGGAAACAGATGCCATAGTACGAGCCGCAATAATTACGAAGTTATAGCAGGAATTATAATCGATAAGCTAGATTTTTTGAATTTGTAAGCTGTCACCCTCAGGCTAGGTGGAGCAACGATCTTTGCAGGATGTCTGGTAGGATAAGAGGTCCATTGCTATAAGCTGATGATAATGATGAAGCTGCCACAGGCGCCATCATACAGTCCCGCTGGAATAAAATCATAGTCAAAGTATTTATTTCAAATAGACAGATAAAACGTTTGACCGTCAACAGTACCTATTCGGTCAGTCTTGGTGCAAAAATAACTCCCCAGTCTAGATGCAGTCCCACAACTGGACAAAAGCCTCTCAAAGTTCTTCCAGGATAGTCTGATACTGCGTCATTTTGAATTTACCCATAGCAATCTGAAAGAGAGCGAAAGTGACGCTCTCAATCTCGACCATTTCAAAGAAGGCTACCTACCCCATCACTTATCACTGCCCTTTGCTGACCCCTCAGAGTTCGTTTAACTCTGCGCAAGCGGCGACAGGTGACTACACTAGTCTTCCGTTACAATTATAAAAACACACCCTTAAGGACTGTTAGTAAAGAAAAAAAACTTTAAAATGCATTTCCTATCAGCTGGGTTGAAACCAAGTTATTTAATACTGCTGAGAAAATTGTTTGACATCACTTATGTTCAGGATATTAAGATTGAGTTTAGCTTACAAAACCTTGACAACAGCTGTTTAACAAAACAGCTTTGTGTATGCGGTCAGTAAAATTGACTGTTCTATTCTATTTCGTGATCAATAAGGTTCAATGTCGTTTGTGGTTTTAGTAATTGGAGTGTTTTCGTAAGGTTGTTTTTGTAGCTAGGAAGTCCGAAGATTGGTTAGTTCCTAGTTTCTTTACAGTAAGTTATTTTAGTAATAAATAGACAAGGTACCGTTTTTGCATTAATATTTAACCGTTTTACGCACAATGAACGGTAGTATTTTTTATGAATAGCTTAATACGAGCACTTTTATTAAACGTGTCAATATCATCATACGCTTGCTAGTCCGTGGATGGGTGACCATCTTTACTCCTCCGTACCTCGGAAAGCACGTTAGCTGCTGGTCCCGGCTGTCATTCGTGATCTTTAACAGTCGTTACGGGTCGGCAGAAGCCTGACAACCAGTCTTACCAAGTGGTTTCGTATTACCCCGTAACTGGATTGTGGAGGTCAGATAGGCAGTCGCTCCATGTAAAATACTGGTACTCAGCTGCATCCGGTTAGATTGGAAGCCGACCCCAACAACTATGTTGGGGTCGGCTTCCAATCTAACCGGATTTTGTTTTTTTCAAATTTTTGTTTAATTTTATTTAATTTCATCAAAATTTGTCCATTTTTATGATAACTTCATTTTTATAATTTTTTAACATGTGTAACTATAATTACTAATATCGACTAATAACTTGTATGTGTGGTGCAAACCGTTAATGTAAGTTGGTTATTAATAAATAAATAAATAGTTGGGAAAAGGCTAGGCAGATGATGGTAGAAGGAAGACACGAAAACTGTCTTTCAAAAAACCTTACTATGACGTTGCTTAGATCCATAAGCTTATGAAATGCTATCGATGCCGATTTGAAAGAAGTTTCTTTATAATAATCAATTTCAAAAACATCATCATCAATGCTTAAAAAAAATTCAATCCAGCTTTTATCAAACACCCCACCGTTACGTAATTATACAGGATGCTACATTTCGATATCATTGTCATCGGAAATGACTTCACCCTTATAATAGGTACGCCCGTGCCATAGACGAGAAAAAAGTAAAAAGTTCGTTAGACCATGTGTTTATAGTAATGCTTTTAAATTGTTATTTTTATGAATATTTAGAGAGCAACCTGCTGTTTTGTGTTGTTGATTTTTGGTTTTATCCGTCGCGACTGTCATAGGGTAGCATTAAAGCGGGAATTGCCCAAAAATCGAGGCGGAACCAATGGCGAGTAAGATAGTCGTAAGTTCGATTCCTATTTGTTGTATTATTGACGAAACCCACTACTGTAGGGCTGGACATTTTAGATAAATTGGATGGGTTGGCAAAAATATAATCATGGGTTTTTCAATGAAATCTCCAAACGGCTGGTTGACACTTCCCGTGCCCCAAGGGCTGGCTTTTATCTTGGCTAGAGGATAAGTATTGCCATACAACGTGGCAATGCCCCCAGTCTCTTTTATACATTTTACCAGTCGAAAGTGATGCGGAGGAATATTTCGACGATTTATTTTAGTTTGTTCATAGTTAGGTTAGGATATTATATTTTTATTTTAATAGTTTAGTATTAGAAGGTTGTTCATTTAGTAGGATTTAGATAACAATATCATATCATATTCATCATCATCATCATCATCATCCATTCATCCATCATCCATTTTTTTTTTTTTTTTTCATATTATTTGTTTTATCAAGAAAGAACCATGCATACTTACAAGTACCTATCTATGTCCAGAAAAAAAATTACGAGCGCTATAAAATTGATGCTTGAGAGCTATAAAAGAATCTAGAGCACGTTTCATGAAGATATTTAAATAATCTAGCCCTGCAAATTGATGCCCCATAAAAAAATAAAACGCTTATGAAATCGCATCACTCTATTCACAATAACCCGTCGAGCATCGAACCTATTGACCAGTGATGACATTTAGCACCGCAAAAAAATCACGAATGGCACGTGGCAACGCACCTGCTGAACCCTTAGGGGTGTCACGCGAACAGTTTACCTTTTAATTTGTGATGTATCGTGTCGTGTTTATGTGTACTGTAAATATAGTGGAAAATGAAAGATATTTATTATAAGGGATATGTCTTTTGTCCAATTTTAGTTTAACAATTGTTTGCACTTACGGACCTGTCAACTTCCCAAAGGTTGAACATCGTTTTTAGTAGTATTTTATTAACTCACTTCAGAACTCCTACGCACACGACAATAAATTAACTGTTAAAAGCATTGTGAAAATTAAAAATGTGTTTCGTTTTAGTGTTTTTGGTATCTATATTTACCAAAAACACTAAAACGAAACACATAATTAATTTTTGTCAATGAATGCACTATTTATGACAAATTCTATCATAAAAGTCTGATTATACGATTTTTACTTGGCATTTTAGATATTTTCACTGCTTTCCATCAGGCGGGATCGCAGTTAGGCACTAGTTTATATCATTAAAAAAAATGTATTTAGGTACTAAAATTAAGTAACATAATCAGCGTATAATCCTCCTACTGCTAGGACATAGGCCTCTCTGTGAGAGGAGTAGGCCGTAATCCACCACGCGGGCCCAGTGCGGGTTGGTAGATGTCAAATGTCTTAATTTTTTTTGTTCTGCGACATACCGGTTTCATCACGATGTTTTCCTTAACCGTTTTGAGAGCAGTGTCGATGAAATAATTTACTCAAAGTAAAGCGCCAGTCTTGGTTCGAACCTACGACTCTTGTAAGTCGCGGCCGTAACCGCTGAGCCACCACTGCTCTTAAAATGTAAGTAGCAAGTTTTCTAAATAAACATATTGTTACAACTCGGACACCGTTACAAATAGACTCTAGAAATAAAAATATTCACGTGACAACCCTTAACTAATATTATCGTGATGCAGTACAATTATAATAAGGGTTGCGGCTTTTTTATTTAAGCCTTTCAAAGGTCAAACAGTGTCGAAGGGTTAAAAAAAAGATTTAGTACATTTACTGGTCTTAGTGGTTTTATTAATGGGGCGGGTGTAAACCTAGGTTTGTATTTATTTTTATTACTTTATTAAACGTTTTTGTAATGTTCAATGACTATACATAATATAAGTATCCATTTAAAATAACTAGCGTAGCTTTTATAGTTACTAGTATTATATTTTATTAAAATAGTAACTATTACAAAAAATCCAAAATAACTAACCCCAATTAATATTTCCTTTATTTCATTATAAAATTATAAATTATATTTTTAAATATTAGAATATAAAAACATTTAAAAATATAAAAAATAGTTGAACACCGGTATCGGGAACAGGGTCCAAGCTACCTGCGGTCAGGGCTCCAGAGAGAGGAACCTCCTAACAATACGAGCCGTGTCCAGAAGTACCGCTTTCTGAATCAAGCCCTTGATCCAGCTGCCGAACGAGAGCCTCCTCAGGTGTTGGTCGAAGCTCTCTCACTAATATTATTATTAACTGCACCAAATTTGACAACCGTTTTTATTAAAATCGTTAATCAAAAGCGCAAAAGTTCAAAATTAGAATAAACACCGAATAAAAAAATAATGTAATGTCCCTACACGCTAGGGCTGTGCGTCATTTAAATGTAAAATATTCACTGTTTTAACAACAGGTGCTCAATTTATGTGGGAATTGTTAGTTATTTGCATACCAATGTAATGGTAGTCTGTTGGTATGTTGGTACCTGGTAAGTTGGTAGGTACTTCATTGTAACATTAGTATGTGAGTAATTGTTACAATTTTGTTAGAATGTGAGTTTTAGATACCCAATTATTTGTTTAAATAGGCAAAAATAGTCAACATTTTTAATACATACATACATTACATAGAGGGGACATTTTTTTTTATTACTATAATTACTGTTAATATCTAAATGACCCAAGGGCATCGCTATGTAAGACGATGTCAATTACTTGAAATTAATAAGTACTCTGAAATTTAAAAAAATCGATAAGAAAAGATGTATAAAAATCCCTCTAACAAAGGTAATGCTTCCCGTACTCTCATCAGATTTATAGTCTATTAATATCCACAAAAAATATTTATATTTTTTAACAAACAAGAAAACACATTAAAACAATCGGTATTACCCTCTTGCTTGAAACTAAAATAAATATTACTCTCTACTTAAACAACCCTAATTTACATCCAAATAAATCACTTAACACAGCCCTAACGTCTTTCGGCGCGAAGGGCGGCGCGTGCGCTGGATTCCGTTACGTCAGTTGATCCCATCGATTAGATTAATTAACCAACATACCTGTTGCTAGCGTGTACTGAGAACTTAGACATAAAGTTAGGTTTCTAGTTTTTTAAACTTTTATTTGATATAAATTATTATGAAATATCTTAAGGAAGAATCTAGGAAGGTTAGTCTAGTCAATAATGCTAGTGTTCGCATATGAACCGAAGTTCGGCCCATGCCAAAGTTCAGTGTACCGAATTTTAGTCCGTCACTAGTATTTTATGATAGTTAAACAGGCTGTTCGAAACTCTAATCTGTTCCTACAACTTAGCATTTTCCCGCCATTTAAGTTAAAGGGGTAAATAAAGGTCATTCATTCATTCAGCTAATAATAACCGGGTATTCTAGTTTGGAAGCCGTTATCTGCACAGATGGTCAAGTACTTTTACTACAGATATTGTAAATTACACCAGTGACAGCTTAGTAGGTATATAAGAAACCGTAGGTACTTAGTCTTCCCAATCAAATAGACACATATTTCAAAGTTAAGTTAAAAAATCAAATCTTCCTTTCATTCCAACGAAAAATACACCCTAAATCAAACCTTTTCACACCTCTAGACAGATAGACGTCACCTAAAACCCTTCTCAATAAATCACAAGCCACCTCCAACGTGTTTTGGCGGCAAGACGATAGTCGCGTGCGCAGGATTCCGTTAGCGCGTCAGGTGTCCTGCAGGTGGGTATAACGACCTTAGGGTAGTCACCCCTACGATTTGAGTACGTTTTTTTAGACGATACAGGCTTGTAACGAACGTTTTGTAGGTTGAAGACCTGTGGTGATAGGGAGATAAGGTGGTCTCTAATTAGATGTAATTAGGGAGAAAAATACCTTATTATTAAAATATTATTTAAGAACATCTTTTGAAAGCAGTCTTAGATAATTATCAATGTCGATGTACAAGTCGTTATCAGCGCTTCTCCGCCACGTTTATTATACGCACAGCCAAATTGTGGAACTCTCTGCCGGCATCTGTAGGTATTCCCTCCTAGATTTAATCCGTCTGCCTTCAAAGCAAAGGTGAACAGGCATCTTCTTGCCACGCTCGTTTATCAGGCGTGATCGAGGGCAAGGGCATGACCTTTTAACAATAAAAAAAAGTAAAGTGCCAGCTAAAATCGAAATTATAAAAAGAAATGTTTAGATTTTAAAAGCATAATTATTGTAGGTATACTGTCTGAAATGTTGCCAGTCTAGAACGGCATTAGTTATGCGAAAGAAGACTCAAACTTAGCAGCTTTGTATTGACCTACCCCAAAAGGCGTCACGCATGCATTGATTGTTTGAAAACTCAACCTTATTTTAAGGACATCAATCACTAAACTCCAAGATATCCTCTAATGCTAAAATATTCAATGAAACGATATTTGAAGGTTCTTTTCCATGCAAATGACAACAATTTACCGGCGAATGACGTCATTTAAATGTTATATGAAGTAAGTGTAAGTGGTTGTGTTTTCTTATAGAGCGTTTTTGGACACCGTGCAGTCAAACTCTGCTGTCATCATTTTTATGACCGCCGTCATGGCTACGGTCGAAGTAACGTTAAGATTTCCTTGAAGAGCAGTTCTCTTAGGAAATCTTAACTATTAGCTGCACGTTACAGGAACTGATGGACGCTGGTGATGGTGCCAAGCAATTAGCCGAATTCTGGGCCGAGTCCGTTTAGATTGCTATCGAAAGGCTAAGAAGAAGGAAATTTTAACTTTACTCGTCCCGTGCAAGCAAATACAAACAATTGATAAGAAAAAACCCTATAGGCAGTTTCTAGGCAGTTGTCATCATTATATTTTAGGTTCATCGACCTCAATTAACATCATCATTACAAGACAATGGGACAAAAAACGATCACTGATGATTGAATAATTACTGTTCAGAGAAAAACACTATTCATGGTTTCCTTTTACTTTAAGGAAATCGGTGAGTGATGAGTTTATAGAGGTATAAGGAAAAGGGTGTAAAGTTCACTCATCCTTCATCACAGCCCACTCCGTCTCTCAGAGATAAAGAGTGCCAACAGTGGGAAAATTATGGACTGACTATCTTATGTTATGCTCTACTACTATCCCTCTCATTTACCAACCACTGAGCCCATGTGGTGGAGGCCTGTGTCCCAGCAGTGGGAACATTATAGGCTGGTAATGTATTCTAATGCTACTACCATCATCTGGTAGTGCTTTCCAAGCCACGGACGGGTCTCAGCATGCAATGAATGGTCACCCATCCACGTACTGATATCGGCAAGTCGACCGGTGAGCTTGACATGTCTATTAAAAATCCTTTAAAAAGGGTACGTTAGAACCTATGTTTAATGCCAAACTTAATCCGTCTTATTATAAAACGAAACCTAACTTTAGTTCTAGCCTAAACTATTGAGCCAGTATTTGTATTTCGAACTTTATTTCGATTTAGGAAAGTTCTTAATACTAAAATGACAACTTATATAGCACCGAACTAAGCTGTCAGTTTTGTATAAAGAACTGCATTTATATAACAGTTGGGTTCTTAATTCAATAACTGAGTTAGTGGTTTAAACCTGATCGAAAGAAAAACCTTGTTTTGTAATAAGGGGGTTTAAGTTTAGTTAAAAAAACGTACAAAAATAGATTCTGTTCTTGTGTGGTAAATTTTACAACCTTATACATATTTTTTATATCAGTGACATTTACCTCAATTTAATTACCTAACTATGCTGCTGACCCCCTTAGCGTGATGTCAAAGATTAGGTTCTCGTGTTGATGGTAATTTCTCTGCAAACGGTTGAAACAAGTTAATTGCAATACAAGAAGTCTCCCCTCAGTTATATTTCCTGCCTTATCGGACAATGTAACGATGTAACCGACTTTGGAGAAGAGCTGTGTCGTTAGTCATGTTACGTTAAGGCAGACGGTGTTTTAAATTAAAGTTGACTGCTGAGCGTGGGGGGTTTTGATCCTTAGGTGGGTCAAAGTGTTACGAGTATATGATTTTTTTTGTAAGTAGGTTTGTACAAACACTTTTACAAGTCAATCATATTTTAAAAACTAGATGAGGTCGGCGTTTCGTATCTGACTAGTCTGAGAAGTGTGTTTGGGTTGCTCCATTAGGGATTTCAGCTCAAAGTCTGGTATGTGCCCATTTTTAACCGACTTTAAAAAGGAGATCATTGGGCATCGTTTTCAAAAATTTTTTTTTTTATTAGATAGGGTATGCCTCAGGCGTGGTTCCATATAAATTTTATTGACTTTGCTTGTGTAGTTTTTGAGTTAGCTTCGATAATACTTATTGAGTCCACTTTGTGTATCTTGATAATGTTGTCACTGTTGATTACATAGTAACTTGTGGCATACGAATTACTGGGTTACCACAGCTAAAAAGTGAGAAATAAAATACTTTTTTTACAAAACACAAAAAAAACGGCTACCAAAAAAAAAACAGATCTTAAGACACCGACTTCCGAAATTAAAGTTTTTATTCACTCTGTAGTGTTGTTTTAGAATTTGGTTATTTTTTTTTTCTGACAAATAGACTTTCCCGTACAACACGGAACTTACAACAAACTAGCTTCTGCCCGCGACTTCGTCCGCGTGAAATTTCGGCCCATCGCTCGCCCATGCTAAGTACTCGTACTTCGTTTTCGCTTACTGTTCTTTTTGACTTTTTTTCATTTTGCTCGGCTCCCAAGGGTTGTAGCGTGATGTTAGCTAGCCTATAACCTTCCTCAAGAATTGAGCTATCACAGGCAATAAGATTTTTTGAATCTGTCTGGTAGTTCCGGAGATTACCCCCTACATACATAGAAACAAACAAACAAATTTTACCTCTTTATAATATTAGTATAGATCAGGCGAAAATATGTGGGAGTTCCTAAAAAACTTCTCTGTCTACTACTTCGTGGAATAAAAGCGTGATGTCACATGAACAAGCTATTCCCACTCGATTATTTAGTTTTTAAACTGAAGCCACACAGTCAGCGATGACTGTGTGTCCTTGACGCGCCTCTCCTAATCACTTTATATGTCTGTACCTATTGTTGGTAGACTAGTCATAGATTCTTCATGTATTACTACATGTTGTGGGGTAGGCAGAGTAGCTGAAAACATTTTCCAGATGTTTCAGAATAGAATTACTAGTCGTGCAAAGAAAGGGCCATCCATTGGTTTCTGTATTGTTGTGTGAGTTTTAACTGACTTCAAAAAAGAGGGGTTCTCAATTCGAGAGTTCTTTTTTTAAATCGGACTTTACACTTTTCATTTGATCTATATTTTTTGTATTTATCTAATATATGTGTAGCGGTATCTACAACGCCACATGCGAACAACGCGTCATACTGACGTCACGCAAATCCTGCATCTCGCAAGCAGAGTTTACCGCGCTATTAGCATACCTACATACAAACTTTCCGATATTAGTCGTTGGGCAATTGCCCGCCAAACACAACACCCGTCTGGTCGGAGGATCCTCCCTTTTCTATAGAGTGTGAGTGAACTTTACACCCTGTTTCTCATACCTCTAAATATGTATCAGGTGTATTGTGTGTTTTTTAGTCTGTGCTAAAAATGTATTTTCGTTGTTTTTTGTATGTGTGTTCAGCGATATCATCCTCAATTTGTGATTGATGATGAAGATGAATTTTTTGGAAAGCACGTTAAGCCGATGGCCCCGGCTGTCATTCGTGGATCTTTGACAGTCGTTACGGGTAGTTAGAAGCCCGAAAGTCTGACAACCAGTCTTACCAAGGAGTTCCATATTATCTAGTAACTGGGTTGTGGAGGTGAGATAGGCAGTCGCTCCATGTAAAATATAGGTACTTAGCTGCATCCGGTTAGACTGGAAGCCGATCCCAACATAGTTGGGGAAAGGCTCGGCAGATGACTTATATAGGGTTAGTAACATGTGTCCACAAGTGACACAGATCACGGAACTGCAGGGTATTACATATCATCTGAGAGTCTACTCTGACAGCAATAATTTTCAGAACCCTGTAACATAAAAGGCTGCATGGTAACGTGTAACACAAAGTAAAAGACTTTTATGTAACTAAAGTTCAAGAACAGTTCTAGGTCACAATCTCACACATACATTTTTTTTACAACAACTTTGAACCACAGACTAGTAATCGAAACTAACCCACAAACCAACAATGTAAGTGCCAGTTCACACGAGCGTTCCCACGCGTCAATGTCTAGGGCGCGCGTGTGAAACACCTTAACAATGACGTAATGTTATGTCATGAGCGCGAAAGGAAAAATGCTTTTACTTTGACTTTTATTGGTTATGGTAGACGAGATTATGTCATGAAAGAAAAAAAAAAAAAAATTACAAAACTGTTGTGTTCAGCACTTTTTACAAGGAAAACTGTGATAGGAGAGGTAGGTATTTCTTCAATGTACCCATAAATAAATTGTATTACTTTATCTCACTAATACTATTTTGTTAGCCAACGTTGTGTCCCAGTGCTGGGCAAAGGCCTCCCCTTGTTCCTTCCAAACCTACCTGTCTTGTGCGATATCTGGCCATGTTGGCCCTGCGAACGTTACCAGATCGTCACACCACCTTTGCCGTGGTGTACCTCGACGGCAATGTCCTCCCTCAGGCGTCTAGTGAGTGACGATGGGCAATAATATAATAATGTATTATACAATTTGAAATTATTAACCCCACTTTGTAAACCATCTGGGTTGTCTAACTGAATAGCACTCTATATAAAATACTGGTATTGCAACTGCATTCAGTTAGACTGGAAATGGACTCCTACAAAATTGTGAAAAGCCTCTGCAAAACTTTATAAACAAGCTAAACGTTAGTTTAATATGTCATATTAAACAAAAATAAACTATTAATGGCGCCGATTCTCTCGTTCACAAACTAAACTAAGTTTAAGTTCAATGCATCTTTTTATTTCTATTTAATTTAGAAAAAGACAGAAGATAAATATTAGTTTAGTCCTGTCAAATTAGTCAGCGCCTGACGTAAATTGACGTATTTTTAGTAGCCATGTTTTTAATCACGTCTAATCTGTGTATGGAGTATCTTAATTTGACAGGACTAAACTATTTTATCATCTGTCCTTTTCTTAATGAAATAGAAAGAAATAGTTGCACAGAAATTAAATTTAGTTTAGTTTGTGAACAAGGTAATCAGCACCATTAAAATGATAATTTTCCCAAAATTATAAAACCAAAGAAATCCAGGAAACAACAATTTGAATACCGACACGGGAATTGAACTCTGAACCTACCCTACCTACCCTATTAATTATTACAATCGTTTGCACTCACGCGAACCTGGGGTGTATGACCATTGACCATTGGAATGCAAGGGTAACCCTTGTCACTAAATAATATGGTAAATGGTGTAATTTTAATAAGGGTGGAAATTGCCAATTAACTTCTAAATAGTGGGAATTTGTTACTATTTGTTTTTTTAATTGTATTAAAAATGGGGTGAGTTTTGGGTGAGATATTGGGAATTTTAAGAGAAAAGCATTTCACATGCTATCTACCATGTATGCGCTACCACGAGTACTCGTATCTATATTATAAAGAGGAAAAATTTGTTTGTTTGTATGTAGGGGGTAATCTCTAGAACTACCAGTTGGATTTGAAAAAATCTTTTTGCATTTAATAGCCCAATTCACGAGGTAGGCTATACAATATTTAACATCACGCTATGACCATTAGGAGCTGGGCAAAAAGTCTGAAAGAACGCTAAGCGAAAACTAATGTAATAGTGCGTGCAGGCGATGCTATGTGACGGAGTGGGTCGGGGGAACAAGAAATTTCACGCGGACAAACTCGCAGGCAGAAGCTAGTCGTACATATAATTAAATAAGCACTTTGACCTTAAACTAAAGTTTTTTAGTGGACAAGATAAAGGTTTTCACACATTTAACAATGAGTAATAATAATATGAATACCAGTTCAGTTTTTACCTACGGATACAAAGAATTAACCCTTTACACACACTTAAAACTCCATCGTAACGAATCGTTACACTTATCCTCAAGACATCACTCAGGTTTAATAAAAAAAAAGAAAAAAAAACCAAACTCACCAAAAGCGAGTTTCTAACTAGAAACCCTAGTACAACAAAGGGTAAACCAATTACAACCATTTTTTCACTAGGCTGCGCTTACGCAGGGGTTCGACGCAAATCTACCGGAAAATTACTATTGTTTACAAAATAAGTCAGTTTTACTGGTTTTATATTTTATTTTTGTTGTCTCGCTCTAGTGAAGATTGGAGCCTTGCGAAAAATATAATTGTTTAAGAACTTTTTTTTTTGTTAAAATATTATGATTTAGGTTACCTAAGTAACATTAAGATGTTTTAAAGAAAATAGAGCAGTTTTGTTGGCTCAGTATAATTATTTGTTACATCTACTTTAAATTATCCAGACTTACCAAAAGGCCATCGTGTTACCCAGTAGCTGGTTTTGGAAGTCAGATAAGCAGTCGCTCTATGAAAAATACAGTTGGTATATTCGGTAAAAATCTTAACGGGAAAAATAAACTGGATTGAGCCTGAAATGAGCTGCTCATCCCTAGGAACAGCCGGTCGATTCTGTAAAAAGCTCACCGTGAAAACTCAAGTGAAGTGAGCTTGATGCGACTTGTCAGTAGTGTCAATCCCTAGCATTATTTGAAATGACAGCTCACTCCACGCTCACTTCACCTGAGTTTTCACGGTGAGATGGTTACAGAATCGCACTGCAGGTGAAATGACAGCTCACTTCACCTAAGTTTTCAGGGTGAGATTTTTATAGAATAGACTAGCTGATATTCGGTGACATCCTGCTAGACTGGAATCTAACCTCAACATGGTTGGTACTCGTAAAAGGCTAGGAAGGCTAGGCTAGCTCTAAGAGTGAAAATTTTTATGAAATTGGCTATTTTAATGAAATTGTAGCAGTTTCTACAACGCCATATGCGAACAACGCGTCATACTGACGTCACGCAAATCCTGCATCTCACAAGCAGAGTTTACCGCGCAATTATCATATACACAAACTTTCCAACATCAATCGTTGGGCAGTTGCCCACCAGACACAACACCCGTCTGGTCGGAGGATCCTCCCTTTTCTATGGAGGATGGGTGAACTTTACACCCTGTTCCTCATACATCTATGGGCTCGTCCCCTATTACAAAGGACTAAAACACAACTGGTGAAATGAAGGTATACTATATGTAGGTACTGTTCTGCCTAACTCTTCAGGGAAAACAGGCGAGATGTCACGTTATGTGGAGTGAAACCATCTGCTATATAGATAGTTCAAAGGCTGGGTCGTTCTTTGGGCAAAGAATTAGCGTTGCCATTCTACGTGGCAATGCTACCAGTCTTCTGGGAACGTTTCCGGATGACAGCGATGCGGACGAGTACTTCGACGCCTAAATAACCTTTTGTTTTTGTATTTATTTATGTAGATATTTATTCTTTTAATTTAGTGCCTAGTAAATTAACCCATCTGCCAGATAACTTAATCAGAAATTATCAGGATGTAATGAAACATACCATCAGTCTACAAAACTCGACGCCAATTAGGCAAAACAAGTTTTCCTTTGTTATAAAACAACAAAAGAGTTTTGAGAAATCATTTTCGGCGATGTTATCGCGACATATCCTTGGGTTTTCTGACGGTATTTTATACATACGCAGTTTTATATTATAGGAGTTGTTTGATACATAGTGCTACACGGACTTGGCAGTTATTGGGTTGTCTGTATGACGGGGAGAAAAAATACAGAGCTATTACAAAAATATTTTTCGATAATTTATTTCATCAATCGATCCGACTCGACCGATCGATTCGACTTATCCTGTCACATTCTCTAGTCGAGTTACCATAGTGAAATAAGCAAATTGAATTAAAATGAATAATATATAATAATTTTTCATAAGGAAAACGTCGTGAGGAAATCGGCATGTCCTAGAACCAAAAATTCGAAGACGTGTGAGTTGTGACATCCTCCAACCCGCACTAGGCCCACGTGTAACATAACGGCCCTCTCGTTCTCAAAGAAAGATGGACTGTATCTCAACAGTGCAGTGGAAACATTATAGGTTCATTATACTTATGTTAAGACTTTATTATTAGCGACTTCATACATCGTTAAATAACCAATTTTCTCCTTAAAAAACCTCCAAATTGAGAACCTCCTTCTTTTTTTAGAAGTCGGTTAAAAATAACTTAATTCATATAAACCTTTGGCAAAGCCTGTCAGCGTTTTTAACTGAAACTTAATCATGAAAAATCTGTCCATATTATTATTCATTATTTATTTATTACTTTAATTAAAACGGTTTAAAACCAATTACAGTAATTAAAGATACAATTTGCATATACACGAACACAAGATAAAATAAAAGATAAAAGTACACAAAAGAGAGAGGTGCACAAAATGCAGGTCTACTTCAATGATAATATTATTTTACTTTAAACAAGAATTATGTAGTCCGTCTCTAAAAAGCCTAATTCTCAAAAAAAAAAAATCGTTTCAAACCAGCCTATCATGGAAGCTCGTTCAAGCAGTCCATCAAAGACCATCCTAAACGGTTGTCGCCCTACTCATAATTAAACATACCTTTGTCTCGTTAGTTCAACAACTATTTTGTCGGTTCAATGTCGCTGTTTTTTTTGTACATACGTCATTCATATATTCGACGCCATTTTTAGCCGCCATGCTGGATTTTTACGAATTTTATGAGTCATTTTCGGTTGATCATTTTCAATGATAATGATTATAATATGTTTCACAATACATAGCAAGTCTGTCTGAAAATGACCAAATTAATCTATTCTGCAACGTAATTTTTTTTATTTCCCATAATTCTTTCTTTATTAATTTTGCTTGCCATTTCCAATAAGTAATGTAATTTGCTAAACTAAACAATAAAAACTAGTCAATTAAAAAAACAATAGAGGCGAATCGAGTACTTACCTCCTCTTTTTTAAAGTTGGCTGATTAAAATCGTTGCCCATATGCGATGGTAGCACACAGCACTGATTTTAAACTACTGAATTCCTCACATGTAACATCCTATCACGTGTCGTTCTGTAGTTTCTGCCTAAGTACCCCATGGGATGAAGACGTGAGGTTATTTATTTATAGTTAATTAGAACGGTACAACACCAATTACATTAACTAACATAGAGACAATAATTACGTTGACAATAATCCTACTAATATTATAAACGTGAAAGCTTGTGTGGATGGATGGATGTTTGTACTCTTTCACGCAAAAACTACTAAACGGATTTCGATGAAATTTGGTACACAGATGGTTTCTAACCATGATTAACATATAAAATACTTTTTATCCTGATATTCCCACGGGATCGAAACTTATGCAGGTGAAACCGCGGGGCGCAGCTTGTAAAATATAATTTAAAACTAACATGGAACAGTGGACTCCCGTGCATACTTTCCTTCACAGAACACCACACATATACGCATAATTTTAATCCATTCATCCGCAAACACATCAGATTCAGGGTTGGCAGCCAAAAGACATTCTGCACCTTCAGGGCACGACAGACTCGGCTACAGTTTTGGCTGGTAGTTGCGCAAACAGATTGTGCCGGCCGGCGCCGGCGGCACATTAAGTATGACTTCACATTTGTTTAACAGTTTTGAATTTTACAATTCAAGTATAGGTACTACAGTTTATAGTTTTACACGACACCAACTAACAACTGCTAATAACAACGACAAAAAAAAACTTTTTATTTAAAACCCATCTTCATCTTTTTGCTCATTCAACCCTAAACCTTAACCAGTGTGAACCTCACAAACCGATCACGCTAACACGATTACAACTTCACCAAAAATAATATGAACAACCAAACATATAATCAAATAGCAGTCACTACTGAATTTGTTAAAAAACAAAGTTAATAATGACACTTATAAACGTGGGAATCTGTCGACACCTTCGTTGAGCTTAACTATACAATAATAATGTGTAATCTTATGAAAAACAACGAAAGATTTTTGGGGACACTGTTCTTGGATCTGATAGGTTGTATTGCTTTTATCACCCAGTCTAGGTAGAGCGACGATCTTCGCAGGATGGCTGGTAGCAGCTGGATGAAAGTGTCCGAAAATCGAGTTGAATGGCGTGCAATAGGAGAGGCCTATGTCCAGCAGTGGACTGCTATAGGCTGATGATTATGATTACATTATGATGACAGACATTAAAATACTAGCAGTCCTGACAGACATTAAATACTAGCAGTCCTGACAGACATTAAAATACTAGCAGTCCTGACAGACATTAAAATACTAGCAGTCCTGACAGACATTAAAATACTAGCAGTCCTGACAGACATTAAAATACTAAAAGTCCTGACAGACATTAAAATACTAGCAGTCCTGACAGACATTAAAATACTAGCAGTCCTGACAGACATTAAAATACTAGCAGTCCTGACAGACATTGTCCTGTCCATATTTCAATCATTCAAACAAAAATGGCATAGAAAGATGGATGGGTGGAAAGCAGCACATGAAGTGATTTTTTGCTCCATTTGGTGTAATTGCTGTATGGCGTTCCAGTGTGAGGATAAATAAATAATAAATAAATTGAAAAAAATATTTTCAATATTCCTCAAATATTCTATATTTTCCGGGTTTTTTTTTCTAATTTTCTTTCTCTAAAAACATTTTCGGACTACAATGCAAATTTTAAAAAATACTAACCAAAACGGCCCAGCCGTTCTTGAGTGATGCGGGACGATTAAAAAACCAGGGGGTCTACTCCGAAGTGCAAAGTGCGAATGTTCGGAACGGACCGACACATGGCCGAACCAAATATTATTGAAAAATGCGAAAAAAGTTCGGATCGGCTCAGTTGGGTCGGGACCATAGTTAATATTCGAAAGAGTGTAGGATCGGAACCCACCGAACCAAATAGTAATTTCGTAGCAGGAAACGGCCGAACATTCGGCCGATACTACATCGGAGTTATACTAAAATTAAATTTTTACCTAGGTACATAGCTATGCAAATGATCCACGCTTATGTAACAGCCACAGTATTACTAAATTGATAATAAGGAAACGTTTGACGTTTTAACTAATTCCAAGGCTGCTTTATCTACGATAGGTACTCGGGGTTAGTAAAACTTCAGTGTTAATGTCAAGTTCGTTTCTGCACCGTTAAATTTTGATCGTTTTAATCCTTAAAAGGGGTCATCGTACTCATCATTATGAACAACTTTAACTACTGGAGCAACTCTGAAATCGTGAAAAAAAAATCAGTTCATCCATAGATTTATGTTCGCATAACTCGACATAATGTATCGATCAACTGATGTTTTTTTCACGATTTCAGGGTTTGTCCAAAATTTAACGGTAATAACCACCGAAGACTCTGATCCGTTCGTGGTCGATGATTCTTTAGTAACAATAGTGTGATCCGGCCACCTGCAGTTTTACTACAGGAAATATTTTACTGATTCTCTAAAAATCGTGCCGGCGAGCGCCACTTCCAAGTGGGTCGTATTTTCATGGCTATTTAGTATTTTTAGGACTCCAAAATAAAATTATTGAAGGCTCACAAAACGAGGTGCAATCATAATATTAGATTGTTCAATAATATTTATATGACAGCAAAATAGGAGTTATTTGCGGATCGAATAATTACACGTGTTACTACTACGAGGGCGAATCCCGAAAAAATCGAGAATGATAAAGTTTAGGCCTTAAAACAGGGGACAATCATAGTTATCAAGGCTCTTGCAGTAGTAGGTATTATAATGAAAATTGGCAACAGACAGGGTGGCAGGGACGTCGACGTGCAGCCTTTTATCATGGATTCAGTTCATGATTCTGAATATATTTTGACCGCGTACGTATTGGAGTTTTGTAGGAAACAGTCAAACAGCTGATTCTTTTCTTAATAACCGACAAAAATTTTCGCAGGGGCTCCACAATCATGTATTGAATCCAAAGTAACAAGTTGTGCGTCGACTTACCCGCCATCTTGTATAGGTACCTCCTCATTTAAACATTAATTTAGCTATTGTTCTTTTTGGGGAAAGCCCTATCTACAGGGGAACGCCATTTTAGCAATGATCAACGTATTTCTTGTGTAAATTGAAAAACCAAAGAAAATAAAATTATTTGAACAAAAAACTTTAAAATCACCACATCCTCTATTGACGTCATCCAATGATTCATTAGGTAAAACATAAGCAAATAAATAACTTTGTACATGAGATAAGTATCGTCGGATACGTGTGAATAAATTGTGGGAAGTTGTGCTACACATGAGGTGTTGAGATGTGTGTGAAGATATGGATGATTGGATTTTTGTAGTTTGTTTAATTAACAGCCAGTCTCTTGCTTCAAATAAGGAAACTCAAAAGATTTTTGTTAACATTTCTTTAATGGTGCCAGTTCCAAAAAAGCGTAGGTGCTATTTGAGAAGACTGATTTTCCTAAAATACGCTTCACGAATAGGTAAAACTATGGAATTGACATAAAAATAACATAAATAGGTGTATACGGTATGTACGTTATAAAAAGTTTTTATTCAAATATTGTTAAATTTTCGGCTATTCCAATGATGCAATTTGGTACCACGTATACGTTAAATGCGTAAAAGTTTAGTTTTTGACAAGCATTTTTAGTTATTGTTAAATTGAGGTTTTTGATCCTCAAATCAGCTAGAAATCAAAACTGTCTTCTACTTCTCCCAGAAAGATTAAGACTATCTTCAGAAATATCCCCCACAAAATAACCGCATGTGTAACACACAGTATTGTATTGTCAAATTATTTCCCACAGCCTTGCGCGTGCGCTTCGCCTTTTTGTGAACAAGCAGATAGACGCTACCTTCATGTTGCTTCAAGTTTAAACAAGTCGAGGATCGGCAGTTGTGTACCTATGTTATTTAATATTTCATTACATAGGAGATTGGGTACATTTCATTTATTAGCAGACATAAAATATACCTACTTACTATGGAAAAAAAGGAGGTAGGTAGCTAGTCTAGTTTGAAACTCATCTTGATGATTTTTGATACCTTTGCAGCAAACATGGCGCATAAAAAAGAACTTAAATACAAAAAAAAATGGGGGGGTTGGGGGTGTCAATAGTGTTTAATGAAAATATTTGGGAAAAACCAAGCACTAATAAGTAACAGCAATGGTAGCCCAGTGTTAACGGCCGCGACTGACGAGTTGTAGGTGGTGGTGGTGGTGGTGGGGGTTGGTGGTGGTGGTTCAAACCCAGACAGGTGCTTTACTTCGTGTAAATTATTTCACTACCTAACATTGTTATCAAAACGGTAAAGGAAACCATCGTGAGGAAACTGGCATGTCCTAGAAACAAAAATTTGAGGACATGTGACATCTACCAACCCGCACTGCTCACCGAGAAAAGGCCAGTGTCCCTGCAGTGGCAACATTATAGGCAGATTTTAAGGAATTATAAGAAGTGCAGGAAAGCCTCAAAAGTTTTGGGAAAGCGACGATTATTACGTTCTTTAAATATGGAAGAAAACCTCATAAATAACCTTTATACTGACCAATAGGTTTCTTGGTATCCCTCTTTCTGATCCTTCTGTAACAAACAAAGAAACACAACATGAGTCAGTATTTTCACACGAAACCAAAAGCTGGGCACTTAAATTCAATATGTATAACCAAAACCTATTATTTTGGGTACCAGGCCCGTGTTTGTACCTAAATTAAGAAACTGATTTGTTTTAGGCACCTCACTATAATTAGGAACGAGTATTTATGTGTTTAGTTAGACATATCTCTCGTGGCTAAGTATTAACAGCCGCACGGGTCGATCGATCAGGTTAAGCAACCCTTGCCACGGTTGGTCCGTGGATGGGTGACCATCTTCACATACCAAAACCCCTCCGTGCCTCGGAATGCACGTGAAGCCGTCGGTCCCGGCTTTCATTCGTGGATCTTTGAGAATAGTTACGGGTTGTCAGAAGCCCGAAAGTCTGACCACCAGTCTTACCAAGGGGTATCGTATTACCCAGTAACTGGGTTATGGAGGTCAGATAGGCAGTCGCTTCATATAAAATACTGGTATTCAGCTGCATCCGGTTAGACTGGAAGCCGATCCTAACATAGGAAAATATTATATTATTATCTATTATAATAGTTGGGAAAAAGCTAGGCAGATGATGATCTGCTAGCCAGTTAAAGATACCTAACGCTTTACAAAGGTTACTGTAAGTCTTTCTTCTACACGTGCAGCCTGTGGGTCAACTTCACTCAGCGAGCGTACAGCGACCCACGCGTCCAATATAATAATGTAGAATGGGGCTTGTGGGGCAAGTAAAATGATTTGAAAACAGTTTATTATATATATATATCTTCATCTTTACTCTCCATAAAAAATGACAACCGATCCCTTCAAGTGCTGATCCGCCATTCTCCCACTGTCTCTCTCTCACTGGCGGTCCTTCTCTCTCTCATGCGTTACGTTCCTTTCATCACAGACTTACATTAAAATACTCATCCTACAACAATGCACTGAGAGTACTGCTGTGCGACTCTGTAACCAACTCACCGTGAAAACTTATGTGAAGTGAGCGTGGAGTGAGCTGTCATTCCAACTAATACTAGGGATTGACACTATTGACAGCTCACTCTAAGCTCACTTCACCTAACTTTTCACTCTTCTCTTCTTTTCCTTTCTAACCATAATTATTGTATTTCATATATAACTTATTTTATCGCCAGAAATTATTACAAATAACAGTTCGTTTCAAACTTAGTTTAGGTTGACTCCTACTGTGTAACATCAACCACATATCCCAAGAATGCGGACGCTAAACCAGAAAACATTCTCAACTAGAAGAATTCAACATTTGAATATTAAAATTGAAACAAACGCGGTGAAAATATTAGTTTAACAACAAAAGGTATCCTGTAGGAGCGCTCGCAATGAGAAACGTTCTGCCGCCATGTTGAACGTAGAAGTTCGAAGGAGTTAACGATGGATGCGGCATTATTCATCCATATAAATCAGTAGCTACATTTTGAGCAGCTGTAGAATCAAAGAAATATGGAAAACTAAATAATTAATTGCTGTTCTCTAACAATGCCTTTACCCTTAGAACCTAACGTAACTAAAAAGGTAACTTCAAGTACCGTAACTGCAAATATTGTTTTGCAAAAAAGATTCCCAAGACTTTTCCAAACAAATTTTACTTTTAACAACTTTTTTTATGGGGTTCTTCAACATTTTTAATTAAAAAGGCTTTGAATAAAATGGTCACCTCTGATGACTTTAAATAACTTTTTCAACTTTTGAGACACATTTATGGCCTCGTAGGTAAGCTCGGGTAGCCTCAGTTTACCTTAAGTCAAGGTAGGTCTACCCGTAGCTGTTCAAATGGATACCCAGTTTAAATAATTTTCTACACATACCGCATCCACTCGCCCTCATTTCCCACTTCCCTGGCAACACGAAACAATAGCGAAACCAGGCACGAACCCGGCATTTTAAATAATACATAGATACACATTTTATTTGCAAAACGGAAGCCCCGTGATTTATCTGTGTGCACTTAATCGGTAGTTTTCAACCACAGTACATCGTTGCATTAAAAATACTGTAAATCTACAGACACATTTAACTGGTAGCAACACACCTGTCGAGAAAAACTTAGGAGAATTGAATATACGAGTATCATTTCTTTACCTTAAAATATGCTAAAGTTTGATAATGATGGAGTATTTTTCCATCGCCAGATATAACTAACTTTTATTCGAGGAATTGAAGTCTAGTTTTTGTATGAAATAACTGTCAAAATTTCAAAATTATTCCTCGAATAAAGTTATCAGATGATTGAAAAATCAGCCCTTGGGCGAAGTTCTAAAAACTATGTTACTTGTTATTTTTGGTCAAGTGTTCGGGATCAGAGAGGCAATTCTAGTAATTTTAAGTATGTTCAGTCTCAATCTGTCAAAAATACTTCTAATTTAATTTAATTTTGACACTTTTTTGACGTTGTTTGTGGCTGAGATGAGATTTCGATTAGATTTTTCTTCAGATTTTTGCTGTAATGTAATTGCTTGTAATATTTTTCAGTTCCACATTTTTACTACCTACTCTTAGTTATATTAAGTACTAGCTGCGCCCCGCGGTTTCACCCGCATAAGTTTCGATCCCGTGGGAATGTCGGGATAAAAAGTATCCTATATGTTAATCCTGGTTATAAACTATCTGTGTGCTAAATTTCGTCAAAATCTGTTCAGTAGTTTTTGCGTGAAAGAGTAACAAACATCCATACATCCATACAAACTTTCGCATTTATAATATTAGTAGGATTTTCAAATTTTCAATCCTATTTTTTTTGTCCACAGGTACAAAAATGATAAAACGGCAGAAAATCCGCAAGAAAATCCGGTGAGACCGACCAGGTCGACGTAACGATGTGACAATACTGACACACAGTTATAACATACTAAAAATACTCCCAAATAATTCTCCAAACATTCTCCTAATTTAGATTTTAGTCACAAAACTTAGTGCCAATAACAGTGAAAAAAACCACAGAGTTATAAAAGAAATAGAGGTGACATCGAACATTTGATGCAACGACACAAACAGTGCCACATTATAAACTGCCAGTTTTAAACATTCTAAATTAAAAACAAAAGACAATTCAAGTATTATAGAACAAAAATAAGTGGACAAAATTAGAACCCAGTGAATTTGAATAGTGTAGAACAAAAAAGTGACGTTCAAAATTTGACTAATAAAAGTGATGTGCTAAGAATGGATCTCCACGCTCCTCAGTTGGTAGTCCATTCCTATGAGCCTCATGCCCCTCTCCTGGAGGTTGAAGGCCTGGATCCCCACAGTCCTCAACAGAAGGTGCTGATCCATGCTCCGACGTTACAGAGTCAGGAGTTGATGAGCAGCGAGCACCGCAACGGAGGTGAGCAGAGCTATGGTAATGATTTGAACTTTTTTTATTTACTTACCTACTATTTTGAGATATTTTTTCCTGAAGACAGATTGCAGGCTAAGATTACCTTGCTAAACCCAGCGGGGTAATTACGTAACACACTAACAGCAGTAATGACTTTAATTTTGACAGTTCTTAAATATTCATTGCATTATTTATGCTGCTGCGCAGGCAAATTTTTGGAAAATATGAAGCAGTGTATTAGCAATATCCTTCAAAATATTAGCTTA
The DNA here is from genome assembly GCA_949629185.1 of Apamea crenata. NCBI lineage: Eukaryota > Metazoa > Arthropoda > Insecta > Lepidoptera > Noctuidae > Apamea > Apamea crenata. The sequence goes on from OX451377.1 coordinate 1,996,424, forward strand.
AGATTGATAGTGAGTTACGCAATTAATGTGCTAGTGGACGATTATTGTCTGTCTTATGCACTTATATTCATGTTAAACATTGAAGCTGTTATAATTTCAAATAGAACACATCTCAACAAAAATTATTTGCACTAATACGTTAAATATATTTTGGCTGTAATTATTTGTTGCTTGGTTCAGTTCCATTTTAATATACAAATTAATTAAAGAAAGAAGGAAAGATTTTTTTTTTATTATTAGAAATAAAAGACAACCTCGTAGGTCTAGCTAGCTTGTGGTCGCAAGTTGTACTGCTGAACGCGGCGTCCTGGGTCCAAATCCCAGGACAGCAAAGTGATATTTTATTTTATATTTATGTAGAATTGTAGATAAAAGCCTTGATACATGATTATTGAGAGCAGATGTGTCTGATCTGACGTAGAGTACGACTTTACAGATGAGCAGTACCACGCGCACAGCAGCAACCAGAGTGGAGACGGTGAGTCACGTTATGTACATAGGATAATTTAGTTTTTAAGAACAATCGTTTGATATGTTTATAACGGGTACAGCGATGGCGGGCAAAAAAGACTTTAGTTTAAGTACTATCTTCACATCGTCATGTATGGCTGGCTCCAGTAATTGGCTAACACAAAATCAAAAAAAAATATTTCATATAAACCTACATGCGCACTTATGAAACGTCAGAAGCTAGGTGCACGGTTCCAATTGGTCGTTTTCTATGGAGGAGAACCAGCAAGAAACTCCACGGTTACTCTTTTAAAAATAATTGGCTTCTAGAATGTTTTCAAATTACAGTAGGTATGGGAGGACAGTGTAGGCCTGTCAACAAGTACCAGGTAATTAATTTAAAAAAATGGTCTAGAGATCTAAAGTGTACAAGTCCCACAAAGTCCTCATATGTTATTATGATTAAGCCTTTATTGCTGAAGAAGTAAACACAAGTATAATCCAATAGTATTAAAAAAACTTAAATCTATCCTCACATTTACAAAATATAAAATTATCTATCAAAATGATAAATAAAATATAAAAAAGTAGTTTAAATTCAATTATGTATTAGGATCATTTTGATGTTTATAAAAAACTGATGCAAGACTCATGATATTAAATAGCAACCCATCATATCCCATCATTTGAATACTAATCTGCATTCGCGATTGGCTTGCCAAACATGAAAACAAATATGAAATGGAAAAATAACTTTAAATCCTATACAATAAGTTCAGTTTACGCTACAACTTGAAACATTTTTATAACCTTTTCAATAATGCTAACTAGCATTATTAGAATAGACTTTACATTAAATACAAAAAAAAACTATCTCGCCGTGAATAAAAATTTATTTTGTCCTCTCTATCCATACATAGCTCTACACCCAACTCATTCCATTTGCATTTCCCGCAACTCGTAACAAATACTTGTAAAGAACTTTATAATTCCATTTAATTTCTTCGACTCACTTCACTATCCGGTCTAACTTTTTGCGACAAACATTCTAATAGACTTAAACTAGACTAAAAATAAAAGATAGACCTGTCACCTGTCACGTTGTAATAGAGAGTTTTCAGTCTGTATGTCGATTCGTCAGGCTCGGCTGTATCTTTCAGTGGGTATATTCGCCCGGTTAATAATTGAGTGACCGACCGTTTTACCTTACCTATCATGTTATCGTTGATATAGATGTCTTAGTTTTCTTATCATTCCCAAAATCAGCCTATAATGTTCCCACTGCTGGGACACAGGCCTCCTCTTTTTGAGAGGGAGTGGGCTATAATCTACCACGCGGGCCCAGTGCGGGTTGGTAGATGTCACATGTCTTTGAATTTTTGGTTCTAGGACATGCCGGTTTCGTCACGATGTTTTCCGTTGCTTGCTTCCCATGGCTTGGCCGTTTCGTTACTACAAGAATCATTGTATAACAGTATGAGAGTTTTTCACCTTACGCTCATGTGAATGTAGCGAAATGGCCAAGCCATATATTTTGACTAAGGTGTAGAGTTTGCGAAGTTAGGCCTTGTAGATTTAGGGCGTGTAGAGTTAGAAGCTTGGCTCTACATGAGATCTGATTACTTTTTGACAGTGCGAGCGACATGGTCTCGTCTTGGCAACATTTAACATAAATGTTTTTGTGGGATAGCCATTTCTATTACAAGATTTCAACATATTTAATTTCAACAATGGAAATATTTCAGTTGATTAGGTACTTTTTCAAAATAAATAATAATAAAACCATGAAATAGGTAATTTTATGGCCAAAGAATCAGCATTGCCATACAACTTGGCAATGCTGCCAGCCTTTTGGGCACGTTGCCTATTGACAGCGATGCGGACGAATTTTTGTTATTACCCTTTGATTATTTCCCCTCCTTTTTATATAGGTAGGTACTTGTACATATTATTATTTTAAGACTGATAAATTTTTAAATTATGAAATAGGTACCTACTTATACCTAATCTTTTATCCGTAACTTGTCTACACAATAATACCTAAGTAAAATAGAACCTAAAGTACTACTCGCTATTGAAAATATAGTCTCATAAAGAACAAAACAAATTGATCTTTCATGCCGTTTTATTGAAAACTAAGATCAAGACTCAAGCTATCGGCTCAGAGATCAAGCTATCGGTTAGTCAATAAATTCAATGTTATCTATAGTCAATTATTGTGCTCGTGGCTAAATAATAACAGCCGCACGCAAGGTTAAGCTACGTTTGCCGAGGTCTGTCCTTAGATGGGTGACCATTCATTACCCTTCCGTGTCTCAGAAAGCACGTTTAGCCGTTGGTCCCGGCTATCCAACCAGGCCGTCCAATCCACCACGCGGGCCCAGTACAGGTTGGTAGATGTCACAGGTTTCCAATTTTTTGGTTGTAGCACATGCCGGTTTCCTCACGGTGTTTTCCTTCACCGTTTTTGAGAGCAGTGGTGTTGAAATAATTTACACAAAGTTAAGCACCTGTCAAGGCTCGAACCTATACATGAATAACCTACTTTTGGCATTTTGACCATAACTCCAGGGCTACTTATATCCTGGTTCCCACTTAAATTTTTGAGATACTGATCGGTCAGAAGTCAGGGGGCCTAAAAAGGCCACTTTGACCGAATCATAAGAGGATGACAATATGAATCATATTAAAAATCGTAAAATGGTCACAAACTGACAATTCATAATATGATCTGTGCGCAATTCATATCACGCAATTTACCTGTTTGACAGTTTTGTATGGAAATTCGTAAAACGGTCCACCATGTTTACACCAAATGTGATTGATATTAAATGAATTGTAGGTGATTAAACTACTATGTGTAACCATTTAACGAAAATTAGAGAAAGAAAGAAAATACATTGGAATTGCTAATGATCTGCTGGGAATTCAGGAAATGAATAGCTTTTAGAGGTATTGCTTAAAGTGGCCTTTTTAGACCCCTCAAAGTAGAAGCTTGTTAAAATTATGATAGGTAAGTACATTTTTAGAAAGAAACACAAACTTTTACCGATCCAAACTGTCTCCGATCCAAAAGATTGTGGAAAAAGTGTGGAGGATCGAGGAGTTTTTTCAATGTCACTCACACACAGACAGATGTTGTACACACGATGTTGTTTTGTTTGTGTGTGTGTATAAGCATCAGGTGGGGTGTGGCCCCAGTGTTGGTATGAGCGGAGCGACTGCATGAGCGTTTTACAGTGGCTGCACTGAATATTACTTTATTGTCATATAAGGTCCTCAATTTCGGCGGGATCGTCCGAAAGGGTTACCGCTGCCCTGGAACAGAAAGGGCTAAGGAAGGAACACGGGTGGGTTTTAGTCAGTAAGAGTCTGACACTCCCTTCCGCTCCACCCAGAGCGGGAGGGGTCATTTGATGATTTCCCATCCAAAAAAAAAAAAGCTCCTCAATTTTGTTCGAATCCTGCTGTTTTTATTTATTTTATAAGAACTTTGTTCAGAACCATATTTATGACTTATCATACTGACCGACTGCCTCGTTAGTTAGTGCTAGACATTTAGGGGTTTATTAAAAACGATGATTAATGTAAAGTGACGTTTAAATGTCAAAAATGTATGGTTAAACAGTCGCTAATCACTACTTAACTTTAAACATCGTGCATGAATAAAGGGGATGGTCGCAGGCATTACTGTTGAGCGACTAGGATCGATCCCCAGGTTATGTAAAGTTTATTAGGTTTTGCATTATGAATCTCTCAATAGCAGCCAGGGGTCTGAATTTTTGCCCGGGTATTAATGGCAGACTCTGGACTTGAGTGACGAAATTGAGGTGTGACACAGCTGCCTACCCCGGTAATAGAGGTGATTTTAGGTACCTTTTATTTTTCATGCTGTTTTTGTTATTACTCCTGTGCCTTTGCATGCACTGCCATACTACGTAACACCCTATTTAGCTCGTACCCGCTACCACATGACCCCCACCCCACGTACACGCGGGTCGACTGTCCCAACTAATTTCACACTGATTTAGTCAAGTGTACTCGCGACAAAAAACGTCCCATTCACTGTGCCGATGTGATCGGCAGACGTGGCCCGACAGTGAAATTTCAATGAATGAGTTTGAATTTCATCGCGCATCATGGTATTTTTGAAAAAGGTTTTGGTTTGGTGGGGTAAGCAGAGCTCTTTAACAGTTACTTTCCAGTCAGCTAGGCAACGGAAAGCCTCCATTGAAGGTATAAACACAAATACTTAAACGAAGTAGAGAAAAGTGCACCTTTACAATCAGCTATTAATGTTTCGAATGCTGGGATACAGGCTTTGAAACAGGCTTTTAATCCACCACGTGAGTCTCGTCAGGGTTTGAAGTTGTTTTTTTTTTATAATTTTAAGGACAGGCGCTCCCCTCTTTTTTATATTTATAACCGTTCCTAATTCTCCCTAGAGCGCTAATATAGAAGTTTGCTGGATGTAATACAATCAAGTCAAACAACCATCACAACAACATCAGTTATTCAAAATAAGAAAGTACCTAATATATGTAATAACATAACTAATAGTTGTGACCTGAAGTGAAAAAAAAAATGATCCACTAATCAGATTTTCGTCAAAGTTTTTCCCAAATACGTATTCCCACCAACTAAATATCAATCAACATTACCAACTACAAACTCCCAATTCTTAACCTCAACAAAGACTATATAAAAGTGAATAGTTCGACCGGCCATTGCTCACGCGTCGGTCGAAAGCGAAACCGCCAAGCTGTCACAAAAAGTGACCGAAAAAATCTCGACCAGATGTTTAGCGTCGCCTGGATTGCCTGCAGCGTTCGTTTCATCTGATAACTTTGTATCAATCAATTGAGTATATCAATCGATTGAATTTGTGAATCAATTAGGAAGTAATTATGTTGTGTTTATTAAAGAGTCAGTTTTGGCCCCGACTTACGAGTATGTAGGTCATGGGTTCGAACCCAGGCAGGTGATTAACTTTGTGTAAATAATTTCATCACCACTGCTCTCAAAACGATGAAGGAAAACATCGAGAGGAAACGAGAATAAAAAATTCGAAGACCTGTGACATCTACCAACCAACACTGGGCTTGCGTGGTAGATTATAGCCCAATCCTCCTCGAAGAAAGGAGGCCTGTGTCCCAGCGGTGGGAAACTTAAAGACTTATTATGTATTAAAGAGTGATTGATAATGCGTTTGAACGTAGTCTGTAGGTCGTGCATTTTTTTTACTTTTGCTAGAGCAATGCTTCCAATAGTCTTGGTTTGGTTGCTAAGCAGAGTCTTATATACTTTTTAAGGTTTTTGGCATAACTAATAAGGATGTGGTAAGTTCATGACAAACTACTTTTGTGTCTGAACGCTCTTTCTTCCCTAAGTATACCGTCATGGGCTAGAGCCCATGACGGTATACTTCGGACGGCCATCCTGTATAGCTGTTCTCGTAGACGAGAACAGCTATACAGGATGGCAGGGACATCGACGCGGATTCATGGGATTGGGCGGGTCACATCTCCCGTATGCACGATGACCACTGGGCAAAAGCCTCCACACAATGGGTGCCTGACGATGGACGGCGCCGCCGAGGCCGGCCCAGAAAGAGATGGCGAGACGATCTGGACGCGTACCGCGAGGGCTGGTTCGACGTGGCGTGGGAAAAGAGTTCCTGGAAGGATTTGGGGGAGGCCTTTGCCCAGCAGTGGGACAGTATGGGCTAATAAAAAATAAAAAAAAACAAAAAACGACGAAAATTTTCAACGTAATCGCTTCAGAATCATGTACCTACTGAATCCATGGTAATATGTTGCGCGTCTATGTCCTTGCCACCCTGTATAGTATTAAAAATCAAAAGTCATTTATTCAAATTAGGCTGAGAATCAGCACTTTTCGAACGTCAAAATTACAAAAGACAGTTCCCCAAAACGCCCACCCGTTACCACTTCCTAGTGCTTCGCTGGGAAGAAGAAGTGGCGCAACAAACTTCCCAGCAGCACAGCTCTCTGTTTAGTTAGAAAATACTTGATTGTATACAATACTAGGTATGCAAAGTAATTAACATTACAATACATTATTAGTAGCATTAGGAAAATACAGCAAGGTTGGTAACGGGGCTGTTTAACCAAGATCCTTCACACAAAACACACTAAACATTGAGACACATTTTTTATTGTCACACGTCTTAGATTTTCTCCAATATCCAAAATGACACAAACATAATCTTTAGATCAATTGCAATAACAACCATCTCTGAACGGAAATGGGTCACCCACCACATCTCCCCTCTCTTTAATCACTATATCTCAGACGTGCGCCTGCGCCTGTAACAGATACGTCTCGCAGTCAACCGCAGCCACTTCCTTGGGAACCTGCTAGGTAGATGGTCGTCTTTTTTGTTTGGTTTATGAATGAAAGGTGTACTATTTGTCTATTGAATGAAGAGATGACTTGATTTCAATACTAACTGGGATTTTTATGTTATTGCAATAAGTACAAAATTCCTCATGCATTCGAGGCACATGAGACTTTGAAAGCCTAATCAAGGTTCTAATGTTCCCACTGCTGGGACACAGGCCTCCACTCTGTGAGAGAAAGTGGGCCGTAATTCACCACGGGAGCCCAGCGCGGGTTGGTGGATGTCACATGTCTTCGAATTTTTGGTTCTAGGACATGCAGGTTTCCTCACGATCTTTTCCTTCACCGTTTTGAAAGCAGTGGTGATGAAATAATTTACATAAAGTAAATCGCCTCCCTGAGTTCGAACCCATGACCTACAACTCGTAATTCTGTGTAAGGTCTGCTTGGTTCTTTTACCGTTCTGCTCTCATATCTCTGCCTGCCCTTGTTTAATCTTATATAATATTAATTTCTCACAACTGTTAAGTACATCAAAGTTATTCACACTAACTGTTATCAACCACGTGGTAAAATCATTACTTACTAAACTTACACTTAACTTGTAACTTACTTTCTCACAAGCCAGCGATACCCCACACAAACCGGTCGCGTTGTCGAGTCATCGCCATTAGTTCCGCCCCGGGAATCGAACCCGCGACCTGCTACCGACGGAAGTTAATGTTTTTAGACAAATTGTCGGGTTTTTGATGTTTGATAGGTTTTAATTGAGTGGGAATTTGTGTATGATGATGTAGTTTAGTATTCAAATTATTGTTGTTATAAGTTTTTGTATCTTGAAAGAGTTTTCTAAATTACAACTCAGACTACGTAATCTATAATATAAAAATGAATCGCTGAATGTGTTGCTAAGCGCAAATCTCGAGAACAGCTGAACCGATTTCGCTAATTCTTTTTTTAGAATATTCCTTGAAGTACGAGGATGGTTCTTATGGAAAAGAAAATGTAAGAAAGTTGCTTCCCGGACGAAGTCGCGGGCAAAAGCTAGTTTTAAATAAATAAATAGTTTCCATAACGTCGTATCTAAAACGACTAAAACGCTTTAATGAGGAAATATCATCTGCAAAAGACCCCTTGTTAGTTTATTTATTAGACAGAAGTGCAACTGCTGTGGGTCCCGGGTTCGATTCCCGGGTCGGGCAATATCCTCACTGACGGCCTAATATGGTACCTTACTTACATCAGGGGAAATTGCATTATATACTTAGTGTATTTATGTACTTACACCTATAACTGTCTGCCGTTTGTGAAACAAGTTAATATTTATCTGTCTCTTTATTCCTGAAGGCTGATTCTCGTAATTTAAAACGTTCAAAATCTAGTCGCAGTCTCATCTCAGGGACAAACAAATGTCAAAATGTAGGGAAATTAGAATTATTTTTTGACAGATTGAGACTGAGATCAGATTGTGAATGTTCTTAAAATTACGAGAATTACCCATCTGATCTCATAAATCGGCGGCGGTCGGCTTGTTGACGGTACAGGTAACTTGTTTGTAAAAAATAAAACTGATGCCCAAAGTATTGGAAAAAATATAAACAAAATTATTAAATCCTTTCGTATGTAGTACCTAAGTTTAGGCATAAACAAATCCAATTTAGTCATTTTTTTATCAAATTAGTAAAACATTTAAAATAAAATCTACGGAACCACCACTAAACTGACCATTGACGCACAGTACCCCAAAATCTCCCGTGCGAAAGAGACAACCATATAGACCACGTTCCGCTCGATTAGAACCGCCTTGTTCGAATTTTGACAGCAGCCAATCAGAATAAATTTGTCCGCGCACACTAATTGATAATCCAAAGTCAAAAGATCTTATAACTACAAACTGTCATTGTAATCTCAATCTTATGTAGATTGCTTAAGGTTCTGTTTCAATTGTGGTGTGAAACTGATGAATCGTAGTCAGAAAAGCCTACATTGATAATAAAGCGTTCGAATATCAGCCTTAATTCAACGCGTTAAAGTTAGTTTTTGCATATTCCATTACAGATTTTTTTTGTTTTTAACAATCGTTTGACTGGACGGAAACTGGTGACATGTATAGAATTAAGATTTTTGTGTAATGAGTTTGTGCGTGACCATGTCATTAGGTATGTGGAAGCATTAATTATTATTTAAAACATTGTGATTTTGACACATTCGTTGTATTACCTACGCCAGTACTTTTCAAAGGGGTAAGCAGAAATACTCTCGTGCGAGCTGCTTTTTTGGTAGGTTAGTACTTCAGTAGGTAACTAGGTACCTTCAACAGTAAACCAATCATAACTACGAGAATCACTTTCGTACAACTCCGGTTCTTAATAAAGATTTAATTGAACACCATAATTTTACGTATGTATACCAAAGACAATGTTTTTTTCGCTATCGGATAATCTTATTTTTTTTTTCGTTTATTGTATTTTTATCTAGGTATGATATAGGATGATATGCTGCTGCGCATTCTTATTTTAATAATCCTCTCGGTCAGCCTACGTAGTCGCCCACCATGACACCTGAGCTTTCCTTGCCTGGAAAGGCGAGTGGTATATCCTTTGTCAAGAATAACACGGTATTTAAACTTTGTGTTATAAAATGAAATCCTTATAAAAAAACACTGCCTTTGTAAATAAAACTTTAATAATGTTAGAATTACCATTTTACCACTTACACCTCTTTCCTATGTAGCACCAAAGTTTAAGATGATCAGTATGTTAAGCCAACTAACACGAAGCAATCTGAATCTTATTTCATTCAGCTTTACAGTTCAATTCTCTATAAATTTCCTCTGACAAAGCTATCAATGAATATCGAAGAAGATTGCTTACACTGTGAATCAAACCTTATTTCCTGTAAGTTAAGGTTGATTTTGTTCAGTAGGTAATTTTATTACTTTTTTTTGGTTTTTAATTAAACGGAAGAGATTGTTTTGAACGAATGAAGGCTGTACCTTGAAGTACCTACCTGTATCTACCCAACTTTAACAATGTACTGTGGTGGTACCTACCTATAAGTATTTTCGTGGCAGTTCCAATAGCTCAGTGGCTAAAACAGGGGCTTTTGCGCTACGTATCACGGGTTCGATTCCTGTACGTGAAAATTTTTGTGTAGGGTACAGAAGAAAGAAGAAGGGCAGTTGTTCGTAAAATCTGGGTTTTGTGTATAAAATATTACTTACCTATAGCGCCTAATATATAAATAATTATATAAATAACTGACTGCCTCTTTGGTCTAGTAGTCGCCAGCGCTACTTCTGAGCATGACGTCCTGGGTTCGAGTCCCAGTTCAGGCAAAGTTTTATTAGGTTTTTCTATGCGAAATGTGGGTACATCTGCCCAACCCTTCAGTAAAACAAAGCGTTATGTTATGTTATAATAGTTGCTTTACAATAGACATACTATTGTAAAGCAACTATTATAACATAACATAACACCTGTATGTATAATGTATGTAGGTACCCATAGTATATAATAATACGCAGTTTTTATTAATCTAAGAAGCTCCATGTTAATGATAATAATCCTCCATCCATTATGATATTCCAGCTAATGAACCATAAGATCCCATGCACGAAATACCATAACTCAGTTAAAATAGATCAGGATAGTCCCGACCCGAATAATGTGGACTTAGGACAAAAATATCAAACATAGAAAATAAATAAATACCTCTACTGTGCCATACTCTTATATATCTTAATATTGCCAGACAGCTAAAATTTCAGCAGAAAGTGTTAGGGTCGTGGGAAGTTTTCTTCAATTAAAATCATAAATACACATTATTCATAGGAATGTACTTAAATATTTTAATGAATACTACCAAAACAGCCCCTTATGTAGGTAGTCATCTAATTCTGTGACTCGCCTAATTCGGTGATATTTGGTTTTGAATTTGAACTTTATCACAGAGGCTTAAGGTTGTATTTCAAACCATTGATTTCACTCGTATAGCCCTATGATAGCGCTCAAACCAAATATCACCGAATTAGGCGAGTCACAGAATTATATGAGTTTACTATACTTACAGTTTAGGTTGTATGCCACAAAGAGACTGAACTCTTAGCTCTATCACAAATTACCTAAAACGACAAAGTCCTAATTCTACCCATCCACACCCACAATACACTGTCAGTATTATACTAGGTAGGTAGGTAAAATCAATTTGTCAAACACACAATCCCTTGCATTAGCCGACATGTCGGTAATAGCTTGTTCTAATTAATAATCAGATCTCAGTAGCTTTGGGACAAAGCTTTTGTATTAACATACCTACCTTCTACACCCATTTAATCTAAGTTATACAAATTATTAATGTAAGATAGTCTTCAGAGGGGTAATTCTCCTTCAATTTTAAAAACGTTCACACTGTGATCGCAGTCTCAATCTGCCAAAAATACCTCTAATTTCCCTACGTTTCTGACAAGTTGACATTATTTTTGCTGAGATGAGATTGCGACTAGATTTTGAACATTTTTATTTACGTGAATTGGCCTTTTGGTATCCTGATGGCCCAGTGGTTAAGGCTCTCATGGCTTCCAATACGAGCAAGTATCGACGTTGGTGAACGAAAACATCGTGGGGAACCCTGGGGGTCTACTCCGAAGTAGTATCGGCCGAGTGTTCGGTCGTTTCCTGCTACGAAGTTACTATTTGGTTCGGTCGGTCCCGATCCTACACTCCTACACTCTTTTGAATATTGACTATGGTCCCGACCCAACTGAGCCGATACGAACTTTTTTCGCATTTTTCAATAATATTCGGTTCGGCCATGTGTCGGTCCGATCAGAACATTCGCACTTTGCCCCCTTAAAAGTATTACTATAAGTAATACTTTTAAGTCTGAAAGCGCCAACCCATCTTGAGCAATCGTGGTGATTAATGCTTGTGCCTTCTCTGTATGAGAAGAGGCCTTTGTCCTGCAGTGGTACAATACAAGGCTGGTGTTATTGTACCATACTAGCTGCGCCCCGCGGTATCACCCGCATAAGTTTCGATCCCGTGGGAATATTGGGATAAAAAGTATCATATATGTTAATCCTGGTTATAAACCATCTGTGTGCCAAATTTCATCCAAATCCGTTTAGTAGTTTTTGCGTGAAAGAGGAACAAACATCCATCCATCCATCCATCCAAACTTTCACGTTTATAATATTAGTAGGAAGTAGGATTATCAGTGGTAGCAGGCACTGTTGACAAACGTGAGGTACTGAGTTCGATGGCTTCGTTGGACAAAGTTTTCCACCGAAGAAAACACCATCCTTTTCGTAACTGCAGGCTTATTTGCTTATTTAAAGGCAACTTATGGATTCCTTAGAGGATGGGTATGTGTCCTATGTCTGTTACAACAAGCTCAAACTGCACTCTAAGATTATGAAAAGCTTAAGATATTTTTGAAGAGAATAAAAGAAAATAAAAATAAGAGTTTTTTTTTTAATGATATACTTAAACTAGTGTTTGACTGCGATCCCGCCTGATGGAAAGCAGTGATGCAGTTTGTTGACCGGTCCGTAAGAAATCTTTATACAGGAGGCTGCAGTATTTGATTGGGCTCTTGCAGGTTCTTACGATTTTAATCTGTGGTCCTTTATAATTTAGCAGATATTGCAAAAGGAATTTAAGTTTTATTGAACTAAATGCAAAAATTTGGTAACCTAGGAAAGTTACTGAAATAAATCAACACACGATCATTTTCCATTGATTTTCAGGCTGTAATACCCTCTGTAATAAGTTCTGTTACAGTACAATATTATTAAAATGTTATGCTTGGTATGCTTGTCCTTATCACTTCGATGAACAGATAACTGAGAGAGGGAGGCGAGAGGGGAGAGCGGGGGGGAGGTGACGTCACAGGAGTATGTTCCGAAACTTTCTATCGTGTTTCAGGCGCATTTTCGTAATTTCTTTTTCTGTGTTTATGAAGTTTTTTTTGTTTTTTCATAGTGTTTTGCTTATATTACTCAATTTTGATTGTGTGTTCGAATTTAACTAAAATAATTATATCAAATAAACATGAATTACCCAACAGTCACATTATGTCAAATGTCTAATGGTTAATAATAGTTGAGCGAAAATGTCTGATGATAGATGTTTCCTGAATCATGCATCACACATAAAAGGCTGCCTGTCTGTTGTCCGAATGACTTTTTCACACAGAAGTAATAACATTCTTGGAGTTAGCGAATGTTGTCAAAACTTATAAGACCTGTGAGCACTAGGTATTGATAAGAGTAATAATAATAATACAATGTAATTGATACTAGGAGTTTTTGTCGGACTGTGGGTACCTTGAATTAAAATTTATCCTTATGAGAAATCTAAGTCTATCTTTAGATCTACAAAGTACCTACGTTTCTTTATATACTTAGGTACAGACGCCAGCAGGTCAAGCTACCCGAAACTGTAAAATTTTCCCAATCAACCTCGAACCTTAATGCTTTAGCGATAAAGTTGAAAATCTATTAAAGAAATTTGACAGATTGTAATAGCTTGATGTGCTGGCGTCTGTTCATCAGTCTAGGATTTTGTATCTCTTTCTAAAATCTATAAAAAACATCGAAAATTCATTGAGCGGATGAAGTCATTCGCTAATTATTCACTTAATTGAATTTCTATAAATGTAATTAAATGGTCAAGATGCAAATTAACACGCGGCTGCTCATTGTCTCGTCAAGAATTAACTCCTCATTAACTATTTGCAGATTACTTTAAGTATTGTTTTTTAAATACTCTAGAAACTTTTAGTAGATATAGCTACCTATACAGTTCCAGTACCCACAGTAACTTTCACAAAAAAAAAATCTGGACAACTTTTTTCAGAAAACCATTCGCTTTAATAGGAATCTCAAATTTTAAGTTATAAATCAATTAACCGGTTTTGTTCTGCAATTAGTTTAGCAGAAAATTACCCAAAATTACATCTGTTATAAACATTTCATAAAAAAACATCTGCCATTAATTTCGCTCTGCCAAAATCTAAAGATGGCGGCCAAAATCTCACCCCTCGGGATAGAATATTTCGGATCATCTCGCCACGTGCCGGCAGTGTATCCGCGGCTGCCGCGCGGTTCGTTGTCGCTTCTATGACGCGACCCCGCGACCCGCGACAACGCGACGTGCGATTTTTTTAAATAATAATCGTTGGAAGAATTAGTGGCCAGTTGTATTATGATTAGAATTTCGAATGACAGTGATTTTTGAAAATGATGATAAGGACTTTCGGATTTAGTGTTGGTGAATTTGAATTTGGATGTGATTAGTGAAGTGGAAAAATGATATTTTAGGTTTGAATATAATATTTGTGTTTTTTCTTGATTGTGCTTCAAATTGGCCAACCTTTATCTTCGGTAAAAAAAATAAATAACAAAAGCCCCAACGTTTTTTGCAATGCTAAAATTATCATTCGCTAAAATATAAATAACTTGTTTTTTATTGACACTGTTTATCGCTTAACCAAATCAAAAATAATTATAAAAAAATACATCTTTACCTAGTAAACCCTAAAGAAAACAAAAAATAAATACCTGAAATAACGACCTTTGAAATTGTAGAACATTCGAACAATGCATAATAAATAAACAATAAAAAAATTACAGCAACCGACGCTAAAAATTCAACCATAGGTATTCGAACTATACAAAAACCTTTAAACACAGCACATAACATACTTGTTATGTAAAACAATACGCCATGTAATACCGACACCGTATCACTGGACCCACCGGATCCGATGACCGTACACGCCCCGTGTGAATGTTACACGGTTATATGCAAGATCTGATTCTGTTTTATCCATGATGATTTGTTGGTATATTGGCGTGGCTAGCTGACATATTATGGCAAATAATTTAATTTTATGTTCTGTTTTGTAATGTTAATTACCGAACATCTAGGTAACCTAGTATTGTATACAATCACGTATTTTCTTTTTAATTGAACAGACAGCTGTGCTGCTGGGGAGTTTGTTGCGCCACTTCTTCCCAGCGATAGCACTAGGAAGTGGTGAAGGGCGGGCGTTTTTGGGGGACTGTCTTTTGTAATTTTGACGTTCAAAAAGTGCTGATTCTCAGCCTAATTTGAATAAATGACTTTTGATTTTGATTTTGATCAAAACTCTTGGTTTTGGAGTGTTGCTCGCTGAAATTGATGTAGTTAAAAGACTGAGAGAAAGAGCCCTGAAATTGATACCTATAGTTATGAGTAAAAGCAAAGAAAAACGGCGTTGAAATAGATTAAACACACACCACACTACAGAGTATACTAAGACAATGTGTAGGTACGCAATTTTATTTATCTAATTAAACTTTTCGCATAAAACAGGTAGGTACAAAGGCGGACTTAATGCCGTAGGCATTCTCTACCAGTCAACCAAGGGTGGTGAAGAGATTAGATGGCAGGTGCTTTGGTTTAGAGGAACAATGATTTAAAAAAACTCTTAGAACTAGGTACACAAATACTAAATTATATACAAAATCAAGGGAGAGAGGTGTTGAGATGACTCTACGCTATTTGTTTCGAAAATAACTCTGCAATTTCCGCTGCAATTTTCTCTGTTGATTATAAATAAATTGAATCTAAATCAAAAAAGGAGAAAGGGCAAATATCAGCGTTCTAACCGAGATTCCTTTAAAAAATTGTCAAAATTAAATTACATTTTCAAACCAACTTTTTCTGCAATTGAACCTTATTCTAAAAAGTACGAAACTTCTTCATTGAACTGGAGTTTTGCATTTAAATTCGTAGTTCGATCCGTATTCGAGCTCACATTTTATAAAACTTCAAGCTGTCAAATCACATTGTCATAAATTATAGAATTTGACACATAATATGCATTCATACATTACTAAGATTAGCAATGTGTCTTAATAAAATGCATCTAACGGATAAACAAGATCAATGAGACAGCACATAGAATTATGTTCTTTTACGAAATAAATTACTACAACTAGGTCGAGTATCATGAATGAGATGAAAATTAACATAATTTCCATGTTATTATTTAATTATTTCGCAGTAATAATTAATTCGAGCTCTTAACAGTCTTCAGTTATTTGCATATCAAATTAAAAAAGTAAATCGAAACAATCCCACGCACTAACATAACAAGAAACTGATCCCTTGTCACAATCGATCGATTATGTCCGTCAACCGTAAAATATACCTCAAAATCGAGACTAAGTTATCTGTGCTCGATTGTCCGGCGATCGATTGAGACGTGTTTTAATCGAGAAGTAAACGCTTTTGTTTGTTTAAAAAGAAGTTAATATTTTAGTGTTAGTTTTAAAAGTGTTTTGGTACCTACTTTTTACCTAAGTGTTAGTGATGGAGTTGGACAAATTTAAATCTATATAAGTGTATCAAGCGTTCATACGTGTACTTTCTATAAGTAAACAAGCTTTCTCTGCAGCAGTTAAAAAAAGTCCATGAAACTTACTTGCAGACAGAAACCATGCAAAACGATATAATCAGGTGCCTTTTTGTTTCGAACTATGGCAAAAATGAATTAAGCGTTAATCTCGAAACACAACAAAACAAACTAAATCCATGAAAGTAGATCAAAATCACCCAAAACATCGACTTTCGCCGAAGCACACGAACAATACCCGAACTATACGCGATAATTGTGACTTCCTCTTCATAATCGGTTACTTATTAAAAATCTTCCTTCTCGTGAGAAAAACAGCGTCATAATATCCCCACCTGCCTCTATTGAACCAGAAAACTAGTGATCAAACACCGGAAAATCGTACAAATCGTCGAAAAACCGGCGAAATTGCTCCAAACGAATCGTTATTACTGACCAATCACGGTTACGATTTTCATGCCGCTTTCACGGTGACCACTTCATTTTTTTCCAAAAATCATTAGGGCATTGAAATTAACCAAGTAGTTTCGACAAATAGGTATTTTTTTTAACGATATCCGGTTTTTATTTTGTTTTTTTATTTTTCTAAATCTGCGAAGAGCGATCAGACGTTACGATCTCTGTTTTAAGTTAGTTGATTTTAGATAGCTTTGGCGATGGTCTAATTACAAGCGCAATCAAGATTTTCCTCATTTAAATAATTTATATCAGCGTCTAATCTAAAGACTGTGAACTAATAAACAAAACTTACCTTAAATAAACAGTAATAAAATAAGAATTGTCATTTATATGTAAGTGATGAAGTGAATATTAAAAAAAAGTGTAAAAAAATAGACGAAAATGTATAAATAAAAACGTAATGAAAATTCCGGACAGACACAAGCAGTGACGTGAGAACAAAATTCAAAATTAGAACTTCAAAGATGGCGTCGGTATAACGTCCTTTTTGGTGAAAAATCAGATTTTATTAGTGATTTTATTTTGTAATTAAGTCATTTAATTAATAATTAGTGCTGTGCCGTAAGTGTTCAAACTGGAGGGGCAGAGTAAGGCCACTTTTGCGGCCCTTTTTGGGTTGAGGGCCGGCGGCGGCGTGGATCTGTCCGCCGCTTACCGGTACAACCAGAATATGATGGAATATTATACATGTAAGTTGGCATTTTTATTGAAAATCAGTAAATATCAAATCTGTCAAAAATACCTCTAGTTTCCTTACATTTTTAACAAGTTTTTGACATGGAACGGAACGCTGAAGGAAAACATCGTGAGGAAAAACCGGCGTGCCCTAGAAGCAAAAATTCGAAGACATGTGACATCTACTACCCCGCACTGGGCCCGTGGTTGACTATAGCCCACTCCCTCTCTAAGACAGGAGGCCTGTGTCCCAGCAGTGGGAACATTATAGGCTGATTATAATTATGTTTGACATTGATTGTCGCTGAGATAAGATTGCGACTAGATTTTGATCGTTTTTAATAACGAGAATTGGTTTTCAGGATTTATTAGTACTGTACCACCGTATAGTGAGTAGAGTTACCTTGAGAGTTGATAAGAGTCAGTACCTACCTAGACAA
Organism: Apamea crenata; assembly: GCA_949629185.1. NCBI lineage: Eukaryota > Metazoa > Arthropoda > Insecta > Lepidoptera > Noctuidae > Apamea > Apamea crenata. The sequence continues at coordinate 2,014,216 of OX451377.1, forward strand.
ACGAGGCAGAGAGAAAGAAACAGTTGCACGTTGAGTATAATATAACTTAGTAAGATCAAAATAGGTATGCTGTGCAGGGTTTTAAGATCTTATAACAAAGAACAATGGGATAATTTGTATGGACTCTGTCCCCAGCAGTGTAGCACTATGGGGCATGTGTGATAAAATAGATGTTAGGTAACACACATTTTGACAAATCATTAAAAAAGATTTGCATAAAAACAAAGAGTTGGAACACTGAAAAAAAAGAATTGTTGCTAATAGCTAAAATTTTAGCTGCATGCCACCAAAATCGAGTGACGACTAAACTAAGGGCTATTGGTAACTAAAATGAGTTTTGTAAAAAAAGTAGAGTTATTATTTACCAACCCCTCAAAGCTAACTGCAGACAACTTAGTTTTGTTATTCATACAAAACTGTTTGACAGTTTATAGATACACAGTTAGTGTCGTTGTTACTAAACTAGTTTGGCTAATTAAAACTGAAGTGTTTAACTAACTGTACGTCTTATGGTTTATTAATAAATTATTGAATAGTTCGTTTATATATAACGTTATTGTGTTGTTATCTCTTGCTAAACTGTTTGATTACTAGTAGATAATCGCTTTACGTGGAAGTAACTGCATTGTTTATTCATTTATTGCTAATATAGTTTAGCTACCAGTAGCTGGTCCTAGTTCGGCTGTAGGACCCGGAACCACAGGTCGGAATCGCCACCTTTCAAAAATATTATTGTTTTGTATTGAATCGTATAAATCCATTACAACACAATAATATTTTTGAAAAATGGCGCCCTGACACGTGGTTACAGGTTTAACAGCTGCCCTAAAACAAAGATGGCAAGGAACATGCAAAAATTAATAAAACACATATTTTTATTTTTTAAAGACTTGGTTTATTTCAAATGCCAGCGTATAAAATCTTGCACTGGAGACTTTTTTATTGGGGTTGTCTTTTAGTTCATCGGATATGATTATGTTGCATAATTTTCTTCTTGCCGCGTTATTCAGCAACCCACTTTCTTGATAGCGGAGTAGCAGACCTTTTCCTTCATTACATGAGCTCAAAATGTTGTACACTTCCTGAAAAATAAACAACATCTGAGTTAACCAATGATTAGACAAATTATAAAAAACCGGTCAAGTGCGAGTCGGACTCGCGCACGAGGGGTTCCGTATCATTATCTATAAAAACGACAAAATAACCATGTTTGTTGTATGGGAGCCACCTTAAATATTTGCTGTTATAGTGACAATAGAAATAGGTACAGTCAGCAGCAGATTTTGATCATCTACTTTTGCTGTTGACTGTACATCATCTGTGAAAATTTCACCTATCGAACTATCACAGTTCATGAGATACAGCTGGCGACCGAAGTTTCCGTTTTTACCCTTTGGGTACGGAACTCTAAAAAAGGAAAATAAATAAATATTGAATGAACATTATGATATGATTAAAATTTGATGGATGTTGAGAGTCATCATATTTCATATAATATTATTATATGTATAGATTAAAAGGTGTAAGATAGTAAGGGGTTTTGACACTGCGTAATAAAAATATTTCATATTTACATTTATAGTTTCCAGGTCATGCCTGGAAACTATAAATGTAAATATGAAATAAACAGCAAAATTGCTTACATTTGTGTTCGAGTTGGGTGGTTCATTTTTAGAATTTTCTTGTTCCTCGTTGTTTGATTCTGGTAGATCTTCGGTAATATATTTTATGCTAGTATCTGTGAGGATTGGCAAGCTGTTAATCAATAGCACATCATGCGTAGTTGACTCTTGCATGCTATGCTGAAATGTAAACAAATTTAAATTGTAGGTGATATTAAGTGACTATAACTATGAGGGTGACAATTTCTTTAAAGAAAAAACCCTCCAAAAATATAGATATAAAAAGAAACAATTTAATTAATAAATAAAAAATTTACTATTGCCTTCTATACCTACATACATACATACATTAAGTCATGCCAATAAAAATAAATATAATATAATAAATTAATTAAAGCAATGGCATAATCTGGGCTAATTTCGTAATAAGGGAGGTTAGGTCCTGACAGAAAGGGTAAGTGGATTATATTTTAATTGGAAAACATTTGGATTCTTGTAAACAGGCAGTCCGGGCGGAGGCAGGGGGCTGCCGCTCCCCTTCGCCTTCGCGACATCTGAACCAGCAGCCCTCTGCGATAGGGTACCTACTCCGATCTCATCAAACGTTTGATGAGTGTTCGACAACTCATGAGACTAACAGAAAGCTGGTTATCTAAATTAAAATCAAACAATCACATACCTTTAAATATGTTTATGTACATTTCCAGGCCCCACGAGCGCAGGTAGTCGGCCATGGGGTCCACTGGAATTCCCTCGTTTTCCATAACACTTTTACAAAGTTTTTTTACATATTCGTAATCCATGCACACAATAGATGATAATGGTGATAATGTCAACACGTAGGTACAGTTCGAGACGAGTTCGAAACTATTTTTGTTTTACTTTTTAGAAACGCACAGAATGGGACCGCCGCGCGCCGCCCGCGAGAAACGTACAAGTTTGAACACGAACCCAAACCGACGCCAACACTCGGACGAGAAGCGCGGGAAAAGACAATGCGCTTTATTATCAATAAACAAATTTGTATTGTTATAATTAACAACATTTGGACTACAAATTGCTAAACAGTTTTGTAATAAGTCTCAAAGTTTGACTGATATTTTATACATTTGACTTAGCTAGTAATAAATAAACTAAGATTTAATATTTGATAAAAAAAATTGCTACAAACCAATAAATAGATTTAGTTATAAATTAATGTATTCTATTTCGGTATATATAGATAAGTGATTGACACTTTTTAAATAAACATTCTATTGAATACAAGTCAAAGTGTCTGGTTACAGGTTATCAAATAGTTTGTTCTTGCAACTAACTCAGTTTGATTAGTTCGTTTTAATAACCATTAGCTAACATTTTGACTACTGTTAAATAGACAACCATCAGCATACCTAGTTTGGGACTTGCAGCTACATTAGTTCTGCTAATTGGAACAAAACTTTGGTACCTATTAGAGAATTTTCCAACTAGCAAAACTAGTTCAGCTATTTCTTTTTTTCAGTGAAGGCATAAATAGAGCTGCTATGCGTATTTTTTTCCAAATCTGTTTTCCGCCATCCAAAAATGTCCACGGCTGAAAACAGTTCCCAGTCGAATACTCAGAGACGAAATAATTCGGAAAAAGAACCAGAGCTACCGATATAGCTTGCGGAGTAGGAAAATAATCTGAAGTGGCAGTGGGCTGGCCATATTTGTCGAAGGACCGATAGCCGAAGCAGACGTGTTCTGGAGTGGAGACCACGTATTGGCAAGCGTAGTGTGGGACGCCCCAGTTAGATAGACGACCGACTTCCTCAAAAAGGTAGCTGGGGCAGACTGGATGCGGAAGGTGGAGGACAGGGAGAGGCCATGTACAGCAGTGGACTACGACAGGCAGAGTTGATTGAGTCTGTTACCGTTGCTTCTTTCCTGGTGATAATAACAGAGATCCTGCTAAACTGCCGAAGACATGCTGTGCCGACCGTAAAATAAATTAAGATATCGGCCGAATGTTCGGCCGTTTCCTGCTACGAATATTTGGTCGGTCGGTCCCGATCCTACACTCCTACACTCTTTCGAATATTGACTACGGTCCCGACCCAACTGAGCCGATCCGAACTTTTTTCGCATTTTCCAATAATATTCGGTTCGGCCATGTGTCGGTCGGATTCGAAAATTCGCACTTTGCACTTCGTAATAGACCCCCAGGACTGGAGAGAGATAAAAGGCTACAGATTATACTCATCATCATCATCATCAGTCATAGCAGTCCACTGCTGGACATAGGCCTCTCCCATTGCACGCCATTCAACTCGATTTTCGGCAACTCCTGTCCAGTTGCTACCAGGCATCCTGCGAAGATCGTCGCTCCACCTAGCCTGAGGGCGAAACAGATAATTCTAGCGAAGAGTAAAGACTCGATAGTTACTTTGGGTCCTTGTTACCCTTGTCTCTCATTAGAATGCTAAAATGTGGAGTCGATTCGGTCCAGTGACCTTTCATTCAGTTTCCTGTTTTGCGCAGATAGAATCCGACATTCGTAGTGTTTTAAACCTACTTTACTCTATTCTTTATTTTTTAAAGGATTAGGTACAAATCTACCTAATCCTTTTAACTAAGTAAGGAAATAGAACGTTATGAATAGAAAATATATGAAAAATTCCTGAAAGATTTCCGAAAAAAATGCACTGGTGAAAACTGAAAAGCGCTGGATAGGTAGATAGGTGATATACCAAAATTTAAATTAAATTTTTGATCCAAAATTATAATTCATAATTTATAACATCATCAGATATTTGCTATTTAGAATGAAAAGTAAAGTTTCGAGTTTTATAAGAGCAAAAATCTAAATGTGTTAAAGTTTAAAATGATACCCAAAATAGGACTTTTTTTAAGGAAAATCAAATGTTTGGGTAAACGGTTTTTACGACTATGTACAGTATCTCGTCTCTATGTAACACATAACCATAAAACCACATAGACAAACCCTTTTAACCGAATCATATTCCATTTTCAAAAAGCATCCCTAAAACAAACGAACCGCCATCCGAATCCCTCAAACGACGTTATCCAGTCATTATGCAAAAACGCTTGTACCATCCATAACAATATTATCATAAATACAACGCATAAAAACTCAATCCCGTCATAAAATACGTAAAATACCTAACAACCATCTGCAAAGCCCCGAGATTTCATAAAACACCCGAAAATTTTCCCTCCGAAAAAGATCGTTACAAAACCCGCGAATGGGGACCCTCGAAACGCGCCGGAGGGCGAGGGAAACCTTCTGATTGGTCGTTTTGGAGAATGGCGCGCCGTGATTGGTCGGTGTGGTTGTGGGTGGGGCGTTGTGTCTGTGTGTGTAGGTGCGTTCGGTTCACGTTAATTGTGAGGCGTTTGGGTGCGTTCACTATATGTGTTGGACGCGTCTAGCAAATTGGACGTCGAGCCTTTTATTAGATTGTCGTATGGTTTTATGTAAACACATTGGTTTGCTTATAGAATATGAATACGAGGTTCGAACAGCGAGTGTGGTCATTATTTTGTAGTAGGTATGTAGGTGCTTTTCACAGTCATTCAGATTCATACCATATTATTAGTCATAAAAATGCAATATCTTACGTTATTTCATTAAATAAATTAATTCTTTTTTTGATAATTCTTCATTTCTGGATAGAAATGAAGAAGCCTGGGTCCAATGTCATATAGGTATATGACATTGGACCCAGGCTTTGTGCAGGTGAACGAGTGGTGACATTTGGGACACTTCAACACAGGGACAATAAGCTTTATCCAAATTCTACCTACACTAGATAGGTATTGTTCTCTGACTCAGCATTCTCAAAAAAATTGCAGGTGATTCATCATCATACCATCGTTCATCAACCTGTGCAGGTTTTTCCCTTTGATGAATAGGTAGTTCAAACGGATTGCTTCTAGAAATCGTTATCCGAAAAAATATGAAAATTTCGACCAGAGCAATTTTCATATTTTTTCGGATAACGATTTCAATCCGTTTGAACTACCTATTCATCAAAGGGAAAAACCTGCACAGTGCCTTTTAAGACTTTGATAAAAGTTTAGAGACAGCTTGCGAATTCAAATCTTGGGTTGCAAATAGGTACAATTGTAATTTTGCAGTAGCACATATACCTAATTTCTGAGGTAGGTAATTTAAGACCAGACTTGAAGAAAAACATTATGGGGAAACCAGAGGGCCTCGACAAAGTGACATTCTAAATATTAGCGATAATGATGATGGAAATATCAAAAATGTATTAAAAAGCTACCAAAACGCTTATGTCAATCCTGTTGAAACTAGTTTTCGGTTGAATTTTCGTCGTTGAATTTTTGGTTCTAGGACATGGCGGTTTCCTCACGATGTTTTCCGTCACCGTTTTGCGAGCAGTGGTGATGACATTATTTACACGAAGTAAAGTACGTGTCTGGGTTCGAACCCACGACCGTAAGTCTGGGCCGTTACCACTGGGCCACCACACACACACACTGCTAAGAGATGCATATCTCAAATCCCTTTAAACACCGTCAGTACGTAACTGCATATGTAAATACCAGCGTTTCTGTTTACACCACATAGTTGCATAGCGTGACGATACACGTGTTACATATCTACTTACATATTATATAGTCCAGTGAAAGTTATATACTACAATACAGATAAACATTTACTTAATCATAATCTTTTTAATTAAGGTGAAAGTTAAGACTGGCCTTCTCGTTGAAGAGACTTTCCAAAAAAAGGTTTTCACTAAAGAAAGAAAGAGGTTTGAAGCTATTTCGATTTGCCGGAGGATCGTGGATTAGGCTTTATGAACAGCAGCAGAACAAAAATTATACAGGGTGGCAAGGGACATCGACGCGCACACTGTAGGTACCTAGATCATGAATTCAGCAAATGATTCTAGATCCCACTAGTCGACGGTTTCCTATAAAAGTGCAATGCCTTCGCGGTCAAAATGTATGGAAAACAATTTAAAAAAAAAAACTGCCAAAAAATTCCAATGCTAGGGGATTCAGAATCATGTACCTACTGAATCCATGGTGACAGGTTACACGTCGATGTCCCTGCCACCTTATATAGATGGAGTGTGTTAACGAGGATATGGCTAGGATTGAAGTGAATGTACCTACTGAGATGACTGCTGATACAGATATAGTTACGGAAGAGAAAAACATAAATACTTGCTGTGAAACCCTTAAGAAATAAAGAGTGTACGATGCCGATGAAGTAGCAGTTCCTACCCTAGAAAGAAAATCTAGCAAAAAGTATAGTTTCTAATAGCCCGATCTAGTCTGTAGACTAATTACTGCTGTCGAAACGTCCGTTCTGATTGGCTGTCTAAAATAACGACAGCCAATCAAATCAACTCTACAATAGACAAAGGAATTGGTCTAGCTAGGAAAGAACATTAAATATAGGTAGGTACTCGTACAACGAAAATAGTTAAATACTTAAAGCGCCAGACTTTTTTCATAACATATTACACCAGAATAATGAGCAAATAAATCATTTCTAAGCCCAGAACAATAACGTACAGAAATACTTAAAAAATCGTCATCATACACTAAAATACAGGAAGCATTCAAATCATAAACCACGGCGGCCATTACAATGTCACATCTAAACAATAAAATTAGGGCACATATACAAAAAAAAACAACCAAATTTCATACTTCCTGCAAATGACTCAACTCAACTGTCCATAGATCACGAAATTATACTTATATAGCACTAGAGTGAACGACATCACTTTACCAATATAATACTACACTCAACAAACAAACACTATACCCGTATCTCCTGAAAATAAAGTCCAAATTCAAACGCAACGACGGCAAATCAAACGTTGAATGTAACATGAGACACACACACATCAACAAGATGACATACGCCTGTCCTACACGTGTCCGTGATTCGAAACGCACACGTTCAAACGCACGCCTCTGATTGGTCGACAGCGATGCGCTCACGCATATATCAAGTAGATCTTTTACGTTTTGAAACCTGTTTTGCTGGGTAATTGTCGAGATTTTAGAAAGGCGGTCTGGCTGGTTGCTGTAACCAACTGGTTGGGTTGCGTCGCCCTCGTATGTGTTATTAACATATATATTTTTTATTGCCGGTTATGTAAAACGTTAATATTTATTGCAAATTATAGTGTTGCATAGTTACATTAGGTAGGCATTTGGTTTGCATATATTGTCCAGGTAGAGCAGATTTTCCGATAAAATAATATTGCTGTTCAAAAATTCTCATTAGCTACCGGCTACGTAGAATCATCATCATTCTTCTACCTTTATCCGAATTTATTTGAGGTCGACGCAATACGTCTTTTTCTTCCATACTTCTCTATTAGTCGTCATCTCGGTAGTCATCTTTATAGCCATTATCCACACAGTCCATTCATCGTATCTTTGGTCTTCCCTTACTTTTATAGCCACCAACATTCATAAGTTAGGTAGAATGTTGAGCCTACAACGCACACTCCACTTTTCAATTCCTGAACTAGCGTTTCCCTTGCAGTAAAACAGTTACAAACTAACATAATTGATAGAGAACAGTCGAAAGAAATCCACTATATAATCAGAAATCTAAGCGATGCAACATTGTATAAAGTTGTGAAACATCACAAGGCTATACGAGAATTTTATCTAAACTTAATTCTTCTAGTTGCTTAAGACTAACAACTTGTGCTAAATTACTTATAGCATTTAAGATCGAAACAATGATATTGTAGCAGTAATTTCGTACAGAAGTGCTCGCAACTTTCATGGCATCAAGCATAATTTTATGCTCGAACGACAAATTCTCTGGGAAGACAAAATTCGAGGGATTAAACACACTACTAAACTGATAGTAGGTACTTACTACCAGTGCCCCGCGGTTTCACTCGCATAGGTTTCGATCCCGTGGAAATATTGGGATAAAAAGTATCCTATGTGTTAATCCTGGTTATAAACTATCTGTGTGTCGAATTTCATCCAAATCCATTCAGTAGATTTTGCGTGAAAAAGTAACAAACATCCATCCATCCATCCGTATAAACTTTCGCGTTTATAATATTAGTAGGATTTGTTGAATACTGAGCTTCTAGATTTTTTTGACTTAGTATGTGCCTTTGATAGTGTGCGTTTTATTCGTGCAGAATAAACAATATTTCTATTTTCTTTCTTTCTTAGTACCGCAAACCTTATTAGGAAAGCTCCTAAAGTATCATCAGCCAGCTCTGTTTAATGTACAAAATGTTATAACAGAGCTAAGTACACCTACATAAGTATCATTTACATCATCATAGCCTTTTGTTCAGTATTTCAGAGCTGTAGACATCGTTAGTACCTAGTTGTAGTCTAAATAGAAGCTGCATATTATTATCTTGAAAGTCTTCTAGCCATTACAATTTTTCAATGCAATCATAAATTATCATCAATTGATTATCCATCTCTTTCTGGGCCTGCCGCGCGGTCGGTTCCTGCCATTTGGTATAAGCTGGACTCCCTTCTAAAGGATTGGCCCACAATCGCAGTAGACCGGGAAATGTGGAAAGAGGGAAAGGTCGCATTTGCCGCAGTTGGACAACACAGGCTCATGATAAATAAATAATTGTTTTTCCACGTGGTCGTTAGGTACCAATTAATCAAACGACTTATTTTTGTAGATTGGTCCTTGTTTCTAATTGTTAAGCCAATTTCAACATCTAAAAATACAACACCTTGAAATAAACATATTCCACAATAACATACAAAACATTACAAAATATCATCAAAAGCTTTTTACGTTTAATTCAAGATGGCTGACACAATGGCGTCGGGCGCGCATCCGGTCGTCGCATGGTAATCTCACTTCCGGTCTGACCCTGCACGTCTGCGGTTTATTATCTCTGCAACTTTATTATTGTATTTATTAACGTTAATATTTCCGTGAAAGAAAATAAGCTTTTTGTGGGACCTGAAAATGGCACGGTAAATTATCTGTTTTAAGGGAAATATGCTATAAAATTGTATTAAAGAGGTCAGTGGTAGAAGACTTTATGGGAAGTAACGAAAACACGTTTTCAAAAGTTTTTTGCATAATCTACCTATAATGTTCCTAAACCTATAATTGTATTATTATGTGTGACACAGGCCTCTTTTTGAAAAGTATTACTTACCATAAATATTTTAACTTCTTTTGTAGACACTGGAAATCTTGTGTTATAACTCATAAGTGTGTCATGCAAATCAGACACATGATTACAAAATACCAGAAACTATTTTGATAAAAATGAAAATTTAGAAACAGGCACTCCATTATTAGTTTGTAGTACCTGTGTAGATAGGTGTCTGAAACTCAATGCATCACCATATTCTGAACTAGCTGCGCCCCGCGGTTTTACCTGCATAAGTCTCGATTCCGTGGGAGTATCGGACTAAAAAGTATTCTATGTCCTAATCCAGATTATGCTCAACAAATGTGCCAAATTTCATCCACATCCGTTCAGCCGTTTTAGCGTGAAAACGTAACAAAAAATATACAAAAAAATAAAATGGATGGCGACAAGCAGAAGATTCCAGAGACAAAGAGTCTATGGAATCTTTCGCTTGTCAACATCCAATCTTCGGAATTTTCTGTCTAGAAAAGGCTATCTATTTATATAAAATTCAAAGTCCTGACTGACTGACTGACTGACTGACTGAGACATCAACGCACAGCCTAAACCGCTGGTCCTAGAGACATGAAATTTGGAGGGTGTATTCTTCGTGAAGAGTAGGTGTCCACTAAGAAAGGGTTTTTCGAAATTCCACCCCTAAGTGGGTGAAATGGGGGGATTTTGTTTCTATGAAAAATCTTATTGCTTGAGTTAATAAACTTGAAACTTGCCACGAATACTTATCTAAGTAAATTATGAAGTTGGGCATTTTTTGTTTTTATAAACTACCCCCTAAAAGGGGATTGGGGGGTTTCAAAGTTTGTATGGAAGAATTTTAGCGCGCGGTCCGATTTAATCGAAACTCAGTATTTTATACCTAAAATTGAAAGGAAAGAATAATGTGTATCAGGGTTTTTCGAAAATCTACCCCTGACGGCCTGAAAAGGGGTAGTCAATTTTACAGGGGAGGATTTTACAGCGTGGCTTGATTAACTCGAAAATTGGTATAAATAATCTTTGAGTCAAGTTATGAACACATCCCAAATGATTTTTCAAAATTCCACCCCTGTGGGGGTGAAAAGCGGGGTTACAGTTTATATGAAAAATCTTATTCGTTAGGTTAATAATCTTGAAAATTGGCATGAATACTCGCCTAAGTAAGCAATAAAGTTTATCATTATTAGTTTTTCAAAACTACCCCTCAAAGGGGATATAGGGGTCTTAAAGTTTGTGTGGAAGAATTTGAACGCGCGGTCCGATTAACTCGAAACTCAGTGTAATGTGTGTGTACTTAAGACTAAAAATAAATAATAACACGTATGAGGGTTTTTCGAAAATCTACCCCTAACGGGGTGAAAAGGGGCATAAGTTAATTTTACAGGGGAGGATTATAATAAGTGGCTTGGTTCAGTATAAAATTGGTATTAATAATCTTTGAGTCAAGTTATGAATTTTTATGATTTTTTTTAAAATTCCACCCCTGTGAGGGTGAAAAGCGGGGATACAGTTTATATGAAAAATCTTATTAATTTAGTTAATAAACTTGAAACTTGGCAACAATACTTGCCTAAGTAAGTAATAAAGTTTATCATTATAAGTTTTTCAACCTCTCAAAGGGGGATTTAGGGGTGTTGAAGTTTGTGTGGAAGAAATTGAATGCGCGGTCCGATTAACTCGAAACTCAGTATTGATACTTTCGACAGAAAATAATTAATAATAAGTATGTAAAGTTGTCGAAAATTGACCCCTGGGGGCAAAAGGGGTAATTCGGTTCTTAGGGGAGGATTTGAACTTGAAACTGTATGTTACATTTTCACGCCTAAACCACTGAACTTCTGATTTGACAAAGAGATAGATGGCATGGCATCCTGGGGAAGCACATACTTTTTATCCTGGTAGCACGTTCCCGTGGGATAACTTCCGACATCCACGCGGGCGAAGCCGCGGGCAGAAGCTAGTTAGAATATAAAATAAACAACTTTATATAAAAAAAAATCTGAACATAAAGTTTTGATCAACCACGAGGCAATCCACCCCATAAGGACTCACCATTATCATATTTCCCTTACCCAAAAACCTTTATAATAAAAACTCAAAATATTTCAGCAGATGGGCGTTCGGAGCATAAAAAGGCGCATTCCCATAGAATTCCCATGAAACAAAAGACGCTCCCTCTCCGTCACGGTTCGCAAACCATACATATTTAGTTTTATAGGATGCCATGGTTATCGTATGGAGTAAGGATAATGTTGGGAATTATGACAGTTGAATGCTTATCTTTTTATTTTTAGATAGGTGTTATTATCGGGAGTGATAAAGCTTATGTACAATCATTAATTAACGTGCTAATGAAGGTTGTACTTCTATTTTATGTCTTGTGAAGTTATCCACTTACACAGAAAGCGATAATCTTGGTAAAATAAAAATCCTCATTCTAATTCCCTTACCACCATAAGCTTGAGCTTTATCTCCTTTTTGAGTCATCCTCTCAAGTTCTGAGATGAGCTACACGATTATTGAAAAATGCTTGCACTGACTGGACCACTCAAATATGTGTGGTTCTTTCCTCAAGAGACCATTTAAGACATCAATCTACATGGTCTTCACAATACATGATCTGTCCAAGATTATGTCTGGAATTTAAAAGAGACTGTGACCTCTGAGTATGTTTCGTTTGACCTATGAGCATTTCTTCTCAGAGTAGTCAGATAGAAAACATCGACCTCATCTAGCTTATTTATTTTTATAATATGACGTGTAAAAGTGATTGCGATATTGTGTTTACAGAATAAATAATTTCATTTCATTTTACAAGGGGGATGTAGTAAAATGTAGGCTATCTTTAAAGACAATTATGGGGGCTGATAATTGTCAAAATCACTTGACCGAATACTTCCTAAAAGTGTCATTTATTTTTATAATATTCTCTACTGGATATGTTTCTATTACCAGCGTATTTTTACCCTACTGCAGATCAAAAGCTATTCTCACACAAGTGTTCTTTCGCGAAGTGCGAGTTGGCGATTTGATATGCTTACTAAAACAAAATCTTTGCTCATCACACCAAAATCAGCATTTCCAAAGTCACATTTTGCACCACAATGCCTTTCATAGAACACGGTGATCCACCTTATAGAAAATACATTACACAAACCGCTAAAAATATTAACTAAACATTGCACGAACCGCCACAAAAACTTCGCCATTCCTTCGGAAAAGTTCAAAAATACCTGCACAACAGAAAAAAGGTTACTAATTATAAATGCTTACAAAAAGTGACAGGTTACCGAGGGGGTGCTGTGGAGCATGACCGGCGTGTCCTTGCACCTGTATGCTCCTACCCTCGTGGGGTCGATGGAGCTGAGCCATACTGACCATCACTTTTAAGACTGTCTTTTAGAAAAATAAAGAATTGAAAAAAGATTTTCAGGACTGTCATCTGCTTTTATAGCACCTCTCTCTGTATTAGGATTGTAAAAACACCCAAGTGGATAAATTAAGCGAGAGTGCTAAGCAGTGGTGTTTTTTTTTATTTTTTTGGTTTGATTGAACTAGTGATTGCAGCAACACGCAATACAATGTTTGATATACGTACGGTATTATAACATCTGTAAAAAGCCATAAATAAGATAATTCAATAAGATAAGGCAGTTTATAAATTTATTTTATTACGCATTTTAAAGTTAACTTTTACGTAATCTGGAATATGTACGATCTAAGACAGCTGTCAAAACACGGTTTTTAACCTAATGGACAGGGTATAGATGCCTACGTTCTAAATGTTGACTAAATCTAACTTTTGACATTATTCACATAATATATAAGGAAAAGAAGATCCAAGAAGGTGTTCAGAACTGAACCTTTAACTAAAGCAGGATTATAACATTTATAAGGGTGTGTTCTGATGCATAACGACTCCTTGCACCTGCATATTTCAACCCCTTGGATACCCAAGGGATTTAAATTTAAATAAGCATGTGTTATAGCTCTGGTGGCTATAACTCTGTTATCCAACAGAGTTATAGCCTTTGTCAATTTCTTTAACACGTTTTTCATAATTTTAAAGCTTAATATTTTTAAGCCCCAATACATTGTACCATCATCATCCAAGCCGAAAGTCATCCAACGTTGGCCATAACCCTCTCCCAAGTATCGTCACAACGCCTTGTCCTGCGCTTTCCCAATCCAGCGCGTTCCCGTGACCATCACCAGGTCAACAGTCCACTTACCATGATAGACCTAAAATGACATGGCTAATGGAACCATGGGCGACTATCTAAGTAGTCAATATCCGAATCTATGCAGCAAAGACTTATATTTTATGCTATACTAGCGACCCATCCCGTGATATGGCGACATGTAAAAGAATTGAGATTTCTGTACTCTATCCATTTTCTATTATTAAAAGCCTGTGATTTCCCACTGCTGGACAAAGGCTCTCTCTTTCTATTTCTCTCTATTTAAATCTGCTAAAGACCACTTCTTGTTGAAGGAGTCCAGCTCATCCCGCCATCTACGTCTGGGCCTGCCGCACTTTACTCTGCTTTAAATCTAAGTTAAATATTAATTTATTACCTACTTATACACATAAACCTTTCTAACCAATTGCTCTAAATGATGATGAAGAGTAAACCGCATCAAAATCCATTGAGTAGTTTAGATTATCTTAATGGTTACACAGAGAGACACCAAATACTACCTATGTATAGATTGATAATAAAGCTTAAAGATTGGACATAGGACCTCAAATCAGGTGACCTATTCAGTGTAGATCTCACCATGAAAACTTAGGTGAAGTGAACTTGAACATCTGCCGATCGATTCTGTAAAACTATCACCGTGAAAAGTTATGTGAAGTGAGCTTAGAGTGAGCTGTCAATAGTGTCAATCCCTAGCATTAGTGGGAATGACAGCTCACTCCACGCTCACTTCACCTAAGTTTTCACGGTGAGATGGTTACAGAATCGAACTGCTGATCTGAAGTGATCTGTCAATAGTGTCAGTCCCTGGCATCACGTGGACTGACATCTCACTTCAAACTACCACTCACTTCACCTAAGTTTTCGCGGTTAGATTTTTAGAGAATAAACCTGCTACCCTTGTGGAAGCATATAGATGTAGTGCATACCATGACAGAACCAGATAATTGCATCAGCCATAGATCAAACCAAAGGGCGCACTATGCGTCTATGCTATGACGTCAACGCTCGACATTTGGAGGGGGTGCGCCGGCGCATGACGGGCGCGTCCTTGCACTTGTGAATGTGTAGTTATCGGTAATAATAGTGCATCGGAATTAACTACACTGTGTGCCCTTTGAGGTGGCGAGTTTTTACTTTCTAGTTAAAAGTAGGTACTTTTACATGCAAATTTTTGGTATAAGTACGGAATTAGTAAAATGGCGTTTTCCGTTATCTAACTCTGCACCCTAATTGCGTAACGCACTATCAATCTCAATTTGAATCATTTTCAAGGATATTGCTAATCCATTGCTTCATATGATGGAATAAATTGTCTGCTCAGCAACGTAAATAACGCAATGAATGTTGTTTAACTGTCAAAATGAAACCCATTGCCACTGATAGCAATGCATGTCACGCAATTACCCCGCTTGTCCAAGTTACTCAAAACGAATAGCAGTAAGAAAAAAGATGGCTGGACGAATTTTAAATGGATGAAAACTAAAAAGAAAAATTTCAGAATCTCGAGAAGTGAAAGAGTACAGACGCCAGCACATCAAGCTACTACAATCTGTCATATTCCTTTAATAGATTTTAAACTTTATCGCTAAAGCATTAGGCTCAAGATTGATTGTGATAATTTGACAGTTTTGGGTACCTTGATGTTCTGACTTCTGGCGTCTGTAGCCTTAGGGCCTGCAGTATGACAAAATAGGCTTACAAAACAACCTGAAATACCTTAAAAAATTGACCCTAATGACACAGGATATAATTAAAACCTATACGAATCGGATACACTGTTTAAACAACAATCGAACGAGAATCAACTCACGATCCCCCACTTAACATGGCATCACACACTCACTCAAAATTAAAATAAATCGTATAAACAAGTCCCATGGTTTCATATACCCATAAAAGTGTCCATAAACTTGTACATGTTTAGTTATGGGTACCCGTAACATAAAACTGGACAGCGCATCCAATTTAGATGTGGGGGGAGGACTTCCGGTGGCACTTCCGTTGAGAGGGAGTCCTCATTTCAAATAACTTTACGGACTATTTCGCGTTTTGATTTTTATTTAGCTTGATTTTATTGTGTTGCCATTATAATATTAAAATTGGGCTACATAATTGCTGTTCTAGTGATTACTAGGTGACTGCCGGGCGCAGGGTCGTGTGCTTAAATCGAAAAAAAAAATATATTTGTTGTGGTTGTTTTGTTGTAAATGGTATACCACAGACTACCTACAGTACTGGTCTCTCCTTCCCCTTTTTAATCCATCTAAAGGTGGTCTTTAAAAGATCTCTCTTGGCGATAAGATCGCCCATTGGGTCACCCTTTGTAAAATTTTATATGGTGTATTCTATTCATAATTTAGTCTTACCAAGTGGTATCGTATTACCCAGTAACTGGGTTGTGGAGGTCAGATAGGCAGTCGCGTCATGTAAAATACTGTTATTCAGCTGCATCCGGTTAGACTGGAAGCCGACCCCAACATAGTTGGGAAAAGGCTAGGCAGATGATGATGATTCTATTCAGAATTAATCCATAATAAGGAGTATTCTATTCTTATTGAGCTCTTCCATTAGGAACATCTGAGTACCAGCCCAAAGCCTGGATCTGTGCTCGATTGCCTCCTATTACATGGAACTACTCATGACTAGCAAAACTTTAGCTTACCCCTTGAGACGAAAGGATACATGCGTAATGTTATGTTGTAGTAATGTTATATTCTACTAGCTGCACCCTGCGGTTTCAGCCGCATAAGTTTCAATCCCGTTGGAATATCGACATAAAAAGTATGGTAATCCTGGTTATAAACCATCTGTGTGCCAAATTTCATCCAAATCCGTTCAGTATTATTTGCGTGAAACAGTAACAAACATCCATCCATCCATACAAACTTGCACGTTCATAATATTAGTAGGATTGGTATCAAAGTAGGTATAGAGTAAAAGTCTTAAAATATTAACATTTACTCCAGAATAAACCTGGTCCCTCAAGAGAACTCCCGAATTCAACCTTGTTGACCCAGATCCATATTTTGCAAGAACTGTAAGATGTCTGCGAGGGGGCTGAGTGGCTGGACACCTGGCGAGACAAACTGTAGAGTTGTAGATGTTCAGAAGTACTGTTGGCAAAATAAATAAGTTGTAGGCTAAGAGTTTCTTTAACAGAAATGTTATCATGAATATGAGATGCTATTCCTTGCTAACATCAAGCTCTTTCAGAAAATAGACTTTTATAAATAAATTGGTGACTGTGAGTTGAGATTTTTTTTAAAGAGATTGACACACAGACTGACAGATCTGCATACAGGTACCCTAGAACAAAACACTGTTTTTTTGGGCAGTCGTGTAAAAATTCTGATGAAAATAAACCAATATAATTTGCCTGATTTTTCAGGAATAATAAATGCAATGGAATGGTATGCATCAATGCTTCATATTATTCAATTTATGTAATCGTATGTATATAAAGTAGAGCTGTAACAGCAGTACACAATATAACACTCACCAATTTAATATATTAATTTATTCCTCTATCACCTTTACAATCTGTCGGTACCGTAGCGTCCCCAGCTTCCGGGCGGCCATCTTGTGCGCTATTACGTTTAATTACTACCTAAAATAAAGCCTTATTTGTGCTTTCGCTTGTTATACGAGTTCCTTGAACATCCTTATTATAAGAAACGGTAATATTTTTTCAGGAAAAATATAATTTGTTAGAAAATTGGTCCTAATAGATAATGTATTTTTTTTTTATTATTTGAGAGCAATGGTGGCCCAGTGGTAAATGCTCCGACTAACGAGCTGTAGGTAGGCACTTTACTACAGGCAGGTGCTTAACTATATGTAAATAATTTCATGCTATCAAAACGATAAAGGTTTTCCTTCATCGTGAGGAAACCGGCATGTCCTACAACCACAAATTCAAAGACATGTGACATCTACCAACCCGCACTGGGCCCGCGTGGTAGATTATAACCCACTCCCATCCGAAGGGAGGAGGCCTTTGTCCCAGCAGTGGGAATATTGTAGGCTGATTATGATGATGATGATAGTTATTTCCAAGCTATCTATCCCGTATGTTGCATCTGCCATGTTTTGTCTCTGCATCACCCTGAGGTTTACTGGTAGACTCTTTCTGCGAAGCAGTAATGCTCGCGAAGGAGGAGGCGGAGCGCGTGAGGGAGAGGCAATCTCTGTGCCCTCACGCCCCTAGCCGCCGCAGGAGACGCCCTGGACGGGAGTCAACAGCCGACTCCCGGCCACCGTAGGCACGGGCTTGCGGAGGGCGAGCAATGGGCAGCTAGCCGCCTGGTAAGGACCAGGCCCGGGTCGACGGCGCGTTGTGTTCCACGCGCGCCTCAAAGAGATGTCAGCACGAACTGACGGGTACCCCAGGGCCGATGCCGCCGAGGCTGCGGGTTGTTCGAAAGAGATACCGTGGCCCCTGGCACAGGCAACTGAAGGAACACGGGTGGGTTTAGTAAAAGTCTGACTCGCCCTTCCGCTCAGCCCAGAGCGGGAGAGGTCATTTGATGATTTCCCTCCCAAAAAAAAAGGTTGACTGGTAGAAAATGCCTCAGCATTAAGTCCGCCTTTGTACTGTATTTAGAATAGAAAACTCTTTATTATGTATACCATATAAATTACAGACATAAATACAGACATTTTAAAAAGGGTGACACGGTGGGCGGTCTTATCGCTAAAAGCGATCTTTTAATTTTGCATAAAGTTTTAATATAAATGATTGATTGATTTTGCCACTGTCCAGCCTAGACAGTGGCAAAATCAATCAATCATTTATAATTAATCTTTAGTACGCTTAGTACTAACCTTCTTGTCTACACATAGTGACATCCTATCAGCGATAACAATGAAGAAAAAGTCAAAAATGTATGGGACTGACATATGCCATCTTTTGGGACAAGTCAACTCAATGCTGCAAGGGCTCTTTCTTCAAAAGACCTTTCCAGACATGGCCCTGCATTCAAAGTCAAAGATTTATTTGCAGATAAATATGGTTACAATAAATATCCTTAATAAAAAAATGACAGCCTAAAATTATCTGAGATAGAAACTTTGATAAAGGTTAAATAGTTTATAACTCTACCTTTTTGCTGAAATATTTTCAAAGTTATCTATCCAATTTTCCTGTATAAAAATGTTCAGAGTGACTGTTTTTAAACGTGCCCCTTGATTTACTTATGAAATAATAGTAGCTTAAAATATTCAATCATTACATAATGACATGCAAATTTTTGGTATAGATACAATTAGATCATTTAGATTTAAACTTTAGGAATTCTTTTATAGTATTTTAGACTCACATCTTAGAAATGATTCAGTCTTACCAAGGGGTATCGTATTACCCAGTAACTGGGTTGTGGAGGTCAGATAGGCAGTCGCTTCATGTAAAAAATGAATTTTGATTTTTTGAAATGAAATTTGAATTTGAAAATGAATGTAATGCTAATTGTAAATTCATGTAATTATAATTAGAAAATTGTTTTTGCATACCGTTAAAACGGTGAGACATGTAGCACTATAATTATAATTATGAACACCTTTATAATATACCATGTCTCTGGCAAATAAATAAAAAAAAAAAAAAAATACTGGTATTCAGCTGCATCCGGTTAGACTGGAAGCCGACCCCAACATAGTTGGGAAAAGGCTAGGCAGATGATGATCTTAGAAATGGTTCTGAAGAAAAGCTAAATATAAAATACTATATGAGACAGACAGGTACCTAACGATGAAAGGTACAAAATAAACAATGCATATAAACAGCCAAATTACGAACGGATGATAATAAATAACACTATTTTGGCAACGTTCGCGGCTGAGCGTTATTTATTGTTTACATAAACAACTCCATTTGTTCTGTTCTACAAGCCTTTCGTTTACGCAAATATGTGTTTTAATGTTATACCTAACCATTTTTTGTTAATCGTAAAAGAAGCTGTAGGTACCTGTAAAAATAGATACCAAATCAGTCTTTTGCTCACCCTTTTAGAGACGTGAAAATAATTAGTATTTTGAAAAAAAATATGCCGTGCCGTCATAGACCAGTTTATGACGGCACGGTTGGCGCAGTAGTTAAGCGATTGACTGCTGCGCTGCGTGTCGCGGGTTCGATTCCCGCACGGAACAAATATTTGTATGACCTACAATTAGTTGTTCCGGGTCAGGCTGTTTGTGTATGTGAGTTTATATGTCTGTAAACGCACCCACGACACAGGAGCAATTCCTAGTGTGGGGAAACGTTTAAAAAAAAAAAAAGTGGTGGCCAAGTGGTAACTGCCCCGACTTACGAGGTCATGGGTGGGTCTGGGATGTAGGTCCTGGGATCTCATAGAAAGAAGCACGAGCAGTGATCAACACGCTTGCTCAAGACGGGTTGGCGATTTCAGACTTACCTATATTAACTACTAGCTGACCCGGCAAACGTTGTTTTGCCATATAAATTATTTCTAGCTACCCGGCGCTACTTCGTTCGCATGGTGTCCTACCATACCCCTACCCTACTCCTACCCTACTTCTACCCTACTCCTAACCTACTCCTACCCTACTCCTACCGTACTCCTAACATACTCCTACACTGCTCCTACCCTACTCTTATAAGTAAATAAAAAATTAAATAAAAACAAAAAAAAAATCCTATGTCCGTCTCATGGTTCTAAGCTACCTCCCCACCAATATTCAGCCAAATCGGTTCAGCCGTTCTTGAGTTATAAATAGTGTAACTAAAACGACTTTCTTTTATAGTCTAGGTTTCCTCTCGATGTTTCTCTTCACAGATGTCCATAGTGTCCAAGATTAACTAAAGAAAATGGAAAGAAAAACACCTTCAATTTTAACAGCTCTCAAACCCACCACCGAAACTACCCAAAAACCTTATCACATCAGACCGATAACAAACAAAACAGCCGGTTCTAACCGGGTATCGACCGCGGGGCGTGTCGGATCGATCGTCACGCCTCGTGCCCACCCCACCCGGGCAGGGAGCGTCGTGAAAGTGTAACGTAAGATGAGAAGGGATGTTAGCTGTGTTTTGAGAGAGAAAAGTGGTGTGTAGTTGAGAATTTCGTACCTAGATGGGTAGAAAAGATATGTTTATAAAAGAAATTATGATCACCTAGCAGAAAACTGATAACAATTATTAACACTAAGAAGGAATGTTTTGATATTTTCCCAAAATACGTATGAGCATATCATCTCATCGGTGCTTTCAGCATAACTACATAGTTAATCTGAAAGCAACCAATGATATGAACATCTAAGTATTTATGGGTCTGCCTTAATCTTCTATAATATAAAAATGAATCGCTGAATGTGTTGCTAAGCGCAAATCTCGAGAACAGCTGAACCGATTTCGCTAATTCTTTTTTTAGAATATTCCTTGAAGTACGAGGATGGTTCTCACGGAAAAAAATGTAAGAAAGTTGTTTCACGCGGACGAAGTCACGGGCAAAAGCTAGTGCAAACATAAAGATACATTTAACCAGACCTTCTAAATGGGTTATAAAAATGGTACCTCTGTAACAGGATTCCTCTGTTTACGCCTTGGTATAATTAGGGACATATTGGTATGAGGAGCAGTCATGGTGGTTCAATGGTGACAGCCGTGACTTACGAGTTGTAGGTCGTAGGTTCGAATAGGTCGTAGGTCTGGGTTAAAATAATTAAAACATGTACACAAACTAAAGTTTGTGTAAATTATTAGTTCACCACTGCTCTCAATACGGTGAAGGAAAACATCGTGAGGAAACCGGCATGTCCTAGAACTAAAAATTCGAAGACATGTGACATCTATCAACCCGCACTGGGCCCGCGTGGTGGATTACGGCCCACTTCCTCTCACTGAGAGGAGGCCTGTGTCCCAGCAGTGGGAAAGTTTTAGGCTGATTATGCTATGATTAGGGACGTGTTTTACATCTGAATATCATACTTTTTCGTTTATCTAAACAACATTTTGATAATGTTTGAAAAATTAGCGCTTCGTATTCGATCTTGTTGCGATACCAACAAAAGAAATCAGATCTCCTAATTATTATTGAAGTTGTACCTACATTCTGGGTCCAACTTGACCAAGGAAAACCTAATATTTCACCTCACTTACATAGATACTAAAACATTTTGACAGATTAAAAAGGCTATTTTTCTTATTTATAATGTGTTTTATAATATAGTCCTGTTTTGCAATGGATGCTAGATACTGCACTACAATACCTGAGGGGTAATTTTCGTAATTTTAAGATCGTTCACAGTCTAATCTCAGTCTCAATCTGTCAAAAATACGTCTAATTTCCTTACATTTTGACAAGTTTTTGTCATTTTTTTGTCGCCGAGATGAGACTGCGACTAGATTTTGAACGGTTTTAAATTACGGGAATACGGGCCCTGTACATTGTACTAAAGGTACACGTCTGCCTATTCCTTCGGGGTTTCAGGCGTGACGTTTTGTTTATTTATGTATTATATCAGCCCTCTTTCATAAAAAAAAGCAAACTCATTATTACAAATCAAAATCAAAAACTCCGCCATTACAATTCCACGTCATCATCTCCAGGACTAGCCCAAGCATTCCATCCTCTATACCCAAGTCCACTAAGCATGAAACGGTTACATCACGTCACTGAGACGCAACCATCGATCGGTCCGGTCCACGCCCGGTACGCCCGATACGCCCCGATACGCCCGGGTATGCCTGGGTAGCGAGTCGATACCCGGTTCACGGCCGGGCCTCATCAATAATGTACGCCTTTGTATTGGAGATTTGACGGTATGTTGGGGAAATATTTGATATAATAGTAGTTAGATGTAAGAGGTGGAATGTAAGCGAGGTTTGGCTAGGTTGAAGATTCTATTTCAAACAACGACATATTTTAATCCACCACTAATGTTTAGAAACTGAAACCGTCAGGGACGATAGCGTATGCAGATTTCTTACAACAACTTTTACGGGTAGGGATGCTGAATTTAAGTCTGGTAACATTTCCAGTCTTCAGTGAATAGGTAGAATTTTGAATAAAAATAAAGGTGGTTAGGACTCTTGCACATTTGCTTTTGATACCTTCTATCTACATATACCGTAGAGCCTTCGGTCAAGTTTTTAAACAGAGAGGTGGGCCCACCATTACTCATTGTCCTTTAACAGTCCTACTGAGTATTCTAATGATAATTTTGATCACATTAAAGTCACTAAAAGAGATAGGCGGTCGCTCCATGTACCTAAAATACTAGTATTCGGCTGCATCCAGTTAGACTGGAAGCTGACCACAACATAGTTGGGAAAAGGCCAGGCAGATGATGATGATGATGGTAAATAAATAAAATAAATAAATAAATCCCTGGACATTTCACACAGCACCATTTATCCCAAGCTAAGCAACCTAATGCTTGTGTTATGGTAACAAGATGGCTGATAAACTACTTATATACAATTTTTTTTTTTTTTTTTGTAAATACATACATATTATAGATAGAAAAACACCCAGACTCGGAACAAATACATGTAGGTCATACAAATATTTGTGATAGTAATAGTCACTAAAACTTTAAACCTTGTTGTAAACAGTGTTACTCTTTTATGCGCTTATTTTTGTGCTGCTTGTAATACCAATAAAATATGGATCACTGTTGTCCGAAATATTTTTTTTTTTTGATCAGAAAGTTTTTTGGTTTTCAGTAGGTATTATCTCCTGTAAATAAAATTAAGTCCCCCCATTCATATGGGAATAAATACGTTTCAAGGCAATATGTGTTGTGCTGTACATTTATGCCATTATGCCCGTTCAAGCTCAGCTTTCGGCACTGAGCGGAGCGTTTGAAATCCAACAGCATGTTTTTATTTAGGCATTAATTTAAATGTCGCCTAATGTTACAAAACGGGCATTACTTTTTAACCAACTTCAAAAAAAGAAAGTTATTTTTAACTTTTTTTGTAAAAAAGTTTTTCCAAAAACACTACTAAAATCTGTAACTAAAACTCTGTATCCTTTCCCCAGGTCACGGCGGAGTAAACCAACTAGGCGGCGTATTTGTAAACGGGCGACCACTTCCAGACGTGGTGCGACAAAGAATAGTCGAGCTGGCGCACTCCGGAGTGAGACCGTGCGACATCAGCCGACAGCTGCGGGTGTCGCACGGCTGCGTCTCCAAGATACTGTCGAGGTGAGTACGATTGAATATTGTAAGACTTTATAAGCGTTGCTTAAGACTGCGGTTTTGCGAGAAAATTGGTCCGTTTAGTCCTGCATAGCTATTCACAACCACTCGATACGCTTCCGTACCGTAACGAACATCAATAAATGTTATCGTAGAAGTCCTCTAAACACTGTTCACAAGTCACCCGAAAACTTTGTCCGTTTAATGGCTGATTTTTCCAACATCAGATAATTTTATAGGAGGAATATTTTTGCATTTTTGACAGTTCTTCCATACAAAATCTGTCAGACGTCAATTTTATTCGACGAATAACAAATGTCGGTCGATTGAAAAATCAGCCCTTTTTGAGATGATAGCCTGTCGGATGGTTGTGAATAGCTATGATGGTAATTTCATGCTGAGAGATTGCCAAAAATTTTGTCATGGTTGGGTATTGTTGTCATTGTGGTTAGTACGTGGATCAGACTGGCACAAAAGTGTGGGGATTAGCATAAGCAAAACAGAGACGTATGCCCAGCTGTGGGAGAAGTCAGGCTGTGGATGACGATGTAACTGAAGGTACCTATCACCATATTTTGTTAGCCCTGTTGAGTAGACGTCTCCCCAGTGCCCAAAAGTGCCCAATATCTTGTCCATTAAGCCGATCTAACTTAATTTGTCTCTAGATAAAATATGTCTCTCGACTATTAATTCAGTGAAACAAAAAAAAACAACTAATTTACTGTTGATTAAAATCAAACATAAACCACAAAAAAAAAACAGAAATCCCCTCAAAATCAAGCTTCAGGAAAACCACGACACGAACTCACTACCAAAGCTTTATAAATCTCATACCTACCGTCCTTTAATTACAACGTGTATTAACCCCACCCACACTCACACAAACACACGTACACACATGGTAGAGGTGTCTGTGTGTGTGCCCTCGTTCCGCGCAATAACTCCGGCGTGCGCGCAGGTCCTACAGCCGCTATAGACAATACGCTTATGTCATTTTCTTTTGTTTCGGTTTGCTGTAACTAGCCGCGGTGGGGTACCGCTGGGTAATTGTAAAACCGTCAGGTTTTTTGGAAGATTTATTATGTAGTAGAAAATCATTAAACAAGTCGCTAGATAGAAATCTCATTGTGAACCTTCCGGCAGGTTTTGATCGTTCGGACTCCGAGTTTTTATTTCACGGCAAAAATGGTTGATTATAAAGAAAAGAAAGAAAGAAAAATATTATTATGTGCATTGATTGACTGTGGATTTGCTAAAAAGAAACAGGTTCGACTTTGTTCAGTATGACAAACTAATCCAAGTAAGATACCAAAATTGTTCTAGAACAAAATGCTATGTTGAATGACCTGTCTTACTTATGCTGGGGAGTTTGTTGTGCAACTTCTTCCCAGCTAAAGCACTAGGAAGTGATGAAGGGCGTTTTGAGGGACTGTCATGTAATTGAAACATTCGAAAAGTTCTGATTCTCATCCTACTTTAAATATATGACTTTTGACTGTAGAAACCTTAAAAAAAACACATTCATATCATATTTATAACGACTGCTAAGTCTAGTCAGGCTTGGCAGAAAATATTTACAAAGTCAAACTTCAATCTTATTTTCTTTGTCTTTTGGCTGATACAAAACGACACATAATAGTAAATATACCGCCACTTAAGACTTAAGATGAACACAGAAGCAAAATAATGTATTAAACAATTCAGACAATTTTCTTACAACAATTTAATACGGAACCATTGCCCATTTAATAGCATACCACTCAGTATATCTTCGAGCCACATCTAATTGGCGTATTTATAACTAGCAGGTATCTCTACTTCGAATGATGATTGTGATTCCGTTACTAAAAAACACAATTTATATGACGGAACTTACCTTCTGATTTAGTATGAAATTAAAGTAATAATACGAGTGTAATTGACGTTGGTATTTCCAGGCGTCGAAACAGAAAAATTTAAGGGAAGTTTTATGTTATTATAATCAAACAACTCAGCCTGTCACAGTACACTGTTGGATAAAACACTCTTCAAAGTTGTGCGTGTGCCACAATGTAAGGTTAAGAGCCCGTACAATGGTCCACTAGCGCCACTCCTTAAAAAAAATATTATCTCGTGACTGAGAAGGAATTATGAAAATCTGCTCAATCAGCGACCTCGGTAAGTGTGTCTAGAATTTTCTAACACCTTTTATTAAGTTTCAGACACGAAGCAACTAAATACGATATATGGAATGTGGCCGCTTTTCTTTAGATCGAATTTTGTTGCTTCGTGTCTCAATATGAAATTTTATAAAAGGAATTAGAAAATTCTAGACACACTTACCGAGGTCGCTGATTGAGCAGATTTTCATAATTCCTTCTCAGTCACGAGATAATATTTTTTTGTGAGTGAGTGGTGCTAGTGGACCTGTTTGCACCCTCTTAAGAGATGAATCATTACTACTAAGTCTGTTCTAAGGATCATCAGTCTCTCAACAGACATGGCCAGGCCATTGTCACTTCAACTTGCAAACTTGGCAAGGCAAAAAGTCCAAGCACAGTTTTTATGAAATCAACAAAATCTAGAGAAGAAAGAAAGGAAATTCTTTTTAAGGAAATTTCGAAAAGACTGGTTGACGCTTCCCATGACCCAAGGGCTGGCTTTTACCTTGGCCAAAGGCTAAGCATTGCCATACAACATGGCAATACCGCCAGTGTCTTGGTACATTACCAGTCGACAGCGATGCGGAAGAATTTTTCGACGCTATATTTTAGTTTGTAAAAAGTTTTAGTTAATTTAGGATATATTTTTGTTATTTTAGTGTTATCTTATAAATAAATATGTATATCCTTATATTAAAATAAAAGAAGAAAGAAAAATAGTATATTCTGCACAAATAAAATGCACATTACATTAAAATTGCTCTTCAGAGCCTTCTGCCAGTCGTTTTACTCGTGCAGCTTGTGGGTTAGGTATACGTAGAAGGCTTACAACGCTCTGCGCGTGCAGTATAATAATGCACTGAGGATATTGTTGGGGCTGCCTCGGTTTTGCAGTGCTTCGGGCATGTTCGCGGAAGCGCGACTTTCATGCCATCATACGCAAACGGTGTGCGTCGATGTTGCGGCGATTTCGGGGTATCCCTAACAGTATTTTTAGCTACACTGGCGGACAAGGATGAAGGACCTTTTATTAGACTCTGGGCTGGCAGACATGTGCGTGCACATGTTCATTAAGCCAATTAGTGTATTTTACAACTAACTTAGGATAAGTTCATACTAACTCTATATGGATCCACAGGTCTGAAATAACAGGTTGAATTAAAATTAAATACACACACACTAATAAAGAGTAGCTAAAAGTCCAGTATTCAACAAATAAAAAACGAGAAATTACAAAGTTAATTAGAGCTTCAGTGTGATTTATCTTTTCATTATCTGCCTAGTATTTTCCCAATTACTATGTTGATGGCTTCTAGCTTAACCGGATGCAACTAAAAACAAGAAATTTACATGGAGCAACCGCGATTCATATCAAACGTAAAATTACTTTTATCAATCATATCTTTTTCTCTCTCACATAAACGATCATACCATTTCTAATCCGAAAGTAGTAAAAGTCAGTTAATTATAACCATCAGTTAAAGAGTTCTAGTTAAAACTAATTATTTAAACTTAACAACGTAACAGCTGAGTTAAATGCTCATCATTTGTGGTTAACCGAAGTTAAACAGCGCGGTTCTGCCGGTTAACTGTACTAGTTAATTTGAGCTTAGTTAAATATAATGGGTGTATTATTTAACTAGTGTTTATGCTTGTTTAGTGTGTTGTTGGTTGGTTAAGTATAGGTTTTTAGTTTAACGTGGCTGTCATAAGAAGCTAAGGAGATGTAGCTAAACGTCTACTACGGCTAACGTAACAGCGATAGCACTAGGAAGTGGTGAAGGGTGGGCGTTTTTGGGGACTGTCTTTTGTAATGTTGACGTTGAAAAAGTGCTGACTCTTAGCCTAATTTGAACCCTGCCAGGGCGGCGGGATCATCCGAAAGGGTTACCGCTGCCCTGGAACAGAAAGGGTTAAGGAAGGAACATGGGTGGGATTTAGTCAGTAAGAGTCTGAAACTCCCTTCCGCTCCACCTTGAGCGGGAGGGGTCATTTGATGATTTACCATCCACAAAAAAAAAAAAAGCCTAATTTGAATAAATGATTTTTGATTTTGATTGATTTTGACTGACAAAGTGCATAATGTTAGAAGGCTTATGTCTTCTGACAACTGGAACATGTTGCTGACTATCTATTGCAGTCCAGTGCTGGACATAGGTTGCTCCACAACACCCTGTCCTCCGCCTTCCGCACCGCGTATCGGCAAGCGTAGTGTGGGACGCCCCCTAGCTAGATAGACAGACGACCTAAAGAAGGCTGGGACACACTGGATGCTGACTATTATCATGACACAATCCTTCAGTCACATTTTATTACTTGCGCACAGGCGTCACCCAGATTAGGTCAGAAACCCTCGGGATACACTCATCTTACACAGATGTTCTCAACAGGCCAGGAGACGTATTCAACTTCTGGAAGGAGATGGGCTGGTTGGAATAATCACCGACAGTCGCCATGGCCATAGTCCACTTGAAAAACTAAGTGCGGAAACCAAACCTTTTAACATAGAACTTTAACATTAAATACTCACAGGACATTTTTTTTCTAAGTCTTCTCTAAATGTCGATTCAGTAAACTAAAAGGTTGGGTAACATTGAAAATAATATCTACTACCTTTCATAGACAACAGTCAGTTTGTTGTAATTTTTAAACTTGTTAACAGCACGCTGAGTGTAAAAATATTAATATTCTTGTAAGCACAATATTAAACTAGTGTATTCTGAAATCGTAACGGTAAAGCGTTGGTCCCGGCTGTCATTCGTGGCTCTTTGACAATCGTTACGGGTCTTCAGAAGCCCTGAAAGTCTGACAACCAGTCTTACCAAGGGGTATCGTATTACCCAGCAACTGGGTTGTGGAGGTCAGATAGGCAGTCGCTCCATGTAAAATACTGGTATTCAGCTGCATCCGGTTAGACTGGAAGCCGACCCCAACATAGTTGGGAAAAGGCTAGGCAGATGATGATATATTCTGAAATCTCAATAAAATGGCCTTTCATGAAGAAAAACATGAACTCTTACACCTCTGCATTACAATTCAAAACGAAAATCCCCCATTATGTTTTAAATCCCGCAATGATCGTACAACGGACCCCGCCATTATGCGAGATACAAGTACAGATGATTTGACGATATTATATCGATATAACTGACAATGACGAGAATGGAGCGCCGGGACTCGAGCTGACCATTGTCCGATTTAAATTGAAAACTGCGAACAGTGATGGGATTTGCGGGAGTTTTCGCGGGATGTTACGGGATCATTTTGTCCCGGGTTTTGAGGGTGTAAAAATGTTTGCTGCATTTTGAACTTATTTTTGAATCTATACGACATCATAATGTCTAAAAAAGTGTTATTAACGGCTATACTCACAGTCACAAAATTCGGGTACTAGTCCAATTTGGAGTAAACAATTCTTTTTTTCCTGATTTAGACTTACTTTAGAAAGGTTGAGTTTACTCAACCTTTCTAAAGTTATTGAGGGCTGTTTTTCTCAAAGTCAGATATTTTTATCCGTGGAATAAAATTATAATATTGACGTCTGACAGTTTTATTATAGGAAAACTGCCAAAACTTCATTTATTCTCAGTATAATACTTATTATCTATAGGTATAAAAAAATATTGAAATTCAGGGCGAATTTCAATATTTTTAAAGAAAATATCGTCATGATTCCATAAAAAAATCACCCAGTCATGTCAACATCTGAGCACTTTCACACATCAGCATATTTCTGCTCAACAGATCAATCGATAGATCCCGGGCTGCCCATCCCTAGTCCCGGGAGACTCCCAATCGGCTCGCGTCGAACACTCGCTTTTCAATTTATCCCGCTAGTACAATTGAGCCCTATGTTTTGTTTTCAACCTCCCAGCCCCCCAGTCCCCCAGCGGGTTCATTTTTGTCTTAATGACAATGTTTCTGTATTCGTGTTGCTGTACTGGGATTTGAAGAATGTTCTTTGGGGTTGAAAGGGCAGTGAACGGCTTGTGTTTTGTAAAAGAATGTGGGTTAGTATGGTGTTGTTATGATTAGAGATTGTGTGAGGCCAGTCCATTCCAACCCGCTACCTAATTGCGTAACACACGATCAATCGGAATCGGTTTCATTTTGACTGTTCAACAACATTCATTGCGTTATTTACGTTGTTGAGCAGACACATGCCACATTTTTTGAACATATGAAGCAATGGATTAGCAATATCCTTCAAAATGAGATTTCATAGATTCAGATTGAGATTGATTGTGTGTTACGCAATTAGGGTGCGGGTCTAGTCTTTGAAAAGTTAATCTGCTATCTTTACTAATAGTAAAGCTGAAGTGTTTGTTTGAACGCGCTTATCTCTAGAACTACCAGTCAGATTTGAAAATGTTTTGCTTGCATTTGCTATCTGAATTCTTGAGAAAGGCTTTTAGGCGTTAATATCACGCTAGGACCAAACTAATATTTATTTTCTGTCCTTTTCTTAATGAAATAGAAAGAAAAAGATGCACTGAATTTAAATTTAGTTTACGTTTGTGAATAAGGGAATCGGCGCTAATTTCTCCTATCTGTGATAGGTGTGTGTGGCATAGTTTTAAGTTTTTTATCATTGTCCCTCTCAACCAAAGCACCTGCCATCTAATCTCTTCACCACCCTTGGTTGACTGGTAGAGAATGCCTAAGGCATTAAGTCCGCCTTTGTACCTTTTTGTGCGAAAAGTTTAAATAAATAAATAGGTATTGAAACATAACTTAAACTACCTCTTGCGGTCTTGCCACAGTTAAAATATTATTCAGAAAGGAAGTTTAGCAGCGTAGCTAGCTCTCTGACACTTCAGCTTATGTATGTACTCGTATATGTCCAGTAAAATACTGGACACAGAATTTATAACAGTCTTGTTTAAAGCACATTGTACTGGGTCGCCACGGTCTGCGGCACATCGGTGCGCACGCGCATATACAGTGCCACAGCGATGCGTGTGAGTTATACCGCACTGGGGAAGTTCTTATACTTCTTATACGGAAACAGTATGACTGACGTTGTGAATGCGTGATTTATTATGTGTGGTTTAAAAAAAAGTAATGCAGTTCTTGTAAGTGATATGGAGCTAAGTTTAATTAAAAAAACTATAATTAAGTATCTATATTTTGTTGTATTTTAATTATCTGTGCGTTTTGTGGAAGGTTATTTCTTTTTTGCTTCATAAAATACTATAAGTACCTAGTATTTTCATGACCATTATCACCATGATAGTATTTTCGTTTATTTTAATTTTCCAGCATTATTTTAAAGTATTATTGCAATTTATTCTCTTTCTCTGCCTGCTCATCTCGATCTGATTAAACATTTTAAAGAAGAAATTACTTATTAAAATGTTCAAATAATTTTCTCCTATTTGATTGTATATGAAAAAAACAACATTCTACAGACTGTTCAAGAAGACGAAAAAACATCTCCACATAAATGACCTAAAACTCAAAACAAACATAATTACAATTATTTCATAAAATAAATCAACGCACGCTCGCAAACGGAAGCGGCGTCACGCTTTCTGCGCCGACGCAGACCGATGTAAAAACTGACTAATTATTAAACAGATACAGGACTGTATAGCACTTTCATAATGCTCTTCTTGTGTAGCGCACTGCTTTTAAATTATGGGGACAGCAGAAATGTAGGTTGTAGAAGATTTTCTGTTGAAAATATAGAAACTGTACTGATGATACATCAAAACCCCAGTTTAGTTTATATTTCATTTGTAAAATCATATCTCGATTATCGTCTCTTTAAATCAATTTTTTTATTACCATTTCCAAGTGAAAAGGACATAATGAAATTTGAAAATAACCGTCCGTTTGCAGACTGATAACATCAAAACTTCTAATCGTGTGTTTGACAATGGGTCTTTCAGGATAGCATTCAACGACCAGAAGGGAAATTTCCATATTTTTAAGAATCTTCGCATTTTAATCTCAGTTAGTCAAAAATAGTCTAAGTTACCCACATTTTTTGTCATTGATTGTCGCTGAGATTCGGCTAGACTGGAAGCCGACCGAGGTAGTTGGTGTAAGGCTAGGCAGATGACGATTGTCGCTAGGATGAGATTTTGACAAAATTTTGAAGGTTTATAAATACGCAAATTGGTTTTCAGATCTAAAACGGTAGCTCTTTGGTTTGCCAAACAAAACTACAAAAAAGGACAGCACCCTAATTGCGTAACACACAATCAATCTCAATCTGAAACATTTTGAAGGATATTGCTAATCCATTGCTTCATATTTTCAAAACATGTGTCATTTGTGTCTGCTCAACAACGTAAATAACACAATGAATGTTGTTGAACTGTCAAAATGAAACCGATTCCGATTGATCGTGTGTTACGCAATTAGGGTGCAGAACTAGGTACGTTATAGAAAAACTTCAATTGAATAAAACTAATAACTCGCGAAAATTCCAAGCAATAATCATTTTCACATCAGCCTACCATAAAACACCATACCAACCGCTATAAGCCTCTAAAGCCACTCAAAGCTCCTACATATAAGCCACACTAAGTCCCATATAAGTCTATTAGCAGCGCCCTATGCTGGCCTGTTATCTTGATTGCCAATATGTTCGACATTGTATGAACGACAAATTGGTTATAGATGGTATAGAATAGCGATATTGATTTAAATTTGATGTTGATGTTATTGGACGGTAAAGGGGTAGACAGCGATGATACTTGTTGAGTTTTAAAGATTTAAAACTGTTAGTTATTGTATAAAAGACGGATCCCCCAGCCAAAAACATGGAAAGTATTTTCTGGATTTTTGGGCAGTTCTGGTATATTCATGGTTGCAAATACTGGTATATAGATGCAGGTGGTATTTCATTAGACTAGAAGCTGACCTTAACATAGTTGGGAAAAGGCTAGGCATATGATGATAATATATAGGTTCTTCTCTATAAAAATGTCCCCTTACTGGTTTATTTTAAAATTCATTCTTGGCATTTTAATTCTTTGTGTATGACATGACATACCTATAGGTAGTAACACAAAACCGATTTCAAGGTTTTACCCTTTTTTCTAGAATCTTTATACCTACCTCTTCTTTAAATATTCGCTTAAACAAAATTGGTCAACAATCAAATGGGCCTGCAAGTGCACAATCACTAAAGTACAGTTTTACATTTTGTCAAATTTACCTACAACCCTGCCGACCCCTGCCCAGGGGTAGCGTTACGATAATGTTAGCAATCCCCCATGGATCACAAGCACCCTTGTTTTTGGCAATATGAGGGTAGTCGTGTAGAGAAGTGTTACGGTTTAAAATTGGACACAGATTTTTAGAAAACTTTTTAGTTACAGGTAAGAAAGAAATGTTTCAAAAGAAGTTCTAAAAGAATTGAATGATGATTACCTTTTTTTGTTTAAGTTTTGATTAAATTTAAATGCTAACAGTCTTAAAATAATAATAATATACAAGTATATAAAAACGGAAAAAAATTGGGCTTCGTGGAATTCGTCCGCATCGCTGTCAACAAGAAAAGTGTCCAAAAGGCAAGCAGCATTGCCACGTTATATGGCAATTCTGATTTTGGTCAAAAATAGGCTAGCCTTCAGGTCACGTGAAGCGATGATCAACCGCATGGCAATTTCTCGAAAAACTAAATGGGCATTCGGCCCCATAGCCCTAGAGTTTCAACCCCAAACGGCTCGAAATGATCAACTTAAACATAAAGATTAATTCAATCCAGTTTAGCCATTCTGCTCGAAAATAATAATGAAATAAAAAAGAATGAAAATAATAATAAGAGTTCCTCAAGCCCAACAAAATTATTTTATTTTAAACCTATGTTTTGGTCGTCCTAGCTGATCAAAATTGTTCTTAAAGCGATGCGTTTTAATAGTGTCGAAAAACATCACAATCTGTGAAATTGTTCACCGTGTGGTACCATAAAAATAACACCCACTCTCTAATTCTTCTCTCCCCAACTGTACTTGAAAGTACCACTCACTTAGGGTGTGATCGCACTCGTAATTGACTTATCACGACGATTGTAATGCTCCACAATGCTGTGTGTACGCACCCTTACAGTAAATTGGTTAAGTGCGGTAGTCGACGATAATCTTATTTTTTAAAGTAATATTGGCATTATCTGTGTAGATCATTATCTGTGTGGAAGAGACAAGGCAAAAAAGAAGTAGGTATTTGTTTTTACAAAATGAGTTGAAAATTTTTGTTCATGCGATAGGTATCCGATCGAAGTGAGCTTGAACATCTGCCGATCGATTCTGTAAAAATCTCACCGTGAAACGTTAGCTGAAGTGAGCTTAGAGTGAGCTGTCAATAGTGAATCCCTAGCATTAGTTGGAATGATAGCTCACTCCACGCTCACTTCACCTAAGTTTTCACGATGAGATGGTTACAGAATCGCACTGCTGGATACCTTTAGGAACTTTTGCTAGTTTGTCGTTAGGAGATGGCAAACTTACCGCATCAATTCTGAACAAAATAAGTAGCCTGTAAAAGTAATGTATGCCGATGTCCTGAAAAATATTGCGAGTGAATTAGAGTTGACGATGCTTCTTAGACATTGACTGGTACAACAGAAGGCCAATTCTCGTAATTCAAAACGTTCAAAATCTAGTCGCAGCCTCATCTCGGTAATATACCAATGTCAAAAACTTGTCAAAAATGTCAAAATTAGACGGATTTTTGACAGATTGAGACTGATGAACGATTAGACCCCTCTAGACTCTCTCAATTACCTACATGTGGGATTGGATATGTAGTAACAAATCGTTGAAGAAATATAAGATATATAAATGTATCCGAACTGACGGAATATGGAAATACAGGGGATGAATGTAAGGAAAAAGCAGTGGAGGTTGATCGAACCGCTAAAAGAAAAGATGTTGCACTCTAAAAATATAAAATTGTATTTATTGGGCTGGATAATAAAGTTAACTTACATTCAAACTATTGTTTTAAGGGCTGATGTTCCCATCGCCAGATAACTTTTATTCGAGGAATAAAATTGACGTTTGACGGTTTTTGTATAAAATAACTGTCAAAATTTCAAAATTATTCCTCGAATAACGTTATCAGATGATTGAAAAATCAGCCTTAAATCTAAGAATTCTACACACATTTAGGGCTGATTTTTCAATCGACGGATAATTTTTATTCGTGGAATAAAATTGACGTCTGACAGTTTTTTCTATGGAAGAACTGTCAAAAATTCAAAATTATTCCTCCGATAAAATCATTTGGCGTTGGAAAAATCAACCCTTAGTTATAAGTATTATACTTAAAAATTATATGCCGTCCAGTGTCCAAATTCCATTTAAATATTACAAGCAAAATTCTCTTATAAAAGAGCATTCTTCCTAAAAGACCAAGAAATCACACCATATTGCTGCTGATACCCAAACAATAATAACCAAGTGTCGCTTCATCGTAGTACCATCACGCCCCCTGTCCTTAGGGACTTGGCATTAGCAGAAGATAATTAAATTCGTCGAACAAAATAACAGGACGATATTATGACAATTGGATTTAAGTTGGACCCCATGAACGGTGGAGCTGCCCTTTTGTTGGCGATTTTTGATTGAGTTTTTAGTGATATGGAGTTATGGTAGCTAGTTTTTATTTTATTAATGGGTCTATACCTACTAGGCCTGTGCAAAAAAGACGTTTCTGTCCTCTTCGGTCTAACAATGGGATTGTACGAGTAGGCAAAATAATTATGATGACAATGATTATTATGTTGATGATTTTAAAGAGATCGCATTTAAGTTTCCTTAACATACACAGATAGACCTGGTTATATCATGGTTAAGGCAGATGGAACTCAAACTCAAAACATTTAGTTCAATTGAAAAAAAAATTAAACAACTTACAGGTATTTTTGAACTGTCAAAGAGTCGGTCTGTTAGTTAGAAAGTTGAAGCTAGTTGCCCTCTATGAGGATTGCCATCTCTATGGAGAAGAACGGGCAAGAAAATCCAAGGACACTCTTTTATATCAAGATTTTACCAAATCCTTGAACATAGCGTGAAACAGCTCAACAAGCTTTTATTTGGCACCGTCCAAGAGTCAAATGTAAACTTGTTGAAGAGATGACGCTTTCCCAACGTCTCAATATCTATAACTTATAAGCAATTTTACATAATATATCCAACCCAGAACCTAAAATATCGTCTTCTTGGATCAGTTCCTTATTGTGGAAATACACTACCTATAAATAAGTAATAAATGTATTTTCTTTCTTTCTTTCTTAGTAAGTGTGATACTTATAGATAGATAAATTGTTTATTTGGTGCACACAACCAAACCAATACCAATTTCTAACTCCACTTTTCTTCCCCAGGTACTACGAGACAGGCAGCTTCAAGGCTGGCGTGATCGGCGGCTCCAAGCCGAAGGTCGCCACGCCCCCGGTGGTGGACGCCATCGCGGCGTACAAGAGAGAGAACCCGACGATGTTCGCGTGGGAGATCCGGGACAGACTCCTGAGTGAAGGGATCTGCAGCCAGGATAACGTGCCTTCCGTGTCCAGTATTAATAGGTAAGGGAATTTTATTATTTACCTGCGTCGTGTGACTTTTGTTTTTCTACAACACCAACTTCTCTTGTGGCGGTATTAACTATGTAACTATATGAGAATAATAGCTCAGGCCATGTTAAAAAGATGAGCCAGTCAGCAAGGCTAAATGCCTAGGTTTGCTCTTACAATTAGCTTAGGTAAGTACTAACTTTAGTATCATCAATGAACTCGTTTGGAGTCTTTTGATGCTCAAATGAGGCGTAAAATGTCTATCTCTTCAACTTTGTTTTAAAGATTTCATCAAAAATGCTACTGGGTTTTCGGGTATACGTTGAATACCCCTTAAACCCCGTTGCATGAGTTGGCTGCTGTTTGTTTACCTGCAGCCTAAGTTTTACGAGTCTTAGAAAAAACATGCTGATTGATTTACTGTGGTTCACTCTTCCGATCATACTTGTCACAAAATAACATTCAGATGATAAAAGTCTTATTACAAAACGACATGAATTATTTTAGCCTAAACCTTTGAGCCAGTATTTGTATTTCATACTTCATTACGATTTAAATCTACTAAAATGTCAACTTAGTACCGAACTTTGCTGTCATTTTTTTATAAAGAATTGCATTTCTATAACAGTTAGTTTCTTAATTCAATGACTGGCTTGGTGGTTTAAAACTAATCTAAAGAAAAACCTTGTTATAACAAGGAGGAATAAGTCAAATCAAAGATTGTATAGAAGGTATACAGGAGAAAGTTGCGAAACTCTACCTAAACATACGCTACTAACTCTTAACCACAAAACAATAGTTCTTTTATAGATTCTGCTTACTCCGAATGTAGCAAGAATAACAATGATGTTAAAATGTTACCACTAAGAAAATGCCTTTCTGTAAAAGTTTTCCGAAAAACTTTTCCTTCGTATTGTAGTTTGAACTCTAAGTGGTATAGGTTACGGTGGAGTTTGGTTTGTAAGGTGAAGTCAAGGAGAAAAAGAGTTTGTGCGGCCATGAAAATTGTGGTGTATTTTAGGCCTGCGAAGAATGTTCCAGAAAATACTCAAAAAAGAATAAAATTTTCTGTTGATGGAAAAATATATATATTTTGAAATGTAATTAAAACTGTGGCACCTTTTTACCAAATATATTGAAACATCGTTTGTCAAAAATCGATTAACTTCTAAGATAAAACATAAAAAAGACTTACAAAAAGTTGCGCCCAACGTGGGGCTCGAACCCACGACCCTGAGATTAAGAGTCTCATGCTCTACCGACTGAGCTAGCCGGGCTGTGCTACTTACGTGGAAAATGATCTCCACAATCTATATCGAATTTTTTACTTTTAAAATCCAATTGATAAAAATATTGTAACAAGATAAAAAAAGTTATTTTTAGATTAATTTCAAAGTCGCAGCATCACATTCCAATAGTTTACTCTGTGACAATAATTCGTTAATTTGTTTCTTAAAAATCCTAATGCATGAGCTGTGATTGCTCAATCACAGCTCATGTATTAGGATTTTTAAGAAACTTGAATATTTGCACAATGTACAGGTAGAATGTAAAGGGGCCATTAATAATAAATAATAAATAAATAATAATAAATAAATCCCTGGACATTTCACACAGCACCATTTGTCCCAAGCTAAGCAACCTAATGCTTGTGTTATGGTAACAAGATGGCTGATAAACTACTTATATACAATTTTTTTTTTTTTGTAAATACATACATATTATAGATAGAAAAACACCCAGACTCGGAACAAATACATGGTCATACAAATATTTGTTCCGTGCGGGAATCGAACCCGCGACACGCAGCGCAGCAGTCAATCGCTTAACCACTGCGCCAACCGTGCCGTCATTAAGTTTTGCCATTAAGTTTTAAGATCATACGTGGTAAAT
The DNA here is from genome assembly GCA_949629185.1 of Apamea crenata. Lineage (NCBI taxonomy): Eukaryota > Metazoa > Arthropoda > Insecta > Lepidoptera > Noctuidae > Apamea > Apamea crenata. The sequence goes on from OX451377.1 coordinate 2,052,892, forward strand.
CTATTTTCTGGCAAATATTATAGATGGGACAGGATTGGAGACTTTTTTTTGTTAGCCTTAGATACTTTCCCACTGCTGGGAAAAGGCCTCCCCCAAATCCTTCCAGGAACTCTTTCCCCGCGCCACGTCGAACAAGCCGATGCTTTTTTTTTTTGTTTTCCTACATTGTGTCCCGCTAGGGACTGCGTGTTGCACTGCTATGGGAGTCGCTGGCAACATGGAATTCGTTGGTATATTATGGCGTGGTAGCTGACATATCTAAATTAATATTATACAGGTTTGTTTGTTACGCTTATCAAATCAAATCAATTTATTTGCGATAAGTGTTGGTAAGTATTGTTATGGATCCTTAACACTTAGTGATATTACTGTGACATGCAAATATTTATGTTCATAATTAATTAAAATAATATAAGAAAACGATAAAAATAAGTTATGATAAATTCTATTAAAGTTATTAAAATTACAATTGTGTAGCAATATTATTATTATTAGACTTGACAAAATTAAAGGCCTCCTTATACCTTCCAAACCTCCCATCTTGTGCGATCTCTGGCCATGTTGCCCTGCGAACGTTACCAGATCGTCACATCACCTTCGCCGAGACTTATAAAATCAAATTGATTTTAGCATGGCTTTTTGGCTGCTATATTTAGAGACAAAGATGTTTATAAGAACAAAAATACAATCAAATTTAAAACACAGAGATGACAAATAAAATAAAAGTATCACAAAAGAAAATGACGGCACGGTTGGCGCAGTGGTTAAGCGATTGACTGCTGCGCTGCGTGTCGCGGGTTCGATTCCCGCACGGAACAAATATTTGTATGACCTACATGTATTTGTTCCGAGTCTGGGTGTTTTTCTATCTATAATATGTATGTATTTACAAAAAAAAAAATGTATATAAGTAGTTTATCAGCCATCTTGTTACCATAACACAAGCATTAGGTTGCTTAGCTTGGGACAAATGGTGCTGTGTGAAATGTCCAGGGATTTATTTTATTATTATTAAAATCTCCACAACAGCTTTCTCAACTCGCACTTTTCATGGCCCATCAAGGGGTTGCGTGACCAGAACCGGAAACGACTCAGATGGGGGCGCGAAGATGGCGTACCGGAAGTAGAGACACGTGCTCTCGCGCTCCGGACGTCCTAGCTGCCATTGAATTATTATTCACATATAATGTAGAAATGCTCTATGCGTAGAGACGATCCATAGAGATCGCCGCTCTATATTTTTGGTGAAGTTTTCTTGTCTATGATCGGTTATGGATGCTGTATCCGGTACAAGAGTTTTCGATTAGTATTGTTAGTTAGATGTTGAAATATTGATATCTAGGCTATCATTCAATAGGTATTTAATAAATTACCCATTGAAAGTAACTAGATTGTTCTATTGTGAGTGATTGCTTTACATTTGGCATTTACTGGCGACCCGCCCGTGTTTCGCACGATTTTTGCGATTTGACTGAACATCAATATTTCTTTATTATAATGTATTATACTTGCAAAACCTTCCGGAATAAATTATCTAAATGATTGACGTTAAAACCGCATTAAACCCTGTTGCGTAGTTTAGCGGTCATACACATGAAACAGGCATGAAAAGTGACTTTATTATAAATTATATTTATAGATATAGATGCCAACTGCGGAGCCAGCCTCCGCAATAGCCGTCTAAACCAGCTATTCATAAGACTGAAATTGGCCCATACGTCGTCTGCCTTTAAGCACCAGATTTCATTTTCCTTTATTATCTTCTACTAAGACAAGCGTTCTATGTTAATATACAGTCTTCTAATAAGTAATAGTTATAAGATGTCTAGTACTAATTTACATCCAAAATGAAATTCATTACTCATATCAATGACGAAACCCACATTAAAACGTCGTCCGTTTAACTAACCATAAAATTGCCACATTACAAACATTTTCCCCCGTCAACACATAGAACAAATAAAGATAACTCACCCTAAATTAATAAACGGTAGCATTACAGATCAAATAAAAAGATTATTACGTTGACATGCTAATAACCGGGAATTGATAAAACTCCCCATAATCTAGGCAGTTTTATCTTATCTGGCAACACGCAATTAGCCGCGGATTTAAGCTGGCAACACTTGACGTCGAGTGTTTCCCGGATATATCTTTTAATATTCATTTCCACGATAACATTTGAATGTTAGAAAAAATACGGGTTTTAAGTATAAAAGTAGTATAAAATGATTATTTTCCCACGAGATTAAACAAACTAATAATATTGTTGCTCCAATTTGTTGTTACTTATCTCGAGAGATCAGAATCGGTATAAGGTACATATTTATATCTAACTTTAGAAAAAATCTGCCTAGGAGGCAATTTTGCCTCTTAAATATTGAAAGGACTAATATTTTAACACTGCCATAAGCGCTTAGTTGATTCAGACTATGCTTAAACAATAACTAAAATACAAGATTTTTTTAAACCATTACGATTGGTCGAACTTCAGTCAGTCAGATAGGACACAATATTGATAAAACTTCACGATACTTCCGTCTAGTTTTCTCCCTGCAAATATTTTCTCAATTTCATCTGCACCAGCATACACAATCAATTCACACATTACATTTCATCAATGATTTGAAACGGTTAAATGTTGTAACACATACCTCTCACAGCCTCATTTGTCTCTAATCTCAATACTAACCCCTTATTCTCTGGTCTATCAAAATGTACTCTAAGTGCAGACCCAGTGGGGTGCAATGGGTCCATTATTGAACAATAAGCCACGGTTATTGGTATCAATATACTTCAGAGGGGAGAATCAAATCGTATTACTTTGAATTTTTATGGATAGTTGAAGAATTTATTGGTGTAATGTATTTTTTATGCGAGTAGGTATGTCATATTTTTTTGTAATTATAATTTTTCTGACGGTTTAATGATATATGATTGTAATTTAAAAACAATACAACTTTCATTTTCAAAATAATGTTGTTGTTATATCTTGAAAAACTTGGTGAATAATGTGGATGTGCGACAAGCTATACTAACGATGGACAGAAAAAAAATATGTATGGACTGTGTGAAAGATGGTATGAAAACTAATATGGTTTTTGAACTTAACTCAACATATTCCAAAGCCTGTGTAGTTTATCTATATTTCATTAAGTATGTTCTAGTCCGTCCGGCTCTTGTTTAGTTTAAGCTATCAAACCGTAATGTTTCACTATCAATAACCACACACATCTAAATCAAATTAAAAATCTGAAATTCTATGATCATAACACTGATGTAATCAAAAGTGAAAAATACCAAAACACAAGAGTCAATTTTAAAGCCATCCCTTCGCAATACGAGGGTGATTCCCACCCCAGCACGCTTCGGCACGCGGCCGGCACGAGACCGGCATGGATGCGACACGGATCCGGCACGTGACCGTAATGTAGCAGTGACGGAACTCGGAATAGACCGCATGCGACCCAATGGTGACCATTTGAGTGGAAGTGAGAAGTTTTGAGAAAAGTGTTTAGATGTTATTTAGGGTGATTATTTTTGAGAGTGGGTAAATACTTAGGTATTTACAGTCTTATTCATAAAACTTTAATCAATTGCTAAGCAACTGATTAGCAAAATTCATATTCATTCATAAAACTTTAATCAATTGCTAAGCAACTGATTATTACTTGACTGTCATGATTAGACTAGTACTGCAAAATTTTTAACCTAAGGTTATTGTTATAATTGAAACAAACCTTCTCCTTCTTTCTGCTTATCCCAATTTATTTGAGGTCAGCGCAACATTTTTTTTTTCATACTACTCTATTAGTCGTCATCTCAGTGGTCACTCCATTTCTAACCATATCACACAGTCCAGTCGTCGTTTCTTTGGTCTTCCCCTACTCTTATAGCCATCCATGTTCATACTCAAAACTTTTCTGACGACATTTTCTTCATTCCTCCGCATCACATGCCCCAACTTGTCAGTCACCGGTGTCATTTTTAGACTTCCTCGTATGTACTCTTTTCTTGTTCTATCCATTCGCGTAATACCACACATCCCTCTTAGCATTCTCATCGCAGCTACATCCATTTTACTTTCGTTCATTCCTTTTCTGGTCCAACGTTCTGGTCCAACATTCTAGTCCAACATTCTGGTCCAACATTCTGGTCCTAAAGACAATGAAACTGCCAATAAAGATTATAATATGGTCTAACCAGGAGAAGAACGGAGAGCCATAAAATAAAAAATGTAGGACAACATGAAGACAACAATACACAGCGCTGTCAGTTTCAGTACTGCTAACACATTCAAAGGTCGCTGCCCCGTCTGTGGTGGATTGTATTGATTTGTCTACACAAAGGTCAGTGGTTGAGGTCCCGTCCCGTCTCGACAAACAATTTTAGGAACACTCTTGAATGGACCAGAATACAATTCCTTTTCCATTACAATAAATTCTAAATTGCAGATTACGTCATAACATATGTCACATAGTTTATTAGCAAGGTTTTTGTAAACGTATCTTAAAAAAATAAATAATAATAATAATAACATAATATACCGCCAAAGTTAATTAGAAATCAATCGACATAATAAAACATTTCTTCAATCAAATACAAAAAGAAAACAATAAATTAAACCACACTGCCATTTCAAATTTTAAAACTCAGCGAAAAACCATGAACCGCTCTTTAAAATAAAAACATAAAAATAAAATAAAAAAAACACAAAAAAAGCTTACTAGGCAACACTAAGACATTTTAATCGAGGGACGGGCGGGTAATTGAAGCCATAACTCTGGCAACCCCACTTTGACATTTAGATTTTTTTGCCGCGCAAACTGAGTAGGTACGTTGGAAATAATTTGAGAGGGTGTCAACGCGTGAATGAAAGCTGTTCTATTTAGATTATTTTAGGTGTGAAATTAGATAAGACGTGTTTATGAATAATAACGAAATTGATGTGTTTATAATGCTGCAATGCTTAATGGGTCAAAGTAATGAGATATCGTGTATTTGTTTCCTGAGTAATTGTCATCGTATTGGTGTGGTTAATGGTTACAAGACATGTATAATTTGCAAAAATAATACTGCAGTGTAGAATAATGTTGCCTACTTCACATTAATTTTGAGTTCCGAAGACGTGTGTAGGTTTTCGATGTTGGAAACTCAAATGGAGTTGGGCAGGAGACCTGGCAAGGCGCAGTTATGACAGGTGGAGTAAGACCGAGTGGCCTCCAAGGACTAGAAGACGAAGTATCGGTCGTTCGGCAGCGAGATGGGCGGACGATATTGTTGCCATCGCTGGTAGAACCTGGATGTGGCTGGCACAGGGCCGTGGATATTGGCACATGAAAAGAGAGGCGTATGCTGCAGTGGGTGAAGTTGGGCTATGGATGATGATGACAGCTAATAATATTTTTCACCATCGTATGATTTTTTGTCGCATCTTGGTTCGTACTGATATGAGTGAAGAAGTTTTAATTAGCGAAAATACAGACACAGCCTGCAGTTCATTCCCATTCATCCAATTTTTCACTGTAATCTCCGAGTAACCTTTATGAAACCCACGAAATGGGGTCTCTCAAAGGCCATTCTTAGCCATGATCACAACAGTACCTTACAACAGTCACACAAAAACCTTACAAAAACGGAAACCCATCCACTTAATTCTCTAAATCAACATTATGTAAAGCAAATTACGGGAAAGCGGACAAATAAATCAAAAATATTCGCCAACGAGTCACTCGTATGAAAAGAGGGGTAATAAAATATTAAAGGGTAAAACATGGCCCGTACTGGTAACCCTTCCTAACGGAAACGGATATCATAACCTTGCTTTTTGCGGTCACAATTGTTGGCATTTTGCATTTTTCGCGAATTTATTCCTAGGTTTGTTGCGAAAAACGCGATTATAGCTACACTGTTCCTTCCTGGTTTAGTGTTTTATGTGGGTTTTTTGAAAATTATTTAATTTAAGTTTGTGTTACTCGACCATAAAAGGTTTTTCTGTGGATTTATGTTTGTAAGACCTCACAGAAAATAATGAACTCCGGTGCTAAATAAATTAAATTGACCGGAATGAGAATTAGAATCTACACTCGTATTTCGAAAACCCGTTTTTGTAAGCTTTTGTAAAACCCATAAAAATAAAATTAACATAACAATGAAATTAAGACTCTTTAGTATTATATTATTGTAAACCCTAGGATTAAAACAACACAGAAAACGTTCTTATTTACTAAATACCCAAACTTTTCAGCAAATTAGGATAGCGTGACGTATTCATATAACACACCTAGTCATCTTTATAATAACAAAACAAATCATCTTCCAGAAACGCCAAGACACTACAAACACGGCATCAATCACCAAAATCCCCTCCCAAACTGATGACTCTATTTCAAGAAGCTAATAACACCTTTTTGATAACTTTTACTAAACAATTTTTGCATATGTCAACCCAGAGGAGGCTGGCAATAATTCACGGGAGCGCGCCATCCATCATGGCGGAATGAACTGTCAAGCGCGGCAAAATGGCGGCTAGATAAAATGGAAGTCATCCTTGTGGACTAATTTTAGCGGGTTTTCGCTTGGAAATAGTAAATAGAAATTAAATAAACACAGTTTGTTACGACGATCATCAAGTTTTTTTTATTATTAATGTCTAAACGATGAAGGAGAACATCGTGAGGAAACCGGCACGTCTTAAAACCAAAAATTCGAAGATATCTGACATCTACCAAACCGCACTGGGCCCGCGTGGTGGATTACAGCCCATTCCCACGCAATGAGAGGAGACCTGTGTCGAACCAGTAGGAACATTAATAATTATGTAGGCTGATTAAGCATTTCAGTGATGTCAGAGATCAGCCCTTTCGAAGACAGGAAGCCTGTGTCTCATCAGTGGGAACGTTATAGGCTGATTATTTAAGAAGACAGAAAGGAGCGTTGCCTGCATTTGTGTAGTTTCTCTTAGCTAGTATAAACCCATAAGTATGCGTCCGGTGCAACCTAGCCAGTCAGACCCCCTAGAAACTTGGCTTTGACTAGCCAATTATTTAAATCAGCTCATAGACCTCGTTCAGTCATCCACTCAGTGTCTGTTGTAGCAGTCTGTTGTATGAATATTCCAATCTTTTTGACGCTTTCTTTGATCATATACTGCATCCAAAGAGATTCAAGATATTTCAATGTCTTTGAATGCATAGGTACAAATTTACTTTCTTTCTTATACTTTGATTAGGTTGCAAGACGTTTTATGTCCTTGTTTTTATTCCTTACACCATCACCTTTCCAGAACCTCGATGATAACACCCGCTAATTATCAAATGTTTTCACAATATCTCGATATCAACGATCCCATTTTTCCTGCACCACTAATAATGTTCATAGTCTTACCCACTCCCCATCCAAAACTTATAAGATCATCTTCCATAATTAGAGCAAATGACATGAATAATCCATTACCAAGTCCCCTCAAAAAAGAACTTGGGACTACTAAAAAGTCGCTGCGACATTTTCCCGCGGCATGCCGCAAGCCGCAATGAATTATGCGCCACGCGGCTCGACATCCTTTTGCAATATAGAGAGCGGTCGCCGCGATTTGTCGCGCTTCCGATGCGCATTGTCACAAAAAAGCGGTCGTTGGCAAATTGTTAGGTTAAAATTGTTATTGTGCATCATGCATATAAGGGTTTTAATTGGGTTGATTGTAAGGAGCCACGAAGAAATCGGATCTTAATAGTCCGAAATCTCAAAGTGCGAGTGGAACTGTTCATTCCTGTCCGAATAGGGTGTTTATTCAATGTTTTTATTGGATACTAGCTTTTGTCGTGTGTGATGTTAATGATGTTGTGTGATGTCGGTTTACCGGAATAAAAAGTATCCAATGTGTTGATCCAGGTTATAAAATATATGTGCGACAAATGTCATCCAAATCCATTCAGACGTTTTTACGTGATTGAGTAACAAACACCCAAACTTTCACATTTATAAAGTAGGTTTTAATAAGCTTGTCGGGTTGTGAGTGGTTACCGCCGCACTTCACTGGACATTTGCAATACCAAAATTAGCACCAGCAGCAGTTACCAAAGTTGCAATGCGTTACCAGGCTGGAGACCAAGCACATGGCACGCGGTCAATGACTGAAATTACTAATATTTAAATGTCCTAAAATTTTATGTGTCATTGTCTACAGGATCGTTCGCAACAAAGCCGCAGAGAAGGCGAAACACGCGCACAATCAACAACAACAACAGCAACAAGAACAGGAGATCAGCTCAGCGCAGGGGAGCGTTGTATCTGTAAGTACACTATTATGTACCCCTAACTTACAAAAGTAAGGCAGTTCGTCACCATGATTCCTATTATAAACTTAGTAGACCACGAAAGTAAGACGGTTATATGGCTTTAATATACATTTTTACAAACCCAAGTTAAAGGATCACGGACACTAGCTAGGCAGTAACCGTATAGGTATATAACCGTATAATAGTCTAGTTGAATGACACTACCCGCATTATCAATAAGTGTCTTCTTGCAACCACGAGTTTGCAGCTGATTTAGAATCTCTACAGTCTATTCCAAAGTAAAAAAAAAAATGTAAACTTTGGCATTCATCTTACATTAAAAAAAAATTGCTAACTACTTTCTTTCCACCAGGTGATAACCCACGCAGGCAACGCGCCTGGCACGACAGCGGTCCTCTCCCCGACGACAGACCAGCACGTCACCAACACCGGCAGCTACAGCATCAACGGGATCCTCGGCATTGAGCAGGTGGAGGGACTGCATAACGGAAACGCAACGGGGTTGAAGAGAAAGAGGCATGAAGACCAGGGTGAGTGGAATAGGCTTTCTAGAATAGTTACGTTCACAGACTGATCTCGGTCTCAATCTGTCAAAAATACCTCTAATTTCCCTAAATTTTTTGACATTGACTGTCGCCGAGATGAGATTGCGACTAGATTTTAAACTTTTTGAATTACGGAAATTGGCCAATAAAAATCAGAAGGGTCTCTGCAGAATATTGTAACTCTCTTTGTGCGCATAAAATGCATACTCCTAAAAGTTGCATCTTCTAAAAGAGTTTCCTCCACACTCGAGTAAGTCAAGAGTAGAATTTAATAGAAGTTATAATAATAAGGTCACAATTTGTGCAGCAAACTTAATAGCTCAGTAAATCTTAGCGGTCGCGGTTCATGCCCACCACTACGGCTGAAAGGATGCTAGTGATGCACTGTACCGAAAAAAAATATCGATATTGCTTTAGATTCGTATGAGATGGCTTAGACGCAGACGACGATGATTGTAGAGACCAGATAAGCAGTTGCTCCATGTAAATTACTGGTATTAAACTACATCAAGTTAGACTGGAAGCCGACTATAGCATGTTAGGGAAAAGGCTAGGCAGATAATGATGAGATGATGCTGTGAAACTGTTTGTTTTACCGCTTGTAATAATTATGTAGATTGTAAAGATTAGAAGTAATTCAATGTCAAAATGTTTAATTAAATTGGAATTTACTTAACTTTGGTCTTTATCAATTTTATGAGGTTGACTGTTAAATTAATGTTAATTATCGTTACTTTGAAATTCTAATCACAAGGAAATAAATTATTTTATGTAAACATTATTATTAAATACAAACGTATTTTTAATTAACAAATCATGAGTTTCGTTGATGATTATCGTGAGTCTTATTATTTTCTTATCTTGTAATTTTGCTATACTGGAACTGCTTATTCAATTGATAAAAAGATCTTTTTATCAATTGAAAATTTAGAGATTTCTAGTATTTCCCCAGAAAAAAAACATAATTCCAATTCATCGACAAAATCTATCGATAACTCTACCTCCCTACAAACTTTAGGGGGCATAAAACGAGCCTCGCCAGGGGAGGCCGCGAGTATTTCACTGCCTATACTCCACTAACATCACTTACAACTTTTCCCTATGTACTCTACATAGAGTCTGGTAGAGCAGCAGTTTTGATAAAGGGGTTCAAGTTACGATTAATTTTAAAGACTGCCTAACTTTGTCCCTGGCTCTACTTCGGATTTAAAATTTGATTGGCTCTATTTTCTGGATGCGTTTTTGTTCGTATTTTTTTCTGATTTGACCTCAGTTTTAGTAGAAAATCCAGACATACGTAACGTACATAATAATGTAATATAGATCACATTTGCATTGCATTGATCAAAGGGGCCATTCTCGTAATTTTAAGGACGTTCACAGCCTGTAATGTTAAAAATACCTGTAACGTTCCTACATTTTTGACAAGTTTTTGACATTGATGAGATTGTAGAGTATACAGTAATCCTAGGTTTAACAAAACAACCAAACTTATGAATTGAACCCAGAATCTCTTAATCAAAAACTACGCTGGCTGTAGGTATTTAAAACATTTTCGAAGAATACTGTTTACCTTCTTTCAGGGCTCATAGAGAACCGTTTATTTATTTTTATTGGTTCACCAACAATTGTTTACAGCAATTCTATGCTAAATGTAACATTCGAAAGTGTGTGTGCAGCAGTGCAACAATCAGTTACAGGCAAACTTCGCATGCATAAAGTAATAATAAACATTTTGTTACAGATGAAAATCGGGACTTCAATAGCCATTCGGAAGACGATGTGAAGAGACAAAGAAGTCATTACAATGGGGACCAAATATACTCTAACGTAAGTACGAAAACAACCTTAGAGCAAGCATAATCAGCCTATAATGTTCCCACTGCTGGGACACAGGCCGCCTCTTTGTGAGAGGAACCTTATAACAAGCATACGGTAAATAATAACATAGGGGGTTATAACACCCATGAATATAAACAAATGACAGTCTGGGAGCTTTTCAAAATTGGTGTAGATAAAAGAAAAATACCATATGAGCCGGTGGTTTCAAACGGTTGGTTAACGTAACATACATACGTCAAATAATAACGATTACGTACTCGTTATTATTTGACGTGAGTCAAGGCCATAATTTTATTTTGAAACAACGTTTTTTTTGGTTTGATGGTAGTTAGCGCACGCGTGCGTCAAATGGACGTGTAACAACCAGCCCTTAATATAACTGAGTAAAATCATCATCATTAAGTCAAAAGATATCAACTGCAGGACAGAAAATTAAAAACCTATTCACTCTTGCTATTGTATTACAAAAAGGCACATTCCATTCCACACCAAACCCACAAAATTCCGATACACCATCCAAAAATCACGCACGATTTAATTGTACTTTTATACGCACGTAATGGCGGGCGGAAGTGACGTCATTAGCGCTCGACCGCCGCCATTCGTCACTGAACAAGATGGCCGCTGAAATTTACGCGGCAATCCGCGCCAACGTACGATCGTATCGCGCTTAATGTGATGTTAGCCGGATTGTTAATTTGTGTAAATCTATGGCTGTCTTTGTAATTATCTTAACGGTAACTGATAAATGGTGGGCAGAGCAGATAGTGTAGATAAGTAACAAAGAAAATCGGAGAATGGCAATAGTAGATGACTAGACACGGTAATTATATATTTTGGTTTTGGCTCGTAGTAATACAGTTCTTATACTATACAATGATAAATTAATATTTTCTAATAATGGGATAGTACGAGGTAGACCACGACAAAGGTGGTGTGACGATCAGAAGGCTTATTCTCGTAATTTAAAACGTTCAAAATGTAGTCGCAGTCTCATCTCGGCGACAAACAAATGTCAAAAACTTGTCAAAATGTATGGAAATTAGAGGTATTTTTGACAGATTGAGACTGAGATCAGACTGTGAACGTTCTTAAAATTGCAAGAATTCCCGTTAATAACGTTTGCAGGGACAGCATGACCAGAGATCGCACAAAGCAGGGAGGTTTGGAAGGAAAAAGGCCTTTGCCCAGCAAAATATAGGCTAACAGAAAAAAAATGATAGTGACATATGATAATTTAAATTGTATTGTTGTCATTATCCGTACAAAGCATCCTACGACAAAAACGTTTTAGTGCACCGCTTCATATTGGATATTGGATTTTCTCAGCAGAGAAGGGACCCTAGTTTTAAATAAGTACCTATGGACTCTCTTATAACCTACATTTTGAAGATCAACAATCCGACTCCAAGTAACACAGGACAAAGGCAGGCGGAGGAAGGAGAAAACACTTATACTTAAAAGGACAGCATTCATTTCGTAGGTACCCAAAAATTGAAGTTCCAGCCAGAAAAAAAAGTACTGCTGTCTTATAGGAAATGACCTCTTGGGCATTTTTTACTACCTATTAAAACGAAAGTCTACCATTAACCCCCGGCTGCTATTTGAGATTGAAAAGGCCAAAACTAATTTATAATCATATTTTAGTAAAAAGTTTATAGTTAAAACATGTGTTCAGGATGTTAATATTTTTTTAATGTTATGCTTAAAACACTCTTGTTATAAGAATATTATGATTTTTGGCATTTTCATTGATGATGTCGAACATATACATGCTATTGTCCTTTTATTACTTAACTTTCACATCACTAACAATTATTTTCTTTTGCAGCTCTGGTCATCCTCAAAATGGAGTCTAAAAGACGAATACAAGCTACTATCAGAGCTCGGCGGGGCCGCCGGGGGCGCTACGGGGTACTACGGAGAGCTGTTCGACACGCCTTACGAGCATGCAGCACATCCACATTATACACCACATTCAGGTAAGTACTATGGATTGGTCTATGGAGATAGGGATCTAAGTATAGTGAAGATCCTGGTGGAAGGACAATCAATCAAATGGACTACTTCTCAAAACTAGAAGTCTCAAGTGGATAAGTTCGACTTGGCAAGCAAAATCGATGTATTCGTCGTCAATAATAATCATGAAAGCATTTATTTCAAGTAAATTATTCAAATCAAATCAAAATCCTTTATTTGCATAAAATGTGGTAGGTACAAAATAAAAGATATAAAATTTTATTGCAAAGATACATGAAGTAGGTATGTAGTAACAACATACAGTAATATACTAATAACTGTTACGGCTTATACGTTTTGAGTACTATACTGATAACATTACTTTAAATCACAAGATTAGTTGACTTTTACATAAAGACATTTTATTAATTCAAAATTACATTGATGAAAATTGCTTTTATTTTTTACACAACATAAACTCAAACTCAAACTCAAATCATTTATTTCAATTAAAACATTTACAGGCACTTTTGAATTGTCAAAACTAAATAGTCGGTCAGTTAGTCAGAAAGTTGAAGCTAGTCGCCCATTCCAAAAACGTAGATCTCTATGGAGAAGAACGGGCAAGAAACCTCATACTTCTCTGTGGTGATTAAAGGAGGTCGCACATTGCAAACATAACATCATCTGACCCAAGATACCACCAGAATCATCATAGTAATCAAAGAGGAAGAAAGCAAAATTGTTTATTGCACAAACAAAACGCACATTACAAATAAAACAAACCGGTCTAGTGCGAGTCAGACTCGCGCACCGAGGGTTCCGTACAAATTTGTAGGTATGTAACTACAACGGTATTCGGATTTTTTCCTTTACTTGTGCTACATGACATTGCTTCTTGCCAAGTTTCATGATTCTAGGTCAACGGGAAATACCATATAGGTTTTGATTCTCTTACAAGTGTCAAAATATGCGGCATAAACGGAACATAAACGCCCGTATCTTTTGATTGCGTTTCCTTAGAACTTTTAATTTTACACTGCTTCAAGGGATTGCAGCCCTGAGTACTTGATATTAAGTTTAACTTGATAACTTTCGCGTTCCTGAGAAAAAAGGTGTTGACAGACGGACCGACGGACAGACAGATGGACAACGAAGTGAGTCGCATAAGGCTTCCGTTTTTCCTTCTGAGGTACGGAACCCTAAAAAAAACCATAAAATATACACATACAACGTAGTCAAAAGCCTCGTAGTCAGCCATATAATAAGTTCACAACTTTATCCATTGCTTAATGTCAGGAAAGACAACACATTAATTGACATTGACAACAAACATTAATCCGTGATGCGCCCGCAACACTGGCAGATGACAACAAAACAAAAACAAAATGCCAATTGCACAGTGGGATAATAACAATCAGTACGAGATCATAGTTCTATCCATTTCGCGATACAAATATTCCCATGTGATAATGACGGTGTAAAATAATCAATACCATGATTGTTGAGATGGGTTACCACGTAATAGGCTGCGGTTAAACGGAGGCGATGGGAACCGGTCGATTCCATTCATTCATACGTTTTGTTCATTCATGAAGATTTTGTGTCTTATTGCTTTTGTTTAGCTTGGTTGCAGCTTTATATTGAGTTGTTGTGAACGAAATTGATTTGATAATTTTATTAGTGTTGATATGGAGCGACTGTCTCGTTAGTCTAGTGGTCGTTAGTGCTGCTGTACTGCTGAGGTCCTGGGTTCGATTCCCGGGTGTGGCAAAGTGTTATTGAATTTTTCCGTGGGCCTTAAAAATATATAATTGGGGAAATGTGGATAAACTATAGGTACACAACTCTTTCTATGCAGTAAAATGCTTGCATTTTGCTAACTAGGCAGACCCGATTAAATTATTAATTTCCAAGAAAATTCAAGTCTTGTAAAACTCGTAAATGTTAGGTGCGCTACCCGGTATCAACAAATTAACATCATGATTCATCAGAAATGGGAAATGGCTGCGTCATCCATACCTCTACAATGACACATTGTTTTGTAATATTCGGACGACTATCAGTCTCATTTGATTTGAACTGGAAGATGATTTCAAAAATATTTTTGGGATAATCTTTAAAATTCTAAAATACCGTGAAGAAACCGGTATGTCCTAAAACCAAAAATTCGAAGACATGTGACATCTACCAACCAGCACTGGGCCCGCGAAAAACGTTCGGATCGGCTCAGTTGGGTCGGGACCATAGTCAATATTCGAAAGAGTGTAGGAGTGTAGGATCGGAAGCGACCGAACCAAATAGTAACTTCGTAGCAGGAAACGGCCAAACATTCGGCCGATACGATACATTTACCACTTCGGAGTAGACCCCTGGTATTCAGCTGCATCCGGTTAGACTGGAAACGGACCCCAACATAGTTGAGAAAAGGCTTATCAGATGATGATCGTTGCCATGAAAGACCTCGTAAACAAGAATTCTTTCTTTTTATTTATTTGTAGTGTAAAAAATATCGTAACGCATATTCGGAACAAATGTGCACAGCTCGAGGAACGTCAGTGACCAGACAGTTCTTATATTATGGATGACGATGACGATATCCCATGAAAAGGTGACTCAAAAGTTCATTAAGTCCCTTGAATGTGGTCACCACTAACTTCCATTGACCCCTGTAAAAATAGTTTTATTAGAAATACTTCTTTCTCCCACAAAAACAGAGCTAACCTGACCACATCCTCGTGTGTGAATGGACCGCGTAGATCCCTCTCAGTAACATAAGATGCGTCGGCGCATATCATGACGTATGTAACTCGATGCGCACGAGTTCTATTGTAGGCGCACGGCCGATTTCCTTGGCTAAAAGCTCTGTGGTTTATATTGTTACTTTACTTAGATCAGGCAGCTGTGTTGTACGGTGTCGTGTTGTTTGCTTGTTTTCAATTGTATTCAGGTATGCTGAATATAATATAAATACCTACTTATGAAAAGGCAATTTATTATAGGATTAACTCTCTAGGCTATTACCTTGTAGTCACTTACCGTTCTTTCTGACTTTTTCTTTTTACTTGGCTCCTAAGGGTCGAAGCGTGATGATACATAACCTTATATATAGCCTGACAAGTAGTTTCAGAAATTTCTGCGTTGAAACAAACAAAAAATCTCTTCAGTTTTATTATTAGTATAGAAAGCGATGAATTGAGATTATACTTTTTTTTTAAATCGGCCAAAAAGCAAATCATTACTTAATGTCTCAATATTAGTATTTTCATAACACCTAGCTTTGTATATAAAATAAAAAAAATTAAGTAACTGATACAGATAACATTCTGTTTCCGGGACAAGACATGTATGTCCACAACACATCTGTCATAGCCAAGAAATTGAGAATTGAAAGCACAAGAGACTAGTCGAAATCATATCGCACCAACAATTGCCAAATAAAGCTACAACAACAGTAAAACACAAATAAACAAACACAAAAACTCTAAGTACAAAGCTAACACTCAAACCATTCAATCAGGAACAGTTAGAAACAATCAAGGTGACAAAACTAACGGAGGCAAACTTGCCATTTCGTTCAACTCTGTAATTTTCCATAGAAGAGCCATCATTACCCCATTATTTGTCACGCCCTGAAAATTGCCTGCGGTGTCAATCCTCATGCCACCATAACTGTTGACTTGACATGGATTTTTGTATGTCTGGGTTAATGGGAATTTGGGCTACGGTGACATTGTTACAGGTAGAAAGAATCTCTTGAGCTTCAAATTCCTTTGAAGTCCTGAGTGACGATTCTTTTGAAGTTTATTTTGTAACTAAAAGTCATAAAAGAAAATCTTAATATACGTCTCAACGCCACTCCAGTTCTCTCGAAGGGTTATACATAGGTGTAGTTTTAGTACAACCACATTTCTCAGTGATATTTAAGTCCCATGTAATAGAAAAAAAAATCTTAAAGGCTTAAAATAGTCAAATTATCTTGTTAATTCGATTTGGACCTACTTTTATTAACTTATGTACCCGTTTAAACCTATATTTGATATACATATGGCTAGTAGTGAACAAAAAAAATCCAAAATATTTTGGTAATTACTGGCTTCAAGTCTGATAAAATGTGACTGTCAAAAGAGAAATTAATCTCTTCATCAATTGCAGGACAATAATTTGTTCTTTATTTTACAATTTCAGATCGCAGTAAATTGATTACAAATTACTGCGATCTGAAAAATAAAAATAAAAGAATCGAACACCCGAAACGAATACATCATCAATGTACAAAAAAATCATCAATGAACATAAATCTCTCAAAAATCTTTTAAAACCTTAATAAATTCGACCACACATAAATTGCAGCCGGTCACAAAACGCTCCGATGCCAACGTAAATCACACACAGTCAGCCTTTTTCAGGATTCAGTTGAAAACTATTCGTTTTCGGCCCAAACAGTATTTCAGGCTCGATTTAAAATACGGCTCGTTTCGTCCGAGTCTCGGAGGTTTTGTTAGACGGGTTGGTATTCCTTGTTTCGTCTATTATAAATCCTGGAAGTAGTTAAGTGAAATCGAGGGACTTTGTAGGATGGTTTCAATCTTTATGAGTGCTACACACTTGATCTTCTTAGCGCATTCGACGTAGCAGTATTTGCTGAAGAACAAAGGTGACCTGAAGCAATTACTACGCTTTTATTCGGCTCATGCCGATCGACAAACTTCGTACGGCATCTATCCTCGCTAAATCATGTTCGGATCGGCTCGGTACAATTTGAGCTAGGCTTTTTTCGGAACATAATATGTATCTACATATTATATTCGATTTTACTACCTGGCTGTGCCGAATCATGCCAACCCGAACGCCTGCAAAAAATATAAGTCAACTGAGCTATTGAGTCAGGCTACTTTCAATAAACTAACTAATTAAAACGAATATGAGTGAGTTATGAATTTATGAATGGACGTATGTTAACCCGGAAGGCGTCTCACAGCCGTTACGTTTCAAGACCAATCTTTATCAATCACAGTAAATTACGGTGTCTAGCGTTGTTGATATAATTATTCTTGAACACTGTCAAGCTCTAATTAACTAATTAATATGCGTTAACTGTGATTAAGTTATTACTCATACATCATGCAAATGGTGATCTTAAAACTGATTTGCATATCTTTGATAGTGTTATTAGCTCCGATGTAAATGAGATCATTTTTTAAAGTTGAAAAGATTATGATTTAATACGTATGTATAGAATACATCGTTTATTGTCCAAATGGACATCCAACTTACAATAAATATAATGATGACTATAGAAACACATAGATAACAATGATCGCTAAATCAGATACAATGTGTCAGGTGTCAGATTTCTAGTTTAACCCGTTTTGGTGTTAGGTTTACTAGAATTGACCTGATGCAACCATCTTTCCCCCCTCTTATCGGAAATCAAGAGATGTTACTTGAAGGCCACTTCCCGTATTTAAAATCGTTCGAAATCTCGCCATCTCATCCTAGCGACAATCAAAGTCAAAAACTGTTCTTAAAGTTAGATAATATTGAACTCTGCTCTCAACACTCGACGGTTTACTGATAGATTCCATTATGTGTCGAAAGTTATATGTAGTCCTGGGAATCTCTGCAATGTCTATGATATGTGCGTTTTTTTTTTTTTTTTTTTTTAATGTTGCCTGCGTTCAGTTGACTATTTAAAGAAACATACAATATAGGTAAATTTACTGGTATTTTCGAATGATTTGAGTCTGAGAACTTTCTTAAAAATCAGGTGTTGCCCCCTATCATGTAAATAAAATAATATTATGTTGTGTACTATTTTAAGTCTCCTATATTGTAGAACCTCAGTCTCTTATTGACTTTGTCCACCATAGGACATATTGATAAATTAATAACGTGTAGTTTCCTCTTTGGCAGCGCACAATCGCCTGCCGACGTTAGGGCAAACATCTCTTCAACCACTCTGTAAGCTACCTTATATACAGTGTATTTTTCTTATTTCTCCAATTTGGTAAACAAACAAAGTATCTTCGAAAATCTCGAGTTTTTACATCAATGACACGCAATACTAGATATAAACATCTTCATCTTTGTAAGAAACACAAACTAAATGCATTGCATCAAACTCCACTTCAAATTAACACAAAAAAAATCTCATAAACCATATCTCAGGACGCCTGATTACCAAATTCGACAAGTAAAGAAAAACACACTATACCTTATTGAACTAAAAGCAGAAAGAGGAGTATCCTAAGCTTTTGATCTTGTTGCAGCAACGAATGACTCAACGGGTTCGAATGGAGGAGCGGGAGGTGAGCCTCCGTCGGCAGCTGCGAGTCCTGATGCAGCGGCGCTGGTGGTGTTACAACCGCCTGCACCACCGTACCCTCCGTATGCACATTATGATGGTGAGTAAATTTTTATTATTTTACTAAGGACAGAAAGTTGAAAGCCAAAGTAATTCTATTTGTTAGTAACAATGTACATAGGATGTTCATACATTTATGATATAGCTCTACAATTTTCACCATTAATTGGTATAAAAATCAATCAATCATGGTATCATTTAAGTTATCCTGAGTGCCCTGATGCCTGTAGATTCATTAGAGGAACTAATCGACGAACGACTCAACTTAGATCGTTGAGATAGAATGCAGAGATAGTATAAGTGGTATCTTGCTAACTGATTATGCTTTTGACAAAAATGATGCTACAACGTAGATGTGGCTAATTACTTTTCGATAGTTGCACAATCGCAAACAAATGAAGGTGGTTATACTATAATATTGTGTAAGACAAGTAAATATGGATTCAGTAAAACTTGTGCTGATACCGCTTACAGTTTTATTAATCCCTTAGAAAGGCCTACTTAACATTTTTATTATTATAGCGTTCTACGCTTAGGATATAAAATGAGCACAAAGACTAAATTAGGCAATTATTTTAACAGACGCCATATTCGTACAACATCTAAGTAATAAAACATACATCCACAATGTTAGGGCCGTATTAAGTTTAGTTGAGAATAAAAAAGTGTATAAATTTGTATATAAGTTGGCAGAAGTGTCTACGATATCTCATGAAAATGGTCTCAATATAAAAGACGTAAAGGAAGTCTCTTAATAAAGATTTAAATATACCTTTAGAATAAAATCCAAAACGACAATAATTTACACAAAAATATGTTAGTATCCTCTTACTTGTACCGCTTAGACAAAAGTAAAAAAGCGACAAATAAAATTCTGTCTCCCCCTCAATAAAGATCCACGCACAGAAATAAAACAATGAAAGCTAAAACAAAAGTGGCCGAACAGATAAACAGCAAGAATCACAGTTGAGAAAACAAAAGCGAAAAAAGTCAGGAAAGCTTTCGACAAAGTCGAGTGAGCCACTCCGAGCCACTCCGACGGAAATCTAATTTTCTCCTTGGACCCCGCAATGCTCTCTGTGTTATAACATCATAAAATTTCATACAGCGCCCACAGTTTTAGCACTTATGCATATTAAAGAGAGATTCTAAAATGGAGTGCCACAGGGAGCAGTGTGGGGGCCGCTCTTTACGCTTCTGGTCTTTAATCTGCCGCAATCTGCTTATCTTGGTAGAGGGTGGTGAGGGGGGCACGCAGACATCTTTAATAGCTCATTCGGGGCTCTATGCAAATAATTTTAGAAGGGGGGACGGTGGGGGATCATACGGGCTTTGTCTGGGCTAACGAACCGGCACAAAAGTCTGCGGAACAGAAGTGCTGCTAGCTCAAACGGGTTTAGGCTCACGTTTATAAATATTAAACCGGGGGTGGGAGGGGGTTGCAAGTGGTTACGCGTAAGTGTTCAGGGGGCGTGTTAGTGTTAAATTTGTTTGAGGCGTGCCGCTTTGGGCACAGCCTATTAATGTTGAGTGGTGATTCTGAGTGATCAAATTGGATGATGTTAATAAATAACGCAGCGGTTGCGTATAATGAGATCGCTGATTTTGTGAATAAATAATACGTAATGTAACACTTTGTATACCAGTCCGAAGCGGTGCGGTGGGCATCCGTTGCCGTCCTTCTATCTAGGTTTTTGGTTCGATGCTCGCTTCATACAAAAATTTATTCCTTGTTGGTTCAAACCTTACGTTTTATGATTGGTACGATTCAATACTTACGAGTATATTAATTTAAAATCGTCATGGCTCATGAACATTCAATATGAATTAGTAACACTTGTTTAATGTGCTATTTTGAACTATAACTACCACCAAAAACTTTCAAGATCCCCCCTACTCTCTCAAACGATTATCTCATTAAACGAATTTGAGAGAACAATAGAGACAGGCCGTAAATCATTAGATGACGTACCTCTTCAAGACGATGAAGGAAGGAGGAAGCAAGTACTCGAAGGACGCGCTAAAGAAAAAAACATTTATCTTTTTACATTTTTTTATGTTTATTTGTATGGCAGGACGTATTTTTATTTGGAAAGGAAATTACAAAGGAGCTAATTATGTTTTGTTGTTTAACGTTTAATTCAACGTGTGTAATATTGCCATATGACTAGAATGAGATAATTGTTATATTTTTAATTATTCTGGCAAAATGTACATACTCGGCGCTAATTCCTCGATGTTTTAACAAAATAGCCAATTTGATCGAGTAGTTAGGTATGCCTTGGTTTTGCTGGTCTATTCTGTAAAAATCTTACTATGAAAACTTTGGTGAAGTGAGCTGTCATTTTACACCGGATATTAGGGATTGACACTATTGATAGCTCACTTTACCTAAGTTTTCACGGAGAGATTTTTACAGAATAGATCGGCAGGTTTTAGTAAAAACTTTTCGGGGAAGGTAACATAAAATATCGTAACGAGCTATAATGCTCTTAAATTGCCAACATGCAGTGTGAATCTTTCTACTACGTTTGTAATAAAGCTTTTTCTTTTTAATGGTATAGTAATTGTTGATTTTTCTATGCCTTCTTACTCATGTTTTTATTCCTTACATTCCAGGTACGACAACGTTAGCCAGTGAATACGCGTACGCGGCCCCCTACTCACAATACTCGCCGTACGGAGGACCCTACTCGCATTCCGCCGCCACCGGCCTACTGTCCAAGTGGTAAGTGTATTATTATCAACATATCATAAACATAAACCATCATCATCTTCATCTTTGACTCAATAACATATTTATGCCAACTTGCATGACCAATCACTGAATGCATTTAACGCTAAACGTATTTAAAGCATAAGTCTGTCCCTGTCACCTTCAAGTGATTTACACCAGTAGAACAATATTTAAATTTTTTGTTGCGCTAAATGCATGAAGTGATTTGTGGTGTAAGCTAACGTTAAATGTCTAACAACGTGCGAAGGCAAAATTGATGCACCAACAACGATTTTCGTCAATTATGTCATCAGTATGATAAAAAGAAACTATTTTTAGAGTCTATTAAAGGTACAACTATACAGGGGTCATTTGGTAATAGAGATTCTGAAGGCAACTCAATTAATATGGTGATTAAATACAAATACACAACAAAAGTGGACTCTCCAATTTTGAAGTCAGTTAAAAAGAAAAGGGATTCTTGTAAAATTGGAACCAACTAAAAACGTTTTGTTACCCATCGGAAAATACACGATTAGAAATTAGACTTTTTTCTTTATTCCAATTCGTAATTACGCTTAGAAAACAAGCGAAAGTAACAATCCCAATTCATTAGACCGGCACAGGTGCTAAAACGCTTCCCTGAGGTACACCCTCTAAAAACTGACCATTTCAGCCTGTTTAAGTGATAAACGAGTGAGATTTATTCCCAACACATTGCCATTTGTTACTCAGAGGCTGCTAAACGAGCAACGGTTTAAAGGCTTTAAAATTTGGTGAACGGTTAATGTATGTGGCATTGTCGAAGGCTTTTGGTATTCCCATGTGGATAATCCCATGCGCATTGAGTGTAAGAGTTTTTAATTTATGATGGGTTAAAAATCTTAAGGGTATTTTGAACACTAATATTGTAGATATAAAGATATCCTGTCTACCTATGAATGTATGTATGAATTTATATAAGCACACAAGAAATAACAATCTGACAATATAACTCATCATCATCAGCATTCTCCTGCCCTTATCCCAATTTATTTGGGGTTGGCGCAACATGTCTTTTTCTCTATGAATCTGACATGATAACTATAACAATATAATATGAACTACTTATTATAACTATAATATTGTATTTTTGTAATTAAAGTTTTGTTAGGTAATATTATAGACAAAGAAAATGTACCTCAAAAACCATTGCACTAAAAGATCCAGTAAAGTAACATTTCACAACTAACATTTTGTGAGATATCAAGGAAACTTAAAACAGATGTTGTTTTAAGTTTCGCTCGATTTGGCAAGCCTAAAAAAAACAATCTAAATAAACATAAAATCATACTTCCACTACAAAAATCCACCTTACAATCCACAATAAAAAGCCATTGTCTTTCAAATCCCTCGGAAAATTCACTGACAATCCGACAATTGGAATATAAAGAATCACTCGTTCAATATACTGTTTTGATTCCACCATCAAATTACACACAAATTCCCAATCCCATAGGTGCTACATCAAAGCTACTCTACAATACAAACTTAGTTCTGCATCAATAAACGAAAATATCATACGAAAATGATCTTTCAATCCTACATGGTAAAGCTCGTTATTAGTTTTGGTAGCAACAATATATTTTGGTTCTGATATTCATATAGGGTCGGCTTTGTTGCAAATTCTGTGAGGATTGTTGTCGAGTAGAAATGCTTTGTTTTTTGTAATGATAATATGAAAAGGGAACTGAAATCTACCAAATATAATTTGATTTTGAGGTATGATGAAATCACTAAGTACACAGTTTCTGATTTATTGCACTTGTGGTTCCGATGAATCTTTGAATCCATTTATCATTACTTAGAAAGAAAGAAAGAAAATACATTATTTTATTTGCGGAAAACATGACGCATAAAAAAGAACAAACACACAAAAAAATAACAAGTTGGGGGTAAACATGCGTCACATTCACGCAAAACGGCAATCGCTCAGCATAATGCTAAGAGCCTATACGAGACAGAGCGCCAGCGCTGGTTTTCAGCGGCAGCCGCTTTCTTAAAAGTGTCTTTCATATCAGAAAACTTGAACTATCTTATGTAAAAAGCTTGTAATCAGAGTTTTTGTATTACAAAATACAATCGTTCGTTGTTGTTGCATTTTTAATCTACTAATATTCAATATTAAAAAAAAAATATCCATTGTTATAATTATGTTACAACATAATGATTTGACGGCACGGTTGGCGCAGTGGTTAAGCGATTGACTGCTGCGCTGCGTGTCGCGGGTTCGATTCCCGCACGGAACAAATATTTGTATGACCTACATGTATTTGTTCCGAATCTGGGTGTTTTTCTATCTATAATATGTATGTATTTACAAAAAAAAATTGTATATAAGTAGTTTATCAGCCATCTTGTTACCATAACACAAGCATTAGGTTGCTTAGCTTGGGACAAATGGTGCTGTGTGAAATGTCCAGGGATATTATTATTATTATAATGCAGTTGTAAATCACGCCCAAATTAAAACATTATAATTTATATGAGGTACATACGAGTAACTGTGGCAGTAAAAAAACAACCCTGTCATCACTAAAAAATATCATTACAACTAAATTAATCGACAAAAAAAAACAGGGACACAATAGAGCCACACTAGCGCATTTGTTGTCCTGTCCCTATATTTGTCCCAGAGGGCGCTGACAAAGGGCACGGTCGTCCCTCAGGGTTTGGATAACTTACAGCGCATTAAGTTTAAGTGATTCCACTGCGAACACTTTTAAAGTTTCGGGGGGAAATGGTTTCAATATGGCAAATGTATGGAACGAATTGATTGCATGGATTCAATTGTTTGGACTAAGATGCTGAAGCTTGATTGAGCTTCTTGGGAGAATCGATTGCCAATGGATTATATATTAGCTAGTTCTTTAAGCGACTTTATTATTTCACTAGTGGTTAATTTATATATATATATATATATATTTTTTTCTATATTCATTAACATTCGTATTGAACATTTCATATAGCCAGCTTTGTTTGAAAAAAATATCTTCACTATCATCCACAACCCGACTTTACCCTCTGCTAGTTTAATTTGACACTGTGTCTAAAACTTAGCTGAAGTGAGCTGTTATTCCATCTGATGCTAGGGATTGACATTATTGACAGCTCACTTCACCAAGTTTTCACGATGAGATTTTTACAGAATAGATCGGCAGTTGCCTGTAAGAGAAACCTGTTTTTAGACTAGAGTTAAATACTCATATTTTTTTTATCTTTTTTCCAGATATCAACGTACGCCGTGCGAGTAGTAGTCGGCGGATAACAACGAACAAACATAAGTGATAAAACGGACACTAAACCTAAATGTATATCGATCGATCATGTGAGAACTTAGTTTTATTTCCTATAGACAATCTCCTTTTGTAGATAAATTAATATATTTGTACAATCCTTTATAATATTCTATTATTTTCTTAATTTTAACCAGGTCAGTACCGCTTTGACTTTTGCTTTCTTGAACATTTAAGAAAATTATTTCATTTATACTCATTATCTTTAATTAAATGAACGTTCAGAAAGCCAAAGTTACTTCACTACGTTAAGGTGTAAATAATGTATTTTAATGAAAACTATATGTAATTCATTTAATGTCATTATTAGGATTAAGGTTTATTCTCTTTTTTTACCTCAGCATAGTTACAAAGTAGTGAGTAATTTTGTGTAACATTTAATTTTTAAACTTCCAATTATTTTTACTTAAGCTGTCCTGTGTGCACAATGGAATGAAGATTTTACATTTATTATACATTTAAAATCGTTATCATTTATATAAGTTATCTAATTTATTTCTTTTGTATTGTTATTAAATGTAACTGCTTCCGATGAAGCTATATAACAAACTTTGCAAGTCAACTGCTTAGTATATTATTTAGATTATTTTTTGAAATTACTATGAGATTATTCGTGTTTTTTTTGTACTTTTTATATAAAAATGGTTAGTTTTTAATTATACGTGTATGGCATGTTCAAATTAGCACGCTGTATGCCATAATTATATAAAAATAATAAGTTCAAATAATTGTTTTATTGTGAAAAAATATTAGTTATGAAATCTTATCGTTTCCGTCCATTTATTATTATTATTGATTATTATTTTCTCAAAGTTATTATTGAGATTTTTAAATGTAAATAATTTTTCTCAAATCCGATGAGCATGCTTTTAATATTGTTTTAAAACATACGTCATACAGTTTAGAGAAACGCCAAAGACTTAAAAAAAATATTGTAACGTCTTTAGTATACAGCGCAGTGTAATAATAGTTTATATTTTATATGAAGAAAGCAATAACTTTTCACCAAAGATACAAATAGCGGGCCTTTTTCTGATAAAACATTTTAAATAATCGTTAATTTTGATCATTTTAAATGAAAAATACACTTTAAAATATTTTTTTCATAACATTGACGTGACATTACAAAATAAAATAATTTGTTCTAAAACTTATATAAAACTATATATTTTATTTTATTTTTACTTGATTATTATAAATCTTTCTATTTATAATTTATTAGATAAAGGTCTGAGCTGTATAAAGTATTCTACTCATTTTTGTATAATAATTATATTTTGCTTTATAATAATTATCTTCCTATTTATTAAATAATTTGGTGTTGCTTTTAATTTCTGGAAGCATATCGTTAAGTGATCGTCATAATATAGATAAATGATTAAAAAAACATGAAATTTTCTGTTTAATTTTTTAATAAGTATATTTGTAAGGCAAACGCACCAGTACGAAATAAAGCATATGAGTTTATAAAATAGAAACCTTTTATTTTCCTTGAATATTTCGAAGTTTTATTAACTTCTTGGACTTATATGGGACGTAAACATAACTGGCGAAATGTCGGTGTACTATAAGTACACCTCTGCCTATCCCTTCGGGGAACGCAGGCGTGATGTTGTTATGTTAATATTTCGAAGTTGTTATAAAGAATGCCCAATAACTCAATCGACACGTGTGTTCCTCTGTGGCCGGACCACAGTTTAGTACTCAGATGCTATAGTTCGAAATAATACCTACCTAAAGTCTACTTTCATCGGAATATATATATATTTTTAGTACCTCAAGAGATATCTTTTTAATTAACAATTTATGTGGTCCGGCCGCCAGGCAGTGCTCTCTGGCCGCGCCACCTCAAATTAAATAGAGTATAATGAACTATTAATAAATCAATATCCCGAAAAAAACTACCTAAAGAGTACCTTGCATACGACAAATATGATCCAATAAACCCCTTTAGTTAAGGAGTTATATGTCGTAGGGTGTGGTCCGGCTGGAAGGTATACTCTACAGCAAGTCAATTTTGCAATATTTAATATTAACTATCCATAAATCAATTTATATAATAGTACCTTTTCTCTACTCTTCGTTGATACTTTTTTCTCTCAAGAAACTATTCATTTTGATTAATTAATCTTTAAAGTATGTGGCGCGGCTAGGGAGGATTACTTTTAGCAAATATAACGAAATAAGCTTTATTTCTTTATGCCAACCAAAACTGCATAATAAGTACTTTATAAAAAGACCTGGACCTCATCTATAAACTTTTATTTTTATTACCAACAATGATTTTGAAAAAGGTGCACTTTTTGGTTTTTGTTTACCTATCTACCTAAGAATAGGTAGTTAATTTGACGAAGTAAGTGAACATTTTGGTTTAAAATAGACAATAAGTTATACGAATAACAAATATATTTTCATAATCAAATATTAACAATTGTTAATACAAGGTATTGTAAATCACGGAAAAGTGTTTTATGTAACAAACTTAAGTCAATAGATTGAATTTAAGCATTTAACCCTTTAAACAAGAAATAACAATGAAAAAAGAGTGTACCAAAACCGCGTATTAAAAATATAGTCAATCAGTATAACAAATAAAGGAGTTTTAAAGTTATTTTCCAACTTTAAAATGCAAGGCCTAAATTAAAAATAAACATTTTGATCTTCTTGATTCTTTTTGATTCTCTGGATGATACTTGGGAAACATAATTATATGATGATTTAAGTACTAAAGTTACAAGGACTAAAAACCAGCTAATGCAACATGCATTAGCTGGTTTTTGTATTTTATACGCTAAATTGTAAATTATAACTTATTTTTGTCAAAATGTTTATTTTTAATTAAGGCCTTGCATTTTAAAGTTGGAAAATAACTTTAAAACTCCTTTATTTGTAATACTGATTGAATATATTTTTAATACGCGGTTTTGGTACACTCTTTTTTCATTGTTATTTCTTGTTTAAAGGGTTAAATGCTTAAATTCAATCTATTGACTTTATTTTTGTTATATAAAACACTTTTCCGTGATTTACAATAACTTGTATTTACAATTGTTAATATTTGATTATGAAAATATATTTGTTATTCGTATACTTATTGTCTATTTTAAACCAAAATGTTCACTTACTTCGTCAAATTAACTACCTATTCTTAGGTAGATAGGTAAACAAAAACCAAAAAGTGCACCTTTTTCAAAATCATTGTTGGTAATAAAAATAAAAGTTTATAGATGAAGTCCAGGTCTTTTTATAAAGTACTTAATATGCAGTTTTGGTTGGCATAAAGAAATAAAGCTTATTTCGTTATATTTGCTAAAAGTAATCCTCCCTAGCCGCGCCACATACTTTAAAGATTAATTAATCAAAATGAATAGTTTCTTGAGAGAAAAAAGTATCAACGAAGAGTAGAGAAAAGGTACTATTATATAAATTGATTTATGGATAGTTAATATTAAATATTGCAAAATTGACTTGCTGCAGAGTATACCTTCCAGCCGGACCACACCCTACGACATATAACTCCTTAACTAAAGGGGTTTATTGGACCATATTTGTCGTATGCAAGGTACTCTTTAGGTAGTTTTTTTCGGGATATTGATTTATTAATAGTTCATTATACTCTATTTAATTTGAGGTGGCGCGGCCAGAGAGCACTGCCTGGCGGCAGGACCACATAAATTGTTAATTAAAAAGATATCTCTTGAGGTACTAAAAATATATATATATTCCTATGAAAGTAGACTTTAGGTAGGTATTATTTCGAACTTTAGCATCTGAGTACTAAACTGTGGTCCGGCCACAGAGGAACACACAATCGACACATCCTTTACTCCATTACTGGACATGGGCCTCTCCCAATTTGCAATACAACACTCCGACCTTCCGCACCACTGACCTCTTTTAATTAAGTACGCTGGACTAAATATACCACAGGAAATGACAGTTATTTTTTGTGCTGATTCAAAGCGCCCCGATCGAGCGTCTCAGGAACTAAAATTGACACATCGCTGCAAATGGCCGTCGTTTTGTTTTGGTACGTACGTCTTTTGTGTTTATTATGAGACATTTAGGGCATTTTTATCCTGAGAGTATGCACATCTTGTATAACTCGCTATCAAAAATATTAGTTCCAAGGACGCTCACGTTGCTGTCAGCGCCAAAATGGTGAAAATCAAATGTCTTCATTTTGTCATCGATAGTATGAAGTCCAGCGTACTTGTTTATAGGTCAGTGTTCCACACCCACACTGACCGGTCTGATCTTTAACATAATGCCAACCTTGCCAAGGGGGTTGGTATTAAGGGCCTAGTACACCTCCGCCGCGAAAATAATGATGGCAAACCACCTAACGAATTTCGCTTAGAAACGTTTACATTCGTATTACATCGTATCGTATTACATTACGTCGCGATTCGAGTAACGGAACACCATGAGAGTCAGTTGAATTGTAAGAAACAAAATGTCGTCGCTTTCGACTTAGTAAATACAGTACATTCAGCACTTTTTTTTATACCATGAGATTCCCGTAGACCTATAGCAATCCAAGGTATAATAATAATAATAACTTTATTTCGGGTGGCATAGACCCATAGAAACCTTAACCTAGTACACTTTACATAAAATGTTTATAAATTGGCCATGACTCGCCACACCTACACACGACATGACCCACCGATTCTGAAAGGGACAATCAAAACGTACCTACTGCTATAAAAACTCGCTGACAAATTCTGCGAGTTCACCCGTCCTGGATATTGTGTTTTTTAGTATGTGCTTAATAAATGTATTTTATTTCTTCCGAATGTAACTGTGCCGTGTACAAAGGGCCTAAAGCCAGACTATTTGCCCCTTGGGTCTTGCGTGCCTTCTTGGTGTCAGCTTCGTTAAAAGTTGGCAGTCAATATGTTATCACCAGCCTCCTTTGTCAAGAAAAAAAGTTCCATCAATTTGACTTACAGCACTTTTTTTCATTCTCTTTGGTCAAAACGTCACATTAGAAAAGAATTTTTGGCAAAAAGGAAGATTCTGAGAAAAATTCGATCCGTGATTATTTTTCGAAGCAAAATTATTTGAAACCAGGATACGTACTGTAAAAACAAATCAAAATGTAACGTAACTCGAATCAGCACAATCTGAATTCGAAGTCCAACTTTTAGCCCTTTTTTCCCATAAAAAAATTCTTATTCTTATTTTGGGGAGTAAAATAAGCAGAAGATTACATAATGCCTCCTAAGAAGAAGAAGAAGGGTAAGGAACGCAAACTAGTTCTTCCGGCTGGTTCATCTCCAACAGAGAACCGCAACGAAAGTGGTCACACGGCTGTCGAGAATGCCATGTGTCCGGACAAGAAGAGATGTGGTGGTAAGCCTGAACAGCCCAAGAAACTTTGCCTCAAAGGCAAAGGCAAGAAACATAAGGAAGAATCACAATCAAGTTAATAAAATGACTACCAAACTGACAAATCGCCCAGAACATAGAATTCGGACAAGCCTCAGATAAAATTGGAGTGAAATCATCTAACTTTGAAAACTTTGCTATCTAAATCAGATATAAAGGAGAATCATGTTCTATAAAGCCAAAGAGCTGTGCAAAATATGGGTAGAACCATTAATGATAGCTGCAAAACAGATATTTGAAAAGGCAAGCAAATTGAAAGCGTTCTTGAACAAACAGATTTTCATCAAGAATTTTAGAACAAGAAAACGATTATAGATATTCACTATACGGACAGCGGAATAGATATTTAAAGAAGACAAACAATTATGTCTTTTCCTGAATTCAAGATTTCTACTATAGCAAGACATTTATTTCTCTACGTTACTCTGTCCATCGTAGAAGCATATGGGAACAGGAGCCAAGTCGAAAATGAGTATGATGAAGAGCAATCAAATTCAAGAATTTTGTACCAGCTTGTCATTCTAATAGATGACCCACTGACCAATAACTTTATCATTCTTTAAATTAGGACTATTTCTTAAGAATAAATTATACGTTAAATAGTTTGATAGTATTTTATACACTAATAAATTCTTCAATATCCGAATTTACTTTGTTTTCACTTGCTTGTGGTTTTGTAGCGCTTCGGGTATGTTTACCGATGCAAGGGTATGTGATTTCTATGTCATTATTCGAAAGCAATGCGCTTCTCTCTGGCATAGAAAATATGTCAGCTTCCACAGCATGTTGAGGGCATTAAGTGATCAGTGGGACTGCCCGATGCTTGGCCGATGGGTGAGACTGCACACACAGGTCGGCTCGTTTATTTTATTTCTATTATTGTCCCTATTTGTGATTTACTTGTTGAATAAATTT
Organism: Apamea crenata; assembly: GCA_949629185.1. Taxonomy (NCBI): domain Eukaryota; kingdom Metazoa; phylum Arthropoda; class Insecta; order Lepidoptera; family Noctuidae; genus Apamea; species Apamea crenata. The sequence continues at coordinate 2,084,262 of OX451377.1, forward strand.
ATTACTAATATAAATAAGTATATTTCATGTCATGGACTATGGACTTCAAGGTCTGCAAATAAAAGATGATTATTATTATATTATTAATTATCAAACTGCCGATTTCAGACATGTTATAATTTTTTGATGTCCAGATTTCTTAACAGTGGTTTCTTTCAGCGTCACTATGTCAGCGATGTGCAGCATTGGTCGCCCAATGATATCGGCCCCGAATAATGAGTTGTAGGTCTTGAGTCTGAAGAAGGCGTCGAGCAGACAACCGCCTCGACGCCTAACACGCTGAAACCCCGCCTGCATCATCTAACAAAGGCGGGAATTTGGGGTCACGGGCAATTAGAGTGGGGACTCTATCGGCCCACTGAAAGGCGGCGCACAGTTGTCATGATGTGCTGCCTTGCACACTTGCACAGTCAGGCTTCGGGGAGACCCCTGTACAGTCTCCCCAGAGATGTGCCCTAACAGGCGTTGCACAGAGGGGGCTCCGGATTGATCTTTTGAGAGGTAACGGTGCCCCTTCCATGTGCAGATGGTGACCACCGGGGTGGTTTTAGTGAGGTAAAAATCCCACACTCCCTGGTTTTATCCCCAAAGACCAGACGCCTTTTGAAGGTTTCCCCCCGAAAACAAAAACAAAAAAAAAAGGTCTTGAGTCTGAACCCAAGCAGACACTTTGTTTATATAATTTCATGACCTCTGCTCTAAAAACGGTGAAGGAAAAAACATCGTGAGGAAACCGGCATATCCTAGAACCAAAAATTCGAAGACATGTGACATCTACCAATCCGTACTGGGCCCGCGTGATTACGGCCCATTCACTCGCAAAGAGAGGAGACGTGTCCAAACAGTAGGAACATTATAGGCTGATTAAGCATTTCAGTGATGTCAGAGATAAACTTGGAAAATAATGACCCTACAATCTCGTGCTTGAGAAGCAGGAGCCTTAACCACTAAGTCCTTATCACACCACTACTGCCATCTAGTAAACATGTTCGTTTAGGTGTATTAGTAGTGCTAAGCGCAGGGAACGAGCATCGTTCCTTTTTTTTCATGACAAAAATATAAGAACAACTATTTTATAATCGTCATTGTGAAACTAAATGAAGTTGATTGAGTAAAACTGGTGTTAAATTACGTGGAACTAATCCCAAAGGTACAATATGGAACTCAACTATAATCACATGGAACTATATAGTTGCAGCAGTTCCTTAAGAAAGAAATATCGGGCTATAAAACTAGTTTAAAATTATACGGAACTAATGGTAAAAAAGTATTCATTTTTTTAGGTTGCAATAGTTCCATCTGGAACTAGCTACATGGTACTACTGGGAATAAAGGTTTTATTCAACTTTCAACAAAGCAAATACCAGAGCGCTCGCCCGACAGCTCGCGATGTGGCCTGCGCTATAATACGTTGTCGTAACTACACTGCGGAAATAAGACGTAAAAGAGTATAAAAATCAGTAGGTATTATTAGAAACCCACAACTCGATTTAGCTCTGTATGTATGTAGAGCTATTCAGACGACCAATGGGTCAAACTTATGACCTAATGGATCCCTCTTAACGGTAAATGACATCGCGGCAGGCCCAGATGGAGATGACGGGATGAGCCGGACTCCTTCAATCAGAACTGGTCCTTAGAAGCTTTAAACAGAGAGAAGTAGAAACAGAGTAGGGAGGCCTTTGCCCTGCAGTGGGACATTACAGGCATTTAATAATAATTTTTAATAAAAGCCTGCGAGAAGAAGAAGCAGTGCTATATAGCGCTATATAGCACTGCTTCTTTGGAGAATCACACCTTTTTTACAGTTTCACGCACCTACGCTATATACTCTACAGTACGTTTACAGCTATTTTACCTTTGATTTTGCATCACTGTCATATATCACAGTGATCTTTATTGCCAAGTTGGACAAAATGATCTTTATTCTCGTTGCACTAAGATTGCAATTCCGTTGCTGCTATCGGAGGCTCATAAATGTGAAAGGGCTGGAATTAAAGAAACTGACCAGCGATACGCGGACTCCTGTAAGCAGCCATCAAACTGCCACCGCCTCTGTCTGAACAATGCATAATCCTGGTTGTATGCTAAATTGGTAATATCTCCTAAAATAACTCCTTTGTTCAGTCCAAAATAAATATTATCTTAGAAAGAGAAAACATTTCCTGTCACAAAACATGTGACAAATTAATGACAAACATCATCTATCAAAAAAAAATCACAAATAAAACAGTGGACTAAAATCCCATCAAATATTGTAATTCGTTTACACTATGATCATCCGTTAAATGTAAATATCAGATCGGATCAGAAAACACGAGCATCATTCAGAACTCTTCTCACAAAATAATGAAACCTACTCAATGGCAGAAAAGGACTCTAGTGATGACGAGTGCCTCCCAAAATGTAAACCAAAACCAAAAGAAATTCATTCGGATGAGCACGTCTGTCCTGTTGACATAAACCCTTGCACCCTACTCGAAGACGCCAGTAAAAAACCTGGAGCTAGTAAGCCACAAACTTGTATGGATAATAACGATGAATTAGATCCAAAAATAAGGCTCAAGAGGGAACATGAGCTAGCTTGTAGGATATGTCCGAAACGATCCTGCCACGATACAGATATGCTACATGCTCGTGGCAAATGTGAAGAAGAAGACCCAAAAAAAAAGAAAAAAAAGAAATAAGTAGACTGTCATGGATCTCGACAATAACCAGTAGGAGAAATTGTACCATTTGTGTTTTAGCATGGCAATAGAAGACCCGTTGGTCTTGTGGTCGCAAGCTCGACAGTAAAGCATGGGGTCCTAGGTACGATCCCCAGGTCGGGCAAAGTGTTACTGGGTTTTTCATCAGGAGTTTCTTAGCAACAGCCCGGAGTATGCGGTCTTAATGTTGGCGTTGGTTCTGCGCCTGATCTCTCTCCGGTTGTGTCGGATTGCGTACCGTTCCATCAAACTATGAGAGTGAAGGAAGAGGGAGTGCACGCGCACACACTTCTGCACTGTAACATCTCCCACGCTGCAGGCTAGTCTCGGTTGAGATTGGGCGCCATGGCCGAAATTCGGTCTGGAGAACTATTATTTATTGACATTTTCGATTTCAAAAAGGCAAAATACTCATAAGCGTCCCGAATCAACATCTATTGTGATCTTGTCCTTATATTTATCTATTTGGGGTCGGCGCAACATATCTTCTTTTTCCATTATTCTATGTAAGTCATCTCCTTTCTAGCCATATCATGTTTAACAATGACATAGTCTATCCACTGTTTCTTTGGTCTTCCCCTACTCTTAGAGCTACCGACATTCATACTCGGAACTTTGCTTATAAAGTTTCCCTCGGTCCTCCGCATCACATGCCCATATTATGACATCGGTCATGATACTCAACATATTTTACTAGTCGAAAACGATATATAGGTAGTTATTTCATTGTTCGGGTTCATTTGAGGAGATATTAGGGAAAGGGCTATATATCATAGCCTATAATGTTCCCACTGTTGGGACCTGTGTCCTGTGTCAGCAGTGGGAATATTACAAGCTTGATAGAGAGGAGGCTTGTGCCTCCTGTCTTTGAGAGGTATAATCTACCATGCGAGCGTAGTGCGGATTGGTAGATGTTACGTCACCGAAGTTTTGGTTCTAGGACATGCTGGTTTCCTCACGATGTTTTCCTTCACCGTTTCGAGAGATTTTTACAAAGTTAAGCGGGGCTGTTACCACTAAGCCACCACTGCTCTGTTGCCATGCTAAAACCACAGAACATTATATCTAACGGGGCTAAAACGAAAATGGTACATACAGAAAAGATGCAGATAACAATATGGCAAAATATTCATTGGCATTCATTCGTTTACAGAAGGTTGAATAAAACTAAAGGATGAAACAACAAAAATTTGTATTATTTATTTTATAAAAAGATCACATAGTTACTTAGACTCAAATTTTATTTATGTTTCAAATTGATGTTATTTCAAGTTAAACAATTTTATTTTAATGGTTATTAAGTTGATTTCAGAGTGACTAAGTTCTATTGAAAAAGTTATAGAAAATTTTGAAGTTGTAGGGTAAACTGAACTGCAATACAGGAGCCGAGCAAAATAAAAAAAAATAAAAAACACTAAGCGAAAACGAAGTAGTAGCACGGGCGAAGTAATATTATAGCGCATAGCGACCCTCCTCTACTAGATACGTACGTTGAACGACTTGGCAAAACACCGAGATTTCTTTATTATATTTAGGGCCGATTTAATTTTGTCAACCGTCAGACAACTTTTATCTACAGAATAAATATTAGCAGTTAATAGTGGTGGTTCGTAATAGGTAGACAGTTGAAATTTCACAGAATGCGTGTAGCTATTGCCACTATAACAAAAATAAAAAGGTAATAAACTAAAGGGCAACCAACAGAAACGCATTTCTTTCATGAGTCTCTATACCGCTGTTTTTTGACTTTGTGGTACGGAACCCTTCGTGTGCGAGTCCGATTTGCACATGGCCGGTTTTTTATTTACAAACCTTCGCAGCTACCTCTTTACCTCCGTTTCACTAAAATCGCGCTAAATGGCCTGCAGTAGATGGAGATTTAGTAACTAACTATGAAAGTAGCAGAATTGTCACTAAAGTAATGAAATTAGCATTATTTTTATCTTAAAGGATGATTTCCACCAAACGGCTCGCATCGCATCGGATCGGAAAGGATACGAACGGTTGCGGTGACAGCCGATCGCATACAATCAGCTCCGTAGCGTCGCTTGCGAATGTATCAGTTTCTGCGCTTAGTCAAATAGTTTCATTCCTACCGTGTTGACGTGGAATCGATCGGATTAGACGACAGACGGAGCCAATAGCGCGTTGCAGCATACTTTCGACTACTATCGCGTGTCGCGGAAGACACCCGAGGTCAAGCTGCTGTGCGCGGCTTGCTAATATAGACTTTAAATACTATGTACACGGTTTAATATCATTTTTTAAGATTGTATAATTCATTCCGATCCGATACGATGCGAGCCGTTTGGAAGAAATCATCCTTTACACGGGGTTCCATTAAAAAAAGGATTTTTCACAAATCAAGAAATGGAATAGAAACTCACTGTCGATTAATTTATTTTTAATATCTCTAAACCAGTCATCATTAAAATTAATTAAACAGACTATACTTTTTTGTAGGCAAATATTTTTAAGAAGAATTTATGAACAACAGACATTTTTCCATCTGTCATGTAAAACGAAATGTCATCAATAAAAATAGCCATGAAAACCAATGAATAACATGAAAATCCGAAATGACAAAAATAAATTTTATACATAAACTCCATCAAAATGTAAACCAAAATTTCGACTAACTCGACCCTACAAAATATTATGCATCCCGAAAACTTGGGATTCGAAGACACTAATGTTGATTCTATCTTCGAAATTATAGACGAAAATACTCAAACTCACGAAAACGCCGTGAAGCAATCCGATTGTTCAACAAAGTCTTATAAATTGCCTTTACCGAGAGATCTAGACGAACCCAACGAAGGTGAAGTAAAATCTTTTGCATTTTCTCAAGTACTACAAGACCCGGGATGTCCTCAGTCAGTGACAGTCGTCAGAGAAACTAAAACTGAAGAATCTCACCCGAACAGCAACTCGCCAAGTGATAAAGGGTTCTCAAGCAAATACAGATATTGCAAAGAAGTTATAAAGCCATTCTTACAAGATTTTCCTCCTGATAGTCCTGATTCTAAAGAGCTACTACTCAGGGATGGTGTGGTAAAAGCTAACGCAGAGTTTCCAGAGTCTCCACCCAGTTTCGAACGCCTAAAACCGAGCCCGGTACTAACGTGCCTACCACCACCGTGCCCGCCGCCTTGCCCACCACCAAAGTGCCCATCGCCGTGCCCACCAAAGTGCCCTCCACCAAAGTGCCCATCACCGTGCCCACCTAGGTGCCCACCACGGTGCCCACCACCGTGCCCTCCGCCAAAGTGCCCATCACCGTGCCCGCCTAGGTGCCCTCCACCAAAGTGCCCGTCACCGTGCCCACCAAGGTGCCCTCCACCAAAGTGCCCACCAAAGTGCCCACCAAAGTGCCCGCCAAAGTGCCCACCAAAGTGCCCACCACAGTGTCCACTGAAAAATCATCTAAAAATTTGCTGCGGTGAAGAAGGACCAACTATTTGCAAAGAGTGCACAAGAGCGACTTGTCCCAGCTACACGTGCCCAAACCCGTACCGCCCGCCACCGTGCGCCACTTGCCCACCACCTTGCCCACCGTGCCCACCACCGTGCCCTCGACCAAAGAGCCCACCACCGTGCCCGCCACCAAAGTGCAAATCACCGTGCCCTCCAAGGTGCCCACCACCGTGCCCTCCACCTAAGTGCCCATCACCGTGCCCTCCAAGGTGCCCACCACCGTGCCCCCCACCTAAGTGCCCGTCACCGTGCCCTCCAAGGTGCCCACCACCTTGCCCTCCACCTAAGTGCCCATCACCGTGCCCTCCAAAGTGCCCACCACCGTGCCCTCCACCCAAGTGCCCGTCACCGTGCCCTCCAAGGTGCCCACCACCTTGCCCTCCACCTAAGTGCCCATCACCGTGCCCTCCAAAGTGCCCACCACCGTGCCCTCCACCCAAGTGCCCGTCACCGTGCCCTCCAAGGTGCCCACCACCTTGCCCTCCACCAAAGTGCCCGTCACCGTGCCCTCCAAGGTGCCCACCACCTTGCCCTCCACCAAAGTGCCCGTCACCGTGCCCTCCAAGGTGCCCACCACCTTGCCCTCCACCAAAGTGCCCGTCACCGTGCCCTCCAAGGTGCCCACCACCTTGCCCTCCACCAAAGTGCCCGTCACCGTGCCCTCCAAGGTGCCCACCACCTTGCCCTCCACCAAAGTGCCCGTCACCGTGCCCTCCAAGGTGCCCACCACCTTGCCCTCCACCAAAGTGCCCGTCACCGTGCCCTCCAAGGTGCCCACCACCTTGTCCTCCACCAAAGTGCCCACCACCGTGCCCCGGATCGTGCCCCGGACCGTGCTCACCAGCGTGCCCGATATCGTGCTATAAAAAGGATTCCAACCCAAACCCGAGCTGCTCGGAAACGTGCCCTCCAAAAACAAGTGTAGAAAAACTATTACAAACATTAAAAAGATTTTCAGGTGAGACTGTTGTTTGTAAGTGTTGTAAGATGGCCGGCCCACCCCCACCGTGCCCACCACCACCGTGCCCACCACCACCGTGCCCACCACCACAGTGCCCACCACCACAATGCCCACCACCACAATGCCCACCACCTTGCCCACCACCACAATGCCCACCACCTTGCCCACCACCACAGTGCCCACCCCCGTGCCCACCCCCGTGCCCACCTTGCCCTCCTTGCCCTCCTTGCCCCGGACTAACGATAGAAAGAAAACAACCGCCCGGTTGTGATGTTGAAACAAGATCTGAAAGAAAATTTCTATGTCCCAGTGAATGTCCTAATTCCAAAGCAAATTCGAAAACTAAATTGGCATCACCAGGAAAAACAGCATCAAGCACACAGTGCGTATGCACTGATGAAGCGAAAGTTCAATCGGCAATCGACGCTCATCATGAGACACTGGCAACCCTCAAAAGTGCAGTGACAGACCTTGTGTGCAAGGCGTACAAGTCAACGCAAGATGCGGCAACAATAATATGTTGCGAAAGTGCCAAGCATTTGGAAAAGATAAAAAAAACTGCATCCTCTTTATCTTCTGATTGTCTTTCTCCAAAAGATAAACCTCCCTGTTCAACACCGCCAAAGAAAGTAAGCAATACTCGTAGCGGGACGTCTGTGAGGAGACTTAGTGTTGTAAACTTAGACACATCTGATATAGAAGATATAGAAGACAAGGCTAAACCTTGCCCGGAAAAGTCGGAAACCAATACACAATCTAAGAACCCCTTAGAATTTATATTTGACAAAGTAGAATCTGCGGTATCAATGATAAGCGATTCCCTGGTTTTTGAATTACCAAAGCCCTTAAAACCTAGAACTTACAATGATTCAAGTTCCAAATACGATGTTCCTACACCGCCACCATCGAAACCTGCTAGCCCCACGGATGTAGAAAATGTTATGTTTCCGGCCGGTACTTCTCAATTATTTACAACGATAAAGGACAAGATATGGTCTATGTTTACCGAGGACGATAGAACAAATGTATCCTCTAGAAGGTCATCCACTGCAACTTTGGCTACCGATAGTGATGAAGACCTTATGACTAGAATAATTGATTAAATCTGCGGGTAACTATTTAATTTTCTTTTATTTATTTACTACTCTACCTTGTCCCACTGTATACCCTGTCCCACTACCGACGAGAAAGTGACTATGTATTAAAAAATGTGTAAGTAAAAGATATTCATTTACAAACAGTTGATCGCTGACTCGCCGGCGGATACTTGTTTGTTTCAGCGACAACTGTTACCAAAGAGAGTACTTACTCAGCGATGCTCGCTTGGCAGGCAGAACACACCTCACGCTTGGTACATTCTCACTCCGGTTGTGTTGGATTGCCGTTCCAACGGACGAGAGTGAGTGCACCTGTGGCTGCGCACATAGTTGTGCTCTATAATATCTCCCGCGTAGGTGGCCAGTCTCCTCCGAGATTTCCGAGAGAGAAATTTGGTCTGGATGATTGCATTCGTATACCAGCGAGCACTCTGTACTCGTTACTCGCCAAATATTTTTTAGTTGCTAGCTCTACAAGCTTCTCGTTAATCACCGGAGATGCGACAGGTCTCTAACCTAGCCTTTTCTCGAGTGGACCTACTTTTTAGGGTTTCGTACCCAAAGGGTAAAAACTTGACCCTATTACTAAGACGCCACTGTCCATCTGTCTGTCTGTCACCAGGGTGTATCTCATGAGCCGTGATAACCAGACAGTTGAAAGTTTCACAGATGATGTATTTCAGTTGCCACTATAACAACAAACACTAAAAACAGAATAAAATAAATATTTAAGTGGGGGGGGGGGGGGGGCTCCCATACCACAAACGTGATTTTTTGCTCGATATTATTAATGACAACAGGTAGACATTTAGTTGTATATTCACTTTTTTTTTTTGGATGGGAAATCGTCAAATGACCCTCCCGCTCTGGGTGGGGCGGAAGGGAGTGTCAGACTCTTACTGACTAAAACCCACCCGTGTTCCTTCCTTAGCCCTTTCTGATCCAGGGCAGCGGTAACCCTTTCAGACGATCCCGCTACCCTGGCAGTTGTTTATTCACTTTAAAAATAAATAATTAAAATAAATATTTAAGGAGGGCTCCCATACAATAGACGTGACTTTTTTGCCGTTTTTTGCTCGATGTGAATAACGGCAACAGGTAGACGCTTGAAATATTCACAGAATATTTAGTTAAACTAAAAAAAAGGTTATAAGTGTCTAATGTTGTATAGATAATGGTACGCAACCCTTCGTGCGCGAGTTCGACTCGCACTTGGCCGGTTTTTATCCTATCAATAGCTTCACGAGGCATGTTATTTCTGTTGGTCCTACTGAAGTGATGAAATTAAAATGTACCTCCTGTATACGCCATTTTACCAACTATATTCTACGGTTATAAAGCGGGTGGTACGTGCCTGAATCGTGTGTTGACCATAGACGGCCGCACCCGCCTAGTCCACCAGAAAGTCCATTTTATGTTTTTATCGTAGTATTACGAAAGAATAATAGTGATATAAAATTGTAAATACTAATAACTAATTATAAGGAAGTTCATCAGTTCAGGAGTGCGATTCTGTAACCGTCTCACCGTGAAAAGTCAGGTGAAGTGAGCGTGGAGTGAGCTGTCATTCCAACGAATGCTAGGGATTGAAACTATTGACAGCTAACTCTAAGTTCACTTCACCTAACTTTTCACGGTGAGATTTTTACAGAATCGATCGGCTGTTCTTTGTATAATAGTGCATAACAAAATAGCTGTATGTCTGTATAATATATAATAATTATGGCATTTTCCTCTTGAATATGAAGAAATTTTCTTCATTTCATTTCATTTATTCAATAACAACACATATTGTATCTGAATGTTAACAAATTAAAAAGTTATAAATAAAATACCTACATTGACTGTTTCTGGAAAAAGAAGTACATATTTTAACAATAGGACATCATCCATTTTGGTCCAAAAGTGAAAGTCAGTGTATCTATAAGATAGTGTTACTTTCATGAAATTTACAAAGAAATCCAAAATTTCTAAAACACCACTGACATGCATTTGGTAAAATGGCTTTGGGCAAAAAAGTTGTTTAAAATAACATCCACGAAATATTCTTCAACATTATCATACTTCAGAGCAAAACATATTAGCACGAGAGTTTTCGTCCATATCGTAATAATCAGCAAGAAAAAAACTCATAAAATTGTAAAGTGAGGTCAGTGGCGTGCATTGCATAAAGGCACATAAGCAGTGCCTACCTCGATAAATCACCATAAACCTGTCAATTACATTTTAGTGTGTGTGCCCCACAGTTAAGAAACTCACTAAATTATCATACCTAACAAAAATCTTCATACAAACACGAGTGGTAGTAATCAGTCGCCAGATGGCCTACTCGGCTCCCGTACTATTCGCACATTGTCATTGGTTCGAGTCGTTCAAGTTAATACGACGAAATTAAATTCCTGCCTACCCATTCTGAAAACCAATGCACGCCACTGAGTGAGGTCCACGCAATATGAAAGCAGTATGACGACTGCAACTGAGATACCTACTCTAATCTATCTTTACTAATAATAAAGCTTGTAGCGGTATCTACAATGCCACATGCGAACTACGCGTCATACTGACGTCATACAAAAATTCTGCATCGCGCAAGCTAAGTTTACCGCGCAATTAGCGTAGGTATATTCAGCGGCCTGGCATGAATCATTGGGTAGTTGCCCGCCAGAAACAACACCCATCTGGTTGGAGGATCCTCCCTTCTCTATGGAGGATGAATGAACTTTATATTATGGATGATTTTTATGATTTGAAAGAATTTTCAAATCTGACTTGTAGTGCTAGTGCTAGTGATTTTTTTTTCGTACTTTGCTTATACTGTCTTGCTGCTGAGCAAAGGCCTGTGGAGGCCATCTAACCCTTGCGGTAAGCATCTATATTCAAATTTTATTTTTGTTTCAAATCGACGTTATTTCAAGTTATACAAATATCAACTTTATTTTAATGGGACTTCATTTGATTTCAGAATGACTAGCACTATTGAAAAAGTTATAAAACAACTTAAAGTTGTACCGTAAACTGAACTTTATTGTGTAGGAATTAAAGTTATTTTTCGATAAACTCATATTTGTTTACATTTTTGGCGATTTTTATTTTAGGTCGTCTCGCTCTTCCTGGTTCCAGAGATTAGTGCGTTCAAACAAACAAGTTCTTCAGCTTTATTATTAGTATAGCTTAGTAAAGACAGCCCTCTACAAACTTCTAAGTTATATGTGTAGTAATAATATATCTGTCTGATCAATTTCGGTCACAGCACCCAATCGCAGCGGAATGATAATTTTAGTCCACAAATGTATGCACAAACACAGTGAGGGAAGAGGGAGTCACAGTGAGGGATGGGATAGCAATCCGACACGACTGGGGAGAAGTTAGGCAGGACCCAACGGTTTTACATACTTTTCAAGGTAATGAGGTGCCACACGACTTATTTCCAAACTCTGGGCTGCTGCTGCTTTGAGATTCCTAATGAAAACCCTGTAAGAAAAACAAAAACGGGTTGCACTCCGAGAGTGCCGGCAGAAGTGAAAACTTGAATATTAACGTTGTGCATTTTTGATATTTTGGAATGCGGTCTACTCTCCCTCCATTTTACGAATTTTCGATCAGGTCACGTGTCCTGACGCGAGCTTAAAATTTTTTACCTATCACAAAAAAAGTGCACAACGCCGCCAAGGAAGTTTTCACTTCAGTGAAATCTGTTCTATTCTATTCTATAAAATAAAAATAAATGTTTTATTCAGTATTTAAATTTATTGGACACTACACTACTACCTAAGTATAACACTTTGCTCAATCTGGAAATGGTACCCGCGCTCAGTACAACAATCGCGCTGGCGACCACAGAACCATCTTTTTTTTTGGTAGCTTGTTTTGTAACCCACTGCAGGTTAAAGCCTCCCCTTTTTCCTTCCAAACCTCCATGTCTTGTGCGATATGGCCATATTGACCCTACAGACTTTATTAGATCATCAAACCACCTTTGCCGCAAACAAGATAAATATTCGTACGCTATCAGTCAAGAATATGAAAGACCAGCTTCTGCCCGCGGCTTAGCCCGTGTAGATGATGGAAATCAACCCACGGGAACGTGCGATCTGGACAAAAGCCTAAACAAAAGGTCCTTCACCAGGGTGCCATCTATCTCCTTGCTACAATTTTATCGAAATCCGTACAGTGGTGTAGACGTGAAAGGTAACATACAGAGTTAATTTTGAATTTATAAATTTCCTAGCTGCGCCCCGTGGTTTTACCCGCACAAGTTTCGATCCCGTGGGAATATCGGGATAAAAAGTATCCTATATGTTAATCCTGGTTATAAACCATCTGTGTGCCAAATTAATCCAAAACTATAGATAAGCAGAAATGGTTGATGTACATTTAAGGTCCATCCACATATATCAGGGCCGTTCTCGGGACGTGGACGGACTGAGCTGCATCAGGGACTCAAAAAACTATCGGTGTGTACATTTTATATGAACTCATTCACACACGTCCGTGTCCGGGACGGCGACGGAGCTTCAATGCCTGCCTTGTGTGTGCCACGGCCCTGTCACGTCCCGGACATGCCCTTGATAAGTGTGTCTACCTTTAGGCGTAGCAGCCCGATGCTGCTAAAATGTGGACGTCGTTTTACTTTAACTATTCTCAAAACTCATGCTATACCCATTTATGTTTATTGCATTCCTCAATGTGGATTTGCTGGTAGGTTTGCAAAGATATTAATAAATATGATCATTGTGGATCCTGTCACATGTCGGGCACAGCAAAGTAGGAGGGACAACATTACAGCAAATATAAAACTTCTTTAGATAAAAACCTCTTTTGCAAATGAACCAAAACAGTAACACTGGCCAATTATTCTATGCATCAGGGACAATTGTCAACTGTGGGCCACACAGAGTACATTGTGGGCTATTTGTCACAAAATCAAGAAAACTGACACACCTCACAACAAAACGAATATTCAATAAAAAAATGTTTCCACAAAATTAAAAGTCCATCTCATCCTTATGTCTGCCGAGGAGCCTTGCAACAAAAAGTGCAAAACAAGGGAGAACAAATGTCTTCCATGCGTGAACCAGTATTCCCAAGAGCTGATAAGCGAGGAAAAGCACCAGGTCCATCAGTTCCACCAACCTCATAACCCTCAGGAGTCGCTCCATACAGAATGCCAGTGTACTGCAGAAAAACCCTGCAGTACGACACCAAGGCCCCAGCACACACACAGGAAGCCTCATTGTCCTAAACATGACTGACCGCACTTTGAATCGAAATAGAAAATAAGCTTGAAGCCATTCAGATTAGAACACTAAAGATGTAAGGAATAATTCTTTACCTTCATCTTTTTCTAAGAGGGTCGATGGTAATGTAAATAATCAGCCTTTAGTTGAGCTATGACATTAGCGTTAGAAATGTGCACATGTATGGGCATAATCAGCCCATAATATCCCCACTCTTGGGACACAGGCCTCCTTTCTTCGAGAGTAGGCTATAACCTACCACGCGGGCCCAGTGCAGGTTGGTAAATGTCACATGTCCTCGAATTTTCGGTTTTAGGAAATGCCGGTTTCCTCACGATGTTTTCCGTCACCATTTTGCAAGCAGTGGTGATGAAATTATTGTTACTTTAGATGTATCGGAATCACTTCTCATCCATCATTTTGACAGCGATACAAAATCAGAGGTAAAACAAAAACAACTGTGAATGGGCTGTAACAACATCTTAATTTTCTTGCAGCAAGTTACCTGGTGGGACTATGTAATAACTCTGAAACACCGGACTCTCAGAAGCCCTGAAAAATGAAAAAGAGGACCAGATTTTTGCCTCTGGTACTCTAGGATCAAGAACCCTGAATTGTTGTTGTAAAAACCAATGTCTGCAGCTCTATTTTAGACTTTTATTATACCGTGCAATATAAATCTTTGGCTAGATATGTCTTGTTTTATTGTTGCTGGTAGTTTTTGCTTACACAGTTCTGGAGTAAAAAGTATGCTGAGATGGTTCACAAGCCAGATGAAGTTTTTTTTTAATAACCGACGTGTTCAATCGTGTATTGAATCCACGGTAAGGCGTCTGTCCATTGATGCGGAGCGAAGCTGCGGAGTGGAGAAACTGAGAAATTTAAACCAATAGGATTGAGCGGAGCGGAGATTTTAAGATTCTAGGCAATCCTATTGGTTAGAATTTCTCCATTGCTCCGATTCCGCAGTGTCACTCCGGTTCTATGGACAGGCAGCCTGACAGGGGGCTACGCAAACCGGTTGGGAGTACTACACACCTGACCTTTGTGAATCACCAATTAAGTCACTATACAGGGTGGCAGAACACCGACGCGCAGCCTGTGGGCTTACCACCAGCTCTTATAGCAGGGCAGAAGTTGAACTGCACTGCTTTTTAGTTCTATGTCGAATTATAAAAAGTGGTTAGGTACTTTAGCCCATAGCTCCTCCGGCACGTGACATATGTGACCAGCCCAGTTCCATTTTAGCTTGGCAGCCGTGTGACCTACATCGGCAATTTGAGTTTTAGAACGCAGTATCGAGTTCCTTATACGATCAGAAAGTTTAACTCCAAGGATACTGCGCTCCATTGCTCGCTGACAGATCCCGAGTGCGGTCTTTTGACGATTGGTTAGTGACCATGTCTGCGCTCCATAGATAGGTGAGAGTAGGAAGAATGCAAAAAAAAAAATATATATAATAATTATGATGTTTTAAGGAGAGAGGAAGTGATTTTCTAGCATAATTTTTAAAGCGGACAAAGATTGAGCACGCCTTGCTGACACGGGCAAGTCATTCCATAACCGTACTGCTTGAACAGTAAAAGATTTGTTTAAGAAACTGGTGGAATGCATCGGCATCTCTAGTCTCAGGTTTTCCGATGACCTCAGGTATCTATGTATTATGTGTGTCATGAAGGAACTTGAAACGTTCTTTAAGATAAGAGGGGGTTTTAGGATTAAACAAAATATTGTAGAGCTGAAATGAGCTATGACAGCTGATAGCATTTAATAGGAGACTCCAGCCCTCGTCAAAAATAACATCCGCAGCCCAATTTCACCCACTGTGGGGCATAGGCTTTTCTACACAAAAACTCAATAATCAAAACTTTTTGAAATTCCCGAGTCAAATCTGGCAAACTAATTAATTTTTTCCAAATTTCATGTCACTGTCATTCTGTCATTATTTCCACATCAAGCATGAAATTTATTTATCAAAAATAATAATTACTAAAAAAAATTGTAATATGCACGAGGTAAAAATTAAAAACAAAAGTGAATGAGTGTTGTGTTAAATATATCGCATATACTCGTATATTATTGCCCTTAGCTATCCAATAAACAGTTAAAACATTACAGTCAACGGGAACAGTGCCCAAAAGGCTGGCAGCTTTGCCACGCAAGGCAAGGCTGATGATTCTCTTAAATGGTTAGGCATGTTGAGTGGACGAATGAAAGGCAACTAACAAAAAGTATTTACAAGGCAGATGTGAGTAGAAACGCCGGGAGCCGCCATACATACAGTGACCTTATTGATGATGTTCTTCAGAAAGGTCAGGTATGTAGTAGTCGCAACCAGCGTGCGTGTATGAGATGTATGAACGTAAATGAGGCAAAAGGAGTATGTAAGAATCAGGTGGCGTTCTGTAGTTTCTACTTACCCCCATGAGATAAAGGCGTGAGCTTACCTAAACAAATAACTGGCTATCTGGTCACCTTATGAGTCGGCCGGATGCTTGGTGATATATCGAAAAAGTAGACGATATTCGGACCCCATAGCCTTAGGGTACCTTTATCTGAAACGGCTCGAAGATGGTTTATTATCAACCTATTATATCGACCAAATAGGTTGTTATATTTACAGGTTGCATCTCACACCTAAGACATACCCAATTTTTAAGGCATAGGGGCATTCCTTTGAGTCTCTTCCCACCGTCGCGTGCCAAGCCATTGGCTTCGAAATTAGCTGGCACCCGGCAGTGGCAAGAGCAAGACCAATGATGTCATTAATACTGTCGTGCCATGCGATCTGTCCTGCGTTCTTACTGCTGGATAGACCATGGTATCCGAGGCAGTCGACAACTTCTTTTAGGTAAATGAGTTTTAAATATAAATTCCGTAGAAGAAAAGCTATAAAATAAATTACTCAAAAAAAATTGTATGTACAATAATATGAAGAAATCCAACGTGAAAGCCAAGCCTATTCCTTCAAGGGCAAGCTCAGAGACATCTGGATTAGACGAAGAAGAAAATGAGCAGAACGAAGAACAGAAGACAGTTTTGAATGGTTTACCAATTTGCCCAGTGAGTGGGGACTCGCGTAAAGCATGCGATAAGACAATTTGCCTGAACAAAGCAAAAATAAAAAATCCATACTACCTCATTAATATTCCAAAACCAGCGTGTGCTGTGACTAGGGAGCTTCCTGGACGGTCCCGGTCTGACATGATGTACGACAAGACCAAACATCCTGAGAAGCCGTTACCAAGATGTCCACAACCTTTCCCTCCCTTGCCTTCGAGACGAGATCCATACGAAGAGCAGCAGCGCCGAGCAAGACTAGCCGAATACAGACAGAGACTGCTAAGGTATAATGAAAAATAATGATGTGTCGCAGAAAGTTTGTTCCCCAAAAGTCCACGTCGATATTTAATTTAAATATTTGCTGATTGATATATCAAAGAGTCGGATAAAACAAGACAAGACAAGAGGAAGTTATATCAACAAGATATATTGACAACAACATTACTGATTCAGAAAGTAATAGTTGACTTTTGTTTGTTTTTAACTATATCGGTTTCACTCTCTTAAACGAATCCAGCAACCAAAACTGTAGCAAGGAAAATAATAGTAGATTCTGAGACCTAGGACAAGATGTCATTTTTTATTGCGCTCAGACTAAATACATTTTTCAATTGGCAGCCTTGTCTTTTCTTGTAGATAAAGTAGACTATAAAAATCTAAAAGTTGTCATCTACCAATCATGACATGTGACATCCACCAACCCGCACTGGACCCGCGTGGTGGATTACGGCCCACTCCCTCCCACAGAGAGGAGGCCTGCGTCCCAACAGTGGGAACATTATAGGCTGATATTAAGGCACACATCTTAGATCCCTCTCCTCAACCGAAACAAGTATTTGGGTATATCGGAAGCATTAAGCATCAATGCTGCCAACATGAAACAATCGTTGAGGGAGCGCTTCTTTGCCGCCTGAATAAAGTGTTAAATAGTCTTTTAGCAGGCGAAAACAAGGTGCGCGCCTTCAATGGTTGGGTCATGCCGTTTCATGTGTTCTTTCGGCATACTCAAATGGACTCAAATGGAATCAGACGCTCTTGATAGGAAGGATGCATCCGATATGCCGTCAGCAATGTACGGAACATTGCTGACGGCATATCGGATGCATCACCCACGGTCATCAGTGATGAGGCTGTACATCCCGCGTTGAAGTCAGTGTGGAGGTCGAGGTTTCTTAAATAATAAAACCCTCCACAACCGCGAGATTTGCAGTCCCATTGAATATTTCCTTGAAACTGACGTGGGGTGCACCGAGGCGTGGTCGCAGTAGACTAGGGCCTCACCCCGCTCTCCATGGCGAAAGAGAGCTGGCGCAAACCTGCAGTACTAGATACTAACGATCACAAGTAAGTATGGAAAGGCAATGAGCATCATGTACGCTTTTTCCGGGCGGAGGGCCCGGTAAAAGCGTACGTGAAGCTCTTCGCCCTGATTGACCTGATATAGACATGTTAGTGTCAGTATTTTGGCTGCGTTTCGGCGACCTGTTCGAGGAAACCGAAGGTTTTATCTGTGCGATTATGGATGGAAGTTATCATGACGAATAGTTAAATCGGAAATACATTGTCAAGGACGGATTGGATGGCATTTATCGGGCATGCCACCGCCCCGTTGAATCAATTCGACATATTGTTACCAGTCAAGTGGTTCTCGTCTTGCTAACGGCGAGTACTCGCTCAGACACAATCTAATAGCTAGGGTCATCTACCAGAAATTTGCCTTACAGTACAACCTTGTGGAGTCCGTGGTTCTCGAGAATGTTCACACCACATTGTACTCGGAACGATCTATCATCACTAACAGGACTATTGTAGCCATTAACCCTGATACTGTGGTAATAAATCGACGAGAGTGCCGTACATTGATTGTTGATATCGCGGTCCCTCGTGACAATCTCGTAAAAGCTGAGAAAAATCAAGTATCTTGACTTAGCACACGAGCACGAGCTTGTCGACATGTGGGACGTAGACTCTGCAATAATTGTATCGATAATCGTAACAGTAAATGGCCTAGTAGCGAAGAGCCTCGCCAACACCTTACGAGGCTCTCAATGCGGGGCTGGGTCAAGAGCTTGATTCAGAAAGTAGTACTCCTAGACACGGCATGCATAGTGAGGAGGTTTCTGTCTCTGGAGCCTTGACCTCCGGCAGCTTAGACTCTGTTCCCGACACTGGTGGACCACTATTTTTTAAGGTTTCTTATACTTATTTCCTATATTTTAAGAAATATATAAAAATGTATAAGATATAAATAAACGGAGTATATACTAATAGAATGATGTACAGAAGGATTTCTGCAATGCAAGCACTGCCCGCCCGAATGTGCTTCAGCCTCTGACATGCATGCGAACCTCTTTCATAAGTCTGGCAGGCAAGTTCTTATCATTATTTCTTTTTGTCCATATTTGGCACATTGACTGAGTGTCACCAGTTCATCACAGGCTTTAAGCCTTTAAACAAAAATGGAACCAAACAAATTGCAGTAATATAATGTTTATGAAAAAATGCATCCCGGACCCAGTCATTATACCTGAGCCAGGTAACAATAGTGTAAGCATAACATAATTTTCCCACTGCTGGGACACTGGCCTCCTCTCTGTGAGAGGGAGTGGGCTGTAAACTACCACGTGGACCCAGTGCGTGTTGGTAGATATCACATTTGGACCTATTCGAATTTTTCGTTCTAGGACATGCCGGTTTCCTCACGATGTTTTCCTTCACCGTTTTGAGAGCAGAGGTGATGAAATCATTTACATAAAGTAAAGACCTGGAAGTCATGGGGAGAGGCCTTTGCCCAGCATTGGGATGATGCAGGCTAACAGTAACAGTAAAGCGCCTGTCTGGGTTCGAACCCACGACCTACAACTCGATAAGTCGGGGTCATTACCACTGGGCCACTATAATTGCTCGTTAGGTCGTAGAAAATAATTACTATTTCATATTTCAATTGAATTTGTGATAGTAAATCAATACTTACACAATGTGTTTTTTTTTATATCCCATAACTCTAGGGGGTCATTGTACTCATCATTATGAACAACTTTTACTATGGGACCAACACGAAATCGCGAAACAAAAATCTGGTGTTCCCCTACATTTTGACGAGCTATAAGAACATAAATATAGGGAACAGCTGATTTTATTTCGCGCTTTCAGGTTTGGTCTCATAGTAAAAGTTGTTCATAATGATGAGTACAATGACACCCTAGAGTTATGGGATATAAAAAAAAACACGTTGTATAATAGTATATCCTAGTCCCTATTTGTAATCACTGATTGTTCCTGAATTACTCTAGCCAGGTACTCAATAAAGGTGTAATATGTCTCTCTAATAATACCAAGTCACCAATCTTACCAAGGGGTTTCGTATTACCCAGTAACTGGGTTGTGGAGGTCAGATAGGCAGTTGTTCCATGTAAAATACTGGTACTCAGCTGCATCTGGTTAGATTGAAAGCCGACCCCGACATAGTTGGGAAAAGGGTAGGCAGATGTTAATGACTGTAGCGATGTAATAGTTTAGATTTATCCATTGTCATCGTGTAGGTTTTGCAATAAACATTGAAAACCACAGTTTTCGCAATAAGCTCCCTCTCTTCTCTCCTTTTCTCCTTCAACCATTGCAGTCAATGACGGTCCACCCCTCCTGTTGTTCGCACGTTCGTTACACTTGATATGAAGCGTGGCAGGGACAGCGACGTGCAGTAAATTAGTAAATGTCTCATCAAGTTCTCACCGACCCTGCTGACCCTATATCCCCTCCTACACCCTCCTACACCTTTATAACTCCTCCAGGAGAGCAATAGGGCAACCAGTACAGTAAAACCGATATTCCAACCTCGCCGCCGAGGTCACTCGCGACGTCCCCAACTAAATTGTCCCCATTGACCTTTGTTCGATGAAGTGCCAGCCCGCGCTGTTGCTGAGCCTGTAGCTTTAAATTCCCGACTGTGACGTTCAACGCCGCTAAGTGAGTACTCGGCTTTATAGTCTAGGATTTATTGCTCAACAAGACTCAAAATAAGCATTTTTGGCACCAGCCTCGTCGCAGTAACCAACAGTAAACATTATTTATTTCTTTAACTTTTACAACCACCATAACAAATCTTAAACCTAATTCGATACTGTGGCTATCAACTATTAATACATAATATTAATCTCTAACTTTGTATTTTCACAGACCCTTGCCCGATTCCAGTTAAAAAGAAACCACTAAAAAAATGTCCTAAACCACCAGTCAAACCAGAACCTGTTGTAAAAATACCCTGTGACGCCATTCCCTGTCTGTGTATAGAAAGAGTAAAGAATCCACTGATAAAAGGTCCCAAGAACGCTCTAGACGAACCACGGTTTCGCTGCGCAATAAAACCGGTACTACCTGGTTATAACCGCTGTTTAGAAATACTAGAAGTGAAAAGACTTAAACCTCCATCCCCGTGGCCCCATTGCCCACCACCTCCACCTCCACCAGAACCTCCGAAGTTTGACCCTTGCGAAGAGCAGGAGCGGAGAGAGAGAATTGCTGAATGCAAGAGAAGAATGAAAAGATATCTGGAATAATGGCAGATGACGATAAATGTGGTTCTAATATTGATTTACTTATAAATAAGTTATTGATTGAAATCTCCAAGGACTCTGAAGAAGATTTCAAGACGCAAAGACTTCAGTCAACAACTCTCAGGCTTGAGCTCCCCAATGAAAATGACCATGATATTGACAAAGAGATAACTGAACTGGAGACCCTTATAAAAAGGTTACAAGCTGAAATAGTTGAAATGTGCGAAACAGCTAACAAACCACTACCATCACTTTGTCCTGGTGTTTCCATTATTGGTGAGAACAGTGCTAGCTATACAGAAGCAAGCTACGCGTCACCTGAAATATCGAGTCAAGCAGAACCTAAAAATGATATCGGCTTTCCCATAATGTCCAAAGATGACGGAATTTTGGAACAACAGGTAAAAATGTTTGCAGAGAATATTTCGAACATTATAAAAGCTTCTAACAACACAAACCCTCAGAAAGACGATTTAGATGATGTCAGACGGAATTTCAATGTGCTATGGGATAATCCAACAAAAAATAACTCAGATCTCACCGAAAATCTAGAAGAAACTATAAGTAGTAAATTGTCAACAGCATTCAATTTTTTTATCTTGCCATCATCATTAGAAACCGAAAAACCAACGTTCTTAAACAATATTTCAATAGGATCAATTAAATCTATAAATAATAAAGCTATAATAGAGGAATCCGAGAATGATTCTGAGTTTTGTGAAGACGCAAGTCCAAATTATACCCGTGATGACGACCAGAAAATAAGTGCTGATAATAAACTCCTGAGAAATTCCAGTGACAATGATGATATTTCTGGAAGCGTTAATGAAGTGGTCGCTGACAATATCATAAATAACGTTGCTATACTTCTGAGTGTCGAGTCTCCTTGCAATTTACCTGGCAATATTGAAAACCACCCCATTAGCATAGTCGACACAACTGTTCCTAAAGATACCATCATAAGTTTACCAAAACTTGAAACTATGGATGGTGCCGAAACGACGATAGTTAAAACATTGGAAAACGTGACTTCTTCTGACAACTCTTGCACTGCTGATACTCCCGAAATAAAGCAAACGCCAAGTGTGACTCGTGAAAATGGAGTTCCAAAGACAGACAGTATATTGAAAAGTTTCAATAGAAAAATTCGTAAAATTGTTGGTAGAGGCAGTGAAAAATCGATTTCTAAGGAAAATCATAAAAGTGAAGAATTGTCAGACAAAGCTTTTCCGAGAAGTAGGAGTGAGCCAAGCAAAAATGTCTCAGCACCAGACGACGACAGCTCTATTATTGACCCAAAAATCACAACTGCTTTAGCTCAAGACAGCCCTAAAAACGTCATCGAGGGTGTTTCCAACACAATTAATACGGAAAATTCTAAAACATCAAATATTGAAACTAGCAATATCAAAGCGGCAAAAACCTCTAATGAAATTATAAACATTGTGAAAAAATTGATTCCTAAATTTGTAAGCAACGATCTAATAACTGACGATACAGACAAATCAAAACCTGTTACTGAAAATCCCTCGGATACTACCACTACAACTACATCCTTATCAACAGAAAGTGATCCGGGTAAAAACTACATTCGAGCAAACCTTACAACCGCAGTCTATAATGATATGCCTATTAATGCTCCTAACGGTCCTCAAACTAAAAACATTGGAAATATAAACGATGCACCTACACCTGATTTATCAAAAAAGAACCCTGAACAAGATAGTTCATCAAGCGTAACTAGTAGCATCAGTAGCGCATTCCCTAAGTTTTTCGGTTCAAATCTTCAAACTAGCGGACAACAAGTAAACGTTTTGAAAGTCGAAGTTAAAGAAAAAGCTGAGGAACAAGGTGTTGATAAAAACAAAGTGGAGCAAGATGTTGAAGCAGAGGAAGATGAAGATGATGATGATGACGATGAAAAGGAAGACGATTATGATGATGATGAGGACAATACCTACGATGTAGACTAAATACATTGAAATAGACAGCCTTTCCATCATTTGATAGTTTTTTTCTTTTTTGATATTGAAATTAGCCGAATGGGTCGGTTAAGTACGCTTTATCAGTGTACGGATAGTATTATCATGCAACTAACTGCACATGGCTTTCGCAGGCTAAATGAATCAATCAACATTTAGCATATTATTATTATTGCTGTCCAATGTTGGTCAAAGCTCAATTTTTCTCCACAATATCCAAGAAATATTTAGTTTAGAGGGGCTTGTGGCTAATAATAACAGCCGCATCGATAGTTAAGCTACGCTTGCCGCGATCGGTTCGTGGATGGGTGACCATCCTCTACATATCAAGACTCCTCTGTGACTTAGAAAGAACGTTAAGCCGTTTGGTCCTGGCGCCATTCGTAGGCCTTGACAGTCGTTACGGGTAGTCTGAAGCCTAAAAGACTGACAACCAGTAAGAAGGGATATGTAACCTCCAGGTCAGATAGGCAGTCGCTCCATGTAAAATACTGGTAATCAGCTGCACCCGGTTAGACTGGAAGCTAACCCTAATATAGTTGGCTTAACTTGATTGATATTAAAATTGTTATTGTTGAATTGTAAAACAAGGCATTTCAAATCCATTCCAACAATTTATTCACAATAACAGGTATAATTCCATACAAAATACATCATTTAAAATATTATCCATACTAAATAAACATTCACGTTAAAACTTAAGCAAGCATTTATGACTAGAATTTACTCAAAATAATACCCATACAACGTTACACATAGTTTCATTTAAACACGTCTATATATTTATCAATAAATTAATTTATTTCATAGCAGAAAATATAGCAATATTTGTTTAAGGCGATTAAAATGTTTTGGCACAATATTCTCTTCTATCCATAATAAATAAGGCACATAGCCACACGATTACAATATCTGTATACTATACATATTAAAATTTTCCATTTAAAAATTCACTCGTTACCACAAAATATCTTGAACCCCATAGGGAGAATTTCTAGAAAAAAACACGGGACCATAAAGCCGAAAGCTATTATTTACAAATATTCTTCGAAAAATCAGTTTTTGTCCTCCTGTGGCCCGAGGTGCTGTAGACCTGCAAGCCCAGGCGTGGGCAACAAACCCCAGCGGTAGTCAACCGTTAGGGTAACAACTAATCCAACTATATTTGTCGGGGAGTCTATTTTTTCCTTGGCGGGGGCTGCATTGGAGGTTGGTGGAACGGGTGGTATTGCCGAGACAATATACTTTCCTGAAAAAAAAAATAGAGCATTCAGTACACACACTCAGCATAATCAGCCTATAACGTCCCCAGTACACAGGAAAGGCGTCCTCTCTCTGAGAGGGCTCAGTGCTGGTCGGTACATGTCACATGCCTTTGAATTTTAAATTATAGGACGTGCCGGTTTCTTCACGATGTGTTCCTTCACCGCTTTTTGAAGTGAAAACTTCTTTAGCGGCGTTGTGCACTTGATGGGTAAAAAATGTTAAACTCGCGTCAGGACGCGTGACCTGCCCCTGCAGTCTCCAAATTCGGTCGCAAAGTCCTGTCACTCCATACATTAAACCTGTCAATCCGGGACTTTGCGACCGAATTCAGTCGTAAAGCGATCGCTATGAATGTCGAGACTGTAGCCCCTGATTGAAAATTCGTAAGACGGAGGGAGAGTAGACCGCATTCCAAAATATAAAAAATGCACAACGTTAATATTCAAGTTTTCACTTCTGCCGGCACTCCCGGAGTGCAACCCGTTTTTTTGTGAGCATACTGCTTTTAAATAAAGTAAAGCCGGGTTCGAACCCACAACGTACAGCTCGTAAGTCGTGCCATTACTACTGGATCACCACTGCTCTCGTCGTATGGGTGATCTATCCTAATTGATGTAAAATTTCAATCAAATCAACTTACCACATCGGTGGGCCTGCTCGGGGCAGCTCCCGTCTTTCTTTCTTGTAATATAATTTGATTGGCGGCGCTGTAAACATCGTTCCATATTAGTTCATATTTAATATTCATTAGGCATACT
The DNA here is from genome assembly GCA_949629185.1 of Apamea crenata. Classification (NCBI taxonomy): domain Eukaryota; kingdom Metazoa; phylum Arthropoda; class Insecta; order Lepidoptera; family Noctuidae; genus Apamea; species Apamea crenata. The sequence goes on from OX451377.1 coordinate 2,109,364, forward strand.
CTTTAACTTAACCCACTTGCAGAAAGTACTATTTGTCTACCTTAATTACCCAAAAAACGCAAAAGCCTACGCCGCTATCCCACTGGCGTTTTACGAGGGTTGGTGCTTCTCCAACGTCTGCGCAGCGCCCACGTTGTGCAGACGCGACGTCAACGTCGCGAGTTTCTAGTGACAAGCGTTACATCCGCTGAACGCAACGTTAATGTCGGAGAAGCGGTTGGAGAAGTGCCAACGCTCGTAAAACGCCAGTGAGAAGGCAGCCTTATTTATGAAGGTCAGAACTCAATAGTATAAACATCGCTAAACGTAATTATAACCCAAATGTGTTACTGAGTGATATTGTAGCAGAACTGAACATAATATATTTCGGGTGGCATAAAATCTACACTGATGCATCGAAAAGTGCACAGGGACAGGGAGCAGGGTTATTTGACCAGAGCTTAGGGAACAGGTTTGGATATAAGATTAGTTGTGATATTTCAATTATGTCACTGGAGCTCATAGCAATTTACAAAGCAGTAAAATATGTCTTGAATCAAAATTTAAATAAAGTAGTAATTTTTTCAGATAGCAAAAGCGCACTCCAGCATATCGCTCGATGCGCCTCTGGCTCTAGCAGAGGTACATCGATAGCGTATGATATTTTAAAACTTATAATTATACTTAAAAACAATAAAATAGAATGTAGATTGCAATGGGTTCCAGCACATATTGGACTAAGCGGTAACGAGGAGGCTGACCGTATATCCAAATCAGCGGTAGTGGACGGTTGTATAATTAATTATAAACCAGATTATTGGGAATATACAAATAAATTTAAATCAACATGCTTTAACTCCTGGAAGCAACATTTTTTCAAAATGTCTCTGGATAAAGGCATTTGGTACAAAAGCATTCAAGGTCAGCCATCTCGTGTTCCCTGGTTCGAAGATACTAAATTAGATAGAAATTTCGTAAAATTGATATTAAGACTCCGTTCTGGGCACTATCCATCCGCGAAGTTTGCATTTCTTATGAAAAAGGCCGATTCTCCTAATTGCACAGTTTGCAATCAAGTCGAGGACGTGCAACATTTGCTGATGGAGTGTGCTCGAAACGGAGTAGAACGCGAGTTGTTCGTGAAGGATTTTAAAATAAATAAATTGGATGTAGGCATAATCCAATCCATCTTATCTGTACCATCTTCGGATATTATTAAAAAGTTGTGCCATTTAATTAAAGTCCTCCACGAATAACTCTAAGTCATATATAAGCTAATACTGCTTAAGTAAGCCAATAAATGTAAAAGGGTACGATGGGGCTGACATATCTTTGATAAAAGCCCCTAAACAAAATTAGATTAAAAAAAAAAAAAAAAAAAAAAAAAAATTATGAAGGTCAATCAACTCAGCCTATCGCAGTCCAGTGCTGGACATAGGCCTCTCCCAGGCGTCGCCACTACACCCTGTCCTCCACCTTTATGAACGTAGTTAAATGTAATCCATAAGATTCTATTTGACCTCACTCTTTTCAATGATAAATTCATGAACATGAGGTCTCCAACTGAGACTTTATGCATAGTTTCGTCATTATTATAATGTCAGACGAAATACCTCCACTGCTCGACATAGGCCTCCCCAAGATTCGCCGCAACGATCAGTCCGTTACCATCATTGGGCTGTTGGTTCATCTTTCTGGGTTTTATCTAAGCTGCATATGCAGATATATGTGGTTGCTACTCGAGAACCCTTTGTCCCCAATGGTCACACAGCATGGAATCACCACGCCGCCGGGAGTCTAGAGTCGGTAGTACTACAAAAATTCGTAGCCGAAAGTGTGTACAAATTCTTCACGGTCCGTTTTCAAAGCCGTAAATTTGTACACGTTATTTTTTTCTTAGTACGAGTAGAATCCACGCAAACGAAGTCTGAGCGCTGTCAAAATCGGAAATAATCGTTTGCCACCATCTCGACGTTTATATGAAGCGTCAAGAGTGTGCTGTGTTCCGTGTTTTCCAAAGTAAATATTGGCCATCATAATGCCGAATGTGATTGACATTATGACAAGTGTTGGCAGGGACAGTCTTGAAGTTCAAACACGCGCGCAGGCTTAGGTTGCGAGCACTCTAAACGGTGATTCGCATGGTTTGTACAGTCATGATATTGCATCACTGTCAAAATCACGGTGATCTCTGTAAAAGGACTGTATGGAAAGTTTTGACAACGCCGCCTCTAGCAGTGGCCTTTCTGTGCTCTGTACCATCAGCAATCCATTTCACAGCGGATGCTGTCACTGCTGTGACAGTGTGTGTGGTGCTGGCAAGTTGAGATGACAATCAGAAAGGTCAATTTTGTTATAAAAAAGGGTACAAAAGTATATCTCACGTATCCATCTCCTCCTGGGTGAGGTCGAGCGCCTCTTGCATCTCGCGCGAGGTGCTCTGGATGAAGTCCTTGTCACAGTACTTGCCGAGCCCCTGTTCCGTCAGTACCTAGACAAAGATCATAGTTGATGAGGATATTAAGTCCAGCCTATCTATTCTGTAAATATATGACGGTGATAACATAGGTGAAGTGAGCTTGAAGTAAACAGCCGATGCATTCTTTAAAATTCTCACCGTGAATACTTAGGTGAAGTGAGCTTCTATTGAACTATCATCCAATCTGCCGATCGATTCTGTAAAAATCTCACCATGAAAGGTTAGGTGAAGTGAGCTGTCAATTATTGTGTCAATCCCTAACATTAGTTGGAATTACAGCTCACTCCAAGCTCACTTCACCTAAGTTTTCACGGTGAGATGGTTACAGAATAGCACTGCTGATGCTATGTTGTTTTGACACTATTGATAGCTCACTTCACCTAAGTTTTCACGGTGAGATGTTTTACAGAATAGCACTACAGCAGTGCGAGTCTATAACCATCTCACCGTGAAAACTTAGGTGAAGTGATCGTGGAGTGAGCTTGTTCCAACTAATGCTAAGGATTGACACTATTGACAGCTCACTCTAAGCTCACCTCACCTAACTTTTCACAATCGATCAATTTTTCAGAATCGATCGGCTGTCATCCCACGATGGTAGAGATTGACAGCTCACTTCACCTAAGTTTTCTTGGTCATATTTTTTAGAACAGCACAAAAGGTACGAGTCTTGCGAAGAAATAGGTTTTCTAGATGGAACTAGTAGATACGACCGTGCAGTGCATATTGTAAATAAAAAATATTAATGAACAATATCAACCTTTAATTTAAAATTAGGTAATTAACTCTATACCGAGGAATGCCATAGAATAATGGTAAAAGATACACAAATTAAACAATAAAATAAAAAATTACAAATTATTTACATAAATTACCAAACACTACAAAACCAACTTTACTAAAACTACATGAAATTAATTTGACCACGATACACCAACTAATTATATAACTATTACAAGAAATGAACACTAATTAAGTAACTAAAGTACAATGGCTACATCTAACTACATTTTTACCTAAGTAAATACCTAGGTAATGCCCCATGAGGTAGCTTGAAAGGAGAAAATCGATTTATCATTAATATAGTCGTAATGCTGCCCATGATCCCGGCTCTCATTCATGGATTTTTGACAGGTGTTACGGCTAGTCAGAACCCCGAACGCCTGGCAATCAGTCTTAACAATATCGTGTTTCCTAATAACTAGGTTGTGGAGGTCAGATAGGCAGTCGCTATATATAAAATACTGGTATTCAGCTGCAGACCATCACAGTCGCATAGGGTTCTTGGTTCATAGTATGAACCGAAGTAGAGAAAAACTTCGGAGCTACGTGAGCTTATGCTAAGTTAGCTTAGCTCGCGGTGTAGTTAAATCAACTCACCCTGTCGCAGTCCACTGCTGGACATCCTTCTCCCAGTGGTGTGGTTAGTAAAACTTATTTTTTTCTTTTACAGCGTCAAATTAAATTAGCTAGCTTTTCCGTAGACGTGATACCTATCGATTTCAGTCTAATGGAGATAAAACAAAAAATAAGGTTTTCTTAACTCATAATTTAAAATCAGGTCTTAAGCTGATTTTTAATAGACTTCAAAAGGAGGAGGAATAAAAAAAAATCGAAGAACATCAATCATCATCATCAATCGTTTGTGCTTTCAAAGAGTTTTTTTTTTTTGTTTTATCGTCATTAGATAGGTGTCGAAAGAGCTGGAAGTCACGGGGAGAGGCCTTTGCCCAGCAGTGGGATGATGCAGGTTAACAGTCACCAGTAACCAGATTGATATTGTTAATAGTCACCAGAGACTAGATTGATATTGTTATTCACCAGTAACCAGATTGATATTGTTAACAGTCACCAGTAACCAGATTGATTTTGTTAACAGTCACCAGTAACCTGATTGATATTGTTAACAGTCACCAGTAACCATATTGATTTTGTTCACAGTCACCAGTAACCGGATTGATATTGATACCCATCACGTCTGTGATGTTTCGCCATCTAATTTAGTTTGACCTCGAATTGAGTAAAGTGTTAAACAATATGAAAAAGAAGAAAACCAAAGCAATACTCACTCGAGTAATAAGATTCTCCGCTGGATTCTCTATGCAATAAGGCACGTTGTTGAGAGGTCTCGTCTTTTTGTCACGATCTGGAACACAATCATTGCAATTGGAGAATATAAAACAGGTTTCTTATTAGCTGTTAATTAACGGCAGCTACTATTGCAACATGGCTGCAATATTAAGATTCAGCGTTGAAGTCTCGAGTTGTGTGGACCCAGCAGTGCGATTCTGTAACCATCTCACCGTGAAAATATATGTGAAGTGAGCGTGGAGTGAGCTGTCATTCCAGCTAATGCTAGGGATTGACACTATTGACAGCTCACTCTAAGATCACTTCACCTAACTTTTCACGGTGAGATTTTTACAGAATTGATCGGCTGGAGTTGTGACTTCAGTGAGAAGTATATTTCGCCATTTTATTATGTCAACCAGCAATCGCGTGCCCTTCCTTCCCTTTACCAATCCTCATACGATTTCCCTCTCTTGTAGAGGAGGCCTGTATCCCAGCAGTAGGAACGTTATAGACTGATTATGCATACGATCCTAAGCGTTTTGATTATTGGCCAATCACTTAAAAATTTCTTCAATTTTTTTTTCCTACTATAAAAATCAATCGTTCCCATTGAGGGAGGGAACCCAGGGAACCACATTTGAATTTTGAGCTTTTGAATGCGTCAGCTTTTAGTAAAAGTTCTCAAACAATGTAAATTCAGCCCCTAGGTTTTAAAAGTAGCCACTCAAAAGATACAATCGGTTATAGGTGCGCCCTCAGCCGTGACTGATTACAGGCATTCATATCTCAAAATCTAGTTAAAATTTATAACTGCTATAAATGACTACTCTTTTTCTTCATGCTGCTCCTGCCACCTGTGTATTACAATTCATAAGCATTCAAACTCTGCTGCATTCATAATCAAAAGATCCATTAGAGAACTATTATCAAAGATATGAAGGTCAAAGGTTTCATGCACAAACAGGCATTCAATACAGACAGTTCTCAGTGTATCATAACATGAAAGGTATTTTTAATCATAATCCTTTTAGGAATCAGGAAATACTTTAACACACTTACCGTGTTTAAGTATTTCCTGATTCCATAAAGGATTGGAACACGAAGACGGAAAGACAAACACGAAAATAACATGCGAAAAGTTTTTTTATCGTAGTGAAAAAGATAAATAAATAGCTACACAATCACAACACACTAAAACGGACTTACAGTTCTTTCTCATAGTCTGCATTAAATCGTTGGACGTTTTTCTGCGAATATTATTTTTTTGTTATTCTTTTTTATTAAAATATTATACAGACGCAGTTTTAACAAGAAACCCAACAAAAAGTGTACTAACGCCATCTGTCTTGATTTTTATAAACGTTTTTGCAGTCACATGTAGTCAAACTGGATGGCACTCGCGTTGCTAGTTTCTATCCTTCAATAACAGATGGCGCTTATGTAAAGTAAGGCGGTCATTTATATTTTTAGATTTAATTTATTGGTGTTCTGTATAACATTTTTGGACATTATTTTAATGTGCCATGATTTAGGACGAAATTAAAACATTGATCACGACACAGAATAAACGTAAAACTATAAGAAGCTATTGCGTTTGGTACGACAGTTACTAGAATAATTTAAAATAATAAAATTATAACTTACTCGATAGCTTTGAATATCTTTTCGGAGTCCTTGCCGTGAAGAAGAGGCTGCATCGCGATCTCCTCATCGCTCTGGTTGCCATCCTCATGTTTTCTGATTAAAAAAGTAAATATTAGACACATGAAAAAACCGATGGCTTTTTGAGGCTTCTAATTTTACTAATGATCTAAAAAATGCAATACCAATAGAAGTTACTTACATTTCGTCTTCAGGTATTTGGCCATCCATGCCAAGTTCTCTCCTCATCATTGTACTCAGCGATTGACCATCTTTGTCAACTAAATCGGAAACACAACAAAGAGTTAATTACACATCAGACTCTCTTGACATTCCAATTTTTGAGAAGTAAAATCAGGCTATCTTGATGCATTGTGTTGGCTATTGTATAAAAGGCATATTGGCACATTGTCTCTTCTTTGAATCTGTCTCTACAAAAGAGGAACTGGTAGTGGTGTGCTTTGTGTCCATACACACGAGTGGCACGCGTCAACGGCAGAAGCAACTGTAGCCGTCGCTTGGGCAATCAGTGTGACTACAAAATGGTACTCATTAAACTAGTATTTTTGCAATTAATATAGTGAGTGAAACCCCCGTAACCCCCAGACGATAATAACTTACCACCATTAACATTGTTCGTAGGAGACGGCAGGTTCTGCATGGCAGTTCGTCTGTCTCTTCCGTAGAAGCTCTCTCGTCCATGTTTCTTGAGACTGGTCCATACCGCGCCGAACAAAGTGTGGTTACGCTGGAATATGAAAAAAATGTTTTTTTTAGCTGCTTATCTAGACTAAAAGTAAAGAAAAAGATAAGATTTTTTGTATGTTTGTTTCGCTTTCACACTAAAACAGTTGTACGGATTTGGATGCAATTTGTCACAGTGGTAGACCATGGCATAAAGAGGGACATAGACTTTTCACCCTGGGTCGCAGACGAAGTCGCAAGCTACAGCTAGTACAAAATATAACTGACAGTAAATTGACTTTGATTAGTGTATCGAAGAGAGTATCCCATCAATATTTGAATATTTTTGCAGGTTCAGCTCTGCAACTGGTTTCTTCTAGATTAAGTCGATGTTCATTAAATAATATAAAAAGTAAGTGTAGTTAACCAACCAGAAGTACTGTTGGTGCTGAAGTGAGTTTTCGCGTGTCTTTTCACCGTTTCTGTTTCACTTACTAAGGAATCATGATTTGGTTAATCAAAACCGGTAAAGTACCCTGAAACTGAAATTTAAACAATGTTTTACTCACCCTATGCATAGGCTCCACGACCTCTCCGATGCCCTCATCCAGGTTCCCAGAGATAGCTCTCTTGAGCTCGGGTCCAGCTTCATGCAGCGTCCTCAATCCAGCTTGTAATGTCATCTGGTTGTTCTGCAGAGATGCTGCAGCGGCTTGCTCCTTGCGCTTCCTGAATCTGTTTGTTTTTCGACGGGGAAGCATTGAAATCTTTTGCAGTGCGGTCAATGTAGTATTTATTTTGTTGTGTGTGAGAACTAATTTAGTTTTTTTTCCTTTATTGTTCTATTAGATCGTGACATTTTTTGTGCCTTTGTCCAAAAACGTATATGCACACACAACACAGCATTTCCAATTTTTATTTACATCAAGAAACCGAGTTTTCTGTCTAAGAAACTATTTCATCAACTCTAGCAAAAACACTAATTAAACTTTTGTTTGTAAGTGTGAAGGAATCAAACACAAAAATGGTGATTTGTGGTTAAAATCCCAAACTTGTCTTAACATGTCTTCTCTGTGCCACGAACTTACAACCATTTGCCTAAAATTATTTCACTGCATGTTAAAAAGCCAATTTATCTAGCCCTCACCTTTTCCATGCGTATAAACAGACATCTGACAAGAACACAAAAATTAAACCAACTCCACTCAAAAAAAGGTCAGAAAAAAGGTATAAATGAAGACTGTGCGTTTTAAGCAAGTGATTGTAAATACACATGTTATTACACGGAGGAAACATGCTTTGGAGAACTCGAAAAAAAATGTCGCAAAAATGATCATGCTGTCAAAAAATATATATTTGGAATATGCATTGGACTTGACGATAAAGAACACCTTATAAAAGGCGGAGAAGCTGAAATCAATAAAACAATTTCTTGAGAATCATACAATCATCGAAGGATACTCTAGAACCAAACAAACTAAACACTGTTAGGTTTCTAATATAAGAGGCAATTCTCGTAATTTTAAGAACGTACAGACCGTACGACCGTACCTCTACAATCGCTAGATTTTTGACTAGTTGTGACAATGATTGTCGCTGAGATGAGATTGCGATTAGATTTTGAACGTTTTTAATTACGGAAATTGGCCTTCAGGTCTTACTAAGAGGTTTAGTTACAGATGATCGTATGAGTCTAAAATCCCAAATTAAAACAAAAGAACGTCATGAACAAAACTTCAGAAAAAAATCTCTCAAGCGGCCCCCTTGGCATTAAAACTAGTAATTCTGCCAAGAAAGCAAGCATAAATACAGCATTTGTAAAAAAAAACTTCGAATGTTGCATAGTACTCGTGAATCGACTTACGCATGGTTCCTATAAAAATAGAAATGTTGATGTTAATGATAGTGCTTACAACGAAAATAAATTAAATTGATTGAATATGAGAGATGAGGTGACCCCTGTTATAGTGAACGATTTTGATGACGTAACTTGTAAATACACCAATTGCTATTTGCTAATTCATATAATTATTTATTTAGTAGCATAAAACAGCGTCAAGGATATTGATTATAAAGGGATTTTTTAAATGTTCATAATATTTTTTGACGTAACCGCCATTTTGACTGTTTTAAAATAGATCTCGTGAAAGGATATGATCAGATTTCATTAGGTAGGTAAATTTAAAACCTCAAAATATTCTATTTACTCCAAGTTTTGATGTACTAGCTGACATCCGATTCGGGATAGAGTAGTGGGTAATATCACAAAATACACTTCGAAAGTAATTTTGAAAATTGAAGTGAATTAACATTTTAGTTTATTTATACGACATCTACTACACAATAATAAGTTTCAATCTACTCTCAAGGCTACAACCACACACTGACCTTCTGAAATAGTCCTGTATAAGGAATGTGGCGTAGAACTTTCCTACGGTGATCTCGTTGGGGTCTCCCGGTGGGGGTACCACTTGGTCCAGAAGTTTAGGAGACGTACGCTTCCATACCTTCTTGATTATTGCTCGAAGCTCCGTGTTGCATTCGTCGATTACACCTAGATTGATGGAAAACTCTTGCTTAGCGACTGTAGGATTTTATCTAGCATGGCAATGTTAGTTGTTTTCAAATATTTACATAAAACTTAATTTTAATCTTGCTCCATATTTTTTGCTGTGGGATCTTTGCTAATATGTTAAAGCCTTATTATGCTACGTGATATACAGGAACCTTTTCCCTAAATAGGGATGGTGTCATAAAAGAAAGGGAGGAAGGGTCCCAGGTAATTAAAAAAACACATCACCTAAATATCGAGCCCGAAATATCGTGTAAAATAGGTGTTTTAGTCATGATAGGATCACAAATCTTTTTCCTTTTGCTACTTTTTGTTTTATTCTGGATTTCGCATACGATTACAATATGTGAAAGTTTTAGTGGTCATCTTGAACAAGTTAAAAAGTGAAATGAGTTCACAAACCTGTAGTTTTGATCTGCAGCTGCGTCCTGACCACGGCGAATAATGTAGCGTTGAAGTTAACAGTACCATCTGAATTGAGCGGCATGTTCATAGACACTAAACGTTTGCAGGCTGTTCGATGTGGACAAAGCTTGCCAAAACCTAGGAAAAACAAAAGAAAAATAGATAGATAAAACATTTATTCAGTGCACATACAAGAGACAGCAAAACATACAAAAGCATCATTAAATGATAACAAATTACATGACTATAATAAAAACTAGGTGCCAATATATAAAAAGAAAAACATACTAAGGGCTGATTTTTCAACCGATAGAAAAAAATATTTTGAAAAAAATAAATTAAATTGCGTTGCGTAATTGCATTCCGCCAGATAACTTTATCGGTGGAATAATTTTGAATTTTTGACATTTCTACCATACAAAATTGTCAGACGTCAATTTTATTCCACGAATAAAAATCATCGGTCGATTGAAAAATTAGCCCTTACATATAGTGACATAATAATAATAGAATAAAAATAGTAGTAATATTTTGAAATGTTTGAACTGTTGTTTGCTGAATCGCCAATGATAAGATTAATTTACTATAGTATGAATAAACAATTTGTGACCTAACTGTACAACAATTGGTGAATTGAGAATATGGTGAGTTGAGAGCCAGGTGATTTGAGAATCGAGTAAGTTGAGAAACGGGTTAATTGATAATTGAATTGAGAATTTGCTACTGCTCATGAGCCCTGATAAAGATATTATGTATGGAACGAATGGGTAAACTGAATGATGCAAATCTCAAAATCATCTTCTACGTATTAAATGATTTTATTTCTGTAAGAAGGTTTGTATAAACACTTTTACACGTCAATCATATTTTAAAAACTAGATGAGGTCAGCGTTTCCTGACTGACTACTCGAAGATGAAAGGCCGAAACCAACTCGGGGGTTAAGAACGCAGTCTCTTTTAAAGTTCAGACATAATCTTGGCCAGATCATGTGAAGACCATGTAGGGTGGATGTCTGAAATGGTCTTTTGAAAAAAGAACCACACAGAGTGAGTAGACTTAGCCAAACCATAAAATTCTTAAATTCATTATACAAAAGAGTTTTTTGTAACGAAAGTGAGCTATGTGGACGATTTTTTGAAAAATCGACCGTTGATCGATCGTCATATGGAAGTTGGACATTTTGCCGATCGGGCTCACGGCTTGTAGTTACTATAAATGTCGATAAAAGTCTTACCAAGTGGAGGACTGATTTTTCTTAGCAGCGTCACAACGTCCAAATGTTTGATTCTGCCCTTTGCGTCAGGATCATATTCACTCCATAATCTGTCAAATAATATGAAGGAAAATGAATGAACCACCGGCACCGGTCTGAATGTGTTTTCAGACCGGTGGAACTCTCCCCTATTACGTAGTTGGGTAAGAGTCCAGACACCCTTAATTTAAATTAATACTAACATTAGGCTAAGTTATACTAACATTATAGGTATGGAATTTTATCTGAAATAAAATATTTGAATTTGAAAGGAAAAATGAGAAAAGATTTCTTTTAAAAGCCTCGATTAGTTAATAGATGCGAGTCGGACTCGCGCAACGAGGGTTCCATATAAATTTGTAGGTATATAACCACAAATTTACGGTTTTCGGATTCTTTTCCTTTACTTACTTATGCTACGAGTACATGACATTACTTCTTGCCAAATTTCATAATTCAACGGGAAGTACCCTATAGGTTTTTATTGCCTTGCGAGTGTAAACGGAAAATAAACGCCCATATCTTTTGATTGCGTTGACTTATTGATTTTTTCACTGCTTCAAGGGATTGTTAATTATATAATTTCAACTTAATAACTCTACGTGTTCCTGAGAAAAACAGTCCACGGGTCTTGACAGACGGACAACGAAGTGATCTTATAAGGGTTCCGTTTATCCTTTTGAGATATGGAACCCTAAAAATATTGTTTGCATAGAAAATTAAATCAATAAAAAATATTCTCACCTAACAAACTCGTCAAGATGATGGGGTCCCAAAATCGACCAGTCCCTGGTAAGGTAGTCGAAGTTGTCCATAATGACAGCAACGAATAAGTTGATGATCTGCAAACATGAATTTCACCTTGCTTTTGTAAGTGCCTAAGGCGGCGCGGCGTCCTATTTAAAAGCGATCCTCGCATTTGTATGTCACTTTTTGTTCGGTAAACATAATGCATTGGCGTGGTCCTCCATCGGCGTGGTCACGCGGACAGGGCGCTTTCTGAACAAAAGTGACTTATGGACCCGACGAAAATCGAAATCCCAGATTACTTTGTCTCGAAATAACGCTACCCCGAATAACGTGAGCCCGAAATAACGTTATCCCGAATGAACGTTATTCCTAAAACGATATTTAAAGCTATACATATTGTGAGAGAGATTAACTGGCACCTATTGTAAATTGCTTAAATATGCGGTCAAATGCGAGTCAGACTCGCACACGAAGGGTTCCCCGAACCAACGTACAATATTTAACGAACCCATAAAATTCTCTACCCACATAACAATAACCAAAAATACGTCATTTTCAACGTCATGGTACGAAACTCTATACTTTACTAAAAATCAGGTTTTTTTTTATGGGAACTTGTAAGTTTATTTTATTTTTTGATTATAGCGGCCAATAGTAGTACACACTTTATGAAAAATTCAATTGTCTACCTATTACGGTGCAAAAGATACGGCCCTGTGACAGAGAGACTGCCAGCGTAGCCTTAGTAATGGCGTCCTGTTGGCAACCCGTACGGAATCCTAAAACTCATGAAAACTTACCAAGAAAGTACAGAGAAGTGAGAACGAGATAAAGTAGGGGAAGGCCATCCACGTGCCGCAGTTCTCGTTGTCGGGTATGACATCGTACTGGTCCGGTTTGATGCAGTGCAGCGGCTTACCGGGTCGCTCGTCAATGTTCGGGGATAGCGCCATCATTATGTCTTGCCATGCTTCTCCTGAAATTTTAGGGTTATAAAATATGAGTCGATCGATTGCTCGATCGTCGTCGTGTGGGTTGATCGTGTTCGAAACGCTATACTGGGCAGTATTGCGTTTCGAACACGATCAACAAAGATAGCTGACGACGACGACGTCCAAAACAAAGATAGCTGACGTAACTCAAAAGGCTGCCGAACTTAAATGGGACTGGGCAGGACATGTCTACCGAACGCCGGACAAATTGTGGGCCCAAATAACACGGAATTAGTGCCCTGAGACAGTGAGGCGGAGTCGTGACAGACCACGTAGTAGATAACGGGATGAGCTGGATAGGTTCCGTCAAAACTGGAAGGAGGACGCGCGGTTTTGTGACAGATGAAAAGAGTGGAGGGAGGCCTTTGGCCAGGAGTGGGACAGCGTAGGGTAGTAAAAAAATATTATATGTGTACACTCGTACCATTTACATTCAAAGAGATTTAAATGTCTTCGTTTATATTTTGCTTTTTATGCCATACAAAATGTATCCAGCAGGACCTGAGTCAAACTGGATAAACCCCTGAGAGTTTTGTTATGAAAAATCGATTCTTAGTGTGACATGTCACACCTTAGGATGGAACGGACCGGAATATAGAACAGAATAGAATAATCTTTATTATAACTCTCTCTCTCTGTTTACTCTTTCATAATATGAGAGTGAGGGAAGAGAGAGTGCACCTGTGTCCGCGCGCACACACTTGTACACTATAACTTCTCCCGCGCCGAAGGCTAGTATTCCCTGAGATTGGCCGCTTAGCCGAAATTCGGTCTGGGAGGAGCATATAAAGCATTTTATTTGTATATTTCTCTACATCAGTTTCGGAAATACTTTATCTATTGAAGTTTTAAACGAACGATGTTGTGCCTGTGTGTGGAGGAGTATGAGGAGGAGTTTTTGCACCTAAGGCAAGTCCGGCTGAGTAGACAAAATTTTGTGAAAGAAGTCGACAGAAGGCTACATTTGGGTCGGGCAGCGCTTGAAAACTTCGTCAAGTCTTCTCGTCTCATATTCCACAATGTCTGAAGACTAAGGTCTTCAACCAGTGCGTCTTGCCTGTTATGACTTACGGAGCCGAAACGTGGACACTGACAGTCGGGCTGGTCTACAAATTCAAGGTCGCTCAGCGCTGTGGAGCCGGCTATGCTCGGAGATGCTCTCTTTGAAGGATAAAATTATTAATGAAGTTATCCAGTAAAGAACTGGAGTTACCGACATAGCTAGCAGAGTAAGCAAACTGAAGTGGTAGTGGGCTGGTCATATTGGTCGAAGGACCAATGGCCGGTGGAGCAGACGAGTGGAGTGAAGATCGCGTATCGGCAAGCGTAGTGTGTCCCACAGCGACGATGGATGAGGAAGGCGTAGGACAGGGTGTTGTGGCACAGCCTGGGAGAGTCCTATTTCCAGCCGTGGACTGCGATAGGCTGGGTTGATTGATGTAGGATGGAACCTACCTTATCAGAAACCCGAACGTCTAACAACCAGTCTTACCTGTAGCTGATCTGAATAGCACCATGAGAGCTCCTCCGAATGTCTTGAAATTATTGTTGCTACTGATCACTTCTTCATCAGGGTAGATTTTACCGAAGAGCTAAAAATATCAATAATTAGAAATGGTGTACGTTTGTTGACAAGAACTGAAAGAATGGCAAGAAACCTCGACAATTTTTTTAAAGCAATAAAGTTTTCGAGATTTGTGGCAGATTTCGATCGACTAGTATCCACAACACAGGAAATCCAAGGGTGGAGGCTAGTGATATGTGATTTCTGTAATGTTCTCTTTTTTATTTTAATCACAGTAGATTTACTGATCAGATTTGAACAGCAGGGTATGTACGTACTTAACACACTATTAAGTAGGAATGGATGTCAATTTGACAGTTCAACAACATTCATTGCGTTATTTGCGTTGCTGAGCAGATAATTCTTTCGAATATTATAAAGTAATGGATTAGCATTATCCTTCGAAATGATTCAGATTGTTTGATAGTGTGTAACGCAATTAGAATGCTGTACCGCAATAGGCGTGGCGAAATTGAGATGGTAACTAAACTTTTTCTGGCTTGGTTTTTTTTTCGTAATATACAGGGTTATTGGTAAAAAAATAAGAACCTTTCAGGACTATATAACTAACATCATAAACAACCACTTTTGTCGTATGACTTTTATGAAGTCATCAGACTTTCATACAAAAATGAAAATATATCAATTTAACGAATTGAAATATTCGATATTCTGTTACGAATCCTACGCGGAGCAAAAGAAAACGCTAGTTAGGTAAACAAACTGCCGTGTGTCAACGAAATCTTAAATGTTTTGTAAAAAGTCATCGAACAAAAATGTTTGTTTATGATGTTAGTAATCCAGTCTGTACTGCAAGTTTGTTAGTGTTTTACCAATAACCCTGTATTCAAGAGTGGTCATTACCTGCATCCCCACAACAGCATAAATGAAGAACAGAAGTACAATCAACAGTGCAACATAGGGCAGTGCTTGGAAGGACTTGATGAATGTCCACAGAAGGGTCCTAATTCTCTCTCCTCTGGACAGCAGCTTGATCAAACGCATGGCTCGGAAAAGTCGGAAGAACGTTATGTATTTGAGGAGGTTGGAACCCTGGAATAGAATGGTAAATTGCTTAAAACTCTGCGTAACACACACGAAATGACAATTAATCGTGTAACTTGCTTTGCCGCAGACGAACCAAAACAAAACGACGGCCATTTGCGGTAATGTGTCAATTTTAGTTCCTGAGACGCTCGAGCGGGGTGCTTCGAATCGGCACCAAAAACAACTGTCATTTCATATGGTATATTTAGTCCAGCGTACTTGTTTATTAAAGGTCAGTGATTACTATAAAGTCACTCACCTCTTTAGCAGCACTACTAGCAGATTTAGAAAGGTGCTGGGCTTGTTGAGCTATTCCAAACTGTAATAGAATATTATTTATTAATATTTCTTCAACCATTAAGAAATTCATTGAAGGGGTTTTAATATAGCTTCTTACATCAGTTGGTTTGTTCTCGTTGACCTGGGTTACTACGATGTCTATAATACTACCGACTACTAAGATGAAATCTGTCGTATTCCATGCGTCTCCGAAGTAATTCTGGAAAATGATAAAAAGGTGGTTTTCTTCATTGCTAAAATGTATTGTTTATTGTTACAAGTAAAAATTATATACAGAGTGGCGATTAGGTTATCAAAAAATGTATGTGCTAGGCTACATAATTATGTATATGGTATAAGGGCCTAAAACATAAAAACAATAATGAGTCAAAGAAAAAGTAGTGATAGTAATGTAGCTTTGAAGCTAATTCAAGAAAGAAAAGAAAAGAAAGAAAGAAAATACATTTATTTGCGGCAAACATGACGCAAGACGCAAGACGTTTCCAAAGGACACTGCTCATGGATGTATGATACCATGCTGCATCAAAGTCAAACTATGTTTTTTATAGACTACACTTATCGTATTAACTACTACAAAAGTTATTTTTGTAAAAAAAAACCGTCATATCGAAATAACCTAAAAACTAGGTATTTTATTTTGTTTGACATGCCATACTTGAACGGCCATTATTCTATTCTAGTTATTTTTAATTAATGTAGAATCGGCAAAGTATAATTTGTATTAAGTATATGTTTTTTGAAAGACGTGATCATGACACTTTCAAAATTCAAGGTTAATAATTAATCATAATATTATCATTTTAAAAAGGGAACGTCAGTAAAGGAAATAAAACAATATCAACACTTTTTTACTTTAAATTAAATTCCCTGTTCAAAAATCAAATCCCCGACACGTAATGTCGTAAAAAAATATGAAAATAATTACTATAATATTTTGATCTTGATGCATGAGACTTTTTGGTACGACTTTTCGTCGTTGTCTTTTCTTATACAAAAAAAAAATCAACGGGTTGCACTCCGGGAGTGCTGGCAGAAGTGAAAACTTGAATATTAAAACGTTGTGCATTTTTGATATTTTGGAATGTGGTCTACTCTCCCTCCATCTTACTAATTTTCGATCAGGTCACGTGTCCTGACGCGAGTTTAACATTTTTTACCTATCACAACAAAAGTGCATAACACCGCTAAAGAAGTTTTCACTTAAAAAAAAAATGCAGGGTAGCTTGAGTTATGAGTTCGGGAGCTTATTATTATTTTTCTGGGTTGAAAGTTGAAAGCTTGATACAAGAAGGAAACTCTCACCTTAAATCTAAATGCTGCAAGCTTGAACACAAACTCCAGCATGAAAACCGTTGTCAAAACCATATTGATGTAATCGAGGACCTGAGAAAAAAAAACACAATGCTAAAAATGTTATTGTGAAAGAATAAATGGCCAGAAAGGGGTGGGTCGTGGCATCTTGTTTTTTTTTTTTTTATGATAGCTAATGTTATAAGGAATAACGAAGGCTACTTTTATCTTTTAAAAAAGCAGAAAATGCGAACGAAGTCGCGGGCAGCACCAAATTATATAATTATTATTGTTAACGAACCTTCTTATACTCCGGCGAGGCGCCGTGGAACTTCATCATGAGTGCCACAGTGTTGAGAACAATGAAAAAGAAGATAAAATACTCGAACCGCTGTGACGTCACAAACCACCACGTCTTATACTGGATCCTATGCTTTGGGATGTATCTGAAAGGCACCATGAAACACGCGTGAAAGTGTTTTCTTTTTGTATAGTATGCTTAATTCATTTTTACGACTTTTTGACGAAATTTCAGCCAGCATCACATAGTTTTAGTCACATAGTTGAACCGCAAAGCTTCTGCTGTTTTTTCTTACTGGTCAATGTAGTTATAATGATTTTATCTCTTGCTGACGCACTCGTCTTCACATTCACAGCGTGCTTGTACATTTGAATACCACACGTAAAGAACGCGTCCCTTCGTGAGATCAAAATACTATACCCGACATAATAATGACATTTAAACTTAAGCTCTATTTAAACGTTTACTACAACCTACAATAAAGTTGATGCAATAACTTGCAATGTCTAGACACTGTTTAAACGGTTTAAATTATATTGTTGCTGCAGTTATGGTATGCCAAAAGCAATTAAATCGCACCGAGTAAATCAGGCTTTAGTCGGCAAGTCGATCTTCTTAGCCACTTCCACGGCGTGGAAGTGGCTTCCCTCCGTGGTTCACTTGGAAGTCTCTGAACCGTCTCCGGACACAAGTGGGATGTAAGTCCAACCTGTTAAAGTGGGGCTACCTTGACAGAACGGCAGTAGGGTGTGATTGTGGAGCTATGTCACAAACCATGCTCCACCTCCTATCCTGCCCTCTGTGTCCTAAAAAATGCAGTCAAAGTGACCTTTTCACTGCCACCGACAAGTCGATGATTGATGGTATGCGTGGTGGTAACCATAATTGTGGCTTTCTTCCTTAACCTTCCTTTAGGAGGGACATTGAACTGTTTGTCAACCTATCACAACATTCTTACCTTCTAACGGGCTTAGCCTTTAGCGCAAACTCTATACAGTTCCTCTGATTCTTGTCCAGTTCACAATCCTTGAATTCTTGCTCTCCCTCCTTCTGGAATGTTACTATGACGAAACCTACGAAGATGTTCACCTGAAAAGGGAAGTAGTCAATGGCTAAGATGATAATACTATTGGCACTCGGTAGAACAGAAAGCTACCTGATGCAGACTGGCATCCACGCGGGTTAAGCCGCTGGCAAATTCTAGTTATACCAATAACCGTGGAAGAATATTAGTTATTATTCCTCAAGACTTCCTTTCCAAATCTATCTGACCAGGTGGCTGACCACCACCTCTTCGCGCACCTCTTCACGCCTTCAATATAAATGAAAGATTAAAATAATACAGCTGTACGAGGTGGTGGTTAGCCCCCAGTTCTGCATAAGTGCTTAGGCTTTTACACCTTGCCTATTATTATTTACATAGGCTAGTCAGTTACTGCAGAATTTGTATAATTATGTTGCTTTTGACCATATATAGATTGTAGCTTTTGATATAATTTTAAAGGTATTGAAACCATTTTGATTGCATGAGAAGATCCCCATAAAGACTAGTGCTTAATCTACTTGCTTACCATGAAGAACGCTATAACAATGATGTAGCTGATGTAGAAGAACGCGACCAGGGGTCTAGAGTTTTCTATAGGTCCATGGCGTTCTTCGTTGGAATCCATTGATGTTGACAGCAATCTGCGAAAAACAATTTCAATTTAAGAGTTATAGGAAGAACTTTTTCGGTAATGTTTTCTTCTTTGAGCACTATGGCAGTCTAATTGGTGCCTGACCAGGGGGCTCATCATTACCTCTTACAGCCGTTTTTATAAATCTTACTTCAGTGTGGGAAAGTGACCGAGCTATACGTCCTTTATCCTTAGTCCTTTATCCTCCATCTCTTTCCCACACTGTAGGCTCCCTAAGCTTAACGAATACTAAATATAGCATTGTCAAAAGAGTCTATAAGTTCTGCTGACGTGCTGGTATCAAAGCTTTTTGGACTTGTTGTAAAGTGTCCCATCGTAGTTGGAACAGCACCACATTTGCACTCCAAGTTGGAATCGTCTATGAATTACCACCTGACTAGGCTATTTTGAGAGCAATGGTAGCCCACTGGAAACGGTCCTGACTTATGAGTCGTAGGTCGTGGATTCGAACCCTGCAGGCTCTTTTTTTTTATTTGTGTAATTTGTGAAGATGAAGGAAAACATCGTGAGGAAACCGGCATGTCCTAGAACCAAAAATTCGAAGACATGTGACCTCTACCAACCTGCACTGGGCCTGCGTGGTTGATTTTGGCCCACTCCCTCTCACAGATAAGTGTGTCCCAGCAGTGGGAACATTATAGGTTGACTATGCAGGTTTTCGTTGGTAAAGCCAACCTGAGTGAGTCCGTAGACTTATATACAATGGTGGAATTCATATTTTGGTCAAAACTCGCCGATGATGCCGCAACCTGTAGAAGAGAACTGCTCTATCTCCTGACTTACCCTGGCCATCCTTCGAAGGTGGATACAGTGAAGAGTGTCAGCATCCCATTGAGCACATCATCGAAATTAAACTTGTTTCTTATCCATAACCGTTCTTGTATGTCAGGCTTCCCGTTTTTAAAAATTAAGTACGTTCCACTGGAAGAAAGGATTTTTTGTACTTACATATTTGAAATTTTTAGACTGCCCGCCCGATAATCGGTGACCGATTGGTGACTTTTGTAGGAGAAAAATAGAACATAGGTACTGATGGCAATAGTGCAACGAACACGTCCTACAAAAAGTCGGTCAGAAATAAAATCGGTGCATCCCGACCGATCCGATTATCGGTGAAAAAGGAATGTTCGTAAATGTATGCATTAACGCACACTACTCACCGACAGTCGGCCGCATGCATTTTGCTAGGGAAGGACGTTTTGCCACAGACAGTGTCACAAAATCGGTCATAAGAATAAGAATCGAAAGAAAAATCGGCCCGATTATCGGTGCTCCAAAAAGTCTGACGTAGGCGGGCAGCCTTAACATCAGCTAGGTAGGTATAGCAATTTCATTCTCTGTTACACATAGGGTAGAAATAACGACGCACAACCTGTTACCATGGATTCAGTTCATGATTCTGGACCCCCCCGCGTTGAGAGGGCTTTGAAGATTCGTGTCATACCCACCTGTCCGCCATTTTGTTTTTTTTTTTCAAAATGGCGTCCTCGCATGATGCCTAAATAAATCGATAGCTGACACCAATGCAAACATAATACTTAAATAATAAGACTGAACCCTGTAAAATGTCACGTCAAAATGTCGATATATTAACGTTCGAAGTGGATCGCGTGACATTATATTTTGAACTTGCTCACATCTTGTTGCATAGATGTTTAAAATAATCAAACATCTATGCAACAAAATGTACGCTGCGCTGACGTGTTACCGGGACAAAAAGTATGTCTTTCCCCAGGATTCCATCAGTGGTTTAGGCATTAATAACACACAGAGACACAGACAGAGTTACTTTCTATTAAGTATAGTCGTCTCCCTAGTAAAATTAGTTTGCAACTGACTATTTCTTACCGATACCCTCTGAAATACAGCTTTGTAAAGGACGGATATACACACAACCTGACATTAGGTACGGAAACCAAAACTACAACCCGCAAGAGTTAACTAGAGACTTCGCTCGGATGACGTAAGCGCGCGAAACTGACGCGTCGATGGTGAGAGCGGTAACACCACGGGAGTCGGGAGGGGCCACTCGGCGGGGTGATTGTGTACCACTATAACAGCAGTAATGATTTTCATTTTGACAGTACGACAATATTCATTGCGTTGTTGAGGAGACAAATTTTTCGAACATATGACGCAATCATCAACTCAGCCTATTGCAGTCCACTGCAGCTGTCCCCTCCCAGAAACAATGGATTAGCAATATCCTTTAAGATGATTCAGATTCCGATTGATTGTGTGCTACGCAATTGGGGTGTCGGTCTCAAGTTAATTCTTACGGGTTGTATAATTACATATTTATGTTATAAAAAAATATCGGTTTGTTTTCTATACTCACGCGCATTGTTCCTCAGTCACTTTCGTGATATCTGTACATCTATAGAATTTACCCTGAAATCATAATAATATTAAAGTAAAGTCGTTCACAAATAATTATGACTAGCTCCTGGACCAAGAAGTTGCTGCTTTAGTTCAGGAGCCTGGCCACATTTTATTTGTTTGAAAAAAGATTTTATTAAAAATCATGAACAGAGTTTTTTTTTTCAATTGATTAAAAAGTTATAAGAGGAATTGTTTATTGAAAATTATACCTATTGAATCACCTGACCTCGCTTTCTACAAAACGCTTAGCTAAGCACATAAAACAAATACAATTAGTACATTTCAAGTTATGACACAGCTGGCGCTATATTATTTTTCAGCATGACTAATACATTCATTTTGCTACTGACAACCATATCTTTTAACCAACTGCCCCAAAACGGATAGTAATGTTTTCGATTAAGGTATCATGTCCTCGCTGCAGTAAAAAGATAATAAAAATATATTTATTTTCTTAATAAACTTTGAAAGTATGGTTGACAGCTCCACAAATAGTTGGGTATGACGAAAAATAGCCTACACGTTACTAATATATTTAGCAATTACTTACGTACTAAAAGGAGGATAAAATAAGTATACATACCGCGGGCTTCTGATTTCTATAGCAAGAAAAGATGACATACTTACATCTCGCTCCCACTTATTGAAAGCGGGAAGAGAGAGTGAGCAAAAAAATAGAAAAATAGATACACAAAATTACCTTGAATAATTGAATACCGACAACAGCGAACATAAATTGCAACATATGATTTATAATAAATATATTCCCAATAGACTTTATAGAAGCGAACACACACTTGACCACATACTAAAGCACAAATAATGCAAAAAATGTTAAAGCGGGCAAAACAGTAACGTTACCCAATTGCAGTGTTTTTTTATAATTTTTTTGTATTTTTATTTTTCGCCCATTGTCCCAATGTGCGATTGTGTAGGTGTATGCAAACCACGTTGTATAAAGTTGTGAAAAAAAAAAACAAAATGCAAAATAAATAAATGTTAGAATAAATACCACAAAAAACTGGGGGAAAAGGTCGCCTACTTACATCGCGTTAGTCCTTGGTTTTACGGAAAGAAAAAAAAACTTTATTCGCTTTTGTACAGACACGTCAGTGTCCTGTTCTGACAGTGACAGTTCGAACAATAAAAAAAAACGTGAACACAGTAATAAACCAAGTACCTCACTCCTAGTTTTCGAGTGAAATGTCAAGGTAGGGCATTGTGGAACAGAAACACCGAAGCACTTAGCTTTGAGTCCAAAAAAATCACAAAATTCGAAAAAAAAAATCTTGATAAAACATCACACAACACCTTTGGGCTAATTTAAATCGAAAACAAAAAAACATAATGAAGCATGCAAGCTCCTAAATAGAAAAAAAAACAAGAGAGAATTTTTTGGACCCACGGGCAAAAGCGAAAAAAAAAATGTTAGTAAACTAATTTTTTGTTTTGCACGTAAATAAGCCTCACACATATTAAAGAAACGAAATCAGATGATTTTGTATATTTTTTTGAAAAAAATAACTAAGTAGTGCAAGAATATTTTCCAAGTGCATAAAAATACTTACTTCCACAAACTTATGTAAATTGTAAATAAATTGACCCAAAGGTGTCGCTCAGTGAGTAAAAAAAATTGTAATTATATTTTTCAATTTTTTCCTCTTCCCTACCTTGAACATTTGCACTCCCATGACGGCAAACATGAACTGAAGAAGATTTGTCACCAACAGAATGTTGCCAATCGTCTTAATAGCGACGATCACACATTGAACTACGTGCTAAAAATTGATAAAAACATTTTTACATCTTACTCTTATCTATAAACTGGGTAAAAAGATTTTTTGGAGTAACTTTAAAAAGTTTGAAAACTAACCTTTAGTCCTTTTGCTCTGTTGATTGCCCTCAAGGGTCTTAATACTCGGAAAACTCTCAAAATCTTTATAAAAGATACTGTATTCTTTGACCTGGCAGAAAAAAACGCCATTTTAGAAGTTGTTTTTTTTACAATGTGGCAGGGGGACATCGACGCGCAACCTCAGTCAGAATTCAGTACATGATTCTGAACGCAGATTCACCTGAGCAGTTTTTTTTTTTTTGATAATCTACTAAAACTTTCCATGCTAAGGGCCTATAATCATTTGTGCTGAATTCATGGTTTCAGTTTGCGCGGCGCTGACACTGCCAGCCTGTATATATTTTTATAAAGTATTTTGTAAAAAAAAATTGCAACAAAAAAGTTAAACAAAGTAAAAGTAAAACATTTCGAACATCAGTATTACATGATGCAAATATCTATCACACACAATATAAGCCCGAGATCTATAAATGTTACTTAGGCATTGGCTTATACATGTTCCCGTCTCTATCTTGCAGTTTTAGTTTGACAGTTGTGTGAAAGTGACAGAAATAACGCTTAGTCAAAGGATGCGACGCCCTAAGTAACGTTTATAAATCATATCTCATAAGGCTCCCTGAATAAATATCAATAAATTTCACTCACCCATCCAAAGATATTAAAGACACTATGACGACCAGTAAATCCAGGAGGTTGAAAGCGGATCTACAGAAGGCATCCTTATGTAAGATGAAGCCGTAAGTGATGACCTTCAGAAGAAGCTCTAAGGTGAACACGGTGGTGAAGAAGTAATCAATTTTACGTAAAATCTGAAAGTAATTGAAAAAATAAAGAACGGTGAACAAATGAGATTAAAAAGTGTGGCAGAATCTACAACGCCACATGCAAACTACGCATCGCACTGACGTAACACAAAATCCTGCATCGCACAAGTGGAGTTTACCGCGCAACAGCAAATAGTATATGCCACATCCCGACACCAATATTCGGGCAGAAGCGCACCAGACACAACCCTCGTCTGGTCGGAGGATCGGAGGATAAAAACGAGATTTTTGAACAGGTCTTGACTAAAAGTGGAAAATTAACACATTTAACTATTTATTTTCCTTCTTATGACAAGCATTATAACCTCGCCAAAATCGAGTAAGTTATATTATACGAAAAAAATCCAAGGGTATCGTGTTACCCAGTAACTGGGTTGTGGAGGTCAGATAGGCAGTCACTCCCTGTAAAACAGTAGTATTCAGCTGCATCCGGTTAGACTGAAAGCTGCCGGTAACATCCAAATGTAAAAATAGAACCCCATCTTGATCCTTACCTCAGTCTGTGATTCATTATCTTTGCTTCCTACTGGGTCCTCCATCGCTAACATGAGTGATGACGCAAGAATACACAGTAATATCAAATTCTTGAACCACGAATTCTTCTGTATTTTGTTGCACAGCACTCTGAACCTGAAAAAGGATTAAAAAAGTAGGGTTTTGATAAAATGATAGATCATAGGTTCAACAGAGCGCAATATCTAAACTAATACATATTATAAAGAGAAAAGATGCAAATGTATGTTTGTTTGTTACGCTTTCACCCTTAAACGGCACATCACCATCATCACTTCAGTCGAAAGACGTCCACTGCTGAACATATGTAGGTCCCAAGCACCACCACATCGACTGGTTCTGTGCTTCTCTCATCCATCGTATCCTGGGTAGCTCATCATGCAAATGATTACTTAGTCTACTTACCCGTTCGTTTGGGAGAAGACAAAGAAACTGCTTCCTTCAGGAATGGGTTTGTCCTCATTCTTCATTTGAACATCTGACAAGCGTCGAGGTCTTGCAGACATCGCTGCCAACTGGCGTTTTGGTGAATCATCTTTCTTTATGTCTCCTGAAAGAAGGAAAAAGGGCAAATCATATAAAACTAGGCATAAACAACCTACATATAATGTTACTTATTTCACCTTTTATTGGCATTTAGAGGTACCAAAAAAACCACTCCTTTCTGAAACTATAGCATGCATCAGAATCGAGATGATTATTAGGCATAACGGACACTCTTCTACGCAGGGCTTGCATGGAGCACAATAATAGTCCACTTGAAGGACTAAGCATGGAAACTAAACGCTCTAACATAGAACATTAAGATGAACACCCACCGTTTTGTTTCTTCTCGTTTCCTACAAGATTGTCGTTGGCTTCGTCTCCTTCTCCTTGGTCCTGTCCTTGTTCCTGAACGTCTTCTTCAGACCCAGTCTCTTCGTACTCATGGTCTGACCTGAAAGCATTAATCAACACAATCATATAGTATACCCGTAGCCCGAGAAATTATTAACAAAATATGATTCGCGACCGAAACAAGTATGATAATAAAATTATAATAATTAAAATCATCATATAACGTTCTAAATTCATATTATAACCCTATTTATTATACTTCGCAAATTGAAAAAAAAAAATTTGAATATTCCTTCTCTCGACAAAGAAAATTAAATTGCAGTTCCGGGACAATGTACAGTAGATTACTTCCCATTTTTAAATAGTTTTATTTAAGTTCGTTCGAGTGCTTAAATGATAGCATTGACTAAATTAAATAACAACAATGCTTAGATCTTGCTTAATATTAAATGTTTGCTTCCTTACCTGGGTACCCTCTTATATTTTTTGTAAGGCCGGCTGTTAGTGAAATAATTAATTAGAACGATAATATTATACAAACAATAAGCAGCTATTTAGAGCTAATTAGACGACAAAATGAGTTAGTGGGTAGTTTAAGACAATTTTAGTTAGAGTTTCTCTCGGCATGAGACATAAATGACATGATGTCATTGAAGGTCAGCGATCTCCAAGGAGGCTCAATATCAATAAATCACAGACAGCTGTGCTGCTGGGGAGTTTGTTGCGCCACTTCTTCTTCCCAGCGATAGCACTAGGAAGTGGTGAAGGGCGGGCGTTTTTGGGGGACTGTCTTTTGTAATTTTGACGTTCAAAAAGTGCTGATTCTCAGCCTAATTTGAATAAATGACTTTTGATTTGATTTGACGTACAGTCCTTGAACAGCACTGACCTATAATATACAAGTAAGCTGGACTTCATACAATCGATGACATAATGAAGACATTTGATTTTCGCCATTTTGGCGCTGATAGCAACGTGAGCGTCCGTGGAACTAATATTGTTGAAAGCTAGTTTTGACAAAATACGCATACTTTCATGATAGAAATGTTCTAAATATCTCGTAGTAAACACACAATACACAAAAAAGTCTTATTCCACAATTTAGACCTAACTCATCAGAAACGTACCAAAACAACACGATGGCCATTTGCAACAATGTGTAAGTTTCAGTTCCTGAGACGCTCGAGCGCTTTGAATCGGCACAAAAAATAACTGTCATTTCGTATAGTATATTTAGTGCAGCGTACTTGTTTAATATATAGTTAGGTCAGTGTTGAACAGTTATTTAACTTCTGATTTTGCATCGCTGTCCAAATCACAGTGATCTTTAATCTCAAAATAATTTTAAATAAGGTTGCTGTGGGATTGTTCCTACTGACAACTCCGTCAAAATCATTGTGGTCTTTATTCTCGTTACAATAAGGTTGCCGCTGTCAAAGGTAAAATAAATCCTCATATTGTTTTAAGTTTCGATGACACGAATAAATAAATACTTAAACCTCTGTTTCTCTACTCCTTGTCGACCATTGACAACCACAGCGTGGTATTTGTCTTCGTTAATTTTTATACCCTTAGGCCGTTTGTCCACCGACACCGTCAACGGGATGTCAACGAGAAACGAGATTATTCGAACCGAGTATGTCCTGCGGGGTAATTGCGTAACATAGCTTTCATTTTGAAAGTTCAACAACATTCATTGCGTTATTTACGTTGTTGAGCAGACAAATTCCTTGAACATATGAAGCAATGGGTTAGCAATATCCTACAAAACGATTCAGATTGTGATTGAAAGTGCGTTACGCAATTAGGATGCTGGTGACGGCATGTGGTGGACACGCGGCTATAGTAAATGTATGTATCGCTACTTCAGCGCCGTCATCTCGTTCGCGTTGACGTCCTGTTGACGGTAGCGGTGAATAAACAGTGCGTTACGGTGCGTTACCCTCAAGAGCCTGTCACTTACCCTTCACTAGAATACCCTTCCTCTTCGTTAACGTATTCGTCATCAGTCTCGCCTCTCTCTTCCTCCAGTTGAGGATTACCTGCCTCTGTATTTTCTGCTGCTTCCGCCTGGAAACAGATGTCAGATACTAATAAGGGACTTCCATATAAATAGAATAAAATGCTGTTCTTTGGTAGGCGCATCTCTTACAAACGGCTGGACTGATTTGATTATTTTTTATTTTAAAATGTTCATAGTAATCTGAATTAGGTTATCACGAAAAGAAAAATCAGAAAAGTTTTCCGGGCAATGTTCGAAATCGAGAAAAACTGAAGGATCTTTTTCTATGGGATTTCGTATGATGTATTGAAACTTGAACCTGACGACGTCTGTGTATTAGTCAGCTAGTTTACAATAGAAATTGTGGTTAGTTTTTGCCATTTTCCTTTAAATAAAAGTCTTCCTTTAAAAGAGACTGTGACCTCTGAGTTTGTTTCGGCCTTGCTTCTCAGACTAAGTCAGATAGGAAACGCCGACCTCATCTAGTTTTTAAAATATGATTGACGTGTAAAAGTGTTTGTACAAACCTACTTACAAAATAAAAGCATCCTAAGTGATTGAACTCATTAACAAATGGTACTCGAACGTGGATTAACTTGATTATGAAAACTTACATCTTTTTCCTTTTGTATTTCATCCATTTCTTCGGCGTCTCCTAAGTTGTCGACAGCGATAGCCAAGAACACGTTTAGCAAGATGTCTGTATCACAATTTGGTTAAGAAAATAATAATTATACATTTGATGCATAGCAGCATCGATATTAATTAGCCTAGAAGTGGTTAAACAAAACTACTAACGAGAGAATATTTTCAAAGAGCGTTATCATGAAACTTCACGCCACCAGGTGGCACCACTTTGACAAGAAGTCTGCCATTTCGACAGTGATCTATACTATACTAATAATAAAGCTCAAGAGTGTTTGTTTTTTGTCTGTTTGAACACGCTAATCTCTGGAACTACCAGTAGGTTTCGATTTTTTATTTTTTTTATTTGATAGCCAACTCCTTGAGAAGGGTTCACATCACGCTAGGGCCCTTAAGAGTCCAGCAAAAAGAAAAAAAGTAAGAATGAACGCTAAGCGAAAAGGCAGGCGACGCAATGCCACTGCTGCATGGGGTGAAAAATAAATTTCACGCCGTCAAAGTAGCGGGCATAAACTATTAAAAAATATGATGACGTTCATCATTCATTTCATTCATTCATTGATCATTCAGTCACGATTACAGAAAATATATTCGCTTTGACACTTCTGACAGGTGACGGACCTGACGACTCAGTGCTGCCACCTAGTGAACGTCATTTCAGAAAACCCTCATGGTATACATTTTAGCAGAGGACAATTCCCGTAATTTTAAGAACATTCACAGTCAGATCTCAGTCTCAATCTGTCGAAAATACCTCTAATTTCCCTACATTTTTGACAAGTTTTTGACATTGTCGCTGAGATGAGATTGGGACTAGATTTTGAACGTTTTTAATTACGGGAATTGCCTTCAGATCACTTTCCAGGTGTTCATAGTCTACTAACTCCTGCTAGAATGAACTAAATAATAGTATTAACTCCCCACAGAACTAACTTAACTCAAAGAGAACCATCAATAATAGAAAACGAGCAGTTTATGCTATTGGAAAAGGATACAATTACCGCAGATGAAGATGACGATGAAGTAGATAGAGGCTAACATGCCCGGGCTACCGACACCACCGTAAGCGTTGATGCCGTGGTACATGACGGCGTTCCAATCCTCACCAGTCAATATCTGAAAATGAGAGAAAAACCATAGCATTATCAGACTAAAGTGTTCCCGCAGCTGGGACACACGCCTCCTCTCTTTGAAAGAGCATGGGCTGTTTTCTCCCACGCGGGTTGGTAGATGTTACGTCTTTGAATTTTTGGTTCTAGGACATGCCGGTTTCCTCACGATGTTTTCGTTCATCGTTTTGAGTGCAGTGGTGATGAAATCATTTTACACAAAGTAAAGCGCCTATCTGGGTTCGAACAGTGTAAATAGTATTTTATCAATCTATATATCGATACCTCTGCGCTCAAAGGTTGTAAACTTTTTCCGAAATCTTGGATATTTCTTAAATATTATTTAAGAAATATCCAAGATTTCGGAAAAAGTTATATTCTGAAGTTAACGACACATATTAGAAACTTCACACAGTGTGTTCACTGTTTAAAAAAAAGTTACATGCCACCATTGGTCTGCTGCGCTTCTTTACTGTTTACATTCAAATACAAATACCTTTTACTAACAATGAAATTACAAATACCTGAAACATGGTCAGCACAGCTTGCCAGAAAGAGTCAAAGTTGTGCCTCTCTTTCTCTTCTTCAGGCTCATAATCAAATTTTCCTCCAAAGACTTGCATGCCGAGCAGAGCGAAGATCATGATGAACAAGAAGAGAAGCAGAAGTAGAGAGAAGATGGACTGGATGGAGTTGAGAAGAGATGCCACTAAGTTGGAGAGAGAACGCCAGTACCTGCAAAGCAAAACGACTCAGTGAGATCTAGTTATGAAATTAAGAAAGAGGGAAACATGATGTCTGTTGTATTTTCAATTTATATTTAAATCTCCAGCTATATTTATTTTAGATTTGTACAATTTTGTTAGAAACTGATTTGGATCAGACTTAGGCGTACTGTGCACATATATCACTTTAGATGACGCAGGTGGATCGGTTCAGAACTACCTAAATCCAAAGTATGTACGGGCTGAGACAAGGTATAAAAAAACCTACTAGGCTTAACAATTGCCTGGATCACTTCATGGTGAAATCATGCAGCTCTTGGAAAACAATAGTGTTCGGACAACAGCTGACTGATCATTCCCTTTTATCATTCTCATCACTAAATAAAAAAGCAACAAAGTACAAAAAAGTAGTCATTAACCAGGAGGATATTAGAAATGCTTTGCTTAAAGAAAAATGGGATAATTTATATAGTATTAGCGATGCCAACATAGCCGCTGAACAAGTAACTAATACAATACTACTGGTTATTGGTCAAAATACCCAAATAAAAATGACACCAAAACGACACAATCCCCTAAAACCATGGATAACAAAAGGAGTTGTCGTATCGCATCACCTGCCCGCGCTTGTACTTAGTTTTCCCTTAGTGATCTTTCCGAGTTTTTTTGTTTTGTCTCGGTTCTAAAGGCATGATTTTTTAAGTAGCCTTTCTCAAGAATGGCTAAATCAAATGCAAAAAGATTTTTTTCAAATCCGACTAGTAGTTCACACGCTAATCTCTGATTAGCGTGTTTACACAAACAAACGTCAGCTTTATTATTAGTATAGATATAGATTACTAAGGAACCCTTTTTTTTTGCGGATGGGAAATCATCAAATGACCCCTCCCGTTCTGGGTGGAGCGGAAGGGAGTGTCAGAGTCTTACTGACTATAACCCACCCGTGTTCCTTCCTTAGCCCTTTATGTTCCAGGGCAGCGGTAACCCTTTCGGGCGATCCCGCTACCTCGGTAGACTAGGGAACCCTCTGTTGCTAATAAGGAGTTGGATAGTACCTATACCGATGGTTTTCCAAAATGGGTTTCGAAGCTAACATAATTTCAGCATTGATTACGTTAAAATGCCTATGTCCAATTTGATGCTCTAGATTACTCGTGAAGATGAACTTACTAACAACTTTGTTTTCATTGGCGAAGTAAGTTTTATGGTCTTAAGACAAATAAACGAAAACGAAAAACCGAAAGACAGGCGAAAATATTTCGTGATAAAATTATCACGAAAATGTTTAGTGATAAAATATCCAAGAAAGTACTCACTTAGTAACTTTGAAGACCCGAAGCAGACGAACACATCTCAACACAGATATACCCAGCTGTGGGATTGTGTTGGAGATGGTCAGCGCCAGCTCCACGATCGAACAGAACATGACGAAGCAGTCGAAACGGTTGAATAAGGAGACAAAGTACCCCTGGAAGAAACAGAGTTACTTATAGTAGAGAGTGATGCTATTGACCGCTCACTTCACGGTGGGATTTTAACAGAATAGGTCGTCACGAATTGTTAGTGCTTCTGTTTAGCAGTGAATATTGAATGACTAGGTAATAACGTAATGATACATAACTTACCTGTATACCCAGTGCGTACATCTTCACTAACATCTCCATCGTGAATAGCACCACAAACAAATAGTTCGCGTAGTTCTGAAAGTGGTCTAACCAATGCGGTTGACTGAAAACAAACAAAATTGGGTTTTTTTTAATAAAATTACGTTTGACTGTGGTAACTCTAACCCCCTTCTTCATAAAATAGCGTAACTAAAAGTAAATAACGCAGAGTAAATATAAAAATAGTAGTGCAATTGTGTAAAAAAAAATTAAGTGAGTTTGAAGGTCGCTGTCGTCGATAGTGTCAATCTCATGGATTGACAGCTCACTTCACTTAAGTTTACAGAATTGCACTACTGGTTTTAAATTGACTCTGTTTTTATTAATAAGGGTAAGCGATCGGTGACTAGAAGCCATTAATTCCTTGTAAACGCGTAACGGTTTTCTTTACACCATAGTTGTTTTCATTACGAGTGCAATTTTTTTATGGAACATTATGAGTCCGTAGAATGTAACATGACATAACATCACGTCAATATTCCCCGAAGGGGTTAGGCAGATGTGTAACCCTCACAATTTAGGTTAGTACACTCACAATTCGCCAGTAATGTTTAAGTACTATGTGATAGGGAGCAAGCCTATTGCTATCGACCGGGTACAAAGCCGGACTCCATGCTCCTATTGAGAAATCCCAGGTGGAAAAACCTTATTAATACCTTGCCCGATCCGGGAATCACACCCAGGCCCTCACGCTTACGACCACTACATCAACGAGACATTAATAGTCCAATGAGGAAGTATGTCGAAATAAAGGCAAACTTACCCATGATGTTCTGTGGCTAACACCAGAGTATTTAGAAACACAAGCACGATGATGGCCCAGTAACACGCTTGCGATTTCACCGCTTTCCTACACGTTCTCCGCAACCGTCGATTAATCTGAAAACAAAGTGAATAATATAAAATACTGAAGTAACGTTTAAGTGACAGTTTTACTTAATTTTAAGGGGGAAGCTCCAGGGTAGTCCACGAAATTAAAATTTTCTTACGTTTTTTGCAGTTTTAAGGTCAGTTTCAGGTTGTATATTGAACAAAATATGACTTGTGACCGTAACAAGTACCTATGTATTTACAGAATTATAATCATTAAAATCACCAATACAACCTCTAAGTTCATAATAATCTTATTCAATGACTATTTCCATGAAATATCAATCAATTATATAAACTCAGAGGGAATATTGATTGATTATGCTAATGATTGACGATTTAAAAAAGAAATGAATTTCATGTCGCTGCCCCCTTAAGCTTAACTTCCATGAATTAACATTAAAAATAATGTCTCTCAAAATACCGTTATTTGGCAATGAAAGTATAAAATAATATTACAATCCAAACTAATATTATACTAAAGAGGTAAAATTGTTTTTTTTTTTTTGGAAGAGGATTACCTCTTACAAACAAATATATTATATTCTCTAGAAGTTATACTGATTAAATCATAAAAAAATATTTTTTATGATTTAATCAGTATAACTTCACACTGATAGAAAGCTACAATATTGCCGAGGACATAGCATATGTTTCGTCTACGCGGATGAAGTTATGGGAACTAGTCATAAATATACAATGTGTAACTGAATTAATGCACATTATGGAAGTAGTTTGTTCAGAATCGTTTACTGAATCGATTTTTGTCACTTTTAATATGGGTATTTTTTTCCCAAAAATAATTCAGACTACGTAAATTACAGTCACACTCCCGCTGAGCAATAAAAACAATCCAAAATGTAGGAAGTACCTACTACGCTAGACCCTTTTACGTATGCGACTATGTGAGTGCGTAGATTTGTAATGTGACCACAATCAGAACTAATTTAATAAATAAACAATGTTTTATATATAACAGTAAAAATTCAGTGCATGTATTATGATTAAAACATAGCATTCTAATTCGTGTGCGTTAATTCCGGGGCATGTCGTATAGATAGGTATAATTCCATCAACAAAAAAGTATTGGTCCTAAGATTTTACCTTGTCGAACCTCCTGCAATAAACTTTGCAAGTGGACCCGTGTCCTTGTTCTGTACTCGCGTTCACATTACTTTGAGATCCTTCGTTGCTTTTTCTGTCTTTTTTGCCTGGAATATAAAAGGAAAATATAAAGATCCTGGCCAATGTATCTAGAACCGTATCAAATGATTTTCAATAATAAATATGCCTTACTGTTTTTAAGAATACGTAAAGCTTTTTACTAGCAGATAGATACTTGCAAAGTGCCACGATTGCACGTACCGCGTTGTCAATCACAGAATCAAAATTAAAATGTCTTGTCGACCAAATCCTGTGTGTTGTATACTGTTTTGCAGATGCCAAATATGTGTTTAAGTGTGGTCATAAAAACCTTGGGAATCCTGGTCGTCTTCTTTTTGCGCCTGATCATTTTCAAGGTCCAACTCTTCAGCTACCGTTATCCAATTTAGATATCCTTTCATATCTTCTTCAAACTGCTGTCTTTCACGGGATTTTTGGAAGTCACCACGATTCTTTGCTTTTTCTCTTTCCTTGGAGAACTCTCTGTAGAAAATTAACGGAACTTTAGTTAGATTACGTTCATGTTCTACGTATAGTGCATGTTTCTCTTTGAAATCAAATAAATGATAGCTGGTGGGATAAGAAGAATCTAGACTTAAATCTTTCATATTTATTTAACGTCTGATTTTGTGTTTCAGAATTAGTTTTCATTAGTATCATCACCAGAAACGTGACAACTAGATGAATAATTTCAAACACCTGCTCTCATTTGAAGTTGAGTTACATCATTGCAAAAATAATATATGAGACAAGATTTGAGAGAGATTATGAGACAAGATCAACAAGATGCAACAGAATGTGACATTATCAAATAATCTTCCGTAATATACCGAGTTTACAGTTATGTCATTTACTGAAAATATTATGGGATGTATTTTAAATCACTTACCCGGACAACACACCAAGAATCAGGTTCATGACGAAGAAGTTTCCGAAGATGACCAGCGTCACGAAGTAGATCCACGGCCAACTGTTGCCTTTGACGTTGGCAATCTGAAATCGACATAGAGATCCTTTTTGAATTCAAGGTCTAAATAAGAGGAAATCAAGATCAGTAGTGATTGAGTTCAAATAACGGTCATTATTGACACTATCATCTCGGGAACTACCAGTCACTGTTACTGTTAGCCTGCATCATCGCACTGCTGGGCAAAAGCCTCTCCCCATGACTTCCAGCTCTTTCGATCCAGGGCTAAAGTAGACCACTGGTCATTTGTTTTGTCCAGCTCGTCCTGCCATCTTCTACGGGGTCTGCCGCGACGCCTTCTAGCTGTGGCAGGACTCCACGTGGTTGTTATTTTGGCCCACAGCTTATTAGGCATACGGCAGACGTGGCCGGCCCACTCCCACTTCAGATTAGCGGCTTTTTGAGCAACGTTAGTAATCTGTGTTTTGGAGCGCAGTGTGGTGTTGCGAATATGGTCTGTCAATTTGACGCTTAGAATGCTGCGCTCCATTGCACGTTAGCAAACCTTGAGTTTGGACTTTTGAATGTTAGTCAAAGACCAAGTCTGGGATCCATAGCTCAGAATGAAAAGGATGCACATGTCCATAATCTTTCAAACTACCAGTCAGATTTTAATAATTATTAAAAAGAAAAAATCAAAAGAAACGCTAGACGAAAACGAAGAAATACCGCGGGCAGGCGATGCGATGCGACAGGGTGGGGGTCCAAAGAACAAGAAATTTCACGCGAATGAAGTCGCGGACAGAAGATCCTTAATATATGCATAGCTCAAGCGATTAGGTTCTGTTAACGGATAGGTAGCAGTTGCATCGTATTCTACTAGTTTGTAACTCATCTAGCTCGCCTCAAAGCCGAGACCAAACAAAGTGTCAAAATAAATAAAAATGTAAAATGTTTCTTCTCCTTTTCATGCTACAAAGGCCTTTTGCAAAATTCCATTCAAATATTATTTTCCAAATAAATAATTTAATACTTACAGCATACATAATATCAGTCCATCCTTCAAGAGTGATGCACTGGAAGACAGTCAGCATAGCATAGCCAATATTGTCGAAGTTGGTGATGCCATAGTTGATACCAGGCCAATCGCCTTTGCAGATGTAGTCGGGGGGACATTTGTACCCCACATCACCTTGCTCACTATTGCAGGGACTTGGATCATCTATCATTTCATCTGGAAGAAGTAGTGGACAATATCGCAAATAAATTGATTTGATTTGATAATATTTTGGTTAACTTTCACAAATAACATCTAGGAGTTATCATCAACCGAAAGATGGTATACTACTGGTAATAGAATCATTATCATCTGCCTAACCTTTTCGGCTCGGCTTCCATTCTCACTGGACGCAGCCGAATATTAGTATCTTACATGAAGCAGTCGCTTCATAAAATGATGTGGTGTGTGTGTCTGTGGTCATCCCAGTTACTGGGTAATACGATACCCCTTGGTAAGACTGGTTGTCAGACTTTCAGGCTTCTGACGACCTGTAACGACTGCCGGAGATCCACGAAACACAGCTGGGGCCAACCAACGGCTTAACGTGCTTTCCGAGGCACGGAAATACTGTTGGTTAGGCTCCAAAGAAATACAGCCATATTATTGTGATTTAAAAGAGTGTCCATGGAGTTTCTTGCTCGTTCTTATCCATAGGTACCTACTACACTTTCAAATGGGCTTCATCTTTTTGACTGACCGACCCTTGACAATTTAATAGTGCCTGTAATTGGTTTAGTGGAAATAAATAGTTTGAGTTTGATTTGCCAAGAAACCAATTAGTTGACAGCGTAGTGATAATTAATTAAAACAGATTTTCTTTGAGCTTTCCAATTTAACCAGAGATTAATTTCTCTGGTTAAATTAAAATGCTGTCGGTTGAATAAGAATGACCATATATTTTAATTCATGTTTTCCTTATAGAACGAAACGTGGCGTGGATAATGTGAATGGTAAGGCTTAAAAGTATGTAAATATATGGAAAAAGGTATGTTGGAACCGACCCCATTCGATTAAAATAGGTGCAGGAAGATTATGATGATAATTAGACGTAACAACTCAACTGCAAAACTTGCCAGCTGGTGATGATGATTTAAAATTAACTAAAGGAGAACCACATACCTTTGGTAGTCGAATTTAAAAAGCAGGTCTCGTGTAAGATCCCAGAGAACAGCTCCAAGCCAATGATGGCATAGATGATGATCACGAATAGTACCAGAAAAGCTATGTGGAATAGTGGCACCATTGCTTTCAATATGGAATTTAACACAATTTGGAGACCTGAAAAAGTTAAAATGTAATACTAATTAATATTATTCTTCACTTGCAACAATTTAATATAGGTAGTAATTACAGACGAGGACTTAGTAATTAATACTTAACTTCTAAGAAACTTTATTTCGTACATAATATAGTCTTCCAGACCGTATTTCGTATTTACATATCTCAAATCAAAAATCAAATTAAATCAAAAATATACAACGGAGAATAGCTTTCGGCGCGGGGGA
Source organism: Apamea crenata (assembly GCA_949629185.1). Lineage (NCBI taxonomy): Eukaryota > Metazoa > Arthropoda > Insecta > Lepidoptera > Noctuidae > Apamea > Apamea crenata. Next base: position 2,146,453 of record OX451377.1, read on the forward strand.
TATTACAGGGACATCGACACGCACCGTGTACCATGGATTCAGTAAATTATTCTGGACTCCCCGGGTCGAAAGTTTTCGTCAGTCGACGTGTTAAGTTGTCGATGGCCCTATCACCCTGTATAAAATGACAATTGATCGCAGTGGGTTTCATTTTGACAGTTCAACAACAGTTATTGCGTTATTTACGCTGTTGAGCAGACACCATTTTTCAAACCTATGAAGCAATGGATTAGCAATATCTTTCAATATTATTGAGATTGTGATTGATATTGTGTTATGGAATTACGGTGCAGGTTCAATGTTCTTTTCAAATATCTAAAAAAGGCGTCTCGTCAAGTGAATGTTTAAAATGCAGGTATTTATACTCACTCGGCACTCCCGAGACCAACCGCAGAGGTCTCAACACTCGGAAAGCTCTCAACGCTTTCACGTCAAACGAGTCTTTGGAAATGTACTGCAGGATCATACTCGCTATACTGAAACAGATAAAATTATTGCCATCAGTAAAGTTCAGTATCTTCCATTATTTCAACTTCATAATACACTCGAGAGCAATGAATCCGGGTCACTTGAAGAATCCTAAAAATCTCGGAAACTAAAAATGCTAGGTTAATGCAATAAATTGTATTTAATAGACAATGTAATACTCCTTAAATGAAGTTATTAAAACTTCTTAGTTATTGTAAAGTTATATCATAAAAAAATCAAATTTGAAAAAGGGCCACTTTCGAAGATGGAACTACGAAATTACAGCATTTGGTTTTGCTTTTGTTTGTAATCTGTCATTTATGTGGGTACATAAACCATGTTGATAGTGCTCTATATTCATTATTCAAGCTGAAATTATGTCGCTTACGCCTGAAGAATGCACCAGAATACTTACAATGCTGGAAACCGGCCGGAGTCAGCGCGATACAGCCAGGACTGTCGGTGTGTCGCTGTCAACAGTACAAAGAGTTCTCCGACGTTACGAAGAAACTGGTTCTAACCTACGCAGACCAGGAACGGGCAGAACCAGGTGTACCACAGCACGAGAAGACGGATACTTGGTGAACACCATGCTTCGAAATCGCTTTCTCACAGGAACTGAACTCACAAATCAGTTTCGACGACTCGGAGGAAGTAACCCAAGTGCATGGACAGTAAGACGTCGGCTTGCTGAATCTAACTTAAAACCCCTTAGACCTGCAAACGGCCCTAAACAGGAGCGTGGGCATCGTATTTCAAGACTAAGATATGCCCAGAGCCACGTAAATTGGAGTATTGAAGATTGGTCAAAAGTTATGTTCTCCGACGAATCAAAATTTATGCTCTACAAGCACGATGGAAGACACAGAGTGTATCGAAGACCAGGGGAAAGATTCAAGCAAGCATGCATCGAAGAAAAAGTAGCCTACGGTGGTGGGTCTGTACTTGTGTGGGCCGGAATTTTTTCTGAAAGTCGCACAGAGCTGGTGATCATAGAAAACGGCTCTTTAACTAGCGTAAGATATGTGGAAGAAATCCTCAATGATCACGTTGGTCCATTTATGGTCAATTTAGGTGAGGATGCTATATTTATGCATGACCATGCCCGACCTCATACAGGCAGGATTGTGAATGACTACCTTCAAGAGATGAACATTACTCGTATGGAGTGACCAGCGCGCAGCCCGGATATCAACCCGATCGAGCATGCTTGGGACGAGCTAGGCAGATGCGTAAAACAACGAAACCCTCCCCCAATCACGCTTCGTGAGCTCAAAATTGCTCTCACAGAGGAATGGGAGAATATTCCCCAAAATCGTATAAGGAACTTGGTGTACAGCATGCCAAACCGCGTAAACGCAGTAATGGAAGCACGAGGAGGCAATACGAAGTATTAAAATTCAAGAAAATCGTAATAAAGTTCAAAAATTTCATGTTTCCTATTTTTGTTTTAAGGAGAGATCAGCAGTTTTTTTCTTTATGTAATTTTGTGTTATAATATCGGTCTTCTCGTGCTGTGGTACACCTGGTTCTGCCCGTTCCTGGTCTGCGTAGGTTAGAACCAGTTTCTTCGTAACGTCGGAGAACTCTTTGTACTGTTGACAGCGACACACCGACAGTCCTGGCTGTATCGCGCTGACTCCGGCCGGTTTCCAGCATTGTAAGTATTCTGGTGCATTCTTCAGGCGTAAGCGACATAATTTCAGCTTGAATAATGAATATAGAGCACTATCAACATGGTTTATGTACCCACATAAATGACAGATTACAAACAAAAGCAAAACCAAATGCTGTAATTTCGTAGTTCCATCTTCGAAAGTGGCCCTTTTTCAAATTTGATTTTTTTATGATATAACTTTACAATAACTAAGAAGTTTTAATAACTTCATTTAAGGAGTATTACATTGTCTATTAAATTCAATTTATTGCATTAACCTATCATTTTTAGTTTACGAGATTTTTAACATTCTTTAAGTGACCCGGATTCATTGCTCTCGAGTGTATTTAGGTCTATTTATACTAATATTATAAGGACATAAAAATGGTGAGTTTGTATTTGGGGATAATCTTCGGACCTGCTGATCGGGTTCCGAAAATATTTCACTTATGGGAAGCTGCAGTATTGGAGTATCATACGATATATTTTATACCACGCGGACGAAGTCGAGGGCAGAAGCTAGTTCATCAAAAGTTAATAGTTAGCAGATTTATGAGAACAAACCAAAATTATTCACATTACACTTTCAATGCTGATGTTTAATAATTTGATTTTGAGAAAACTTATAATCTTAAACAGAAAAAGTAGTTATCTCTAACGCGTACCTACTATCTCTATATACGTTATTATTAAAGGATTGCTGGTAACACGTGGAGAAAAAAAATACTGAATAGCCTTAGGCCCATTTCACTCGGGCTTTCATAAAAAAACCGTTAAGATATAATGTGGGTATAAGTATCAGAACCTGAGGTTGACTGGGTCAGCAATTTTCCTTCTGTATCTACTCGAAAGAATCCATTATTCAATGGAATTCTAACAGCCCTGTTCCTGGTAACACCTGCATCTATGCAAATAAACGATTCCTATTTAATTGGACACTGGACGTCTGTTATTACTTGATTAAACTCACCCAATAGTAACAATAGTAAAATCGAGACTGTTCCAAGTATTCCTCAGATACGCGCCCGGGTGGAACAGGAACCCGTACGCGATGATCTTCATCACACACTCCCCCGTGAATATCACCATGAATATCCATTCTACTTTTTCCTGAAAACAAAAGTAATAATAGCTTATCAAATGTTTTGATAAGTGAATAATAATGATATTGTTTTTTTTTCAATAGTGTCAATCCCTAGCATTACTTGGAATGACAGCTCACTCCACGCTAACTTCACCTATGTTTTTAGTTTTACTGCATAAAGATTTTCAGGATACTCTCGTTCCATTAGAAATGTCATGAGGTTGTGATTGTAAAGGTAATTATTTATTTTCCAAAACTACCCTTTAAAGGGGTGGAAAATTTTGAAGGCTAAATAAAAAAAATATAAATGATATTAATTCTGTAAGTAGGTTTGCACAAACACTCAAACCCGTCAATCATATTTTAAAAATTACTCTCAGAAGAAAGACCGAAACAACCTCAGAGGTCACAGGGGTTACTCGGAGGTCAGAGGTACGAAATCCACACAGATGAAATCGTGAACAAAGAACTAGTTTATAAGTAGCTACGTAATTTCTGACTTTTTTTCCTATTAAGCTTTTCATCAAAGAATCATTTCAATTTCAAGTCAATTCATTATCAAGCGAACGTTTAACCCTTTCATTCCTAATACGGATTAGTTTCTCTATCAAATATATTATTATATACAAAATAAAATGAGTAAATGTATTACTATAGTAAAATAATACTTTACAAAGTAAATGTTCATTTTATTTTGTGTGTAAATGAATATGTTTTTTTTTTCTTTCTCTGTTAGTTTTAATGTTAGTCTGGCAGTTTGACTAAAAGAAAGAAAGAAAGAAAATACGTATATTTGCGGTAAACATGACGCAAAAAAGAACATAAAAACAAATAAAGAAAAAAAAACAATAACAAATGGTTGACATGCGTCACATTCACGCAAAACAGCTAGCGGCGGGCGGCTTGTTTATGCGGCCTACCCATACGCCTTTCTTTGGTCTTGATTGTCGAGTCGGTGAGCTCCTCAAGTTCTGAGTTGAGCTACACGATTACACTAAAAATTGCTTGCACTGAATGGACTGGTTCACTCAAATCTGTGTGGTTCTTTCTTCAAAATACCATTTATTACTCTACATTGTCTTTACATAATCTGACCAAGATTATTGTAGAAGTTAGTAGGATGACTAAATGATACTGCTGCTTATAAAGTAAAATTAAATATAATATCCGGACCAAAGGTTTGGTAATACAAAGGAGCGAGGGAGCACACGCAATGATCGCTAATCGTGTACTGAATGCTCGACTAATATCAATTAGTGAACTGAGGTAAAAATGCACGAATAAGCATTTGTGCATTATTAGTGTATGGTTTCACCGTACAATTATGTCTGGACTTTAAAGGGGATTGAACATGTCGTCATGTAGTCAGATAGGAACTGTCAAATCAATCTTGCATATTTTTAGGGTTCCGTACCTCGAAAGGAAAAATCAGAACCCTTATAGGATCACTTTGTTGTCCATCCGTCCGTATGTCTGTCTGTCAAGGCCCTTTTTCTCAGGAACGCGTGGAGGTATCAAACTGGAATTTATATCAAATACTCAAGTCTACTGACCCTTAGAGCTGTGAAAAAATCACTTCCAAGCCAACGCAATCAAAAGACACAGCGTTTATGCCGCAAATTTCCGACACTCGCAATGGAATCAAAACCTACAGGGTACTTCCCGTGAACTCAGAATCTTGAAATTTGGTACGAAGCAAAGACTTATAGCACAGATAAAGGAAAAATTGCGAAAATTTTAGTTACATCACATAATAAAAATATTTTTAATAATTTTAAATCGTACGGAACCCTCGGTGCGCGAGTCCGACTCGCACTTGGCCGGTTTTTTTTATAATATGACGTGTAAAAGTGATTTAGTTATCCTATTTACAGAATAAATAATTTAATTTAATTTCAATAATTAATTAATCTTTCTAGAAGCCATTACGTCTATGTCGATGTGGGTTCTAGCAGCCTGTAAGTTGGTCGTGCGGTCCATGGCCCTATATGGGGCCCCGGTATGGGCGCGTTCACTGCGGCTTCGAGCCGCACACTATCTGAACGCGCCCCAGAAGGTGGTAGCCGTAAGGCTGATCCGGGGCTACCGCACGATCTCGCGCGAGGCGGCATGCCTCCTTGCCGGACTGCCGCCATGGGATCTGGAGGCGATAGTGCTTGCGCGCCTGCATGATTGGCGCGCGGAGGCACTACGCCGGGGGGAAACTCTGCACCCGCGGCAAATCGCTGCGGAGCGGACGGACCTCCGGCGCGATCTCATGGCGGAATGGAAGGCGCGACTATCGCAACCCAGCGCAGGGCACGCCGCGATAGCGGCGATAAGACCCCTCTTTGAGGAGTGGCTAGAGAGGCGTCACGGCGCTCTCACGTACCGCCTGACGCAGGTCCTCTCCGGACACGGATGTTTCGGGAGGTTCCTGCACATCATCAGGCGGGAGGAGACGCCCGGGTGTCACCACTGCCCGGATCGCCCAGAGGACACGGTGGAGCACACGGTGGAGGTCTGCCCTGCTTGGGCGGAGACCCGCCGTGTCCTCGTGGAGGCGATCGGCAACGGCGGCGACCTCTCGCGCCCGGCCCTGGTGCAAGCCATGGTCCGGGGCGAGAGAGAATGGGAGGCAGTCACCTCCTTCTGCGAAGCAGTCATGCTAGCGAAGGAGGTGGCGGGGAGGCTGAGGGAGAACACCTCACGCCTCAGCCGCCGCGGGAGACGCTCCGGGCGTCGGTAGCCGCGTGACGACTCCCGGCCACCGTAGGCGCGGGCCTGCGGGCGGTGAGTAATGGGTAGCTCACCGTCCGATCAGGACCAGGCCCGTGCCGGACGGCGCGTTGTGTTCCACGCGCGCCTCAAAGAGATGTCAGCAGAGGACGGGGCCCCACAGGGCCGAAGCCTGCCGGGGCGGTGGGATTTTCCGAAAGGTTAACCGCTGCCCTGGAACAGAAAGGGCTAAGGAAGGAACACGGGTGGGTTTTAGTCAGTAAAAGTCTGACACTCCCTTCCGCTCCACCCAGAGCGGGAGGGGTCATTTGATGATTTCCCATCCACAAAAAAAAAAAAAAAAAAGCAGCCTGTAAGTTTATAATGAAAAGGATACTTACCAATACTTGATTAGTATTATTAGTGTCGCCGGACGGATACGGTGTGAACACTGCTAAAGCTATACAATTTGCAAAAATCGTCGTCAATATCATATATTCAAATGGCCTGGAAACATTTAGTTAAGGAAATATTTGAAATGGAATAAATAATTTAACGGACATGACAATCAAAAATTTACTTTTTCACCGATAAACAGTATGGCACCAATTTTTAAAAGGGTATGCATATACTTCGTGAATGTTAAGGTGCATTAGACCTAAAATAATATGATACGCAATCACCCCACAGGTGTGCCAGGCGGTGCCAAATCAATACACATGAAAAATCCTCCATCAAAACTGCCGTATATTTTCTATAAAGGCATATACAGGCAGACCGCACCGCACTTTTATGTTCGAAACTGCGTTGCGCCGCGTCCCGTTGCGGCTATAAAATGTGCTTGGCTTTATGGAACAAAACAGACGCAATATAAAAAAAAAATGATCTTTGAAAAGGATACTTCCACTCCACAATATCATAGCACAATTTCCTCAACGGATTCTTAAGTCCTAAGCAGAACAAGCTTCTCTTGGGCTTCTCCGGCTGTGGCTTGCCTCTCGGCCTGGCTTGTTTCCGTGGTGCTGGGGTGGTGGCGGCTGTGGGGTCCACCACGCTGTCCGCCCCAGGAGTGGTGGCGCCCGTCTGTTGGGGCTGGTCCGATGACATTTTTACCTGGAAAGAACGAAAGAGAGATTATAATAAAATAATTTATCATTTATAGGTAGCTAAATAATAACAGCCGCACAGGGCGATCGATCAGGTTAAGCTACGCTTGCCACCGTTAATCTGTGGATGGGTGACCATCTTTACATACCGAGACCCCTCTATTTACCCCTCGATTTTCACCTGTTCATTCTTTTTTATTTTATTTTTTTAAATCATTATTCATCATCAGTCTTCTGCCTTTATCCCAATTTATTTGTGGTCGGCGCAACATGTCTTATTCTCCCATACTCCTCTATTACTGCCATCTCGACAGTCACCCCCTTTCTATCCAAATCATCATTCACACATTCCATCCATTGTTTCTTTGGTCTTCCCCTACTCTTATAGCCATCGACATTCATACTCAAAACTTTCCTCACGACATTTTCCTCATTCCTCCGTAACACATGCCCATACCATGACAACCGGTTTCCACACAACTTTTCAGCTACCGGTGCCACTTTCAGACTTCCTCTTATATACTTACTAATTTCTTATTCTATCCAATCGTGTTATATCTTTTTTTTTAATTTATGTTCAGCAAAAGCATGTGGCCTTGGTGACAAAAACTTTTTGTCTTTTGGCACTATACCTTATCTATTCAATTTGATAAACATAATTATGTTTTAATTTTTCAATTTTATTCTTCGAATAAAAATTATCTGGCGATGGAAAAATCAGCCCTTAGTGTCATCATTTCTTTTTTCCACCAGACGTGTTCGAGTTCAAGAGCATTCAGCAATAAAAACAAATAAAGAATAATAACAATGATTAAACTATTCGTTGTTACATGTGAGTATATGACATAAAAAAACAACCGACTTAAAAAAAAAACAGTACAAACGGAAAAATAACTTTAATTTCCGGTTGGTTCCGCATTTTCATTTTTGGACACCAACTTCCGAAATTAAACTTAGTTAGTTTTCAGTTTGTAGTGTTTTTTTTTTTGGAAGTCGGTTGTTTTTTTTTTGAAAATAGTTTTTATTTTCCCTTTTTAGCCTTTTTTTTTTTACATTCCCCACACAAATTCATATATACTTGCAAGATTAGAGGTACCCCAAAATAACAACTTTGACAGAAATGAGGGTGTACCATGGTATACTGAACACATCTGTGTACCCCTTTAGAGGGTACAGGCGTGATGTTATGTTGTGTGGTTGCGTAAACAATGCATACATATGCGATAGCAGCAATCGCGGTTGATTGCTGGCATTTACTGAAGAGTTCCGTTGTATGTCACCGAAACTCATCATCATTTTGGAATAGAGAGGGCCATTTTGGAATAAACCTCTTTCGAACAAAAAAGAATTTGGCAAATCCGTTCATATATGACGGAGTTATGGCCCGAACATACATTAAAAAAAATATATAAGCATCCGAATTGAGAACATCCTCCTTTTATGACGTCGGTTAAAAAAAATTAAAATGTGTTAATTATAAGTCTGCCAATGCGAACATTTTCGCTGGTTAGTTTTGATTTCCACAAAAGCGCCACATAACATAACATTAAAAAACTATCGACAAGAACTTTCAAAATGGCGCAGTAATTCTCGAGAAAATCGTGGCGAAAATTCTACTTCAGCATTCAAAATATCCGAAAACAGAAAAATGTTATCAAAACTCGCTTTAACGCCTTCGGATTCTTAATGCGCAGTTTACGACATTTATCGTCGTAAACGCAAGGTACGCTGGTTCGTAAAACTGAGACATTTCAACAATATTATTGGCAAGCCAGATGGATGGATGTAGGATGTCTTTCCGAATTCCGATGAATGATGTGTATAATTATTCAATTTTCGGTAGATATAATTGAAAGAAAATACGTTTATTTGCAGTAAACATGACGCATAAAAACTTTTTTGCAAAAAAAGAAAACAACCGACTTCCAAAAAAGACACTACAAAGTGAAAAATAACTTTAATTTCGGTGACGTTGGGTTCGCATTTTTGTGGTTTTCACCAACTTCCGAAATTAAAGTTATTTTTCATTTTCACTTTTTGGAAGTCGGTTGTTTTTTTTTTGCAAAAAAATTTTTATGTTTCACTTTTAAGTTATAATTTTTACCAGTAATTTTGGTTTAAAAACCAAACTACTGAACCGTTTTTGATGAAATTTCTATGGGCCCAATCTGAAAAGTATATCCTTACAAATAAAAAAACTATTTTGCAAATCGGTTTATAAATAACGGAGTTATGAGGTAACAAACATAAAAAAAAACTCTCGAAAATTGAGAACCTCCTCCTTTTTTTAAGTCAGTTAAAAAAACGCAAACACTAAAAAAAAAACAAGTTGGGGGAAAACATGCGTCACATCGACACAAAACGGTCATCGCTCAGTATAATGCTAAGACCCTAAGAGACAAAGACCCGCTGGAATTGGATGTCTGAGCAGTGTAGGCGCCCAGTGATATGGCCCCGATTTACGAGTTGTTAAGTCGTAGGTTTGAACCCAGGTAGACGGTGTAAGAAAACATGTTTTTTTACTGAACAGACAGCTGTGCTGCTGGGAATTTTGTAGCGCCACTTCTCCCCAGCGAAAGAACTAGGAAGTGGTGAAGGGCGGGCGTTTTGGGGGACTGTCTTATGTAATTTTGATGTTCGAAAAGTGCTGACTCTCAGCCTTATTTGATTATATGACTTTTGATTTTGATTCCAACTAACGACTTCCACGCGAGCAGAAGCTAGTGTTAGTTTATTAGTCTAGATGAAAGCCCATCAATCACTTTCTTGATAATTGTATGTGTGGATCGATGTTTTGATTGAATCGGGTGAACATTGTATGAATTACCTAGAGTCTAGGTAATTCATGTTACGTTTACTCGATCATTTATCAGATATCGTAATTTATTTATTTATCTTTAATTCAGGCACATTACCCATAATTTTGTTAGTATTACTTAAAAGTATGTTAGTATAATTATCTAATACATACACATAAACAAACAAGAAACGATAATAACAACCAATATAAGTTAAGAAGTATTAGTTATACCTATTAAGCCATCTTCTGGAGACACCCGGTAACAGTACATGCACTGCGCACAGGTGCCTCATCAGGTGACCTTCAGTCTTACTTGCAACAATGCTCAGGAGACTGTTGTCGCTGTCTCGCATCAGACGCAATAATGATGCGAATTTTTACGCATGATCGCAAAAAAGTCATCAATATGCGCTGCTGCAAACATCCCTGACGCGCTACATACTCGTGGCAGCGACAGCAGTATCCTAAAAGCATTGTTGTATTGCACACGCAGGGCATTAAAGATTGATGGTAACGTCTAGGGACTAGACGCGATGATAGCTGATAGATGATCAAAGGTATTTAGGAGAATGCTAATCCTTCATTTATATTTATGCCGGTTGAAGGCAATTGACTGATCCCCTATTTGGTACATGTGACTTATATATACGTAACTGGAGAAATGTTGGTGTAGGTAAGTAATTATGGTATAGAGGTATGAGGAACAGGGTGTAAAGTTCACCCATCCTCCATAGAAAAGGCAGGATCCTCCGACCAGACGGGTGTTGTGTCTGGCGGGCAACTGCCCAACGATTGATGTTAAGAAGTTATTCGTGCCCAAAAGGCTGGCAGCATTGCCACGTTGTATGGCAATGCTGATTCTTTGTAAGTATAGTTACATCATACAACATGAATGTGCAATTTATACAGACAAAGTCAAGGCAAGGTCCTAGTAGAGTAAATAAACTGAATTCGTAAAGGGGTGTGTTAGTACATCTCGAGACGGGAATAGTCTCGAGGACACGCCCACTGTGACGTCAGATAGCAGTCATATTTCGTCTATGGTTAACCAGACACACGCATTGGAATTACATCGTATCTCGAGTTTGATGGCGTTTTGTTATTATATTACTAGCTGCGCCCCACGGTTTTACCCGCATAAGTTTCAATCCCGTGGAAAAATTGGGATAAATAGTATCCTAAATGTTAATCCTGGTTATAAACTATATGTGTGCCAAATTTAATCCAAATCCGTTCAGTCCATATATCCATCATAAAAAATTTCGCGTTTATAATATTACTAGCTGCGCCCCGCGGTTTTACCCGCATAAGTTTCGATCCCGTGGGAAAATTTGGATAAAAAGTATCCTATTTGTTAATCCTGGTTATAATAATAATAAATCAATTTATTTCGGACAACTATGAGATCCATAAATTGTTAGTAAACAGTTTTACACTTAAAATACTATTGTTAGTAACTTAAAACTAAAAACGAATGAAAGCGAAGACCATAAACTAAGGAACAAGTCTTCGCACAAATTGCCTTATTATGGCGGAGGAGGTGTCAGTCGCCACAGCCTTCAGGATGCTATTGCGACTGCCTCTTATTCTGCTCAGGAGTAAGGCCGTTTTTTTGCGGATGATGGCATGAAACCCATCGGTATGGGTTACCGCGAACATTTCTGAGGCACTGCATATTATAAACGTGAAAGTTTATATGGATGGATGGATGTTTGTTACTCTTTCACGCAAAAACTACTAAACGGATTTGGATGAAATTTGGCGCACAGATGGTTGATAACCAGGATTACCATATAGGATACTTTTAATCCCGATATTCCAACGGGATCGAAACTTATGCGTGTGAAACCGCGTGGCGCAGCTAGTAATTATATAAGTCACAATTATGGACCCTGTAGGGCACAGCATAGATCAAGTATGAGGGAGGAGGAAGAGCACCACACCACATAATAAATTATAATAATGTATTAGTTAAGTAGTTAGTAAGTTATACTGTTTTATTAATACAGTATTTGAATTTAAGAATTATAATTATTGTTTTTTAAATCATACACATTTATTTATTTTGTCTCTCCAAAATATTGACCCTTAAAAGAATAAAGATGGCTGAAACCAAGGACCATTCACCAAAAGCTCTTTACAAAACTCTTAAGCACTTTACGAGCATAATGCCATAACGGCCGATACTGAACGACGGATCAATCCGTGACGATTAAATACGTAGTGAGCACTTACATAAAAATCTACCGAAGTAACCGTTTTATCGCTCGTAAAACGGATCCCCGAATGTTAAGAGAAATAGGTTGGACAAACATCAGAAAGCCGAATGTCGTAAAACGTTCAAATTCAAGTCGCAATCTCATCTTAGTGACAATCAATGTCAAAAACTTATCAAAAATGTAGGGAAGTTACTAGATTGAGATAGATCAGAGGGGTAATTCTCGTAATTTTAAGAACGTTCACCGTCTGATCTCAGTCTCAATCTGTCACAAATACCTCAAATTTCCTTAAACTTTTGACAAGTTATGACATTGATTGTCGCTAAGATGAGATTGTGACTAGATTTTTAACGTTTTTAATTAGCCTTCAGACTGTGAACGTTCTTAAAATTACGGGAAGTGCCCCTCTGATATGGACGTACTTATTTTCGGCTTCTTCTATGCAACAAACTAGATTTGGGAATGGCGCCGATTCCCTTGTTCACAAACTAAACTAAATTTAAGTTCAGTGCATCTTTTTCTTTCTATTTCATTAAGAAAAGGACAGAAGATAAATATTAGTTTAGTCCTGTCAAGTTAAGATACTCCCTAAACAGTTTAGACGTGATTAAAAACATGGCTACTAAAAATACGCCAATTTGCGTCAGGTGCTGCCTAATTTGACAGGACTAAACTAATATTAACCTTCTGTCCTTTTCTTTTTTTCTTTTTTTTTTATTGACAATGGGCTCACTCTTGACCTCAATCCAGCCCAGAGGCAGGGATGAGATCTACGGTGGAACGAGCTTGCCCAGAAGAAGCCTATTCACTCTCGCCCTGAAGAGATTAATGAAATACAGAGAAAAAGATGCACTGAACTTAAATTTAGTTTAGTTTATGAGCAAGGGAATCGACGCCAGTAATTTTCACAATACACCACTTTCAAAGAACAGCACCCTAATTGCGTAACACACAATCAATCTCAATCTGAATCATTTTGAAAGATATTGCTAATCCATTGCTTCATATGTTCAAAAAATGTGTCATGTGTCTGCTCAACAACGAAAATAACGCAATGAATGTTGTTGAACTGTCAAAATTAAACCGATTCCGATTGATCGTGTGTTACGCAATTAGGGTGTAGAATCGCGTTATGGTATCGAATAAGCGGCCGTTTTTTTATGTGTGTGTAAAAGGGCAGTGACAGTGCGGTCTCTCACAAGCCGCGTTTTAAAATGCGTGTCCCACACATGCCAATTACCGTAAATTTGAACAAAAAAAAACCTACTTTTTTATTATTGATTCGTGTCGAGAATCAGTAGCATAGTAACCTCCTTGAATTTGACGAGGATGCAAAACGACACCTTGTATAATCCATCTTGTTAGTGAAAAAATACCTTATAGCTAATGTTGTTAATCTAAAACACACAATCAACACCGCCAACACACAACGATCCGACCCGACCCGGGAATCAAACCCAGGACCTCATGCTCATCAGAAGCGCTTATGACCACTAGACCAACGGCACCATCTTTGCTACGTAATTTGCACATCCCTGGTGAAACAGGTCACTTAGGTACCTACAAGAGTTATTAAAATGGTCTTTCTACGTTAAAGGATAGCGTGTCCACCTAACATACGATTACTTTGGTAAACGTTTAGTTAAAAATAATGAAAAAATACGGATGACATTGAACATGGTAAACGTTTTAGCAAAATTGGGGATATTGCTAAAACGTTTACCATGTTCAATGTCATCCGTATTTTTTCATTATTTTTTTATCCCATCACAATACCTTTGAGTGTTATCAAATTTACTTGTATATTTTACCTGTGTGACTGAGTTGTAAATTCAATAAGCAATTTCTGATTTTTGAAAAACTTAGGTCCTTCAATTTAGTGCCCACCCTTTTTCCCTCCCTACTGGCAAAGGTCTTCCCATACTTTTCCATTCATCTTTGCTTGCTGCCTAAAAGGCAATCAGTCTCAAAGGAAATCACTGTAGAAGGAACTGGTTTAGGTCGTCGTGCTAGCGTTTCTTGGGCCTGCCTTATAGACTTCTTAGTGCAAATGAAAAATAGCTATACCATGTCCATTAAGTTAACCGTTTTTTGACAGCTGTCTTAGAACGCACATATTCCAGATTACCTACTTAAAAATTAAATTTAAAATGCGTAATAAAACAAATATTTAAACTGCCTTATCTTATTGAATTATCCTATTTATGGCTTCTTACAGACATTATAATACCGTACGTGTATCAATCAATGTATTGTGTGTTGTTGCAATCACTAGTGCATGTCAAAAAACGGTTTACCGAATGGACACGGTATAAGGAAACTTCCCAGCAACATCACTTATAAAAACAAAAATGGCATGGATTCAAATGGAAAATTTATTACAGAATTCATAACATAGATTACCATTATACTCATACACGTTGAACCAATAAATATAAAATAACGAAATGTCTATAAACTATTTGCCAATCAGACCATGTTACTAAATAAAAAACAAATGATTATCGATCTGGCCGAAAAGAAATGAATTTAAATCATTCTCTTAAAGGCAAGGCCCATCGTCCACAACGCTTCTTAAAAGTCAAAGTCAATCTGCCTACCTTTTTTCAACTATGTTGTGGTCAGCTTTAGGTCTAACAGAATGCAACTGAATACCAGTATTTTACACGGAGCCTCTACCTATCTGACCTCCACAACGCACTTGGTAAAACTAGTTGTCATACTTTCGGGCTTCTGACTACCCATAACGACTGTAAAAGGTCTATAAGGCCTGGGCCAACGCCTTAACGTGCTTCCCGAGTCACGGAGGGGGGATATGTAATGGTTGGTCACCCGTCCACAAACCAACCGCGGCAAGCGTAGCTTTACTTTCGATCGACGCAAGCTGCTGTTATTTTTAGTCACGTGTCCTCACTTGGAAGGTCTCAGTCTCTGGTCAGTAAATATGGAGACAACCGGAGAGAGATCAGGCGCAGGACCAACGGCTTAACGTACTTTCCAAGCCACGGGGGGTATCACACCGCCCACTTCCAAACTCCGGGCTACTAAGAAAGCTTACTAAGAAATTCAATTCCAATAACAATTTGCCCGGCCTGGGACTCGAACCCAAGACCCGACACTCATGCAGTCGCGATTCCGAACCACGTTCAAGAGCTGTGAGTGTCAATATTCCACATGAGCCCTGTTATGTATGTGTGCAAGGCGCGCACACTCCCGCGCGAGCATCGGAGGTTTTCTGCCATCTCCACGACCTTGGCCAGCGTGACGTCGGCCAGGTCTTTCGAGTACAGCTTCTCCTTTTCTCGTCTAGGCTGCATCCCCTACGTATCACGCCCTTAGTTTGTAACTTTTGACTATCGTTGTGGACGTTGGACCTAACTCTTAACTTCTGCTCATTTTAACCCTCACTCTTTGGCTCGAAGCCATCAAAAATTTAAATTTAATTGCCGACTAGATATCCGTCATTTTTATTCGCGATCATCTGAAATCGTAGTGTGGAAGTTTATTTAGATTAGACGCTTATGCAATGTCGGAACTTCCTCAAAGATGTGGAGAGCTTAGATTTGGCAGATAAAAGAAAATATCCGGGTTGAATATTACGATTTGTGTGGTTAACCTTCGGTTTTGGAAGGTCAGATCTTCCCAACTATGTTTGGATTGGCTACCAGTCTAACCGGATGCAGCTGTACATTAGTATTTTACATGGAGCGACTGCATAACTGACCTCGACAACTCAATTGCTGGATAATACGATACCCCCTGGTGAGACTGGTTGTCAGACTTTCAGGCTTCTGACCCATAAAAAAATTTCAACGCAGATGGTCCAGAACTATGTACTGAATCCATGATATCAGTTGTCGCGGCGATGGCCCTGCCACCCTGTATGCTATACTATAATATAAAAAGGCTGAAGAGTTTGTTTGTTTGAAGCTATGTGGAAATCGATTGTCATGGTATGGGCATGTGATAAGGAGGAATGAGGAAAATGTCGTGAGGAGAGTTTTAGGTATGAATGTCGATGGCTTTAAGAGTAGGGGAAGACCAAAGAAACGATTGATGGCTGTGTGAATGATGATATGGTTAGAAAGGGGGTGACTACCGAGATGACGACTAATAGAGAAGTATGGAAGAAAAAGACATGTTGTATCGACATTAAATAAATTAAGATAATGGCAGGAGAAAAATTATGATGAGTTTGTTTGTTTGGACGCGCTACTCTCTGGAACTATTAGTCAGATTTTTGCATTTGATAGCCTGATTGTTGAGAAAGGTTATAGGCTATTCAAAAAAGCTTGTAGATTAAGATTTATTAAGAACCGAGAAAAAAGAAAAAGACAGAAATAACGCTAAACCAAAACGATGTAATAGCAATGCGAAGCGACGCGGATGATCGAGGGCCGAAATTTCACGCGGACGAAGTCCTGGGCAGAAAGCTAATCATAATTATTACCATTAAATTTTGATCGTTTTAATCCTTAAAAGGGGTCATTGTACTCATCATTACGAACAACTTTTACTACTGGACCAACCCTGAAATCGTGAAAAAACAATCAGTTGATCCATACATTATGTCGAGTTATGCGAACATAAATCTATGGATCAACTGATTTATTTTTTTACGATTTATGTGTTCATAATTATGAGTACAATACCTTTTAAGGATTATAACGATCAATAAACGTTGTATAAGCAAACATCAGATGTATAATATACTTGCAGAAACTTCGGGTTACAAGGGCGCCATTGCAAGCAATCATTTGTTGCAGTAATTCTTGTACCGTAGGTATTAAAAAAATTATTACGATACTACATGAACCATGTAATCAAAACTTACTAATTACCGATATTAATTGAGAATATATCGCCAATTAACGCTAACTAGCTAGTTCGGAACACTACACTGTACCTAATATATAGTCCCGTCTAGACGAATTCGCCCTTGATACGATAGTATATTACTTCTCTTCTTCAACTTTGCTAGTAAGCTGTAGATGGCGCCACGGGTCGACTGAAAATATTGGCATATTTATTTTCCTTGACATTTTTGTATCGCTAGTTGTAGTTTTTTTTAATGAGAAGTTTCTCGCAGAAAGATTAGAAGACTGATAGAAGTGCTGGAATGCTAAGGCAAAAACATTGCAGCATAACATCACGCTTGTAATGGCTAAAGATTTAGGCAGAGGTGTACCTATAAAACCCCCACATTTCGTCAGTTATGTTTCATTCCCATGTAATAGGGTAGCAAACAGAAAACATCGTAAGGAAACCGGCATGTCCACATGAACAAAAAATTCGAAGACATCTACCAACCCGCTCTGGGCCATGCCGGTATCACCATGTGTTCTTACTTTCATCACCGATATTCTCAAAACGATTTTGAGAATAGTGGTGATGACATTAAATACACAAAGTAAAATGCCTGGCAGGGTTCGAACTCACGACCGACTCGTCAATCGGTGCCAATACCACTGCGCCACCATTGCTGACTGACCGACTCCTTGACAATTCAAAAATGCCTGTAATTGAAAGAAGGAAAGAAAGAGAAATAATAATAAAAAAAAAAATGGAATGGATATTGGATTGGATTGGATTGGTTTGGAATTGGTTTAATCGAAATAAAAGGGTTTGAGTTAGGTTATAAATTCACACGGGATTTCTTCAAACAATTTGGAACTCTGTCGATGTTACTTTACTTAGTCTAGACGTGAATAGTATTTCACACGATAATGCACTGCTACTCAACATTGCTAGTTCGCAACGGGGAGCAGAATGGGACGCCGCGGGGCGCTCCGATTAATCAATCTCGAATGGCTTTTTAAAAGACATGTAAAGTTATACTTTATGAAATAGAGCAAGGCGAAAGAAATAATGGATGGATTGTGTGAAAAATTATGGCTCATCTGCCTCATCTGCCTACCATTTTCCCAACTACGTTGTGGTCAGCTCCCAGTCCAACCAGATGCAGGAGAATACCAGTATTTTACATGGAGCGACTGCCTATCTGACCTCCACAACCCAGTTATTGGGTAATACGATACCCCTTGGTAAGACTGGTTGTCAGATTTTCTGGCTTCTGACGACCCGTAACGACTGTCAAAGATCCACGAATGACGGACGGGGCCAACGGCATAACGTGCTTTCCGAGACACGGAGTGGTCTTGGTATGTAAAGATGGTCACCCATCCACGGACCAACCGCGGCAAGTGTAGCTTAACATGATCGATTGAACCATTAACACTATTGGACTGTATCGCAGTGTGTGTTAACGAGCTGATAAAATTAACACAGAACTGTGGAAATACAATATATTTATCTACTCTTCCTAGTTTGTATAAATACTCGAAACCGCTATGTTTGTTAAAACAAACCCCAAACTGTTTCCACGTCTAACAGACGGGAAATTACTATTCTTCGCGTCTATCCAGCAAAAACGGCACTCATGCGCAAAAGTATCATCTGCATGGCTCCTGCTATATTCAACATACTGCCTAAACGTTGGAAGGAGCTAAATGGTAATGCATTCTAGCGTCAATTAAAAATGTTTCTTTCGCACAAAGCTTATTATAGTGTCTCCGAATTCTTAGCCGAAAAAGTCTTTTGATTATATCTTTAGTTCTTTATTTTATTTTATTGACCATATTGTTAGAATTTTTCATATTGACAGTGTTTTAGTCTTAAGCACTTGTACTAAACACATTGCTACTGTAATTTAACTGATTAATTTGACATTTTTTGTATTAATATATTTTTGTGTATTTCAAACGATTTGACATCTATTGTAATTTAAACGATTTGACATTTCTGAATTATTATGACATTTTTACTGTAGTTCAGACGATTTGACATTAATTTGTATTTTGTATTATCATCATTTCTTAATTGTTATTTAAAATTATAAAACGATTTGCATGCCCATGAGACGGTAGAAAATGTTCTACCGTCTCATGGGCATGCAAATGGAGCACTATTATAAAAATAAAACATCTATACGTATACTATAATTACCCATGTTTGCAAATGAATAAATGATTCGATTTAATTTAATACATTATTATCCAAATCGATTCTCGTCCGATGAACTTTCGATAAGTAAGTACGTAATATAATAAAAGGATCGATTAAGTTAAAAGGTTTTGGTTAGAGTGGATTACTCTCACATAAAAGCGTGGGTAACTTCGTCGACAATGTAGGTATAGCAACCTATTTTTTTTACGGTAAGTAAATATGTCCCTGGTTATCCGACTGACGATGGCCTGGTTTATGTAAAAAGGCTACCTTCTCAAATCTATTATTATTTTACTCTTAGCTGATTATTTTATTTACACAAGGAATTATGTACAACACCGTAAGTAATAGAGAGAGAAAACAAGGGGCAAAAAGCTCACCGGGCATAAAAAAATTCTTCCGCATCGCTCTCAACAGGAAAAGTGTTCTAAAAGCTAGCAGTACTGCCACATCAACATACTCAGCCTGTAATGTTCCCACTGCTGGGACACACTTATCTGTGTGTCACACTTGTCAGAGGGAGTGGGGAAATCAACCGCACAGGCCCAGTGCGGGTTGGAAGATGTCACATGTCTTCGAATTTTTGGTTCTAGGACATGCCGGTTACCTCACGATGTTTTCTTTCACCGTTTAGAGAGCAATGGTGATGATATAATTTACACAAAAGTAAAGGGCCTGACTGGTTCAAACCTACGACCTAAAACTCGTAAGTCGCAACCGTGACCACTGAGCCACTACTGCTCACTGTTAACTTGCATGTAATTGCCTCTCTTGGAGATGTAATAAATAAATAAATGCATGTTTATTAACAAATGGACATAATAAAGACATACATGCGCATATCGTCCAAAAACAAGAGTTTAAAGTGGTACACGTGGTTACAATAACAGGAATGCATTATTAATCATTCTAATAATAATGCACTTCATCTCAATGCATTACGGACTTGAAGGTTCTAGGATATTTGGTATGGAATTCAACATTATTCATTATGATCCTCTCAAGCTCTGACCGATACTGACTGCAGCTGATCCCAACAAGTTGGTTTCTTTTAAAGAAAGAAAAATATGTTCGCAGCTCACAATATTTATTGCACTCCATAATGTTGGTAAAACAGTTGGTAGGCTTAAAATTATTGAAACCATGATGGACCCTGATGGGCACAGTAAAGTAGGAGAAAGGAGGAACTGCGCTTACGCATTTGTGTTTATATTATTGATGTATTCTGCTAATTATTTGAGACACGTACAGGAAATACAAACAATAAAAACAAGCCAAAAGGCTAATACAGCTAAGGCAGCAGTGTGATGCCAAAAAGGCTCTTATCTAAGCATAATGCTGCGATATTAAAAAAAAACGGGTTGCACTCCGAAGTTCACTTCAGAAGTGAAAACTTGAATATTAACGTTGATATTTTGGAATGCGGTCTACTCTCCCTCCGTCTTACGAATCAGGTCACGTGTCCTGACGCGAGTTTACCATTTTTTACCCATTATAAAAAAGTGCACAACATTGTTATAGAAGTTTTCACTTTAAAAAAAATACCGCAGCGCTCTTTCATCCCCTTATCTCAACGTGGTTCTCTTCTTCTGCCATACGTCTCTGTCGGACGTCATCTCATTATTAATCTACCCTTTTGTATCCATATTATCATTTCACTGCCCCGTTGGTCTCGTGGTCGCAAGACTGCTAAGCGTGGGGTCCTGGGTTCGATTCCCGGGTCGGGCAAAGTGACATTGAGTTTTTCCATTAGGATTTTTTTAGTAACACCGTGGAGTTTGCCTCGCAAAGCACGTTGTAAGCCGTTGGCCCCTGCCATCGGACTATAATAATAATATAATTTATTTATTCAGACAACCATTGATCCATTACATTACATTTAAGTTGTTAGTATGAACTTAAAAACTATGTTGGTACCTAATAACTAAGATAGACTTAGTCTTCTGGGTGAGGCTCCACACCATTGGGCTGTGCTAGCTTACTGCTTATTACATCCAGGATGCAGCTGTTACTGCTCCCACGCAGTCTGCTTAGCAGTGAGGCTGTCTTAAAGGTGTGGTATGGGTGTGGTGAGGTGTGGTTGTGTATGAAAGAGAGGTAAGAGAGAGTGCACCTGTGTCTGCGCACACACGTCTTGGGCACTATAATATCTCTTACGCTGAAGGCTGGTCTCCGCTGATATTGGTCGCCATGTCCGAAATTCGAGCTGGAAGATTATTATCATTTTTATTCTAAGTACGAGTACTGTTGCGAAAGTCTGATGATAAAAACCTAGTTTTAGGTCACCCTACACTAAAGCCTAGGTCACCCAAAAACTTTCACAAACCCGAGTCTCGATGTAAATGAACTACAGAAGTATCCATAAAACGGATATCATAGTAATACGGGTTCCCATAACATTATAGTATAATACCCTCATTTGTATGGAACCCATGGATGCCATACAAAATATCATGGCATTTTTAGGAATTTTTATATTAACTTTTGGAATGATTTGGCTATTTCTAAGCGAATATTAGGATGGGTTCAAATGAAAGGGCGAACGAAGGTCGTGAGAACGTGAATTGAATGAAACGTTTTTATTGAGATGGTACTTGTAGCATGACGACTACCAACATTTTTGCGTAAAAAGGGTAAAAGTGGTTAAGTATAATATTAAATCCTAAATGCGAAAGAAAGTTTGTTTGTATGTTTGTTACCTTTCACGCCTAATCCACAGAACCGATCATCATGAAACCTCCCGGAAGTTGTTTCGGGAGGTTTCGTGATGATCGGTTCGTCGTGTCCGGTGAGGACCTGTGTCAGGCGGGAGGTGAGGGTGCCGTGGCGCCACTCTAGCCACTCCTCAAAGAGGGGACTTATCGCCGCAATTGTGGCGTGCCCAGCACTGGGTTGCGACAATCGCACTCTCCAACTGACCGACCCCTTGACTATTCAAAAGAATCAGAATCAGAAAAAGAAAGAAAAAAAGAAGCAAAAGTGCAAAAGTGCTGTAATTGGTTTATCCTACTTCCTACTAATATTATAAACGCGAAAGTTTGTATGGATGGATAGATGGATGTTTGTTATTCTTATTCACGAAAAAACTACTGAACGAACCGATATCTTATTTTAACCTTGACTAACACATATGGCACTTTTTATCCCGGTAATACGTTTCCGTGGGATAATTTTCGACCTCCACACGGGCGGAACCGCGGGCAAAAGGTAGTATTTTTTTTTAATTGTTTTAATTACTTGGCAATACTTCTCGATCATTATCATTTATTAAAAATAACCGGGTCTAAATAATTAATTACAATCTAGCCTATATGACTAATAAGCAATTTTAATTTACCTTTGTACGGCACCCTAATTGCGTAACACACGATCAATAGCAATTGGTTTCACTTTGACAGTTCAACCACATTCATTGCGTTATTAACGTTGTTGAGCGGACACAATGTGATAATTTTTTTGAACATATGAAGCAATGGATTAGCAATATCCTTCAAAATGATTCAGATTGAGATTGATTGTGTGTTATGCAATTAGGGTGCTGGGTAATTATATTTTTAGAACTTAGAATCTTTACACAAGTCCGTTCCACCTAAGACTTTGATATAATAATAAAAACACACGAGTTCCATGTATGTCATCGTCATTTTATGGGTATCCTTACTGGATCCCCATGAAACCAAAAAGGATTTCCTAGAATATCAATTTTATGTAAACAGCTGATCCTGGTGCCAACGTCTTCGAATTGTGCTAGTTAACTTAAACTTATGATGGAATAAAACCTTATTTTTTATTGCTATTATAATACCCTCTCCATTAGGTTAACCGTTTTTTGACAGCTGTCTTAGAACGTACATATTCCAAATTACGTAAAAGTTAACTTTAAAATGCGTAATAAAATAAATATGTAAACTGCCTTATCTTATTAAATTATCTTATTTATGGCTTCTTACAGACATTATAATACCGTACTTACGTGTTTCAATGAATGTATTGTGCGTTGCTGCAATCACTAGTACCATCTGTCAAAAAACGGTTTACCGAATGGACAGGGTATAAAAATAGGAAACAGACTGACTGATTTTCATGGATGCCAATAATGTCTGTCTGAACACTTGATCCTTTTTGTATTAATTTTATTGCTTGTTCGTAACCATAACATCCATCCATCACATCACAACGACACCAGACAGCAACCATCATCATCCATCGTTCATCCTGACATCATTTTCATCGCCATTCATCCATTGTATATTTTGTAGTGTTTAATGTATTTTTTATGCAACGAGTATGTATTTTTGTGGTGTATAATAAAGTTTATATAAATAAATAATAATAACATTCTGACAGCGTTTTGGTTTATTAAGTTTTTCCCGAGTAAATTCGTGTGAAGTCGCTATGTTTATAACCGTCAGGGTTATAAACATAGCGACTTGACACATAAAGCATAACAAAACGTATCGATTTGAGCATTCACACCGATCGGTTATAGTTTCACTTTGTTTGTTAGAACTAACCGTATTATGCACAATGGTATTATGTGTTCTTAAAATTTTCTATTATCATAAAAATATTTCGAGCCGTTTGGGGTTGAAACCCTCGGGCCGTGGGGTCTATGTGTTCATCATCAGGGTTTGTTCAACGAAATCTCCAATCGGCTGGTTGACACTTCTCGTGACCCAAGGGCTGACTTTTACCTTGGCCAGAGGCTAGATTGGCGGCTTACCTCGTCGCGTTGTAGTCACAAACCGCGAAAAGACTACTGAGTGTGGGGTGCTGGGTTCGAACCGGGGTATGAGTATACGTGACTAAGGAATTTGTGCGTGATATTATGTAGATCGTTATTAGTTAAAACAAAACTGATAACTTACAAAACTAAAATTGGTTTAAGCGACTCACCATAACATGATATTATTTTGGTACTATGCTAATGTTTTCTCACGATTCCGCTTGCGTACATTCGAATATATATTTATGCACTGTATCACTGTATGATTCATCGATGCGGGGTAAACAGAACTCTTGGTGACGCCAGTGCTTGAGGCATATGAGTTGGTATTTCCAACAGACATACAAACAAAACATCACGCGTCCTCCCTGAAGGATTTAGCAGAAGTTTATTACACCCGCGTTACGACAGTTACATTAAGTCCCATGTTATTTGGAGTGAGTCTTACCAAGGGGTTTATTATAACCCAGTAACTGGGTTGTGGAGGTCAGATAGGCAGTCGCTCCATGTAAAGTACTGGTACTCAGCGGTATCCGGTTGGACTGGAAGCCGACCCCAATATAGTTGGGAAAAGGCTAGGCAGATGATGATGTTATTGGGAGCGAGTTTTTTTTTTACCTCGATCACGCCTGATGGACAGTGATGGATGAGGTCTGTGATGGATCGAGCGTGCCCAGAAGATGCCTGTTCACTTGCTTTGAAGGCAGACGGGACCACAGATGCCCGCAGAGAGTTCCACGCTTTGACTGTGCGCATAATAAACGTGGGGGAGAAGCTGTGAGTATGACTCGTCGGGATATTATCCAAGTGTGGATGGTATGCTGCAGTTCTTCTGGTTGTCCGGTGGTAAAAGGGCGATGGTGGGATCAGGTCGTGGAGCTCCTGCGCACACTCTCCGAAGTACAGTCTGTGGACATGTTGCACTGACCCCAAATAAATTGGGATATGAACGTGCTGCATGATTTCTTAGAAAGCAGACCGTTTATTGCCAGTTAACAGAGATCGGTCCAATTTAGGACTCTCCTGTAGAACAGAACAGAACAAATACGCCATGCTTCACCTGTAAATCGAACCCGACCCCACGATCACTGCAGCAGCTCTTTCAACCATGGACTGATGAGGTTCTTTATTACTTACAAGAATAGAATACTCTTTCTTGTACACCATACAAATTACAGAACATAAATATATAAAATTTTACAAAGGGTGACACAATGGGCGGAAGAGCCGTGTGCCAGGTCGGATTTCCCATCGGCAACTTCTCTGCGCGCTTAGTGGGTGAGTTTATAAAACAAAACGTTATTACTTTTACTTATAAACACAAGTCTTAGGTACTAACTTCCACGTTTCTAACTTCTAAAATGACAGACTTCCATACAAACTTTCATCCCCTTTTGGGGATACACTTTTAATAGTTCTTCCTTTGTGCTTACGTTTACGTAAAGAACTCTTGTTCAAAATGTCATGCTTCTAGACCCAACGGTCGTCATCTTCCAGTGTATTTCAGATTTTAATTAAGTAAAATATAATCCAACATCACAACAAGCTTTATTAAAAGTGAAAAGTACACGCCCACCACACACATTGGTCCACTTGTAGAACTAAGTTCGCACACGCCCGTGCTGTGGGCAAACACGCAAATTCAAACCATTCATTTTTCACTCTCAGATAAAATTAAATCATAAACAGTGCTCCACGTCACACCGGATACCCATCCATTTCCCAACCTCGACGCACGTGCCACGTGCCTCATCTATTATTGTTTAATTACTACACGATATGCACGTAGCGAGGCGCATTCTAGCGCAGATGTGCCGTACTTACATACCTATAGAAATATTATTATAGGCACGTTTTTTGTGTACGCTCGGTAAAACGTGTTTTGTAAATATGTTGCAACATGTTTGTCAAATGCACGTTTGAGAAACAATTTTGAGATGTTAAAAACATATACACAATTAAAAGAATTAATAACAATTAACATTTTAGTCGTGGGACCTTTTTTTCGTTGCAGTATTTACCTAACAACATTAAACTTACTTACGTACTTACTAACAATAACATAAAGTTTGTTGTGATTATTTTTTGGCTGTCATATTGCTAAAAGATTACACGGCTCTTAGTAAAATGATAAATTAAGTTTTCGTTTCGACAAAATTATTTTCCGAACATGTTTTTCAATCACGATGTTTCGGTATTTCAGTTTTTCAGGGAGACATTTGTATGTCAGGCTCAAAACTGATGTATTTCGCTGAAAATGGAAAACTAATCCACGGATTGAAAGTGAAAAAAGTACTTAGTGTAAAAAATAGTACGGTGAGAGTGACGGAAGAGAGTCTGATATGACCGGACAGAGATCAGGCGCAGGACTAAAGGCTTAACGTGCTTTCCGAGGCACGGGGGTAACACACACCCCCATCTTTCAAACTCCAGACTGTCACTAAGAAATTCCTAATGACAACCACAATAACCCTTTGCCTTTAAAAATCGTGAAGAAACCGGTATGTCCTAGAACCAAAAAACGCGAAGACATGTGACATCTACCAACCCGCACTGGGCTCGCGTGGTGGATTACGGCCCACTCCCTCTCACAGAGAGGAGGCCTGTAACCCAGCAGTGGGAACGTTATAGGCTGGTTATGTTATGTGCTTTGCTCGACCTGGGAATCGAACCCAAGACCCCACGCTCAGCAGTCACGCTTGTAACCACGGCACCAACGGGACAGTTAGCAACAAAAGCAAGGAGTGTCTTACCTACAAATAGTAACCACTACTGGGATTAAATTAGTTTGTTTTTTTTTTTTTTTGTTAGCCTACA
The DNA here is from genome assembly GCA_949629185.1 of Apamea crenata. NCBI lineage: Eukaryota > Metazoa > Arthropoda > Insecta > Lepidoptera > Noctuidae > Apamea > Apamea crenata. The sequence goes on from OX451377.1 coordinate 2,173,032, forward strand.
TTGTGTCCCACTGCTGGGAAAAGGCCTCCCCTTGTTCCTTCCAAACCTCCTTGTCTTGTGCGATCTCTGGCCATGTTGGCCCCCACATCGTTGCACCAACTTCGCCAATCCGTCGAATTTATACAGAGTGGCAGGGACATCGACGCGCAAACTGTAACCGTGAATTCAGCACATGAGTTTAGACCCCATAGCGTCGAAATTTTTCGTGGGTTATCAAAAAAAAAATCTTCTGTTTCATAGAAAAGTGCAAAACCTACGCGGTCAAAACGTATGGAACAGCAATTTTTTTTTTAATAACCGACGAAGAATTTCAACGCTAAGGCAATAGGTTAAGGCAATACTAAGACATTATGGATCCTGTAATCCGAAATAAAGAATTATTATTATTATTATTATTATTAAGGGGTCTAAACAATGATGAATACATGGTTACAGTTTGCGCGTTGCTGCCACCCTGTATGATAAAGCTTAATTTATACGTCATTGGGGACGCTGACTCAATATTATTTACGTTAATTCTATACTTAAGGCTAATTTATTATCTTTAGTCAGGTCAAGTGCTTCCCCTAACCTTTTAAGGGTATTAGGGTAATTGAATTACGAATAGATTGAAGGTTAAAACTGGTTCAGAAATGCGAAACAAATACCAATTAGTTGCAACGGTTCAATCGATCAGGTTAGGCTACGCTTGCTGCGGTTGGTCCGTGGATGGGTGGCCATCTTTACATACCGAGACCCCTCCGTGCCTCGTTTATCCCGGCTGTCATTCGTGGATTTTAGACAGTCGTCACGGGTCGGACAACCAGTCTTACTAAGGGGTTTCGTATTACCTAGTAACTAGGTTGAGGAGGTTAGATAAGCAGTCACTCCATGTAAAATACTGGTAGGTACTCAGAAGCACCCGGTCAGACTGGAAGACGACCCCTACATAGTTGGGACATACTTAGCCATAAAGGTATGATCAATATAAGGTAAATAATACAAGGTGGCAGCGACACCAACGCATAAACTGTAACCACCACCATTCACCATATGATTCTTACGTAGAAATTGTTCGTCGGTTATCAAAAAAAAGTCTGCTGTTTCAAAGTAAAGTTTCAGAATCATATGCTGAATCACACACACACACAGGACACACAGGACAGGGACAGGGGGGACAGGGGGGTGACAGGGTCACAGGTTGCGCGTCGATGTCACTGCCACCCTGTATATCAAGACATTCAAACTCGTCTCGATTTATACAAAATAAATAGGTATTGAGAGGTACCCTCTTTAGATGAAATAATTTACACAAAGTAAAGCCTATCTGGGTTTAAACCTACTTCGCTGGCAAAGCTATACACCTGATTAATGACTCTCTCATACTAAACGATGTTCATATCCACCGTGCCTTTACCCTAAAAGCAATATAATTCACCTTCTCACCTCCCAGTGGAACGAACAGTCAAACATCAACCGCTAACACAAACACTCCTACTCAAATGCATACAGACAGCTATATTTAGTTCAAATACGATCTAAAATTCTAACTATTTCCCAAGTGAACACGTGTTTTATAAGCCAAACTATAAATACTAGCCGGTGACCCGGTTCGGCTCTACTGTTTATGGTGAAAATGTCCGTTTGAGCTGTGGTATCGACCCCATTTTGTTAACGCGATTGTAGATAAATGGCCGTGGTGAAAAGATCTGATCGTAAACTGTGGTCTGCCTGTCAAGTCTTTTTTGTTGTGTGTTTTCAGAAAGTTTTTCTTCAGAAATGTCATCATCCGACAAGCAATAACTATGTTAGGTTCGGCTTCCAGTCTAACCGTAGGTATGCAGCTGAGTACGAGTATTTTACATGGTGTGACTGCATATCTGACCTCCACAACCAAGTGACTTGGTAGTGAAAATCAGATGGGTAGATCAAAGTTATAACATAAACATCACGCCTTGTTTCCCCGAAGTTTTGGGCAGGGGTGTACCTATACTTGCCTTTTAATGCGTTTAAAGCTCAAGTAAAATCCAACCTTTGTTCAAAGGCATACTATTCCATCAACGACTTAGACGATAAGAATAGTTGGTCGCCCTAATTTAACGCAAGACAATGTTTATGTTCTTTCTCCAGAATTAGCTTACTGGCAGATTATTGTTATTAACTTATTTATTTATTTTACTTCGATGGTCTTAGTTTATCTTTTTGTGACTTCAAGTGTACAGCTATGTGAACAGAACCCAGCAATGCATAAATATGTAAGCGGTCACGCCCTTTATGCCTGGAGGCTTTTATTTGGGTAGTTAGTTTTTTTATTTACATTTTAATTAATTGTTTTTTAGCTTGAGTACGTATAGTTTTATTATATTTGTTGGTATATTGGCGTGGCTAGCTGACATATTATGGCAAATAATTTAATTTTATGTTCTGGTCTTGTAATGTTAATTACCGATCATAGGTACCTAGTATTGTATACAATCAAGTATTTTTTTTTTTTATTGAACACACAGCTGTTCTGCTGGGGAGTTTGTTGCGCCACTTTTTCTTCCCAGCGATAGCACTAGGAAGTGGTGAAGGGCGGGCGTTTTTGGGGGACTGTCTTTTGTAATTTTGACGTTCAAAAAGTGCTGATTCTCAGCCTATGTTGAATAAATGACTTTTGATTTTGATTTTATAGTACACCCACATTTCACCAGTTATGTGGAAGTCCCATGTTATAGGGGGCGTGCCTATTGCCATCAACAGGCACAAATCTAGAACCACACTGCTACTGACAAATTCCAGATGGAAAAACCCCGATAACACTTGGCTGGACTTGGGAATCGAACCCAGGACCTCATACGAACACTAGAACAACGATGCAGTCAGTCCAGTTAAGAGCGTTGACAACGTACGGCATTTCATACAAACTTTCAAGTCCTTGTTTTTCGAAATGCATGAACCGATTTTAATGAAACTTCCTACGCATCAGGATATAGGTCTAAAAAGTTAATTGAGAACATTTTCGAAAAATAGTGTTACAGCTAAATTCGACCGATTTTATTGAAACACAGATTTCCAATTATCTTTTTTTAAATAGGAAATTTTGAAAATGTTTTTAGACTATGTATCCTGCTTATGCGTATGAAGTTTCATTAAAATCGGTTCAGAGCATTTCGAAAAACAAGGACTTGAAAGTTTGTATGAAATGCCGTACGTTGTAAACGCTTTTAAGCCAATAGCGAAACAGTTTTCTTTTTCAACCAACCATCGGGCTTTTAAAGTCTTTTGTGAACATGATCATCACAATGGGCTTTTTCAAAGTCCATGGAAAAGTTTTCGAAAAAGACCAAGCCATGACAGCAAACCACTTGTACGCAAATATTATCAGTGCGATAAGTTCAACAAGTTATCGATTAGCTGCTGGGTACCTTGATAACGTAGCGTTACGCTAGGCAGGTACACGTATATGCCTACTGGCGGCTAGTTTGTAGATAAGAAAGTGGGATTAGAGATAGAAAGATAATTATGGAAAAAGTTATACTCGTACAACATGTCCCGGAGTTAACGCACGGCATCAAACATACCAATTCGAATATTATGTTACAATCATAATATACATATACACAGAATGTTTACCATAATGTATACAGGGTGTCAGGAGAACGCTTCCGAAGCCAGAACGTAGATTATATACAACCTTTATGCAAACGGATACCACTAACCTTTCGCCTGAAATTGATTATTTTCGCGCGTCACGTGGACTTGGGGTCGTCAGCCGCACAGCTGTCGGCGAGCGCGCGCGCACTTTGAACTTGAGGTCACGCGCAAGCGTCAGATGATATTTATTTACGAATACATTGCTTGTTAGAGTTGTAAAGAAAAAAAATGTGTTTAATAGCAAATAATGGTTTAATTTAACTGTTCTCACAGCATAGTGTACGAAAAATGCTAAAAAAAATAGGTAAAATTGTTCATTTTTTTTTCTCATTTTTTTATGGTATCGTATCGAGAATCAGTAGCCCTATCACCTGTCTTCGTTTTCGGAAGCGTTTCCCTGCCACCCTGTATAACATTGTGTAGTTATTGAATCAGTTATACTGATTGTGGGAGAAAATTGTGGTCACATTCCAAATCTACAAACGCACATAGTCGCACACGTAAATATAGCGTATTAGGTACTTCGTTCATTTCGGTTTGTTTTGACTACAGGTATACTATATCTGTAATTTTGACGGTAACGCGGAAGTGTGACTGTAATTTACGTAGTTTAAATTATTTTTGGGATAAAAAATTACCTATATTAAAAATGACAGAAATTGATTTAATAAACGATTCTGAACAAACTACTTTCATAATATATTAATTCGGTTACTCATTGTATATGAGGGATATAAACAAAGGTGAGTGGTGGTAATCATTGTAATGAAACCGGCATGTCCAAGTACCAAATATTCGATGTGACATCTACCAACCCGCACTGGGCCCGCGTGGTGTATTACGGCCCACTGCCTCTCACCAAGAAGAAGCCAGTGCCTCAGCAGTGGGAACATTTATAGGCAAATTATGTTAAAGTGGTATGGTGAGGAGGCAAAAGAATTCGCTAAAATATTAGCAGAGACATGGACGTAGAAGACGAAATAAAGTAGAAAGAGGTACTTGTACATAGATATGGTGTTGAAGATGAAGAACCAAGAAGAACCATTACTGTCCTCGACAGTGAAAAATAAAATATAAAGTATCCGTGTGGTGGTTTCGTAGATATCCTACTAATATTATAAACGTGAAAGTTTGTATGTTTGGATGAATGGACGGATGTTTGTTACTCTTTCACGCAAAAACTACTGAATGGTTTTGGATTAAATTTGGCACACAGATGGTTTATAACCAGGATTAACATATAGGATACTGTGCATCCCGATATTCCCACGGGATCGAAACTTATGCGGGTGAAACCGCGGGGTGCTGCTAGTGTTTATATAATTGGTAGCAGACACGTGCATAACATAGATTGCAGTCATAGAAAACAATACTAGGAAACGTTTTTACTACAACAACCCATCAGTGCAGAAATACTAAGAAAACAAATAATAATGATTACTATAAGTAGACATGTGACATCCACCAACCCGCACAGGGCCCGCGTGGTGGATTATGGCCCACTCCCTGTCACAGAGAGGATACCTGTGTCCGAGTAGTAGTAATTTTAACGACAGTCGAAACGTCAAAAAAATTGTGCAACTCAACAACGTCAGACCAAGTCACCACATGACATCATTACAAAAAAAAGTAACAGAAAAAATAGAAAAACATCCGACGCTACTTAACCTATTAGGAACGACAAAACATTCACACGAAATAAAAGAACCGACAGATGATTGTAAGACAATTATTTAACACGGAAACTGACCATTCAATGGGTATTTGGCACAAAACATCCACATATTGTGAGCCAAACGATCGAAATTAACTCGTTATCGGACCTGGCCTCAACATATAAATAACCAACTAAAAATACATGTTGCCTGCTGATCCGGGAACTGTGAAAAAGTATACGGGAAGCGGTGACAATGTTGAACGAAATGGTGACTAATGTTTTGAAGAAAGCGGAAATGTTTTAGATAAGAGTGAAGAAGAATGTTGTGAAGATGCAAGTCCAGAGCTGTAACTGGGCAATCCAAGTATCAAACTTTGTTGAAAAAAAAGTGTTGAGCAACGTGTGTATATAAAAAAATTGCTTGATTAAGAAAAGCTCGAATGATTTATGGTTATAAGGTGTGGTTAATAGATGGCTACAAAACATTATATTTATTATAAGATCAAGTGGTGAAGAGATACTTTTTTTATGAATAGAAGTTGCAGCTGTTTCTTTAAAACCAAAAAAAATATAATCTTTCAGAAGTATCATTGGTATATATGGTCAAACTTCAAGCAGCTTAACAACAGAACTCGTTAGCATAGCCTGTGTGATTTTCTGTATGCAGCTATCCATATAATTACCTCAATTCTGGGCCAAGATCTCTCAGATTTCGGTACAAAGACAATCTGAGTCAGAGCCGTCTGCTACAGCTTCAAGTGAAGTAATTTTAGCACGAGATTCATTTAGCATACGCCAGACGAAGCAGTTCAATCTGGGGTATTAGATATTTTTATTAAAATTCGGTTAAATGGGCCCAATATTACTATATTTGAATTGAAATAGTCTCCTTGAGTGACTATAGTACTTTTTACCTACGTGGTGCACACTTTGGAGATTCAGCCTTCAACGCTACCAACTCGCTTACTGCATTTGCTCCATGAGCAAAATTCTTAAAGATGTAGTTTATCTCGATATGAAAGAGAGAAAAATATAAAAATCCACTAGATATCGATTCAGGATAGATAGATATCTAGTTAGATGTAAACATGGTTTTGAAGAATTTGAAGTAAAAATATCTAAGTGTCTGTTGGTCTATAGATGTGAATATCAGATCAGGTAAAGTGAAAAACAAACATGAAGGTGCAGCACGTGGCGCCGTCTGTTTTATTGCGAAACGACTGGAAACACCGAAAAGGTTGGATAAGAGCAACACTGGCTGGTGACAGTCACTCTAGCAAAGCGCCGCATCGATGGTTGCGCGGCGGCTTTCTTCTGATGACAGAGATGATGTCAGGGGAGCCCATAGATTTAGTATTACTACTAGAGGAAACCGCTGTCGCACCACGTCTACTAAGAAATGTTGTATTCCGGCACAATCCTAACGACATATTGAATAACAACAAAGAACCAACGACATGCATAATGTGGACATATGATTCAACCACAGGCTTTCATAAAACCCTATTTAGGAATATCCCATACATGTGTTATCCAACCTAAGCTACTGGAAAATAATATCGGCTTCTGAAAATAATCCATAAAGGCAATCAAACTTGCCATTGTTACATGAGCACCGAATCCTAATGCTACGTTAATTAAAGAGATCATTGACGAAAACAACTGAGCTCGACGTCACTCCAGTAATCCCATGGATTAGGTGAACGTGTATCGTGCGCATAAACAATGTGGTACATAGGTTTGAAGTGGCAATAGTCATATCATATATAGCTTAGCATAATCAGCCTATAATGTTCCCACTGCTGGGACACAGGCCTCCTCTCTTCGAGATGGATTGGTCTGTAATCTACCACGCGGGCCCAGTGCGGGTTGGTAGATGTCACATGTCTTCGAATATTTGATTTTGAGACATGCCGGTTTCCTCACGATGTTTTCCTTCACTGTTTTTAGAGCAGTGATGATGAAGTACTTTACACAAAGTAAAGCGCCTGTCTGGGTTCAAACCAACGACCTCGTAAGTCACGGTCGTTACTATTCACTGGACCACCACTGTTTGATGAATTTAATAGGAACTATTCTATCCACCCATCTGACACTAATGTAGCAAACTTTAGATGAAAGTTATTACAATTACTATTATTTTAATTATTGTGAATGTGAAGACTAGGGTCACTATTTAGTATTTTTATTATATTTTATTTTTCTCTCTGTTCTCTTAGTTTTGTCATGGTCTGGCAGTTTGAGTAATTAATGTGGCCTACCCAAATGTCCTTTCTTTGGTATTGTTCGTCGAATCGTCGAGCTCCTTAAGTTTTGAGTTGAGCTGCACGATTTCTGACAAATGCGTGACCTGACTGGACAGGTCCTCTCAATCTGTGTGGTTCTTTCCTCAAAAGACCATCTCAGACATCGACCTGCATGGTCTTCCTATGATCTGACCAAGATTATGTCTGGACTTTAAAAGAGACTGTGACCTCTGAGTTTGTTTCGGCCTTTCTTCTCAGACTAAGTCAGATAGGAAACGCCGACCTCATCTAGTTTTAAAATATGATTGACGTGTAAAAGTGTTTGTACAAACCTACTTACAAAATAAAATCATTATCATTAATGTCAACTCATTATACGTGAACTTCGCTCTTTCATCAACTGCCTAGCCTTTTCCAAACTAAGTCGGGGTCGAGTTCCAGTCTAACCGGATGCAGCTGAGTACCAGTATTTTACCTAGATCGACCATCTGACCTCCACAACCTAGTTACTCTGCTCTTTATCCTAACTTAATATTATAAATGCGAAAGTATGTTTGTTTGTTTGTTACGCTTTCGATGAAATTTGGCACATGGGTAGACCATGACCTGGAGAAGGACATAGGCTACTTTTCATCCTGGATTGCAGACGACGTCGCGGGCAACAAATAGTAAGTAAATAACCTCTAGTAGCAGAAGTTCGGTTGTTAGTCCGGTTGACCGAACTAAATCCCTCAAACCTAGTCTATCTGCTACCAATTTTATCGAAGGATGATGCTAGTGATAGGCGTGGTCGCAGCCTAAGATTTTGGGGGGAAGTCACCATGGGTGTATCAAAATCAAAATCAAAATCAAAAGTCATTTATTCAAATTAGGCTGAGAATCAGCACTTTTTGAACGTCAAAATTACAAAAGACAGTCCCCCAAAAACGCCCGCCCTTCACCACTTCCTAGTGCTATCGCTGGGAAGAAGAAGTGGCGCAACAAACTCCCCAGCAGCACAGCTGTCTGTTCAATTAAAAAGAAAATACGTGATTGTATACAATACTAGATGTAGAGGGTGGTGTAGAGGAGAATACTTTAATGGAGGGATGGACACACATTTCCTCGTTGTTCTAGTAGTCGCAAGCGTTACTGCTGAGCATGAAGTCCAAGCTGGGTTAAATTCCTAGATAGGGTAAAGTGTTATTGGGTGTTTCTATCAGAAATTTATCAGAAGCAGCCTGGAGTCTGGATTGGTACCCAATTAATAACTGGCGAAATGTGGGTGTAAGTACTATATGAAGGTACACCCCTGCCTAAGCTGTAGCTGAGCTTTCACATGGGGGGGGGGATGTTACTTAATGCTGCCAAATTGGTCGTTAAATTATGTAGGGCGGGAAGAGCGAGCGTAGCGAGCTCGAATTTTTAACCCGTCTCGATTTGGTTAGATTTGGTTTTATATTTTCAATAAGAAGGTCATGACCCCCACGACCCCCCCCCCCCTCTCCCACGGATCGCGCCTGGCTAGTGATCAATCTGTCCTAATATAAATATTTCATCAAAGGCTACTTGAGAGCATCTGATGGCCTATTTTTATCCAAACCAGAAGAAATATTATACACACGATTTTATGAACATGATTTGATCTACGTAGCCAGTCAATGACCTTCCAGTTTTCTCATTCGCTTGTTATATGAAAGTGAACTTACTAAGACTGGCAAACAAGAAAATATAGTGAGTCATGAAATGCCTGAAATAAAATTGTGGCTTTGAAGATATGTTTGATGGACACACGATTTATATTACGTCTACGTTTTATTTGTGGCTTTGACATATGACAGGGTTTTTGTCCTCTAGATTATATTGTGTAAGAATATTTTTTTCTATCCTCACACACACAAATACTGCGGTATTTGTGTGAGGACGCTTTTTCATCTAACGCAGGATTATAGCCTTTAAAGAACACTGTGTATAGGTATATGGCTACTCACCCATTTAAAAAAAAAATCCATTTATTTCAGGTTCTCCCATATTACAACCACAAGTCACGAAACACGAGATATATACAATCACAATACAGGGTGGCAGGGAAACGCTTCCGAAAACGAAGACAGGTGATAGGGCTACTGATTCTCGATACGATACCATAAAAAAATGAGAAAAAAAAATGAACAATTTTACCTATTTTTTTTAGCATTTTTCGTACACTATGCTGTGAGAACAGTTAAATTAAACCATTATTTGCTATTAAACACATTTTTTTTCTTTACAACTCTAACAAGCAATGTATTCGTAAATAAATATCATCTGACGCTTGCGCGTGACCTCAAGTTCAAAGTGCGCGCGCGCTCGCCGACAGCTGTGCGGCTGACGACCCCAAGTCCACGTGACGCGCGAAAATAATCAATTTCAGGCGAAAGGTTAGTGGTATCCGTTTGCATAAAGGTTGTATATAATCTACGTTCTGGCTTCGGAAGCGTTCTCCTGACACCCTGTATAAAAATAAATACAATGTCATCAAATCATAAATACAATGTCAAATAAAAATAAGCAACTCAATGTAAAAAAGCATGCATTTGAAAAGGAAAAGGAGATGATTATAAATGGATCTAGTGGTCATATTCGACAGCTGAAAAGTGAGGTTCTGAGTTGAATTTTTAGTTCTGCCTGCCTGTTGGCATTTTATGTAAAATTCTCTGAAAAAAAATCAATGTTCTATTCACGACACGGTGGCTGGATCTCTGGAGCTGGATGGATGGATCTTTGATCAGAATAGCCTATTATAGAATATCCAGGCCAAAAATCAGAATCTAACAGTAAATTGAACCCGTCACTCGTAGAGAAAAAGCTAATCAGACAGCCACTGCGCCATCTCTATTCCGAACCACCTCGATCATGGCCAAGAATCTCACAAAATCTTATCCAGATCGATAAATCCTTACATCCAGCCCACTCGAAGTCAAGTGGCCTCAAGATCATCGACCTCATGACGAGAGGCAGAGCAGAGCTCCAAATAGTTCGGTTACAGAGCAACGCACGTACAAATAAACGTAAGACTTGTAAAAACCAACGCATACCACAGCTTTATGTGTACAAAGTCAGGCCAAACGTAATAAGGCGTAATTTATGCCTCGCAATGTGAGTCGCTTAAAGTACGTTGTGTTTCGATTCGTGGTATGTTGCGGTTAACGTCACACTTAACGTAAAATTAGTGTTTGCGAAATTAGCAAACAGATAACGTACGCACCGAATATAATCATAATAATATTTATTATTTCCCGAAAAGGTAGATAGTGAAAAAAAAATCAGTTTTACCAGAGCACACGTTGTATTAATAACGGTGGGAGTGCCCACGTCTGGTGACGAGCCCGACAGAAACACGCGGACGGCGGGGCGTGTTTTTTCCCCCTAAAAGGGGAACCGACCTAAGACCACTTATATTTAACAAAATTAGGAAAAACTTACATTTATATTAACTACTAGCTGCACCCCGCGGTTTCACCCGCATAAGTCTCGATCCCGTAGAGATATCGGGACAAAAGGTACTCTATGTCTTAATCTAGGTCATGGTCTACCCATGTGCCAAATTTCATCCAAATCCCTTCAGCCGTATTAGCGTGAAAGCGTAACAAACAAAGACAGTTTAAAAATAAAATTTTATCTCCAAGCTTAGCTCTTTAGCAAAAATTCTCGAACAAAAATCCTCGACACATTTTAGCGACCCGTAGCCGCGTCGCTAGTGTACTTTTGTGTGTTGTGCTGTTTTTTTGTGTGCGCCAAATAAATGATTTATCTATCTATCTATCTATCTACCCGAAATACTTTGCAATTTAACGTTTTATAATGTCATTAAAACTAGATTAATAGTAAGTAGTTCTGAAAGTTGAAGACTAATAGTAGCCACTAGCATTAAACTTTAATAATGCAGGCATTGCCTTAATTGCCAACTCATTTTCGTGAAGATGGAGGTTGTGTCGTGGGATTATGTCCGCTAAAGTTAGTGAAAATTGGTAGAAAAGTGTTCGGTTTTAAATGTGTTATTGGTTTATTGTTAATTAAAACGGTAACACCAATTACATTAATTAACATAAAGGTATGGTAGGTATACAAAAATATTTCAAATACTAACATATAATAGAGGACACCCTAGCATACTTCTTCTTACAAAACGTCAGACATACACGCATAATTCTACTCCATTCATCGGCAAACAGATCACATTCAGGATTGGTGGTCAGGAGGGCATTAAGCATCCTTAAAGTGCGACACACAGGGGACTCAGCTCTGGATCATTCATTGTTTTCTATGGAGAACAATGAATGATAACGATGCTTAACATGATCAGCCTATAATGTTCTTCCTGCTGTGCCACAGGCCTCCTCTCAGTGAGAGGAAGTGGGCCGTAGTTCACCAGACGGACCCAGTGCGGGTTGGCAAATGACACGTCTTCAAATTGTTGGTTCTGGGACATGCCGGCTTCCTCACAATGTTTTCCTTCACCGTTTTGAGAATTATGATGAAATAATTTACATAAAGTAAGCACCTGATTGGGTTCGAACCTACGACCTACAACTTGTTAGTCGCGGCCGTTACGACTGGGCCACCATGGACACGATGCTTGGTCACTACGAATTAGCAATTTTGGATCCTTTTGCCCTTTCTTAGTTCTCCTTTCCGTTTTGTTTAATACCCTTTCTGATTATCCAAAAAAATTTAAACAACATTGAATTAGTCAAAAGGTTGTGAACTCGTAAACTCATGAACGACTTTATTATTGTTTACAATTTTTCCATAAAAAAAACGACTGCTCACACCTACCTACAGATTTTTATGGCTAGACTTCCAAATTACTAACACCGATGAGATTTTCTTAATTTGAAGACGTAGTACGAGGTCTAGGTGACTTTGTAGTACATTGATCCTAACTGATGAACTATTGTGTTCAAATCTGTCTAATCAACATCTGAGGGGCAATTCTCGTAATTTTAAGAACGTTCACAGTCTCGGGGGCAATTCTTGTAATTTTAAGAACGTTCACAGTCTAATCTCAGTCTCAATCTGTCCTCTAATTTCCCTACATTCTGACAAGTTTTTGACATTTGTTTGTCGCCGAGATGAGATTGCGACTAGATTTTGAACGTTTTAAATTACGAGAATTGGCCTTCTGATATCAGTCTCAATCTGTCAAAAATACGTCTATGTCCCTACATTTTGACAAGTGACAAACAAATGTCAAAACATTTGTTTGTCGCCGAAATGAGACTGCGACTAGATTTTGAATGTTTTAAATTACGAAAATTGGCCTTCTGGTACGGCTTGGTTAGTTCAAGACAAGTGATGGTTGGTGGTAGCAGAGCTTTTTGTGCAATAAAGTATCGAATACATCGCAGACTTACGATCAATCCTGTTCGATACAGTTCTCTGGGATATGCGGAAACCAGTCTCAATATTTTTTTTTATACGTTTAAATCCAATTAGGTACAGAAATTAAAAACACAGTTTGTATATACACATAAAAGATAAAATAATCAAGTAAAAAGTTAAAAACACTTTCATAAATCCCTCACACAATACTTGTGACATGCCGACAAAATCTTCGTCCATTCGTCCGCAAACACATCGTTTGTTGGATTAGATTCCAAGAGATCATTAAGTGCGACCAGAGTACGTGGTACTGGGGACTTAGCACGCGCAACTGTGCGACATGGAGGCACAGCAAACAGCTTGTGTTTTCTATTATACAGGTGGTAGGGACATCGACACACAACCATAGATTATATAGATTCAGTACATATGATTCTGAAAACACTGCGACGACATTTTTTGTCGGTTATTAAAAAAAAAGCTCTACCATACATTTTAACCACGTAGGTATAGGATACACTTTTCTATGAAACGGAAGTTTTTTTTTTTTGTAACCTACGAAAAATTTCTTCACCAGAAATTTTTGAAACTTTTTGGAAAAAAATTTTGAAACCAAGAATTCAGCACATGATTATAATCATGTGCTGAATTCATGGTTTCAGTTTGCGCGTCGATGTATATTATTGAAATTAGTTTTCTTAATATTCCAGTAAATATTCCAGGTAATGTCCCAGGTCTTTCCACATTCCTAGACAAGAACAGTTACTTACTGATCTTGTCTAAGATAAAAGAAAAGTGTCTTCAAGGGTAAAAGGTCTCCAATCGATAATTCCGTAATGAGAGGCGATTCCTAACAAAAGGAAAAAGAGTTGGGAATGATTTTTAGGGTTCCACGCCTACAGGGTGCCAACGGAAACCTATTATTAATCCTCCGCTGTCCGTCTGTCTGTCTGTCAGCGGGCTGTATCTCATGACCCGTAATAGGTAGACTGTTGAAATGTTTACAGAATGTGCCACTATAACAAAAATAAAGTTAAAAATTAAACATATTATGATCCATACAGGAAATGTATTTTTTTTTTATTTAGATATATAGTGTAGAATCTTTCGTGTGCCAGTCGGGGTCGGTTTTTTTTACAGTTTTATTTTAACTAAACGGGGTAGGGGCTTGTAGCTAAGTAATTACAGCCGCACGGGTCGATCGATCAGGTTAAGCTACGCTTGCTGCGGTTGGTCCGTGGATGGATGACCATCTTCAGATACTAACACCACTCCGTGGCTCGGTAAGCACGTTAAGCCGTTGGTTCCGGCTGTCGTTCATGGATCTTTGACAGTCGTTACGGGTCGTCAGACGCCCGAAAGTCTGACAACCAGTCTTACTAAGGGGAATCGTATTACCCAATTACTGGGTTGTGCAATTTAAACAAATATTTCCAATAACGCGTATACCAATATCAAAACAGCGAATTTATCATTTGCATTTCATTATATATACACTTCACAATCCTTGAAACGAATGTTAGTGCAATAATAATGTGCAATAAAAACAATCGGACAAATTCTTTTATTTATTTAACAAGAATTCGAAGAGAACGAGTCAAACATTCTTCCCTCACAGCTGATGGAAAGTCAAAATGTAAATAATCAGCTGTTTCTTATATTGTACAACGTTGCATCAGCATCGACGTCTATTTCTCAGGAATGCTAAGAAAATCATCCTGATCTAGTGTTTCCATGATTGTATTGTATTATTATTTTGCCATCTTTGAAATTAATAAAAATGTGGGTACTTACCAACTTACAGTATACGCGCCGCACTATGTAGGTACCATTTTTGTTTGAAACCAGATGCGTTTTCTCGACATCCGTGTGTCACTAACGGGATACAGCAGAATACCAGCGTCAGGTATTGTACCTGGCATATGCTGAGCTGGACTCCCATTTGGTGCCACCATGAGACACACACCGCCCAGTAGTGATCGACCATTGTGGACATAGACTATTTTGTACTAGAGGTTGTAGATTTGCGAGGTGTCTATGGGTCGATCTATTTTTTTAATCTTTGTTTTTTTTTTTGTTTCACTTTTTTTTTTATTGTTCTATTTTTTATACTTGTATTGTGTGTCTTTTGTTGCACTAAATAAACGTTTTTATCTATCTATCTTTTTTTTTATTTCTCGAATTGTTTCCAAATAAACTTTATTCTTTTTTCTTACTATTTATAGTGTATTGCATGAATGATTTATCAATCTATCTACGTAGCCTTTTTCCAACTATGTTGGGATCGGCTTCCAGTCTACCGTATGCAGCTGAATACCAGTACTTTACATAGAGCGACTGCTTATCTGACCTCCCTATCCCAGTTACTGGTTAACATTCTGACAACAAAGGGGTATTGCCTATGGTAAAACTGGTTGTCAGACTTTTTTGCGCTTCCGCTGCCAAAGAGCTACAAATGGGACCACCGGCTTAACGTGCTTTCCGAGGCAGGTTTTGGGGATGGCAGAAGTAATGGTGATCGTAGAAGATATTATATGAACAGACAAGAGCAAAACTGGTGCGTGTCTTGAAGAAAACCCTAATTTTCTTTTACGATAACCACCGTTAAGTAGCACCCTAGTGTAGTATCCTTTACTGGAAACCACACAAAAATAAACACATGAAAAATTGTTTTTTTTTTTTAAGATAAGTTTTATTCGTCTCTACTCGAGTTAGTTACGAAGAAAAAAATATATAGACCACGAAGCACAGAGAACACAAAAATAAAATGAAATGATGAAAAGGGCACAGATAGGGGCAAATCTCGTAATTTTAAGAACATTCACATTCTGATCTCAGTCTCAATCTGTCAAAAATAAGTCTACATTTTGACAGGTTTTTGACGTTTGTTTGTCGCCGAGATGAGACTGCGACTAGATTTTGATCGTTTTAAATTACGGGAATTGGCCTTCTGAAATAGTCGGCAGCTGCACGCCACTGTGACAAGAAGGCTTGCACTCAGCATGATTTTTTGTGAACCTCAACCAACCTTGTCAAAGTCAATTAGCTTAATATCATGAAGAGCAGAGCCTGTTACGAAACCCAGCATTGTAAGCTGCCAACACAATTAACATTGGTACCTCTTGGAGGTCTGCCCACCTAGTTAATAAAATCGAGCGTGAACTGTAACTGTTAATTTTCCTCGTATTTATGTTCATAACATGTCATAATTATATTCTCTATAAGTGTCTAAACACACTATGCCTAAGGTACGCGACCGAAGTTCGGCACGATTACGCCTGCAGTGCTATTTGAATTACTGACGGCACATTATGCCGAAATTACGTTGCGTTATAGCGTGCAGCCGAACTTCGGTCGGGCGTAAGTTCAGCGGCAACGTATTCTGTAGAGCACACGTTATACGCGACCGAAGTTCAATTCGATTGCCGAAGAAGATCCGGGGCGGGGAGCAGCGGGAGGCTCGACACACTGAATAAACACTAAGTTGCGCAACTGAATTTCGGCCGCGTAAGTTCGGCACTTATGGTGTGTCATATCAGCCGAATACGTCGGAACGTAAAATCAGACGCGGAACTTCGGTCGCGTACCTTTGGCATAGTGTGTTTGGACACTTAGAATAGAAAGAATCTGTGGGGCTCATGGTTAAATAATAACAACCGCAAAAGTCGATCGAAGGTTGTGATTGCCGCGGTTCGTAATATCCGCGATCGTACAATTCACTGAACACAAACATTCGTTTTCACACAAATCCTCTCGAACGTTTACTAGATAACAATGAATTTTTATGTGTTTACATCATTCTAGATGAAAACTTATGACATCATGTCTGTGCTCCCCGAAGAGATAAGCAGAGGTCTTTAATACCTCATAGATGAGCCTTTACATAATATACACATAATCAGCCTATAATGTTCCCACTGCTGGGACACACGCGTCTTCTCGGTGAAAGGGTGTGGGCCGTAAAACACCACGCGGGCCTAGTGCAGGTTGGTAGATGTCACATATATTCGAATTTTTGGTTCTAGGACATGCCGGTTTCCTCACGGTGTTTTCCTTTCGGTTGCGCTAACACAAGAATAGTTCGATAGAGTATTTGGGTAGGTACTCCATCCTTCTGTTACAATAAAATGTAGAATTAATTACAATATCAAACTAACACTAAAATATATATAGTCCCTAGGCTCTTTTAGCATCAGAATCTTTTGTTTTCTATTTTTGTAGTTTTAATGTGCATTTATTTTGATGTAATGTCAATAAACGCATTTTTTTTCCTTTTTTTCTATGTACAAATATCGGATTTTAAAAAAAGAAGGAGGTCATTGGACACAAAATAAAATTTGAATCATCATCAGCTAATGCCCAATAGCTGCAGTGTACAGCTGGACATATACCTCTCCTATTGCACGCCTTTCAACTCGATTTTTGCCAACTCTCATCCAGCTGCTACCAGCCATCCTGCGAAGATCGTCGCTGAATCATATCATCATCATATGAATTGAAAAAGTCAGTGATACTTGCCTGAATTTGAACCTCGTGCATTAGAGGTGAGGTCTTAACCACTGGGCCATCACGACAACACGGAGAAAATACTGATCGAAAATAATCTTGAAAACGAAAAATAAAACACAAAGTTGAAAAAAGTTAAGCAAGGTTAAGTTGAAATTAAAACTTTTGAGAAAGATAAAATTTCGAATTCGTGATCAACTCGTACAAAGAAAATTGCAAACTTTCACAATTTGCTAGCTGAAAAGTTCGGGATAATCCCGGGTTCATAAAGTCTCGTTGTTGACAACTCTAGATTCCAACAAATATTTTAAAATGTGAGTATTTCTGTTTGTTTGGTTTTGTTTTCAAGGTTGAAACTGATTAAAACAACTGAACTTCGATCCTAAGATACGACGTTCGCTGATACTTTTTATTTTGAAAACAAACGTTACTTAGATGCTGCAGCACGCATTGCTGCCATAATCTTTTCTGTTCTTTGTTTTAATTATGGCAAGCAAAGCCGATGTGGACCAATCTGCCAAAGTATTTTTATACAAACAAATTAAAGATCCGAATGTCAAAGTCGAAACAAATAAAAAATTTACAAGAAAATAGATTTGAGTCTAGTTTCTTTTTCCAAAAGGTGGTTCCTTATGGGCCAGAATGGGAAAAAAACTCCATGCTAACTCATTAAGGGCAGATTTTTCAATCATCT
Source organism: Apamea crenata (assembly GCA_949629185.1). Lineage (NCBI taxonomy): Eukaryota > Metazoa > Arthropoda > Insecta > Lepidoptera > Noctuidae > Apamea > Apamea crenata. The sequence goes on from OX451377.1 coordinate 2,191,093, forward strand.
GTTAACTTTATTCGAGGAATAATTTTGACAGTTTTCAAACAAACACAGTCAAATGTCAATTTTATTCCTCTAATGTAAGTTATCTGGAGATAGAAAAATCAGGCCTATTTTTTTATTTTTTTTGTTTTACAATAAACGAAAACTCAATAAGACAAAAAGCGTCTATCATTTTGAGTCATTGATACCAATTTAATTTGTCGAATCAGCGGTACAAGCATGGAGCTTTGACGAGTCGAAAAAAGTCGAAAACAATCGAAAATCATTGAGACTCGGTCACAGATTCAAATCGTTAAGCCTGCAATACACTACTCGCGCAGTGTGAAGTACTGGTCGAAATCGTACGACGTCCGAAGTACGTGACTACACACTCTTGCAAAGAGCTACGGGACGCTTCGAATCCTTTGACTCAGGCGCAAAAGCCGACAACGATCGGAAGTCGAACGAGGCGAGCCCAGGATGCACGAAGCGAAATGCAAGTGCCCTTCTACACTCTTTTATTCGCTTAACTTCGATCAACTTCTCGATAAGTGTACTGCAGGCTTTAGATTTGCCCTCACCGTACTGTACCAGTTGCCATGGCAGCATCCGAGATTGTATCAGAAGGTGTCTAAACGAAACCGAAATGTGACCATCTTTTGATGCAGTAGGGCGAGGAGAATAATGACGATGAATGTTAATTACTTACTATTGTATAGAATCAAGTTCTTATAACTGTACGACAGCTGTGCTGCTGGGGAGTTTGTTGCGCCACTCCTTCCCAACTAAAGCCCTAGGAAGTGGTGAAAAGCGGGCAATTTGGGCAAAAAAAAAATGAAAATCAAAATCAAAAGTCATTTATTCAAATTAGGCTGAGTCAGCACTTTTTGAACGTCAAAATTACAAAAGACAGTCCCCCAAAAACGCCCGCCCTTCACCAGAAGATTATTTGTCTATGAAATCCCTAAACCCTCCTTTTAGCTACCTCGTTATTGGATACAAATTTATTTTAATAGGTACCAGAATCTTCAAGGTTTTTAATTTGGCCGAGTGTATTATATTGTCTTTGTTTTATCAGTATTTAAGCATTGTTAAAATAGTTTATTGTTTGCCAGAAAATAGGAGAATGTCCCCCATTCTTTTATATTTCTGGCATAGCGCCAGGATCTTGATTAAAAGGACTAGACGTACGCTCATGAGGCCGCTAGTTCCTTTAACTGTGTAATTTATTTATTTATTTTATTTATTTATTTATAGTTAATTAAAACGGCACAGGTCCAATTACATTAATTAACGTAGAATTATAAAAAATAAAAAATAAATTAGAATAAAATAAGCATTCAAATAACATACAATACAAAAATTAAATTCAAATTCAAAGATATACAATTCGTGGATACAATTACTAATATTTGTTTAAGTAAATGTTAAATAAATTAAATACAACAAAAAATTAACAACAACAAACAAACAGCAAACAACAATTAACAACAATAATTAATAACAACATTATTTAATTGATAATTAAATTAAATTAAACTAACATGTAACGGTGGACACCCTCGCATATCGTCTCTCACAAAACACCAGACAAGCACGCATTATTTTCTTCCATTCATCAGCAAACACATCACATTCAGGGTCGGCAGTCAGGAGGACGTTTAGCATCCTAAGGGTCCGACATACTGGCGATTCGGCTCTTGCAACAGATCTAGATAGCGGTGGTGCGAACAAGTTATGACGGCGGGTCTGACGGTGCCCAAGGTATTTGTCGGGCACAGATAGACGGCAGAAAAGTCCGTGGAGCTCAGGGCAGTCAATACGACCTCTTAGGGTTTTACAGGCAATCGTGAGCTGATCAAAGCCCCTTCTAACCTCCAACGAATTGAAGCCCAACACCCCTAGAAGATAATTCGTTGGGTACATGAATGGAAAGTAATGGTACAGCCTTTGATACAAAAATCTCAGGAAGGTTTTTTGAACTTTCTCAAGCATCAGTGTCTGGGACGCAGTATGTGGATGCCAGACAATATAACATATAATAAAAGACAGGTAATATAACATAACGCCTGTATTATCCGAAGTGGTTGGCAGAAGTGTCACAAACATAATCTAACTAAAAGAGATGCAATCAAAACGAAATATGTAATTCTAAATCAAAATCAAAATCAAAAACCATCTCTTTCTCTCTTTCATTTTGTGAGTTCAACAACATTCATTGCGTTATTTACGTTGCCGACCAGACAAATTTTCGGAAAATATGAAGCAATGGATTAGCAATATTCAGAATGTGATAGTGTGTTACATAATTAGGGCGCTTGACGTTTTGATCGTCAAAATTACGTACAAAACGCCCGCCCTTCACAACTTCCTAGTGTTTCAGCTGAGAAGAAGAAGTGGCGCAACAAACTCTCCAGCAACACATCATTCTGCACTGGGATTCGATCCACACTTCCGTATATCCTACCACGCCAATTAAAAACCGTCTCAAAAGAGCTAAAACTGTTGTTTTCCGATTCATTCGGTAAATAATAAAGAGGGTAGAAGATTAGTGGTTAAAAACCTTGATTTATTGCAGCTTGCAAGCTGATATTGACACCTCCGAATATACAGCGATAAAAACACATTATTTTAAAACTAATTTCATAGTCTAAACACGCGTTACAAAACAAACGCACATCAGTTCTTGTTTTGTTAAAATGACAGCAACGTCTCAGTTTAGTCTGTGTTAAAATTTCCCTAAATCTAGTTGGCGTAGACTAAACATCCGGATATGTAGCATAGCATAAAATAGCATAATCAGCTTATAATGTTCCCACTGCTGGGACACAGGCCTCCTCTCTATGAAAGGGAGTGGGCCATAATCCACCACGCGGGCCAAGTGCGGGTTGGTGGATGTCACATGTCTTCTAATGTTTAGTTCTAGGACATAATATGCCGGTTTCCTCACGACGTTTTCCATCACCGTTTTGAGAGCAGTGATGAAATTAAATACACAAAGGAAAGTTCCTGCCTGGGTTCGGACTCACGACCTACAACTTGTAAGTTGGGGCCGATACCATTTGGGCTTAAAGTGACTCAAAGGACAATAGAGAGGGCTTGGAGTGATCGAAACAGAAATGAAGGGATGTCTTCATTTCTGGCAGGAGAACCAAGATACATAGCCTAAAGAATTGCCAAACTTAAGTGGCAGTGGGCAGGACACATTGCTCGCAGAACAGATGACCGATGGGGCTCAAAGGTTCTGGACCGCGTACCGGAAGACGTAACGTTGGAAGGACTCCCACACTGCGGACCGGTGACCTTGTGGAGGCCGCAGAAATCCGCTGGTTGTGGGAAACTCAGATTCGGTCGAAGTGGCGGTGCTTGAGCTCCCCTAAGCCCCTACACTTCAACGGTTCACGTGCAGTTACGGTTCTGTGCCGAAACACGTCCGCGGTCATAGGCCTCCACCTTTGTCCAGCAGTAGACGTTTTGCGGCTGAAATGGTGATTACCAGCAGTGGACTAGTACAGGCTTTTTTTTGGTGCGCGGTGATAATCCTCGTTGACTTCCTCCATCGTGGGGGTGACAGAGGGGCCAGACTCTTACCGGATACAACCACCGCGGTGTTCTAACTCTGCCTATGGCCGGGGGTGCGGGATTCGCATAGGTAAGCATTCACCGCTCAGAGGACTATTATAGGCTGATGACCATCATCTGCTTAGCCTTTTCCCAACTATGTTGGGGTCGGCTTCCAGTCTATCCGGATGCAGCTGAATACCAGTATTTTACATGGACCGACTGCCTATCTGACCTCCACAACCCAGGCTAATGATGTTGATACAAATTAAGTGACAGTTATTAGACAAAGACAATTACAAGACCTACACAATCGTGCAACAATCAACTCAGACTATCACAGTCCACTGCTCGACATAGACCATTCTCAAGTTCCACCATACCACCCGTTCCCACCAAGCTTCTAATCCAATTTCTATCTTCTAAATCTAAATCGCTTCGTCTGGACGAAACTAGAAATAGCATTTCTTATCGAAAACTGATTAGCCTAGTAAAATGGGGGAAGGGGGTGTACCCCCCCAATCCCCCTTTACATAAATATTCAGCAGTATTCAGAATGGTCCCAAAACACGCTGCCAAGATGGGCTTTCACCCATAGCTTGCTGAGAGCTGTCAAGGACGAGTGGATTGTTAATGGGGTGGTTCTGTAGTGTTGAAATTTTGGGTTGTTGTCATTAATCATACCTTGGTGCGTGGGTAGATTAAAATGTCGTTTTCAGATGAAAAATAGATATTACAAATATGTTGTTTTCGATTCTATTGACAGCTTCTCTTGGGATTTTACTAAGAGGTAGCATGTTATGAGTAGTCTACACATCTATCATTATCTCATCATCATGATTATCATCTGCAATTACAGGGTGGCAGGGACATCGACGCGCAAACTGTAACCATTTATTCAGCACATGAGTTTAGACCCCATAGCGTCGAAATTTTTCGTCGGTTATTAAAAAAAAATGTTGCTGTCCATACGTTTTGACCGCGTAGGTATTGCACATTTCTATGAAACAGAAGATTTTTTTTTTGATACCGAAACACTTCTACGCTATGGGGTCTAAACTCATGTGCTGAATTCATGGTTACAGTTTGCGCGTCGATGTCCCTGCCACCCTGTATATTGGAGTCAGCTTCCCGTCTAACCAAATAAATATGATTGAAGTGTCAGTTTCTAATGTCAACATAACAGCTTTTACCAAATGACAGCTTTTTAATATATGCAAATGTATAAGGTACTTATAATTTTTTTTTTATCTGTACGTTTATTCCGGTTAAACCGAAACCGCTAGACGGATTTTGACGGGACTTTCAATAACAGATTATAATCAGCCTATAATGTTCCCACTGCTGGGACACAGGCCTCCTCTCAGTGAGAGGGGTTCCCTGGCAGATAGCTGATGTTTTAAGGAGCTACTTTCCCGGTAGCACATTCCTGTGAAATAATATCCGACATTTACGCAGGCAAAGCCGCAGGCGAAGCCGCAGGCGGAAGCTAGTTTAAAATAATTCTAGACACACACGATATGAGTAAATCTTACCTACTGACTTATGAGAAGGAACAATCATTAATCATCACACTTGCTATCTGCGTCATAATAATGGAATGAAATAATGGATAATGGAATGGATGGTCATGTCAGAGAAGTCCGTTTCTTCATTATTTATTTCCTATATAATCTCGTCGATCGCAATCGCGTATCGAAACGTGTGACATTCACACAATCATAATTCATCTGCCTAACCTTTTCCCAACTATGTTAACGTCTGCTTCCAGTCTAACCGGATGCAGCTGAATACCAGTATTTTACATGGAGCAACTGCTTATCTGACCTCCACAACCCAGTTACTGGGTAATACGAGACATCCGTTACGTTTCATCCCTCCGTGACCTAGGCGTAAATCTTGACTCAAAGCTCCATCTTGACACCCATGTAGACAATATAGACCAGGGTAGAAGCCTTTAAAAATAATAAAAAGTGAAAAAAAATAATAGTAGGATGAAACCCATTAGAAAAGGAGGGGAATATTACAAAAATGAAAGGAAAAATAATTTACGGGCGATCTGAGGTCGGGAAGGGGATGGGGGTGAGCTTTTAAGGGTAAAAAACGGTTTTTCTCGATTTCCGGCAAAACTAAAAGTCCTATCGAAAAAAGTCAAATGGCAAAGTTGTAGGTAATAAAAAGATCTAAAACTTTTGTATTAACACTTTTTTCACATAACCTCAAAATTTATATGAAAAATTAAAAAAACCAAGTTTTTGGTTTTTTATTTTTATCTTTTACAAAAATCTTTTTTTTTTTACGAAATTTGGTGAAAACTTACCTTTTTATGTCCCAAATACGCTGTAATTTATTTGATTAAAAATATTTATTATTTCATCTTATTTTGAATTAATATCGAAAAAGCACCCTAATTTTCAATCGAAAATTCACCCGTCAAAATATCAGCTTTTTTCAAAAAGTTGGTATGTTTTCTGTTCGATGAAATCTCTATTTTCCGATGGTGAAAAAAAATATATATGTTACAATAGTAAATCTTCTCAGAAAATGCAAAAAATCGAAAAAAACTCGAATTCGAAAACTGATAATCTGAAAAGACAAAATCGAATTATTAATGCCTTCACTATTTTATCGTGAGTATACCCCCATGAAAAAAAAATATTAAAGAAATAAATTTCAAAATGTATAAAAAAATATATTAAAAATCTATAATAAATGTATAAATATATAAAAAATATGTATAGTAAATATATTTTTAATAACTAACTTTTGGCCGATTTTCATATATATTTTATACATTTCAAATATATTTCAGATATATTCAAAATATATTTTTTTTATATTTTTAGCTGTGTTTTATGTCTTTCAAGATATATTTTGAATGTATCTAAAATATATTTAAAATATATGAAATATACATGAAAATCGGCCAAAAGTTAGTTATTAAAAATATATTTACTATACATATTTTTTATATATTTATACATTTATTATAGATTTTTAATATATTTTTTATATATTTTGACATTTATTTCTTTAATATATTTTTTTCATGGGGGTATACTCACGATAAAATAGTGAAGGCATTAATAATTCGATTTTGTCTTTTCAGATTATCAGTTTTCGAATTCGAGTTTTTTTCGATTTTTTGCATTTTCTGAGAAGATTTACTATTGTAACATATATATTTTTTTTCACCATCGGAAAATAGAGATTTCAACGAACAGAAAACATACCAACTTTTTGAAAAAAGCTGATATTTTGACGGGTGAATTTTCGATTGAAAATTAGGGTGCTTTTTCGATATTAATTCAAAATAAGGTGAAATAATAAATATTTTTAATCAAATAAATTACAGCGTATTTGGGACATAAAAAGGTAAGTTTTCACCAAATTTCGTTAAAAAAAAAAGATTTTTGTAAAAGATAAAAATAAAAAACCAAAAACTTGGTTTTTTTAATTTTTCATATAAATTTTGAGGTTATGTGAAAAAAGTGTTAATACAAAAGTTTTAGATCTTTTTATTACCTACAACTTTGCCATTTGACTTTTTTCGATAGGACTTTTAGTTTTGCCGGAAATCGAGAAAAACCGTTTTTTACCCTTAAAAGCTCACCCCCATCCCCTTCCCGACCTCAGATCGCCCGTAAATTATTTTTCCTTTCATTTTTATAATATTCCTCTCCTTTTCTAATGGGTTTCATCCTACTATTATTTTTTTTAGTTTTAAAAATTATCGACCCTGGTCTAATATAGTCAATAAAGCTTATAAAATGTCTGGTTTCGTAATGAGAGCGTCTCGAGAATTTCATCGGCCTTCTACCTACTTGCACCTAGACAAATCAATAATACGGCCACAACTTGAATACGCAGTAGCCATCTGGAACCCTTATTACAAAAAGTACGTTGAGATCATGGAATTAGTTCAACGTAAGTACCTGCGTTCCATGCATTACAGATGCTGTAAAACCAAAATTTCATACCAATTATTGCTTGAAAAATACATATAACCTCATGACCATGCAATCCCGTCCCACCCTGCTTGAAATGATGACTCTGTTTGGTATTATGCCGCAATAAATTTGATTGTAGGTACTGATCTTGTGAACAGTTTGTGCTTCCTGATCCCTCGTACTGTAATTGGTCGAGAAGTTCGTTCGAGACGCCTATTTTCTACTTCATTTTATTAATTTTATTACTAGTCCGTAGTAATAATGCATCCGTCCGTAGTTCTAGTAAGTTACGCAAAAATGATATATGATCGAATTGTTCCTCTTGCATCTCTATCTTATAAGATTGACTCACTATAACCTTTTTTATGGTAATCAAAGTTAGAAATTAATGCATTAGTTGCGAAGGTGTTTTATCAACATGATATCCTTATCCAAATCATAATCCTTGTCCAAATAAATACGTTATTCATCACAAGTATTTAACTGTGAACAAAATTGCCCTTATCATCATTTGATTTCAATCAGCATCTTAGGAGATATCATAATTTTAAAATAATTCCGCAACAAAATAGGTATGATAGCGTTTGGGTCGGTTCAACATCACGCTAGGTCAAAATGAATACAGTCAGAAAGAGAAGGAAGTGATAGTGCGAGCAAGCGATGCGATGCGACGGGGTGAGGCCCGGAACAAGAATCTCACGCGGACGAAGTCGCGGGCAGAAGCTAGTTTATAATATTGTTACGAAGTAGGATATTACATTCTCAGGTGCCACCAGACATAATAGGAGTAATTAATGCGTTTGTTAGAACCTATTATAGAAACGAAAACAGTTTAAACACACACAACACATTTGTTTGCACATGAAACACGTCTGCGCAGATTTTACAGTTCCCGCGCTATTTCTAAAACGTCATTGACATAATTATGTCATCAAAATGGCGACAAATACGCGGCATTCTGTTCGAAAGGGATTCGCGAAGTGTGTCACGATGACACTTATAGCTAATATTATACAAGGATAAGCGTGATGGGTTTATTTTTGTATTTTTGGGTGAGTCGAGAGTAAAAGATGTCTTCTTTTTTGCAATGGGCAAACCGCAAAGCTATATAGTTTCAAGGAGACTGACCTTAAGAGAGCTCTTAACCATGGTGACGAAATGTACACATGAATGCAATAAAGAGTTTGAGTTTGTCTATAAACATCTTAGGGCTGATCTTTCAACGTTAGATAACTTTCACGGAGGAATAATTTTGAATTTTTGACAGTTCTTCCGTACAAAATCTGTCAGCCGTCAATTAGCCTATACTGTTCCTACTGCTGGGGCATAGGCTTCCTCTCTGTGAGAGGGAAGGGGCATTAATCTACCATGCGAGCCCAGTGCGGGTTGGTACTGTTGGTAGATGTCACTAGGAAAAGAACAACAGAACATGTCCTAGGAAAAGCCGGTTTCCTCACAATGTTTTCCTTCACCGTTTTGGAAGCAGGTGATGAAATTAAATAGGTACACAAAGTAAAGCGCCTGTCTTTGTACTTCCTATGATAGGTTAATTAAAGAAACGGAACAAAAAACAACAACACACAAAAACAACAAAAATGATCATAATCTGCCTAGCTTTTTCCTCACCATGTTGGGATTGACTTCCAGTCTAATCGTACAGCTGTATACCAGTATTTTACATGGCTGCCTATCTGACCTCCACAACCCAGTTACAGGGTATTTACTTTTTATGACAACGGGGTAATTGCGTACCTAACATACTAACAGTAACAAAGGCTTTTATTTTGACAGTTCAACAATATTCAATGTGTTGATGAGCGGACAAATTTTTCGAACATATGAAGCAATGGATTAGCAATATCCTTCGAAATGACTCAGATTGTGATTGATCGTGTGTTACGCAATTAAGGTGCTGGTTTAATTATTGAAACGGAAAACACTGAAATAACAGCCTTGGAAACAAATGCAAATCAATTTTTCTTGATAAGCATTGAAAGAAGCACTACAAATGACGATAAATCTTCACACGCACAACTAATTAGCCCCGATAAAGTACCTACTTTTGCTGTCTGGCATAACTTTTTATTACGACATGGGCTAGTGTTTAGTCTAGAAAGATAGTGGCGCCGATTCCCTTATTCACAAACTAAACTAAATTTAATTTCAGTGCATCTTTTTCTCTAAGGACAGAAGATAAACATTACTTTAGTCCTGTCAAATTAATCAGCGCTTGACGTAAATTGACGTATTTTTAGTAGCCATGTTTTTAAACACGTCTAAACTGTGCATGGAGTATCATAATTTGACAGGACTAAACTAATTTTTATCTTCTGTCCTTTTCTTAATCAAATAGAAAGAAAAAGATGCACTGAACTTAAATTTAGTTTAGTTTGTGAACAAGGGAATCGGCGCCAGTGACTAGAAAGATTACGACTAATAGAGATATATGGAAGAATAACACATGCGAATAAACTGCTACGAGAATGAAGATGCTGATGACGATATGGGCTAGTCATTGGTCTAAAAAGTGAGTGACTTGCCAACCGCTTAACTGAAACGTTGTCTGTGGTAGTATCAGTGCGGTGCGAGAGGGGTGTGGTGACGTGATGCGAGAGCTCAGTGATTCGTCAACTTGTGACAACTATCACCCCTCCTGCACCGCGCAGCTACCTCAGGCAACGTCTCAGTTAAGCGGTCGGCCTATCGTTTCTATTCTAGAAATGGGTGACTACTGAGATGACGGCTTATAGAGATATTGTATGGATGAAGATATTTACAAAAATGCGATAATGTCATGACATGAGCAGCTAGTCTGTATAGTCTTAAAAGGGAGTGACAACCGAGATGACGGCTAAAAGAGATGTATGGAAGAAGACTGCTGAGCATCGGATCCTGGGTTTGATTCCCAGGTCGGGCAAAGCGTTATTGGCTGTTCCCACAGTGCATTTCTCACGTTAAGCTGTTCGCGTTAAGCCGTTCGTTCTGCATCTCTCTCCGATCGTACCGGATTGCCGTTCCATCACTATGAAACTGAGTGCGCCTGTGCATACACTTTTGCACTATAATATCTCCCGTATATATGGCTAGTCTTCGTTGAGATTGACTGCCATGGTCGAAATTCGGTGGTCTAAATTATGGAGGAAGAAGACATGCTGCACCTACCAAAATATAAATTGGGAGGAAGCCTAATCAGCCTATAATGTTCCCACTGCTGGGACAGAGGCCTCTCTGTTAGAAGGAATGGGCGTAATCCACCACGCGGACCCAGTGCGTGTTGGTAGATATCACATATGTACATGTCTTCGAATTTTTGGTTCTAGGACATGCCAGTTTCCTCACGATGTTTTACTTCACTGGTTTCAGAGCAGTGGTGATGAAATAATGTATACAAAGTAAAGCGCCTGTCAGGGTTCGAAACTGTGATAACTATGATGGGCTAATCCCATAAATCTCGTGCCAAGAGAAGTGACAAAGTTGCCTTTTGCGTTGTAAATCTTCTTCTTCGTCTCACATGACAATAAAAAAGCGAGACGTTTACCGTTTTTTGAAAGCAAAATTCCCAAGTGGAACCCTAAAAAATTACCGCGCAACTTTATATATGAGTCAAGGAGACTGAGATGATTTATTAATATTATTATAATCTTAAGTATTATGGTGGACAGACGATAATCAGGGAAGCACTCTTTGTTACATAGGTACTATGAAACGCAGCGTCTGCCTGTCTATCTGTACTGTTTGCTTGTTACTTAAGAACCAACTTATTTTAAGTGACCCGTTGGTCTCGTGGTCGCACGTGTGATTGCAGGGCGTGGGGTCCAGGGTTGGGCAAGGTGTTGTTGAGTTTTTCCATTAGGAATTTCTTAGTAACAGCCCCTAGTTTGGAAGTTGTCCGTGTGATACCCCCGTTCCTCGGAAAGCATCAAAGCACTGCGCCTGATCTCTCTCCGGTCGTGTCAGGTTGCCGTCCCATCGGACTATGAAAGTGAGGGAAGAGGGAGTGCACCTGTGTCTGCGCACACACTTGTGCACTATATCTCCCGCGCCGAAGGCTAGTCTCCGATGAGATTGGCCGCCGTGGCCGAAATACGGTCTGGAGGACTTTACTGAACCACTTATTCAAAACCATATTTTTGCAGATTTTCTTGGTTCTGGTTCTGATAAGGGACTGGGATTCCATGGCGGCGCACCCAGCGGGGAAATTGCGAAACACACGAACCATTGCAATGACTTTTTTAAATATTCATTGCGTTATTAAGCTGTCGACCAGACGAGATTTTCGAACATTATAAAGCAATGGATTAAGAATTCAATTTAAGGTGTGTTTCGTAATTGAAGTACTCCTCCTTCTGCCAGGGCAGCGGGATCGTCCGAAAGGGTTACCGCTGCCCTGGAACAGAAAGGGCTAAGGAAGGAACACGGGTGGGTTTTAGTCAGTAAGAGTCTGACACTCCCTTCCGCTCCACCCAGAGCGGGAGGGGTCATGTGATGATTTTGATGTCAAAAAAAAAAAAAAAGTACTCCTCCTTCTGAGGTACGGCCCTAATCGATAATATACTTATACTATACTATATTACTATATAATATTATAAACGCGAAAGTTTCTACGGATGGATGGATGTTTGTTACTCTTTCACGCCAAAACTACTGAACGGATTTGGATGAAATATGGCACATAGATAGTTTATAACCAGGAAAACGCATAGGATACTTTTTATCCCGATATTCCCACGGGATAGAATTAATGCGCGTGAAACCGCGGGGCGCAGCTGGTCGATAATATTTGCTTAAGCACTACCTATGCGTTTTGGCTTCTGCTTTAGGTTGGTCTAGCTAGGCGAAAGGAAATGAGGATACCTACAGCTTGTTAGGATATATCAGAAATTGTAAACTAAGCAACGGCAACGGTTTGATTAAAGTATTAGGGATCCGGACTTATAAATCAATTAATTGATCTCACATTGTTGATTTTATTTTGCTTAGTTCGATCTCACGCTGATGGCAATGTATATTCTAAGTTTTATTGATTTCAGTTTAGTTAAATTTTAGTTTTTGTTTTCCCATCTTACAAACTCAAACTCAAATCATTTATTTCAATTAAACCATTTACAGGCACTTTTGAATTGTCAAAATTTCAAACAGTACAATAATCTATATGTACCACACTTTGAAAATGTCGCAACTCTGACTCCCAAGATGCAGGCATCCCAGGCAAATACCTAGTTTGGGGGTCACCGTCTATTCTATTCTTTAAAAATGCTGCCAGCCTTTTGGGCACTGTTCCTGTTGACAGCGATGCGGACGAATTTTTTGATGTCCTATGATTCTTTTGCTTATTTTTTCACATGTACGTATTATTATTTTAAATGTTAGTTTATTTAATGTAAATCTTATGTTTGTAATTATAGTTAAAAATAGTGATTTATAAATAAATTTGAATTAAATCAGTGTAAACGAGAAAAAGAAGAAACTATTTAAAGAAACAGAGCCACGCCTTGTTAATAATTCAAAAGTTCATAGTAATAGTTATTTTTATCGAAACCCAGACAACAAACACAACAGACATAGGTATAAAACCGTTTTTATAGATCGCTGAAGATATTTTTTCATGACAATCCGAACAAAAATAGCTCGCTCATCATTTGGTTATAACTCACGAACGGCTTGTCTGTTTCGTGAGGATTTTGTTTAAAAGTCATTCAGCTGGTGACGTTGGTAAGGTCAGTTTTAGTAAAACAAGATTAAATCTTTCGCGGACTGTGGCGGTGAGTCAGAAGAGAGAGGTTTTAAAAACATCATCGTCATTATTTTCCTTCCATTATACAAATTTATTTGTAGTCGGTGCAACATGTCTTTTACTTCCATACTTCTCTATTAGTCCTCATCTCGGTAGTCACCCGCTTTCTGGCCATATAATCTTTCACACAGTCCATCCATCGTTTCTTTGGTCTTCCCCTACTCTTATTTATTTATTTATAAGTAGGAGAACCAACAGCTAAACCAAATTAATAACAATTGTGTAAGCGACACAGAGCCAATTACAGGTTCTCACGAGTAGACATAGAGAAGGTAGTAGAAATCTTAGGATCACTAAAAACTAAGTAGCAAGCACGATAAAAATACAAATAAAATGAATTAAATAAGCAAAGCATTAAATAGATACATTCAGACGCCATGTTTGGCAATAGTGACATGGGGAAAAATTAAACTAAAAAATAAAACACTACGCGCTGTTAAAAAAGTTGGCATTCAGCCGTTATAGCCATCGACATTCATGCCCAAAACTCTCCTCACGACATTTTCCTCATTCCTCTGTATCACATGTCCATATCATGCCACCTGATTTCCACACCACTTTTCAGTTACCGGTGCCAGTTTCAGAGTTCCTCTTATGTACTCATTTGTTATTATATCCATTCGTGTAACACCACACTTCCCTCTTAGCATTTTCATCTCAGCTGCATGCAATTGCCTTTCATTCATCCCTTTTGTGGCCCAACATTCTGACCCATACGAGACAGCAGGTCTAATCATGGTTTTTAACCGACTAAAACAAAAAGGAGGAGGTACTCAAGTCGATGCGTATATATTTTTTTTTATGTATGACCACGCATAACTTTTTACAGAGTAGTCCGATTTTGATCATTCTTTTTTTATTGGAAAGGCCAGTATACCCCAAAGTTGGTCCCATATAAATTTGAAAACATAAATCTAACCCTAAGGGTGGGAAAATAGGGGTGATTTATTGTACACTCACAGATTTGAATGCTGAGTTGTGTATTATTGCTCTACTCAGTGCCATATATGCCTGCCCTTTGGCAAACAATTAGTAGATTACAGCCACAAAAAAATTTAAATAAAAACTTTTTAACAAGAAAATTATTGATTGTTTGGCGCCGACTCAAAATTACGTAGATACACTTACATTAGCTTAAGAACTTGGTTATTAAGGTTAAATAAAAAAAGGTTTATTATTTTTTGCTTTTCAGTTTTTTCGGCGGTTCATTTTTTTTTATATATCTAGGTTTTAAAAACATAATAGGAAATATTAGGGTATTGTTATCCACGAATTCGAAGAGGAGAGAAGGACGTAAATGTACAGTCAGGGAAAATTAATTGTTCAAGCAAATTGACTCTCTACGTCAATTTGCCAAAGAATGACAAGAGTGGGATTTGACATCAAGGATAAATTATGTTGGTAGTCAATTGGCTTAGAGAGGCTCTAGAGGGGCTTGTGGCTAAGTAATAACAGCCGCACATTTCGATCGATCAGGTTAAGCTACGCTTACCGCGATTGGTCCGTGGATGGGACCATCTTTACATACCAAGACCTCTCCGTGCCTCAGAAAGCACGATAAGCTGTTGGTCAGCTGTCATTCGTGGATCTTTGACAGTCGTTACGGGTCGTCAGAAGCCCGAAAATCTGACAACCAATCTTACCAAGGGGTGTCGTATTACCCAGTAACTGGGCTGTGGAGGTCAGATAGGTAGTACCTCCATGTATAATACTGGTTTCAGCTGCATCTGAATCTGAATGAACGCAAGGTACAACGAAATGTTACGGGTAAATGCACACTCGCTGTTAGCATTACGCCGAGCATTCGTAAGAACGTTACATTACACAGAAATGGTCGAGAAAATGCTCTAGTCTATACTCACCTTAAGTAAGGTCTACATTTTTTTTTTTTTTTTTTAACGTTGCCCCACACTAGGAATTACTCCTGTATCGTGGGTGCGTTCACAAACATTTAAACTCACATACACAAACAGCCAGACCCGGAACAACTACTTGTAGGCCATAAAAATATTTGTTCCGTGCGGTAATCGAACCCACGACACGCAGCGCAGCAGTCAATCGCTTAACCACTGCGCCAACCGTGCCGTCTCTTATGTCTCTCCCTAAGTGCAGAAGGAGGAAGAAAAAGGTCCTTTTAGAGTGGGGTCAGATGAGCGTAATAAGTATTACGTAATTTTCGCCACAGAAAATGAGTCGAGGAAAATACTTTCCTTCGACCGTTGCTGTTTCCGATCAACTCATTTTACAATGATTTTTTTTACTGGAGCAGTGTTTTTTCAGGACTAATTTGAAGTGTATCTGAGCATTTTTTTTTTCTAACATCACGATATTATCGTGGACGTCCCGTTCGTCGTGGTTGTCGACCTATACAAAGTGTTTTTTTTTATATCCCATAACTCTAGGGGGTCATTGTACTCATCATTATGAACAACTTTTACTATGGGACCAAACCTGAAAGCGCGAAAAAAAAATCAGCAATTGCTGTGTTGGGCTCGTACACTCTACATCTAATCCTACTTCCTACTAATATTAAAAAACGTGAAAGTTTGTATGGATGGATGGATGTTTGTTTCTTTTTCATGCATAAACTACAGAACGGATTTGGATGAAATTTGGCACAAAGATGGTTTATAACCAGGATTAACATATAGAATACTTTTTCTCCTGATATACCCACGGTATTGAAACCTATGCGGGTGAAACCGCGGGGCACAGCTAGTAAATAAATATATTTTCAGAGGTTCAGGCTGAGCGTTTTCTGTCAGTTATTCAGTTAGTCATGAACTTGTTCTAAATGTGTAGTAGATATTTATATTCTTATTTATTAGCCTTGTAGAATAATAGCCAATATCCATAAAATCCATTAAAATTCTTATACATTTGAAAGAATCGATGAGCTGTTTCTATTTTTTGAACAAAAAGTTTCAGAGAGCATAACAACTATATTGTGCAATGATTGTTGATATAACTGTCCCTAGTGACGAGAATCTCGTGAAAGCTGAGAAAGATGAAAAAAAAACAAGTATTGACTTTAGCACATGAGGTTTTCGGCATGTGGGACGTGGACTCTGCAATCATTGTCCCGATAATCGTGACAGTAAATGGCCTAATAGCGGAGAGCCTCGACCAACACCTTTGGAAGCTCTCATTGCGCGGCTGGGTCAAGGGCTTGATTTAGAAAGCAGTACTTCTTGACACAGCATGCACAGTGAGGAGGTTCCTCTCACTAGAGCCCTGTCCACCGGCATCAGGAACAGGGGGTCTACACCGAACTGCAAAGTGCGAATGTTCGAATGTCCGAATATTATTGAAAAATGCGAAAGAAGTTCGGATCGGCTCAGTTGGGTCGGGACCATAGTCAATATTCGAAAGAGTGTAGGAGTGTGTAATCGGGACCGACCGAACCAAATAGTAACTTCGTAGCAGGAAACGGCTGAACATCGGCCGATACTTCGGAGTAGACCCCCTGTTCCTGATGCCGATGGGCTAGTACATTATATTTTTTAATGTTTTTTTATTAAAATATTTGAAAATGTAAGTAAATGTAATAAAGGAAATAACACCTATTAATTAAATGAAATGACACATATTTTATAAGAAATTTGTTTAAATTGACATACAATCGTATTACAGTCTGTAAACATTATAGTATTTTAAATTCGAAAGCAACTTTTTCTGTAAGTATGTTACCTTTTCACGCCTAAACTACTGAACGGATTTCGATAAAATTTGGCGAGGAGATAGATGGCATCCTGAGGAAGGACATAGGCTACTTTTTGTTCCGGTAGCACGTTCCCGTGGGACAATTTCCGTCATCCACTCGGGCAAAGCCGTGGGCAGAAGCCACTGTGCCAATAAATTCACGGTACACTACACATACACAGAAAAATACAGAACCTCTTTTTTTTCAGACTTTTAACAAGTTAAACCTTTTATTCCTGGTGATTTATGCCAATGATCACAGTACATTAATATAATGTAATTTTCTCTCTTACATTATCACACAAAAACAAGTCATTATCATCTACCAAATCAGCTGATAAAAATCCCTCAATCTTCCCATCGAACTGCAAACCCAAGCTTTCAATGTATTGAGCTTTTGCAATAGTGCATAAGTATGTACATACCTACTTCCACACTACATAGCGTTTCACTATTTACTCCAGAATATGACCAATATCACTAGGATTTACAATTTAATCTATTAAGTCACTGAAGCAGGGAAAACTCTAGCAGAATCCAATGTTTTTGGCACCAAAACCAAAAGATTATTTGCTAAAAAACAGAAAGGATTGATGTATGATCAAACTGAAGGTTAAATTATACAAAACCATTGCCTTACCTAAACGTACACAGATTCCTTCGATAGAACAAATCCAGTAATGTATAAAATCACATCACTTTCTTCTCTTCATCACAAACATCAAATCACTACCCATTAGTTCCGAAAAACGTACGTTTTGTCACCTAAATACGGAAAACACAACACTAGCACTCGACACAGCACTACTTTCCAACATTATCCACTAAAAGAATAAAACAAATACGGATTTTTACGGAATATTTTCGGGTATTTTCGGTTTTTCGCGTATAAAAATTGGGGGAAAATGTATTTATAAATGGTTTAGCGGACGGCCGGGTGTTCGCCCGCTGCCGCGAACCTCGGAATTCAGATTTAGGTTAGAAACGGCGGGCTATGGCGCCACCCACACATGCGCAGTAGTGTAGGGACACGGACAAAGATTATGAAAGTTTCAGATGAGATAATAATGTGAAGTGGTTTTGTGTGTAAGCTTGAGTGGTGGGGGGACGGTAGGACTCTTTTAATCTGCATTCGCGACATATTCGCCAAAAAGTAAACAAATTATGATTTTATGAAAAAATAACTTTAATTCCTACACAATAAAGTTCAGTTTACGCTACAACTTCAAACATTTTTATAACTTTTTCAATAGTGCTAGTCACTCTGAAACCAACTTAATTACCATTAAAATAAAATTTGAATATACATAGGTTGTAAAGGTTTAGCTAACGATCGTTTTATGTAGTTTTAATTGGCTGTAGGTAAATGATAAAAATTGGTTGTATGTAGGTATATATAATATTGGTTGTTGTGTATGGTTGGGACATCGAAGCGCAAACAGTAACCATGAAATTTTCGTCGATTATAAAAAAAAAACTGCCGTTTCATAGAAAAGTGCAATACGTACGCGGTCGGATTTTTAATCGGTCAGAATCATAAAGTACTGAACCCTGAACTGATAAGGAACACGCGAATCAAATGTATTTCCCTTAACGAGAGTTTTCTTTCCTTTTCCTTAAGAAGTAATTGGACGATTTCTTAATTTTATAGTTGCTTACAGTTTAAGTTATATTAAAATTACTTATTAGCTATGTAATAGGCTAGATTGTAAAGTGAATTTAGTACCACCAACTTTAAAGCGCAGGCCACACTAGGAACGAAGATTAGTTTGTTTAGCTTCACTCATGTAGCTACCGCGGCTCCGTGGCTTAGGCCCCCAGTGGTCGAGGCACCTGTGGCCGACGCCCCCGATTCGATTAATTTAATTCAAAGCAATTTTTGATCAAATGTACTGTCAGGCACAAAAATGTGTTACAAAAATAATAAATGTATATTGATTGTAAGTATATGTTAACCGTGTGTTTGCATATTTCGGTTACTATTAACCTACGAGTACATGAGCAAAGCTAAAGAACTTAGCTTAGTTTCCAGTGTATCCCGCGCTTAAAGGCAGATTTAGACAGATCCAGTGACTGGCGCCGAAATCGAGACAAGCCAGCGCTGACCCGAAAAAACTCCGTGTAAATTGATTTCAAGTCAATCCAGTGGCGGGAAGTCAGCGCTAGCTGGCGATAACTGACTTGTGCACTACTGACCCTGTCTAAAATTGCCTTTATACAGTATAAAAGAAAAAAAGTGTACGCACTCTCAAGACGGCATCTATACTACCTACCTATCCGTCTACAAACAAACACAAATCTATGCGTCTTAACGCACACCACGACGCATCTTCTGGCAGACTCAGCGGCGTTTACGTAGATCGCGGCTCTCTGCTATTACTGAAAATACTCATAGTCACTCGGACACACTGTAGACTTGAGAATACTATGAGAACTCACTGATACTGCTAGACGAAGTGAGAACTTTGTGAGTTCTTCACTAAGGTTTGACGAACTCACACATAAATTACACTGCTGAAGGATCGATCTATTTACCTGCTCTCTGAATGGATTCACAAAAACAATATTGTATGTGTTAGGTTATTTAAAATAGTTATAAATAAGATAGGTTAATTAAGGACCACGCTCGCAATTCCCTGTAATGTTAGTATATAGTGTTTGTGATAAATAAATAAATAAAATAGGAGAGATTAAACATTAAAAGCGTGACTATTTGACACTTGAACAGACGTATGAACGTAAACGAAGCAAAAAGAGTATGCAAGGATCTTAGAAGACCGGGGTGGGCAGGAACTACAGAAAGTAATTGCGTTCTGTAGTTTCTGTCAACCCCCATGGGAAAAAGGCATGAGTTCATCCATGTATGTATGTATGTATGTGCCACTTAAAAAATAATACTTCCGAGATTAAGTATTTGAGCCGTTGATTTAGCTCATTTAGGTCTAAAGATGCACCACACAATACAGTCTGAATAATTTTGAAGGATATAGCTAACCCATTGCTTCATATATTCAAAAAAATTGTCTACTCAACAACGTAAATAACACAATGTTTGTAACTGTCAAAATGAAAGCTATTGCTACAGATAGCGTGTTACGCAACTGAGGGGCCCGTGGCTAAATAATAACAGCCGCACAGGTCGATCGATCAGGTTAAGCTACGCTTGCCTAGTGATAAAGATTGCATTGCCTAAAGATGGTCACCCATCCACAGACCAACCTAGGTCTGTGGATGGGTGACCATCTTTACATACCAAGACCCCTCCGTGCCTCGGAAAGCACGTTAAGCCGTTGGTCCCCGCTGTCATTCGTAGATCTTTGACAATCGTTTCGGGTAGTCAGACGCCCGAAAGTCTGACAACCAGTCTTACCAAGACGTACCTATCGTATTACCCAGTAACTGGGTTGTGGAGGTCAGACAGGCAGTCGCTCCATCTAAAATACTAGTATTCTGCTGAATCCGGTTAGACTGAAAGCCGACCCCAACATAGTTGGGAAAAGGCTAGGCAGATGAGTGTGTTACGCAACTACCCGTTGGTGGTAAAAATATCAGCCAATAAACAAGTGGGGCCTACTGTCAGATGTGCCAGACTTATGTTACACTTAGGTATCGCCATGACTATTTGAATGTATCGTGATGTGTCGTGTGTGTGTGTCGTGTGTGTGTCGTGATGTATCGTGTCGTATGTATCGTGTGTCGTGTGTGTGTTTGTGTGTTTGTGTGTTGTATGTTGGGAAGGTAGGTACCTTCCCATACCTTTTAGTCACAGAGTCTAGTGTCCAACTCGAATGATTATCGCTCGGAGCAACATTCATTCGAGTTCCACTAGTAGGCACCTCCAAGCCGTGACGTATGACGCAGTGATTCAGTGAACACGTGACGAAGACTGACAGGACCGTAGCACACGCGTATATCACGCTTGTAACGATTCGTGTCGTTAGCAGAGTTACAAATATTGACAAAATAATCAGGCATTAACGTGGAACAGGTTCATGAAGCCATTTTTTTTCTCTCGTATCATGACATGAGAAAAGCTTATCAGGGATTCGTTCAAGTAGACCGAAATTCCAATTTTCTTAAGTTTTGTGCATTATGCAGCACCCCGATTGCATAACACACTTTCAATCACAATTTGAATCATTTTAAAGGATATTGCTGATCCATTTCTTCATATGTTCGAAAAATGTGTCTGCTCAACAACGTAAATAACGCAATGAATGTGGTTGAACTGTCAAAATAAAAGCCATTACTACTGTTAATGTTTTACGCAATTAGCCCGCTGATACCTACTGACCTGCAAAGTGCATAAAACGTAAAGAAATTAAAATTTCGCTTCGCGGGCTACTTGCGCTTTGGCCTGCCGAGCTGGAAAAATTATCCCGTCTCAAGATTGGGTAACAGATTCAAAGAAGTCAGCAATATTGGCTGACTGCCTAACGTGAACCTAGATATCGTCACACATTTATCTAAAGACTACCGAGGCACCCCACGAAGAAAAAACTAAATTTCTGCTTTCTTCGGAGAGCGAGCGTGGTAATACAGAATCTTTCCTTCTTAACCCTCGCGTAGGTATCCAAGGGAGGCAACTGCGAGTTTAGGCTGAGTTATAAATCTACATTTAAGTTATAATCATTAGACCCTGTCCAAACTCAAACTCAAATCATTTAATTCAACTAAACCAATTACAGGCACTTTTGAATTGTCAAAGGGTCAGTCAGTCAGAAAGATGAAGCTAGTTGCCCATTCCAAAGCGTAGGGACCTATGGAGAAGAACGGGCAAGAAACTCCATGGACATGTCCATTGGATGAACCGTTTTTTGACAGCTGTCTTAGCACGTACATATTCCAGATTACGTAAAAGTTAACTTTAAAATGCGTAATAAAATAAATATATAAACTGCCTTATCTTATTGAATCATCTTATTACAGACATTATAACACCGTACGTGTGTCAATGAATGTATTGTGTGTTGCTGCAATCAGTAGTTCCATCTGTCAAAAAACTGGTTATCTAGTGGACAGGGTAATTGTTAGAGTTAGACGCATTCAAAGAGAAAGATAGATGTCACAAGAAGGATACTCCCGAGTCTTTGTGTTTCAATGTGGCTTCTACTTCTTCATATCGCTGTGCACGACTGTATTTTAAATTTTGTTTTCCCAAAACTTTGCTACTTCCACGGCGTTGTAGGTGGCAGCGCAGAGGTCACTTTGACTGCATGTTTTGGGACACAGAGGGCAGGATAGGAGGTGGAGCATGGTTTGTGACATAGCTCCACAATCACACCCTACTGCCGTTCCGTCAAGGTAGCCCACTTTATCACTTTAAGTGGCTTGGGAGAATGCTACGATTATTATCATTAAAAGAGATTTTTTTAAGAATTTTCCACTTCTCTCTGTTTAAAGCTGCTAAGGACCAGTTGTTGTTGAAGGAGTCCTGCTCATCCCACCATCTACATCTGGGCCTGCCGCGATGAGAGGCCAGAGAGGGACCCATTGGGTCGTAAGTTAGGCCCATTGGTCGTCTGACATGCGGCAGAAGTATCCAGCCCAATTCAATTTTGGCGTGGCAGATGTCCAAGTGACATCACCACTGATCAACCACTGATCGGTGTCTATGATTACCTACTGTAAAAATGTTAGGCTCACAGTAAAAATTTAAATCTGACCACCAAAAAGCTATGAGGTTTGGAAAAATACACTAATCGTAGCAATAGCTTCTACACAAAGCCGTCACAAGCATCTAAAAAATTCAAATCATGAGAGTGCTATCAAAATAGGGAGCGGTTTATGATCGATTTTTATGATTAGGGGAACTTAACGATCTTTTAAAACATATCTACCTATAACTATGTCATGTACTAGAAATACCTGGCATAACTTGCAGAATACACACAAAAGTTATCTACTAACATAATAATCTACTTAATAAATATGTATCTTAAAGTCACATACAGACAATGCACAACCTAAAGCCGGATATGAAATTTTGCATTACAGTTCCTCAAAGAATGAAAGTAAAGCATAGGAAAGCTT
Organism: Apamea crenata; assembly: GCA_949629185.1. Lineage (NCBI taxonomy): Eukaryota > Metazoa > Arthropoda > Insecta > Lepidoptera > Noctuidae > Apamea > Apamea crenata. The sequence goes on from OX451377.1 coordinate 2,214,109, forward strand.
TTTAACACGCTTTTATTAGCTGCACTTGTAACTAACAATGTAAAAAAATCTTAGAAGTAAATTTTAGCCTACTTCTAATTTGTCGTATGGATGGAGGAATGAAACTTTGTTTGTATAGGTAGTTTGGATGACAATACTATAATTTGGTATCTTGGAGCTGATCTGATGATGGAGCCAGAAGGTGGATAGTAGAACTCTTAACTACTAGTAAACCCCTCGAGTCATAATTATGATTTTTGAAGTGAAAACTTATTTAGGTTAGCGGCGTTGTGCACTTTTGTTGTGATGGGCAAAAAATGTTAAACTCGCGTCAGGACACGTGACCTGATCGAAAATTCGTAAGACGGAGCTCGCGTCAGGACACGTGACCTGATCGAAAATTCTTAAGACGGAGCCCGCGTCATGACACGTGACCTGATCGAAAATTCGTAAGACGGAGGGAGAGTAGACGGCATTCCAAAATGCACAACGTTAATATTCAAGTTTTCACTTCTACCGGCAACTCGTTTTTTTTTTGTTCCGTTTTAATGAGTTCAACATATTTTAAACTACAATTTTTTTTTCAAATTCGTTTCCTAAAGTGGTTAAATAATTATAAAAGTTTGTATGGAAGTTCGATAGTTTTTCCGATGGAAAATCCCATGAGCACGCGACTTTTTATATTTGTATATCATTCCGGCTGTCAATCGTAGATCTTTGACAGTTGCTACCGGTAATCAGAAGCCCGAAAGTCTGACTACTATTTGACGTCCACAACTATTGGACCACAGGGTAACACGATACCTCATTGCTAAGACTTGATGTCAGACTTTCGGGCATCTGATAACCCGTAACGACTGTCAAAGATCCAATTATGACAACCGTGACCAACGACTTAAAGTGCTTTCCGAGGCACTGAAAGGTCTCGATATGTAATGGATGGCCACCCATCCTCGAACCGATGGCGGCAAGCGTAGCTTAACTTTCAATCGACCAGTGCGGCTGTTATTATTTAGCCACGAGCCCCTCTAAACTAAACATTTCTTGGATATTGTGGAGAATTGATAGAGCCTTGACCAACACTGGACAGCAATAATAATAATATGCTAAATATTGATTGATTCATATATCCTGCGAAAGCCATGTGCAGTTAGTTGCATGATAAAATACTACCCGTACACTGATCATTGAATCTACATGTTGAGTGGCACAAGGTGAATTTTTGGAACGAAGTTCGTTATACTCTATACACGAAGAGCCCAGTGGTAATGGCCGCGACCTACAAGTCGTAGGTTTGAACCCAGACAGATGCTTTAGTTTGTGTGAATTATTTCATCACCACTGCTCTCAAAACGGCGAAGGAAAACATCGTGAGGAGAACCGAAATGTCCTAGAAGCCATCATTTGAAGACATGTGACATCTACCAACCCGCACTTGGCCCGCGTGGTTGATGGCCCACTCCCTCTCATGATGAGGAGGCCTGTGTCTCAGCAGTGGGAACATTATAGGCTGGTTATGTGTAATATGCACACTTGGCGAATGGAAGCCAGACCCAAAAAAGTGTAACATTCTGTTACGTAAGAAAAGTGTCGTGACAGCCAAAACAAACGGAACTTGGGTCCAACGACACCTCTCGTCTGGTTTTACAAGCCTGTGTTCTGAACCACAGGTCCCTGAGAAAAACGCTGAAACAAACGATGTTTTTTTTTAAAGATGTTTAAAGTGACTTCAGCATTTTTCTCTATGCCCTGTAGTTTGATGTTTACTGGCTAGAAAAAAAAAACAAATATTGTTAAAAAATTGTGTTACAATTTTGGTGTACAGACGCCGGACGACGTTGATTTTCCCAATCAACCTTGAACCTAATGCTTTAGCGATAAAGTAGAAAATCTATTAATGACAGATTTTAGTAGCTCGATGTGTTGGCGTCTGAACAATAAAGTATATTCTGTCGATCTACCTATCAACCTGTAGATTAATATGGCGGAAGTTGTTTAGGATGTCCAGTTTATAAATATTGTGCGAAACAAAAGACGCCCGCGCATCATGTCTAGCATTATTATAAACAACGCATAAAGTTTTATAGAACTACCAAATATTATAGTAATTTTATTAGGTAATAAAGAGTATAAAAGAATATTGTTTTACTTGTAAAGCCGATTACACACTTACTACTGTAAATGTCGGTGGTCTGTAGGTTCCACAGACCTATCCTTCATTGTTTTAAGTAGGAATTAGGATCAATCTATCGATTTCATATTCATACCTTTATTTGCGTATATTTAATCTTACAATAGCATAAAGCTATGGCTGATAAGATTTAGGGCTCCCGCAGACAGGCGCGATGCAACAGCGCGACTCGACTCGTGAATTCGTGACTAGTTAGTGACGTAACAATAGGGTGGCAGGAATGGCAAAATGCCACGGGCTCCCAGCCGGAGGGGGCCCCCGGCCCGAGAGGGCCATGGACAGGAGGATCCTAACATACTTATGTATAGAAATGCAAACCTTTTTCGACCACTACACCAACGAAGCTGTCAGGTATTCAATTTTGTAGAGGAAGTTACGAAATCTACGCGGACGAAGTCGCGGGAAGAGTGCCAGTAAAAAATAAATTATAACTTTGGTTGAGCTTCTTTACATTGAGAGAGGGCCCTATTCTATGAATTTGCCACGGGCCCCAAAGGGTATAGTTACGCCACTGACTCTAGTAGAACAGTTTCTTTAAAATTCAATTGTAATTCAGTCCGTAAATTACATGCGATGATTTAAAACGCATGTTTTCGGACACGACAAACGGTCTAAGATTCCAACAGGTTCCAATGACCAATAATCAAGATTTTTGGGCGTTCCGAAATTGACACAGGGGTATTAAAAGGAAAAAATAGACCTTTTTGTTTACAAGCTAACTCAACAATGTTTACAATACACAATTTATGTTGCGGTCGGGTTAACTGCATTACGTCACTGCTGATCCATTAAAACTAGTAACGTCGTAAATATAAATGTTCCGTTTCGTAACGATTGGTGATTTATTTTTAATGAAACGCTATAAGATTGATGATTGAAAAGGATATCGAGGGTGTAAGTAGATTTGAAAGTCTAAAATAAGCTAAAATATTTGATATTTATTAGTGGTAGAGGGTAACTTGATTTTTCAATTACAGTAAGCAGATAACTAAAGTATTTCCAGAAAACCACCATGTATTTGACAAAAAGCACAGTAATTTTGGTCATCTTTCCGTTAGAAAACAAAGTTTAAATTTAACAGAGCGCCATCTAGTATACATTCTAAAACCCACGACATCTGCTGTTTGCGAGCAACAGTTCGGTAGACGAAAACATGAAATTTAATACAGCGCCATCTAGTTTACATTATAAAAACTATGACAGGGGCATGCGAGCGAACCTTTTTCTCAGGAATGTAGTACTCCTTTGCATTAAGAGATGGCGCAATCTACACGACCAACTGTTAAAAGATTAGGATCTTGCTGCCCTGCAAAATGATTGTTGTACTGTTACCCACAATAGTACTGACCCTATCTACAGCGCTAACCCGTGCCAAACGAGGTGATTATTGGCAACAATATTTCTTTTGACCATTAGATTGTATTTGGTCATTGACGTCGCAGACCCATTACCTACATGTTTAGGTACACTGTTATATGTATATAAAAAAAAAAATGAATGGGCCCTGAAAGGAAACCACTTAGATTATTATTTTTAAAAATAAACAAAACTGTGTTCAAAGATTTCTCGACAAGCTTCCTAAACCGGGAATCGAAATGGCTAAAAATTCAAAAATTAATCTTCGCTATTTTCTAATATGCACCAAAGAGTACTATAAGTATGCACCCAGTAGTTTCTGCGTGAAAGAGTAAGAAACATCCATCCATACAAACTTTCGCGTTTATAATATAATAAGTAGGATTTCGTTTAGGTGTTGCGGATCCCACATAAAAATACATATCTACAATCTATATAGGTAGTATTAGTAAGAATGACTTTAAAACTATGTTAATAAAACTTACTAACTAACCAAACAAAAACTCGTGGAACTGATGGACGCTGGTGATGGCGCCAAACAAGTAGCCGAATTCTGGGCCGAATCCAATTAGATTGCTATCGATACGTTAAGAAGAACTTTTTTACTCTAGTAAGGACTAAGCATGTAGTACACACGGCTTCACATCAAGCTATACATTTCCAGTTTTAGCTGACCTCGCATTGTTTAAGGTTTTTCGTACAATATGAAGTCAGTTTATACTGGTTATGTATAGCTTGATGTGTAGCCGTGCGTACCTTCCTTCATAGGATTTAAATTTTAGGTCAAAATTTTGCATTGTATAATATCATGATGGTCAGGTATTTTATATCGAAATAGATAAAAATGCAGCATTTTTATCGTGGTAGTGCATCGTAAAAAACAAGAACTCGAGATTTCCCATGACACATAAAACGAGGTCGCCACTGCCTCCTCAGGTTTTAATGACGATTCTTTAATGCGAATAGCTGAAAGAACTGTCAATGAAGTTGTAAGAATAGATAATATATAGATAGAAATAATTTTGATTATAAGACGAGGGTTCCGTAGAAATTTGTAGGTAAGTATGTAACTACCTACACATTTATGGTTTTCGGACACTTTCCTTTAAATCTATACTTATAATAAATCTGTAGAGAGGTCAATTCTGTACATGAAATATATTTCCAAAATAACTATCAGGGGGTGATTAGGGATCGATACTGATGCCAAAAATGCAATCAGTAAAATTTTTGTCTGTCTGTCTGTCTGTCTGTCTGTCTGTCTGTCTGTCTGTCTGTATAACCGTTATAGAAACAAAAACTACTCGACGGATTTTAATGAAACTTGGTACAATTATTTTTCATACTCCTGAGCTGGTTATAGTATACTTTTCATCACGCTACAATCAATAGGAGCAGAGCAGTGAAGGGAAATGTTGGGAAAACGGGAGAAGTTACTCCATTTTTTACGCTTCCGTCGCGTCAGAAATCATGTATGACGGAAATGTTCTCCTTAAAATTATATAAAAAATATCCCACGACAGCATATGTCTATCTTTTATGGTTGACTCACAATAACACGTGTAACTCCCGATAGCTTAGCAGTTCGAAGCTTTCTGATTACATTTGTCTACTCTTACATTTATAACACTCTCAGTCATTCTTAATTAAAAAAGTTAACATTATTAACTATTCCATAAAAAAGAATCATAGAAATCGGTACAGAAACACCAAAGTTATACATGAAATACTAATATCGCACGGAAAGTCCAACCTGTAGTATTTCAAGAAATAGCGACAAAGCTAAGGTATTACGTGAGTGTAATTTAATCATATGGGATGAATGTACGATGGCCCATCGAAAAGGAGTAGAAGCGGTAGTCAGAACATTAAGGGATATAAGACAAAATGATCGACCAATGGGCGGCATCACGGTTTTATTTTGTGGTGATTTCCGACAGACCTTACCGGTAATACCACGGAGAACCCGAGCTGATGAGGTTAGGGCTTGCCTGAAAAGCTCTTATTTGTGGCGTGATATACAATCGGTGCATTTGACTATAGTAAACATGCGAGTGAGAACTGGAGATAACCCGGATGATCGTCAATTTTCTGATACATTATTAAAGATTGGTGAAGGTACCTATCCACAACTACACCAAGGAAAACTTATTCTGACGCCTGAGTTATGTTGTATAGTGCAATCCCAACCACATCTTATATCGTCGGTTTACGGTGACGTAACAAATATATTAAATAGGGACAATTCTTGGCTATGCGAAAGATCCATTTTAACTCCTCGCAATGACCAGGCATTTGAGATTAATAACAAAATACTGTCGAATATACAGGGGGAAAGCAAAGTTTATAGTTCAATAAATAGAATGGTCGATGAACAAGAAGCCACTAATTACCCGATAGAATTTTTAAATTCTTTATATATGCCCGGACTTCCTTCTCATGAAATTTGTTTTAAAATTGGCATTCCGATTATTCTGCTCCGAAATTTAAGACCACTTTGCAATGGAACTCGGCTAAAAGTAACCCAGTTGCAACAAAATATAATCGAGGCTCAAATTTTAACAGGTTGCGGTGCAGGAGAAACCGTCTTTATTCCCAGAATTCACATAATACCAAATAATTTTCCATTCCAATTTAAAAGAACGCAATTCCCAGTATCGGTGTGTTATGCAATGACAGTTAATAAGGCTCAAGGGCAAACTTTTCGTGTTGCTGGAGTAGATCTCGGTGTCAGTTGTTTCTCGCATGGTCAATTGTACGTCGCTCTTTCCCGGGTTAGCAGTTCTAGAAATCTTTATGTTCACGTGCCGGACGGGTCAACTTTCAACATAGTTTACCCGGAAGCTTTGCGCTGAAGTATTTTCGTTCTATAGGTACATTTTTTTTTTTTTTTTTTTCTGGATTGGAAATCATCAAATGACCCCTCCAGCTCTGGGTGGAGCGGAAGGGAGTGTCAGACTCTTACTGACTAAAACCCACCCGTGTTCCTTCCTTAGCCCTTTATGTTCCAGGGCAGCGGTAACCCTTTCGGACGATCCCGCTACCCCTTCTATAGGTACTTAAGCCTCATGTGAACGTGATCTAAACAATATTACCAATACATTAACTTAATAACACACAAGGAGTTACACGCTGACGGAGTCGCGGGCACAGCTATTAACAATAATATTGTGCGGTTCCGTATTGCGATATTTTTCAACAGTATTGTAGATTGACATATTAGGTATTTCCCTACTAAAATACGAAAGTTAATCTGTCTGTTACATCAAAACCACTGAACCGTGAGGAAGGACATAGGCTACTTTTTTTACGAAAAACGGCGGAAACGTGGACGAAGTCGCGGGCAACAGCTATAGGTACTATATAAAATTATATATTCTGTCTGTAGGTATGTTACATTTTCACGCCTAAAGCACTGAACGGATTTCGATAAAATTGCCTGCCAGCAGATGCCAAAGAGATAGATGGCATCCTGGGGAAGGACATACTTCTTATCCTTTCCGACATTCACGCGGGCGAAGCCGCGGGCAGAAGCTAGTTTATAAATATTTTCTTTCTTTCTGAAAAACCTGTCAAATCAATCAAGCTTGAAAGGTTCACAATACCTACACCTAAGCTTAAATCTACAGGCTGTGTACCCACGAGTTTAAAAAAGAGAGAGATTGACAGAAAAACCAGTCTTTAGCCGAACTTAAAAAAAAAAACTAGATTCGCCATAGGTATTGACGCCTGACCGACCTATACATTTTATATGCTTGAGTACGAGGCTTTTGACTTCGTTGAATGTGTATAACATTTTGTATTTTTGAAGTTATACTTCTTTAGGCGCGTTATGAAAAAATTATGAGCGCGCATCACCGTCACACAGTTTAGATGGGCCGGACACATCTCACGATACCCAGACAGAAGATGGACTACTGAAGCCACACGATGGAAAGGACCAATGGGGAAAAGGAATGTTGGTCGACAATTATTAAGACGGTGGGCTGATGACATAATACTCGTCGCAGGAAACGACTGGATAAGGTCAGGCAAGGACAGGGAGTCATGGAAAAGGATGGAGGAGGCCTTTACCCAAACAGGGGTCCAAATCTCTTAAATAATACTAACAATAATTATAAGTAACCTTTCTTAAATTTAAGCAACAACTAACAAACATTGTAATATTTAACAACAGTGAGATTTGGAATAAATGGCTTTATTATTATTATTATTATTATCACCGTCACACAAAATTCACAGGTGGAAGCTGTCCGCAAAACCGCTCATTATTTTTAAAGCTATATATATACGTCACTTTTTTCAGCATAAACCGGCCTGTACCTATTTTGAGCATTTTTTATAGCAACCTGTTTGTTCTTATCGATTAAAAAAAGGCAATGGACATTTCACTATAAAAAATTGGATGCCATAAAATTCTGTTTTTTTATTATGCTTTTAATTTCTTTAAAAGGCCCGTGACTTGTAACCTTTTTTGTAATTAATTATTTTCAAGAAATTAAAAATTGTTTTTTAAAAGTATAACTTCTGACGCGCGTACACGCACCCGTTTTTTTTATTTGTAATGAGCGTTTTGTTTGTGCGGAATAAGTGTCCAAACACACTATGCCGAAGGTACGCGACCGAAGTTCCGTGTCTGATTTTACGTTCCGACGTATTCGGCTGATATGACACACCATAAGTGCCGAAATTACGCGGCCGAAATTCATTTGCGCAACTTTGTGTTTATTCAGTGTGTCGAGCCTCCCGCTGCTCCCCGCCCCGGATCTTCGGCAATCGAATTGAACTTCGGTCGCGTATAACGTGTGCTCTACAGAATACGTTGCCGCTGAACTTACGCCCGACCGAAGTTCGGCTGCACGCTATAACGCAACGTAATTTCGGCATAATGTGCCGTCAGTAATTCAAATAGCATTGCAGGCGTAATCGTGCCGAACTTCGGTCGCGTACCTTCGGCATAGTGTGTTTAGACACTAAACTATTTATCTCTTTTTTTTCTATACTGTAGTTATCTATGGTAGGAACGAACTAAATTTAAAAAAAAAAACCATCGTCAAATAAACTTATTTTCTTCATACATAACTTCCGAAGGAGACCCGAATATCGCTGTCTCCATAATTTCTGAAAAATATTTTTCTCTCAGCCTTTTCTTCTAATAATTTACGAGGTACAGTAAACGGTACGGTTCTTGTGGACCATTTGACAGTGACAACGGCTTTATGTCGTCGCAGTAAGGTTGGTTTTCGTAGAGCAAGTGATTGCTGATTGTACGAGCAAGAGTGTTGGCTTTCATAATAAATTTTAAACGTTAAGCAGCCTCTTCTACTACGATAGCGAACTTTTATCTTTAAAATAAGATAGTTGTTCTTTTGTTTTACTTAACTAAAGTTAGTTAGCTATGGTTATCTTCACGGTCAGTTAGGTGGAGGCAGTTAGTAAAATGTTTAACTAAAAGTAACTTTTAGTTTGAAATACATAGAGTAGGCATTATGGTGGAAAAGACCATGAGAGTCGTAGCACGTACAGTCACGACCAAAAGTATGTATACACTCTGCTTTATTCAAATGCGATTTACTCCTTTATTTTTGAATTAAATTTTATGTTGTAACGAACATAGCATTTTCGAACCCATAGGTTTATGTAATGTGTCGTATTTCAACGTTGCATTCGTTATTTCACGAAAAAAATCGCAATTGAAAGTTGCCAAGTGTTGACATATTGGTGCTCGTGACTGTACCTATAGCATAATCAGCCTATAGCGTTCTCACAGCTGGGACACAGTCCTCCTCTCTGTGAGAGGGAGTGGGCCGTAATCCACCACGCGGGTCCACTGCGGGTTGTTAGGTGTCACAGTGTCTTCGAGTTTTTGTTTCTAAGCCAGCCGGTTTTCTCACGATGTTTTCCTACTTTGAGCAGTGGTAATTAAATAATTTATTCAAAGTAATTGGCTCTGTAATTGGCATTTTTGTTTTTGATAGGATTGTTATTTTTTGTTATTGTTTTGTAGCCGTCTGCCAATCAATTTGATACCCATATTGAGGGAGTTGGGAAAAAATATGTGATCCGCCATTTTGTGGCGGCGGCCATATTGGACCGATTTTCATCAAACATGCTACAGCTAAGAACACTCCCGACAAATTCACCTTTCAAACAAAAAAAACAAAATCTAACTCGGTTCATCCGTTCGGGAGCTACGATGCCACAGACAGACATACACACACACACAGAGAGAGAAACACGTCAAACTTATAACACCCCGTCGTTTTTGCGTCGGGGGTTAAAAATAGGAGGCCTGTGTCCCAGCAGTGGGAACATTGCAGGCTGATTATGCTCCAGTAAGTATCTACATATATAACATTAGAAAGAAAGAAAAATAGGTTTATTTGACACAGGAACACGTGCATTTAAAAAGATAATAATTCATTCTAATATTAATGAAAAATTAAAACAAAATATATCTATAGTCAAGAGCACAAAGCAGAAATAGTCGACGGCTGCACGTCATGCCTGAAGAAGGAACACAGCATAATGCTGTGCTATAGGGGACCCACAGCACAGCGCTGATTTTCAGTGGTTACACGCCATTACGTGAACACTATTGTCAACTGTAAAGTTCCTACAATATTGATTGGGGTAGGTCGACCTTAGCTACCGCATTACCTTCCGCTGTACTAGATGCTTATTGATATTACCTGAAACACAATCGTTTTATGCTAGATTTGAAGAAGTAGAAGAACTGTTTTTTTATTGAAGAACATTGCTCTACCATATGACGTTCTCCTAGGCAGGTTTACTTACACGACAAATGGCAAGTAGAGAGAGTGGCAAATTTCTTTACATAAGAAACCCCCCCGTGTCCAAATCTGTTGGGACCAGTTGTCATATCCACTCATAAAAAAATTACAGATGAATAGACACCCCCAAAAGGATGTGAATTTATGTATGTATGGTGTAAAATAACCATCACACTAATATTGAAAAGGCGAAAGTTTGTGTGTGTGTGTGTTTGTCTGTTAGTTACTTCTTCACGCTCAAACGGCTGGACCAATTTTGATGAAATTTGGCACATAGATAGTTTATAACCAGGATTAATACATAGGATCCTTTTTATTCCGATATTCCCACGGGATCGAAACTTATGCGGGTGAAGCCGCGGGGTGCAGCTAGTATTCTATATATCTTTATTGCTCAAAAGATTACAGAGATTTTACATTGGCCCCAAACTAGGCAGCCTGGTAGCCTGTGTTGGGGCCAATGTAAAATCTTTGTAATCTTCATATCTCAAAATAAAAAGTAGATTGATAGAAGTGCTGATTGTCAGCCCAGTTTATTCAAACTGGGCTGACAATCAGCACTTTTTGAACGTCAAATAGAATTACATAAGACCGTCCCTTAGAAACGCCTGCTCTTCACGGTCACGTAACCACGTGACCCATGTCACCAGAGGAGGGTACCAATATGCCCCTGCAATGGGGTTGTGTCAGTCTGATTGCATACGTTCTGATAACACTGATACCTACATGAGTTTCAGGCTAGGCTGAAATCCTTTCAAGTGTAAAAACATTTTCAGCAGGTTGAAGTTACGTAACTTAAATGCTCTATGAGCGGCTCAGTTAACTGAAGTCAATGGCATGTGAAATAATCGATTCGTTCAATGTCAAGTTTTTCATTATATACCTTCCTTAGCTCACAAAATTACTAAAAGCTAACCTATTCAGGTGTTAGGCAAAAAAGTTATGACTAAACAGTTGCACAATTTATGATAATGATGGGTGAATCAAATGAAATAGAACCTTATCTCTGAAATCGTAAGAGTCATACGATGTGACTAGCTGCGCCACGCGGTTTCACCCGCATAAGTTCGGATCGGCTCAGTTGGGTCGGGAACATAGTCAATATTCGAAAGAGTGTAGGAGTGTAGGATCGGGACCGACCGAACCAAATAGTAACTTCGTAGCAGGAAACGGCCGAACATTCGGCCGATACTACTTCGGAGTAGACCCCCGGAACTTTCGATTGTTTGATCGTGGGCTGTGTTGTGAAGCTCCTTGTTAAAAAGTTCTAGTGGGTTAGTTATACCATCAAGTAAGATTGTTGATGCAATGTTGTGTTGCTGTTTGAAGGTGACCTGTGGCTGTCGGTAATATTACAGGTCCTGAGATGATTCAACTGTTTCTAGGCACAATGATGGGCTCAATACAATGATAGGAAGGGCACGACCTGGGTAGTCTTGACCTCTGACCGGTTCAATTTTCTTAAGTACCCGTAGTGCGATTCTGTAACCATCTCACCGTGAAAACTTTGGTGAAGTGAGCGTGAAGTGAGCTGTCATTCCAACTAATGCTAGGGATTGACACTACTGACAGCTCACTTCACCTAACTTTTCACGGTGAGATTTTTACAGAATCGATCGGCTGGTTCTTGTTGACGGCCTACACTGTCACCTACCTATTAACAGTGTAATTTGAAACCATTGTAAAATACAATTTATTATTTTTAAAGTAGTAACCGCGGTTTCTTCATAGGAAGCGACAATTGGATCCGTGCATTTGGCTTCTAGCGTTTAATAAGTGCCTATGTAGATTTATGTGAAATAAAATTATTATTTTGAATTTGAATTATGAGGAGTTCCTGATTATGAAGTAAAAGCGTCAGGGTAGCCCGCGAAATTCAAACTTTGATAATTTTAAGAACGTTCACAGTATTTCAGTCTCAATCTGTCAAAAATACCTCTAATTTCCCTACATTTATGTTTTTGACATTGATTGTCGCTGAGTTGGGACTGCGACTAGATTTTGGACGTTTTTAATTACGGGAATTGATCTTCAGGTTGTATGTTGATCTAAATATGATTCGCGGCCGTAACAATCATCAAATACAACTCTCTAAATTCATTCAAGACAATTGAATGATTATTTCATGAATTCTAGATCCTTTGAGGTCAATTTTAAATCTTGTATTTTTGTATTCTTGCACCATAGTCGCGAAACACACTATCAATCACAATCTGAATAAGTTTTGAAAGATATTGCTAAACCATAGCTTCTTATGTTCGAAAAATTGTCTGCTCAACAACGTCGATAACGCAGTTAATGTTGTTGAACCGTCAATAAGCAATTGCTACCTACTGTTGGTGTGTTTCGCAATCACTTCGCTGATTCTAATGATTATAATTCTGTAGATACAGCAATTTTCTTACAGTCACCTTATATTATGTTAAAGTGACGCAATCTCTGCAGTTTCAGTAATCTAGATAAGGAAAAACTAAAGTTATAACTTTCTTATCGCCTTAAAAGACTGCTAACGTCGACTGCAGGCAAGAGTTACATTGCACTAAACAGTTATAGGCAAGGCAAAGGACAACCTGTCCTTATAAACTGTAATTTTATCGAGTTTGTACCCTGACATGTGGCTTCTAAATGCCAAACGTGCTTATAGGGTGCTTTGATATCAGTAATAGGATTACTTGTGTGCTTACAGGGCGTTTTAACAGCGTGCAGATGTTATTTATGTAACTAAATTGGGGCTATGGATTTCATAGGAAAGTTGTTATAAATATATCGATCAGTTTGTACTGGTAGCTAGAAATGTTTAAGAAGGACCAAAAATCGGTTCTATACAAGGTTCTCAGTCCTGAAACTAGCTTGAAAGTCGCAGAAATACAAAGGAATTCTTCGCTGAAAACACAAAAGAGGCCTCACACACGAAGGTACAAAAAGGAATAATTCATAATGACGAAGGAACGACTCTTCGCTCCTTTGCTTGGTATGACCTAAAACATTTCCAGCATTGCAGCTTATGGCTAAAATCAGCTGCAATGCGCAACATTCAAACTAGCACAAGAACCACAAGGTAAAATACTCCAAAAGTCATTCACCCTGCATTCTCTACGCCTCACAGTTCATCTACACGTTTATTATCTGTCAAATTATAATCGCCATTTTCATCTCGACACGATTTTGACATTCCCCAAAATGATTAGAATTTTTACAAGACCATTACACGCGTGCAAACAAAAAATATACACATCCAACGTCCGCCCTCAATCAACAATCATTATTTTGCAATTTTACGACTAAAATGAAGCAATAGAATCGATGAAAAGACAATTTAGAATCGAATTAACACGCAGAAATGTCACATTTGGCGCGTAAACGTCAAACGTCAAGCGGCCATCTTGCGCGAGCTTATTGGCGCGTTCGGTAGGGTTGTTTGAGCGGCGAACGGGCGAACGTATGCCCGTCTCTGTCGCGCTCAGTTACATAATACGGAAATGGGTGAGCAGTGTTAAGTTTTGTGGCGAGTTCCGCATGCGGCCACTGTCGGGGGGTAGTTATTGATTTTTCAAGGAGTTTGCGGCAGTCGCCTAACACGCCGGTGCCCAGCGCGAAAAACACATCCGAATCGCGCTCGCGTTTATACAAAAAACACAATTATTTATCCTAAATTCCAATTTTACAGTTGAATATTCCGATATCTGTTAAATTCGTTCAATAATCAGTTGTTTGTGTGGAGATTTTTGTGCTGGAAAACTCATTTCGTAAGTGTTTGAAGGTTCAATTGTCACATTTTATTCCAAGGCACCATTTTAATCACGTTTTATGTGTCGTCAGTGGCTTTTTATTGTCTTTTTCTGTGTTTTTATTTTATATTCCATCTGTGATTTTAAGGTGTATCGCCTGATGTGTTATGTTAATTGCTATCAGCTGTTAGGCGCAGCCGTGCAACTAATTAGACGTCAGAAAGTAAAATATATTTACGATTATCGCAGTCCATAATTTTTCCACAATGCAAGATAAATAATAAAAATCTGACTCACCAATTTGTCAAGACCAAAATTGGGCCTCAGCAACCTGGTCCGAACCATTGCGTGGTGCACGTTCATTTTGTTTTTTTATTTATTTTTTTTATTTTATTTTAAATCTAATGGCACGTTCAAATCACTCGCACGTCAGTCCTCCACTGATTAAATCTCAATGATGCATATACACTGGCGGATGTATATGAAGCTCAATATTCTCCCTCGAATCAATAGTGTAATGTATAGTGAGATAGGACAGATCTTAGTGAGGCGGAGATGTCCATGACGTCACAGATCGTTAGTGACACCATGGGTGACGTCATTCGTCCTTGTTCATGTCCCTCGGGATGCCTTCGGGTCTAAACCTCATTACTTTTAATATGGCCGGATTAATTCCCACAGTAGGAATATTAATGGCCCTGCTCTACATGTATTATTAGACGAGTGTGGGGTCTTATCCCTTATTAGATTAGGGGAGATCCAATTGATATTGTTGAGAAGGTAGACCGGGTCTTGAAGCCATCTAGGATTAAAGGATCGTATAAATCTATAACCCTTAGCAACCGGCAAGCGGCATCGATTTCTTTAAATCCAGTTTTCGTCTCGAACAAAACGGAACGGTGATGGAAGGTGAATTGGTCGTACCTGACTTGAGCTGAATCGAAAGTAAGGTAATTCTACCATTTTTACTATAGTTTTTCCGATTGAAAGGCCAGATGCGCCTTTTCAATAGACCAGGATAACAGACACGATATGTTTTTAATGATAAATGATCCAAGATCCAACAGCTGTTCTACAATTCTTTGCCGTCATAATAAATCAAACAAAACTAAATGGCCAACGTTATCTGCAGTAAAACTTCAAGGTTTACAATAGCTTATAAATAAAAAAGAAGTTAATAACATCAGCAATGCAGCACTAGTGGTTCTAATGGATTGTTTCTTTAAATCATGTCGCCACGTCATCATGAGGCCAAAATAAATAACCAATTCTTTCGTCTTTCGTGAAAAATATTGTGGCTCGCGTATTTTAATAATTTTATTCTGTATCAAAAACGGTAAACTCATAGGTACCCCTGGTTTCAACTTCAGGTTATTTTTAAACCTAATCAAAATCAATCAGCTATTCAAATCTTATGACCAAATATTTGATTGGCTGATTTTATTTCGTTAGACCAAAATTACAACTCGGTTTCAATGCAGATTTACTGATTACGCTTTCAAAAGCCAGAGGTGATTACGTATAGCTAACCTATATATAAACATAATCACAATTAAGCTGAAGCATGTTTCCCCCAACCCTTTCTTATTTTATTAGTGTTTTATGTTCTTTTTTGCGTCATTTTTACCGCAAATAAACGTATTTTCTTTCTTTCTTTCTTTAAGCTTACAAAACTAAATAAACTCCAGCTAATCTATCAACATTACCATCATCATCCCAATCTTATCGTTTATAAATAAGTGGTGGACCTTTTTAAACCTCACTGAGTTTGATCTCCATTGTTCAGTGAGCCGGCAAGAGGCATGCGCGGTTATCCGGAAACCCGGAATACCCGCCCGGATGAAACCCTGATCTTCGATTTCATCTTTCTTTTCGGTGGTCCTTAAATTATCTTTTTATTCTTTTTGTAATCTTACTGTATCTTTCTTTCAAGCCGGATGAACTGAAGGCCAATTCTCGTGATTTAAAACGTTCAAAATCTAGTCGCAGTCTCATCTCGGCGACACACAAATGTCAAGAACTTGTCAAAAATGTAGGAAAATTAGAGGTACTTTTGACAGATTGAGGCTGAGATCGGACTGTGAACGTTCTTAAAATTACGAGAATTGCCTCTCTGGTATCCTTGAATGGTTTGTGTTTGAGTGATGTTACACATTTGTTTAGTTTCGGTTTTCTTAGATATTAGGATATTATGTTTATTATTTGAATGGCATTGAAAGCATTTGCTATTAACATGACGATTGAGACACACTATGATTTAAAAATACTGCAATATGTATGTATCATTTGAACAAATTTACTAAGAAATTTTACATTGCGACGCATCTTACTATATTATAGTAGGTTTCTAATATACACTTTCGCGTATGCGTAAGTTATAATAAGGAAGTAACATGAATATGATTGTGGTTCTCACAACATTCAGGGCGAAGCTGTGCCCGTGGAGCAGACCCCATCATAGCATAGCATATTCACAACCACTCGATATGTTTCCGTATCGTATCGAACATCAATCATGTTATCGTATGAGTCTTCTAAACGCTGTTCACAACTCCAGAACCCAAAAATGTTTGCAGTTTAAATCAAATGACGACAGCTATTATTCCGACAGCTGTTTGCTGACTAGGGCAAGGCAAATCAGGTTATCGAAATGTGTAATTTTCGATACGATAGCCTATGGGCTGGTTGTGAATGACTATGTTTTGTCCGATTTGTCCAAACCAAGCCCTGTATGAATCAAAAGAGGGGAAAGGGGTTTCCATTCCGTATGGTGAGATTATTACTCAGTTGATATATTCAATACAATAACCTGCTTATTATAATATCCTAAGCGCATGGACTCTGAATATTGTGCATAACTAATCATACAATCACTGCAGATTTATTTGATCCCATTGTAAGGACACAGGCCTCCTCTCTGGGAGAGGGAGGGGTCGTAATCCACCACGCGGTCCCTGTACGGGTTGGTAGTTGTCACATGTCTTCGAATTTTTGATTCTAGGACATGCCGGTTTCCTTACGATGTATTCCTTCACCGTTTTGAGAGCACTTGATCTTAGGTCATGCCAGCATCCATCATCTTCCTGCCCTCGTCCCATGTTACTTGTGGTCGGCGCAACACGTTTTCCTCTTCCTTTATCCCCTATTAACCGTCACGCTATCATTCACTCCCTTCTCTTTCATATCATTCCTCACGCAATCCATCCATCTTTGCTTTGGTCTTCCTTTCTTCTATTTTTGATGATGATGTGTGGATTAAATTAAATTGAACCTTATGTCGGTCATATAAGAGTCTTACCAGTCTTACCAAGGAGTATCGTGTAGTGTCGCTCCTTGTAGAATTCAACATAGTTGGGAAAAGGCTTGGCATTCACTTTCTTTTCTTTCCTATCATTCCTCACACAACCCATCCATCTTTTCTTTGGCCTTTCCTTTCCCTCTCCATCCATCAACATTTATGCTCATAACTCTTTTACTTTTGGACACATGAGGAACCGCATGTGGCCAAACGAGTGACGAATATTTATGTAAATGTTGATGGATGGAGAGAGAGGTCAGCATTGCAAGGTTTTAATATTTTGGGTTATCTTTCAGCAGCTTCTAATGGACATTGACATCATCCTTCAACTGTTGATGGCTTACTCTCTTTACCTAGCAACATTTCTGCTCGAGGTCAGACAGCAGCATCAATTCTACATATAGCTGCAACCACTGACATCAGTGTCTTGGACGATTTTTGTTTTACATAACCACGGCATCTTACCATGAGGGTAGGCAGAAACAACAGAATGCCACCTGCTGCGATCCTTACATATTACTCCTTTTGCCTCGTTTACGTTCAATACATCTGAGGGGCAGTTCTTGTAATTTTAAGAACGTTTACAATCTGATCACAGTCTCAATCTGTCAAAAATACCTCTAATTTCCCTACATTTTGACAAGTTTTTGACATTTGTTTGTCGCCGAGATGAGACTGCGACTAGATTTTGAACGTTTTTTTTTACGGGAATTGGCCTTGTCATACACGCACGCCGGTTGCGACTACTACGCATCTGATCTTTCTTAAGAACATCATCAGTAAGGCCACTATAATGTCTCGGCGTTTCCACTCAGAACTGCCTTGTAAATACTTTTTGTTAGTCACCTTTCCGTCTTCCTCTCAACATGATCAAACCATTTAAGCATTTTGGTTAAATGCTTTAGTCCGGCAGTTGTCCCTATTCCCGAAGTGTTTTTACACGTAGGAAAAAACTAATTTATCGGGTGTCATCGAACTAGTTTTGCACGGTCCTATATCATAGGCCCCCAAAAACCGAAAATAAAGGGAATAATTATTTCGAGTGCGTGTTCTGGCTGTTAGATCGAAAATTCAGCTTTTTATAATATTCTAACAAAAACTGCCTTAATTGAAGGGGCTAAAATATTACTAATTCCTTACGAAGAAACACGGTTTCGGAGGTATGATAATTATACTCAATTTGAATAATATTTCGTGTATTTCTGAGAAACCTACTTATTCCGTCTAATTGTTTGGAGCCCTTAAAATCAATAGTATCCACAATACAATGCTTACTAACCTATTAACCCTTCGTATGCCAGAGACGTGGATCCACGCGAGACACAATAGCTTTTTAATTGTTTCTGTAATTACAGCATGAAACCGGTTAATCTGTAATAATGTCGTGAAAATGAGCAGTCTTGTTCTTAGTATCTATATAAATTTAGTCAATCTTGGCCTTTGACTTCCTAAGCATCCTTCATATTTCCGCTTCTTTTCCCAACCATTTTGGGGTCGTATTTAACTTAGAGCAACGGCCTATCTGTCCTCCACAACCTAGTGTCTGGGTAACACGAATCCCCTGAATAAGATTAATTATCAGACTGTCAGGCTTCGGACTACTATAACGCCTGTCTAAAATCTACCGATAAATGACAGCAGTGCACTGCTGGACAGAGTCCTCCCCCAAGCATCGGCACTTCGACCGCTTCTGTGCTTCTCGCATTCAGCGCATTCCTGTAGCCTTGATACGGGCATCAGTCCAATCCGGTACGCGGGCGCCAATCAAGAACCATTCGGCCCCATCGCCCATTTTTTCTGAGAGCAATGTACTCTGCCCACTGCCATTTAAGTTTGGCAATTCTTTGGGCTCTGTCGGTTACCTTCTCCTACGGATCTCTTGATTGCTGATTCGATCACGTAGAGAAATTCCAAGCATAGCCTTAGCTCTCCATTGCCCTTTGCGTGACTTTCGGCCTTCCGATTAGGCCCATTGTGAGCGACCACGTTTCAGTGCCATAATTCATCACTGGCAACAGGTACTGGTCAAACATTTTCGTTTTGAGACACTTCTAACACTTTACCCTTTTATAAAACGACAGGTAGGCGCAAACAAGCCGTCGGCTGTCCTGATGTAAAGTAGTGGGTAAACACTAAACAACAACCTTCTACATATAATAAACATCTGCCACTTCGAAGGTTTTGTTGATTCTTTCCGATCTGTAGAGACAAAGTTCAAATGTCTCATAACGTGCCTGTATTTTACCTTCAAACAGGAATATAGTTATGCTAATATTATTACATATTGACATTGATGAATGTTTGTTTACAAAATGACAAGAATATTTACTTTGTAAAGTATAACTGTACTTTAACAGTTTGAGTACTTTATGCGGCCTGCCCAAATGTCCTTTCTTTGGTATTGTTCGTCGAGTCTTTGAGCTCCTCAAATTTTGAGTTGTGCTACACGATTACTGACAAATGCTTGCATTGACTGGACTGGTCCACATAAATCTGTGTGGTATTTTCCTCAAAAGACCATTTGAGACATCAATCTACATGGTCTTCACATGATGTGACCAAGATTGTGACTGGACTCTGAAAGAGACTGGGGCAGAAATAGGGTTGTGTGTGATTAATTTGCGCTTTGGTGGGTTCCGCAGTATCTTAGAAGAAACTCTACCAATCTTTTTTCATGAATAATAAAAAAAATATATAAAATTCTCCAGCCAAAACTTTCACAAAAAGAATAGGTAAGTACTACAAAGGCAGTTTTTTCATATACCAATTTATTTGTGAGAAAAGCTCATACCTAAGCTTACTGAACTCTTCTTCTACTTTATAACCGCATGTCAAAAGCTTTTCTCGTTTATTAATCAGCTTAAAATCTCACCTCAAGGTCAAAGCGAGGCTTCAAACGAAAGACTGCGACCCTGACCTTTCCCAAGGACATAAAATTACAGGAAATGGACGGGTTTTAACTGTAAATACAAAAGCAAAGCTTTGTGTTTTTAATGCTGTTTGTTGATGGCGTTCTATCATAACGTAATGAAGGCTCGAAAATATTAAATTCTTGTGAAAGGATTTTATCTTTAGCTTCATTCCTCAAGGCATGATTATGAATAATAGGTATGCCTGCTTTGTTCTTCTGTGGGGAAAGGCCTCTTCTCAAACAGATAAGGAAAGAACATTCATCACAACGCTTGCGCACTGCTTGTTCAGGATTTGAGAACTTAAACTCCAGGTTTCTTCACGAGGTTTTCTTCACCGTCAGTGTATCATCCATAATTAGCCTATAATGTTCCCACTGCTGGGACACAGGCCTCCTCTCTGTGAGAGGGAGTGGGCCATAATCCACACGCACGCCCAGTGCGGATTCGTAGACGTCAGATTTCTTCAAATTTTTCGGTTCTAGGACATGCCGGTTTGCTCACGATGTTTTCCTTCACCGTTTTGAGAGCAGTGCTGATGAAATAATTTACACAAAGTCAAGAACCCTGTCTGGGTTCGAACTTACGACCTTCAACTCTTAAGTCGCGGTTGTTTCCACTGGGCCTACATTATTTAATATTTATGCACCAAAAACCTACAAACCATTATCCAATGCGGCAAGATTTCATAGAATATAGCAAACGGCATTATTGGGCCAACAAATTAGACCAATAACAAACATTGGGCAAGTGTGACGTCGAAACAGCCGATCGATTCTGTAAAAATCTCACCGTGAAAAGTTAGGTGAGCTTAACATTGAGATTCTGACTGAATTTCTGTTTTTATTTTAAAACCCCACCAAATACGAATGTTTTGACAACTAAAATACTAGCTTTGAAATTATAAAAATTGAGCAATAGAATTAACATAAAAATATTATTAAAATCTCGATTATGATTGTAAATGTTTGCTGGGTCAATCCCTAGTGTCAGTGGGAATACACTGACAGCTCACTCCACGCAAGATTTCACGGTGAGATTTACACAGAATCGACCGGCTGTCAATAGTGTCAATCCCTTAGCATTAGTTGGAATGACAGCTCACTCCACGCTCATTTCGCTTCGGCCGTCAAGGAAACCAGAGTTTCCTGGTTTCCATGAAGGCTTTTTTTGTACGTTAAGAAGTACGTAAAACGTAACGTTTTTTTAACGTTTTTCCAAGTTTTCACGGTGAGATGGTTACAGAATCGTACTGCAGGTCACACAGGTCAAAGAACAAATAAATAAAAAAAAAAAAAAAAAAGTTTATTTATTAACTTCAGATTGTACACAAAAACTTATCTATTACACTATGCAACATTACAACAAAGGAAAAATGATTTCGATGAACTCTGGCACCCAAAGTAAGATTTAACTTGTGTTTAGGGTGCCAGCGTCCTCGCCAATAATTTGAAACATAGTATCAGTAGTTGTAGGACGAGCACAGTACATTATTATTAAGATAACTACTTACTAGTAAATGCATAGAAGAGAAAGAGATAAATATGGTGAGAAACTTGCAACAAAGTATAAATCGATGGGTGCTATGTTAATTACTGATATAAATGATGAAGTATCTAGTATATATTCTAGATAAAAACCAAATATTGTGGCTGTAGTAATTGATTGATTGATGATAATGGATAACTTTTGACAACAGAGGTTCCCTGTTTGCAGGATAAAAACATTGTTTTGTGAATTATTCATTTATTCCTGATTTTTGTTCCCTTTATAATTCTTTTACATATTTCCTTTCAAATAGTACTTCTTTCAGTAAGGTATCGTCGTTCGCATAATACTAGAGTGCTTATAGGTGACCTTTACAAGGTCGACGTCATGTAAATCATTAGAAACTTTTCTTTTTAAATTAAATAAATCTTAATTTACTTTAGTTTACGGCTACATTGTCGCGATAACGCGAACATAACTTCGCACGCTGTCTGTTTAACAACGATCGCCACCAAGATGGGCGCCGGGACCGAGGGCTTTCTTAACTATGTTACTATTAGCTAAAAGCCTGACCAACTTCAAATTTAAAAAATCAAGCATAGTGACTAAAATTATTGCCAACACCCAACTCCAGTCTATCGCAGTCCACTGCTGGACATAGGCCTCTCCCACGCTTGGCCATAACGCCCTGTCCTCTGTCTTCTGCATCTACTATGTCCCAGGCTATGTTAGGCTGAGAGTCAGCACATTTCGAACGTCAAGATTACATAAGACAGTCCCCCAAAACGCTCGCCCTTCACCACTTCCTACTGCTTTCGCTGGGAAGAAGAAGGACGCAACCAACTCCCCAGCAGCACAGAGCGTGGTGATTAATTCTCGTTCCTTCTCTATAATATCTTCTTCAGAGTGAACAGTAACAGGCATCCCAAACACTTTAGTAACAATCCAACTCTCATTTTCAAACAAATCGGCCAAGTTTTCTTGTACACTCATTAATTAAATCGTGTAAATTACAATTTGCTGACAACTGAAATTAGTTTGTTAATTAGAACACGGAACAGAGCAGCTAATGGTTAAATATCACGACACTATCATGCTGTGTATCTTTGAAAAGAAAGTAGTTTCACGACTATATAGCAATATAGTCGTGAAACTACTTTCTTTCCAGCACCCAGCAGCCACCCAGCAGGGTGTGGTGGACAGAGAATTCTTATATGTAACGCTATCTTTTTATATGTTGCCCACGATTTCATATGCATTCTTACTTCAATCCCTGTCGTCAAAAAATAAGAACCGTCTTTCATGTTATACACCCTCCCAAAATGGAACTGGCCTGGACATATCTGCCGCATGTCAGACGACCAATGGGCCAAACTTAGGAACCAATGGGTCCCTCTTAATGGCAAGCGACATCGCGGCAGGCCCAGACGGAGATGGCGGGATGAGCTGGACTCCTTCAATAAGAACTGGTCCTTAGCAGCGTTGAACAGAGAGATGTGGAAAGAGAGTAGGGAGGCCTTGGCCCTGCAGTGGGACATCATAGGCTGATAATAATAATAACACCCTCCCAAAAACATGTTTCTTATATATATACATTATACGAACATAAATGTATGGAGCAGCAGATTTCTTTTCCCGATTTCGAGGTTGGTCCCAAAGAAAAAGTTGTTCATTTTCATGAGTACAGTCACGAGCAAAAGTATGTATACACTCGGCTTTATTCAAAAGCGATTTACTCTTTTATTTTTAATTGAAATTTTATGTTGTTATGAACATAGCATTTTCGAACCCATAGGTTTATGTAATGTGTCGTATTTCAACGTTGCATTCGTTGTTTCACGAAAAAATTGTAGTTGAAAGCTGCCAAGTTTTGACATATTGGTGTTTGTGACTGCACTACACACTCTTTCAAAGTAAGTCCTTCGTTTACCCTAACACTCAGTATAGTCGGTCAAACAGTCACAGAACGTATAAGTAATTACATATATCCAACGGGAAAAAGACTATATTAAAAGTAATGATTCTGATTTGTCCTGTCTTAGTAAGAAAAAGGCATATCATAGACATCCGGGACGCTTGTTTTCCGTCGGGAAACCTAAAATTTCCCTGTGCGACGGGATCAGCCAAGAAACCCCTTGCGAGAAACGCTACAAAAACTCATGAATTTAAATGTTTTGAGGCCATCTTATGAAGTTTCACTACCAGTAGTTAACTAAAGATTACGTGACTGGGTTTATTCATTGGAACTGCTCTCACAAAGTTTTCGTATTCATCATGTTCCTGCCCTCGTTCCATGTTACTTGAGGTCGACGCAGCACGTTTTCCTATTCCATTCTTCCCATTCAACCGTCACGCTATCATTCACTCCCTTCTCTTTCATATCATTCCTCACACAATACATCCATCTTTTCTTTGGCCTTCCTCTCCCACAATCCATAATCAGCCTATATCGGTCCCACTGCTGAGGCGCAGGCCTCCTCTCTGTGAGAGGGAGTGAGCCATAATCCGCCACGCGGGCCCAGTGCGGGTTGTTAGACGTCGAATGTCATCGAATATTTTGGTTCTAGGACATGCCGGTTTCCTCACGATGTTTTCCTTCACCGTTTTGAGAGCAGTGTTGATTAAATAAATTACACAAAGTAAAGCGTCTGTCTGGGTTCGAACCCACGATCTACAACTCGTAAGTCGAGCTCGCTGCCACTGGACTATCACTGCTCCCAGCATCCATCAACATTTATATTCATCACTCATATTCTATACCGTATGTTAGAAGTAGTGAATGTCGCGTTGTATTGAATAGGGACTAGGGAGATACTTGAATTCGTCGAAAATACGGTTTTCTTGGGGATCACGCTTGACTCAAAGCTGCAGTGGGGTCCTCACCTAATGGAAAATCCGTCAATTAACAGACGTGTATACTTTTCTTTGTTTCTTTCTTGCATTATTCTCACTTAGAGAAGAAATAAGAATAATGTACCCAAGATTTTGTAATAAATATCTTGATTTAAAAGAGTGTCCTTGGAGTTTCTTGCCCGTTCTTCTCCATGGAGATCTACGTTTTGCAATGGGCAACTAGCTTCAACTTTCTGACTAACTGACCGACTATTTAATTTTGACAATTCAAAAGTGCCTGTAAATAGTTTAATTGAAATAAATGATTTGATTTTGAGACTCTTTTAGACACATGCGTTTCCTCCCTCCTCATCACAAGCCCATACCAAGCCAAACTTTTTTTGCTTTCAACTTTTCTGTCACTGGCTCCACTTTCAAGTGTTCGTACTCATTATTATTCTCCTGTTCTTATCCCAATTTATTTGGGGTCGGTGCAACATGTCTACAGACTGTACTTCGGAGAGTGTGCGCAGGAGCTCCACGAGCTGATCCCACCATCGCCCTTTTACCACCGGACAACCAGAAAAACTGCAGCATACCATCCACACTTGGATAATATCCCGACGTCAAACTCACAGCTTCTCCCCCACGTTTATTATGCGCACATTCAAAGTGTGGAACTCTCTGAGGGCATCTGTGTCCCCGTCTGCCTTCAAAGCAAGTGAAGCAAGTGAACAGGTATCTTCTGGGCACGCTCGTTACATCATAGACCTCATCCATCGCTTTCTATCAGGCGTTATCGAGGTCAAGAGCGGCACCCTAATTGCGTAACACACAATCAATCTCAATCTGAATCATTTTGAAGGATATTGCTAATCCATTGCTTCATATGTTCAAAAAATGTGGCATGTGTCTTCTCAACAACGTAAATAACGCAATGAATGTTGTTGAACTGTCAAAATGAAACCGATTCCGATTGATCGTGTGTTACGCAATTAGGGTGCAGGCCCATTTACCAATAAAAAAAGTATTTTTCTTCCGTTCTTCAAGTTTTCGTACTACGTTTTAAAATTACGACCAGTTTAAGTGGCGCTGGCGACCCACATTTTCTGCCCAATTAGGTTAATCGTATTTTTAAAAGGGATTATATAGGCTTGGCTCTTTTTTCGTCGGAATTTCCTTTAACGGTTTCGGCCGAGAATGGGTGATCGTCCATTACATAATATGGTAATAACCCCTCCGTGCCTCGGAAAGATCTTTAAACCATTAGTCCTGTCTGTTCGAAGAAGTTTGACAGTCGTGACGGGTAGTCAGAAGCCCAGATGTCTGACCACCAATTTTTCCAAGGGGTATCGCGTTACTCATTAAATCGGTTGTTCAGGTCAGATAGGCAGTCGCCTTAGCTGCATCCGGTTCGGCTGGAAGCCGACTCCAACATAGTTGGAAAAACTAGACAGATTGATTTATTCCGAACCAAAAAGTAATCACAAACGTTCGCTTCTGCCGGATTAACGACCAGCCAAACAAATCAAATTACTATACAGTAGACATCACAAAAACTCAGACATCAACTTGAACAATAAAAAACCGCTCAATTTTTTTGCTAAAGCTACTTTAAACCGTATCAGAATGCGTCTTTTGGATTGTCCAGTCGAAGTACAGTCAGCAATTGCAATCGATGGCAATTTGGCTACGTTCCATAAAAAGTATACAGTTTTCTTAACGACAGGAACGTATGAAAGAGATAAAATCACGTGTATGAAAGAGATAGAATCTTTAGTACCTAATTGTGGTAGAAAAAGGAAGGATTACTCCCAAGGGTAGAATTTGTGTATTTTGGGAAGAAAAAGTGTTGTGTTTCTTTGTAATTTAGAAAGAAGCTGACCTTTCTCTCGAATCAAATTGTCCCTGGCCTGTAATTATCAACTCTGGCCACTGATATCTTTAAGCTGAAAAAAGCTTCAAAAGCAGAATATTTATTTGGTGTTACAAAACTGCCTGCAGTTACCTTTATTTTTGTGCAGTTGTACAGTTTGATTACTATCCACGAAACTTACAAGGACTTTGATTCAATCCGTTGGTTGTGAAAAGTGTTAGTGAGGCTAAAATCTCTTGGACGTCATGGTGCCTGCCTGTAGCGGCATCTACATCGCCACATGCGAACACTGACGTCACGCAAAATCCTGCATCGCGCAACCAGAGTTTACCGCGCCAATAGCATATGTACAACGTCCCGACATTAATCGTCGGGCAGTTGCCCACCAGACACGACACCCGTCTTTTCGGAGGATCCTCCCTCTTCTATGGAGGATGAGTTACCTCTTCACCCTGTTCCTCATACCTCTATATTCCCAGGGTTTCCACATGATTCTTATCTCCAGCTTAGACAAGCGGCAATCGTTTTCCAAGTGTTTCGTGTTTCATGATTGACATTAGCGTTTCGGTAGCTTATGTCAGTCCCATACATACTTACAGACTTTTCTGCCATCTTTATGACCGATACATTCTCACTTTGTCTAGCCAGGCACTAAATAATTGGATATCGCCAAAACACAGCAAGCAAGCGTTGAGTTTCATTTTCGTTACGTATAGACGTAAAAAGTCTGTGACATAAAACAGATTCTTATTATTCTTCTTCTTTTCTTCTTTCTTTAAGTAGATTGCGACATGAGACAGTTACCGACCGCATTTTACTTAAAACAACAATCAAGTTTTGATCTCGGCGAAAGAGAACCAAAATGGCGGCTGAAATTATTTAGCTAAACTAAAGCCAGCACTATTTTTTGTAAACCCGACACTCTTCAATACATCATTATCAACATTCTCCTGCTCTTATCCAAAAAATAAATAATATTTTCAGGTTATTATTCCAATCAGGCACACGATACCACAAAAGGGACCTGGCTGGTGGCAATGTCCTTTATTTGCGTCGGCGCAACATGTCTTTCTCTTCCATATTTCTCTATTAATAGTCATATCGGTAGTCACCTCCTTTCTAGCCATATCATCTTTCACACAGTCCATCCATCGCTTCTTTGGTCTTCCCCTACTCTTATAGCCATCCACATTCATACTCAAAAATTTCCTCACGATAATTGCCTCATTCTCTCTCAACCTAAACTCACTCACTCTCCGATACATTATTGATTAAACTAGCTCTAAATTTAACTAGTTGAGCACTAAATTGAGTCTGTAAAGTTTTAGTTTAGTTACAAACTGTGAGTGGTTAAATACTGAAGTTAGTTTCGATACAGGAATTGCATTCTCGTATATGTATTATAAAGTTGTGACGGTAGTAATAGGTACACACGGCTACACATCAAGCTATACATCTCCAGTTTTAGCTGACCTCGCATTGTATAGGTTTTTCGTACAATCAGAAGTCAGCTTATACTGGTTATGTATACCTAGCTTGATGTGTAGCCGTGTGTACAAGATTGGCCCCATTTTTACCCAACTGCGCGGATAACAAAACGGTTATGTTTTTCACTAGAAAAGTGATATTTTTTGGAACATTTTAGCTGCAGTCGTGTTTTTTTTTTATGTTTGGTTACAATAGAGCTCCTTTTTTCACAAGTCTTCGTAGAAAATTGGAATACTACGGTCAGATATCAATGAGAACAGTCAAATTCTTGTAAATTTGATACTGAGAAGACTTAGTCGTTGTAACAATACGAAACGATTAAAAATCTCTTCCCACTTGTCTAGACCCTCAGTAACTAACGGTGTAACTTATAAATCAAATCATTATCCATCTCACCAATAAATTCATTAAATCAACAATGAATTAAAAAAATAATAACGATTTTTACGATGGCAGAAAATAAATCTTCTTTTGCCGTCACTCACTCTATTTTTATAGCAATTATTTTATTGCATCAAATCAATTTAATTTCACAGTCGCATTTGTATATATGCGTTTATATTTGATATTGCACAATTTCACTACGAATCTGTTTAGACAACATTTCTACTTTTAGTTTACTTTAGTTGTAAGATCTTACGTAATTGCTACGACTAGACGCTTTGGAAGGCTGCCAACTTATCAAGGAGGCTACCGAATTTCGGTATTAAATCATCTCTTAGATTGCTGCGACAGGATAGGGAAACGAGAGGTCCTGTTCATCATTTCCGACAAATTGTGTGTTCAAATTGTGTGTGTCTGGACCATAGTCAATATTCGAAAGAGTGTAGGAGTGTAGGATCGGGACCGACCGAACCAAATATTAACTTTGTAGAAGGAAACGGCCGAACATTCGGCCGATACAATACATTTACCATTTTGGAGTAGACCCCCAGGTCGTACAAATTGTTACCAAGATTATTTAAAAGAAATTTAGTGTCAGGAAAAAATAAAGTTGGTCATGAAAATGGAAACTGTCGCGCCACAGAGCATTTAGTACTTACTGCATAACAGCACGCCTGTATTCCGAAGAGTTTGACAGAGGTGTTCTACCTGTAGTACACCCATATTTCGCCAGCTATGTTCAAGTCTCATGTTATAGGGACTGCATTGCATCATCAACATATAATGTTCCCACTACTGGGACACAGGCCTCCTCTCAGTGAGAGAGAGTGAGCCGTAGTCCACCACGCAGGCCCAGTGCGAGTTGGTAGGTGTCACATGTCTTCGAAGGAAAATATCCTGAGGAAACCGGCATGTCCTAGAACCAAAAATTCTAAGACATGTGACATCTACCAACCCGCTCTGGGTCCGCGTCGTAGATTACAGCCCACTCCCCCTTGAAGAGAGGCCTGTATTCCAGCAGTTAAAAATCAATCAAAATCAAAAGTCATTTATTCAAATTAGGCTGGGATTTGGGAATCAGCACTTTTCGAACGTCAAAATTACAAAAGACAGTCCCCCAAAAACGCCCGCCCTTCACCACTTCCCAGTGCTATCGCTGGGAAGAAGAAGTGGCGCAACAAACTCTCCAGCAGCACAGCTGTCTGTTCAGTTAGAAAATACTTGATTGTATACAATACTAAGTACCTATGATAAGTCATTAACATTACATTACACAATTATTTGCCATAATTATGTATGTCAGTGAGAACATTTATACATAGACTGATTATGCATATCCTGATGGAACTACTAGTTCCTGATTTTCACGCTGCCCCACGTTCCATCACCCGCGGGGTTTAATCTAGTAATTTAATGTGAAGTCACATCCGCACAGCCGAGATTTTAGCCCTTAAAACAGGGATGGGATGACGTTGATTACATTCCACAGAATTAAGCTTCTAGGGTTTGCCTAATGTAGCACGAAATATGGCTTTATATATCTGTTCTCAGGACATTAAGCACGTTGTGTGAGTAGGAAGGGCTATGTAAGAACGTACTTGGATTATATGTGACGTAATGCCTTAATATAGAGTAGAAAACAGCATCACGTAAAGATAATGTTGACTTACCTACCCTGAAAATATGGAGGCTCATTTTCCTCCATGGAGATAATAGTTTTCAGTTACAAAAAAATGCATTAATCAGAATATAGACAGAAAATAACAGTCTCTAGAATCTGTGTAGCTACTAGCTCCTGTGACACACAAACATTAAAAAAAAAGAGGTAACTATTAACCACCACGTGAACCATCTGCTTATTCGCTATTCTGTTCAATAACGTAAAGAACGATCAGCGACTGGCGAAAAGTCTATACAACACGGTTTATTTGGTTTCTCTAGAAACATGAAGCTGAATCTCTTACGAAGTAACCTCCACTGCCAGACACTAAACTGGAGTTAAACCAGTTCTCCTGCGAAAATATTGTTCACAGTTTTAAACCTTCTTATGAAAGACCTTCACCAATGTCGGAAACCCACCTAGCTCAATTGCGAAAACAGACCTCCCTTGCATTGCTCCTTTGCGTTGTGTTCCACGCGCGTCTCAAAGAGATGTCAGCACGAACTGACGGGGTCCGCTAGGGCCGATGCCTGCGTCGTTGTTCGAAAGAGATACCGTGGCGCCTGGCAAAGGCAACTGAAGGAACACGGGTGGGTTTTAGTCAGTAAAAGTCTGACACGCCCTTCTGCTCAGCCCAGAGCGGGAGAGGTCATTTGATGATTTCCAACCCAAAAAAAAAAAAATAAGACCTCTCTTGCATTACCCCTATTTTAACCACAATCTAACCCTCGCCCTTCTCTTCCAGCAGCGAATGCCCCAACAGCCCGCCACCCACAGGGCGTGAACCAGTGCCCCGCAGACATCGGCCAAGTGGCGTGCCCAGATGATCGGCTCATTCTGGAACCTGTGCCGAGCGTGCCCTTCCATGCCCGTCGATAAGGTAAGATAGAATTTAAGGATCTGAACTGTGACACCAGCAAGTCTCTTAGTTAATTCATGAAAGAATGAATAATGTCTTTATTTGCTAGAATATAAGTTATTACCTACCCATTTAGATGTAAAAAAAACAGGGGAAAATTAAAATTAAATTTAAAATAAATGAAAAATCTGCGAACTAGTGCGTTTTCGGCCGTGATCGTGAAAAAATATAAGAATACCGTGTTGTTCAGTGGTTTCTTCTAAAAACAGAAGCCAAAAACTAATGGTTATTACCTAACATGGAGGCAGTATTTTGAGGTGGGAATATATTGAACGTTACACGATATTCGACACTTCGGTCGTGTAAATAATTATTAAACATATTTAACATTAACCCCTTTATTCATAAACGTTGCTTAAAGTTAAGCAGTGATTAGCGACTGTTTAACCATATATTTTGGACGTTTAAACGTTACTTAACTTTAGTCATCGTTTATGAATAAACCCCTAAGTCGATAACAAATGCAAAAAGTTTATTATATCATAGAAAGTAAAATTTTAAACCTCTAAAATTATGAGTGATTAAAATCAAATTACAGTAAGGGCTGATTGTTCCAACGCCAGATAATTGTATCCGTAAAATAATTTTGAATTTTTGACAGTTCTTCCATACAAAATCTGTCAGACGTCAATTTTATTCCACGAATAAAAATTATCTGTCGATTGAAACTTTAGCCCTAAATCAAAAAAAAAGAAAAAAACATCTCAGTTAGAGATTTTTGTGAAGGAGTTCATCCGGGGAAGTACCACCACAGGTATGGTGGGTAGTTCCCTGGACGAACTCCTTTTCTGCTGCCTAGCAGGTGTGAAGAATATGGGTGCTGGTGTAATTACAAGCACATGAGACGTTTCAACTTGGGATGGCAATGAATAGGCGATGCCTCTGCTATTCCAGATATCCATATTTGATGAAACTTTGCAATTGTTCCTGCCATGCTTATAAATCACTAGCTGCGCCCGCGGTTTCACCCGCATAAGTTTCGATCCCGTGAGAATATCGCGATAAAAAGTATCCTATATGTTAATACTGGTTATAAACCATCTGCGTGCCTAATTTCATCCAAATCCGCTCAGTAGTTTTTGCGTGAAAGAGTAACAAACATCCATCCATCCATCCATACAAATTTTTACGTTTATAATATTAGTAGGATAACTTTGGCATGAGTATACGAATTAAAGCTATAAAAACCTAAGAGATTAGTGGAGGCCCAGTGGTAACTACTTCGACTTACGAGATATAGGTCGTTAGGTTCGAACCCTGACAGGCGCTTTACTTTGTGTAAATTATTTTATCACCACTGCTCTCAAAGCGGCGAAGGAAAACATCGTGAGGAAACCGACATGTCTTAGAACCAAAAATTCGAAGACATGTGACCTCTACCAACCCGCACTGGGCCGTCGTGATGGATAACGGCCCACTCCCTCTCTCAGAGTAGAGGCCTGTGTCCCAGCAGTGGGAAAGTTATAGGCTGATTATGTATAAAAACCTAATACTGTATTCTACATTGAGGTCCAACACGGTTTTAGGATAAATAGGAGTACTGCTACTGCACTAGAGAAGATGAAGATAAAGTCAATAGTCACCTTGGGCGGCGGGATCGTCCGAAAGGGTTACCGCTGCCCTGGAACAGAAAGGGCTAAGGAAGGAACACGGGTGGGTTTTAGTCTGTAAGAGTCTGACACTTCCTTCCGCTCCACCCAGAGCGGGAGGGGTCATTTGATGATTTCCCATCCACAAAAAAAGTCACCTTAACGAAAAAAATATAGTTATGGTTATATTCATAGACTTCAAAGAAGCGTTTGATACATTAGACCACGGCGGCTTGTTCCAGGCTATGAATGAATGCGGCATTAGGGGTCCCATGAATGCATGGTTTAGCAAGTACCTAGACCAAAGATCACATAAAGTAAGTTTCAGTGGAACTGAAAGTGTACGGGGCGACATTAAATTCGGAGTTCCGAGTGGTTCAGTATATGGGCCATTACGATATATTATACACGTTAACAGCATGTCTAATGTATTAAAGAAATGTAAGGCATTTATGTATGCTGATGATACTTGCCTGGTTTATAGCCATAATAATATTGATATGATAATGATGAGATATGCAAAACGATATTGACAGGGTAGTTCAGTGGGCATATGAAAATGGCGTTATAATTAACATCAGTAAAACTAAATGCATGCTTATTCACTCTCCGCACCATAAAAATAAAAATAATTTGTTGACAGTGGGAGTGAAGGGTCATTCGTACGAATGTCTGCATAACAATAAACTGAATTGACAATGTTCATATTTAGAAACAGCCGGTTGATTCTGTAAAATAAGATTTTTACACACAGACAGATACAATCCAATACAGATTTTTACCGTGAAAACTTGTGTGAAATGTGTCAATCCCTAAAATAAAGGTGGCATGACAGCTCACTTCACCCAAGTTTTAACGGTGAGATTTTTATAGAACAGCCGATCGATTCTGTAAAAATCTCACCGTGAAAAGTTAGGTGAAGTGAGCTGAGTGAGCTGTCAATAGTGTTAATCCCTAACATTAGTTGGAATGACAGCTCACTCCACGCTCACTTCACCTAAATTAGCACGGTGAGATGGTTACAGAATCGCACTGCAGCACTGCAGTTACATCATACAAGTACCTAGGATTAGTCATAGATAACACATTCACGTCGAATCTGCATGTCAACAACGTTTGCAATAAGCTACGAGCCATTTTGGGTAAATTAAAGACTCATAAACATGCTGTCAATAGAAAAGTATTGTATACTTTATACTATGCGCTGGCTGATTTAGTTATTGAATATGGGTTGGGTGGCCTTACGTTCCCAACATATTAAAATAAAATCAAAATCTTGTAGATACGGCTACTTAAATTACTTGTAGATAAAAAAACGAAGAAAAACTTAATAAAAACTCTGAAAAACTGTTTAAAATTGGTAAAATACTTCCGGTCCATATCAAAAGTAAACTAAATATCTTGACTGAACAATTTATTATGAATATCACAAGGAGGAACTTTGGCATAATGTAGGTACCCAACTCGTTTATCTAAAAAGAAAACACTTGTTGTTCCTAAGGTCACAAATGAGCTACCCTCACAGCTGATATCGCATGCCAAATCTAAAAACCAGCTTAAAAATGTTCATAAAGACATTATCTCTCATTGTGTCCATAGCTAATTTTGTATCTATGGACAATAGCAATTTTCCATAGGTGTAAAATGTGTTTATTTCTGTAAACTCACTTCCCTTTTTTATATTTTATATGTTGGTTATAGTAAAAATCGGAATTTGTTATAATGATATTGTGAAACGAGAACAACTGCCGAGAAACTGTTTTGCAGTTTGGCAGATTTGATTTAAGTTATCGTTACACAAATTTTGAATAAATAAATAAAAATAAACCACACAAAACCACACAAATTTTTCATAAATACCTCAGAATAAACTCCTTTACCGACAGACTTTCCTTTACAAAGTCATTTTCTCCCTTAAAAACTCCCATTCATCTGCAAAGCCTTAATAACTTATTCACTTAGCACACCAAGGCTTCATAAAAGACGCCATGATTTCTCGCGGGATCTAAGCGCTGCTGCAGCGCTGTACAATTTTATTAAGCTGAATCGATCCAGCCCGATAGCGGCTAATTTTTTTATGTTAGCTCGTAGGGTTTCCGACGACGCGACGGTTACGTAATGGATTATGGCCAAAGCGTTTAGTCTAGGTTTTCGGTGTATATAGGACGTGTCAGGTACTTTAGGGGGTTAATGAACTCGTGGCTAAATAAAAACAGCCGCAGAGGTCGATTGAAGGGTAAACTACGCTTGCCAAGGGCCATCCGTGGATGGGTGTTCGTAACATATCGAGATCCCTGCGTGCCTCGGAAAGTACGTTAAGCCGTTGGTCGCGGCTGTCATTCAGCTAGACTGGAAGCCAACCCCAACTTGCCAGGTAGGTAGAGTGACTGGAGTCGTTATTTGGGGTGGTAGATTAATTTAGTTCAAACATCTGCAAGGATTCTGTGGTGCCTTTTCCATCATTAAGTATGCCAACATATAAAATGAATGGAAGGACAATTTTCTGTGTTTTTCAATTTTAATGTAATTTACTTTGAAAAATCATTCAGTTTCAAAAATTCTCAATAAACGTGCGCAATATGGAAGGAGTGATTTGGCTATGGAGTAATGCTGCACTTGCACGCTGTGTGAGTGTGCATGATTCATCGCCACTCGTTCGATGTCCACCGCGCACAGGATGAATGGAAAGCAGCACATGAAGTGATTTTTTGCTCCATTGCTTGGTGTAATTGCCGTACGGCGTTCCAGTGTGGGGATAAATAAATAAATAAATAAAAGTCTAATACTGTTAAACGCATTACTAGAAAATGAGATTGTTGATATTAAAGTATTTCCAGACGCATTTGTTTGAGCAGTGGCCCAGTCACAACAGCCAAGACATACAAATTGTTGGTCGTAGGTTTGAACCTAAACAGGCGCTTAACGTGTAAATTATTTCATCACCATTGACAAAACATCAGCGTGTCACGATTTCTAGCCCGTACTGGGCCCGCGTGGATTACGGCCCACTCCCTCTCACAGACAGGAGGCCTTTGTTCCCAGCAGTGGGAATATTATAGGCTGATTATGTATGACAGACGGTTTAGTGATAAGTTCAAGCGTCATGATTTATTCATTCATGTGCAAGACTTTGACTTATCTCATTAA
This sequence comes from Apamea crenata, assembly GCA_949629185.1. NCBI lineage: Eukaryota > Metazoa > Arthropoda > Insecta > Lepidoptera > Noctuidae > Apamea > Apamea crenata. The sequence goes on from OX451377.1 coordinate 2,249,747, forward strand.
TAATTCACCAAAAACTTGCACAAAATATCTGTCAATACGGCACCAAAATATAAGAACTTTCGGAAAAAAAATAACAACAGTCAACATTTTAATTGCGTAATACACCAGTAGCTATGGCTTCCATTTTGACAGTTCAACAACATTCATTGCGTTATTTACGTTGTTGTACAGACGAATTTTTCGAACCTAATATGAGGCAATGGATTAGCAATATCCTTCAAAATCATTCAGATTGTGATTTAAAGCGTGCTACGCAATTAGGATGCAGTATAATTAAGTAGTCCGTCAAATTTCAACCAAAATCCGTACAATTTCGTACCGAAACTTGTAACACAACTCGCCTGACGCAAAAAACACGAATTGCGAACTCGTCTTCCGTCCAGCCTCGTCCTCTTCAAAACTCAAGTAACATGATAAGCAGGAGGCTCCCTCCTCCGTAATGCAACATGATTTAACTTCAAAAATCGTGCTCCTCGCTCCTGGCATGGAGCCAACACGTCTCGCCACTCCAATCATTCCCGTTTACATGTAAAAGCCGCATTTCTACAGAATTATGAACGTATCAAAAGGAATTATTTTTCTGGTGAGAGTTTAAAGAACTATTATAAAGTGATTAAAGGTTTAATTTCATAGGGTCTGATTGATTTCATAGGGGCAAAAATATCAGACATTTTTATTACGTTTTATACAATGGCCATAGTGGAAAAAGTCGTTTTCTTAAAACTATTCAATACCATAGATTCTCGAACTCTTTCGAACTACCTATTTCGTAATTGCAATTCGTTTAGACACCATAAACATGTATGTTTGCAGACTGGCGACGAGCTGGCGTCTGGTGTTTACCAGTGATTCTCAAAATTAAACTGACTCCCCTTGGGGGTACAGAGTTACAAATGAAACATTGAAAATAAACTTTCGTTAATTTACAGTACTTCTGAGGGTGTTCATATTATTTTAAATTTTTACAACAAAAACAAAATTGCCTGCTTATGACAAAGAACCTTTTGATTGACTTTAGAATATAATTATAGAAACCTAGTTTAAAAAAATATTTTGTTTTCCTTTTATCGAATCACGAAGTCATTATGTTATCTTATAACTGCATTCGTTATTTGTATATCTCATATGTTATGTTAAGTGAACTGTTTGTCTTCTATAAGAGAATAAATTCTTTGAACCAGGTATACGGTAAAATGTTGAAATAAAATATCTGATACATAAATTTAATTTAATTATCTCGTATTTAAATTAATGCCCTATATCTCGATTTCAAAGTATATTTGAGAGTAAGAAATGAAACTAAAAATCTTGATTTAAAACTGATAGATTTCACAGTTCACTTGTTTATTTCGGTATTGCCCTACGAAGCTCTTGAGCTTCCTATACCGAAATAAACAAGTGAATAAAACCGAAAGCATCAAGAAACTTTCAACCTGTTTTCTACAAATGCGCGGAGCGATATACATCAAGTTTGACATTAATTGCGAGCCTACTAATTCTTTTGGGACTATAAATTAGAATTCGTGTCGGCAACTTTACGTGGGTGTCTGACATGTTGCGATTAAGAGTTTAATCAGAGTTTCATCAGGCTTAGTGTCGGCACACACCACAGACAAATTGCGTAGCCCAAATTCAGCAATATTTCAATATATTTTAAGCTCAGCACAACATTACATTTTGAGCTTTTACCCGCGGGTTCCTTCGCGTGGAGGTTAAAAATGATACTACGGAATCATACTATAGTAGTTCCATCTCACGAAGGCAGATGAATCGTAACAAAATTACTTTTAGTTCGACAACATAAAAGTCACATAACCCGCCTTCGTGACATGAAAACAACTATACAGGGATAAAAATGTGTTAATCTAGGTTGTAAACTATCTGTGTGTCAAATTTCATCCAAATCCGGTCTGCGTTTTTGCACGATTGAGTAACAAACGTCCAAACATACATTTATAATAATATGATTAGGAATTAGGATTAGGATAACGCCTTTGTGGATTTTATTCTCCACTCTGGAGAAGCCGAAGGATTAATTCAGATTCCTAGAGTACTTAATACGCGGACAGTGATATTATTTCCAGGTCCCCGAATACTCCAAGCCTAATTTCTGGTCCTCATGCGTAGTTGGCCTAATGATGATGAATAAATTTTTTTAACTAGCAGACAAGACGACTCTGCTGCCCATCTTTCTAACATTACATTTAAATTCTCATGTCCACTTCTGACTTAACTTAAGTTCTTTCGGCATAGCACTACTTAACAGAGTTTCCATTTGCCTCTTGAGTTTATTTCGCCATTTCTTCTCAAGGATAGTCAGATACGTAATTTAGATTACATCTAGCTTATTTTTTTTATATGACGGGTAAAAGTGATGCAGATATTATATTTACAAAATAAAAAAATATTTCATTGCCAGTTTTTTCACTGCGGCCTTAGCTATTTCTATCTTCCTCTAAAAGCTAATTATGACTGACTAAATATGTATAGTCAAAATGTTTTAGATATCATCAAATCGATATAATCATAGTCAACATTATACAGTCAAATAGCGATTGTTTTAAAAATAACCATTCATACTACCCTTTTCAGTCATCAAAAAGGACAGGCATTGTCCACTAGTAATAGTTGTCTCATTTGTTTTTTTATTAAAACCGTCATCACGTTTACACCTCTTGTGGGAAACATGAGCGTAGCAAATTTGCCTGAAGCCAATTACACAGGCTTTTTTTTTAATTGTGATGTATGGCGTGGTTATGTGTGCCTTGTTCCAGAGCGTCCAGTGTTAGACTCTTTTTTTATTATAAAGCTTATGAAAGGGCGCCTCGTGTAATAATATTAATGATTCTAAAGCTATTTATTAATAAAAAAATGAAAGGCAACTAACAAAAGGTAAGCGCTCTTCCTCCTCTCACCGACTATACTGCTCCCGTCAGGATCCATAATTCTTTTATTCATTATAAGCCTACCAACTGTTTTACCAACATTATGGATTGCAATAAAGAATGACGTAACCAGAGTGCTGGGTCGTTCTTTAGCCAAAGAATTAGCATTGCCATTGAACGTGGCAATGCTGCCAGTCTTCTGAGCAAGTCTAGTGCACGCCCCAGAAGAACATACAGTGACCTTATTGATGTTTTTTAGAAAGGCCAGGTGCGTATTACTCCCAACCGGCGTGTGTGTATGACCTGAGGGGCAATTCTCGTAATTTTAAGAACGTTCACAGTCTGATCTCAGTCTCAATCTGTCAAAAACACCTCTAATTTCCCTACATTTTTGACAAGTTTTTGACAGTGATCGAGATGAGATTGATTGTTATTGTGATTGTTGTTTAGATTTTGATTGTTTTTAATTACGGGAATTGGCCTTCAGATGTATGTCTGTAAACGAAGCAAAAGGAGTATAGGATCTGTCTGCCTACCCCCATGGGAAGAAATCGTGATTTTATACATATAATGTTTCTTAATAAAAAGTACGATGAATGCGATATTTCACAAAAACCAGAACAAAATCAAATTGTTAACTGCCCAAGCTGAAGTAAATATATAGGACCAGTGCAGTGTTTTCCCTTAAGGTTTTCTGAAAATAAAACTTCGACATCTTCGAAGGGAAAAAATATAGAAATATGGCGCTTATTATTAAGGTCTTTGTAAACTTGAGGAGAAAACAATTTTAAAAGACGACTTTCTTGTGAACTTTCTAATTGGTATACTGAAGGAAAGATTTTCGTGATTTCAGTAAGTTACTTACTTTACGTTACTTTCGTTATAACTTTGAAAAAAAAAACAATATAAAATATGAATAAATAGATATGAATATGAATATGTATAAATAGATTTTACATAGGTCTCTTTTGAGTTGAAGTCCCGTAATAGATAAAAGCAACAGAATTAATTTTTCTTTCATATTATTTTTCCAATCACTCTGCATGATTTTTTTTTTTAGCTTTGTACTACACTATTTACTACTCTCATCTTACGGTTCGTTACTATCCTACTCTTGTAAACAAACTCGTTAAGCATTTAGGTTTTATAAAATAGATAAATAAACCATTTATTTGATGCACACAAATACAATTAATTGTTAACAAATTACATGAACATAACAAAAACTATAACTTTACCTGTAACTAGGGTCGTTCAAGAAAACTTTGAGAATCGACCGTTCTACGAATGACGTCACAGCGTGTCGTAGACGTCCAGTCCAATGGAATTTAAATTGATTACAAAACAATCTATCCTATCTTACTTAAAGGTCATTGGACGTTCAGATAATGAAAAACATTTCTTGGTATTATTCCTTTATCAGACAAAAAATTATCAAAGGATCATGGATTTAATTTATTTATTTGTGGCTTAGCCGGGATCACAGCGTATGATTGTTAAAGAATAGAAAATTCAATTAATGCGAACGTCACAGTAATTTGTAGTTCTTATTCATAGGAGAGGCCTGTAACTGGGTTGTGGAGGTCAGATAGGCAGTCGCTCCATGTAAAATACTGGTACTCAGCTGCAAATCTGGTTAGACTTGAAGCCCCCAACTTAGTTGGGAAAAGGTTAGGCAGATGATGATTCATAGGAGAGGCCTATGTCCAGCAGTGGACTGCTATAGGCTGGTGATGATGATGATAACCATAATGATGATGATGTGCCGGATGATGATCATAATTTTTGGAATGATTTTCAGAACATTACATATTTCCATTATGATTATGAATGCTTCCCTAAATTACTGCCTAGTAAGTCTAGTGGTGCCAAGCACTACTGCTGAGCATTAGGTCCTGGGTTCCATTCTTAGGTCGGGCAAAGTCTCATTCGGTTTTCCAACAGAAATTTATCACAGTTGCTGGCAATAGAATCCGCGCGCTCCTTTTTACATGGGACTGGTGGCACATCTCTTCCCAAACGCTTTGGGGATTACAGGGGTGATGTTATACAGGGTGGCAGAGACATCGACGCCCAACCTGGTTCCATTGATTCAGTACATGATTCAGAACCCTATGCGTTGAAATTCTACGTCGGCAATTAAACAAAAAAAAATTTGCTCTTCCATACATTTTGATCGCGTAAGTATTGCACTTTTGTAGGAAAGGGCAGTATTGGCCCAGTGGTAACGGCCGCGATTTATGAGTTGTAGGTCTTAGGTTCGAACCCAGACAGGCGCTTTACTTTGTGTAAATTATTTCATCACCACTGCTCTCAAAACGGTGAAGGACCAAATCGCGGGGAAACCGGCATGTCCTAGAACTAAAAATTCGAAGACATGTGACATCTACCAACCCGTACTAAGCCCGCGTGGTAGATTATAGCCCATTCCTACTCGAAGAGAGGAGGCCTGTGTCCCAGCAGTGGGAACAATATAGGCTGGTTATGATTATGAGGAAAGGTTCGATTTTTTTTTTAATAACCGACGAAGAAGCTCAACGTAGTGGACTCCACAATCATGTACTAAATCCATGGTCACAGGTTGTGCATCGATGACCCTGCCACCCACCTGTCATTATGAATCATAAATTACAAAGCAGATGACATAATGACATCCATTCGACATCCATTTCCAGAACCTATGTGTGAGGCTGTATAGTGTATAGGTAATGAGACGGTCATATACATATCTGGGTTTGAACTTTAGCGGTCATTCCTTTTATTGGCAACCCCACTAAATATTTTGTAAATTGTCCATAAAAATACTATAATCAGGAGTTCATAGCCTCCGTGACCGTCTTATTGAAAAAAGAATAGCTAGATAAGGTAAGATTTATAAGGGTTTAACGATACAAAGGTTTCCCGAATATTTGAAAGACCAAGTACCGTGACGTGTTAAAGTGATCATTGTTCCGTTGTGAAAAGGATTAGTGCCATGAGCCTTAATAGCAAGTGAGCAGTGGTGGCCCCGACATACGATTTGATAGCCTTTGTCCTCAGTAGCTCACGTCATGGCGCCTGCGTCGTAATGTTTTGACTGATGGAATATTTCAGCCTCAGGAAACAAAGAATACTTTTTTATGTAATTTGGCACTCGATATAATATAATATAATATAATATAATATAATATAATATAATATAATATAATATAATATAATATAATATAATATAATATAATATAATATAATATAATATAATATAATATAATATAATATAATATAATATAATATAATATAATATAATATAATATAATATAATATAATATAATATAATATAATATAATATAATATAATATAATATAATATAATATAATATAATATAATATAATATAATATAATATAATCTATATACTTATAATAAGAATGTAAAAAAGTTGTGTCTGTACATTGAATAGGTATATTTAAAAAAGAATAATTGAGGGGGGTTAGGAAACAGTAATAGAACACGAATCTAATAAAAAAAGTCTGTCTGTTTGTCTGTTTATCTGTTTATCTGTTTGTCTGTTTGTCTGTTTATACACGCTAATCTCCGGAACTACTGGACAGATTTGAATGAAACTTTTTTTGTTATCTAGCTACTAAACCTGGGCAACATATAGGCTATAATTGATTTTGGAAACTGGAACACCTGATGCCGAACCGCAACAGACCAGCTAAACTATAAGAGTTACAAAAATGGCGCCTTAAAAAAAAAATTGCGTCTGATGAGCATTTTCTGCTGCGAGAATAAAATTGAAGATCCGGAACACCTGATGTGGAACTCTTAGAGCACAGCTAAACCATAACATATATAGGATTGACATCTTTGCAAAAGTTGTTCAGTCTGATGAGTATTTTCTGTTGGGAGAATAAAATTCGAAGATTGAAACATCTGATGTGGAACTCGGAGAGCACAGCTAAACTATGGCATATACAGACATGATATTTTAACAAAATTTGTTTGGTCTGATGAGTATTTTCCGCCGAGATAATAAAAATCAAGGATCAGGAACATTTGATGTGGAAATCACTTTATACTAATATAACTAGGGCAGATGAGATTAACGCCTCATTAAAACATTCGTATCTATGGCCTTACATACAAAAACTAAGATTAACAATAAGTATGAGAGCCCAGCTTGGTGGTAATTCACATGCCCAAGAATTTTCAGAAACATTATTAAAAGTTGGAGAAGGTCTCCTTCCTGCACAGGTCTGGTGACTGTTCCTGATATACTTGGAAAAGTTGTTGCCTCCGAAGAGGAACTTATACAATCAGTATTTGGGGACATTCAGAGCATAAGAAACCAGAAAAATTCGTGGTTATGTGAACGCGCCATATCGACCCCAAAAAACGAACAAGCTGCATCAATAAATTTAAAAAAATTGGGGGAAATTATTGGAGATGAAGTCGTTTACACTTCTTTTGATAACGTAGACGATCAGGACGACGCCACCAATTACCCAGTTGAGTTTCTTAATTCACTCACAGCGATGGTCTCCCTGCTCATAAAATAAGACTCAAAGTTGGTGTACCGATAATGCTGATGCGAAATTTGACACCGCCAAAACTGTGTAATGGAACCCGACTTATAGTCGAGGCTTTACAGCGTAATATTATTGTAGCTGTAATCCTCACTGGGAGTGGTGCTGGTGAGACTGTGTTCTTACCGCGCATACCACTCATCCCCAACAATTTCCCCTTTCAATTTAAACGCACACAGTTTCCTGTGACTACGTGCTTTGCCATGACAATAAACAAGTCACAGGGACAGACACTGAAAGCTGCTGGTGTTGATTTGAGAACTCTTCATTATAACGTTCACCTTTCTTTCGCCATAAAATTCTTCGTCCATCCTTATCGGATTTAAAGGACTTCTCGTCGGTAAATATGACAACATTGTCTTCCCAATTAAAATTGAGATATTCTTGGGCAAAGCGGACCCTTGCTTGGCGATGTGCAGCAGTCAGTTGAATTTTACGTGCTGGTTTGTATTGTTTCAGTCCAGCAACATGCAAATGTTTTCTGACCGTCTGAACAGAAACATTATACAGGGACAGACACTGAAAGCTGCTGGTGTTGATTTGAGAACCGGCTGTTTTTCTCATGGCCAACTTTATGTTGCTTTCTCAAGGGTTAGCAACGCTTCCGGGCTTTATATTTTGGCACCCGACGGAAAAACCATATAGTTTATAAAGATTTTTTTTAGAATAGTGATTTAGCTAATTGATATTAATTTCGCTTCATAATTTCGGAATGAAAATAATTCAACCTTTATATTTTAATGAAGTTATAACCTACCCAGTCTACAAAACTCAATCTAAGTTATACCAAACTTAATCGAAATCCTCCATCGGTTTTGATTGATTTATTGGCTGACATATCAACGCACAGTTCAAACTCTTACCGAAATTCCTATCGTAACGAGAAAGGGACTGGATCCGCGTACGAAGTCGCGGGCAGAAGCTATTAATAATAAGTATGTAAAGTTGTCGAAAATTGTCCCCTGACGGGGCAAAAAGGGGTAATTCGATTTTCAGGGGAGGATTTGAACTTGAAACTGTATGTTACATTTTCACGCCTAAACCACTGAACTTCTGATTTTGCAAAGAGATAGATGGCATCCTGGGGAAGCACATACTTTTTATCCTGGTAGCACGTTCCCGTGCGATAACTTCCGACATCCACGCGGGCGAAGCCGCGGGCAGAAGCTACTATAATATAATATCCCTGGACATTTCACACAGCACCATTTGTCCCAAGCTAAACAACCTAATGCTTGTGTTATGGTAACAAGATGGCTGATAAACTACTTATATACAATTTTTTTTTTTTGTAAATACATACATATTATAGATAGAATATAGGTCGATAGGTTGGTTAGTGCAGTGGTAATAACCCTCACTTACGGTTGTAAGTCGTAGGTTCGAACCCACGCAGGCGCGTTACTATGTGTAAATAATTTCATCATCACTCTCAAAACGGTGAAGGAAAACATCGTGAGGAAACCGGCATGTCCTAGAACCGAAAATTTGAAGACATTTGACATCTACCAACCTGCACTGTGCCCGCGTGGTAGATTACAGCCCACTCCCTCTCCAACAGAGGAGGCCTTTGTCCCAGCAGTGGGCGCATTATGGTTGATATGCTCTCTCTCACACCGCAACCATGGTGGCTTTAACACGTCACAGTACGGCCCCAGAACTAAACTTTACCAGGCATTTATTTCTACTTCATGGTTGAATGGGAATTCCTGTGTAAAGCTGCAAATTTACCGTTCGACAGTTTTAGTTGTTGAAACTTCCTGCAAGTCGATTTGTTGTAAATCTTTTTACAGTTCAAGTTGGATGTGGATGTCAACTTGTGCATTAAAACTTGCCAGCGAAAATGTTGCATTCGTCTTACTGCCTAGCTTGTCCAGGGGCAAGATTCATAGTGCAGACTTTGACTTTACTTTGCCGAGTGAAGTTAACGTTGCATACGAATGACAACGTATACTAATATTATAAAGAGGTAACATCTGTTTGTTTGTATGTAGGGGTTAATCTCTAGTACTACCAGTCGAATATTAAAAGTAATCACATTTTGATAGCCCAATTCTAAAGGCGCACGCTATGACCCTTAGAAGCCGAGGAAAAAACATGTCAGAAAAGACGCTAAGCCATTATGAAGTGACAGCGCGGGTATGTGATGCGATGCGACGGGGTGGGTCGAGGGAATAAGAAATTTTCACGCGTCCGCGTGAAATTTCTTATTACCCACCGATTGATTTCTTAGACTAGCTTCTGCCCGCAACTTTGTCTAAAGTTGCGGACAGAAGCTAGTCTTTTATATACAAATAAGCAAACGTGAACAAGCTTCACATACGAATACGAACGTTAACGTCATACATATAATGTTCAGATTCAGAATCTTACCCTTACTCTACTCGTTTATCGAAGAAACCAAAGGTGGTCTTTTTCGAGATACTTTTAAAACCCTGTTAGTGTTTTAAAGTCACATATTAAACAAAACTCTGTAACAAAGCATCTAGTATAAACACAACCCCTTTTTCTATAGCCGAATATACAGTTGCCTCCAAAAGTTAGTCGACATTTTTCCGTTTCAGCTGTGATGCCACATTATGACTTAAAATAAAAAAATAATCAGCTACTCCTAAAGGATTACTTGATTAGTTTTTTATGATAATTCAAAAGTAGTTGAATTAGTCAATAACAAAGATAATTATAGCATTTAAAATACATATTTGGATCACTAGAATTTTGAATTATAATAAGACACCATATTGTCACAGCTGAAGTTTTGGAGGCCACTGTACATAAAACGCATATAACATAAACAACAAATGCCTGTGCTGGTGAAATAACATTAAAAAAATATCGTCATAATCAATCTATTACCCGATACAAACCTGAACAGAATGCCTCTATTTACATCGGCAAAATGTCCTCTTAAAACGGGGGCGTATAACAAAAGTTTGAGAGCCTTTGTCCTCTGTAGCTGACGTCATGGCGCCTGCGTCGTATTGTCGTGGCTGATGGAATATTTTACCCTCAGGGGAAACAAAGCATCCTTTCTTTTATGTAATTTTGCACTTGATAGGCTTTTTAGAGCAGTTGTGGCCCAGTGGTGACGGCCGTGTCTTACGAGTTGCAGTTGCTTTGTGTAAATTATTTCATCACCACTGCTCTCAAAATGGTGAAGGAAAAGTTTGTGAGGAAACCGGCATGAACTAGAATAAAAAATTCGAAGACATGTGACATGTACCAACTCTAACTGGGCCCGCGTGGTCGATTACGGCCCACTCCCTCTCACAGAGACGAGGTCTGTGTCCTAGCAGTGGGAACATTATAAGATTATGAGCTGCGTTAGGTTGTAGGGGCTTATGGTTACATAATAACAGACGAGGGGTCGTTTGAAGGTCAAACTACGCTTGTCGTGTTTGGTTCGTGGATGAGCGACCATTCATCGAGACTCGTCCGTAAGCTGTTGGCCCCGGCTAACATTCGTGGATCTTTGACAGTCGTTACGGGTAGTTAGTAGCCTAAAAGTCTGACGACCATTCTTACCAAGGGGTATCGTTACCCAGTAACTGAGTTGTGAAGGTTAGTTATGCTTCATGTCAAATACTGGTATTCAGCTGCATCCGATTATACTGAAAGTTGACCCCAACATAGTTGGGAAAAGGTCAGGCAGGTTGGCCAGGAAAATAATGGTGGATACTCGTATTTTCTATTCTTAGAGTTAAAGTGGGTACCAATAACTGCTACTATAAAATGAAATAATAATGCAGAATACATTCCACAAAGGTGTGAGCTAAGGTGTGCAACACACCTAGATTTATTATGATATAAATAGTCCCAACCGTGGACTCCTAAATTTCCTAATATAGAAACCTATGTTACTTTGATTTTCCAACAAGAACATTCAAATGCAAAATCATTTATTTGCAAATATGGGTAACCAATACGCAGCGTCTTGGTATCACCATATTTTACCTTGTGTCATGCAAAGTACTTACATAAAAAAACACAAAAAAAATTAAACAAAATAAAATGAATAAAGTATAAAAATTAATCCTATAGTTAATCCTGCAAATATTTAGATACACTGCTAATATGCTTATTAATTTAATATACAATATCTACATAATTATTCAACATCTGGATAGACTTAATCTAAACTAACCACCAGAGAGATAGCACTTTGTTATTTCAAGAAAACTACATTCCTATAGAGTTCTAATCAAATCAAAACATTTATTCGCATAATGGGTAGAAAAAAACCGCCAAATGCACGTCGGACACGACGACGACTTCACGAAGGGTTCCGTACCACAAGGCAAAAACGCTGAAAAACACGTTTATTTAATGGAGACCCCCTTTCATTTTTTATTTTATTTTTAGTTATGGCGGCAATAGAAATACACACACTCTGTGAAAATTTCAACTGTCTACCGATTACTGTTTAGGTTATACAGCCCGGTGACAGACAGACGGACGGACGGACAGCGGAGGCTTAGTAATAGCACCCTTTGGCACCCCTTGGGTACGGTACGGAACCCTAAAAATGGTCCGAAACTCAAGTCAATCAAAGATATTGAAGTACATACTTAGACCTACGTAGTTATGGAAAGGAGAACATTTTTACTAAGACTAACTTATATTTTACCTCACAAGAGCCCAAATTTTATAACCGGACCCTCACTCGCCTGAAAAAGTTTCCACAAAAATAAGGTCGTTGACTTACAAATTACTTCACATTCGGGGCATGAAGCTAAACTTTGAGTACCATTGTTCTAAGTGTATGACGTCAGGGTCTGGGTCTAATGTGCCCCAAATAGGCCATTACATACAGAGGAGGTTAGGTTAGTAAAACAATGGCTGTGACGACGACCTCACCAACATAAAAAATAGGCTCGCTTTTTAAAAAACGTGTTTTGTTTTTAACAAATGAATACGATAGTTTCATCGAGTATTTTCACCAGCTTGTTGTTTTTTAATAGACTTAGGAGTATTAGTGATAGACTTAAGTCAGGGCTTTTTTTTAAACCGATATACCAGAAGGCTAATTCTCGTAATTTAAAACGTTCAAAATCTAGTCGCAATCTCATCTCAGCAACAAACAAATGTCAAAAATTTGTCAAGATGTAGGGAAATTATAGGTGTTTTTGACAGATTGAGACTGAGATCAGACTGAACGTTCTTAAAATTACGAGAATTGCCGCTCTGAGGGCTGGCCTTAGCTATTTTTTGGCCTGAAGCCCGTCACAGACGTAGCTATTATGTATAATAATATATCGAGATATATATTATAGTATAGCAAGCTACCACACACGGGAGCTATACTTTATTTATATTTTGCCCTACTTCGGTCTGCGGTCGTCCTTGCAAGCGCACGGTTTTAAAGTTTATTTTCTGTACAGGATGTTCAAATTTTGAAATAACACTATAATCAATCTAGGTACCTAAATGAATTCAACAAGAGCACTACTTTTAGATCTAATTGAAAGTAATAAAATATGCCAAAATATACCGAGATATATTATGTCGACATATTTTGGTGACGTCATAGAAATATATATTATAGCTGCTTGTGTGGTCACTCGAAAATTGATATAGAAAATATGTTGTAATATGCCTTGCTATGATTCATATTAATATTTATATTATAGCTACGTCTGTGTGTGACGGGTTTAAGAATCCAGGCAGCCTTCTGTGCACTTTTGCTATTGACAGCGATGCGGACGAATTTTTGATGCCCTATGATTCTTCCCCTCTTTTTTATATACATAATTATAAAAGGTACATATATTTAAGACTGTTAGATAATTTATTACTGATATACCTAGGTGTTGGGGTAGGTATAATTAAAGGCTTCAAACCAACTGAATACGAAAGTTTCATAGAGTTTTTTCACGACCTTAATACCTTAGACTTTGGAACCCGCTTTTTGGTTTTTGCTTTAGGTACTGAAAACTGCGTATTTCCATTTCTGATATAGGTACCTATACCTTGGTATCTATATCAGAAATGGAAATACGCGCAATTGCATCAGACATTATCAGAGGGGTAATTCTCGTAATTTTAAGATCGTTCACAGTCTGATCTCAGTCTCAATCTGTCAAAAATACCTTTATTTTCCATACATTTTGAAATTTGTTTGTCGCCGAGATGAGACTTTTTTTAATTACGAGAATTAGCCTTCTGATTGCAAAACAAGCATCCATAATATGTAAATCAGCGACATTCACCAAATGCTACCCGAACCGATCTGATTATCTAACATTCTGTTGTGGAAAGGTGAACGCCCTGCTATTTCTTATGCACTACGGCAGACTTTAAATCTAATACATTACTGCAGAACTCTGAACGTGGCTTGTGCCAACAATCGTGTCAACCAGGGTTGCCAGCCTACTATATTAGAGGTCTAAATACTATGGGGTTTATTCATAAACGTTGCTTAAAGTTAAGTAATGATTAGCGACTGTTTAACCATACACTACACGTTTAAACGAAATCTGTCTAGCCTTTTCCTAACATGTTGAGGTCAGCTTCCAGTCTAACCGGATGCAGCTGAATACCAGTATTTTATGTGGAGCGCCCATCTATCTGACCTCCACAAGCCAGTTAATGGATAATACGATAGCCCTTGGTAAGACTGGTTGTCAGATTTTTGAGCTCCTGATTACCCGTACTGTCAAAGATCCACGAATGACAGCCGGGACCAATGTGCTTTCCGAGGCACGGAGGGGTCTTGGTATGTGAAGATGGTCACCCATCCACGGACCAACCGCTGTAAGAGTAGCTTAACCTGATCGATTGACCCGTGCGGCTATTATTACTTAGCCACAAGCCCTTCTCTAGTTTAAATTAATAGTTACAACAATAAAAAAAAAGAAAACTAGCGGGCTACTTACGGAAAACACATCAGTAGCAATGGCCATTATTTTGACAGTTCAACAACATTGGCCGCGTTATTTACGTTGTTGAACAGGTAAATGTTTTCGAACATATGAATCAATGGATTAGCAATATCCTTCAAAATGATTCAGATTGTCATTGATAGTGTGTTACGCAATTTGCTGCTGTTACTAAAGGCGCAAAGTTGCAATAAACATGCATATAAAAATCAAAACGTTTTTGAAACATCCTTACCATACTTTTTTATTTTTACAGGCAATGGTTTCGAAAATACTTCATATAAAAAATGGCAACCCTAGTGCCAACCGTCTCAAGCATTACGAAGCAAAACGTGAAACGAATCCTTACTGCCTACAAAATGAGAAATACATTTAAAAGTCCACAATTTGACTCCTAAACCGTTACTTCTATTTATTTTCCTCTAAATTCTAATTCAAACTCAACGAAAAAGAAATGTCAGCTGTTACAAAACACAAAAACGTTTCGCATTTCAATATAACCTCAAAATTATCCATTTTCCCGCTCTCGTGCCTTTGTAATGTGGGCCAATAAAGTCGCGCCTCGGTGGCACGTAATTGGTCGATTCTCTGCGGCGCCGCGGTTCTATTGGTTGATTGCGACGGGCATTGACCTCGCCGGCGAATTATCACCTTGAACTTTTGAACTGTGTGTCAAAAGGTCGATTTCAGATTGATTCTTTTTTTTTTTCAAAGCTCAGCTTTGGGGAAGATGACGCATAGAAGTACTTTGTTGAGCAAACTGAAAGGAGGGTTTTCTTTGTAAAAAATAAGATTAGGCGTAATGGAGTCCCTTGTATTTTTTTATCTTTTTTATATAGCGAGACATGACTCAAAAAGAAGTTTGTTTTTAGGTTAGATTTTATGCAATTTAAGTCACTTTATTATTTTTAAATATTGAATCTAGCGCCATCTTTCTCTGTAATCACGAACTACAATCGGAAGTGGTCGTTAAGGTTGGACTGTAATGGGCCATGATAGACACACCAACATACCTACACACCACGTTATGAGGTTAATCAGATTAGCCGTTAATCCATTAATGAACTTTTATGTGTCCATTAACATACATTTATAGGTACTGACTAGGCACTCGATAGTCCTTTTTCGTGTGTTACTTACACACGAAACAGAATAAATCGAGTAATCTGAAACTAGCAACGTAATACTTGGAAAATTCTTGTATTCAATGAATTATTTCTTTCTAGATTAATTTTCCAGTGAGTATCAAAGAAACCTAGTGCCTCCTTAGGGACGCCCGGGGTTGATAGATCGTATCTTTCTGTAATTTACTCTTACAATACTAAACACAATATAATTTTTTATATATTTATAGCCCAGAAAAGGTAATAGGCAGAGATAGGTGCTCGTTCAGTCAAACGCACACGAGTGGTAGAAAATCGCCTTTACTGGTTAAAGTTAAAGGTGCTGTCAATATCAAATTGTTACCACTGATTTGCGGAAGTCCTGCAATATTAGATCGTACATTCACAGTACTTACAGTGATTTGTTTGCTATACATTTCAAACACATCGAAAAATGGCAAACAAATCGCCATTTATTTCGGAGCACAAAAATGTAGTGCAAAAAAACAGTGCACCACAAACAAAAATGCCTGTTTTTGTCATTGATCTAAAAAAAGTTCACGCATCTGAAAATAGAACGGCAGCCATTACGTCATCCGTCACAAACATGAAACGTGTCGCATTCACAGTCGCAGCCTTCAACAAAACGACGAAAACGTAAAAAAAAAAACAAAAAAAAAGTTCTTCGTCAGTGACGTCACGTAATGTTATAAAACATGGCGCAGGCAGCTGTGTGTACAGCCAATACTAAAAAGATTTTATTACGCCCTCGTAAAATGAAATAAAAAGCAGAGTAAGCAGAATTGGAAAATTGGCCTACCTCATTGTTCTGCGCGCAATGTAATTTAGTTTTCCGCATTGCAATTTCGGACTGTATGCTAGCATTTTGATTTATTACTCCAATATTCTGCTTGGTAATAAATCATGAAGTGTTTAGTTGCATTATGAAATAGTTAAATGTTAATTTAGCAATTTTATCGCAATCGTAAGATTCCTTTCTGCTCCATCTGTTGTGCTTAGTAAGGAATAGATTTATTGTGAAGTCAGGTTTTCGTAAAAAGACACCCTACGTGAATTTGCCGTGTTGTAGCCTATTGCATGCCCCATTGCATTACAATTTACAACTGTCAAAGAATGGCAGTTGTAATCTGCAGTGCGATTCTGTAACCATCTCACCATGAAAACTTAGGTGAAGTTTATTTCTCTCTCCACAAAGGTTAGCTTATAAATAACACCTTAGGACTAAACAATAAGTAAGTACAAGACAAAAGCTCCTTTGCGAGAGACTGGAGTCCGTGCTAGGGAAACCCTGTGTTACAGATCTCCAAGCCCACCGCAGTGTTTAGGTGCTGTAGGTACCCACATTACACAAGTTTTAGGAAAATTAACAAATATTTTGTGAAGTGAGCGTGGAGTGAACTGTCATTCCAATTAGATGCTAGGCACTGACTCTATTGACAGCTCACTTCACCTAACTTTTCACGGTGAGATTTTTACAGAATCGATCGGCTGAATACAGAGTGGCAGGGACATCGACACATTCGACACACAACCAGCCGGTCGATTCTGTGAAAATCACACCGTGAAAACTCAAGTGAAGTGAGCTTGATGTATTTGTCAGTAGTGTCAATCCCTAGCATTATTTGGAATGACAGCTCACTCCACGCTCACTTCACCTAAGTTTTCACGGTGAGATGGTTACAAAATCGCACTGCTGTTACTATACATAGATTCAGTATATGATTATGAATACCCCTGCGCCGAAATTTTAGGTCGGTTAACAAAAAAGAAACTGCTTTTTCATATGTACCTAGATTGCTAAATTAACATTTAAGAAAAAGCCGTTTTCTTTGTGTTTAATGTTCGTTGTTCAGTACATTTTGACAGCGTAGGTATTACGCGATTGATTAAGTTAATTGTTATGTTTAATAACTGACGAAACATTTCTAAGGGGTCTAGAATCATGCGCTGAATTCACAGTTACAGTTTGTGCGCCGATCAAACTGTAACTATGAATTCACCCAACTTAAATTGTCCGTATACAGAGTGACAGGGGACCTGTCACCCTGTATACGGACAATTTAAGTTCGTAAACAATTTTCTTAGCTTTTACTTTCGACTTTTCTCTCGTAGGGACGTTTTCCATAGGTACTAACTCCGAAAACCTTGATCATCCCCATAAGAATTGATTTTCAGTATCCTTTCTTGACGCACCTCTTCTGTCAATGAGAAACGTATCTTCCAAATTAATGTTTGTATCTTCAATGGCTAAAGCTATGGGCTGCCTGGTTGTCTGCCATTCATGGAACTGTTTTATGTGCTTAGAAGATTCAGTAGTTAATCTAAATTCGTTTCTAGACCGACAACACGGACTTAGTAGTGTTCTTAATTGTTTTCTGCAAAGAGCGTTGCCCTCGCTACTAATTTTATTTCCTTGTGAAGACTTATTTTTCTTTGCCGACTACTTTATTCATATCTTTTTGTAGTAGTGTTTCTTTTTTGTGAAGTGTGTGTGTATACACCTGTGCCCATGGAGGAATACAGGCATAATGTTATGTTATGAAGAGTAAAGAAAGAAAGTAAAGAATATTCTATTCCATGTTTTATCTCTTTTTGAAGGAGATAAGTACGAAAGAATGCAGCACCCCAATTGCGTAACACACAATCAATCGGAATCTGAATCATTTTGAAGCAAATTGCTAATCCATTGCTTCATAAGTTCGAAACATTTGTCTGCTCAACACGTAAATAACGCAATGAATGTTGTTGAACTGTCAAAATGAAACCGGTTCCGATTGATCGTGTGTTACGCAATTAGGGTGCTGGTGTAATTACCAGACACCTGTATTATGACACATTTCAGACACCCACAATACTAAAAAAATATTGCTGTCCCACACATTTTGACCGCGTAGGTATTGCACTTTTCTATGAAACAAACGATTTTTTTTTGATAACCGACCATAAATTTCTACGTTATGGGGTCTAAACTCATGTGCTGAATTCATGGTTACAGTTTGCGCGTCGATGTCCCTGCCACCCTGTATACATAAATATTTAGGAATATTGTGTTACTGGGCAAAATAACTTATGTATTTTTATGCACACGTCTTAAAAGGTCTGTACAAACATCCCACGTACCTATGTACAGACGCCGCCATTTTTGATATGTCCAGGGATATAATTTGACAGATTGTAGTAGCTTGATGTGCTGGCGTCTGTACATCCTGTGAAAGTCATACCTTTTCCTTTGTCTTATTAAGATCGACTACCCTCCTGTTGTGCTATGAATAGATCACTTCGATTCCAGCCGGTCCTAAAGGTTTCTTGAGGTTAAAGGGCAAACTAGTACACAATCTGGGTGGGGTCTAGTTCTTAGGTATTGATAAATCTGTGTCGTAGGAATTTTTCATTAGGGACTGATTTATCTTCGTCGTAAGCATTATTTGTCATTTGACGTTTCTAGAAGTTCTTACGGAGTCGCTATCACAGAAGATATAATACAATTTGTCGTTTAGTTACTTATACTTATGTATATGCTTATACTTATATATACTCATATAAGAGGGGCTTGTGGCTAAGTAATAACAGCCGCACGGGTCGATCGATCAGGTTAAGCTACGCTTGCCGCGGTTGGTCCGTGGATGGGTGACCATTTTCACATACCAAGTCCCCGCCGTGCCTCGGAAAGCACGTTAAGCCGTTGGTCCCGGCTGTGATTCGTGGATCTTTGACAGTCGTTACGGGTCGTCAGTAGCCCAAAAGTCTGACAACCAGTCTAACCAAGGGGTATCGTATTACCCAGTAACTGGGTTGTGGAGGTCAGATAGGCAGTCGCTTCATGTAAAATACTGGTATTCAGCTGCATCCGGTTAGACTGGAAGCCGAGCCCAACATAGTTGGGAAAAGGCTAGGCAGATGATGACTTATATATGCTTAATAGTAAAACAGTTACAATAATAAGAAATAATATAATATCGGGGATGTATTCGCCTGTAAGGGGTGGTAATTAACTTCAAGTCGAACCCACAATCCCACGCTCAGGAGTCAGGCTGTTAGACAGTTGCGCGTGTAATCACTGTACAAACGTGATAGCGTAAATAAATTTAACAAAAAAAAACCGGTCAAGTGCGAGTCGGCCTCGCGCACCGCGGATTCCGTACAAAGTAGGTACGTAACTAAAAATGTACGGTTTTCGGATTTTTTCCTTTACTTGTGCTACATAACATTTCTTCTTGTGCTACATAACATTTCTTATATGACAAAAGCGTTCGATTATGTGCACCATGGAACACTTCTAATAAATTGTACAGTTATGGAATAAGGGGTAACGTCCATAAACTTCTAGAATCTTATATAAATGATAGATATCAGGTAGTAGAAATAAATAATATTGATCTCTTAAATAATACCGAACAAAAACATAAGTCCATGCCCAAAAAAGTACTATATGGAGTGCCTCAAGGTAGCGTGTTAGGTCCACCGCTATTTTTGATCTACATTAATGATCTGCCTAAAGTTTCACAGCATCCCATGATCCTTTTTGCTGATGACAGCACAGCCATCTTCACAGGTCAAAATATTGAAAACATTGATATTTTTGAAAATGAAATAAATTCCACTCTTCGCAATATAATTAACTGGCTGACGGATAATAACTTAATTATCAATTTAGAAAAAACTAAATTAGTAAATTTCGGGCGTAACAATAAAAATAACAACATCAATATTCATTATAATGGGACGAAAATTGAACAAGTCAGCTGCGTTAAATTTCTAGGGCTTTGGATAGATAATGATTTGACTTGGCAAGCACACATTGACACAGTATGCAATAAACTTAATCAGTACTCATATGCTTTGTATAAATGATCCAAAATTTTTGATCAATCAGTTCTTTTGAACGCATACCATGCTTATGTTTCGTCGACACTGAGATATGCAGTCATATACTGAGGCAATGCCACTAATAGGGAATTAGGGTTTAAAGCGCAAAATAGGTGTGTACGTGCGATTGCTAGTATCCGTGTTCCTGATTCATGTGAACCATACTTCAAAAAATTTAAAATATTGACCTTTCCTGCAAATTACATTTATGCAGTAACCGTATTTATAAAGACAAATGAAAATCTATTTGATAAACTCAAATCGAGAAGATATATGTTTAAAATTTCTAATGTACCACATAAAACGGCTCTATTTAACAAAAGCTTCTTTGGCATGGCATCAAAAATATACAACAAAATACCTGCTGACATTCTGAGCACTAAGGAACTTCAAGTATTTAAAAATAAATTACGTAACTTTTTAATTGATAAAGCATACTACACGATCCAAGATTTCTTGAATTATTGATTGAATTGTTGACCATGTATTTATTTGACTGTATGTTGATATTTTGACATTTATAATAACTAAATTAGACATGTAAAATCATTTTAAATCTAATGACACTAAATAATTATTGTATGCCTATTAGGCAGGACATATTGGAACTTTAATTTATTTTTAAGACCTGTAACTAACATATGCCCACAATAAAGATATTTTGAATTTTGAATTTCTTGCCAAAGCTTCTTTCATGATTCCAGGTCAACGGGAAGTACCCTATAGGTTTTGATTCCGGAACATAAACGCCCATATCTTTTGATTGCGTTGACTTAGAAGTTTAATTTTTTCACTGCTTCAAGAGATTTCAGTCTTGAGTTTTGATATTAGTTTCAATTTGATAACTCCACGCGTTCCTGAGAAGAACGGTCTTGACAGATGGACAGACAGACGGACAACGAAGTGATCTTATAAAGGTTCCGTTGTTCCTTTAGGGGTACGGAACCCTAAATAACACTCGATTCGAAAACCTCGCTTCAATTTTTGAACTCAGTAAAAATAAATAAAACGCTCTGTAAACAATCACGGAGAACATTTTATTTCATTTCGTGGTATTCTGTGGTGGCCAATTAATCTAAGCCATCAGGATATCGAGCCAGCCAATCGATATAAATGAACAGCTGCAAACAGATACACCTGCACTTCCAACCACTCCGCTGCGGGTACTTACAATTCATGTTAGCTATTTGCACTATTCAATCTGCCTAGCCTTTTAACAATTAGGTTGGGATCGGCTTCCAGTCTAACCGGATGCAGCTGAATACCAGTATTTTACAAGGAGCGGCTGCCTATCTGACCTCCACAATCCAGTTACTGGGTAACACGGTACCCCTTGGTAAGACTGGTTATCAAACTTCTGACGACCCGTAACGACTGTCAAAGATCCAAGAATGACAGCCGGTACCAAAGGCTTGACGTGCTTTCTGAGGCACGGAGGGGTATCTGTGTGTAAAGATGGTCACCCATCCACGGACCGACCGCGGCAAGCGTAGCTTAACCTGATCGATCGACCCGTGCGGCTGTTATTACCTAGCCAAAACTTCCTCCTCTATTGCTATTTGCACTATTGACTCAAACTATTCTCTACTTTTCAGCGTTTTCAGCCAAAGAAACACTGGAAAAGTAAAAATACTTTGTCTGTTTGTAAAAGATTTTTTGCTATTAAAAAAGGGCTTTTGCATAGCTTGAGAGGAATTTTAAGAAAGAAAAATAGGTTTATTTGTCACGGCAAGACGTGCATACAAAAAGATAATACTTAAATAAATTCTAATAATAAGGAAAAATAAAAACAAAATATATATCTATAATCACGAGCACAAAGCAGAAATATGTAGTCGACGGCTGCACGTCATGACTGTGACAAGAAGGCTTCCACTCAGCATTATGCTGTGCTAAAGGGGACCAACAACCCAAGAACAACGCGCGATTTAGCTTTTTTCTGTTCAGAAGAGCTAGATAAATGTTTTGGCTGATATTCCCTCTGAATTTGAAAGGGTGATGAAATTATTTTTACTACATATTTATAATGTAATATTAATTGTAGTCAATGATAAATAATGTAATCTGCGAAATAATAATTGTACTTGCAATTTTTAAAGTTACCAACAGACACAATAGAAAATGTATTGTTGACTCAATGCCTTAACAGTAAGTAGATAACGCTTGATAACATTAATTGCCTGATCCGTTATTTGCTGTTTTTAATACTTGCTTTTGTGTGATTGTTTCACTATAAAAACAACGACCAATCGGTATAAATGAACAGCTGCAAACAGGCAAACTCCACTTCCAATCAGTCCCCAGAGAGTACTTACAATTCATGTTAGATAAGCACTTTGCTGTTGACTGAAACTATTATCTTTCAGCTAGACTAGACTAGTCTAGGATTCTGTTACCTGCATCATTTTCCGTATAATATATGTGTCTCTTTCAGCTTGAGCTACACTCGAAAATTGTGAATGAAAGTACATAAATGTCATTTAATAGATTTTTTCAAATCCGACCAGCAGTGCGATTCTGTAAGTATCTCGCTGTGAAAACTTAGGTGAAGTGAGCGTGGAGTGAGCTGTCATTCCAACTAATGATTTGATTTCCAACTAATGGATTGACACTATTGACAGCTCACTTCACCTAACTTATCACGGTGAGATTTTTACAGAATCGATCGGCTGTATTTCCAGAGATTTTCCCCCTACATGCATACAAACAAACAAACAAATTTTACCTCTTTATAATATTACGAGTAGTATAGATAATCCCTCGGTTTTTAAAAGCCTGATGCTATCATCATTATGCTAACTAGTAAATATTTAATCTAGTCCCTAATGAATAAACGTTTGTGAGATTAGCTTTAGGTACATTGTGTAAATTGCAAATTTGAATGTTAATGATTTTCGCATATTAATCCTTGATTCCATTATTTTCCTAATCTGTAAAGCATGATTTACATAACCCTAGCATATGTGTGTGTATGTGTGTGCTTGATTGTGTTAATGTTCCCTTTGCTGGAATACTAGGCCTCCTCTCTTCAAGAGGGGAGACTGTGATCTACCACGCTTTTTGGTTCTAGGACACACACTAGGACATGCCGGTTTCCTCGTGATGTTTTCCTTCACCATTTTGAGAGCTGTGGTGATGAAATTATTTACACAAAGTAAAGTGCCTGACTGACCTACAATTCGTCAGTTGGGGTCGTAGCCACTAGGCCACAGCTATCTACTACTACTAATTCACCCGATGCCATTTTGTCGCCCGTGGCATGCAATAAGTTGAAGCAACAATAAAAGAATTTTAAATTAAGTAATTTGTTGCTTCAATGTTATTGGCAAGAAAGTTGCATCACTTAAATGGGGCTATCTGTCAATTGGTACTAGCTTGATTGTGTTAAGGGCCTTACTCTCGTTTATTACCGTAACACGGTCACTTTATGAAGAATATTCCTCATTAACGGCTTGATTAGAAGATCTGAAAAAAATATATTTTTGCTATAGATTCATGGACAACATTTCTCGAAAAGAATTTATTTCGTATGGCTAAAACTTTTGCCTTAAAAAAATATTTACCAACACGCTATTTTTTTCTAATATTCGATATTACTTTTAAACGGCTTTGATTTTTCGAAATATTTTTACACTGAAAAATTGATGGTTAGAGGTACTACAGATTTGTAACATCTCATGTAAATCAATCAACATTTGCAAAGAAAATGTCCCCACTTTAAGATCAAGCTTCAGAGGGGCTCTGCGCGGGCGCGGGCGGCAGTCGTGCGTTAGCATTGAGACGGGATGGCTGTGTCGCTCGCTGCTCCGCTCCGGCTATCGACCGACTACGCGCGTTTGTCTGTGTTAGTGCAAATATTTACGAACGAATTGTATCAGTGTGCGTTTATTGACTAGCTCGCTGCAGATGGCCCATTTCTTTCTATTGTGCGCGTGGATGCTAACGATAGTAAATACAAGTAGTACGTAGTAGGCATATTATCTAACTAATATTAAAATGAGAAAAGATTGGATTTGATCAAAATAAAAATTCAAAAATGGCGGCTACGAAAATTTTAAAATTTTTCATCTTGGGTGTCGTTTTCATACTTTTCGAGGGTTTTAAAGCCGATAGTGAGGTCAAAATACAAATCCAAAATGGCGGCTGCTTAAATTTTCAAATATTTCATCATGGGTATCATTTTCATACTTTTCGAGGGTGATAAAGCCGATAGTGAGGTCAAAATACAAATCCAAAATGGCGGCTGCAAAAATTTGCAAATATTTCATCATGGGTATCATTTTCATACTTTTCGAGGGTTTTAGAGCCGATAATGAGCTCACAATGTAAATCCAAGACGGCGGCTGCAAAAATTTGTTTTTGTTTTAAATCATACGTGATAAGGAACTTCGAATAACCTGAGTTATTCTGATCAAACTAAAATTAATAAGTAACTAATGATTACTTCATTTTAGGTACACGATACTAATTTGACAATAATAATAGTGTGATGAGTTGCCAAATAAACAATGTTTTCTTATCACCAGACCGCATGAGTGAGTGTCTCTGTCTCGTATAGTCTTAGCATAATGCTGAGCGGTGGCCGTTTTGCGTGGATATGTCGCATACCCCCAAACTTTGTTATTTTTTTTTTGTGTGTTTATGTTATTTTTTATGGGTCATGTTTGCCGCAAATAAATGTTTTTCTTTCTTTCTTTTCATTTGTGGAAATCAAAATGTACAAGTTTTAGTAGAGCAAAATTATGAAAAAAAAAAACTTGAGAGGTGTCAAGGGACACCCGGATGGAACGAAGTTCTTAGGTTCCGGTACTTAGTTTCGAATGACGCTGTAGCGACTGACTTTTTCTTAACTTGCTATCGTTAAGCAAGTTAAAAAAACAGGTTCAAGCGATTTTCGACCTTATTGACATTTATGCAAACACCGGATTTTAATGAAGGAGCAATGTTAGCCAACGAGAATGTGAGATAAAACAAACTAAATTTTAAATGTCAATAAGGTCGAAAATCGCTTGAACCTGTTTTTTTTGACTTGCTTAACGATAGCAAGTTAAAAAAAAGGTTCAAGCGATTTTCGACCTTATTGACATTTATGCAAACACCGGATTTTAATGAAGGAGCAATGTTAGCCAACGAGAATGTGAGAAAAACAAACTAAATTTTAAATGTCAATAAGGTCGAAATTTTGTTTAAAATCATACTTGAGAAGGAACTTAATTCCTGACGGGGGTAAAACTTTAAAAATGATATCGAGTATTTTCTTAGGAATAGAATAACATTTTATTTGCATAGACTGCAGGTCTGCTTAGGAGGACTTACATAAATATGAGATTTTATAAAAATGTGATCCTGTTTCATCAATTAGAATTATTATAAATCAGTAATAAACCTAGCGATTTTCGACCTTATTGACAATTATGCAAACACCGGATTTTAATGAAGGAGCAATGTTAGCCAACGAGAATGTGAGAAAAAACAAACTAAATTTTAAATGTCAATAAGGTCGAAAATCGCTTGAACCTGTTTTTTTTGACTTGCTTAACGATAGCAAGTTAAAATTAAAGTTAAGTAAGTTAAGCAAGTCAAAAAAAACAGGTTCAAGCGATTTTCGACCTTATTGACATTTAAAATTTAGTTTGTTTTTTCTCACATTCTCGTTGGCTAACATTGCTCCTTCATTAAAATCCGGTGTTTGCATAAATGTCAATAAGGTCGAAAATCGCTAGGTTTATTACTGATTTATAATAATTCAAATTGATGAAACAGGATCACATTTTTATAAAATCTCATATTTATGTAAGTCCTCCTAAGAAGACCTGCAGTCTATGCAAATAAAATGTTATTCTATTCCTAAGAAAATACTCGATATCATTTTTAAAGTTTTACCCCCGTCAGGAATTAAGTTCCTTCTCACGTATGATTTTAAACAAAATCGAAATTTCTATATGAATAAATGCTAAAATATGTCCAGTAAAAACTTAAAATATACGTAACATAAGTATCAATCTATACAAAATATAATAATCAGCTTTGCATCCGCAAATCCCCTCTGGAATCGTAGGCAAAAATAGCGACCTGCGGGCGGCATGTCTGCGCCTCTGCATACTCTTTGATCGTCGTTTTAGTTCAGCGCGCCACCGCGCGCATTTTACGTTTTCGGGAGTAGAGCGTTTAGCTCCGCCCACATGCACAAGGTCAGCGAGCCCTCTATACACCTTAACTATGATAACAATAACAAAAAGCAAACGTAAATAAACAGAGTGGTAGGGACATCGACGAGCTACCTGTCACCATACATTCAGTACATGATTCTGAATCCCCCGGTTGAATTTTTTCGTTGGTTATAAAAAGAAATGCTGTTCCATACAACATTTTGACCGCGTAGGTATTGCTCTTTGGAACATCATTTGCGCGTAGATGCCAGCCTGTATAAGTAGTAGACATAAGATAAAATGGAAAAGGCTTTTATTTAGAAACTGTGTGTTCAGCTCCATATCGGATAACATAGAAGCGTATTATGTCAATATCTACTAAGATATAAATGTATTCCTTCTCTGGTTTGAGGATCTGTTCAAACATGAACTCATAACTTCTACGCACTGACTACTACTCACTTTTTAAGCTATTGAGATAATTTAACAGACTGGGGTTCTGTTTTTGAGCTAGTAGCGCCCGCCACCAATGATTTTACTATACTGGCTTGTGTACTAGCCACGTGTGACAGCAAAGACCGGCTCGTGTGATCGTCTTCACATATGTATTATTATATAATTAATGTATGCAAAATATTCTAAAACATTTTAAAAGAGTAACGGTGGAGTTTCTTTCCCGTTTTTCTCTATACGAAAACTATCTTTTGGAAGGGGCGACTAGAATCAATTCTATTTTACTGTAGTTTTGCGATGTCGCAATCTAAATTCAAAAGAATGGTTTCACAATCTCTTGCAAGTCATCCTTAAGTCAGATGCTCTTCCTTCAATTCGTCGGTATATGTATGTATAGTGTTTTTCTCTTAATATGTTCTTTTTCCGATGTCACTTCGTGGACAATAGTGTGGGTTATACGTTTTCTCGACTGTAATATAACTACTTCTTTGTAAATGCTGTAATGTATAACTGTTTTTTGTCCCAAATAAATAAAATAAAATAAAGTAGTTTTTGACGTTCAAAAGTGCCTTTTATGTGCCTTTTTGAAATAAATGCTTTGAATTTGACTGAAAGCTAGTATCCAATCATATCATGTTACTCTATGGATTAAGTCACTGCAATACTACTGACCTAAGTAATGGGACATAAGTTAAAAAATATATTAGCATCAGTTGTCCCATGGGACTAGTGGGACATATCATCCCACTTGTCCCATCATGGGGCTGGGTCAATGGGACTAGTGGAATGGCTCTAGCATGTGCCAAGCCAAGATAATAGACGAGTCTATTTTGCAAAATAATATTCCCGGTTCATTTTAACCTAATTGGGAATAAGTAGGTTGAGTGTAATGACTAGTAATTCGGCCTTTTTTTTTATCTAGGACGTCTGGCTATCTCTTGGGAGATACAAGCTCAGAAAATTTCCATAAGCGGGTTAAGCGAAGTTAATTTTCAAGATAGGAAAGCAAGCAAGTATATAGTAATATTCCGCAGTACTATTCTGTAAAAGTCTGTCAAAAAAATTATATGAATTGAGCTTGAAGTTAGCTGTCATTCCACTTAATGCTAGGGAATAACACTATTGACGACTTACCTAAATTTTGTGACCCATCAACGTGAGATTTTTACATGATAGTTCTGCAGGATGTTACTTGCTTACTATCCTAATTTGAAAAATTAACCTCGTGTAACCCGGACATAAGAGCCTCCGAGCTTGTATCTCCCAAGAGATAGTCTGACGTCCTAGATAAAAAAGGTTGAATAACTAGGTAATTCCACTCAACCTACTTTACTAAATTAGGTTAAAATAAACCCACTTCACTAACCAATCAGGGCCTGCATTCTGTATTATTCCCCGCGAAATCTTACCACATACAAACCACGTCAATATCGTATCTTGTTAAGGGCAAGGAATCGAAATGTCAACCGTACGGACAACATGTATTTTGACAGTTCAAACCACGCCATTGTGTCATAGAGAATACGTTAATAGCAAATGTCGTGATTAACTACGGAATTGACGTGGTTTCGAAGTAAGGAATCGTTAAGTGGTCATAGTGAATTAGGGTCCTTCTAAACGAGAAGGCCGCTGATGTTAATGGATACTTTGAACTTCAAGGTTGCATTAAAACCAGCTTTTCTGCGATTTGGTAAACAGTGCAATTGTTTTGTGAAATGTATTAAAAAATCAAGATGGCCGCGATTAGTTCCGATTTTAACCACGCACCATAATAACCACCATAGTCATCAACCAATCACCTTGTAGCGCTATAATTATGTGTTTGGGCACTTGATGGATAGTATGCCTACGCCGGGAGCAGCAATCACTGCGTTACCGTACTTCGGGTGACAGATCTCGGCGATAAACATGTGTCCAATGATATGTGGCCGACTTTGGGTTTCATCTCGATGGGTCTCTTGGACGTAAAGAACGCCTTCGAGTGCAAATATGGTGCTTCCACAAATGATGGGACACTTACCTAATATCGCGTCCTGCGTGTCCCTGTGAGCTGCACGTTACAGGAGCTAATGGACGCTAGTGATGGCGCCAAACACGTAGCCGAATTCAGGGCCGAATCCATTTTGATTGCCGTTTCGACAGGCTAAGAAGATGATGCTTGCGTTGAGGAGGTTCTTTAATACGGGCCTCAGACACTACTCCGAGCCGAACTCCCAAGAGATAGCCAGACGTCCTAGATAAAAAAGGTCCAATTACTAGGTAATTCACTCAACCTACTTATTCCCAATTAGGTTAAAATAAACCCATTTAACTAACCAATCAGCTGTAACGAGAATCCAGCTCATGTTGATGGTACTTCAAATTTTATAGCATAGTCAGGCTATAATGTTCCCACTGCTGGGGCACAGGCCTCCTCTCGGTGAGAGGGAGTGGGCTGTAATTCACCACGCGGGCCCAGTGCTCGCTGGTAGAAAACACATGTTTTCGATTTTTTGGTTCTAGGACATGCCGGTTTCCTCATGATGTTGTCCTTCATCACACTAAGCTTGAATCTCCCAAGAGACAGCCAGACGTCCTAGATAAAAAAGGTCCAATTACTAGGAATAACTCCACTGAACCTACGTATCCTCAATTAGGTTAAAATAAACCCATTTAACTAACCAATCAGCTGTAACTAGAAGCCAGCTCATGTTAATCGTACTTTGAACTTTATACGTTTGTATTAAAATCAGCTTTTCTGCGAAGCCATTTTAATTTTTACTGTGTAATGGGAGAACTACCCCCGGTCTGTTTGTAAAAGATAATATTCTAAGGTCTATTTGTTATGGACCTTTCGAAGCTTAATTTATCTTATGTGATACGTAACCATTTTATTTTTAGGCAGTTTTTCCAAAGTGGGTAGGCAGAAATTACTACAGAAGCCCACTTCTTTGATTTTGTCACTTTTTTATTTTAAACTTGCCACTTTTTTACTTTGAACATATTTTTCTGCCTTTTAAACTAAACCTAACATAATTTAATGACCAACCAATTTATCCAAAATCAATTTAATTTTGAGCAGAGCCTAATTACTTTTATGTATTTTTGTTTACATGATATTGAAAAGTAAATATCAATGTCGATAAAATCGCAATTCTATCATTTGTTTTACGAATAATAAGGTCGTGATTTTAAACTAAATTAAAATATA
Organism: Apamea crenata; assembly: GCA_949629185.1. Taxonomy (NCBI): domain Eukaryota; kingdom Metazoa; phylum Arthropoda; class Insecta; order Lepidoptera; family Noctuidae; genus Apamea; species Apamea crenata. Next base: position 2,279,855 of record OX451377.1, read on the forward strand.
GTTTTAAAACGTTAACTATTTCACACTGCATAAAGCTAAACTCCACAAGAAAATCCTTATAAACTCTAAAACCTGCAAACAATGACAGTGACCATTGCACAAAACCGTTTCAAGCCAGACAATGAGCGCTCGGACTAGCACCGCACTGTTTGTGCAAGATAGCGCTCGGACTAGCACCGCACTGTTTGTGCAAGATAAACTTCAGAATTATAAAGTTTGACGTTTAAAAGCGTGGGAGGATTGAAAAAGGATTCCCCACTGTCCTTCCAGTAATTCTCTTGATGAAAATGGCTGTCAGAGTGGTGATTATATCACAGTAGAAACATTTGAATGTGAAATAATTCTCAAATAATCAACTTGTTAACTGATTTTCTTTCATCCATAATTTTTACTTAGTCTATACTCCTTTTGAGGCAGTTTTGGCATACATGTTTTAAATTTACAATGAGCCAATTCCCGAATTTTTAAACTTCAAAATCTAGTCGGAATCTCATCTCACCGATAAATCAATGTCAAAATATTGTCAAAAATGTTGGTAAATTATATTATTGACAGTTTAAGATTGAGAATAGAATGCGATCGTTCTTAAAATTACGGGATTTGCCCCACTGAACTTGTGGCAATCCTATAGGAAGGCCTATGTCCACCAGTGGCCGTCTTTCAGCTGAAATAATGATGATTATGGGTTTTGTTACTCCGTTCTAAAACCATTTCAAGACAGACAATGAGCATCGTACTAACACTGCTCTCTTTGTGAAGATAAACTTTAGTGTTATCGTTTGACGTTTTAAAGCGGGAGAGGATGGAAAAAGGATTCCCCACAGTCATTTTAGTAATACTCCAGTTGAAACACACTGTCAGTGCAGTGTGGCGATTGCATTGTTCGAACATGAATTTATATTCCTTTTGAATGAAGGTACTATTGTTTTCTTCAATCCTGTCTATGTGCATTTGTCTGACTTAATCAAACTGGTAATTTTGGACCCAGAGCCTGAGTAACCATACAATTTGCGTATGTGGGTGGTACATTTTTTATCCATGTTAAGAACGAAGGTTAAAAATATAGTTCTGACTCTACATATAAGCTGCTGATATAGATAGATCGAGCATAAGGATCCCTTGAACCAATAAACAGCTTCTCACATAAAACCTTTAATCTTGTAACTCAAAATCGTTCACCTCAAGTTTTCCAACAATGAGTCCCAGTTGGGCGCCATTAATTTCAGTAATCGTACTACCCTCCTTTTATTTTCGTGGCCAAAATAATAATTTATCTTTCCGAGACATTGAATCCTATCAGGCTGTAACAAAACCCATAATTTGATCGGTATTTGTCAAGCGCCATGTTTTATAAAGGACACGCCCATTGTCCTGGATTCTTGTACTTTATATGGACACCCTGCTGTGACCAATTGTTGTGTAGTTATGGGAGAAATTGTTTTTGATACTTGCGAGGTTTTTTGAAGGCTTTTCAAGATTTATTGTATTGGGATAAACGAAGTTTTGGTTGACCTACTTGTTGGTAAGTTGATACTGTGTAGGCAGCTGTTTATTTAGGCAACATTAATAATATTTTCTGATACGCCTACGATCGAAGTTGTCTGTCCTCAAGGCATTGTTGATCTTCAAAATGGCTTCTCTCAAGTGGAATAATGTTACGTTATTTTGACCTTGTTTATAAAATACGCTGAACATATTATTCCCCTATGTTTTACTCCAAAAACCCTTTTTCTTGAAGATTTTTCTTGTATCTGGAGTAAATTACATTAACAGTTAAACTTCAGCTTCAGACCTTTTTTTAAGGTTTCCGTACCCGAAGGGTGCCAACGGGACCCAATTACTAAGGTCCGTCTGTCTGTCTGTCACAGGGCTGTATCTTTTCCACCGATATGTAGACCATAGAAATTCAAAAAAACTTTTATATCTATGAGGTAGACACTTGAAATTTTCACAGAATGTGGACTACTAAGCCGCTATAACAACAAATAATAAAAATAAAATAAATTTCAAAATTGAAAAGTGTTTTAATTAAAGTATTAAAAAAAAGAAAAAAATAATAATATACTTACCAATTTTCACAAAGAGATTGATAACATTTAGCATTATTTACTTATCGACAGGTTCACATTCACAATCTATATCTACATGAAACTATCAACTTTTCATATACCTACGTCTTTGAAACTAAGGTAGGTTATAGAATTTACAGCCAGAATTATTTGAATGTTATAGTTATATGATAAGTCTGTTACGCAGTTTAATATCAATTGAATAGCTTTAACATCAAACTTCGAAGGTAACCCGAAACTTGTACGTTAACTTTTACGTTAAGTTTCGTTTAATCAAGGTAAGTCGTGTTGCTTTAGTGTGATAATTTGAACACAGATGGCGTTGCTAGTCGCAAGTCGTACGGTATGCGACATTACGGGATTGCGGTTATAATAAAGTTTCTTTTTTTAATAGAAATACATTATTATTACGTTTGTTTTTCTACGTGCATTATTATGACAGCACTTTTATGCTAGTTATCTATACTAATATAATAAAGCTGTAGCACACGCTGTGCGTGTTATAGCGCGGGCGATGCGATGCGACAGGAGGGTGGAGGGCCAAAATTTCACGCAGACGAAGCCATGGGCAGAAACTGCTGTACCACGTTTTGTGCAAATTATAGAACACGAAACTTTTGTTTTAACCACGGCCGATAAAAACGACAAAAATGGCAGGAGTAAGCTTTATCAAATTTAATAAATAGAACCAGGCGCGGTCCTATAGGGGTGGTGGAGGTCATGACCACCCCCAAAATCATTCAAGCTGTCGAGAGTCTGCATGATTTCCTTGCCTTATTAACTTAAGTTACTAACTTACTACCTGGTGACCCCCACCCTAAAGTCCAAATGTTCTGTAACATTTTTTTGTCCTTAAAGACGGCGACGACGGCGTAATACTCGTCTAACTTATCTCTAAGTTATCGCATTTCAAAGAAGTTTTCCGAAGTTTTTACGGTCTATAAATGTTTGTTATCCTTTAGCACAAAGTTGCAAGTATAGAGCCCGTAAAAATGTGACTTTATCAATGTCATAATGCTCTATTCTATTTTATTTTTTATTATGGCAAGCAAAGCCGATGTCGACCATCCTCCCAAGGTCTAAAGTGAATTGGAGTTCCTTTAATCCTATTGAATGGTTATTTCTGAAATATCAATCAGTAGGATTATACGAGTGTATGAACTTAGAGGGTGGTATTGATGATATTAATGAATATAATTCTGTAAATATATACTTGTTACGCTCGCGAATCATATTTTAATCAACATTCAACACAGAAAAATTTAATTTAGCGAGCTATCTATGGCATCCCCCTAAATTCATACACGTTGACTTACGGTGAAAGAAAACTTCGTGAAGGTATCGCCGACTTAATAAAATAAAATTGCAACATATTCGCCAAAAACGTAAACAAATATAAGTATATGGAAAAATAACTATAATTCCTACATTATAAAGTTCGGTTTACGCTACAACTTCAAACATTTTTATAACTTTATCAATAGTGCTAGTCACTCTGAAATTAACTTAATGCAAATTAAATTAAAGTTGATATTTGTTTAACTTGAAATAACGTCAATTTGAAACCTACTATATAAAATTTGAATATAGGTACATTAACGTCTGAAATGGCTATTGCGCAAAAAGCAAATGTGCTAGGTATTATTGAATTATTGTTCGAGCCGTGGCTTGGTGCTGCGTTAAGACTATACAGGGTTATTTTAAATTGGCTAGCGAAACTCCGCAGGTGTGATGAGCATCGTTAGGTAAACATTTTATAACAAAAAGAAAATTATTTGATGGTTTTTTGTGGGGACCGTCAGTTACTTTACAGTTTAAAAAATCTGTTTTTTTTTTCGTGTAAGCTTCGCATGACTTTCATCACTCTGATTTTCTCAACTCAAACTTCAACTTATCAAAACTACCAGCGGTCATTGACCTCAAAAAAACATGAAATCATTTGTTAATTTTATTTTATCATGTAGAGATATCGATCCATGCGTCTGCAGAGTTTCGCTAGCTAATTTAATTTGACCCTGTATACCTACTATTACGCACAAGACTGAAAGAGACGGTGTTCTAAGACCACATTTGAAATAAATACTAAGCAATTCATTTCATGAAACAGGCCAGCAAAACACTTGAAATAAAAATAAACTCCCCAACTCAATTACAATCCGTATAAAAACACCTTTATCTGCCCCCAATAAAGAACCCATATTTCAGACATAATCTGCATACGAATACCGTTCCAATAATACAATTATTTATAGACACATTATACTACACACTAATCTAAGTTGCCACATCAAATAAAGTGATAAATCAGTAAGATAGCCGGTATTGCTAACAAATAAAAAGAACTGGCAACACTTTTGTACGGATGCCAAGAGTGCTCGGAACTTTCCCGCATGTTGCCAATATTGTTGTCAGACTAAAAAAATATTTGTCGACTTGGCAATGTCGAAGGGCATCACAGGTTTCATGGGAGTCTAGCGTTCGTAATTTAGTAGGGAAAATTTCAAATGTTTTCCGTTGTGGGTATACAAATACATATTGACTGTAACGGCTTTTACAATGCTAAAAAGAAACGGTTATGAGTTTTTTTTGACAATTTGCAGTAGTAGATATAACTCTGCAACTTTCTAGGCACCGATGTTTTCCTGTCATAAATAGACCACCCCATCTCTCTTTGTAAATATTGTAACAAGTGAACACGGGTCTCGAGCTCACCATCTGCTTGGCTTGCCTTTTCTCAACTATGTTGGGGTCGGCTTCCAGTCCAACCGGATGCAGCTAAATACCAGTATTTTACATTAAGCGACTGAACCGACGGCTTAACGTGCTTTCCGGGGCACGGAGGGGTAATAATAATAATTAATAATATCCATTATTTTCAATCCCACATCAAGAACCAAAATCTCTATTTTTGCATAGTTCTAAAATGTATTTAAAATAACCAAATATTTAACGTTAAGCCCTCATCGGTTAAGTACATATAAATGCCCAAACCTTACGTGCGCACTTTGTATAAACGAATTTAAGCCTTCCGTGTGATAAATTATTATTAAACTTCCCCATACATTTTCCATTTAAACTGTTAGACCTTAGACCTTTAAAAGGTAAGATAACAACTGCAAGGTATATGTCAGGTTGAAGGGCGTAATCATACCGTCCATGCGCCATGTTGCTTACACCATCACCATGGCAACGCACAATGTGGGTTACCGTGTTGCCTACTACAACTATGTAACTATCAAAACATAATGCACTTCCGTGATCTTTAAACATAGTTTGTTATCTTCAAGCTAGACTTGTTAAAATCTGGGACGGCAGGAAACGAGAGTAAAGTCGCCGCTCCACAGTGGTCTAAGGCTATGCTACACACGAAACTTTAGCTTCGCGCTTGCGACGACAAGACCAACGAAGCGGACTATAGAGTGCATCTGTCTGCGCACACGCTTGTGCACTATAATATCTCCCGCGCCGAAATAGGGTTAAGTGGATGTTTCAGGAGAATTCACAAAATAGAGATATTTATTATGACTATTATGAGCCTTATTTTAGCCGAAACAAATTGGACTATGCTTCTTAGCGTGGTCATAAACCACATAGATCAAAATCCACAGAATTCTACTTGACAAATAGGGCGAAAGTCAAGATCATTATTGAGTTTACTCAAATCCTCGGCAAACACACCTGTAGGTACAGTCAAACTGCTCTACCAAAACCACTTCTATACATTTCAGTAGACGCTTGAATCTACATAATGTTTATCCTAAACTTCCAGTCACCACAAGTTTGTCAAGCGCTTCGCCTAAGTCAGTTCTATGCCATCCATTCATCCTGTACCTATGTAAATACAAGGTGACTCGTATTTGGTTCAAAATGAAGGTGCTCAAAGGATAACGGACCCACATCTTGAAGAAGAGATGGCGAGTTGAGTTGAGGCCCTGTCTGACTGTTTGAATTATACAGGTTGGCAGGGACATCGACGCGCAAACTGTAACCATGAATTCAGCACATGAGTTTAGTCCCCATAGCGTAGAAATTTTTCGTCGATTATCAAAAAAAAATCTTCCGTTTCATAGAAAAGTGCAATACCTACGCTTTTTTTTTAATAACCGACGAAAAATTTCGTCGCTATGGGGTCTAAACTCATGTGCTGTGCAATCCATGGTTACAGTTTACGCGTCGTTGTCCCTGCCACCCTGTATATGACACCCAGTAAAAAAAAAATAAAGCAGTGGTTGCCAAGTGGTATCAGCCCCGACTTGAGAGTTGTTGGTCGTAGGTTCGAACTCAGACGCTTTACTGTTACTGTTAGCCTGCATCATCCCAATGCTGGGCAAGGCCTCTCCCCATGACTTCCAGCTCTTTCGATCCAGGGCTAAAGTAGACCACTGGTCGTTTGTTATGTCCATCTCGTCCCACCATCTTCTACGAGATCTGGCGCGACGCCTTCTAGCTGTGTCAGGGCTCCACGTGGTGGTTATTTTGGGCCACGGCGTATTGGGCATACAGCAGTCGCTTTACTTTGTGTAAATTATTTCATCACCACTACTCTCAAAACGGTGAAGGAAAACATCGTGAGGAAACCGACATGTCCTAGAACCAAAAATTCGAAGACATGTGACATCTACCAACCCGCACTGGGCCCGCGTGGTGGATTACAGCCCACTCCCTCTCACAGAGAGGAGGCCTGTGTCCCAGCAGTGGGAACACAATAGGCTAATTATGTATGCTAAAGGTATTAAAAAATTATGAATTTTTGAATAATTGTTTGCTGCATCGGACGATGTCATTACGTCGGCGCCGGCTGTCGCTGAAAACCAACCCTGGGGCTCTGTCTTGCATAGGGTCGCAGCATAATACTGAGCGATAGCCGTTTTGCCTGGATGTGACGCATCTTATGGTTTTTTTTTTGTGTTTTATGTTCTTTTTTGCGTCATGTTTACCGCAAATAAACGTATTTTCTTTCTTTCTTTCTATTCTGCATATCTTATATTTATTATAGTCATTTTAATAAAGTTGTTTCATACATACAAAGTGGGTCTGTAGAACAGAATGTTACATAAATTATAATGTACGTTACCGTGTATGTATTAATTGCTTACGTGCGTGTATTTATGTGGGTAATAAAATATGTATTACTCTTGTTACATTTCCTGAAATTCAATGATGCTTATGTTACTATGTTAATAAAGGCTATTTTCTCATTGTTAGAGTACAAAGTTTCCAGTATAATTAGACTAATGTCGATAGCAATCCAAATGGACTCGGCCCAAAATTCGGCTACTTGTTTGGCGCTGTCACCAGCGTCTATCAGTTCCTGAAACGTGCGTTCCAGGACACGCAGGACACGATATTAAGTGTCATATCGTTTGTGGAACAGCACCACATTTACACTCCAAGGCGGGGTCGCCTATGAATCTCCACCTGAACAGGTTTTCCTTGCTTCAGCCAACCTGGGTCCGGAGTCTGTTTAAAGACTTCCCGGTTACCCAAGGTAACTCATGTCCAGGTGGGAGGTCTTCAACTGGTGAAAAGAATGGTTTGGGTAAGGAAGCACTGTCTCGCCTGACATGGTCATGGTTGTTGGTAAAAACTACTTTAGGAGTAACATCATTTTGCTAATGGCCACTCCATTCACCAAACTTGGTGATTCCCTTTTCCTTTCCCTTTGACTATGCATTATAGCTTAGCTTCCGAGAAATTTAAAGGTTTTTAACCTTTTTTATATCCCAACTTCTTGATGGCAACGGAAAGAAGGGACTTGCATGAAAGTGATTCTAATTGTCAGCCTAATAACGTGTTTTTTACCTCATTTCTGAGCAAAGACCTTCTCTTACTCCTTCCAAACAACTCTATTTTGTTCGAGTCTTAGACACATCAGACCAAATTTCGAACAGCGTCAGCGGAAACTAGCCAACAATGCGGGAGATCTAGTGGACAAGTCTGTGAGCTGACACAGGTGCAATCTCTCTTTCCTCATTCTCCTAGTCCGATGGGATGGCAATCAGACACGACCGGAGAGAGACAAACGGCTTAACGTGCTCTCTCTTCCCTCTCTGTTATAGTTCGAAGGGACGGCCATCTGACACGACCGGAGAGAGATCAGGTACTAAAGCCACGAGTTATCGTGCTTTCCGGGTATAACACTGCCCACTTCGAAATTGCAGGCTACTACTGAGAAATTCCTAATGGAGAACCCCAATTACACAAACGAGCAATACGTCCCTACGGCCACACCAGCACGCAACCCTGAAAGTAGAAATATATCACAGGGTAATGTTGTAATAGTATCGGTTTTTCCGGTCCATGTAAAAGAAAAGTAAACAATCTACTTTCCGAGACACGAAGGGGTCTCGGTATGTTAAGATGGTCACCCATTCACGGACCAACCGTGGCAAGAGTAGCTTTACCTGATCGATCGGACCATGAGGCTCCTCTACCCGGTTTTGACCACACTATATGTAGAAGTAAAAATCATATGATTTCCTAATTTTTTACTGATGATGCTTAGACCCGCGTGTTACTCGCTTTTATAGCGTTTCAAAAAGTTTACTACGATGGTAGTATGTCTCGGAGGATATGTGGAGATGTTCGGGGCTAAGTAATAACAGCCGCACGGGTCGATCGATCAGGTTAAGCTACGCTTGCCAAGGTCGGTCCGTGGATGGCGACGACCATCTTTTCAAACCTAGACCCCTCCGTGCCTTAGAAAGCACGCTAAGCCGATGGTCCCGGCTGTCATTCTTGGATCTTTGACAGTCGTTGCTGACTGTCAAAAGCCCGAAAGTCTGACAACCAATCTTAGCAAAGGATATCGTGTTACCCAGTAACTGGGTTGTGGAGGTCAGATAGGCAAACGCTCCATGTAAAATACTAGTATTCAGCTGCATCCTGTTAGACAGGAAGCCGACTCCAACATAGTTGGGAAAAGGCTGGGTAGATTGCCTAGGTAATATGTATGTCTATTTCGCCGAGCTACTGAAACTTTAGTACGTTTCTCGCTGTTGACTGATTCGGTACTTTACAACTTTTCCGTTCAAGTGTTTAAGTTTGCGGCTCAACGGTAACCAATCAGTTCATTTGAACTTTACTTCAGAAGGGGCTTATTTAAAAAGGTTGCTTAAAGTTAGGTAACGATTAGAAACTGTTTAACTATACATTTTTGAAGTTTAAACGCAACGCAAACTTAAGCAACGTTTATAAATTTATGGGGTTATGTATAACTCTATAAACTAGCTTATTAAATAGATGTATCCTTTCGAATAAAAATAAAAACCTTTGATATTGCTGAAAATAGTTCTTCAAAAGAAAACTATATTTAATTATTGTAGTAGATAAAGGCTGTACATATATTTTTCAGTGCCAGCACCAACAATAATACAAAAAAAATAGCTGGCCAAAAATAATGATGTAGGCATAGGCATTCTTTCATAGAGCCTTAACATGACAGCCCCCACAATTTAATAAACAGACATTGACACACCCTGGCTATCCTACGATCCAAATATAGAGTGTAAAGCGTCCGCCACGCGACGCGGCGGTCAGTGCGTGCGCCCCAGACTGTGGTATTGATCCCACCACCTGCCGGTCACCACTCCCACTCGCTACACTAACTTCTTCTAGTCGGCCATCGCCCCGCGACACGATACCACATTAAAATAAAACACAATAAAGAAAACAATTTAAAAAATAAATCACCTGTCAATTTTGGCGCCTTTTTGCGCGTTCTACGCTTAAATTGTGCCGCGAAATCAAGTGTTTCGATTCGCCAAATTTTTGAATTTTAAACATTTTATACTTTTTTTTTAACCACGTGTTTCACAAGCAGTGATAAGTGTTTTCAGTGCCGAATACAGTGTTGCTAGCACTTAGTTTGTAATTGTTCGCGCAATGAAGTGACTCACCTCGTGTCGACCTGGATCTTGGATGTCAGGCATTATCTCAATTTACGGCATTAAATTTCGTAATTGCACGTCTGTTAGCCCGTTCGTTAGAGCTTAAATTGTCCTGAATTTTCGGGTTCATTCTCATTAAAATGTAACAGTTCAGTGTTCATTCAGTAACAATATTGTTGAACATAAACAAAACGCGTTCAGACCTAATTAATGTTGCCAGTAACAATATAATTGCTTTCACCGCTACATACCGTTGCAACAATAGTTAGCAAAAAGGAAATTATTATCAGCCGTCTATCAGTCTATGCAAATTATTATCACGCCACTTATCTAGACCCCTCTAGATAGAGCGAGAATGGTGATATTTCTGTTTCGCGCGGCACACTAACCCGATCGAGCGTACTAACAGATTTTTCTTGCGAGTACCTACCTATCTATCAGCTGTTTGTGTCTGTCCGCGTAAGATTGCGGGTGTTTTTTCGCGTGAGGGGGGAAAATGCATGAAAATTTGCATAGTATCACGTCATTCAGGTAGTTAGTGGTAGTTAGCGACGACGGTGTAGTGAGTCAGCGACGGACGCCGCCGCGGACGAGACCAATTACGCTTTTTGCGCCAACAATTTTCTAAATTCAAAACAGATAAACGCACCTCTGCCTAGAAAACGAAACGTAACGATTTTTTATCGAGTCTTTTTTCGAATTTCGAGTGAATTACTTTTTTGTGTGTTGTGCCTTTAGACTAGTGTTGTGCCTTGATTAGAGTAGTGTTGTGAAATGTGATTGTTTTTTACACGTTCTTATAATGGAAAGAAGTGTTTTGGCGGGGCCGAGGCACGTCCAGTGGGCATCTGATGTGAGTATGCTTATCTATGTTCTATTTAAGGTTTTCGCACTTACTCCTTCAAGTGGCCCATTGTGCGTGGGCCATGGAGGCCGTTTATTATATTTTTCTTTCAAAAAACGTGCGGGGAAAACAAAAAAAAACTACAATTCTAAATCCAGTGATCATTCCAACCCCCTCCAGGGCCCTAATTCACTATGACCACTTAACGGTTCCTTACTACGAAACCACGTCAATTCCTTAATCACAACATCTGCTATTAACGTGTCCTCTATGACACAATGGCGTGGTTTGAACTGTCAAAATACATGTTGTCCGTACGGTTGACATTTCGATTTCCAAGCTGCAGTGCGATTCTGTAACCATCTCACCGTGAAAACTTAGGTGAAGTGAGCGTGGAGTGAGCTGTCAATCGACCGGCATTGAATTGGGGTCCTGAAGTTATGTCTACTGGCCTGTTAAGAACATCTGTGTAAGATCTGGTTGCCACGAGGGTTTCCGACCTAATCTGTGCCTGTGCACTCGAAGAGCACATGCGCAACTGTTTCCTCAGCCCCCATGCAGGCCCTGCACAGGAGACTGTCCGTTATGCCTATTGTGTGGACGTGTTTGTTTAGCCAACGGGACGCTCCGTGATGGTTCCCGTCACCAGGCGCAGGCCATTCCTGTCCAGGCGTAGTAGACGTCTGGTGTCAAGAATGAATCGTATGCTATTGCTAGTCGATTATAATTTGCGTCATCCTCCAGACGTTGTATTAACACATTTTCATGTTTACATTAGTTGTTACAGTAAGGTCGGGTGTTAAAGGTTAAATACACTTTCAACACTTGCCTAACTCTGTACCATCTATCTCGTTAGCTTGGAAAAACGACTCATTTTAAATGAAAAAAAACTTGATATTTAAGCAGCTTTTTTATCTGTCTTTGTCATTTTAATGTTAATGTAGTGAGAGGGCAATAGTCTTTAACACCTTAGTGCAGTAAGGCTTCTCGTTAAGACGTTTATCAATGAGGGTGTGAAATTGTAATATGGGGCGTACCTAGTTCCTATTTCAACATTTTATAATTTCAGAAGAACATCTGTCAATCTCTCAGTCTCAATCTGTCAAAAATACCTTTAAATTTCCTTGCATTTTTGACATTAATTGTCGCTGAGATGAAATTGCGACTAGATTTTTAACGTTTTTAATTATGAGAATTGGCCTTCAGGTGTCTTAACACTTGCACTACGAAAATCGCTCTTACTGACGACATAAAGGAGCTGTCAATGTCAGATTGTTACCACTGATGTGAGTGACTGCACCTATTTTGTCTAGATCTTTTTTGTAGATGACTGTACTTACTTCACAGAAGTAATGATTTGTCAAATTTTTATCATGAGTTTTTCAGTAATGATATAATGATTTGTCAAATAAACTCGTTACCTGTAAGAAAAAAATAAAATAAATATGTAGATGACCACAAGCAGTACTTACCTACTTATCAAATTGTAATACGTGCTTATAATATCAAAAAAAAACCTACAAAATTTAATAAAATTACAATAATTTATACTAATGAAGTAATGAAATTCTCTTTGCCGTTCTCATACATTCTAATTTAATTTAATAAAAAAAGGCGCGCGTCTCATTCCATTTTCATAATTCATTTTTTTTTTATTTAGGCTATGAACAGACAACCTTTGCCCTCCTTGCGTGTAAAGCCGCGGCTTCACAGTGTGAATTATAAATGTGAATGGGATTCTTTATTACACCGACGCACACACTCGTATTTATTATCTATGCTGTCTCAACCATTGTTTTTATAATCTGTAATACAATGGTGTTCGGATCTCTCGAGTTTTTTTATGCTTTTTTAATAGCACTAGCTTATGATTGCGGGTTTGCAGTTCTACTTTAGAGCGAAAATGTAATGGCTTGTGGTTATTGGCCTAGTTGAACGTCTTGTAGTTAGCTCTTATTGACTTTTTCCTATTTTCTAAAATATTATGAAACCGCCATCCCGCAAGCGTCTGGTGATCAATGCTCGTGCATTCTTTGAATTAGAATAGGCCTTTGCCCTGCCTTGGGACAGAAATATAACACACTATCAAGCACAATCTGAATGATTTAGAAGGATTTTTTTTTATTAACGTTGCCCCCCACTAGGAATTACTCCTGTATCGTGGGTGCGTTCACAAACATTTAAACTCACATACACAAACAGCCAGACCCGGAACAACTACCAGTAGGCAATACAAATATTTGTTCCGTGCGGGAATCGAACCCGCGATACGCAGCGCAGCAGTCAATCGTTTAACCACTGCGCCAACCGTGCCGTATATTGCTATAATCCATTGCTTCAAAATATGTGGGTTGTGGAGGTCAGATAGGCAGTCACTCTATGTAAACTGCTGATAATCAGCTGCATCCGGTTAGACTGGAAGCCGTCCCCAACATTGTTGGGAAAGGCTAGGCAGATGATGATGATGAGATACTGCCCCAGCGCTGGGCAAATTTTCCCCATACGTTTTCATTCGTATTTGCCTGCTTCCTTTACCGGCCAAACAGTTGCATACAGACAAAAGTATCTCAGGTTACATTATGTATTGTATTTTGTCATTTTTATTGTCTTAAGTTTCCCACGAGGCTCTATGACTCATCCTTATTTATAATGTTTTTCCTGACTTTTCCTTATTCGGTCAAAAGTCTAGGTTGAAATTATTATATCATAATTGCCTAACAACTATAAAATAGCTACTACAATCTGTCAAATTTATTTAATAAATTTTCAACTTTATCGTCAAAGCATTAAGGTTCAAGGTTGATTGGGAAAATTTGACAGTTTCGGGTAGCTTGACCTGCTGGCATCTGTACGTAAATGCTTAGTACGGTTATTAAGTAGGTGCTTATAATGGCTGCCTACTTGGTGTGTTTTATTTAAGTTTAACAACAGTCAACATTTCATTGAACAAGTTGAAAACTTGAAACGAACATGCCGTCAAAATTTATAGTATAAGCAATGCAACATGAAATGTAACAATAGTTGCAACGTGTGTAACATTTGAAGAATACAATCCCGGACATCTTCTTTAATCCCGGGATTTCGGAATTTTTGATACGTGAATCCGGGATCCCGGGATTATCCCGGTATTTGAGAAAAAAGTTCAAAATGGACTGAAATAAAAATTGGTAATTATGTATTTTTTTTAATCATTTATTTTTTATGAAGCTATTCATATTTTTATGAGGGCACCGACCACCGACTCACGAGTTGTCGGTCGTGAGTTCAAACCCAGGCAGGCAGTTTAGTTTGTGTATTTATTATATTTCATCACCACTACTCTCAAAACTGCGAAGAAAGACATCGTGTAGCAACATCCTAACATCGTGTTTCCTAGAACCAAAAATACGAGGACATGTGCCATCTAGCAGTCCTCACTGAGCCCACGTGGTGGAATTATGGCCCAATCACTCTCACAGAGAGGCCTGTGTCGCAACAGTGGTATCATTACAGGCTTATTATGAATATTTTTGGATAGTAAACTATTCGTTTTCACCACTAACAAAATAAAATACAGAGATAAATACAGTCTGCTGAAAGCTTCCAAAAATCCGGTCTTCTATTGAGTCTGGGTTTAAAAATAGCCAAACACATCAACAGACGGATGCACTTATTTTAACAACATACATAGATGAAAGAAATGTGATACGTGCACTTAAATGAGAGTGAAACAATATTGAGATCGGATTCTATGAATAAAACTAAAAATATCTATCATCCTGTTGTGTTTTCAGCAGCTTAGCTTATTTTTTAATATGTTACAGATTTTCTAAATTATTTACTGTATACTCCTATCATACTATAATATGGATAGTTATGGAAGGATGGATGGATGGATGGATATTTGTCACGCAAAAGCTTCTGAATGGATTTGGATGAAATTTGGCAAGCAGGTTTCTAACCAGGATTAACATATAGGATACTTTTTATCCCGATATTCCCACGGAATCGAAACTTATGAGGGTGAAACCGCGGGGCGCAGCTAGTCATAGATATAAGAAAAGTTGGAATCAATTAGGCAAAGGACATAATGCCAAGCTGTTGACTTTTGCCAAGGCCAGCCTTAGTGACCAGTATTTTGCATAATTATGTAGAAATTAGCTGCGCTTCACTGTATCACCCGCATAAGTTTCGATCCCGTGGGAATATCTGGATAAAAAGTATCCTATATTATGTTAATCCTGGTTATAAACCATCTGTGTGCAAGTTTTTGCGTGAAAGAGTCAAAAACATCCATGCACCCATACAAACTTTCACGTTTATAATATTAGTAGGATAGGATATGAGTTTTGGTATTTTTACTGACGTTTCGATCTCTTTATTTTTGTAGAAAAGAAATATAAAAACACAAGATTTGACGGCACGGTTGGCGCAGTGGTTAAGCGATTGACTGCTGCGCTGCGTGTCGCGGGTTCGATTCCCGCACGGAACAATTATTTGTATGACCTACAATTAGTTGTTCCGGGTCTGGCTGTTTGTGTATGTGAGTTTATGTCTGTAAACGCACCCACGACACAGGAGAAATTTCTAGTGTGGGGCAACGTATTAAAAAAAAAAAAAATATCTGCTGTGCCAAGTGCACAGATTAATCAAAACTTAACATGCCTAAATTGCAACATAATTCGTGGCCTAGATACCTAAAATCCATTAAAATACGAAGATATGACAGACAATAAAATTACTTAAACACAAACGTGACAACGTCTAACAATCTTTTACAATGTAAACAATAACCTACATCATGACGTTAACTGTCTACAGATGCTGCTTGTTACTTTATTTTTTCACACAAAATACAACAAACATAGGGTTCACACACACACCACTCAAAAGCATGCATGCACTAAATTCCCTTCTCTTTACATTATTTTAATTTCATTGCATAACTGCACTAACACAGGTACCAACTGACTCAGGACTCAGGGCTCTAATGATAACACCTTTTATATGTCAATAAAACCTTTTAGTATAATTTCGTATGGTAACATTGTGACCTATCAATCGCAAATGATACACATCAAGCTGGTGTTTCCTGCAAGCGTAGGCAGAGGTGCGAAAACGATAAACAAAAATACATTTCCCAGATACCTAGTCATGTCATGGCATGTCACCTTTTCAAACTGTCATTTTCTTCCGAAATGTTGACCAAATGTAGATGGAAAAATAATACCTACAGCGCAAGTCTACCTTCAATCTGTGACTGTACACCACCATTCCGCCAATCATGTTACAAGCCCCACGTAACAGGGGGCAAGTATATTGTCCCTGGGCACAAATACAGACTCCAGGGGCTGCAGTCTCGACATTCATTGCGATCGCTTTACGACCGAATTCGGTCGCAAAGTCCTCTCACTCCATACATTACACCTGTCAATCCGGGACTTTAAAGAAAGAAAGAAAGAAAAAGTATTTATTGCGACTCGTACAGGGATCATAAACTAAACTAAACACAGTTAAAAATAAAAATAAAACAAATTATATAAAAAAGTAACAAAAGGAAAAATTAAACAAAGTCCTATACGAGGCCAAAAGGCTCCTATCTCAGCATGATGCTTCGACATTTAAAAAATAAATGTCGCAGCGCTGGTATTCTGATAGGGCCCGCTGTGATGTCACGGGCAATTACAGTGCGACCGAATTACTTTGCGACCGAATTCGGTCGAAAAGCGATCGCTATGAATGTCGAGACTACCGGGGCAGGCTGAGCTGCAGATAATTTGCTAACAGGGAAAACCAATAACACTTTGCCAGACCAAAGGGATCGATCGACCCACCCGCTCAGCAATCGTTACGAATAAGAATATTTTTTATTTGTAAAATATTGTTAATTACATACAAAGATCTTAAAAATTGGTAGTGCGCTATGCTTCGCCAATATTGGCATACAAATGATTATGTGATTAAACACAAATAATGAGTGGGTACAGTCACGAGCAAAAGTATGTATACACTCTTCTTTATTCAAAAGCGATTTACTCCTTTATTTTTAATTAAAATTGTATGTTGTTGCGAACATAACATTTTCGAACCCATAGGTTTATGTAATGTGTCGTATTTCAACGTTCCATTCGTTATTTCACGAAAAAATTGCAGTTGAATGTCGCTAAGGGTTGACATAATATTGGTGTTCGTGACTGTACTATTAAATTCCAATGATAAATTTATTACAATATAATATTATAAGTATTTCAGTACCTATTTGTATTAACGTATGCATGCAAATTAAATTGCGCTTGCGACCCTCAGACCGACAAGGCAATTGCCTTGTAAATGAAATGATCACTTTTCTTGAAGGAATCGCTTATTAAACGATTTCTTATTTTGTCTCGATTTCTCTTTTGTTTTTTTTTTTTTGTTTTTTTTTCGCTTTTTTTTTTAGATTTCTCTTTGTTTTTCTTCTTTCGTATCGGTAAACTATGAAACAACCCTGTATGTAGGGTCTCGATGGGTAATGGATGGGTGACCATCCATTAAATTACCTATATATCGATATTACCCGGTTAGATCCGCGACAGCCGGGAGTAACAGCTTTCCGAAGCACGGAGGGGTCTCAGTATGTAAAGATGGTCACCCATCCACAGACCAACCGCGGCAAGCGTAGCTTAACCTGATCGATCGACCTTTGCAGCTGTTATTATTTAGCTACGGGCCCCTCATATCATAATATCATATCAGCTGAACGTTTACTCTGGGTACCTAAATACGATGACTTCACATCTATGAATAAGTACATTCTAGGTCATGTTGTGGTGAAAAGATATGCCAGTCAGCAAGGTTTAACAGCTAAGTATTAGTGACTAGGTTCGTATTATTATTGAGACGTACTAAGTACCGTCACTTTTTTTTTGCAATATTTATTTAGGTAGGTAATCATGTTATTCACAGAGAAAAGTCAAGCAAAAACATTCAGATACTGATCCGCTGACTTTTTACTTGACGGCATCAAAATAGTTTGGTGAAGTTTTTGTTGTAAGTTCCTAGTAGTACCTATGCACTGCTAGCGACCCGCCTCTGCTTTGCAGGGGTACAATGGCGAGAAGCCAAAACATCGAGATTTCTATTCTAGATCTAAACATTTTGGAGTAATAGAAAACATCGCGAAAAAACCGGCGGCATGTTCTAGAACTAAAAAAATTGACGACTAGTGACATCCAGAAACCCGCGCTGGGTCCGCGTGGTGGATTACTGCCCACTCCCTCTCACAGAGAGGAAGCCTGTGTCCCAGCAGTGGGAACATTATAGGCTGGTTATGATTACCTATACCTACCTAAACACCATGTACTTTACCCATATTTGCAAAATAAAATATCTTTATCTTTATGCTAAGCGGTCATACAAACGGACGATCGGCTAGTTATTCTTTTTTAAATGAACACTGGCCCAAATTACTTACACAGAATTCATAACTATGACAAATAAATCCAAACCTAGTCATACTCAAAAGACTAACAAAGATTAAAACACCATTTTAAAAAGATAACCACGTAATCTTTCTCAAAACTAAGTGAAACACGACTATTTCGCAAGTTGACTCATTTAGATTGTTGGGACATTGTTTAATCTGACGTTTCATTGCACGTTAATTAGTCTTTCCTTGTTAGGCAACGGTAATTAGAAGAATCGTATTGTGTAATGTAGGACATTACTTTTTTTTTGCCTTAGTGTCCCACAGCTGGGCAAAGGCCTCCTTACTCTGTTTCCACCTCTCTCTGTCCAGAGCTGCCAAAGACCAATCTTAATGAAAGGAGTCCAGCTCATGATGCTGCATGTGCAGCTGATGTTGTTTGCCAACAAGTGGGACCCGCTGGGTCGTATGTTTGGCCCATTGATCGTCTGACATGCGGCAGATGTGTCCAGCCCAATTCCATTTAAGCGTGACGGTTTGGGAATAATCTTTTGGGTGACTTTCAGCCTTCTAATGAGGCACAAAGTGAGTTACTTTTACATTTATAATAATTAGGTACTAACTTCTGTCCGCGACTACAACCGCGTGAAATTTCTTGTTCCCCGGTCCCACCCCATCGCATCGCATCGTCCGGCTTTTTGTTCGGCTTCTAAGCGTGATGTTAAATAGTCTATAGCCTTCCTAAAGAATTGGGTTATGGGATATCAAATGCAAAAAGATTTTTTCAAATCCTACACATAAATGCAGAGATTAGCGCGTTCAAACAAACAAACTCTTCAGCTTTACTATTAAAGTATACTTATAGATTAGTATAGATTCTAACAACGAATGGTTCCTAAAAATATTTAGGAACATAACTCCAGTATGGAGGTACGATATTAAACAATTAAGTAGATAACTCAACGGAATATTATAATTATTAACGAATTACCAACCAATTAATGCCTACACCATTTACATAAATTCCGATACAACCTAACGACTATTAAACAGCAAAACAAACAAAAATACGTTCGTGAAACACAAAATGGCGGCCAACCCGGCTTGATGACGAGAACGCAGAATTTCTTCATTTAATTAATATAGAGTGACACGGCCATTCGCATTGTTTCGTCAAAATGATTAATTAATGTTACGGATAACTGAGAACTGAGTAAACAGCTATTTCTGTAGTTAAATATAGTTTTGTGTTATTTTGTATTTACCGACATAGAGAAGACTTTGTGAAAGTCTGGAATTTGTAAGCAAATAACAGCCTAGGTCATTATGGGTGAACTTTATGCCTAGGTTCATAAATTGTGACCTTTTCGTAAGCCCCAGTTTGTTTATAAATATAAAACGAAAGGGTAAAGACACAACTTACAAAAAGGTGAAGAAAAAATTACTTGAACTTCTTTTTACTAATTAGTGTGAACTGTTCCACTTCTGAAGGCCAATTCTCGTAAGTTAAAACGTTCAAAATCTAGTCGTAGTCTCATTTCAGCGACAAATAAATGTCAAAAACTTGTTAAAAATGTAGGGAAATTAGAGGTATTTTTGACAGATTGAGAGCCTGAGATCAGACTGTGCCCCTCAGATGACTGTCCAGCACCCTATATCCTAGAGTTTTGAAGGATATTACTAATCCATTGCTTTATATGTTCGAAAAATGTGTCTGCTCAATAACGTAAATAACGCAATGAATGTGGTTGAACTGTCAAAATGTACGCTGTTGCTACTGCAAGTGTGTACGCAATTGCCCCACAGTCCCCGTATTCTTAAGAACGTTCGTATTCTTATCTCAGTCTCAATCTGCAAAAAAATACCTCTAATTTTCCAAAATGTTTGTCAAGTTTTTGACATTGGTATTGCCATAGATTTATTTCACAGGATGGCACCCCATCGATGCGCATACGGTTACAGGATTCAGTCCATGATTCTGAGCGTGCCTTGAAATTTTTCGTCGGTTAATTTAAAAAAATCATGCGCTGAATTCATAGTTACAGAGTTTGCGCGTCGATGTCCCGTCACCCTGTATTTTAAATTTATTGTAATCGCTAAGATGAGCCTAGATTACGACTAGACTTTGAACGTTTTGAATTACGGAAATTGGCCTTCAGGTCTTTCCCCCATTAATTCACTACCCTTCCACTTCTCTCGGATTGGGCTTAATTTTCTGAAACCACCAGCGTTGTTTCTTTTGGTAAACATTGCCCTGAGGTACCGGCATAGGATATTATATTACCTTGAGTAATATCGGACTCTTTTCCGACCTAACACAAAATTTAATTGTCCTGCGACCTCGTACTAGACAATTAGGTTTGTTATGCGACAGAAATCGATCACAGACGTATCTAGAACTGACAAGACCTTTCACTATTCGCCGCGAACGTAACTCCACATAATAACGCCATATTTTTAAATGATTTAGTGAATCTTCTTAAACTAATATTGATACTCGACCGAAAAACGAATGTTTAACCACAGAATGGTAAAAATGCAAGACCAAATTAATAGAAAACAAGCTTACAATATAATTATAACGTATTAATAACTACAATGCTTGGTATTCAGCCGTGGGAGCGATCAATAACTTTGTACAATGTAGAGGAAAGTTATGAGAAAATAATTGTATCGAACAATGGGTTCTCATAAAGAGAAGACTTTTGTTTTCGTCATTATAATGGTTAATGAGAAAAAATTATGAAAAACAAGTAACTCATTGGCTAAATTATAATTAAGGCTCGTGGTTAAGAGAGTAAGCAGGTCGGATTCAAAATAACTTTGTTTGCCATAGACAGAACATCGCTCTATTTGCGTAACACACTAATCTGAAATTTTGAAGGAATAATCCAATCCGATCTAATCCATTGCTTCATATGTTCGAAAAGTTTGAATGTTGCTGAACTGTCAAAATGACAGCCATTTCAACTGATAGTTTGTGACGCAATTAGGTATCCCGCTGTTTTTCTTCCTGAGTCACTTTTGTTGAAATTGTGCGCGCCATCATTGTTTTCAAAAAGCTAAGTATAGTTTGTCAGTTTAGACTGCCTTTTTTTTGTGGATGGGAAATCATCGAATGACCCCTCCCGCTCTGGGTGGAGCGGAAGCGGAAGGGAGTGTCAAACTCTTACTGACTAAAACCCACCCGTGTCCTTAGCCCTTTCTGTTCCAGGGCAGCGGTATAACCCTTTCGGACGATCCCGCTACAGTTTAGACTGCCTTGAATCAAGACCGAGAGGCAATTCCTTTCATTTTATGAACATTTTAAAAACTTCTATGGTCCTCCATTTTACCTCTGACTTTGCATCACTGTACAAATCACAGTGAAGAATTTAAACAGTGATCTTTATTATCATTCAATAAGGTTGCTATTGCATTGCTGCCCTTGGCAAATCTGTCAAAATCATTGTGATCTTTATTGTCGTCTAGGTAAGGTTGCTGTTAGGCTGTCAGAGGTAAAATGAACTAACAGTTTAACCACTTTTTTGTCAAGTTTTTTACATAAATTGTCTGTTGCAATACATGAAAAGAAATTATCTATTTAGATATTACTTTTCCCATTACCCCGAAATCTTCATTAAGTAGACTTACATTATATTGAGGCAGCATGTGCAAAATTAAATATTTAAATTGTTTCCTTCACAACTTTTATCATTTGCATGGTAAACCGCTGTAATAATTTTCCTTGTGCAAGGAAAAACAATTTAAAAAAATTGTCTTAAAAGAATGCGTGTATTGTTTTGTTTCATTCAATGATTGTGAATTCATTTACTATTGATAACTATTTGATCGACTCTTCACGTGACCAGAGGGCTGGCCTATTTTTTGGCCAAAGAACAAAATTAGGCTGGCAGCATTGCCATACAACGTGGCAATGCTGCCAGCCTTTTGGGCATGTTTCCTATTGGCAGATGCCCTTTGATTATGTTCCCTTCTTTTTTATTCATATACTTGTTCATATTATTATTATTAAAACTTAGCTTTTCAAATTATCTAAATATTTCCATTATTAGCGCTGCTTGAATCAAGGGTAGGAAATAAATACTTGAATTCAGGGTTTCTAAGTCCTTATCGAAATAAGGAACCCAGAATTCTTGAAATAGCAATCTACATACTACATAGATAAGATTTATACTAACTACACTCTTGAAATTAAGACTTGACGACACTCTGTTTTATCCTCATTAAAATTCCAGTCTGTCACCGTCCACTTCAAATGATTTTGAAACTATGAGATCACTTTAACTATGAGGTCACTCTCATTACCTAATGAGTACGTAGACTTAATTAAAATAAATAATTGTCGCGTGCTGGAACTAGCTGGCAGTGTTAAACAAAGACGAATGAAGATAAAGGAGCTGTTTAAAGCGAATCTTGGACAACAATACTTACTTGGATAAAAACATAAAAATAAAGAAAGAAAATAATAAAAAAGAAAATAAATAAAATAATAATATGAAAGGAAAGAAAATACTAAAAGAAAATAAATAAAATAATATGAAAGGAAAGAAAACAATAAAAAAGGAAATAAATAAAATAATATAAAAAAGAAAGAAAATAATTAAAAATTATTGGACTCCTGATGAGGCACACAATAACATACATACAAAAAATAAACAGAAAAAACGCAGTTTAAGCAGTATTGTGCGCCTCATGGTTGCGCCATAAAGAAAAACACCTTTCGGAAAGCTGAACATGGACTCTTGGTTTGTTACCATTACCATCAACATGCAGAAAGCAAGCAGGACCTGCAGAAAACGTCCTGTCTTGCAATGGACAAATCATTGATTGATCACGATGGGATGTTGTGCCACAATACCCGATATTCCGCTCTAAGCATCCAATAAAATTGACTTCTTGTCCATTCTGTATAATTACTGAAACGTTATGTTAACGTTAACTTTCAGTAATGCATCATCATCTGCTTAGCCTTTTACCAACTGGAGTGTGACGGCCAGGGTAGCGGGATCGTCCTGCCAGGGTAGCGAGATCGTTCGAAAGGGTTGGGCTAAGGAAGGTACACGGGTGGGTTTTAGTCAGTAAGAGTCTGACACTCCCTTCCGCTACACCCAGAGCGGGAGGGGTCATTTGACGATTTCCCATTCGAAAAAAAAAAAAAATTGGTGTCGTGTTACCTAGGTCGTGAAGGGTTTAAGCCTGGTTGCCTGACTTTCAGTCTTTTGACTACCCGTAACTACTGTCACTGACGGTCACTGACGGTCGGAACCAACAGCTTAACATGCTTTTCGAAACACCGGAGGGGTCGTGGTATGTACAGTAATTATAAACATAAATAATACTTAGAATAAGAAATTAATGAGAAAACCGGATTTATCAAACCCGGTAACAAGTAGTCCCTGACTAACAAAGATAATTCTATAATCACAAGCTTAGCAGTTAAAATGGCGGCTACACAATATGGCCGCCGGACACAGGTGACGTTACAAATTTACCTGACAGTAATGGTTTAGGCACCCTTTGTAATACCCATGAGATGGGGCGGTAAGCCGATGACCACATACCATTTGACAATGTAGGTTATACAAATTGAGTTTTAAAAGGAAATTGTAATGAAAACGCGTGTTTGTCCAATGAAGGACATTTGAAATTATTCAAACTCAAACTCAAATCATTTAATTCAACTAAACCAATTACAGGCACTTTTGAATTGTCAAAGGGTATATATTGTGTTGGTAAGGTTATTATTTACATTCACTTTCATTTCTTTATGTTAATTTAATAACATAACATCACTAAAGTCTATTCTGTTTCCAATTAATGTTATTACAAGATAAGACTACTGAACAGACAGCCGTGCTGCTGGGGAGTTTGTTGCGCCACTTCTTCCCAGTGAAAGTACTAGGAAGTGGTGAAGGGCGGGCGTTTTGGGGGACTGTCTTATATAATTTTGACGCTCGAAAAGTGCTGATTCTCAGATTAATTTGAATAAATGATTTTTGATTTTAAGCAAATTCCATTTACCTTTATTATCCCACTGCTGGACAATGGCTTAATATTCTTCCACCTTTCTTTGTGCTGTGCCTTCTCCATCCTATCGGTTAGGAACGAGTCCAAATTGTCACGCCAGCGTTGCTAAGGCTTAGCAAACATCAACTTTATTGTAATCGTTATTAAGTTGATTTCAGAGTGACTAGCACTATTGAAGAAGTAAAAAAAATGCTTGAAGTTGTAGCGTAAACTGAACTTTATTGTGTAGGAATTAAAGTTATTTTTCCATAAAGTCATGTTTGTTTACATTTTTGGCGACTAAATCACGAACGTAGATTACATAACATCTCGCCTGTATTCCTTGAACGGTTAGGCAGAGGTGTACATATGTATAGTACAATTTGTTGTCCTTTGCCCTGCAGTGGGACAGAAATGGCTGAATAAATAAAAAAAAATAAAAAAATTAAGTTAATTTGGTATTACATCAGAAACTATGAAATCACCATCATACAACCTAAAAACATCCAATGCTGGACATAGGCCTCCCTAAAACAAAGCCACAGCTGGTCCTTTGCTTCCCACATCAGCAGATTTCCGCGACCGTCACCAGAGGGGAAATTCTCGTAATGTTAAGAACGTTCACAGTCTGATCTCAGTCTCAATCTGTCAAAAATACGTCAAATTTCCCTACATTTTTGACAAGTTTTTGACATTTGTTTGTCGCCGAGATGAGACTGCGACTAGATTTTGAACGTTTTAAATTACGAGAATTGACCTTCTGGTCATCGGTTCACCCTGTTAGGGGCTACTGCGGCGCTCCAGAACTTCCCAGCCCATCGGCACCATTCGGGCTATGTTAGTTACGTTATTTTCCTGCATCAGCGGGAGAATGAGGAGTAGAAGAAAGCTGGGTGTGTAACAGATTACTCTTACGACCAGCCAGCTTTCATGGCCATAGCTCTCCCCAATATTCAATGTTTAAATCAATGAAGAAACATTTACAAACCCAACCTGGCTTATTAGTATTGGCACGAATTTTCTTGTCACCTATAGAAAAAATAATATCATTGAAAAGCGATAATTCGCCCGACTCTGGCGAGTAAAGTCGTGGGTATCGACTAATAAAGCACAAACCCATTCAACTGCCTATACCATAACAATTTCACAATAGATAGCGCCTCAATAACAAAACTGCACTTACATAAAATTCTAAGTACCTCTGAGTACCGTTGAGGCGACCTCCATTTTGTATGCACTAGAATCAAAGCTGACCGATTTCTACCAAGACTTTGATTCGCCGCAGTCACGCGAACTGATATAAAAGAAAGTTTGCACGTATTTAATATTATCCACGGTACGCTACCGTTATGGGATAAGCTGGTTGCTAAACTGCACTGGAAGCCTATCAAATTCTTGAGTAAAAGGTACGTACTGTCACCAAGGGAGATAAATAACCAGGGTCGTTGGATATAGTTGAAGTTTAGTAAGAAACCGATGGATGTTTTCGAATCAAATTTAATTTAATTATTAGAAAATCAACAGTTCATTAATCAAATTAAAGGACATCATTCAAGTGTCGAACATTTTATACCCAAAAATTAAAGTGCCGGGCAGAATAAGGACAGTACTGCTTTCTTATGGGAAATAATATCTTGAGGATTTTTTACTATTATAGTGAAAGTCTACAATGAGCCCGGCTGCTATTTAAGATTGAAAATGACATAAATCATATTTTTATAAGGGCTGATTTTTCAATCGACAGATAATTTTTATTCGTGGAATAAAATTGACGTCTGACATGTTTTGTATGCAAGAGCTGTCAAAAATTCAACAAACACAAACAGGTTGCTATAAAAAATGCTCAAAATAGGTAGGTACAAGCCGGTTTATGCTGAAAAACGTGACGTATATAGCTTTAAAAATCATAAGCGGTTTTGCGGACAGCTTCAGCCTGTGAATTTTGTGTGACGGTGATGCGCGCGCATCTTAAAATTTCACTCTCATCATTTTTTCATAACGCACCTAAAGAAGTTTAACTTCAAAAGCGCCTACGACCTACAACTTACTGCACTGCACAGCACTGGGTCACCGCTGCTCAAAACAAATCATTACCCAATTTTGGTGAATCAAAACATCCTGAAGACAATGTAAATAAATATATATTTCTACCGTGTCTCTGTGTGTCTTTCGACTTAGTCCTTAATCTGAGCTACAATCCTGAATAACTTCTTGAAGGCTTGCTCTATAAATAAATAAATTCAAATTCAACTATTTTTTTTTTTTTTTGTAAAAATAAACAAAAAGTACTAAAACATTCAAAATTAATAAAATGTCAATAATTACATAAATGTCATTAAATTACAATTTTTCTTCCAGGTAGCTTAGTCATTCACTGTATAGTAAGCTTTCTCGCCCAATAAATCAAGAAGAGCCTTTTTGAAATGGTGTATGCTGTCAAGATCTTTTATTGCAATAGGTAACTTATTATATAACTTGAGTGCCATTCTCAAAAAGCTCCTTGAGTATGGTGCAGTCTTGTGTGGAATAACACATAAATATATCTCTATTGCGTATTTTTGATATTAGTGTTTGTAACAAATGTAAATTTGATTTTGCGAATACTGCTGTCTCGTAGATAAGGCAAAGTAAGGATTTTGTATTTATTAAAAAAATATTTATTGTTCAACTACGATTAGATTACATGGCAAATTAATATAATAATAAACACAAGCTATAAGCTACATAGTTAGTGGATGCCGTACTGCTCTCAAAAATGTAAACAAATATGAGTTTATGGAAAAATAATTTTTATTTTACACAATAAAGTTCAGTTTACGCTACAACTTCAAACATTTTTATAACTTTTTCAATGGTGCTAGTCACTCTGAAATCTACTTAATTGCCATAAAAATAAACTTGTAATTTGTTTAACTTGAAATAACATCAATTTGAAACATAAATAAAATTTGAATATAGATAGGTTAGAAAATAACCTGAGTTTAGGAGAAAGGGTCTTACTTTTTTTGTTGCCTGTTAGCGAAAAGTTCTTATAGTAGGACAAGACAAATAGCACTAGAAGGTATAGACTTTTCAAATTTAGCCTTGAGGCTAAGTCGTTGCGTGACAAAATCCCTTAAGTCAAGCCAAAGGCCACAGCCCTCAGAATCCGAACTTCCGTCTCACTAACTTACTCCCTAAAATAAGACAAAACTTGGTCCAAAAACTCCACAAAAACAACAACACTTAACTAACTGGCTTACGGAAAACCAACTAAAAAAAGCATAGAGCCCATTAGTTCGTCACGACACTTACACCGACACTCCGAGAGCTCTCTAGCACTCTAGACACCGTAATATGACACTAAGAACACTGACCTAATTTTTGAGAACGCTGCTTGGATAAACGAGCAGAAAATTTTCGCCTCCGTTCTATGTTTTTCGAGATTAAAGCTGTCTTAGGGAAAAAATGGATGTAAAAGACAGTTGAATGCAGGGTTGGTGTCGTTGTGGTTCGAGAAGGTCAGCTGTGAATGTTTTTTGCAGTTACTTTTCATTGTTTTCGAGATATTAATGAAGAGGCTTGGGAGTCAGGGTTTTTTTGCTTGGAAAGTCTGTAGATTAATGCTTTGATGTACATTGTTTGGGTTTTTCGAGCCTGTCATAGATAAGCCACTGACTTTTCTCTTTTCTTTTTTGTTTGAGCATGTACCTACTCAAATACACAAGCAACAGGTTATGGACATTTCTGCAGTTGCCTCTGCCGTTAGCGCATGAAGCTTTTCTATATGAACAATAATGAAGGCCTAACAACGGTGAAGAAAAATATTTTCAGGCAAGCGGTATGTCCTAGAACCAGAAATACGATAACATAATGACATCCACCAACCTGCGCTGGGCTCTTATGTTTTAATACAACTATCCACTCCCTCTCAAAGAGAGGCCTGAGTACCAGAAGTGGGAACATTATAGGCTGATTTGTATGTTGAGCAAGAAGATTAATGAATAAATAAACGAATATTATTGTTGCGGTTTATCGACCTTAGAAGCCATATTAAGCCCTATCGTAAAATCATCAATGAATGAACACTGGCCTCCAAGCGTCCTTTTTAGGAGTAAGCGCCATCATTAACAATAAAGTAAATGCGAATATTTCAGGGTACGGTTGATCCGTATCCATCCATACTAACATTATAAACGTGAAAGTAACTTTGTCTCATTGTTTGTTAACTTTTGAATGGATTTTCGGCAAAAACGTGACCTGGGGGTCTACTCCGAAGTGCAAAGTGCGAATGTTCGGATCGGACCGGCACATGGGCGAACCGAATATTATTGAGAAATGCGAAAAAAGGTCGGATCGGCTCAGTTGGGTCGGGACCATAGTCAATATTCGAAAGAGTGTAGGAGTGTAGGATCGGGACCGACAGAACCAAATAGTAACTTCGTAGCAGGAAACGGCCGAACATTCGGCCGATACTACTTCGGAGTAAACCCCCCTTTTTTTTCTGGATGGGAAATCATCAAATGACCCCTCCCGCTCTGGGTGGAGCGGAAGGGAGTGTCAGACTCTTACTGACTAAAACCCACCCGTGTTCCTTCCTTAGCCCTTTCTGTTCCAGGGCAGCGGTAACCCTTTCGGACGATCCCGCCGCCCGAGTAGACCCCCTGGGTTAGTATACTTTATATTCCGGTAGTGCGTTCCCGTGGGATAATCTCCGACTTCCATGCGGTATGCGGTCAAAAGATAATAGATAAATTCTAAACGCAACTAGTTGTCATTATATTAGGTGCCATCTCCACGGGGGAGAGAATCGTGGCGATAGTCTCGCCCAATCTGAAAGTATATCCTTATTACAAATGAAAAAATAATTTTGCAAATCGGCTTATAAATAACGGAGTTGTTAGGTTACAAACATAAAAAATAAAAAAAATACAGTCGAATTGAGAACCTTTTCCTTTTAACTTTTGAACTCGGTTAAAAAAACAGGAATTCCTATACGAGGCCAAAAGGCTCCTATCTCAGCATGATGCTGCGACATTTAAAAATAAGTGTCGCAGCGCTGGTATTCTGAACTACCTATGTCGAAGCTCATACTCGCAAAGCTGCTGTTCGGTATAAAGTAGCCAACTGCGTAGCTACTTTAAGCTAATCCCATTCTGTTTCGATAACGTTGAGAAAAAATTACTCCCTATCTTATCTACTTTTACTTGAAAGAAAATTACAACTTAAAGTTTCAATTATTATCTACAAAAACTGAGTTCAATATTCTGAAACTATGGCCGATACACCGGTATACAAGACAAATAAAAGAACTACTTTCACTCATTAATAATACAAGCAAGAAACGCTTCGTATCTAAAACTCTTAACCAACTTTGTATCTAATCACAGTAATCACAAAGTGCTTTTTTGTTTTGCGTGACTTCCAAGTTTTCCTCGATCTTCAACTTTTCGTGATAGTGACATCCTAATCTCCGTAACTTTCTACAGTCCACCTAAGTTACTCAACACTTCCTAACAACAACAACAAAAACAACAAAAAAAAAACATCTGCGGTCGGGGGATCTGGAACAAAGATCCTTACGCGATACTAGCACGCACACACACACGTGTAAAGAGATAGAGAGAGCGCAAGTGTGAATTTAATACGCGTTTTTAATATAGATACATCAAGTTTTTAGAAGCTCTCCTATAGCTGTCGCCAGCTTGGATTTCCATTTTGACGTCGTCATCGGCTTAAGCACCCTCGACAAACATGAAAACTACACCCATGATGAAACATTTGAAAGTTATCGCAGCCGCCATCTGGGATTTTCATTTTGACCTCACTATTGGCTTCAGCACCCTCGAAAACCATGAAAACGACGCGCGTGATGAAACATTTGAAAGTTACGCTTTTTTGTTATGCGACGATTTCCACCAGTTCACTCCTACCACAAGCCGCGTTAAAGAAGTTCGTTCCAAAAAGTTGACTTTTATTTAATTAACATGTAGCGGCATCTACATCGCCAAATGCGAACTGCGCATCATACTGAAGTTACGCAAAATCCTGCATCGCGTAAGCAGTTTATCGCGCGACTAGCATACACAGCAACATATACAACAGCCCGACATGAATCATCGGGCAGTTGCCCACCAGACTCGACACCCGTCTGGTCGGAGGATCCTTTTCTATATAGGATGAGTGAACTTTACACCCTGTTCTTCATACCCCTAAAAATATACGGAACCACTGACACACGCTTGTGCAAACTAACTTGGCCAAATTATTGAGCGGTTACATTAGAGCCCAATTGTGCGTACAATGATAGTGTTAATGTGTCCTTATGTTCTCTGTGAATGTTAATTGGCTGAACATGACATCATAGTAGGTTTAACTTGACAGTTAGCATTTTTGTGACCTGCAGGGTAATTGCGTACACTATCAGTACCAATGGGTTTCATTTTGACAGTTCAACAACATTCATTGCTTTATTTAAGTTGTTGAGCAGACAAATCTTTCGAACATATGAAGCAATGGATTAGCAATATCATTCAAAATGATTTTTACTGTGATTGAAAGTGTGTTATCTTTACATACTGGGCCTCTTGAATGTTCATGAATATACTTGCACGCTAATCCAGAAAAGCGTGATAAAAAATACATACAGGGTGGCATCGACGGGCAGCCTGTTACCATGGATTCAGTTCATGTGGTTTTTAAAAAATGCTGTTCCATACATTTTAACCGCGTAGGTATTGACTTTTCTATGTAACAGCTCTTTTTTATTATAACTGACGTATTAATACGCACATTCAAAGCATGTTTGTACACTTGTTAACCAGAACTAAAGCGCGCGTCGCTTCGTTAGATGAAAATACTATAACCAACACAAACACGTTTATAATAACGACAATAATACCCCGAATAGATAGTCCAAATGATGCAAATATTGACGTTAGATAATTGAGTCGAGTTCCGGCGGCTGTGTTTGGACACGGCTCGCTATGTGATGCTAAATAAATACACTGTATTGATTCTCTTAATTAGTGCGGAGTGCTCCCACGTTATTGGACAGTAGTATGTGGTTTTCAGGGTATGAAAATATAACATAACGTCACGTGTGTTCTCCCCAAACGGTTCGGCAGAGGTGTATAGTTATAAAACAACGACATTTCTAAATAATTTTGTTTCTGTAAGTCATTATCATCAACAGCCTTCACCCACTGCTGCCTGTGTTCAGCAACCTCTCTTTTCTTGTGCCAATCCCCACGCTCCTGTGCCAACCTCATCCAGGTTTGCCCGAGATGGCAACAATGTCGTCTGCCCATCTCACCAGACGACTGACATCTTGTCTTCCAGTTCTTGGACGCCACTCTGTCACCACCTTTTTTTTTTTTTTTTGCATGGGAAATCATCAAGGGCGTGTCAGACTTTTACTGACTATGTTCTATGTTCTACGTTACGGGTTTGGTTTCCGCACTTAGTCCTACAAGTGGACCATTGTGCGTGGGCCATGGCGGCCGTCGGTGGTTATTCCAACCATTCCCTCCAGAAGCTTATTAAGTCTCCTGGTCTGTTGAGAATATCTGTGTAAGTAAGTGTGTGTGCAAGCTCTGCACAGGGGGGGCTGTCCGTTATGCCTATCGTGTGGAAATGTTTGTTTAGTGAGCAGTGTCCCGTGATGGTCCCCGTCATCAGGCGCAGGCCTTTCCTGTCCAGGCGTAGTAATTTTTTTTTTTTTTCTTTTACTGACTAAAACCCACCCGTGTTCCTACAGTTGCCTGTGGTGCCAGGGGCCACGGTATCTCTTTCGAATAACCCGCGGCCTCTGTCACAGCCTTACTCCACCATTCCTTTTCTTTTTCCATCTCCATTTCCATAAATAGGTTCGTTCGTGCAAACCACAGATATCTGTGATACAAACACTTTTACACGTCAATCATATTTAAAACACTAGATGAGGACGGTGTTTCCTATCTGACTACTCTGAGAAGAAAGGCCAAAACGGACTTGGAGGTCACAGTCTCTTTTTAAGTCCAGACATAACCTTGGTCAGGTAATCTGGTAATGTCAGGACCGCCATCGCCAGTTAGTTCAATCATTCACTGACAGACAACGCACAGGCTAAAACGTTGGCTCTAGAGCATGGGCTCTCAACTTTATTTTGCCCACCGCCCACTTTGAGAATATTTATTTTTCGAGAACCCCCCAATTTTGTTTCCTTACCAACATATGAAGGCCAATTCTAGATTTTGAACGTTTTACGTTCAAAATCTAGTCGCAGTCTCATCTCGGCGACAAATAAATGTCAAAATGTAGGGAAAAAAGAGGTATTTTTGACAGATTGACACTGAGATCAGGCTGTGAACGTTCCTAAAATTACGAGAATTGGCCCTCTGTTCATATTACATCTGTCGCAAATCGGAAACAGCTATTGCCACGATTATATTTAAACGTGTGTAATATTATATTTTCGTAAAATAGGATAATAATTTTCTCTGGGTCTTTTACTGCCCCCCTGAAAGTCTCAAACGCCCACGAGGGGGCGTTGTCACCCACGTTGAGAACCTCTCGTCTAAAAGCATGAATTTTGCACATGAAAACCTTATATCACGAAAGTGAGCACTAAGGACGGATTATTGGAAATTCTAGCCCTAAGGGGGTGAAAAGAGGCGATTTTATTTGCTTGAAAAATCTTATTACCTAGGTACTTGCATTTATAAACTTGAGACTTGGTACGAATATGTGCTGAAATAAGTAATAATAAGTAATTTGTTTTTTTAAACAGGTTTTTCTAATAATAAAGCTGAAGAATTTATTTGTTTGTTTGAACGCGCTAATCTCTGGAACTCAAAAAATTCGGTTTTCATTTGATAACCCAATTATTGAGAAAGGCTTTAGGCTATTTAACACCACGCTGTGACACTTAGGAACCCAGCAAAAAGAAAAAAAAGTCAGAAAGATCGCTAAGTGAAAACGAAGTGTATTGCATGGGATTTAGGCGCCGTCCTATTACCATCGCTCGTGCGATGTTGCGATGCGATTTCATCGTGCGATGAAACCGATTGTACGATGAGAAAACGATCGTTGATCGTTTGTCATCGATCGAAAATGATCGCGCGACAAAAATTAAACAATTTGGTCGCATCGCATGATCGCACGACCTTCAATAGGACATTCAGTAGATATCCGTATGTTTGAACGCACGGTCGCACGATCATTTTCGTCGGACGGACGCATCATCGCACGAGCGATGGCAATAGGACGGCGCCTTAAACATATTATAACTGAATCTGAATTTGGTAAAAAACATTTTATCCTGGCAACACCTTGCTAACTGTCAGTGTTATGTTGTCAGAGCTATGAAGTGGGTGTTGGCTACCTTTATGTGAGTGTACTGTTAGGTACACCTGCCTGCCTATCTCTTCGGGGATTATAGGCACCATATTCAGCCTAAAATGCTCCCACTGCTGAGACACAGGCCTCCTCTCTTCAAGAGGGAGTGGGCTACGAGTATAATCTACTACGTGGGCCCAGTTCGGCTTGTAGATGTCACATGTCTTCGATTTTTTGGTTCTAAGACATGCCAGTTTCCTCACGATGTTTTCCTTCGCCGTTTTGATAGCAGCGGTGGTGAAATTATTTACACAAAGTAAAGCGCCTGCCTGGATTCGAAGCCACGACCTGAAACTATGAAGCCGGGACCGCTGACACTGGGCCACCAGTGCTCGATGATATGATCGGCACCCTAACCGCGTAACACACTATCTACCTCAATCTAAATCGTTTTGAAGGATATTGCTAATCCATTGCTTCATATGTTCGAATTCTTTTTTCATTTCAACAACGTAAATAACGCAATGAATGTTGTTGAACTGTCAAAATGAAACTCATTACTAGGTACTAAGATTGTTACGCAATCACCCCGCAGATAGGCGTTATTATATGATGTCATACATTTCAACCCATATACCTAAAATATCCATATCACAACTCTCCTAAACTCTACCACGTAGATCACACGTAAATATAACGTAGAGACGACGACGTAGAGACGTAGGTAGAGCGTGCGCCGTGACCGTAGACGTAGTTATTGCGGTCGGGAAGGCTTACTGAAAATTGCTTGCGATAGAGTGGGGACATGTCGATAGAGGGTTATTGATGTCGAGGGTCGATATTTATTTTTAGATTTGTAATTTTGGGATGATCATGGCGTTTCCGTATTGTTATAAAAGGTTTTGTGAAAATTGTGAACGAAATAGCTATATTTTCTTTTACATCGGATAAAAAAATATAACTATTTCCTTCTCAATTACAACAAACAACTACAAAAAAGATGACATTAAGGCACTAGGAAATCAAATGAAATAGTGGTGAAGTATGGCCGTTTCAGGAGCTATCATATTTAACTCTTTATATTCTTACCTCTTGGCCTAACTAAACCAAATGTTATTTTTAATTATTCTTTGTTTTTCGCCCAATAGATTGGTATTACACGTATTAAACAAAGAAAAATAAAAAGCTTTAGTTTTTTCGAAATTTCGGGGCCGATTAACGCGATATTGCGATTTTTCTTCAAAAAATGCTTCTATTATAAGAAAACGTCGTATTTACCAGCTAATTGTACAGAAACTCAGTGTGAAAGAAAATGTAACTTTATAACAAAGACAACCACTTTCATTGCACAGCTCCCTCGACATAAAACACAAACTGCATAACATACTTCGACTCGAGCTCTTCCGCCGTCATTAGACGGGCTACGTAAGCTTACGACACACGAGATTTATATTACGTATGCCTTTATTAAATTCAACACACTCATTATATCTAAGCTTGGCTTGTGGCTAAGTAATAACAGCAGCACGGGTCGAACGATCAGGTTAAGCTACGCTTGCCGCGGTTGTTTCGTCGATAGGTGACCATCTTTACATACCAAGACCCCTCCGTGCCTCGCAAAGCACGTTATGCCGATGTTCCCGGCTGTCATTCGTGGATCTTTGACAGTCGTTACGGGTCGTCAGAAGCCCGAAAGTCTGACAAACAGTCTTACCAAGGGGTATCGTATTACCCATTAACTGGGTTGTGGAGGTCAGATAGGCAGTCGCTCCATGTAAAATACTGGTACTCAGCTGCATCCGGTTAAACTGGAAGCCGACCCCAACATAGTTGGAAAAAGGTTATGCAGCTGATGATGACGTAGCTTACGACATACGAGATTTGTATTACGTATGCCTTTATTAAATTGTACACACACATTATATCTCTGTAGAATAATGATATTACTTTTTACAGGCAAACACGGGATAATGAAAAGCGTGTATAGGGTAATATGCAGACAATGTGGGTGGATAAATTAATCAGCGGAGTAACACGCCATCAGTGGCTTTCATTATGACAGTTCAACATCATTCATTGCGTTATTTACGTTGGTAAGTAAACAAAGGTAAAGGCCCATTTAGTGTGAAAAATATACCTACGGCGTACAGAAATGAAATATGACGGGAATCAAAGACAAATTATTATACTTTTCATTGGTAAGTGGCGCAATAATGTGGCTGATGGGGATCATGAAAGAATAATAATAAAAAAATGTAATCTACCTAGTATGAAAACTTAACTTAATTGCTGGTTATCAATTCGGGTGAGACAGAGACAGCAATATACGTGTTATTACCAGACCGAACGAGTTTGCTTTATGTGTGATGATGATATTTTTATTTAACAAAACAATGGCAAAGTAAGTCTCGTTTGTTTCATTTTCAAGTCTAAACCACAGCCGGTCGATTCTGTAACCATCTCACCGTGAAAACCTAAGTGAAGTGAGCGTGGAGTGAAGTGTCAGTGTCATTCCACCTGATACTAGGGATTGACCAAGCAAATATTTACAATCATAATCGAGATTTTAATAATATTTTTATGTTAATTTTATTGCTATTTTTTTATAATTTCAAAGCTAGTATTTTAGTTGTCAAAACATTCCTATTTGGTGGGGTTTTAAAATAAAATAGAAAAACAGAAACTTAGTCAGAATCTCAATGTTGTATTTATCTCTTTTTTTTTCTAGACTAGTCCTTATATATATAGCTTGAGGTGCGACCGTGCACAGAATGAAAATGCTTCTAAACGGAAGACTAGGCGGTAT
Source organism: Apamea crenata (assembly GCA_949629185.1). Lineage (NCBI taxonomy): Eukaryota > Metazoa > Arthropoda > Insecta > Lepidoptera > Noctuidae > Apamea > Apamea crenata. The sequence continues at coordinate 2,316,153 of OX451377.1, forward strand.
GGTCGAGAGACTTTAGCCTGCCCATTGGGCGAAATAAAAAAAAATAGTGAAAATGCGCATCGACATTGTTTGTTATTATGAGTTTATGAGCGATTGTAGATGGAGTCTAATAGAGACTGCGACGATGTTCAGCGCTGTAAATAACCCAAATCGATTCAATTGGAAGAGATAACCGTGTGTGTCAAGTCATCGAGTGCTAACGGTACAGAACATAATATACCTACATACTGCTAACACGGTGTGCCTGGCTGACGGACTATAGACAACCCGACGTAGTTTGTGTGGGTGGAGTGATCACTTCACCCGATTCATGACATTTTGCTCGTGAATCGGGTGAAGTGATAAGATCACGCCGCGCTTGCGCGTTAGGCACTGTCATTATCATATTGGAGTTTTGTTTTTACTTATTTATCTAGTAACGCGTCAAGTGAAAATATTTAATGCAGATCGGTACCTACTTATATACCATACCTACTTGTCGATGCTAGGTAATAATAAAAGAATCATCAACAAATACATTACATTATTCAACAGTTCAACCAACACTCGCTCATCGCGCGCCCGTGTTCACTTCACCTTGCTGAAGTGATTTTACGAGAAACTCGTGAAGTAATATCAAATTAAGTTTTTTTTTTAATTTTCTGTTATTGGCGACCATGGCCATACGCCTGTTCGTAATCGAGTTCAGGAAAATAATTAGTTCATATTTATTTTAATGCTTTTAGTTATTTTAATGACTAAATCCAACCGTGTTTGTACAGACGCCAGCACATCAACCTACTACAATCTGTCAAATTTCTTTAATAGATTTTCAACTTTGTTGCTAAAGCATTAAGGTTCAAGGTTGATTAGGAAAATTTGACAGTTTCGGTTAGCTTGACCTGCTAGCGTCCGTACATCATTTAAAAAGTCAGTTTAGTGCCTAAATTTGGTCTTCAAGAATTAACCAGATTTTTAATAGATATTTATCCTGTAACGCGACACGCATGCGCACTTTAACCATATGGAAAATGCAATACCAACGTCCAATAAGTGCAAAGTTCAACTGAGCTCGCAATCAGATTGTCTCCCGTAAAATTAACTAAAACCCGTATTTTCGATGCTAGTAACCCTTAAATGAACTAGTGGTTGGTGGCACTGGCAACCCTACGCCGAAGTGTTGTTGCCATGGGACAAAACAAGTTCACTTCTAGGAAACGGCAGCGCCTGACGCGCTTGCGCGGCGAAAAATTTAGGCTATTCCGAATTAGGCCATCATCGCCCACAATATTTATTATAGATAAAATCTCCCTTCACGCGAATCTCGTAACCCATCATGGGTTACGAGATTCGCGTGAAGGGAGATTTTATCCATTCCTCCATAATCGATTTGTGCGTGCTTACACCTCTTCCGAATTAGCGTGAGGGCGATAACGATGTCCCGTGAATCGAAAAAGCTGAAGTCTTATGAGTGAGCGCTGTCAACGGTTGTGATCTAATCGGATCTAAATCGGAAGGGAAATTATATATTGTTGAAGGGAGCGCTGTGGGCGATGATGCTTAATTCGGAATAGCATTTACCTATTTCACGCCGCGCAACCGCGTTAAAAAAAACAAGTTCACTTCTAAGAAATGGCAGCGCCTGCCATTTCTTAGAAGTGAATTTGTTTTTTTTTTCTGTCACTAATGACCATGAAGATAATATTATTATGTGATAAATGTCTGTTCGTATTCGAGTTCAGTGACCATAATTAGTTCCTAATATTGTTTTAATTCTTTTAGACATTTTATTGTCCAAATCCAGTCTTTGTACATTTAAAAAAAATATTTTATCAGCCTACATTATGTTTTCAACAAACGGCTATTACGATTGAGTAACTTCATAAAATTGTGCTAAGCAAGTCTGCAGTGATTGTGTACCTATTGTTCGTTTACATACGTATATAATATGTAAAGGCGCATGGGTTTTTTTATATCCCATCTTCTCTAGAGAAACCACAGCACAACATAAGTACAAACCTTTTATCATACATATTTAGGCATAGGTACCATAAACACACAATTTGCATTAAAATTATTATTATTATTCATGTAAGAATACAAGCATGTTTTTTTTTGGCTGTCTAGTTTAAGTTTTCCTGTATACCTACTGTTTTATACACTGTGTCTATGTTTCTCAGCCAACTCTCCCGTTGCCGTCGCAGGTCTACTGGAAGAAATTACTAAATAATTGATGTAAACAGTTCCTGTGTGCTCCTCTATCTTTATGTATTTTACTTTATTGAGTATTCAGTGTGTAGGTACATAAATAAAATTTACAAATTTGTATCACATCAAAAAAAATTGCTAATACATTTTTATCTACTGAGCCTGCTGCTTCCCGAGGCTCAACTTCTGAATGCCGGGAACGGAGGGTCATTGGACCCCCACCGCAACTAGCTGGAAATAATAGTAAGCATTTATTACTAAATATTTTATGTGATGTGCCGATGTGTAGTAATTAAATAAATTACTACACATCACCACATCACATCTGCAGCTCATTGGTAATGTTGCGCGCCACAATTAATGCCTGATACATGGTGACATTAGTTACCACTAGCGCCATCTATTATGAAGTAGCAGAACTAATTTATCCTTCTAGAAATTTCTATACTAGAACTATCGACAGAGGTCAGTCGGGGCCAGTAGGTACTTGAAAAATAAAGTCTTTTGCAATTTTAATTCTAATGTTAATGTCTATGTTTTTAGAATAAGTTGAATTATTATAAGATACTTAAATGATAAGTCCTCTCCAAATTTTATTCATAATATCTTTTGCTGTGCCCGACAGGGTCCACGATTGTTACCTACCAAATAAATGTTTACCGCCTAAGCCTACATTGTGGAATGCAATAAAGTATTGAGTATATACCCGAACATTCTAGATGTTTCTACAATAGAAGGTACTAGAACAATCTGCTGCACTATATGCCAAAAACTTTGAAATAAAATTATGCTAAAAGTTTATATGTGCTTATCCTGTACATCAGGTTCAGGGTTTCCCTCTTGACATCTTACAATTTAAACTGCCACCGTTCATTAAGTCAAACAGATAGTATGTTGAGGGTAGCGTTAACTCCTCTCCCATCATCATGTGGAGCTGGAACAAATGACACTAGAATAAAACTTGGTGCACTTGTAAATTAATTGGAAAAAGAAAATTGAAGTTCAAATCACAGAAAATCAGAATTATTAAATAAAAAAACAAAAACAAAAATGTACTGCAAGTGAGGTATCTGAAAAACAACTTTTTTAAATAAATTATTAAAGATGTCTAAAAACTTTTGGTTGTTTTTGCCATAAATGATGGCGAAATTAAAAGTTTTTACTTTAATTTTGTGTTAATAATTGGCAGGAATTATTCACATGAATATTTATATAATATAAATAGTTAATTATAATATTATTCTTACCAGGTAGATAAGCATAATTATTATGGTCATCAAGTTTAATTTTCCGAATAGTAAAAAGGATCACAATAAATTATTCCAATATACATCTGGAAAAGAAATGAATGAAAAATTTATATTATTCATTATTCTACAAACTTGTTTTACAAAAATACTCATGTAAAACAAGTATTTAAAAACACACGGTAATCATGATTGACAATGGTTTCGAAGGTTGCAGTCAGACTAATTAAATTTGCCACTAACTCATTTGAGTAACGTTGGACAGCCTCAAACTCAAATAAAAAGTATGCTGGCAAAGAAAACTTGACTGGATTGGAATTAAATATACTCATTTTACAAGATTAGCAAGTAGTTAATAATAACGTACGAACCTTCTTCAGCTTCCGTGACGATTCCTGTGGTAATTTCCTCGGCCTATACCAATTATGGAAAAGACCACCATATAGCTACTACTTCTAATTTATTGATGTATCTTTTTCAATATGTTTCTGGCACACACATAGTTTGTGAAGATCTTGAGCGCTTATGCCCAGGAGCCACTTTCTGCGTCCGATCTCACTAACAGGAAACATGCATAAATTCCTTTCAGTTAAGCCGCAATGTTCAGTACAACACTTGTACATCTTGCAATACCAATGAAATATAATATACTTTAAAATCACTAAGAAGCTATGAACGAAAATTAAGCAACGCAAACTTTACTTGATCAGAAACAAAACTGTATTAGTTACGCAGCATTAGTAGCGGAACAGCTGAGTCGAAACCCCAAAAACCGCCAAACCAAAATTCTACAGATTTATATTCATAAATTAATATCTATGGTAGGTTATGGTTGTTCAATGTTCATCCAACCATAGAGTACAAAGTTGTTTTTTTTTGTTCTAGTCTAGTAATTTTCATAAATGCGAAAAAGAGAAAAAAATACTGTGTCCAATTACTGACGGATTATAATTTTATTTATGATATATTATAACGAATAATTATTTTTTCGATTTTTCAACGTTTCGATAAATGTTCATGAAATTATTTAAATTGGGCAAAGATTCGAGACGAAGAGACGTCACACACAGGACGCCTGAGAGTCGAGGGAGGATATCTCCGTCGAGGCTCGAGGCAGACCGCGGCGAAGGTGGTGTGACTATCTAATCATTTTTGCAGGGCAAACATGGCCAGCAATCGCACAACATTTGTAAGGAAAAAGGGGAGGCCTAGCAAAAACACGAGTAAGGCTATTAAAAAAAAAGTAAAATTAGTTTATTCAAATGAACGATTTTTTTTTAAACAAACAAACTAGCACTAAGACTACTGAAGGTGTCCAACATCTAGCAAATTCAGTAATAATTGTAAGATTGGACAAATTGTTACAATGTTAGTTCTATATTTCGCCACTATACACTAGGTCTTTTTGGGATGCGTTTTTTTTTGTTACATTTTTAAAAATTATGGTAACCGTAGTCGAGCGCAAACATTTACCGGTTTATTTATAAACGCCTAAACGGTTCAGTTATTTTGTGATTTGTTTAATTTAAACATATATTTTCTATTCATCGATAGACAAAGATAACTAAATTTCATCATCTGTGGTGGATATGTGCTGTCTAAGTCTACTGTCAGAATAAATTTTTCGTTTACGAGTTTCAGAATAAAAATATTGTAAATAAACAAATGAAAGTTTTAACCTAATGTCAACTTTGAATTAGTTTTTCAGTGACAATGATTAGTGATCAGTCTGGTGGTTAGCTTTGCAAGGACGAGTGGTGGTATTTCAGGTATACTAAACCTAGCTAACTTGATGATAATATTAACGTAAAAGACGTATGGGCCAGAATCGTCACAAAGTAACACATAGGGTGCCTGAAGACGGGCGTCGACACCGACACGTTCTGACGTTCCTGGCTGAAGAACACACTGGTTTCCACATAAGGAAAACTGGAAAGCTATGGGGGAGACCTTTGCCCAGCTGTGGGACAACATAGGATAACTTAAAATAAAAACACAAAAGCAAGTGAATTTAATTAATCTAATATATTCTATCTTTCAGCAGATGAGCCTAGTCGACCTTGCAGTTGCTAAGACATTAAAGGAACTGAAGACAATATAAACACTGCCTCTAATTGATTCAATCATATCGATCCTGGCTGTCTGAGGTCATTATTTCACACTCTGTTTTTGATAAACACAGGAACGACATGGACAGGCACGGAGCATGGATTAAGCAATGTTGCAACTCATTGTATTATAAATATAGGAATTATGTTGGCCCTTGTGATTGACATCAGGCGCTGCTTTAAATAAATCATACTGCTATACCTACTTGTTGAAAGTACTACATTAGCTGCAGATGTGTAGTAATTAAATAAATCAAATACTTAGTAATAAATGCTTAAAATTATTTCCAGCTAGTTGCGATGGGGGTCCAATGACCCTCCGTTCCCGGCATTCAGAAGTTGAGCCTCGGGAAGCAGCTGGCTCAGTAGAAAAAAATGTATTACCATTTTTTTTTGATGTGATACAAATTTGTAAATTTTATTTATGTACCTACACACTGAACACTCAATAAAGTAAAATACATAAAGATAGAGGAGCACACAGGAACTGTTTACAGCAATTATTTAGTAATTTCTTCCAGTAGACCTGCGACGGCAACGGGAGAGTTGGCTGAGAAACATAGACACAGTGTATAAAACAGTAGGTATACAGGAAAACTTAAACTAGACAGCCCAAAACATGCTTATATTCTTATATGAATAATAATAATAATTTTAATGAAAATTGTGTGTTTATGGTACCTATGCCTAAATATGTATAATAAAAGGTTTGTACTTATGTTGTACTGTGGTTTCTCTAGAGAAGATGGGATATAAAAAAACCCATGCGCCTTTACATATTATATACGTATGTAAACGAACAATAGGTACATACACAATCACTGCAGACTTGCTTAGCACAATTTTATTAAGTTACTCAATAGCCGTTTGTTGAAAACATAATGTAGGCTGATAAAATATTTTTTTTAAATGTACTAAGACAGTGGATTTGGACAATAAAATGTCTAAAAGCATTAAAATAATTAGAAACTAATTATTGTCACTGAACTCGAATACGAACAGACATAATAGTATTATGTTCAGGGTCGTCACAATCGAAAATACGGGTTTTAGTTATTTTTACGGGAGACAATCTGACTGCGAGCTCAGTTGAACTGTTGAATTTTGTAATAGTATTTGATGAATAATTCTTTTATCATCGACGAGTTACTTATATAAGTATCTATGTATCTACAATAAAATATTTGCTTTGCACCTATTGGACGTTGGTGTTGCATTTTAAGTGCGCATGCGTGACGCGTTACAGGTTAATGCCTAAAATAAGTTTATTTCAATTTGTTAGAATCGATTTCTGAAATTCGTCATATTAATTACTCGAATCGATTGAAAAAAAAAATCGTTTGGCATAATAATCGTTTCGCTTTCGCACATTATAACAATAAAAAAAAAACAATAATGGTCGGTAGTGATGGATTAATTAGCATTAGCATTCATTTTTAGCATGCGAATGCTCATTTAGCATTTAGCAAATGAAATGTAGTTGCGAAATTCTGTGAAGTGCGAAGTGAATTAATCGCTTCGTATTTCGTTCAAACGATAATGCCGCGGTACTCAACGAGACAGCGGCGGCGTGCGCTCTCCGTCGCACCCACGGGAATACTAAGTCTATCTGTTTCACTTTCACGTGATCCTGACTTTTAGCAGGTCCATTTGATGCTAAGAATAAGTTTAAGCAATTATTATCTTATTATCTTTGATTTGCTCGTACTTAAGGTCGTATATTGTATGAATGCGTGTTCGTTAAAATTATTAGCAGGGTGATGCGAATTGCGAAGAATGGGATTAAGCAAATTATTACCTTATTATCTTTGATATGCTCGTATTTAAGGTCGTATATTGTATGAATGCGTGTGATAGTTGTAATTCGTTAAAATTATTAGCAGGGTGATGCGAATTGCGAAGAATGGGATTAAGCAAATTATTACCTTATTATCTTTGATTTGCTCGTATTTAAGGTCGTATTTTGAATAAATGCGTGTGATTATTTAATAATAATTTGTGTGACACGTGCGTGGCTCGCGTCGTATTGTAATTATTGTAATATATTGTGTCAAAGCTCAGTACGTTTTGGCAACTGATAGTGAAAGTTTAGTTTTTTAAATTACACTCTTTCGTTACGCTTATTATTGTACTTAAATTGATAATAGTGTAAACTCATTAGGTACCTATCTGTAAATAATAGTAGGTAGGTACCTAGTTAAAAGTAGTGAGAAGTGGCTGTGTATAAAAGTGTAAATAATAATTTATAATAATTGTTAAATATTTTTTATTAAAATAATATAATCATTATCTTAATCACAACACATTGCAAGTGTACTATCAGAAATAAAACGTGATCGGCGAGCAAACTAAGTCGCACGGTAGGAGACGACGTCCTCCTTCCTTCTTAGGGCGAACGCGCTCATAATTCGTATAAAAACAAAATTCATATAATTATTTAATATCAATTTTCGTTATATTAGCAATTAGCAAATAGCATAGCAATAGCAGTTAGCATGCTAAGACTCAAGAATTCGCATGCTAATGAAATTTATGCGAAATCGCATTAATTCCCATCACTAATGGTCGGCGAACTCTGGGATTTTGAACACAAATTGAGTAGTGGTAATGAATATTACGTGTTATTGGACTAGTCGTGGCACTTTCTTGTTGTTTATAATATTTTAAATTATATTTGACACATTTTAAATCGTATCTCTAATAGTGTGTGTGATATTTGTGAAAAGTAAAAATGTCAACACGCATGATTGGCGCGAAACTTCGACTTTGAATATCAAAATACTTCATTACCACTACTTATTTAATTTGAACAATGGATGAATTCGTCAAATAATTAAATGATGTATGCCACCCCACTGCCCCTGCCTGTAGTGGAGTATGGATGTTCGAAATCTCCATTTTTGATGTTTTTATGCCTCAACCAGACAACCACCACTGTCATCAAAATGGCGATTATCGCATTTACAGAGTTGACTATTGTAGTAAATTAATAAACTTGTGCGCTTAATATTATGAAAGATATATTGGCGTTAACCTATGAGCTTTTATCAACTGATCTTAACTAACGCACATGCCGGTGGAGGTTCGTGTGTTAGGGTCCAATCGGAGGCGCTTCCGAACTAAACAAAATGTAGGCTGATAAAATTAACTTTTTAAATGTACAAAGACAGTGGATTTAGATAATAAAATGTCTAAAAGAATTAAAACAATATTAGGAACTAATTATTGTCACTGAACTCGAATACGAACAGACATTTATCACATAATAATATTATCTTCATGGTCATTAGTGACAGAAAAAAAAAACAAATTCACTTCTAAGAAATGGCAGGCGCTGCCATTTCTTAGAAGTGAACTTGTTCTTAGAAGTGAACTTGTTTTTTTTTAACGCGCTTGCGCGGCGTGAAATAGGTAAATGCTATTCCGAATTAAGCATCATCGCCCACAGCGCTCCCTTCAACAATATATAATTCCCTTCCGATTTAGATCCGATTAGATCACAACCGTTGACAGCGCTCACTCATAAGACTTCATCTTTTTCGATTCACGGGACATCGTTATCGCCCTCACGCTAATTCGGAAGAGGTGTAAGCACGCACAAATCGATTATGGAGGAATGGATAAAATCTCCCTTCACGCGAATCTCGTAACCCATGATGGGTTACGAGATTCGCGTGAAGGGAGATTTTATCTATAATAAATATTGTGGGCGATGATGGCCTAATTCGGAATAGCCTAAATTTTACGCCGCGCAAGCGCGTTAGGCGCTGCCGTTTCTTAGAAGTGAACTTGTTTTGTCCCATGGCAACAACACTTCGGCGTAGGGTTGCCAGTGCCACCAACCACTAGTTCATTTTAAGGGTTACTAGCATCGAAAATACGGGTTTTAGTTATTTTTACGGGAGACAATCTGATTGCGAGCTCAGTTGAACTTTGCACTTATTGGACGTTGGTATTGCATTTTCCATATGGTTAAAGTGCGCATGCGTGACGCGTTACAGGATAAATATCTATTAAAAATCTGGTTAATTCTTGAAGACCAAATTTAGGCACTAAACTGACTTTTTAAATGATGTACGGACGCCAGCAGGTCAAGCCAACCGAAACTGTCAAATTTTCCCAATCAACCTTGAACCTTAATGCTTTAGCAATAAAGTTGAAAATCTATTAAAGAAATTTGACAAATTGTAGTAGGTTGATGTGCTGGCGTCTGTACAAACACGGTTGGATTTAGTCATTAAAATATCTAAAAGCATTAAAATAAATAGGAACTAATTATTTTCCTGAACTCGATTACGAACAGGCGTATGGCCATGGTCACCAATAACAGAAAATTAAAAAAAAAACTTAATTTGATATTACTTCACGAGTTTCTCGTAAAATCAGTAAATCACTTCAGCAAGGTGAAGTGAACACGGGCGCGCGATGAGCGAGTGTTGGTTGAACTGTTGAATAATGTAATGTATTTGTTGATGATTCTTTTACTATTACCTAGCATCGACAAGTTATAAGTAGGTACCCATATGCATTAAATAGGTATTTTCACTTGACGCGTTACTAGATAAATAAGTAAAAACAAAATTCCAATATGATAATGACAGTGCCTAACGCGCAAGCGCGGCGTGATCTTATCACTTCACCCGATTCAGGAGCAAAATGTCATGAATCGGGTGAAGTGATCACTCCACCCACACAAACTACGTCGGGTTGTCTATAGTCCGTCTGCCAGGCACACCGTGTTAGCAGTATGTATAATGGGGTTTATTCATAAACGATGACTCAAGTTAAGTAACGTTTAAACGTCAAAAATGTATGGTTAAACAGTCGCTAATCACTGCTTATCTTTAAGCAACGTTTATGAATAAAGGGGATTATGTTCTGTGCCGTTAGCACTCGGTTATCTCTTCTTATTGAATATATTTGGGTTATTTACAGCGCTGAACATCGTCGCAGTCTTTATTAGACTCCATCTACAATCGCTCATAATAACAGACAATGTTGTTGCGCATTTTCATTAGTTTTTTTATTTTTTTTTTATTTCGCCCAATGGGCAGGCTAAAGTCTCTTGACCATACCGCCTCGTCTTCCGTGTAGAAGCATTTTCATTAGTCTAGTAGCTGTGCACGGTCGCACCTCAAGCTATTATGGACTAGTCTAGAAAAAAGAGAAAAATACAACATTGAGATTCTGACTGAGTATTTTATTTTAAAACCCCACCAAATAGGAATGTTTTGACAACTAAAATACTAGCTTTGAAATTATACCTAAAAAATGAGCATTAGAATTAACATAAATATAGGTATGATTAAAATCTCGATTATGATTGTAAATATTTGCTTGGTCAATCCCTAGTGTCAGTGGGAAGACACTGACAGTGACAGCTCACTCCACGCAAGATTTCACTTCACGGCGAGCACAGAATCGACCGGCTGAACCGATTTTGATTAAATTGCCGTGTAGAGATACACATATTAGATTTGGAGACGGACCTAGTATATTTTTTATCCCAGTGACATGTTTCCATGGGATAAAATAATTTACAGACGGGCGAAACCGCTGGTGCAGCTAATTATTATCCAATTTTTATTGGTCTCCTGCAAGATCTCTCCATTGAATAGTTTTTTTCTTTTTACATATAATGAAAAGTGGGTTATGCCTGCATTATTTACCACCATTTTCGTTTTTGTACAAAAACATTTCTAAACCGGGTCGGATTATGGGCCATGAGCTTTTTCGAACATATCAAGCAATGGATTAGAAATATCTTTCAAAATGATTGAGATTGATAGTGTGTTACGCAATTAGGGAGCTGAAAAGTAAGTGCGGTGACTGTTCATGTGTTGCCATCTTTATCTCAAGTTTCATATTTTAACGAGCCTAGGAATTCCCTTTAAGCCAAAATACAATGTGGCTTAGCAATATCTAAACAAAAAATAAAAGTGTTTGCTTTTACCTGGCTAGCTGGCATATGGCAAATAATTTAATATTATGTTTAATGATGATTATCGAACATAGGTACCTAGTATTGTATACAATCAAGTATTTTTTTACTGAACAGACAGCTGTGCTGCTGGGGAGTTTGTTGCACCACTTCTTCTTCCCAGCGATAGCACTAGGAAGTGGTGAAAGGCGGGTGTTTTTGGGGGACTGTCTTTTGTAATTTTGACGTTCAAAAAGTGCTGATTCTCAGCCTAATTTGAATAAATGACTTTTGATTTTGGTTTTTTGATTGATTTTGATTTTACCGTCAACAGCTTTTTACTAAATGCACATGAAAGTATATACGATACGTATAAAGATTTTTTTTTTAAATTTTTGTCTGTCTGTTTGTACCGGCTAATCTTTGAAATGGCTGGACCGATTTTGACGGAACTTTCACAAGAAGAGCTGATGTTAAAAGGAGTAACTTTGGCTTAATTAGGGTTCCGCGCAAAAAAAAAACCTAAAAAGTGAAAAACGATTCTTCCGTTTCAATGGAGGAGTGAAACGTGGTCTACACCTTCTCTAAATGACACATTATTGATACCGGATATCCACGCGAACGAAGTCGCGGTCACAGCTAGTTTCAAATAATTTTAATACATTTCACCATCGTCAGAATCAAAACCAATACGGACAACAACTACCGTAAGAATCAATACCTATAAGATCACTATTCTTACACATAAGGCCAAACCTTGCCAACTCTAGCTACACTTGACTGAAAACGGCTGAAAATCCAGACACATTGCCAGCTCAGCATTTCACGTAAAACTACAATTTCTTCACAAAACCAAACTGGAAGCCAGAACATTCTGGAAACATTCCAATTTCGAACTGCATAAAAACAAAATCGCTCCCATTTTGTTTTTTATTTGATTTTCAAATACGGGAATCGGGTCAGCCGTTCCTTTAATTAGTTCATTCGTTCCTATTTTAAGTCATTCGTTCATTTTGGCTGTTTGTTCATTTTATTAGCAGAATCACGAGAATCAGGTTTTCAGTTCAGTGGGGCGTTGAAACTCGTGTTTAATTGTTTGTGTGAGTGCTTCGTTACTTATGTATGGGGTGACCAGACGATTTGTTATTTTGGGATACAGACAGATTTTATATTTGTCAGATTTGGATTATAATTTAGTAAATAGATAGGGATGCTATAGCCCAGGAGTGGGACAGCTTAAGCTATTAAAAAAAATAAGTTTCTATGTTTCGCACGGTTTTTACAAAATGTGATTTCGGTAAGATTACGCGGGGAATAATAATAACTATACAGAATTGATGAACGAAGATAACTGATGTCACTTGGAAAGCTGCTAAAATGGAATTGGGCGGGACATATCTGCCGCATGCCAGACGACCAATGGGCCAATCTTACGACCCAATGGGTCGCTTAATGGCAAGAGATATCGCGGCAGGCCCAGACTGAGATAGCGGGATGAGCTAGACTCCTTCAAGAAGAACAGCCGATCGATTCTGTAAAAATCTCACCGTGAAAAGTTAGATGAAGTGAGCTTAGAGTGAGCTGTCAATAGTGACAATCCCTGGTATTAGTTGGAATGACAGCTCACTCCACGCTCACTTCACCTAAGTTTTCTCGGTGAGATGGTTACAGAATCGCACTGCTGGTCCTTAGCAGCTTTAAACAGAGAGAAGTGAAAAGGAAGTAGGAATGCCTTTGCGCTGAAGTGGAACATCACAGACTTTTAATGAATATAATAATATACAGAATTGGGTAAAATAACTGTGAACGGCCTGTACTAAATTAGTCAGACAAATTGACGTAATATGACGTATCAAAAGTGAGCCGGATTGTGTATTGCAACCAAGCAATTGTTGGATTGCCTAACTCACGAGCAAGCATTGTCTGAACGAAATGTATGTTATTTATATTACAATTTATACGGGTATTGTGTAAAACAACGATTTGCAACTTTCGAGTGTTATTGAAACCATGTTTTGGTATTTAAAGTTGCATGTTTTAGCATGGGCTTAATAGGATATTGCATTGTATGTTATTTCGTATGGAGTAACTAACAAAAGTATCTACTCAAACACTTACAAAAGCCTATATACTCCTTCTGAATAAGCATAACAAACCTATAATGTTCCCACTGCTGGGACACAGGCCTCCTCTCTGTGAGAGGAAGTGGACAGCAATCCACCACGCGGGCCCAGTGCGGGTTGGTAGATGTCACATGTCTTCGAATTTTTGGTTCATGATTTGCCGGTTTTTTCACAATGTTTTCCGTCACCGTTTTGAGTGACTTCTTCTGAATGACGATTAATAAATGTGGAGGACTAAAAGACTACAACTATCGATATCATTATCTTTATTAAATTGGTACGGAAACAATCATAATTGAAAACTGATCAAGATTTCAGTTAGCCTATTACTTCCTTCCATTTCATTTCTCGGCATATTAAACTTTTAATTGAGACTTTTACCGTACCTACATTTAAAAGCCAAGGTCTGTTTTAAGAACCCTCTCACTCAATGATTATTTCGTCACGATATTTTTTAAGTAAAATGATTCGTGAGGTGTTACAATTGCATCAGTTTAGAACGTGTGGGGTCGTGAAAGGTTGAATGTGGTAGTAACTGACCTTAAGTTTAGTTCATCATCATCTACCTAGCCTTCTAGCAACTGTGTTGCAACCCCCTGTAGACTGGAAGCCTACCCCGGCTTCCAGTCTACAGTCGGGGGTTGCGGAAAGATCGTACGTTCCCGCGACCCGGGGCGTAGGGTGTGAGATGGTGGTTTTTAGGGCAGAGGACATCCATGAAGATTTTTCACTCGGAAACAAAAAAAAAGGCTTCTAGTCTAACCGGGTGCAGCTGAATACCAGTATTTTATATAATAAATAAATCCCTAATTTTATATGTTAATCCTGGTTATAAACCATCTGTGTGCCAAATTTCATCTAAATCCGTTCAGTAGTTTTTGCGTGAAAGAGTAACAAACATCCATCATACAAACTTTCACGTTTATAATATTAGTAGGATTTAATACAAAATTAGCTTTGCTTAGTTAGTTAGCGCTTAGCATTTCCACTAGCCAGGTTGCTTGGCAAAGTCCTCAAAAGATTTTTCATGACTACTTTTTAATTATTTCAGGCTAGACATGTCCGTAGATACTTTAAAGTAAATTATTCTTTTTCTTTACTTAAAAAATTATTCATAAGCTTCAGCCTTTACATACCTAACAAGTTAAATCCACAACGCAAAGTTTCAAAATCTCAGCACCTCGTATCCAGCGTATTACAATAGTAATTCTAAATTAAAAGCAAATGTTTGAGTACTAACTAAAATTAAATTAACATTCAATTTTGTGAGCCATAAAACTTACTATAACCTTGTGGAAAACTCGCAAAACGGCTAAGTTAAACTAATGTAGCTACTGAAACAGTTTAGTAAACTTTTAATATTTTTTTTATTTCTTTTGGCTTTATAGTTTTTCTTCATTTGTTTTTATGACTATAAACGAAACTACCTGAATGACCGAGTTCTTTTTTCCGCAGTTCCTGTTTCATATTAAAAATATAGGCAAATATTTAAATTTTGCCAAATTTTATATGGTGTTTCTAACACTGCAATCATATGTATTTCATTTTTTAAGCTCGTTTTTACAGTTATATTTCGTCATGTCATGTAATATCTGTATAATGGCGCCGACTCCCTTGTTCACAAACTAAACTAAATTTAAGTTTAGTGCATCTTTTTCTTTCTATTTCATTAAAAAAGGACAGAAGTTAAAAATTATTAGTTTAGTCCTGTCAAATTAGTCATCTCCTCACGTAAATTGACGTATTTTTAGTCGCCATGTTTTTTAATAACGTCTGAAATGTCTATGGAGAATCTTAATTACTCTAATCTTAACAACCTTTACTATGCGACGAAACCTGATATTGCGAAAAAAAATCAGCTGTTCCCTACATTTTCACGAGTTAGACAAACATAAATGTAAGAAACAGCTGATTTTTATTTCGTGAAAGTTGTTCATAATGATGAGTACAATGACCTCTTAAGAGGTTGTTAATGTTTTTCCAATAACCCTGTATAAATATTAAAAATAGGTGATCGCAATAAATGTTGGTTTATGTAGTCACAAAGCCAATCATCATCATTATCATTCTCCTGCCCTTATCCCAAATTATTCGGGGTCGGCGCAACATGTAATTTCTTCCATACTTCTTCCATACTCCTCTATTAGTCGTCATCTCGATAGTAACCCCGTTTTAGTCACAAAGCTAACGCTACGATCTTATTCTTCTTCAACATAACATATGGTCCAATTGAAAACCAGCGTCAAGCATTAGTTCTCAGTGACATTTATGTTAAACATTATTTGGCGCACCCGTGAGGTACACAATACTATTTTAAGTTTTTTTTTGTTTCTTTTGTGTAAAAAATGTGTGCCTTACTTAATCTTAAATCTTAAATGTTACAGGCTAAAATATATATTATATTATATAATACTCGAGGGGTTTGGCGCTGATAGTCGAAATACAGGCTCTGCCTAGTTCAACTACAGATGACTATACCATTTATATTATTCCAAATTAGCCTGTTAAAATATTTTGTAATTTATGTCTTAGTTTCTTCAATAAACAAACATTATTATTATTATTATAATCTGGGTCAAATAAACTTATTTTCTATCTTTATCTTCAGCAAAAAATTACCCAATACAAACCGTATATTTTGCTGTATTCCCTATCCTATAAAAGACCAATAACTATTCAGAACCAAAAACAAAATACTTCCAGAATATTCTGCCAGTTGGTCACCCTGGCCGATATGTCGTGTTTAGAATTATTGATGAGCCACCGATTTGATGTCCACCTCGTGCCCAGAATGTCTATATTTGTATATTAAATGTACACAAATCGATTTTATTGCCGGCAAATGGCTTTTAAAACTATTTTTGGTCCATTTGATGTTTCAACGTTTTTATGGCGCGAATGGGAGCAGATGGGGTTTGTGGGTTTACGAGCTTTCTGATCGACTGGTGGCGAAGGTCTGATCTGGATAACTTTGTAGTCTTTGAAGTAGGATATGCATATATAAGTTATCCGAATTTGAAAAGGTTAACGATATTTTAAAAACAAGATTTGAAATGAAAACCATTTTTCCCAAGATCCTATGTCATCATCTGCCTAGCCTTTTCCCAACTATGTTGGGGTCGGCTTCCAGTCTGACCGCATGCAGATTGCCTATCTGACCTCCACAACCCAGTTACTAGGTAATACGAAATCCTTTGGTAAGACTGGTTTTCAGACTTTTGTACTTCTAACGACCCGTAACGATTGTCCAAAGATCCACGAATGACAGCCGGGACCAATGGTTAAACGTGCTTTCCGAGGCACGGAGGGGTCTAGGTATGTAAATATGGTCACCCATCTACGGACCGACCGCGGCAAGCGTAGCTTAACCTGATCGATCGCTCCGTGCGGCTGTTCTTACTTAGCCACAAGCCCCTCCTCAAGATCCTGTTTGGACTTTAATAGAGACTGTGACCTCTGAGTTTGTTTCGGCCTTTCTTCTCAGAGTAGTCAGATAGGAAACGCCGACCTCATCAAGTTTTTTAAATATGTTTGACGTGTAAAAGTGTTTGTGCAAGCCTACTTACGGAAATAAAATTTATCATTTGGTACGCACGACGACATAATATCAAGCTATACATTTCCAGTATAGCTGACTTCTCATTGTACGAAAAGTCTATACAATGCGGGGTCAGCTAAACCTGGAATGTGTAGCTTGATATGTCACCTTGTGTACTACGTTTTTAGTTTCTTCTGTCTGCATAGGCATCGCAATTCTATTACAGTTCAGCACCTTAAAGAAAGAAAGAAAGAAAAAGTATTTATTGTGACTCGTACAGGAAGATCATAAATCTAAACTAAACACAACCAAAAATAAAAAATAAACCAAATTAAAAAAATGTAACAAAAAGAAAAATGAAACAGAAAGTCCTGTACGAGGTCAAAAGGTTCCTATCTCAGCATGATGCTACGACATTTAAAAAATTATTCTGATAAGTCTGTGATGTCATGGGCAATTACAGTAACACACTATCGATCTCAATTTGAATCAATTTGAAGGATATTGCTAATTCATTGCATCATACGTTCGATAAAAAAATCTGCTTAACAACGTAAATAACGCAATTAATGTAGTTGAGCTGTCAAAATGAAACCAATTGCTACTGGTATTGTCTTATGCAATTACCTCTCAGCATTTGGTAACGGTTATTTACTTAGTCTTGGCTACCTAAAGCTTAATATCTAGTTCGTGGGCCTGAACCAACTTTAATAATACGCTCCACTTTGGCGAACTCGTGATGAAAACGTATAACATTAATTAAAAAGTTCAGCCACGCTCAAGTTCAATATTTAACTCGTATGTAGGTAAAACAATTTACATTTTGATCGAAAACGCGAAACACGATGAAAATCGAGTTTTAACAATACCCAACAAAATATTACATACACACACATGAATATAAATAACGCCAAAGCAAGCAAAAAATAAGATACGCAAATATTGTTATCCTACATACAAAATTTTTATTACACGAATATCGATACCCCATAATCACATCACTACGTTTAACGAAGCCATCGTTTACAGCCCTATCGATATCGAGCCGGGTTTTCTGCGGACTAACCGTTGTATCTATTCCTTTAACCTTTTTATCTATGGCTGCTCTATCTTGGGTACCTAATAGATTGTAGTGGGGGGGTGAAAGGGGGGGTGTCGTCGTTTTTGCTTCGTCCGTCTGCGTCTCTCAGATGGGGGTCTGTTTATTTTGGGGCTAATTGGATGTCTAGTGACGTAGGGGACGTGTACCTACTAGTCTAGGGGACAAAAGTAAATATCTTGTTGCTATAAACAAGAAAATGTTAGCCTAGAGCAAAAGTGCTTGTGATTTTAAGTTCGAGGGTAAGATCGGTTCACCAACGGTCAGTCTTACCAAGGGGTATCGTATTACCCAGTAAATAGGTTGTGGAGGTCAGTTAAGCAGTCGCAGTATACTGGTATTCAGCTGCATCCGGTTAGACTGGAAGCCAACCCTAACATTTGGGAAAAGGCTAGGCAGATGATGATGGTAAGATCGTTTGGCGGACACTGAACGAGACACAATAGAAGTTTCATTGTTATTAAGCCTCAGGGCGTTTAGTGTCCCTTAATGCATTGTAATTACTGACAGGTTTTTTTATTAGCTTCACTTGTAACTAACAATGTAAAAAAAATCTTAGAAGTAAATTTTAACCTACTTCTAATTATCGTATGGAAATGAAACTTTGTATGTATATATGGTTCAGATGACAATACTATAATTTGGTATCTTGGAGCTGATCTGATGATGGAGCCAGGAGGTGGATAGTGGAACTCTTCAGTGGCTACTAGTAAACCCCTCAAGTTTGGGCACAAATGATTTGTTTTGACGAGTCCAACAGATTGCACTTGGTGTCGAGGGTCTGATGATGGAGCCAGGAGGTGGTTAGTGGAACTCTTCAGTGGCTACTAGTAAACCCCTGGAGTTCGAGCTCATATGATTTGTTTTGACGAGTTCAATAGATTGCACTTGGTGTCAAGGGTCTGATGATGGAGCCAGGAGGTAGATAGTGGCAATCTTTAGGGGCTACTTGTAAACCGAGTTTGCTAGTAGACCCCAATCGTCATAACTTCGTTGACTTTATATTTATTAACTTAATGAAGAATAATATACTAGACGCAAAAGTTAAAAATAAAAATAAAACTAAAAATCACAAAAAACAACAACAACAACTAAAAATGATAAAATAATTAAATCGACTTAAATTGAATTCTATAAGCGTAGAGCGCACTTATCCAAAATCGCTCCACGCTTTATGATTTTTATAAACTACATATTTTTATGAAAACAAAAGACAACTTGCAACTTTTTTTATGTTTTACGTTTTTGAAAAGTATAAAAAATGGGTTCATAGATCCTTACAGATTGCGTAACAGTGTTTCAGCTTTGTTATGCTGAAACAGTGTCAAAGTCAAACCAATGTTTCATATTGTTGTTATTTCAAGTTAAATAAATATCAACTTTATTTTAATGGGAATTAAGTTGATATCAGAGTGATTAGCAATTGAAAAAGTTATAAGAATGTTTGAAGTTGTAGTGTACACTGAACTTTATTATGTACGAATTAAAGTTATTTTTCCATAAACTCATATTTTTGTTTACGTTTTGGCAAATAAATCGCAAATTCAGATTACAAACTAACATAGCAATTCGGTAGGTACCTGATTAAGTAGTACATAAAGCTAAATTCGTAGTCTAGTTGGCTTCTTACTAAACCACTATTCTGGCATAGTCAAAAGTTTAAATCGAACTTCGAAAACGTTTCCTCGAAAAACTTCGTCGAACCGAGTCGAACACATCATTCACCGACGATTAGTTTGCTCGACAGCTTACTGCAATATCGTGGCTTTCGACGAAAAACTTTCATCAACGACCCGTATTCATTCCCCGACGGTTTATTTTATCGATAAAGTTTTTATTTACTATTGGCCTACTCTATGGAATGGCGATGTCTGAGAGGCCAACAAACTGTAATAAAGCGGGTACACTCACGAGCACCAATATGTCAACACTTGCCAACTTTCAATTGCGATTTTTTCGTGAAATAACGAATGCAACGTTGAAATACGACATATTACATAAACCTATGGGTTCGACAATGCTATGTTCGTAACAACATAAAATTTCATTCAAAAATAAAGGAGTAAATCGCTTTTGAATAAAGCCTAGTGTATACATACTTTTGCTCGTTACTGTACATACAATCTGCCTAGCCTTTTCCTAACTATGTTGGGGTCAGCTTCCAGTCTAACCGGATGCAGCTGAACACCAGTATTTGTTTACAGGGTGAAAGTATTGGTTAAATAGAGGATCAAGTGTTCTATGAAAGCGGGCTTGCGGACGGCGAGCAATGGGTAGCTCGCCGTCCGGTAAGGACCAGGCCCGGGTCGACGGCGCGTTGTGTAAAGTTGTGTTGTGTGTTCCACACGCGCCTCAAAGAGATGTCAGCACGAACTGATGGGGTCCGCTAGGGCCGATGCCTGCCAGGGTCGTGGGTTGTTCGAAAGGGTTACCGTGGCCGCTGGCACAGGCAACTACAGGAACACGGGGTGGGTTTTAGTCAGTAAAATTCTGACAGTTATTTGATGGGAAATCCCATCGGGCTCGACTAGTATCTTGAAAAACGACGTACCAAATGGGTATCCAAGAATTCAGAATTTTCTCTTATGGATAGCTCTTCTTTATAAATAAATCTAACGGTCCTATTTCTTTGTTACAGCTGCACTCGGAATACCGCAGCACGTACAAATGGCACGAGTACAAGGAGCAGCAGCAAGGCGTGGTGAAGCAGCCCGCTCCCACGCCACCCTCCGCACTGCCCATACAGAGGGGTAAATTATCCATTCGATAAATAAAGAAAGAAATAAAAATAAAATATAAAAACTTACGACTTACGAGTTGGTTGTTCGTGGGTTGGAAACCAGGCAAGCGCTTCACTTATGTAAATAATTTCATCACCACTGTTCTCAAAACGGTGAAGGAAAACATCGTGAGGAAACCGTCATATCCTAGTACCAAAAATTCGAAGACATGTGACATCTACCAACCCGTACTGGGCTCGTGTGATGGATACGACCCTCTCCCTGTCGCAGAGAGAAGGCCTGTGTCCAGCAGTGGGAATGTTATAGGCTCATGATGCCAATCAGTTTGGTTGGTGAAGGTTGTCCTTTTGTAAGAGATGACCTTTTTGTCCCTTCCAAAAAAGAAGTAAGCACCTAAGCACAGTTACCCCAGTTGAGTGAAGTGGCTCAGTTGACAAAGGTTCTCTTCGCGAAAACCCTTTAATTCGAAATCATCAATCAATGTCATTTCATATAATCAGACGCTTTGATTTTCCATTCGTACCGTGTGGGAAATTGTGGTTCAACGCCACTACTCCCAGTGATTCTATTAGAATAGTAGAATAGAATAATAGTACTTAACAGATTCACTGGGAGGGGTGGCGTTTAACCACAATTTCCCACACGGTACAAATGGAGAATTAAAGCGTCTGATTAGATGAAATGACATTGATTGATGATTTCGACTTAAAGGGATTTCGCGACCACCTTTGTCAACTGAGTCACTTCACTCAACGGAGCTTCACTGACTGGTACATAATTTATATATAAATAAATAACTATCCAATTATCCTAGTTCGTCAATCATCTGTGCTGTAATTTAAAGGCCCGCTACAATAACAAGCATAATCAGCCTATAATGTTCCCACTGCTGGGACACAGACCTCCTCTCTTCGAGAGGGAGTGGGCTGTAATATACCACGCGAGCCCAGTGCGGGTTGGTAGATGTCACATGTGTTCGAGTTTATGGTTCCAAGACATGCCGATTTGACCGTTTTCAGAGAAGTTTTGATGAAATTATTTACTAATTAAAGCGCCAGCCTGAGTTCGAACCCACGACCTACAACTTGTAAGTCAGGGTAGTTACCACTGGGCCACCAGTGCTCTTTATCAACAAGCACAGCCCTTTAAGACCCTGCAGACCAATAATAACATCTTCTATGTCCCCAGGCCCGATGGAACCAGCAATGCCTCGTCGCAAAAAGTACCCCGGAGTGGCGTACAAGACGAACGAGCTGTTTGACCCCGCGCCTGCTGACGACATCAGACCCCAGCAGACTTCTGCCTTCGACCGGGCCAGGGTAAGATCCTAGACTAACCTAACCACCTTCTTTATGACAGAATATTTTACGTTAAGCTATTTATAAAAGAAAACCAAGCAACAAGACCACTTCTAGCTAGGCGTAGTCCGCGATCAATTAAATACTACTCTAAACCTTAGGCTATTTTTTTTTAGCTTATTCATAAAAACAATTTGCATTGTGTTGAATATAATATACACATGCAATTTACAAAACAAATACAAAGAACTATGAATAATTATTAATTAACATTCCAAGTGAAATTCAAAACAGTGCCAAATAGTCTTAAAAATAATGTCAAACAGTTTTAAAATCTAATGTCAAACACTTCAACCAGGTTTAAGATCTAATGTCAAGTGATTAAAAATAAAATAAATAACATTATTTAGTGGACATCCCGAGTTCTCTAGCTGTATTACTCTAGTGTAGACGACACAGAATGTTTCTATGACGTCCGGGAAGCAACAGTTTTGCAGCAGCGGTTTTGTAAATGCCCGGGCCAACTCTATTAGATTTCCATCGGCATACTGAGAAGAAAAATAATGCCTGAAAACAGACTGGTAGAGATTGTCTAAGGAATTCAGTCCGCTTTTGTATCCTATTGTGAGCGAGAAGTTTAAATAAATAATGCGTGAAATTTTTTTACTGATGTTCATTATCAGTCGGTATTGTCTTTAACGATAGTTATTGTTGTCTATTCTGTAAAAATCTCTCCGTGAAACTTAGGTGAAGGGAGCCGTCAATAGTGTCAATCCCTGGCATTAGGTGGAATGACAACTCACTTCATTTACATTTTTACGGTGAGATTTTTACAGAATCGACCATCAGCAGTGCGATTCTATAACCATCTCACCGTGAAAACATAGGTGAAGTGAGCGTGGAGTGAGCTGTCATTCCAACTAAATGCAAGGGATTGACACTATTGACAGCTCACTCTAAGCTCACTTCACCTAACTTTTCACGGTGAGATTTTTACAGAATCGATCGGCTGATGCTAGGGAATGACACTATCGACAGCTCACTTCAAGCTCATTTCGCCTAAGTTTTCATGGTGAGATTTTTACAGAATACATTGGAAGGTCTTAAGGCGAGTGTGATTCATTGAGAGTCCTTACTGCATAAAGACATATTCTACGGAAAACAAAAATGATGAGCTTAAAAATATCACACAAAGAAAATTGCCGAACATGCATGGAACGAGCTACGTCGTATTAAACGTTTTCATTATGGAACTCAATGTAAACACAGCCTGTTTTAAACAAAATAAAGGCATGTGTCAACATAGACACAGGGTAAACAAAGCCTGTCATGGCGCCCGTGGCACACGGTTCAAGAGTACACAGAGACTTCCAATAAAGCCGACGGGCTCCTGCACGATATACAATGGCAAAATCGTTGTTTAAAACGACTGGTTTTTGGGAACCCACGATGAACAACGATGTGATTTTAGAAGGATTCTATTCGGTATTAACGTGAACTCACTAAGAAGTAAGTTCGAGAGACCTGTGTCAAGAATATTTAATTCTGGTTTTCTTTATAACCCCTTTCGTTCCAACTTGGTGTTTTCTATGAAAATCTCACTTTTTTTTTTTTTAAACGTTGCCCCACACTTGGAATTTCTCCTGTGTCGTGGGTGCGTTTACAGACATATAAACTCACATCCACAAACAGCCAGACTCGGAACAACTAATTGTAGGTCATACAAATATTTGTTCCATGCGGCAATCGAACCCGCGACACGCAGCGCAGCAGTCAATCGCTTAACCACTGCGCCAACCGTGCCGTCCTGTGAGTCCAGCTGCATCTGGTTAGACTGGAAGCCGACCCCGACATAGTTGAGAAAAGGCAGGCAGAAAATGATGATGATGAGAATACAAGACATGTCAGGCGTCCGTTGCAAAAGACAGATTATTACTGAATATCCATAACAAAATCTAAATCAAATGCTGTGCTGTTGTTTAAAGCCTTTCATTATCCTAAAGACAAAGAAGAATAGAGTACCTTTCTACCTTTCACCCACAGTGAAACAATTTAGTGTAGTGCAGATTTACCTACTTTAATGATTAAAACGAGACATTTAATTGCTGTTTGATTCCACAGAGCGCGCAGAGGAATGATGCTGATCGCGCTGGGCGGCGTAGCAAGTCCGAGGGTCCTCGCCAGCCGCGCTGGACCGACACCGTGGAACCCAAGGTATGGGCATACACTTACATAATTACCTGCTATTATAAATGAAAAATTAGTGCAGTAGGAGCCGGAGGAATACCAGAGGAGCAATTCTCGTAATTTTAAGAACGCTCACAGTCTGATCTCAGTCAGTGCTCAATCTGTCAAAAATACCTCTATTTTCTCTACATTTTTGACAAGTCCTTGACATTGATGGTCGCCGAGGTGAGATTGCGTTTTTAATTACGGAAATTGGCCTTCGGATGGAATCTGGTTAAACCATTAATCCCTAAAACACAGGCTTTTGGCCTAGTTTAGGAGGCATCAGTTCGCCCTTTAATGTGACTCTATTGTACAATATATTTTTAATCCTGTGTACTTATGTATGTTTTCCAAGTGTACAAATAAATTTATTTATTATATTATTAAAATATGTTTTAAAAACAGAAATTAAGAAATGGAAAGTAGAGCTAAGTCGTTTACAGCTGATTATTTTATCGCAATTTTACGGTTTGTATGTGTACTGGTATTCCGATGCATCCGGTTAGACTGGAAGCCGACCATAACATTCTTGAGAAAAGGGTAGGCAGATGATGAGGTGTATCGTAGATCATTCGTAAATAAAAATACACAAATGCCGCAACGACACAACCATATTTTGTAAGCTACAGATTAGAGTTTAATCCTGAAAAATACCGAATTATTCAATTCGGGACTAAATCTGCGATCCAATAGCTCGAAGGCAATTCACTCAGCCACTGCACCAGCCGTCTCGCATGTGTGCTCTCACTTAGTTCTTACCGACCGCGACCGTACAATAAACTAATAATCTCAGTCGCTCGCGTGTGCCGCAGTAGTTATTATCTATTAGATTTCCTCACTGATCTATCTGGAGGAAAATATAGAGTAGACTGCTTATAAAACGGAAATCATTTTATTAAAGTGGCTGCCTTTCACTAATTAATCGAGTTATAGACAATAATATGTGAGCAGTGTGGAGGACCAGTGATAACGGAATCGACTTAAGCGCCTTCCTCACCGGATCGTTACGTTTTCGTTTCGGTACAGCAGTGCGTTTCTGTAACCATCTCACCGTGAAAACTTAGGTGAAGTGAGCGTGGAGTGAGCTGTCATTCCAAATAATGCTAGGGATTGAAACTACTGACAACTCACATCAAGCTCACTTCACTTGCGTTTTCACGGTGAGATTTTTACAAAATCGACCGGCAGATTCTTTACCGAGCGCATACACACGTCTCTGTACCGAGTACTACCGAACAAAAACGAAACGATCCGGTGAGGAAGGCGCCTTACCGGGCCGTAGCTTCGAACCCCAGTCAGGCGCTTTACTTTTAGGAAACTATTTCATCACCACTGCTCTCAAAACGGTGAAGAAAAACATCGTGAGGAAACCGGCATGTCGAAAAACCAAAAATACGGAGACATGCGATATGTACCAACCCACACTGGGTCCGCGTGGTGGATTAGATAGATAGATAAACCATTTCTTTGTCGCACACAAAAGACAGCACAACACACAAAAGTACATGAATATAATAATTATAAAAAACAAGTTGTCGATATAAAAACAAATAAAAAGCATAGCCAAATCCATCAGCCCTTCTGAAGTGATGCGCTTACCAACGAGCAGCATTTCATTTTTATTTACATTCATCCATCCATCCATCCATCCATCCATCCATCTATCCATCCATCCATCCATCCATCCATCCATTCATCCAGTCATCCATCGATCCATCCATCCATCCATCCGTAGGATTAAACAGAGTTGTTTAAATGAAGGTTGTCTGTAAAGTTGGTTTACGGACAATAGTTTAACGTGACAACGTCATAACTGATGAAATTATTGCAAACGCGCATGCGTACAATGAGCGTAACGGGACAATCTGTCATCTTTTTCGTGCATGCAGCCGGCGTTCATCGATTTACTAGACGTTGTCACGTCAAAAGAAAAACATACATATCTACAGTTTAACGAAGTAAAAGTGACACTGTGCAGTGTGCGTGTCAAGGTTGTACCTTGCACTAAATGGAAGTCCAGCTCAGCATGTGTCAGGCAAATATACCTGACGCTGATATTCTGTTGGATCCCTGCAATGACACACGGACGTTGAGCAGACGATGATGATGTTGTGGCAGTGTTATGATGATGATTATTGCCCAGTCCCTCTGACTGAGAGGCCTGTGGAAAGGGCCAGCAGTGGAAACATTATAGGCTGATTATGATGGGTAACAATCTGAACAAAATTAGGTCAAGTATTAACATGGGCCTTAGACACAACTGGCGAAATGTTGGTGTACTAAACATAGGTGCATCTCTGCCAAACCCTTCGGGAATAGAGGCGTGATGATGTTTTGTGTTATGTTACCTAAAACCATACAATTCAATGCTATAAATCCGTATTTCTATAGTTTGTTTGTTACTTCTTAAAGCCTCCACCCATTTTCCAACAAATTTTGGCACGACCCGGAGAAAGACTGAAGATAGAAAGGACACAGTTCGTGAAACACAAAATACAAAATTAATAAAATAACAAATAATGTTTTAGACAACAATAGTGTGTGCCTCACGGCTGCGCCAAAAAGGTTCATTTCAGCATTAATGCCAGACAGATGCTGTCTGACGCTGGTTTTCTAATGAACCCTTAGGGAAAAGTGACGGGGAGTACACACAGTTTCAACATACCTAAATACATACTTATAAATAAATAAATAAACTAGTAATCACGTACATATCATTACAAATACAAATAAGAAAAAAAACAGCTCAGCAAAAGATACAAGTACTTATACAACTTTTACCATATTTTGACCAAACATAAGTTCATTGAACTACTTATGTAACACACTTAGAACTCTGCTACTCTTTCAGCAAAATGTTCAAAATACACACATACTTTTTTTTTTCCTTTGTAACGCGTTTCTTCGAGAGTAATTCGTAGTTACAACAACAAACACAATGGTTGCGGCCAAGAAACAGAAAATGATCATCGAGTCTATCAACTCCCGCTTGGCCCTGGTTATGAAATCTGGGAAGTACTGTCTTGCCTACAAGCAGACACTGAAGACCAGCACCTGAGAACCAGCGCTGGGGCTCTGTCTTGCATAGGGTCGCAGCATAATGCTGAGCGATAGCCGTTTTGAATAGATGTGCATGTCAACCATTTCTTATTGTTTTTTTTTTCTTCATTTGTTCTTTTGTGCGTCATGTTTACCGCAAATAAACGTATTTTCTTCCTTTCTAAGACTCCGTCAGGGCAAAGCTAAGCTGGTCATCATCGCTAATAACGCTCCTCCTCTAAGGAAATCAGAAATTGAGTATTACGCACTCCTGGCCAAGACTGTGCGTCCACCACTACAGTGGAAACAACATTGAGTTGGGCACAGCATGTGGAAAGTACTACAGGGTGTGTACACTCGCCATCACCGATTCTGGTGATTCTTACTCGTACATCATCACCACACTGCCTGAGTCGCAGGTGTAGATGCATCTTTAATATAATTTAAGAAAAAAAACTTCCATAAGTAGTAGATACATAAGGAAGTATGCATTTATACATTTTCTATGTCTCTAAATAGTATAAAATAAAGTCACATTTTGTGTACAGACGCCAGCACATCAAGTTACTACAATCTGTCAAATTTCTTTAATAGATTTTCAACTTTATCGCTCAAGCATTAAGGTTCAAGGTTGATTGGTTAATTTTAACAGTTTCTGACCTGCTGGCGTCTGTACCTATGTCTGTGTGACCGCTTAGTTCTTCTAAACTACACAATAAATGTAATTTCACCAAAATTTAGAGCGTTTGTTCCGGAAAGTTTATGGGTATAATACATTGATATTTAACTTACATTTAGCACAGAAATCTCGATGCTCTCCCAAGTCATCGTTAATAGCTATTAATATTATAAATGCGGAAGTGACACTGTCTGTCTGTTAACTTTCATGCCTAAACGGCTGTATGAAATTTCATGAAACTTTTCATTCATTAGTAGGACTTTTCATTCCAGTAATACGTTCCCGTGGTATAATTTCCGACCTCCACGCGAGCGAAGCTGCGAACAAAAGCTTGTACATAATATTATGTAACTACGCTGGAAAATCGCTTGCAGATAAAACAAATTCAAACACAGACATTGCATTTGCGAAAATAGATCCCATAACTAACCATGACGTAATCATGAAAAACTGTAAACATTTCAGTGTTTACCGATCCCGACGTAATCTTATCTAGTGCTATGTATACCTAATGTACATATATGCATGTATTGCAGTGTTATCACTATATTTAGAAAGGAAAATCAGTATTATTACGGTTTTCGGTCCGGGTGGCGCCTGTTTTATACACGCCCGAGTTTAGTTCATATCGTCGTTTTATTTGTCTGACTATAATAAATGAATTGAATTGAATTGATATCTACAGTCTTCAATCAATCAACAAAACTCAGTCTATATTGAAAGACTTAAGTAATTATCTGTTTTTTTTTTGTTTTTTTTTTTTGTTAATTTTTATTATTTTTAATATTTTAGTAGGTAAATGTCTGTGTAGGTCCTACTTATGATTAAAATTTGCATGCCCTCATGGCAAAATATGGCTGAACCATTAAAATGTATCTGTATTACCTGTATTATATCCATATTTGCGAATAAATTTATCTTTATCTTTATCTATCGCAGTCCACTGCTTGACATAGGCATGTCCCAGGCTGCGCCACAACACCCTGTCCTCCACCTTCCACATCTACAGTCTTGGTGATCTCGAATTTAAAACAATAGATACAAATTAAATTTTGCTTGAAACTAGCTGTGATTTTGTTTTGACCTATGTATCTTGATTGAGTTTTTGAACTCTTTTTTTTAAGTGCATCATCTCGCTTATTAGGTAAGCCACCGAAAAGCTTATGTGAAAGCTAGCTGAAGAAAAACGAAACGTTTTGAAAGAGATTGGTACTTGTCACTTGCCTTCAGCCAACCTTTTCTGTAAAAATCTCACCGTGAAAACTTAGTTGAAGTGAGCATCTGACGGGCAATAGTCGTAATTTTATGAACAGTTCACAGTCTGATCTCAGTCTCAATCTGTCAAAAATACTTCTAATTTCCCTACATTTTTGACAAGTTTTTGGCATTGATTGTCGCTGAGATGAGAACGCGACTAGATTTTGAACGTTTTTTATTACGAGAATTAGCCTTCCGATTGACTTTAACTAAGTTTTTCACACACTTCGTATTCACTCACAGAAATGTTGTATACTAAGTATAGAAGTGTAGAACGAACAGCGAACACTGTCACACTTAAAAATAAAAGGGATCAATTAGCCAACCCCATTAATTTAATTAACTAAATAGCATATAATATGAACTAACTTAAAACGTCAGCCATTGTTCCACGTACAAACGTCAAACTAGGGTTGACACTTCATTTAGTATTACAGGTTAAACAAAAGAGAATTGGGTCAGTTCGGTATTATTATAGTGGCAATGTAATTAATTATTAATATGCAGATTTCATGATAATAGTTGGTTAACACTATGTAGGTAATTAATCAAAGTCTGGCTAGCGACTTAGTCTTGGTGCGACCTGAATTACAATACCTAATGAAGAATTGCATGTGTCTCCGCCCAAGCGTTTAATTTTTTCGATATGAAAATCGTCCTGCTAGTTGGTATCCTTTTTCGCCGAATTATATGTCTGCATCTTTGATGTATGAACGTAAAACGAGGCAAAAGTAGTATGAAGGATCGTAGAAGGTGCCATTCTGTAGTTTCTGCCTACTTAGGCGTGATTTTATGTATGTAGATGTATCTACGGTCACCATCATCTGCCTAGCCTTTTCCCAACTATGTTGGGGTCGGCTTCCAGTCTAACCGGATGCAGCTGAATACCAGTATTTTACATGAAGCGACTGCCTATCTGACCTCCACAACCCAGTTACTGGGTAATACGATACCCCTTGGTAAGACTGGTTGTCAGACTTTCGGGCTACTGAAGGCCCGTAACGACTATCAAAGATCCACGAATGACAGCCGGGACCAACGGCTTAACGTGCTTTCCGAGGCACGGAGGGGTCTTGGTATGTGAAAATGGTCACCCATCCACGGACCAACCGCGGCAAGCGTAGCTTAACCTGATTGATTGACCCGTGCGGCTGTTATTACTTAGCCACAAGCCCCTCTAAAGGAGATAATTAACCAGAGTCGTCAGATATAGTTGAAATTTAGTTCATTTATCAAATTAAATTTCATTCGAAAACTGCATCCATCGGTTTCTTACTAAACTTCAACTATATCCGTCGACCCTGGTTACTTGTCTCCTTTGGTGACCGTAAATCTCTGCTTTTCATTAAAATATTCTTCTGTCTTCTCTTGTCCCATCCCCTGTGAGCCGCCACTCCCTTTTCACCATATCTCACAAAATCCATCCATGAAAATCACCAAATTCGGTGCTGTCTGCGTAATATGAGTAACATAAAACATAATCAGTCTATAATATCCCCACTGCTGGGACAACGGCGTCCTCTCAGTAAGAAGGAGTGGGCCGTAATCCACCACGCGGGCCCAGTGCGGGTTGGTCACGCGTGCCTAAACCAAACAAACAGTCACACAGACAATAATTATCTTAATCTTTACCTACAGATTTCATGGTCACATTCACTTTCTTTTAGAAAGAAAACAAGTTCTTGTCTTATCTGTGAAATTGTCTTCAGTGTGACAACATTACAGTGATACAGTGTTATCAGTGTGGTCATCGTGATGGCTGGTCGGATTTACCCTAACCATCAGGTTTGTCTCGTGATGAAAATCTTTTATTTTTGTACCATTTGTGACTTTTTTTTTGTTGTTGGAGCGAAAATCCTCATGGATGTCCTTCGCCCTAGGGTCTGTCAGACTCTTACCGACTAAAACCACCCCGGTGTTCACTCGTAGAGAGATGAGATATCTCCTCGTGGATAGATGGTTGGTAGATGTCATATGTCTTCGAATTTTTGGCTGTAGGACGTGTTGGTTTCCTCAAGATGTTTTCCTTCACCATTTTGAGAGCAGTGTTGGTGAAATTTACACAAAGTAAAGCGCCTATCTGAGTTCGAACCTACGACCTACAACTCGTAAGTTGTGGCGTTACCACTGGGCCACCACGGCTGGAAATAATAATAATAATAATATCCCTGGACATTTCACACAGCACCATTTGTCCCAAGCTAAGCAACCTAATGCTTGTGTTATGGTAACAAGATGGCTGATAAACTACTTATATACATTTTTTTTTTAAATAAAATAATAAACCTTTTTTGCAGTCGAGTATAAACTTGTTAATAAAAGTTAAAAGTCCGATCGAGTGAATCTACGGAGCGTGGCGCGGTCCACACGTAAAATTCTGTATTCGGGCATGCTCACAAGAACGGATATTCGTGCCAAAAATGTTCTCTCTTGGGTATGACCCAAGTACGAATATGACTGCATTTAGTGCCAACCATTTACCGCTATTAACGAGCTCTAGATTAAGTGCTACTGTTAATTATGAAGCTATATTGTTTTGGTACAAAAGGGCGGATTTCAGCCTTATCGACCTCGGCCCATTTCTTTTTTATTTGAACTAAAGTTCTTAGTAATTCCAATCCAGCCTAATAGACTAATAAGCAGTTTAACTCTAACTTAATATTTTACGAGATAGATTATGTAATAACTAAGAACAGTGTCAATTTGCACTTTTACACAGTTTCGTGGGCGGGCGTTTTTGGGGGACTGTCTTTTGTAATTTGACGTTCGAAAAGTGCTGATTCTCAGCCTAATTTGAATAAATACTTTTTGATTTTGATTTATGGCACATGAGACATTTTACTTTTGTCTTTTTGATGACGAACCTACCTTTGTCTGTGCCTTTGTATAGGTAGGTACAGCCTACAGGGCCAAATTAAATTAGCTAGTAAAACTCCGCAGACGTGATGAGGATCGATATATAAAGAGTGTCCGTGGAGTTTCTTGCCCGTTCTTCTCCATAGAGATCTATGTTTTTGGAATGGGCGACTAGCTTCAACTTTCTGACTAACTGACCGACTATTTAATTTTGACAATTCAAAAGTGCCTGTAAATGGTTTAATTGAAATAAATGATTTGAGTTTGAGTTTGAAAGACGAGAAAACAATAAAAATTATTTGATGATATTTTTTTGGCGTCAAAACCAGTATTACCAAGGGGTATCGTATTACCCAATAACTGATTTGTGAGGTCAGATAAGCAGTACTATACTGGTATACAGCTGCATTCGGTTAGACTGGAAGCCGACCCCAACATAGTTGGGAAACGTCTACGCAGATGATGATGATTTTTTAAACCATACTTAGTGTTGAATCACTTAAATAAATAATCAGTTTTATTGTGTTAGCTATGTAGATGTGAGGTATATCTTAACACGATGAAACAAAAACAAAACTGATTTTCTTAACACGTTCTTTAAGTACAGTACCAGCAGTCGTTGACCCCTCCAAATAAAGAATAGAATATAATGGAATACCCTATAAAGTAGGTACACCATATACATTACAGACATAAACATAGACATTTTACAAAGGGTGACACAGTGGGCGGTCTTATCGCTAAGAGCGATCTTTTAAAGACAACCTTACCTTACTTTAAGATTTTTTTTTCTGAACAAATATTTGTTTGTTTTTTCGTGTTATATCGATACCCTAGTAGAGTTTCGCTAGCTAATCTAATTTGACCCTGTATCGCCTGCTTGTTTTCCAACCAATACGCTAAAATTAAGTAATACGTCACACAAGACAAATCCGTTCCGGTAAGCAACCGACTTTATCTCGCAAAAGAATACAACCGTGAATGCATTTAATCATAGGTAAAATAATTAATTTATCAATCATAACGAGCGTCGAGCTGACGTAAAGATAGCAATCAGGTGTTATCATCAATCAATCAACATGCAAGCTGGAAGCGTATTGTAATTAATTATAACGAGATGCTTCTCTTGCTTGTTGCTTGCTTCTTGTGGCCGGAATAGGGAAGTCATCATCTGCCTAGTACTTTACCAACTATGTTGGGGTCGGCTTCCAGTCTAACCGGATGCAGCTGAATACCAGTATTTTATATGGAGCGACTGCCTATCTGACCTCCACAACCCAGTTACGGGGTAATACAATACCCCTTGGTAAGACGTTGTGGCTAAGTAATAACAGCCGCACGGGTCGACCAATCAGGTTAAGCTACGCTTGCCGCGGTTGCTCCGTGGATCCATCCGTGGCCATCTTCATATACCAAGACCATCTTCATATGCCGCGGAAAGCACGCTAAGCCGTTGGTGCCGGCTGTCATTCGTTGATCTTTGAAAGTTGTTACGGGTCGTCAGAAACCCGAAAATCTGACAACCAGTCTACAAGTCAGCTACTTATGCGCACTCACTTTTTTTACATAATTATGTTTGGTTCGATCGGCCGAGTTCGGCCGACGACGTACGAGCATAGTTCGGACGATGACGGATTGGGTGTTACGAGTTATGCCTCGCGTTAGTCAGAGTCTGCTCCAGCAATCAAACGTTCTAAGTTGCTTTATCAAAAACTAGTTGCGTTGCGTTTTTACCTAGGCACGTAAGTCTCGATCCCATGTGAATATTGACGGCACGGTTGGCGCAGTGGTTAAGCGATTGACTGCTACGCTGCGTGTCGCGGGTTCGATTCCCGCACGGAACAAATATTTGTATGACCTACAATTAGTTGTTCCGGGTCTGGCTGTTTGTGTATGTGAGTTTATATGTCTGTAAACGCACCCACGACACAGGAGAAATTCCTAGTGTGGGGCAACGCTTTTTAAAAAATATATATATATATATCGGGATAAAATGTATTCTATGTACCAATCCAGGTCATGGTCTACCCACGTGCCAAATTTCATCTAAATCCGTTCAGCCGTTTTAGAGTGAAAGCGTAACAAACAAGCATACAAATCTTTTCTCTTAATAATATTCCTTTAACTTCTAAATAACGGAATCAAGCGTTATTTTCCGAAAATCCATCTTCTACAAACATTTCTAACCGAACCACCACTCTCTCTGCAGGCAACCACCGCGTTAGGCGACGTGATAGCCGCCAAGGAGCCGGAGATCGTGAGCACCGAGTACCGGAACCAGTTCGCCTGGCCCAAGGATACCACCGACGCGCCCAGGAAGAGCATCTCCATGGGAGCCCTGAAGAAGGCTGCTGTGGCCGAAGGTAGGATTGATAAATACTCTTTAGTATGTACACTATGTACAGATAAATGTTAAATACCTCACCACATCTTTGAAATAAAGAAAAATATTTTATTTGGGCCCCCCCAAATAAAATATTTTTCTTTATTTTATTTTGGACAGGAAATAAAAACAGTAAAAAAGGAGCATTTAAAATTAACAAAATAATCATTAAAAGCAACCAAAAAAAAAATCAAGAATAAAAAGACCTGGGACCATATTATTATGGTATCAAGTATTAATGCCATCATTATTCCATTGCACAAAAGAGATGGTGCTATCGGCCTTCTATAGCTCCGTCTCTCTCTCACACTGGAAAAATGGTGGCATAAATACGTCTTAATACGGCCCCTGTGCATGGCCAAAAAGGCTCCATCTCAGCATAATGCTGCGATATATTATGATAGGGCCCGCTATGATGCCATGAACACCTACGGACATCTATAAATACCACTAGGGTATTAAGAAAAAAAATAAGAATATAAAGCAATAATCAGCATATCCTTGATTGAAGGTAAGCTAACGATGACCTCACAAAACTCCGCCTTTTAATGTTAACAATAAGCTAAAATAAACTTTTCATCTTTTTATTATTATAAGTATTAATTGGCAACACTCGTTTTGAAGGAACATAGAAGAGAGCCATCGACTACAAATCATTCTTAAAATCGCAAATATTTTGCCAAAATTATTCGAAAAGCACCTAGAATTCTAATTATTCGAGCATACCCACTTCTCGGCTCGTACTCTCCAAGAATTTATGAAGCACAGCCGTTCAGTGCATACCTACGTCACATAAGCTGAAGTGAAGTTCAGAACTATGCAGCATACGCAGCATTGTCGTCAAAAACTTAACCATTTACACCTGTTAATAGGGTAGCCTCCACAGCTCCTCTTATTGTATTCACTAAGAAATTAATAGGTCCTGTCTTTTCCCGTAGCTAATTAATAACAGCCACACAGATCGATTGATCAGGTTAAGGTACGCTTCCCGCGGTTGGTCTGTGGATAGGTGACCATCTTTACATACCGAGACCCCTCCGAGCCTCGGAAAGCACGTTAGACCGTTGGTCCCAGCTGTAATTCGTGGATCTTTAACAGTCGTCAGTCAGAAGCTCGAAAGTCTGACATCCAATGTTACCAAGGGGTATCGTATATTACCCAGTAACTGGTTTGTGGAGGTCAGATAAGCAGTCGCTCCATACTGGTAAACAGCTTCATCTGGTTAGACTGGAAGCCGACCCCAATATAGTCGGGAAAAGGTTCGGCAGATGATGAGTCTTTACTACTGTTAAAAAAAAATATCTTGACTTCGATGAAAATCATCATTATAGGCATTATGGTGTCTTTTTAACGAAGCCACCAATAGAATAACCACAATATTTATGAACTATCAGTAGTGGACGGCAAATCCATAACAGCCCTGGTAAGGACCCCGACTTACGAGTTGGAACCCAGTCAGGCGCATTCAACGCAGCCTATCCCAGTCCATTGCTGAACATAGGCCTCTCCCTGGCTGTGCCACAACACCCTGTCCTCCGCCTTCCGCATACAGTATGTAGTTACTTTCTTAAGGTCATCCGTCCATCTAGCTGGGGGGCGTCTCACACTACGTTTGCCGATACGCGGTCTCCACTCCAGGGGGTCTACTCCGAAGTAGTATCGGCCGAATGTTCGGCCGTTTCCTGCTACGAAGTTACTATTCGGTTCGGCCGATCCCGATCCTTCACTCCTACACTCTTTCGAATATTGACTATGGTCCCGGCCCAACTGAGCCGATCCGAACTTTTTTCGCATTTTTCAATAATATTCGGTTCGGCCATGTGTCGGTCCGATCCGAACATTCGCACTTTGCACTTCGGAGTAGGCCCCCAGTACTCGTCTGCGCCACCGGCTATCGGTCCTTCGACAAACATGGCCAGCCCACTGCCGCTTCAGTTTGGTTACTCTGCAAGCTGTATCGGTAACTCCGGTTCTTTTTCGGATAATTTCATTCCTGGTTTTATCCTTCAAAGAGACTCCGAGCATAGCTCGCTCCATAGCGCGCTGAGCGACCAGGCGCATCACTTTGTGTAATTTATTTCATCATCACTGCTCTCGAAACGGTGAAAGAAAACCTCGTGAGGAAACCGGCATGTCCTAGAACCGAAAATTCGAAGACATTCATGGAGTTCGGTGGGCTAAGGCATCCAGATAAAACGTCTACAGTACCTATCCGCCACTCTTGCCTTCAAGGCTCTCCAGATATTCTATTTTCGAGCTTCTAATTCCTGCTATAATTGCACGTCTTCAAACGCAGCAGCCCTATCCTTCAAACTCCTGAGTTATTCAGATTAGTTCCACAACTCTGAACAATGGCTGTTGGAAAATGCATTATTTATTATTCGAAGCTCGTTCCCATAAAATATTTTGGTATTATTCAAATTGCCCAGACTGCTGCTCAGAATGGCACTTGAGCAGTAAATAAACAGCAATAGGAATGGTTATGCTATTGCTGTTTAAAACACTATGCTGAAGGGCGGTGATGAAATATAGTTTGTGCGAGCCAAATGTCGGCGAAATTGTGCGGTAAACGAAGTAATGAATGCTGTACTGACTTAAGATCGGTAATGGGCTTTCAT
Organism: Apamea crenata; assembly: GCA_949629185.1. NCBI lineage: Eukaryota > Metazoa > Arthropoda > Insecta > Lepidoptera > Noctuidae > Apamea > Apamea crenata. Next base: position 2,353,475 of record OX451377.1, read on the forward strand.
CTGGCACATTAATATGCTCCCATACAGCTTAGACATAGAGAATAATGAAGTCACGTTTAGGTTGAAGAAGCTAGATAAAAAGAAATAGATATACCTAGTCACAATCTTTTAATTACCTACATAATTAGCCTATATCCCCACTATTGGGAGACATGCCTTCTCTCTTCGAGAGCGAGTGGGCTGTAATTCACAACGCGGGTCCAGTGCGGGTTGGTAGATGTCACATGTCTTCGATTTTTTTGGTTCTAGGACATGGAGGTTTCCTTACGATGTTTTCCTTCACCGTTTTGATAGCAGTGGTGATGAAATTATTTACACAAAGTAAAGCACCTGTCTGGGTTCGAACCCATGACCTACAACTCGGTTGGTCGGGGCCGTTACCACTGGGTCCACCACTGCTCATTAGTTTTTTTTAATTTACATTACTCTAGTAATTACCTACATCTGCAAGAAATTATACTGAAACACACGAGAGTAAGCGCATCATCATCTGCCTAGCCTTTTCCCAAGTATGTTGGGGTCGGCTTCCAGTCTAACTGGATGCAGCTGAATACCAGTATTTTACATGCAGCGACTGCCTATCTGACCTCCACAACCCAGTTACCGGGTAATACTGGATGTCAGAGTTTCGGGCTTCTGACGACCCGTAACGACTGTCAAAGATCCACGGATGACAGCCGGGACTAACGGCTTAACGTGCTTTGCCGAGGCACGGAGGGGTATATAGCAAGACCCCTCCGTGCCTCGACCTCGGATGGGTGACCACACTCATCCAAGGACCAACCGCGGCAAGCATAGCTTAACCCAATCGATCAACCCGTGCGGCTGTTTACTTAACCACAATCTAAATATTTTAATCAGAATATTCCTGTAAACCCTAACAAAGCTCCAGCAAAAAGTCTTACCATTCAAAAAACCTACCAAACTCAGATAATAGATTTCAAAATCTTAACGCGCCGTGAAATAAGTTCACAAAAACAGCTGACATTCATTTTTTTCTCTCGGCCAGTTCCGTTTTCAAATGGAGATCAATGTCAAAGACCTGAGATAATGCAACTCTTGCGCCGGTTTGAGAGATATTGTTTCAACGAGGCCATTCAGACAAGATTTTGCATTTGCAATGTAGGTACAGACAGATTTGTAGGTCAGTTAGGTTTTATGAAAGGCACGGCTGAATGAGTTTTGTTTTCTACGTCTCGCGATCAACAATAATAATTTTGTTGAAACACAGAGTTATTAGACCTGTAGAAACTATATAAATCGATAGCTAAAAGAAATGCAGACGGAAAACATATTATAATATCAGAACAAACCCCGTAAACTGTCACGTTTCCGAGATATAAACGTTCAAAGTTGATCGTGACATCCATATTTTTTTGAACTTGCGTACTTACATCTTGTTGCTTGAATGTTTGAAATAATCACTCTGAAAGTTTAGTGTAAATAAACATCTATGCAACAAGAGGTAAGCAAGTAAAAAAACAACAATATTCGAGTTTTAGCGTTAAGATCTCTATGAACGAAAACAACAATAGTTTGTTCATTCAATATTTTTTTTTTTTTTATTGATAAATGATAAATCACAGAACAGAATCAGAGATAACAGAGTTAGGGCTGATTTTTCAATCGACAGATAAATTTTATTCGTGGATAAACATTGTCGTCTGACAGATTTTGCATTGAGGAACTATCAAACATTCAAAATTATTCCTCCGATAAAATTATCTGGCGTTTGTAAAATCAGCCCTTTAAATAATGTTGATAATATTGTACATGCACCTATTTAAAAGAAGTAGGAAAAGAATCATAGGACATCACAAAAATCGTCCGCATCGCTGTCAACAAAAACAGTAGCCAAAAGGCAGGCAGCAATGCCACATTGTATGGTGAAGCTATTCTTTGGCCAAACAATAAGCCAAACCTCTGGTCACGTGAAGAGTCGACCAACCACTTGGCGATATCTCGAAAAACCAAGTGGTCACTCGGACCCCATGGCCCTACTGTTTCAACCCCAAATGGCTCGAACTTATTATATTCATTTGAAATAAAACGTCTGCTCAAAGTACGTACGAATATCGTCACGCGTTGCGTAGGTAGGTCAAAAAAACAACATTAAAACAGACACTTAAAGTATAATAATGAAAACAATAAATTAAACAAAAGACTCGAAGAACGAACGACTACAAAAGGACAAACTGCAAACCAAATTAACAGCTGACTGCCCAATAAAATGAACAAATTACTTAACAGACCTAAACGAGAGACGCTGTAACATTTTAATTGTGACATTATTCCTCTTTGAATGGCAATTCAAGTGTACAGAAATGAATATAAAACAAGTATTACTTTGTAAATTGATATAATGGTAACTTTTATTCAGTTGAACGGTCTTGTTCCTTTGTGAGGATTGTGTTTCGAAACTCGGAGCTACAGAAATGAACTTCTGCTTCTGAAGAATGGTCATATGGCTTGGGGATTACAAGTTTCTGTAGCTGTGTTATTATTACTTCAAAGATGGAAACCCATGAAAACTTTCTGTACCAAGAAAATATTGCTCTCGTGGTCGCGATTTTTCGTATTAAGTAGACGTGTGACTTCAATTTTATATCTAACTACCTCATTCTTGTATTTTTGTTTCATTATTATTTAATACTCATCACTCAACATATTTATTGCATTCCAAAGCTTGCGTGATACCGGGCACAGCAAAGTAGGAGAGAGGAAGAGGGCTTTTATAGGATAGTATGGCGTTTGACCTCTATCTCAGCTTATATACTTCTTCTTAGCGTTTCGATGGCAATTTACGGCCCAAAACTTACCCATGAGCTTGGCGCTATCTTCCGCGTCTTCAACAATTCCTGCAGCGTGTAGGTATCAGGATCCGCAGGTCACGATATCATACACACGACGATATAATACCTTGCGGTCAACGATGTTGCACGTTTAGAAGGATATCTACATCATCTCGTATCTAATATTTCGTGTCAATATTATTTTCAGCTTATTTTTTTATTGTGATGTCCCATATTGAACCTTCCATCCGAAAATTTCCAGGGTTAGTAGAAGCGGAACCGCTCATGAACCATGTGGATGGTGACCATGATGACCATAAGCGATACATCGAGGATTATCTCTGGAATGGACAGAAGCCTGGAGTCCAGAGGTGGGTGTCCAACTGATTTCTAAATATTGTATAGACTTGTCTACTGTTTGGACTGTTGGTTTATCTCGGTGATGTTATGATGATGCTGTAATTTTGTCTTTTAATTTCAATGTTCATTATGATATAACTCAAAATTTAATTGTATATCTTCGCAAGCTGTTGATTTCCTGTTTCTGAAATGAACCAACTTTCCCTTACAAGTAGACGAATATCTTAGTATAACATTAACATTCGAAGTGTTTCCACAGAATTTGCAAATACATCGAAGTTCTGTAAAAACATTTCAACCCTTTCAAGCTTTAGCTTCTCACATTTCCATAATGACCAAAGCTTCTTCTAGTCTACTTATAGATTGTTTCATATTTTATTATTTTTATTATATTTCATATTATTATCAGCATGCTTTTTAACTTGACACTCAACAGTAAAATCATTAAGAAACAGTCTATAATCATCTACTATGACGATGTGATCATTATCACGAAAATGCTTTGCTTTCGCTAAAGCAGCAGCTTGTTAGCAAATTGAGTCATGAACAAGAACATCAGAATTATTAAGTTTCGAAATAACACCTTCACCGAAAACATTGAATACACTGGATCAAAATTAACACTCAATCACATAGTAAATTGTTTCGTTAAAATCCGTGAGAATCCGGACATGTACCTACACTCAACACAATAGTCTTATATAATATAAATTTATTATATTATTATCAACCATTAGTTCTTGTACATATATTTTAATATATAAAAATGTAAATGAAATAATCTCAAAACTTTTTCAGGTGAAGACAAATTTTGATAATTTTATTTTTCTAATATTGCTATAGCTTTCAAATTTCTATGTGTTTAGCTTTGTGTAACTAACCTGGTCATGGAGGAAACTTTTTCGATTAATGTTCTTGGATTACTAACAGCTATTTTACTGTAATGGGCTCTAAGATCATCCTCAAAAGATTTTGCAGCTACGTTTCGACTATCTTCACTAACAAAACTATATGCACAAACACCACACTTGACCTTAGGAACATACACTTTTTCTTTTATTGGCAAATTTTAAGCACCCTCAAACTTATTAAGACAAATCCAAAATTTTAATATCCACTTCTTTTGCTTTGTAACATCAATAATTTTATTGAAGCTAAAATAATGTATTTTTATTCAGATTCAATTGGCTTAAATATATATTTAGCTTCATCATTAACTGAAATTATATCTTTTTGAGAAAAATATAAGCATTTTGCAAAGACTTCATTTAAAAGCCCAATTATAAATTATGCAAATTGTATACTCTTTATGAACTCAAACAGACAAGAGTTTCCTTCACGACCGTGTTCTGCCCCAATTCTTTACTCAAAGCCTTTCAAAGCAGAACAAAGTCTAAATTTCGTTTTTGATATTTGCTTAACATAACTCCCTCACGGTGGCGGTGTCTAGGCCGAGTAGATTTAGATCAACTACAAATTACATTAGTACGGAATGACAGCTAGATTTTTTAATTACTCAATGTGTCCTGCACTTTTGTCGATGTGAACGTTCATTGATAATGTTTTATTAGAACCTGTATGTCGATGTATCACCACACTTGAACACTGGAGTTAGTTTGTGAGAGGGCACAGGGCGGCAGCCCGCACTCTGTCGGTCCTTCTAGACTCTTCTAGGTTTCGACATCCTAACCTCACCATTGCGAGCTTGACAATTATTTGAAGCATGTCTGTACTACTAACCCGGCTCGGCGCGAGTCGTTTCTGTTGCCACATCATCATCACAGACAACAACACCAGGCGTCTAAGACTAAATGGAATTTTCCAGAAAATCGACGTTCCGTAACGCGCTATCGGCCCTCATATCCAACGGGGAGGATCGTAACAAAGATAATAGGAAACGTTACAAAAGCGAGTACAAAAAGAAATTTAGACCGTTCTCTCAATACGTGTACGAGGCGTCTAAAGGGACATTTACGAAATGCAGGGGGAAAGGGAAGGCCAATGAGGAGGCGAGCGAGAGGATGCTGGGGGATGCGGGGCAGGGGGTCTCGGGGGCGAGCGCGGGGGTACGCGCGGGGGCGGGAGGGCGTGCGGGTGGGGTAGCGGGCGCGGGGGCGGGAGACGCGGGTGAGGACAGCGCCACGACGCTACGCGCAGCCGGTCTGCAGCCCCTGGGCCTGGCCCAGGGCGACTCCTGGTACCGAGAGGTGCTGGACTTGCGCAAGCGCGCCGGCGAGTACAAGGTCTGCGCCTGATAATTACCTAATACCTGAGAATAGGTCCCGAGATAAAATGAAACCAAATTTTGATTGGAACGATACTGGACACAGAACAGAGAAGTTTTCTATCGAGCTGGAAACCGCAGTTCAGGTTTGATGCAAGTAAACGTACGTACTCTACACACAAAAACTTTTTTTTACGGTAACATAATTATTGAAAACTAAAATAAAAACTCTAAAATAATAAACTACCTAAAATTTCTCTGTCCTATGTCCTATACTCCCTAAAAAAACTTTTCTAAAAAAAATCTTCTAAACTTAGTCCTAAACTAGGTAGGTCAACCAGTATCCGTAACCATGAAATTCAGACACATTCGTATCAAATGCTTTACCATGATCATGCTTGGTATTCAATATTGGCAATATTTCGACAGTACCGCGGCTGGGGGACAGAAATGGCGCCAGAACACATCACTCAGCTTTACAATAAGCAGATCGAACTCTGGTACCAAGTGTCCCGCCGATCCTCGCTGTCGGCCTTATCACTAGCTTCCACAAATCACAAGTAAGTGATGCACTAAGCAATTGGCTTGTACGGCTCGAAGGACCAGTTCTAAACGATGTAAATAGGACCAGGACATTCCAAATTGACAGCACTAGACTTGGCATATAGAAATGTATATTTAGGTTGGGTTTGGAGTAGTGTGTCGTCTCGATATTTCCTCGATATTTTGTTTTTAGGGACCTCATTATCTTATTATCTTTATATTTGTGTGTACAATATACCTATAAGAAATAATAATATATGTATGAATATATATATATTTACAGACCGCTACAAGAATATACATATAGTATATATACCCTGGCACGGGAACTACGTAATTGATATGTTCTTGAAACAATTTGGCTTGATGTAAACAATTGGTCCAGAACACATAAAGCTTGAGTTACTTATATTGCAAATTCTGGTCCTTCGAGACGGATGAATCAATCAGCTTTTATCTAATCATAAGTATATTTAGTGGCAATAAGGCTGATGCAATCAAAGAATGGCTTGAATGGCGGACGGAAGCCATGGTATACCATGCTAATCGTAGCGTAGATATCATCAGCCTTTTAGTTTTATTTTAGAGAGGTGACTGGGGAGCACGTTTCTGGTCCTAGGGCTGGTAAGTCAAAAGAGGAAGAATAAGGAAGTTTGGGCTATGTGAACTTCCAAAAAACGATACACTTGAATACAATGGGCACATGCAAGTGTGAATATTGCACAGCAACAACTATACCTACAAATTGAACAAGATATCCATCAACGAATAATTAGGGAACCAAAATTGTATCAATTTATTTATCTTTAGCCAATGCCTCTTCTCAAATCACACTATTTCCTTTTCAGGGCACTGCCTCGCGATGAAAAGGATGGAAAGGAATCAAAGGGCCACTCCCCGAAGAAGTTCAGGTCGTTCAGGTCGGCGCCCCACCAGTCGATCCATGCGAAGCTGCAGGAGGCGAAGGCGCTGGAACGCTCGCCTCATAAGACCTCGCCCCAGAAGCAGAGGAAGAAGCTGCAGGGACATAGCTTCGATGAAGGTGCTGCCCAGGATGGTAAGCCAGACATTAAGTGGATGGAAACAAAAGCTGAATGAGTTTTATGAGCACAGTCTGTTGCCAAACATTACAATAAAAAAAAGTATTTTATATTGCAATCTCTTCCAAGTTGATTCATGTTTGTCTTTCCAAATATCCCAATACATAACACGGCACACGGCGACGCATCGAGCTATACATTTCCAGTTTTGACAGAACTCGCATTGTATAGGTTTTTCGTACAATCAGAAGTCAGCTTATACTGGTTACGTATAGCTTGGTGTGTAGCCATGCGTACAGTCCGCTGCTAATCCCAACGACACTAGAAAGATAATATTTTGTTCCACGAATCGAAAAGCTTGCATCTTCTACCAACTTCATGATTTTTTTTCTTTTAAGTCCGTATTATCCCATTCCTGGGCAAAGTCCTCCCCCATTCCTTCCTCTTCATTCAATGTTATGCTTCTTCTTGCCAATTCTTGCGGAAGCAATCAATGAAATTACCATAATATTATTATCTAAAACCTCAAAATTTCTTCCTCAGGTGCGAAGACCGGAGATAATGCGGCCTTCAGGTCTCCCCGACGGCGGCCTCGCTCAGCTGATCCAGCGCCTGCCGCAGCGCATATTAAGCTTCTTGCCAATGGGCATGAGCCTCACCCAGCGCCCATTAAGCCTACCGGTAAGGAGACGTTGCTACTTCTGCCTATTGCCGTGAAATGCTGAATATAAACCTCTTTTGTCAAAGAGGGATCCTCTTTCTTCTTATAGCTAAAACCTTAGATTGCCATTCGCCAAACTACTTATCTTTTCGCAGTACTTTAAAATATATCTCGATGATAATGGTAATCATTTAGTTTGGTTTATTAGACTTTAATGGTCTTTAGGAGCTTCTGATGGCCTAAACCTGGATGGAGCTATTTCAAATATACAAGACAAACCTATCTTGTATCTTAAAAGATGCAAAATAGTAACCAGCTATGATTTCTAATCCACCACTGGCATCTGATGAAATCCACGAATTGGATCCAATCGATGTAACCTGAAATTCGGTTCCATCAATGTCGGTGATAAAATATCAGATGCGCCTTCCACAAACAAGACTTGCATAGTTTGATGGTTAACTAATTATCAAAGTACCTACCAATTCAGCGTTCAAGCTGTTGGCAAGCAAAGTTCAGTCATAATAAGTACATCATCCCAAGCCAGAATGAAGATTCATACTTCATCCTAAGCCAGAATGTTTTAATTTAATAGTTAAACTATTTATAACACTATAGATAGAATAGATACTATAAATATCTCTCATTCTTCTTTAAATGACTTCTGTACACAAGCTCTGATTAAGCAACATCAAAGTTTGCCTACTGCATACTATATCCATTAGAATATCAGGTGTATCTATTATACACGAAATATTTTAAGAGAAACATCTATAGGTGGAAAAGACGCCATAGAAACGAAAAAAAAAAATATTAAAATGTTTTATTAAAAAATATAAATTAAAAATTACTTGACACACATAATAAATGGTGGCTCCTTCCTATTTTTTCACATCCTTTACGCTAGTTTCTACGTAGTATTTACTGTGACGCAGAGTAAAATGTTTATGCAAAATGTCTCGAGCAATTTTAAAATGTTAATAATTACATTAAAAAACCCTTAGATAAAAAAAAAATCGTTACTATGGCTACTTTCTCTTAAAATGTGTTTCTCTTAAAATATTTCGTGAATTAATAGATATACCTAATATATGTACATTAGTTGGTTTTTAGCTATACAATTTAGAAATAGTCTAAAACTCTTGATACGATCTTCATCGTATCAGGCTACTAAGTAGTAAAATATTTATGTCTCTCTTTTCTTCTAGATTCTGTGTCTAGAACTCTAAATATTATTATGAGCTAATCGATGTGTGTACTAATCTGTTGTAATCCTGCCTGATGCCTGTCCCCTGTCCTGTGTGGCTAACTTGTGAGAATATGGCTCTAAACGCTACTTGTATTGATACAAGGATTAATACTTCTAATTTGATAAAAATATATGCTCCAAAATAATGGAAACGCCCAACGGGTTTTTCGTCATTTTCAGTATTTAATGGATTCCGAATGTAAAATTAAAATACAATTTGAAAAGTCAATTAAAGAGACAATTAATTTTTAATTTCCTATAGTCTTTGCGTTTAAAATGTTTGAAGTATTAATAAAAAAACAAAGAGCCGATTCTCTCCAGCCAAAAATAGTAGAAAAAAAAACTTTCTTCTGTAGGTTTGCAGTTGAGTAGAGGGAGTAGTAATAGAGTTAGGTCGACATCAAGGGGAGGACGCTCTCCATCAGCGCCGAGCAAAACTGGGGCAACTGGGGCGACCGGGGCAACTGGGGCGACAGGGGCAACTGGGGCGACAGGGGCCACTGGGCTGACAGGGGCAAACGGGGTTCCAGGCCGAGGCCGCCGCAGTCGAAGCGTGTCCAAAGTTGGCATAAAGTTGGGTGCGTAACATACAGGTGACAGTTAAGTTGCGTCGACGCTCTATGTTCTAAAATGATGCTTATAGCCCCTGGTGCTTCTGTCTTGGTCTGTTACAATTGGCTATGTTCTGTTTGGCCTACTGTGGCTTTGAGAATTGATGTTTTAACTATTTTTGCTGTCTCTTTCTCAATATTGAAATATTGTTTTTGTGTTTTTTTAACACAAAAACAAAACCAAAACAAAACAAAACTAAATAGTATAACATTTATTTTGATTGATAAAGAGATAGCAAAAAGCATTGAATTTGAAATTTTTAAGAGTTTAAAACATAGTCCTACTTTTATAGGGTCAAAATCATTACATCGACACAATAACTTTGCCCAGCTGTCAAGTAAAATACTTGCCCGCTGGGGCAAAGTGGGCAAATCTTGTCCAAAATATCCCACAAAAAATCTGGAGTATGTTTTAAACTTCGTGGATTGAAGCTTCCGTGTTTTCTGTGAGCTTTATTTTGTATGTTATTCGGTTAGTGCGTCTACGCAACGTCTGATCACTGAAGAACGCATTGGCACCGACAATGGGAATGGCTTGACACGTCACAAGGTGTGGTTGTATGTCCGTATCGTCCGTGTGATCACCCTGCACACCCACCAGTAGCTGTACAAGTTTCCAAATTAGATTCAACACCAATATTAGCAATAACATAATCAGCCTGTAATGTTCCCACTGTTTGACTGTTGGGACACGGGCTTACTCTCGGTGAGAGGGAGTGGGCCGTAATCCACCACGCGGGCCCAGTGCGGGTTGGTAGATGTTAGTAGAAATGCAGAGTAAGGATATATTTCTGATTTTCCGAATACGTCTCCATTCCAGCCCTACCAAAATATTTTAGGGCAGTTGGGGCATGCAAGTCTAAAAGGAAATTCTTATTTAAGAATACAAAACGCGTAATAACTAAGAAACTTATCCTGATAAAGCAATTCCAGGAATATTGTACTACATGGTAAGTTGGGGTCCAGTTGTGGGTCCAACCCCGAACTTGCCCAGCACTATATTTCGGGCAAATTGGATCCTTTGGTTAAGTTTGATGACAGGAATATCAACAATATCAAACCGTTTTTATTATTGTCACTTGTTAGCATTTATAACATGAAATAGTTGAGTTTAAAATAAATTATTTAAAAATTAGCGAGTTTACTAATAATTAGGAGCAAAATATGAATGTTTATTGTGAATGTATTAGTGTGGTGTGTTTACTTAGATGTTTATTTCACAAAAAAAAACATAGTTTTATTCTTTGATAAAGTTTTTATTTGCATGCAATGTGTACGTTTACTTAGATTCAGCTGATTGGCAACTTTCTGAATGTTTGTTAGTTTAGTTTTTGTACCTTATCTTCATTCAAGATATTATGTGTATTGATTTTTAATATTTTTAAGTTTTTTCCTTATGTTTATTTATTGATTTATAATATGATTGTACAAATAACTTTATTTTTAAATACAGTTCGATTCTAAATTAGAAAATATAAAATTAAAATTTGAAAGTTATAAAAACGTAGAGACTAAACAAATTATCAAAAAAAAAACTAAAGTAACTTTGATAAAGTCCATTCCACAAACGGTGCCTGAAAAAATATCGTAAAATTGAGCAGATCGGGCAACATTTTTTTCACACCCGCAACCTAATTCTGCAATAATTTCGGCAAGACAAAATTTAAGACTTGCCCTACAGTTTTATTCCGCAATAATTACTTTACTGAGCATAGAATAAAATAAAGACTGACCAGAAAAAATATTTAAATATAATTATTTATAAGTACTATTTATTATAGAAGTAGGTATAATACCGTAGTTGTAGCCACCTTTTACTATCCTTTCCTTTTCCTAATGAATGGAACACTCCATTATAACCTACCAACACTGAATATTTTATTATAAAGAAGATGCGCTAAGGTAGCCTGCGCAATTCAAATTTACTTACGTTTTTTGAAATTTGCAGTTCAGTCAGGTTGTATTATGATTCGAATTTTACAGAATTATAAAAATTAAAATCAGCAATAAAAGTCCTTGGGTTAGAATTGGCCTCAAATATCATGATTTCATGAAATAGTCATTCAATAGGGTAATATGAACCCTGAGAGTTATTTTGGTGATTTTTATGATTGTATTTCTAGAAATTAACATTTGTTATATCGGCCGCGAATTATATTTAGATCAACATGCAATCTGATACTGAATACAAAACCTGTAAATTGCAAAAAACGTAAGAAAATTAGAATTTCGCGGACTACCCTGACGCTTTCATCTTAATAAGTACATTCTAAGACTTTCTTCATGTAAGATATAATTAATTTCTTATAAATGTTATCACTGCAATGGTTTGATAGGCACTCGTTTTAATGTCCTGTGGTATGTATCGTTACAGAAGCCTAAATATGTAAGTCCTAATTTTTACAATATTTGATGGAAGCTATCGCTTTTAGCTACTTTTTTTATGAAAAGTAAAGAAAAGACCTTTAGTGTTTGTCGCTTTAAATGTTACTGCCTTTCATGGTTCTCCCTTATTATTTACTTTTAAAAGGGGTAACTAAATCCCTCCGTGCTTTATGGTAAAAAAATAATCTGACATTTCTGGTTGCCATCTGTAATAATAGCTCTCGTAAAAGCGTGCCGCACATACTGTTACCATACCTACTTAGGACCATAACAAGTTAATGAGAACTTTAAAAATGTCTTTATTTGTCATGGGTATTGTCTATAGCAATTTCATTTATTACACAAACTTCAGTACAATTTAATTAAAAAGAAAACGTTTCAAACTATTTAAATGTCCATATTTTGTTAGTATCCTACATTTTCTTATAACTACGTTAAAGTCTTGAGGAGATCAATTAATCTATTTAAATAACGCATAAAAATCGAAATAAATGACTGAAAATAAATTAAAATAATATTAAAGATATATTAATACAACAAATTTTAGCAGCAGCATAAAAAGTAAGAAAGTCATTTAGAAAGTTTTAAAACATAAGCTGTGTCATAAAAAACTTAAAACATACAGCTGTCTTATCCAACCCTTAATTTCCTGTGCGACGCGTTTACATCCCAAGGCATCTGTAACGATACATGTCACCAGCTCCCCCCACCACCAATAAAGCCTTAACCAACCTAACTTTCCAGACGACGAGATTCCTTCGCACCGCAGCGCTTCCGTCGCGAAGGACCATTTCTTCGACGACTCTCCTGTCGTCAAGTCGCCCCCTGAACCGACCAGGGTCAAGTCACCCGAGCAAATGAACATGCGTTCTCCGGATCCTGTCAACTGGACCGTGCCCCTGGACACCGGGAAGACGTTTACCGTCACCCAGAATGTGAAAAGCGGTGAGTGTAGGACTCTCCTCAGATTGGGCGGAAAATGTAGTTAGATTAAATAGGTCTTAAGGTGGTGGAACTGATTTTATGAAGGTATTAGAAAGATTTTGCTAATGGTTAGACTTTTCGTTCAATGTCTCTGGAATATTCTTTTTTGGAATTTTATGTCTTCGGGAGGAGTACCTATTTTTTATGATCGATGGAATAGGTAATATGACTACTAAAACATTAGACATTCAAACTTAATGGGGCTTTAAAGGTCTGTGGCATACCTGCCACTCCGCCATTTTGGTTTTTTTTTTTCAAAATGGCGGCCACCCTTGAAACCTATACAAATCGATAGTAGACATCAATGCAAACAAAAAAACCTTACCTATTAACACCAACCCGTAAAGTGTCACGTTTTCGAGGTGTAGCTTTGAACGTTAATATCTCGAATGTGACTCTTTACGGGGTTTGGTCCGATTATGTTTTCTGTTTATATTGATGTTAGCTATCGATTTATATAGGTTCCATTCGAGGCCGTAGTTTTGAAAAAAAAAAACAAAATGGCAGACAGGTATATACATATATATATAGTATCCCAGGCTCCATATAAAAATCTTCAATCTCCTTTATTTATGGTTTTTTGTTTTAGTAAGGTATGATTTGTTTGTCGTAGGGTATGATATCAGAATGACTGAGTTAGAAAATAAATAAGATGCTAGTTGAATTAAAACGAATTCGCTTCGTAAGATTAGTTTCACTTTATAATGTACAAAGGAGTATCTTTTTCTCTTTGTAGGATTTTTAGATTGGACCTACTGTCTTAAGGTGGTGGTGTTGCCATGTAAAAATTCGCACTTTCTTTTCGATTCTATCAACGTTTTATGAATAAGATACTCTTCGAATGAACAGTATTCTAAACTTAAATGTAAGATCATTGACTTGTTATAATATTGTAGGTAAGCTCTAGGAAATAATTTTGAAGATCAATATAAGCCATCACACTGTCATGTCACGACACTGGTAGCAAAAAGGAATCATGATCATTCAACCATTTTTAAAGTGTGACCACCCTAGTACGGAACAAGTAGAGCTTGCAACACTGACACAACTGAACACAATAAAATCATGTGCATTGATACAAAATATAGGAAAACACTCATTAAAATTCTTATCATTGAACATTTCACATCTTTTGTTCGTACACAACAAGTGTTTTATTTAATTACTGTTCTAAATCCACTGAAATTGGCACAGGCAACTTTACACTTTAGGACAAACAATAAAAAACAAATACCAATTTGACACTAGAGGTTCCACATAAGTCGATGTCTTTGCCAGAAAAAAAAGTAGTATAAAATTGTAACTGTCACTTTCCGTGGACATAGAACGTAACGTTAGTTCACTTCATCCGACCATACAACTCGCTCACCATTTCAGATGAGAGCATTAAGCGCCCTAGCTCTGAGTTTAAGGGTGGCTCCGTTGCCGAAGAAGTCACCGTGAAGCCGGCAGGTACGACGAACACAGCCATCGCCTAGACCATCGGCCATACACGTTTTAATGAGTGTGACAGACGATGCGACAGTGAACTCTATCCACTAACAAATAGAGTTCACTATCACATAAGCACGACACACGATCGACACCAGAAAAAAATATATAATCTGTTTTATATTATATCTATTGAATAGTTCATGATTAAATTGTGTTACTCCAATAATTGAGATGCTTTTATTTATTTTGACTGTACTCCGCTGAGGCGTCGACCACGTATGTATCCACTTGTCTGTGTGTGTCTGTTTCGATGTTTGCGTACACTGTCACTGTATGGCACCCGAATTCTTATTGTTTTCCCATGTCATTATAATCGTTCACTTTTGCATGCTGCCTGTCCTTCTGTCTATGGGAAATTTCGGTGTATGCTTCCATTTCATGAGAGTAGACTTGTTAGACTCATAATGGCCTATTGTCAGTTACAAAGTTAATGAGCTAGTTAATTAGGAAATGTAGGTCTTATGTACTTTGATATATGTATATTCTTATAAGCATTATAATCGTTATTGCATATTCATGAAGATTTTTAATAAAAACAATAGTTTGCATGTCTTCTTCGTATATAAAGGAATTAGTCGAGTTATTTATTAGCGTTTAAAAGTTTAGAAAAGCAATACGCATGATCTCTTGTTAGGGTACTCAAATATTAGACGGGAGCATGTATGAGTGAAGTAAAAGAGTCAATATTACAGACTGGAGAAAAACCAGTCGAGAGTATTATAATATCCTAAATGCCTAATAAATTAGGTTTAATAATTGCTGTCCCTTAAGGAAACGTAGGTGAGTAAAAATGAATAGATGCCGAAAGTATAAGTTGAGCACCCTACAATAACAGGCTAGGAGACATCTCAACCTGTCAATCTTTCATCCCTCTTTCTAAAAGTACTAATGAACGCCACTTTCATAAAAATTTTATAATAAAATTCAGGTTTTTTTTTTATTGGGAAAAAAGGGTTATGAAAGATACCTTGTATGTGCTTAATTGGTGTACAATGGGAGTTTCAAAATGTAATTTTTTTCTAACCCACTTGAATTAAATAACATAATTTGTTGACATAGAATATTCAGTTAGTTTGGGTAATTAACTATTAGAATAAAACACTAAACTTTTGCAACTCCCCAAAATCTTAATCAAAAGGGCAAACAATAAAAAATATTTAAACTGTTCCAGAAATCGCTCCAATTCATCACCAGCAAATGTCGCCAATACGTTCGCTGAAAAAGAGCGAATCGCCTACCAGCCTGAGCAAGCGCACAGACAAGACGCCCACCACCCCGATTAGCCTTACCCCGATCGATGAGACAAAGGCTCTGGACATGAACAAAGTTAACGGAATCAATGGAGTGAATGGCGTTAACGGAGTCAACGGTGTAAACAGCAATGATATTACCCCTGAAACCCCAACCGAGGAACCAATCCAAGAAAAGGAACTGATCAAGAAGTCGACTGAAGCTACCCAGATAGCTCCTGGAGTGGTTGATACTAATGTGGTTAATGAGACTCCGAATACTGGTGGTCTAACCGCGTCGGAGATATTAGACAGAGCCCGCACGAGGTTCGATAAGTTCTGGGGAAAAAAGGAAGAGGACAACGTTTAGTCGTTCCGAAGTTAGATTCGCTTTTCACTGTTGATTGTGACTGAATGGAATACCAATGAAAATTAACGTTTAATTGTATCACAGGTTAAAATAATTGCTCCTTAGTATTCAATAAGTTGTCATGATACAAATAAATGTTAATTATAATATTAAAGCTTTAAACTTAACGATCTTAGCTAGCAAATTCTGATTTCAAAGAGTCACAATTCTCAGTAGGAAAAGTCGATAATCAATAAAAGTAGGGAAAAATTAAACGCAGTGTTTAAAACGGAATAAAAATATGAAAAAAAGCTTCGCTTTATAACGACGACTGTAATAATATTATTATGTATTTACTATTATTTGGTATTTATTATCATAATTAAATCACTGTCTATTTAATAGGAGTGTGGTGGCTTGTGATAGTAGTAATGATGACGACTAGTTATTAATTATTGTATTTATTTATTATTGAGATTTATTTAATTAATTTATTGTATTTATAACAACGTATGACAGATTTTCGATTTAAATACTTATAGGATAAGAACCAAAATAATCTTGTTGAAACTTAAAACTCAGAACACTATTTCTTTCCAATTTGCTGTCCTGTTTTACGTAACGTATTTTAATGAAATTGTTAAAATGTAGGTAAATATTAATTAACGTTAAACTTTAGTACATATTATCTGAGATTATTTTGTAAAAATATTTTGTTTCTACAGCTTTACATGCAAAGCTTAGCCCCAATGTGTATAAATTATTTTAATTTTAATTGTACATTCCAAACGATTAGTTACGTTCTACTGGTTCTAAAATTATTCGTTCGAAAATCAAATAGAAATATTTTTGTCAAGTACACTACAGTTAATTTCATTTCTAATAAAAAGGAATGCAATTAATAAGATTTCTTAATAAAACACAATAAACAAGGGCAAAGTATACATAACATAATAATTGAAAGCCGTCCATGTAGTGTTTATTGGCGAAAATTAACTTTAGTTGTCAAAACAGTTTTCGAAATAAGATAATTCTGAACGCATCTCAATTTAGCCAATCACAGCGCTTGTCATAAATGTCATTAGATTTTGGCGGGAAACTAAACTAATAAAAATAAAAGAAATATTTAGTGGAATTTTAATAAAAATAAAATGGAAATATCTCGAAAATCGTGTCGTCTGTGTCTAACGGAGACCGAATTCAACGTGTCTTTATACAGTACTTACGGCCGGAGAACGAACATGGTAGACAAAATCCTAGTTTGTCTTAAAATAGTGATTGAAGAGGCCGATTGCCTAAACACGATTTGCTACAGATGTGCCGAAAACGTCGAAAGGTATTACGATTTTGTTATGTTCATTAAAAAATCACAAACAAAACTGGTCGAACCGCAGCGTAAAATAGACAACTCTGTCAATCGTCGTCTGATAGCGTCGTATGTACGCGAACAAGTTTATGACGCGGACTACACCTTCTCATTCCTTGACAATGAAGAGAAAAAGGAACCAAAATCATCTAGTCCGTTCTTTTCATATTTCTCGCCACCAAATATGTTGGTAAAACGTACCGAAGAGCAGCCTGTGTGGAAAACACCAAAGCCACGAAGGGAGGAAATAGAAAAACATGATTTGAGACAAAATGACAAGCTGAAGCGACAATACAGGCCTGAGAGGCCTCGGCACCATTCTAGAGACTTGTTTGAGTCCCAATCTCAAGACGTAGAGGAAACTGACTTTAAACCTCTAGGCTGGAAATTAACTCCAGATGATAATATAATTAAAAGGGTCAGGGATAAATGTTTTGGAAGATCTGATTTTTAGATTTTTATGTTTTAACCTATATTACACTTTAAACTCCACCAAACAAGGTTTACTTTCATATGTAACTTTGTATTTAAATGTTATTATAGTATTTGATTAGGAGCCTATGTTATTAGGTTTTATATAAAGAATAAATTCCAATTGTATGACTTCATATCCTGTCGTAACTATTTTTACATTAAAAATATGATATTGACAGCGAGAAGTCTCATATTTACAGATTGGCTAACATTCTTAGGAAGTTTTTAAATTAACCAAAACTTTTGAACGGCGTAAACCTAAAAGTTGATTTTAGAAATTAACAATATGGAAGTTCCTGGCATAATAAATGTAGTTATAAATTGATAATAGCGATGACATAGGTAAAAATACATGAAATAGTTCCTCTTAGATATTAGTGAAGTTGTTCTGCTTATGTCAAAACGGGGATGGTGTAATGATACCTACATAACTCATATTGATTTACAGAATATGGCAAAGCAATGAAAATGTTTTAACAAAAAGAAGTGAGCATTCCCGGTAAATTATAAGCACAAGTCAGAAAGAGACAAGCTATCTTGTTTCTCTTTCTTTCAGTAATAACTGTATTGCACATGGCTTACCTGTAATGTGTAGTTTTTTTTTTTAATTACTCTGGTTGCCTATACCCCAGTTTGGCAAATTGTTCAATAGGATCATTTTATAAAATTTTTGAAATAATTAATATATTTAATTATTATTCATTTATGTTATAATCAAAGTGTAATATAGGTTCTATAGTTTAAATAATTATACAATGTCATTGTTATATTTGTTATATTAATTTATTAGAATTTTTAAACATTAATGATTATATTTTAATTAAATAATGATTTCAGAGGAATTCCGTAGAGACAGGGTATTTGTAGATGTTGTTTTTATTACAAAAGGGCTTATTTGTTATGCTTATTGATTGACTTCTTTATAAATATTGCTTGGACTGAGTGTAAACTTTTTTACTTGAATTTTATCCTTTGAAAATGAAAAACTTTCAATGATCTTTTTCATTCAATGTGCGAACTGGTTGTTAGTCTAGACTCGATATTCTATGAGATTTATTCTATGAGTCTACACTCAGTTTAAGTGACACACTACTTCATCAAAATTATTAACTACTATAAGAAATGAACAAGCAAGATGTGCTAGCACCATGAAAAGAAATGCCCATTGATTTGAAAACTCATGCAAAAATGTATGGATTTGTATGGAATTATTAAGAGCATCGTTTTGTAAAAAATGTACTCAATTGTGTAGATTGATATAAAGTAAAAAGTAATATTTTTAATTTAGTTCCTATCGAAGTCCATTCTCGCATCCTTCCATAAAATATTAATAGTTTGTTCAAACGAAAATGTCGTTATTTTCTAAAGCTTTTTGCTCCTATATGTGAAGTTAAGTACTTTGATAGTATTGGGCCTAATGTTTGAACAGTAATTCTTGAAAGAAATCATATTTGGAGGAACTTGTTTAGACTATTATATTCCACCATAGCATTGTCTTCCCTATGAAATTGACAATATCTTCTCCAACAGAGATCATTGAGCATTTAATCCATCTTCTATAGCTTATAATAATGTTCACAGAATCTATAATTGCTAGGGCCTGCTTATAAGCACATGGCAAGTTCCTTCACACCTAATAAGCACAGCGGGATAGGCAGATGGCGAAACTATATTGCTAAATAACTGTACTGAGGAAAGAAAATATTACTCAAGGTTTAATCATTTTGTTAAAAAGCCATTTTCAAAGTACTTTACTGAACATACGGGTATACCATCAAAAATTTACTGTAATCTAGAAATGTATGTACACATAAGTATTATGTAATAATGGTCTGAAAATCCTGGATCGATTTTGTTAATAGATACCTACCTAATTTTATGGTCCCGAGTTGGGCGCCACTTGTTGATCAGTTTAACAAATTGTTTTTATGTAAGTTCCTATAAATGTCTATTTGTTTTCGCACAAAATGTTTTATTTTCTTCTATGGTGTATGTATGAAGCCCTGCCCAGTAAGGATCTAGTAATAATAATCCCTCAATAGCCGATAATGATGACTACAAAATTTTTAGCTTTGCTACGGGTTTATAATAGCGTGTGTTAATTTTCAGTTGTTAACATCAAAATGGACACCTAAATAAAATATGAAAATGTTTCCGTGTTTTATTTATAATCATTTGATTGAAGACTTGGAAAAAACTAGCCGTCCTAGGCAGTGGCGTAACAATACGGTGGTAGGAGGGGCAAAGGAGGAGAGGGACAGGAAAATCTAAATAAGTCTAGAAATGCAAACTTTTTTAAAACTGCAACAAAGGACATCATTCAGGTTTCGAAAATTTTGTACTCGTCAATTAAAATAGACAATTTAATTGAAGTAGCCATTTCCGTTGACGACAAAGGTTGTATTTTCTATGATGTTGTGGTTCCCCTTTATGAAACTATTTAAAGCTGCAAGGAATAGATGGAATCAGATGATAGGCAATGCTAAACGCCGCCACATTCTAGATACTATCTCTTCTGCCGATATTTTGAAATTTCTTGAAACTCAGTATCGGCAAACCGTGACATATAGACCTTCCTAATCCAATTATTGACTTGCAGGATTTGAACCGTCATTTCTCCAGTTTCTACTATGAATCGTCTAACCAAGCAACACTATCCCTATTTTCAAGTTTAAGACGTCCTCCTTTCAGTTTCGCTTCAGTTGAAACGGGAGAGATCAAAAAGATTTCATTCTATCTATTTAATCAAAAGGGGTGGGATGCGACACTATCATCCGCGGAATATTCCCTCCCCTGTGGCGCAAAACCTATGTTTGTCCACTACCTAATGTTTCTAATCTAAATTTAAATGTCGCAGCATCAGATAGGAGCCTTTTGGCCTCATATAGGACTTTGTCTCATTTTTATTTTTGTTACTGTACTGTGGCCGCCCTTCTTAAAGTGACTAGCGATTATAAGGGCAGGACTGGAAGACACCAAAGTTAGGTACTGCACAAGTGTTGGTCGATTTCTCGAATGCCTTCAATACCGTCAGTCGCGACCTCCTGTTAGCCATTCTGTCCTATGTATGTATGTCCTGTTCTGTTCTGTCTCTCCCGAGGCACTGGAATGGTTGCCCTCTTACCTTCAGAAACGTCAGCGGTCAGCAGTCCGTTCATGTTGGGGATTCTTCATAATGCTGCTGTGATTTGGAAACTGGCGTTCCTCAATATATTCCGGTATTATTTATTTACATTATTTTGTTTGTGTAATCTTTTAATCGTTAATTATAATACAGTAGGTAAACACATTTATTTTAATGTTGTTGTTGTTTTGTTTTGTGAGGGGCTTGTGGCTAAGTAATAACAGCCGCACGGGTCGATCGATCAGGTTAAGCTAAGTTTGCCGCGGTTGGTCGGTGGACGGGTGACCATCTTCACATACCAAGACCCCTCGGAAAGCACGCTATGCCGTTGGTCCCGGCTGTCATTCGTGGATCTTTGACAGTCGTTACGGGTCGTCAGACGTCCGAAAGTCTGACAACCAGTCTTACCAAGAGGTATCGTATTACCCAGTAACTGGGTTGTGAAGGTCGGATAGGCAGTCGCTCCATGTAAAATACTGGTATTCAGCTGCAGTTGCCAAAACGCTTGGCAGATGATGATATGATTTTAATGTTAAAATCTCTTTTAAAGTTTCGTCCCGATTTACCCCTGCATCCCTATTCACCCCGTTTGATGGTATGTAAGATATTTAAATCAAACAATAAATAAGAACAGTTAAATCCATGACTTTATTTCATTATCCATTCAATTCGTACACATAATCGTTAAACTAGAGAAAATATTTCCTCACTAAACATATTTCTCGTTTATTTATAAATCACATTTAACATTTTAAACGCTATGTTTATATTTAAACTATTACTGAAGTACAATTTATTTTGTATGGCAGACTACACAATACATGAAGATTTAAATGTGAAAGTATACTACTGCGGGACACGCACGACGTATCTGTCGAGTGTCGCAGGTACCTATGTCCCAACCCTTGTATGAACACGCTTTTTGCTATATCTGCTCGATTTGCGAGCAAAGCTGCTAATGCATGTTCAATTCCGTAATAATGTAGATTGCTTTCATATAATTAATTTAAAATAATGATGATAATTATAATCAAATAACATAGTTTTCAAAGTCGTGGTCCCGAAAGCAATTTATACATACATGATACAACACGCTCAAAAAGAATCTACACAAAATTCATTGTTACATATTTGGTCTTCATTTAAAAAATAGTTGCCATAATAATAATTGCTTATAGCGCGTGAAATTAACGTTACATGGGTAATCATATTTCCACCCTGTGTTACCATGCACAAAAAACTAATTTTAGACTTAATTTACAAATAATAACCGATGAGTATTACAAAACAATATTTTTTATGATAACGAAATCAGTGTCAAACAATGTCTAAAAAGCATTTTTTTTAACGATTTTACTATAAAATTGTCCTTACTATCAAAATTGATTGGTTTAAAATTGAGAAAAGGATACCTTGATTCAGAACTTATACACTTTACAGCACATAGTTTATAGTTTGATTGGGCAGAAAGAAACTGCGAATGTTCTTCACAATCGTTTACAGTCATTTACTTCGTGTACAGTATTTTTATCTCACGAAGCGACGCGCACTTTAATTGTGGTAACCAAGTATACAAACACTGGGAATGTGTGTGTGAAGAAAAATAGCATCAGCACAAAACACACAAACATACTTCCAACTTCGCCATTGCCTCGGGCAGTACCGACAGATCCTGCGCTTACACACACTTTCACAGCATGTTTGTACACTTGGTAACCACAAGTAGACCGCACGTCGCTTAGTGAAACAAAAATACTTTATTATTGTATCTAAAACCATGTCTGTAACAACTAAACTATAAACTACTACCGTATAAACAAAAACCGCACATTCTCTAAATATATTCGTTGTGGCATTTCTGTTAAGCTGTTAGTCTGAAAAACTTCATGAAACATGAATAGACCACTTATTCATTCTTGCATACATACAAGAAATAGACAAGTAGTCCATTCATAAACATCAAATTTAAATAATTATGTATTAACTAGGTATTAAAAAAATGATATAAGCTGAATTAATTTGTTATAAGATTGATTTTTTGGCGGAATGTTTTTTTTTTCTTCTAATTAATTGATTAAATGACCTAATACATTTTTGTAAATTTAAATTATTAGCTTCACATTGCTTTAAAATTATCTTATTCAAATATCTTTAAAGAAAACAGCTTTTTTATAATAACCAAGTTAGTAACGTTATACATAAATGGATATTTTCGCATCACTTTAACAACAGAATATTATTTTACTCCTAACAAAAGTTTTTTTAATATTTCGGAAGACTGTTGTTTAGACCTCCGTTTATTTGAAAAAGTTTTAAATAAATGTATTGGTTTAGCATTTATTAGTAGTCACTTTTAAAAGCAAAATTACTCAGTTTGTAACATTAATCCCTTTATTTATAAACGTTGGTTAAATTTAAGTAATGATTAGCGACTGTTCAAAAATACTTTTTTGACACTAAAACGTCTCTTAACTTTAAGCATCGTTTATAAATAAACCCCTTAGTTTGAGCATCACGTCTGGTAGTAGAGGTGTATGGTACACCCACACATCGCCAGTTATAATGTCTTTATAATAGGGAGCGACCCTATTAACCTATCATAAATGCAGACTGCTCCAAATACCGTTTCAAGCAACTGAGGTGCAATTCCCGTCATTTTAAGAACGTTCACAGTCAGTCTCAGTCTTAATCTGTCAAAAATACCTTGAATATTCCTAAATTTTTGACAAGTTTTTGACGTTGAGATGAGATGTCGAATAGATTTTGATCGTTTTTATTATGAGAATTGGTCTTCTGATGTTACGAACTGAGTAAGATTACAAGGTGTTACAAAGTCACAGAGGTTCTTTCTATGGCACTGATATTAAACATACTGGAATGTTGACTAACATTGAAGATATACACCCTATTGGGTAAGCAGAAGTGTAAATACATTTATTAGTAATTATTTAGTTTCAATTGAAAATGTAATGAAACATAGTGATAATATTAATATACACACATTAGTTTTAAAAAAAAACGCAAAAACAAACTGTTTTCTTTTGTGGTGTACACAAATAAGATCAAGTTTATTTGCAAGTAGTTTTTAGTACATTCTCTTAGTTTATCTGAACAATACAGTTTATCTTGCTGTCAAGTTTGGATCATTAATTTTTGGGGTTCCATACCCAAGGGGTGCCAACGGAACCCTATACTAAGGCTCCTTTATCCGTCCGTTTAGGAACAAGAAACGTTTTCCCTTCGTGAGGGAGTTAAACTTTATAGTTAGTTTCACACAGGCCATTTAAGAAAATAATAGTAAGTAAATGATTATCCATGTTCACCACAAAAAATTAAAACTACAAAACAAAAAATCGGGGTAAAAAATATTGCATTAAAAGGCATTAAGAAAGCATTTTTATCAAATATATCACATACGTCACAGGTCCTGTTCAGACATGTCTAACACTTAATATGTCGCTTGCAAGTAAAAGGGGACAGACAGACCAGGTAGTGAATGGTGAAAATTCATTTAGGTATGCAAAGATGTCGATTGGAAAATGAGATCTAGTGTTTTAAGGCATTTAAAGATATTTAAAGTATAGTATTGATCAGTACAGGTTATATAAATGACTGTCCGACAGTCTGCCTGCAACCTTAATAGAAAAGTTATATAAATTATATACAAAAGAAAAGCGACCGTTTCAGTGTCAAACAGGACAAAACTAAGCCTAAAAAATATAACACTACAAGCTAAAGAATAAAACTAACAAATGAGATTTAATAAAAACTTATACAAAAAAAAAATGATAATTACATCAGTGCGCGAACAAACTCCATGTTTTTAAAATACATTTAGTTAATTAAATAAAAATATGTTTTTTTTTTTTAGTTTTTGCCAACGCCTCAACTTTGTAATACTGAAAAGCGACATTTACAAATTAAATCGCGGCTAATATTCGTGCTGGCAACATTTTGGAGGAAGCCATTTTGAATACTTGATGACGTAACGACATAAATAATTTTGACGTGACGTGTAATTATGACGTGTATTTTTTTTTATAAATATCAGGCATACCAAATGGAGTTACTGTTATAAATAAAATAGACACAGTGGATTTTAACCCAGGACACTTCAGACAAATATGCTCCAAAGGGTCCTTGGTAAAATTTACTGCTCGGGTTAGTTACACCATTTATAACTAGAACGACCGAGAACGCGAGAACGGCTGGAACGATTTTTGAATGAATCGGACTTTTCTTAATACAAATTTATTCTATTGGATAGCCGAGCGAGACATTAGTTAATATCGACGCGCGCACTCGGTCCTTGATGTCGTCCGAATAATGGCAACGGGCTCGCGGCTTGCGCGGCCGCCCCGCGCCCTCCCGCGGCCCCTGGCTCTCCGTCCCGAACAAGTTTAATTACGTATTCCAATCAGTGTGCCTATTTCTCAGCTAAATAGCTACATTTCTACCTACCCTCCCCCAGACCTGCTATCAGCACGAACAATATCTAATTCCCTTTATTAACTAACTCTATGAACAGTCTAAATGAAGCTTACATATTTTTACAATAGTTTTTTATTTTATTTATTTTTTCAATCACAACACTGAACGCCGGTTTGATACACTTATGAATATTTGATCATTCGCAAACCATAAAGATATCAAGTACGTTTTCGACATGTTAAAATCTAGAATAGAGGTCAGACTATTTTCCTTTAATTCCCTTATTGTAAATCACAATTAAAGTAACTGGGTTGTGGAAGGTCAGATAAGCAGTCTCTCCATGTAAAATACTGGAATTCAGCTGCATCCGGTTAGACTGGAGGCCGACCCCAACATAGTTGGAAAGGCTAGATTGTAAATCACAATTTGCCCTAACCGGGTTTCGATACTGGGACCCATGCTTAAGGAGTTGCATTTGCGAGCACTAGACCAACGTCTTTATACAGCAAGAGAATTTTCTAATCTTCATAAGTGTTAAATGATAGCTCGAACGGATCTGACACATTTTTACTAATTTAATTTTATACTAATTACGTTTAAGAAAGGCAGAGAAACGAGACTTGTTTTAGAGAGATTAAAAAAATAAAACGATAAAATTATGCCTCAAAATCCAAGTTACATCGCTTATTTTTATAGAATCAAAATAATGAATCCAATATTAGAGTATCAGTATTCAAAATTTGTCAGACTTTAAGTACTTATTCAAAAGTAGAAAAATACTTTATTAAAAAGCAACGAGAAAAATCATGAAAAAAAAGCCTGAACTCTGCCTACATTTATCTAAAAAAACTATGTACACAGTCCATGACACGTGTCAAACTACCCTCAAACCGGCGTATAAACACGTACGATCATAAAACACATAGTAAACACATAACCGATCTTTAGCCTACTTCTCACTACATGTCTCACGGATTAATTATCTGCTTACCCCCTTATGTAGCCATGATGATCATAAGAACTGTTTTAAATATACAGTCGTTTTTTATTTTACTTCGTGTGTATTAAAATTAAGGTATTTTTATTTTAGTTGTTAACATAAAAAAGAAGAATATAATTTGAAATATTAGTTTTATACATGACTAAAAATCTATCAAGTATACTCTCTCTATGAAAGTGGCCTTTTCTCATTCCAAAAATCTCACTTTTAATTTTAATACACACCCTGTATTTACAATCAAGCAAAGCTAAAAACATCTAAAAATACGATAGATGACGCTAAAATATCCCCCACCCATCTAAATCGCGACCTCACTATAGTTACTTAACATCATGACTTAAAAGCTTAATTTGACAGCGAGCAAATTGATACATGTCTCTCTCACTCGCACTTAGTAGGTTCCCATAAGTCTAGTGCTTCCTATTCTTGACAGCGAACTAACAGGTATATGTTTGTCTCACTCGCACTTAGGTCCAATCCCTTCTTTTACACCTTTCTTTCTGATTTGCACTATACAAGTTCACAATTCCCTAATAATTCCTCATAACTTATATGAACAAACAGGCTGACATATGTCTATCTCACTCGCACTTGTTAGGATTACGTATGTCTATCTTACTTTTCTCCGGATGATGAACTTGAGGCTCTGCCGCGTCCTTTCTTGCCTCGCTTGTCGTCTGCGGGTTCTTTTTCTGAGGGTTTCTCTTGAGGAGAAGGTTCAAGTTTGACTGGTTGCTGCGGTTGAGGGGGCAGGTTGGCGCTCTGAAAATTGGGCAACCTTTGTTAAACATTTCTGGTGTGGTTGAGAAGGAATAATGTTAGAAGAGGATACAAAATAATTTGATGTGAAGTGTCTCCATTTGTGGAATTTGTTTACGAGTAGGTGAGTATAGGATCTCTGAGGCAGTAACAGGCCTGCATCGTTGACTTTTTAAACGCAAGTGCGACTCTAAGCATGGAGTCTGGGTTCCATATCCAGGTAAGGTAAGATATTATTAATCATTTCTTAGTACCAGACTGGATCTATGCCTGGTTGGTGGCAATGGGCACCCCCCACCCCTATTACATGAGCATATCTGTCGAAATGTCAGTGAACTGTACACACTACTGTCTACCCTCTCGGCGGACACAGGCGTGATGTTATGTCTCTTACCTTCTTCTTGGCATGCTTGTCTGCCTTCTTGCTGGCTCTGTGCTCGTCCTCGTCTCTGTCGCGTGTGCCCTTGCGTCCCATCACGCCGAGCAGCTTGCTCACCATGCTGTTCTTACTGCGACCTTCGGATTCTAGTGGTTCTGGTGACTGTGGGACAATTAAATAAAGCTCAAATTGGGCATTTAATTATAATTAATCAATCAATCAATTTATAGTTAATATTTGCCGTAAAATCTTGGGTGTTGTTTCAAACTCAAAGTTGTTTTTTTTTTTCAACGAAACCTTGTACAGGCACTTTCAAACTGTCAAGGAGTCGGTCAGTCAGAAAGATGTAGCTATAAAGCCCATTTCAAAGCGCAATAGGTTCCTATGGAGAAGAGCGGGCAAAAAACCTCCATGGACACTGTTTCAAATCAAAATAATGGTAATAATAATAACGCTATATTTTAGTTTTAGTTAATTTAGGATATAATTTTGTTATAGTTAGTGTTATCTTGTAAATGAAAATATAATTACTTTAGAACTTGTCAATATTACGACGTCAATCAAACTTGTTTAGTTTACTAAATAATGGTTAAATTATTTGTCTAACTAAGATATCAGTGAAGGATTTTTTTGCCGTTGTTGTCCCACAACTGGGCAAAGGCCTCCCTACTCTCTTTACACCTCCCTTTATCCAGAGCTACCCAGGACCAATCTTTATCTCGCATGAAGGATAAGTCAGAACTTTTCGAAGGAGAAAGTTATCTTTGACGTTCGAAAAGTGCTGATTTTCAGCTAAACATAAATCAGATAAAACCTAAAATCATAAATGTAGATTACCTTGATCGTGTCAACAGAGTCCTGTTTCTTGAGTTCAATCCTCTTCACAGACTCACTCCTCTTAGCTTCCATCTTCTCCTGTTTCTTCTCCTTTGCTAGATTCTTATCTTTTTCCTGTTTCTCCGCCTTTTTGATAGACCCAGTCCTCTCCATAACTTTATCTTTCACTTTATCTTCTTTTAAAACAGCAGAATAGTTTCTTTCTTCCATTTTTTCCGGGAAGGAATCCTGTTTTTTCATTTCGGGTTTTTCCTGTTTTTTCATTTCGGGCTTTTCCTGTTTTTTCATTTCGGGTTTTTCCTGTTTTTTCACTTCAGGTTTGTCCTGTTTCGACTTCTGTTTGTCTTTCGACTTCAAGTCTTCGTCCTTGAGGCTTGAGTCCGACTTCTTTCTGATTTTCTGTTGGACTTCAACGGTGGGCTGTTCTTGGGGTTGTGGTTGTTTCTTGGGCTTCTCTTCGATGATTATGCTTGTGTCTGTACTTGCTCGGCTGTCATCTGTAGGAAAGGAATGATTAACAATTAGATACGGTAACTCTGAAACGAGTCTAAGGGCTGATCTTTCCAACGCCAGATAATTTTACACGAGGAATAATTTTAAATTTTTGACAGATCGTCCATACAAAATCTGTCAGACGTCAATTATATTCTACGAATAAAAAATATCTATCCATTGAAAAATCAGCCCTAAATGAAACTGCCAAATTATATTGTGAGCCATAGATTGACGCCAGATCATGAGCGTCATTCAATTGAAAATATACAGGGTTCATTTTCAAAGACCAGCCAAATTGAAAGGTGTGGTACAGAGCATCAGACTGAACAGTTTTCTCCATGGGACCAACATCGTAATCGCGAATAAAAATTCAGCCGTCCCATACGTTTAGGTCGAGTAGGTATTGAAGGTTTCTATGGGGCAGTTGATAAATTTTTCGCGATTACGATATTGGTCCCATAGAGAAAATTGTTCAGTTGGATGGTCTGTACCACACCCTTAAATTTGGCTGGTCTTTGAAAATTAACCCTGTATAAATAAAAAAAAATTGCGCGTTCAGCACCGTACACATAATCGAAGTGAAACTTCTTGAAAAATAAAGATTTAGTGTAACAGACAGAGAGAGCTATAACTCTCTTCTCCCTCACGTAACGAAATGTGCGTAAACGTGACGCGTCCTTGAAATTTCACTCTCAATTCTCGTCCAATGCCGCCGAAGAAGTTTCACTTTTTCAATTTGGTGAAGGGCGGTCGTTTTGGGGGACTGTATTTACTTTTGACGTTCGAAAAGTGCTGATTCTCAGTCTGATTTGAAAAAATGACTTTTGATTTGAATAATCAGTTTTTAAAGCGCCGCGATGAACTGCAAATCCTTTCTCATGATTCTGCTTAACTTTAGATAGTTTTCGGTGTGGATATGTAGGCCCTTTACCTTTGTTTAGGCTAGAAAACAGTAAATATAGCACAAAGAGGAATAGCGACAATAGTATCAGCTGATTTGTTCACTGTAAGAATATTTCTCAAAGCCTGATCAGTGGAAACATTATCAGCTGATTTTGTCATTGTAAAAGTATTTCTCAATGTTACCTTTTATTCATTTTTATAATCTGTTAGGTCTTTAAGCATTATTCTAAACTAAAAGCAATACTTACCAAAATAAACCTCTCGCGAAGTGTCCAAGTTGGACAGGTCGACCGAAGTGTCAATGAAGGACTCGTCAGACAGCGACAGGGACGTGAACGAGGTGGACGCGTCGAACGCGGACTTGTCCAGGCTTGTCTTTGGCGAGGATGTGAAGATGCTGGGGGTGGATTGCTTGGCTGGTGTCCTGTAGGGTGGGGGGTTAGAAATTAGTGTTAAGGATGCCTATTGTAGAAGCGTTGGGAACTGGAGATTTAAGCTAAGTGTGGGTTGGTAAACCAATTTTTGGTTACTTTTAACTAAAATTACAATTAATGTATACTATTATTATATTTTGATTAGGCCCGCTTGTACGGATTTAGCGCTAAACGAATTTTAAGCCATCTTTCTATTATTTGCATTATTAAAAATTACTCTTAAATATGGGCTAAAAAGATAGTTTCAATGATGATGGCGGGACAGAATTGTACCAAATTACTCTATAGCAAATCCCTCATCTAAGTGGTTGGTTGTGCCTTCAACTACTTTATTTATGATTATAAGGCTCAGATTAAAGGGTCGCTATTATTCGAGAGTTCATTGTTAAAACAGAGCAGTTGACAGAATATTGTAAGTATTATCAATCGAATACCATTTTTCAAAATTCGGAATTTTCCGATAGAGCTCTGTAATGAACTCTCATTTGAGACACAAATCTACGTCCTCACTACCAAAGATAATTTGACTAAATAAGTACAAGAGCATCTCTCAACAGCCTTCATACCTGTTGGGCAAGTTCCTGGCATGATGCGTGGGTGAGTCCTTCTCCTCAGCTATCCTCGGCAGCGGCGGTGGAGCGTCGTCCTGCTTGTCGGGCGGCGGCGGCGTGGGCGACGAGGGGGCCGGGGCCGCGGGCCGCCACACCACGCCGCGCCGGGGCCCGGCCGCCGGGGGCCCGCCCGTGCCGCCGCAGCACAGCGGAGATATGGAGCATTTTGATTCCGCTGAGCGGGGGTGTAGTCTGGGGGGTGAAAGATGGAGTTAGAGATTCAAAGTCAAATCATTTATTTTAAGTACCCATTGCTTTTTAATTGCTTCTGTAAGTACGACATATAACCGGTTTAAAGGTATGGAACGGAACCGTAAGGAACGTCAAAATTTTACAAGAAAATAGAATTGATTCTAATGTCTATTCACATTGATGTTATTTCAAGTTAAACAAATATCAACTTTATTTTAATGGATTTTTTTTTGATTTTAGAATGACTAGCACTATTGAAAAAGTTATAAAAAAATTTGAGGTTGTAGCGTAAACTGAACTTTATTGTGTAGAAATTAAAGTTATTTTTCCATAAACTCATATTTGTTTAGGTTTTAAATCGCGAATGCAGATTAGGTGCCTTAGGGATTGTGTTTTGTTTCAAAATCGAACTTTAAAATCAAATAATGATGACCTCCTTTTTCGAAGGTCCGTCTAGAACGATATCACCTGGGTTTGGGATCCTTTAGACGCCCAAACTTTTCAAGTATCATAGAAAATACTATTTGATACAAAAGTAACACTGTTTGAACGTTAATATATAAATAAATACAATTCTAATAATTTTGTTTCCCTATCTCCTGCATAAAATACTTAATACATAAGTTACGAAATCGACATGAAAACAGTAATGACAACATCAATGAAAAGCATGCGTTTATCGCAAACATTCAAAGCACATACAATTTACACACGAAAGCAAACACACGCACACACAGTTAATTACGAAATATAATTACATACCTATGAGAAAAACGATTAGAAAGACTATACTTACCTTATATTTTGACGACAGCACTATGCGCAAGAGTTTAATGGCCGAACCCAATATCCTATTGACAGATAGCTACTGATGGTATGGTAGGCAGTATAATCTAATCATACAGATCGTTACTGATGTAGTTTATTGGGACGTTAAAATCAAAGATGGATAGGTTTTTCAACCTCCAGTATGTCAAAACTGGTGATAGATAGGTAATTGAGTTCGGCCGTAAGTCTACATACAAAATCCAACAATAATTTTTAATAGACAACAAATAGAAGTTCAGAAAAACATTACAATAAAGGACACTGGGCAAAGTCATCGTCATTTTATTTATTAAACTTTATGCAACATAAACGGTAAAAAGACTGACTTAAGAGCGTTTACAACGTACGGCATTTCATACAAAAACTTTCAAGTCCTTGTTTTTCGAAATGCATGAAGCGATTTTACTGAAACTTCATACGCATAAGCAGGATACATAGGTCTAAAAAGTTAGTAAAGAACATTTTCGAAATGTCTTATTTAAAAAAAGATAATTGGAAATCTCTGTTTTTATAGAAAATTTAAAATCGGTCGAATTTAGCTGTAACACTATTTTTCACAACTGAGTCAAATTACAATTAATTTGACTCAGTCGACAATTTTGCTCAGTCTCCCCTGTCATCTTACCTGTTAGAAACAGTCGAGCAAAACCTTCATCAGCTGATGAACTACTCTAAAATAAAAGCACACTATCTCGTTCACTTGTCCTCACCTGTCGGGTGACAAAGCTCTCCTAAGCAGTGGCGAGGCCGGGTCCCGCCTGGGCCAGGCCCTGCGCCCGCCGGCCACGCCGCCCGCGTCCCGCACCGCCAGGGGCGAAGGGCTGCGCGCCTCGCAGCGGCTAAGGATGGATTGTTAGTTCATGGTGATGAGTGGGTTGTGGTGTTACACATGCTTACAAGTACAAGGGTTGAGTGGCGGGTTAAATTAGACGTACAAATATGTTTTGATATATGGAACGTTCCAAAGGCGAATCTATCAGTCCGTTAGTGTGCATAGAACTTGTGAATTTTGTAATTTTATAAGTCCATAATCATTTATTTGAAATTCCATTGCAAAATAAAATGCATTTCATTATTTCATTTTGTATTTTTTAAGTTCATAATCATTTATTTGCCATTGCAAGTACATAATCATTTATTTGCAATTCCATTGCAAAACCACATGCATTGCATTGTTGCATTTTTTAATTATATTATGTTTTCTTTCTAAATAGTTTTAGATTAGTACGCACACAACGAACTAAGAAGGTGAAATGACTAACAACAATGTTTTAGCCGCTTGAGATATATTCGAACAAAAAGGGCGTATTCACCTCGACTCATTTATGGATAATAAGAGCGTTGTTCTACGAAAAAAAATACTTTTTCTCAAATGTTTTCATCTATTATTTTGCACGTCACGTAGTGACAAACATGTTTGCCCTTAATTTACTTTATCATCTTGTATGCACTCTCTATGTATGTACACACACATGTTTAAGCAAATAAAAATGTTATCTATCCCTGAATGTAAATACGTTATTATGTGGTATTTTAGTCACTCATGCACATAGATCATAGACAATCACAGACATAAACAAATGATAATGTAAGTAGTACATATATATACCATGAGAGCGTTGCATGTAATGTTTTATGGATGACTAGAAACGTAAATATAAAAAAAAAAACTTATTGAGTATGCTAGTACGCACGGTTATACATCAAGCATAAGCATATAGCTTGATGTGTAGCCGTGTGTACATCGCCCTGAGAAACCTCTAATAAATTGAAATGCGTAAGGAGTGGTATGGCACAGCCATCATCATTTGCCTAGCCTTTTCCCAACTAAGTTGGGGTCGGCTTCCGGTCTAACCGGATGCAGCTGAATACCACTATTTTACATGACCCGACTGCCTACCTGACCTTCACAACTCACTTACCGGGCAACATGGTACCCCTTGTTAGACTGGTTTTCAGACTTTCGGGCTTCTGAGGGCGTAGTGCGAGTTTTTCTACCTACTCGATGGCGTTAACGTAAACTCAGATTTGTATGGAATGACAGCAGTGCTATCGAGTTTCCACTAGATGGCGCTGCTCTAATACCGTACAAATCTGCGTTTACGTTCACGCGATCGAGTAGGTAAAAAACTCACACTACGCCCTCTGTTTACCTGTACCGACTGTCAAATATCAATGTCAGCCGGAACCAACGGCTTACCATCCTTTCAGAGGCACGGTGTGTAATGGATGTTCACCCATCCACAGGCCGACCTCGGCAAACGTTGATTTAACCGTGAAGATCGACCCGTGCGGCTGTTCTTATTTAGTCTAGTGATTTTAATATGGCAAAGCCGGGCGGAAAAATACAGGGTGCCGGGACATCGACGCGCAACATGTTATGAATTAGCTGTTCCACATTTTAACCGCGTAAGTATTACAGTTTTGTAGGAAACAGTTTTTTTTTTTTTCATAACTTTCATTTTTCATTCCAGAATCATGTTCTTGAATCCATAGCTACAGCTTGTGCGTCGATGTCACTACCACCTGTATACATTCGATTTTCCCGCCCGGCGTGTGTGAAGGTAACCCGAACATGTGTGAACCACCCTGACCTCCCAGTTTCTGCAGTCCTCCTAATTTTTCTAGCCTATTTGCTTGACTGCGGTAAAGTACAAAAGGACAGTACCTTATGTTTTATAACATAAGTTGCTTGACAATGATCTTGGTATTTCTATTCTAATAAAAACTTTTTTACAGAAAAGAGTTTTGTTCTTGTTTTCAGAAGTTTTTTTTTTTTTCTCGACTTTCTATTCATTATACCGTCCGTTCACAGTTATTTTACCTCTGATTTTGCATCTCTGTCCAAATCACAGTGATCTTTATTCTCATTCAAATAAGATTGCTATTGGGTTGGGCCACTGACAAGTCAAAATCATTGTGATCTTTATCGTCAATACAATAAGGTTGATTTAAGGTTACTGTCAAAATCATTGTGAACTTTATTGGCATTAAAATAAGGTTGATTTAAGGTTGCTGTCAAAATCATTGTGGTCTTTATTCTCGTTACAATAAGGTTGATTTAAGGTTGCTGTCAAAATCATTGTGGTCTTTATTGTCATTACAATAAGGTTGATGTAAGGTTACTGCTGTCAGAGGTAAAATTACTTAAACTTTAATCAAAAAGGTTTTTCATAAATTTCATCTTTATTCTCCTTCCTTACCTGGTAGGCGAGGCAGGCTGCGGCTGCGGCGAGGGCGAAGGCGTCCTGGCTAGCGGAGACAGCGGCATGTGCTGCAGTGACGCGCGTCGGACTTCGCCCCCGGAACCTACTGCGCCGCCCGCTACTAGCTTGTGCTTAAGCCCGTGGAGAGATGAGGGCCTGGGTTATAAAGAGAATATTAGTCGTGGAGAGTGGGTGATTTGCAACGCTTGACGATCAAAAAGTGAGCCTAATTTTATTAAATGATTTTCTAAATTGAGAACTTTGTTTTCACATTCCAGAGTTGCATTGGTTTAGAATGAAGTCTTTTTTGTGATAATATTCGATAGAGTTTTATTAAGTTACCGTTGATAGTGCGTGGTGGTAGTGTTGTGTAGCGGACTGTCGGCAGCAGGTGACGCGGGCGCAGGGGATGGGGATGATGCGCATTCGCCTGACGATACCATCTGTACAGAAACACGATAATTATAAATTTTTACATCACAGTGTGACGTTGTCTGACTAGTCTTGGTTAGTCTGTTCATTTTAAGTTTAATGATGCTTTCAAAGTAGGCCTGAAGTCGGTTTCAAGTTAGCATCTTTGATGTGGATTGGAATTGTAATTATATATTGTGTTTAACGCCCTAGCGTTTTGTGATCGAGTTGCATCAAAACTGATTGACAGAATGTCTGGAGGCATACTGCAGCGTCAGAGGACTTTCATCATCATCTGCCTAGCCAGTCTAACCGGATGCAGCTGAATACGAGTATTTTACATGAAGCGACTGCCTATCTGACCTCCACAACCCAGTTACTGGGTAATACGATACCCCTTGGTAAGACTGGTTGTCAGACTTTCGGGCTACTGACGACCCGTCAGAGGACTTTATTTAATAGTAATGTTTTTAATTAAGAACTGTAGATATCCATAGTTTCCATTCACTTTTTGTGCAGCTCTCGAATCATAACTTTATTGGTAGTGGTTACAACAAAAAATGATAGAATTCTCTGACTTCTGCGCTAGCGATAACATTGTAGCAGGAGCCAACAAAATGTATAAATAAGTAGTTACC
Source organism: Apamea crenata (assembly GCA_949629185.1). Taxonomy (NCBI): domain Eukaryota; kingdom Metazoa; phylum Arthropoda; class Insecta; order Lepidoptera; family Noctuidae; genus Apamea; species Apamea crenata. The sequence goes on from OX451377.1 coordinate 2,389,484, forward strand.
TGGTGCATCTCCTGCGAGGCCCTCTTAGTGGAGATCCTCCGGAACAGCGAGCAGCGCCTGCGCGGCCGCGGCCGCGGCGGGGCCGTGGCGCGGCGGCCGCACCACGCGCGGCGACGCCCGCCCGCCTGCACAGCGAGGTATACGTCGTGGGCATTCAAGGAGACAACAAGGGACGTGTGACGGCCGAATTGGGATTATGACTAATATTACAAATGTTCCAACAAATAATATAATTTCAAAGAAGCCACAGTAAAATGAGATAATCGAAAAAATCTTCAAAATCGATGGAAATATGGAGAAGTGACACGGTTTAAAAGTTTTTAGATTGAATTATTACCGTCCTTGTCGCGTGGTATGGACAATGTATGGCGTTAGTATGAAATTACATAGGCTTAACGTCACTTCTTTGATAGTGCCGTCTCTATCTTGCAGTAACTCAAAAACGTTTATAACTTGGTAATGTTTTAAGCTTTTACTCTTTTTATAATATTGTTTACAAACAATTTTTTTTTGAAAAAAAAAAATATCATCTCTAATAAAACAAGATATTGCAACTACCAAATCTAGTTTACCAAGCGTAAACGACAGGATACGAAAAAATCATTGTAGTGCTTCTCCCTGTCTATACCTAAAGATCTTTGTTTTTATCTAGAATGTTAAGGACTGAAATACAAATAGTAGTGTTCATACCTGTATAGTGGTCTGATCTAACGGTGTAGCTCGAAGTGTGGCGTGTGGAGCGGCCAGCAGCAATCGCAGAACCTGGACAAATACAAACATATTATTCAAAGCCATAAAATCAATAATTTCACATTTCAATCAATACACTAGCAAATTCCATAATAAATTATGTTATAATATCAACAGGACAAACCAGAATAATTGTTTGTCTTGTTAAAATGATATAAAACAGAATGTTTGTTTTTTTTTTTTCATGTTTATATGAAACACCTGAGCATTTTAATTTTGATTAGAACTATTCAATACATAGAAAAGCTCACCCCTTCTTAATAAAGTTATTAAGAGCTATTCATATTAATGGTATCGTACCTGTGTGTGCAGTAATCCCTGCACGGACTCTCCGTTGAGCTGTGTGATGAGGTCTCCGGCCCGTAGACCAGCTGCCCATGCTGCTCCTTGCTCATTCACCGCCTACAAGAAATGAAACAGTATTATTATCATATAAATATAAAAAAGAGCAATATTCTCGTTTTGTGTTTGAACAGTATCAGCCTTGAAGCTATCTGTTGATTTATTTGATTTACTTATTTACAAAAATCAATCTTTAATAGATTCTTCAATAAAGTCTCTATGGTTGGTATTACTTTACTCTATGGTTTTTCACTTTCAAATAGACTGACATATAACCTTTCTAGTTAATTTTAAATTGGCAAATATAATATATACAGTTATAAAAGGCTCATAACTCGTTTTATTTAAGTGTTAGAACCTAGATTTCCAATACTATCAACGTGTCATTTTACAGTAATGACATTTGTACATATTAGAGAAAAGGAGGAGGAACGCCTTTGTCCAGGAGTGTAACAGCGAAGGCTAGTAAAACACGAGGAAGAAAAAACCAAGCGTCGTCGGGAAAATAAAAGTTAGGCATCTTTTAAAAATATAATTCGCCTGGGACTGATTGAAATATATAGAAAAAGGGCTATTTGTTCTTATCAGATTGCGTCGAATACAGAACTATGATTTATTTATTGTTTTCTCACCGAGACCAAATGATGCATGGTGTAGTAATCAGTATCACCGTAGTACACACGAACTGTGTGTATAGTGAAGCCGAAACCGCGGGGACCACGACGAACCACTATCGGTGGCTTTGAAGACTGGATCAACCTGTTGATATTATAAGCGTTACATCGAAACTGCACAGAATAAAACATTCCCTTTAATCTCAGAGGAAACTAACTACAGTCAGTTCTAGCTTCTATTGCGGCCGCAAGAGCTACACGCCTACCACAGTCGGAGCAATTACCACTTGAAGTTATAAGACTTGTTTCAAGTATGTGCATGCATCCGGTCTGATTGAAAAGGTGTAGATTCATCAGTTCAGATTATTCTTTCCGTAGAGACCATGTACTATCGTTTGGTACAATACTAACCCTTTATTATTATATTTAGATGTTGCTTTCCTGGTTAAACGAGATTACTAGACACTTTTTCAAAAGACTTTGTTCCATAAACAAAGTCTTTGGATTTCGTCCTAAAATCCTATCTCAATAGCTCATTCTGTATAAAATAGATTTGTATACTCACGAGTGACTAGGCAGCGCGAACGGCGACGGTGGGTCGCGACAAGGAGACGAATCTCTTGAGGAGTTCGTGGAAGATGTGTTGCCAGCACATGGGGATCCAGCGCCCATGCTTAGCGTGCTGTCATCTGCTGCGAGAAAAGGGGTGATTAGTTCAGTTTAATGACGTCATCGTAAGAATGGGTTTTGGTAATACAGTGACAAGAGTCTGACAAAAAATTAAACGTAAATATATTTTTGTCTGTTCTCGCTATAATTTTATCAAATGTAAAGAAATATTGCAATTTATTAAAATAATATAATAAAATTCTTACAGAGCTGAATTTAAAATTGAATGTTATGTTGGATAATATGAAGCCTTGTTGTGCTAAGCAGGTTACCACACCCGGAACCTCTATATTTTCCTAATGATTCCTGCTGAGCTCCTTAGGTTTTATTTGAGAGCTCACTGTTCATTCCAGGGCTGCTATTTAGACCTTGTTTAGATATTCTACTAAAAGGCGCCAAGTTAAGTTTTTTTTTTTATATTTTCGAGCTAAATCTTACGTTCACGTAACTCATGTTCGTCGTTCGCGTAATCGCCAGTTTTTTTTTTTTATGGGCTATATTTGATTTGATTTAATTTTTAAAACAGTTTACCTGGGTGTATAACCAGCGACAATCCAGACGTGCTGGCTGACCGTCGCATGGACTTGGCGACGATGGCTGTGGGTCTGGACTTCTCTGGTCGCTCAGGACGCTCTAGTTTGTCCGGTTTGTCGGGACGATCCAGACTTATGCTCTTGTGTTCGTCCTTCCTTGACATGTCGGAGCTGAGTATAAAGTGGAATAATTAGAATAGAATTTTAGGTCAAACATATTATTTGTCCAGACGCCAGCAAGCTACTACAATCTGTCAAATTTCTGTAATAGATTTTCAACTTTATATCTAAAGCATTAAGGTTCAAGGTTGATTGGGAAAATTTGACAGTTTCGGGTAGCTTGACCTGCTGCCGTCTGTACTATCTTAACATTACTTTTTACTTATTATTAGTATCTATACTAAGAAGAATAGATACTAATAATAAGTACAGATTTTGTGAGAAGATGGACTTTAGTCCTGTGATCAAAGGTATTCGAACGATCTTAAAGCTGGATAGGCAAAACCATTTTTAATGGGTTGTATTTAGTGTTCAGAGAATTCAGTAAGATAAATACATATATGTTTCAAAGAATCTTTGTGTCAATCGGAAATCTATTAAGAGTGTGGTGATCAACGCTCATTAAAAATATATTATTTTCCCATCTAATATTCGTTTAATAATCTATTCCCTTGATTATAAAAATCACTAATAGGTTGTCCCATATTTAACCGTTTCTTTTTTTTATTTTACTTATTAAACTATATGCAACTACTAAGACATCAAACCATACTCACAGTCTCGGCACAAGCGCCACCGTAGTCGTGGTATTAACAGGCGGGTGCTGCGCCAGCAAGCTGACCGCATGCGGGCCGGCGTGCGGGTGCGCGGCGGCGTGCGGCGCGTGCGCCAGCGGGTGCGCGAGCAGGCCGTGCGCGTGCAGGCCTTGCGCGTGCGCGTGCGCGTGCGCGTGCGCGGGCGCATGCGCGTGCGCGGGCCGCAGCCCGGCGCGCCGCCGCGCGGCCGGCGACACGTCGTCGCTGTCCGTCTGGGAAGACTCCGCTGTAGAGGTGCCGCCTATCATCTGGAATTTTGAGACAGGATTTTAGAGTGGTAGATATATTTTGGGAAGTAAACATCGCTTTTGTATGGTAAATCTCATGAGAGACTCAAACACACAAGCGGCACGTTGTCTACGGCTGCAATTGCTTCTGCCGTTGATGCGTGTATATGTATCTTTATATGTATGATGTCAAAATATTGTCTTTCTTATAACCTTATGCAAAAGTCACGTCCCCAGTAGTTTTGTTTGTTGAAAACACAATAATGAATCTGCATCAAACTGCTGTAGATTAGTGCCTCCATACAAATACCTGTCTACATACAAATACTCCCATATAAAACAAGAAAAGATGAATGGACTGTATGAGGAATGATATGAAAGAGAAGGGAGTGAAAGATAGCGTGATGGTTGACAGGGGAGAATGGAAAGAAAATACGTGCGCTGACGCCGAGTAACATGGGACAAGGGCAGGAAGATGATGATGATTCAAACATAATGCAGTCTTGTGGGAATCTTAGCTTATTGATAAATCCATGGACACACGTCTGCATTCATCTGCTCTTCAAATAACAAAATACCGTAGAAAAGTAAGACACATAAAATGGCAAACAGTCGCAATCCATTGTTTCGAACAATGGATATCAAAGTTTTTAAAAAATGTGTGAGTTACGCAATCACCCCGTAGGAACTACAAAAAGTGTACGTAAGTATAGATAGATATATCAAACAAACATATTAAAATAAGATAGCATAGTAAGATATCTAAAAGCTGTTGGTATTTTGGTAAACCTTTTAGAATAAATAAAAAAATCTTCGCTTATAGTTAGAAGGTAGCACACTCCACTTACCGGACACTTAGGGTGGTGATGTAGGGGCGCGGTGGGGGTGGTGGGGGGCCCGGCCGAGTCCGGCGTGCCCGGCCAGCTGTCCGTACTCTGTTAACGAATAACGGCAAATAAACAAAGAGGTCTCAAGCGGTAACATGGACTACTGAAGTAAGAGGTAATGAGAATGTGATAGCTAACGGGTCAAGTGAAGTTAGCTAGCGAAACTCCGCAGACGTGATGGGTCATCATCTGCCTTGCCTTTTCCCAACTATGTGGGGGTCAGCTTCTTGTCTAACCGAATGCAGCTGGATATCAGTATTTTACATGGAGCGACTGCCTATTACTAGATAATACGATACCAAGGGGGTATTACCCAGTAAGTGGGTCAGGTTGTCAGACTTTAAAGCTTCTGACGACCCGTAACGACTGTTAAAGATCTACAAATGACAGTCGGACCATGAAATATTTTGTTAGGGTCAACAACTTCAGGTTTTGTAGTTAGGTACTTGAAGTATGTATATCAAAGTAATCAATTTTTTTTTTGTGTAAACTTTACAAACGTGATAGGTAGCAATCTCTTAACAAGAAAAAACGAAAAAAACTGATTTTCTAAACTCATACTGTAAGTAACTAAAGTATTACCAGCGGTTGACCCCGATAAAATTCTGATGGAATCATGTGCTGTCGAGTTTCGCTACCTAAGTTATTTTCATTCTGTATACTTGGCCTTGGCCTTGGCCTCGTATTTAGTAACTTGATGGTTCAAAGCAAAATAATGTTATTGTACATAACTAATAGTGTTGGGGTAGTGAACGAATTTGCGAAAAGGATTATTGGTAAAAATAATTGAATATAATATAATAATGGCGCCGATTCCCTTGTTCACAAACTAAACTTAATTTAAGTTCAGTGCTCTTTTTCTTTCTGTTTCATTAAGAAAAGGACAGAAGATAAATATTAGTTTAGTCCTGTCAAATTAGTCAGCGCCTGACTTAATTTGACGTATTTTTAGTACCTATGTTTTTAATCACGTCTAAATTGTTTATGGAGTATCTTAATTTGACAGGACTAAACTAATATTTATCTTCAGTCCTTTTTTTTTAATGAGATAGAAAGAAAAAGATGCACTGAACTTAAATTTCGTTTAGTTTATGAACAAGGGAATCGGTGTCACTGTCCAGATTCTAGATGCTAGACTCAGGACTAATTTTAACGTGGCAAGGGCAAGTGACTGTTGAATCGCAAAAACCTTTATCAAAATGCAATACTTATTTCATTAATTAAAGGACTTGATATTGCTGTTAAGATATAGTTGTTAAGGCTCTTAATGTGCCCCAGTACGTGGCTATGGCTGCTCCATATCATGCCGCAAACATTCTCTCTTTTCTAAATTAATCAGCCTATAACGTTCCCCGCTTTGTTGGGCCACGGGGTTCACATTCCTTATAAGAATATTTGCGACCACGGTAATTATTTCTTTTGCGGGTGGATTGAAAAGTTTCAAGTTTTGTATTCGTTAATGTTATTTGCGTACGAAATGAAATGTTATTACGTAAATGATTTTTTTGTAAAGAAAAACAATAGCTGCTTAGTTTCTGTGTCAGTTCTTTATAAGTTTCAAAAACGTTCTCAAGTAAGTGAAGTCTTTGTAATTTCTTATTGAGAAATAAATTTCTTTAACCCTCCTACTACACACTACTACTGACAGTCATTAAGGGTAATCAGAAACCGAAAAGTCCGACAACCAGTCGCAGTCACAGACTAACATAGTTAAGGGCGACATCTGGTGGTCGCCGATTCATAGTTGTAGTTTAATCGATACTAAGACATAGCTATAGACACCTACCTAATTTGTTTATGTCTAATAGTGCCTTTGATTAATATTTTATAAATATACGATGTTTGAGGTGGTTTGTTGTTACCTTTTATTTTGATACCAACCCACCTGTCCTTTCCTAGCTTGTCGTAAGAGGTCACAAATATTAATTTGTAACAGGGGTTTCGTATTACCCACTGACTGGGTTGTGGGGGTCAAATAGGCAGTCGCTCCATATAAATACTGGTATCCAGCTACATCCGGTTAGACTGGAAGCCGACCCCAACATAGTAGAGAAAACGCTAGGCAGATTGATTGATTTTTGTTTGGCGTTTTTGGATAACTGTTTTAACCGTTTATAAGAATAGGAACTAACATCCCATTATAATATCTCCCGGAAGTAATTCTTGCATATTCTCGATCGTATATCCCTAATGAAAGCTATTTTAAGCCCGAATTATATGGCATGAAACTTCCATAACGAAAAAAAAATCTTATCAATTCCATTAAGAAAGCAAAAAAAAACTCCCAACATTATTTCCATTATAAAATCCCCATAAAGCTTGAAAAAAATCCGGATATATTTTTTACATGTTACTAGATATTTCTAAAACATTATTTTGTAATCAAAAGAGAAAAAAAAACTCATCATCAAAAATTATGTGCGAAATTAGTTCTCATTTTGTAACTAGATGGCGTTGGCGTCGAATTAGAAGTCGCTATGGTTTCGTTACCGCGGCAAGTATAGGTATCTGAGAAAATTTTTACTCGACCTGCCCACAAAGCTGGACATAGGCCTCTTCTAATTATATTTTTGATAGCGAAAACGTTGCATAAGCAACGAATCGCTTAATAAACCCCATTGACTCACGAAATAATAAGAATAAATTAATTTTTCATTCATTTCTGTACTGTTATAGTATGGAAATTATTTGATCTTTTATTTTACATGATTAATTTGGTCTATAGGCCGCGCTCCGCTAGTTGGCCGCGCCTTAGGTATGTTCCCGGTGGGACGAGGGACAGCGGGGGTGAGGCGGCGGGTAGCAACGCACGTACGTAGTGCACGTCCCACCGTGAACATACCTGAGGCGCAGCCAACTAGCGGAGCCCGGACTACAACTGACTTCCGTTTCAGGAAATAGTTCTCATTTTTATTTTGTAACGGAAAACAAAACAATAATATTATCAAATCAATGCTCGTGCCCTCCTTGTCTGGTATGAGAAGCAGATGGAAGAATACTATCAAGCTGGTATTTTTGTCAATATACCTCATAAATAAAAGGAGGAACTGACCGAATGAGACAGCGCACACCCGAAACTATTGGGAATAGGAACGTGAAATTTCGGACAAGGCTTCCTTTTATAATGTAGGGAGGCACTAAGAAGGGGTTTTTGGAAATTTAACCTTTAAGGGGGAGAAAAGAGGGGATTTTGTTTGTATGAAAAAATTTAGTCCTTGAGTTAATGAACTTGACAACAACTTGACACGAATACTTAGTAATTAGTACAGTTCGTTGTTATTACTTTTTCTAAACTACCCATCAAAAGCAGCTTGGAACATTTTAACGCGCGGTCCTGTTAGAGGAGTGGAAAAGGTGATGAATATTGTAGGAGAAAATACGAATTATACGTCGGTTATAAAACATTTTGACCGCGTAGGTGCACTTTTCCATGGAACAGCAATTTTTTTTTTTTTTGATAACCGACATTCATTTCTGGAAGATTGTGCTGAATTAATGCTTTCAGTTTGCGCATCGATGTCCTTGCCACCCTGTATTTAATTTGTCTGCAAGATCAATATGACGAACAGAAAGAAGTTTATTGTTCAAAGCAAAATAACATAAATCTATGAGAAATAGGTTCTAGAGAGTACTATATGATGTCTAGTAGAAACTATGCCATTGGGAAAAGCTCACAGTTAAGTACCTTTTTCTGTAGCCACTCTTAGATGACCGATGGTGCTAGAAGACGAACTGCCTCCTGCATAATATAAATCTGCCATTCCACTGCCACATATAGGCTCCTTACCCATGCCCCCTCTCCCCTCCACTTTATGAAAGTTAGTACATCAGCTGTTGAGCGTAAATTAATGACTTTTTCCTGGATAATTACTTACCATTTGTTGATCGTTTTAAAATAAGTATAAACGAGAACTCTCCGAAGGCTGTTCGAAGAAGTAGCACCATAACAAAATGCTGAAAGACCACATTCGAGGAGACTGTGATAACCGTCAATAGAAGTTTTCTGAAGGAAAGTTCTTTACCATCCCTTTAGTGTTGATGACCAGAGCAGCGTGCCCACGTGTTGAGGGTCTATAAGCCCAAGTACCTACAGGCGTATTTTTACACTGCGTTTTATTTCATGCGCAATGGATTTTCAACTCTTGGTGTTGAGCCGAGCATTGAAAATCCATCAGAGCGCATCCCAGCGCGTCAAAAAAATACACCGCTGGATTTTCAACTCTCGGCGCTAAGCAGTACGTTGAAAATCCAGTCTGCTATAAAAATCGCCCGTGGTCACGAGGGTTAGATGTAAAATCTACTCACCCTAGAGTCATGCTCCACACAGGAGTGGTGGTAGTGTCTTCTCCATTGAGGAGAGGTGCTGGAGAATGCGGCGAAGAGTCCAGCTTCTTCAGCAGGTTCGGGTGGCTCGGCTGCCTCGTCAGTGTCCACTTCACTGTGGTTGTAGCGGTCACAACGAGCTGGGAACGAAAAAAATTTATTAAGTACTAGCTGCGCCCCGCGGTTTCACCCGCATCAGTTTCGATCCCGTGGGAATATCGGGATAAAAGTATCCTATAAGTTAAAATGGCAATATCCTTCAAAATGATTCAGATTGTGCTTGATAGTATGTTACACATTTATGGTGCTGTATTGTAGAACAATGCTAAGGTATTAAAATCGCTTTAAAACAGCTGTTTTGCTGTATACTTCGCGGGTAGACAAGCTAGAACCTCTACTTACTATCAAAATAGCTGGTATCCTCGTCGTTATCAAGCTGCGGTATGAACTCGGCTTTCCTCCTCAACAGATTGTTCCAGTCCAGGCCACAGAAGTATATGTGATCCTGTGGGAAATGTCAAAAATGTTACTACAATAGCTTTATAATGATTTAATGTAATAATTATGTGTCGATCGAAGGTTAAGCTACACTTGCCGAGGTCAGCCCATGGATGGGTGACCATCCATTATGTATCGAGAACACTCCGTGCTTCCGAAAGCACGTTAAGCCGTTGGGTCTCGGCTGTCATTTGTAGATCTTTAACAGTCGTTACGGATAGTCAGAAGCCCGAAAGTCTTACAACCAATCTTAGCAAGGGGTATAGTGTACCCGGTAATTAGATTGTGGAGGTAAGGTAGGCAGTCGCTCCATGTAAAATACTGGTACTCAGCGGCATCCTGGTAGACTGGAAGCCGACCCCAACATAGGTAGGCTTGTGGCGCCATCTACATCGCCGCATGAGGACTACGCATCACACTGACGTCACGCAAAACCCTGCATCGCGCAAGCAGAGTTAACCGCGCAACTAGCATATATGCAACGTCCCGACTTCAATCACCGGGCAGTTGCCCACCAGACACAACACCCGTCTGGTCGGAGGATCCTCCCTTTTCTATGGAGGATGAGTGAACTTTGACGTGAATGACGGCACGGTTGGCGCAGTGGTTAAGCGATTGACTGCTGCGCTGCGTGTCGCGGGTTCGATTCCCGCACGGAACAAATATTTGTATGACCTACATGTATTTGTTCCGAGTCTGGGTGTTTTTCTATCTATAATATGTATGTATTTACAAAAAAAAATTGTATATAAGTAGTTTATCAGCCATCTTGTTTCCATAACACAAGCATTAGGTAGCTTAGCTTGGGACAAATGGTGCTGTGTGAAATGTCCAGGGATATTATTATTATTATATTATTATGATGATGTGCAAGCTTAAGCGCGTACCTTGACTTGATGCGTGCCGCCTGTTCCCAGCCTGTCGCGAGGGTTTCGTGAGAGTAACTCGGTAATGATGGCTCTGGCTTCCACTGCGATAGGGAAGTCTTCTTCTGATGGCCACTCGATGTCATCTGAAAATATAAAAAGTTATAGTAAATATTACTTGCTGGTTCGGATAATATTATGAATAGTTGATCCTACTGTTTCGTGTTCACTATAGCTACAACCATAACTATAGCTTGCTATTGTACAATTATTATTGTTGCAGAGTAGTTAAATAAATAAATAAATAAATCCCTGGACATTTCACACAGCACCATTTGTCCCAAGCTAAGCAACCTAATGCTTGTGTTATGGTAACAAGATGGCTGATAAACTACTTATATACAACAACTACTTACCTACTACTACTAGGATAACTTTATTTTTGTAAGTATTTATAGTGGGATAGATAACCAGTTGTTGAACAGAAGCGACACTGTTATTGCACTAAGGCTTCGTTCCGGACACATTCCGTGTAATAAGTTCTTATACCTAATGGCAAAATCAACAACAGATAAGTGTGATTTTTGTAATAATTCCGTTGATGATGTTTATCACATATTGGCTGAGTGTGTCCGCAACGCTGAATTTAGATACAAATTAGATTATAGGCTTAGAGAAATAGGTTATTGCAACAGTGTTCTGGCTGCGCCACTTTCTGACGCAGCTAGAGCACTTTATAGACTGGCTATGCTTAGATTTAGTTAATGTTAAGAAAACTAATTTAAGTTAAGAAAACTAACCAGGGCGGCATAATCGCATGTGCGACAAAGCCCTTTTCTTAGAAATAAAAAAAAAAAGTATTTATAGTGGTTTAGCGCTTTTATCGAATGGTAATCTGGGATCTCTCAATACAAAACTACCTCTCCATACGAAACTACCTGTCCTTACGAAACTACCTCTCCTTACGAAACTACCTGTCCTTACGAAACTACCTCTCCTTACGAAACTATACCTCTCCTTACGAAACTACCTCCCCTTACGAAACTGCCTTTCCTTATGAAACTACCTCTTCTTACGAAACTACCTTTTGGATGGGGCGACTAAAATCAATTCTATTTTCTTGTAAATTTTGACGTTCAAAAGTTCCTTTAATAAGGCATTTGAAATAAATGATTTGAATTTGAAAACGTTTGCGATTGATGTTTCGCGTATTCTCACAGCAATAATATACGACTGATAGACATCCACAGAGAGTAATATTATCTAATGAGTTTTTTTTTTTTTTTACTTTTCTATACACTGGCTAAAATTGCAGTCATGGCCAGAAAATATCATTTACTCACCGTTTACAGTGTGGGCGAACAGCTCCTCAGGAGTGTCTCCGAAGAACGGTACACATCCGACTAGGAACTCATAAAGGATGATGCCCATCGACCACCAGTCCACCGGCTTGCCGTAACCCTGAAAATAAAAGAGCATTTCTACATATATGAAAAAATATTGTCGCGCGTTAGTCTCGCAAAAACTCAAAAATGGCTCGACAGATTGTGATGAAACTTTGGTAAGTTTTGTGTGCGCTCCGAACTAGGTTCCTAACAAAAAGAAAAACGCAGTGTAATGTTTTAGCTAGTCGTTAATAAAAAATAACATGATAAATAATTTGTTATTCTGCGGAGCAGGGTCAATTTCAATAGGACAAACACGGCCACGAGGTCATGGATTTATGATGCACTACATAAACAACAATCTCGGAACTCAATAATAAATTCTACACTGCGCTGAATCCGGGAAGAAATCATAACAAGAAAATAAAATAATTTTTGCGGTAAACATGACGCATAAAAAGTACACAAACAAAAAAAAAAACAAGTTGGCAGAACACATGCGACACATCCACGCAAGAAAGCCATGGTCTTCTTTTCGTTTCGACGATACATCTATATTGGAAGCCAGGGCAAGACTTACGAAGAATATGTATCCAATTTTGAATCTTTGCGATTAAGAAAAATCATGGTGTCAACTATTTTTTTCGTCTAAAAACTATAGATGGGACGGCCACATACTGGGACTTTGGTTACGCCTACATGTCACTGTGGCGTATTAATTAATAGTTTGTGTTGTTTTTCTGGTAGATATAAGTACTAACACTAATTTCTAAGTCGTGTGTATACTAACCAAATGGCTTTTATGGGTCCGAAATAAAAGATATTGATTGATTGTCCAATGAGTCTTTCTTCCATAATATAAACAAAAAGTTGGTATGGTCTTTATCTTACCTGTCTAAGAATCACCTCCGGCGCAATATACTCGGGCGTCCCACACACTTGCTTGTCAGAGAACTGTCGCGCTTCTCTGTCAGCATATTCTTCGTAAAGGTTCGTCGCCACTGGAAGACATAATAATAATATAGATAGACATAGGCACAAACGGCTATAAAACCTCGTACACAAGGTCGTTTTGAACGCGCACTGGATTTTCAACTCTCAGTATTGGGCCGAGCATTGAGAATCCAACAGAGTGCATCTAGGCGCGTCGAAAAAGCACATTGTTGGATTTTCAACTCTAGGCGCTGAGGAGTGCGTTGAAAAACCCGTGCGTGTGAAAAAGAAATCGTCTGTGGGTACTATGGTAAACAGAGCAATTGCTGTGTAAGAACAGAATAATCTGAATGGGTGTCTCAAATATAAGCATAAATATAATCAGCCTATAATGTTCCCACTGCTGGGACACAGGCCTCCTCTCTGTGAGGGGGAGCAGGGCGTAATTCACCACGCGGGACCAATGCAGGTTGGTAGATGGTGGCTGAAGCTCAAGAAGAGTTTAACAACAAAAAGTTGTGAGAAATAATCAATTTAATTGGTAATAAATATATTTACTTACACGACATAAGGCCCATTTTACTGAGCCCAAAATCCGTTAGCTTTATGTGACCGGTCGCCGTGATCAGCAAACTGAAAAAAAAAAAAACATTTTTGGTTAGCATGTTGTAGCGTAAGCGCAACTACTGGGCGAGACGTTCAGTGTGCGATCCCCAGATCAGGTGAAGTGCAGGCTCACCACACCGTGGTGGGGTGTGGTGGGCCTATAACCATCAACCGATCTGTCTAGTACACACACATCTGCGAAATGGTGTATTCTTACTTGTCGCGTTTAAATTCCCTGTGTACGTCAACAAAAGAGATACAGGGTCGTCGGATATAGTTGAAGTTTAGTAAGAAACGGATCGATGTTTTCGGATAAAATTTTATTTAATTAATAGAAAACAAACAGTTAATTTATGAAACTAAATTTCATTCGAAAACATCCATCGGTTTCTTATTAAACTTAACTATATCCGACAACCCTGCATACATATCTCTTTTGTTGACGTTATAATCCCTTACACGTACGAGTGTCAGTAATATAGCTAGGACCGCTTCGGCAAAGTAATGCCTCGCCATGTCTGCCGAGAGCGGTCCCACGCGAAGTAAAATGATACTATCTACTAATACTTGATTGCTTGGATGTGTCTTTGTCCTACTTCCACGGAGGAACGGAGTAAAGGATCGTCGTGATTTTTTTGCATAGAGATAGTTTTTTAGTCGGAAAATGACAAAGACTACTTTTATACCGGAAAAATGCATAGTTCCTCTGTGATAGACCACGGGAACGAAACAGGTGAGAGATAGCCTAATAATACTTACTTGTCAGGTTTAAGATCTCTGTGTACAATGCCATAGGAGTGTAAGTACTCCACAGCTAGGACTGCTTCGGCGAAGTAATGCCTCGCCATGTCAGCAGGCAGCGGTCCGGCGCGCAGTAAAGTGGCGCAGTCGCCGCCTTCCACGAACTCGAGGACAAAACAAAGATGGCGCTTTGTTTCGAAGGAACAATACATTGTTACCTAGAAAAAATCAAAGTCAAAAAAGGTACACGAAAGGATCAAATTTGGCTGAGAATCAGCACTTTCTGAACGTCAATATGACATAAGACAGTGCCCCGGCTCACCCGCCCTTCACCATTTCCTAGTGCTTTAGCTGATGGGAACATGAAGTGGCGCTACAAACTATCCAGCAACACAGCTGTCAGTTGTGTGATGATTTTAGTGGAATTGGGGAAATGTATGAGTGTTGTGGTGCAGGGAGAGGAAAATGTATTATCCTAGTTCTTCTTTGCATCGACTTCGTTCTTATAAGATTGCATAGCAAGTAGAAGAGGCTAAATTGTTCAATAATATCAACAAAAAAAACACAAACGCCACAAATACGCCAACGCCACCATTTCTTATTGTTTTATTTTCTGTAATTGTTCTTATGTTCTTTTGTGCGTCATGTTTACCGCAAATAAACGTATTTTCTTTTTTTCTTTCTTCTTTCAAATCACCAAGGGCGGGTTGTTTCACGTCCACTTGACGCACGCGGCGTCAAGTATACGTCAAAAATGGCGCCAACTATCGTCAAAACCGGGGGATCGTGTCTTTACTATGGAGGATGAGTGAACTTTATACCCTGTTCCTCATACCTCATAACGCCCGGTAGATAATTGGTGTAATGTGTCATGAAATGTAGCACAAATGAGTCGTCCAAGCTTAAGCAATACAACATGAAATGTAACACAATGACCATGTGAATATATTTCAATGCGTGTATATTTCATAGTAAGTTTCACCAATCTGTACCGGGCATAAGAAATTTCCTATTTGGTAAGAGCGTTTTCTCGTCAAGGCCTAAGAGAGACTCTATAGAGCGCCTTGTCGTGCAGGGTAGGGTAGAGGGCACCCGACCACGCGGACGCTCACCCATGAGATGGACTGACCATTAAATCCTCGTTGGGCGATCCCTTGTAACAGTGCACAAAAAATACCAGAAATGAGAGTAGGTGGCGAGAAATCGTGAGGCGGATCACATCAGCACCTAGACAAGAAACTACATGAGCACCACGACCGCTCTGAAGAGTGCTACAAAGAAGAATAGAAGTGCGTTTTCTACAATGTAACATTTCCAAATAGGCAGAAATCCAGCTGCAAGACTACTGTCAACCTAACTAAATATATAGTACTAGCTGAGCTCCGCAGTTTCACCCGCATAAGTTTCAATCCCGTGGGAATATCGGGATAAAAAGTATGTGTGTTGTGAAACTGTGTGTAAATCCTGGTTATGAACTATCCAAATTGTGCCAAATTTCATCCCAATCAGTTCAGTAGTTTTTGCGTGAAAGAGTAACAAACATCCATCCATTCATCCCTCCACCGATCTATCCATACAAACTTTCGCGTTTATAATATTAGTAAGATTCCGACTAAGAACGAATGCGATTACAAAGATTTCATGGTAAATACTCAACAACAATCTTATCTATTTTACGGCAATAACTTATAATTTGATTAGACATTAATGTGTGAAATCATAATCAATCATTTGTTTACTACTGTTCTCAAAACGGTGAAGGTACCAAAAATAATTTTGAAGACAGGTGACATCTTCCAACCCAAACTGGGCCCGCGAGGTAGATTACAACTCAATCCCTACTGCAGAGAGGCGGCCTGTGTCCCAGCAGTGGGAACATTATAGGCTGATGTAATGTGAGTGAGATTAACATTAATTGTCATGGTATAGGCATACTATGATGCGGAGGAATGAGGAAAGTTTTGAGTATGAATGTGGATGGCTATAAGAGTAGGGGAAGACCAAAGAAACAATGGATGGACTGTGTGAATGATGATATGGTTAGAAAGGGGGTGACTACCGAGATGACGACTAATAGGGAAGTCATCATCTGCCTGGCCTTTTCCCAACTATGTTGGGGTCGGCTTCCAGTCTAACCGGATGCAGCTAAATACTGGTATTTAGCTATGTATTTAGGTATGTAAAATACTCGTATTTTACATAGAGCGACTGCCTATCTGACCTCCACAGTCCAGGTACTGGTGGTGGGTTACAGTTAATGGTTAATAGAGAAGTATGGAAGAAAAAGACACGTTGAGCCGACCCCAAATAAAAAGGGATAAGGGCTGGAGAATGACTATATGTGTGTGTGTAGTTTATTGACCACGAACCGGTAAAAATGGCGAAGCATTCATGATAAGCTGTATGGCGTGACGTCACAGAAGACTTAGGTTATGTTAAGATGTGTGCAAGCGGCTTAAAGCTGTAAGATGTCTATGTGGGGAACTATTTTCAGCTGCAGAAGTGTAGATGTAGTTCGACGAGTTTCGTTCTATAAATTGAGTAGTGCTTTCAACTGAAAAAGGGTGCCAATACATGAAATCAAAGGGTGTTTCTATTGAGTTAGTTAGGTAGTTCCCAGATCAGACACGGTCGCAGCCGAAGCCCAATTTTAGGGGGGTCACCAAGTAGTAAGTTAGTAACTCAAGTTAACAAGGCAAGTGCATCATGCAGACTCTCGACAGCTTGAATGATTTGGGGGGGGGCATGACCCCCACAACCCCTTACTTTAAACCTAGAATGTAGTCAGCAGTTGTATATATCAAAATTAGGCAATCATTTCTGTCCTAGTTGTATAACGTGCATTTATTTTAAATTAACACATATTTTATACGTATTTTTAACCGACAAAAAAGGGAGGAGATTCTCAAGTCGACACGTATATATATTTTATTTTATGTATGACCACGCATATCTTTTTACAGAGTAGGCCGATTGTGACGGTTCTTTTTTATAATAGTAGGATAAGTGACTTACCACAAAAGGGTTGTCAGCAAAGCTAAGGATATCCCTTTCAGCGAATGCTTGTTCCACTTGATTCCTGAGTATCAAGTTGTTTTTACTTATTTTCTTCATGGCGTACCTGCAAATTACAAAAAAGCTTATGAAAGTGATCATTATCAAGCACTGGGTGAGGGTAGTGAATGGTTTTGTTTAATAGGCTACTTATAGATAAGTACTAACAATACTAACATAATTGTAAGCTAATATTGTTGCTAATATATACTAACAAGATATGGATTTTAATTATCCGAAATAAATTATTCTATTCTATTCTATTATCATCAATGATGTTACTGCTATACAGTGGCGTGCATTGCATAAAGGCATAGAAGCAGTGCCTACCTCGACAAATCACCAAAGCCTGTCAATTACATTTTAGTGTGTGTGCCCCACAATTAAGAAACTCACTAAGTTATCATACCTAACAAAAAACAAAATCTTCATACAAACTCGCGCGGCAGTAGGCAGTCGCCAGACGGCCTACTCGGCTCCCGTACTATTCGCACATTGTCATTGGTCTTTACTCGTTCAAGTTAATACGACGAAATTAAATTCCTGCCTACCCATTCTGAACACCAATGGACGCCACTGTTGCTATAAGACTCATGTGTTGTAAGTTTGGGGAGGCCTTTCTCCAGCAGTGGCGGCATATGCATGAGTTCGATTTTGGATTTTGTCATTAGGAATCAGTCAGCCCGGAGTTTAAATTTATGCACGATTGACGGCAATACGTTCGCCCCTATTTTTTATTAGCCATTAATGTCCCACAGCTGGGCAAAGGCTGCCCTACTCTCCTTCCACCTCTCTCTGTCCAGAGCTGCTAAAGACTATACTACATGAGTCCAGCTCATCCCGCCATCTTTACCCCCTGTTACACTTAAACATGACTGGCGAAATGTGCTCTGCCTAACCCTTCGAGGATTACGGGCGTGGTGTTATGTTGTGTTTTGAAACTCACCTAGTCCTAGTCTGCTTATGCTTGACGAGATACACAGCGCCATAGGCCCCGTTGGAGATGAGCTTGATGACGTGGTAGTCGTTCTCGGAGGGCGGCGCGTTGCCCGGCCCGCTGGGCGGCGACTGGCGGCCGCGGGCTCTGGGACACGTACACGTACAAATGTTAAAAACTAGCTGACCCGACAGGCGTTGTCGTGTCCAAAAAAATATGGACTTCAACGAATTTATTTTGTACTTAAATCGCAGCCAACTGGTTAAATTAGCCGTTTAGTCAACCGCCTGGCCTTTGGAAGTAGTGCTCGCCTCGCTTCGCTCTCTCGGCTCGCACGCGGTTGATCACAGTTCTAACTTAATCCATTTAGTCGGGGTGCCCTGGCTTAGTTACTGCGACCAATTCGGTTCGCACGTGATTGGTTACAGTTCCAACCTGAACTATAATTTATTGAATATCATTCAGGCCGTTAGTTGAACGGCCGACGTTTAGTTAAATGGCTAGGCGGTAGACTAAACAGCTAATTAAATCAGATGGCTGCGACACATACACCGGGGCCTGATTTTTCCAGCTGTACCAATTACATAAGTTAGTACGAGGTAGGTACTTAGGTAGTAAGTTGATTACGTTGTAAGTTTATATTTTATGTCTTGTTTATTTGTAATGTGCGTTTGTTTGTGCCGAATAAACATTTTTTCTTTATTTCTTTTTTCTATAAGGTTAGTTTCGTGACTAAGTCTTTAGGAGGACGGCTAACTTCCAAATATTATAATACCCTTCGATGGTTTGATTCCATTTCTAAGTCTAGTCTAGAGTAATGAATGAAAGTGCATTACGGCACAGACGCCAGCACATCAAGCTACTACAGTCTGTCAAATTTCTTTAATACATTTTCAACTTTATCGCTACAGCATTAAGGTTCAAGGTTGATTGGGAAAAATTGACAGTTTCGGTAGCTTGATCTGCTGGCGTCTGTACATACAAAACAAAACGAGTCTCATGATTCGTTAATACTTACTTGGAAGGTGAAATATTTTGTGGCAACGGAGGAGGTGGAGGCGCTTGCAGTTCTGCCAGGGGGTCCCGCGATAAACCCAGCTTGTGGATTATGTACTGAGGGATGTCAGTCGTTATGCCCTGAGGAATAAGGTTCATATTAGTAGTAGTAGTAGTAGTTTTTTTGAACAAATGATGGATATAAGTGAATAATCAGTTAACATTGACATAAACATTTTTAAATTAACTGAAGGATATGCTCGATTACACAAGTTTCGAAGCTGTCACTAAAAGTACCACTTGAATATTACACTTGTAGACATCTTTATAGTGTATCTCTTATGGTTGTTAGACGCCAAAGAAGTAACAGAGCTTTTCATTACAAGTTTCACAACTGTCACTTAAAGTACCACTTAAATATTACACTTGTAGATATGTTTTATAGTATATATCTTATAGCCGTTAGACGCCAGACCAGCAACAATGCCTTTTCGTCACAAGTTTCACACCTGTCACTATAAGTACCATTGGGAAAACTGACCTGCTGATGTTTTGCATGACCCTCAGCGGCCTCCAACAGTCTGTAGAACCTCTCAGGATCGAACTCGAGACATTCCAGTAGTCGTGCCGGCCGTGCCATCGCGAGTATTAGTCGTGTCACTAGAGGTGCCACCTGGTTCCCTGCTTCTGCTGACTTTTCTCGTGTCTGTAGTAGATATTTAGATGTAAATAGTTTCTGTTCGGTTAGATTTCAGTAGCTCAAAATGTCATAAATATGCTCAAAGTTGCATTCGAAATTTTTAGAGGTTGGGTTTATCTCAGAAATTGGCATTACACCGCAAAATTACGGCCGTCCACATATAGAGCGTCTTTGACAACTCAAACTCAAACACAAATCATTTATTTCAATTAAACCATTTACAGGCACTTTTGAATTGTCAAAATTAAATAGTTGGTCAGTTAGTCAGAAAGTTGAAACTAGTCGCCCATTCCAAAAACGTAGATCTCTATGGGGAAGAACAGACAAGAAACTCTTTTAAATCAAGATATTATTACAAAATCATTCCAAAATCATTTTTTTTTCACTTTTTATAGAAATGTTTAAAACTGTTTTTTTTTTAATGTTTTACTTTTTTTGTGAATTTCTTTCCTTCTGATGGATACATTACCTCAGCCAGCAGCCTGTCCAAGCTGTCAGCCATATCGTAGAAGTAAGTGCTGGTGACTTGCTTAGACTCCGACTTGTGCAGGCAGTCGCGAGCCATCTCCAGGACCTGCGAACATTAACAATTATAAAACCAACTGCAAAGTTACAACACCTCTTTTCATTGATAATAATGTAAAAACACTTCACCTGTCTCTGAACAAATCTCTCGATGGGTGGCCGGTCTGGCTTCTTGTCTAGTTCCAACACTTCATCAATCAACCCTCGTAATCTGAAAATAACAATAAAAAGTTGTTCAATTTCATAACGCAATGTTTTCATTGTGCAATATCAATCAAATTATTTGTTTTATTTCATTATGAACTGTTTTCATTACGTCAGACTATTTTGAACTTTTGGAACACTGATTTGACACTCATAGCGGGAAAACCAATAATCCATTGCACAGGAAAATCTCAAAATTATTTTTATTATAACTTTTGTGAATTGCACATTCAGATAGGTCAGGGTTCAGACAATCGTACCATAAATTCGTTGTGTAATCTTGTTTTATTTGCACCTTCTTTCACAACGATCATAAAAATAAAATAAATAAAGTGACACTGGACGTATCACAAGCCCCTTATAGCGCAATTCTGGGCTTAAGACACGTCCAACCACTCAGGACCTACATAGGATTCCTCATTCATACCTCATTCATTCATACAATCTTGAATGATTGAATGTATCATACATCCGAAAACTGTTAATTAATACCGCATTTTTAAGCATTTGTATACCAGCACTGGCTAAATATAAACCAATCTTCAGCATACAGTTAGACCAGAGAATGTGTGCGCTTCGGTAAAGTTCGTGTTTCCGAATTAGAACGAACGTTGCTCCACATGCTTACCCCGAAAAGAGGTAACGTTTCTACGTTTTGTACAGCTGCTCTTAGTAGCAGTGCACCTATCATTGCGGGTTTTTTATGAGTTTTTTCTGTGTCTAATTACCTCCTCCGGTCGCACCTCGTTATCTTTTCTCAAAATTTTAAATTTTTTTTTGGAATTGCATAGATTTGTAAATCTACACATAATAGAGTTTCCTGGGTAAAAAAATAATAACTATATTTAGTCCGTCAGTTAGATTATCGAAAAATAATGGACACGAATTTTTTCTTTTGTCAATCAAACAAAAAATGACAAAGATAAAGCGCGTCAAAATTTGGGAGTGGGGCGTCGTGACGTCACTTTCTTGCAAAATTGTCGCAAGCAAGTGACGTCACGCGGAACTTTAACAGGCGATATCTTCATAATTTTTTATATAATTGACAAAATAAAAAATACGGGTTCAATATTTTTTGATAATCTAACTGACGGACTAATTAGACATTTTTAGGAAACTAGCCTATTTTCTAACCATACTAATACAATATAGGCAAGTACTTCCATGGTTGTAACAGCTCCATATTAGATCATCATTGCGCGTTCGTATTTCCGACGATATACGATGATTGCCGAAGCGCATACTTTTCCTTGGAGATCTGTAGGTACTTACTTGTCATCCATCGCCTTCTGCGCGGCCGGGAACCGTGCCGCGAAGAGCGCAGACATGGCGGAGACAGCGTCATCTCTTGAACCGGACCCGCCGCTCGACCCGCCTCCACCACCGGTGCGGGATGGTGAACTGGAGAAGCAAGAATTATACGTTAAGAAATAACATAGGTTACTTCGGTACTGATAACTAGTTCTATTAGTCAACCAATCACATTAGCTTTTAAGGGGAGTGCGCGAGGTAGCCCGCGAAATTCCATTTTTCTTACCGTTTTTTGTAATTTGCAGGTCAGTGTCAGGTTGTATGTTGACAATATGATTCGCGACCATAACTAGTAAGTAATTATATTCATTAAAATCACCAATACAAGACTCTAAAAAAAAACGTTGCCCCACACTAGGAATTTCTCCTGTACCGTAGGTGCGTTTACAAACATTTAAACTCACGTACACAAACAGCCAGACCCGGAACAACTACTTGTAGGTCATACAAATATTTGTTCCGTGCGGGAATCGAGTTCTATCGGATTCTAAAATTCTCATTGAAGGCTATGGTACATTTTGAAAAGACAAAATATCCCTCCATAAAAATTCAGTCCAGTTTTGGTCACAAGACGAGCCACTTATCGACCATAACTATTCAATACACACCCACAAACATCACATGCATCTAACCATTGCACAGTAAACAATACGGCTGCCAAGATTCCTAACATTCGCCGCGGTCGACACTGACTCATGTACAGACAGCCTCAAAAGATGCTCATATCGAACAAAATTCATTTAATTGTCTAGAATCCTTGTACAATTCAATAATCAAAATCTAAATTGACAGACTATATTCGCAACACCACACTGCGCTCCAAAACACAGATGACTGACGTTGCTCAAAAAGCCGCTAAGCTGAAGTGGGACTGGGCTGACCAAGTATGCCGTATGCCCAATGAACTGTGGGCCAAAATAACTACTCTGTGGAGCCCTGACACAGCCAGAAGGCGTCGCGGCAAACCCCGTAGAAGATGGCGTGACGAGCTGGAGAAAACAAATGACCGGTGGTCCACTTTAGCCCTGGATGGAAAGAGCTGGAAGTCATGGGGACAGGTCGTTGGCCAGCAGTGGGAGGATGCAGTGTAACCACAAAAAGAAACCCGCCCTAATCTAATCTGGTCAATGCAGGCTGATTTTTTTTATTTTATTGATAGAATATTATCGAACAAAAATTTTAGACCACCAACTGAGTTCTTCTCGATACGTACATACATCTTTTCGAGGCTGACTGTACCTACCATGTAATGTCATATGCTTGATAAATTATTTAGTTTTACCGACCGTCAGACGCTATGTCGTTATGTGTACTCGGCACTATGGCGTGAAGTTTTGAGTTCATGTCTGTTGGACACGGTTTGAAAAACATTTCCGATATTTCCAGAAATCTAATTCAGACCGTTTGGCATCTGCACAGAAAATGCTGGCTTCCGCATCTATTGCCGCTGCTGAATCTGGGTCTTCTAAGGACCACTAAAATAACAAGTCAGATACGAAATAGCGATGAACACTACGACCAGGAGAAAAGTAAGAAACTGCGCATTTTATTGCTGTAATGCCTAAATCTTTTTTTTACACGCGGACGTCAAGAACTAGTTTTTCGTCCATATATACAGAATCGTATCAACTGGGTTGTGGAGGTCAGATAGGCAG
This sequence comes from Apamea crenata, assembly GCA_949629185.1. Lineage (NCBI taxonomy): Eukaryota > Metazoa > Arthropoda > Insecta > Lepidoptera > Noctuidae > Apamea > Apamea crenata. The sequence goes on from OX451377.1 coordinate 2,413,055, forward strand.
TCGCTTCATGTAAAATACTGGTATTCAGCTGCATCCGGTTAGACTGGAAGCCGACCCCAACATAGTTGGGAAAAGGCTAGGCAGATGATGATATACAGAATCGTATCAACCACCATATTCTGTCTCTGTCATCTTCAAACGATAGACACAATGCGATGTTTTAAATACGTTTAAGGCAAATGCATTTAATTTGTGGTGCAAGCAGGCCTTAGATTGCAAGAAAATAAACATACCTCAAACTTCGACTGCGCACACGTCTCGCAGGGCTCTGTGGTGAGGGCGCGCGCGCAGCTGTGTTCCCGCTACCGCCGCTGTCTGATAACGACGCCCAGTTGTTCATGCCGCTGCCCTGTGAGCTGCTGCAAGTTGAAAGATACGGTATGGTTAGTAAGGTACAGAAAAATGTTACGATGTATTAAGGAAGGCTTTGACGAAAGGACTCGTATTGGTCGGAATTGAGAACACATCTGAGGCACATGACGCAACTTTCCATTTGAATCAAGGAACAGCAATGAAACTTAGAAGTGAGACTATGGCATTAGTTTCTCTAAAATCACAAGGCCTTACCTACTACGTGTAAGCCATGATGACCACTAGCAAGTGTTGATACGCTTGTTCTCATTGTGACAGTAATTTAGTTGGTAAAACAATGCAACAAGTTGCTAGCGCGAAACTCAATACAAGTTGGTGTCAGACGAAAACTAGCTCAAAGAAACGATTCAGGGAAAATGTAACGTCGAATAACCAGAATTTTTTCTCTGCAAAAAAGGAATGGTGCTATTCGTCCTGTATATCTCCTTCCTCTTACGCACAATGATGGCTCCTCTTCTCCAAGTTGTCTAAAACAGGTTCTACTTACTTGAGCGAGTTCTGGTGCTGATGGCAGTGTGGACATGGCGCTCTCGGCGGCTCGCACACCGCCTGGACTGCGAGCAGCCTCTCCTGGGATGAGCATTGCGACTGCAACAAGGTGAGACAACACATTAGCATAATATTCCTTCTATCACATCTTTACTGTCCAAGGAGCTTATAGCATAACACAATAACCGACGAAAATGTTTAACGCAGAGGTTCAGAATCATGTACTGAATCCATGGTAACATGGTAAGCGTCGATGTCCCTGCCACCCTGTATAACAGCTGTTGCACCTGATCCTTCAGAAAATAAGAGTAAACAGATATTTTTACCCAAAGCTGACCTTTAGGGACTACTCACACTTATTCTGCTCTGTTCTGGTTTTGTCCATAGAAAACATCGATTTTGTATGGAGTGCGTACGCATCCTTTCAGCTTTACGACCGCGTACGCATTACCTTTAACGCCCTTTCATGACCTTTAACGCCAAGACTTTCGGATCGAAAATGTTACAGATAATTAGGTATGGGATAAATGAGGTTTAGCAACACAAGAACTGACCGCTGACCTACACACAAGGGACGTTTGCACCGTGGATAGGACTCGTCATGCCTCACCCAAACGCACCCACATCATACAAGGACTTAATACGATTAAAGTTGACAAACAACAGTGCGTGTACAAACACACAATTCCAGGCCATTGGGAATTGAAGGCGTGACAGCATTTTCTATGTTATTTGGCACACCTCAACAATTGTTTTCAGGTGACGCAAAAGAATGTAAGTGGTAGAGTGTCTTTTATTTTACTGTAAAAAGTGTGCCATTAGTGTGGCCATCAGCCAACAAAAAACCAAATCAAAAGTCATTTATTCAATCTAGGTTGAGAATTAGCACATTTCGAACGTCACCATTACATAAGACAGTCTCCTGGCAAGCCCGCTCTTCACCACTTTCTAATGCTGTTAGTTATCTGGGAAGAAGTGGTGCAACGAACTCCCCCGCAGCAAGCAGTAGCAACACTATCAGATGGTTTCTCGTCTTCAGCTGAAAATCTTAGTTACCTTTTACGAGAACCAACGAGATACAAAAGGGGAGAGTAGACGTCTTATACCGTACCTTGCCTGCTATACCAAAAAAACACAGCTTTTTAATGGGGGAAGCAACTTGTAGGTGAGGTTGTATATTGAAAAACATGATTCCCGAGCGCAATAAGTATGTATTAATTTACAGAATTATAATCATCAAAATCATCAATACAACTCCCTAAGTTCATGTAACCGTATTGAATAACTATATCTCAATTGCAAAAAACGTAAGAAAATTTAAATTTCGCAGGCTTCTCTGCCGCTACCCCCTTAAGCAAGAAGCTTGATGTTCAACGACAGTCTTCTTCGCTCTTTAAATAACCAGAAACCCAAATGATTTCTGACCGTTACCATCAGGTACAATGACGACATATCAACCGTTTCACATTTAACATGTAACAAATTCAACATGTCGTAAAGTTGGTACAGTCAATCGCAGATCAGTGGTAACAATGGCACTACGAAAATCGCCCATACTACTGCGACATAAAGGCGCTGCGAATGTAAAATTGGTAGTGACGTGCGGTTGACTGTACCGCCATCAAATCTCAAGTTGGTAAACAAAGGCATAACATGCACTAGTAAGTATGCGCAAGAGTTTCCTCGTCCGCGCAGGGAATACTAACGGCCGTATCAATTTGACTGCGTTTGGACACGATCTTCTTGAGACAATGGCTTTGTTTTTTTTTTTTTTTAATATTAATTTTATTTAAAACACGTGTTGTATTCGTATTCGTCGTTCGTTCGATTTTGCAACTTAGAAAACTGCAGGCCGATTTGTAATTCCTGTCCTGACTGCAAAATGTTTCCAAAAATGCCTGTTATTTGTGACACCCGGAGGGGCTCGTGGCTAAGTAATAACAGTCGATCGATTAGGTGAAGCTACGTTTGCCGCGGTCAGTCCGTGGATGGGTGACCATCTTTACATATAGAGGCACCTCCGTGCCTCGGAAAGCACTTCAAGCCGTTGGTAGGCAAGGAACTTCACGCGGACGAAGTCACGAGCAGAAGCAAGTAAATAAAAAAAAACAAGATAGAGAAGTGAGATCAACAGATGAAATCTCACTTGTTGATCTCACTATCCCTATCGAGCACTACAGACACTGTAGGTCGTTGTTTATCATTCAAACATTTATCTTCAAGCCTATCTATCATACTAAATTGTTTTGATTCATCTGTCATCTACACATGTTCCATTTGTAATAAATATGTGCCAGCCACCAATATCTCAGAAAATATATGTTGCGAAACATATCTACATAATTATATACTAATTTGGAGGTATGAGGAACAAGGTGTAAAGTTCACTCATCCTCCATAGAAAAGGGAGGATCCTCCGACCAGACGGGTGTTGTGTCTGGCGGGCAATTGCCCGACGATTAATGTTGGGAAATTGTATCTATGCTAATTGCGCGGTAAACTCTGCTTGCGAGATGCAGGATTTGCGTGATGTCAGTATGACGCGTTGTTCGCATGTGGAGTTGCAGAGAACGCGCTAATCTCTAGAGATATCAGACGGATTTGAAAAAATATTTTAGCACTTCATAGCCTAATTATTAAGGAAGGCTATAGACAAAGTAACATCACGCTAGCACCTTTAGAAGCCGAGCAAACACAAAAAACTCGGAATGAACGCTAAGCGAAAACGAAGTAATTAAAGTAAGTAAAGAAAAGAGGAACCAAAGATTCCACGAAGACGAAGTCGCGGTCTGAAGCTAGTTTGTAATAAATGTGTGCCAGCCACCTATGATATCTCATAAAATATATGTCACTAAACATATTTGAGATAAACAGAGATTTACCGATCAACAAGACATCACAAACGTCTTGGACATGTTTCAAATTGTCTATGACATATCTATGCTAGAATGATAACGAATTCTATTTCGGAGAGATTAAGGTTTTGATTCCGCTGATAAGATGTTGTTTTGGCAACTTAAATTCGACTGATGATAATTTATATTTCATTTTATTTGACTTAAAGTGTGTTAAAATTGGTTTTGTCATCAACTATGAGTTACTCGTAGCACCTATTTCTTTGTTAATACGGTCCGACAAAAAAATAAAGATAACTTCTACAGATTCTTGTTAACAGAAATCTTTCGTGGAATTTTAGTTCTCGGCTCCCGAATTTATTTAAGAAGTAATACGGTTACGTGGTCGTTGGCTTTCATTCCATACTAACATATTCCTGTTTTCTCCCTGGAATTTTTTAGTATAATGTATATCTACAACTGCCATGTCCCTATGTTTTGTTTTTCGGTGTCGTCATCACCTTCTCCCAACTATATTGGAGTCAGCTTCCAATCTAACAGGATGCAGCTGAATACCAGTATTTTACATGGAGCGACTGCCTATCTAACCGCCACAACCCAGTTACTGGGTAATATGATACCTCCTGGTAAGACTTGTTGTCAGACTTTCGGGCTTCTGACGACCCGTAACGACTGTCAAAGATCCACGAATAACAGCCGGGACCATAGATATAGGAAATTTCTATGGCCGGGACCAACGTCTTAATATGCTTTCCGAGGCCGGAGAAACCTCTGTATGTAAAGATGGTCACCCTGGTCGGCCCAACCCTGGCAAGCGGAGCTTCATCCAATGAATCGACCCGTGCGGCTATTATTACTTACCCATAGGCCCATCCTACAAGACCGATACTATAATAATATGCGATTCATACTGATATTAGGCAAGAAACTTCATCAACCGTTTTACAAATTTATGGAAGCCTAAACGGTCTCCAATATTTGGGCTAATAAAGGAAAATCCCCGCATAAGTTTCGATCCTGTTGGAATATCGGGATAAAAAGTATCCTATGTGTTAATCCTGATTATAAACTATCTGTGTGCCAAATTTCATCCAAATCCGTTCAGTAGTTTTTGCGTGAAAGAGTAACAAACACTCATCCATCCATCCATCCTCACGAACTTTCGCGTTTATAATATTAGCAGGATTTATATAGTAAACTTTTTATTCTAGGCCCTTACCCTACCGGGGGGACCCCATGCCGGTTATCCGCTCCACTCATTTAGTTGGCTAATGAAGCAGAAAAGCTGTGAGGGGCTTCTGGCGATGACCGCCCCAATGGAACCCATTCATATAGCAAATGATCCAAGGAAGGAGTAAAGCTACGGTTTCCCTGAAGAGCGGTTCCGTCATGTTATAACGATCGTCATGAAATGCTGTCATTTTCACCAGAAACTCTCTGTATTTTGACAGCCGATGTGACCGTTCACTTATTTCTTACGAAACCAAGGCTTAAGTTTTGTTTGCAGTTTGAGTTTCCAAAAACTTCAGCAAGAAAAGAATAAGGGTATTTTTCGCAGATTCCGGACAGGCACTTTCTACTAGATCAACTAAAATTTTTAACAGAATCTGTATGTCATTATCTGCCAGATGTGACAAGCTACCAGAGAATCGGTGGTGGTTTAACAGGCCAATAGTATCCTATTTGAGACAGATATATTTTAGTTTCATTGTCGCTAAACATTTATAGTGCAGAACTACAGAGTACACATCGATCTCCATTTTTTTCTGTTCGGGCAAGTTAAATGCAGTAGGTAGCCTGATCTATATGTGTCATGTGGAGATGACAATAAATGAAAACACTAGCAATACTAATTAATACAATAGAGCAGGGATTGGCAACCTTAAGAAAGTTGCGGGCCAAATCATATATCATTAACCCGTTGAATGCCGTAATTACAGACACAATTAAAAAGCCATTGTGTCTCGCGTGGATCTACGTTCCGGCAAATGAAGGGTTAATATAGTCACGGGCCATAGGTACATAAGAGGTAGATTATAGACGAGTTGTGATAAAATTGTGACTTACAACATTTTGTTAAACAATGCTAGTGTAATCTAATGTAATATCAAGCCATACATTTCCAGTACAAGCTGACTTCTCGTAGTACGAAAAGCCAGCCATGCGAGGTCAGCTAAAACTTGCCGTGTATAGCTTGATAAGTCGTCGTGCGTACCTAGTAACTATACAGTTTCCCCATGAAAAACTAATATTCAACCACATCTGTCCACTCCATCATGATAAGAAAGAGGCAAAGATAACAATGATGAGACAGAAATAATAAATCTCCTAAGAAAAGAATAATCTATTTGTCTCATTAGAGAAAGCGCACTAATAACGAAAGAATGCCTCTTTTCTGGCTATTTCGCGGAATTGTTTAGCAAACACGAATTAGTCGGCACATGTCATGTCGTAAAATTCGTAGAACAGAAGGCTGGTTCCACACAACAGGCGAAAACTGAACACGGTAACGGTAACGGCCGTGCAGGCACTGTGTAAATTATTTCATCACCACTGCTCTCAAAACGATGAAGGAAAACATCGTGAGGAAACCGGCATGTCCTAGGATCAAAAATTTGAAAACAAAGGACATCTGCCAACCCGCACTGGGCCCGGTGGAGGATTATAGCTCCTCTCATAGAGAGGAGGCCTGTGTCCCAGCAGTGGGAACATTATAGGCTGATTATGATTTGCAAATGACAGCTGGGACCAACTTTCCTAGGCACGGAGGGCTTTCGATATATGTAATGTAATGTATGCAGTTCGTGGATGGTCACCCATCCACGAACTGACCGCGGCAAGCAGAGCTTAACGTTCGATCGACCCGTAATATAAATTAATATTGTAAAGAGAAAAGATTTGATTTTTTTATGTTTTTGCTGTTACGGTTTCACGCTAAAACGGCTGAACGGATTTGGATGAAATTTAGTAAATGGGTAGACCATGACCTGGATTAGGACAGGATACTTTTTATTCCGATATTCCTACGAGATTGAGAAAAACCACGGGGCGGTGCTAGTCATTTATAATTTAGCCACGAGCCCCTCCAACTATGCCAAACAACTGCCAATCGCGAGTGCGCTTGCACTCGCTGTACGTACGTAAGTACGTAGACACGTGTCTGTGTGTGCGTGCGTTTGCGCTCGTCGTATGCAGCCGGCCTTCTGTGTAGCTATCTATGCTGTGGCACATGTGCCGTTCTATGTGTCACTATGTCGAGTTCGGTAATTAGTTTCAGAGTTGGACGACAGTGATTCATTGTTCACAGAATCGGTGCATATGTTACCGATATTATGTAGAATATAATAGTCATTTATGTTAGCGTATTGTGTTGAAATCTATACTAATAATAAAGTTGAAGAGTTTGTTTGTTTTGAATGCGCTAATCTCTGAAACCACTAGACGGATTTGAAAAAATCTTTTTGTATTTGATAGCTTTTTGTTTTTTATTTTTTGTAATGGTGCTGTGTGAAATGTCCAGGGATATTATTATTATTATTAATTCTTGAGGAAGGCTATGGGCTAATATCACGCTGCGACCCAAAGGAGCCGAACAAAAAGAAAAAAAAATCAGAAGAAACGCTAGAAAAAAAATTGGCTGTTCCATACATGTTTGCCGCGTACGTATTGCAGTTTTCTATGAAACTGCACAGATTTTTTTTTCATAAGATTAGAGTCATGTTCTGCATTTAGAATCATTTGCTGACTTCTTAGTTACAGTTTTCGCGTCGATATCCCCTGCCACCTGTTTAGACGGATTGTGTGAAAGATGATATAATAATAATAATAATAATATCCCCGGACATTTCACACAGCACCATTTGTCCCAAGCTAAGCAACCTAATGCTTGTGTTATGGTAACAAGATGGCTGATAAACTACTTATATACAATTTTTTTTTTTTGTAAATACATACATATTATAGATAGAAAAACACCCAGACTCGAGATATGGTTAGAAAGGGAAAATACTGAGTTGACATCAGAAGGCCAATAAAATTCTCGTAATTTAAAACGTTCAAAATCTAGTCGCAGTCTCATCTAATGAAATGAAATGAGAGGTGTTTTTGACAGATTGAGACTGAGATCAGACTGTGAACGTTCTTAAAATTACGAGAATTACCCCTCTGATATCTGCTTCCCACAATTTTGGCAATAAGCTTATTCTTCAGACCTTTGACGACCCGAAACATAACTATGACTCATGGTTATTCGTATGATGGCATCCAGACTGGTAGGCATACTCTCCCACGCCCGGAAGGGCCCTGATAAGCATACTGAGCATAGTCCTTGGTGTGACCATGACAGGCTTTGGTTAATCCCGCATTTTTATAGATCAGCACCCTAATTGCGTAACACACGATCAATCGGAATAGGTTTTATTTTGACAGTTCAACAACATTCATTGCGTTATTTACGTTGTTGAGCAGACACAATATGACACATTTTTAGAACATATGAAGCAATGGATTAGCAATATCCTTCAAAATGATTCAGATTGAGATTGATTGTGTGTTACGCAATTAGGGTGCTGATCCAAACCCGTTAAGATTAAAGTGTGACAGAGTAACACACATTGACTACTAGTCTATACAGGGTGAACTTTTGAGACGGGGCAATCAGGTCAGGGTTACCTTAACCGTTATAGCCACAGGAAAACATTCGTAAAAGACAGTCTGTAACTTTTTAAGTTATTGCTAACTGCATCCACAGATCTTGAAAAGAATGGTTACAAGAAAAACGTAAATTCTCCCGTTTTATTTGTATGATGCCAATCGATACAAAACTCTTCTGCACTAACTGAGGTAAAGTAGAGTAAACAGAGGACAAGAAAAGCCAAATTTGCAAAAAATACTTTCTCCAAAAATCCACCGTGTATCATCATCTGCCTAGCCTTTTCCCAACTATGTTGGGGTCGGCTTCCAGTCTAACCGGATGCAGCTGAATACCAGTATTTTACATGAAGCGACTGCCTATCTGACCTCCACAACCCAGTAACTGGGTAATACAACACCCGATCCGTACAATACTCGATTCGTGCGGCTGTTATTACTTAGCCAAAATCCACCGTGTATAAAAACAAGAAATATTATTATAGACTTACTGATAGACTAGAGCTTCCTGGAGTGGTCCCGTAGCCCGAGGACGGAAGCGACGCCACCGACCACCTGCGACCATCGCTGTACACAAACAAACATACATTAGCATTGATACTATTAATAAATATTATATTAAATAAAAATAAAAAAGAAAACGGATGAAGTGTTACTCTTGAAAATAATTCCGATTTGAAAATCTATCACTCATGACTTCATGTTCGTCATGTCAGAACGAGGTTTATGAAGACCAAATAATTATACTATGGTGAAAAGAAAGCACAGTCAAGGAATAATAGAAATTTAGCTGACCCAACAGTCCTTGTCCTGTCCAAATTATAAATTCATAGAAAAAAGCATTTTAAGTCAATTAATCAATCTGCCTAGCTTTTTCCCAACTATATTGGGATCGGCTTCCAGTCTAACCGAATGCAGCTGAGTACCAGTATTTTACATGGAGAGACTGCCTATCTGACCTCCACAACCCAGTTACTGGGTAACACGATACCACTTGGTAAGTAGGTAATCGGCCAAAAAATATTGCGACATTGGACTAAAATTAATAATAACAATTCATTTGTTACACTACACAAGTTAATTAATTAAGTTGTCGCATAGTAGATAATTAATTCCTTCATTAATTCCGGTTCCAATGTTGTTCGGTTCAGGTAATAACTAATTAATATTAGCCAATATGCGACGTTAAGCCAACCCCAACATAGTTGGGAGAAGGTTAGGCAGATGATGATGCTAGGTTAGATTCATATGATGAAGTGTATACTATATCGCTAGCAAAAGATCGCAATTATTTTCAAGAGTAAATCTGTTGAATGAAGGAAATATGAGGAAGATTGACCACATTGATTGATGATTTAAACGCCTCAGTTTAAGGGAGCCCACGAGCAACTTTTGTCTCCGCCACTAATTTGTCTCTCACATCAAGTCCACGGGTTTGTATGAAAGTGCAACCAGCTGGGAGACATTTTTGTCCGCGGGTTTGGACGCAACTGTCACCCGTATATTGGTTACAATGCAAGTGCGCGCACGGCGGCAAAACTATTGCCGGTTAGACAGTTGCCGCGCGACCGAAAATTTAAGAAAAAAAGTAGCGTTGCTGTCGCTCCCGTGTCGTCAAAATCTCGGGGAGGAGACAGCAACAACGACAAACAAGTTGCTGGGCAACTAAGTTGCTTGTGGGCGTCCTCCCTTACATGCGTAGGTAATTGCGTATGAGTGGTATTTCGAGCTTATGCACTAAAGATGCGTTGTGCTCGACTTTGTATATAAACTGTCCGTCTAATATTGCGGCAATGTCTATTTAATTTATGTGTACAAAAAGAATACCAATGCGTTCATGTGTGATATTAACTCCCTTACAGCATGTACAGTCACGACCAAAAGTATGTATACACTCGGCTTTATTCAAAAGCGATTTACTCCTTTATTTTTTAATGAAATTTTATGTTGTTACGAACATAGCATTTTCGAAGCCTTAGGTTTATGTAATGTGTCGTATTTCAACGTTGCATTCGTTATTTCACGAAAAAATTGCAATTGAAAGTTGCCAAGTGTTGACATATTGGTGCTCGTGACTGTACAGTCCGTTCACAGTTCTCTGATTCTGCATCACTGTCCAAATCACAGTGATCATTATTATTATTCTAATAAGGTTGCTTTGGAGTTGCAGCCTCTGATAAGTCTGTCAAAATCATTGTGATCTTTATTCTTGTTACAATAAGATTGCTGATAAGTTGCCGCTGTCTGAGGTAAAATTACTGTGAACAGACTGTAGTGATGAATAAGTTTGAAGATAGCAACGTTCTTTAGAACTAAAACTGTAACTCTGTTCCTAAGAAAAACTTTCTTGCCCACCATTGCGCTTTCAGAAGCATGTTTTCAGATTTCAATATGTCTAAATAGCGTTAGTTTTGCCGTGCGGCTGAAAGGACCACAATACTTTGCGGTGTATGGTGTCTTTTCTTTTCATAATCTCACTACTTTAAACTTTCTCCAGTGGTTTTTAAAACAGCATCAGTGTTAGAGACCAAGCAACGACTGTCACCATAATTATATAGACAATACCATTTTTGTACAGTTTTGAGCCGATCCTTACGTATGTACAAACATTTCCTTTATTTCGTTCTATTGTATTTTCGATGGAACCGTATAACTCTTTATTACAAAACATGGTTTATCTTGAGACCCAGGTTTACACCATCGAGCCATTTTTAAATTTCGAAATTTAATCCGACAAAGTTAAAGTTCTCATTACAAAAACAGACGTTAAGCCCGAGTCTATGTTGTCTTTCCATTGACAACTTTAAATTTGTCAGCATAAAGTTCAAAATACAGTAACTGGCCAGGTCTAAGACGGTTTAATTTTCTTACTGACTGCAGTCAAGACAAAGATCGCATTTATGATAATTCCTTACACGACTTCATTACAGATGATGATGCGTCTAATGAGAACTAATAACGGAACATGACGCTAATTAAAGTAAATAAAAGAATATGTACAGCACAAATATACTCACATATCCTTAGTTCTAATTCGGTTAGACATGTAGGCAATACAATAGAGACATTAGACAATTCTGTTACCCATTTAGATTTGTTTCAATGCTGTGACAAAAGACCATCTACAGATTGTCCATTCTGTAAAAATCTCACCGTAAAAACCTACAGTACGGCCGTCGAGAGAATGGGTTCTTGACACCTGTCAGTTTCGTATAAACCAATACGTGTTCTGCGGTTTTTAACCGACTTCTAAAAAAGGATGAGATTCTCAATTCGGATGTTTGCGTTTTTTTTTTTTTTTAATGTTTGTTCGCGCATAACTCCGTCGCTTGCCAACCGATTTGAAAAATTCTTTTTTTGTTGGATAGGGTATACTTCCCAAATGGTCCCATGAATTTTATCGAAATCGGACGAGCGGTTTTTAAAAAAACAACAAAAAATAAAAAAAATGATCACAACAAAAAAGTGAAAAATAAAAACTTTTTTACAAAAAAAAACAACCGACTTCCATAAAAACACTACAAAGTGAAAAATAACTTTAATTTCGGAAGTCGGTGGTGAAAAACGAAATAAATTTTTTTTTTTATCTTTATTAGTTACTAGAATTGTCGCACTAACATGTGTCAGGAACGCATTCTCTCGACGGCCGAACTGTAGGCTAAGTGACCTTGCACTTAACCTAAGTTTTCACGGTGATATTTTAACAGAATAGCACTAAAAGACTAGCTGTTTCGATAATGACATCACCCACGAATTTTGTTGAGAAATGTGACAAAATTCGTGACTTCTGTCTTGTCACAGCTTAGCTGTAAAGATTTCTGCAGATAGTCTTTGTAATTGAGATGCAAAAATAGTGGTAGAATTTGAAATGACTTTGGTGAGAAAAGCTTATATGGAAATCGATCTTATCGAAACATTGTGGTCGATTTAAGGACGCTCCCTTCTTCCTAAAGAACTCTGGACAAACGGCCGGTTTGATGACAGCAGAGAGAGAAAATAATGGTGCTAAAAATGAACTAAGTATGATATCTGTGTAATACTTTTTCGAGAACTAAATTAATTTAACCGTCCGCGCCACTACAAATAGGAAGGTACTGATATCAGAGATATAATTTATGTTGTCGGAACGTACGTGATGGACTGCAAGTCCCATATTAAAAAAAAAAATATTCCAATGATTCGGCATCATGCAAAAATGTATTTAAACAAAGATTTCACTAAAAGCCTAGAGCTTTACTTAAAATTCCGTGGATATGAAAAAAATTATAATAATTTGACGTGAAGATTGATATGGGTAAAATGGGCATCTACTGATCCTATAGAGAAATAACCTGAGCCAGAAGTTTGTCCAATGTTGCCGTACATGAAACAGAATAGTTTACAGAAAAGGGAAAGCACACAAAGAAATAGTTCCAGCACCCCAATTGCGTAACACACAATCAATCGGAATCTGAATCATTTTGAAGCAAATTGCTAATCCATTGCTTCATAAGTTCGAAAAATTTGTCTGCTCAACACGAAAATAACGCAATGAATGTTGTTGAACTGTCAAAATGAAACCGATTCCGATTAATCGTGTGTTACGCAATTAGGGTGCAGGATCTTGCTGTAAATGGTTTACAAGTTGTGTCGGATCGAATTTTCGGTCACCCAGTAGTAAGACTTCCTTATTATAAGTAGATATTTTGTGTCTCTTGGAAGAATGATTAGTGTTTGTCATAGAAGATATTGTGTACGTACGGTCACCAAAGGAGATAAGTAGACCAGGGTCGTCGGATATAGTTGAAATTTAGTATGAAACCGATGGATATTTTCAAATGTAATTTAATTTAATGAATAGAAAACAAACAGTTAATTTATCAAATTCAATTTCATTCGACAACATCCATCGGTTTCTTATTAAACTTACCTCTTACGACCTATCTCTTATGGTGACAGTACACAGCCGAGCAAAAAAAAATTAAGGCACATGTTACTGACGTGACTGCTAGCAGTATGAAAATCCAAAAAGAAGTTTTCTTAAGTAATTGCAATCTCTAATGACAAAGACCCATCATTTTCCTAGAGAACTAAAAAAGAGAGTCTTTATTTTAAAGAACCAGTCATCATCAAATTCTTCTTTATATCTCTTGCAAGAACTAGGTGGAATTCCTCCCAGATACTCACAGCTCCTTCCCACGTTTGACGCTGGATGACAGAAGGGCGTGGTGCAGTGGGTGTGGATGGTGCACGTGTGGCCAGCGTGGTCCCTCGGCTGGCGATAGTGGCCCAGTGCCCGGGGAACTGCAGCGGCCTGACCCGACCTGGAGAGAAAGAACAGATTTGAATTATGAAAGTTTATTAACATAAAATTAGTCACCGTGGAAGTGAAGTCTCAACAGGCATACCCTGGGAGTCCTGGGTTTCTGGAAACCTTTTCAATTTAATCTGTTATTAAAACAGCACCCTAATTTTGAAGGATATTGCTAATCCATTGCATAGGAATGTCTGAAAAATTTGTCTGCTCAACAACGTAAATGACGCAATGAATGTTGTTGAACTGTCAAAATGACACCCATTGCTACTAGTGTTACGCAATTACCCCGCAAGTATGGTCGAAATGTCAGAAAACAGGGTAAGTTTCTATTCAGAAATTCTGCTGTCATTATATCAAGTACTAAACAAAAAAGATATGATATCATTTTTGCTTTTGAACACCAGGATGAGTTTACCAGTAATAACTGCCTAATTGGCATGCTAAATATCCCAAGCGGCCCCATAATTTCGCTTTTTATGACACCATTACCTCATCAAAGCTTTTCATTGGAAAACTCTTTAATATTTTACTACGTTAAAACGGTAATTTTCACCTACTTGGCTATTACCCAAAAAAATATTAGTTTAATGTATCATTAACGACCTACCAACCATATAGGTAATCGATATTTTTATGTTTTTTTTTGTCACGCTTTTATTAGGTCGACCTGTATGTAACTAACAAAGTAGGTAATGGAATCTAAGGTAACTAATTTAACCATCTTCCAAGGGTCGTAGCGTAATGAAAATCGGCAGCTGTGTGTAGTTCTGATGACAATACAATAATATGGTACTGTCGAACTGATCTGATGATGGAGCCGGAAGATATGAACTGGCGTCGTGCATTTATAAAAGCTGTTTTTCTAGTGTTTTTTAAACTATTAATTTATTTTTTATATCATCACGTGTACACATAACGGGACTACCATAAAGGCAGGCCTTGAGCTCCAAAAATATTTGTATAAGTAGGTGCAGAAGTTTCGTTTCATTGAAGACTTGTATGTATACACACAATGAGAAGACAAACCAGAAATAAAAGATTATAATCGGTTCAACCAAAGCACCTGCCATCTAATCTCTTCACCACCCTTGGTTGACTGGTAGAGAATGCCTAAGGCATTAAGTCCGCCTTTGTACCTTTTTTGTGTGCGAAAATATTAAATAAATAAATAAAATCCTTTTGTAATTCAAGATTGTCTTTCTTAGATATCATATTTAAAAAATATCGTCGATAACTCTTGCGCCCCTTCGATTAGGCTATTATATAAATTATTTGGACGGCTTTAGTAAACAAAATGATTTTTAAGATAGGGCAGTAAGGGCACATGCCCTTATTTCCCCGTCTCAAAAAATTCACCCGCCGTCCAAATAATTTATTCTTAGCTTGTTATTAAAATGAATCTACTGTTTCTACTCTACTCGTAGCTCACGATGACACACAAAAAAATATTAAAAGAGTTTTTTGCTTATTTATCACATAAAACATCTACCTTGTATCTATCAGCGCACGTACGATCAGATCAAACTAGTTTTGCGTATGAGTACAATGGCCTTTGCTCCTTTAGATAGGCCGAGGAGTGATCAATCTATGTAGTCGGCCTGGCACGATCCTATATTCAAACTTTATTTATGTTTCAAATTAACGTTATTTCAAGTTAAACAAATATCAACTTTATTTTAATATTTATTAAGTTGATTTTAGAGTGAATAACACTATTGAAAAAGTTATAAAAATGTTTGAAGTTGCAGCGTAAACTGAACTTTATTGCGTAGGAATGAAGTTAATTTTCCATAGACTCATATTTGTTTACATTTTTGGCGAATATGTCGCGATTCAAATTTAGATTTTCTAGGCAGAAATTCCCTCGACCGTTTGAGTTGCAAAAACCAGACTATTTAACCCGTCTGCACTAAAACTAGGCAACCCGTAAATGAATGCCTAAATAAAAGCGTCCTGTTGGATTTTCACCGCCCAGCTCAGCGTCGAAAGTTGAAAATCTAATAGCGCGCTTTTATTTGAAAATATCATCTGCCCCTTTCGGGATAGATTGGTTAACTTACTAGATTTTTAGTATAGTAGAAGTCACAAGAGTACCTACTGCCGCATAACCATAAATATTCGCATTGGCAGTTTATAGATTTTCATTCACTAACATCCACCAAGTCAATCAAGCAATTTTAAAAGAAATTTGAGATTTGTTTTCATATCTATCAATACCCTGAAATAGGTATAACTTCAGCTACAGCACTAGCCCACTAGCGCACTAGCTAGCACTAGCGTGCTAGTACTTGCCTGCGCGACAGCAAATACTGGTTTTAATATTAGATATTACATGTAATTAATTTAACACCAATTACATTATGTTAATTAATGTAGGTAATTGGTGTTACCGTTTTAATTAACAATAATTTAATTATGTTTTTTACCACCGCAGTCCCGCAGACGGCTCTCCTGTAGTTTATCTGGATCAATCCTGAATTCCTAAATAGCAAATAAATTGGAAAAATACAACGTACGGCATTTCATACAAACTTTTTGTTTGTATGAAATGCCGTACGTTGTCAACGCTCTTAAAATCGAATCCAACAAAATGGTAGCTTTAAGTTTTCTATTTACTGTACAAAAGAAACTTGTAAAGGTCACTTTGTGAAACAAATGGAATCACAACATTGCTGCAAACTTTGAAAGAGGAGCTCGGGGAAATTATTAGTTCAAAGAAAATGTTTTATAATAACAGCAGAGTTCCGTTTTAGTTCAAAAGATATTATAATAGCATCTTTGTTAGTTCAGAGTTGTTCTAGCATCGTAATTTAATTCAGCATGGTCTTACTGCTTGAAAACTTAAAATAATTATGTATAAAGGGGCTCGTGGATAAATAATAACGGCCGCACGGCTCGATGGAAGGTTAAGCTACAGTTGCCACGGTCGGTTCGTGGATGGATGACCATCTTTACATACCGAGACGCTTCCGTGCCTCGCAAAGCACGTTGGTCCCGGCTGTCATTCGTAGATCTTTGACAGTCGTTACGGGTATTCAGTAGCCTGAAAGTCTGACTACCAGTCTTAGCAAGGGGTATCGTGGCACACAGTAACTGGGTTGTGGCCGGCAAATAGGACTACCCTAAAAGATCTAAAAAAATAAGTGATTCATGAGCTAATAAGTGAGTTACTCGGTTTATTAGCTGATTTATTTGAAATATTGTGAATTTGTGAGGGTCAATATCTTTTTATCTTCAGTCCAAGGTCCTCTTTGTTCAAACAAAAACTAGTGGATGCCAATTCACGGATCGTGATTGCACCACAAAGGTCATGTTACTCATGATCAGTTCCTATATCTATGGTGTTTTAGCTTCTATTACAACCAGTAACAATTACTACACTCGGAAGTCAAGACTCAGAAGTGGTTTTGATATTTTTTTTTTATCGAATTTTCCGTCCTTAATAAACGGTTGGTAAGTCGTGAGGTCGACATCAGACAGACACTTTACTTACTTTGTGTAATTTATTTCAATCCCACTGCTTTCAAAACGGTGAAGGAAAACATCGTTTGGAAACAGGCATGTTCTAGCCACCAATAATTGGAAGACATGTGACATCTACCAACCTGCACTAGGTCCGCGTCGTGGATTACGGCCCTCTCACAGAGAGGAGGAGGCCTGTGTCCCAGCAGTGGGAACGTTATAGGGTGATTATGCTATATAGTGTTAAATATCATACTGTGGTACTGAACTCTTCGTGTGCGAGTCCAATTCGCACTTGGCCGCTTGTTTTACTAAAAAAGTGAATATTTTTAGTTTGTAAATTACTTATTTGGTAGAATAATAGCTTGGTTGCACACTAATAATAATCATTGTGACGATTCTGTCTCTTTTAATTAAGACCGACCTTTAATTAATTGCTCTTCGTTATTCGAGAAGATTTACACTAACCTTTTAACCGAGATGCATACAGATTGCAGATTAAAGTCCATCTATAATATCTTTGCATTATCGATCACCCCACAAGTTGCTAGTCGACGCGCGACGGCTCGAACTCGTTGGTGGGTGTGGCTAATATGCATGCTATTAGTTTATTTATTGATTAATGTAGTTTTATTTATTTAGTATTTATTTCGTTTCGTTTATAGGGTTCCGTACCTCGAAAGGAAAAACCGTAACCCTTATAGGAGCACTTTGTTGTCCGTCCGTCCGTCTGTCTGTCAAGACCCTTTTTCTCAGGAACGCGTGGAGGTATCAAGCTGGAATTTATATCAAATACTCAGGTCTACTGACCCTTGGAGCTGTGAAAAAATCAAACTTCTAAGCCAACGCAATCAAAAGATTTATGCCGCAAATTTCCGCAAATTTTCGACACTCGCAAGGGAATCAAAACCTACAGGGAATCTTGAAATTCGGTACGAAGCAACGTCTTATAGCACAGATAAAGGAAAAATTGTGAAAACCGTAAATTTTTAGTTAATAATTTTAAATTGTACGGAACCCTCGGTGCGCGAGTCCGACTCGCACTTGGCCGGTTTTTATTTATTTATTTACTGCGATAGACGATGAATGATTAATTAACGAAAACGAGCGTAAAATTTCATGAACAGACTTTTCAGACAGAGCGTAAAATATGATGAAAAACTACTGAATGTATTTATTCAAAATTGATATATGTATATGAATTCTTGAATAAATTTTCTATCTCTGTACGGTAACAATTTC
Organism: Apamea crenata; assembly: GCA_949629185.1. NCBI lineage: Eukaryota > Metazoa > Arthropoda > Insecta > Lepidoptera > Noctuidae > Apamea > Apamea crenata. Next base: position 2,431,421 of record OX451377.1, read on the forward strand.
GTCATTTTCATACTCCGGGAGTTATTTATTTACGCGCAAAGATGCGTTAAAATATATTATTGAAGTTTCGACGCTCATAACTTTCAAAGCAATTTTTGTGTGTGTCCTTTAATGACGAAGCAAGTAGATATAATTTATATGTTTTAATATTCACTGTGTGAACTCCATACAACGTTAGTATGGAAGAAAACGAAAGAAAGAAAATGAGTTTATTGACATAATAGCAAAACAAAAATACACGAAAGAAGTAGAAGAATGAATGACTAGTGTACCCTTAATACCTATAAGTATAGAGCATCGAGATGTTTCTAATTAACGGTAATTAGCGGAAATAGGTCTCGAGATAAAGCGATTAATTACTAACTTATCAGCAGTGCGATTCTGTAACGATCTCACCGTGAAAACTTAGGTGAAGTGAGCGTGGAGTGAGCTGTCATTCCAACTAATGCTAGGGGATTGACACTATTGACAGCAAGCTCACTTCACCAAACTTTTCACGGTGAGATTTTTACAGAATCGATCGGCTGTAAATAAAGATACATTATGTATGTACTCAGCAGCTGTGCGCTATACTCTCGATAATATTAATTAATCTGAAGATGTAACGTTAGAAACTCAGGTGGTTATTAATAATGTGATAACAACGATATTTTTAAAGCTTATTTCGCCTTTCAACATCAAAAATCTTTATGTCCAATAGGAAATGAAGATTTAGTAGTTCTCACAGTTTTTCCATCAGGTATTACATGGAATCTTAGAACAATCAGTATAATTTTTATGCTAATAGTACTGTATCGAGGCGTTTGTGGCTAGGTAAAAACAGCCGCACAGGTCGATGGATGAGGTTAAGCTACGCTTGCCGCGGTTGGTCCGTGGATGGTTGACCATCTTTGTGAGTCTACGGCAGTCGTTATGGATCGTCAGAAGCCCGAAAGTCTGACAACCAGTCTAACCAAGGGGTATCGTATTACCCAGCAACTGGGTTGTGGAGGTCAGATAGGCTGTCGCTCCATGAAAAATACTGGTATTCAGCTGCATCTGCTTAAACTGGAAGCCGACCCCAACATAGTTGGGAAAAGGCTGGGCAGATGATGATGACCCTTTGGTAAGTACTCCACCAAAAAATATTGCGACATTGGACTGAAATTACTAATGACAACGCATTTGTTACGCCAGTTAATTAATGAAGTCGTCGCATAGTAGATTAATGAATTAATTTCAATTCCAATGTTGTTCGGTTCAGGTAATAACTAATTAATATTAGCCAATTAAATATGCTGCGTTAAATACGTATAACTGTTGGGGTTAAAATAAAAATTTTATATCCTAATCTAACTAAAACTATTAAAAAACTAAAATATTGCGTCGAAATATTCCTCCGCATCGCTGTCGACTGGTAATCTTTTTAAAATAAGACGTTTCGAAAATGTTCTTTACTAACTTTTTAGACCTATGTATCCTGCTTATGCGTATGAAGTTTCATTAAAATCGGTTCATGCATTTCGAAAAAAAAAGGACTTGAAAGTTTGTGTGAAATGCCGTACGTTGTAAACGCTCTTAACTGAGAGGAACAAGCGGTGCATCAAACTCCCCAGCAGGACAGCTGTCTGTTAAAAGAACTTGATTTCCTATTCAAGTCACACTAGAAACAATATCTACAAAAAAAAAAACAAAGCACCAATTCTCCTAACAAAAGTCTACAAACAGTAGGTAGGTACAGTCACGAGCATACGTATGTATACACTAGGCTTTAGTAAAAAGCGATTTACTTCTTTATATTTGAATGAAGATTTTATTTTGCTACGAACATAGTATTTTCGAACCCATAGGTTGTTGCAATGTGTCATATTTCATTGTTGTTTTCGTTATTTCACGCAAAAATCGCTATTGAAAGTTTCCAAATGTTGACATATTAGTGCTCGTGACTGTACACATACAAGTTTTTGTCTAAAGTTTCACCTTGATAGATCTTTGACTCCATGAGTCACAGCACGGCATGGCCATAACAGTTCACCACGGGCATTTGTTATTGTTTTTATATAGGAACTCGTTATGTTTGATATAATTCCGTTTTTTTTCCGCGCCGCGGCTTCCGAGTCGCGGTCATGGGTTCGAACCCTGACAGGATTACTCTGAAAACGGTGAAGGAAAACATCGCGAAGAAACCGGCATGTCCTAGGACCAAAAATTCGAAGACACGTGATATCTACCAACCCGCACTGGGCCCATTCCCTCTCACAGAGAGGAGGCCTGTGTCCCAGCAGTGGGAATGTTATAGGCTGAGTATGCATTATGCAATGTTGAGTCGAGATAGAAGATGGTATGATAATATGCAAAAATAACTGTCATATAAATTGCCTAATTACGACAGGTGTTCTACAGTAGTATTGTAATCAGATATGCTGTTTGAATTTAAATAATAATTTTATGACTTCTATCTATGCTCTTGATCGTCGTCACGAGTAGTGAGAAGCCGGAAAGTCTGACAACCAGTCTTCGTAGATGGGTAACCATCCATTATATCGTGACCCCTCCAAACCCCGGAAGGCACGGTTAGTCCCGGCTGTCATTCGTGGATTTTTGACAGTCTTGTTTGTCTTGTTAAAAAATGAATGATCATTTAAAAAAAAATCCTCGCGAAACTTACGTAATCTCAGAAATAAAAGGTCTTTAATAGCATTTTTTTTTATTTTTAACCATCCAGTTTTGACCCTTAGTTCACTGGCCTCAATTTTATTGTTGCTAATGACCTCTAGTAAAACCCTTTTCAAGGAATACGTCGGGTTTCCCTGTCACCCTGTATATTGTACTCAACAAAGGCAATTCTTAAGCCATCATCATCTGCTACGTGATATAATACTTTGTAGGACACTAGCTTCTGTCCGCAACTTCGTCTGCGAGAAATTTGTTGTCCCCGTAGCATCGTATCGCATCGCCTGCCCACGCTAGCACTTATTTATTTAAACTTTTCGTAAAAAAGGTACAAAGGCGGACTTAATGCCTTAGGCATTCTCTACCAGTCAACCAAGGGTGGTGAAGAGATTAGATGGCAGGTGCTTTGGTTGAGAGGGACAATGATAAAAAAAAACTTAAAACTATGTACATAAATAGGTTATATAGGTACACATACATATACTATACTTCTTAGGGTCTTAGTGTGATGTTATATGTATACCCTATAGCTTTGCTCAAGAATTGGGCTATCAACCGCAAAAACAATTTATCAAATCCGACTGGTAGTTCCGGAGATTACCCCTTACATACCAACAAAAAAAAAAAAAAAAAAAAAACAAACAAACAAACAAATTTTACAACTTTTTAATATTATTAAGTATAGGTAGTAAAAAACGATACACGAATAATGACAATTGCATCTGCTACCAAGCATGCTAGCGAAATGTGGGTATAGGTACACTTCTGCCTAACCCTTCGAGGAATACAGGCGTGATGTTTTGTTATGTTATGTACGTGTGACAAAGGCATCAATCAATTAAACTAAAAACCACTACCACAACAACTAAAAATCCATATATCGCCTTTCCACCCAAAAAAAGCACATCTATCAAAATCAGTCATTCAATTAAATAACAAAAAAGAAACTAACTTTCGACTTCAAAACATACACAAACCGGTTTCAAAAAACTCGTCACGTTCAATTAATAACGTCCAAATGGAAAAGTTTAGAAGATAACAGCACACAAACAGATAAATAATTGATGTCATTACGATAGGGTTATGTTTTTAGATTGAAAAAAAAAACGTATTTTGATTTTGAATGCATTTATTATCTGTGGTAACATTACAGGATGTTTCCACAACTGACAAATGCATTAATTAATTTACGTTAACAATGATCAATTGCTTAGTTACTGACTCTAATCTGTCCCTGATGCAGTTAAGTATCAGTATTTTACATGGAGCGACTGCTTATTTGCCCTCCACAACCCAGTTACTGGGTAACACGACACTCTTTGGTAAGACTACTTAGACTTGAAGCTGCCCAGTCTTATAGTTGGGAAAAGGCTAGCCAGATTTTGAATTATCAATTGTTTACATATAGTAGTTTTACTGATCTAGAAATGTGAAGATGCCGAGTCCATCTCCATACTGATGAAGTGGTCACCGCCACCTTTGGACATCTACAATACCAGCAGGCAATGCAGGAGCGCTGCGTTCCCAGGGAAAAGCTCATGTGGCTTTAATTGCACTTGTATAATTTCTAAAGTGACGATATTATCGTGGACGTCCACATACGCGTCACAGTATCACGATAACATAGGAAAGTAAAATGTATGGAAATATATGAAGACACTTTTTCTCCGTCCACGATAACGTTATAACGTGCACATACACTTCAATTTTGACCACAGCAACAATGCTTTGTAGCAGAAAAAGCTAGCTTAGCTTTTTTTAGATGGTATTATTTCAACAGATGAGCTCCATTACAAACATCTCTTCTACTATGTATACCTCATTTTATAAATGTTTACCTTTAACCTTTTAACTATATTCTCGCCACAAACCACGATTTGTTTAGAAACCTGGTCGTCGACAAGGCAACAATTTGAATTTCTACACAATTTTCTAGTTTCGCTTTGATAGTTATTTACTTCGATGGTATACCAGTTTTTCATAAATATTATGAGTAGGTATTCTTTACTATCCTTCCAGTTTCTCTCAATACTTCATTATCATGTATGGTGTACATAACAAAGAGTATCCTAGTCAATCATTTCAGCACTCCCCCAAGCATCAGCACTTCGACCGGTTCTGTGCTTCTCGCATCCAGCGTATTAATGTGGCCTTCACAAGGTCGCTGTAAATACTTACAGGTGACTAATTAACCCACAATATTGTGCCGGCAAGAATCAAAGAATGGGCCAAGCACAGCTTACCTCTGCTGGTCATGGTTAATAATTATGGTCATTATACTTTCGGTATTATTTGTGTTGCTTTATACGACGATTTATATTAACAGTTACCCTAATGATATAACACCGGACAAAAAGACCAACTACTAATAAATGGTTGGAATAATAGCACAGTCAGGAAAACTTAATTAAGGACCAATACTGTAAATAACCTGGTGAAGTGGGGCTACCTTGACGGAACGGCAGTAGGGCGTGATTGTGGAGCTATGTCACAAACCATGCTCCACCTATCCTGCCCTCTGTGTTCCAAAACATGCAGTCAAAGTGACCTCTGCGCTGCCACCGACAATGCCGTGGAAGTGGCAAAGTTTTGGGAAAACAAGATTTAAAATACAGTCGTGCCAGCAACAAGAAGAAGGAGAACCAATCAAGCCAAAATATTTGAAAAGATATACCAGAGCACATGTAGCTTGGTAGACCAAAACCTAGAACAGTTAAGACGAGGGACACACCCAAAGACCCAACCCACACCAAAATCAGAAGAGAGTAAACATAACCTGCCTTCCTCAAACCAAACCAAAGTTCCCCCAAAAGTAAAGATTTCAATAAATCATTCACCTCGTTAACGGCAGCCCTGTTAATAGTTTGTATGTAAACAGTCATAAAGTGGGCTATTATACGGGTCGTGACGCAGCCCCACTTAACGAGCTTAAGGCAATGGCGATATGTGAACGGTTCATCTGACTGACATTGTTGGAAAACTCGCGGCGGTAATTAGATACGACAAGACCGTTGGAAATGGTAACTTTTACAGTATTATTTACGGGGTTTTTGTGAGGCATTTGGGTTTAGTGAGAAGCCTGTAGAGAAAATGCCCGGAACAGAACGTCTGGGCAGAAAATCATTTATAAATGAAATTAATCTAGTCGAGAAGTACGCGACATGTTTAAGTCTTCATTGTCACCTCTTAACTGATGGAGGTGTTATAGGCAAATTTAAGGCAGCATAATTTGAAAATAGATGGTAAAAGACCTTACTGCCGGTCACCTAACCGCTGCTCTGACCAAGTAACCGCTCTCACTGGACTCTCTGTTACCACCACCCTGAGATATGCGGAGTACTGAACGAAGTGGAAGAATAAAACCATGAAGGCCTTTCAGGGACACGACCTTCAGTAATGAAGTATGCTACCAAGAAGAGACTGCAGGAACATTTCTAGCTGAGGAGCGAGTCAAAGTATTTGTACCTGCTCAAATGATCACCCAATCTATAATATAAAAACCGGCCAAGTGCGAGTCAGACTCGCGCACCGAGGGTTCCGTACAAACCTGTAGGTATATAAGTAAAAGTTATGGTATTTTTATTGCTAAATGAAATCCATAACATAACAATGTGGAAAGCTGACGGTACCTTGTCAATACATATATGAAAACATTATGTATGTTCGGAAAAATCTTCATCTCTTTAAGAAGAGAAGTGATAGACATAATTTTAATACTAGAAATAGGCACAATTTGGATCAATCTCGGTTTAGATTGGCTAAGGTACGAAATTCTTTTATGGGGAATTGTGTAAAATTTTATAATAAAATACCACTGCGGATTCTACAACTGAACGAGACAAAATTTAAAACATGCATAAAACGCACACTATGTAGACAAGCATATTATAAATTAGAGGATTATATCCTTGATAAAAAAGCTTTGATAAAAAAGATTCTCGTGTTGCGGTGTTTGTTTCCAAACTCCTCCGAAACGGCTGAACCGATTTGCATGAAATTTTGTGTGCATATCGGGTAGGTCTGAGAATCGGCCAACATCTGTTTTTTTTTTTTAATCGTTGAACAACGTTTGCTGGGTCAGCTAGTAAGTTTATGATTATTAAAAAAAATATACTATGTGATGTAACTAAAAATTTAAGATTTTCGGAATTTTTCCTATATGTGTACTTTATAACGTTGCTTCATGCCAAATTTCAAGATTCCAGGTCGTCTGGAAGTATCCTTTAGGTTTTGATTCCCTTGCGAGTAGTTGCGAGTTTCAAAATATGCGGCTTTAATTGCTGTATCTTTTGATTGCGTTGACGTAGAAGTTTGATTTTGTTACAGCTTAAAGATATTATAGACTTGAGTATTTGTTAAGAATTTCAATATAATACCACTACGCGTTCATGAGTAAAGGGGTAATAAGTTTAAAATTATTAAAAATATTTTTATTATATGATGTAACTAAAAATTTATGCTTTTCGCAATTTTTCCTTTATCTGTGTTATAAGACGTTGCTTCGTACCAAATTTCAAGATTCTGAGTTCACGGGAAGTACCCTGTAGGTTTTGATTCCCTTGCGAGTGTCGAAAATTTGCGGCATAAACGGGAGTATCTTTTGATCGCGTTGACTTAGAAGTTTGATTTTTTCACAGCTCCAAGAGACCATAGACTTGAGTATTTGATATGAATTTCAGCTTGATACCTCCACGCGTTCCTGAGAAAAAAGGTCTTGACAGACAGACAGACAGACAGACAGACAGACGGACAACAAAGTGATCCTATAAGGGTTCCGTTTTTACCTTTTGAGGTACGGAACCCTAAAAATGAATCGCTGAATGTGTTGCTAAGCGCAAATCTCGAGAACAGCTGAACCGATTTCGCTAATTCTTTTTTTAGAATATACCTTGAAGTATGAGGATGGTTCTTACGGAAAAAATGTAAGAAAGTTGCTTCGTCGCGGGCAAAAGCTAGTATGGTGATAAAAACAAATGAAAAATATATTTACCTTCTCGTCTCTTAAAGAAACTCTTCATGTATAAAAATACGCAAATCGTCGTCTATCTAAAAATTAAAGACCCATTTAAATACCAAGAAAACTCCTGGAATTGGATTAGTTTTACTGCCTTTACTTCGTGTCGCGGACTTATTTAACTTTTCACATTTTCCGAGGATACGAACCCTTTTACTGCGCTCATGGTCGCAGATGGAAACGGTCGTAAAACTTCGTGTTATATTGATGTAAATGCCAGTAGTAAGAGTTTTTGTGATATCGCTGCTATACATTGTATCAAAATGAAAAATCTTCTTATGTGTTCAGAACATGTCTCAGCTATTTTTTATAATTTAATTTATTTATTTAAGGTCCGATTTTTCCAACGCCAGATAACTTTATCGGAGGAATAATTTTGTATTTTTGACAGTTCTTCCATACAAAAACTGTCAGACGTCAATTTTATTCCACGAATAAAAAATATCGGTCGATTAAAAGATCAGCACACAGTAAAAGACAGACCACCAGTCTCACCAAGGGGTATCGTATTACCCAGTTACTGGGTTGTGGAGGTCAGATAAAATACTGGTATTCAGCTGCATTCGGTTAGACTGGAAGCTGACCCCAACATAGTTAGGAAAAGGCTAGGCAGAGCGGATGCAGAGAAAGAAAAAAATAATGCACTTTCAGAACCCCTCGTTTGTTAGGCAGACTTAATTAAGTTCTGTGACAATAGAAAAAGCAATTAACTCTCATTAGTGACAGTTGAGCTCACAAATAACAAAAGAAAATAGGTTTATTTTGTTTCATAATTTTTTGTCACAGAATCTCACTAATTTCCAACTAGATTCGCTTTGTAGACCAACCATTTTCCAGAACGAACTCGAAACCGAGCAACGTCCGTCTTATAATCAAGTTAAAAGTTAACAGAACAGTTTAGCTGCCACGTTGAACGTTAAATTAACTGCTAACTGACTTGGAGTTAGAACTCATGTTTAAGTCTCAAACTATCTAGATTTAGTTAGATACAACATCAGAGTGCTTGGGTGGCATATTATTACTTTAGGTCAGAATCTAACACAAAACAGTAATTCAAAAGAAACTTTTACGATGCTTCTAAGGCGCTCGTAGCTATTTTATAACAGCCGCACGTGTCCATCGAAGGTTAAGCTACACTTGCCGAGGTCATTCCGTGGATGGGTGACTATCCATTATATATCGAGAACCCCGAGACACGGTAAACCGTTGGTCCTGATGGTCCTGTCATTTTATAGATCTTTGACAGTCGTTATGGGTATAAGCCCGAGACTGATAACCAGTCTCGTCACTGGGTTGTGAAGGACAAAAAAGCAGTCGCTCCATGTAAACTACTAATATTCAACTGCATCGAGTTATACTGGAAGCCGACCCCAACATAATTGGGAAAAGGCTCGGCAGACAGCAGATTCATTGCACTTCTACCATGTGAGAACAACTGTCGGTCGATGTGGCGATATTTGACGAGGCCTACGTCCAGCATTGACTAAATGATGATGATGCTGTTTACGCTCTTATCGTCATGTTAGCTGAAAGACATCCACAACTGGACATACGCCATCCAGAAGGATCCGCCGAAAATTCCGAGTTTGACATGAAATTAATTGCAGGTGACGAATTGTGGGACGCCCCCAGCTAGATGGACGGACGAGGTAAAGAAGGCGGCTGACAGACTGGATGCGGAAGGCGGAGGACAGGGTGTGGGAGAGGCCTATGTCCAGCAGTGGGCTGCGATAGGCAGAGTTGATTTATTGCGTATCACACATACAATAGCAGTCGAAGAAAATGTATTTCATTATGAAAGTTCAATAACGTTCATTAAATTATTTACTTAGTTAGCACACGAATTGTTCAAACCTACCAAGCAATGGATTAGGAATTTCTTTTGATTGAATTGCAGGTGACAACTAAAGGTTCCATCATAAATTCTACCGCCGTCTTACGTTTCTTTGTACATAAAACTACTATAGTAAACCTCGAAGCTTCCATGCGACATCTCGTTTAATTCTTGCACCCTATTAAACCAAGTCTGAAAGGGTTATAAAGTTACTGCACGCTCATCTAAGAATAGGTCCATCCTATTCTCGTATGTCGCTATGGGATTACTAGCTTCTGCCTGCGACTTTGTCCGCGGGAAATTTCTTGCTCCCCGACCCGATACAGTATGAGGTATTCCTCTCACAGCACTGATTTCAACAGCACTTGTCAGAACCGCACCTGATGAATGTCGCATCGCATCGCTTGCCTCGCATTACTTCGTTTTCGCTTAGCGTTCTTTAGAATAGAATAGAATACCCTTTATTGTACACCATACAAATTACAGGACATAAATCCGCGCGTATCCGTGCGTTTATCTTAGCGTTCTTTCTGACTCTTTTCCTTTTTGCTCGGCTCCTAAGGGTCATAGCGTGATGCCCATAGCCTTCCTCAAGAATTGGGCTATGAAATACAAACAGAATTTTTAAATCCAACCGGTTGTTCCAGAGATTAGCGCGTTCAAACAAACAAAATCTTCGGCTTCATTATTAGTATAGATATGTATGTAGATAGGGACTACACCAGCTTCATAGACAGTAGGTAATAAATTCAACGTTTTAATGACCACAATTGTGCATTAATTATATGTGGAATTATATTCTGGCTCGTCGCCCATGAGCTTTATTTACTTTAAAAGCATTTCCATTATCTTCGTCTATTCCTAGGATGAACTTTGTGAAGGAATTTGATTGGTTACGACAACTTGCATGCCACCACAAACTTTTGTCTGCAACGTCATTTTTAAATGCCACTACCGATACGTCATCTGCTTTAGTCTTTTTTGTTTTCTCTAGACTATAATGATAAACTGTACCTCCAAACCGTACGTTACAAAATTTTGTTTCAGTGCGGTTAGTGGAAGTGCTCAGGTACGGTTCGGGCAAGTGCTGTTGAAATCAGTGCTCTACGTGGAATACCTCGATTCTTGTATCATGTAAAACGACTGTCATCCAAAACTGTTTAGAAAATTTGTTTTATAGCACTGTGTGACCTAAACCCGTACTTAGTCACGCTTTTCTGTGACTTAAGTAGTTCATTTTTACACAGAAAAGTGTGACTTAAGTGCGGGTTTAGGTCACACAAGCTATAAAATAGTATACGATACGTGTGACTGTGAAATTCGCGTCCGAGCGTAGCGAGAGTGCTAAACCCGCAAAAGTCACGCTATTCTGTGTTAAAATGGACTACTCAAGTCACAAATATCGTAATGTACAGATGCCAGCACATCAAGCTAATACAATCTGTCAAATTTCAATAGATTTTTAACTTTATCGCTAAAGCATTAAGGTTCAAAGTTGATTGGAAAAATTTTACAGTTTCGGGTAGCTTGACCTGCAGGCTGGCGTCTTTACTATTATTACTGGTTCTGAGCAGTGGTGGCCTAGTGGGAAATACCGTGACTTACGAGTTGTAGGTCGTGAGTTCGAACTCGGACAGGTCTGTGTCCCAGCAGTGGGAACACGGTAGGCTGATTATGCTGGGTAACACTCTGTTATAAATTTTCCATTCAATAAACAGTAGCAAACACATAGACGAAACAGTCATTCATAAATTATACTGACGTAGAAGTAATAGAAAGTAATACAGTATACTAATTGACAGTTCAATCTAAGGTTAAATGAACAGTCTTCTAATCGATTAGCAATGCCATCACGTCTGCAAGTAATATTTTTGTATTGCTTATGAGACAGGCTCGTGGCTAAAAGAAAATGGCCGAATGGGCCCATCTTTATAAAAAAATCATTAAAGGATCAAGACCACTTCGTGTCTCGGAAAGGACGCCCGGCTTTCATTCAAGGATCTTTGACGGTTGTTACGGGTCGTCAGAAGCCCGAAACTCTGACAATTAGTGTAGGACTAATTGTCAGAGTCGTTCGATGGATCAGGTTAAGCTACGCTTGCCGCGGTTGGTCCGTGGATGGGTGACTATCTTTACATACCAAGACCCCTCCGTGCCTCGGAGAGCACGTTGTTCCGCCGTTGGTCCCGGCTGTCATACGTGGGTCTATGGCAGTCGTTACGGATCGTCAGAAGCCAGAAAGTCTGACAACCAGTCTTACCAAGGGGTATCGTGTTATACAGTTACTGGGTTGTGGAGGTCAGATAGGCAGTCGCTCCATGTAAAATACTGGTTTCAGCTGCATCCTGTTACACTGGAAGCCGACCACGACCATAGGTCGAGAAAAGACTAGGCAGATTGGTTGCTTAAGAGACTAGTTATGACTAATAACCGGATGAAGAAGCTTGCATGTTCATTAAAGAGTTTAAAGAAAATGTGTGAATCAGATGTGCATCATCTTGGAGAATAGATAAAACGATCACATAAGCAGCCATTACGTTAACTGTTAACTATAAACAGTACCGTCATGCAATATACATACAGTATAAATACCTGTGGGACCATTTCATACACACACACAACCTGGATATAAGAACACACACATCACACATCCTGGATATAAGAAAGAACATTTTTATATTTATATGCCTATTATAGTTTCGATATAATATCATCGCAAAAAAAAAACCCTCTGATGTGACGCACCCATATTATAGACACAACATTTGATAAAGTATCTAAACAGTCCAGTCCAGCCGATCGATTCTGTAAAAATCTCACCGTGAAAAGTTAGGTGAAGTGAGCTTAGAGTGAGATGTCAATAGTGTCAATCCCTAGCATTAGTTGGAATGACAGCTCACTCCACGCTCAGTTCACCTAAGTTTTTACGGTGAGATGGTTACAGAATCGCACTGCAGTCATGAGGCTGGGTTCGATTCCCAGGTCGGGCAAAATGTTCTTGGGTTTTTATATCAGGAATTTCTCAGTATCAGCCCGGAGTCTGGACCAGTGCCAGGTTGATGGGAATAGACTACCCCCTATTACATGGGACTTGAACATAACTGAAGAAATGTAGACGTACACTCCAAGGTACACATCTGCCTTACCCTTCGGGGAATTACAGGCGTGATGTTATGTTATCAAAACAGTAAAACGCTAGACTCCGTTGCGTACGATTAAGGTGGCTATAATCCTATTCTTCGCAAAATATTTATAAATCAACAAGTGCTAAATCTAAAATATCACCTGGCAGACACTCAGAAACTTTTGTACTACTTAAATAATAAAATCTAAATAAGCCTTGTGACGTCTATGATTCGCTAAATCGAGTTCCACTATCTTGTTATGATCTGACAACGGTTTGATAGTGCAATGCGATGACTGATATAGTGCATAAACACAGAGGTGACCTATCATCATACATCTACGGTTTAAAAAGGGGGTGACACACTGGACACACAATACTATGAAACAGCAGTGCGATTCTGTAACCATCTCACCGTGAAAACTTAGGTGAAGTGAGCGTGTAGTGAGCTGTCATTCCAAATAATGCTAGGGATTGACGCTACTGACAACTCACATCAAGCTCACTTCACTTGAGTTTTCACGGTGAGATTTTCACAGAACGACCGGCTGGACACAAAATCAATCAACCAAGCCTTTTCTCAACTATTTTAGGGTCGACTTCCAATCTAACCGGATGCAGCTAAACATCAGTATTTTATTTACATGAAGCGGCTGACTAACTAACCTTCTCAACCCAGTTACTGGGTAGCACGATACCCCTTGGTAAGATTGGTTGTCTGACCACCAATCTTACCAAGGGGTATTTTGGGCTTCTGACTAGCCGTAATGACTGTCAAAGATGTACGTGTGACAGCGGAGAGGAACGGCTTAACGTGCTTTCCGAGGCACGGAAATGTCTCGATATGTAAATGATCCACAACATATCCACTCGCGGCCCCTCAACAAAAAAAAAAGAGACAAAATGGTGATGGAAAGGACCAGTATTCGTAGCAGCATAGAGTTGAAATTGAAACGCCAACACCTATGAAGCTATCAAGACCACAAGCACCTTTTCTAAACATTTCAACAACACGAAAAGTTTCAATAGCATAAATTGGATTTACACTTAATCTAATTCATGGCTATCGAAACTTTTCATTTAAACATTACTTTCGCAAGAACCAAAGTTTTTTGCGCGTTTCCTAAGTCGCAACGCAACCGAAGTAGGAGCGTTTTTTCTAACACTTCCATTTAAGGCCCCAGAATTGCGTTTGATAATGTAATTTAAGTATTTTTTTTTTACTTGTTTCATTCGCTTCAATACAATGGTCTTTGTTAGGCACACTTAAACGCACAATAAACTTTGTTAATCATCATAGTACACACTTTGATAAACCTCTTGCATCGATGGGGTCAATCGACTGATCTATGGGGTTTAGGTAGGGCACCGACAAGATGGTCAGAAGCGATCAAGAAGGCTGTTATAGGCAGAATCTAAGGTGTAGTCTACACTGCAGAATGACTTAGCGAAAATAATTAAACAAAATGGCGGCGGGAATAAGACCGAAGTGAATTACTTTTTTAAATGTTTTCGAAATTATGAAGTGTCCGTTCTATTGTAATTATTGTAAAGGTTTCATACGTGTTGATTCATGGGCCATTTTTTACAATTTCCTTTATACCTGTCTATTACGTGAATGAATAACACGTCCCAATTACCAACTCTAAGTAAATAAATAAAAATAAATAAATCTTCTGTCACGGTAATATTATATTACCGTGACACAAGTCATCTCAGGATTCATCCCATTTCTAGGCATATGATCTTTGGATCTTTCACGCAATCCATCCATCGTTTCTTAGTCTTCCTCTATTCTTAAAGCACTAACGGTTCACGAATCCTAAATAAAAACCTGAAGATTCATATTTACGGAATCCAGCCAGACGCATTTGACAAATATAACTAGATTTAACACACAACACATCGTCTGAGCATTACCGGTATTACATACTTGTTTATTTTCGTTCCCAAGCGCACTAACACGTAACACTGAATAAAATGTGGACCATCTTGAAATAATAGTGGGCTGTCCACTATTATTTCAAGATGGTGTCACGCGATGAGTAGTCCCAACTATAATCCTACTAATATTATAAACGCGAATGTTTGTCAGGATGGGTGGCTGGATCTCAAACTCAATCAATTCAAATATTAAATTATAAACGCGAATATTTGTGAGGATGGATGGATGTTTGTTTGCTCTTTCACGCAAAAACTACTGAACTGATTTGGATGAAATTTGGCACACAAGTAGTTTATAACCAGGATTACCACATAGGATACTTTTTATCCCAATATTCCCACGGTATCGACACTTATGCGGGTAAAACTGCGGGACGTAGCTAGTAATATTATAAATGCGAAAGTACGTTTGTTTGCTCACAGATAGACGATGGCCTGGGTAAGGAAGGACATAGGCTACTTTTCTGAGTCTGGGTGGAGTCTGGGTGTTTTTCTATCTATAATATGTAGGTATTTACAAAAAAAAAAAATTGTATAAGTATAAGTAGTTTATCAGCCATCTTGTTACCATAACACAAGCATTAGGTTGCTTAGCTTGGGACAAATGGTGCTGTGTGAAAAGTCCAGGGATTTATTTATTTATTTATTTTCATCCTGGATCGCAGACGAAGTCGCGGGCAACAACTTGTATAATATAAAAATATATTCATGTTCTACTGTATATTTTTACTGGTGCTAATTTTGGAGGGATCCCGTCTTATAATGTGTAGGACATCATTATTGAGAGTTTCTCTGCTTATGCTATTCTTGATTTGTATGCTGAACAAAGTGACGTATGTATTTTTATTGCCGCTTTGTTGAGCATGCGCTCAATGCAAAACTTGTTTGTTTAGACACGGTATGGTGTGAATCTCAAGTTCATGGCTTTTTTATGGAGTTACCATGGAGATCTCAGCTGTCATACAATCTTGAATGGACGTCCGATGCATCTGGCAATAGCCGGGGGCTCTGTCTCGCATAGGGTAGCATTATGCTGAGCAATGGCCGTTTTGCGTGAATGTGACGCATGTTTTACCCCCAACTTGATATTTTTTGTGTTCTTTATGTGCGTCATGTTTACCACAAATATACGTATTTTCTTTCTTTCCTTGCTGTCACCTTGCTGACTGGCAGATATTTTTATCACGGCATGAATTAGAATTCGAGAGTAGGATCCGTCGATACGTCAATCTTCTAGGCTGACCTGCAAGACGACATTTATATATTTTTTTTAAATTCGTCGAAACGAGAAAAGATTAAATATTCAATTAGGACTCGGTCCTAACCGATTTGACGGAGAAGGCACAACACAAGGAAACGGGGAAGAATATGGGGGAGGCCTTTGTCCAGCAGTGGGATAATAAAGTCAAGCAGAAATTTTAATGCCAATATTTTATATAATTATATCTATTTTATTATTTATTTATTGCTGTGATTGCCCGTGACATCACAGCGGGCCCTATCAGAATACCAGCGCTGGGACATTTATTTTTTAAATGTCGAAGCATCATGCTGAGAGCCTTTTGGCCTCGTATAGGAGTATAGGACTTTCTGTTTCATTTTCTATTTTTTGTTACTTTTTCATATAATTTGTTTCATTTTTATTAATAACTGTGTTTAGTTTATGATCCTGTATGTACAAGTGGCAATAAATACGATTTCTTTTTTTCCTTCTAGAAAAAAAAAACGAGGAAAGAAGTCGCAACTTCAAAAACAACTCGTAATGCTTAATTCTCAACAGTCTTTTCATTAAATTAATGAGAAACTAACATTCCAAAAGGTTTGGCAACTAGATCGCCGAAACTCTTCCAACTTCCGAGCTCACCAAACCAAATCAAATGACTCCAATGTTTACATCCTATTGGCATAAACCCAATTACATCTCTTACGTATTTAAAAGATTTCTTAATATCTTTCATTGTATTACAGAGTCAACGAAGCAGTAATGAGGAGCATTTCCTCAAGAACGCTTGACCTTAACCGACATGTAATCAGAGATTGTGTAAATTACATAACATCGGCCATTGTGGAAACGATTTTCTGCTCGTAACAATGTGCGATTACTGTTATTTACTTCAAGGATGTTACGATGTGAAGTTTAAGGGGGAACCGCCAGGGTCGACCGCGAAATTTTCAAATTTTCGTTTGGTTTTTGCAATTTGCAAATTAATATATGATTCGCGAGCGTAACAAATATGACTTCACAGAATTATAATCATTAAAATCATCAATACAACCCAAGTTCATAAAATCCTATTGAATGTACTTCACGAAATATGAATCAATATGATTATAAATTATGATACTCGTTACGCTCTTGAATCATATTCTTATCAACATACAACCTGACACTGACGTGCAAATTGCAAAAAACGTAAGACAATTTTAATTTCGCGGGCTACCGAGGAGGGTTTTCTGAAATGATGTTCACTAGGTGGCAGCACTGAGACGTCATCACCTGTCAAAATGTCACAACGACTCTATTTTCTTTAGTCGTGACTGAATGATGAACGAATGAGTGAGACGAATTGTGAACGTCATTAATATATTGAACGTCGAAATAGAAGACCTCTTGTCAAAGTGGCGCCAACTGGTGGCGTGATATTTTTATGAAAACCTTCATTGGAAACTGTTGTTAGGCATTGAGAGAACAAGACCGTTATGGTAGACAGTTACATTCCGAAAAAAAATCTTATCCGATATCATTGTCTTTAGCGGAAACGAACAGAATGCCAAATCAACGACTTTTATCGTCTCTTAGATTTTTAGTAGTACTTATCGTATATTCTTTGTTTTTTTTTTATATTTCTTTTTTATGCTGGGGAGTTTGTTGTGCCATTTCTTCCCAGCTAACACACTAGGACCATCTCTATGTAATTGAATTTGACGTTCAAAAAGTTCTGATTATCAGCCTAGTTGTTAATACTTATTAATACTTTTAATTTTATTTTATCACTTTTTACTGACATAAACTTATTTGATCATTCGGTTAAGTGTCCAATTTTTTTCTTAGACGTCAAGAACTTGGGACTTCAGGAGAAACAGGGGTTCTACCTAGGTCAACAGAGCGATTCTGTAACCATCTCACCGTGAAAACTTAGGTGAAGTGAACGTGGAGTGAGCTGTCATTCCAACGAATGCTAGGGGTTGACACTATTGACAGCTCATTTCACCTAACTTTTTACGGTGAGACACATACAGTTCGATGGAGCCATAATAAGGCTTTAATTGTAATGCACGAGATAATGTAGGCGGCATGTATGCTTCACCTTACAAGGTATCTAGGACAGTTTTTCAACACAACCATGTCGATACTAGAAAAAGAGCCTTAGTGGCACAGAATTAGCATTTTCGTATGGGAATGGAAGAAACAATGTATCAATTGCTTGTCATCTTGGTAGTGTCGAGTATCTTAATTGATGGGAAAAAAATATGGAGTAGCTTACCCAACAGACTAGCCAGTTATGCGGTTTTTTTTTAATTGGAATGATACCTTGTTCTTCTTCTTAGAGTCTCGATGGCAATCCGAATGGACTCGGCCCCGAAATCGCTAGCGTCCATCAGTTCCTGTAACGTGCAGACGACAGGACACGCAGGACACTAGCCCTTTTTTATTTTGGAAGGAACCGCCGTCTCATATCAAAAAGATTTGCAGTCTCATTTGATTACTTAAGCAATTCTGTAAAAATCACCTTAAAAACTTAAGTGATGTGAGCTTGAAGTGAGCTGGCATTGGAATGCCAGCTCACTTCAAGCCAATCCTTAGCATCAGGTGGACCTGATGCTAGGGAAACTTTTGATAGCTCACTTCAAAATCACATCACCTAAGTTTTTAAGGTGAGATTTTTACAGAATAGATCGGCAGGTTTCAAAGCAGGCGCATAAACTCGAAGGCATTTTGATAATCAAAACCTAAAATGAAGAATATTTGATTATCAGGGTTATCATAAAATAAATTGCCTCGTTAATCTAATGGTCGCAGGCGCTACAGGCTGAGCATAAGGTCCTGGGTCCAATTCCCAGGTCGGGCTAAGTGGGTTTTTCCATCTGAAATTTCTCAGTAACAGCCCAGAGTCTAGAGTAATTTGTGCCCAGTTGTTGGCATTAAATGGGACTTTAACATAACTGGAGAAATGAGGGTGTACTAAAGGTAAGGTAGGTTTTAGGTTTTGCCCAAGCCTTCGGAGAAACAAGGCGTGATGTTACGTAAAAATAAATCAGGCCGGAATCTGGACAATCGTGTTTTATTGTGACCATCACTTGTCACGGTCTAAACACACGTGTCCTGTCCTATGTTTCCAACGCGTCGACCCTGAGACGAAACGACAAATCTGGGAACGCTAGTCTAAAAACATCTGTATACTGTTCATGGCGCCTGAGATACAAAACAGTTTGCATGTGAATACATTAGTGCTGTAAATATCATAATGGATATTAGGTAAACAAATTGTAGCAGGGGAGCAGTGGTTCGAACCCAGACAGGTGCTTAACTTTGTGTAAAACGGTAAAGGGAAATTTCGTGAGGAAAACGGCATGTTCTAGAACCAAATATTCGAAGACATGTGACATCTACCAACCCGCACTGGGCCCGCGTGGTGGATTACAGCGTACAGAGAGGAGACCTGTGTCACAGTCGTCGAAACATTGTGGACTGTATATGAAACAATTGAAGGAGGACTGACGGCAGAATGGGTCCATGATAAAATTATGTTGGTCGGGATAACCTGACCCAATTTGGTCAGACTATGAAAAAATGGCGTAAAAGAAATGAGGTCTGAGATCGCCAATATGGTTAACCAGTCGCAACAACAGTGGTGATGAATGCACACACATGGTTGTTAAGTAACCTCATTTAATACAAGTAGGTAAGTACATTGTAAATTAATTCCATTGGCTCGAAAAGAAAAAGTAGAATGGTATTCTTCTTTTCGAAGCAATGGAATTAAGTTACTAGAATAGGAACTGTTTGTGTGGCTTACATACAGCAATGGATAACTTTCGATAGAATGATGATGATAGAAAAATAATTGCCAAAACGATACTACATTGAAAAATATAATAACACTATCAGGTTCTAAATGAGGGCGTGATAAGTTTCCTATTACGTTGTAATGCGGTTACTGCAAGGACATTCGGTGTCATTGTGGTGAAGTAAGAGATCCGTTAAATTGATACCTATAGAGATAATGTTTATTTATAACTAAATTATATGAGTAATGATTAGCATCAACATTATGTCGTGACAAAGCGCTGTTACAAGGATTAAGATCTACATTATCAAGCGTCTTACTAAGATTTCAATTTTATGCATAACCTGCGCCCCACGGTTTCACCCGCATAACTTTCGATCCCGTGGTGATATCGGGATAAAAGTATCCTATATATTAATCCTGGTTATAAATTACCTGTGTGCCAATTTCATCCAAATCCGTTCAGTAGTTTTGGCGTGAAAGGGTAACATACATCCATCCATCCATACAAAATTTTTCATTTCAGCAGAAAGATGTCTACTTCTAACTATGGCTTTCATTTTGACAGTTCAACAACATTCATTGCGTCATTTACGTTGTTGAGGCCTTCCCGTGACCTTCACCAGGTCATCAATCAATAAATCTGTGTTATAATAATTAAATAAAAAGTGAGAAAACTTGTTAAAAAAATCACATCATCAACCTTGGAATGACCAAGATGACATCAGTATCGCCCGCGACATTTACGGAGTATCAACTAGCCACTTTATCTTACCAAGATAACTATATCTACTGTTTGAACAGATTCTGATTAAATCTATATCTACATACTAAACATACTAATAATAAAGCATAATAATGAAGAGTTTGTTTGTTTGAACGCGCTAATCTCTGGAACTACAAGTCGAATTTGAAAAAAATATTTCTGTATTTGATAGCCCAGTCCTAGAGGAAGGCTATAGGCTATTTAACATCACGTTAGGACTCTTAGGAGCCGAGCAACAAGAAAAAACGCTAAGCGAAAACGAAGCAATAGCGCGGGCAGGCGATACGATGCGACGGAAGCGCGGGCAGGCGATGCGATGCTACGGAAGCGCGGACAGGCGATGCGATGTGACGGAAGCCCGGGAAGGCGATGCGATGCGATGGAAACGGGGGCAGGCGATGCGATGCGACGCAGTGGGTCGGGGGTACATGAAATTTCACGCGGATGAAGTCGCGGGCAGAAGCTAGTTCTTACATAAAATGTGAGAAAAATGTTTAAAAAAGATCACAACAACCTTGAAATGTAGTAAATGACATCAGCATCGCCCGCGACATTGATGGAGTATCAATGAGCAGCTTTATCTTACCAAGATAACTATCTACAGATTAAACAGATTCTGATCAACAGATTGAATATTAATAGTCGAAGAAGACCGTGGTTTTATTAATAGCTCGCGAGAACCTAATCTTCCACAAGACCTATGCAGTCTCTCTAATCGTTATCTTTTGGACTAAGTCTATCCGGTCTTAGATTTTCATTTAGGGCTGATTTTTCAATCACCTGATAACTTTATTCGAGGAATAAATTTGAAATTTTGACAGTTGTTTCAGACAAAAACTGTCAAACGTCAATTTTGTTCCTCGAATAAAAGTTATCTGGCGATGGAAAAACCAGCCCTTAGTCTTTCAAATGCATCACGGGGTGGCTATAAGTGTAGCGGAAAAGATACAGGGTTTATTTTTAAAGGGTGAGGAGTACAAATCATCAAACTGAACAACTTTCTCCATGGGAGCAATATCGTCATCGCGAAAAATTTATCAACTTTCCCAGAGAAAACTTCAACACCTACTCGACCTAAACGTATGGGACGGCTGAATATTTATTCGCGATTACGATGCTGCTCCCATGGAGAAAATTGTTCAGCCTCATGGTTTGTACTACACCCTGGAGTGTAGAACCGCTCTTAAAGCGGTTCTGCACTGCATCCGATCCGAATCATATAAACTATTATATATCACAGTATAAACCATTATAATGCATTGAATTCCCCAGCGAATGACGAAATGCTTCACTATTTTCCAAAGCTTTAATATCTACTGGGATATAACAAGATCAAAGCATACATTTTCAAGGAATTCCGCAAGGAATATTAGTTACGTGAGTGAGGCAACCGAAAGGTCTCCTGAATATTACCTGCAATGTCATGTTCCTCTACAAAGCTGAGAATGTCAGATATATTTGTTATAAAGAGAGTATATCTACGTATTAGATCTTTCTAAAGAGCTTCTACTTCTGTATGGTGATCTAAACTACTATTATTACAAAGAGAAAAGATTTTATTTTTTGTATGTTTGTTTGTAACGCTTTCACGCTAAAACGGCTGAACGGATTTGGATGAAATTTGGCATAGAGGTAGACCATGACCTGGATTAGGGCATAATAAACTTTTCATCCCGATATTCCCACGGGATCGAGACCTATGCGGGTCTATTTCAAATAAGATCGGGTGATTCCAAAATATTTTATGGAATGCCATTTTTTTCTGTCTGCACTGGTCTCATGTTACTTGGTGTCGAGGCAATATGGGCTCCTTCATTCTTCTCTCTTTTGTATTATCTCCTACTCTCCTACACATTCCATCTCCCTCTCGCCCATCAGCCATCAACATTCATCATCATTCATCTTATCGCATGCTTTCTCTCAAATTTAATTATATCGCAGTGACAGATTTACTCCTTCACATAGATTCTAAGCATTACATAGAAAAGGAGCAAGGACCTTTATTCATCCTTTTATAACCTCTACGAGTGGGGACGAAACAAATTAAGATTTATACCAGCTCGAGAGTAATGTCCCTCTAGTGAATTAAAAACCTTCGCTACTCTGTAAACTTTCTCGAAACTACGTTAGAAAGTATCCTTCACATATTCTCGAAGGTTCTTTGATAATACTTAGTTCCGCGATGTCTGAGAACTTAAGCCTTTTAGAAGATTTATTGTAGTTTTTAGAAGGAGTCAACGAAGATGGATGGTGTGATTGATAGAACCTACAGACAATACTGGTGACAGAAATATAGCCCTCATTAGGAATCTAATTATGAACAATCTTTAGGAAACGTGAGCAGTGGTGACCCAGTGGTAACGGCCGCGACTTCCAGGTTAAGGTTAGGTTAGGTCGTAGGTCAGAACCCAAACAGACGCGTTACTTTGTGTAAATTATTTCATCACCACTGCTCTCAAAACGGTGAAGGAAAACATCGTGAGGAAACCGGCATGTCCTAGAACCAAAAGTTCTATGATATGTGACATCTACCAACCCGCATGGGGCCCACGTGGTCGATTACGTTACGGCCAACTCCCTACCACCGAGAGGAGGCTTGTGTCTGAGCAGTGGGAACATTGTAGGCTGATTATTCCATAGGAATCTATACATAACTATCTACATATATGAAGAAATTATTTCTACTATTCGTCAATAAGTTTGCTTTAAATGAAACTTTGACCTCGTGAGTTTGTTTCGTTCCTTCTCAGAGTAGTTATGAAACACCGAACCAATCTAGTTTTAAAACATAATATAATATTGACGTGTAAAAGTGTTTCTAGGGTTCCGTACCTCGAAAGGAAAAACGGAACCCTTATAGGATCACTTTGTTGTCCGTCCGTCTGTCTGTCAAGACCCATTTTCTCAGGAACGTGTGGAGGTATCAAGCTGGAACTTATATCAAATACTCAGGTCTACTGACCCTTGGAGCTGCGAAAAAATCAAACTTCTAAGCCAACGCAATCAAAAGATACAGCCGTTTATGCCGCAAATTTTCACTCGCAAGGGAATCAAAACCTCCCTGTACGTTTTGATTCCCTTGCGAGTGAAAATTTTACTTCCCGTGAACTCAGAATCTTGAAATGTGGTACGAAGCAACGTCTTATAGCACAGATACGGCACGACGGCACGGCGCGGCGCGGCGGTTTGACGGCACGGTTGGCGCAGTGGTTAAGCGATTTACTGCTGCGCTGCGTGTCGCGGGTTCGATTCCCGCACGGAACAAATATTTGTATGACCTACATGTATTTGTTCCGAGTCTGGGTGTTTTTCTATCTATAATATGTATGTATTTACAAAAAAAAATTGTATACAAGTAGTTTATCAGCCATCTTGTTACCATAACACAAGCATTAGGTTGCTTAGCTTGGGACAAATGGTGCTGTGTGAAATGTCCAGGGATATTATTATTATTATTAGATAAAGGAAAAATTGCGAAAAACGTAATTTTTTTGTTACATCATTTAATAAAAATATTTTTAATAATTTTAAATTGTACGGAACCCTCGGTGCGCGAGTCCGACTCGAACTTGGCCGTTTTTTTTTTTAACCAATTTACAAAAGTAAATATGTTCATGATTTAAATGTAATCTGCGTAAGTGAGGAAAAATATTTTTCCTTGATTGAAGGTCAATTAACTTGTTAAGTATGAGAATCTTCAAGTAAGGGAGGGCACGATAAATTTTTGTCGCAGCAACGAATTTGTCTCTCACATCAAGTGTGCGACGATCTTCGCAGGATGGCTGGTAGCAGCTGGGTGAGAGTTGCCGAAAATCGAGCTGAATGGTGTGCAATAGGAGAGGACTATGTCCAGCAGTGGACTGCTATAGGCTGATGATGATGATGATCAAGTGTACAGTCACGAGCACCAATATGTAAACACTTGGCAACTTTCAATCGCGAATTTTTCGTGAAATAAAGAATGCAACGTTGAAATACGACACATTACATAAACGTATAGGTTCAAAAATAAAGGAGTGAATCGCTTTTGAATAAAGCCGAGTGGATACATACTTTTGTTCGTGACTGTACGGGTTTGTATGAAAGTGTTGCCTTTGTCGCGTCGCTACATGCCCGCACTTTCATACAAACCCGTAGATTTTATAGGAATGAAAAC
The DNA here is from genome assembly GCA_949629185.1 of Apamea crenata. Lineage (NCBI taxonomy): Eukaryota > Metazoa > Arthropoda > Insecta > Lepidoptera > Noctuidae > Apamea > Apamea crenata. Next base: position 2,455,920 of record OX451377.1, read on the forward strand.
AAATTAGTTGCTGGGACAAAAGTCGCTGGTGCGCTCGCCCTCTCTAAGGACGTTCAAGAACATAAACAAAGCATTATTATTACGAAATAAACATCTCGATTCATCTCAATGTAAATACTTTCCGAATGAAAGTGTCATTCATAAATAATAACTTGACTCAATGAGTCACACACTTTATGTTTGTCACATCTCTGACAAATATGGAGTTCTTACTTTTATTGTAATCTTATTGAGATTATAAGTAGAAGTAAATAAACAATATTTTTGTGATCTTCGCCTTGTGGGCTCGAGTGCTTTTTTTTTTTTTTGTGGATGGGAAATCATCAAATGACCCCTCCCGCTCTGGGTGGAGCGGAAGGGAGTGTCAGACTCTTACTGACTAAAACCCACCCGTGTTCCTTCCTTAGCCCTTTCTGTTCCAGGGCAGCGGTAACCCTTTCGGATGATCCCGCCGCCCTGGCAGGTAGTGGGAGTGCTTAGGTGCGGTTCGGGCGAGTGCTGTTGAAAACTTGAAATCACTGCTCTGAGTAGAATACTCGGTTTACTTCTTCTTTTTTACTTAAAATTTGTTTTTATTTTTTTATTTATGGCATTTTAAGTCCGCCTCTATGCATTTTTGTGCTCAACGTATGATGGTAAATGAATCACAAGAAAGATTTGACACCAGCTTTTAGAAATCAGGAGCTGGCGTTAAACTTTCAGTAGAAAAACATCAGATGAGATATAAAAGTTATAATCTACTTAGTCATCATGAACTTCCTAGAAATGGCTACGGATATCGATTAACCATTTTCGTGAACCACGTCACTGTTAGTTAAGCTCACGAAAGCTTTTACCGACAACTTTCGCTCTCTTCTTGGAATATCGTTTTAGCGAGTTTGCTGTGGTTCACAATAATCTCTTTGGTGCTTATACACTATAGGGCTGATTTATTAATAGACAGATAATTTTTATTCGTTGAATAAAATTGACGGCTGACAGATTTTGTATGGAAGAACTATCAAAAATTCAAAATTATTCCTCCGATAAAATTATCTGGCGTTGGAAAATCAGCCCTTAGTGTTAACAATAGAAGTGGGTCCAATATAAATAATAAACCTTATTATCAATGAAGACAGCAATACTTATACGAGTATATATCTTTTGTTTATCCGGTAGAATTCTTCGCTAATGAAATCGAGTAACTCTAAGCTGATTCGCAAAGCGCGGTGTTTCCTAATTAGCTTGTAGCGGTATCTACAACGCCACATGGGAACAACGCGTCATACTGACGTCACGCAAAATCCTGCATCTCGCAAGCAGAGTTTACAGCGCAATCAGCATAATAATATACTACAGCCCGATCCTCCCTTTTCTATAGAGGATGAGTGAACTTTACACCCTGTTCCTCATACCTCTATAAGCTTATAGGTACTGCTTATAGGTAACAGGAGAGTTTTTCGCTCTTTATATATTTTCTTGTAATTCTTTTAACTTTTTTACTCAACTTCTAAGAATTATATTTTCAACTGAGGGGCAATTCTCGTAACTTTAAGAACGTTCACAGTCTGATCTCAGTCTTAATCTGTCAAAACTACCTCTAATTTCCCTACATTCTTGACAAGTTTTTGACATTGATAGTCGCTGTGATGAGATAGCGACTAGATTTTGAACGTTTTTAATCACGAAAATTGGCCTTCTGATTCTCGTTTGAGGTTTATTTTTCTTCTAAGAATAACGCATATATTAATTAACTTTAACGTGTAAGCTCTCTAATAAGCTACATTATAAGTAAGTAAGTCCTCACCACTAGTGAAAGCCGGTGGTGCGGGGGTGGCGGAGGCAGCCTCGACGGCCGCCGAGACACCGCGCACGTCTCCTTCTGCGAATACATCATCATGCATGTTACTACACTTCTATCTACTGTATTGTATGTTGTTTTATTAACTACATCATTTTCAACATTTACATGTACACATAACATAACGTCACGCCTGCAATCCCTGAAGGGTGAAGCAGAGGTGTACCTATAGAACACTCATATATCGCCATTTACGTTCAAGTCCCATGTAATAGGGCCCGGGCACAAATCCCAGACTCCGGGTTGCTACTGAGTAATTCCTGTTAGAACTTTGTCCGACCTGGGAATCGAACCCAGGACCTCATGCTCATCAGTAGCGCTTCCGACCACGAGACCAACGAGGCAGTCTCCATTCATTCCATGTACAACCATGTATCAACTGCATGGGGAATACGGTCTAAAAGCTAGAGATGTATGGGCACTAGACTCGGAAATCTTCTGACAATACGTGCAGCATCGAGGATGCAACCAATAAGCCCTAGGACAAGCATACTTCACATAGCCCCCCACCTTTTTTTTGGTTTCGCGGTGGAAATCCTCATGGACTTCCTCCATTGTGGGGGTTACGGAGGGGTATATACTCTTACCGACTAAAACCAACGCAGTGTTCCACCTCTGCCTATGGCCGGGGGTGCGGGATTCGCATAAGCATTCACCGCTCCACATAGCCCCCAACCTACGGCGGATCTTCCATAACGCTACTCAAAATAAACTCAAATCACACATGAGAAGCCAGAATGTCATAGAGCACTAGTATTTCAATGGCGATTCAATCTGGCTACTAATTGGTGACATGGGTTTGGTACTTAGTTGCGTCTAAGGTGTTGTTCGATGACCTTGCCTATAAGACCATTGGTCGTTACACCTTTACCACAATCGGCACAATGATAGCTGAATTCATATACCCAATGCACGACTATTTGGACTTGATTTGACCAACTCTAGCACATCTTCTTATCGAGACGATGGTACTCGTAAATTGTTAAATGATTTGAGCCCGGTACGTGGCCATGCCAAACGCAGCATCAGTGGCGTTTTTTAGTCCTCACAAGTGGAGGTGTAGGGACACTTTGGACACGCCAACATATGCGGCATGGTTTTGTTCTAAGTAGGAAGATTTTGAACTATAGAGGACTATCAGAAGTAAAGATGTTCAACCTACATTATCGCCGACGGCATTAGATTACAATGTAATACTCAATGAGTCCTCAAACGCCTACAACAAGTTTAGTACTCATTACTAAGTAATTATGTGTTTGTACGCCCACACTAGAGTATAGTGAAACTATTTCTAGAAATAGTAGAACGGTAATTGCGGGCTTCGAAGAAAATTTTAAGTAGGTGGTAGTCGAGCGTCGCTTTCTTCCTAAAGACGTGGGTTTGTTGGCTAGAAAATATATTGTTTACCTTTGGATGTTCCGTTTAAAAGTACATCCGTTATTGGATTCGATTATTTATTTGGTACAGACGCCAGCACACCAAGCTACCGGAAACTGTCAAATTTTCCCAATCAACCTTGAACCTAATGCTTAAGCGATAAAGTTGGAAATCTATTAAAGAAATTTGACAGATTGTAGTACCTTGATGTGCTGGCGTGAGTACTTTGTACATACGTTATAAGCTTTTTTTATATTAGATATGTTGAAACAGTTCGTTACTTATCCATCACTTGTGTCCTAAAGGTTCATTAGAAAACTAGCGTGAGACAGCATCTGTCTGGCATCAATGCTGAAATGGACCTTTTTGGCGCAGCCGTGAGGCACACGCTGCTGTCGTAAAAACATTTGAATTTGTATTTTGTATACCACGAACTGTTGCCAAAGAAATGTTATTCTTTCTTTTGATTAATTCTAATTGAACACAACACCACCACGCATGCCAGAAGGATCGGTCATCGTAGTTTGTTGAAGTCACTGCTAGCTCTCATCGTCTGGTGAATCATTATTTTTATAGCACCTACGACCTGGAACGGTGGTGTGACGATCTAATGAGGTTTGCAGGGCCATCATGGCCAGAGTTCGCTCAAGACAGGGAGGTTTGGAAGGAAAAAGGTGACGTCTTTGCCGAGCAATGGGACACAAGATAGGCTAACGGAACGGAACGGCATGGAAAATATTTATTAGGACTCGCACAGGAAGATCACAAACTAAACACACTCATAGAAACATAAAAAACACAAAAGTAAAATTAAAATAAACACAAAGTCCTGAACGAGGCCAAAAGGCTCCTATCTCAGCATGATGCTACGACATTCAAAACTCAGGAACCCTTCACCGAAAATCACACAAAGTAAGTTTTGTTCATAGTCAAACAAGAGAAACAGATCTACAACCTTATGGATTTGTGTGATGTATAGAAAGCACAGTGCCTTTCTGTGAACAGATGTCGATTAATCTAACCTAACTAGAAACAAGTTACAAGCTCACAAGTCACAAGTAATGAGTCTGTACGCCCACCACGGCTTTGAAAGTAAACTTATAAGGAGCTTACTATTGAGGAGTTGTGGGTAAGCTAGCGATAGGGCAACTGATATTAATATTGCCATCATCTTTTGGGATTTCTTGCCAGGCGAAAAAGGGTTACAGGTACAGATGGGTACAATCCACTGGGTTTGAACCCGGTGGATTGCCCATCTATATAGGGGGTCTACTCCGAAGAAGTATCGGCCGAATGTTAGCCGTTTCCTGCTACGAAGTTACTATTTGGTACGGTCGGTCCCGATCCTACACTCCTACACTCTTTCGAATATTGACTATGGTCCCGACCCAACTGAGCTGATCCGAACGTTTTTCGCATTTTTCAATAACATTCGGTTCGGCCATGTGTCGGTCCGATCCGAACATTCGCACTTTGCACTTCGGAGTAGACCCCCAGGTAAGGTGAGCAGTGGTCAAGTCGTGATTCGAACCGAAGCAGCTCTGTGTAAATTATTTCATCAGCACTGCTCTCAAAACGGTGAAGGAAAACATCGTGAGCAAAACCGGCATGTCCTAGACCCAAACATTCGAAGACAATATGTGGCATCCTCCAACCCGCATTTGGCCTGCGTAGTGAATTATGGGCCACTCTCTCTCATAGAGAGGTTATGGGCAATTCTCTCTCACAGAGAGGAGGCCTATGTGAACATTACAGGCGCTGGTTACGTTGTGTGAAAAAGGTGGTTCTCATTCTAGGGTTCAAAGGACCAGCTCCTTCAGCACCAGTCCGAATCTCAGCTGATTTTGTCGACACAGCTTTTCCTGTACACAGCCTAGAAATAGGACAAGCGTGACACTAATGCAAGACAATAGCCCGTGTATCACGGCGAGACCAACCGGTCTTCTTGAAACTTAGGTTAAGTGAGTTTGAAGAGAGCTGTCAACCCCTAGATTCCCTACCATTAGGTAGGATGACAGTTCACTTCAAGCTCACTTCACCATAATGTTCACGGTGTGATTTTTACAGAACAAAACACTACTGAATTGCATCTTCATTTTATCATCTTCCTCCATGCAAAAGGGCTACCATGTTCAAGCATGATTTGCTGTAAAATATAAACAAATAAATTATACTTACGACGTGAACAGAGAGCGTGGGTGCGGACTTCCCGAGCGCGGACCTGCGCATACGCACAAGGTTCGACAGTCGAGGAGTTTTGGTCGCATCTGTAACAATAAACATTTGTTATTAGACAAAAATCCCACCATTTATTATCTTAGAAGAAATACTTAGTTTTTAGCGGATTCTCACACCTTCAATTTTAAAAGTAATAGTACTTACTTCGTACAGAAACGAAACTGGGGGAGTTTTGCTTGTGTACGAAGTATTATTAGTTTTTCTATGACTTGTAACTTTTTTGCAAAAAAATAAACAACCAAAAAAAGTGTATTTGGTTTTTGTATATTTCGTTTCTCACCACCGACTTCCGAAATTAAAGTTATTTTTCACTATGTAGTGTTTTTTTATGGAAGCCGGTTGTTTTTTTTTTTTTTGTAAAAAAGTTTTTATTTTTCACTTTCTAGTTGTGAAAAGCAAACGACGCAATTTTATTTACTTGAATTTTTATCCGTAATTTTGGTTAAAACCAAACTACTGAACCGATTTTGATAAAATATATACCAATCAGAAAGTATATCCTTTCACATAAAAAAAGAACTTTGCAAATCGGCTTATAAATAACTGAGTTCTGAGGTAACAAACATAAAAAAAAATACAGTCGAATTGAGAACCTCTTCCTTTTTTGAAGTCGGTTAAAAACTAACTGAAGACGTTGTCGCTGGCAATGATGCTTAATATGATATCCAACACGCGAACTTAGTTCTGTAAAGAAGACTTTCTTGTTATTACTGTCAAGATTCGCAACAGCTTACATAGGATTTGAAAGCAGATTTAACTTTGAAAGAGGTCGGAACATTATAAGCGGTTTGTAGACAGGCGCGACACGACGACGACGGTTCGACGCGATTCCGATAGAAAGATTTCCAAGAATTTGTAGACAGGCGCGACACGACGACGGTTCGACGCGATTCCGATAGAAAGATTTCCAAGAAGTTTGTAGACAGGCGCGACACGACAACGGTTCGACGCGATTCCGATAGAAAGATTTCCAAGAAGTTTGTAGACAGGCGCGACACGACGACGGTTCGACGCGATTCCGATAGAAAGATTTCCAAGAAGTTTTCATAGAAATTATTCCACTAGAGTCGCGTTAGCGCTGCGCTGTCACGTCGCGTCTGTCCGCAGGAGCCATGTCATTATAAAACATGTTTATCATGTATTGTAATGTTCGCAAATATTAAATGGTTAATACATATTATATTACTAGCAAATGGCTATGAATTGAGTGTTACGTTATTGATGTAATCTTTTATATAACAGTTGTTATTTTTAAAACACATGTAATATACGTTATTTAACCAGATGTTTATTATATCTTATTGTTTACTCGATAGACTTTCACACACGACTCAAGTAGACAATCATCATCTGCCTAGCCTCTTCTCAATATGTTGGGGTTTTATATAGCAGTAAGATAGGATTATATCATTTTCTCTGGGTCTTCTAATGAAATCCACCTGAAAGTCTCAAACGCCCACGAGGGGGCGTTACCGATATCGCCCACATTCAGAACATAAGGTTTAAATGTAATGCCTCTGTATATTTGTGCGCTTGAAGTACATATTAACCAAGAAAATGATATCAGTGCTGTTCGTTTTATAGAGAAGTAGTTTTTGCCCGCGATTTCGTCCGCGGGTCATTTCTTGTACGTCGTATCGCATCACTTGCCCGCGGTATCACTTCGTTTTCGCTTAGCGTTCTTTCTGCCTTTTTGCTCGGCTCCTAACGGTCATAGCGTGATGTTAATTAAGCCTTCCTCTAGAATTGGGCTATCAAATGCAGAAATAATTTTTCAAATCCGACTGCTAGTTCCAGAGATTACCCCTACATACATACATAACAAACAAACAAATTGTAGGAACGCTGTACATTAAAAAAATTCTACCACTTTGTAATATTAGAGCCGATATTTCAGGCCCCAAATTTACTTCATTTTGACTTGCCCAGGTCATTTTGGCAACCCTAGGTGCGCATTTTATTTTATGGAAGGCCGGATTAGCCTTTCAGATTGACCTCGTTTGGATGTAATCAGCATGTTTGCTACCAAAAACAGTATCCATAATACCTACCATCTTTTTTAGGAAATTCTACTTAAACCGCACGAACGACCGTGCCGAGCACATGAATATAATTTGCGTATTAACAACTTGGTTAATGTTACTTAAAACATGTTATTATGGAGATCTAGTTATGATGCTTCTACCGCGTGAAATTTCTTGGTCCCCCGCCGCGTCGCATCGCATTGCCCGCCCGCGTTATTACTTCGTTTTCACTTAGCGTTCCGTTTTATTTTTGCTCGCCTTCTGAAGGTCGTAGCGTGATTTAAATAGCCTTTAACTTGCCTCAAGAATTGGGTTATCAAATTCGAAAAGAATGTTTCAAATCCGACTAGTATTTTCAGAGATTAGCGCGTTGAAACAAACAAATTCTTCAGCTTTATGATAAAGCTGATTTCAGACAACGCTATACTATAGTGCCTTATAGTATAGCGAAGAAGGAACTGGTATTAATTTTTATAGTAAGCCAATAATACATATACAGGGTGGCAGGGACATCGACGCGCAAACTGAAACCATGAATTCAGCACATGATTCTAGACCCCCCTAGCGTAGAAACTTTTCGTCGGTTATCAAAAAAAAAACAGCCGTTATATAGAAAAGTGCAATACCTACGCGGTGAATGAAGGGAACAAAGGGAGTGAATGATAGCGTGACGGTTGACAGGGGAGAATGGAAGAAGAAAACGTGTTGCGCTGACCCCAAGTAACATGGGATAAGGGCAGGAAAATTACGAATACCTACGCGGTAAAAATGTATGGAAGAGCAATTTTTTTTTTAATTACCGACGAAAAATTTTGACGCAAGGGCGTCCAGAATCATGTACTGAATCCATGGTAACAGGCTGCGCGTCAATGTCCCTGCCATCCTGTATAGTACAGTACAGTGTGAACGTGTCCATAACAATGTATGGTGCGCGATATTATTGTGCTATGAGCTATATACTATATTATGCTATTATATTATAGAGTAGTCTGAAAGCAGCTTTAGTCATAGTCTGCCTTGCTTTTTCCCAACTATGTTGGGGTCGGCTTCCAATCTAACCGGATGCAGCTGAATACCAGCATTTTACACGGAGCGACTGCCTATCTGACCTCCACAACCCTGGGTAATACGATACATACTATATAGTACAGATAGTGTATATACGATGACATAAGACTACAAGATTATCAACTTGTAGAAAAAACAGCTGGAAGTCGTAAATAACAAAATTAACATTTATATGGTGACCTATTTTTCCTTCATAAAAAATTTAATGTGTCTATTGACGTATCCTGACCTGAAGTATCCAACTGTATACAAAATAAACGTAGGCACGTATTAAAATATAAATAGTCTCACTTCCCCAAACCAGATTGATATAAATACCGAATCGAATTTGTCGGTCAAGGCTAGGATTAGAATACGAGATTACGATCGATCTAAGTACGTTCTCCGCAACGTTTACTCACAGTTTTAGGTTAAAACTAAGATACCTACAGTATAATACAACGTGTTTTTTTTTATATCCCATAACTCTAGGGGGTCATTGTACTCATCATTAGGAACAACTTTTACTATGGGACCAAACCTGAAAACGCGAAAAAACTCGTCAAAAGTGTAGGGAATACCAGATTTTTGTTTCGCAATTTCGGGAAATAATGGATTAGCAATATCCTTCTAATCATTCAGATTGTGATTGAAAGTGTGTTACGCAATTAGGGCGCGGAAGCACCTGAATACTTTTGTTTTACATGGAGTAACTGCCTTTCTGACCTCCACAACCCAGTTACTAGGTAACACTGGTTGTCAGACTTTTGGGATTCACAAATATATACGGATGACAGCCGGACCAACAACGGCTTAAAGTGCTTTCTGAGGCACTGAGGGCTCTGGAATCTCAATAAGTAATAGTTGGTCACCCATCCACGAAGAGACCGGCAAGCGTAGCCTAATTAACCTAGAAACTTATCAATCTTTTAAGACAGATATTTTTACTTTTACACCCAAGTGGTTTTCCCAATGCTTATGCAAGCACACTCAATCTTAATACAAACAAACTATCCATGATTTATTATGGATTTTAATCACGGCTGCACTTACGTCCTCCATATTATGTATACTGAAAGTGAACGTGAAGAGAAAATAACATTCTATAAATATAATATGTAAAGGGTGTAGTTGGTGCGTACAATACAGGAATGAAAAACGCAAGTAAAAATTTACATATCTATAAAGTGCTTAACTTATAGATATCATCATCTGCCTAACCTTTTCCCAACTATGTTGGAGTCGGCTTCCAGTCTAACCGAATGCAGCTGAATACTTACTTTATTACTTTACTTGCAGTATTTTATATTGAGCGATTGCTAATGACCTCCACAACCCAGTTACTGGGTAATACGATACCCCTTCGTAAGACTGGTTGTCAGTTTTTCGGGCTTCTGACTACCCGTAACGACTGTCAAAGATCCACGAATGACAGCCGGGACCAATGGCTTTACGTGCTTTCACAGGCACGGAGAAGTCTCGGTATGTAAAGATTATCACCCATCCACAGACCAACCACGTCAAATGTACATTAACCTGATCTATCAACCTGTGCGGCTGTTATTATTTAGCCACGTACCTATAGAAAGGTAAATTTAAACTTGCACCATGCATGAGACGTGACGAAGGTAAAATGTGCCTCTGCATTTTCTTTGATTGAAGAAAATGAAGTTTAAAGGTGGGTAAACTTGAGGCGAGTCGACGTTAGTTTTTCCACGGCGCAAGTCAATTGCAAAATTCAATTTGCCTGTTATTTCAGGGCTTCACCTTGAGAACAATATGACATTTTTTTCATCTTCATCTGGGGGCTTACCACCAGCTCTTATACCAGGGCACAAGTTGAACTGCACTGCTTTTTTGTTCTATGACTTAGTACAAAAAAGTAGTGCAGTTCAACTTCTGCCCTGGTATAAGAGCTGGTGGTACCGCTGCTACAGTTCGACCGTCGAGAGAATGCGTTCCTGACACCCGTCAGTGCAATAATTCTAGTCTATACTTAACATTACAAAGAGGTAAAATTTGTTTGTTAGTTCGCATGTATGTATGAATTTTTTTTTTGCAAATGAAGTGATTGCGCGGGCTGGTGATGTAATTCGATGCGACAGGATGGGTGGGGGATCAACAAATTTCACGCACACGAAGTTGGGGGCAGAAGCTGGTAGAGTAAAAATCAAATTCGCAAAACACGTATTCGTTTGTATGAAACTGATAGGTATCAGGAACGCATTCTCTCGACGCACGGTCGGACTGTAGGCAGTGACCGTGAAGGTTGCATCTCTATGTTCAATTTCCCATGTTCGTTTTAATGTTGATGTTCAGCCAACCTCCGATCCAGCCTGTCCCTTGCTGCGCTCTCCCAGCGACCCCCTAAGCCCAGGTCCGTACCGTACCCCACAGGGGGTGTCCTTAGCGTGTAGTCGCTTAATTCTTAAGTTTTTTAAGCCCTGACTGGATGCCTTAATTTATTGAGGTATCCACAGGCAAGCCCGGTTAAGCAGACGACCACCTCATAGGTTGAACTGCGAGATGCCATTTATAAAAATAAAAAAGAAACAACGTAACTGACCGTTATAAACTGCACTATCCGTCTGACAGAAAGCAGAGCAAACGGGTTCCAGCCAACTTGTTTACTTGCACGTTATCTTAAACACTAGGTATATTAATGAATCACTGTGTTGAGTGTGCGTCTAGACGCTTAGTATAATAGGGGTGACAGATGTCTAGCTTTATCCGGTTTGGAGATGCACTCTGTGAGATGAATTGATTAGACCTCGTGTCCGGTACTCTAACACGAATTTACGATATTAACATCAACCCACTTTGAAGATAGGAGAAACAAGACCTATTCAAATACCAATCATCATCTGCCTTGCCTTTTCCCAACTATCTTGGGGTCAGCTTCCAGTCTAACCAGATGCAGCTGATTACCATTATTTTACAAGGCGCGGCCGCCTACCTGACCTCCAGAACCCATTAGAGTAAGACTGTTTGCCAAACTTTCGGGTTTCTGACTTCTCTTAATGACTGTCAAAGATCTACAAATGACAGCCGGGACCAACGGCTTAACGTGCTTTCCGAGCCACGGAGAGGTTTCGGAATGTAAAGATGGTCACCCATCCACGCACCTACCTCATCAAACGTTGCTTAACCTGGAATATCGACCCGTGCGGCTGTTCCAGGAGCCCGTCTTATCAGTTCAGATTAGAAATACTTAACCAAAGGAAGAAGAGGGGCTTATTAACAGTAATGGGTTAGATGGTGTTGATGATAAGAAAGATAAACTTTTAGTTCCAGACATACACTTAACATCACGCCTGTAGCCCCGAAAGGTTGGGCAGAGGTCTACCTTTTAGTACATCCACATTTCACCAGTTAATCTTAAGTTCCATGATAACATGGAACCCCTATACCTAAAGGGGGCGATGAAAAGGGAGGGGAGGCTTTGCCCTGCAGTTGCCCTACTGCACAGCAACGGCCTCCCTCTCCCTCGCAACAGCGAGCTACAGGCTAGTAATCATCATCTGCTTAACCTTTACCCAACTATGTTGGGATCGGCTTCCAGTCTAACCGGATACAGCTGAATACCATATTTTACCTGTATATTCAAATTTTATTTATGTTTCAAATTGACGTTATTTCAAGTTAAACAAATATCAACTTTATATGAATGTTAATTAAGTTGATTTCAGAGTGACTAGCATTATTGAAAAAGTTATAAAAATGTTTGAAGTTGTAGCGTAAACTGAACTTTATTGTGTAGGAATTAAAGTTATTTTTCCATAAACTCATAGTTGTTTACATTTTTGGCGAATATTTCGCGATTCAGATATAGCTAGGCTAGTTAGATAAGACCAACGACACTTACAAAGAAAAGAAAGAAAGAAAATATATTTATTTGCGGTACACATGACGCATAAAAATAATAAGTTGTGGGAAAAATGCGTCACATCCACACAAAACGGCCATCGCTCAGCATAATGCTAAGACCCTATACGAGCCACAGCCCAGCGCTGCTTTTAACTTTTTGTTCCCTCTTGGAAAAATGTATCCCTACCCGCAGCCTTTCCTATTTTTCTTCACAACCCTAGCAACGCTGCATATAATTTGTGTACTCGTTCCCCTCAAGTCGTAAAAGAATGAAATATTGCACTGTTATTTACTCAAACGTCCAATTCTAGTAATGAATGTCGAATACCTCCCTTATTGCCTGAGACAGACAAATAGCTTCATGAAGACAGAATGAGTGTATTAGGAGTTCATACTTCCGGTGATCAGTAGAGGACGCGTTGGGAGGAAAGTTTTGATGATGTGGAAAAGAATAGAAAGAGGACAATCGAAACGATGGATGGATTGAGTGAAAACTGAGATGACAGCTGATAGAGATGCATGTAAGATGATATGCATTGTTGCATGTCCCTAGATAATTTGGAATGAGGGCAGGATAAGAGAGAATGATGGAGCAGTGGTAGCCCAGTGGTAAAGGCCGTGAATTACAAGTGGTCTTAGGTTCAAACCTTCGAACCCAGACAGGCGCTTTACTTTGTGTAAATTATTTCATCACCACTGCTCTCAAAACGGTAACGGAAAACATCGTGAGGAAATCGGCATGTCCTAGAACCAAAAAATCAAAAACATGTGACTGTCACAAGTCTTTGATTTTCACTGCCCAGTGGCACGCACTGGGCCCGCGTGGTTGATTACGGCCCACTCCCTCAGCGAGAAGAGGCTTGTGTCCCAGCAGTGGGAACGTTATAGGCTGATTAATTGAGAAAAGAGAGAATGTTGCGGCATGATATGGAAAAGCCATAGCCACGTACTGGGGCACATTAAGAGCCTTAACAACTATATCTTAACAGCAATATCAAGTCCTTTAATTAATGAAATAAGTACTGCATTTTGATAAAGGTTTTTGCGATTCAAGTCACTTGCCCTTGCCACGTTAAAATTAGTCCTGACTCTAGCATCTAGAATCTGGACAATGACACCGATTCCCTTGTTCACAAACTAAACGAAATTTAATTTCAGTGCATATTTTTCTTTCTATTTCATTAAGAAAAGGACAGGAGATAAATTTTAGTTTAGTCCTGTCAAATTAGTCAGCGCCTGACGTAAATTGACGTATTTTTAGTAGCCAATGTTCTAAATGTTAATCACGTCTAAACTGTCTATGGAGTATCTTAATTTGACAGGACTAAACTAATATTTATCTTCTGTCTTTTTCTTAATGATATAGAAAGAAAAAGATGCACTGAACTTAAATTTAGTTAAGTTTGTGAACAAGGGAATCGGCGCCATTATTAAAATAAAGTCTGGGTGTCTGTCTATGATTAATGACTGCAATGGCGCCAAAAATTACGCCCAATTACGGCGTGTTAATTAAAACGTATTACGCTAGTTACATAACATGATAAATTAATTGTATGCTGACTAATCTACATAGTTTATTTTCAGTGTTATGCTTATGACAATGTCAAAGATAATAAAAACTGGTAAAATAAACTTGATTGCTACTGAAAGGACTGGCCTGCTATGGCTATGGACAAACGTGTGTTGCCAAGGGAAAGGGAAGCCTTTTCCCAGTGGTGGGACATTATGGGCTAAATACAGGTGGCAGGGCAATACTTACCATGGATTTAGTCCATGATTCTGACCCCTTTACGTTGTAATTTTTAGTCGATGGTTAAAAAAAAATGCTGTTCCATACATTTTGACCGCGTAGATATTGCACTTATCTATGAAACAGCGTTTTTTTTTTTTATAACTGACCAAAAAAAAAATCTATGCTAGTGGGTAATCATGTGCTGAATTTTTGGTTACAGTTTGCACGTGGTTGTCCCAGCCACCCTGTAGATAGAAAATAAATTTACTGCTGTGCTGGAGAGTCTCTGAAGTGCCTTATTAAAAACCTACAGAGCTGCGAGCTAGGAATATTTATACCATCATTATGTCTCCCCTTACTAGACAGATGTATCGAGCTGGTGCGGACGAAGAAGCATGATTGTATGCAACGAAGGCTTGTTCTATGAGAGATTTATGTTTTCAGGTTTTTAAAATCTTACGTCAATAAGTAGACTGGCCCAGTCTTCGTCTTGCATGTAGAGAAGACTTTGTTTATTTATTTTTTAATATAAAACGACCAAGGCTAATACATTAGTTAATGACACAAACACATAATAGTACAATAACGAAAAATATACAACTACTCGACAGTCATACGCTCATATCACAATACTCCAAACGTGACAAGATCTTCTTCCATTCGTCCGCGAACACATCACAGTCAGGCTTAGCGTCCAAGAGAGCGTTGAGCGCAGAGTGTGCGAGGGACAGGAGTCTGGGCTTGAGGGACGGTTAGACTTGATGACTTGATTGACTTAACAATAATGAGTAGCAAAATATTTTGTGCGCAAATAAAAATTAGAAAACCCATGATTAGAAGTTTACATCACTAGGAGAGGAGGTGAACTGACGAGTAAGCATATAAAAGTACCAGGCTACCAGACAAGTACAAGAGCCAAGCGATGGGTAGCAAAATATTTGGTGCGCAAATAAAAACGTTATTCGGAAACCCGTGATTAGCAATAGAAAGTTTTGTATATCACTAGGAGTAGGAGGTCAAAGTGACGAGTAAGCATAAAAAGTACCAGGCTACCAGACAAGTACAAGAGCCAAGCGATGGGTAGCAAAAGACTGTTCCTCCGAACCGCACGTTACGAAATTTTGTTTCAGTGCGGTTAGTGGAAGTACTCAATTGCGGCACGCGGAAGTTCTGTTCAAATCAGTACTCTAAGAAGAATACTTCAAAATATTTTGTGCGCAAATAAAAACATTATTAGGAAACCCGTGATTAGCAATAGAAAGTTAATATCACTAGGGGGGAGGAGGTCGAAGTGACGAGTAATCATAAAAGTACCAGGCTACCAGACAAGTACAAGAGCCAACAGCAACATAACAAATTCAAGGCGCGGCAGGGGTGTGTCACAGCTGATATTAAACATGATAATATGAACAAATCCGAGACAGTTATCTCTGCTATAAACAACGATAAAGCAGTATTTTGTTTGCTAATTAACATCCGTTTATATTGTTTATGATTCGCGCAGTCTGGTCTTGATTATTTGTTGCAATAATTCTGGTTTGAGAGGAAATTACAAGGGCGCGTATACAATAGAATCTTTTGTTCGGGTTTGACCATTGAGGTAGCAACATGAAAGGGGCTGTTCATTTATTACGTAAGTCAATTTCAACCAACTTCTGAATCCCCCTCCCCCCTACGTAAGGAAAATAAGACTTGAATGAACCCCGTCCCCTCAAATCGTCTTCCTTAATAAATGAACAGAAAAAAATTTAAAACTTATAATTTTTGGTTACTATTTCCACCGTAGATCTCATCCTGGCTCTGGGCTGGATTGAGGTCAAGAGTGAGCCCATTGTCAATAAAAATAAACTTTTGTGATCTTACGTAAGAATAATGTAGACCCGACTCCCATGTAAGAAAAAATAAGACTTGCTCGGACCCCCTCCCCCTTCAAATCGTATTCCGTAATAAACGAACAGCCCCAAAGTAGTTTAACCACATCTATACTAATAATAAAGCTGAAGAGTTTGTTTGTTTATTTGAACGCACTAATCTCTAGAACTATACCAATCAGATTGGAAAATAATCTCTTTGCATTTGATAGCCCAATTCTTGAGGAAGACTTTCGCCTGTTTAACATCACGCTAGGTCTCTTAGGAGCTGAGCAAAAAGAATAAAAGTCAGAAAGAACGCTAAGCAAAAACGAAGTAATAGCACGGGCAGACAATGCGATGCGAGGTCTCCCATCGTCTGCCCATGTCGGAGGAACAAGACATCTCACGCGGATGAAGTCGCGGGCATAACATTATCTCGGTAAAAAGCATAACCATAATTTACCGTGACTGTACACAAATCCTTTATTTGTCTATCGCATCTGTCTACAACTCTACAGCTCTGCACCAGTTGAATATTAAATATTATATCAAGCTGTTGACTGCTCTATTACAGAGATTATAATCAGTTGTCACTACTCACAAAACATTGACAACTGGTCTAACCTTAGAATACAGGTCAGATTGGTCGAAGGTCAGATGCCATTTGTTCTGCGGCAACGGCTATATCTTGTACTAGATGTAGGTCAATTTTTTTGTGTACAAAAACTATGATAAACTTGTTTTGAAAAAATGGAGATAAGAAAATTTTTAAAAGTAACAAAAACAATCCCATCTTTGTCCAAAAACATTTCATTTCAAGCGTTCCTTTTACAAAGCACGACTTCAACCAAGATCCTCCGATTTGGCGTCGTATGGTCAAACGTTTGATCAGATACGCCAATACGCCAACACGATTCCACGACACTGATTAGAGACGATGACTTAGATAGATAATTGTGGATATAAAGCGGCTTTTACATAATGTTGTAATAAAGTAGAAATAGATGAGGATAAAAATAAATGAAGTTTAATTCAAATTAGTGAATTATTTTTTTTCGGCTGTGAATACGGACTGCGTCTCCGTTTCCGTGGATGGAGTAAAGGAGTGACCATACGTATCGGCGAGGAATCGGCTTGAGCCAGTCAGAAAGAGCTTTATAATAATAATAATATCCCTGGACATTTCACACAGCACCATTTGTCCCAAGCTAAGCAACCTAATGCTTGTGTTATGGTAACAAGATGGCTGATAAACTACTTATATACAATTTTTTTTTGTAAATACATACATATTATAGATGTCTTTATGTCTATGCAATAAAAGTGAAAGCCACAGCTCCCAAAACGGTGAAGGAAAACCTCGATCGATAACGTTCCCACTGCTGGGACAGAGGCCTCCTCTCTGTGAGAGGGAGCGGGTCATACTCATAATACACACCACGCGGGCGCAGTGCGGGTTGGTAAGTTTTCATCACCCTGTCTTTATCCCAATTTATTTGGGGTCGGCGCAAAAAGAAAAAAAAAAGTAGTCTTTTTCTTCCATACTTCTCTATTAAGCGCAGGCCACACCGCCAGCTGGCGGGCGGGCGGGCGAGCCCAAGTATGAAAAGAGGTGAAAAGATGCCTCCCTCGGCTCGCCCGCCCGCCCGCCAGCTGGCGGTGTGGCCTGCGCTTTAGCCGCCATCTCGACAGTCACCCCCTTTCTAACCATTATCATCATTCACACAGTCCGTCCATCGTTTCTTTGGTCTTCCCCTACTCTTGTAGCCATGTACAGACGCCAGCAGGTCAAGCTACCCGAAACTGTCAAACTTTCCCATTCAACCTTGAACCTTAATACTTTGGCGATAAAGTTGGAAATCTATTAAAGAAATTTGACAGATTGTAGTAGCTTGATGTGCTGGCGTCTGTACAATAGTTTATAGTATTAAATAAATTACGTTTATTGAACTAGTTTTCGCGACACTCCATTAAAACTTGGATATAACTCGGAAATTAGACCCAGATTCGGAGATGAGGAACGGTTCCATTTCCGGTACACGCCTCTGCAAGATTATCAAAATCGATTAAGACTTCAGCGTAATGAAGTAGCTGATAATGAAGATGTTTCGATTTAATTTAGTTACGGTACAGTAGCATTGACCTGTTTATTAGTAGAATTTACGATCCAATCTACATAATTATGACTCACAATTAGCGATTATACATAATTATAAATTATTAAGTAGTTTTTTTTTATGGGCTCTGATTGTTGCTCCGTTCTTTTACCCCTTTTACTCTGCTGATGACTCCAAATAAATTGGGACGAGGACAGCAGAATGATGATGACTATCTGCTACCAGCGCGGTAATTGTGTAACAATAGAAATAGCTTTCATTTTGACAGTTCAACAACATTCATTGCGTTATTTACGTTGTTGAGCAGAACATTTCCTCGAACATATGAAGCAATGGATTAGCAGTATCCTTCAAAATGTTTCAGATTGAGATTGATAGTGTGTTACGCAATTAGGGTTCTGTAATTATTAAAATAATCTTAATTTACAATTCAATCTACATAATTATGAGTCACAATTAGCGAGTTTATTTTTTTGATTGGCACTGATTGCTGCTCCGTTCTATCCCCTGTTTTAATCTGCTGTGATAAACTGATGACTCTAAACAAATCGGGAACAGGACAAAAATATTGAAAAACAAATTTACTTTGATTAGGTTTGACTGCGCTGACTGTACCAAATTCAAGTTGTTGGTATTCGTTCGTACATTAAATTAAATTATTTAAAAAGTGGTATCCGTTCGGAATAGAAAAAAAATAAGAGTTGAATCAAATACCAGTGGTATTAGTTTTTGGTATTAGAATGGAATAAATCAGAAAGATGACAACAATGTGCTCCTACACACGAACGATACGCGTTAACGTCAGAGACAACTGCAGTGGTCGACGAGTGTTGAAAGCAGACGTCAACGCGTTGGCGGCAACTGTCAACAACATAACGCTCGTGTATTTGAGCTCCGTACTCAAATACACGAGCGGCACATTGTCGACAGCTGCAGTTACGCCTCGTGTGTATGCACACTATCTGCTGTAGGACAAGATACATACGTTGAAACACGTGTTGAAGAAAGGATTGCCGCTATATAACCCAGAAAACTTACTTATATGTAAAAATTATGACCAAGCTTTAGATCCCACATCGTTAACCGTATTTAGTTAAAATCTGACGAAGCCATGTTTATCTGCTCACAAGAACCCACTAACTGTGACCACAGCAGTAATATAAAATAGTTATCTTAACGGACAGCGTTATAAATCATACACAATATGAGTTATCAACTAATTAGAGTGCTGCCGAGATTTTATCGCAGGAATTATAATTTTATAAATAATCGTATCATTAAAGCGTTAGGCCTCTGCCTCGAATTTTGCGGGCAGCGGGGCGGCGGCGGCGGCGGCGCGGCAGCGGGGCGGGCAACGCATACCTGTTCTCCAAACTAGCGGGCAGATCGCGCGGCACTATATCGGCGTAGTGCTGTGTTCGTGGTTGTGTCGTCGAGATATTTGTTTTTATTCGCGAAGTGAATGTCTGAACGACGGCGACAACGTCTTTTTCATTCAAATTTATTCCAAACGCTCGATTTATTGTGGGCACAAGACTGCAATGCAGACGCGCGGGCGGTCACCGCTTGACTGGAGCAGTGTTGCCAGTACCTGGGTCGACTTTCGGACGATTCACTACCTGAAATGGGACGATTTTTGGACAAAAAGGACGGCTGGAGAAATATTAATTTGTTGCGTACGATATAGAATGAGAAAAAAGCATACCTAAAAGGGTGTGAGTACCTATCTACTGTTATATAAAAAAAAGAAACAAAAAGTGAAAAAAAAAATTAAGATGTTCAATGTTTTGGTTTTGTTTTTTGCATGTCTTTTGGTCGGCTCAAACTTCAAGACATCCTTATTTCCTGAACTTGTTGACACCAAGGATACTAAGGTACAGACGCCAGCAGGTCAAGCTACCCGAAACTGTCAAAGGAGGTCAGCAAAAGCCCATACAACTTTGCTCAAACATGTACCTCGAGGTACACGTGCACCAAATCGTAGAGAAAAAATAGAGGAATTCGAAAATAATTGTGTTTTTATCCATAAATAATTTTAAACTTCATAATAAATAATTATTTAAAGTTTTAAACCTGTAATACAATTAAATCATGTGGCAACTTTGCATGTACGGGTTGACATTAGGAGTATTTGTGTTCTGTGGACATTATTCAGCTGCTTTTGGGTATAACTGTATAAGCCTATAAGCATCCTCTTTTATGTTAGGAGGTAGGCTTTGCCTTACGAAAGTCGATTATACAATGAGAGTTATTATTGAATTCAGATTGAATTATATTAAAAAAATATTTCAAATGAAACAAACACAACAGCAGCTGAAGCTGACAGGAGACAACTGTCAACTTGACAGTTTTTTTTTAATAGATAATAGATAAGGTAATAGACCAAGGTAGTATAATTGTGCCCAAAATTGCGAGCTTTTTAGTACGTTAAAAGTTATTTTATTCTCTTCCCTGGGTAACCGTAAGAAAAATATATAAATGCAATATTATTCAGTGTAATCTAGTGTATTTTATGACACTAAGTGTACCTCGGTACTTCGTTTGGGCAGATTTTGGAGACATCCTTTTCCCAATTAACCTTGAACCTTAATACTTTAACGATAAAGTTGTAAATCTATTAAAGAAATTTGACAGATTGTAGTAGCTTTATGTGCTGGCGTCTGTACCTAGATGTTGAGGCGGGTTCTGCTTTCCGCCATAGTCCTTTTCAGTTCACTGAAAACTCTTGCCACGTTTGCATTTCCAAATGGTAAAACCAACAGCAATACAGCATTCTATTAAATTTACTGATATTTGGGTATTTTACATTTAGATGTATTGTTTCAATAAATCTTAGAATGGAAATCTTTCGATTGCACATTCGACGAACTTCGTAGTAACGCGTACGTAATTAATTCAGCTGAATAACCGAAAGATAATGGTTGTTTGTGTGCGTGGAACGTACAGGCAAGCGTTATGGGATCACTGCGCGTGAAAAAAGGATGGCTGGCGATATTCGCCAGGCCAGCAGTGGTCTGAACTTGCATTCACACGCCGCGCGTTTCGTTTTTACTTAAAGTTTGACGCATTTTTGTGTTTTCTTATTTGCATTTTAAACGCATTTTTGTAATATGAAAGTAAATTATTGTAGTTGGCTATTTGAAAAGGGACGGAAAAGGGACTGAACATATGAATGGACATCGAAGGGACGTAAAGTTGTCTAAACGGACAAAAATCGTCCCTTTTGGGACGTTCTGGCATCGCTGGACTGGAGTGCACCGCTCGTTGCCCGCGCCCGCGCCGCTACCGCGCCGCTGTATTCGAGGGCCGGTCCATTTGATTATACGCGTAAGATCCTGCCGCTCCCGCGCCGCCGCCGCCGCCGCCCCGCTGCCCGCGAGATTCGAGGCAGAAGCCTAATGAACGCTGCAAAATAGACTTTACCACGACGCGACGGTATAGAATATCTTTTGGATTACACAAATTCTTACATAAACGGCTAATATCTATAGAATTATGTGTTAGCAAAAGGGAGTATCTATTCTTTTCTAGTATACCAGCATAATATTATGCCAACTAAATTAAAACTAGACAAAACAAAAAAAAAGTTTCGTGTTTGTCTAAAAGCAATTTGCCTTGCAAAACAGCGAGAACATCTTTTTGCAGCCGGACGTTTTTACATAGTTTGGTAAGGAACCACGAATGTTTAGAGTACACGTAAAAGTGTAGCTTGTTATTTCTAAGTTCTACTTAAAATATAAATGTGAATTAATGCAATCCCGGATTTTTAATCTCAGGAGTTAAAAATCTTGAACCCCTGTTGTCAAATCTCATATTATCTGTCAGTTCTGATTTTTCAATGGTCAATTAAAGTAATTAGTTACAGCGAAACCAAGCCAAGCCATAAGATTTAGACAACAGCTGTGCTATTCTGTAAAAATCGTGCCTTTCAAGCTCACTTCACCGTGAAAACTTGGATAAAGTCTGCTTGGAGTGAGCTAGCTGTCAATCTAGCATCTGGTGGAATGATAGCTGCACCAGAATTTTCACATTTACATTTTTACAGAATAGACCGGCAGATCAAATAAAATTAGCCTTAAAAACCGGCAGTGCGAGTCGGACTCGCGCATCGAGGGTTCCGTACAGTTTGAAATTATTAAAAATATTTTTATTATTAGATGTAACTAAAAATTTACAGTTTCCCAATTTTTCCTTTATCTGTGCTATAAGATGTTGCTTTGTACCAAATTTCAAGATTCTGAGTTCACGAGAAGTACCCTGTAGGTTTTGATTCCCTTGCGAGTGTCGGAAATTTGCGGCATAAACGGCAGTATCTTTTGATGCGTTGGCTTAGAAGTTTGATTTTTTCACAGCTTTAAGGGTCAGTAGACCTGAGTATTTGGTATAAATTCCAGCTTCATACCTCCACGCGTTCCTGAGAAAGAGGGTCTTGACAGACAGACGGACAGACGAACAACAAAGTGATCCTACAAGGGTCCCGTTTTTTCCTTTCGAGGTACGGAACCCTAAAAATGACTAGATTAGGTAATATCATCTTCAGACTTCAGTCGAGGTTGGAATTGCTAGCATAAAATCAAATGGGCTCTAGACCAAATATTAATAAACTAAATTTATGTAAACTGGGGTGCATACCTAAACTCACGTGCCTGTATCAAAATACTCAGCACGTGGGAAACTGGGCACGTTTCCAACTATTTATTTTTCTAGTTTTTACATTATACTCCACGGAGCTTGCCCACTATACCGTACCATACCATGACCGTGCTATGAACGTATGAGGAGGTATACTCCTTATGCACGAAATCTGTAGTTTCCTACTCCGTAGCACCTACGGACAGAAGATTAGTTTGGTTTCCGACCTAAGTACGAATTACAGCTGCACGATTTAACAGCTGTCCCTGCTCCCGATGCGTTTTTACCAGTCCGAAAGTTTATCTACTGTTCACTCCGAAGTTTCGAACGACATTTGGGCGGGCCCATATCTACGTTCACGGACTTTGGGAGTAGGCACCCAGACGAGGAAAGAAACAACACAAACTACTAGTATGCCCACTAGACACGTATAAACAACGTATCATACCCGCTCGCTATAAATATGCATAATCAGCCTATAATGTTCCCACTGCTGGGACACAGACCAGCACCCTAATTGCGTAAAACACGATTAATCGGAATCGGTTTCATTTTGACAGTTCAACAACATTCATTGCGTTACTTACGTGTTGAGCAGACAAATTTTTCCAACATAAGAAGCAATGGATTAACAATTTGCTTCAAAATGATTCAGATTCCGATTGATTGTGTGTTACGCAATTGGGGTGCTGCTCTCGGTGAGAGGGAGTAGGCCGTAATCCACCACGCAGGCCCAGTGCGGGTTGGTCGCTATAGGTATATATGCTCGCCAATAATTGACGCTCCGTGTTGGTCGGTCACGGAACGGTCTAGTGGACATAGTCTCATACTTTTCAATACAAAGAATATTTTTTTGTCTAACTCTTTCCTAGCGCGGTCTTGGTATAATACGGTGTAGTGTGCAGACTCCTTTGAAGTCGTAACTGTAACACGTTTGTATACGTCCTGTTTTTCCAGCACTCAAATTATATTTAGTACGTAAATAATATAATGTATAAGTAGGTACTGATATTGTTTATTTATATGACATAGAAAGTCGTAATTCTAATTCTGGCGATTAAATAGTTTGATTAGACTACATAACCGCCATTTTATTTTTTTATTAGATAATTATGCGAGTGTATTTTCAAAACAATTCTTGAATTATGACTGGGGTGTTAGTTGCCACCAAGTTTTCTTTGAATGAGTGTAAAGCGCTGATTCTTTGCTTAATTTGTGTGTAAGTGACCAGAAGGCCAATTGTCGTACTTAAAGAAACGTTAAAATTCAAGTCGCAATCTCATCTCAGCGACAATCAATGTGATAAACTTGTCAAAAATGTCGGAAAATTGATTATATTTTTGACAGATTAAGACTGAGACTAGAGTGCGAAAGTTCTTAAGAATACGGGAATTGCTCCTCGGAGTTACCAGTTAAAATCAGGAATTAAATTATCCGGAAAAGAAACCGGAGTTACGGCATAGCTTGCAGAGTAAGCAAACTGAAGTGGCAGTGGGCTGGCCATGTTTGTCGCAGGACCTATGGGCGGTGGAGCATACGAGTCGTGGAGTGGAGACCGTGTATCGGCAAGCGTAGTGTGGGACGCCCCCCAGCTAGATAGACCGACGACCTAAAGAAGGTGGCTGGGACAGACGATGCGGAAGGCGCAGTCTGGGTGAGGCCTATGCCCTGAACATAGGCCCATCGCCTGCGATAGGCCGAGTTGATTAAGTTACCACGACTAAAAAAAACAAGTCTTTGGAGGTATGAGGAACAGGGTGCCAAGTTCACTCATCCTCCATTGAAAAGGGAGGATCCTCCGACCAGACAGGTGTTGTATCTGGCGGGCAATTGCCCAACGATTGATATTAATAATAATATAATATAATAATAATATATCCCTGGACATTTCACACAGCACCATTTGTCCCAAGCTAAGCAACCTAATGCTTGTGTTATGGTAACAAGATGGCTGATAAACTACTTATATACAATTTTTTTTTAAATACATACATATTATAGATAGAAAAACACCCAGACTCGGAACAAATACATGTAGGTCACACAAATATTTGTTCCGTGCGGGAATCGAGCCCGCGACACGCAGCGCAGCAGTCAATCGCTTAACCACTGCGCCAACCGTGCCGTCAAAAAAAATAATATTGGGAAATAGTACCTATGCTAATTGCACGGTAAACTCTGCTTGCGAGATGCAGGATTTGCGTGACGTCAGTATGACGCGTTGTTCGCATGTGGCGTTGTAGATACCGCTACAAGTCGAAACATTCCACAAGTCATCATCATCATTTCTGTCCTCAAACACTCACTGCTCGGTATAGCTCTCCCCTTTTTCTGCCATACTTCCCGGTTCCGTGCGTCCTTCATCCAGGTGTTAAACAAATAATATTACGTCTAATGAAAACTTGTTTGTTTGTTTCTTGTTTATTCTGCTCCCACATATTGGTTTACAATTCCCTAAAGGGGGCCTTTAGGGAATTGTAAACCAATATGCGCAGACAGGCGCGACGCGACTCTTGGAGGCAATGAAGGTTTCATAGAAATTGTTCAACTAAGGTCGCGTCGCGCGTGTCTGCAGAGGCCTTACATCGTAATGATGTA
This sequence comes from Apamea crenata, assembly GCA_949629185.1. Taxonomy (NCBI): domain Eukaryota; kingdom Metazoa; phylum Arthropoda; class Insecta; order Lepidoptera; family Noctuidae; genus Apamea; species Apamea crenata. The sequence continues at coordinate 2,481,245 of OX451377.1, forward strand.
CCTACTGTATATTTTCAGCGTTCAAAATTACACGTGAAAGCCAAGAAACGTCGGGAAACTTCCAGCCATTACCGCACTAGATTATACGGTTTCGTTTCACGAATAAAACATTTATTGTACACCAAATTGCAGGGTACAGCAACGAGTCGTGTAACTCGATATTATACTCGTAATTGTAACCTGTAATAGCTGCCTACAATTAGTTCCGTTGCGAGGGTAAAACTTCGAAGAACTATAACATAACTAACTGAACAGACAGCTGTGCTGCTGGGGAGTTTGTTGGGCCACTTCTTCCCAGCGAAAGCACTAGGAAGTGGCGAAGGGCGGGCGTTTTGGGGGACTGTCTTATGTAATTTTGACGTTCGAAAAGTGCTGATTTTCAACCTATTTTTAATAAATGACTTTTGATTTTGATTTTTGAGTGTAGGATCAGGACTGACCGAACCAAATAGTAACTTCGTAGCAGGAAACGGCCGAACATTCGGCCGATGCTACTTCGGAGTAGACGCCCAGGACTCTTGCTCAGTAGAACACCGCTTGCGACCACTAGACCAAGGCAGTCTTAACCTTTAATAATGCAAGTACTCAAAATATACTTCGTAGTTGTAATAGCTACTTTAAAGTTTTGTTGAGTATAACTTCGAAGTTATAAATAAGAATGAGAAGTAAAAGAAAGTTCTTATGAATTGGAAACTTCCGCGTAAAACTGTCGTAAGTGGGTGAAGAAAGACGTATCTAAATCTACTAGTGGTTTCCAAGAACCACAGCGTTTTAAAGGTAATTTAATACTAGCTGTTGGCCGCGACTTTGTCTGCGATCCAGGATGAAAAGGAGGCTATGACCTACTCCAGGTCATGGTCTACTCATGTGGCAAATTTGGTCCAAGTCCGTTCAGCCGTACTAGCGTGAAAGCGTAACCAACAAACATACTTACTTTCGCATTTATAATATAGTATTATGCACATACACCTTCCGGAATAAATTCTTAAAAATTATGGCGGCCCGACATGGAAATCAAACCCAGGACCTCATGCTCAGCAGTAGCGCTTGTGACCACTCGACCAACGAGGCAGTCAGATCTAGTTACCTTTAACTGAAATACCAAAAAAAACCTCAGCTTTAGTTTTATCTTTCAACGTTTATTACCGAGAGGATTACCTATAAATTATGTTAAAAACAGCATCACAATCCGTTGTGAAACTTTGAAAAATAACGCGGTCACACGGACAGACGCGAATTTAATTTATCATTGTTGTAAATAAAAAAAAAACGTGTGTGTCTCGGGACGCCCCACGGTGGGCTGAAAATCGGCTTTCATAGACTTAGGGATTTCAATTTGCAAGTGCTTGTTTTTATGCCGGATATCGCTTCTATTAGTCATTATTATGTACAAAAATGACACCCGAGTTAATTCTGCTCAAAACCGAAGGAAATATAATTTTTTTACGAAAAATTTGTATGAAGCTAGTATGAAAAATCGAATTATCTCCTAAACGGCATGTTTAACCGTAATATCCTTAGAGATGGTCATAGTGCTAATTATTTATGATTTTTTGGTTGACGATTGGACAAAAATTTTAATGCCGTTTTTTTTTTAAAAATCGTCAAAATATTTTTATTTGTTTTTACGTATGAAACGATTCCTTTTGGTGTTTATGTTGAAGAACACGGACTTTTAACTACACATAACATAAAATAGCATCACTCCTATATTTCCGAAGGAGTTGGCAGAGGTTTATAGTACACCCACACGTAGCCAACTATGTTTGAGCTAGATATTTATCAACACAAAATGAGTTTTAAAACTTTTCATACAACCAAATTACCAATTGTCTTCTAATGAGTCCAAAAAGAAGTGATTAAGTAACTACACTGATTAGGTCTTCTAATGAGTCTTAATAGGTGATTTAATGATTTTCAATATCTCACGACAATGGATTATATTTAACATTTCCTGATAAGTAAGCTAATTTGTTAATTAGCAGTGCTATGAGTTCTAAGAATAGTTAGTGACAATTATAGATTTTCATTAGCTAATGAGGAGATAACTAATGAGGGTAGTTACCTAATTATTGTCGTTTTGCAATAAAAGGGCTAAAGTTTTGTTTTATAATTTAATTTGTTCACAACTGTGTAACTGCTAACACTAAATCTGCGACTATAAAATCTTAAAATGGAAAGTTTAATCACCAATTTAGACTTGTTTGTTCTTCTACGAAGTGAGAGTACTTCATTTGATCATGAAGTATTGTTTAGTGCAGTTGTATCCCGCATAGGCGATTGCCTGTCTGACGAAGATTATGTTGTTCTCAAAGAATTTTGTCGGAGATTTACGCGAGCCGCTTTACAAAGGTGGCAGAAATCCAACCGATTCCTTGATAATTTCAGGAGAAAGTACGAGAATTGGTTGGGAGCAAATATTGATTGGCCGAGTTTTGTGCAAACTTTAGTTAATCAAGAACCAAGTGTTGATGAGATACCAAGAGCGCCCTCAGTCTCTCCAGAACCGTCGACATCAACGTCCATTGGAACAATGACGAAAAGATCCCGTAAACCATTCGAAGACCTGGGAAGTAAACAAAAAAAGAGAAGATCTGATGAACACACAGGCGAAGGTTCCAGTGAATTGGCATATGCAGCTGCAGCACGTTTAAAAGAAGAAGGGCATGGAGATATCGCCTCTGTCATCGAATACATGATGAAAAATCCTGAAGCAGCCGCTAAATTAAATGAAACGCTTAAGAAACCAGCGAAAACAATCATATTTACGCCAGAAAAGGCGCTTGGATTGCTTCTTTCGCTAAAACTCTCAAAGTGGCAATATATTACGTTGCGTGAGGCTGCCATTCGAGAAGGTGCTAAAGATATTTATCCATCTTACTATAAAGTGCAACAAACTAAGCTTGATTGCTACCCTCCGAAGCAATCAGTGACAGTTACTGATTCATCGGCTAGGATTACACTTCAAGCTTTACTTGATATCACGGTTACAAGAATCCTTCAAAGCCTTTCTAACGAAGAGCATAACAAGCAGTTGAAGCTGATATCCAAGTGGGGATTTGACGGTGCTTCTAACCAAAGCCGATACAAGCAGAAATTTGAGGGTGAGGAAGATGATTCAAGCATTTTCATGACCTCCTTGGTGCCACTAAAACTGACAGATGGAGACAACATTTTATGGACGAACCCAAAACCATGCTCAGTTTTGTATTGTCGTCCAGTTCAGTTTACTTTTGTAAAGGAGAGTGAAGCAGTTGTCCTTGGGCTGAAAAAACAAATGGATGAAGAAATTGAGGCCCTTATCCCCACAGAGTGCAATAATAATAATAGGGTGACTCATCAACTAATGATGACGATGATCGACGCTAAAGTCTGTACTTACCTTTCTGAAGCTAGATCAAATGCATCGTGCTACCTGTGCTTAGCAAAGCCTACAGAAATGAACCGCTTAGATGCTGTAACATCAAAAATTGTGTGTTCGGACCTGTATGAGTTTGGCTTGTCATCCCTACACGCCCGTATAAATTGTATGGAATGTCTGTTACACATTGCATACAGACTGGACTTCAAACGGTGGGCAGCGAGAAGTGATGAGCACAAAGAAATGCTACAGACAAGAAAGAAAATAATTCAAAATAAATTCAAAGATGAGCTCAATCTGTTGATTGATATAGTAAAACAAGGCTCGGGAACCACCAATGACGGGAATACTGCAAGAAAATTCTTTGAGTTTCCTAATAAAACCGCAGCTATAACCGGTTTGGATGAAGACCTCATCAAAAGATTTGCTGTAATTTTACAAGCAATTACATCTGGAGAGCAGATCGATATAATAAAATTTAGAGATTATGCTCGCAAAACAGCAGAAAAGTACGTATTACTATACGACTGGTACTACATGTCGTCAACCGTTCATAAGTTACTAATCCATGGGGCTGACATAATCGAGAAAAATAATATTGTGCCGATTGGGACTCTCTCGGAAGAAGCCTCAGAGTCTCGAAACAAAGATTTTAGGAGGTTTCGAGAACATCATTCGCGGAAAAGAAGCAGGCAGGATTCCAATCAAGACATTTTAAATATGCTTGTTGTTTCTTCGAACCCTTTGCTAAGTGCACAAAGGCCTAAGTTAGATGCCAAGAAAAAGCAGAGCTTTTTTGCTGAAACTCTCGACTTAATTCAATTTCAGGAAACTGAGTTAGAATTTTTGGATATATCCAATCTGGATGCTGACTCAGAATTGGAGTCTGACAACGAGAGTGATAAGGAAAATTTGTAAAAAAGATATATATGTACATATTTGTAAATTTGTATTTGAGTGTGTTTGGGTTTTTTTGTAATATTTAATGATATGTTTTATTTTTTTTATTTATTTTACTTTATTTTACGAATGCTTAGTATTAATTCCTTAAATTAACTTATTTTGTATAAAATATAACTCATATGTTACTTCAATATAAATCTTTTTTTATTTAAATTAATATAAATGTGTCAAAAACAGCAATTTTTTTATTTTATTTTTCTTGTTTCGTGTGTTCTTAATATTTGGGTTAATAACATATCGAACTTTTTAACTTAGACACTAAAAGGGATCGTTTTACATGTAAAAATAAATAAAAATATTTTGACGATTTTTAAAAAAAAAACGGCATTAAATTTTTTGTCCAATCGCCAACCAAAAAATCATAAATAATTAGCACTATGACCATCTCCAAGGATATTACGGTTAAACATGCCGTTTAGGAGATAATTCGATTTTTCATACTAGCTTCATACAAATTTTTCGTAAAAAAATTATATTTCCTTCGTTTTTGGGTAGAATTAACTCGGGTGTCATTTTTGTACATAGTAATGACTAATAGAAGCGATATCCGGCATAAAAACAAGCACTTGCAATTTGAAATCCCTAAGTCTATGAAAGCCGATTTTCAGCCCACCGTCGCCCGACAGAAGTGATAACTGTTTCATGATATTTTTTATAATCACTTTTGAAACGGTAATAGTTTTAGGTTATATGCTCACTGTTGCACACTAAACACTGACTAGAGAGGGGGAAGCGTCTGTCCGAAATACGACTAGCGCTGTGGGTTAGAGTGAGAGAGGAAGAGCCTGCCTACCGCTGCCGTATGCGTGAGAGAAAGGAAAGCCAGGCAGACTGGCGCCGTAACGCGTTACGTTACGAAGCGGTTTACCCTCCCATAAGAAATTATCACTTCAAAAAAAAATGCCGGTGTCTGGATTTGTACCTGGTTGATGGCAATAGGCTCTTCCCCTATTACAGTCACGAGCAAAATTATGTATACACTCGGCTTTATTCTAAAGCGATTTACTCCTTTATTATTGAATGAAATTTTATGTTGTTACGAACATAGCATTGTCGAACCCATAGGTTTATATAATGTGTCGTATTTCAACGTTGCATTCGTTATTTCACGAAAAAAACACAATTGAAAGTTGGCAAGTGTTGACATATTGGTGCTCGTGACTGTACATGGGACTTAAAAATAACTGGCGAAATGTGGGTGTACTGTAGATGCACCTCTGTCTAAGTGTAATTTTATATTTTTTGCGAATTTCTACATTACTTTTGTGGAGAGTTAAAATAGTTTTACAGTGAGACAGTACCCGTCATGATAATAAAATAAATGTTTTAAAAAAATCCATGATACTTATAGCATTTTTACTGGCCCTTTTTTATATGAACCAAGAATAAAGAACTACGTGATAATAATCATAATCAGCCTCCGACGTTCCCACTGCTGGGACACAGGCCTCCTCTCTGTGAGAGGGAGTGGTAATCGCCGTAATCCACCACGCGGGCCCAGTGCGGGTTGGTAGATGTCACATGTCTTCGAATTTTTGGTTCTAGGACATGCCGGTTTCCTCACGATGTTTTCCTTCACCGTTTTGAGAGCCGCAATCTGATCAGACGGGCGCTTTACTTTGTGTAAATTATTTCATCACCACAGCTCTCTCAAGAACTGAAGGCAAGGCGGCCCGGCGGGCTCAGTGTGTACTGCGCTTTCTCTCTCAAGAACTACGTAAAATCATAAAATGTCACCTTACAGAAGTGAGTGACTTTAAAATCATTGGAATATTGTATTACTTACGTTAAAACACTTGTAAACAATATCGAAATAACACATTTACGGGTATTTTAATTTCAGCGGCAGAATGCCAGCGTTGGCTCTGCGACAGCATTTTCAACTGTTTACTTCAGTCATTCTAAGTACAGAAAATAACGATACTGGCAATCCTGCCATTCCCTCATGAAACTGTAACTTACTAAGAAAATAATAAATCAAAGCCCTGAGGCCTCGTGTGCACTGCTAGCGGTCTTGCTACCTCCCTTAATGGCATCTCAACTACTATCATCTCAACTACATTTGTACAAAGTTTACATACTCACAGTACGAAAACAATGGAAAGAATTTCAACCAAGGTTGAGTTATAAATCTGAACAAATACGCTGGCAGAATATCAAGCAAATATGTGGAGCACTCACGGTTTTATTTGAGGTCGTATTCGGTGCTAGATTACTAATATTATAAACTAAACTATAATAGTCAATATTTAGGCTAGGTGTTTATTATTACCTTTGTACATAGAAATACGCCGCTGGCAGAAGCTTTTCTAAAATAGTCTAAACAGTGAACGAGTTTCCTTTCAATAAAACAAGTGTTTCAATCAATACGTTCACAATCAATGGACAATTATTTTTATCGCACCATTAATGAACTACCATGTTTTCTAAGACAGTCAATATACTTCTTAGAATATAGTAAAACAGAAAACTGGTCTAGAACTACCCAGAGCAGGATAACTGGTTTACTCTGCTCCTAGACTTCGCCAGTCATCTCCTGATTCTATTATCTTCAGTATTAATAAATACAATTATCTTACAGACGACTTAATCTAATCATTCCCCAAAGGACCGGCCGCGTAATGAATTTAGTTTCCGCAGAGACAAAAGACCATCACACAAAAAAAGATTTACATTATAAATGGCCATTCCTGAAAACAAGCTTTTTTACAGCTCTACAATGCATAGTTTAGAAGAAAAAACTCCACCATCACTACGCTTCGCCAAAATACTATACCCTGTCCGTTAGGTAAACCGTTTTTTTACAGATGAAACTAGTGATTGCAACAACACACAACACATTGATTGATACACATACGGTATTATAATGTCTGTAAAAAGCCATAAATAAGATAAGGCAGTTTATATATTTATTTTTACTGATTATTAGGGCAGAAATGCAGACTCCTGGATGCTATTGAGAAATCCCAGATGGAAAACCCCAAAAATTATCAGCAGAGCCTTGGTTTGCACAGGCGCTTTTTACCCGGATTTTTTTCGCTCACTGGAATTTAAACGCACTGCTAAGCGCCGAGAGTTGAAAATCCAACAGCGTTTTTTTGACGCGTTGAGTTGCTCTTGTGACAACTAGACAAACGAAGCAGTCATAAATTCATAATATTGACTTCTTGTGTGAGTACAAAACCAAACCAAACATAATTTATACACAAAAACAAATTGTAAATTCAGTTTGTCGACCTAATCAACTCGATATCAAAGTACCCACTACATAATTCCGATTGTTTACTATTTACGACTGTGTGACCCCGCTTTTTATCCAATCGTACTGTAAATAAAATATCCTCTGATAAAACGAACTGGCTCGGGTTTGTTGACTAACGTTGTTTTATTGATACAGTGTTTTATTATCAAGCAAATATCATTTCGTTTTGTGTTAAAGTTTTTTTTTTTAACTTTAATTTATAATGTAGCACAGTCATGCTACCCGAAACTGTCAAATTTTCCCAATCAACCTTGAACCGTAATGCTGTATGCCGTATGCTGTGTCCAAATAAACGTTTTTCTTTCTTTAGCGATAAAGTTGAAAATCTATTAAATTTTGACAGATTGTAGTAGCTTAATGTGCTGGCGTCAGTACAGCTATTTCACCTGATGGTAACGACGATGATGACTGTGATGAGTCATCCGATTCTATTAACCTTTACCATGCGATAACAATGAGTCAAATGATTCTATTAGCCTGTCGTCCTCATAGTTGACCACACCTCTCTGTTACCAATTCTGGTCAATCACCCCAGCAGCAGCGTTTCATAGGCTTGTCTGTCTCAGCGCCAACACTCATCTTCAGGCACCCACTGCGTGACGAACTAGGTCCATCTATCTTTGACAAATATGACAAACCCAATGCCACAAGCCAAGGGAAATTAGAAGTATTTTTTGTCAGATTGAGACCGAGATCAGACTGTGAACGTTCTTAAAATTACGAGAATTGCCCCTCTGTCCTATAAGTATCTGCCTCCTTTTTAGGTTGATAAAATAATCCTCTGATTCTCAAGTCACGGCAATACGTACGAATACATTGGATACTTATTCCGTGGAACGTGCGCAATATTAAAGTTCCATGTTTACATAGTTCCTGAATATCAAACGTGGAATCGTAAACGTACATATATCTTGTATGCAATATTCGAATTCTATACAAATCTTTCTCATAAGGATATACAGTATCCCTGTATCCCCCATATTGTCATACATTGCAAATATATCCATGTTTTCAATAAAAGACAAGACAATTCACAAGAGAAAGAATAACGTTTATTAAAAGGGAACCGGGACACTGGATCACTTTACTTCCGGGATTTAAAAGAGACTTTGACCTGTTTGTTTCGCTATTTCTTCTCAGGGGTAGTCAGATAGGAAATGTCAACTCCATCTAGCTTATCTTGAAATTTCACTATCAATTCTCGTCCCATTTTATCGAATCGCCACCAAAGAAGTTTCACTTCATAAACTGCCCACAGACAAGAAAGTGATTTTAATGAAGGTTCCATCTTCCTTTTAAGGTTAGAAAATTCGGAAAACTACAACTGATTTTTTCCTGAAAATGCATCGATGTAGGTATTTTAGTCAAGAATGTAACTCATTCTCAAAAATTCTTCCTATACGGCAATTTCTACAACTAAACCGCATATATCCATGCAACGCTATTCAAATTGTGTTCTGAACACGCCATGTTAGATATAGGGAAAGGGGAAGCGTTTATAGAAAGTAGGCCACGTGGGGGAAGCCAATGTCCTGTCTGAGTTGCATTATATGAAGAAATTGGCTTGTACTCGTACATCCTTTGTATAACTCGAAGGAAGTGGAAGCTCTAGAAATCTGGACTACATAGTCAGTTGAAGTGTTTTATCTATCTTCCCTCCACATTTTTATGAGCTTTCTGAAACCAGTTTCATAATTGGCTAAGTTATTTTGACACCACCATTTTCAATCAACCACATTGGAAAAAATAAGGAAAGAATGAAAAATCTTGATTTAGCATAAGTACATTAAGCAATTATGCGTCGGACCGTAGGTACATAAGGAATACATGGCCTTTGCCATCGGAATGGGTAACATAGGATGTTTTCATAATCAAGAATCTAATCATGTTTACACCGAGGGTTTACCTCCCAAAAGATGTTTTTAAAATGCTTCGCTACCTAAGTAACTAGATGATAATAAATTCTCTCTACATCATAAATTTACACAAAACAATTCAGCCTCGGAACAAATATCTGTGAGATACACAAATATTTGTCTTACACGGAAATGAAATACGGCGCAGGGACACGGACGACACTGTGCCAAGTGATACAGATAGTCAGGTCTTAGAATGTGTGGAGTTATCTAGAGTATTTTGGAATCTACATCAATGACAACTACATGTACTGTCTCATCTCCGAATCTGGGTCTAATTTCCGAGTTATATCCAAGTTTTAATGGTGTGTCGTAAAACTAGTTCAATAAACGTAATTTATTTAATTTAATACTATAAACTATTTTTCATGGCTACAAGAGTAGGGGAAGACCAAAGAAACGATGGATGAAATGTGTGAATGATAATATTGTTAGAAAGGGAGTGACTACCGAGATGACGACTAATAGGGAAGTAAGGAAGAAAAAGACATGTTGCGCCGACCCCAAATAAATTGGGATAAGGGCAGGAGACTGATGATGATGATCAAAGAAAACTACCAAAGGGTAAGAAATATTGGCGATTTTTGACGTTATTTGCTGATGGCAGTATTGTGCGATATTGATAACCAGAGTACCAACATTTTTCCCAAGCTACACAAGTTTTCTGGATATTTAAGGGCAGATTTCCACAGAGATGGGATAAACTTAGCTAAAAAAACAGCCAGACAGTTAACAAACTTGGACAGAGTAAAACCAATCAAGGCAGGCCCTGACATCACTTCAGAAATTAAAGAACAATAAATACATCGTGAACATCACAATCCACTGACGCGTATCGTAATACAGTTACAAAAACGTTGTAACATTGACAAATGCACGCAGCCCTCCATAGATCGCGGAGTGCAAGCGTGAATAATCCTTGGCGATACGGTCCAGCGAGCCGAGACCTTAGCAACAGACCACGAAATACACCACAATTGAGCCTTTATAAGGCGGATGTGAGTAAGATCGGGAGGGGACGCCATTGAAGGCCATTCACCGATCTTGTTGAGGTCCTTCACAAAGATTAAGGATTGTAATACTCATAATCATGCAGTTTCTTTAGTTGGTTCGTTGTCCACCACTATAAAACCTGATGCGTTCGACGATGCTACACGTATGATGAACGTGGAAGATGCAAAAGGATTAGGTACGGAATGATACGGAACGTAGAACGTAGCTTGACAGCCACCTGAGATGTGTCGATTTTTAATTTTTTACTAAGTAGCATCCTAGGTTAGGCCAAGGAATCCAGGGGGTCTACTCCGAAGTAGTACCGGCCGTTTCCTGCTACGAAGTTACTATTTGGTTCGGTCGGTCCCGATCCTACACTCCTACACTCTTTCGAATATTGACTATGGTCTCGACCCAACTGAGCCGATCCTAACATTTTTCGCTTTTTTCAATAATATTCGGTTCGGACATGTGTCGGTCCGATCCGAACATTCGCACTTTGCACTTCGGAGTAGACCCCCAGGGCCGTCCAAAAGCGAGTCAGGTTGACAATATCGTCAAAGTCGCGGGAAACACCTGGATGAGGGGAACACAGAACCTGGAAGTATGGCAGAAGAAATGGGAGGCCAAGCAGTGGGTGATTCCGGGCTCAATAATGAAATTGAAGCTGTTTTATTAAATTGATTGTACCAACCCGCACTGGGCCCGCGTGGTCGATTACGGCCCATTTCCTCTCACAGAGTACACTAAGGCAATTCTCCTAACAGTAGGAACGTTATAGGAATATACGTTGATTATGCTTATGCTATGTATCATATTATCTGACTGTACGCTTGCTTACCTATATTATTAATGTACGGTCACCAAAAGAGATAAGTGATCATGGCCGTCGGATAAAGTTGAAGTTTTGTAAGAAACCGATGGATGTTTTAGAATAAAATTTAGTTTAATTAATAGAAAACAGACAGTTCATTTATCAAATTATTTTGATTGGAAAAAGTCCATCGGTTTCTTATTAATGTTCAACTATATCCAACGACCCTGGTTACTTATCTCCTTTGGCGACTGTAGCACCTCATCAGGATAAGTATTATGCTTGATGACCTAAAAAAAACTATTTCTTCTATATGTATGGATGACGTGGTTTTCAGTTGCTCTTTCATGATTTACAAGGCCTATTTTTATATATCTAAAAGAGAAAACTTTGATAATGGTGCCGATTCTGTTGTCACAAATTTCTCTAAACTAGACTAAAAATCACTAAAATTTAGTTTATTCCTGTCAAATGACGTTTTCTATTCTGAAAAAGACTAAAGTGACACAACTTAACTATATTTTAGTTTGACAGCACTAATGTCATTTTAGTTACTCAATTTAGTGAAAATGGTAATTTTGCTATTCTGAATTTGACGTTTTTCACCTAAAATTTTGGTTGTCAAACTAAATCAGACTATTTTTAATCGCGATTAAAAAAGTGTGGAATAAAATTAGTTGTCATGAACTAAAAATTACAAAACACATTTCTCTACAAGTTCTGTACGTTTGGATGCTTGAGAGTTCGTGAATTTATTATGGAAGCTTATGTGATTGTAGCTGTTGTCGATTCGGCAGAGAGGTAACTAATATTTTATTGTTATTAAAATACAACACGAAATTCATTTGTGAAAACTTATAGGGATTTTTGCACTGAACATTGCACTGAACATTTATGTAGCTTTGTGTAGTACAAAGCTAATTATGATTTGGAAAAGAAGTGGTTAGATCGACTTCCAGATTCTGTGAAATAAGAATTAACTATTTTTTAGAAATCATCAAGAAAGAGTTCGATTGGAAAGATTACGAGACAATTCCAACCCATTCAACATGGCTGAAGAAAAATTTAGAAAAATTTTTAGACTCCCTAAATCTGGGGCACTTTATTTGGTGGATGTGTTAAGGAATCCTCGGTTGGATGAAGGATTTCTTCCCAAACACATAAAGGTTAGAACAGTTTTATTTCCTTTAGGTACCTACCTTTCTTTTGTATCCTTTCCTAACAGATATGTGTACACCACCCTATACGTAGGGTGTGTAGTAAATAAATATCATTATTTAGGAAATACTTGCTATATTACAAGTTTGTAAGTATTAAAATTCCTAAGATTTTGTGATTTTAGAGAGTGGTATCTCACTTTTATATTCAAGGATGATAGATTATACTTACCTATTTTACTAATTACTTAGTACCTAGGTAGGTACTAAGTAATTAGTATGATATTAAGAGCTCATAATCCAATTCAGATTCTAGCTGCACTCAATCTGTTTGCCCAAGGCAGTTATCAAACAGCTGTTGGGCAAGACAACATACTTGGGCTCAGCCAGCCATCAGTGAGCAGGTGCCTAGCTCTAACAGCAGAGGAAATTTTAAATGTATTGTCCCCTCAATACTTGAGATTTCCCATGACCCGTGAGGAAAAGGAAGCGGCTAAGACTGAGTAAGTTCAATTTAATATTTCTTACTTTCAAAGGTACTAGGTTACTGACTGGCTTTTTTTTAAACCCTTCTCTGTCAAACTTCAGAAATCTGAAAAGAGAATAATAAATAAGTTTAACTAAGATAAATAAAACATCCCTTTTTACAGCTTACAAAACTGAGAACTGCACCACTCTTATTCATGTAACACTTTGCTTGTTTCAGTTTTCAAGACCTATATAATATGCCCAACACATTAGGTGCAGTGGATGGGACCCATGTTGCAATAACAAAACCTCCACTCAATCACCCTTCTGCACCTGGCAGTCTATTTTATAATCGAAAGGGCTATTATAGCATCAACTGCCAGATTGTGAGTATAAACAAATTTTTTTAACACTCTTAATTATCTTGAAACCTTGACTAAAATAAAAAAAAAACTTTCAGGTATGCAGTGCGAGGGGCAAGATTATTGGCCTCAACCCAAATTTTCCAGGCGCCACCCATGATGCTGCAATTTGGAGGGCATCAAATATTAACAGAGTCCTGAGAAATGACTTTGTGCGTGGGGAAAGATCTCAGTGGCTTCTAGGTATGTAACTAATAAACTTTTATACCTACTAGGTATATCTATTAGCTAAGTACATTATAAAGTTTTATTTATTGTAGGGGATAAGGGATACCCACTACAGCCATGGCTCATGACTCCCATTATGGTCCCGGCAACGGCAGCAGAGGCTGCCTACAATGAGTGCCACACAAGGGCAAGAAATGTGGTGGAAATGTGCAATGGACGCCTGAAGAATAAATTTAGGTGCCTACACAGGCATCGCTGTCTGCACTACCAGCCAGAAAAGGCAGCTAAAATTATTCTGGCATGTTGCACACTGTATAATATGTTTTTGGAAACATTTGATGGTAAGTGTACTTAGTTTGCTTTAATATTATATTAATTAATATTATTATGTAATTCTCCTTGTTTTTGCAAAATAAGAAATCTAAAGTAAGTGTATTTTTGCAGATGAAGAAGATATTGATGTGACTGAAGACAGTGAGGAGAGTGCGACTGTGGAGGATACCAGCACCGATTTTCTTGCCGAAGCAAGGGAAATCCGGCAATCGCTAATAAACAATTTTAATGAAATTAAACATCGTATTACTTTACAATTTTTTTTATTTTTTTTCCAGTATGCCTATCCTTAACCCTAAACAAAATAATAAACAATCAACAAAATAATTAACAATCAGCAAAATATAAAAAATAATTAACAATCAACAAATATAGAAAATAATTAACAATCAGCAAAATATAAAAAATAATTAACAATCAACAAAATAATATAAGACTATGAAATAATAGGTTAGCACTAAAGTCACTAACGAGCTGCTGAGGATTTGGAACAAGAACTTAATGAGAATAGTAGGTTTGATGCAGTTGTAAGCTCCAAGACAAAATAATGGAGAAGAAACCCATCAGGTTTCATTCCCATTAGTTTCGTCTTGGGCAGTTTGCACCAAGAATGGAATGCTGGAAGAGCGAATGGCAGCAGCCAAAATTTCTGCTGCCGTGACAATGCTCTCCCGGAGTAACCGACTATTCTCATTAAGTGCTTGTACCAAATTGTGGTGCACTGGCGGACGGGGAGTCCTCGGCAGTCTTCGACGACGGGTAACTCGACCGCCTGCGCGCCGCAGTGGTACTGCAGGAGTCCCGCTGTCGGTTACCACAGGCTGCTCTTCGAGTACAGGCTGTAGAGAGGGCGACACACTTTCATGGGCAGGCGACATGGGCAATGGGGATGAGGGAGGTATTCCCTGAAATTAATAAAAAACGGTTAATTCATTGAGTATCACGTGAGCACCAGTGCTCTAATAAAATAGATAACTAATTGTCTTATTTATCGGTGCTGGAAGGATTAATATTAACAGTTTTAGTAATGTATTTATAAAAATTGCCCTTCAGCCGTAAAAATACCATGAATACTAAAATAAATTACCATTTCCAAAGAGGCAAAACCATATACAGAAGCAGACCCAATGATATCAAGAATTTTATTCTCAATATCATTGAGATCTGCCCCTGCCGGTCCTCCACCTGTGGCCCTGATGGAGTCTCGAGCTTTTCTCGCCTTAGTTTTTATTTTGGCCACCCACACATTCCAAATCTGTTGAAATTAAATTAGTTATGAACACACAATGCAAATTATGCAATCCAATTGTAATTTTTTCTGACATAAACCACTTACATGTTGCCACTGCTCTACAGTCCTGCTGCAGCCCAGTTGGTTCAGCTCGCTACTGACGTTGGTCTAAAATTCTACTACTTCGGCATCAGCTTGATTTTCTAAAAAAAAATAAGACGCTAGTAGTAGACCTGAATTTATACCTATTAATAGGATAATTAACACACACAACAATAAACTGATAATTAATATTGATGCTCTCAAATTTTCATATATTTTATTCACTTGTTACCTACGTAAATTGATAAGTTCAGACTTCAGTTGTATTTCTTACCTCGGGCCATTAGCGGATTATTGTGGAGCCGCTCTACGAGAAGCTCCTGCTGCCTTTTCGTTGCTCGTTTTCTGGACGACAGCATTTTAAAAGGCAAATAACAATAAGGCACTAAGCAATAATAAATTAATAACACTGGTGACAGTTGAAATCAACAAAACAAACAGTTCAAGTTCAAGATCAAGATGTCGTTGATAGGGCTTTCCTACGGTGACGAGAATACCGGAGATTTTAAACTTAGTGTACGAAAAACCGGACTTTTTTTTCTCGAGATCACATTTTTATTCTTATATAAGCTTTATAACACTGAAATAAATAGCAAGATAATCATGCTACCTGAATTATTTTTTGAAATGCTGTAGTTTGTCGATTTTAATAAAATCTAAGGTTTTTTTGCTTATTGAAAACCGACAAAAATTCCGCCGAAGTTCTAAATCGTTATCGGTGTACAACCCTAGCAGCATCACAGTGGCCACAGATAATAAAAAACAATTACAGGTTATTGCATTTTAATTTATTAGAATGTATACAACAATATAGTTTTACGCCGTCATTATGCTCCTTATATTTCATTTAAATAATTATTGATAAAAAATTAAAGATTATTTAATTTTACTCAGGATTTTTTTGCACCTCAGATCATTTCGTTCACTTTCATTCACTTTTTATTTTAATTTCCAACAAATCTTGGTCTATGGTTTACTTAACTTAGCGATTGTCAAACTCGATTATAGTTATGTCAAAATTGTTTTTAAATTTAGACAATCTTGTTTGCAGAATAGCTTTTATGATTCTCTTAACCAAAAATTAGAAATTTTAGTTATAGTTTAGTTTAGTTCGGTGTACAAGAGAATCGGCACCAATATCTCTCTTACACCAATCTTTCTGACACAGACGATAATATTTTCATTAGAAGACTATACAGACTAAATAAAACACACATATCTAATTCATATTATTAGCACACACATATCTTTCTCTACCCACATCTACTACACAATCTTAACCTTCCCCCGCCTACATAATAAACACATACGCCATATACCTGACCTCAGCAACAGAATCTATATAAACTCACCCATACGGACGCTGACCAAAACGTAACGTAAGGCGTTACGTAACACCCACGTCACGGTTTCGGGGCGACATTGAAAACGATGCCAAATCTTTTGTGTATCTACAATCGTTCGGTTTGCATTGCATTCGGTTATTGTAGGGTTAAAGGTTATTAAATTGATTGCTTAGATTTTTGTCATAGGTATTTAATAATAATAGGTACCCCTGGACATTTCACACAGCACCATTTGTCCCAAGCTAAGCAACCTAGCTAGCTTTTTGTAGCTACTTTCACGGGTAATTCCGTAAGTGCTGTAGTAAAGCCAAGGGCATGCCGCACTGCTATAAAATTTCATATTATTGCATAAAAACCTGATTGTGCTTTTTTTAAGATGGTAAACAAATCATTAATAGTCCTCCAGACAGAATTTCGGCCATGGCAGCCAATCTCAACGAAGACTAGCCATAGCCCACTACGCGGGAGGTATTATAGTGCGCGGACACAGGTGCAAGGAGTCCGGCATACCCCTCTGTCACCCCTACGATGGAGGAAGTCCATAAGAATATCCACCGCGCAAAAAAAAAGGCGGCGACCACGAGAGCAACGGGGCAGTAAGGTGACCATCATACGAGTTATTAAATAAATCAGGCCACAGCAATGAAATGCTCCGTTCATATAAACATGAATACATTATAATAATCCGATGTTTTACCACAATATTACTCAGCGAAAATTGAGTCTTAGTTATAGCACGTTATAGAAAATAGTTAGCTTTGATATCAAAACGTCTGAGTCCTCTAAACAGGTTAATAGTAATAGATACGAGGATACGATAGCTTGGTATTTAAACGCACCATTTATATAAAGTATGCGAGCCGTTTTCAACTTTATTGCTTGGAGTGAGAGTCAAGATTGGTGAGTTGGTTTGGGTTAGACTTTGGATGCCTTCTTAGAAGGAGAATTTATCTAAAGTTACGGTTCAGGACTCTATTGAACTTTCTAAGTACCTTTCGTCTTGTCCTTTAACAATGCATTCAGCCCAACACAGCAATATAAACATAATCAGCCGATAAGTTTTCGTTCAACAGCTGGGACTCAGGTCGAGGTCTCTCTCTGTGAGAGGGAGCCGTAATCCCCAACGAGGGCTGTTTTGGTGAATTTTCGGTTTTACATGTCTAGCTACAACCACTGTCCCGCAGCTGGATAAAGGTCTCCCCCATATTTTTTTCACTTTTCTTTGTGCTGGGCCTTCTCCGTCCAGTCAGTTAGGTACGAGTGCAGTGAAAAAAAGCTACAACCATAGAAAAAGAATTTTACTTTGTTTAGAAGCTAAAGTGGGCGTAAATGCTGATAGAGTTACTTTAAAGAAAACCTGATTCACGTCACATTTATGTCAGTTTTGGAGTTAATGTGGTATGAAACTATGAACGCACGATCGCGACCCCTATTGCAGCACCGCTTCATTAAATGCAAAGAAACATAAGAAGCGTACATTTATTGCACAATCTTGTGATAGATCTAAATCGATTTCAAAACCTATTTTTAATACAAGTTTTTAGACATAGGTACACGATAAACCCACAAAGAAAACAATTAAATGGTATTGATTTACTTCTAGCAAAGGCTGGATGGACGTTTACATATTATAAAGGCTTTTTGGTAAAAGAATGAGGCAGGCAAAGCATCTAAAAGGGTGTATCTATTCACGTTGAAAACTGGTATCCGGCGCCGATATGCCAGTGTTTGTCGGCGCTGACCAGCGCTGGTTGGCGCTTAGATTTCATACTTTTTCGCCAAATCAGCGGGAACCGTGGCCGTTAAGCCCCGACAAATTCAAATCTGAATTAGTCGGCGCCGATCGCACTGGATCGATTCAGCGCCGGTTATGCCACCTATCTACTTAAATACAATACACCCAGATGAGACGCCACTTGATAAAAGCCTGCAACAGCTGATTCCGGAACGCCAAGTTGATAACGATGATCATGATAATACTTTGGAATCTTCAAAAACTTCTACATCATTCAAATCAAATCAAATTATTTATTTGCTAGAATGGAGGTATACAAATAAGGTCGCTAATAATTCAAGTTGAGCCCAACATTCGACTTCGATTCGGTAGTGAAATCGTATAAATGCAAAGAGATTTGGCAAAACCATAATATTTCTGGACAAAATCCACTCACTTCAATACAGCCAGTTCAAAGTAAAACATGAGTTTAATAAACCTACAATGTTGTGTAAGCTCTCACTCAATGAGATTAGTATAAGTACTAAAGTCCGTCGGTCTGTGACGTCATACAACTAGGTGCACATAAGCCTGAAGTGGCTGAAGCTTAGTTAACTTGTTGCTGAGCTGGCCAACGTATATGTCACGAACAGGGATTGTGTGGGTGGGAACTTTGTGCAAAGCTCTTGCAGCTTTAAATTTTATATCAGAAATGAGAATGCAAGAAAAGGATAAAGTAGGAAGATTTATGTATATTAAGAATTACAGATATGCTCCTTTTTTACTGTTTGTATTTGAAGTGCAAATCCCAAACAAAATATTTATCTTTCTTTATCCAAATAGGAGAATGGCATAAGGAATAACTCTATGCAATGCGGGGACTGCTAATACGAATTTAGCTTTAGACACAAAATTAGTTGGTATGGTCTCTAATGACTAGAATTTCGCCCTTTGAAACAGTATGCAACATAACAATGTAGAAATAGTTCTGAATGGCTATTCAGAACCATTCTATACGCTTCCGTATCGAATCGAACATCAATCAATGGAGGATTATCAAAGGAGTCCTCTTAACGCTGTTCACAAGTCCAAAACCCAAAATTGTTGTCAGTATAAATTAAATATACCACCGCTATTCTTCCAACAGCTGTTTGCTGTCGGGGGCAAGGTAAATCAGGTTATCCAGATATGTCATTTCCGACACGATAGCCCGTCGGATGGTTGCAAGTAGATATGCTATCATATGCTGGTAGATAAACAATGCCGGAAGAAATTCTTCTCGAAGGGCTCGACTACTTAACTCATGGATGTCAGGTTGAAGATTCAAGAACCCAGGACACTAAGAAACGATTTCACTGTAGTTATAACTAGACCATGAGGCAGTTTCGCAAGAAACTTTCAAATAACCAACACAGGAAGGATAGACGAATTTCGGAACCATCGCACATACTCGTACATACATTTTTCAAGATTTTCGCAACCCACGTTCGTATGATATAATATACGTGCTCCGATATATCACGGTGCAAAAAAACGTTGAATTAAACATTGTAAGCCCAGGTACGCATGGGCGATGTTTTAACCGCGGTGATTTTGTTTCGCGCACTGCATTTTTAACGCTATGCTTAGCGCCGAGAATTGAAAATCCAACAGTTATTTTTTTTTAAACGCTGGGATGTGCTTTGTTGGATTCTCAATGTTCGACTCAACACCATGAGTTGAAAATCTAATGCGCGATAAAATCCCTCCGCAATATTTTTACGTTCGTACGAAGGAAGCAACGTCAGATGAAAGTTGTCTGTCACGACCCCGTTATGTGCTTCGATTAGAAACTATTCCTTTCAATCAATGGAGAGCAATCGCTCAAAGATATCTGGGTCGCACGCCTACCAAATAATTATATTGATGACTAATATGATGATTGCTGAATAGTACTTATTGCCAGATTATTGTTGTGCTTGTAATGGTTAGCATGACAGATTTATTAAACGTGTGATTGAAATTAGCAAGTCTTCCTCGTCCGGTTTCTACTACGTTCTAACTAATCTATAGTAATATAATGAAGTGGAAGAGTTTGTTTGAAGGCGCTAATCTCTGCAACTGCCAGGCGGATTTGATAAAATCTTTTGCATTTGATAGCCCAATTCCTGAGGAAGATTATAAGTTATTTAACATCACGCTACGATCTTTAGGAGCTGAAAAAAAAACAAAAAAGTCAAAAAGATCGCTGTGAAAACGAAGTTAAGGCGCGGGCGGGCGATGCGGATGCGACGGGGTGGGTCGGGTGAACAAGAAACCTCACGCGGACGAAGTCGCGAAGCTTAATAATATCATATAAATAGTCTTAGTAACTTTTGCTGGAACAACCATTCGATATTGAGTATACAATACACGGGCCTTCACGAATGATGTTCATCGGGCGCACCCTGGGCGGCTATGGCATAAATATGCTAATATTCTTGATAATCCGCCGAAAAACTAAAGGCTTCTAGATCATTGATTTAGGCGTTAATGCTTTAAGTCTAGCCAGCTAAATAAGAGCATTCACGAGTGATGTGCGTCGGGCGCACCATCGTCGACCATGGCATAAATATGCTAATATTCTTGATAAACCGTCGAAAATCTAGAGGCATCATGATGTATCATTGATTAATTCATGAATGCTTTTAGTCTAGCCAGCTTCCTTACTTCTGCCGATCAATTTTACCGAAAAAATCTCACCGTGAAAACTTAGGTGAAGCGAGCTGTCAATACCCAGCACCAGGTGGAAAGACAGCTCATTCATTCAGCTCGTATTTCACCTAAGATTTCACGGTAGGATTTTTACAGAACTGATTTTAGCAGTCCGGCTGGTCAGTCAAGCTCATCTTACAACACCACATAATCCTTAAGATAGCACGTTTAACCACAGAACACCTTGACTTTGTGCCAAGGCCCGTTTCGCAGCCAGTATTATGGCTAGCCCATTACTCTTGAGTTCGCAAACACTGCACTTTATATGCCAAGACATGCACGCAAAGCAAATAAACAAGCCACTGAAATAATATGAGATATTTGGAGATTTATTACGGTACTTGAGAATATTCGACTAACTTTGCAAGATCAATTTGATCAGCAAATTGGTGAGATACAGTTACCACTTTGTAAAAGTCGTAATGCAATAAGGCGCCAGATACAAATGGCCTTCCTCCTTTGATAACTATTATAAAAACAATTAAGGCTGATGTAGGTGCCAGTGCCTTTACCATCTTGGCTTAGCAACCCGTTTTCAGAGAACCTTTTATCAATCACTGGACTGCGATACACAAAGCAGAGAGGGATATGATTAGTAATGAGCTTGACAATTTCTTAGATACAGATTTCAACAGGTGCCAAATTTTTATTGATTAGTAACAGACCCCCCATACGGATCTGCATGGTAACCATGTGCCAGAATGTCTGCACTTGTCCTATAAAGGTAAGCAACCATGTGGATATGCAGAAAAATATACATATTGAATTTAAAAAAGCATTATAAAGGCCGGATATTAGCTCATCGGCTTAAAAACATATGGTAAACTACAAACGATGAGGTAAGCTGTTTCCTGAGTCTTGGGCCATTAAATTTTCTATAGAAAGATCACCATTTGAGCATGACAACCAATATAATATACGAGAACAGTATAGATTAGTTATATCATGGTTGATTGCGAAAGACAACTAACATTCACTGGCCATGAAATGAAAACTGAGGAAAAATATTTGGGAAACACGACGAAGACGAAGATCATGTATTTTCAAGTAAAATAAACTTGCTAACTCCACATATAAACAAACACTCTAACCATTACTAAACGGTCAAGTACGTGCGGTAAACATGTATCATATACACAGCAACGATAAGCATCTGTGTGACTGATTTCATGCGATAATAGACAATCATTCTATGTAGTGAGAATAGGGTTGTCTCGCATGTGTCGCAGATTTCGTAGAATATTGTAACTGGACAAAGTTTATGACATAGATATGTGGTGATACAAGAGTACATGTTGCATGAATAAGATGACAAAACTGTTTTGCGAACAGTACATATTATAAAAACCTTCGGCAGGCAACCAGTTTTGATTCTGGACTTTCTCCAGGTGCGCCTGGAGAAAGTCCAAAATCAAAACTTTAATATTTTTTTGCAGGATAATATCAAAAGCTTATTCTATATTTCCAACCTGCACTTCTCTCGCTGAGAGAAGGCATATTATGTCTCAGCAGTGAAAACATTATAGGTTGATTAGTTAGGGATCGCTAGGGACTGACACTATTGACACTTCACCTAAGTTTTCACAGTGAGCATTATACACAATAGATCGACTGGTCATTCACGCACGCCGGTCGCGAGTACTACGCTACGCTTTGTCATGTTCATCCCTTCACAAATCTACCAATCTTTCTCCCATCCCATCCAATATGGTGGCCCTAACTGACCGTAACCTACATGTGACTGGTGACTGATAAATCACAATCAATCAGGCACAATGCTGCGTGAAGGGCGCTGAACTGCTAACTAAGTCATGGCCATTAGGCAAGTTGTCGTTAGCCGAGGAATTTATGAGTCGTGTCTTGAACTTATTTGGGCATACGTTTATTGATGTTTTCCACATTCTTGCTGGTGATATATGGAGTTTGTTGTATAGGTTTTTGGACATGGCTATAGCGAATCGATTGAGGATGTGGTTAAGCAATGTTGGGTTGAATTTCGACACATAAGATGGATTCTGTCTGAATTTACATGGGACTCAAATATAACTGGCAAAATGTGGGTCTACATGGTGGTGTGGGTGTAGTGTACCTATAGGTACACCTCTTAGACATTCGCGGATTTAAGCGTGATGTTATGTTATGTTAAAATAGATTTTTTGAACTTCAATATACATAGTTGTTTGTGGTGCAGTTACCTAACGCTTGTGAGATTGGTATTAAAAGGACATAGGAGTATCAATCCTGGGGATTAAGCATGAAAGGATTATGGACCACAGCCTCGTTGTTCTAGTGATCACAACGCTACTCCTGAGCATGAGGTCGTGTGTTCGATTCCCGGATTAAAAAATGTTATTGGGGTTATTCCATCTAAAATTTCTCAGGAGCAGCCTAGTGTCTAGACTTGAGCAGGGGTGATGGCAGTAGGCTCACCCTCGAGAATTCAATTCATCAATTCATGAATGTAAAAGAGGTAATTTCAGTGTCAGTAATCAATCTCAGAAATCGATAGCATCGGAATTAATTAGGAGAGGCAGTGGCAGCGTTATAGTCAGATAATAATTAGGTACTGATAATTTATGATTTGAGATTGTGATTAATGATATCTTGATTGTTACGATTTCTTGAAGTGATCTTGGCATACTGAGGTTAGGAACCTATTACAGTACTACCTACTGACTGTTTCTCTACCAATCGTGTGTCAGTGGAACTGCTAACATGGGTATATGTTGGATCTATTAAGAGGTATATAGTTTCCTAGGTATCGTAATTCTTCATAATTTCAATTGATGTCAGACTGTCCGCCTGAAAACACGTGGGAATGTTTCTAGGAACCAAATGGTGATATTTCCGCCTAGGGCCACCATTACCATTTCGAAATTTATAAACTCCTAACAAAAAGCCGGACATTCGCCAAATGTTCGGATATTTTAAATCTTTCTTTTTTTCAGTATTCATTTTACTTTTTTTTCATTGTATAAACAAATCCGGACTAGATGACTAGGTCGGACAAATCCGGACGGGGGGCCAAAAAGCCCGACCTGTCCAAACAAATCCGGACAGATGGTAGCCTTACTTACAAACGACATATGAATAGATTATTGTACTACAACATAGAAACCTTTTGTAAAGTATATATATAATACATCAAAATACACAAAACCTTTCAAAACACAACACAGCATAAATGCACAAAAACCGACTACCAACATCGGCCATGTAATTACGTATGCGGTTCGGGAAGCTACTCGTACCGAATATTGGACAGAGTACGAATTAATTTGATTTGTAACACGACCTCGTTTAATCCTGTATTGACCGCTGGTGAAGGCAATGCCAAATTTTGGCAGTATAACCCAATGGTTGTAATTTACGTTGTAATACCAAAATTTGGCATTGCCTGTAATATTGATTTGTACTCATTCATGCCACTGGTCTACTTTAGTCCTGGAAGTCATGGGGAGAGGCTTTTGCCCAGGAGTGGCAAGCTACCAGGAACAGTATTCATTCGTGCCTTAGTAGCCCTAGACAGAGTAGATGTGGAAGAAGAGGCTTGGGGGCTCGTTATAATCTGCTAGCGGACCCGCCAGACGTCGTCCTGCCCGAAAAAGCAGCGCCACCTACCGGGTCCAATTCTGTATACAAACCTTGTCCTGACAATAACAAACACAAAAAAAAGAATCATCTAATTTGGTGCAGTCGATCGGAAGTTATGCGCGTACATACATTTCGGTGATTCATTTTTATTTATATAGAATATAGATCTATACTATAGTTGTCAAAAAATAAAAGGCCCGTTTTGACATTTGAGAATGCGTTCTGTCAGTTTCATACAAACGAATAGGTGTTTCGCGAATTTTGATCTTTATTAACTAATAGAACTGTCAATGTCAAAACGGGCCTTTTATTTTTTGACCACTTTAATAATATAGCAGGGCCCTTATTCACTATTACCACCTAACTACTTCTTCTTAGCGTGTTGATAGCAATCTAAATGGAGTCGGCCCACCACTTAACGATTCCTTACTTCGAAACCACGTCAATTCCTTAGTCAATCACGATACAGGAGTAATTAGAAAGAAAGAAAGAAAGAAAAAGTATTTATTGCGACTCGTACAGGATCATAAACTAAACTAAACACAGTTAAAAATAAAAATAAAACAAATTATTAAAATAAAACAAATTAAACAGGAAGTCCTATACGAGGCCAAAAGGCTCCTATCTCAGCATGATGCTTCGACATTTAAAAAAAATCCTTAATTCCTAGTGTGGGGCAACGTTTTATATAAAAAAAACGACGTCTGCTAACGTATTCTCTATGACACAATGGCGTGGTTTTAACTGTCAAAATACACATTGTCCATAACAACAACAAGACACGATATTGTCGTAGTTTGCACGTGGTAAGATTTCGCGGGAAATAATACAGAATTGGGGCCCTGAAAAGTTTGTTTGCTTGTTTGAACGCGCTAATCTCTGGAAACCAGTCGGATTTGAAAAATCTTTTTTACTCTTGATCGTTTGCCCGAATTCCATAGACAATCGAATTCGGGACAACGACCAAGTTTAAATGCGTCATTAAACGTGAGCGTCAGTGTCCAATTTAAAATGTATCACATTCAAATGTTTGTACTAGGTACATATGTACTAATTGTACCCTTAAGAAGTCTTTGACATCAAAGTGGCGGGACCAGGGATGTCTTGACATACTTCCTTTACCTTTAGAGGTACAAATGTCTTCTTAAGGGTACAATTAGTACATATGTAGTACAAACATTTGAATGTGATACATTTTAAATTGGAGATTTGATCCCGCCATTTTGACGCTCACTCATTAAACAAACAAAACGTATAGTTGACTACTGATAATTGTATCGATACAAACACAGTTCTGAGTCGTATCCATTGTTTTTATCGTTATCGAATGCACTCGAACAAACATTGACCGAGCGATATTATCGATACGTTTGTTCGATAAGATACAGCGGGGGCCAATGTTGAATGTTTATGCCAAAATGTTTTGAAGACATTTATTTTTGTTTATATCTAGATGTATGGTCACCAAAGGAGATAAGTAACCAGGGTCGTCGGATATGGTTGAAGTTTAGTAAGAAACCGATGCATGTTTTCGAATAAAATTTAATTTAATTAATAGAAAACAAACAGTTCATTTGTCAAATTAAATTTTATTTGAAAACCTCCATCGGTTTCTTACTGAACTTCAACTATATCCGACGACCCTGGTTACGTATCTCTTTTGGTGACTGTACTATCAGTGAATGAAACAAAGAATATTGTTTTTTTTTGTTATAATTAAAGTCATAATTGATTTGTTATCGGACTGTTTAAGTTCAAGAGCAGGGCAAAGACTTCAGAGTCATACAGAGAGGACAAATGGGCAAGCGCAGTAATAAATGCTCGTTGCATTGAATAACACGCTTGTCCTCTGCATGTTGGCGGCTCCAGACTTTTCCAGGTCCTACACAGCTATTCTTAAACATTCGACAGGCTTCCGAATCGAAAATGACACATTTTTGGTTATCTTTTCTTCCGTACGGGAAATTCTCATGGATACCCTCCGTTTGGAGAAAAAGGAGGGTTACGTCGGACTCGTACCGACTAAAACACTACTGCTCCTTATTTACGAAGTGTCCACCAGTTACCTGAGTTGCCCAGTCCACGACATTAAATATGTAGCTGAGCGAAGAATAGCGGTCGTCTATTTCAAACTCAAACTCAAAGCAATTACTTCAAATAAACCAATCACAGGCACTTTTGAATTGTGAAGGGGTCGGTCTGTCAGAAAGATTAAGCTACTTGCCCATTCCAAAAACGTAGTAGGTACCTATGACGAAGAACGGGCAAGAAACTCCACCACGGACACTCTATTTGGTTTAAACTGACATCATTTTCAGGTTTCTGATTTGTGAATCGTCGTCGATAACATTGATTGACGTTCGATTCGGCACGCAAACGTATTGAACGGTTTGTATGTTAAATACTGTTTAAATAGTTATTTTACAGTTACACATAATATGCCGTTGAACATTGTTACATCAATTAAACCCGTAAATTCCTACCAATGACTGATATTCAAAGCAAAAAAAAACAAAATGGCGCGACATTAGGCATCATCATCATTATCATTTCAGCCCGGAATCACCAACCGCTGGGTACAGGCCTCCCCTTTCTTCAGCCATACCTCCCGGTTCTTTGCGTCTATCATCCAGGTAATTCCCGCGACTTTGACGATATCGTAAACCCAGCTTTTGGAGAGCCGTGGTTTCTTTGGCCTAACCTTGGCCACCATTTTGTAGTAGGTATGCAAGGGTCCATATAAAAATATTCAATCCTATTTGAAATCCTTAGAACAGTTTATCTTTTGGGAAACCCAAAGCAAAGGCCTTCAACCCTGCCAAAAACTACTTTTAAGTACTACAGTAATCACTAAAAATAAGAACCATCTGTACATATAAGTACATAACATATACCTACATAGTTTTAAGAAACAACGTGACATGACATCATTCCACTCGGTGCACTTGTGCAATCAAAGTACAGTCGCCTACAGTGCTATCTGTGTTGTTAATAATTTAATATTAACTGTACCTATTGCGAAATAACCGATCAATTGAAGGTGATTAGAGGTGAATTAAATGAACGTGATACAGATCGGCGATTGTAAACTTTATTAAATTGCGTTTCAGAGTTGTTCGAAGTATAATTAATAGAACGTAACATCACGACTGTATTTCTTGAAGGGTTCGCCAGAGGTTTACTTATAGTACACCAGCTTTTGGCCATTTATGTTTAAGTCCCATGTAGTAGAGAACGAGCCTATTGCTATTATCATCATCATTTTAGCCGAAAGACGTCCGCTGTTGTACAAAGGCTTCCCCCAAGCACCTCCACTTCGACAGGTTCTGTGCTTCACGCATCCAGCCGATTCCTGCGGCCTTCACAACGTCATCAGTCCACCTTGTGGGAGGCCTTCCAACGCTGCGTCTTCCGTTACGGCGGTATTGCTTTTTTTTTTTTTTTTTTTCGTAGCAGGGCTGTGTGGATTTGTGCCTGGTTGATAGCAATACCGCCCCGTGACGGAAGACGTAGCGTAGGAAGGCCTCCCGCAAGGTGGACTGATGACGTTGTGAAGGCCGCAGGAACCCGCTGGATGCGAGAACCACAGAACCTGTCGAAGTGGAGGTGCTTGGGGACAGCCTATGCCCAGCTGTGGACGTCTTCCGGCTAAAATGATGATGATGATAGCAATAGGCTCGGGTCGCTTACATGGGGCTTAAACATAACATAAAAATTGACGAATTGTCTGTTTACTATATTTGCACCTCTGTCTAACCATTTGAGGAGTACAGGAGTACAGGCCTGGGGGTTTACTCCGAAGTAGTATCGGCCGAATGTTCGGCCGTTTCCTGCTACGAAGTTACTATGTATTTGGTTCGGTCGATCCCAATCCTACACTCCTACACTCTTTCGAATATTGACTATGGTTCCGACCCAACTGAGTCGATCCGAACTTTTTTCGCATTTTTCAATAATATTCGGTTCGGCCATGTGTCGGTCCGATCCGAACTTCGCACTTTGCACTTCGGAGTAGACCCCATGTTTGGCAAAGTGATAAAAATTAGCCACGAATCATAATCATGTTTATTTATTTATATATTATTATGATGAGACTACCTATAGAGATATTTATTCATAAGATCTAACTATATCAAAACGAGGCTAAAACAATAAAAATGTTAATGATACCTAATCGTTTTTTTATTACAAATCGGAAGATCGTATCACAGGAAATGATTCTAAGCCCAGTTACGCACAGGCGATTTAATTTCGCGCACTCGATTTTCAACTCTCAGTGTTGAGCCGAGGGTTGAGAATCCAACAGAGCGCATCCCAGCGCGTCAAGAAAACACACTGTTGGGTTTTCAACTCTCGGCGCTAAGCAGAGGGTTGAATTTCCGGTGCGCGAAAAAAAATCGCCGCGTTAAAAGGCTAACGATTGCGTAACTAACAGTAGGTACATGTTGACACGGTATATCGATTTGTATCTAAATCAGATATCGATTAAGTAAGATGGTAGCCATGTAGCTAGATACGTTTTATTTCCCCTGAGTTTGGAATGTAGGACGACAAGATACTGAATTAGCTATAATAAAATGGCGGCCGCATTTACATCAGCATTACATGATCTTCAACCGAGAGCTACCATATTTTTTAGGAGGGTCGAAATATAATACAATACGAAATAAATACAATAATATTACTAGCAGATATATGTATATGGTTACTAATTTTCAATAAGTATAAAATTTACTTACCTACTTTTTGTAAATACCTATTATTTTTAAGAATTCACTAAAGTTATTAGACATGTCGGAATAATGTATCCTTTTAATTTTTTACATGTAAATGTAACGTGTTTAAATATTTGTATGCCAGTCCTTGGCGAAACATGTAAGATCATAATTCTATTTAAAAGACCTTAATGTACCATGTTTTAAAGCAAATAAATATTATATTCTATAAGTAAATACCTTAAAAACGACGTTAAAAATAAAAAGACAGCGCCGAATACCCAGAACTCAACAGAAAAAAAAAACAAACTACTACAACCAACGAACAGCTAATCCAACGCCAAGTTACAAACCATTAATATTGCAGAAGAGGGTAGTTACCTCCGAACGGTAACCTCTTGCCCCCAGTGAGGTCGGAATACGAATTAATGTTTTAAAAGCCCATTAAAATTCCTATCGACTTGGTGTTTAGGGAAAACTATCCATCGCAACCAGAGGGGGCAATTCTTGTTCAGTCTGATCTCAATCTCAATCTGTCAACAACACCTCTAATTTCCCTATATTTTTGACAAGTTTCAATTACGAGAATTGGCCTTCTGTTTATATTCATGGTCCTTTTAGGGACCGTTTTAGTGTAACAAAAAAACTCACTTTCGCATTTATAATATTACTTAGGATTATGGCACAGAGTCGTCGTCGAGATGTCCAAGATGGAAGAGGCAGATCAAAGAAAAGATGGAAGGATTGTGTGAAAGATAATATGGCTAGAAAACACTGAGATGACCGCTAATAGAAATGTATGGAAGAAAAATATCGTTTTGCGACGACACTGAAGAAATTGGGGTCAGTAAAATATGAAGCTAGTTGCCCATTCCAAAGCGTAGTCACCTTGGAATGGGCAACTAGCTTCATATTTTCGGACTGACCGAATGCTTGACAATTCAAAAGTAAATGGTTAATTGAAACAAATGCTTTGAGATTGAGAAGGATGTTGACGATAACTAGCTTCAGCGATTTTTTATAAACCATTGAATTTTAAATGCTCACCCAAAATCAGGGTACAACGGTTATAAGGGACCAGGAATGAGTAAAATAATCAAAAATGCAAATTCTGACCCGAAACATCCTGCATTGCTTGCACAGGTTACCAAATGGTGCAAAGCCAGCAAGTTTATGGGTAAAAGAACATTGGCGAAATTTCGATGGTTTTCGGTGCAATTATTTTAAATAAACTTGTGCGCTTTTTATTGCAGCAGTGAGCGAGTAGCGCCGCTTCGCACGATGCTTCGAGAAATCGTGACCTGACCCTTCCTGTGATTTTCTCTGGCCTTTCGAGATGGAGTTTAGGCATCGATTTAAGTGCCTTGACCCTAAATGGGGTCTCACTCGCCTTAACAGACGTGTTGCTGGGGAGTTCGTTGCGCTACTTCTTCTATCTACATAGCTTTAAACACTAGCATGTGTTTAGGGTCGTTTTTGGAGTAGTCTTACAACTTTTGACCTCCAATATTCACAAATTTTGAATTTGCATAATGCATAATCAGCCTATAATGTTGCCACAGCTGGGACACAGGCCTCCTCTCTTTGAGAAGGAGTGAGCCATAATCCACCACGCGGGCCCAGTGCAGCTGGAAGTCACATGTTTTCGAAGTTTTAGTTCTAGGACATGCCGGTGTCCTCACGATGTTTTCCTTCACCGTTTTGAGAACGGTGATGATGGAATAAATTACACAAAGTAAAGCGCCTTGGTTTCGAACCCATGACCTTACACCTCTTAATTCGTGGCCGATACCACTGAATCAACACTGCTCTTTTTAATTGCCTAACCCTAAATTGGGTCCCACCGGTCGGACCGTCAAAACGGAGCGACTAAACGGGGCTTTTCAGTGAAAACCAAAGCTCTCAAACGGACCACACGACGCCATTCGAGAATGAGAGACAAAAGCTTACAACAATAACAAGGCACACGGTCTGATTCACGGTAACCTGTACAGACAATGTTTTTACTAAGTAAATGGAAGTCACTGACTGTGCAACTACATATATTACAGTTTGGATTTAGAGTTCCGTACTTTAAAGACATGCAAAACATTTGAAACCATGTAGAAGGCTCTCCAAATAAAATAAAATGATAACTCCAGGTTGTTCAGAAGGTTTCCAAAGTCTTGTTAAGTACTAGTAAAAGACTAGTGGTGACCCAGTGGCAGTGGTAACAACTCCGATTAGATCGTGGGTTCGAACCATTCGAACCCAGTTAGGCAAGTGCTTTACTTTGTATAAATAATTTCATCACCACTGCTCTCAAAATGGTGAAGGAAAACATCGTGAGGAAGCCGGCATGTCCTAGAATAAAAAAATCGAAGACATGTGACATCCACCAACACGCACTGAGCCGGCGTGGTGAATTACGGCCCACTGTCTGTCACAGGCCTGTGTCCTAGCAGTGGGAACATTATAGGCTAGTAAGTGACGCCTTTCTCCCATAAATAAACTTGAGAACGCCACGTGGTACCTGCATCCTTTTGATACCTACTTTTGATCATTCACTTTCATATGGCACACGTAAAAATACTTTAATACACAAAGTGCCTGCCTTTTTTTCGTTGGGAATTCATCAAATAGCTTCTCCCGCTTTCTCCCGCTCTGGGCGGAGCGGGATGTCGGATTTTTAGTGACTAAACCCACCCCGGTGATCACCATCAGCACATAGGGGTGGTCCCGTGGTAACTGTGGTTAAAATAAGGTTTTTCAAGAAATTTTACGCGGACGAAGTCGCGGGCAAAGGCTAGGACAAACAATAAAAAAGAAGATTAAACGGAACAACAACTCTACCAGAGTTTAAACTATTGCCTCATAAATCATAATACAGTACAATACCGAGCACATAATACCTAATGTGTGTGATAGCCGCAGGGCTAACCATCCACACCTACAAAGTTGCAGGAAAGTCATTAACAAAATCAAGGCAAAAACAATGGACATTAGAAATTAAACGACTTTGGGAAAACCGCCAGCTTATTTTGGTTTTCATTACCATGTAAACGGTATTTGACTAACAAAAGAACACGTTTATACTCATACCAGGTTCTGCCCGTGACCATGCCCGCGTTCCCACGGGAACGTGCTACCGGGATAAAAAGTAGCCTGTCTCCTTCCCCAGGATGCCATCTATCTCTTTGCCAAATTTTATCGAAATCCGTTTAGTGGTTTAGACGTGTAAAGGTAATATACAGACAATACTAGCTTCTGTCCGCGTGGATGTCGGAAATTATCCCACGGGAACGTGCTACCAGGACAAAAAGTACCCTGTGCTGTGTCCTTCCCCAGGAAGCCATCTATCTCCTTGCCATATTTTATCAAAATCCCTTCAGTGGTTTAGGCGTGAAAAGGTACCATACAGAGGAGAGTTAACTTTCGAATTTATAATATTACCTTGTATGGGTACCATACAAGTTAGAACTGTTGCATGGAATTTATGGTGAGACATTCTTTTGGGTCAGTGGTTTCATTCTCACACCATTTGAATTATAACTCTGATGGACTACTAACCTATAGAGTACATCTTCAACAAGTCCTACTTTCTGCAGGGGCCATACTTAAAAACCCGGCCAAGTGCGTGTCGGACTCGGACACGAAGGGTTCCGTAAGGGCTATATTTCACCGGGACATTATGGCGGCGCAACTAATCGCCGCCACCAAAATGTATACAACTCTATAGAGAGTGGTTCACCTGGTGTTCGCTTGGTTAAGCAACCATACATATACATTTTGATGGCAGCGCGACCTGGCTGCGCGGCCATGGCGTCCCAGTGAGATACGGCACTATCACAAGGCAAAAAACGCCGATAAAATCACGCGTCTTGTTTGGAGACCAAGAACCTCATTTAATTTTTATTATTATATTTGTAGTTATAGAGCGATCATTGCAGTACACACTCTGTGAAAATTTCAACTGTCTACCTATTACGGTTCATGAGATACAGCCCGCTGACAGACAGACGGACGGACGGATAGCTGAGGCTTAGTAATAGGGTCCCGTAACGGCAATCTTTGGGTGCGGAACTCTAAGAACGAAGAGAATAATGTTTAGTTTGATGAGCAAGATAATGATAATTATAGTGGTGAGCGGTAATGCTCTTTACTATAATTATATCTTACGGTGCCGTTGCGGAAAGTAAACAGAAATGTTGGCGGCCAAATCGGGTGGTTTGGACCACCTAGATGTTCAAGCCGCGACTAGCAGTGGTGGTCCAGTGGTAACAGCTGCGACTTACCGAGTTGTAGGTCGTAGGTTCGAACCTAGACAGGCACTTAACTTTGTGAAAATTATCTCATCACTATTGCTTTCGAAACGGTGAAGGAAAACAAGAAAACCGGCATGTCCTAGAATAAAAAAATCGAAGACATGTGACATCCACCAACACGCACTGAGCCGGCGTGGTGAATTACGGCCCACTGTCTGTCACAGGCCTGTGTCCTAGCAGTGGGAACATTATAGGCTAGTAAGTGACGCCTTTCTCCCATAAATAAACCTGAGAACGCCACGTGCTATCATCCTTGCTACTTTTGATCATTCACTTTCATATGGTACATAAAAATACATTAATCTTGCCTTTTTTTTGTTTGGAAATTCATCAAATAGCTTCTCCCGCTCTGGGCGGAGCGGGATGTCAGATTTTTACTGACTAAAACCCACCCGTGTTCCTTCAGTTGCATGTTCGAACAACCCGCGACCCTGGCAGGCATCGGCCCTAGCGGACCCCATCACTTAATGCTGACATCTCTTTGAGGCGCGCGTGGAACACAACGCGCCGTCGACGCGGGCCTGGTCCTTACCGGACGGCGAGCAACCCGTTCCTCGCCGTCCGCAAGCCCGCGCCTGCGGTGGCCGGAATCGGTATAAGTGCGTGCCTGGGATCGAACTTCGAGTTGTAACTGGTAAGTCGAGGGTGATACCACCAGTGCTCCCTATGTAA
The DNA here is from genome assembly GCA_949629185.1 of Apamea crenata. Lineage (NCBI taxonomy): Eukaryota > Metazoa > Arthropoda > Insecta > Lepidoptera > Noctuidae > Apamea > Apamea crenata. The sequence goes on from OX451377.1 coordinate 2,515,513, forward strand.
TGTACAGACACCAGCACATCAAGGTACTGCAATCTGCAAATTTCTTTAATAGATTTTCAACTTTATCGTTAAAGCATTAGGTTCAAGGTTGATTAGGAAAATTTGACAGTTTCGGGTAGCTTGACCTGCTGCCTGCTGGCGTCTGTAGCTCTTACTTTAATTATGTTTTGGGGTCAATGCGTAGCCCAGGGTGTAAATTCTTACATCATTAATTAAAACATAATGCCAACTAGTTCTCAACGGACTTCGCCCAATGAGACCGCACCTTACACGCAATAATGAATTACCATATTCATTATTATTCGCATGTAATTAGGTGAAATGCATTGTTTCCATTTTTTATAGGTATTTTATGTCTGTTAAAACTTGTTTGATAACTTGGCTACTATAAAATTAATTTTATGGAATGGGAACATGAAATTAGAAATAACTGGCTTTTTTTGCCCGATTTCTGATGTTCCGCCTCACAGTCGCGAGTTCACGACTTGTCCCTCGACACCCTGGGGTTTATTCATAAACGATGACTAAAGTAAAGTAACGTTTAAACGTCAAAAATGTATGGGTAAACAGTCGCTAATCACTGCTTAACTTTAAGCAACGTTTATGAATAAAGGGGCCTGTGTCTAGATAGTGGGGGACTTCAAATAAAAAAAAAATCAGCTCAATTGGAAACCGGGAAGTGGATCAAAGATATGATTACAGACAGACAACGGGACAGGTGAAACTAAATAAAAGCTTGTAAATGAGAACTAGCTATCGCAGAGTCGCATCACGACTGTGTTGGAGATATTAATGATCAAAACCGATACTTTGCCAATACCGTAAAGGGAAGTTTTTTAGCCGACTTCAAAAAAGGAGGAGGTTATGCATTCGGCAGGTATTTTTTTCGTCGCTTTTGACGTCGTGCAGACGCTGCGTTAGCGTCGCGGAAACATAATCGTACAAAAAAACCACGTCGCTTTACCGTAGTCTATACGTTTGTACAAAGCCTAGCATTATTATTAATAATTCATTTATTTCGGATTCACCCTAAGATTACATCCATATTTGTTAGTACAATTGCAAGCTTACAAACTAGTGTTAGTAATAATTAATTGACGTATAAAAATAGTTTAATTAGATAATTATTCCATCTAATTAATCAGTATGTAGCACGTCCGGGTGATTATTAAATAATAACCCCTGTAACAACGTAAAACCGCGTACGCGAGCCGTGTCGCTCCTAACTTACTTCGTCCATGCATCGCCCGCTCGAGAGGGGAAGCTCCCCCGCCGCCGCGCGCCGCCCGCGTCGCCAGTCGGCCTACCTCGCTGCTAGAGAGTGCGCACGATCAACTGCGCGGCGCCATACCTAATACCGTGCCTAAATTAATGTACGAAAGCCCCCATAGAATGTTACTGTATACTGTGTGTTGTGTGCCTGATTGATTATAACATTATTACCAACCCCTTCGCCTCATTTCTCTGCCCGCAAACGCTACCGCCGTTATAAATTGCGCCCAACTCGTGGCACGTGCTCGAACGACGCGAGCGCGGACTGAAACCACGCAACTGAGTTCCACCTACTGGACTACCCGCCGTTACTTACCGTCTTGGATCGCTGTCGAGCACCATCGACGAGAAGATGCCGCCGAAAACACGCCGACACGCATCCAAGGACAACCACGATGCGTCCAGTAGTGACGAAGAAAACCATGCGGTAGAAAACCCCGCGAGCACGAGCACTATGGCGACGCCAACACCAACAACGGGTGGTAACACGATCTCCATGTCCGAAGAACAACTCACGCGGTTACTATCAAACGTGATGCGAAGCGTCATGACGCCGACGCCGACGCCGAGCTCGCCAGCCGGCGAATCAACAGGACCGACTCATCCCACCGCTACACATACTGGAGCGCCGACGCTGACCCTGCATAGCAACTTCACCCGGTGCACGGCCCGCTACGACGGAGCCGCACGTGGCGCGGAAACCTTGGAAGCTTTCGTCGAGAGCGTGCTCATCTATAAAGAGTGCGCGAACGTGTCCGACGAGCATGCGCTTCGAGGTTTGCCTATGTTGCTGACAGGAGAAGCCGCCGTGTGGTGGCAAGGAATTAAATCTACCGTGGAGACCTGGGACGACGCGATACGCCGACTTCGTTTCATGTACGGCGCCCCTCGCCCCGCCCACCGGATTCTTCGAGAAATCTTCGCACAGGAACAAAGTGATAGTGATAGTGTCGATTCATATATATCGCGAGTGCGTGCCAATATGTCGCGAATACCATATGATGTACCTCAATTAATGCAATTAGACATTGTCTACGGCCTTTTACATCGTAAAATCCGAAAAAGAGTGTCACGCGACAGCGTAAGTAGTGTCGACTGTCTACTCGAGCGAGCAAGGTACGTAGAGGAGACGCTGGCCGAAGTAAGTCTACCTAAATCATTAATTCCACCCCGCGATAATAACTCGAATCACGATCACGCGAATAATATTGAAAGTTCCACGAATTCTCGAAATGTAAACATTAACCCTCCGACGGCGAACGTTGTTCAAAATAACCGTTCGCATGCCACACCCAACTCTAGTTCGAATAATAGTAGTGATGCGAATTCGAAACGTCCGTGCAGAAAAAATATGCGGACGAAGGTAGACGACCGCCTCCCGACTACAAGGTAGGTGACCTTGTTTTGTTGAAGACGCAAGGGCTGAACGATGTTGCCCCCGGGCAATCTGCGAAATTTATACCTCGTAGAGATGGCCCGTACCGAATACGAGAAGTCGTAACCCCCACAACATACCTGGTAGAAGGAACCGTCAAAGGTGAGCACATTCGTCGTTACCATGTCTCTGATCTGACACCGTTCATCGGTGATGTTGAGGTTCCGGTTAGGGAAAAACGCAGACGTGGTCGGCCTCGTAGATATGATTGCTAGCCCGAACGCGAGGGCGCTATGTTCGAACTAGAGGGGGAGTGTGTAACAACGTAAAACCGCGTACGCGAGCCGTGTCGCTCCTAACTTACTTCGTCCATGCATCGCCCGCTCGAGAGGGGAAGCTCCCCCGCCGCCGCGCGCCGCCCGCGTCGCCAGTCGGCCTACCTCGCTGCTAGAGAGTGCGCACGATCAACTGCGCGGCGCCATACCTAATACCGTGCCTAAATTAATGTACGAAAGCCCCCATAGAATGTTACTGTATACTGTGTGTTGTGTGCCTGATTGATTATAACATTATTACCAACCCCTTCGCCTCATTTCTCTGCCCGCAAACGCTACCGCCGTTATACCCCTTTATTCATAAACGTTGCTTAAAGTTAAGCAGTGATTAGCGACTGTTTAACCATACATTTTTGACGTTTAAATGTTACTTAACTTTAATCATCGTTTATGAATAAACCCCTATGTTAGCACTAAGCAAAACAAAGTCAGTCACAGTTAATCAGTGTCAAAATAATAATTACCTGCCACTATATTTCACTACTTCCAAGATAATTTTAATGACTCACGCAAATTTTATAATAATTTTGATAAACATTATGTACTTAGAATTGATGTGAGTGAGTTAAATAATAGTGATAATATTATCAAAGTTGAAGAGGAAGTTGCCTTACAGGCTGGAATGCAAAGTGGGTTTTAGCATCTAAGGAAATGTTATGATTGTGTAACAAATTCCTTTGCACTGATTGCTAAAATATTTTACTTGTACCTTCTGGGTAGTTTTTTTTCCAACTATGGTCATGTTGGGGTCGGCATTCAGTAATAACTGTCAAAGATCCTAGAATGACAGCCGGGACCAACGGCTTAACCTTCTTTCCGAGACACTGTCCCGGGTCTCGGTATGTAAAGATGGTCACCCATCTACAGACCAACCGCGGCAAGCGTAGCTTAAGCTGATCGATCGACCTGTGCGGCTGTTATTCTTTAAAAACTATTCTTGTTTTTTTTTTGTTTGTTTTTAAATAACAGAGAATAACAAATCAAGAGTGATGATTCTGTGAAGGTACATATTTTTATTTTTTTATTTTCATACCTACCTAAACAGTATTTGTTTATATTAATTTTGTTGTAAAAACTATCCTCATTTCCTTATGTTACATAGAATACTATCACGGTTTATGCACTATCTCTTCCTACCAATTTGTATGCCACGATATGCGGCTGAATATGGAAGAACTTTTCTGTATTCCAATATTTTCCTGCAAGCGCACCATGTACACCATGTTTAAACAAATAAAATTGACTTACTTACTTAATAACCATGTTACATTCAATGTTAGTACATAAGTAATACTGACAATGTTTATTTATAGAAAACTTGCTTTTTATGGATAGGAAAAACATACATTATATGGATGTACAAGAGGAAATTCAGAAAACTATTCATGTTAACCAGTAACAATGGAACACTAAATAAAAGAAGGCTTTTATTGGTAAAATGCTTCATAGACTTGAAATCGTCTCGTAGTTTATTTAAATGTTGTGTGTTATGCTAAAAAACGTCATCGTCATCTGCCTAGCCTTTTTCCAACTATGTTGGGGTTGGCTTCCAGTCTAAGCAGATGCAGCTGAATACCAGTATTTTACATGGAGCGATTGCCTATCTGATCACATAATTATTATTATAATATAATTCATATTACATGCAAAATATTCTAAAACATTTTAAAAGAGTACTAGTGAAGTTTCTTGCCCGTTCTTCTCCATACGGACCTTTTGGAAAGAGCAAATACAATTAATATTTTTTTTTTGTATTTAGATGTTGAAGTGCCATAAATGTGCCTATTTGAAATATGTATATGATTTGACTTTGAATCAAGTTGGATAATATTTAGTATTTTTATTTTTTGGTTGTTTAAAAGTAAGTAGTTTACTAGGGGAGGCCTTTGCCCGGCAGTGGGACACTATATGTGACGCATGTTTACCCCCCACTTTTTTATTTTTGTGTGTTTGTTCTTTTTTTTTTATGCGTCATGTTTGCCGCAAATAAATGTATTTTCTTTCTTTTTTTCTTTTACATAGGTTACCGGAAAAAAAAAGTTTACTGTCCTATCCCAGGGTTATGTAGCTAATTTGATAGCTTTATTTGTTATTAAGGCATTGAAATGCCACTGCGGTCACCGGTGTCCGCCAACAATAGATTTTCTATTGTGTCTGGTGTCTGGCAGTCAATGTGTTAAAAAACCTAGATATCTTAGTTGCAGATCTCTTAAGATAATAAGGATTTCTTTTTAACAAGATTCTAATAAAACTTTATGGTCATGCTATAGTGAACAAAAGTTTAAAAAACTGTAACATCTATTCTAATAATAAAGCTGTAGAGTTTGTTTTTTTTTTGTTTGAACACTTTAATCTCTAGAACTACCAGTCTGATTTGTTTTTTTTTTTTTCATTTGTTAACATTATTCTTGAGGAAGGTTATAGGTTGTTTAATATCACACTATGACCCATAAGAGCTGAGCGAGGCGGGTAAACACACGGAGCACAGCTAATGTAGATAAAACACAGGGTAAAATATTTGCACAATTACTAACACATTTGCAAAACAGCATTTAAAATGTACTGCAAAAACATCTTTATGCAGGTAATTGTGTAAAGAAGTATTTATTGGATTTATCAAGAACACTTGTGTGGATATAACTTATCCAAACATGGATAAATAGAACACTATTTATTATTATATTAAGCATAATTTAATAACTTATTTCCATAAACAACAGAACATGTTTTTGACTGGAACATATTTATTTGACACTAATTTACTTGAGATAAAAACAAATTCAATGACATACACAACAGGATTCAAATTCTATTGCAATCATTTTTTTTCTGCTTTTCTCAGTAACGTTTGTAGGTGGGAATGAAATGTTAATTATCTGAGTTTTGTAATATTTCACCTGTTTTACTGGCCTCTTAAGAAAGCCAAAGACAATAAATCTTTTTCTATTTTTATGACTGAAACTCTGAAATTTATAGAATGAGCAATAAATAAGTGTATTATTATTTTATTTTTAATTATTTGTTCAGTAGTACACTAATAGTTAGTTGATGCAAACAAACTCATTGGAGTTTTACCATGCACCATAATCATAAACCACATACTAAAAAGAATAAACAAACTTTAAGTTCTTAATTCAAATGTGATGGAGGGGATGGACAGAGAGTTTATTTGCTCATGATATCCCCCAGGGGGACATATCAAAAAGTGCTGATTCTCAGCCTAATTTGAATAAAGGAAGTTGTTTTATTGATCATTCTATCAGAAACCAGGGTCAGTTACTAACATACATAACATTGCAAGTTTGTTTAAGTAAGCAAATAGGTACTGGGAACTTTTAGGCAGCTAAGATTAAAACTATTTTTCAGCCATAGGAACACCTAACTGTTTATTTAAAAATATATACAAAGTGTACAAAGTTTACTTTACAAGGTAAATCAATTTATTATTTTGATAAAGATGATAAATTATTTGCATGCTTTTAAATGTTCAATTTTTTGAAGAATTACATTTTCATAGTCAATTAACGGTCCAATTTTGCTTGACTGAACAATTTAATAGTTATGTTGAAAACCTGATTTTTATCATTATTTATTAGTTTAGCAAGTAGGTGCATTAGCACTGTGTTACATTAATTAATTAAAAGCTATTGCACAAAACTGGCTCTGATGTTGTGAATTAAAAGTTTAGTGTAATAAAAATTTTCAAGGCTGTATGCACTTTCTGTAATCACTGATGTCAAGTCATAGATAAGCATTATGTTCTTTTTTTTTACAGAATTTTCATTGTAAATTCACTTGCCATGGTCAAAAAAAATACAACTTAGGTATAGTTATCAGAGAAATGATCATCTGGGTCATTGTAATGCAATTATAAGTTTCGCAATCATAACATGATCGTAGGGTAGGCGTCAATGACTATATCTTGTATTTTTTTACTTTGGCTTTGTATTTTTTTACAAACATGCTCCGCCAATGGGCATCAGCCGTTCATTCACGCCCTCGCAATTAAATTGACAGCAGATAAACCTTGACAACACTCGAAACCGCGCTCCAGTCACCCATTTCACACTTGCCAACCATAATATTGATAATTTCACCGACCTTCAGCACTCTGGTTCAACGACAATGGCTCTCCAGCCGACGCTAGATCCTTCTTCTGTCCGACTTTAGGCGGATCAGAGTCCGAATCGTCGAACACTAGTGTCCGAACGGACTGGGAACACCGACGATCCATGGTAAACTCACTGCACAAATCACAATTGCACTAATATTACCCCCATTTAACACCCCAAACAACGTTACGAATCCACGGTCTATTTACATGACACCCTTAAAGTTAAACGTTCGTAAACATTGATTAAAATCAAGGTATTCATAAACGATTCGCGGTTGTAATTGCAAATATTTTCTATGCCATGATAAATAACGCGATACACGACTTCGCACAAATCGAAAGATGACACTTTTGAAGGGCTCACCAGTGTTGCCATAAAGCAGAGAAATAGTCCCCCAAGTGTTGTCAACACAAATTTTTAGTTTAAAAACCAGGAGTTAAATACAGTTACTGTTTATTAGTTTTCTCATCATGAGGGAAGTTTATATCATCATCATCGTCATTGCAATAACGTTTATGTTCACTAGAATAATATATAAAATATTCATTTATAATCGAGGTATTTCCTATAGTATTTGAACAACAAACTTTTTTTACTGAATATGCTGCTAGCACCACTAGTGAAGCTTGACAATTTACTTACTCTCTCTAAAGATTATTAAAACCAAAAACCTTATATTTAAGTATAAGGTCTTTGATTAAAACACAATTTATTTGGGGAGAAGTTATTTTGTAATGTGGCAACACTATAATCGCGTTCCAGTTACCTTTGTAATACTTTGATCAATTCAAATAATTTACTGAAATTAAATGAAAAAAAACAGCATATTTTGTAAACTTACGGTAGGCTAGCCTATTCTATTGAAAGTCGACTGTATTAGAACAGAATAGAATAGTTATTTTTATTGGTAAAGAATGTTAGTAAAAATCAGTTGTAACAGATTGTGACGAATCCATGTTCATTTTAACTTAAATGCAAATTAAGTTTAGGATTACAAAAAACTAAAACATCATTGGTTTCAAACATTTTGTATGTACCCAAAAATTCAAGTTATTTGATTGTTGATAATAGTAAATTTAATTTATATTAAAAATCCATTAAAATTAACCTTCCCCTGCTATTTGAGTTTCTTTTCGATAACTTAACTTATCAGCTAAAAAATCTTCTACTGAGTAATGTAATACATGTTTCTTTCAATAAAAGTGCTAGTTTTTATGTATAGCGCTTTATCGTGACAATTTAGCCGTAGCATTCAAAAGCGGAGAACTGTCACGCAAAAACGGCAGTCCAAATACGGAGCGTTTTTTGACAGAGAGCGCACCTCGATAAGTGTGTCTAGAATTTTCTAATACCTTTTAATAAGTTTCTTATTGAGACACGAAGCAATTAAATACGACATATAGGAATGTGGCCGCTTTTCTTTAGATCGAATTTTGTTGTTTCGTGTGACAATATGAAACTTAATAAAAGGTATTAGAAAATTCTAGACACACCGAGGTCGCTGATTGAGCAGATTTTCATAATTCATTCTCAGTCACGAGATATTTTTTTTTTAAAGTAGTGGCGCTAGTGGACCTATGTGCACCCTCATAATGTCAAATACTGGTGAAAATTACAGATTTTCATGACGACCGTTTTAATATAATGGGATCGCTCTGCACCCTATGCTTAACACACTATATATTTCAATCTGAATCATTTTGAAGGATATTGCCAATCCATTGCTTCATGTGTTCGAAAAATGTGTCTGCTCAACAACGTAAATAACGCAGTGAATGTTGTTGAGCCGTCGAAATGAAACCCATTGCTACTGATAGTGTGATACGCAATTACCCCGCTGCTAGGAAACCAACGGAGTCCTTGACAAATGTCCATTGTGTGTGTATGTAGTGCATTTATTGACACATTAAGATGACAATATGCAAATAATATGATGAGGTATCTGTTGTCGTAGGTCATTTATGTATAATAAAAATAATAATAGTCTGAGGACGCTGCCCAGCAGAACACCACTTTGTATTTTACTTCAACTCGTGTTTACTGCACTGCACACTCTTGATATCTTCGTTTGAATTGTAAAACTTTTCTATGGTCAGCAAAATAATTTTGTCTTTAAAAATAAAAAAGTTGAGTAATACACTAATTTTGTACTTTTACTGACACTTTTTGTATCGTGTATGTTATAAAATTATTATTTTTTACATTTTATCCCGGTTAAAGCATTAAAATAAAGTGAGACATCTAGGTTTTTCTATTTTTACAATGCTAAAGAACTTAAAAATTAAATGATTTAGAAAAACATTAAAAAGTAAAACATTTTTTATTACTGGCATCACTGTAAACTAACAGGTGTAAAATCCTTCATCCTTTTAATTTTTTTATTTGTGACAGCGTCCTCTATCGGTATTTGGTGCGAACTTTAGTTACATTACTTACCATATCCAAAAATGTTAAAAAATGACAGTGAAATGTTGCAACGTTATTACTGTTTAACTATCGGATAATTAATTATTTAACTATTTTCAGCAAATCAAATTATGTGTATTGATAATATAAAAAAATACTGAATTGAATAACAAAATATTATTTGCAGAAAAGAGAAGGGAACCAATAATTTTTTTCAAGCACGTCGTGCCATCTAGTGTCCAACAGTGTCAAAATAAACTTGTTCCGTCAAAAGAAACGGAAAAACACGAGTGTGCGTCGCCTCGGTAGATATCAGTTGAATTATTCGGCTAAAATGCCCTGGCACGGGCATACGTAGTCGTCGGTCCGCCATTACGACGCAGCCGAAGACACGTTCGTCGTATTTAGTTAAATATTTTCGTTTATAAATGAGTAATAACGCTCATGAACTAAGTAATCGACTTCTGAATGCGTTGGATAACAATTACAATGTAAGTTTCAGAGTTTTGATGATCGTAAGTCCGATAAACTAGACAAGATACGAAACGGTCCACGAGCCCATGACACCCGATTCGATGTTGCGATTCGGACACTCGCGAGGTTGTCTCGGGAGTGCCTTGTGCTGTGCTAAGATCACGAGATGTGTTGATAACCGTCCAAACAATAAATCAGAATATAGTGCGGATCGCGGAGCGGAAACGGACCGTGTGGATACGTGAGCGTGCGAGTTAGAGGGGCCACTGACGTCGCCAGCCCGCCGCCCCGTCCCTCCGTCCCTAGTGCCAAAAATTTTGCAATGTGAAAGTATAGAATTGTGCCACGCGCGACCTTTCCCGTTTATCTTCTCCGTTTGATGTGACTAAGCGACTGGGCTGCTGCAAATATGTGTTTTTTTGTACTGATTGACCTTACGTGAGTACAAGCATTGCTATAGGTGGTGTGGCGGCACCAGGCGCTCCGCGTGCCGTATGCTGCTCCTCATCACGCACTTAACTTCTTTGTATTCTGTATTTGATGGCCTGTTCTTGTTTGCTGGTTGTGCATTAAGTAATTTGTCGGTATTTTAGCGATTATTTAGCACACCATATTATTTTCCTTGCCTCGGACTGTTGCTAAGGCCTACATGGCAGCAGGTGGATTGATTGTTGAGGCAAGTCGTCAGTGTTTTGGCAGTGTTTAGAACTTTGGTGTTATCTGTAAAGTTGTTTTCAATATGGTGTGAGTATTATAATTCTGCTATTTCATAATTTGTGAAAACTTTCTTTACTTGGTTGGTCTTGATAGGGTTGCCGTGCTAATTGATGCCTAAATGGTGGGATTAGTAAGGTTAGTTTCTGTATAAAGCCCCCGCTAAAGCTGATGCTTACTATTTTATACTTAAATTGAGAAGGAAAGCTATGTTAAAGGTTGTATTAAAGTCGATACAATGTGATGCAACCAACTACCTTTCTGTAATCATTCTGACCCCTGTAAAGGATACCCATTGATACTTATCAAGCTGTACAGGGTACAAACTGAGCGCTTAAGCTACACACATTCTAAGTTTCACAAATGAGGTTATGTATAACTAACAGCTGATCAGTTATCATAATAATTATCTCGCAGAAACAGATACCAGCTATACATTTTAATGTCACTCTCTTTCAGAAATATACTTAGATTACATTTAACCCATGACAAACATACATAATGACCCTTTACCTATGGGGTCAGCAGAATAAAAATGCCACATGTTATCCGGAATATTCCCATTGAATATTCATTTTTAAAAGCATCGGTACATTGTTAAAAGTTGCAATGATATGGTACTAAGTACTTACTGCAAAGTAATTCTTAGATATAAGAATTGCTATCAAGTTTCTGAGAAATATGATACACATACAAGTTGACAAATCAAATGAGGCAGCATTTACTACTAAGTTTTATATGAAACAAGTACTTATTATGTACTTATAAACACCTTTTTGGACTTTACAATGTTGCTTTTATGTTTTATTATTAAATGCTGGATATGTTTGGGTTATTTTTAAACCACATGGATGCCAAACAACCTGTATATGTTTTAGCATAATTTTCAGTCTGTATTTTACTTCTCTATCTGTAAATCGGCTGTAATTCTACTGGTATTTGGCCAGATCTGTCTAGACTGAAAGCCGACCCCAACATATTTGGAGAGAGCTACACAAATTGATTTACTTTACTACTCAATCATTGCCATTTTGGTTAAGTTTTAACTAAAGTTATATCTTTGTCCACAGTCAGCCACATTTAAATTAACGAACATACTATAGGCTCATAAAGAAGAAGTCATTTTATAGTTGACTAAACTACCAAAAACAAACTAAACTTAGCTACTACAACTAAACTACACTAAACTGAGAAACTATTAACACATCTGCATCTGCTAAACTTACTTGCAATGGTTTAAAAAAAAAATGGTTGGCCTCAAGTGCTTTTATGGACTTTCTGATTTCTAGAAGTTTCCTAAAGAATGTCTCATGTTCCACTGTCTGATTCTACAGCAGTCTTCTTTCTAGTTTATAGTGTAACACTCTACCACTTCAAAAGTATATTGCTTTTAGCAATAAGACTGCTCTTTGTGTCTTATAAACTTTCTACATTTATATCTGCATTTTTATGATGTACATAATTATCATAATTTTTGTCCATTGCGGTTTCACAACATTAAGAAATATTAACTTGTATTTGCTTAGCACAACATCATACTAATTTTTGCATGTTTTATAGAATATTAAAAAAAAAAACAGCTGCTCAAATATACTCTCTGTATGAATAAAAACATTATTTTAATATACATCCTATATTTATCACTAACTTCTGTCTGCAACTTCCGCACCGGATCGCATCACCCACCCTTTTTTTCGACTGCTAAGAGTGATGTTAAAGAACATATACCTAACCTTCAAGAATTGAGCTATCAAAATGCAAAATGAATTTTTCAAATCAGGGCAGGTAGTTTCAGAGATTACCACATTCAAACAAAGAAACTATTCATTAATATTATAGATATAAAAAGTTAACTTACCTTCATACTCTAAAAGCTTGATTGAGTATCAGTTAACTGGGTGTTGAACCAATGTTTATTTTCATCAGTCCATACTATTCCACTGCTAAGTAAAGCCTCCATCCACTTTTTCTACTTCACAAGGCAGGTTGCTGCAGTAGACCATGAAACATGTTTCCTCATGAAACTGCCTGTCATGGCGTCGCATTTCCTGAAAACTCATGCTAGTTGTTGTGATTTGTAGAACTAAATAAACTACCAAATCGCGAGTAACAATTTCTAATTTGAAATCCTTTTTGGTAAACTTTTGAGAATGTTTCTAATTTTTTTTCATGAATCCGGTACTTGCTTAACAGTCTTTATTGAGGCATTCCCATGTCCAGTATCAGACTACCATAAAGATATCCTGTACAAAATGCTGGTTCTCACATAACATGGTTCTTGCTTTTCCTTCCTCCTCTACACAGAGTCTACATAGTTTTGCCGCCGCGAGCCATTGGTACAGTCGGGCCCCAAAAAAATGCACCCATGGTAGATACAATGTTATAGAACAAAGGTAGACAATAAAATGGTTCCTTGTCCATTTGGGGCTGACTGTACACAATCACATTATCCCATCTTAGCATTAAATTGCCAGGCTGACAACACATCATTATTTATTAGATCATAAGGTAAATGGCCTCTTATATTTATAACTTACATGTTAATTATGCATTATTTTAGCATCTGAATAATTTTAACGGGCAACATTTGTACGGGTAGACAAAAATATTTTATCAAACAATTTTTGAACTATTTCTTTCGAAAGACATAGGCCTCCCCTATGTAAGCTAGATTAATCCTAACACTCCTGACAATAGTAACAAGTAGTATTTTTTTTTATACAATAGATTAATCCTCATTATCTTATTTTACATGTAAAAGGCTTGGAATTCTACTCCTGCCATAAAAATACTCAATTATAAAGTTAAACAAGGAAATTGTATTCATAGGTATGTTATAAAATACCTCATGATTTCCTTTGATTTTATGTGAGAGAGATCTCTTATTTGTTGTTTGTGTATGTTAAACATCTGTTTTTCCAATGTATGGACAAGACAGCGTGGACAATTTTTTTTTTTAGCCTGTGTATATGAGTTCCACTGCCGGGCAAAGGCCTCCTTCCAAATCCCCTGTCTTATGGACCATTTAGGATAATATATAATTATTAATTGTAGCATTTGTCTCAAATGGCAGGCTAATTAGATAAACATCATCCCCCTTATTACAAAACAAGGTTTTTCTTTCGATCAGGTTTAAACCACTGACCCAGTAATTGAATTAAGAACCTAACTGTTATAGAAATCTTTATACAAAAATGACAGCTTAGTTCGGTGCTTAGTTGTCATTTTAGTATTAGGAACTTTGCCTAAATCAAAATAAAGTTCGAAATACAAGTTCGGGCTCAATAGTTTAGGCTAGAACTAAAGTTAGGTTTCGTTTTGTAATAAGACGGATGGAATCTAATTGGACCTGAATTTGCAACTTTGATTCCATTGTTCTTCAGCCCTTTATTTATTTGGGGAGTACTATTTATTTTAAAACTGTTGTCCCACTGCAGGGCAAATGCCTGCCTTTGTCTTGCTAGTGTAGGCCAGTCCTGTCTGTAGGAGTCCAACTTGTCCCGCCATCTTTTCTTGGGTTTGCTTCAATGTCTCCGGATGTTTACTTCCATACCATCTCTACCAGGCATCACTGTAGTACTACATATTTTTGTCTTGTTATAGATTTTTTTTTGTTGCGTATACTTGTTTTCAAGATCTGCAAAAGACGCTATGCAATGATATTACTCAATGATTCAGAAATTATTTCAATATTCATGTACACACAGTAAAATACATAGGGATACGACAATTATAATTTGAGTACAAAGATACTGCTTATTTCTTAAGAAACTTCTTCCAGCAGATCTGCAAACGGAGAAGTGAAAAGGAAATGTAGACAATAGTTTGACATTCCTTAAGTCCAATAGGCTCCATACCGCTCATCAACCTCATCTAAAATTAGTGTTAGCCTACCAACTTATTAGAGAAAGCTAGAATAAATCTAGTCACATAACCGTTCCACTTAATTTGTTCTTTTTTTTGTTGGAACTTGATTTTTTATCTATAAATAATTAAGCGGTCAGTTGTGTGAGTCATTTATTACTTGTTTGAGTTGATTGGTTAAATATTCACAGTAGGTAGATTAGTTATTCTGTGACAAAAACTTATGAACTTAGCCTGTTACTGTCCATGACCGATTTTAGTCTCCCCCAAGTATAGTTTTTTAGATAGCTTGCCATATACCTCCCAATGATATCCCAAAAAATCCACCCTAAGGTAGATATGTGGAAATGAATGCCAGAGAATCCACCCTAAGCCTACAGATTCCGTTTACCCAGGTTTCAAGGACATGTGGATAAACGTAATAACCGTCTGAAACCCTTATTTTCTAGCCCTGAAACAGTCTCGTTCACTTTATCTTTTCTATGGAAAAGACTTATCACATCATAAATTAATGTTAATTCAATCCAACACTTCCTGAATTTAACTATTTTTATCAACTTTTATAAATAAGTACACAGTAATTGAATTTTGGCTGATGCATTGAGTTAAGACTGGAAGCTGACCCCAAACATAGTTAGAATAGCTAGGCAGTTAATGATGTGATGACCCCCAATTTAGTTTCATACAGAGCTTCTTGCTATTGTTACTGCTGATACTTTTTCTTATCCTTATTAAGACCACCCCTTGCCAGGGTCTACCTTCGAATTTTCTCCAGTTCTTGCTGTCAGTTACATCCATGTCACCAATTCTTTGATTACCAAATCGAATACCCTTAATCAGCATTTCGTTACACAAAACATCACCAGCCTATAATATTCCCACTGTTGGGACATAGGCCTCCTCTCGGTGAGAGAGAGTGGGTCATAATCCCTCACACAATAACACCTCACATTAAGCTTCACCAAAACTAGGCAAATTATTTAAAAATACTCTTTCCATTGCATTATTAATGTATAGTAAGTAGGTAATGTGTAGAATTTCCAATTCTACCTTGACCTAGATACCGATTTTCTTTAAAAGACTTGTGCACACTGAAACCTGAAACAACGCTCTAACCATTGGTTCTTGATTTCTAAATATAGATTTTTCGTTATTATTTCAAGTGGTAGTATGTTTTTTGCTGACGCTAATTTTGAACTCATGCAAAAACTTATTCTGTAATAATTATTAAATTCATTATAGACATTTTTAATGGGAAATAAATTTAACTGATCTATTATACAGGGTGTCAGGAGAACGCTTCCGAAGCCAGAACGTAGATTATATACAACCTTTATGCAAACGGATACCACTAACCTTTCGCCTGAAATTGATTATTTTCGCGCGTCACGTGGACTTGGGGTCGTCAGCCGCACAGCTGTCGGCGAGCGCGCGCGCACTTTGAACTTGAGGTCACGCGCAAGCGTCAGATGATATTTATTTACGAATACATTGCTTGTTAGAGTTGTAAAGAAAAAAAATGTGTTTAATAGCAAATAATGGTTTAATTTAACTGTTCTCACAGCATAGTGTACGAAAAATGCTAAAAAAAATAGGTAAAATTGTTCATTTTTTTTTCTCATTTTTTTATGGTATCGTATCGAGAATCAGTAGCCCTATCACCTGTCTTCGTTTTCGGAAGCGTTTCCCTGCCACCCTGTATGTATGTATAAAAACTAATTAATCAAAAAACTTTTTGGGCTTCAAATAATGCACATTTTTTTAAATAAATGAGCTTCTTTTTAACTTTCTGGCCTTTTATTACCGCGGGTCGCAGTAACTAAGCTAGGGAACCCCAACCAAATGGGTTAGGT
The DNA here is from genome assembly GCA_949629185.1 of Apamea crenata. Lineage (NCBI taxonomy): Eukaryota > Metazoa > Arthropoda > Insecta > Lepidoptera > Noctuidae > Apamea > Apamea crenata. The sequence goes on from OX451377.1 coordinate 2,531,921, forward strand.
TAGAACTGTTACCAACCACGAGGGAGCCGAATTGGTCGCAGTAACTAAGCTTGGGCACCCTTACAAAATGGCTTAGGTTAGAACTACCGCAAAAGCGCGCGAGTGGTGCCGCGGTAACGGGCGGCGAGCGCTACATCCAAGTTCGGATGCAGTTACTTTTTAGTATTTTTAGGTTCCCAAAATAAGAATTATTTGAGGTTCAAAAAAAGAGGCGCAATCATTATAGTAGAGTGTTCAATAATATTTTTAGGAAAAGAAAATGGGTTTTATTTTGCGTTCGACATTCCTTAAAGTGGAAGTATATTTTTATATTTAAAATAATACTTTTATAATAGAAACGTTATTCGGGAAGCTACTTTTAAACTAATACAAAAAAATTAATTATGTAAAATAATTATAACAAAATTATCGAAATTTTTAATTGCCTAAGAATCAAACTTGTAACATTTAAGTTATGAATGAATCGCATAAAACGCCGTGCGCGATTCGCAATCATAGGAAACGGTCGATAGTTATTTTTTTCTACCATTGATTGCGGAACGTCGTAAAATCGCGAGCCTAGGAAATACCATGAACCAAACTAAAAAATAACAGTGCCTTTCTACCGGAATTTTATACATTGTACGTATTTTCTTTATCTTTTTATGTGTATATTTTTAATTTAATTTTTAATACCTATCCATATTTCCAAAATGTAGATATGCAGCTTGTCAAAATATTTCCTTGTTCTATGGGGAAACTGAATTATTTATTATCATATGCATTTTGTTATCCTTTTCAAAAATAATATACAAAAGTCAACCCAATTTACTGATAACGCCATCTAGTGACGATTGATAAACATTGTTTGCTGTTGCCAAAGGAGAATTTTGCTAACTTTGTTCATGGTACAATGGCAGTTCTTCGCGACCAAGCATTGCCAGGGTCTTCTGACAGCCTGTAGCCCATTGAACGAATTAGTTGGCTAAAAATGATAAGCACAATCAGCCTCTATGGCATAGTCGGGCAGTCAAACATCCAACCAACAATTCGAAGACGTGACATCTACCAACCCGCACTGGGCCCGCTGGCTGGCTGAATATGCAGGCAGTAAAAGTTTTGACAGAATCTTGCTTTCTCATTTATCTAAGCTTTCAATGGTTCTTACACAACATTTATCAGTCCCATTAAGCAGAACCAATGATAAATAAAGATTAGACTGTTTGCCTATTAATATTTTTTCTGAACCATAAGCAAAAGCTATTGCATATGTGGATAATGCCGTCTTCTCAACACAGACTTGGGCCAGCAAAATTTTAAACACAGTCGTGCCAACGATACGAAGGAGAAGAAGTATACTGATTGATATGTTGGTCCCAATAAAACCTGCGTTGGTCTCTGCCAAGCTCTTCTTAGCCAGGCTTCACTTTCTTAGCGTTTTGCTGGCAAAAAATAACACATAAAATACATATTATTTGACCAGATAAGAGCGATCTGGAGGGCTCTGTACTTTCCCTCGTTTAAATCCTGAAGGGCGCAGGTGGCCTTCATAAGTCCAATTAAGTAAAGTCGGTCATTGCTGCAAGCCCTGTTGTCTTTTCTTTTTTTTCTAACATATAATGTCGCACTGCGGGGCAAAGATATCCCCCATGCATGTCCATCCATCTTTGCCTGCTGTTTTTTTCCGGTCAATCAAGCAAAAACGAGCCTAGGTCGTCGCGGCAGCGTTTCTTAGGTCTGCCTCGGCGACGAAGCCCGTCTTCAGGCATCCACGGTGTGACCCTGGCCCATCTGTCCTTGGTTATCTTACCTTCGTTAATTCGTTGCCTAAAGGACATTTTGTTTGTTTCTTCAGTTTTCTACAGATTCTTTGTATTCAATTGTGTCGACTTTCTCCTGCCCTTATCCCAATTTACTTGGAGTCGGCGCCACATGTCTCTTGCTTCAATACTTCTCTATTAGTCGTCATCTCGGTAGTCACCTTTCCAGCTACAGCTACAGCCACAGTCCAGCTATCGTTTCTTTGGTCTTCCCCTTCTCTTATAGCTATCCAAATTCATACCTCACAATATTTTCCTATTTTTTTTTTTGCAAGACAATTCATATGCTAAGAACAAGCAAGGTCTTCATGGGCTCGCAACAAGTCACGTCACGGTAGACCATTTCGTATCGACTACCGCTGGTATACACCATAGGAAAAATAGAGAGAATAAAATGCTTCAAAAAACCACTTCTAAATATTGCCTTACTTATTTTTAGTCCTTTAGGACTGAACTACAATCCTCAAACACCAAGTTGCAGTCAAAATCTAAGGAAGCTGAGTCACAAGCATCCTAATAGAATAGTAGACGTGTATAATTTAAGCATGGTTCATAGAACTTGAACAGTCTATTGATTCATGTAAATTAGGTCATCTAAAACTAGGAATTTCCATTCTAAAAATACATTTTACCGGTTATAGTCGTGGACGAAATTAAAACCGGGCAAGATAAAATATCGATATTGGCGAGTTTCGCCACCCCTACCACTGACCCGGTGCTAAAATTAGTAAACTTTGGGTGACCTAATGCCCAAAATCTCTGCCCATTACCAGAGCGTGGTAACGAACTTTGACTAGTGTTCACGAATACAGTATTTTATCTCACGAAGCGACGCGCGCTTTAGTTGTGGTAACCAATTGTACAAATACTATGATGAGAGGTCTAAAAAAATTCGTAGATCTAAGAATATTTTGACAGTCGTTCCGGGAGTCAGTAGGCCGAATGTTTGACAACCAGTCAAACTTTCGACCAACCAAGGGGTATCGTGTTACCCAGGAACCGGGTTGTGGAGATCAGATAGGCAGTTCTGTCGGAAAAATGACCGTCCGTAATATTTTGTGTGTCTTCAATATTACTTTGATGAGCAAAGAAATATGGCAATTTTAACGGCCAGGTATTGGTTAATGTTTAACTGAAAGTTACTTATAATTACTATTAACATTTTCAGGTTGTCGACATGCATACTGTCAACGAAATTATTTCCGTATTGGAGAGAATCAATATCACAAAAGAGCTGCTGGAGGTAAGACCTTACCATTTGAAAATCATCAATTTTTTTTCCAATTTTCCGGCAACGGTCGCAAGACTAAGCAAATGAGTTGAATGAATATGCCGTTTATGCGAAGAGATCAGTGTCTCGACTGCCTTAGAACAGGACGTGTCCTAAGAAGGCAGTCGAGACACTGATCTCCCACTTCTTCCCTCACTCCTTTTCAGCCTTTTTAATCTGGAATTTCTTAGAAGCAGCCCTGATAATATGGTTTCGCTCGGATGTTTGTTTATTACTCTTTCACGGAAAAACTACTGAACAAATTTGGATGAAATTTGGCACACATTATGGTTTATAACCAGGATTAACATATAGGATGCTTTTTGTCCCGATATTCCCACGGGATCGAAACTTATGCGGGTGAAAACGCAGAGCCCTGCTAGTTTTCCTCAACTATTGCTAGTTAAAATTGTCGGTTCAAGGAATGTTCTCCGATAATTTTTTAATGTTAATTTTATGAGAGAAATAAAACAATTTCCTAATTACTGTGTTGTTCAGTTAATGATAGGTTTAGAATATGATAATTAAACAGAATACATGATAATAAAAGTTAATGATAAGTAAATAAATAAAAGAAAAGTTAATGACTCACGTAAACATAATGTTCTGGTAAATATATTTAAATGTTATGATGATAAATTACTTGTATTAATGGTCTGTCATGTTGGGCAGTTAAAGTCGCTCAAGTTCTTCAACAATAATATTAGTTCAAAAATGTCTATTGTTGAATTTAAGTCATTTTCAGAGATATTTAAAAGAAAATTTGAAATCGTAATGGTGGACTCGTGGCAATAGGGGTAGGCAATTGAAGAGGGGATTATTTTTTTATTATTTTAAACTCAAAACAATATTTGTTTGCAAATAGGTTAAACAATACTACAAAAAGTCTAAAAGCTTGAACAATAGCCAAGTTATAAACAACTCATGTGCCAAATTTTATCCATATCTGTTCAGCCGGTTTAACGTGAAAGCGTAACAAACAAACAATAAAAAAATATTACATAAATATATATAATTGTTGCCTATCAGCCCATCTTCAAACACACCCATCACGCTGCAGCTTTCGCTTGCTAACTTTGCAAGCTATGTTTATAATAATAATAATATCCCTGGACATTTCACACAGCACCATTTGTCCCAAGCTAAGCAACCTAATGCTTGTGTTATGGTAACAAGATGGCTGATAAACTACTTATATACAATTTTTTTTTTTTTTTTGTAAATACATACATATTATAGACAGAAAAACACCCAGACTCGGAACAAATACATGTAGGTCATACAAATATTTGCTCCGTGCGGGAATCGAACCCGCGACACGCAGCGCAGCAGTCAATCGCTTAACCACTGCGCCAACCGTGCCGTCCAGTTTATGTATTTCTAATATTACATCCTTAATATTTCCAGACCACCCGACTGGGCAAACACGTGAACGAGCTGCGACGGAAGACGACTGACCCGAGCCTCGCGCGCCGCGCCAAGGTGCTGGTGAAGAGATGGCGGGACCTCGTCATACCCACCGTGGCATCGCCCGCACACACAGGTACACGCCTTCAAATAATTGGGTTTATAGACAGACAATACCCTTTTGTATGTGTGAGGATCAGTGCTCAAAATAAATAAATGTGCCAGTTACCTGTGTCGATAGACAGACTCCAGGATAACAAGTTGTCCTGCAAACTAATTAAGTTTGTTGACCAGACAAATCTGGCTTTTGATTTTCCTAATGGTACCAAAAGGAAAGGGTTCTGTTTGAAGGGGGCTGGTTAATTTGATAACAAGGTTTTGAGAACAAACTACTTTAGACTTTTAATGTCACTTTGAAATTACCTCAACAATATAGATGGGTAATCCACCGGGTTTAAACCCGGTTCTATGGTAAACACCCTGAAAAAACCCAGAAAATTGGGCGTTTACGGGTGTTTACCGGGTGTTTAAAGCACCGGGTTTGAACCCGGTGGATTGCCCATCTATACTCAATAACAGCCCTTGATATCTATGAGGCTCCTTATAAAAAGCAATAATTAATGATCATGGTAGAAATTGCACTTATCAATATCACCATCCTTGGTATTAATGACCGCAGTGACTGTATGCAAACCATCTTATCATGAAATTGTTAAGAAAAGCATACAATTTTCACGACACAACACGTCAAAGGCCAAAAGGTCACTGCAAGTGCCTTGTCAAATCGTGACACCAATATTGTATCTTGTCTAGATTTATCTTCTACTATATAAAAATAAGTCGGGTTTTCCAGAACGCACGAACCGATTTCCACGGTTTTGCATTCGTTGGAAAGGTCTCGGGCTCCGTGAGGTTTATAGCAAAGAAAATTCAGGAAAAATAGGAGTAGGGTAGGAGTAGGGTAGGAGTAGGTTAGGAGAAGTGTAGGAGTAAGGTAGGAGTAGTGTAGGAGTAGTGTAGGAGTAGTGTAGGAGTAAGGTAGGAGTAGTGTAGGAGTAGGGTAGGAGTAGTGTAGGAGTAGGGTAGAAGTAGGGTAGGAGTAGTGTAGGAGTAGGGTAGAAGTAGGGTAGAAGTAGGGTAGGAGTAGGGTAGGGGGTAGCACACCACGCGAACGAAGTAGCGCCGGGCAGCTAGAAATAATTTATATGACAAAACAACGTTTGCCGGGTCAGCTAGTGACATTATAAATTTCGCATGTTTTAGCCAAAAACGCCATCTACCGAAGCCATCTAAAACACCGAGACAACCCATAAATAACCCTCGTACACAAAAGCGTGTCGCAACCAGTTGCTACACGGTCGTGATCGAACAATTCGATCGCAATTAGTAGTACAACTACAAATGGCACTTATGAAACACTGACTCACTGTACACTTATGTAATTTTGTGTTTTTTTTCGTCAATACCATGACGGTTTGGCAATGAAAAATAGATAAGTGAGAGAAAAGTTGCCAACTGGTTGAGTTTTGAAGATTGTGTTAGTCAGGAATTGTGGGTGGTTGATGGCAACAGGCTCGTCCCCTATAACATGGGACTTCAAAATAACTGGCGAAATTTGGGTGTCTATAGGTACACCACTGCCCAACCCTTTGAGGAAACAAGGCGTTATGTTAGTTAAACTTTAATTTTGACAACACGGTTGGCGCAGTGGTTAAGCGATTGATTGCTGTGCTGCGTGTCGCGGGTTCGATCCCGCACGGAACAAATATTTGTATGACCTAAAAGTAGTTGTTCCGGGTCTGGCTGCTTGTGTATGTGAGTTTAAATGTTTGTAAACGCACCCACGATACAGGAGAAATTCACACTGTGGGGCAACGTTTTTTAAAAATAAAAAATAAATTGTCTGTTAAACGTACTTTGATCTTACCACTGAATGCTGGTTATAGAAAACATTGTAATTGTAATGACACCTAGGAAATAGCGAGCAGTAGTGGCCCATTGGTTTTGGCCCCAACTTAGGAGTTGTAGGTCGGGGGTTCGAAATCAGGCAGGTACTTTACGAAAACATCGTAAGGAAACCGACATGTTCTCACATCTGCTTTGTAAAACTTAAAAGAAGTGCAGCATGCATTTACATAATAGTGAAATGAATAAAGAATATGTACAGTCACGAGCAAAAGTATGTACACACTCGGCTTTATTCAAAAGCGATTTACTCCTTTATTTTTGAATGAAATTTTATGCTGTTACGAACATAGCATTTTCGAACCCATAGGTTTATGTAATATGTCGTATTTCAACGTTGCATTCGTTATTTCACGAAAAAATCGCAATTGAAAGTTGCCAAGTGTTGACATATTCGTGGTCGTGACTGTACCTAGTATGAAATGCAACAATTCGTATCTTTAACAAAATTATCACTACAACTACCCTTTCTTCCCATATCTAATTCACACAATTATCTTCAATCCTCAGGTTCAAACCGGTCGTCGGCAGAGCGGAATGCGGTGCGGAGTCGTCTCGGCGGCACCCCCCTAACGTCGCCGGCGCTCAGGGTACGTATCCATGAGTTTTATACGTTTAAGCGAATCCTTTGTTACTAAATATCGTAGACGAGTCAAAGAAAGACGTTGAACAACTTAATTTTGATGTGTAACATGAATAAAAGCACGAAATATCATCATCTGAATCGGTATTTTCAAATTTTGGAGTGACATAAATAATGCAAATGAGACAGACATAGAAATAGGTCTCGGTAGCTGAGATACAGGGCATTTGTAGCCAGAACGGAAATTAATCGCCATCGGTAAATAAAACCAGTTTGACTAGACAGAGAGAGATCCCTTCAGCCAAACTGGTAGTTAATCCTTTTAAAAATACCCTGATAACACAATATAAAATACTAAGTAAACTACTAAACTACTAAAATATAAAATACTACTACTGTAAAACAACTAAAAAAAACTACAACTAAAAAAAACTAAAACTAAAAATTGATAAAAAAACAAATTTTGCAAAAATTTAACCATTAGCTACTATTATTAACAATTGGTTGAGTTTAACTACGGATCAAAAAAAAGACCCAATAGCAATGTTTTTAAATAAGGAAGACAGTGTATAAAGTTGTCTTTCAAAATCATATTATGATATTAGCTTTCGCCCTCGGCTCCGCCCACGTGACTTGTTGATAAAAAATAGCCTATGTCCTTCTCCAGGGTTCAGAGTATCCTCATACCAAATTTCATCAAAATCGGTCCAGCCGTTTTGAAGATTAGCCTGAACAGACAGACAGACAAAAATGTATAAAATTGCTTTGTGTGTTAATTGCCGTATATACTTTCATATGCATTTAGTAAATAGCTGTTATGTTGACAAACAGACACTTCAATTTTATTTATTTGTATAAGTAGACGGTTAGATTGTTCGTGCAACCTCTCATCATTTTAGGACCAGCGAGCGATCTTTGCCTAAATTAGTAGATATTTTTTACTATAGAACATATTCTGAGTAGTAAAGCATTCCTGTGAAATTACAGCAAGTGCTGAGCCCAGCGGTGAACAGTCCGCGACCACCGTCCAGACCGGGTCAGTATTTACTTTAAAATGTTTTTACATGGCTCTTTTAAATAATAACCTTCCAGCAGAGCTACGCTATTAAAACAGTGAAGGAAAGCATCGTGAGAAAACTGGCATGATGGAAAATGGGCCAGCGTGGTTGACCATTCACTCTCACAGAGAGGAGGCTTGAGTCCCAGCAGTGGGAACACCCGCCCTTTATATTACGAACTATTGTATGCGACACATGCAAAGGCACATGCATAATGAACACAGAAATGTAACAAGATTTTCATCAGTAGCAAGTCTCTAAAGTAACGATCGATGAAGAAGTAACTGAATTGTTCCATTTCACTGACAGTTGCGATTTGATAACTGTCCTTGAAGTCGCACACCGTAATTTTATTGCAGCGGCAACAATCGGCTTTGAGAAGAAAAAAACTCTTTGAAGCTAACATTATTTTGTTTGCCAACATTCCAGCGTGGGGCGGCTACGAGTCGGACTCGCAGGATGTGATCCTGGTGGACGACGAGCCGCCGCCCCCCCTCCCCGCGCCGCCGCCGCCCCTCCCCTCCCTACTCGCCAACACACACAAACCGCTCACGCCGCGTAAGTACTACACTCTTACTAATTATCGAATAGGTATTACCTAAAAACTATAGAAAATGTAATGAAACAAAGATTGAATATTTGACAACAGTTCATGAAACACGAAATACAAGATACAATTAAAAAATGTAAAATGTTTTAACAACAATAGTTGACTGCTCCAAAAAGGTTAATTTCACCCTTAATGCCAGAAATATGTCTGACACTGATTTTATAATGAACCTTTAGGGACAAGTGACCAACAGTTTGAAACATACATAAATCGTTTGAAACGTATATAGTTCTTAACTTACATGTATATGAGAACACAAGACTCCTGTCATGTACTAACAGTTAATAAAATAAGTCCGTCCGGGATGTCCAAGCATGGATGTCGTTGTGGATTTTAATTAAAGATCTTAGGCTATCTTTCCACCAGAGACGTGCTAAGCTGCGTAGCGAAAAATGTGTTTGATACCAGCCAATAGGACTGTATGATTGTTGTGCTATAGCTTAGCTCTGGTGGAAAAGGATTCAACGAAGCTAATTTTTCTACATGCTCGCAAAGCACAGCTTACCCGCTCTGCTACACAACTTTTTGGTCAAAATAGACAGTTTCGTAGCTGTGTCCGTTGCTAGTGTAGCCCTGTCCGTTAGGTAAACCAGTTTTTGACAGATGGAACTAGTGATTTCACCAACACACAATACATTGATTGAGACACGGTGTTATAATGTATGTAAGAAGCGATAAATAAGATAAGCCAGTTCATATATTTATTTTATTATGCATTTAATAACTTATACATAATCTGAAATATGTACGTTCTAAGACAGCTGTCAAAAAGCGGTTCAAAATCAAAATCAAAAGTCATTTATTCAAATTAGGCTGAGAATCAGCACTTTTTGAACGTCAAAATTACAAAAGACAGTCCCCCAAAAACGCCCGCCCTTCACCACTTCCTAGTGCTATCGCTGGGAAGAAGAAGTGGCGCAACAAACTCCCCAGCAGCACAGCTGTCTGTTCAATTGGTTCTCACCGCTTAGATACTAACTCTGTATGAAAGTGTGTGGTCGACCAAAAGGAGATTGGCAACAAGGATTAGAAAAATTTGGCAACCCTCGATGACAGTGAAGGAATAAGTCCCGCTTTATATCTTAACTCTACGGGTATTTACAGTACAAGAGCTATTAAAGTGTAGTACTTCAATGATGTTATTTGTTGACCAGTAATTACGTTATCAATGCGTAAGCAATCGTAATGATAATAACGACGAGTGTCATTGATATTGATAGGAGGATACAAACAGTGTGTAAGGGTCAAGATAAGAGCATAACATTACGTCTGTTTTCTCCGAAGGGGTAGGCAGTGTTGTTCACTCACATTTCGCCAGCTATGGTGTAAGTCCCATTAAACAGGGGGCGAGCCAATTACTATTAATAGGGCAATCCATAGACAGCTTCTGGGAACTCGAAGTGGTACAGAGAATAGTATATACTAGTTTTTGTCCGCGGCTTTGCCTGCGTGTGGTTTGATTTATTTGCGCGGAACCCTAATTCTTATTCTAAAATAAAAGTAGCCTTAGTTACTCCTTATAACATCAGCTATATGCCAGTGAAAGTACCTTCAAAATCGGCACAGCCGTTTCGAAGATTAGCCGGAACAAACAGACAGACAAACATTTTTTTTATTTTTATTTATTTTACAGCATTTTATTAAATGCATATGAAAGTATATAATTTTGTATATACTTTCATATGCATTTAATAAAATGCTGTTATTTTGATATTACAAGCAGACACTTTATTTGTATAGATAGTACGCCTACGTTTCACCAGTTGTAATACCACAAATAAATTAAAAAATACTATTTTTATTTCAGCCGTAAAAAGGCCACCTTCGCCGGAACCTCTGTTCGACGAAAAGAAAGCGAAAAGAGATAAAAAACCTAAGAAAAAAAGGTGAGAATTACACCTTGTGTAAAAACCTGTCTAAGATTCTCCATGTGTTTCCAGTCAATGTGTTAATACATTTGCGTTTCGAAAGTGAATCTATGGTTTGCTGCAAGAGGTCATCATTAATAAACATGTAGGTACATGATAAGTAAGTGACATATATACCAACCAGCATTGGGTCCGCGTGCTGGTTACGGCCCTCTCGCCAAGAGATGGCCTGAGTCCCAGCTGTGGGAACATTATAATAATAATAATAATCTCTATTCATTCCAACATCAGTACAACATATATTACATGTCATTTAACTTCACAAGAGAAAAAAATACAATTTATCTCTGGTCCCCCACACTAGGATACCCTGTGACGTGGGGTCCAGTACCTTCCGTAAGTTCAAAAAAGAAATTTAACATAATTATGGAAAGCATTTGTGTATAATTTTATGCTATCATTATTTTATGTGTAACAAACTTATTAGAGATTATGCATATTAAGTACATGAATTCTAAAGAGAGTCGTGGCGGTCCAGTGGTAACATTCGTGGTTCGAATCCAGACATGCGCTTTACTTTGTGTAAATTATTTCATCACCATTGCTCTCAAAAACTGTGAGGAAACCGGCATGCTCTAGAACCAAAAATTTGAATACATGTGACATCTACCAAACCGCACTGGGCTCAGCGTGGTGGATTATGGATCACACCCTCTCAGAGGCCTGTCTCCCAGCAGTGGGAACATTATAATGATTATACTAATTAGTCTGCAATTGGAATCGGCAAGGTTGAAATGTTTCTCTTTTCTGTTGATCTGAACAGAAATATCAAACACACAAATATTTCTCTATTTCACTGAATGTTGTAATATGATAATATTATAACGTGTGCAGAGGCCACAGTCGCGCCGGGTCCGGCACGGAAGCGACAGGCCCGGCGGCGGCGGCCGCGCCCGCTCTGGCCGGGCCGCCGGCGGCCTGGGCCGGCCCGCCGGCGGCCTGGCCCGGCCGCAACGGCACCACACACGAGCGGCGACGGAACGGCACCAAGCGGGACGCGCTGGACTCGTACGCCGCGCTCGTCAACAGGATGCCACCTGCTGGCGCTAAGAAGGTATGCCATAAACAAAATACATAAAAATGGTTTAATTGAAATAAATGGTTTGAGTTTGAAACTTTTTTTAGTTATGAAATTTACTGAAGAAGTATTTGTTGCGACTTGTACAGGAAGATCACAAACTAAACTAAATAAAAAATAAAAATAAATAAATTATGGGCTGATTTTTCCATCGCCAGAAAATTCGAGGAACAAAATTGACGTTTGACAGTTTTTCTATGAAATAACTGTCAAAATTTCAAAATTATTCCTCGAATAAAGTTATGAGATGATTGAAAAATCATCCCTAAATGAAGAAAAAAAGTCTTATCTAAGAGAAAAAAATTTTATATGAATACTTCTATGAAAAGCAAAATCACGATCCAACGTCAAGTCTTCATTAATGGCTTCGAATTAAGCACTGTTGTTATAGTAATAATATGAGTACTAATTCAAACCATTTTTGATTAAATGATGGTCAACAAACATAAACTGTACCTAAGAATAACTTGCGCCTGATCTCCGGTCGTGTCGGATTGCCATCCAATCAAACAATGAGAGTGAGGGAAGAGAGAGTGCACCTGTGTCTGTCCCACGCCTGCACTATAATATCTTCCGTGTATTATTCAGATTGTTCGCCATAGCCGAAATTCGGTCTGGAGGACTTATTTACTTAAGAATAAATAAAAACCATCACAATCTGACTAATAATAACTTGTACTGAAATTATGTTTAGTTTCTTGATTACTTACAGCATTTCATCACCATTTGTAGAAATTAATGGTGTATTTGAAACAGAAATTCTCAAATTTCTAAAAATGTTCAAGCAAATAATCCAAGCAGGAGTTTTCTATGTTCCGTTTATAGTTATGCGTCGATAAATTTTTTGAACAAAAGTCTCTCCTAAATCCAAATAAATCATGTTCTCTTGCCAAATACACTTGTAGATTGAAATCCTTATCACAACTCCTCAGGTAAAAACGACCCAGGAGCTGTTAGAACAGATCCAGTCTCGTGGCAGTAAACCCGCCGCGTCGCCGGGCTCGCCGCGCTCGCCAGCCTCGCCTGATGTCATGCTCATAGAGCCCGACAGTACGTATTATTATTAGCCTTTAGCCGTCCCATTGCAGGACGAAGGTCGAATCCATTGTTAAAATGACCTTATTAGATGACTGTTTTGGGAAAGAATGGATCTTTAAAGGTGTTATGTGTGTATAGTTGTACTAACACAGATGCTCTCAAGAATGTCGCGAGAGAATTTTTTGCGTATTTTTTCTCACATAAGAGTTGTCTTATTCCTCAGCAGTCGTGAAGGTGGACTCTCCCCTGCGGAACGGCGGCACCACGCCGCGCCCCCCGGCCCCGCCCTCCCCGCCCCTCGCGCCCTCCCCGCCGCCCTCCCCGCTGGAGGAGCCGCGCGAGTGGCACGCCTGCACGTGCGGCGAGCACGCCGAGCCCGCGTGCCCGGCCGCGAGCACGCGCGTCGTGCGGCCGCGCCACGTGCACGCGCTGCACCACGCGCACGTGCCCGGCGTCAACGGCACGCGCGCGCACGCGCTGCCGCACAAGTTCGCCGTGCGGCCCGTCGAGGACCCCGACCGGCCCGGCCTGTTCTCCAGCGTCGTGCCTCTCTACAAGTATTCCGACTACGCGGACGATTACTGCGCCAAGAACCTGTCGGGAGTGCAGCTGTGCACGCATCTGCCGTGGACCAGCTTCGCGCCGCCTCCGCCCGACCTCCCTCCGCCGCCGGAGCCTCCGCCGCTCAGGCCGTACCCGGACCCGGACCCCGAACCCGTCGAGCGAGACGAAGACGCCGACGAGCTCGACGTGAAACCCGAGATCAAGCGGGAACCGATCAAGGAAGAGATCGAAGTGGAGGCCGAGATGGTCGGCGTGCCGACTCTCGAGCCTAGCGAGAGACTGAAGGCGCCGATACTGATGCCGGAGGACGAGACGTCGTTCGGCGAGGCCGCGCGTGCCGGGCCGGCCTGCGCAGAGCCGCACTCGGCGGCCGCGCCGCAGCACCGCAGCGTGCCGCGCACGAGAGAGCGGCCCGGCGGGGCCGCCGCGCGGGGCGGGGCCGCGCTCGTGGCCGCCGTGCAGGCCGCGGCCGCCGCCGTGCCGTACCGCTACGAGCAGCTGGCGGGCGCGCCCGTGCTGGCGCGCGCGACGCTGGAGGACGAGGCCGCGCTGCGCGACGCGCTGGCGGGCACGCCGGCCGAGCGCGACGCGCTGGGCAGGCCCGCGCGCGCGCACAAGTTCGCCGAGTGGCACGAGTGCGCGACCCTGGGCTCGCTCGTGGCGCTGCCCTACGTGGTCATCGACTGACCGTCTAGTGCCAAATGCGTGTCGCCCGCCCGCGCGTCGCGCCCACACCCAAGTGTCCTTACGTTAGTTATAGTGGCCGGCCGGCGGACACATGCCTAGTCATATATTTATTTTGTAAAGGCCGATTAACAAATTTAGTAGCGGGCGGGTCGTCCCGCGTCGCCCGCGCGTTGTGATATTATATAGTATGTGCGTCTGCCGCCGGCCGCGGGCTCGTGACGTGTTACTGTGTCGGCCATACATTCCCAGTCGAGACCCGCGCGTGACCCGCGAGTGACCCGCGCACCACGCTCGTGAACGGAGCCTCAGACTGAAGCTTTGATTGTGCTCAATATGTTGGACGCTCTTGGTATTTTTGTAATTAATAGTACATGCATTGCTCACTTGATATTGTCAAAGATATTGTGCGTGATCAAAGCGCCGAGTGATGGACGAGCGATGGCCGAGCCGTCCACACGATGGCTGTGTTGCCACCCACAGGCGGCCACGCTCTCGATTCGGTCCACCACTTTATTTGTATAGTTATAGAGTTCCCAAATAAGATTAAAATAATAATCTCCCGACTGTTTCATGAGTTGTCGTTACCTTTTGTGATTTTTAAAATGAAAGAAAGAAAAAAATTAGGTAATTAATAAATAATTAAATAGGAGTTCCAATTGTATATTATACATAATTATTGCATCTATCATGCGTCGAAATATCAATGATAAGGGAAAGAGAATGTTAAATTTTATAAATATAAACATTTACTATATTATGAAAAGTTGTACCAAATTGTTGTTATTGATGTAAAGGTGAGCGCACACTGTTATACGCCGGCCGCGTCGCGCTGACCGTATCTGTCAGTGTGTATGTACGCTCTAACCTTAGGAACTACTCCACCAACAACACAGAATTTTGTATATAGTTTAGTTTACATATGAGTTGCACATAAGCTTCCGTAGTTGCAATGTACCATAAGTTTGACGCGTCGCCAGTGGCGAAGGGTGAATTTATGACAGACGCAAGACGAAGCAAAAAAAAAATTGGGGAATTCATCGTGACCACAAAAGCTACTTCTTGTTTACCTAACAAAATAACGGTGTCAATACACCGTTTCATTAAATTCCTATTTCAATCTACTTTTCTATTATGAGCTTCTACTTCTACTTAGCCCAAATACCTAATTACAGCGTACAACTTTCACTACATACAAAACAAACTCCAACCATAGTTCTAATACTAGTCACTGTTTTATACCAACAAACAATTTCCAACTGATAGACTAATAAATTGAATGATACAACGAACAAAATGCAAATTAACTGTAAAAGTGTAAAAAAAATATTACGTCAAAATAATGTTCTACACATGAAAACCCCGACCCGAATGCATTACGAAATTCAGCGAAACCGACCGAATGGCGATATTGCTCAACCTTGTCCACGCGCACGCATTTGCTATGTACTGTGTCTATAGTAACTCGGTATTCACCGGTTTACCGGGCGCTCAAAAAATAGCAAGCCACGTGACCTGAAGTGACTTCATGACGAGTTTGTTTTGTATAGAAATTGAACTCACGGCAAGCCGCACGCGCCTACGAGTTATTTTAGAGTAAAATATTTTGTTGGGTATGAATGACAAAAAATGTAATGTAGGCGTTTTGCAATGTTTTAATTTTATGGTGTATTAAATACCTACAGTATGATATGATTATATTTCAATGATGAACTGACTATAGAGAGGTTGCGTTCTGAATTTTCGAAGGGAAGCCGGTAGGAATCGGCTTGTGTGAGCGCCTCGCCACTGCGCGACGCGTATAAAGTCTAGTTTTATATAGTAACTCGCATTTGATACTGTTGTAGTGTCGTCTTTGAACACATTTATAAATGATTTTGTAACTGTCCATCGACTATAACCGTGTGCGCTGACCCTAAGTAAAAATCTAAGTGTCTGTTACTCTATATTGAACCAAAAACAAATTAAAAGTACCTATTTGCAAATATTATATTAATCAAATTAACAATTTAAACAGTTCCTAGTTCTGATTACGTTTTAAAAAGCAAGCAACCTGTATGAATGACAATTTGGTAAATTTTTCAACATTTCTTGTATGAAAAGACAAGTTTTGTGTATCTATAGTTGAATATTGTTACATGCAGTTTGTTATCACGTTTACAAAGATGCCAAATGATAACCGCTGTGCGGTGACTACTGTATGTGTTGTGTTATAAGGCGATTGTGATGCGAAAGTGCGATGAGCTTTTATGTTTTCGCTGAATAATACGTTTTTGTAAAAGTTAAACTCTTTATTTTTAATTATTTCCGTTAGGTTTATGTGTAATTGTGTTGTTTTGAGGATGGAATGCGTGTTAAATGGTGGCGTTGCAATAGTACACAGGTACCAACATTGTGGTGATATTCAAGTATAGATACCGCGGCTAGCGCACCGGCGACCTTGTCCCGAGCGCCGCTGTCTGGTCGACGCGGAGCGGACGCTATGTGCCTGTCTGTTGTTCGGAGAGTGTCTGAGACTAGTGTCACAGGTGTCGCAGTGTCACGCATGTGTGTCGGCGCTAAACGAAGGCCTTACGTGCGTGCTGCGGGTGAAGCCGACGCGGAGCTTGTCTAGGGTAGTGCGCCGGCGACGGACCCCATCACTGCCTTGTTGGACGAGATCCAAAAACTTTGCTAAACAAACGAAAATATATATATATCACTGTGTTTTTATTACCCCTTTGTTTTATTTGATGCACTGAGGTAACAACTCGTTTATGAAGCTGATAGACATCTACACGAGTATTCTAAACTTAACTGCACCCTTCACAGTTACCACTTTTTTTTTTAATACAAACGGTCGCGTAACCTCTACCAAAATATACAGGCTATTGCCATAGCTTTTATGCAGCACATTATGACTTGGGACTGTTGCGATGTGCCAAATAGGTGGAGCTAAGTGGAATTGGAAACCAATGTGGTAGCTGTCGGCAGAGCATGGCGCAACACGACTAATCTTCGAGTAGCTGCAAGTAGAGTAGTTTATTGTCGCCAGACGAAAGAGACTAAGAGAGAGGAAGGACTGACACAACTTCTAAAATTAGGTGTTAGTTTTTTATTTGTTATTTAAGATTCATGCACAACATTACAGAATTTAATCCCAAGGCGTTGTACAGCCCGCGGGAGACGCTCCGGGCGTCGGGAGCCGCGTGACGACTCCCGGCCACCGTAGGCGCGGGCCTGCGGGCGGTGAGTAATGGGTAGCTCACCGTCCGATCAGGACCAGGCCCGTGCCGGACGGCGCGTTGTGTTCCACGCGCGCCTCAAAGAGAAGTCAGCAGAGGACGGGGCCCGATAGGGCCGAAGCCTGCCAGGGCAGCGGGATCGTCCGAAAGGGTTACCGCTGCCCTGGAACAGAAAGGGCTAAGGAAGGAACACGGGTGGGTTTTAGTCAGTACCAAGTCTGACACTCCCTTCCGCTCCACCCAGAGCGGGAGGGGCCATTTGATGATTTCCCATCCACAAAAAAAAAAAAAAAGGCGTACAGCGCAATTTATACACCAAAACAATAATACTTGTAAAAATAAACAAAATGTAATGAAGAAGATTAATTAACAGTTATGCCGATGGTGCAAATACTGTTGAATTTTACCTGACCGGCTGTGCGGTAGAGGAAGGAAAGGTTATGAATGTCGGTGGCTACGTAGGTAAATGTTTGTGTGTTCTCGTACAAGGCCCGGCGGATCACACATCCCAGGGGCGCGGGAAACGCGGAAATGAGTTTTTATTGAAATTGTACCTCTGAATATTTTAAAAACAAAGATCAGATCGTAAATAAAACAAAAAGTCAAGTTAATAAAATTTATTAATAATAAAAATTACATTATCGATCTATACACAATAGAACTGAGCGCAATTAGAAGAAAAATCGATTTCATATGTATGGGTAGATGGCAGCACCGTCGATTTAACTCAATTTTGACATGACTTTTAAATTAAATATTTTTTGTAATTTAATCCTAATTATTTTTGTAATATTGTATGTAGGTATGCGCTCAGTAGTCGACGTATTTAATTATAGTTAAAAATATCATTAATGGCACCGTGTTAGTTTCAGCTTATTTGAGTACAGACATAAAAAATTTAATTGTCGACATTATTTTCACAGTAATTATTGTCCAAAAACTTTCATATATTATTACTTAATGATTTAACAAAAATAAGATGATTATTTTTTTTCCTTCATTTTATTTCTGAGATTCGTTGTAGTATTCGTTCTTGCAAGCTCTGATACACTTTCTTAGGAGAAGCGTATAGATACTAGCACCTTACTTTACTTAAAATTTTATTATAAATAAAAACATTTGTTCCGATATACAGCTGTCAAAACTTAAATTTACTCATAAGATGACCTTGACAAAAATGACCTTGACCTGGTTACCAAGGTCAAGGTAAATTTAGAAGATTATTTTGATATATTGGATACTTACATCTTAAAGGAGAGTTTTACATGAAAATGACCTTGAATTTTGAATACAAGGTCATTTTAAATTAGGACGTTCCGATAGCTGTCAAAACTCATTTATTTAAATTACGTACAAAGCTTAACACTAAATAATATCAACATAGACCAAAGGCCTACCCTGATCCCTTCCATTCCAGCTTTACCAACAAATGGGCAGTTTGGTATGAATGGAATCTGGGTATGCCCATGAAATTTCGCCCATGATTTTCACATGATCACGCATGGCATGGCGCAACAGAGTGGTAGGCAGATGGGGACAGCTGTTTTCGTCTCAGAATGCTTTTCTTTGCTTCGTGATCCTGACTCGTACTCGTACATGCCGCGGCCTGAAGCGTACGCGCCGCCGCCTTGTGCCATCGCCTGGGGAAAAGGAAAGGTAGGAATATCAGTAAAATGTTAGTATGATGAAGTGAATTTGTTGAATTATATAAACAATCTATAAGACTTTAGTGTGCTATTCTGTAAAAATCTCACCATGAAAACTTAGGTGAAGTGAGCTGTCATTCCACTTGATGCTAGGGATTAATATTAATGACAGTTCACTTCAAGCTCACTTAACCTAGGTTCTGACAGTGAGATTTTCGCAAAATAGATCGGGTGTGGTCTCCTTCGTGTTGCTGGCACGAATTTTCTGAGATCTTGTTAGCCCAAAACTGCGCCGGCAGCGCAGAGGTCACTTTGACTGCAAGGTTTGGGACACAAAGGGCAGGATAGGAGGTGGAGCATAGTTTGCGACATAGCGCCACATCCACACCCTGCTGCCGTCCGGTAGTTAAAGTAATTGATAAAAAAATTGTGGGTGAAACAGCATTTGTTTACAAACTGGTCTGGTGGTCCACCCCTTGGAACATTCATTGTTCGTAGCGATCTTATGAGGTTTGCGTAAAGCAGTAGTAGAGCTTCTGAAGTTAAATGTGAATAGCTTTAATAGAGAAGTATGGAAGAAAAAGACATGTTGTATCGACCCCAAATAAATTGGGTTGAGAAGGAGAATGATGATGAGAACTTCTGAAATAGTTTCGAAGACAAATGAAAAGCTACTCACGCTGCTAGCTTGATACCCGCCCCCCTCCTTCTTCTGGAAGGGCGTGTGTCCGGGCGGGTAGTACACCGCGGGCCCGGCCACGTTGCGGCTGTTGGCGACCAGCGGGGTCTTCGCTGGCGGACTGGGGGCGGAGTCCCGGGTGTCGCGCACGTCGCGGTTGAGTGTGGAGCTCTGCGTGGAGTTCTCGTGTGTCACGTGGACGTTGCGACGGACTATGCCGTCTGGTTGAGTTGGGTAACGCTGCGAAAAAAAGTAAGGGTCATTATTGCATGATTTTATTTTTCTTGGCTAAACAACTGCGGTTCATACCGACTGCTAGTATACTAACAACCCATCTGTATAGCTATTCACAACTATACGACAAGCTATCGTATCGAAAATTACCCATTTCGATAACCCGATGTTCCTTGCCCCCGACTTTTCGGGTTTTGGACTTGTGAACAGCGTTTAGAAGACTCCTACGATAACATTGATTGATCTTCGATACGGTATGGAAGCGTATCGAGTGGTTGTGAATAACTATGCCGATGAAAATTAGTTGCCTAGTAGCTGTCTATCTGTAAGTCATAAACATAAAGACTAAAGTGGCATTTATTTTACTACGCATGACGGTAGTATTATTTTAGAGTTCTTATTACAAGGAGCTCTAGTAGGTTCCACCCGCGAAGTAAATATATCTATCAGTACTTCGTGGTACACCATGCTAATTTAGCTATTAGAATTCGATCTCTGATACTCACAGCTTCAGGGAAGTCAGCCATCAGGTCATCTAACTTCTTGGGCGGCTGCTGCGTGCCTGGCGAGGGCGTGGTGGGGCGCGGGAAGGGCCCCGGGGAGGGCGAGGGCGCGGGCTGCAGGTGCAGCGAGTGCGGGGCCGCGTGCGGGGAGGGCGAGGGGTAGCGCTGGGTGGTGTTCTGCGCGGAGTATGTCGTCTCGGAGAACTTGTATGTTGATGGACCCTGTGCAGAAGAATTTTTGGTTAAGATTCTAATAAATTGAAGAACGTACTAGGTAAAATGTTACTGTGTGTTAATGTGGCACTAATACAGTGTCGATGAGTACCTAGATGATAAGCGACAACCGTAATATTGTCGTTCTGGTAATTCATTTATTGATTCGAATTCACTGTAAATGGCATGGTTGACTATTATTATTTTGAATTTTTTACACTCAATGTTGTTTTTTTTATTTTTTATTATGTCATTTTGTTCTTATTATTGTATTAGGTACTCATATAGATTATTAAATGATATCTTATCTCTAGTAAGATTTCTACGCAATGTAGGTATATTGTTTTGAAATAAAAGACTTATGTTAGGTACTTACTTGAATTTCGCTTATAATTTTGTAACAGACAAAGAAACCGGAGAATGAAGCGAGGCAGTTCAACAACATTCATTGCGTTATTTACGTTATTGAGTAGACAAATTTTTCGAGTATATGAAGCAATGGATTATCAATATTCTTCAAAATGATTTCGATTGATATTGATGGTGTGTTACGCAATTAGGTGGCAGTGATAGCGGACTCGCATTCTTAGCTCCAAAATCATAATCACTATTAGGATTATTAATTAGGGAAAAACGTATTTGTGCGAAAATTTTGTACGCCGTCATACAATTTTTGTGATGCCAATGTGGAGATGAATATATTACCTTTAAATTAGGACCATGATAAGTTAACATTTGTGATTGCTTATACGTTAAAATGGTACCTGAAAAGCACTGTTATTTGTAGAAAAATGTAACAGCGTCCGTCCAAGTTTACTTTAATATTTGTTTCTACTTACATAAGGGCCGTGTCCATTATGCGGTTCCACGGGAATGACCTTGGTTTCATTAGCGGGGGCAGGGTACACCATACGTTCGTTAGTGCGGTCTGAAAAATGTATAAAAATAAGTTTGATGATATTAATAATAATAAGTTATTTATTTCTCCTCATAATGACACAACTTATTCTAGGTTTCACATTTTATTTGTTTTTTTAGCAGTGAGAGGAGCTGGTGTCTGAGTTAGGAGTAACACGGAAGAACAGAAAAAATAGTCTCTTGACAGTTAATAGCAGCAGCGAAGACCGTTTAATATGTTTAGTAAAATAATTTTTACTAAACATTACATATTTTACTTTTTACTTTTTTTTAAATGTCGTGTGATAATGTGATTAGATAAATGAACAGAAAAATGATTTTTATTTCTGTAAATTGGTTAAAAAAAGCACTTTTATACTTCAAAAAGGAAGGATAAAGATGCCTTGAACAATAGAGGTTTTATGGACAATTTGAAGGGACCTCTGATGATAGGGGCCTCGGAGAGAGAGGTCTCTTCCAAGGCCCCATTTTGCAGGTAAAGGTAATTTTCTTCCACAACGGTTTTATTTTTTATTAAAGAATAAAAATCTTACCATCGCTGGTAGTGACAGTGCGGTACTCCCGGGTGGAAGTGTTACAGTGTGAGCAGTACTGGCAGCCTCCCGGGCCAGGGGACGTCACTAATGGCGCGAGAGTTGGTGAACCGGCTGTTGTGCTGAAATTGTACGATTTTGGTGAGATTGGCGACTTTGGTCATTTAGGAAACCATGCCAAAATAGTGGAAATGATTAGAATCGCTCTCCTATAGGATATCAACATAGCTTGACGCTAAATGTGAGGTTTTTGGCAAGTTTGGTAACTTGACCAAGATTACCAAACTTGCCAAAACTTACTCGAAACATCTCTAAAACCTCACCACCACAATATTTGCTATTTTTGGCAAGTTTGGTCTTTTGACCAGCTTCACCAACATTACCAAAAAATACTTACGTGGTCCTGTTGTGTTCGGAGCTGGCGTAGGTATGCTGCTGATGTTCTGCGTGGACTGGTATCGGCACTGTGGTCGGGTCCTGGTCAGCTGGCACCTCATATGTGTAGGTTTTGACGGTAGTTGTCACTTTGTTCATAGGAGTACCACCGCGGGATAGCTGGAGAGTAAGGTTGATTTTGAATAAATAGTTACAAAAATAAAGGCTATCCGAGGTCTAGAGTCTTAGCATTATGCTAAGCGACGGCCGTTTTGCGTGAATGCGACGCATGTTTACCCCGAACTGTTTTTTTTTTGTGTGTTTATTTTCCTTTTTATGCGACATGTTTGCCGCAAATAAATGTATTTTCTTCTTTTCTAGGTTCTGATATCCGAGGGCAGATCGCAAAAACGGAACCCTTATAATTTCGTAATATTCGTCTGTCCATCCCTCCAGACAGCCAGTTAACTCAGAGACTATTTGCACTTTGAGTATAGTGGTGGCCAAGTGGTAACGCCCGCGACTTCCGAGTTGTAGGTTGAGGTTCCAACCCTGACAGGCGCTTTACTTTGTAATAAATTATTGCTCTCAAAACGGTGAAGGAAAACATCGTGAGGAAACCGGCATGCCTTAGAACCAAAAACTCGAAGACAGCAACACACGACATCACGACACGACACATACCAACTCGCACTCGGTCCGCGTTGTGGATTACAGCCCACTCCCTCTCACAGTGAGGACGCCTGTGTCCCAGCAGTGGGAACATTATAGGCTGATTATGTTGTATGATTATTTGCACAATAACGATGAAATAAAAAGATGTATTCTCAATTCTGTGCACCGCTCAATCTAACCGCTGATGCTCCCCCATTTAACCGAGTGATGAAAAATAAAATTTAATTCACATGAGTGTAGTGAAAACTAACTTTAATTTGGGAAGTCGGTGGCAAACAACGTAAATGCGAACCCAACGACACCGACTTCCGAAATTAGTTATTTTTCACTTTATAGTGTCTTTTTTGGAAGTCGATTGTTTTTTTTTTGTAAAAAAGTTTTGTTCATAGTTGTTATTTTTGAGGTCGATAAAATCAATACTGTGTACCTATGCGTAAATGTTCAGTGTGACTCACAACCTAGTACGTAAGTACTTTGGAGATCAGTCGCCTCGAGTGTAGGTGCAGCCAATATCCAGCTACTCTCGAGGCGACTGACCCCCGAAGTACTAGAGAAGTGTCTGGGTATAGATGCAAAGTTTTTGGTTTCAACATCCTCCTCGAAGGTGGTGTGGTGCTGTTACCAGGCAGACTTGTTGTTCATCTATTCACTTTGCTCGCTCCGTGTACCTACGCTCGATATACACTTCGTATTTTTACCACCCTGACGGGTTGGGTGCATCTGAGTGTACGTCAACTTAGACCAGCTTGACGAATACTAGCTTCCCTCGAGGCGATTGACCCGGTATACAACGAAAGGAATAAATTACCAATGCAAAGACGTGCGAAAATTTTGATCGCGCGACTCAAAAGTCCTAATTGAGTGGTTGACCAGTCAGACTGAGGTCAAATTCCAATTTGTGTTGGTTTTTCGTTATTTAAAGACATAAACCTTGCCAAGTGTGAGTCAGCCTCGCTTACAAAGGTTTCGTAAGTACCTACCACCAAAACTTTTTAGGGTTTAGAGTGAATTGTAATATATATCAATCATGTCACTGGAGTTTATTGCAATTTATCATGTACGTTTGCCCCGCACGGCACCCCAGAAATTGCGTTTTATGTGTGCACTAATGCAATGTACTCGCCTATAGGAGTATATGTACCTGTTACTTTTTCAATGTACCTCTGTACTTTTGAAGATATTTGCAAAAAAAGGGGGCCGTGCCAGCCAAACGTTTTCAGCACGGCCCCCGTGTAACTTGAAAAATATATAGCGTATTGAAAAGTTTCTCAAACTCAAGCAATGTACTCTATTAGCACGTTATATGTACCGCAACAGATATTGTGAATTCGTAATAACAAATAATATATAGATGCGGATAGGGGGCCGTGCTGGAAAAAAAATTATAAGAAAATATCTAAAAAAGACAAAACAATCTTAGCCAAAAACGATTAAAAAATAATTGATGTTTGGTAAGTAACATATGTAACGCATTGGTTTCTCATACAACTTGCTAAATTTGAAAAATAAACCAATTTTAGTTCATTCAGCACGGCCCTCTATAGTTGCCTATATCTTTTTAAATATGACATGTTTGTGTACAAAATTCGGTTTTCTGAATTATGTATAGGAGTACATTCGTTCCTAATAAATTGCGATTCTGCTGTATTATTACTTTAAAAAATAAATCGGTTCTAAAATATCATACATTACAACTTATGGGGTGACCATGATTCCACGTGAAAATGGATAAAAAAAATACTGCATAGATTCAGTAAATCTTTAATAAAACAAACAAATCAACAATAACGTACCTAATCTATATTCACGATATATGTATAGTAGGTCGCTAATCGAACAAATCAACAAATGTCGCTAAGCATAGCTCAAAAGGCTTAAAAAATCTACTGTACTGTTGTTAATTCCTTTGTAATTGAAATGGAACAGACACAATGGTTTTGTGTAATATCCCGGTCACTATTAATTTAAAAAACCAAATTTATGAAGTCGTTGGTGCCATTGAATATGTAGGGAATTCAATGGAGACTCTGGGCCATTATAAGTGCCATACGCTTAGCTATAATCAGTGGCTTTGCTACGATGATTTAGCTTTGAAAATCAACAACAGTACAGTAGATTCGATATTCGTACACACCCTTTTTTTTTTTTGTGGATGGGAAATCATCAAATGACCCCTCCCGCTCTGGGTGGAGCGGAAGGGAGTGTCAGACTTTTACTGACTAAAACCCACCCGTGTTCCTTCCTTAGCCCTTTCTGTTCCTGGGCAGCGGTTAACCTTTCGGAAGATCCCGCCGCCCTGGCAGGCTTCGGCCCTGTCGGGCCCCGTCCTCTGCTGACATCTCTTTGAGGCGCGCGTGGAATACAACGCCGTCCGGCACGGGACACACACCCTTACTTACGTTTTAGAGAGTGATCTTTGATGTTTTAAATACATCTAAAAATCCTTTACAAATATCCCGCTTTCACGTCGGAGTTCGATGACTATATGATTCTATGAGTGGCGGCTCTGGTAATTACAGTGAAGCGATTGCTATCTCACCTTCAGGATCAAGCCGGAACCAGACTTTAACTTTGGATCATGGTGTTTTAAATACGTCTATTTTGTAATAATAACTATAGTTAAATAAACAGTATTTAGAATCTAGTAAAGACTAGTTGCTAAAAATCTACTCATGAAACCATGAAATGTTTAATAAGAAATCAATGCCGTTGTAACATAATCTGTGATTACTTTTAACAAGTTAATTTATGGATAATACTAGTTTTTCTATGATTATTCCACATGCAACATAATATTTCAGTTTTATGATTTTTTAACTTTATTAAAAAAATAATCTGTGATTTTATGATAACGTAAGTTCAAGCATGAAACGAACAATATTCTAATTATTATAGTTGCTTGAAAAACCATCTGTGATTACGTGGGTTAAATTAGTTGCCTGTGATTATTCCAAATAATTAATGTAATTAATGGTAACGTAAGGTTCAATCAATGTGATTTGTTGGAAACGTATTTGCGACTTTTTAAGCCTTTTAAGCTCTGTAGTGTTAGTGACACATAGTTATAGTTTTCTGTGATTACTCCTTATGTAAACTTAACTAATCTGTGAAATGTAATTGTATTGTAATGTACGGTTCAAGCCTTTTGAGCTATGCTTAGCGACATTTGTTGATTTGTTCGATTAGCGACCTACTGTACATAATTATATCGTGAATATAGATAAGGTACGTTATTGTTGATTTGTTTATTTTATTAAAGATTTACTGAATCTATGCAGTATTTTTTTTATCCATTTTCACGTGGAATCATGGTCACCCCATAAGTTGTAATGTATGATATTTTAGATCCGATTTATTTTTTAAAGTACTAATACAGCAGAATCGCAATTTATTTGGAACGAATGTACTCCTTATACATAATTCAGAAAACCGAATTTTGTACACAAACATGTCATATTTAAAAAGATATAGGCAACTATAGAGGGCCGTGCTGAATGAACTAAAATTGGTTTATTTTTCAAATTTAGCAAGTTGTATGAGAAACCAATGCGTTACATATGTTACTTGCCAAACATCAATTATTTTTTAATCGTTTTTGGCTAAGATTGTTTTGTCTTTTTTAGATATTTTCTTATAATTTTTTTTCCAGCACGGCCCCCTATCCGCATCTATATATTATTTGTTATTACGAATTCACAATATCTGTTGCGGTACATATAACGTGCTAATAGAGTACATTGCTTGAGTTTGAGAAACTTTTCAATACGCTATATATTTTTCAAGTTACACGGGGGCCGTGCTGAAAACGTTTGGCTGGCACGGCCCCCTTTTTTTGCAAATATCTTCAAAAGTACAGAGGTACATTGAAAAAGAAACAGGTACATATACTCCTAGAGGCGAGTACATTGCATTAGTGCACACATAAAACGCAATTTCTGGGGGGCCGTGCGGGGCAAACGTACATAATTTATCAAGCAGTGGATTATATATTGAATCAACATATCAATGGAGTGGTAATCTTTTCAGACAGTAAGAGTGCACTGCAACATATAGCTCGATGTGCCTCTGGTCATAGCAGAAGTGCAGCGATAGCGTATGATATCTTGAACAAGTTAACTACTCTAATAAATAATAACACTGACATTAAGTTGCAATGGGTTCCAGCACACATCGGCCTACATGGCAATGAGGAGGCCGACCTGTTATCGAAATCAGCCGCAGTTGATGGTACCCTTATTAACTATTTATACCCGATCATTGGAACATTTAACACAAATTAAAACAATATGTTTTGATTCTTGGACACAACATTTCAACAATATTTCGGAGAATAAAGGTATTTGGTATCGAAGTATTCAAGGTCGGCCATCTCGGTTGCCGTGGTTTGATAGTATTAGTTTGAATAAAAAATATGTAAAATTAATTTTAAGACTCCGCTCCGGACACTACCCATCGGCAAAGTTTGTATTTCTTATGAAGAAGAGTGATTCTCCAAACTGCACAGTGTGCAATAAAGTCGAGGATGTACAGCATTTGCTGATGGATTGTGTCCGAAATAAGAGTGAACGTGAATCACTCATGTTTGAACTGAATCTGAATGTGACGGATGTGGGATTAATACAAACAATTTTATCTGCACCATGTTCGGAATTAACTAGAAGATTTTGTGAGATAATGAACTACGAGACTAACTCACGGAATCTTTGACAAGTGAGTGATTCGCCTTCCTTGCTTTTAATAGATGCTAAGTTATTTTAATAGATAATAAGTGGATTAAGCAGAATAATATTGTAAAACAGTAGTAACTTTGTAAAAGGGTATGATGGGGTTGTCATATCTCTGATAAAAACCCCAAAATAAAATAAGATTAAAAAAAAAAGGAACCAACTTCCAAAAAAAAAAAAACATTATAAAGTGAAAAATAAATTTACTTTTGGAAGTCGCTGTCAAAAAACGAAAATGCGGAACCAACGACACCGACTTCCGATATCATCAGATTCATAGGTAAGACGGCAGGAAAATACAAGAAAAGTCAAAAGTCGTTAATTATGTAACCCCATATAAATAAATTACTTTAAAAAAACAACCTATTAAAAAAGATAAAAAGCGGGTGTCACGTTAACCAAGATTAACATCGTTCTCGAAGGTAGTGACCCTGTTACCAGAAAGTCTTATTGCTCATGAGTTCGTATTACTAGCACCGTGTATGCTGAAGACATACACTTTGTATTATATTTGTACCTCCCTGACGGGTAGGGTACATCTGAGTGTACGTCAACTTAGACCAGCTTGACGAATACTGGCTTCCCTCGAGGCGATTGACCCCCGGTATACAACGAAAGGAATAAATTACCAATGCAAAGACGAGCGAAAACTTTGATTGCGAGATTTAGGAGTTTTGAGTGGTTGATCAGTCAGAGTGAGATCAAATTCCAATTTATGTTGATTTTTCTTTATTTTGTAGTATTTTATGAAACATATATTTACATAATTCATTGAAAGTAACAAATTAACAATGAAAAAATATACAAAAATTATTGCAGTTGCCGAGTCTCGATCCATGACGTGGTTGGAAACTGTCTCCTTTTCATCAGACAATGTAAATGATGCGGTAGGTTTTAGGCAGAAATAATGTTTTAGAAAATACTTCTATATTTCAATTACAAGTACTCATCAGTTACTAATTAAAGAGTTAAAACTTGCCAAGTTGAGTCAGCCTCGCTCACAGACTGTTCGTAAGTACCACCAAAACTTTCTTAGAATACCTTCCTTTTTTTTATTTTTAACCCTGTATCAGTAAACTTGTGGCTAAGTAATAACATCCGCACGGTTTAATCGATCAGGTTAAGCTACGCTTGCCGCGGTTGGTCCGTGCATGGGTGACCATTTTTACATACCAAAACTCCTCCGGGCCTTGTTGTTGTTGGGTAAAAGGCTAGGCAGATGATGATGATGAAGTGAAACCATATAAATATAACCCAATGGGTAAAATACAGACCATGTTTCGAATCCACGAAAAAAGGGGGGTCGAGTTAGCCGGTGGTCTTGGCTGTATTAATCCTCCTCGTAGGTGCGTGACACTTAACTCTTAACTCTACTGAGTATTGTATTACTTTATCACGTTATTTGTTTAACCCCCATACGGGTGAGATACATCTGAATGAACGCCAATTTAGGCCAGCTTGGCGACTACTGGCTACCCTCGAGGCGATTGACCCCCGAAGTACTGGAGAAGTGTCTGGGTACTCATGCAAAGTTGTGCGAAAACTTTGATTGCGCGATGCAGGACGCTAATACGTTTTGAAGGATTGATCAGTCGGAGTGAGTTTAAATTCCAATTTGAGTTTGTTTTTCCTTTATTCTGTAATCATTAAGCCTTGTATAAAAGATATATTTTTATTAATTGATGAATGAAAATAACAAAATAATTTCTTAGTCACAAGGTCCCTTCCCCATACATTTAACCGAGGGATGAAAAATAAAATTTCATTCACATGAGTGTGGGATATCCTTGAATACATAACTCATGTATGTTGTTTCTAAGTGACATTTTATCAAAGTGTTTGAGATACTTATGGGGTATTTTCGGTTCCAACACAGTACCTATATAACTTTGTTTTTCAAAGTTGTTTCGAGAAACACTAGGAAATCCAAACTTATTTTTGAGGTCGATAAAATCAATACTGTGTATACATAAATGTACCTACATTCCAACTAAGGAACCCTTCACTGGGCGTTGTCCGACACACACTTAGCCGGTATTTGAAGTTTGTTAAAGAACTACTTATCAACCAGCACAACAAAGCATAAAAGAAACTCCCTAATTGAGTAACACACTATCAATCTCAATCTGTATCATTTTGAAGGATATTGCTAATCCATTGCTTCGTATGTTCGAAAAAGTCTGCTCAACAACGTGAATAACGCAATGAATGTTGTACTGTCACAATGTAACCCATTCTTACTAATAGTGTGTTACACAACTACCCCGCAGATGTCAATTTCATTTGTATCGGTCAGCCGAACAAAGTGGGTACCTACCTACCTAATTCAAAAATGTAATGTATCTTGTTCAAAACAATTTTCATTAAAACTAGATTGATTCAGATTCCTTGGTGCGACAGCAGGAAAATAAAAAAGTTAAAAGTCGTTAATTAACTGACTTCAAATCGAAGGATTTTTTTTTTGTTTAATGTTATTCGAGCATGACTCCGTCATTATATAGCCGGATTTGCAAAATTCTTTGTCTAATGGATAAGACCTCAGGAGTGGTCCCATATCAATTTGATTAACTTTGATTGGGTAGTTTTTGAGTTAGCTTCAATAATACGATTTATTCCACTTGGCTTATATTGATGATGTTTTAATAACTTCCTGTCATTGATATTTACATAGCAAGTAGTGTAAGTGAAAAATAACAACTTTTTTACAAAAACAAAACAACCGACTTCCAAAAAAAACAATACTATGTGAAAAATAAATTTACTTTCGGAAGTCGGTGTCAAAAAACGAAAATGCCAACGACACCGACTTCCGATATCATCAGATTCATAGGTACCTATAAGACGGCAGGAAAATAAAAGAAAAGTCAGAAGTCGTTAATTATGTAACCCAATATAGATAAATTACTTAAAAAAACAACCTATTAAAAAAGATAAAAAGAGGGAGTCCCGTCAACCAAGATTAACATCGTTCTCGAAGGTAGTGACCCTGTTACCAGAAAGTCTTATTGCTCATGAGTTCGTATTACTAGCACCGTGTATGCTGAAGACATACACTTTGTATTATATTTGTACCTCCCTGGCGGGTTGGGTACATCTGAGTGTACGTCAACTTAGACCAGCTTGACGAATACTGGCTTCCCTCGAGGCGATTGACCCCCGGTATACAACGAAAGGAATAAATTACCAATGCAAAGACGAGCGAAAACTTTGATTGCGAGATTTAGGACTTTTGAGTGGTTGATCAGTCAGAGTGAGATCAAATTCCAATTTATGTTGATTTTTCTTTATTT
This sequence comes from Apamea crenata, assembly GCA_949629185.1. Classification (NCBI taxonomy): domain Eukaryota; kingdom Metazoa; phylum Arthropoda; class Insecta; order Lepidoptera; family Noctuidae; genus Apamea; species Apamea crenata. The sequence continues at coordinate 2,562,919 of OX451377.1, forward strand.
TGTAGTATTGTATGAAACATATATTTTCATAATTCATTGAAAGTAACAAAATAACAATGAAAAAATATACAAAAATTATTGCAGTTGCCGAGTCTCGATCCATGACGTGGTTGGAAACTGTCTCCTTTTCAACAGACAATGTAAATGATGCGGTAGGTTTTAGGCAGAAATAATGGTTTAGAAAATACTTCTATATTTCAATTACAAGTACTCATCAGTTACTAATTAAAGACATAAAACTTGCCAAGTGTGAGTCAGCCTCGCTCACAGAGGGTTCGTAAGTACCACCAAAACTTTCTTAGAATACCTTCCTTTTTTTATTTTTAACCCTGTATCAGTAAACTTGTGGCTAAGTAATAACATCCGCACGGTTTAATCGATCAGGTTAAGCTACGCTTGCCGCGATTGGTCCATGCATGGGTGACCATTTTTACATACCAATACCCCTCCGGGCCTTGGAAAGCACGTAAAGCCGTTGGCAAACCAAATCAGTCTTACTAAGGGATATCGTATTACCGAGTAACTGGCTTGTGGAGGTCAGATAGGCGCTCGCTCCATGTAAATTACTGGTATTCAGCTGCATTCGGTTAGACTGAAAGCCACCCCCAACATAGTTGGATAAAAGGCTAGGCAGATGATGATGACGAAGTGAAACCATATAAATATAACCCAATGGGTAAAATACAGACCATGTTTCAAAATCACGAAAAAAGGGGGGGGTCGAGTTAGCCGGTGGTCTTGGCTGTATATAATCCTCCTCGTAGGTGCGTGACTCTTAACTCTTAACTCTACTGAGTATTGTATTACTTTATCACGTTATTTGTTTAACCCCCATACGGGTGAGATACATCTGAATGAACGCCAATTTAGGCCAGCTTGGCGACTACTGGCTACCCTCGAGGCGACTGACCCCCGAAGTACTAGAGAAGTGTAAGGTATACATGCAAAGTTGTGCGAAAACTTTGATTGCGCGATGCAGGACGCTAATACGTTTTAAAGGATTGATCCGTCGGAGTGAGTTCAAATTCGAATTTGAGTTTGGTTTTCCTTTATTTTGTAATCATTAAGGCTTGTATTAAACACATATTTTTTTTAATTTAATGAAAGTAACAAAATAATTTCTTAGTCACTAGCCCCTTCGGCGGCAGGAAAATAAAAGTTAAAAGTCGTTAATTAACCGACTTCATATCGGATGATGTTTTTTTTTGTTTAATAATAATAATATAATATCCCTGGACATTTCACACAGCACCATTTGTCCCAAGCTAAGCAACCTAATGCTTGTGTTATGGTAACAAGATAGCTGATAAACTACTTATATACAATTTTTTTTTTGTAAATACATACATATTATAGATAGAAAAACACCCAGACTCGAAACAAATACACGTAGGTCATATAAATATTTGTTCCGTGCGGGAATCGAACCCGCGACACGCAGCGCAGCAGTCAATCGCTTAACCACTGCGCCAACCGTGCCGTCAATAATGTATATTCGAGCATGACTCCGTCATATATAAGGATTTGCGAAATCCTTTTTTTAATGGATAAGGTGTACCTCAGGGATGGTCTCATATAAGATTAACTTTGCTTGGGTAGTTTTTGAGTTAGCTTCAATAATACGATTTTTTTCCACTTAGTTTATATTGATGATGTTTTAATAACTTCCTGTCACTGATATTTACATAGGAACTAGTGTTAAATGAATTTGTGTGGGGTAGGTACAGACGCCAGCACATCAAGCTACTACAATCTGTCAAATTTCTTTAATATATTTTCAACTTTATCACCAAAGCTTTAAGGTTCAAGGTTGAATGGGAAAATTTGACAGTTTCGGGTAGCTTGACCTGCTGGCGTCTGTACAACTAAAAAGTGAAAAACAAAAACATTTTTTTTGCAAAAAATATAACCGACTTCCAAAAAAGGGGGGTCGAGGTAACCGGTGGTTTTGGCTTTATAATCCTCCTCATAGGTGTCCTGCTTAGCAGGCGTGATTAATCTCTGATTAATCTCATTATAGTTTAACCCCCATACGGGTGAGATACATCTGAATGAACGTCAATTTAGCCCAGCTTGGCGACTACTGGCTACCCTCGAGGCGACTGACCCCCGAAGTACTGGAGAAGTGTAAGGTGTACATGCAAAGTTGTGCGAAAACTTTGATTGCGCGATGCAGGACTCTAATACGTTTCGAACGATTGATTAGTCGGTGCGAGTTCAAATTCCAATTTCAGTTTGTTTTTTCTTTGCTTTTTAATCATTAAGCCTTAGAATAAACATATATTTTTATTAATTCAATAAAATTAACAAAATAATTTCTTAGCCATACATTTAACAGAGGGATGAAAAAAAAAATATTCACATGAGTGTGGTGTATTCTTGAATACATAACTTATGTATTTTGTTTAAATTTAGACTTTATTTAAATTTTTGAGATACTTACTTTGTTTTTCATAGTTGTTTCGAGGAACACTAGGAAATCCAAACTTATTTTTGAGGTCGATAAAAACAATTCTGTGTACGCGTAAATGTACATCCCAACTAAGGAACCCTTTACTGAGCGTTGTCCGACACGCACTTAGCAGGTATTTGAAGTTTGTAAAAGAACTACTTACCACATAGCATAACCACGGCCGTAGCTTGGGGGGGGGGGGGGGGCAAGGGTGGGCAATCCCACTCTAGATTCTTCTTTGCTTTAATTTTTGTCTGTTTGTCTGTATGTTTGTTTGTCTGTACGATTGTGCACGCTAATCTCAGAAACGGCTTAACCGATTTGAATGCGGTTTGGTTTGTTTCACTTAAAATTTAGTGTTTTTTTTTCATTTCAATCGGTTCATAAATAAAAAAGTTATATCAATCTAAAGAATAACATATAAAATGCTTTATAATAACCGATCAGTTGAATTGGCTGAAACTTTACGTAGGTAGTACCTAATAGCCCCATTGAAGTATATAATACAAGGAGGAATGAGTGAGAGGCTTTGTGGTCGTAGCGCTAACTCATGTTAAGCAGCCCCGGTAGTGGTTGCAACAAGGATGGGTGACCACAATTGGCACTGATACATCAACGCACAGCCTGAACCGCTGGTCCTGGGACCTGGAGACAAGAAATTTGCAGAGTGTGTTCTTTGTGAAGAGTAGGACTAAGAAAGGGTATTCCGAAATTCCACCCCTAAGAGGGTGAAATGAGGGGATTCTGTTTGTATGAAAAATCTTAATTTTTCATACAAACAAAATCCCCTCATCATCCCCTTCTTTGCGTTAATAAACTTTAAGCTTGGGTCGAATACTTATCTAAGTAAATAATAATAATAATAACCCCACAGCCGTATCTCTACGTTGACGTCGTGGTGGGGCTTGCGCGCTCTAAACTTTAGGTCTGTGACGGAAGAGTTACTTTGCCGGATCAGGTCTAGGGTAAGGAGCCAGACCAAGAGAGATACAGGAATCCGCAGGGCAGCATGTGGCGAGCTGTTGGGCAGTAGCGACCCCACGGACCTTATCTCCCGGGAGAAGTCTTGTTCCTCACCTCTGGCTTGCCTTTATTGGCCGGCTGGAGTGAACAATGACGAGGAACAGAGCTCCCACCTCATTCTTGCCCTTATTGGCTGGCTTGAGTGGAGATTCGCAAGAGCAAACGTGCTCGGAGGAAGGAAGTATTTCAGTAAGATGCTGGTAAGGATCTTAACCGTACTTCCGGGATTGGCCTGATAGCCGTGGAATACCTCTCCACTCCTCACAAGCACATCAGGACACGTTGACAAACGTTCGCTAGCACACAGTGTCGTAGCAACAAGGGGCAACAGCCCCTTGTTGCTACGACACTGTGTGCTAGCGAACGTTTTCGGGGGCCCATTATTGAGTGTACAAGTCACCCCCTGCCATTTGATCTGTGAATATTATATTATCATTGGTCAGGCTGGGGACATAGACCTTCCATACTTCAAGGTAACCGATCCACTATAGCCACCCAAACCCATAGCCCAGTATATTTTTTTTCCATGTCCTGCAATAGTCCTGCACCAACCGGGGGTTGTCCTTGGGTGTACTTGCATAGTGCATACAGGGACAATTGTCGGTTGGCGCCTCCTCATCATTTAAAATTGTGTAAAGGACCTCTGCGAGTTGGCTTCGGCCCCTAGTACGCCTTTCAAAGGTCCGGGACCCCAGGGTCCCGAGATATGTCAAAGACATAATAATAATTCATTTATTGTCAGATAACAAAGATCCATTGTGTTAGTAACAGTCTTAAATACACATCCGATATCGAGCCTGCCCACCTTACACAATTTGTTTGGTTGTTATATCAAAACCGTAGAATTGATATAACTTCGCTATCCACTGAAGTATCATTCAAAAGTCTCTGCCAAAGCAATTCGTACGACACCATCACCAGATCAAACGCTATGGAAAGGTCTAGGAAACACGCATTGACAGGCGTTCCCCTAGACGTATAATACTGGACAGCTTGCTTTAGAGATAGTATGGCACTCTCTGTGGAGAGACCAGGTCTGAACCCAAACTGCGCATCATGCAGTTCGATGCTGGTCGCCATTATGCCTATCAAGCAAACGGTCCAGCACCTTGACAATGACAGTAGCAAGGGATATGGGCCTATAGTTCGAGAGTTCTGATGTGTCCCCAGTCTTATCCTTCACAATAGGTACAACCACAGTTTTCATTAGGTCACTGGGTAGTTGAGCGTGGCTTAGACAGAGTGAGAAGAACATCGCCAGTGCCCTAGGCAGGTGAATTCCTGCATGCTGCAGGTGCTAGATACTGAGGTAGTCATGACCAGGTGACTTGCCCCTAGTCATACTTTTAATAACAGTAGCAACATCTTTTGCTGAGAACCTGACATTTAACTCCTTCAGACAATCCCCAGCATCGACCACCTGCGATGCAGAGTCAAGAGGAGAATCAGCTTTAAAATGATTGACACAACAAGTTTGCTACCGCAGTAGGCTCATGTTGCCCTGACACGCTCACGGGGACGCCCGGCCTCGGTTTTAATCTATTCGTATTTTTCCAAAACCTTGAAAAATCTTTAGATCTATGATTTTCAGCTATAATGTCCAGTTTAATTTTATTTTGATTGTTCTGACACCATCTTAACTTCGATTTAAAGGCTTTTCTCGTGTCATATGTATATGTTCATACAAAGAAGTTAGTTTATGAGACATACTCCAGACTTAAGCAAGCCGGGCGTCCGCGTGAGCCTGCTTAACATGCGTATTCCAACCGACAACACGTTTGTTCTTTATACCGCTTCTCGCATCCACATTTCTGGAACACAATGTTTTTATACATATTGTCCAATATGACTTTGTGATTGGAATCCATGCAACACCCGTTAGCACATTCTTTGAATTGTAATGGAAAATTGATTTCCCTTAGCATTGGATGACTTATTTCTTTGTATCGACTTATTTGACAAGCATTCCGTTCACCCCATATCGCAAAATTTTACTCGGATTGGGTCTTGTCATATTAAAATTACATTGTAATTGTATAGGCATGTGATTCGACCAATACGTATCATACAACACAATTGCACTAACGAGCAGACGCCTTGCGCCTTGCTTTGCCTTTACTTTCTACTATCGCACTTATTTCGCTAAGTCAATCTGTAAACACAGTTACGTTATCGACCGAGCCCGTAGGCATATATACACTGAGAAAATGACTATGGAACGATCCTGCGACACTATCTTAATAGCTACAAGACGAACGTTGTTACAACTAACTACCGTGACCGATGGAAATATCCTCTTCCTCCTTAAGGTCTTCCACGTAGCACTCCCGCTGAGGTGTCGACTACCGAATTGCCAGTAAAAGCGAAATCATCATCTATTTATCCGAGGAAGGCGATATCATGTGCAAAAGCTAAGTTTCTTGCAATGCGATAACGTCGGCCGCTATACACAGACGCCTCACACAATCAACAGTCGTTTAACACATATACAGTTGAAACTTATTAGGGTCGTATTATCCATTTAAATTGTGCGTAATATTCATTCGCAGAGTATTTTCTCTGTCTGTTTTACTTTTAGTGAAGTCTATGTTACGATATGATATACCTTCAGGCCAAAAATTATCACTCACGAATATATTATCATACTTATGTTTTGGAATAGAAATCTTGTATGCATTGTAGCTTTTGGGCTTCGACCTCTTCATTATCATTTTCTCAATATCCACATGTATTTTGGCTTTCTCGTTATCATATTCTGTGATGTCACTCTGTGTCACCTGTTTATCCACATTATAGATATATAAGACGATTTCATCTACAGCCATAAAGCCCGTGGGTTTTATAACTGGTTTTCCTATATGTCCCACAAAGCGATTCCTCGTTTTATCTTCTGTTTTTGCACCAAGGTCCACTCCCCTTCACTTACAATCTGAGCAACTGTTTAAGGTTGAGAATTCGATTGGACAATCTCCGCGGCCGTGTGTCCCAGACACCTTGCAATGTTGTTATTAGCACTTTTTTGCAACGTCTCGGTGTTGTTGAGAATGCACAGCTGTGAGCCCAAACCAGTATCGCACTCTTTCCGATTATGCTCATTAGTCTTTGTGCTATTCGTGTTCTAATCAGCTGATATTGATGAGTGGGTAGGCGATAAAAAAGTTTCAGTTTTAGAACTTTGATCCGATGTATGTTTGCTAGTAATAGGAACATGTTGCAATCCCATCGGCCCGCTATCATAATCACAACTATCCATCATATGAGTTCCAGCTCCTCGCTTTGTGTTTACATAAGAATAACATGGGCTTTTCACACTCATCAACTTTTTCAAATCTGCTTGAAAAAGGTCACGCTTAATCGGTTCAGGTTGAGTAGCAGATGCATATTGCGATTTAATTTCTTGTTTTCACTTCTCATCTTTGTTAAATCTGTATGCAGTTTTGTCACGTCTACGTGATCAAACGGGTGGTAATTTTTACAAATGTTTTGCAACGAAAACTGGCCGGTCATTAGGATGGGTTACTTGTAATAAGCTAATGATATCCTCGATCTCACGAATCTTTTTAGGGTTCCGTAGCCAAATGGCTAAACCTTATGGATTCGTCATGTCTGTCTGTCTGTCCGTCCGTATGTCACAGTCACTTTTTTCCGAAACTATAAGAACTATATGTTGAAACTTGGTAAGTAGATGTATTCTGTGAACTGCATTAAGATTTTCACACAAAAATAGAAAAAAAAACAATACATTTTGGGGGTTCCCTACTTAGAACTGAAACTCAAAAAAAATTTTTTCATCTAACCCATTCGTGTGGGGTATCTATGGATAGGTCTTCAAAAATGATATTGAGGTTTCTAATATCATTTTTTTCTAAACTGAATAGTTTGCGCGAGAGACACTTCCAAAGTGGTAAAATGTGTCCCCCCCCTGTAACTTCTAAAATAAGGGAATGATAAAACTAAAAAAAATATGTGATGTACATTACCATGTAAACTTCCACCGAAAATTGGTTTGAACGAGATCTAGTAGGTAGTTTTTTTTTAATACGTCATAAATCGAAAAATTGTTATTGTACGGAACCCTCAGTACGCGAGTCCGACACGCACTTGGCCGGTTTTTCCATCTTTCTTCCTTGTAATCTTACGTTTGGAAGTTGTTACCGCATCAAATAGTAGGTTTTTTGCTTCTACAATATCATTATCCGAGAAAGCTAACAATACTTAAACTTAAACAAACAATGAAATCTTTTTTGGCACAAAAAGCATATTATAGTATTGCAGAATTTTTAAACGACTCATTGTGATAAAAATATATAACTTAAATATGCCATAATAAATGTTATTTAATTAAATTCCTATTGTAAATCTTCATAATATAATTTTATTATTATGTAATTTGTATTATTGGACTAGTCAAATATAAAATGAATAATTGGATAATGTAAATGATTGAATATATTTGTTTAACTGACATTAATTAATGTATAATTGTAATATTTTAAAATCAATGTATTAATACTATTTTCATTTTATTTTTTCCAAGATATTTGCACGCCATGAGAAATGGCAAACATGTCGTGAGCTAATCTTATTTACGACCTTGCATGCATCTATTATTTTAATTTTGTATGTGTACACATGTTTGCAAATTATTCTATAAAAAAAAAAAAAAAGCACTAATACATATCCGACTGAGGCTTTCCTCGTCCATTATGTCCAGTTTATTAACATACGAAAGCTAAAAAACAACGATTTTGTATGGAATGCGTACGCGGCCGTAAAGCTGAACGGATGCGTACGCATTCCATACAAAATCGATGTTTTCTATGGACAAAAGCTGAACAGAGCTGAATAAGTGTGAGTAGTCCCTAACACTTCGTTGTTAACGACATTGCGGAACTCATCCTGCACTTGATTTCTCCAAATTATCAAGTTTGGCATTTTTTTGTTTTGCTGGGTACCTAAGGATATAGACTACTCTTCATTTTCGAAATGTCTTATTTAAAAAAAGATAATTGGAAATCTCTATTTCTTGGAAAATTTAAAATCAGTCTAATTTAGCTGTAACACTATTTTTCGAAAATGTTCTCAATTAACTTTTTAGATCTATATATTCTGCTTGTGCGTAGAAAGTTTCATTAAAATCGGTTCATGCATTACGAAAAACAAGGACTTGAAAGTTTGTATGAAATGCCGTACGTTGTCAACGCTCTTAAGGAGTAACATATATTTAATTACTAGCTGTTGCCCGCGACTTCGTCTGCGATCCAGGATGAAAAGTAGTCTATATCCTTACCCAGCTCATGGTCTATGTGTGTGCCAAATTTAATTCAAATCCGTTCAGCCGTTTTAGCATGAAAGCGTAACAAACAAACCAATTTTAAACTTTTATTTTTATTATAGGATTTAAACTTCGCACACTAAAAAGTTTAGGCTTTTTAAGCTACATTTGTCTCAGTAGCATGTTCCAGTGGGATAAATTCCGACATCCACGCGGGCGAAGCCGCGGGCCGAAGCTAATACACGAAGTAGGTACGAGTACCTATGTAATAACAACATACTACAGTAATAAGCATAAATAGTTAAAAATGTATTACAATGCATTTCTGAAGTGGTAGACTGACAAGATTATTTGTTCAGAAATTCGCCGACAAAATAAAAACTATGCAATATCAACCATTTTTTCAAAACCACATAGAATGTTTTGTAGGCGTCATATAAGGTCATGACTGGTTAGTTCAGCTCGAAGGCTGCCCCCCCTGGACAAAATCCCTAGCTACGCCACTGAGCACAACCAAGTATAATAGAAGTTTGTTAAGTCAGATGACAACTTCAGCCGAACAAAGTGGGTACCTACTACCTAATTATAAAAAAAAAATGTTTCTTATTCAAAGCAATTTTCATTAAAACTAGATTAATTTACATAATCAGCCTTTAATGTTCCCACTGCTGAGCCACAGGACTCCTCTCTTCGAGAGAGTGGGCTGTAATCCACCACGCGCGCCCAGTGCGGGTTGGTGGACGTTATCGTTGTTGGTGAGACGGCAGGAAAATAAAAGAAAAGTTAAAAGTCGTTAATTACGACCCCATATAATTACCTAACAAAATAACCTATTAAAAGATATCTTCATGAAATAAAAAAAGGGAGGTCCCGAAAATCTAGATTCTCATTCGTTCTCGAAGGTAGTGTTCCTGTAAACAGGCAGTCTTATGCTCATTAGTTCGTATTACTCGCACCGTGTATGCTGAAGACATACACTTATGTTTACCTCCCTGACGGGTATATCTGAGTGTACGTCAACTTAGACCAGCTTGACGAATACTGGCTTCCCTCGAGGCGATTGACCCGGTATACAACGAAAGGAATAAATTACCAATGCAAAGACGTGCGAAAACTTTGATTGCGAGATTTAGGATTTCTGAGTGGTTGGTGATATATATACTTCATGATCAGTCAGAGTGAGACCAAATTCAAATTTATGTTGGTTTTTCGTTATTTTGTAGTATTGTATGAAACATATATTTTTACAATTCAATGAAAGTAACAAAATAACAATTAAAAAATATACAAAAATTATTGCAGTTGCCGAGTCTCGAATCCATGACGTGGGGAAACTGTCTCCTTTTCATCAAATAATGTAAATGATGCGGTCCGGTTTTAAGCAGAAATAATGTTTTAGGTTGGTTTTAGGAAATATTTCTTTACCTATTTCAATTACAAATGGCTTCCAGCTACTAATTAAAGACATAAAACCTGCACAGTGTGAGTCACAAAGGGTTCGTAAGTACCACCAAAACTTTTTTAGATTACCTTCCTTTTTTTATTAAATTTAACCCTGTGTAGGTAAACTTGTGGTTAAGCAATAACAGCCGCACGGTTTAGTCGATCAGGTTAAGCTACGATTGCCGCGGTTGGTCCGTGGATGGGTGACCATCTTAACATACCAAGACCTCTCCGTTCCTCGGAAAGCACGTAAAGCCGTTGGTGCCCGCTGTCATTCGGAGATCCCGAAGCCCGAATTCTGACAACCAGTTTTACCAAGGGATATCGTATTACCCATACCCAGTAACTGGGTTGTGGAGGTCACATAGACAATCGCTCCATGTAAAATACTGGTATTCAGCTGCATCTGGTTAGACTGGAAGCCGACTGGCAAAAGGCTAGGGGATGATGATGAAGTGAAACCATATAAATATAACGCAATGGGTAAAATACAGTCTATGTTTCGAAACCACGAAAAAAGGGGGTCGAGTTATCCGTTGGTTTTGGCTTTATAATCCTCCTCATAGGTGGTGGTCCTGCTTGGCAGGCGTGACTCCTAACTCTGCACTAATCTCGTTACCAGTTTAGCCCCCTTACGGGTGAGATACATATGGATGAACGCCAATTTAATTTTGACCAGCTTGGCGATGACTGGCTACCCTCGAGGCGATTGACCCCCGAAGTACTGGTGAAGTGTCTGAGTGACATGCAAAGTTGTGCGAAAACTTTGATTGCGTGATGCAGGACGCTGATACGTTTTGAATGATTGATCAGTCGGAGTGGATTCAAATTCCAATTTGAGTTTGTTTTTCCTTTATTTTGTAATCATTATTGTATTAAAAAATCATTGTATTAAACATAATTATATTATTTTGTATCATTTGTATTGGTCAGCTGAACAAAGTGGGTACCTACCCACCTAATTCAAAAATGTAATGTATCTTGTTCAAAGCAATTTTCATTAAAACTAGATTGATTCAGATTCCTTGATGAGACGGCAAAAAAATAAAAAAAAGTTAAAAGTCGTTAATTAACTGACTTCAAATCGAAGGATTATTTTTTTTGTTTAATGTTATTCGGGCATGACTCCGACATATACTTACAAACGGATTTGCAAAATTCTTTGTCTAATGGATAAGACCTCAGGAGTGGTCCCATATCTATTTGATTAACTTTGATTGGGTATTTTTTGAGTTAGCTTCAATATTACGATTTATTCCACTTGGTTTATATTGATGATGTTTTAATAACTTCCTGTCACTGATATTTACATAGCAAGTAAAGTTAAATGAATTTGTGTGGGGTAGGTACAAATAAAAAGTGAAAAATAAAAACGTTTTTTATAATAAACACAACCAACTTCCAAAAAAAAAAAACACTACAAAGTGAAAAATAACTTCACTTTCGGAAGTTGGTGTCAAAAAACGAAAATGCCGAACCAACGACACCGACTTCCGAAATTAAAGTTATTTTTCACTTTGTAGTTTGTAGTGTGTTTTTTGGAAGTCGGTTGTTTTCTTTTTCTTTATATGTAAAAAGTTTTTTTTTATAGTTGTTTCGAGAAACACTAGGAAATCCAAACTTATCTTTGAGGTCGATACGGATAAAATCAATACTGTGTTTGCGTAAATGTTCAGTGTGACTCAGAACCTAGTACGTAAGTACTTTGGATATCAGTCGCCTCGAGTGTAGGTGCAGCCAGTATCCAGCTACTCTCAAGGCGACTGACCCCCGAAGTAATCGTAATAGAAAAGTGTCATGCTGACGCGAATTAAAAAAAAAAATATATTTATTTTATTGCTATATTTTACATTATTATATCTATTTTATTATTTATTTATTACTGTAATTGCCCGTGACATCACAGCGGGTCCTATCAGAATACCAGCGCTGCGACATTTATTTTTTAAATGTCGAAGCATCATGCTGAGATAGGAGCCTTTTGGCCTCGCATAGGACTTTGTTTAATTTTTCCTTTTGTTATTTTTTTTTTTTTATATAATTTGTTTTATTTTTATTTTTAACTGTGTTTAGTTTAGTTTATGATCCTGTACGAGTCGCAATAAATACTTTTTCTTTCTTTCTTTCAAAGTTGTGCGAAAACTTTGATTGCGGGATGCAAGACTCTAATACGTTTTGAATGTTTGATCAGTCGGAGTGAGTTCAAATTTTAATTTGACTTTGTGTTTCCTTTATTTTGTAATCAATAAGCCTTGCATTAAACATTTATATTTTTATTCATTCAATGAAAGTAACAAAATAATTTCTTAGCCACAAGCCCCTTCCCCATACATTTAACCGACGGATGAAAAGTAAAATAAAATTCACATGTATTCAAGGATACCCTCTTTGACTACACAATTTATGTATGTTGTTTCTAAGTGACCTTTTATTTAAGTTTTTGAGACACGTATGGGGTATTTTCGGTTCCAACTTTGTTTTTCATAGTTGTTTCGAGAAACACTAGGAAATCCAAATTTATCTTTCAGGTCGATAAAATCAATACGTACTAAAACTAACGTAAATGTTCATCCCAACTAAGGAACCCTCTACTGGGCGTTGTCCGACACGCACTTATAGCCAGTTAATATACTATAATAACGTAGTTAACAAAATCAACAAAGAAACATAACATATTACAATGCATTTCTGAAGTGGTAGACTGACAAGATTTTTTTTTCAGAAATTCGCCGACAGAATAAAAACTATGTAATATCAACCATTTTTTCAAAACCATATAGAATGTTTTGTTATCCAGATAGGTAATGATATTATGACTAGGCGTCATATAAGGTCTCTCATTGAATGACTGGTTATTTCAGCTGGAAGGCTGCCCCCCACCCCCTGGACAAAATCCCTAGCTACGCCACTGAGCACAACCAAGTATAATGGAAACTTGTTAAGTCAGATGACAACTTCAGCCGAACAAAGAGGGTACCTACTACCTCATTATAAAAAAAAAATGTTTCTTGTTCAAATTTCATTAAAACTAGATTAATTAACATAATCAGCCTTTAATGTTCCCACTGCTGAGCCACAGGCCTCCTCTCTTCGAGAGAGTGGGCTGTATTCCACCACGCGTGCCCAGTGCGGGTTGGTGGACGTTATCGTTGTTGGTGAGACGGCAGGAAAATAAAAGAAAAGTTAAAAGTCGTTAATTACGACCCCATATAATTACCTAACAAAATAACCTATTAAAAAGATATCTTCATGAAATAAAAAAGGGAGGTCCCGAAAACCTAGATTCTCATTCGTTCTCGAAGGTAGTGTTCCTGTAAACAGGCAGTCTTATGCTCATTAGTTCGTATTACTCGCACCGTGTATGCTGAAGACATACACTTATGTTTACCTCCCTGACGGGTATATCTGAGTGTACGTCAACTTAGACCAGCTTGACGAATACTGGCTTCCCTCGAGGCGATTGACCCGGTATACAACGAAAGGAATCAATTACCAATGCAAAGACGTGCGAAAACTTTGATTGCGAGATTTAGGACTTCTGAGTGGTTGATCATGATCAGTCAGAGTGAGATCAAATTCCAATTTATGTTGGTTTTTCGTTATTTTGTAGTATTGTATGAAACATATATTTTTATGATTCAATGAAAGTAACAAAATAACAATTAAAAATATACAAAAATTATTGCAGTTGCCGAGTCTCGATCCATGACGTGGTTGGAAACTGTCTCCTTTTCATCAAATAATGTAAATGATGCGGTAGGTTTTAAAAATAATGTTTTAGGAAATATTTCTTTACCTATTTTAATTACAAGTAGCTTCCAGCTACTAATTAAAGGTATAAAACCTGCCAAGTGTGAGTCAGCCGCGCTCACAAAGGGTTCGTAAGTACTACCAAAACTTTTTTAGATTACCTTCCTTTTTTTATAAAATTCAACCCTGTGTAGGTAAACTTGTGGTTAAGTAATAACAGCCGCACGGTTTAGATGATCAGGTTAAGCTACGATTGCCGCGGTTGGTCCATGGATCGGTGACCATCTTAGCATACCAAGACCTCTCCGTTCCTCGGAAAGCACGTAAAGCCATTGGTCCCCGCTGTCAGTCGGAAATCCCGAAGCCCGAATTCTGACAACCATATTTACCAAGGGATATCGTATTATCCAGTAACTGGGTTGTGGAGGTCAGATAGGCAATCGCTCCATGTAAAATACTGGTATTCAGCTGCATCTGGTTAGACTGGAAGCCGACTGGTAAAAGGCTAGGGGATGATGATGAAGTGAAACCATATAAATATAACCCAATGGGTAAAATACAGACCAAGTTTCGAAACCACGAAAAAAGGGGGTCGAGGTAACCGTTGGTTTTATAATCCTCCTCATAGGTGGTGTCCTCCATACCAAGCGCGACTCTTCACTCTTCTGCAGTCTTGTACTCATCACTGTACCGTGTAACCCCCTTACGGGGAGATACATCTGAATGAACGCCAATTTAGCCCAGCTTGGCGACTACTGGCTACCCTTGAGGCGACTGACCCCCGAAGTACTAGAGAAGTGTAAGGTGTACATGCAAAGTTGTGCGAAAACTTTGATTGCGCGATGCAGGACTCTAATACGTTTCGAACGATTGATTAGTCGGAGCGAGTTCAAATTCCAATTTGAGTTTTGTTTTTCCTTTACTTTGTAATCATTAAGCCTTGTATTAGACTACATATATTTATATTAATTCATTGAAAGTAACAAAATAAAAATATACAAAACTAATTTCCGTCTCGAATCCATGACGACATCGGAATGCTCGTCCTATGAAGACGATGGAGAGGACTTGAAACTCCAATTAGAATTATCTTTTATTATAGCGGCAATGTGCGCTTTTGTTTTGATGGGTAAAAAATGTTAAACTCGCGTCAGGACACGTGACCTGATCGAAAATTCGTAAGACGGAGCTCGCGTCAGGACACGTGACCTGATCGAAAATTCGGAAGATGGAGCTCGCGTCAGGACACGTGACCTGATCGAAAATTCGTAAGACGGAGGGAGAGTAGACCGCATTCCAAAATATCAAAAATGCACAACGTTATTATTCAAGTTTTCACTTCTGCCGGCACTCCCGGAGTGCAACCCGTTTTTTTGCCTTTAATATTGTTTTTATAAGCTATAAAAATATTTTACTTTTATAGGCCTTTGCCCAGCAGTGGGACAGTATATAGGCTAATAAAAAAAAAGCTATACCTAAACGTATTTTTTAATTTAGTTCTAAGTACACAAATACAAAAATGATTGCATTCGCGGGGTTTCGAACTCATGACATGGTGCGTACAGTCACGAGCAAAAGTAATGTATACACTAGGCTTATTCAAAAACGAGTTATTCCTTCATTTTTTAATGAAATTGTATGTTCTTATGAACATAGTATTTTCGAACCCATACATTTATGTAATGTGTGTTATTTCAACGTTGCATTCGTTATTTCACGAAAAAATCGCAATTGAAAGTTGCCAAGTGTTGACATATTGGTGCTCGTGACTATACAAGGCTATTCAAGGCATTTTTGATCCGATGAGATTAATTTTTGACAAGTTCGGAGTTCAGAGGGTAATTCTTTATTTCATTTTTTTTCTTTATTTTTTTGACGACACGGTTGGCGCAGTGGTTAAGCGATTGACTGCTGCGCTGCGTGTCGCGGGTTCGATTCCCGCA
The DNA here is from genome assembly GCA_949629185.1 of Apamea crenata. Lineage (NCBI taxonomy): Eukaryota > Metazoa > Arthropoda > Insecta > Lepidoptera > Noctuidae > Apamea > Apamea crenata. The sequence continues at coordinate 2,578,805 of OX451377.1, forward strand.
CGGAACAAATATTTGTATGACCTACATGTACGCCCTTTATGCCTGGAGGCTTTTATTTGGGTAGTAAGTTTTTTTTATTTACATTTTAATTAATTATTTTTTAGCTTGAGTACGTATAGTTTTTATTATATTTGTTGGTATATTGGCGTGGCTAGCTGACATATTATGGCAAATAATTAAATATTATGTTCTGGTTTTGTAATGTTAATTACCGAACATAAGTACCTAGTATTGTATACAATCAAGTATTTTTTTTAAATTGAACAGACAGCTGTGCTGCTGGGGAGTTTGTTGCGCCACTTCTTCTTCCCAGCGATAGCACTAGGAAGTGGTGAAGGGCGGGCGTTTTTGGGGGACTGTCTTTTGTAATTTTGACGTTCAAAAAGTGCTGATTCTCAGCCTAATTTGAATAAACGACTTTTGATTTTGATTTTGTATTTGTTCCGAGTCTGGGTGTTTTTCTATCTATAATAATGTATGTATTTACAACAAAAAATATATGCATTATCACACAAGCATTAGGTTGCTTAGCTTGGGACAAATGGTGCTGTGTGAAATGTCCAGGGATATTATTATTATTATTTTTATTTCAAGTACCTACTTTAAGTAGTAAATATTTAATTATTTTGAAAACAAAATTAGAAAAAAAAACTTTTTTTGCGGTAAACATGACGCAGAGAAAGAACACAAACACAAAGTTTTGTAATAATTGAAATGAGTTAGTTTACTTACAGTGCCGGTAGATGGCGGCAGGTGATGGCAGTGCGAGCAGGTGGGTGCGGGGACCGCCTGCGGGACTGCCGGGGAGACCTGCGACGGGACCACGCGGGACTCTGCGGACAGGCAACAACCTTCATTATCAACATACTTCATACTAGCTGCACCCCGCGGTTTCACCCGCATAAGTTTCGATCCCGTGGGAATATCGGGATATAAAGGATTAACTCTATGTGTTAATCCTGGTTATAAACTATCTGTGTACCAATACCAAATTTTATCCAAATCCGTTCAGTCGTTTTTGCGTGAAAGAGTAACAAACATCCATCCATCCATATAAACTTTCGCATTTATAATATTAGTAGGAAGTAGGATATGATATTAGTAGGATTACGCTATGCCTATATGTATGTATAAGAAAGAAGTTTTATATTTCTATGGCTATATGCCTGTATTCCGTTCATAAAGGGTTGGTTTTTTCACCGGCACCAGGGTTTTCACTGGCAAACAAATATCAACCTTATCATAGTTGTAATTAAGATGAAAATAAATATAACTTCCATTAGTAAGAGAGCATTAAACTATCAAAGGGGACTAAGACTTACGCGATTTCCAACTTCGTTTTAAATAAGTGCAACGTTTATATTTGTTTGGCAGGGAAAGAATAAAGTGGACGGAAGGATATTTATTTTCGACTTTATTTTAAGAAGCACTACGTGGACATTTGCTTGGCAAGGAAAGGATGATGAAGCTCCACTTACCAGTCTTCTCCTCCCTGTACACCTCCTGCCTGATCTCTGCAGCTCTGGTGACAGTGGGGGGCGGAGGACTAGAGCCCCAGGAAGAGGACTCCAGGCGTTCCTCTCGCTTCAGGGTGGAGTAGCCGCTGGATGGAGCCTTGGCAGGGGTGCTGTGGATAGTAGAAGATTACGGTTACATTTTTGACAGATTCAGGGCGAATTTCAACAATGAAACCTTGGATCGTTCGTGTTACTATTAAGCCACGAGTGAAGAACAAGCTAGATAATGATGTTGAAAGACCCTGTTCTCCGTGCCTGATAACTTTGGCAAAAACCAAACTTATATCCGAGATAAGGATCATCATCTGCCTAGCCTTTTACCCATCTATGTTGGGGTCGGCTTCCAGTCTAACCGGATGCAGCTGAATACCAGTATTTTACATGGAGCGACCGTTTATCTGACCTCCACAACTCAGTTTCTGGATAGTACGATACTCCTTGGTAAGACTGTGGTTGCCAGACTTCTGGGTTTCTGACTACCCGTAACGACTGTCAAAGATCCACGAATAACAGCTGGAACCAACGGCTTTACGTGCTTTCCGAGGCACGGAGGGGTCTCGGTATGTAAAGATTGTCACCCATCCACAGACCAACCGCGGCAAGCATAGCTTAACCTGTTCGATCATCCTGTGCGGCTGTTATTGGATATTTTAACTTATTCAAATGTTTAAAATTCGCTTCTGCTTACCCCCTCCTGTAGTCAAAAGATGTGCTCTCAGCAGTATCAGATGTGTAGCCATCTGAAAAATAAGTAACATAGTTTTTTTAACATTTTTCTTGATAGCAATCATCATTCAATTCAACAAGACACCACATCAAGAGTACCAGACAAATCGTGGTCAAACCATTCGCCATAATCATTGTTCCCGGTAAGGAGACTTTTAAAACCGACTGTGTAATAGAGTAACACAATATCAGTAGCAATCGCTTTTATTTTAGCAGTTCAGCACAATTAGTCTGCTCTACAACGTAAAAACGCAGTGAATGTGATTGCGTTTAAAATACGTTGTTGAGCAGACTAATGTTCTTTTTTACATTGTTCTCACATATAGAAGCAATAAGAATAATGTACCCAAGATATATTTTGTAATAATATCTTGATTTAAAAGAGTGTCTGTGGAGTTTCTTGCCCGTTCTTCTCCATAGAGATCTACGTTTTTGGAATGGGCGACTAGCTTCAACTTTCTGACTAACTGACCGACTATTTAATTTTGGACAATTCAAAAGTGCCTGTAAATGGTTTAATTGAAATAAATGATTTGAGTTTGAGTTTGAATTGTTGAACTGTCAACATGAAAGCGATTGCTACTGTTAGTATCAGTATGTTACGCAATTACCCCGCTGGATCCGGCTTTAAGTACCTCTAGATTTAGATGGTACCTCTACGAACAATAGGTAGGTACTAATAGCCATACGGTAATCATGACTTAAACCATAGGCAACCATTTTACTTTAAAGATTTTTGTACTTAAACCATATCCTTTTCTCGTCTCTTTTAACATAGGCAAGCCTCCTGACCACAGTCTGTCCAGAACTCCTCAAATCCCTATAAGACCTACCATGGTTCTTACTTTTGTACAGTTGCCTCTCCTGGTCCTTCTGCAGGTCGTCGAGGAGGGAGTCCAGCTCTTCTACGTTCTGTGTCAAGTCTTTTGTGACCTTGGAGCTCTTCACTTTCGAGTATCCTGGAGGATTAGAATAGTTTTTTTAATTTTTTTTTATCATTTTTAGATGTCGATACCCATCACGTATTTGCGGAGTTTCGCTAGCTAATTAAATTAGACCCTATAACGTGGGCAATAAAACGCGTGGCTCGTAATACATGAAAAACTTTAATGTAATAACGAACCACGCGTTTTATTGCCCACGTTATACTGGCCCCACGTTGGGCGCTAGTATAACGGGGGGCCCACGTTGGGCGCCAGTATAACGTGGGCAATAAAACGCGCAACGGCTTCGAGCTGAAAACTTTGACACGCGACTCGCGAATTCAAGACATCATCATCATCTCTGCCTAGCCTTTTCCCAACTATGTTAGGGTCGGCTTCCAGTCTGACCGGATGCAGCTGAGTACCAGTATTTTACATGGAGCGACTGCCTATCTGACCTCCACAACCCAGTTACTGAATAATATGATACCCTTTGGTAAGACTGGTTGTCAGACTTTCGGGGTTCTGACGACCCGTATCGACTGTCAGAGATCCACGAATGACAACCGGGACCAACAGCTTAATGTGCTTCCCGCGGCATCAAATGAAGACATCATCGCGTGTATAAAGGATGTTTAAGATCGGAACTTCATATTTGGGCAGACCCGTAAAAAACTTTGAGTACGTTAACATTTTAAGCAATGTTTTATCAAAATACCTGGTGTAGAAGCAGCAGAAGACTCATAATTATAAGTCCGGGTGCCCGAGGTGATGGCGGGTAGGTCTCTCTCCTCTCTCTCATAGAAATATGAGCTGGACTCTGAAGTCTTTGGAGTAGTTCTGGGTGGGATTGTGTACTCCTGGAAATAAAAAGAACATTGTGTTTTTAAATCTACCTAAGTTTCATAGGGATCAGGGATAGCATTTTAAAAGTAGGTACATAAGAAAAGCCTTCACTTATGGTGATAATTATACCTACATTCGGTGAACCCTGTGGGGTATTTGCGTAATACACTATCAGTAGCAATGGGTATAATTTTGACAGTTCAGCACCATTCATTGCGTTAATTTATGTTGTCGAGCAGACAAATTTTTTGAACATATGAATTGATGAATGATTTAAAGTCACATACACAAACAGCCAGACCCGGCACAACTACCTGTAGGCAATACAAATATTTCTTCCGTACGGGAATCGAACCCGCGACACACAGCGCAGCAGTCGATCGCTCAGCCACTGCGCCAACCGTGTCGTCAACCGTATTGAAAGCAATAGTTCTATCTCTTAGATTAGAATGTGCCAAAATAACCATTGGTCTATGTAACGCGCAAAACCAGTTTACAATTTCCTAGACAACATTCTCAACTTTTGACTTCATAATTATATAAAATTGTGCGGACGGAAGTATAAATTTTAACCAGTTTTAAGCTTTAAATCCGAACTTATAGATCCGTTAGTCTAATTAGCAAATCTGTGAGACTGTGAGTAATGCACTGAGCCAGAAATGATGTCATACTCTTGCAGTCCTGATGTTTATAGCCGTTTTATCGCTGGGCTGCCCGTTAAACTGATTTTACGATTAAAAATAATGTCGGTTACATATAGCCAATTGTGATGAAACCTCGTTTCAGTGTCTTTGTCAACTACGTATCTGTAATGTATCTGTCGCAGCCAACTGGTTTAATTTTAGTTAACCGCCTAGCCTTTTAACTAAACGGCGGCCATTCAACTAACGCCCTGAATGATATTCAATAAATTATACTTTAGGTTGAAACTGTAATCAATCACGTGCGAACCGAATTGGTCGCAGTAACTAAGCCAGGGCACCCCGAGCAAATGGGTTAGGTTAGAACTCTGATCAGCCTGCCAGCCGAGAGAGCGAATCGAGGCGAGCACTACTTCCAAAGGCTAGGCGGTTGACTAAACGGCTAATTTAACCAGTTCACTGCGACATATCTATTTAATAGATATGTAAACACAGTCTCATTCACCTGCTGTCTCTAATGTCATCTATCAGTCACGAGGAATGGCGGTTGAGGGAAAAAGTGAAGCAGGGTCTGACGGTAGCGCTTAGTGTGGTAGTGAGCTAGTGAAATGATATATTCAACATAAATACGGAATCAGCAAATTATTTGGCAGATCTAAGTGATCATCGAACCCTCACTTGCGACCGGACTGATGAGGTACAAGAAGCTAGACTACACTGGATCAGCATAGCTGCTCACAGCCCGACAGGCTTCCGTATCGAAAATTACACATTTTCGGTTATCGATTTGCCGAGTTCCTGACAGCAATTAGCTTTCGGAATAATAGCGCTAATTTTTCATTAGTCAGATAATTTTAATCTTTAGAATAAATATAGCGGTTTGACATATTTTCTATACAAAATCTATACATAAAAGTTACCTAAAGATTGAAACATCAGGCCTTATGGCAGATTTTTCCAACGTCAGCGTCAGATAATTTTATCCGATGAACAATTTTGAATTTTTGTCAGTTCTTTCATACAAAATCTGTCAGACGTCTATTTTATTCCAGGAATAAAAATTATGTGTCGATTAAAAAACCAGCCCTTAAACTGTTAAAATGTTCGGGTTTTTGATTTGAGAACAGCCTTTCAAGGACTCACGTTCATTTATACGAATATGAATATAAGCAACATAAAAATAAGGTTCATATTCGTATACAATTTTCACGACTTCATTTTGCTTTTTAACAAAGCAACGGTAACTTAGTTGGCCGGCGGGATCATCCGAAAGGGTTACCGCTGCCCTGGAACAGAAAGGGCTAAGGAAGGAACACGGGTGGGTTTTAGTCAGTAAGAGTCTGACACTCCCTTCCGCTCCACCCAGAGCGGGAGGGGTCATTTGATGATTTCCGATCCAGAAAAAAAAAAAAATAGTTTCTACCCTCACCTCAACAGTGTGCAGGTCCTTCCTGTCGTACTTGCCGGAGGGATGCTTTTCTTCCTTGTACTCGTAGTGGTACTCCCGGGCGCCTCCTCCTCCGCCGCGTCCTAAGGAGTCCAGCTTGCTGCCCTTCGGGATCAGCTCGGATTTCATCATGTCTGTAAGAGTTAGGATTAGGAAATTAAAATGGCATAAGAAACGCAGTCTGAAGTTTCAAGTATCGTTTCAAAGTCGCGAAAAAATAATTAACAGTCCCATACATTTGGGTCGAATAAGTATTGAAGTTCTGTATGGGACAGTTGATAAATTTTTCGCGATTACGATTTTGGTCCCATAGAGAAAGTTGTTCAGATTGATGGTTTGTACCACAGCCTTAAATTTGAGTACACTTTTCTGATACACGCTGTATAGGGCACATCTAGGGAGTTAAAAGCAAAGAACTTTTATAGCAGTCCAATATTTGACAAAAAGGGTGTCTTGTGAAGCGTGAAGCAATTTTGAACCTTATGAAGTTCCCAATACTTATTTTAAAAAAATTCGGCATTCTTGCGAAGTGTGAAGCAACTTTGAACCTTATGCTGTTTAACAATTACTGTCACTTTGACCTGCCCTGCGCTTTAACTGTCCTGCAAATGGATACGGGCTCTGATGTTGGGATCGAAGGTAACTTACCGAATGCCTCGTCTGTGTAGGGGATGGTATTACCGCTACTGGAGTACTCTTTGTACTCCTTGTGCTTGCTGTACGACTTTGTCGCCATGGTGACTTCAATGTGTTAGCTGTAACAAGTGAAAGAAACGTTAGTGTGGTGAATATAGACATCCTAGATAAAGTTTAGAGGATACATAACCGAACATATAATATCTGCATCTGATTAGGTGACTATAGCGACCCACTCACTCCGGCCGTAATTCTATAAGACACAATGAACGAAACCGCGTGAAATCAACGCGAGATTGTCGCGATTAGGTACGGAATTAACGTGGTTTCGGTATGGTGAATTAGCGCCCTGTTTCGCACAGTGTTTAACCCCCGCCCCGACGCAAAAACGACGGGGTGTTATAAGTTTGACGTGTCTGTGTGTGTGTGTATGTCTGTCTGTGGCATCGTGGCTCCCGAACGGATGAACCGATTTTGATTTTTACAACTTGACAAAACATCGAGATTTCTTTATTATAGGTATGCACGTTTAATATTATTATTATGTATTGTACACAAAACCTTCCGGAATAAATTCTCTAAATGATGGTGAAAACTGCAGCAAAATTCGTTGCTTACTTTAGAAGAACAACGCAACGCAGTCACAGACAGACACGGCTCCATTTTTTTTTGCCACCATTCCTATAAGATTTCTTGACAATTTCCAATAGATCTTCGATTAGGATTACATTCTATTGATTTGTAGTCTGACTCAATTCCGATATACGATATAAATACGTAGATCTATAATACGAGTGTAATAATTAGATTATTACACTCGTATTATAGATCTACGTATTTACGTATCCAGCAGTGCGATTCTGTAACCATCTCACCTTGAAAACTTAGGTGAAGTGAGCGTGGAGTGAGCTGTCATTCCAAATAATGCTAGGGATTGACACTACTGACAACTCACATCAAGCTCACTTCACTTGAGTTTTCACGGTGAGATTTTTACAGAATCGACCGGCTGGTAACGTATTTTCGCCACCCATTCCCAAATTCCCAGTATCCCATACTAAGTCAATCTGCGTAACCTTTTTCCATATTGGGTCGGCTTCCAGTCTAACCGGATGCAGCTGAATAAGTACCAGTATTTTACATGCAGCGACTGCCTACTGCACCTCCAGAATTCAACTGCTGGTTAATACGATACCCCTTGGTAAGACTGGTTGTCAGACATCTGGGCTTCTGATTACCCATAACGACTGTCAAAGATATACGAACGACAGTCGGGACCAGCGGCTTAACATGCCTTCCGAGGCAGAGGGGTTTCGATATGTAGGTAATAGTTGGTTACCCATACTAAGTATCAATTCGAAATACTACGAGTAGGTATGCCGAATACTTGGCGTTATTACAATTAATTATGTATTTCTATACCTACTTTCGACAATGTTTTCTATCCAATGGCGAAGCAAATTTAAGAGGGTCACAGGTCCACTAGCGCCACTCCTTTAGACACGAAGCAACTAAATACGACATATAGGAATGTGGCCGCTTTTCTTTAGATCGAATTTTGTTGCTTCGTGTCTCAATATGAAATTTTATAAAAGGTATTAGAAAATTTTAGACACATTCACCGAGGTCGTTGATTGAGCAGATTTTCATAATTCATTCTCAGTCTCGAGATAATATTTTTTTAAAGGAGTGGCGCTAGTGGACCGTTATAAAGGAGCTTACAAATACCACGGTTGCAGTAAAATGTAGTCTGTAATCAAGGCCTAATCGAGACTTAATCAGATCCATTTAAATCAGCATCTAGCCATCAATGCTGCTGCTATGCATTGGACACTTTGCATAGCTTGAAGGCAGAGCAAGTCTTTCAAATTGCAATCATGTTGTATATGGTTAAAATCTAGACGTTATTTAATTTAATTGTTGACTAGCTGCGCCCCGCGGTTTCACCCGCATAAGTTTCGATCCCGTGGGTATATCGGGATAAAAAAGTATCCTGGTTATAAACCATCTGTGTGCCTTTCATCCAAATCCGTTTAGTTTTTGCGTGAAAGAGTAACAAACATCCATCCATCCATCCATATACACTTTCACGTTTATAATATTAAGTAGGAAGGATGTATAGTCAATTATTGATTGATAAGGAAATAGCATAACAACTCCATATTTATCCCTAATGACCAAATTAGAATGTAAATTGCATACAATGCTATATTAATTAATCGGCACGATCAAATCAAATCAAATCAAAATATTTATTTGCTAGAATATGGTACATAAGGTGTTACAGTAAATTTGTTTCAGCATATCCTGCCATAACATGGCGTGCAAATGTATTCACACTCAGCGATGTCACCTAATCTAACTTACAGATTCTATTGATTTGTCTTCTAGATAGTCCTTAATAGTATAATATCTTTTAAATATTAATAGTTTGAAAAGTATTTTTTTAAACTTGGTCAGCGGTAAGTCTTGAAATGTATTTGGTAAGTGATTGTAAATAATAATCGACATGCAGTATACATTTTTCTTGAATAATTTTAGTTTTATTGGTGGCAGCCGAAGTCTATCTTTATGCCGTGCTCGGCTATTTGGCCTGTCAGTGTTGGTTTCAAATATATTGCAGTTTTTCTTAACAAAAATACATATTTCAAAAATATATAAACATGGCAAAGGTAGAATTTTAAGTTTTTGAAATAGAGGCTTACAACTGTCTAAAAAGTGAGCTCCACAAATTGCTCGGATACATTTTTTTTGAGCTTTAAAAACTCTGTCAAAATCTACTGAGTTACCCCATATTACAATGCCGTATCTAAGTACGGATGATACGTAACCATGACATACCATAACGAGAATGGATAAATAACAACTCCTAATAAGACATGAACAAGTTTCAAGCAATGCTCGATAATAACATACTTACTGCTACTACAACTGAATAGAAATAGTTAATGCTTATAAAATGAGAAATATTAACGTAAGTACTACATAAACTCACGCCTCCACTCACACTCACACTATCACTCAGAATCTGAATCATTTTGAAGGATATTGCTAATCCATTGCTTAGTAAGTTCGAAACATTTGTCTGCTCATTAACGTAAATAACGCAATGAATGTTGTTGAACTGTCAAAATGAATGCCTTGCCATTAATACTGTTAGTGTGTTATGCAATTACCCCGCTGGTCAAACTCGCGCTCGATGATCAGGGATGACAGTTTAATAGGTACATATTTGTTTCTTTAGAAATACATACATAGCTCAAAACGGTTGCAGAGCTAATTGATAGTCAAAATTAACTTAGAATTCAACGGCATCATCATCAGCCTTTTTTTTTTTGTTTCGCGGTGGAAATCCTCATGGACTTCCTCCATCGTGGGGGTGACGGAGGGGAATGCCGGACTCTTACCGGCTAAAACCACCGCGGTGTTCCACCTCTGCCTATGGCCGCGGGTGCGGGATTCGCATAAGCAATCACCGCTGTTCCTCAGCGGGTCCCACCTCCGAGGAACAGCGGGTCAAGGCCCGTCGCGTCGGGGGAGCGGTGAATGCTTATGCGAATCCCGCATGCTGGACATACGCATATCATCATAATCAGCCCACAATGTTCCCACTGCTGGGACACAGTCCTCCTCTCTGTGAGAGCGAGTGGGTCGTAGCCCGTAATTCACGACGCGGGCTCCAGTGCGGGTTGGTCACATGTCTGGGTGGTGATGTGACATGTCTTCGAATTTTTGGATCCAGGACATGCCCGTTTGCTTACAATATTTTCCTTCACCGTTTTGAGAGCTGAGGTGATGAAATAATTCACATAAGTAAAGTGACAGCTTTGGATCGAACCGACCTTCAACTCGCAAGTCACGGCGACAAGTTACCACTGGGCACCACTGTGAATTCTTCGTGAGTAAGGTGAACTAAAAAAAAAATGAATCTCGAAAAAAAAAAACAGCTGTTTTTCTCGTTCTTTAGGTACCGTCAACTTATCTAGGCAAGTTACAGCTTATCTAATTCATACTCTAAGCTCCTATCGGCACAGGTCGCACCATATTAGGCGGTGAAACGTAATCTGGTCGCAGCAGGTGCGTGGGCGCAATGCCTTTCATTTCTCAAATGTCAAACGTCTGTCAGTCAGATTGATGGCAACACTGAGCCAATGAGTTACTGGATCGGTGGGGTAACTAGATAGCTTGGTTTGTTTAGTAAGGTTGTACATGGAACGGTATATATTGTTCATGTTACTTGTAAGCAATTACATACTACTGCATAAGCCACGAAGGAGTGGGCAGGTGACACAGTAAGGATATACTCGCACATCTATTGATATTAATTGTATGACTGATCAGCGGGGTAATAGCGTAACACGCTAACAATACCAATGGATTTCATTTTGACAGCTCAACAACATTCATTGCGTTATTTAAGTTGTTGAGCACTTGAGCAGACACATTTTTCGAACATATGAAGCAATGGATTAACAATACCTATCATTCAAAATTATTTAGACTGAGATTGGTAGTGTGTTACGTAATTAGGGTGCAGCAGTGCGATTCTGTAACCATCTCACCGTGAAAACTTAGGTGAAGTGAGCGTGGAGTGAGCTGTCATTCCAACTAATGCTAGGGATTGACAGTACTGACAGCTCACTCTAAGCTCACTTCACCTAGCTTTTCACGGTGAGATTATCACAGAATCGATCGGCAGATCCTTTTTATTACTAGCCTGTATTTACTCCACTGCACTGGTTAGAAAGGGACGGAGATGAAGACTAGTATGGAAGAAGACATGTTATGCCGACCCCAAATAAATTGGGATAAGGGCAGGAGATTGATGGTTTATTCCACTGCAGAAGGAAGCCTCTTAGCACTACAAAGAAGATCGTGCCAGCGTATTGATCACGCTCATAAAGAAGAAAAGAAAGAAAGACAATACATTTATTTAGCACAGACCAAAAGACACCATACACCAGATACATCAGAGGGGCAATTCTCATAATTTTAAGAACTTTCAGTCTGATCTCAGTCTCAATCTGTCAAAAATACCTCAAATTTCCCTACATTTTGACAAGTTTTTGACATTTGTTTGTCGCCGAGATGATACTGCGACTAGATTTTGAACGATTTAAATTACGAGAATTGATTGGCCTTCAGATAGCAACAAATAAAAAACAAAATGGACAGTATAAAGACCGATGTAAGAAAATTGCAGGAAAGTGTGCCTCACGGCTGCACCAAAAAGGCGCAGTTCAGCAAAATTGCCAGACAACTAGTGCCTGACGCTGGTTTTCAACTGAACCTGATATGCGAGGTGACGGATGTAAATCAGTTCTACACTGCAACGTGACGTGTGTATGCATACTTAATAAGATAAATTTAATTACTTTCATAGGGGATTGATCACCAAGTGGTAATATTCATTCCGTGTTGTTGTTTTGAGCTAAGACTAGGTTTCCTTGCGATGGTCTCCGTTTGCCAGTGGCATCTTCTAAGTATACTATATGTATGTATTATCTTCACATACATATAAATAAATAAAATCGAAGTGTCTGTTTGCAATGTCAAAATAACAGCTTTTTACTAAATTCATAAGTAGGTTATAACAATATATTTTTGTTTAATTTTCTCTGTCTGTCTGTTTGTTCCGGCTAATCTCCGAAACCGCTGGACCTATTTTGACAAGACTTTCACTGGCAGATGGCTGATGTTATAAGGAGTAACATAAGCCAAGCTTTTATTATAGAAAAAATAATTGGGGTTCCGCGCATGAAAAAATCCACGAAATCCAATAGGTATATTGTGTTCCTACATGCATGCGAAGGGAGTCGAGGGCACAGGTAGTTGTTTAACTGAGAAAGTAGTTAATAACTTTCAAAAGTTACCATAATCTTACAAGGTGTTAAACCCTCACGGTTTAATCACATTTTCCAAGGCATTCGCAATCATTTTATTTAGCTTGACCCTTTGTGACGTCATATTTTAACCCTACCTACATACATTCGACACAATCTAGACATAAGCTTCACAAGTACAACCGGTGACCTTTAATAGTAAAGTACCTACATAGGCGTATCGCTAAGTATGCATATCATTGAGTACAACTACCTTCCAAATTTGTATGGATTATGTCAGGGCTACTATTTTTTTTTCTTATGTATTAAATAAAATAAAATAAAATAAAATACATTTATTTCGAGCAACATTAACTCATATGTGGAGTACACACAAATAACAATACAAATTATTTGTGTGTACTCCATCTCTTATTGCACGTATCGCACGTTATTGCACGCACGTATCTCCGTATTGCATCTTGCAGTTCAATCTGTGGTTGTCGTCTGCTTAACATAACTAGGTATTGGCTAAGTAAGTATTATTATCATTTGAATGAACAGCTGCCGCCCAAATCTAGCATTGTATTTTAATATGTCAGGGTTGCTGAATGGCAACAGGTTTTACAGTCCGGCGGTGAGAGAATGCGTTCCTGACTCCAGTCAGTGCGACAATAATTCTAGTAGCTAATAAACATCCACATTCTCAAAACGTATATTTTATGAAACTAACAGGTGTCAAGTCAAGAACGCATTCTCTCATCATCGGCCAGACTGTAGTAAAGAAACAGCATACAAAGATTTGTACGGTGTTGATTTTGAACTTCATGTCATGAGTTCGAGACCCGGCGAATGAAATTATTTTTGGATATTTTTCAAAGTGTTGTTTATTTTATTTAGTACTTAGTAGGTAACCGTAAAACACAGCACAATGCGTATAAAAATTAAATTAAGACAAGATTGAAAAAGAATATAAATTGTAATCCTGTTTATTTCAATTCGAATATAAACTCTGTTTACACTGCTAGCTATGAATACAAAAGAAGTCCTACATCGCGCAATCTAAGTTTTCGCACCCCTCTGTAAGCACAGTTCAACCCTTCGTACAACTATCAGGGGTCCATCGCCTCGAGGTAAGCCAGTGCTCGCCAAGCTGGGCTAATTTGGCGGTCCCTTTAAGTTGGTAGTAGTATACCCGAGTTACTCGCTCAGGGTAAAGTTGATTAAATTCAGTAATCCGGCGATAATCCTGGAACCAGGACACCTACGAGGATGACGGCGAAACTTCACAGTTAGCTCTTGACCCCTTTTTGAACCGAATTTAATTGGAAATAGGTAAGGTTTTGCATTTATATCTTATATATATACTTCATTTTTATTTATACCCGAGCCCGACTGTACAGGACCTTGACGCAGGACTTTTGATTCCTTATGAAAGGCCAAAGGGTGTTGAGTATTCGAAAAAATGTTAGTCATAATATTGGTGTTAGATGAGATACTTACGTGCCGATTCGAACTCCAAAATATTTAAAGTCATAATAAGTTCGAGACCCAGCGCTTGCATTTTTTTTTGCATATTTTTTTTAAATAAAATTTTATTAGTGTTTCATATAATTGTCTAGTCTCAGACATATTCAGTGGCTAAAATATAGAATAAACAAATATTTGTTTTATAATGATACCTTGGCCACTCCCTCTCACAGGACCTATGTGTATGTCCCAGCAGTGGGAACATTATAGCCTAATTATGCAATGATACATTCTAAGTTTTTATCAACCAACACCTTCATCGATATTCTTAATTTATTTAGTATTCCAACATCGTATGGCGTCAATGGTGCTACAATTCTAGCGACATGTGTCACACTGCGCATGCGCCGCATATTTATTGCATATCGATGCGTATTGTCATGCAACTCGGGAGAATGATTGACATAGTGTTCCGGTGTCCCTTGGGTTACAAGGCAGGTATCATCTGATAAGGTCGTTTGTAAAAGGCCTTACGGTGCAGTGATTCACAAATTGTTTTTAACCGACTTCAAAAAGGAGGAGGTTCTCATTTCGACTGTATTTTTTTTATGTTTGTTACCTCAGAGCTCCGTTATTTATGCCGACAAAATTCTGTTTTTATTTGTAAGGACTACTTACAGGATTACTTTCAGATTGGTCCCATAGAAATTTCATCAAAAACGGAGTAGTTTGGTTTTTAAACCAAAATTACTGGTAAAAATTACACTTTAATATCGGAAGTCGGTGGCAAACAACGAAAATGCGAACCCAACGGCACCGACTTCCGAAATTAAAGTTATTTTTCACTTTGTAGTGTCTGTTTTGGAAGTCGGTTGTTTTTTTTTTTTGCCAAAATGTTTTTTTATTTTGCACTTTTTTTGTTGCAGCACCTAGCAGACACCAATCCGTATACTTGCTATGTAAACAAGTGACAGAAACTTTTATAACATCATCAACATACACACCAAGTGGATTAAATACGTATTATTGAAGCTAACTCAAAAACTGCTCTAACCAAAGTTAATAAAAATCGGTCTACAAATACAATTGATGAACATATATGTATAAAAAAATACATACAGACGAAGGAGGACGAAAGAAACTTTTTCGAAGTCGGTTAAAAATTCCTGCAGCACTACTAGTGGGTTCGATTCCCATGGATAACAAAATTGTTTACAGGAGAGACTTGACCAGATAGAAGGAGGATTTTTTCTAGAGGGAGGGAGTGGAGTTTATAAAATTAAATATTTAGGTATGTGAAAAAACTGTCAATATCCAAATATCTTGCTCAGGGAACGCCGCGCGCCGTCGAGTGAATGCTATTTTAAAAGTATCCCAGAGAACAACAATTCTAGAGACCGAGGCAGGCTCATCATTTCGTGCTTCTAATATAAATATGGCATGTTTGTCAATGACGAGGTTCTCCTAATAGGGCGATGTATAGTTCGATGATTCGATGCCTAGTCATAGCCCTGAGATGAGTAATAAGATGAGATGTCAGAAAGATGACAAATAGGTGGTACCTACTTGGAAGGGCTTGGGGGACTTTGGTACGCACGGCTACACCTCAAGCTATACATAACCAGTATAAGCTGACTTCCGATTGTACGAAAAACCTATACAATGAGAGGTCAGCTAAAACTGGAAATGCATAGCTTGACGAGTAGCCGTGTGTACAAGGGATTATGGGGACATGAATAATTTTGATGAAGTCATTATAGATTCTGAACCATAACATAACATCACGCCTGTAATACCCGAAGGGTTAGGCAGATGCCTATACATAGTAACACCATATTTTGCCAGATGTCTTAGGTCCCATGTAAAAGGGCTGACCTGTCACCATCAACCAGATACAAATCCAGAATCCAGGCTGCTACTGAGGAATCCTTGAAACAAAACCCAACAACACATTGTCCAACATGGTAATCAAACCTCATGCTCGATTCCTGGGTCGAGCAAAATGTTATTGGGTTTCCATCTGGAATTTCTCACGGAGTTAGGAATAGGGTAGTTTCCTGGGTAGAAAAATAATAACTATATTTAGTCCGTCAGTTAGATTACTGAAAAATAATGGACACGTATTTTTTCTTTTGACAATCAAACAAAAAATGACGAAGATAAAGCGCGTCAAAATTTGGGAGTGGGGGGTCGTGACGTCACTTGCTTGCAAAACGCCATGCTAAAAAGTGTCGCAAGCAAGTGACGTCACACGGAACTTTAACGGGCTATATCTTCATTATTTTTTTTATAATTGACAAAAGAAAAAATACGGTTTCAATATTTTTTCATAATCTCACTGACGGACTAATTATATTTTTTTAGGAAACTAGCCTATTGTGTGTGTGCCCGGATGGTGGCATAAGACTTGCTCCCTGTTACATGGGACTGAAACATAACTGGCAAAATGTGGATGAATCTTAAGGTGCCTCACACCTCTGCCTGACCCTTCGCGGAAAGTTATTTTAAACAGTAAAGTTACAAAAATAGTATTAGAAATAATTTATGTTACTCCTCCTTCAACAAGAGGGCACAACCATTCAAAATAACATAAAAATAACTAGGACCATCTATTTTAAACCCAATTAACGTTCAACGAAGATAATAATTAACTGGAATTAGGGCATTTCCAACCGCACGTTCGTGTTCTACCCTTTTGATGTGCTCGGCCCCTTATAACCGTCTATTTTAGTACTAACCACTCGTTTGAACTAGATTGTAAACATTGCTAAATACATATGTAGTGAATTCGTACGGAAGTCAACCTTGAATGTAAGACGCTAAAGTGCATTTTGGTGTAATAGTTGTTCCTAATTATGTGTTTGAGTAGTTTGTAAGTGTGAAAAACTGAGTGACATGAGTTCATCGGATGCGTGTGCGCTGGTCAATATTTTGACAGCACTTTGGATGTTCGACTTGCGACTAAACACATAATAATCATCCTGAATAACAGTTCTTAAATCGATTTACTGCTAGCATCAGTGAGTGGGAGTTTTTAGCGGTATTAATATTAACCATGGAATTTATTAACTCATAAATATTTCAGTACAAAATCTCCATGAATGTCATTGTACAAAAATGCGTTACAAATAAGGCTTTGTCGTAAATACGCAGGCGTAGGCGCAGGTTGCGTCACCCATTCACCGCAGTGCAGATCGGCCACCAACCCACGCTAACTATAAACTAGGGTTGTCGAATGTACTACCTACCTATAGTAACACGTAAACCATCATCACGTCTTGTTTCCCGAAGGGTTGAGCACATGAGTAAAGTGAGTAAATATGTGAGCACCATGTATCAATCACATAGTTAATTTATATGTCATGGTTTCATTAATCCATTTTAATTATTTTACCTATTGTGGTATAGTAATTTTATTTTTAAGTGCATCTTCATCATCATCAATCTTCACATTTATTTATATGATTAATGCGTATGCAAAATATTGTAAAACATTTTAAAAGAGTAAGCGGTGGAGTTTCTTGCCCATTTTTTTTTTTTTTTTTTTTTTTTTTTTTTAATATCCCTGGACATTTTATTTTAATTTTATTTTTGGCGTTCAAAGTTGCCTTTTATGTGCCTATTTAAAATAAATGATTTGACTTTGACTTTGTGTACCTATAGTTACACCCACACTTCGCCAGTTATATTTAAGTCCCATGTAATAGGGGGGCGGCCCTATTGCCATCAACTATGCCCAAATCCAGACTCCGGGCTGCTGAGAAATTTCAGATGGAAAAACCAGTAACACTTTCCTTGACCTGGGTATCGAACCCAAGACCTCGTGTTCAACTGTAGAGCTTACGACCACTAGACCGAAGAGGCTTATAATTTGACTCAACTTCAAAAGCTAGTGACTAAACTGGTTTTACGTGACGAAAATCAGAATTAGGTACAGTACCTAAGAGCTTTATACTTGGTGAGTTGAGTTTTTTTTTTGTCCGAGGTCTATGTGCGTTGGATCACGTAGGTAGGTAACTGCACCGAAACCCTGGGGGTAGAGACTATGTAAGTACGTGATGGGTCCACCAAACGTATATTTTCTCCGTCAAAACTGGGCTAAGTATATCCAGGTTTTCAGGTGTCACCTAAAAAACTTATTAGACGCTGATTTGCAATGAGGAAATTCTACATTTCTGCAATAATTAACAAGAGCTTCCAGACTTGATCAAGTGCCAAAAAAAAAGGGCATAAAGGATCATCATAGACATGTAGGAGATACTGAACCACTCCCTAAGCTATGATACTTATTAAGTTAATAGCTTTTACCAAAGGCTTCACCCGCGTGGATGTCAGAAATTATCCCACAGGAACGTACTCGTACTACCGGGATAAAAACTACCTGTCTGCTAAATTTCATCCAAATCCGTTCAGCCATTTTTGCGGGATTGAGTAACACACATACAAACTTTCACATTTATAATATTAGTAGGATGATATTCCCTCTGTGGTACAACTAGTGGAGGCTATTTTTATGAGGGAGACATCTTCTCTGATCTTGATGAACTCCTTACTTTGCACAAGGTGTTGATCACAACAATATACCATTATGCAGTTCAACATAATAATTATCATTATACACACAAGAAGGATTACTGCAATCATCTGATAAACACATTCTTCATTATAATTTGTGTTATATGACACGTAGATTGTCAACACCAAAAGAGAAATAAATACTGGCAGGTTTCTTTTATCATCATTATATGAACAAATTAGAATTTCTTAGTCTTAAAACAAAAGATTGGGCACGCAGTGTTATTATTTGTTATCAATCAAACCGAAACGTATGCAATCAAACTGCTTAGGGTTTTACCAACCATTAAGGAGAGCGCTCACGAGCAACTTTTGTCTCATCTCAGCAACTAATCTGTCTCTCACATCAAGCTATAAAAGTGCAGTTCGCTACATGCGCGCACTTTCATACAAACCCGTAGACTTGATGCAAGGGACAAATCAGTTACTGAGACAAAAGTTGCTCGTGGGCTATCCCTAAACCATTTCCCAACTACTTACATACTCGTACGTTAATTAATGTAATTTCAGAAAACTTAAGGTCGTATTTAAGAAAACTTTTAATCTGTGGACTGTGGAAGTCATGAACTCTTGTTATTCAGTCCTACACCAAAACCATTGTGCTGGTTTAAATACGTCCTTACTGCAAAGAACTATGATGACTGATGACCAATTCAACATACATAATCAGCCTATGATGTTCCTACTGCTGGGTCACAGGCCTTCTCTCTGTGAGAGGAAATGGACCGTAATCCACGAGGTGGGCCCAGTGCGAGTTGGTAGAGGTCACATGTCTTCGAATTTTTGGTTCTATGACATGCCGGTTTCCTCTCGATGGTGATGAAATTAAATAAAAAAAGTAAAATGTCAGCCTGGGTTTGAACTAACAACTCGTCAGTCGGTTAAATGCCGGAAAAAAGAAGTGGTTAGGTAATGAACTAAGTATGGCTCAGAAATGTCTGTTCTATTTGCACCTTGCAAAAGCCAAGGCGAAATTGAATAGAAACGAGACGAAAAAGAAAAAGAAGTCATAGTGGTGGACATAACTACAGGAGCAGCTAGAGAACTGTTTCTTCTGGCGAAAGACACAGAGATATGTGGAGCTGACCGGACTGACTGCAGCAATGGACAAGGACAGCGAAAAGAAAGAACCCTATTAATGAAGTAAACGAAATCTTAATTAAATTAAACTTGATACCACTCTGCAACGTCACTCACCCCAAATATAGACACAGTCGCAGGCGCAGCTTCATAAAACCGCAAGGATTTCTCAACTGCATGTTTATCGATACTTCTTGTACCTATATTTTCTGCTCTGTGTTATCTTACATGTACCCTTGACCGCTATTCGACTCGCACGCATGACATCATCTCGCAGTTTGCTTGCTTTTTCATTTATTTTTGCCCGTACTTCTGTCTCTTTCACTCTTACGCTAAAAATATAACTGTCTTTCTCCCACATATGGTAATTAAACTCGGTTTTAGAATAAAGGGCTTTCTTTAGCGATGTCGGTTCTAAGTATGTTTGTGCGCGTAGCTGTAGGTATAGGGGTTCGGTTCTCGTTCGTGGTAATGATTTGGGATTCAGTATGTGTGCGGAATTTAAAGCTATGCGAAGTGAATGAATTTTTCGAGGATACCGGCTAAATCAGACAGTCGGATTTCGTTTTGTTTTTAGTGAGAATTTATTCGACGTTAGAACTGTTAAAAACAAGATGAAACAGGTTGTTCATGTTATAGTTAAATGGTTATTTATAAATATTCATACAAGGCTGTTTTGAATAATTTCAAAACAACTTTTACTGTATTTTTCAACCTGAGGGGCAATTCCCGTATATTTAAGAACGTTCAAATTCTAATCTCAGTCTCAATCTGTCTACAATATCTTTAATTTTCATACATGTCTATGCATTTTTGACATTATTTATCGCTGAGATGAGATTGCGTCTAGATTTTGAACGTTGAACGTAAAATTACGCCTTCAGATCGAGTAAACGAGTATTTTGTCATCATCATTATCATCGTACTAAGACAAAAAAAGAACTTTAGTAGCCACCTGATAAATAAAAGAACATCCAACCGAACGATCCTAGATAAACTGCTTTTCGAAGAAAAGGTTTTCGTGAATTACAATCAAAGCAAAGAGGTACATGCATATCACATTCGCAGTACCTTCTTCACCAATTAACCGAGTTCATTGATCACGTAAGCAATTAGCGGTATTCCTGACACCCATCTTGCGGACGCGTTTAGTCACCACGCCAGTAATTACATAAAATTCGTCATAGCCATTAGAATATACAATTACTCAACAGGAGTCATGGTTTTAAATGATTTTAATTGTGGTGTAGGAAGATTTGATAGCACCATGGGGTAGTTATAAAAAAATGTGGTGGTAAACAGACAGGCACCTGCCCCCTAATTGCGTAAACACTATCAATTACAATCTGAATAATTTTGAAGGATATTGCTAATTCATTGCATCATATCTTCGAAAAATTTGTCTGCTCAACAACGTAAATAACGCAATGAATGTTGTTGAACTGTCAAAATGAAACCTATTGCTACTGATAGTTTTTTAGGCAATTAAACCGCCGGAAAAGTGGTGTTCAGTGGAGGAGACCTCCGCATTGAATGGTTACAGGTTGAAGAAGAGAGAGGGGAAGCTAAAACGGCCCTGCCACACACGGCCGGCCCTGGTCCAGGCCATTGTACGGAGCGAGAGTGAATGGGAGGCCGTTACCTCCTTCTGCGAAGCAGTAATGCTCGCGAAGGAGGAGGCGGAGCGCGTGAGGGAGAGGCAATCTCTGCGCCCGGAGTCAACAGCCGACTCCCAGCCACCGTAGGCGCGGGCTTGCGAACGGCGAGCAATGGGCAGCTCGTCGCCCGGTAAGGACCAGGCCAGGGTCGACGGCGCGTTGTGTTCCACGCTCGCCTCAAAGAGATGTAAGCACGAACTGACGGGGTCCGCCAGGGCCTAAGCCCCCGCCGCGCCGGCTGCGGGTTGTTCGAAAGAGATACCGTGGCCCCTGGCACAGGCAACTGAAGGAACACGGGTGGGTTTTAGTCAGTAAAAGTCTGCACGCCCTTCCGCTCAGCCCAGAGCGGGAGAGGTCATTTGATGATTTCTCACCCAAAAAAAAAAAGTTAAAACGATTCAAGTCATCAACGATGCTGACGAACCGTTTGGACGTGTTAATTAAAATGACCTCTTTAAGGTCAGCAACTGTGTAACAGCAAGCATAAACAACATTTGTAACGCTAATATATTCCACCTTTAACACGAAATGTTTTAGTAAAGGCAAACAAATCTAAAAACCGTCAGAAATTTTCATTTGGTTTGTTTTTGTGCTACTTACTTCCAATCTAAAACATGTTGACGAATTTTCAGAAGTTCAAAATGGCAAGACTTGAAAGAACTCTTTTTTGAAGCCAGATAAATACTACACTAAGGATGTGGGAAGATCAAACACCATAGATATAATATATATTTTTTCATATTTCTATGTCAAACACCCAAAAAATAAAGACAATATTTATAAAAGGATGTTAACCATCTTCCTTTACAACACAAAGCAGACACTAGTATTTGCAAGGAAACTAGATAATGCTCAGGCGCATGTTATAAACAACTTCCTATTTAAAGACAGAGGACAGATAGACCGGTTTCTCGCAAGGCTGACAGTTGACTGGATACTTTATGTAATAGTGATTTAATTATTTATTGATTAATCGGAGTATTGCATCTTATTTTTAAGCCATATATAGCCATACATATGACTCCCATAGTACCAAACAGGCAAGACAATGTGGATCGAGGAAATGGAGAGAAAAGGGGGTCTACTCCGAAGTGCAAAGTGCGAATTTTCGGATCGGACCGACACATGGCCGAACCGAATATTATTGAAAAATGCGAAAAAAGTTCGGATCGGCTCAGTTGGGTCGGCACCATAGTCAATATTCGAAAGAGTGTAGGATCGGGACCGATCGAACCAAATAGTAACTTCGTAGCAGGAAACGACCGAACATTCGGCCGATACTACTTCGGAGTAGACCCCCAGGGTCTTCTTGGCGCGAGCAGAGTATGCCTAATTTCAAAATAGTGTCGTCATCATCATCATCTGCCTAGCCTTTTCTCAACTATGTTGGAGTCGGCTTCCAGTCTAACCGGAGGTAGCTGAATACCAGTATATTTTACATGGAGTGACTGCCTATCTGACCTCACTGTACTTAGTGTATTTTTTAATAGTAAGTAGATGTTTTCAGATTTCTATACATACATGCATACATCGCGTCTTTATCCTATGGGGGTAGGCAGTGACTACTGATGACCTCGTGCTACCTTTCTTGTCTGCAGAATCCGTTTAGTTCATTTCTTTTGGCAGATTGATTCGTCAACATGATGTCATCAACTACAAGTGCAGATGGAATGCCCTTTCTAAGGCTAAATCCATCTACATTTATATTTATGTATGTATACGTAATATGTAAGTCCGAACTGTCACTGCAGAGCATGGTCCCTCTCTTTTGAGAGCTAAAAGCTAGAGTAATCCGAATTAATCCATCGTCGATTGTTTTTTTTTTCATCTATAAAATTTTAATTTTGTCTCCTCTCTGCTACAATAACAGAGTCAAGTTCAAAAGCAGACATTTGAAGCATCCCAATAATAACAAAAACTCGTTCCTTCCAAATATAAAAAGCTTTAAAGCTATGACATCATGCGGAGAGGTCACTCGTATCGCATACTGACCTCGACAGATGTCATTTAATGGAATCGGCTGGGTCAAGTTTGTAAGAACGCCTTTTATTACCGTATCTCTGGTCTTATTAAGGATAAATAATAACTTTGTGAATGTTAAAGGAAGTATACATGGCAGGTCATGGATGACGTAATGCATTCAGATGCAAGATTAATAATTCTGTTGAATTGAACAGATTCATTTCCATTCCGGATTGGTTGGGTCGTGGATGATTTCATAGGGTTAGTCACCGTTTAGCATGTTTCACCTGCTACTTCTAAAGTTAACTAACAAAATTCTCGAGTAATTAATGGAAGATGGAGTTTCATCGATTTTACAAGAAATTCATTCGACACAATCTGATTAATAGCAAAGTCAAGGATATGATAAGCCCGGCTTTTAAGAGACCTAAAAAACCTTAAGAGGTTCTCTCTTAAGGTTTTTTAAGCGACTTAGAAGTTAAGAGAAGAAAGCCTCTTTAGCCATTAGGCTACGAAAATCAAAAATATCCCTCGCAGCATCGCGCGATGTTCCACGACATTTAGAAGAAGTCCCAACATTAAAATCCCAGGACAATTCACTGGTCACTAGTGAATACAAGGCTGATAGTACTGATTTTATGCTGAATTAGGATCTCAATCTGAATTTCTGTGCCAGGTTGACATAACTAGCGAAATGTGGGTGGACTATTAGTTGCACCTCTGTCTAACCCCTCGGGAAATACAGGCGTGATGTAGAACGACGTGTGTTGTAGGATCTAAATGTGAAAGATAGAAAGGATGTCACCTCAATCGATGTCAGTAGTGCACTTGTCGCTAATGGTTCTCGAGATCACGATAACACAACACTTGAAATATAATCCATACAGTTTTATTAGTTTGAATTTGAATAAATTATCGTTATCAACTTTATAGCAGGGAGATATCATGTTTTGTTGCATCTATTTGAACATTAATGACAGCGTGTATCGGTTCCCAGGCACATGATATGGCATTATCAGGTATCAATCCCCCATTGTAGGGTTCCTTACGAGGCAGGGACGTACGTTTAGCAGTGAATTGGTCAAAAATGTCATCTATTTTAAGTTAACGCTCTAAAACCTATTAATCCAGCATGGTCTGTGCCTTGTGGCTGAGGGATCTCTAACGCTTTATTTTGACAAAAATAATTATATTAATGATAGAATGGATTTTGAATGACTACTAGATATTGTACACCCTATGGGTATGTTACAGCGATCGATATATTATTATGGTAAGAACTGCTTTTCCACCTGTAGCAAACAATAAATGAATTTGAATTTTTATAAACCAGGATTCATTCATTCATTCAAATTCTGATACTCAGCTTCATCCGGTTAGACTGCAAGCCGAACCCAACATAATATGTAGTTGGGAAAACGTTGGGCATATAGATGATGATGATATATCACCTGCCATCTTATCTCTACACTAGCCTTGGTTGACTGGCAGAGAGTGCCTAAGGCATTAAGTCCGCATTTGTACAGACGCCAGCACATCAGGCTACTACAATCTGTCAAATTTCTTTAATAGATTTTCAACTTTATCGCTAAAGCATTAATGTAAGGTTGATTGGGAAAATTTGACAGTTTCGGGTAGCTTGACCTGCTGGCGTCTGTAGTACCTTATTCTGTGCGAGAAGTTTAAATAAATAAATATCTGGATCGCACTAACACAAAACCTACTGGTTTTGATATTGCAGGGGTCAGATAACAATCACTTCGTGACATTAAAGTAAACCGACCATATTATAGTAAGCGTTGAAGCAAATCCTAAGGATATAGTGATAATGATTTTCGGAACACCAACCCACAGCTATCATATTTTATAACAGTACTGTGCCAGTAATGTCCTTGTCAACACTTGGCTTGATGATCGTACACCTACGACTGAAATTAACTATAAATGTGAACGAGCATTGAACAATAGTCGGTGAGACTCGATTAATATTAATCGAATCAGGGGTCAGGTTGGCGAATAGGTTGGAGCTATTAGACTGAATAAGCAGGTTTATGGTCTTAAAATTATTGATGTTGTTGCAATTTTCCGGCTTTTGGAGATAGTTCATGACAACCAGTCTTCCCAAGTGGTATCGTATTACCCAGTAGCTGGGTTGTGGAGGTCAGATAGGCAGTCGCTCCAATTAAAGTACTGGTATTCAACAACATCCGGTTAGACTGGCAGCCGACCCCAGCATAGTTGGGAAAATGCTAGGCAGATGACAAATCTGGGCAGATAATTCTACTAAGTCCTTCTGTAACACAATATCCCTTGTTACACTGGTTGTCAGACTATCAGGCTTCTTCTACTTCTACTACTTCCCGCAACAACTGTTAAAGATCTACGAATGACAGCCGGGACCAACGGCTTAGCGTTTTTTAAGAGGCACGGAGGGGTCTTTATGTAATCCCCTCATATAGCACTTTCGTGGCTTGTATTGTATTTACCATCAGGGTTCATCAAAAACAGTTCTGAATTAAGTTCTTAATTCAATTACAATTTGGATTATTCACAAAACTGACCCACCTTTACTCAAACCATTTCAAAACAAATATTGCGTAAGTCCAGTCCACTGGTACACTCGAGCCTGCTGGTGGGCGGATGGGTATCAGAATGCCACCGCCCGCCCACGTCCTGCCCTACCACTGTGCTTATCGGTGGCTTATTAGCTTAAGTGTACTTATATGGATTTGGAAATAAGGTGGCAATGAAGGCTATTTAGTTTTACTGTTATTTATTTTATGGTAAGACTTACTTCAATGGTAATTGAAGTTAGAACGATCTGCATATACAGATGATATCGATGTGCAATCTGTTACCTACCATGAATTCAGTACATGGTCCTGAACCCTACCGAGTTGAAATTATTCGTAGGTTATAAAAAAAAAATGTTGTTCTATATATTATTATATTGACCGCGTAGGTATTGTCCTTTTGTATGGAACAGCTGTTTTTTTTTATTAGTCACGGAATATTTCCACGCTAGACTAGGGTGTCTAGAATCATGTGCTGAATTCATGGTTATAGTTTACGCATCGATGTCCCTGCCAGCCTGTATAGAAACCGTTTGTCTGGAGAAGAATCTTCACGGTCGGAATTCACCGGATACTAACTGTGACGAAGCAAATCGTTTTCCATCAATAGTCGCCTCGTTTCCTCTAGAGTTGTCACCAGCCCCTATACTTACAGATTAAAGAGAATTACTTTAATAGATTCACTGGTATAGGGGAGATCATTTATTGAATCAACAGCTTGTACCATCAACACAATTTCTTCTTCCCCCGTGACAACATAACTATTTATTTAACCATTTATGTAAGCAGGCAAGAAGAAAAGAACACGAGAAATACGGACACAGGTGTGAGGTGATGCTTATTTCTAAAGAAATCACTTGCAGCATACCTGCGATAGGAAAGTAGATAAAGAGATGACTACGACTCGACAGGACTATGTAATAAGAGTAGTTCATGTCATACAACATACATACATACAAAAACTCACCTCGGCTCCTTCACATGGACCCCCATGTGAAGGAGACAGAAACTACAGGACCTCTTTCTGAAGAACATCACCAATACCTCATGTCTTGGTAAGAGAATTAAAATCCTTTGAGTTTGCCGTAGTCAGGTAATTAGTCAGTCCAAGGTCAGCCCTGATACCGCCAGCCAAAAGACGGCTACTGCCGGATACAGACTTCTCATAAGCACCGCCACATCGACCGATCCTGTGTTTGCCGTTATCAGCAGATTTCCGTTACCTTCACCAGTGGAATAATTGCGTAACAAACTAACAGCTGCAATGGCTTTAACTTTGACAGTTCAACAACCAACATTAATTTTGTTATTTACGTGTTGAGCAGACAAATTTTTCTAACTTATGAAGCAATGGATTAGCAATTTGCTTCAAAATGATTCAGATTCCGATTGATTATGTGTTACGCAATTGGGGTGCGGATTGTGATTGAAAGTGTGTTACGCAATTAGGGAGCACCCTTCATTTTTCGGACTCATGCAGATGAGTCCGTATGGCGACAAGTATACAAATTATACAATGACCAATACAATAGTGAATGAATAAATTCTCAATTTCCTCAAGTTCAAGAATAGCATGTAATGTATGTATAGTACTTAAATTATGTTCATTGTTGAAACTTGTGTTATCGCATTGTACTAGGTAAGTACTTTGTACATTTATTTTATCGGCTTTAATACTGTATGCACGTGCTTGCGCTACTTCCACGTGTTTTAACGTATGAGATATGATTGTGACTATGAATATTGTTGTTACTTATATTTTATTTATTCAGTCTAAGACTCCGTCATTTCGTCTATGGAATGGGGCTGGGTCCCTTCATCATAATCATAATAATGTTCCCTCTGCCCCACAGCTGGGACACAGGTCTCCTCTCAGTGAATGGAAGTGGGCTATAATCTACCACGCGGTTTGGTAGATGGCACATGTCTTCGATTTTTTGGTCCTAGGACATGCCTTTGTTTGTGTTGGGTCCCATGCACCAGATAATTTTTAGGATCCGTTAAATTAGTAATTATTACATATCGTCGTTCATGTCGGTACCTTGAGTCTCCAGTGCATCCTGGAGAATAAACCTCGCTACTACGCTACCGACTGGCCTGCACCCTAATTAATACACACTATCAGTATCAATTTGAATCATTTTTAAGGATATGGCTAGTCCGTTGCTTCGTATATCGAAAAATGTGTCTGCTCAACAACGTAAATAACGCAATGAATGTTGTTGAACTGTCAAAATGGAAGTCATTGCTACTGACAGACAGTGTGCTACGCAATTATCCCGCTGGATGTTTTGCCACGTTAAGAGCTATTCTCCAATAGTTCCCGACGAGCGTTAGGTACCTCGTAACATCAGACCAATACCTATATGCCATTACCTACAAGCTGATTTCATTGATGACTGTGAAATAACTGTTAAAGTGTGAGCAATTTTCTCAGAAAATAAATCTCTGGAAAAAACATTGTTTGAAAACACAGTTCAGTCTCTCCACTGACTAAGCTATTTACATTATAATAAGATTTATACTATTTCAACTCCAGAATTCAGATCATACATAAGTGCAAATATCATGTAGGTATAGTTTTGTATGCCACAAATCCGTGAAGGTTGAATTTGCATTCGAAAATAGTTTTTTATACAGCAATGAGTCTGGAATGCTTATCGAGAATTATTAGAATGAATAATTCCTTGAGATTGAATGCTGTATAACGATTTTCCTTAATAAAAGTTACTCGGATGAAATTAATTTTCTGCCAAAGGGACGCCGGAGAAGATTCCGATTCCACGCTATAAGGTAAACAATCCCTTGAGACGAGGACTTGATGAGGTAGGGTACAAATCAACATATTTAGCCAATTAATTGTCCCGTTTCTTTCTTATACATAGTTTTCTTGTAGACTCTACGCATAAAGATGTTATATTTAGAACCCAAAAACGATGTATAAGGGCTACGAGTATGTTTGGTCTTACAATTACACACAGTTTGAAACCATATTTTATTGAACATCAAATTCTCTCACTTCCTTTGTATATATTAGAAACGGTGTTATTTGTTAAAAATAATCCCCTACTGTTTCCGAATTCTTCAGATGGTCCCGAACCTAACGGAGTCACCGTGATAGCCGGAGACTTTGTATATCTAGTACTAAAACCGCTCTCATGCGTAAGAGTATAATGCCCCCATCATGCATGGCCCCAAAATTATACAACAGGTACCAAAGGCATACAAAGATTTGAATACCTATTATTAGTTTTAATAAAAGCATGAAGAGACTTTTTCTTTTTTTTTATGATTTTTGTACTTTAAATTATATTATTATTATATTTGTACGCCTTTCTAGGCAAAACATGCTGAAACTTTTTTTTTAAATCATTCCAACTGATTGAACCAACACAATCATGTTTTTGACAAATAAATATATCTTATCTTATCTTATTTTCAAACAATTGACTAATTTTCCATAGCCTACAGACAGGAGTGGTTGGAAATGTGTAGAACTCAAATCTCGAGGGTCACAGTGTGTTTAGGAAAGATGGTACAGCTACCTGATACCCTTAGTCGTAACTTGTTTTTGTCATTTTCCATCTGAATGGATGACGGCTTAAAATACGGTTTTTTAACGTTCTATCCTACTAAAATTATAAACGTGAAAGTTAATATGGATGGATGGAAGTTTGTTACTCTTTCACGCAAAAAATACTGAACGGATTTGGATGAAATTTGGCACACAGATAGTTTATAACCAGGATTAAGACATAGGATACTTTTTATCCCGATATTCCAATGGGATCGAAACGTATGCGGGTGAAACCGTGGGCGCAGCTAGTATTATATAAGTACGCACATGAAACAGCTGTTTCTATATTCTTTCCATCTCTTCAAAAAATAACATCACCGAAACTTCCAGTCCCATTTCACGAGGGTTAAAAATATTAAAAATAACGAAATGAATAATAGAAACTAACAAAGTACCACTAGATCTGTCACGAAACTCGATCGTTAAAACATATTTTAGTTGCTATGGGAGTTTTCAAGAACCCCGAAAATAGACCGACGGATGTGCGAACAACTCCTACGCATACACCTTTACAAATAATCTTCTGTCTCCTTCTCGCGTAGAATGTTGTTGATATGTCTGACTCTCTCTTCTCACCTATGTAGGGTGATCTCAAGGAGATTTGCTTCGTAAAAACAGTTTATGAATGAGTGTTAAAGTGTTCAAGCGTGGGTTGAGGTGATCGATTGACATTAATTAAGTAATAAGTGACAATAGCTCCATGTTGGTTCGAGTTTGGATTTAATTAAGAGATAATGTGCGAAATAAAACGTTTTGCTGTTTAATTCTCAAGATTGCAATACTTCTTTAATTTGAAAGGTTTTTTGGTATCCTGGCACTCAAATCTTTACTAATGGCATCCTCAAAAGGCATATTGGAGATATATGCTAGAGTAGTTAAGTAAAAGTTTATTTATTTCTTCACAAACAATTTACCTACATTGTGTTTGAAATAGTTCCATATGATAAAAAAAAAAGTTGCAGATATCCGACTCAGCAACCCTGACCTTCTTGATCATCAAGGAAGACATCAATCTAATAATGAATGAACAGTTGTTTTCAACGACATGAACGTTACGAAATCAATAGGGCCTTAATGGCTTGGCAAAGCAATAACAAGGGCATCAAGCCAGACCAATTTTTTTGCTAGCAATTGGCTTCGTTTGCGTCTAGTGGTAGCAAGCGCCACTGATGAGCGTGAGGTCCAGGGTGTCTACTCCGAAGTAGTATCGGCCGAATGTTCGGCCGTTTCCTGTTACGAAGTTACTGTTTGGTTCGGTCGGTCCCGATCCTACACTCCTACACTCTTTCGAATATTGACTATGGTCCCGATCCCGACCCAACCACAGATTACTGAATAGTTACTACGTACCCAACTGAGCCAATCCGAACTTTTTTCGCATTTTTCAATAATATTCGGTTCGGCCATGTGGTCGGTCCGATCGGAACATTCACACTTTGCACTTCGGAGTAGACCCCCTGGATTCCATTCCAAGGTCGAGCCCAGTGCTAACGGGTTTTTCCATCTGGAAATCCTCAGTAGCACCCTGGAGAATAGATTTGTGCCCGGCTGGTGGCAAAAGGCGCGACTCCTATTACATATGGGACTTTTAAACATAACTGGCGAAATGTAGGTGTACCTACTATAGGTGCATCTCTGAATAAACCTTCAGGAAATTATAATAATAATAGTTTATTTCAAAATGGGATTGCAAAGTTTACAAATGTTGCATATATGTATATAATTTTTAGATTCAACTATACAATAAAGAGGGGTGAAGTACTGTTCTCCTAGATAGGCTAGAATTTAGCCTGTGATGGAGAGACAGTGCCGGTCCCATGATTGGCGGGTTATTATATAAAATTTAAAGTTTGTAACAGCATCTGGACATAAGTGTAGTTACTGTACAATAGTTAGGTATCCATAATAAATCTGTAGGCTATCCACTTATGTAAACAACAATTAACAGCAAAAATACATAAATGTGATAAAAGACAATAAATTCAACCAAAATTAAAATCATAATTTGGAAATGCAGGCGTGATGTTATGCTATATTATGAGCCTGTATAAAGTCTAAAACAAGTAAGAAGATAACACTCCACAGATAATCCATTATAGCAACAAGCGTAACATTTTTATGACTTCATTGTATACTAACAGAATACACCAGAAAACCAGTTCCGAGACGAACGACCGGCGAAACCGCAAAATCGCGATTTTCTAAACTTTTTATACTGTTTTTGAAATATTTTAGGATCCATATTAGGTATGCATTTTTTGCACGTCCAAACATCTTGATATACTAATGCCTTATATGCTAATGCCTTTTTTATTTATAAATTCTAAGATGAAGTAAGGAAGGATAGTTTTATGAACTCGTATGCTCATAAATGAGATCATCGTCGTCTTCATCGTTGCATTGCTTTATCTAAGATTGTTTCATTGTCAATTAACGTGATTGTGATAAATTGTCAATTAAACTTGACGACATAGGAAGGACGATGGAGGAATTTGATGCGACTGAGGCTCAAAATTCAGCTGGGATTTCAGACTCTGCAGTTCTTTTAAGAATCTGGTGATAAATTACACAAGGTTTAGCTACTTCTCTCTACAAATTATAAATATTTAAATCAGGTCCCAAAATAGTTCCTAGGGGTACCCCAGTGTGTTTTGCATTTAGTTCCTTGACTAAATTTCAATAAGTTGATACTTTTGGTAGATATTACCAATTGGAATATTGTCATACTGTCCACTACAAACTACTACTTATTACTGGTCTGCTGATGACCATGAATTACGAAAGGTGCACTTAAATGCCTCAGATCATACTGTTTAATGAACATATTTTTTCAGCGAAAAAATTAAACTTCATTAACCATTCAAATAGGAGTTACGTCACTTAATTAAAAATACTCGTAAATAGTATGATAGAAGATAATTTGCTCCGTGGCGCTTACAAATAAAGCCAAGGTTATCAACATGTCTGGCCCCGCAAAAAAATAATTTAGTGCATACAAAACATGAACAACCGGTTTTGGATATTATAACATAACATCATTCCTGTATTTCCAGAGAGGCTGGTAGAGGTGTCCAGCAACACCAACATTTTGCCAGTTATATTTTTTACGCATAACTTCAAGCCTGTATTCCCCGTAGGGTTAGGCAGATGCAGTGTAAGTGTAGTATACCCACAAATTATATTTTAAGTCCTATGTAATTGGGAGCGGTCCTATAAGCATCAACGGCCGATCGATTCTGTAAAAATCTCACCGTGAAAAGTTAGGTGAAGTGAGCTTAGAGTGAGCTGTCAATAGTGTCAATCCCTAGCATTAGTTGGAATGACAGCTCACTCCACGCTCACTTCACCTAAGTTTTCACGGTGAGATGGTTACAGAATCGCACAGGACAGCGGCACAGATTACTACAGCGGTAGAATATATCCGAACGCGGGCTGCTACTGATAAATTGCCAATTGGAAAGAAAAAAAAACCAAAGACACTGACGAACTAGGGATCGATTCCAGTAGCCCATACTTAGCAGGCAAGCTTGCAACCAACGACGAAGTCTTATTTTAATCCATTTATAAGTAAGTTTAATAAGTATAACATACTTCTTGATAGGAAGCATAGAAAATATTTCATTATAATGGAATTTTTATCGTTCACCATCTAAAACGTTGGTTGAATGGAACCGTTAGGCGGAATTAATAAGATTATGAATGGAATAAAAAAAAATATATTAAAAAGTTGCTGGCATTGACCATTGTGAATTTGTAATTGTCTGGTAGAAAAACTTAATGCAAACGATAGATCACTTGTAGATTCATGTGACAAAGTTATTTAACACAATAAACATATATGTATGTAACTATGTATACCTATTAGACGCAGACGTGGTGGGTATCGAATTAATATCTAATAACGATAAAACAAAGAGAAACTCTTAATTTTAAGTAACTACAGCTGACAATGGGATCCACGGCCGGTCGTAATTGTGAGTATTGATATTATTAGTTTATGAAAATCTGTATATATGACATCTGTGGAGTTTTGCTAGTCAATTTAATGTGTGTATGAATGTGAGAGAGAGACAAAAAGGTCCAACGAATGTTAGATGTTTCATTGCCAATTCATGGGACTATGTTCATTTAATTTGGGACCGATCAAATTGTTCTTGGAAATTGATCTTCTAAATCTATTGAATTACTGACTTGTGTTGATTATATATTAACTTGAAAATTGATTATGAACAAGCAGCTAAAGAGTCAAATTCTAAATGAGACGAGACTTGATCAAAAAATGGCACAACATACATGATATCAAAATACATTTTTCACATGCAACTAGCCTTGACTTTATAAAAGAAATATAGTTCCTTCTAATTAAGTAGGGACTTGTAAGACAGGCAATAGACAGGATAGATATCAGCCGTCCTATTCTGTAAAAATTTTACCGTGAAATCTTAGGTGAAGTGAGCTGTCAATAGTGTCAACTCAACTTAAAGCATTTATTTCAATTGAACCATTTACAGGCACTTTTGAATTGTTATGGGGACGGTCAGATAGAATGATGATGCGAGAAGAATGTGGAAGAGACTGCATGGATATTCATTTAAATTATGTTGTCACAAAATATTAGTTACATCAAATTAAGTGTCAGTCCCATAGCGCATCAAGTGGAGTGACTGCTCACTTCACCTAAGTTTTCACGGTGAAATATTTACAGAATACACACGTTTATCTACAAAGGACCACTTCAGTTGCATCCAATACATTATTAGCAGCGAAAAGAGAACAAGCTAAATACGCATTCCGAATTTCTATCATTCTCTCGCAAGCGAAATCCAGAAATAACATTTTGTGTGTTGAAACCATTTATTCCAAAATAAAATACAATTTCACCAGAGCTGTGCCAAAATTACCAAGCTCGTAAGTGCTTACTTTAAAACTGTAGATATAGCTAGATTTCTATTTTAATGTTGTGTATTAAGATTCTAACGCACTGCAAGCAGCTTAATCTAAATCTAGTCTTAAAATAATAGCCCGTCGATAATAATTGGGAAAGCATCCCCACTGCTCTCAAAACGGTAAAGGAAAACATCGTGAGGAAACCGTGATGTCCTAGAACCAAAAAATCGAAGACATGTGGCATCTACTAGACCCGCGGGGTGGATTATGGCCCCCTCCCTTTCACAGAGAGGAGGCCTGTGTCCCAACAGTGCAATCGTTATAAGCTGATTATGCTTAAGCTTCTGATTATACGAAATCTGCATCCGCTGTCCAGAATTTTTTTCAAGAGCTAGGGTCTCTTGAAAAAAATTCTGGACAGCGGATGTGCATGTCTTTAAGTGTAACATCAACGCGATGAAAATAAACCATAGTATCAAATCTAGGCCAGGCTAGTGGAGACGTATGATGTAACTTCCTGATCAAACCACGGATATGAGCAGCCCCAGTTGGCAGCCGCAGGCGCAGGTAACAGAAATAAACTAATAGTATCACTAATTATAGTCCAACACGTCATTTCGGGGAACACACATGAATTGGCATTATGTTTTGTAGTTTCTTTGTTCTTTCGTTGTTTGAATCAGTGTTTATTTACGTAATGTCACTGTTTCAGCCGCTTTTAGATTCGGAGTAAGTCGATGTTTTAAAATTACGCCTTACATTATTATTATAAATGTCTTTGGTAGCAAGTTTATTTTTTGTTCGTGAGATTCCTACTTGTTTGTGCTTTTAGCCTTCGTGATATTAAGATAGATAGTGACATTTGACTTAACACTTTAATTTTTGTTCTTAGATTTTGATTTTATAAAACTCGTTTTTATTTCTTAACGTTTCTGTCATTCCCAAAACCACATCCACAATTTGTGACCCTTCGAGTCAAACACCGAAAGGGTTTCGTTTCTCATAGTCATAAACATAATTCAAACAGCATGTTAAATGTGTATCCACAGTTTCGAGAAGACCCTGACACAAATAGTTATTTGAGCCGTAGCAGCGGAGCTAACTAATGTATTCCACGTACAAGACTAGACACCGAATGACCTTTTGAGGATTCGAGGAAAAAACTAACGCCGTATATTCGCAAGGTCATAAATATCTTTTAATGGTCCTAAGGAAAGAATACTGATATGTTACTGGCAGTAATAGGGATCGTGGAGCGAATATTGTAGAATAACAACTTAAAGCTTTGTATACAATGGTAGCAAACGCCGATTTCAAATCTGGTTTGCAGTTCGACGTGCTATTTTCAACGGTCAATTTATCAAAGTTGTATTCGGAAAGCGCGTCAGTATGTTTCGGAGGACTGAGCGGTAATTTCTCAGCTTTGTGCAACCACTCCGATATCATAAACATTGAAAGCATCATAGTACAAATAACTAGGTCCATTTATATATATTCTGTTTCTACCGTCATGTCTATCACCACTTTCCATCGTATGATTTATTCAGCAGAAGATGTTTGGAAGATACTCTCCTATTGAACTCCTCACCTTGGATTCTGATAACAACACCCCGAAGGCCTCAAATTCTTAATGGATAGTCTGGCGAAGCATCAAACCTAAAGTTCTGGGACAATCGCCAAAAGTGTTTCCTAGAAATTCGTCAATAGCAATATTGGATGAAATGACGGCACGAGATGATTTCATTTGTTTAGACTCAAATGTTATGTAAAATTATTTCACCTCGTCGATAGAGCAAGGACATTGAATCACCTATCATTTTGCGCTCTTGGTCATGGTCATTGTTCCCTAGCATAGCTTCACAGGTTTCTGGTACTAAGGTACAAATCATTAAAATTTACATATGCAACCTACCGCAAATCTTGTGTGTAATTTGGCATTGTATTTCGGCACTCACGCCTCCGTCATTTCGACACACGTCAATTGAATTGTAAAGAATATTTCGACAATATATCGCCTCATTAGCGCAAAGTATTGTGTATATTGAAGCTCTTATGAATTACATAAACATGCCACTTTCTATTTGGAGACGAGAGTCTTGCAATATGCTAATTAAATATAAACGATTTTATTGGAATAACTACTTGGATCACTTCATGCGTGCAATATTTTCTGACACCACTTCACCAGCGAAAGTGTAAGGGTTTTTCTTGTCATTGCTTTGACTCACATGTCCTTGTTTGATCTCATAGTGGATTCCATTTTGTCAATTGCTTTTCGTTCAAGTTTTTCCTCTCACCCTTCAATGTTGTTGGCATTTAAAACTGACTTTCCATTTCAAAATTTGCACCTCCATATGCCTGCGGTTTGCCTTATATTATCTTTCTTTTGTGTTTGTTTTGTTATTTTTGGCTTGAAGTCCTTCGAATTGTTATTTAAAAAAAGGAATTAATGACGTGATCCTGACTTTGTAGGTACCTACACTTACGTATAAAATAGTATTTGTTTTCCTCAATCGCATCAATGAAAGGGATGACGAGTGACGATAGCTGCCATGACACAGGAAACTTACGTCACACGCTAGACATACGCCTATTTCTCACGCCAATGGAGAGGTAGTTCTTGGAATACACAATGATGCTGTCACTAACTCACTAGTCAATGTCATGTAGTCAGGACCAGTGGTTACCTACCTAGATGACTTGTATACTTGGTTGTTTTGATTTTAATAGAGTGTGGTGGATTATTTCCAGGTATAACTGATCTCCAAGGAAGGACTGGACATTCAGTAGGTAGATGTGGAGTAAATCCCACTGACATTGACTATATATGATTTAAAACCTACATTTTGTTGGTCGCTATTGGTAGGCTTTTTGAAGTGAAATTCTAAGGCGGAGATTCGATATTTTGACGAGAATTGAGAGTGAAATTTCAAGGATGCGTCACGTTTAGGCAGATTTCGTTACATAAGACAGAAGAAAGATATAACTCTCTCTGTCTCTCACAATAAATCCCTCTTATTCTTAATCTTTAAGAAGTTTCACTTCTATTTTACGAGAACCATAAGATTTTCCTCCTGTTTTATATGAGTTTTTCAAAAGAATAACTACCGTGCATATTGAGGGCATTACACTGTTTATGTTTGATTCGCATAAAAATTCTTCTCCAACCCGTATT
The DNA here is from genome assembly GCA_949629185.1 of Apamea crenata. Taxonomy (NCBI): domain Eukaryota; kingdom Metazoa; phylum Arthropoda; class Insecta; order Lepidoptera; family Noctuidae; genus Apamea; species Apamea crenata. Next base: position 2,616,320 of record OX451377.1, read on the forward strand.
TCCGTTATTTCAAAACTAAAGTATTAAAAATTCCGGCTAATACCTCAATCCTAGTATGATCCACGTCGATGGTCGGCAGTGGAAGTGTGCCAAGTTTTAATATTAGCGGGCTGGTTAGCTGATGTCATCGGCACTGTAGTGTTTACTCACGGAATCGGTAACATATTGTTTTGTCGTTATTAGCGGGGGCATGGGAAATGAGAGAATTGAGGACATTCACTTTTGGGAGCTCTTTGATAAAGGTTGGCTTTTGTTTAGCAAGTTAGAGATTTTTTCCTCTAGTAGTTGGGTAGTGAGAATGTTGTGTTTGGTAGCTCTGAAATTGTTCTGAGATGTACTCATGTGTTTACATTATAAAACTTGGAATCAAACAGAATCGTACTCAGGTGGTTTGCGATGAAGGACCAACAGCTGATGTTTCACCAAACGATAGCTAAAACGCTTTAAGTAGGTAGGTGTATCAACAAATCGGCACAAAGGAATGGAGAAAAGGTGGATACGTAACGATCAGACAAAAAAATCAGTCGTTTTTCCAGGTTTTGCAGATGAATCAGCTGAATAAGGTTAAGGACCTGCGGGGTAATTTAATCGCGTAACACACTAACAGACAGTTCAACAACAGCCATTGTTATTTACGTTGTTGAGCAGACAAATTTTTCGAACATGTAGACATGTAGTGAAGCAATGGTTTAGCCTTAAAAATGATTCAGATTGTGATTGATAGTGTGTTACGCACTCTCGAAGTAAGTAGAATCTATGTTGTTTAGTAGGAAAACAAGAGAAATATGTAGGTAGATGTTTTCTCTTGTTTTCCATCAAACGGTCGTTTTCAAACTTTGTGTCGTTTATCAAACAAACATTTGAGTCAGCTGTTATGTACTAAAGGTCACTTCTTACTACATAGGTAAATACCCAACGCATAGTCACCAATAACAGAAAAGAAAAAACCATCTGTGGTAACACGAATGAGTACAGTTCTGACTCACTTACCTTGTGGTTAAATAGCTGTCTAAGGTTAAATGAATCTTAAATTATGACAAAAACATTATTTTCTCAAAATAAAAAAATAAATTGTGCATAAACAAATTCGCGAATACGATGATTTTATGCTGACGCACTCCTTGCGGTTTCCAATACGTTCTTAAACACAACGTTTTGTAATTCACCAAAATAGCCAGTGAGCAATGCAAGATTGTGTAAACGAGAACAAGGCTCTTAGGATCCTGGAATTATGACCGAAGAGGTTTTGTTGTTAATTTAATAAAACGATTTTTGTTATTTTTGTTGAATTTTCCATGATTGATTGCGAGAAAAGTGTGAGTCAAGTTGATTAAAATACACATGACTTGCTGGACAGAAGAAAAACTAAAGAATACTTGTTATGTAAAATTATATGTGTACCTGTAGGTACAGACGCCAGCACACCAAGCTAGCCGTAACTGTCAAATTTTCCCAATCAACCTTGAACCTAATGCTTTAGGGATAAAGTTGAAAATCTATTAAAGAAATTTGACAGATTGTAGTAGCTTGATGTGCTGGCGTCTGTACCTACCTAAAAGTCTATATTTCAGTAGGTAAGTAAGTATGTCTTGTAAACAACCGCAAGCAACCTTGAGTAAAATAGTTAATGAATAATGACCCTGAAAAAATTACGATGATCGTTTTCCAAAACAAGTGAGGACAGTTTTGAAATGAACGAGTGTTTTTCTCTAGCTGGCTTCAGATAATTCCTAATACCTTTATGATGAATTTGTCTTCAGAATTTGTTATGATGAATTTGGTCCTTACGATAGTTTTCCTGCAAATTTTCCAAGGAAAGTTTGTGGAAGTATTGCAAAACTGTTGACGATCACACAGCACGTTAGCGTAACTGGTAGTTTGAAACTTTAAAAGATAGGTATTAGTAATAACCATTAACTCCCAATAATTAAGATAGGTACGAGTATTATGAAGACGATTCATACTGACGCTTATTGACTAATATTTCTGTCATTCATTATATTAAGTAAAAACCCTATTAAAGTCATTTATTAAATGTATAGTGTGTATAGTCATTGCCACACCCACGTGACCACCAGCATGACACAAACACGGCAGCCTCACGAAGGATTGCTGATTCGATTCCATTTTTGCCACTTGGCTACGGAACAGTGGTCGTTTGAACAGCACATCATCATCATCATCATTTCAGCCGAAGGTCCTCCACTGCTGGACAAAAGCCTCCCTCAAACATTGCCACTTCGACTGGTTCTGTGAACCGCAAATAATGATTATTATTCCTGTCTCATCTGATCGGTACTTCTGCTATCAAATCTCATATTTAGCTACTCCTTGTGACTGCTTGACAGAAAATAACTACAATAAGTAAATGGGCTTTCCAAAACCGGGGTCATTTGGTCAATCTCTCGTAAGTAAATACTTGTAGGTTAATTTGTGTGTGTTAAAAACACCCACAACATAGAGCCTTAAGCTATCATATATCCATATTTAAAACCCGTAAATGTATGATTTACAACGAAAACATGGGTGTAGGTGTCAATATAAATATGGCCTTACACACCTAAGGATCTGCCCACCTTGTTCAAACAGCTGTCGTCGTGGGGGCGACAGGAAACGTAGTATAAACTAACATAGACCTACATAGAGATATATGATTAGGTACTTTGATTTACATACTTTTTGAGAGTCGTTATGGGTAGTTAGAATCCCAAAAGTGTGTCAACCAGTCTTACCACGTATCAATATCTTACCGAGTTACTGGGTTGCGGAGGTCAGTTAGACACACAGACTCTATGGCAGCAACTCTTGGGAATCAGCGAGGTAATTGCGTAGCACGATAAAATTACGAACAACTTTCATTTTGACAGTTCAACAAAATTCATTGCGGTATATTACGTTGTTGAGCAGACAAATTCGAACATATGAAGCAATGGATTAGCAATATCCTTCGAAATGATTCAGTTCTGATTGATAGTGTGTTACGAAATTTGAGTGCTGAGTGATGGTACAAAGTTCCTTTAGCCAAGATTAAATTCAATACTTCCTTATCACCTAAGAATGGTGCTTAAAGACACAATTCCTTCTTCATGAATCTAGTATGTATATCATCGTCGGCCACTTGCACGAGGGTCATTAATCTCCTTAAGTACTGATTAGTGATGCATCCATTAGCAAAACACACGACTTCTGACGTCACCCTCGACACGGTAAATAAGTACTTAGATTTTACGGTGGTAAAGGACTCTCTCCTAAGACAGAGCTATCAAAAAGAGAGTAAATACCCTCTTTTAGACAGATTCGTTGGTCTTGTACAGACGCCAGCACATCAAACTACTACAATCTGTCAAATTTCTTTAATAGATTTTCAACTTTATCGCTTAAGCATTAGGTTCAAGGTTGATTGGGAAAATTTGACAGTTTCGGGTAGCTTGATGTGCTGGCGTCTGTACAAGCGTGAAAGTTACACTTGAGATCATGGATTCGTTTCTCAGGTCGGGCTATCTCGGCCAAAGGGTTATCTAGATACCTACTAATATTATTAAAAGAATGCCACTGATGCTGCAATAAATGTGGCCACTTACTGAGCTCAAACAATACTTATAAAAACAACGAAACATCAACCATCATACTTAAACTTAATATTATAAAGGCGAAAGTTTGTGAGTGAGTGTGTGCGTGTGTTTGCATGTTTGTTACTTCTTCACGCCAAAACTACTGAACGGATTTGAATGAAATTTGGCAGACAGATAGTTTCTAACCAGGATTAACACATATGATACTTTTTATCCCGATATTCCCACGGGATCGAAAGTTATGCGGGTGAAACCGCGGGGCGCAGCTAAGCAACCATATAAACACGAAATGAAGAAGATTATAAAGAGGGTAACATTTTTGAGTTTGTATGTAGGGGGTAAGTAATAATAACAGTCTCCTACATGACCTCGGTAACCCTGAGGGAAATCAGGTTTTAGCTGTGGGATGTTATCAATGTGGAAGGGCTTGCTACTAGCGCCCATTCGTTTTTGATAGTCATCTTTCAGGCGCCGCGGTACTACTCCTAAGAGGCGTTTACTTAGGTACATACATTATTTATGTACGGTGATGCCTGCGGATATATTTTTTATGTAATCATAAAGTGTCACAATTATGAAGTGCAGCTGTCGACTATTTCTATTTCGTGCTCGTGATTTTTTGTTTAATTTTTCTGATTGCTCTCTATCTTTTTGGATGCACGTGTTTCTTTGATAAATTAAATAAACCTATTTCTGTTTCTCTTTCTTTCTTTGCTATGGACCAAAAATCAGCCATGGAAATACCAGTCTTAATTGTTAAAATTATTTATTTAAGAATAATAATGATTTATTTGTAAAGATAACTTAAACTTGTACACAAAAATCTTTATGGTAATGAGCTATGTTTTGCCAATCTTGTAATTCATAGTATCATACTCATTTTTATCTTTACAAATTATATAATGTATTAGTAAAAAGCAGGTAAGTATTATAGATATCATGTTTGTAAATGGAGATAAACGAAGCACATAAAATAAAATGTTATTTGTGTATTTTTATTACCTAGCTACCATAAAATACATAAGTGTTTAGAATAAATTACATAAATGCTTCATTCAAACTCAGACTTGTTTTTCTTGTTTATCAAATGAGTATCTGTAAAAAGCGAATTATTTTATGGTCCCAATAAATCTTATTGGTTTTAAAAGTTCCAACAGAAAACTTGGTCCACTTCAAATTCCAATTGCGTTGGGGACACAACGCCAAGGTGTAGGTATGGTGTGATTGCAAAAATCGCATCAAAACTGTTTATCACCTTACAATTAATTACTTACCTAACTGCTGAAGATAAAAAATTCACCGCTCTATCTAGTTAAATAAATAGTCATAAAATACCTAGACTTACTTAAATCTAAGGTACAATACTGCTAAGTAGAAAGTTTTAATCTTAAATCAATGCAACTAACAATATTGCACTTGAAAGTTAGCCGCGGGTAACTTAGATCGCACTTAGTAGTTAGACGACTTAGGACCTGCCTTACGCCATATTTGCCAAGATAACGGCTATACGCAGCCTTAAAAGGCTATACAAGTTATCTACAAGAAAAATCGAGCACCTTTACAATACAATCATGAATTTCTCGAAGGTTAAAACCGCGCGGAGTTATTATAATTCAAAATAGAAACTCACCGTTTGTTAAAAATAAATTCACTGACACAACACTTCACTATTATTCACAGAGAACTTCTTATAACATTATTAGCACACAATAACAACGATTATTTATTAACGATAGATTATTTTTCGTTTTTAATTCGACAGTTCGTTTTTAAACTGCGCGAGAATGCGATCGCGCGCGGAATGGAGTTGCGCGCGCACTTGTTGAACGACGCGCGGGAAAAGTTGAACGGAAATATCAAGTATCGAGTGAAGTACGCCCACGTCACAATTGGCTAACTTCGCGTCATTGAATTTCGAAAGAAAATTCTCGGAAATTAGAGTCAGCATAACATTTTTTTTTAAACTTGTTTTATTAAATTTACGCTCTTTGGATAGTATAAAGCAAAGAAAGGATGTAATTTACAATAGCTGTAAGTAATAGTTTTTCTCTATTTGCACAAAAATAAAACTCATTTACTAAACTCGTGTCCAATTAACAAGCATTCTGCTTTCCAACAAGATAAACTAATTTGAATCGCTATCTGTAGCGTTATCATAGAGTCGTATAACATTTAATTTATAATTAAAATAGAATAGATAAATATTCAATTATCGCCTACATAAACACGCGAAAAGGGATAAGCAGAAGCCTCGTCTGCAGCCAGATACATAATTGTTTTGCTATTTGCAGAGCCACTTGCATTTTATCATTTATCATTGAGGCATCTATTTCTATTTGATTAGAATTACCAAGAGACTAATTCGAAAAACAAAAATACAGTATCATAATATTTTCTGTTTACAAAATGTGAGTGTAGATGGCGCTGTCAGTATGTCAGTCATTTTGAGTGTCAGTAAAGCAAGTCCACCGACCGCTTAGTTCGTTACTCTATGAATGAATAGAGGGCGCTAAATTAAAAATGTTACAAGTCAAAATCTTGTTTAATAATTTGTTTTCTTACGAAAAATGCTCTATTAAATTAACAATACAGCAACGATTTTTAAATAAGTTCAATATTATCGAAATTATTTCTTATTTGAATAGAATGTATTATGATTAAAATACTAAGCGAATGAAAAAAGTATAAGCAATGATACAATGATATAATTATGTTTGTTCAACAAGGACAGCGATTCTCAAAAAATTAATTTAATCTTTTTTCTTTCTTTTTTACTTTTTAAAGAAAACGTTGCCCCACACTAGGAATTTCTCCTGTGTCGTGGGTGCGTTTACAGACATATAAACTCACATACACAAACAGCCAGACCCGGAACAACTAATTGTAGGTCATACAAATATTTGTTCCGTGCGGGAATCGAACCCGCGACACGCAGTGCAGCAGTAAATCGCGAACCACTGCGCCAACGGTGCCGTCAAAATCCTTTTATAATCAAGTCAAAATCTGTGTTAAAGGCCGGGCCAGACTGTTCTAAACAAGCTTCCAACAGGGGTCACCTTGGTGGGAGGTTTGTGGAGCCCACGGTTGGTGTTTGCGTCCACACTGTTTACAACAAGGCTCCCACCTCAGTTTGTTGTCGATTCTTTGCTTGGAAGCACGCGTTGTGATATGGCTCCTTATTTAACTAAACTTCAAAAAGTTGGCGTGGCATTAGCACTTGTGTGCGCAAGTGAGGAGAAAAAAGAAAAAAAGAAAAGAATTTGGATGAAGCGTTGGCTTAAGGAAAGAATAAAACTTAGTCATCTAAATTTAATGAATCTACTTGATTTTGGTGACCTGCGCAACTTTCACAGAATGGAAAAGGAAACATTCTATGAGTTATTAGAAATGGTGAGGCCATTTATAACTAAAAAAAATACGCATCTGAGGGTGCGTGGTTTACAACAAGCGTTTACACTGTGGAATACGTGTTTACAACGGCGGCATCCACACGCGGTTGGCAACGCGCGTCCGTCCACAGAGGTTGTTGAAGGTCAAACGAATTTTTGTTGCAAACAAGTGTTTACACTGTTGTAAACCGCCGGTGGAGATCGATGTGGAGGGCTTGTTTACAACAGTCTGGCCGGGGTTTTTACTAACTGAACTAAACACAGAATGCGTAGGTACCTACATAATTACATACATACGTTTTGCTCGGCTCATAAGTCACAAATAGCTTGGTTCCTCGAGATGCAAAATGAATAGATAAAAAACTCAGACCAATAATTTTTTATTGGTCTGAGATAAAAAAGTAGAATTAGAAATTCAAATTCCACTGGTTGTTCCAGAGATTAGCGCGTTCAGAGTCAGACAGACCGACGGACGCGGCGGTGGGACTTTGTTTTATAAGAAACTAGCTTTTGCCCGCGACTTTGTCCGCGTGAAGTAACTTTCTTAATTTTTTTATTCCGTAAGAACCTTCTACAAAGTAGGTATTAGAAAACTTAAAAAAAAGATGGATGAAATCGGTAAAGTCGTTCTCAATTTATGACGTGACCAAGGGAAATAGGGATTCATTTTACAAGCTTTTATTTATATAAGTATATATATATATAGATGTAGCGGAGTACTAGGTAATAATATTTTTAACTAACTAACCTACTCAATAATCAAGAACATCGTTTTGATGTTTTTATAACCGGCCCCTTCCTATCCCTTTGTTACCTGCTGCCAGACAGACCAAAAAAAACCGGCTACGCAAAATGAAGGGCTCCGTAGTTGGGATGAACATCGATATACGTTACGGACTCACGGCCAATTCTCCAACTGCAAAAGTAGCTTGATTTTTTTAGAGCTTCATGAAGGTATCTAGTGAGGTATCTTCGTGAAGGTATCTAGTTAAATTAGGTAGGTACGTAGGTCTACGGTACCTACCGTAGACTTGAAAAAGGGTCCCTACTGAAAAAAGGGTCTTGACAGATGAAAAACGAAGTGATCCTAAGGATTCGGATTTATTTCTTTTGAGGTACGGCACCCCAATTGCGTAACACACTATCAATCTCAAACTAAATCATTTTGAAAGCTTTTGCTAATCCATTGTTTTATATTTTGTTCGAAAAATTTGTCTGCTCAACAACGCCAACAACGCAATTTTATTAATGTTCTTGAACTATCAAAATGAAATCGATTGCTTTGCTACTGATAGTGTGTTACGCAATTACCCCGCTGAACCCTAAAATTATAGGTAGGTTCCTAGGTTAGGTAAGGTGGGTCCCTACTTACTTACTAACCTGACCCTGTCAACTATATTCTTTCTTTTACCCTTCTGGTAATTCAGAGTTCGCTAATTTTTAAAACAAGACAAAACTTATGTCATTTTTAAATTAAATGTGTAGAAGATAAATGTCAGAATGAAATACAATATATTACAATGAATACTTACATAAGTTTTTGTTCATCCTTATTAAGTAGGTCATTGTTTAGTTAGTATTAAAATTAGTAATTCTCAATAGCTTGATTCATTTGTTTGTTCATTTAGGACCTTGATGATAAGCAGCTGTAGGTACCTATGTACTCCTGCTGTAGTACGTTAGTACTATTAGTTAATCTGTGGCTGTAGTGTACATCCCAATAGAACACAGAATTTATTAAAGTACTTATTACACTATCCAATTTATGCAATGCTAATTAGGAACACTTCTTACTGTGATTACATCCGCCGATTTCCTAGTTAGCATTGCTTAAAATTGGATAGTGTAATAAGCCCTTAACGATAAATAGGCAAAAGCAAACAAATAATCTGCCTACCATAGAAAAATAAAAACTTCTTTCTTAAATCTATGCCTACCAGATGCAGCTGAATATTATCTTAGGTACCAGTATTTTACATGGAGCGACTGCCTGTGTGACCTCCACAACCCAGTTACTGGGTCACACGATACCCCTTGTTAAGACTGGTTGTCATTGTCAGACTTTTGGGCTTCCGGCTACCCGTAACAATTGTCAAAGATCTACGAATGACAGCCGGGAGCCGGGACCGACGTCTGATGCACGGTGACCATCTTTACCTATATATATCAAGACCCCTCGTCTTGATATGTAGGTAAAGATGGTCACCCATCCACGAACCAACCGCGGCAAGTGTAGCTTATCCTTCGAACGACCCATCATGTGGCTTTTATTATTTAGCCACGAGCCTCTCGAGTCGGGAATAATAAAATAAAAAGGCAAAACAGATGGAATTTACTCCAAATTGGTAGGTAGGTAGTAGGTAAGTATCCATCTGCCTATTTTAAAATACCGCAGTAATTAAATGAGTCAGCAGTAGGCAGGACTCCTGAAAATTTCAGTCGTGCGTGCATGAAGGAATAAAACTATTGATCGAAGTTTGCCTGTACTAATAATAGAAAAAAAAAGGTTGAACATCGCTCCATATAGCGACAATCGTGTATGGACATGCTTTACTTGTGTGTGTCGGAAATCCGCCCGACTGTATTTAACGATGAAATAACAAATTATATCAGATTTAGCACCGAAAACTTTGGTCTATCTATTCCTTTTGACAAAATAAAAGTATTGCTTGAACAAGTTTTGCCTTGAATGCAGTAATTGTTTGTAAAAACGTTCCAGACTGTGTCGCACACAAAAACAACATCTTTCTTTGTGTGCGTGTCGCCGGCTGAACACACCACCAGCGTGAAAATAACGATCTTTTTAGTGTTGTAGCTTGTTATCCGCATTTATCGATATTGGAACATTATTATTATTTTGATAAATTACTGTAGAATGCGGCATAAAAGGCTCAAAATAATTATAAATAACATAAACATCGTATTCATTTTATGCATTATGGTCAATAATTAATAGGTGAATCGTAGCACGTGGCGCCATCTTTCATAACTCTATCACAATACATTTGATACAGAAGCATTTAAACATAGCATCGTAGTCCTTTCTTCTTTGCCTTGTCGACGATTCCATAAATTGTTTAAATTGGCTTTGTTCAGGACTTAGCCATGTCGCTGTGTGCGACAGCGTTAGCAGTGGACACACACAGGTTGTCCATTGTGCAAGCACAAAGAGCAGAATAGTCGCTTACGGCATTATCATCTATGATGTGGCCCTACAGTTGCATTGGAGCATTTCGGAGTGTGTACATCTCACTAAGTTGTACAGTCAGTCAGCCACGTCTAAACTATGAGTTTTCCTTTGACTTCGCCTTTTTTTAACGTGACAGTAATAAGGACGGTTTTTGATGTTAACTGTATCGTAGTAATCGGTTGGCCAAGGTGTCCTACTGGAAACTTTTCTGTATGCTCATTGCTCAACATAGTCAGCTGGTGCAGGATGTTTGAGAAGCCGACAGTTTTTCTGGGGCTTTGTGTGCTGGTTAGGGTCAATTTGAGGAAAATGTGGCGAATTGCACTTATTTATATACTTACTCACCTAATTTAGGTATATTTTATTACAGTAAGAATCACAAAATAAAATGATTTAGTGTTTTTTTTTCAGCGTCATCATCAAAAATATAAGTAGGTATGTAATTTACTGCTTGACGACAGATACCTATGTTTTACTTTGTAGCAAAATAATGAAAAAGTGCAATTCATTTACTACTATCAGACACGTAACATATTAGCTATAAATAGTTAGTAATGTTTATTTCCAAATACAAGTGCGTTATAATTTCTGCGTAATTTTGGATTCTTGTTTAGAACAACAAAATAAATAAAGTGCTTATGTATCAGAATTATTCTTAATTCTCGCTTTAAATGTTAACGTATAATACGACACGTATAACGTATGTAATATTAACCTTTTGAACGCCAGAGTATAAACGTACCGCCGTACCCCTGACGCCAGGCCACTTTTTCTGTCAAATGACCTTCATAAAAAATAGGGATTCCAGTAATGATTTAAATTGTTTATTTAATAATATGGTGCGACGTGTATTTTGTCATATATTTGTGACGTTGGCGTTCAGGGTAAGATTTCTTTTGTCACATATACGTGACAATGGCGTTCAAAAGGTTAATGACTGGATTAATGGTTTTATCTCATATTACAATGAATTAACTCCTAGTATCGATATCGACATTACTTGACTAACTTCCCTAAATGGCGTTAACTTGAATGATTCACCAACCCAATATTCCCGCAATGGTGATATAATGCAGCTTTGACCTTATTGGCTAGTCCGCCCATGCGGCATTTGAATCTACCAATCAGAGAGCTGCTCAGGAAGCGTCGGTCCCCCGCAGCGGGTGCCCTATAAAAGCGGCTTCAACGGAATTTTCGTCAATCACATTCGTTTGGCAAGCCTCTTAACCGGTCGCGCTGAACGACGACTGAAATATTTAAACTAATTTATATTCTACGTTAAGTTCAACAAAACTCTATTCAAAATGGTGAGTACACGTTTATTATTGTTCTAATAATCTTTGTTTCAGGGATTCAGGGTTCTTCATCACTTATTTTCACGTGTTTCGAGAAACTAAGTACCGGGTGGACACGCCACCATTTTGTCGGCATGATATACGACCAAGTTCAATATTCCCGTGGTTCACTTGGAATATTCTAGTAGAATTGACTTTTCAATTTGACATCTTAATCATTTTCAAATTCTGATCTTCATATTTTTCTGGAATTACATCTTTCTCTAATAATTGTATCTGCTTGATGTGATATTGTTTGACACAAAGTTGATTGTTCATCTTAACTTTTCGTGACCGCATTCAAGGATGCCACGCCGGTCGACGCCACGCCCAAGTGATTTTCATAGAAGAAAGACTTTTTCTACGATAGATCTACAGTTTCATAGCGGTAAAATTACTTATCCGCATCTATTTCTGAAATAATTTGTTGAATTTTCCTGTTTTTCATAAAATTACATTCCATCGATTTCGCGATGACGTGTCGATGACCTCATTCGAGGTTACGGTACAAGTACTTAAATACCTACTCTACCTATCACATGTTTCGAGAAAAAATACATAATTTATTCATTTACCACGTCCTTGCCATAAATATTATTAATTTTCGTTACATATTCAACCGGTTTGTCACATTTGAATATTCAATGATGATACAGCCATCGTCCAACAACAAAATGATATCACCTTTTCGCGGAAACAAAATACTTCAAAAATCGGAATTATGTCAACATTCTTAGCTTTTAGAACCCCGGTTATACACTACTCTTCTCCATAACTCCATCAGCCATGCCATGGTACAAAAAGCTATTTAAATAAAAACACTCCCGTGGTATCTATTCTCGATAGTTCTATGGAGACCTACCCCAGGTCTCCGTAGGTTCGATCAATTTCCATGAGTGACCCCACCTCATCCCACTTTTTAAAATGGCGGCCGGCGGGCGGTTGCCCCATCGATCGATAGCGCCGGTATCTGGCGGAAGCTTTCACATTCACTCACCTGTCTTTATATCAGTACTTTGTTACTGGCTTTCACCTTTCTCTTTATCATGAGTACAATAATGAGAAAATTGCTGTACGGCAACTAATTGATGGTGTGCCAGATTGGTAAAACCTTTGATGTTTATCTGACTGAACCATCATTGGTATAGGCAGGGAATTTGATCATTGTAAGAATAAGAAGTCAAATGGCTGATTTTCATTAGCTGCATTTATTTAAATAGGAAATTGGTTGATTATTTTCTTTAAAATACAATTTCAATAAGATGTTAGATGAACTTAGATGAACATTGGTGATGAAAGAAAGGGACTGTTAAAAAAATTAACCCTTTGTATGCTGAACGTGGATCCACGCGAGACAATGACTTTTGTCTATTATTATGGCATTTAACCAGTTAATAATTTTTCATTTCTCTGATATTTTGGTTCATCTGTACTTACTAGCCGAGGTCAATAGGGAACATCATTAGTTGGTGTTATAAAGTTGAATGATTCTAACAATATTTTTTCTTTGTCAACAGCGTGAGTGCATCTCAGTACATGTTGGACAAGCCGGAGTCCAGATTGGTAACGCCTGCTGGGAATTATACTGCCTTGAGCATGGAATCCAGCCTGATGGCCAGATGCCCACAGACAAGACCGTGGGCGGAGGTGATGACTCCTTCAACACCTTCTTCAGTGAGACCGGTGCCGGCAAACACGTCCCCAGGGCTGTGTTCGTCGACTTGGAACCCACAGTAGTTGGTAAGTAATCAAAAGATACTTGACAAGTTCAAATGTACTATGGCTCAATAACTAACCAAATATATTTTTTGTCAACAGATGAGGTCCGCACTGGAACATACAGACAGTTGTTTCATCCAGAACAACTTATCACTGGTAAGGAAGATGCGGCCAACAACTACGCCCGTGGACACTACACCATCGGCAAGGAAATCGTAGACCTAGTCCTCGACCGCATCCGCAAGCTCGCCGACCAGTGCACTGGCCTGCAGGGCTTCCTCATCTTCCACTCATTCGGTGGAGGTACCGGATCCGGTTTCACCTCCCTCCTCATGGAGCGACTCTCCGTGGACTACGGCAAGAAGTCCAAGTTGGAGTTCGCCATCTACCCGGCGCCTCAGGTGTCCACCGCCGTCGTGGAGCCCTACAACTCCATCCTCACGACCCACACTACCCTGGAGCACTCTGACTGCGCCTTCATGGTGGACAATGAGGCCATCTACGATATCTGCCGCCGCAACCTCGACATCGAGCGCCCCACCTACACCAACCTGAACCGTCTCATCGGGCAGATCGTGTCCTCCATTACGGCTTCCCTGCGTTTCGACGGCGCCCTCAACGTCGATCTTACCGAGTTCCAGACCAACTTGGTGCCCTACCCGCGTATCCACTTCCCCCTGGTCACATACGCTCCCGTCATCTCCGCCGAGAAGGCGTACCACGAGCAGCTGTCTGTGGCTGAGATCACCAACGCGTGCTTCGAGCCCGCCAACCAGATGGTTAAGTGCGACCCCCGCCACGGCAAGTACATGGCGTGTTGCATGTTGTACCGTGGAGATGTTGTGCCCAAGGACGTGAACGCGGCTATTGCCACCATCAAGACCAAGCGTACCATCCAGTTCGTGGACTGGTGTCCTACTGGTTTCAAGGTGGGCATCAACTACCAGCCCCCGACCGTCGTCCCCGGCGGTGACTTGGCCAAGGTACAGCGTGCCGTGTGCATGTTGTCCAACACCACGGCCATTGCCGAAGCCTGGGCTCGTCTTGACCACAAGTTCGACCTTATGTACGCCAAGCGCGCGTTCGTGCACTGGTACGTCGGTGAGGGTATGGAGGAGGGAGAGTTCTCCGAGGCGCGTGAGGATCTGGCTGCCCTGGAGAAGGACTACGAAGAGGTCGGCATGGACTCCGCCGAGGGTGAAGGCGAGGGAGCTGAGGAGTACTAAGCTGTACTTGTTCACTGAGCACTCGCACCGATACATTCCGGTGACATGAAATAAAACAAACAATTATGTTGAACTTTGTCGTTTGATTTCCCACTTATTACCATGAACACACAACACAATAGAACAAACTTCTCATTTCTATGAGTAAACACACAAAATACCTCTTCAATAATACAAGGACGACAGGCTATTCTTTTAATCTGTTACATAATTGCATTGACATTGATCAATATGTTATAGGTAGGTAACTCATAAAGAGATCTGAATGTACGATTGCATAAACTGTGCATTGAAGATACACAACTCTTATCCCTCGCCTACTAAGGTCAACTTTGATAAAACTTACCAGAATAAATATTGTGACTCAATCATCATGGAATCCTTATCACTAATCCAATTATAGAATTCCATCTATGTTATCATAATGCTCATGACTCATGAGTAATCACCTATCTACTTTGCTTGCCCAGGTTCTTCGAAAATGTGATCAATAATGTAGATTGTTAGCACAGTCACGGTAATATTATATTACCGTGGCACAGTTATAGTATTATTTTATGTGCCTAGGTATTACAAAGTATACAAAGTTCATCAACTACTTGCACCTGGCAAGTAGTTGATGAACTTTGTTACCTACTATTTGATCTCGTAACAACATGTATCAGAAAAGTAGGGTACAGACCATCGACGACTACTGAACAACTTTCTCCATGGGACCAATATCGTAATCGCGAAAAATTGTCAACAGCTGTCCCAAAAAACTTCAAAAAGGCTCGACCCAAATGTATGGAACGGCTGATTATTTTTTCGCGATTAGTGTTGCTCCCAAGGAGAGAGTCCTGGTACATTCTGTGTAATAGGTCTCTATGTTATCTACTCGTTAAGTGTAGTTAGGAACTAGTTCTTATAGCCAGTTGGTAACTTGCAGACAAATCCTTTAGGATACACATACCTTCCTACTGCAGGTGGGTACACGGTGTAGCAAAGGAAAGAAGTAGGTGCTTGTGTATCATCGTTTTTGCTCTATTCTGTTCACATTTTAGATACAGAACCGCATCTCTACCTTACTGAACTAGAAACATAAGTAGTCGCACAGTATAAAGATGATAATAGTAGTAGGTATACCTACTTGTTGCATACCTATGCACAAAAGGTTTCTTCATAATTCATTCATTACCTACTTACCTATGAATAAACGAATTGAAATACATAACCTTCATCCTACTTAATGTATGTAGGCAGTGTTTTGCACTGTATATGTACATACAATAAATGCTCACTGTTCAACAGGACAACCCACACAGTTATGATTGAAGGCCTGACGTAATCCCACATAACATGGACAAGAACAAGATTGAAAGTAATGGGTCCAAGAACATTGACTTGTTTGCATGTAGGTGGTGACATCATTGCACCGCCGTATAAGGAGATGACGAATTTAAAATATTCTTGACGACTAGCCGTAAATGGTGCTTGTTGCGATACGGTATGATCGTAAGAGCTTTTATGATGAATAGGTAAATATTCTGGAAATTGGATTTTGATGACATCATAATCCCTACTTGATTGGTAGGAATTTAGAGCTCAGCCTTGCCCTAACTCAGAATAGATGATATCAGAACGATGCATGTGATGTGACCAGTGGAAGGATAAGATGGATTGATTACTGCGCTGCAAAAGGCTAGGTTATGGGTAAATATAATTAAAGTTTTATAATGAAGTTGTAAAATATAATTGCAGTTTTCCTCAATAGGAATGTAGAGTAAAGCGCTTATTACACTATCCAATTTTAAGGAATGCTAACTAGGAAATCGGCAGATGTAATCGCAGTAAGAACAGTTCTAACTGAACTGTTCTGTTAGAGTGTTCCTAGTTAAGTGTAATAAGCGCTTTAGCTGTAACTCAAACTAGATCGTATGAAACCGATACATGATGGACTAATAATTTAGCCTGTAAAGTCATAGTCACCTAGTGGAGTTGAATGCGCTGCAAATAGCCAGGTTGACGTTGATACAGGCAAATGGAGGAAAAACGTTAACATTTGTAGTAAAATATAATTATAGTTTTCCTCAACAAAACAAGGACAACTGGCGTCAATACCTACCAATTTACATTTACGTATAAATAGCTACCAAGTTACAACAACACATGCAGAGGCATTGATGATTGATGAACACAATAAGA
This sequence comes from Apamea crenata, assembly GCA_949629185.1. Lineage (NCBI taxonomy): Eukaryota > Metazoa > Arthropoda > Insecta > Lepidoptera > Noctuidae > Apamea > Apamea crenata. The sequence goes on from OX451377.1 coordinate 2,632,934, forward strand.
ATATGAAGTAGGTAGGCGCTAGCGGCCAGCGGCTTACAATGGAATTCTCTGAACCAAACACGGAGCGCCGTTCGCTCGAGGAAATGCGCACTCAATTTGATGATTTGCTTCGGTCGACGTTTTGAAGCACGTACGGCTGACTGCAGTAGGTAGGTACCTATCTTTCTTTTCTAACGATCGATATTGGACGCCTTTCTCTGTTTCACCTTCCAGGGGCTGCAGTCGCAAGTTGCACTTGCACAATGATGGCAGCTTATTTGTTTCCATGCCTCGTTGGTCGGCTTTGGATCATCGGCCATTGGATAATACAGGGTGGCAGGGACATCGACGACGCGCAAACTAATCATAATCGTGAATTCAGGCTCATGATTCTAGACATTAGGGTAGATATTTATTTTCAGGCACTCCTCTGAGTGGAATACCTTCGTGGTCAAATGTGGAATAGTATGTAGCGATAGCGAATGGTCTATTGGTCTTGGAAATCTTTTCGACTGGAAATTTTAAATTCATCTCTGATCTCACGAGGAGGCTACGTGTCTATTTACGGATGAACGTAAGGTTAGAGGGTTCGTTGAACCAAACAGTTTATTTTAACTCCGCCGCCGTCTGCATCGTGTTTTCATGCTTTTATTGGTTCATCATCCTAATATTGGAAGTTTCGTGAAGAAAAGTTTTCTTAGGTATAAGATGGGAATGAAATGTTTTTACGGGCGGACAAGAAAATACCAACCTTAGTATTATAGTAGATATTCTAGCTAGTTAGTTAGTAAGCTTAAATTGGCTTTATAATGGCAAACTGTGCTTGCTCACCTGCAGTGCGATTCTGTAACCATCTCACTGGGAAAACTTAGGTGAAGTGAGCGTGGAGTGAGCTATCATTCCAACTAATGCTAGGAATTGACAGCTCACTCTAAGCTCACTTCACCTAACTTTTCACGGTGAGAATCGATCGGCTGTTCTGTTGCTATGATTTCAATAAAAATACCGTTAAGCGAAGCATTACGGAACAAGTGTCGTTGAACAGGAGCTTGACTGTTCTGTTTAGGAGTATACCTAACTAGCAACCGTCATCATAACTAAGTGCAAGGAGACTATATAGATAATCGATAGGTACATATCGTGTTTCCATCCGAGATATCTCACGACTGAATGCTATCATGTTTCTCAGTACTTAACCAAGCATCGGATACCTACTGATTCCGATTATGTCATTTGTTGTTGCTTGGGTTTCATTTCAGCAGTGCGATTCTGTAACCATCTCACCGTGAAAACTCAGGTGAAGTGAGCTGTCATTCCAACTAATGCTAGGGGATTGACACCATTGACAGCTCACTTCATCTAACTTTTCACGGTGAGATTTTTACAGAATCGATCGGCAGGCACATTATAGATCATACACACGAGCGGGAACTGCAGCCATCAACAAGGTGTCGTTCGTGTATTCGAGTACGGTGCTCAATTGCATGAGCAACACGTTGTCAACGGCTGCGGTGGCCTCTAACGTTGGCGTGTGCCGCTCGTGTGTATGAGCAGCACGTAGATAGAAAACTTCATATCGTTTCCTTGCTAATTGGTTAATTTATCGGTGACATCGAAGTATTTGGCAGAAGTCTTTGCCCAGTACAAGCTAAAAAAAAAAAAAAAACGATGAGCATCGTGGACCAAGCAAAAGGAGCACAGGCATGGGTTGTTAGCATGTGGCGTTTTATAGTTTCTGTTCTGCCTACCCCTTGGAATAAAGGCGTGAATTTATGTTTGTGTGTATTTGATGACATGTTCAAGAATACGGAGTTAATGTTGCGCTTAGACATTCATCTACCACGTGTGATCATTATGGCATCTTTCCAATTCGTTGTTGGTACCTTACACTACAAGTATCAAACAATATCGTTTTCTAGATAAACTGCGGGGTGATTTCGTAACACACTAATATGTAGTAGGTAACAATGTCTTTCCTGTAGTAGGTATGTTACACAATTACCCCGCAGCTCTAATCCTACTTATACCTGTTAAAAACGCGAAAGTTTGTATGGATGGATGTTTGTTACTCTTTCACGCAAAAACTACTTAACGGATTTGGATGAAACTTGGTACACAGATTAAAAAAAATAAATAAAAAATTATCCTCTGTGTTAATCCTGATTATAAACTATCAGGATTAACACAGAGGATAATTTTTATCCCGATATTCCCACGGGATCGAAACTTATGCGGGTGAAACCTCGGGGTGCAGGTAGTGTAGTAATAAAGGTTCTTGGATAAAATAAAAAAAACCAGTATATTTTATGATACAATATGGTTTATTTCGTTGATAAAATAACAACACAATGTAACACCGCACACACGTCACCAAAGCGTTGTCTTCAACGCTACACGTCGCTATATAAGGCTCGATGCTCGAACTGAGACCCACACAATGACAAACAGTTCATATTTTTTATAGAAGATCGAAGTAATTGATAGATTTAGCTCCATTGACCAATTTTAAACTTTAAGCTCCTTGTTTAGAATGTTCCAAATATACAATGTGGAGACGACGATGCGACAATAATTTGAACTTGGTGTGGCTAATGGCGTTCCCAGTCTGCATACAATTTTTTTATCAAATATATCCAATAGTTACCACTATAGCCAGTTTATCGATAGGCAAAACCCATAGTCAGCTCATCGCTATTGAATTTATTAGAAAAAATATTTTCATTTATTAGATATCGTATTGCTGTATCCGCACTATAGAGGCAATTCTATATCTCATTATTTCTTATATCTTACTAAAATCCTTCTAAATACCTAGATATTTTTGGCAAAAATAGATCTCAGTTTGAGCTACGTGCCTCCGTTACAAAAATACTGAACAATTTCACACACAAACATAATATTTAAATTACAGATGTAATTACATTACATGCAATACATCGAGGTACAAGCTTAGTATCGTCATTGATAGATAAAGAAATCGTAAAAAGATTGCATTTGCAGCATCGTACACGTGATAATCTTCTTAAAAAATAAAGTATGAGAGATAGTTAGTGTGAGAGACAAAGAGAGTTATATCTTTCTTCTCTCTCATGTAACCAAATGTGCGTAAACGTGACGCATCCTTGAAATTTCATTCTAAATTCTCATCCAAAAATCGAGTAGCCGCCTAAAAAGTGTCGCTTTAAAACATTCAAGTCGAGAGATGTACGTATCTCAATATTTAGTTGAAGAAGAAGAAATATCATTATCATCATCCACAGCCCGAATTCACCCACTGCAGGGTAGTCATAGAATAAATACGTATTCTATAGTAAAATCATACAGTCGGGGCGGCACAGCCTCTGTCCAACCGTAGACACTTGGACAGTCATTGGCGCCGATTCCCTTGTTCACAAACTAAACTTTTAAGTTCAGTGCATCTTTTTCTTTCTATTTCATTAAGAAAAGGACAGAAGATAAATATCAGTTTAGTCCTGTCAAATTTAGATACTCCCTAAACAAATTAGACGTGATTAAAAACATGATTCGTCAATTTACGTCAGGCGCTGACTAATTTGACAGGACTAAACTAATATCTATCTTCTGCCTTTTCTTAATGAAATAGAAAGAAAAAGATGCACTGAACTTAAATTGAGTTTAGTTTGTGAACAAGGGAATCGGCGCCATTGTCTGCTTGGCGATTCTTCATTTCATTCGAAATTGATAGGCATTTAATTCTAAAGTCATGAAAAAAGTGCTTTGGCACTGCAGTTATTACAACATTCCTATCTACAAAGAAAATTTTACAGTAATACATTGGCACTAAATATGTCTACTTTTAATACATAAATAATAAAATATCTATCAATGACGAGATATCTTTTAAGCCCAGGAACGCACGTGCGTTTTTTTCGAGCACTGGATTTTCAACGCACTTACCGACGAGAGTTGAAAATCCAACATTGTATTTTTTTTTGACGGATGCACTCTGTTGGATTTTCAACGCTCGACTCAACACCGAGAGTTGAAAATCCAGTGCGGCGATAAAATCCCGTTGCGTTTTTTTTTCACGTCCCTGCGAACGTGGGCTAACACATCTAGTTACAAAACGATTGTTATATTCACACTTTGAATGGAAGATTATTGTTATGTGAGGAACGCAGAATTATCCTGAGAGGTAAATAGTTACTTATTTTAATTCACAAATATTAGCATTCTAGCAGAGTAGAAAGAGAGATTGGATTGGAATTTATGTCTAGCTTATCTCGGACTAAAAATACGTTTTAACAAGCTAGTTTGTCCTAGGCAATTGCTATGCGAGGCTACACCCAATTATGGAACAGTGAACAAGTCTAGTAAACTATAATGTTCCCACTGCTGGGACACAGGCCTCCTCTTTGTTAGAGGGAGCGGACTGGTCCAGAGCGGGTTGGTAGATGTCACATGTTTTTGGATTTTTGGTTCTAGGACATGCCGGTTTCCTCACGGTGTTATCCTTCACCGTTTTGAGAGCAGTGGTGATAAAACAATTTACACAATGTGCTTGCCTGGGTTCGAACCTACGCCCTGCAATTTGTAAGTCGCGGCCGTTACCACTAGGCCACTACTGACGTCACAAAAGCAAGTTATTTGCTACATATTAATTAGGTCGGTAGCAAAAACAACGGCTCGATGTAATATTTTTGTATTGCCTTGAGTAGCACGCGCATGTAGTACGTATGGTTTACCTCTAGCCACTATGGTCCTACAGTAATAACAATTATAATATTATAATTGTTATTAGCTGCATGCCACAATATCGAAATAAGAGCAACTTATATAATTATGTTATATAAATGCTAGGTGCTTGCAATAATCCTAATTCATCCATGTTTTTTTAACTATTTTATTTTGGACACTAATTCATAAGGACATTTAACACTAAAATGTCTACTATAGCGCTATAATATAAAACCTATATACATAATGTACACGTACAAAATATTTCTAACAGCAAAGTCCACCAGCGCCATTTTGAACATATAAACACTATAATTTTGTCTATGATCTATTCTATCTTGCCCATGTTTTACTCGCTACTGTATAAAAAACTAATAAGCTTTAAGCTCCCATACAATCGAGCGCATTTTTTTCGTGGATTTTCAACTCTCGGCGTTGAAAATTCAACAGGGCGCATCCCTAGCGCGTTAAAAAAGCGTACTGTTGGAATTTCAACTCTTGTCGACAAAGCGAGGGTTGAAAATCCAATGCACAGAAAAAATACCTCGCGGAAAGAAGCGCTCGAGCGATGAGGGCTTATAAACCTGGATTTTGACCCCTCAAGATAATTCTGCGTGTATTATTAATATAACGCTAAAAAATATGGCTATTGGCAGCGTTTCTGTTGCGCACTAGCAAATAACACAAAAAATATGTCTGTCTTTTTCTTGCAGATATAATAAGAAAGAAGTGAAGTGCTGCACAGCTATTCACAACCATTCGACAGTTTATCGAATCGAAAATGACACATTTTAAATTGCTAATTTGCCTTGGCCCCGACAGTAAATATCTATCGGAAGAATGGAGGTCGACTTTTGATTTGATGTGAACAGTAACATTGATTGATATGCTATTCGGCACGGAAGCGAACGGTTGGGGAACTCTATTCTGGTGTTCTTTTATTTTTAAAACCTGATGGTTTGGTGGAGTTTGATCAGTGGTAGATTTCAAAACTGATGTTACCGAAGTTTTGTGAATGGCTGACCAAATTAAAACTGACCAATCACATACGTTAACACATCTGACAACGAAAACGAGGATAAAATTCCCATACAAAACCACAAAAATATCGCGCTTAAAAACCCAGCTATAATATCTTCCATCGACCATCTTTCTTATCTCTTTTTTATTTCACCTATTAGAAAGAGACAACAATATTTTTAATGCAGTTCAGTTAGTAAACAACAGAATCGCTGTCATTGTGCGCTTTATAATTTCTAACGTGACGATATTATCGTGGACGTCCACTTCCACGTCACAGTATCACTAATAAGGAAGTAAAATGTATGGAAATATACGAAGTCGCTTTCAAATGTACATCCACGATAACGATATAACGTGCACGTATTTCCATACATTTTACTGACGTGGACATCATCATCTGCCAGCTGAATATTATACCAGTATTTTACATGGAGCGACTGCCTATCAGACCTCCACAACGCAGTTACTGGGTCACACGATACCCCTTGTTAAGACTGGTTGTCAGACTTTCGGGCTTCCGACTACCCGTAACGACTGTCAAAGATCCACGAATGACAGCCGGGACCAACGGTTTAACGTGCTTTCCGAGCCACGGAGGGGTCTCGGTAAGTAAAGATCCCCACCCATCCACAGACCAACCGCGGCAAGGGTAGCTTAACCTGATCGATCGACCTGTGCGGCTGTTATTTAGCCACGGGCCCCTCTTTTATGGACGTGGACGTCCACGATAATATCGTGACGTTAGAAATGATAAAAGCACACATTGGCTAATTTACTATTGACATTGCACGTTATGAAAAATGTATTTAAATAATATTGCTGTTTTAATCATTACTAATTTCAATCGATAACAGCTCACTGATTCGATTGTTTAGGAGGCTTAATATTAAGGCGTTGTTGGGTAAGCAGTAATGCTAGTGTGCAAAAATATGAACTTAGCCGTGTGTTTTTTTTGCTTAGTATTTTATATTTGTTTTATTTAAAATGTATTAAATCTGACTGTAGATATCTAGCATATCTGACTATGGAATCCTACTCTGCGCGTGATCTGAACCGAACTTGGCCGGTTTTCTTTACAGGCGGAAGTATCAAAACTTCAGGCGGAGTTTATTTCTATTGACAAAAATACTTGATCTATTATTAATTACCATCAGTGATTTAAATCGTTAGATTCGCTTGGCATGCTGTATGGATTATAATATTAAAAAAAGGAACAATAATTTACTATGTGGACACTTTTAACGTGCACGTCTTTCAGCATCGTTCTCACTTTTATAATTTTATCTTGAATGATGTAACCAATATTTTGATTTAATAGAATATCCATGGAGTGTCTTGCTCGTTCTTTTCCATAGTGATCTACGTTTTGTTTTGAAATGGGCAACACGAATCCTTGACAATTTAAAAGTGCAGTTTCATATTACAGAATTGGTTTATTTTAATGACGTCAAAAGATGATCTTTCTTTTTCGTTGATAACGACATTTGAATAGTATTGGCTCGTTTACTCATACTGAGAATAGTATCAACCGTTTCATGCGACAATTTGTGACCTCACTTGTTTCATTATAGACACATTTTCTAACCAGGGCAGATCTAACGATTTATATCTTTGTTTAAACTTGAAAATTTATCTGAAATGCAGTATGAATAAAAAAGCTATGATTATTTTTCAATTTTTTATCAAAAATTAAGCACTCTCGATACTCTACTTGAGCAAAGCTAGAAAGTAGAACCTTCTTTTAATATCTATTCCTGCCACAATGTTAAGCCTCACATAAACAAATAATTACAAAAATCCGCTACTCTTCATTTCTATGGCTTCTCTTTCTTAATTTAATCTAGCATTTATTTGTCGAATTTACCTTAGATTAAACTAATTGCTTTAAAGCGAGTGCCGTAAATTTTTATAGCTGCTTGAGATTAATAGTATAAATAATACTAGAATATTTCTTTACCTATCCTGCGTTCGTGGTTTAGGTTCCAATCATCATCATTCTCCTGCCGTTCTGCCAATTCATTTGGGGTCGGCGCACATGTCTTTTTCTTCCATACTCCCCCCCCCCCCTTTCTAGCCATATCATCTTTCACAAAGTCCATCCATCGTTTTTTAAGTCTTCCTAAACTCGTATTAGCCATATCATCTTTCAGACAAAAAATGAATCGTTTTTTACTGCCCCTACTCGTATTTATTTCGATTTAGTTTCCATATAATATGATATGCAATTTTGATAAAAGGACTTTGAAACCCACACATAAAGCTCAGTTTGCGCTGTAACTTCAATTTATTTTATTTTTGACTTTTTCCATAATATGTACCTAAATTATGAGTTAAGTTTTTTTTTTTTGCTATACAAGGTGTCGTTCTGCGTCCTTGTCAAATTCAAGGAGGTGACTACGCTACTGATTCTCGACACTAATCAATAATAATATAAGTAGGTGTTTTTTTTTCTATTTTTCGGAAAACGGCATGTGTGGGACACGCATTTTAAAACGCGGCCTGTGCGAGACCGCACTGTAACTGCCCTTTTACACACACATAAAAACGCGGCCGCTCATACGATACCATAACGCGATTCTGTTCTTTGAAATTGGTATATTCTGAAATACTGTCAAACGTAAATAACTAAAAACACAAGTATGTATTCATTATTTACCAGGGATCGTAATTTTATTTGATTATTTATGTCTTTCATAACATTCTCCTGAAATTTGACGAGGATGCAAAACAGGTACTTGTAGAGTCATTAGATATCAACACTCATCACGCCTCTAAAGTTTCACCAGCCGATTCAATATGAACATAGTTGGGAAAAGTCTAGGAAGAGAGGGAGAGGGAGACAGAGAGAGATCTCTCTCTCAATGCCGTTCATATCCCTATTCAAATTCTAGTATTATTTATACCATCATACTATTTCATAATGATTACTTAATTACTGTGCAAAACTTCATATTTATTGCCTGCGTGAGGTTTTTCATAAATCGCCAATAATAATAATAAAACATAATTTCTATGTATTAACATTACATACTGTTATATACAAATGATATAAACTTATAAATTGACCGATTTTAAATAGGAATGCTTGCATGGTGCATTTACATAATGGTACATTTTGGTCCAACTTCGAGATGTCATTATTTGATCGTTTGTGGGGTTCCGTACCCAAAGGGTGCCAACAGGACCCTATTACTAAGGTTCCGCTGTCCATCTGTCTGTCACAGGGCTATATCTTTTGAACCGTAATAGGTAGACAGTAGACACTTTAAATTTGTCCAGTGTGTACTACATTGGCCGCTATAACAAAAATAAAGAAAAGTAATAAATTAAAGGGGACCCCTTTAATTTTTAACCATACAAGAAACCTTTTCGACGTTTTTTTTTTTGTAGAAAATATTGTTATAATATATTGTACGGTGGAACGTTACCTCTTCGTGTGCGAGTTCGACTCGCCCTTAGCAGTTTATTAATTATTTAGCGGTACTATGCCGCTAAATAGAACACGTATAATAAGACCAAAATGGACGATCATGTATAGAAACCAAAATATAATTGAAAATTAAAGGAGTCAATTCATAAGTAGTTTCTTTTAATAATCAAATTAATTAGCTATGCTGAGTTAAGATGTTACACATGTTTAATGGTTACTACCTAACGGGCTGGGCTTTGCATGGTTTTGATATACCTGGCGAAATTTTGGTAAATGTAACGCCTCTGCCTTGCACTCTCTGACCAAAGGCGTGATGGTCTGCGTGTCTACTCTCTATGTCAAGGAAGATTATGGGCCCGTTCGAAAGTAGTTAATCCGTCAAAGCAAGTGACAAATCAAATTAAATTTTTCAAAAAACATATCGCGAGTAGCGACTAAATCTTGTTGTTATTCATTTTTAGTTCAGGCTCCGAACTAATCTTATGTCCATAGGTGATACGGACTAAGAAACGCCCGTAACTTCGGCCGAAACTACGGATTTCGTAATTAGGTAGTAGACCCTCTGTTCTTGGCAAAAATTTCGTCATGGTTGTTTTGTTATATTCTTGCTTATTAGAACTTTTTTCTTAATCTAGTTAGGTCATACTTAACTGTGTAACACCTCGCCCCAACAAATATATCTATCTATAAAATTTAATCTAGCTAAGAATAACTTAATAGAAACGGTTCTATGACAATATATTAGTTATATTACTTCATACAATTCATGTTATATACCTAGTCATAATTATCGGTTCGGGGCGCCCTCTGTGTTCACGTCTTGACAACTTCTTGGAGTTTGACGTCACTGAAACAGAAAACAAAAGCTTTTTTTCCGCACATTGGATCTACGTAGACTAATTTTACGTTGAGTTGGGGCCAACGTATGGATGCTAAATACAAAGCGTTGCGTTGCGTCGTCGCGCCGCTATGATTTCAACGCACTGAATTCCAGACGGGCAATGCGGTGTGGCAACGCTTACTAAGATGTCGCAGCTTCACGGTGTTGGATGTGTCAGTTTTATTTAGTACATGCAACACCGTGTTTGTATTCGTGTTAATTTTAAAGCGGAAACATATGTGGAGGTATGTAGGAGAATATAACGGAGCATTTGTTGTAATTGAATGTAAAAAAATAACCATCGGCGATTATATTGTGATATGAAAGTGGAAAATTTATGGTCGATGGAACATTCCACGATACATTCTCTGTTGTTTTTTTTATAAACATTTTTGGAAACAGGATAATATTTATCTGAAGAGCGTAAAGCAAATTACCAGCGGCAGTCACTGCCTCCCCGTGCTCTAGATGTGTATGGTGTAGAGCACCCTGCGCTATAGCGGCGCGGCCAGCAGCGCGGCGTACTGCAGCAGCGCGTCGCGCAGCGCGCCGCCCGCGCCCGCCGCGCGCGCGCCCGCCGCCAGCCGCACCAGCCACGGGTACAGGCCTGCGGGACCACGGAGCATTCGTTCGCCAATTTACACTTTGCAGCGTATTGTATCAAATATATATAACTCAAAGGTGACTGACTGACTGACATAGTGATCTATCAACGCACAGCCCAAACCACTCAACGGATCGAGCTGAAATTTGTCATGCAGGTAGATGTTATGACCTACAATTAGTTGTTCCGGGTCTAGCTGTTTGTATGTGAGTTTATATGTCTGTAAACGCACCCACGACACAGGAGAAATTACAAGTGTGGGGCAACGTTTTAAAAAAAAGAAAAGAAAAAGACGTAGGCATCCGCTAAGAAAGGATTTTGATCAATTCTAACCCCAAGGGGATAAAATAGGAGATGAAAGTTTGTATGAAACTTTGTCAAACTATACTTCTTAACGCGAGCGAAGCCGCAAGCAAAAACTAGTACTTATATATATTTTTAATACTGACCTATTAACTTCTGCCACGCCACTGCGTCTACTTTGCCGGGCGGCGCTTTTTTCATGGATTCGGTAAGAGTCGCCACTGCTTTCAGCACGAAAGATATTTCTGATAGTTGGTGCCTGAAAGAATACAAAATGGCACAATGAAAACTAAGAAAACTTGTATAGGTCTTCAACATTATAAGTATGTTTTTATTAACTTTTTAATACACACGTACAGTCAACACACATCAGACGTAACAATGCAACATAGACAGTGCCTTTATGTTGTAGCAGTAAATGTGATTTCTCTTAGTTTTCACACCTGAGGGGCAATTCTCGTAATTTTAAGACCGTTCACAGTCTGATTTCAGTCTCAATCTGTCAAAAAATACTTCTGATTTCCATACATTTTGCCCATTTTTTCACATTTGTTTTGACTAGATTTTGAACGTACAGTCACGAGCACCAATATGTCAACACTTGCCAACTTTCAATTGCGATTTTTTCGTGAAATAACGAAAGCAACGTTGAAATACGTCACATTATATAATCTATCCTATCGGTTCGAAAATGCTATGTTCGTAACAACATAAAATTTCATTCAAAAATAAAGGAGTAAATCGCTTTTGAATAAAGCCGAGTGTATATATATTTTTGCTCGTGACTGTACGAGAATTGGCCTTCTGTTGTGCGGTTGTCTGTACATATAGAAGGTGGAGGTGACAATACGAAAAAATATAAACTTCGTATATATAATGACGTTCCCAGTCTGCATTCTACAATTCAATTAAATATATCTAATAGTTTAATCACTATAGCTAGTCCAAGTTTGGCAAAACCCAGAGTCAACCCATCACTACTATTTAATTTGTTTGGAAAAAGTCAGGGTATCAATTTCGATGTTAGGATTTATTTGGTAGTTTCAAAATTATTCTATGCGTCTCATTTGTTGTCGTACCACATTGTATTTCATAATGTTACTAATTCATCATCACAATCTACAACAACACAATCGATCGGTGTATACAATGTGTAACCGAATTAATGCACATTATGAAAGTAGTTTGTTCAGAATCCTTTACTGAATCGATTTCTGTAATTTTTAATATAGGTAATATTTTATCCCAAAAATAATTAAAACTACGTAAATTACTGTCACACTTCCGATGTACAGTCAAAACAAACCAAAATGGATGAAATACCTACTAAACAAGACCTTATACGAGTGCGACTGTGTGCATGCGTAGATTTGTAATGCGACCATAATTTTTTCCCACTATCAGTATAACTAATTAGTGAAAAAAACAATGTTTTTTACATAATAATAAAAATCCAGGGTATGTATTATGATTTAAACATAATATTCTAATTGGGGTGTCTGGTGGTGTGCGTTAATTTCGGGACATGTTGTATACAGGGTGGTATATTTTTCCCAATAAAATAGATTTCATGAGCGGTTGTAGATTAAATATACATAAATGAGACGTTGTTAACTTACCTAGGCAGCGGTTCCGTATTATCCTCGTCCTGCGTATATTTCGATATCACTTCCTGGAACCTGTCCAGTAACGCTACTATCGCTAGGGGGTCCGTGTCGTCTGAAAACAAAGCAATTATCTTACATCTTTTTATTTTATAAAATTATAATGTCGTTTTTAATTTGCTTAGTACTTCTAAACTTCTTCATAGGTTATGATGCAGTTTTGCATCTGTGGCCAGGGCTACCTGTACTATTGAAGCTATTAGTCCCAGACGCATTACCTATTTATATTTCGAAACAGTATCGGTACCAAACAAATATTTCCGTAAGTTAGAGTGAGAAAACAGATATAATAAGTAAAAAATATAGTTAATAGGCAGTAGAAAAATAACTTCAAGGTTGCCAATCTTATGTAGTTCCTTGTACAAATATGAGATGTGTGGTACGCGCCGAGTACCTGATATTGGTACCGGTACTTTTTAGATGAATTACCGGTACCCAGGTACCGAAATAAGCATGAACCGCTAAATATCAATACAGAACCTGGGTGTCTACTCTAGTATCGGCCGAATGTTCGGCCGTTTCCTGCTACGAAGTTACTATTTGGTTCGGTTGGTTCCGATCCTACACTCCTACACTCTTTCGAATATTGACTATGGTCCCGACCACACTGAGCGGATCTGAACTTTTTTCAATAATATTCGGTTCGGCCATGTGTCGGTCCGATCCGAACATTCGCACTTTGCACTTCGGAGTAGACACCCTGTACTTTTGGTGCCGGTTAATTCCAAGCCCTGTCTATAGCGCATTTAGTTTCTTAGCACGTTGACTGCCAGTTAACAGGCACAATAGAAAATCTATTGTTGGCGGACACCGGTGACCGCGGTGGCAGTCACAGTGCCTTGAGAAAGTTTGTGCTGCTGCAGATAAATTGGAATAAAGGAGAAGATGAATATGAAACATCCTACCGTAGCGGTATCTACAACGGCACATGCGAACAACGCGTCATACTGACATCACGCAAATCCTGCATCTCGCAAGCAGTTTACTGCGCAATTAGCATTATATACGAACTTCCCAACATCAATCGTTGGGCAGTTGCCCGCCAGACACAACACACGTCTGGTCGGAGGATCCTCCCTTTTCTATGGAGTATGAGTGAACTTTACACCCTGTTCCTCATACCTCTATAGTACAAATAAACGTATAACTTACTCTCAACTCCAGCGAAAGAATCAATATCTTCTAACATGGAGTACTGCAGAAGAGTCTCGAAGCACGTTCGCGCGAACTCTTCTCTTTCTTTTAATTCTTGTTCGTTTTCTGTTGAGAATTTCTTTATTTTAATAATTAGTTTTAATTGCATTTTATAAAACTTAGATTGGTCAATACGTCGCCAGATTCAAGCAACGTCGTGAAGACGTCGTTGGCTCATAATCAGTTTATAACGTTCCCAGTGTTGGGACACACGCCTCCTCTCTGTGAGCGGGCTGTAATCCACCACGCGGGCCCAGTGCGGGTTGGTTGATGTCACATGTCTTCGAATTTTTGGTTCTAGAACAAGCCGGTTTCCTCACGATGTTTTCCTTCACGTTTTGAGAGCAGTAGTGGTGAAATTAAATACACAAAGTGTTGCCTGGGATCGAACTCACGACCTACAGCTTCGTCGGGGCCGATGCCACTGGAATACTGGTTTTGCACTCGTCGTTCGCTACAATATAATAATTAAGACCAAACGAGAGTAAATAAAAACACAGTGATTTTTTTTTTTAAACGTTGCCCCACACTAGGAATTTTTCCTGTGTCGTGGGTGCGTTTACATACATATAAACTCGCATACACAAACAGCCAGACCCGGAACAACTAATTGTAGGTCATACAAATATTTGTTCCGTGCGGGAATCGAACCCGCGACACGCAGCGCAGCAGTCAATCGCTTAACCACTGCGCCAACCGTGTCGTCGATTTCATAGTAGATTGCTGGTACAGTCTGAATTCTTGCCCAGTTATTATCAATAGTTTTGCCTCGTACCACATGGGATTTATGACATTTTTCTTCCGTTAGCCTATATTGTCCCACAGCTGGGCAAAAGCCTCCTCCATATACCTTTCCTTCTGCTGAGCCTTCTCCGTAAAATCGGTTAGAAACGAGTCTAAATCGTCACGCCAGCGTTTCTTAGGCGTGCCTCGGTGATGACGTCCGTCTTCAGAGCTACTGCGTGACGACTTTGGCCTATCTGTCTGGATCCATCCTACAAGTGTGTTTATGACATAGCTCTAAAAATATGGGTGTACAGTCACGAGCAAAAGTATGTATACACTCGGTTTTATGCAAAAGCGATTTCCTCCTTTATTTTTGAATGAAATTTTATGTTGTTACGAACATAGCATTTTCGAACCCATAGGCTTATGTAATGTGTCGTATTTCAACGTTGCAAACATTATTTCGCGAAAAAATCGCAGTTGAAAGTTGCCAAGTGTTGACATATTGGTGCTCGTGACTGTACTACATCCTGTAGTGCTTACAACTCCAGATGAATACAGGCGGAATGATATGCTACACTTACGTATAGGTTGTGGCGGTTGTGTATGTAGTGATCCTGCTCGTATGAGTGCTAGCAATGCTCTTAGATGTTGAGGAGGTAACCGAGGTCGTGCTCGCAGTGCTTGTTCACGAACTGCGATTACTAGCTGCCGGGCTGCGCGGCCGCCGCCTACTCTGTTATGGAAAAATATAGAACCATCTATAGTAAATAAATAAATAAAATAGCCTCTATTGCTGTTTGTTTCCTTACAATGAATACATGTCTACTTACTAGAACTAAATTGATTTAATCGATTCTAACTTGCGTTTGAATTATTGGTTACTGGATATTTGTGTAGAACAGCTTGTCTGTCGACAAAGGCCTCCTCTAAAGATTTCCACGTATTCCTTCCTGTCTCTTGCTAAACGGGTCCATACCGGACCAGCTATTTTCTTGAAGTCATCTTTCCATCTTTTGGTTTGTCTGCCTCTATTTCTTTTGCTATCTCTTGGATAACATTCTGTTACTGACTTAGTCCATTTCTCTTTACATTCTCTTAACATATATCCCGTCCATCGCCATTTAAGCTGTCTGTAGGCTGTGTGCATTTTTAAATTTTGTTTTCTTTTTAATTTCTTGTAATTATGTATACAACATGTCCCGGAATTAACGCACACCACCAGACACCCCAATTAGAATATTATGTTTTAATCATAATACATACCCTGATTTTTTATTGTTACGTAAAAAACATTGTTTTTTAACCAATTAGTTATACTGATTGTGGGAGAAAATTATGGTAACATTACAAATCTACGCATGCACACAGTCGCAGTCGTATAAGGGTCTAGCTTAGTGGGTATTTCATCCATTTTGATTTGTTTTGACTGTACAGCGGAAGTGTGATAGTAATTTACGTAGTTTTAATTATTTTTGGGATAGAATATTATCTATGTTAAAAATTACAGAAATCGATTCACTAAAGGATTCTGAACAAACTACTTTCATAATGTGCATTAATTCGGTTACACATTGTATATATAAATAAAATAGTAACGAAGTCAAAACTGTACATTGAATATTATTGAAAAAAAAAGTTTGAACGAGTCTGATGAAAATATGGTTTTTAGAATTTTTGTTCGTTTGTCTGCATGGTCTGGAAGTACAGTTGTCGTCACGTAAAAAGAACGCTGAGCGACAGTGGAGGGGATGTGTCTGCGCACGGGTACAGTCATGTCCTAAAGTACTAGACTATTGTTTTATCTAAAATTCTCGTGTCGCAATGTTTGTTACCAAACTCCTCCGAAATGGCTGGACCAATTTGTATGAAATTTTGTGTGCATATCGGGTAGATCTGAGAATCGGCCAACATCTAATATTCATACAAAAAAAAAAAATCCTAGAAATAATGTAGTGGTCCGGGTCAGCTAGTAATATATAAATGTAATCGTTTTATTGTAGAATCCTGATTCATAATAGTTACTTTACTAGCGTCGCGCTCCCTTCATACCACCAATTTGATCGTTAAAACGCTCAGTGCGTAGGTAAACCGTCAGCGTTCTTTTTACGTGACGCGACCTGTATGTATGTTCCGGATTGACGCAAAAACGGCTGAACAGATTTGGATAACATTTGGCACACAAGTAGAGTTTATAGCCTGGATTAACACTTAGGTTAATATAATCAACATTACTTACGGTGGTTCAAACAGGAATGTTTCCAACACTTTGGGTAGGGTTTCCCAAAATTCTTTATACACATCGGGCTGTTCCCTCGCTAACGGCAAACCTGTACCTAATACCTATTAAAACAAAACAAAAAAAACAGATTACAACGTGGCGCTACAATGGTGACATTTATTTAACACACGGGTAGGGCTAGTGGCCAGTAATCATAAAAATTATAACAACATACAAAAAATCGTAACTTGAAAACGTCCACCTGGGCCGCTCGCCTACATAGGGCTCTCTCTCTTTCCTTCAATTCGCCTTCTCTTTGCACGTTATTTGTTTTAATTACATTGATGCGATGTTATGATCCGTAACCCCGGCAAATGACCCCTGCGTTTCAGTTCTTTAAGTCAGGTTGCTCTAAGATGCTATTTTGGAAAATTGTTAATATATAAATATTAATGTTTAATTAAATTAAAATATATTCATAAAACTAAAACGCGTAACCGTGTACGTGTGTTAAATTAATGTCGCCATTAAACCGCCACGCTGTATAAATAATGAATTTTGGCGAAATAAAGTCGTTATACTATTTTCTGTATGGTTCCACTGAAATCGGGAATCGTCTGGCATGGTTACACTGCAGCCTAACCCCTTAGAAAATACAGGCGTGATGTTATATTATGTTTGATATGTTAAGATTATTAATTAAACGCATAATCTGACAACATAGAAAGGATTATAAATGGGGTTAAATATAATGACCACCATAAAATGCTTTGATACCCTTAGTTCTTGCACTTCAAATTGTATTCGAACACCAAATGTAGTAAATGATCACTAAATCTTAGCGAGCAAATTAATGCGCTATTTCTGTCTAAATAAACCACTATGATTGCCATAAAATGTAGGTTTATTACGAAATAAAGTATTATGATGCCATATTAAGTTATGTCTCCGGCTTGCTGCAAACTAGACAGACGAGGTTAATTTAAAAAAAAAATGGTTAGGTTAAGTTAGGTTAAAACTGTGAAAAAATATAAATATATATATAATTTTTGCAGGCTGTCGAGAACCGAACGTGATTTATTTGGAGTCATTTTGCTTAAATAGGATAGCGAGATGTTAAAACTTTGGTTATAAAGTTTACATTAAAATGCGGGTTTAATTTTGGTGATCATTTACTATTTTTGTCTGTTATATGTCACTATATTTGGTGGTAAGTTAAACATAAGCCATTATAAATGTTGATGGATGGATTGTATGAGGGATGATACATGGGACAAGGTCAGGAAGATAAAGAAAGTAGTGATTCTTTTTTACCTGCAATAAAAGTGATGAGATCTGTGCGACCTCGTCCATTTGTTCCGCTGTTTTGCGTCGCTTGTCTTGGCCGTATTTTTGTACTGACGTGTGTAACGCCTGGAAAATATAATGACTTGAATTATTACAGAAGACATTAGTTTTAAATCAGTACCGGTATTGACTATAAAAGATGTACCAAAAGGCTTAAAGCTAGGTAAAAATTATGGACCCTGTTAGGGTGTTCTAAAGAAAGAAAGAAAAGAAAGATTGGCGCCGCAGTGTTCCACGCGCGCCACTCGAGAGTGGGTGCGGCCATCGTGGGAATGGTCGCGGGGACGTGGGGTCTGCTGAGGTACAGCCTGCGGTGAATGCTTATGCGGATCCCGCACCCCCGGCCATAGGCACACGTGGAACACCGCGGTGGTTTGAGGCGGTAAGAGTAAATATATATATTTATACCCCTCTGTCACCCCCCGATGGAGGAAGTCCATGAAGATTTCCACAGCGATACAAAAAAAGAAAGGGTGTTCTAAAGATAGACAATGAGTGCCGAAGAGAAAAGTTATTTTGGAAGATCTTCATGCTTCTCTACTCACTAGTAACAGATGCGGTAGCACACCGACGGCAGCTTGCGGCGCGGCGCGGTACAGCGCGGCGGCGGCCGCCAGGCAGCGCGGAGCCGCGCCGGCGGGCCGCGAGCCGCACGACGCCGCCAGGGACGTCAGCGCGTTGAACAGCGCTGCTAGCAACTCATGACGCTGCAGAGCTTCCTGTGGGATACCAAATAAATACATACATTATGTATTCAACTTAAGACTGATGTTTTTCCAACAAAAAATGTCAGACGTCAATTTTATTCCATGGATAAAAATATCTGGCGTATTTCATGAAGGAACTTGTTGGTCTCGGCTAAAGGACACTCGTATTCTCGTTGCAGGAAAAACACAACTCACACTAATTCCTTAGTCACTAATGCTCGGTAACTATAAACAAAAACGTTTTGATTACCAATGGTAGCATTTTTTATAGCCAAACTGGGCATATAAATAGATTCGTAAGTTAATTTTACCCGAGTACCTCTCGTTTACCTCTCTTCAGCTTTTGTCCATAGAAAACAACGATTTTGTATGGAATGCGTACGCGGTCGTAAAGCTGAACGGGTGCATACGCATTCCATACAAAAAAATTAATTAAATATTTTATAAACGATATATATATTATAAACCATCTCTGTGCCAAATTTCATCCAAATCCGTTCAGTAGTTTTTGCGTGAAAGAGTAACAAACATCTATATATCCATACAAACTTTCACGTTTATAATATTAGTATGATAGTAGGAAGGATTATATTAAGTAGGAATATTAGTATGATAGTAGGAATTAGGATATTATGAAGTAGGATAGTAAAAAGGAGGATAGTAGAAAATAGGATAAGATTATTATATCATACCTTATGCACTATATCTAGACAGTGTAACGCGTGAAGGCTGACAGGCGCGGCGGCAGCTAGGGAGTCTAATGCTGATGCTGCTGCTGACGGTTCAGTACTGCACACGTGTGATAGGCAGGAGCCTAGCTTTGTTACGTCTGCTGGGGTAAACCTGGAAATATAAAATTAATTTATTTTCATATCTGAGGCCTTTGAAAGTCTGATGAAATCTTTAATAAGTAATAATAATCTAGATAGATAAACAAATCAAGTATCTTGACTTGGCTCGCGAGGTTGTCGACTTGTGGCATGTGGACCCAGCAATCATTGTGCCTATAGTCGTGACAGTCAATGGGTTAACAGCCAAGAGCCTCGACCAACACCTGAAGAGGCTCTCATTAAGCAGCTGGATCAAGAGCTTGATTCAGAAAGCGGTACTTCTGGACACGGCTCGCATTGTCAGGAGGTTCCTCTCTCTGGAGCCCTGACCGCCGGTAGCTTGAACCCTGTTCCCGATACCGGCGGGCTACTATTTTTTATATTTATAAATGTTTATTTTTAATATTTTTGTTTATAAGATGTTTAAAAACGTAAGTATTTAAATGAAATAAAGGATAATAAAAAGGATAATATCTAGATAGTAATCTTGAGAAAACAGCATGTCCTGTTTAGTATCAATCATGCTATATAGAATGTTTTAAATATGACAAACCTACAGATATAGGAAGATTTGGCGTAAGCATTGTTTTGTGTATAAGAATTTCTCTGAAAAAATAGTAGTTTGAAGTTTAAGTTTAAAAAAGTGTCTAGAGATGATGACATTTTATTTAAATGATCTGATACTCACAATTTCTGTGATGTTTCGCCAACGAATTAAAATGTCTTTGTATGTATTAAAAAGTAAAAAAAAAAAAATGCCATTACAATTTCCCCATACTAATAACAATGAATATACTTACGTTGGTCGTATATGCTGGAAGATAAGTGGGAAGATCTGCACCAGTGTCGTGAGGAAGTTCAGCGACGGTGCGTACACTTCCACTGGCTTACCATCCTCGGATGCTGAGGAGGAAATACATTTGTTTTAATGAGACAAATATACTGATACATATAAGCTTATGATGATGGCACCCAGCTGCAGTGCAGTAACTCAGTGAAGAAGATTTAGATCTAAGTGCAACTGTTTAGAGATGTCAGCAGAGGACGGGGCCCGATAGGGCCGAAGCCTGCCGGGACGGCGGGATCTTCCGAAAGGTTAACCGCTGCCCTGGAACAGAAAGGGCTAAGGAAGGAACACGGGTGGGTTTTAGTCAGTAAAAGTCTGACACTCCCTTCCGCTCCACCCAGAGCGGGAGGGGTCATTTGATGATTTCCCATCCAAAAAAAAAAAAAAAAGTGCAACTGTTTGGTTTTAAATGTTGTCTATTTTTTTTATATTACTTTTTAAACCACCCTCCAACATTCAATACCATTCCACAATGGCATTCTAACGTGTCCGCACTGTGTACGTACAGTGATGATAGGTTACGTTAGCCACATCAGAGGGGCGATTCTCGTAATTTTAAGAACGTTCACAGTCTGATCTCAGTCTCAATCTGTCAAAAATACGTCTAATTTCCCTACATTTTGACAAGTTTTTGACATTCGTTTGTCGCCGAGATGAGACTGCGACTAGATTTTGAACGTTTTTAATTACGATAATTGGCCTTCAGATCACACGCCCGTAACCGAAATAGTACAAAACGGCACGGTTGGCGCAGTGGTTAAGCGATTGACTGCTGCGCTGCGTGTCGCGGGTTCGATTCCCGCACGGAACAAATATTTGTATGACCTACATGTATTTGTTCCGAGTCTGGGTGTTTTTCTATCTATAATATGTATATATTTACAAAAAAAATATTGTATATAAGTAGTTTATCAGCCATCTTGTTACCATAACACAAGCATTAGGTTGCTTAGCTTGGGACAAATGGTGCTGTGTGAAATGTCCAGGGATATTATTATTATTATTATATTATAGTTGTCGGAAACAATAGCAGTCACCGTAGCCGAAATCGGCATGGGGTATATATATATGTCGCAGTAAGATAGTTAAAGCCGTGATATAATTATATCCCTAGGGATATAGCTTTATACAGTAATATACTTATACGAAAGCGGTTCATAAATATCCTACTAGACTAATCTAGTGAAATAATTATAAGTTTATATTTTCTTTGATTTGCGCAACTGGTTACTCATTTTAAATACAATGGTCCAACCAAATAACTTTTATTTTTAGTACTCAATCGTCACAACCAAAACAAAAAATGTTATAAGTAGTAGCTATATCCCTAGGGATATAACTATATCACGGCCATAACCATCTTACTGCGACATATACATATATTACTTTTAATCTTAGGGTGAATTTCACCAAAGTTTTATACATAAAATAAGTCTTTCCTGAGAAGATATTTTGAATTATTGACAGATTTTCCATACTAGAACTGTTGATGATGACAGATGTCAATCACCACGGACAAAACCCACCACCACGGATAAAAGATAAAATTTAAAATGAGCCTTAAGTGTAATAAATAATACTATCATACCAATGTATCTATCATATTATCTGTGGTCTGTAAAAAGCAGTACCGTTCATCTTGTCCAAATGCTAATTCTTCAAGTGGTGACCTCGTCGCTGACGAACGAACTTCTGATACGTCAATTGATTATCAGAATATACTTACGTCGAGGGTCAGAAGGGGATGCGGCCACTATATTACTCCAGGCGGCCCACACTCGCCTCTGTAGGGAAACCTCCAATCCTGTGTCCTGACTCGCTGCTGATACCACTTCAAGTTATAAATACTCCTAGATAATGATAGTACATTTACGTGGAGGGTCAGAAGGCGATGCGGCTGCTATATTGCTCCAGGCTGCCCACGCTGCGGCCCACACTCGCCTCTGTAGAGAGGCCTCCACTTCAGTAGCGCGGCCTGCTGCTGATACCACTTCTTGGAATGATTTGAGGGCACCTACTGACACCTGAGAATAAGGAAGAAATAATTATTAAACACCACACACACAAATGTGTTTTGTTTGTTCAATTTAGCTGTTCGTGATCGTAACACAATTCTAAAAAACATAAAATCCGCTTACCTCATGACTCCTTTTCAGCGCGAAGTCAGTGATATAATCCAGTAATGCTGTCCAGGACCTGTTGAAGTCTCCCACGGTCGTGAGTAGCTGGAACCGCGAGTGGAAAACTCGAGACACGCCTGATAGGGTCAGCACCTGAGAAATATGAGCTTGGTTTTAAAACATATACCTTTTCTAAAAGTTGCTTAACGCAAATACGGAAATTAGCGCCGAATTTTATACAAGAAATCAAACTTTAATACATACTATCTCCTCGACAAAGTTGTCAAAACTGCTTCGAGTTTTCCAAAAGTTTTGGTTGCAAAGTTTTTGGCCTTTGTTGCGTAAATGTAACGTTAAAAGACGTGTGTCATTTTACGTTACCACAAACCGAAATCTATTAACCCATAAAATGAATTTATTTCACCCAGGTGTTTATTACACACTACGTATACAGGTTGGCATCGACGCGGAAACGAAGGCGTAGAATTTTTACACTTGGCCTAAAATCATGTGCTGAATTCATTATTAGAGTTTGCGCGTCGATGTCCGTCCCACCCTGTATACACACAAAAAAAAAAAATCCTACAGCACATATCCTAACCTACAAACCCATCAAAACTTCTGCAATATATCATTTTGTTCCTAAAAATATATGACATAATTTGAATATATCACTGAACTGGTTGTTTCTAACCTGCGTTTCTGCCCACTGCTTTTGTGCCGTGTTTCTGGTGTGATGTATTAAGATATGATCTCCGGTGTCCACTTTCTCTGAGCTTGCTATGTTTGACTGCTTTTGAACCTAGAGAAAAAAAATTACATTGGAAATATATTTTTTTATGACTCAATTTAGAATTGGTGAGAAGCTCGACCCGAGCGTAAATATGACACAGAAAATAAAATGACAACAATATTAACAGTTGTTACTCCCGCTGTGTTTTTAGCCGTCCAAAAAAGGTGTAGGATTCATTTTGAAGTTTCGTTGACGGAGATAAAGGGTAGGCCCCCAGTTACGAGGTCGACAATGCATTTAAGCCACCCGTGAAAACTATTTTAATTGCTAACTATACTCTGTCCACTAGGTTAACCTTTTTTTGACAGCTGCCTTAGAGCGTAACTATTCCAGAGGGCTTACCACCAGCTCTTCTAGCAGGGCAGAAGTTGAACTACACTGCTTTTTTGTTCAATGACTTAGTACAAAAAAACAGTGCAGTTCAACTTCTGCCCTGCTCTAAGAGCTGGTGGTAAGCCTCCAGATTATGTAAAAGTTAACTTTGAAATGCGTAATAAAATAAATATATAAATTGCCTAATCTTACTGAATTATCTTATTTATGACTTCTTACAGACATTATAATACCGTACGTGTATCAGTTTTGACAAAAAAAAATATATATAATTGCTCGCTAGTTCGATCTGCCAAAAATTGATTAACCTAGTGGACAGAGTATAGTTTTCTTGAGCATTCCACCTGGGTTTTTTGTAGTCTCTTACCTGTTCTAACATCGGGAACAACACAGCCAGCAGCGCTCTCCAGGCTGGCTTACTAAGAAGGGTCCCGTGGGCACCTATACAGCTGAATAATGTCTGGCTGGCGGCACGGCGAACTGGGGCCCGGGGTTCCGTACAAAGTTCACCTGGAAGAAATAGGGAGATATAGATTTGCAAACATATTTTAACAACTATTGAAAATGAAATGAAAAATGGTTTATTATATTAACAAGTGAACCTTAAAACTAGTGATTCGAGCCTCCTTTTAAGCAGATAAGCCTGTGTTAAGAGACTCCGCCCTTCCGTAACATAATAAGTATCATTTAGGTACTTGTTTTATGCAAAATTAAAGGGAATAATAATACAAAAAAAGAGAGAATTAAAGCTAAACTTGCAGCACGCACGCAGGCATGAGAGTGAGTGAGTGTGTGTGAATGCGAATGTGAGGACAGGAATGTGAGACAATTTTAAAAGTTATTGAGTTGGATTGTCGCTGAGATGAGATTGTTACTAGATTCTAAACGTAAAGACGTAAAGTAAGGGAATTGGGCTTTTGGTCAAGTACGCTTGCCGACCTACCCAACTTATTTTAGGGACATCCTACATAACATCAGTGCATGTCGTTCGTGTTTGAAGCGTATGACGCTGGTACTGGGTTACTTACTGAGTCTGATGTAGAGACACATCCACAACTTGTCCAGCGGCGGTAACTCGGCGTGGTTGGGCACTTCGGGACATACGGCGGCGTCGTTTGCTAGTGCTGCTACCAATTTGTCCCGGTTGTGGTAGAGGTAGTCTGATATGTTCCACTGCAGAACGAAAGGTATGGTTAGAAAGTATTTTATTGTTTAGAATTACATAGGTAGGCAAACATGGACACCCAAATTTTTCCAGTTATGAATTGACCAGTTTCTCATGTCAAATCCAATTTAAAGTCCCGTGTTTGTCATTAACCAGGTCTTGTACCCAGACCAGAAGGTCAGTCGTCATGATTGCGACCACTATACCAATAGAAGCTTAAAATTTTGAGTCTTGGTCAAACGCAACCATAAATGAATAAAACGCAAGCCGGGTTTAATAGTTGTTTAGTCGACCTCGTAATTACTTTACCACTTTTGACAACAGTAAGGATGGATATATACAGAGTGGCGATTAGGTTATCACATTAAATATGGTACAGCGGTTATTACAAGTTCTTATCAGTCTGATAAAATAAACAATTTTAATAAACATAGAAAACTGAATTTTCCAAACAAAATAAATAGCGTAAAAATTGGCACGACATAAACTACCCTTGCTAATAAGGCACTAGACACGCGCGGGGCGAAGTTATCAACAATTCAACACAAACTTGATGGTATTGTTACTAAATAATGACAAATTAACTTAAATACCAGCATCGTCATCTTCTAAGCGTGTCGATAGCTATCTAAATGGACTCGGCCCAGAATTCGGCCACTTGTTTGGCGCCATCACCAGCGTCCATCAGTTCCTGTAACGTACAGCTGACAAGACACGCAGGACACGATATTAGGTGTGCCATCGTTTGTGGAACAGCACCACATTTACACTCCAAGGCGGAGTCGTCTATGGATTTCCACCTGAACAGGTTTTCCTTGCTTCGGCCAACCTGGGTCCGGAGTCAATTTAACCTTTTGAACGCCAGAGTATAAACCTACCGCCGTACCCCTGACCCCAGGCCACTTTTTCTGTCAAATGACCTTCATAAAAAATAGTGATTCCAGTAATGATTTAAATTGTTTATTTCATAATATGGTGCGACGTGTATTTTGTCATATATTTGTGACGTTGGCGTTCAGGGTAAGATTTCGTTTGTCACATATAATTATCTGACAATGGCATCCAAAAGGTTAAATACTTCCAGGCTACCCAAGGCAACTCATGTCCAGGTGGGAGGTCTTCAGCGAACGGGACGAAAGTTTTGGATAAGGAAGCACAGTCTCGCCACAGTCGTTAAATACTAAAACGAAAAAAAAAAGGTTTCACGACTATAATGTTAATTGTTATTAATTATTTTAATTGTGTATGTTTAAAATACGTAATGTAGAATATGTAATTTCAATTAATGTGATAACCTAATCGCCACACTGTATAACGGACACATAGACAAATATACCTTTTTTTTTTTGGATGGGAAATCTTCAAATGAGCTCTCCCGCTCTGGGCTGAGCGGAAGCGCGTGTTAGACTTCTACCGACTAAAACCCATCCGTGTTCCTTCAGTTGTTCCTTCAGACAAATATACCTTGTGGTTTAGTGACGTGCAAGTGGCCTTAAACCTTAGGGTGGTAAAGCAATTATGAGGTCGACTATACATCTTTAGAGAAATTATAAAAAAATGCGTCGTATAATAAACTTTAAAGACTCACCATCAATCCAACAGCAGTAAGACTAATATTCAGCTCCTTAGTCTGCGTGGCGAAGGCGGCTGCAGCAGCTAACACCTGTCGCAGACACCTTGGACCTGCACAGCCTAGCAGGTCACCTGCTACCACTTGTGCGCACTGGAATGCTGACCGGATCAGCTGTTCGCTGATGAAGATAAAATAATAATGTTTTTGAAACTTAATGTCTACGTAGATGGCGACAATGCAGAAAACCCACATGGAAATGGAGGTATTTGCTCCGACTTGAAATGAAGATGAATGATCGTAGAAAGGTCTTTGCTATACAATCATCATCACCATCATCAGCCCATAGCAGTCACTGCTGGTCATAGGCCTCTCCAATAGGGTAGATGCCTGGGTAAAAAAAAATAATTATATTTAGTCCGTCAGTTAGATTACCGAAAAATAATGGACACGTATTTTTTCATTTGTCAATCAAACAAAAAATGACAAAGATAAAGCGCTTCTGAATTTGGGAGTGGGAGGTCGTGACGTCACGCCATGCTAAAACGTGTAGCAAGGCGTGACGTCACGCGGAGCTTTAACGGGCGATCTTCATAATTTTTTATATAATTGACAAAAGAAAAAATACGGGTTCAATATTTTTTGATAATCTAACTGACGGACTAATTAGATTTTTTAAGGCATCTAGCCTATTGCACGCCATTCAGCTCGTTTCTCAGCCATTTAAGTACCTTGTTGCCTTACATGGTACTTCATTTCTGGAGTACCGAGGGGTTACGTGTTTCCTCGTTATATTAACTGGGTTGTGGAGGTCAGATAGGCAATCGCTCCATGTACTAATATTCAGCTGCATGCTGTTAGACACACACGGAGGACAGGGTGTTGTGGCGCAGGACCTATGTCCAGCAGTGGACTGTGATAGGTAAAGTAGATCGATTGATTGATGCTGTTACGCAGTGGCGTGCATTGGTTTTCAGAATAGGTAGACAGGAATTTGATTTCATCGTATTAACTTGAACGAGTAAAGACCAATGACAATGTGCGAATGGTACGGGAGTCGAGTAGGCCATCTGGCGACTGCCTACTGCCGCGCGAGTTTGTATGAAGATATTTTTTTTGTTAGGTATGATAATTTAGTGGGTTTGCTAATTATGGGGTACGCACGTGGGGCATGTACGTGTGTAGACTGGAAAACGCTCCAAACATAATGGGAAAATGTTAGGCAGATGATGACATACCTGTGGTGCGAGGATATGGCAGAGATGATCTCCATCATGAGAGGCCAGGCGGCGCCGAGCTGATCTCCTCGAGAGTGCAGCAGTCTCGCAGCGCATTCCAGCTGTCTCGCTCTGACGTCACATTGACGTACTGCGCAAAGTTCTGATAGGGGTTCCAGGAGGAGACGTTCGCGGGCCTGGAAAATAAAAACATTTAAAAAAGGGGCAAGGAATTTGAATGGGGCGGAGCAGTAATGACTCTTTTTCTTCTATATATAATTAGGTTCATTAGAAAACCAGCGTCAGACAGCATCTGTCTGGTATTAATGTTGAAATGAACCTTTTTGGCGCAGGGCCGGTGAGGCACACACTATTGTTGTCTGAAACATTATTTTTTATTTTTATTAATTTTGTATTTTGTGTTTCAAGAACTGTGCCCAAATAAACTTTGTTCTTTCTTTCTTTATTTTAAAACTAAATCGGTAGTTCCATGTGTGTTTTCATAGCTTTTGCGAATGGTTGACCAAGCTGGCAGTGAGCAGTGGTGGTCTAGTATTAACGGCCCCGATTTACGAGTTGTAGGCCGTGGGTTCGAACCCAGCAATGCGCTTTACTTTGTGTAAATAATTTCATCACCACTGCTCTCAAAACGGTGAAGGAAAACAACGTGAGGAAACCGGCATGTCCTAGAAATAAAAAATTCGAAGACATGTGACATCAGCAACACGCATTGGGCCCGCGTGGTAGATTACGACCCACTATCCTCTCACAGAGAGGAGGCCTGTGTCCCAGAAGTGGGAACATTATAAGCTGATTATGCATGACCAAGCTGGCAAACAAGAGCAATCGTAAACTTAACGTGACGTAATACAGCAGATTTATTTAAATGGGCTTGCTGAAACTGTTGATTTTTTTTTTTTGAACAACTTTGTTTTTGATTCTAACACTTACTTCGGTGACAAGAACCGGGTTCATATGGTGGTATTGAAAAGCGGCCTGTACCAGGTACGTGATGGCTTCTACACCCCACTCTCGCATCCTTATGTGTGGGTGTTGGCATACCTGAGAAAAAAGACAATGATTAGTATTTATTTAACCTTTATGAAAACAAGAATCAGACCTGCAAATAACTCAAATATCAACAAATCACGCATAATTTTTAATAACAAGAAATAAAATGTCAGCCAATACCGACAATTTAGTCAATCTGCCGAGCCTTTACCCAACTATGTTGGGGTTGACTTCCAGTCTAACCAGATGCATTTGAATACCAGCATTTTACATGGAGCGACTGCCTATCTGACCTCCACAACCCAGTTACTGGGCAACACGTTACCCCTTGGTAAGACTGGTTGTCAGTCTTCCGGGCTTCTGACGACCCGTAACTACTGTCAAAGATCCAAGAATGACAGCCGGGACCAACGGCTTAATAATCTTTCTGAGGCACGGACGGGTCTCGGTATGTAAAGATGATCACCCATCCACGGACCGACCGAGGCAGGCGTAGCTTAACTTGATCGTTCGACACGTGCGGCTGTTATTACTTAGCCACGAGCCCCCTACAACTTAGTATTGGTTCTAATCTGGGTTTGTATTAAAATTTTACTTTTATCAGAATAAAGTTCGACACACAAAACCTGCCTCGAAGGTTTAAACAAAAGGTATCGTTGCAGGGTCAGGTTAATCTTTACTTTACTTGAATAATAGTACAGTCAACAGCAAAAGTAGATGATCAAAATCAGAAATTTAATACTAATGAACGGAGTTTGCGTCAGAACTGTGTGACGTCGAAGTGATTCAAAAGTATGTCAGACTCAGTGTCATACTTTTGAATCACTTCGACGCCACACAGTTCTGACGCGAACTCCATTAATTAGTATTGAATTTCTGATTTTGATCATCTACTTTTGCTGTTGACTGTACCTATGGTAATAATTTGTCCAGCAGTGGGACAGTGGGCGTGTGGCAGTTTTGGGTGTGGGCTAACAAATAAAAATAAAATAATTATTATTATTGATTGATTGCCATTGACACGTTAAGAACAAGATAGTACCTAATCTGCATTCGCGATTTATTTGCCAAAAATATAAGCAATTGTGAGTTTATGGAAAAATAACTTTAATTCCTGTACAATAAAGTTCAGTATACGCTACAACTTCAAACATTTTTATAACTTCTTCAATAGTGCTAGTCACTCAGAAATCAACTTAATTACTATTAAAATAAAGTTGAAATTTGTTTAACTTGAAATAACATCCATTTGAAACATTAGGTTGAATAGACTTTATATTAACTTACCTCCAACAGATGATTTGTGATTGGTCTCCACATAACCTCAATCCTGTGCATATTAGCCAACCCAGTTTCGAGTAATTTTGCTACCGCGAATAGTGATGGCTCCTGAAAAAAAGAAATGGAACTTTGAACTTTGTGCTATGCTTTAGAAAGTTCGTGAAAAACTATACACCATGTTCTTCACGTTATCCATAAACTTTGGCAAACGCTTCAATAGCTTTTACAAATCAAATCTAACACAGGAAGTAGTACTTAAAAAGGCTTCGTTACAATGATAAATATATTTATAATTTCATTTAATTAAATTTAATTGAGCTATGTAGTAAGAAAGGGTCTTAATTTGGCCTATGTTGAAATAAGAATTAATGAATGTGTACATAATGAAAAATGCTTATTTCCATGGTCTGAACATCTGGTCGAAGTTTATGTATATCGTCCGGAACACGGTGGTAATAACTCATTTAATTATTTCTATGATGAATTTTGGGGAACGCTAAGATATTTACGGGCTTTTTTACCACTTTCTTATAAAGTTTGGTTAATTTAACAGTTATCTGTTAGATAAAAACACATTTTGTTCAAGTATTTGAGTATTTATGTATTTACGTAAACGAGGAAAAAGAAAAAGGTAAGGATCATAGCAGGTGGCGTTCTGTAGTGTCTGCCTAGCCCCATGTGAAGAAGGCGTGAGGATGTGTATGTATTTGAGTATTTCTGGAAGTAAGCGTCTATCTGGACATTGTGAAACATAGGCTCTTATAACATAAGACCAACCTTTAGTACTTACCTACATTTTTTTTTGCGTTCTGCTTTGTTCGTATATTGGCGTGGCTACCAGACATATGGCAAATAATTTAATTTAATGTACAGAACATTAAATATGTTGTCTTGTAATGTTAATTACTTTACATACAATCAAGTATTTTCTAAATGAACAGACAGCTGTGCTGCTGGGAAGTTTGTTGCGCCATATCTTCTTCCCAGCGAAAGCACTAGGAAGTGGTGAAGTGCGAGCGTTTTGGGGGACTGTCTTTTGTAATTTTGACGTTTGAAAAGTGCTGATTCTCAGCCTAGTTTGAATAAATGACTTTTGATTTCGATTTTGAAACCAGGTAATCTTTTGATAGTTTAAATTGTAACTCACCCTATTAGAATAAGCCAGCTCCATAGCTTCATTAGACAGCTTACACAGCGCATCAATCAAATGATGCAGCGCTACATCATCCAAGTTCTTTGAGGACTCGAACACACGCGATAACATCGCTGAAAGCGCTGTAATTTACAAATTATTAAAATGAAACGTGTACAAGATATATGAATATGTTTTATTGTTGAAAGCGCCATATGAAGTATTTTTTTTGTAAGTAACTGTTTTCATGTATGAAGATCACCTGGTTTTTGAAAAGGTACTTGATATATTTTTTTAACAGATTGTCAAACTAATACTGATTGAATAAAACAACAACAGGCAATCAAAACACTTGAAATTAGTTTGACAATCGGCTAGCAAAATATTATGCTGCCTTTCTGAGTCAGGGTGAAAGATTCTTTTAATTATTTTTTTTCTTTTAATATATTTTATATAAAAATAAATTCAGAATTGTCAAAAAATTGTAACAAAGCGTTTCACAGTGCTTAGCGAGTGTGTATTTGGATTATAAATAATTATAATATAAAAATGATAAACGTACTATAACACACACAAGACCTCACAACTAGCTTTGTTATTCTAACGTTTGTATAAAGATTGTAATCAAATCAACTTTTCCATACATAATCAAAATCAAAAGTCATTTATTCAAATTAGGCTGAGAATCAGCACTTTTCGAACGTCAAAATTACATAAGACAGTCCCCCAAAACGCCCGCCCTTCACCACTTCCTAGTGCTTTCCGATATTTTAATTTAAGCAGCGAACATCTCAATGTCATCCAAATGGATTTCATTATTATTATTATTATCATTTACGACATTGATAGATTCTGTCTCTCTGTCTAGAGATCATGAGATAGATTCTGATGTTACCAAATACAGTTATTAAATAATAATTATTTATGTTTTATAGAACTCATGCCAAAAAGTA
Organism: Apamea crenata; assembly: GCA_949629185.1. NCBI lineage: Eukaryota > Metazoa > Arthropoda > Insecta > Lepidoptera > Noctuidae > Apamea > Apamea crenata. Next base: position 2,664,962 of record OX451377.1, read on the forward strand.
AAAAGGGTGTCATTAAATAATTAACACGAGAAGTAACGAATAATGAAAAAAAAATCTACTGTCTCATATAAAAATGAGTTTGTATTCATTGGAATCAGATAAAAGTTGAGTTGACTATAGTTCTTTATAGAAACGTGTGCGACAGACATAAATACACACAAACGGCCAGCAAGCTCCATCCCAGTGCTCCTGTGTATAAGCTTTCAAAACCCCTAATGTGTATACATTTGGAACTTATTAGACAATGTGTCATAATTGTATTTCATGACAAAGTTCGATCAATATTCAACTTAATTAACTCGATAACAAAGCTCAATTTCTTTAAAAGAAAGTGAATGATAACGCAACGGGGAGAATGGAAGAAAAAAATAATATTACGCCGACCCCATGTGACATTGGACAAAGGCAGACAGGATAAGCTATTTCCCAGCTAAAAACTAGACACAAACCATAAAACAAGACTTTCATATTTATTTCAATCTGCTCATAATTATTATCGTGGTGCTAACGTTACTAAAGATGGCGGGATGAGCTGCAGTGCGATTCTGTAACCATATCACCGTGAAAACTTAGGTAAAGTGAGCCGTCATTCCAACTAATGCTAGGGATTGACACTATTGACAGCTAACTTCACCTAACTGTTCACGGTGAGTTTTTTACAGAATCGATCGACTGGCTTTAATAACCGACGAAAAATTTCGACGCTATGGGGTCTAAACTCATGTGCTGAATCCATGGCTACAGTTTGCTCGTCGATGTCCCTGCCACCCTGTATATGTACTATATCCTTCTAATATTATAAACGTGAAAGTTTGTATGGATGGATGTTTGTTACTCTTTCACGTCAAAACTACTGAACGGATTTGGATGAAATTTGGCACACAGATGGTTTATAACCAGGATTAACATATAAGATACTTTTCATCCCGATTATCCCACGGGATCGAAACTTATGCGGGTGAAACCGCGGGGCGCAGCTAGTAAATAATAATAATAACGTTACTAATTATAAGCAGATTAAAAAAGTTACAGTTCCCATTTAACGTTTATTTACGTCCGGGTGTGAAATGCTTTATGCTGATACAACAAATACTCAAATATTGCAGCCCATCAAACAACGCTGATGATGATTTTATGGTATAGCCTTTCCAACAATGTTGTAGTAAGCAGGAAAAAACCTTTTTCACTAGGCATTTTTAGCAGAAAGTATTTTTTTACATATATTTTTTTTTATTCGCGAATCATTTCACTTCCAAATGTATACGTTTAAAATGCTAGAATACGAAGTAATACCACTCATGACTCCGAGTGACTCGGCCACAGGAACTTGCTGACCTGCAAACATTGCTGTTATACAAATTGTTTATACACCTACACAGCTTGTATAATCGTCGGCCATTTTGTTCGGGATGTTGGTCAGTAAGACATTGATATGGGTTATTGTTAGTAGGAAGCGTTAAGTTTTGCTTTTGGATACACTGAAAATTCTGCTGAAAATGCATGCATATCTTGTTAGCCTAACATCCAGGATAAATAAAGAAGGGGACGCTTAAGGGGGAAGCCACAGGGTAGCTCGCGAGATTCAAGTTGAACAAAATATGATTCACGTAACAATTACGCATTTACAGAATTATAATCATTAAAATCATCATTCATTCAGTCATTCAATAGGGTTTTTTTTTTTGGATGGGAAATCATCAAATGACCCCTCCCGCTCTGGGTGGAGCGGAAGAAAGTGTCAGACTCTTACTGACTAAAACCCACCCGTGTTCCTTCCTTAGCCCTTTCTGTTCCAGGGCAGCGGTAACCCTTTCGGACGATCCCGCTGCCCTGGCAGGCTTCGGCCCTATCGGGCCCCGTCCTCTGCTGACATCTCTTTGAGGCGCGCGTGGAACACAACGCGCCGTCCGGCACGGGCCTGGTCCTGATCGGACGGTGAGCTACCCATTACTCACCGCCCGCAGGCCCGCGCCTACGGTGGCCGGGAGTCGTCACGCGGCTCCCGACGCCCGGAGCGTCTCCCGCGGCGGATCATTCAATAGGCTTATAAGAACTTAGAGGATTGTATTTGTATTGATGATTTTAATGATTATCATTCTGTACATACATACTAATTACGGGCACGAATCATTTTTTGTTCAACATACAACCTGACACTGATCAGCACCACAATTGCGTAACACACAATCAATCGGAATCTGAATCATTTTGAAGCAAATTGCTAATCCATTGCTTCATAAGTTCGAAAAATTTGTCTGCTCAACACGTAATTATCGCAATGAATGTTGTTGAACTGTCAAAATGAAACCGATTCCAATTAATCGTGTGTTACGCAATTAAGGTGCTGTAAATTGCAAAAAAACATAAGAAAATTTCGCGAGCTACCCTGGCGCTTCCCCTCAAGGATAAAGACGTTTTAAAAAGGACACAGGCTTGTGTTACATCTATGCAAGATAAATTGTTTCCTAGTACTATTTTAAATACCATATCTAGGGGGAAAAGATCTCGTTGCCTGCGACTATTTTAGTTCTATCATAACCAGATAAATATCCAGTCTAATGTGCGCTTACTACGTTATACACACACAATCGACTAGCTTTTTTCTAGCTAAACTACTTAAGTCAACATTAATGCCCGCTTTCATTAACACTAGGCAACACTTAAATGAAAGCCTATTAATAAAAGCGCACTGTTTGATTTTCAACTCTCAGCTCATTGCCGAATGTTGAAAATCCAACAGCACGCTTTTATTTAGGTGTCACCTAGTGCTCGTGATAACGGATAAGACTACCTACACACAAACAATGCCTAGTCATTCTTGAGTCTATTAAATCTAAATGAAGAGTTAGAAGAGAATCTTTTAAACCTACAATTATACTAGTAATGTGCAAATCACATTGATAGCTACATCAAATAACATCGAATAAGTAAACAATACTGACCAGGTAGATCGGCCATGACAGCGGAAGTGCTCATGACGGCGTTCGCGTCGGCACTGGCGCGGCTTGCTTTCATGCTGCCGCCGGTCGAGGGCTTCAGACCTAGGATCCATACCTGGATACAAAAAAAAGACAGAAGTGTACTCATTTCAATTACTTCCTTATATTGAGCTGTTATTAGTCAAGTCAACGGGTTTGCAGGAAAATATGATGTCAATCATCATCGTCATCATTCTCATACTCCTATTTACCTTATTCCTATTTACTTAGGGTTGGGGCAACATGTCGTTTACTTCCATACTTCTCTATTAGTCGTAATCTCAATTCTGTCTGCCCCTCAAAATGGATGCAGGAATGAGTCCCGCGGTACTAAGAAGCTACTCCTCATAGACGGCCATTAATTAGCCACCAGGTTCGTTGATCCCGCAATGTGTCGACATGTTGGATAGATTATAAGAAGGCCTACGATTCGGTGCCACATACATATTATGGCTCATGAGTGTGCTGGAGTTGTACAAGATAGATGCAACTCTACGCACCTTCCTTGAGTCGTGTATGGGGCAATGGAAGACGGTCCTTCGCTATCCAGGGTGTCGAGAGATCCAGGGGAATGATGAGCCTGTATGGATTAAACGGGGAATATTTTCAGGAAGACAATTTCGAGTCCAATTTGGTTCGGTAAATATCGGTAATCCCCTCTTTATAGTCATATCATCATTCACACAGTCCATCCATCGTTTCTTTTGTCTTCCCCTGCTCTCATAGCCGTCGACATTCATACTCACGATATTTTCCTCATTCCTCCGTATCACATGCCCATACCATGACAACCGATGTCAATCAACATATCTCCACCAAAATTGACCAATATTGTACAGCAATCATCAGCGTACGAAATGTTGATATTGCGTTAGTCTGAAATTCTGCAAGATGGCGTGAAAGATGTTTGAAGTAACTGCCCAGGTTTCTTTTCCGAAAAGGCGAGGCTTAATTGGGAGTTTGAAACCTTTATAAAACGTGTTAAGAGAAGCGATTTAATAATAAAAAGAACGAGTGTTTTGAACTTTACATGCGATGACATGGTGTTGTGATTTTTTTTATCCCATATTGGACAACAGTAGTTTCAAATTGATTGACTTACCAGATGCTGAAGTGTAGTGAGAACTGGTAACCAGGCTTGTTGTATGGTGTCCCCGTCTCTTTGAGCAGCACATAGCAAGGCTTTCATAGCAGTGACGTGTCGAGAAGTTACCATCACGAAGGATTGTTGTTGACCTGTGTTATAAAGATGCATTATTAAAACAAACATATGTATAATGATTATGGAGCTACTAAGGCATTTTTTGGTTGGAAATCATCAAATGAACTCTCCTGCTCTGGGCTGAGCGGAAGGGCGTGTCAGACTTTTACTGACTAAAACCCGCCCGAACAACCAGCAGCCCCGGCGGCATCGGCCCTGACGGACCCCGTCAGTTCGTGCTGACATCTCTTTGAGGCACGCGTGGAACACAACGCGCCGTCGACCCGGGCCTGCCGGTCGATTCTGTAAAAATCTCACCGTGAAAAGTTAGGTGAAGTGAGCTTAGAGTGAGCTGTCAGTCCCTAGCATTTGTTGGAATGACAGCTCACTCCACGCTCACTTCACCTAAGTTTTCACGGTGAGATGGTTACAGAATCGCACTGCTGGTCCTTACCGGCCGGCGAGCTGCCCATTGCTCGCCGCCCGCAAGCCCGCGCCTACGGTGGCCGGGAGTCGGCTGTTGACTCCCGTCCAGGGCATCTCCTGCGGCGGCTAGGGGCGTGAGGGCGCAGAGATTGCCTCTCCCTCCCAATGTTGGGGTCGGCTTCCATTCTAACCAGATGCAATTGAATACCAGTATTTAACATGGAGCGACGGCCTAGCTGACCTCCACAACCCCGTTACTGGGTAACACGATACTCCCTGGAAAGCTTCCGACGACCCGTGACGACTGTCAAAGATCTACGAATGACAGCCGGGTTTCAAAGGCACAGAAGGGTCTCGGTATGTAAAGATGGTTACCCATCCACGGACCGGCTATCGTCTATCAGATTTAATTGCCCAGTTATGGATCGTTTTTGTCCTTAATGCGGCATTCGTCCATCAGAAAACACGTCAAGTGATTCAAATGACAGTTATCACTGGCAATTCCGAGTATCGTCCAAAGCTAGATATTCCACCGTATTTATCTTTCAAATTCAAGAACAGAGGAGATACTCTGGTCTTTAGGGTATAACTTACCTGTGGGTAGTGACGCTGACGGCAACGGAGTGCCCACCCACACGACCTGGTGTCGGTAGTCAGGGTCGGGGGGCGGAGGAGGCTCTCGTCTCCAGGGACAGGGCAGCGCTCCTAGGGCTCCGAGTGCTGGGACCACGTATTGAGCTGGTAAAGCGCAGCGGCAAAGGGCGCTGACACAGGCGTCGCGGCCTACTGAATGTCCCACCTGACGAGACGATGACGAGAAATTTAAAACCTTCACTATACGAAATATTTTTTTTTGTCTCATAATAATATCCCTGGACATTTCACACAGCACCATTTGTCCCAAGCTAAGCAACCTAATGCTTGTGTTATGGTAACAAGATGGCTGATAAACTACTTATATATTTTTTTTTTTTTTTTTGTAAATACATACATATTATAGATAGAAACAATGATCTCATGTGTCTTTACATTAAGAGGAATCAGTTTGGTAGTCAGGATTACTACAGGATTACGCTAGTTTTAGGTAAACATTGTCTCACATGGAGGCTGTTGCAAAGAATTCCGTTGCACTGCATGGTTCACAGAATAAAGGTCTATTAGTGTAAAACCCAGCAAAGCTAAGGCTAAGGCGAAGTGTGGTGTAATTATATATTTACTTCCGAATTTAAATATTCTTAGAAGCACATTTGACGTTTAAATCTACTATTGTCCTTATTTTGATATCTACAATCAGTAAATTGGTCATGTTTCACTTACCTTCCCACTGACTCTGGCCAAGGTTTGTATGGCACGAAGAATGTTCTCCAGTTCACCTATACTAGCTTCGGCAAGCACTGATAAACCCCATACTAGGCCGCACCATGATGATTTCAGCAACTATAAGTAGCAGTAAGAAAAATCAATAGATCAGACATCTACAATGCTTCAGGCGACATATTGCGTTTGCGTCAAAAATATTACAGCAGTAATAAATAGCTCAACAGTTAAGAGAAAGAACTGTCCTGTAAAATTTGGGGGTTGACGTTGCAGGATTGACGTAGATCATCACCATTTCATGCATAATTAGAAGTTTTATTGCCCCCAATATAAAGTAGTAACAGACAGAGGTGAAATAAGGGCGTAGGGAGGCCTTTGCCCAGCGGTGGGACATTAATGGCCAACAAAATAATAAAAACAACAGACGGCTTTTTTAATATAATTTTTATCAGTCTGTGATTTTCAAAATCCAAGTTGTATGAGTTTATTCTGAGAAGATTATGTTATACTAGCTGTTGCCCGCGACTGCGTCTGCGATTCAGGGGGTCTACTGCGAAGTGCAAAGTGCGAATGTTCGGATCGGACCGACACATGGCCGAACCGAATATTATTGAGAAATGCGAAAAAAGTTTGGATCGGCTCAGTTAGGTCGGACCATAGTCAATATTAGAAAGAGTGTAGGAGTGTAGGATCGGGACCGACCGAACCAAATAGTAACTTCGTAGCAGGAAACGGCCGATACTACTTCGAAGTAGACCCCCAGGATGAAAAGTAGCCTATGTCCTTCTCCAGATCATGGTCTACCCATGTGTCAAATTTCATCTAAATCCGTTCAGCAGTTTTAGCGTTAAAGCGTAATTCTTAAATTTTCTAATTTTCTGCGCAACTATTTTAATTTATTTGAAGTGAAAACTTCTTTAACGGCGTTGTGCACTTTTGTTGTGATGGGTAGAAAATGTTAAACTCGCGTCAGGACACGTGATCTGATCGAAAATTCGTAAGACGGAGGGAGAGTAGACCGCGTTTCAAAATACCAAAAATGCACAACGTTAATATTCAAGTGCTAACTTCTGCCGGCACTCCCTGAGTGCAACCCGTTTTTTTAATAAAAAAAAAATAAGATGGATGAAATCGGTGAAGTCGTTCTCAAGTTATGGCGTGACCAAGGGAAATAGGGATTAATTATTATAAATATAGATTACAAACGATTCTTCTTCCCACGTTCACGTGGCGCTTCTTGGACGTCGCCAGCCCGCACGGGAAACTAAATCTCTTGCAAATTCTGGCAAAGTAACTAACCTGCAATCTGACTTCTCTTTCTTTATTCTCTCCCTCATCTTCTATCTTCTGCACCACGTTGGAGTTCTGATCAGCTGCACCGTTGTGGGAATTGTTTGTTATTATTTTATCTGCTTTGCTATCTGCATCTAATGATTGAGAAGAACAGAAATGAGTCCGCTAGCTGTTTTAAATTCAATGAAATAAAGAGTGGACAACAGAAGGCATATTCTCGTAATTTAAAACGTTCAAAATCTAGTCGCAGTCTCATCTCGGCGACAAACAAATGTCAAAAACTTGTCAAAATGTAGGGAAATTAGAGGAATTTTTGACAGATTGAGACTGAGATCAGACTGTAAACTTTCTTAAAATTACGAGAATTGCCCCTCAGTTTCAAACAGGTGAATAAAAAAAGATGAGGATAAAGAGATGATGATTATTGGTAGATACTGGTTGTATTAGCTATGAAGGTTTGAAGTGTTCTTAGCTAAAGGGGCTTTGAAGATCCGTGGCGTATTTCAATATGGCAGCCACGTCTTTTTGATTACTTCATAGTAATTACTCAAAAATCTAAGCAACAAGATGTAAGCAACTTCAAAAAAATATCGATGTCACGATATCTACTTTGAACGATAATAACTCGGAAACGTGACACTTTACGGGGCTTGGTCTTATTATATTTTCCGTTTGCATTGATGGCACCTATCGATTTGATCCTATGGTTTCATGCGTGGCTGCCACACAGTACGTATGCCAGGCTCCATATCTTCAATCCCCTTTGTATTCGCCTTACCTTTATTATTTCCGTTCTTATTTGAGTTAATTTCTCTCTCCTCCGTGTCGTTTTGTATATCCTCATAAATTTCTTGCAGTCTGCAAATTACAAAATAACCTATTAGCATTTGCTCACACAGAAGAAGTAACAGCTTGAGAAAAAACTTATTAATATAGGATCCAAACCATTTTTTGGGACCATATTTATAAGATCAAATGCAGATACATTGGTTTTACGTCATTAAATAGCGTTTAACTAAGATATCAAAATGCTTTTTATTTTATTTGATATCCTGTTTCCATGCACTATAGTTTCGAGTATGAGCCAAAAGTAACGTTAATTAATTTCTAAAGCAACCAATTGTGAAGAAAGAATAAAATACATTTTATTATTATATTTTTTTGGAGTCCCAGTCCTTTGGAAGGCGTACGAAGGGCTGAAGTCAACTCGCAGAGGCCCGTTAGGAAATTTTAATGAAATGCGGTATGATTGATTGATGGTCTTTGTTTATCATTTGTGACTTCAAGTGACAGGTATGTGAACAGAACCCAGCCATGCATAAATATGTAAGCTGTCACGCCCTTTAAGCCTGGGGGCTTTTATTTGGGTAGTAAGTTTTTTTAATTTTAATTAATTATTTTTTAGCTTGAGTACGTATAGTGTTTATTATATTTGTTGGTATATTGGCGTGGCTAGCTGACTTAAGGCAAATAATTTTATTTTATGTTCTGGTCTTGTAATGTTAATTATCTACCGAATATAGGTACCTAGTATTGTATACAATCGGGTATTTTCTAACTGAACAGACCGCTGTGCTGCTGGGGAGTTTGCTGCGCCACTTCTTCTTCCCAGCGATAGCACTAGGAAGTGGTGAAGGGCGGGCGTTTTTGTTGGACTGTCTTTTGTAATTTTGACGTTCAAAAAGTGCTGATTCTCACCCTAATTTAATAAATGACTTTTGATTTTGATTGGTATATATAGTTTAGTGTAGGTTACCTAAAGTATTCGTCGCCCTCAACACTGATGGCTATAGACCGTATGATCTCCATGAGGCAAGCGTACGCGACTGATATGCCGTATCCATCCTGTATTGTGGGGGCTTCGGCACGGTCTAGCATTTCTATGCTGGAAAAAGGAATCATTCAATTAAATGAAGAATCAGACTACACAGTATTCAGTAATTTTTAAAAAGTTCTATAGCATTCGGTTACACTTGTTTACTACTACACTACCTCTTGTTTCTACAAGAATATTTTTGATCGATCAATGGTAAAATATTCTGAACAAAATACAATTGAATCTGTTCTCAAATTTTATATCAACTTAAATGATTGGTTGTTGTCGTTTTGGTTTACCAATCACAACAGATTGCTTGACATTTACCAGGAGAGTAGCTGATCGGAGATATCTACTGGCCGTCAGAAACCAAGGAAAAACTGTTTGGTAAGTAAAGTTAATTACTACTACAGTATGATTTCAGACACAATAACTAATATATTTTAGTAACTAAGGCATTCTTAAATGAATACTTACTACACAGATTTAGCAGTGCCAGGGTCGAATGTGATGCAGAGAGGTAGCCAGACACCCTTCCAGTAGAATCCTGACTGCTGCGGTATGCCTGATGACCCTGGGAACAAATCTTTCTATTAAAATACGTTACAGGTTCTGATGGAGGATGCTAATGGCGCCAAAGTGGTAGTAGCTGGAGGCAGGAAGTGCTGGTAGCTATATAATTCCACGTTGATGTTCCGGACCAACTCCACTTCGATTGCCATCGGCACGCGAAGAAAAAAATACTAAATTCCCGGCCGATAATTTATAATTGTACGCTGTACGTTCAGCAACAAAAACCGTCACTATAACATAAAATAGAAACTGGTTGTCTAGAATTTGAGTTATTTAAATATTAAGTAGATACATCTGTTCTCTATATGGTATTCAGTTACGATATTGATACTGAAGTGTTAATAGACTTACTTGCTGGCGGTACTGGACTAAAAACGTGAGGGTCGAAGAGTTGATGAAAAAAATGTTACACCTTTTTGAGCCTAGCTCTCATTCACTAAGTGTGCATAGAATAATGTACGATAATGAACTTGGTTCCAAAAATTACAAACAAGTTATCGACCTGAAAATATCTGTAGGCTTTGTTTCTTTTGACGTATGTATATAGTATCTTTCATTCAAAATTCAAGTTATATGATTAAAGGTCGATATGAAACTAAACGTATTCTCATGTTCACAAATCTCTTAAAATCTAGTAAGCAATGCTTCTTGTCAGTCATTGTCACTGACACTGTAAATATAAATGCAATAATAATGTGTATTAAAGTATTTGCAATAACGATATCTGTAATATTGTTGTTAATATTCAGCTTGGCCAATTGTGATTTAGAACAAAGACTTTGTGAGTATAGTATACGTATCAATCTACAGTCTCCCTAGCCTTTTATCAATTTCGTTGGGGTCGGTCTAACTAACCGGATGCAGCTTAATACCAGCATTTTCATGGAGCGACTGCCTATCTGACCTCCAAAACCCAGTTACTAGTTAACGCGAGGCCTTATTAAGACTTGTTGTCAGACTTTTTGGACTTCTGTTCTGGAGGTCTACTCCGAAGTGCAAAGTGCGAAAGTTCGGATCGGACCGACACATGGCCGAATCGAATATTATTGAAAAATGCGAAAAAAGTTCGGATCGGCTCAGTTGGGTAGGGACCATAGTCAATATTCGAAACAGTGTAGGAGTGTAGGATCGGGACCGACCGAACCAAATAGTAACTTCGTAGCAGGAAACGGCAGAACATTCGGCCGATACTACTTTGGAGTAGACCCCCTGACTAGGACTACCCGTAACTGTCAAAGATCTACGAATAACAGCGAGGACCAATGGCTTTACGTGCTTTCCGAGACACAGACGGGTCTCGATATGTAATGGATCACCATCCATTTGCATGGGCGTAGCCAGCCATGGGCTCAGGGTGGGGCAGCAGTCTAAAATAATATATATAACTCGCAAACTATACCCGCGGTCTTACCCCGGTTAATTTTTTCATACAAAAATGTTACAACCTATGTATAGCACCCTGTATCTGTATGTATAATTCGAATTAACCAAAACACTTTCTTATTGCTCACCTACCTACACCACGAAATCTTCCATCCAAAAATGTGTCTCTAACTTCAGCACGTTTGGGCACTGGCAGGGTGGAGCAAGCGCCCCACCCTGCCCCACCGTGGCTACACCCATGTCCATTTGCGACAAACTTGAAGAAATAGGTAGTAATTTTACTGTTTTGACAGAAATCAAAATAATAATAAGAACAATTTAAAATTGTAACTAACTAGCTTCTGCCCGCGGCTTCGCCCGCGTGTATGTCGGAAGTTATCCCACGGGAACGTGCTACCAGGATAAAAAGTATGTGCTTCCCCAGGATGCCATCTATCTCTTTGCCAAATCAGAAGTTCAGTGGTTTAGGCGTGAAAATGTAACATACAGTTTCAAGTACAATTAATCCTCCCCTAAAAACCGAATTACCTCTTTTTGCCCCGTCAGGGGTCAATTTTCGACAACTTTACATACTTATTATTAATTATTTTCTGTCGAAAGAATCAATACTGAGTTTCGAGTTAATCGTACCGCGCATTCAATTTCGTCCACACAAACTTCAACACCCCTATATCCCCCTTTGAGGGGTAGTTTGAAAAACTTATAATGATAAACTTTATAACTTACTTAGGCAAGTATTGTTGCCAAGTTTCAAGTTTATTAACTAAATTAATAAGATTTTTCATATAAACTGTATCCCCGCTTTTCACCCCCACAGGGATGGAATTGAAAAAAAATCATAACTTGTCTCAAAGATTATTTATACCAATTTTATAATTAATCAAGCCACTTATTATAATCCTCCCCTGTAAAATTAACTACCCCTTTTCACCCCGTCAGGGGTAGATTTTCGAAAAACCCTCAAACGTGTTATTATTTTTTTTAGTCTTAAGTACACACACAGTACACTGCGAGTTTCGAGTTAATCGGACCGCGCGTTCAATGTCTGCCACACAAACTTTAAAACCCCTATATCCCCTTTGAGGGTAGTTTTGAAAAATTAATAATGATAAACTTTATTACTTACTTAGGCGAGTATTGATGCCAATTTTCAAGATTATTAACCAAACGAATAAGATTTTTCATATAAACTGTATCCCCGCCTTTCACCCCCACAGGGGTGGAATTTTGAAAAATCATTTGGGATGTTTTCATAACTTGACTCTAAGATTATTTATACCAATTTTCGAGTTAATCAAGCCACGCTGTAGAATCCTCCCCTGTAAAATTGACTACCCCTTTTCAGGCCGTCAGGGGTAGATTTTCGAAAAACCCTGATACACATTATTCTTTCCTTTCAATTTTAGGTATAAATACTGAGTTTCGATTAAATCGGACCGCGCGCTAAAATTCTTCCATACAAACTTTGAAACCCCCCAATCCCCTTTTAGGGGGTAGTTTATAAAAACAAAAAATGCCCAACTTCATAATTTACTTAGATAAGTATTCGTGCCAAGTTTCAAGTTTATTAACTCAAGGAATAAGATTTTTCATACAAACGAAATCCCCCCATTTCACCCTCTTAGGGGTGGAATTTCGAAAAACCCTTTCTTAGTGGATACCTACTCTTCACGAAGAATACACCCTCTAAATTTCATGTCTCTAGGACCAGCGGTTTAGGCTGTGCGTTGATGTCTCAGTCAGTCAGTCAGTCAGTCAGGACTTTGAATTTTATATATATAGATAGATTGCAATGGTGTTTCTAATTTCGTAGGAATTTTTGGCCCATAATAGCATAAACCGTCTTTAACTTCCCACTGCTGTGACACAAGCCTTCTCTTTTCACGGGGGCCCAGTGCGGAAATCTTTTTGGTCCAGGCTTTAAGAGCGTTGACAACGTACGGCATTTCATAGAATAGAATAGAATACTCTTTATTGTACACCATAAAAGTTACAGAACATAAATAAAATATATAAAATTTTACAAAGGGTGACACAATGGGCGGTCTTATCGCTAAGAGCGATCTTTTAAAGACAACCTTTGGATGGATTAAAAAATTAAGGAGATGCAAATATAGTAGGTAGTATGTGGTGTACCATTTACACTATACTATTAATACATACATAAAGTATATTTTACTCATCTAAATAAATATATACATATAATAATAAACATGAACAAGAGCAAAGAAAAAAAAAAAAAAAATAAAAAAAAATAAATAGAATAATAATAAATAATAATGATGATGGTTAAGGAGAGAGGAAGTGCTTTTTTATCATAATTTTGAAAGCGGACAACGATTCAGCACGCCTTACCGACACGGGCAAGTCATTCCATAGCCGTACTGCTTGAACGGTAAAAGATTTGTCAAAGAAACTGGTGGAATGCATCGGCATCTCTAGTCTCAGGTTTTCCGATGACCTCAGATATCTATTATGTGTGTCATGAAGGAACTTGAAACGTTCTTTAAGATAAGAGGGGGTTTTAGGATTAAACAAAATACTGTAGAGCTGAAATAAGATATGAGAATTCCGGCGAAGACGTATGGGAAGCCACTTGAGCTTTGTACGAAATTCAGAAATGTGATCATATTTGCGCAAGCCAAAAATGAATCTTATGCAAAAGTTTTGAAGTCGCTCAAGTTTATCTAGTTGTGCCTCAGTAAGATCTGGATAACTGACATCAGCGTAGTCAAGGATGGGAAGTAAAAGAGATTGTGCAAGCGCAGTTTTAGTGGCAGTTGGAAGAAAGTTCCGCAACCGTCTCATTGACTTACCAGATGCAAACATCCTTCGACTTACCTCCTGTAGCTGAGGACCCCAGGAAAGATGTTTGTCGATCCAAACCCCAAGATTCTTAACCTTTTCGCTGAATGGAATAGCAGTTCCGTTAAATTGAACCTGGGGAAGCTGCGACCAGTTTATCTTGGCGATCATCCTTGAGCTGCCAACAACAATGAGCTGAGTCTTCGATGGGTTAACCTGCAACCCATGCGCCTCGCTCCACTCACAGATTGAAACCAAATCCTTGTTGATAATGTGTACCGCATCAGCCAAATTCGAGTGGCCAGCTTGTTTATAAATTTGCAAATCGTCTGCATAAAGGTGGTAGGAAGAAAGAAGTTTTTTGTTAATGGAGTTTATAAATGTTGCGAAAAATAAAGGAGATAAAACGCCACCCTGAGGTACACCGGCAGAAGTATAACACCACGAAGAGCAAGACTCTTCTATGCATATACGTTGCCGGCGGCCATACAGGTAACTGCGAAACCAGTCAATCGCCGTTGGAGATATGTTAAGCGAGCGAAGCATACCAAGCAGGATATCGAAATCTACAGTATTGAATGCATTGCTGAAATCTAGCAAGCAAAGAACTGTGAGATTTCCTTCCTCCATGCCTGACCGTATGTCATCAGTGACGTTAACTAAGGCTGTAGTGGTACTGTGACCAGGACGAAAACCGGATTGGAAAGGATTCAGCAGACTATTCTTACAAAGAAAAGTACTAAGCTGATTGTGGACAAGGCGTTCTAGGACTTTGGAGAGGAACGGCAAGATGGAGATGGGACGATATTCTGAAAAGGAAGTAGGATTGGATTTTTTGGGTAAAGGAATGACTTTGGCCTCTTTCCACATCGATGGAAAGGCACCATAGGATATAGAATAGTTCAGGATATAGCATAGGACAGGAAGGATTTCGTCTAGGACAGGGAGTATCATTTTACGACTTATACAATCACTGCCGACTGCGTTAGACGTGATTGAAACTATGCTCTTCTTAACATCACAATCAGAGAATTGACTAAAAATAAATGGGGGATGGTCCGGAGTTGGAAGGTTTGAAAGATAGTTAACAGTAGCGGCCTTTATGGTCCCATTACAGTGGGACGAAGATGAGAAGTGTTGATTCAGTAGATCAATATCTAAGTCTTTAGGAATTGATTCTTGGCGTGATTTTCCAACTCCCATGGATTTAAGAAATTTCCAGACTTTTGCTGGATCTCCGTTTTCAACTGAGGTGTGGATATGGCGGCGTTGGGCATCTCTACACATCTTATTACAGCGATTGCGTGCATCAACAAGGATCTCCCGGTTCAACGGTGAGGGCCGACACTTAAATTTAGTTTTGGTTACAGCCTTTCTGTGCATGATAGTCCTAATCTCGTCTGTAAGCCATGGTGCCGGAAGATGCTTTATTTTCACTGCACGAATGGGAGCGTGAATATCATACAGCTGCACAAGGTTATCTGTCAGCAAATTTACTTTATCATCCATCGACTCAACATTGAATAAAGGAGCCCAGTCAATACTGCTAGCATCTCTTCGGAGATCATCTGTATTCATACCACTAAAATTCATACAAGTTTTAAAGTCCTTGTTTCTCGAAATGCTTGAACTGATTTTAATGCAACTTCCTACGCATAAGCAGGATATATAGATCTAAAAAGTAAATTGAGAACATTTTTGAAAAATAGTGTTACAGCTACATTAGACCGATTTTAAATTTTCCATAGAAACAGAGATTTCCAATTATCTTTTTTTAAATAAGACATTTCGAAAATGTTCTTAACTGACTTTTTAGACCTATAATATATCCTGCTTATGCGTAGGAAGTTTCTTTAAAATCGGTTCATGCATTTCGACAAAAAAGAACTTGAAAGTTTGTATGAAATACCGTATGTTGTCAACGCTCTTAATATTCTGATGATTTGTGTGGGCTGTCTATGTCTAGCTGACTACATTAATTACATGTTTTTTTTTATAAAATAATTACAATATTTATTATAACAGCTAAATAGTCAAATAAAAGCCCTCTTCCTCTCTCCTACTTTTGCTGTGCCCGACAGGGTTCACAATGATCATATTCTGTAAAACCTACCACCTAAGTTCACATGTGGAAGCAATAAATATATTGAGTATTGAGTACATTATGCTGATGATGATTTCATGTTTCTCCTGACAGTGGATAGCATACAGCACCCAGCCGTAGCCAATCTGGTCAAGATGCGATGCACGCGACGATTCTCACCAGGTGTGTGTGTGGAGGACGTCGCGCCTGTATGGACCTTCGTGTTCTTGCAGCAGAACTGCACGTAACGTGGTTTTAGATCTGGTTGATTTCAGTGAATTAGATAAAGAAGGATAGAGATTTTTAGAATGAGTAACTTTTCCCAAAATAGTAATATTCCAAACGGATATTAATTTTTCAAATCCAACTGGGAGTTCCAGAAATTTGCGCGTTTAAAAACAAAAAAAAAAACCGGTCAAGTGCGAGTCGGATTCGCGCTCCGAGGGTTCCCTACTTTGTAGGTATGTAACCACTTATGGTTTTCGGTATTTTTCCTTTACTTGTGCTACATAGATTGCATTGCATTGCCAAATATCATGATCCTAGGTCAACGGGAAGTACCCGGGTTTTGATTCCCTGCGAGTGTCAAAATATGCGGCATAAAAGGAACATAAACGCCCGTATCTTTTGATTGCGTTGGCTTAGTAGTTTGATTTTTTCACTGCATCATGGGATTGCAGCCCTGAGTATATATTGATATTAATTTCAACTTGATGAAAAAGGGTCTTGACAGACGAACAACGAAGAGATCTTATAAGGGTTCTGTTTTTCCTCTTAAGGTATGGAATCCTAAAAACAAATTCTTCAACTGTTTTATATTATACGTATAGATAGTATGAAGGATTTAGTTCAACCGTAGACTTTTACATTCAAGATCTATTTGCTCCCAAAAAATAACTTACATTATTCAACTTCCAGAGAACGACTCGGCTGCCATAACAACTACCGCACGAACCGGTTCCGGAGCTACCGGATTTGCATGAAACGGTGCCGCACGCTCGTGGATATGTACCTCAAGATGGTGGAGTTTGAGGAGAGACATGCTGACTCCAATAACACGTCCGAAGACGCGGGAGACGGAAATGAAACTGATGATCGGAACTTGAGGGGGGGATATGCTAGTAAGCAATGTTTTTTTTTTAATAGTATTACGCCCGTATTCCTCGTAGGGGTAGTTCATAGAGGTATGAGGAGCAGGGTGTAAAGTTCACTCATACTCTATAGAAAAGGGAGGATCCTCCGACCAGACGGGTGTCGTGTCTGTCAAATTGGGCCAAAACAAAAAAAAAATATATATATATATATACAGGGTTAATTTTTAAAGACCAGCCAAATTGAAGGGTGTGGATAAAAATTCAGCCGTCCCATAGGTCGAGTAGGTATTGAAGGTTTCTATGGGGCCGTTGATAAATTTTTCGCGATTACGATATTGGTCCCATAGAGAAAGTTGTTCAGTTGGATGGTCTGTAGCACACCCTTCAATTTGGCTGGTCTTTGAAAATTAACCCTGTATACATAATTTTGCAATCGAAACGCTGAGAAGAAGATGGGGCTAATCTATTTAATATTCTCATAATTTTATTCCAGAATATATAGCAACAGCGAGTGGCCGCCAGAAAGACATCCCAGTTACCCTCGAAGACCTGAGCGAGGACTCTGACGAGGAAGAGTATAAAGAGGGTGAGCAGGACACCAGGTTCATCGTGTACAAAGATGGCAACATGAACGAGGAGATAATGAGTGTAGACATAGACTATGTACCTGGGGAGATTAGGTCTGACATTGGTTTGCTGCATTATTGAATATTTATGTGAATAATATAATGTGGTTTTTGAAAAACTGTTTTAGTTACAAAACTGTAAGTCTGTCTACTAATGACTGGAGAGCAGTGGTGGTCCAGTGGTAAGGCCACGCCTTACGATTTGTAGGTCGTAGGCTCGAACCCAGACAGACACGTTACTTTGTGTAAATTATTTCATCACTGCTGCTCTCAAAACGGTGAAGGAAAACATCGTGAGGAAACCGGCATGTCCTAGAACCAAAGATGGAACACATGCGACATCCACTAACCCGCACTGGGCCCGCGTGGTAGATTACGGCCCAATCCATATCACAGAGAAGAGGCCTGTGCCCCAGCTGTGGGAACATTACAGGCGAATTATGCACGCTGGGCCAACTCACAGTCAATGTGTTACCTCTAACGTGTCACCTGCTGTATTTATTATGAAATGTATAATATTAGCGCTGAATAATGACAAACTTACCAGCCGCAGTGTTAACGTTTGAGGCGACAAACAAACTCTGCACGTACGCGCCGAGTGCGTTCACTATGTCTTGGAAGATGTTGGTTGCGTGTGGCTTCATATCGTAGCACTCGCAGAAAGCTTTTAAGAGATCTGTAGGAAAAACACTTGTTTTTGTTTAGTTGTATTACATAAAGGCCATATGTTCCCATGACCAAATATCGGATGTGTGTTTCTCTCGCTCTAAATTTGATCGATGTAAGGACATTTTAGATACCATAGTGTGTATGTATGTATGTTTTTTTTCATCATCAGTTCTCTCTTTAATCCTAGGTTCGCATAGGCACGTTTTACCCCCGATTTTTTTGGAGAGAGTCAAGAGTTGGAAATCCAACATACACAGTGTGTTATTTGACGCGCTGGGATGCGCTCTGTTGGATTCTCAATGCTCGGTTCAACACCGAGAGTTGAAAATCCAGTGGGATAAGCGATCTTAGATTGTCGTGAGAACCCGGCCTATGTGTAAGGGTACAAAAAATAAAAGAGACACAAAGTTAATCATGTGGAAAAGATGAGAACAGAATCCTAGAGTAATTTATTAAACACCTTCACCTTATTTGATAGATTCTCAAAAAGAACTTAGTTTTGCAAATTACGTCGATTTTAAGAAAGTTGTAAATCACTACAATATGTATTTTTTTCTTAGTTTATAACAGTAAACTTACTTGGTTGTATAGTCATTTTATGTAGCACTTCCAAGGCCAGAGCTCTCTGCCACATAGGTTTGTCAGGGTCCAGGAATTTGATGGTCAGCGACAGGAAGATCTCGCATTCTGTGACCTGCGAATAAATATATATACAGCGTGTCACGGAAAGGGTATATACATAGCAAAAGCACGGCATCCTTGGATGATATCAAACGATATTGGAAGGGGTTTTTAATCCTATGTCTACATGTTCGGAAGTTATGAGATTTTTTAAATCATTGATACCAGAAACCGAACTATTAAAATTGAAATAAGCACATCACTAGCACTAAGTCAGCTGATCGGTGTCAGCGAACTGTTTGTAAGTAAAAATAAACCTCTTACTCCTGGTAATTCTGAATAAAAGGTTCCGCATGTTTATTTTTTGTTTACAAAATTTTATTACTGACTTTTCCTAAACTTTGATTATGTTTGTGAACTAGCTACAATACAATTAATTGGTCTTGGTATCATTTAACGAAATAATATTTAGATACCTGCTTGCATTGTCACGTATCATTTACACACTTGTTGGTTTTTTACTTAGTTGCCCTTTTGTAGAAGATTACTTTGCAGATTATTATTATCTACCTAGTAATCTTTCACCCACCTTACCATCGTACCTACAACATAGTAAATACCTACCTAATTCAAAAACAATATTCCTGTAAATATCCTGGGCTATGTCATTCGAAATGAGAACTTCTATCAAACCGTCAAATGTTGCAATCTTCGCTTAGTGCTAACATAAACAATGCGGACAAGTTAAAAAGTGTCGGCATAATAATTATGTACGGTATCAGGTATGTAATTGATCTTATTTGAAATAAATAAACCTACCGATTCGCTGTTTATGATTGTCACTTGTCAGCACAATACTTTGGGCAAATATGAACTTCAAAGATTGTGAGCCCATAACATAATAATTTTTACACATGATACGATCCAGGAGTTGTTTCGTAAAATCGTCAGCTCGTACCATTGAATTGATCATAAAAATCGAATCCTTACGTGCATTCACGAATTAATATTTTGCCAGTATAACTTAGAATAGAAAAAGGATTTAGTTAACAATTTATGTCCAAGTGAACCCAAAACATCATTTCAATTCACCTCTTCGGAACTTATTCTTCTCCTAGTACATACAAATAAAATCACAGTTCGGGTGTATCGGGTTCCGTTCATAATTTTATTTTTAAAATAAGGTTATTTTTTTTAATAATTATGACGAAAACTATTATTAACAAGTTAATAGTTTTTTTTAATTACAAAATAATAGCACGCACGCATAATTTTTTTCTGTAGGACTAACCGAAGAATTATCGGAAGTTCACGGTCTGTCGGTGCTGTTTGAGTGGTACATGGGTTTTATTGGTTTGAGCTTTGAGCACGTTTAGTCTAATAATTCAAATAAAGTCAATAAAAATGTCGCAAAACTGCATCTAACTGTGGAAAGAAATTAATAAAGTTCTAGGAGGGCATGAGTAACAGGAATTGTTATTGCCGAATTGAAAATCGTTTGCTCACAGAACCCTGATTACGTTTACACACACAATGAAGTATCATAATGTGTGTAAACCTACTGGGTTAGGGACTCAGGGTCATAGGGAGAGTGAACCAATTGCCGTCCGTGTAGTTTCAATTAACAAGTCCTGGACCCTGGTAAATACAACTTCTATCGAGATAACGCGGCCGCGTAATATGATCTTTAATGGATTGAAATGAATGATTTTCCGGAGTTGCGGGAATTTCCGGGGTTGCGGGAATGTTCTAACGAGATAACGCGGCCCCGGAATGCAAGGGCAACTGAAGGAACAGGGTGGTTTTTAGTCAGTAAGAGTCTAACACTTCCTTTCTCCCCACCCAGGGCGGGAGCTGAGTCATTGATGATTTTCCCATCCCAAAAAAAAATAATGATTTTTCAATTATGAATTTGAATTACGTAATTAGTTTGCTCTAGTGTATTAGATTTACGGAGTTTAGTTGAAATTATAAATAGGATGTAAAATAATCTTGAATTCTTGAACAACATTTTTTAATAGTAGTGGAGAGGACACTAATTGGTAACGCTACCCTGTACCAGGATAGTATCCCAATAGGAGTTTTATTTTGCATTATTGTTGTTTGTTTTGCTCGTCAGTCGTCGTCTGTTCCGTGTCTAGTGCACTCGTTTTTATCTCTGTGATACGCGCATCAGTTCAGTACGACTACACGTAATTGACTTTTTTTTGTTGTGTTTGCAAAATGTTAAGTAATAGCGAATATTACGAAATGATGATGTGTGTTGACGCAGAAGATGGTAATTTGCTAGCTGCCTGAGAAGTGTACCGTCGCCGTTTTACTGAGGGTAGACCAGATGCTGAGTGTCGGCAGCTGCCATGTTTTAGTCGGATGGCTTGGCCTCCGCGATCCCCAGACCTAACCCCGTTAGACTTCTTTTTGTGGGGGTACATTAAAAATGTAGTGTACGCAGTGCAGTGTGATACAATGGACAAAATGAAAGTGCGGATTGAGGCCGCTTTCCGGACAATAACACCAGACATGCTACGTGTTCAGGTGTCCATCAACAAGCGAGCGGCCTTGTGCATACAATACCAAGGTCACCACATCTTTAAAAATGTAAGTCAATTTAAATTAGGCAAAGCTTTAATTAAGATTTTACTGTTTACTCGGTAATAAGTTAAGGGATGAAACTAGTTAACCTACCTAAACTTTGTTTCGATTTTTTACGTAAGTTTTGAATGTCAGGTTTTTACGTGCAATTTCTGGCTTGATATTAACGAGTAGTAAACTGTAAATCAATAATTACGCATTATTTTTTACATCACGGTAAAGTAGGTATGGTCCGTATGGTTTAATATTGCGCGAGCGCCGCCGCCGAAAAAGCCGCCAAAGGGATTGCGTCCCTTTGACGGCACGTGCGGCGACATGTTTTATTTCGTCAGTTCGCGCCGACAAAGAACAGCGCCTGCAGTGTAGGCTACTACGATACTAGGCGCGCAGAATTACGGAAGAGATTTATCGTAATATTGGCAACTGAAATTGAAGTCATTGACCTACGTAGTGCGGTGACACGTTTGTTATGATTTGAATTTAAGAAACCTAAGAAACCGAAAATTTGGTATCAATTTTTAGAGTATTTTATTTTGAGTTGAAACCCTTCCAATATCGTTTGATATCATCCAAAGAAGCCGTGCCCTTGGGATGTGTATACCCTTTCCGTGACACGTTGTATATAATAACTCACCCATCCTCCACTCATCCTCCATAGAAAAGGGAGGATCTACCGACCAGACGGGTGTTGTGTCTGGCGGGCAACTGCCCAATTAATCATGTCGGGCTGTTGTATATATGCTAAATGCACGGTAAACTCTGCTTGCGGGATGTAGGATTTTGCGTGACGTCAGTATGACGCGTTGTTCGCATGTGGCGTTGTCGATACCGCTACAAATACAGTTAATCGAAATAAGGAGTAGCAGCAAATAGAAAGTTAAATTGTGTAAGGAAACATAAAACTTGATTTCGAAAACAATTAAAACTGCGTCTCACTATCGTAATTTGATCTTTATCAGCAATATTATCGAAACATGCTATTGCACACAGGTTTTTTTGTTGTTGTAAAAACTTTGGTTCGATTTCCTACTATACAGGTAGGTTATACGACCATCCGTTCCATCACAAAGATAACTGATGTCACTTGGAAGGCTGCCACGCTAAACTGGAACTGGGCTGGACACGTCTGCCGCATGTCAGACGACCAATGGGCTTAACTTACAACCCAATGGTTCCCTCTTAATGATAAGCGACATCGCGACAGGCCCAGGTGGAGATAACGCGATGAACTGGACTCCTTCAATAAGAACTGGTCCTTGGCAGCTTTGAACAGAGAGAAGTGGCAAGAGAGTAGGAATGCCTTTGCCCTGCAGTGGGACATCACCGGGTGATCATAAACAGGTAGGTTATGGTTCACAAAAGAAAAAATCCTCGGTAGTGAAGTAAAATAACCGAAAAAATATTTTTTCTCTAAGAACTCACCAGCACTGAGTGGTACTTGTGCACGATGACCGACACAAGCCGCAGGAGGCGCATGGTGACCGGGAAGTGGGGCCGCTCGGCCGCCGCCGGGCTGGCCGCGCCGCCCACGCCCGCCGCGCCCGGGATGTGTAATGCTGTGAACGCGGCCCTAAGGAACAAGAAATAACATTCAATTAATAAACAATCATAACATTTGAATAATTCCAAAAATAAGATTAAAACACGCCCAATACCGCTCACTGTGTTCACCCCTTGTAAAATTTTTACATTTATATGTGTAATATTTAAGGTGTACATAATATATAGAATTATATTCTATTCTACCCAGTATATTAAAGCTAAGTGCACCTTTGCGGCTGTAATTTGCATTTTCATACAAAAAAGTTCGGTGCGGCCCGCCTGTAGTGAGCGATGGTTCATACAAAATCTACGAAAGGAATGTAGAAGGATTTTCGTATTGCGGTGCGACCCGCCAAAATCTGTACAAGCCTTTAGACTACACTGTTCACTAACTGTTAGTGTAAGCAATGTCAATTAAATGTATCCTAAACGCAACAACAAAAGTACACGGACATATCTTTAAAAAGTTCTATCAATTTTATTATTGTCGTCAGAAGTTTCGGAGCTCGATCGATAGATTAATTGATTTATTTATTTGTGCTCAATTTATTACCTATGTATACTGTTGACATTACAATATATGTATAAAGCAACCAGTAACAGTAATATCTTACCTGTATTTGACATTTGGAGAGAACAGCCTGATGATGAGAGCACACACATGTTCCTTCAATAAGAACCTGAATTCCGGTATCTGTAATGAAAGGAAAATATCTATTTTTGTTATTCTTCTTAAGAAAAATTGATCCGACTGCATACGACCTTTATTCCGAAGACATAAAGTTTAGTTTTGATAGTTAAAACATAAATTAAGAGTATTGTTATATCCCTATTAGAGAAAACATAACGCTTAATTTTGTTTAAATCATGACTGGTCTTTGACGTCCAAAAATATAAAGTCCAATTTTTACAAAAAATTAACAAAACTTCAGATGATTGTAATCCTTATTGCACAAAACTTAAAGCTCAATTTTGTGTGTAAATTATTTTTAATATCATGGCACAGCTCATTTTAGTTTGCTTACCTTGAAGAAAATAGGTGAGAAATCAGTGAGTACTGTGTCTAGTAGCTCAAGTCCGAAAGTCTTTGGCACGTCAGAGATACCGACCAGCCAATGAGCTGAGTCGCCGTTTATAAGCTGGATTATGTCCTGAAAACAAAAATATTTGTTTGACCTTTTTTTCTACGCCGCTGTAAAACCGCTCAGTTAGTCAGAAAGTTGAAGGGCAAGAAATTCCGAGGACACTCTTTTACTTATTAAAATCCTACCTTCCCTTTGGAGGTACAAAGTATTCCGGATTATCACTCGGTCTCGGACAACCGGAGTCGTAGGTACGGTTGGTGACATAAGTTAACCCATTCGAGGCTTCCTATCTTTTAATATGGTAAGGCACCTATTTTTAACTATGGGATAAAAGGGCAAGATCATTCTGCCTAGCCTTTTCCCAACTATGTTGTGGTCAGCATCCAGTCTAACCGGATGCAGCCGAATACATGCCGAATATTTTACATGGAGCGACTGCCTATGTGACCTCCACAACCCAGTGATTGGGTACTACGATACCCTTGGTAAAACTGATTGTCAGACTTTCGGGCTTCTGACGACCCGTAACGACTGCCAAAGATCTACAAATGACAGCCGGGACCAACGGCTTAACGTGCTTTCCGAGGCACATAAAAGGGCAAGATATTGTGTAATTTTACATGAGTATGACTGCTTTTTTGCTAACAGTATCAGAAACCAGATGTTTCTTTTTCAAATGTCAAAGCGTTTTCTTTCAGAAAGCTACAATATGGCATGCCATTAGGGTAGCGGGATCGTCCGAAAGGGTTACCGCTGCCCTGGAACAGAAAGGGCTAAGGAAGGAACACAGGTGGGTTTTAGTCAGTAAGAGTCTGACACTCCCTTCCGCTCCACCCAGTGCGGGAGGGGTCATTTGATGATTTCCCATACACAAAAAAAAAGGCATGCCATTAGCAAATTATAATTTTTTCATTACTATGTAAGCTGTCCTTCAAATGAAATAAATAAATTTATGTTACCTGTAATATAAGATATGCATCGACAGCACAAGGTTTGAGGTCCTTAGGCGCTTTGTTGTTTGTCTGGGGTCTGACGTCAGCTGGGTTCACCTTTAAAGCGCCTGAAAACAAAACTGTTATTAATATGATGATAGGAACTAATATGAGATTATGTAGGTTTAAGAGCGTTTACAACGTACGGCTTTCATACAAACTTTCAAGTCCTTGTTTTTCGAAATGCATGAACCGATTTTAATGAAACTTCATACGCGTAAGCAGGATACATAGGTCTAAAATTTACTACAGAACATTTTCGAAATATCTTATTTAAAAAAAAGATAATTGGAAATCTCTGTTTCTATGAAAAATTTAAAATCGGTCGAATTTAGCTGTAACACTATTTTTCGAAAATGTTCTCATTTAACTTTTTAAACCTATATATCCTGCTTATGCGTATGAAGTTTCATTAAAATCAGTTCATGCATTTCGAAAAACAAGGACTTGAAAGTTTGTATGAAATGCCGTACCCGTACGTTGTAAACGCTCTTAAGAAGAGATTCTTGTTTACAAAAAAAACAATACTGTAAACTACGACAATGTCATTTACCCACTGTAAAACTTAAGCCAGAATTTTATATAATTAATACAGGATTATTTTAAATTGGCTAGCTAAACTCCGCAGACGCGATGGATATCGATAATTAAAAATTATTAAAAAAAAAGATGACGCAAATATTGTAGTCACTTGAAATATCAGTTAAAAAAATCCGTTTTTCTGTTGTCTGTGAAGTTTAGCTAGCCAATTTAAAATAACCTGTATACTTATACTTAGTAGGTTATGCAAGGAAATACCTAAAACAAATTGAGGCATGGAAGGTAGATTGATGATACATACTTAGTAGGTTATTCGTTTTAAAAGTATATAAATACAAATATATATAAATAATAGTTAAATAGACCTTACCCTCAGCTTCCGCGAGAGCTCTTTCGAAGACCAATGCTACCAACTGACGAACAGTTGCCGCAGCTGCATGGCTGGTGCTGACGTCACGGCTCTCCGAAGGCGATACCATGCGCATACACATCACCATTGTCTGTTGAAAAGAAGAAATTTTTTGTATATTTTTTTTTATTATCTGCTAATGTCCCACTGCTGGGCAAAGGACTCCCTACACTCTGTCCACCTCTCTCTATCCGGAGCTGCCAAGGACCAAACAGACGATATTAGGCTCTTAATAAATATTGATGGATGGACGTGGTCTACACTCAACAATACGTCAATCTAGATGTGTTCTTCACTGGACTGCGCGAATGTGCCCTCCCCCATAAGGGGAGCGACGATTTTCGTAGGGTGGTTGGTAGAAGCTGGACAACACTAGCCGCGGATCTAGTAAAATGGCGCGCAGTTGGAGAGTATTAAGACTGCTAGAAACTGCTGATGGTCAAAGCAAATAAACATATTGATCTCATTTGGACCTGGGTTTCCAACACCGGGTAACTCATTGAAAGAAGAAAAAAAGAAAGAAAATACATTTATTTGCGGCAAACATGACGCATAAAAAAAAGAATAAACACACAAAAAAAAGGGGGGATAAACATGCGTCACATTCACGCAAAACGGCCATCACTCAGCATAATGCTAAGACCCTATAATACGAGACAGAGCCCCAGCGCTGGTTTGGTATTGAGAACATTAATAAAAGGAATAAATTAATTTTGATCCCTCTCACAGAGAGGAGGCTTGTGGCCCAGCATTGGGAACATTATAGGCTGATTAATTTTAAACGTAAGATTTTGATAACAATTTTTAAAGTTCAAACACGAAAGAAAATAATTAAAAAACTGATAACTTTACCCCAAGCAGCCTCTCTCTTTCAGTTCTAATCATTTTTGTAGAACCATGTCCGTGGGTACCCACAGGAGTACTCATTTTTAAAACCACTTTTCAACATTAACCTGCACTCCAAAAGTTTATTTAATAATAATTGTTTTACTCTGTTAATGAAATCTGTGTAGTGATCTAATCTTATCCGTAATTGTTTGAATCTAGTTCTGCACTTCAGAATATTGTAGATTTGACAGATAAGGTATGTGTTATGTATTGTTATCTGGAGTGTCATTTTTCCGGCCTTTGATATATGCACAGTTATGTATGTTACATTTTCACGCCTAAACCACTGAACTTCTGATTTGGCAAAGAGATAGATGGCATCCTGGGGAAGCACATACTTTTTATCCTGGTAGCACGTTCCCGTGGGATAACTTCCGACATCCACGCGGGCGAAGCCGCGGGCAGAAGCTAGTATTATATAAAACTAAACACTTTTCCTCGTATATTTTTTTTTCCAATCATGAGTTCAACTGTTACTAGTGACACACAATTACTTTTTCTATTGTTACCGAACTTAACAAGTGCCTAGCAAACGAGGGGTTAAGTAATTACTCACTCTAGCCAGAGTATCTCCATGCACCAGATCAGACGTGGTCATGAGCAATGCAGCAGTCTGCAGCAGCTTCAGCTCCAGAACTCCGCCTTGACCGAGGTTATAGAGACAGTCCACCACATGTCTGGCGCCTTTCGCGTCTATGCCTTGCTGGGCGATCAGACGTTGGATTGTTCCAAGACAGAACTGGAAAGAAATTGGGTTATCGATATTTTTACATAGTTCATTCTGTAGGTTAAAGAAAAATAAAGTGTGTTTTTGCAAAACCAGTAAGCCCAGGTTCGCAATGGCGATTTTTTATCGCGGACTCGACTTTTAACTTTAAGTGTTGAGCCGAGCAATAAGAATACAACAGAGAGCGAACAGAAAGAGTCAAAAAAATATGCTGTTAGATTTTCAAGTCATAGCGCGATAAAAATCGCCACCTAAAAAATCGCCCCGGGGGAACAAGGGCTAAAAGATGATCTGTTTCTAGTTGATATAGAAATGTGACAACAAACATGAACTAGCTTTATTACAGAGAAGAATTAGCTGGGCTAACCCATCAGTTTATGTCAAACCTACCATCATACAATATGCTTTTGAACCATGTTAGAATTTAAAATTATTTTGACAATTCGCTGTCTGACCTACAACTATGATTTAAGCTGAATTGATACAACAACTTTTATGACCAAAACCCTATTCATCTCTGGTTAAGACCCGCAATGAGGAATATGACTTATGGAGTATGAGGCTTACCTTTATAATCTTCAGGTCCTTAGATTCACAGCCTTGCACAAGAGGGTATAATATCTGGTTCACTACTCCATACAGAGAGGCTTGAGGGTTATTGGCGGCCAGGGACAGTTTTTCTATAGCCTCATCACATGCCTGCAAAGAAAATATGGAGAAAAATATCATAATATTTCACATTGTCTGTATACTAATATAATATAGCAGAAGAGATTGTTTGTTTAGTATCAAATTATAATGTGCCGACTGCTGGGACACAGGCCTTCTCTCTGGGATAGTGTAATCCACCACCCAGGCTCAGTGCGGTTTGTCTGAACATGCTAATCTCCGGAACTATGTATTAGTCTGATTTGAAAAATTATTTTTGCGTTTGATAGCCCAATTCTTGTGGAAGGTTATAGGCTATTTAACATAACGCTACAACCCTTGGGGACTGAGCAAAACGAGTAATAGGGCGGGCAAACGATGCTTTGCGACGTGTTGGGTTGGGTTAAATTTCATGCATACGAAGTTGTGTGGTGTTACACGAATGTTTAGAATAAGAAATGAGTACATGAGAGGAAGTCTGAAAGTGACACAGGTAACTAAAAAGTTGTGTGGAAAGTTGTCATGGTATGGGTATGTGTTATGGAGAAATGAGGAAAATGTTGTGAGGAGAGTTTTGAGTATGAATGTCGATGGCTATAAGAGTAGTGGAAGACCAAAGAAACAATGGATGGAATGTGTGAATGACAATATGGTTTGTAACCATATTGTCATTCACACATTCCATCCAGGGGGTGACTACCGAAATGACGACTAATAGAGAAGTATGGAAGAAAAAGACATGTTATGTCGACCACAAATAAATTGGGATAAGAGCAGGTGAATGATGATGATACATTGTGGGCAGGAGCTAGTTGAAGAATAACTAAGCAGCAGGCCTTTAAAACTTTGGAATCAAGTATTAAACATATTTCTTAGGCCTTTTCTGATGGTGCTGTTCGACTGTGTAGTATGGACAGACTTTGTATAAAATTATTTGTCAGATAAGCTTATCCTGTGTGTGGTGAAATAGGCAATAAATATTTGTTTTAAATATATTAAAGGTACCTACCTATTGTGTTTCCTATGACAACATACTAAAAATTTTATGTTTTATTTAGGTATTTATGTGAGTAATCAGAAGCCGGAAAGCCGGGAAGCCGGAAAGTCTGACAATCAATCTTATCAAGGGGATTGTGGAGCTCAGATAAGCAGCTCCGTGCAAATACTGGTACTCACTTATTTAATACAGCTGCATCCGGTTAAACTGAAAGTCAACCCCTACTTTTTTTTTTTTTTTTTATGTATCCTGCCGAACGCAACAATCTGTCCTTAGACATTTAGCTGCTCCTTTGTTCGAAAATTTCTGAAATTTGGTCTTTGAAGCAGTGAGGAATCGTCCATAGACCACTCTCGCTTATTCTATTGGGAATCGGTTTATTAGGGTTGGAACACTGTTCCTCCTCAGTCTTGTGTATACTGTACTTCCAGATCCCACCAAATCAGCAGCCAGGGAGTTGACATGTTTGTTTAATTTTATCTGGTAGTTTTGACTATGTGCAGCGATTTCTTGTTTCACACTTTTGAGTTTCAGATCTTGCAGGATGTATTTATTATGTATGCATTTAAGGATGTTAAACATGGCTCTAATGGCTTTGGTCTGAAACCTTTCCAGGATGTCAATGTTACTGTTACTTGCTGTTAACCCCTACTTAGTTTGGAAAAGGCTAGGCAGACAATGGTGATGCGAGTATAATCTATTATTTAGGTGGGAGGATATTAGCAGACAGGGTGCAGAATACCTTTGCTAACTCTGCATAGATGTTTACAATAAAACTTTCAAAGCCAAATAATTTATTTTAAATAGGCACTTTTATGGAACTTTTGTACATCAAAATTTACAAGAAAATAGAATTGAGTCTAGTAGCCCCTTTCAAAAGGTAGTTTCATATGGAGAAGAATTGGCAAGAAATGCCACAGTTAATCTTTAATGTTTCACAATATTTAGCATACATTCATCATATTATTTTTTTTAATATTGCATCAGGTGATTAGGTTCATTTTTTTTTTAACATAAATGTGTTTGCTCTCATAGTTATCATGATAAAAGTTACAGCTTTGTTATTTGAAAATTAATATGCAAACATACATGACATGAAACTGGCTGAAGTAAAACTAAAAACCCTTCAAAATTTCAAATTATTATGATGTCCTTAATATGTGATCAATCTGATCTTATCTTAAGGAAAAGATCAACTATGTGTAAAATCACAAACATCTGGTTTTTGTTTGTTAAAATACTTACGGTTTTTTAAATTGGTAATTACATTACTAACTCCACCCATATATAAGGTCATAAAAGTGTTTAATGGATTGAATTGGTATCTATCAAATATTAATCTACTTCAGTGGTGAAACTGTAGATAATGAATGTAAGTGCCGGCTTACTAACACCGACAAGATTAAATAAATAACTAGTAATTTATAGAGAGAGTAGTAAATAGCTAGTGAAAGAAATACATGATAAAAATATTGAATTTTGTTCAATTTTACATACTTCTGTGGGTGTTTTAGACATTTAAATTGTTGTTGCATATATGCTGTTAGGTCCCAATTAAGTTTAGCAATTATAAATAACAGTTAAATGATAAAAACCTCTCTTATCTGAGGATATTTCTTCTTGGTCTCCAAACTCAATGTCTTGAAATCATTTTGAAGGACGTCCATGAATTTCTTCGTGCAGTCATCGCCGGTTACAGCGCTTACGAACGCCATTATTTAATTTATTGCTGCTAATTCACTTATTCACATCGTAATTCACGTAAAAAATTATAGAAATTGAATATAAGCCATGTACACAATCGACAATCGACATCACAATTTTCAGTTCAGAAACTGAAACAAACCAAATAGGTAGTGTATTTTTTACAAACATTTCGAAATGAATGTGATTTTTGAAAATATTTGAGTGTTCTAAATAATTATGAATAACATGATCGGAGGATCAAATATGTGAATATGTTTAAAACTATTTATACCTACATTAATTAGAAAAAATATCTTTTTTTTATATTTCTGCACGAAATATTTGCCTCCATTTCTTTACGCCAATGAATATTATTCTGCAACTCACCACTAAACTTTTTTACAAAAGCTCTTTTCAGTGGATAATATTGCTGCCATGTAAAATACTTCAAAATAATTTAACAATGCAATGTAGTCACAATAAACTAAGTATAACAAATTGCAGGCATGAGCATTCTATTAAAAGGATTAGTCATATTTATTTGCGTGTAAAGGAGTTTTTGTGTCGAAATGTGTGACCAGAAAAAATAATAAATTACCACATTTAGTAAATTTACCCGATTTTGCCCACTGTGAATAACCGCACTTGAAGTTAATTAGATTATGTTAGAACTAGTGATTTTGTGGAATAAAATCAAGCTTTAATTAGATTTAACTCGTTTGAGGAATTATTGTCATTAAATATAATAGTGGATTTGATTCAAGTACATTGTTTCCTGTTGATTTTGCATAATTTAGAATAATAAGGCTTGTTCGAACGTTCAGGTAAACAATACACAACAGAATATTAGTAGTACCGTTTATGCAGCAGTATTCGACGTGAGAACAGCTCTTGAAGTGAAAGTGAAAGAAGAAATGCAAGTGATCGATGATGACCCACTTTTCACGGTAACATTTTTTTCTAGTATAGCAACATCGATTACTGATTGTGCAGAAGAAAAAACAATGGTGTGATTCCAGATTTTTATTTGTAAGTATTTATAGAATCCAATATCAA
Source organism: Apamea crenata (assembly GCA_949629185.1). Taxonomy (NCBI): domain Eukaryota; kingdom Metazoa; phylum Arthropoda; class Insecta; order Lepidoptera; family Noctuidae; genus Apamea; species Apamea crenata. Next base: position 2,697,009 of record OX451377.1, read on the forward strand.
TTTAGCTAAAGTAACGTTTCAGTGTCGTTAAAAACGTCCCCCCGCCCGAAGATGCCGATACCGAGGTACAAAACGCATAATATCAACTAGAAATTGGTTTTGTGAGCTTGACGTGCTGTCATTTCAGTTTTTTATTCTATTTATTCAGCTTGATTCAGCTATGCGCCATTTACTGCATTAGAACGGCCGCTGTCTGCGGATTTTAGTGCTACTGGTAATAAAACTCCCCACGACACAGGTGTGGAATGTATGTTTAATAGTGTATGGAATGTGTAGTCGCCGTGTGTCCTATTCGTGATATGTCGTGTGTAGTTTTTCATGCCGGCACCTAGTTTTCGTTATCCCAGTGTCGTTTGCATAGTTTTTTTATCGTCAAGTGCGTCATGATCTCGAGCGGTGGGTTTAAACCGGGAGTGTACATCCACCGTCGCCGGTCGCCCATGTTTTTGCACCGTCTTGTAGATCGTTTGATCTTGCAGTCGTTGCGCTGTAAACAATGCAGCATGTTCGTGTCCAGTTTAGTAAATAACATAGTCAGTGTTACCTGTCATCTTTGCACGCTAATTTTGTCTCCAAGTGAAAGTCTTGATAGTCAAATGGTTGATTGAATCCAGTAAGAAATCTGTGCAAAGTAGTAGTGTCATTGTGTGGATGTTGTAAAGTGTACGTCTTGTGATAGTGATATGTATGATTGACATTGATACTATCAAATGTTTGTGGCTTCCTTCTTGTATGTCAGGTCATCTAGTCATTGTTCTAGAGCACATAATCTCTGTTATCCATTGATATCTTGACCCATTAATCTGAGCCCGTTAGCTCTTCAAGATAACGAGATTACATTTCATTGTTGAATTGGTGTTACAATTTGTATGTCAAAGTTCATTACGGGTTAATAAGAGTGATAAAATGGCTGTTCCTTTATTCCTAATTAATTATGGTACCTATATTGTTTCGATAGTGTTATAATTTTGGAATTGCTGTTAAGTTTGTTGTATTGCTTCTTCTTAGCTCAAACAATAGAAAGTAGTGAAGCGTCAATGTCTTAGAGGCCTGTCATATGGACAAAAATGGGACCTTTAAGATGTCATTTATCCCCAATTATTATCATCATTAGTCATTATCTCAGTAGTCACCCTCTTTCGAACAATATCACCATTCACACAGTCCATCCATCGTTTCTTTGGTCTTCCCCTACTCTTATAGCCATCGATATTCTATTCATACTTAAAACTTTCCTCATGACATATCATATCCCCCATATTTGTCCTAAATAAGATTTAGATATGTGTAAGGGTAGATTTTTCCAATGCCAGATAATTTTATTGGAGCAATAATTTTGAATTATTGACAGTCCTTCCATAAAAACTGTCAGACGTCAATGTTATTCCACAAATCAAAATTATCAGTTGATTGAAAAATCAGCCCTAAGAGGTTTTTTTTTTTTTTGTGGATGGGAATCTTTATGTCCTCTTCTTTTTCAATTTTTATTTATTTATTTATTACCAGAACATCTATATATTTCTTAATTTTTAGTTAATTTACTGTCAAATTTATTACATTTAAGGGTAGTCAACACTGAAGAAGCACAAGAAAAAAATATTTGTCTTATTAACTAGATTAAAAAAAAAATTCAAAACGACATGTTGATTAGAATTGAAGACTTCTTCGACTTGTGACTCATTTCCCTGCCAAACCTTATAATATTATCATTACACAAGTTGTTGGCAGTTTGCATCATTTTATTAAATCATTAATCTTTACTTCCTAATCATCTTAGTTCTGATGTCTCATACTAGATGGCGCTGAGAGTCCTATTATCAACATATTTGTAGAGTGTAGACTGTCTATGATATTAAATAACTAACTAGATCATCTTACAAGAAACAAAACCGTTGGACTTGAATACACTTGGTATAATATTGTATTTTCCACGTGTTATGAAAACTTGATTCTTGGGTAGGCTTTCAGATATTCTATCTGCTAGGAATAAGACAGCAAAAATATAATTACAGTGACTGGCATCACTCTTGAGCGTTTGGTTTAAGAGTGGGGATTGGTTTACGCATTGGAAACATAGTCAAAGAAGTTCCCACTCTTTTATTAAGCACTCAAGATTCATGGACCTCCGTATTTTGTATGTTTCTTGAAAATATTCTTTATTTAACAGTCCATAAAACTCGATAAAAAAAAAAACAAATTGCTTCTGTTTTGATTTAGACTTGCATCTAAGGTATATCGTTGATAAATGATAAGTCAAGTCTTGTTAAGACTATCTAATCAAATCTGATGAAAATCGACCTAGAAATCCATAAACCGTTAATTGACAAAGAAAGATTTGAAATTCTATCTATGACCACATTCCATAGATAAGACAAAATAATAGAAAATTAATCAGTGTAAACCAGTTGCTATCTAACGCTGTTATTATAATGTTGGTCCTGAACGTTGGTGAAAGTACTTGATATTTCATTTAATCCATAGTTATTGGAACATAGTTCCTTATTCTATATACTCTGCACACTTGCCGAATCGGGGCTTGACCAAATAAAGTGTTAACATTTAGACCGTCATGACAAGTGTTTCCTTTTTTTTATGTTAATAAATTCAGTTCTCACAATAATTTTTTTTTCAGTTGCTCTTAAATGTGGTTAATTTATTTAAGGCATAAAAAAAAATTAAATGATGATGATGATGTGTGATGATGATGATTTATAATGATTATAATTCTGTAAATACATATTTGTTACGGCCGCGAATCATATTTTAATCAACGTACAACTTAGTACTGACCAGCAAATTGCGAAAAACGTAAGAAAATTTGAATTTCGCGGGCTACCTTGGAGCATCCACCTTAAATTCAAATAACTTATGACTATTGGTAGGTATTGCGCAACACTTTACTTTATCTTTGACTGTGAATATTTATTACACTTCATTCTTTTCTCATCTCATCTGCCAGACGGCAAGATTGGTACTTTCTGAGGCTGGCTACCTAGCCAAGGTGTGGTGAAGGTAATCAAGTATCCAAACTGCTAATTAGTAATTACGCACGCATGCTCACACCCGGCATTACCTTTACGTGTAAATAAAAAGAAGAAAATAGAATAAATAGAATTTATTCAATGTAATGTTGATTATCTTGTTTAACATTGATTTTACTGATAACATGTGTGAAGAGCTGATAAAGGACGTGTGACGTCATTAATTTGTATGTATGTGTGAGAAAGTTTGCACGTGTAAGTGGTTGTAGTATGGCGTTGGAGGGTAGATGGACAATTTTTGAGTGGACTGTCATTGGCGGGTTTAACACAAAAAACTATGCTAATTAATGACTATGTAAGTTATTTATTTAAGTTTGTTTTAGAGACAGATATTTTTGTTACCTCTAAGCAAGTGTTCATAGTGTGATGAGATTACAACCTTTTTGTGTCATGTGTGGTAATCAAGTGTAGGCTCCCCGCAGACAGACGCGACGCAATTCTGTTAGAACAATTTCCATGCAGTTTTCATATGAATTGTTATATTAGATTCGCGTCGCCGTCTGCGAGCCTGTCTGTTGGAAAATGTTTTTTCTTCTCAGCTCTTTGGCTGGTTTTCAGCTAACGGGCCGAAATAAAGTACTTAAATGCAGCGTGTGTGTGTGTGTGTGCGTTAGATTTTAAGTGTTTATGTGTTGTGTTGAGGTCGAATTTCGTTCTTCGTTCTCTTCTATCTGCCAGAACTTCCTAACTGTTATTAGTTTCGGTCGCAAATCATATTTTAATCCACGTACATCCTGACACTGGCGCCGATTCCCTTGTTCACAAACTAAACTAAATTTGAGTGCATCTTTTTTTTTCTATTTAATAACAAAAGGACAGAAGATAAATATTAGTTTAGTCCTGTCAAATTAAGATACTCCATAGACAAGTTTAGACGTGATTAATAACATGGCGACTAAAAATAAGTCGATTTACGTCAGGCGCTGACTAAATTGACAGGACTTATTTATCTTCTGTCCTTTTCTTAATGAAATAGAAAGAAAAAGATGCACTCAACTCAAATTTAGTTTAGTTTGTGAACAAGGGAATCGACCGGGGATCGATCTGACCTGCAAATTGCAAGAAAACGTAAGAATGTTTAAATTTCACGGGCTACCTTAGTGCATCCCCCTTTATCTGTCTAGTCGGTTCTTGAAGCAGTTATTCTAGTCTTTCATTTGGTTGAGGTTCTTTCATCATCATTGTCATTTCAGCCTCGAATCACCCACTGCTGGCTATATGCCTTCCCCTTTCTTCCGCCATACTTCCCGGTTCTCTGCGTCTCTCATCCAAGTGTTTCCCGCGACTTTGACGATATCGTCAACTGGGCCCCTTTTGGATGGCCCTGGTTTCTGGTTTCATCTTAATATAGCTTAAACAGCTTGTGTAATTAGAAAATCTATTCCTAACGTATCCCTCTCTTGTTTCAGATAACATCTAAAAAAATCCTGCAAGAAAACTTTCCAAAATCTTCCTGAAGACTGTTATTTTTTTTTATTAGATATTTAATTATTTTCACTTAGTATAATAATAAAGACAGTTCGGAGCGGTGACTAGCGGAAGATGCCAACCAAGCGAGAGAGAAACAAAAGACGGAATTAGCTATTTATTTATATTAATTAACTAGTATAATCCATTGTAACTGTTATTTTTTTTTTCAAGTTATTACTATTACTCTCATAAAACGCTAATAACGATATGAATTTATGTTAAACGCTATCTCTAAAGCTTAAATCACTATTTATTCAATTATTTAATCAATTAATTATTTAATTAATCACATGAAGTATGATAACTATAATAATAAGGGATTGATAAGGTCGCTTTGAGCACCATTATGGACAATATGGCGTCTAATGTGAGCTTAAGAAGCAACAAGCAGAGGAAAGATAACCTCATAACGAGGAAGCAGGATAAGTCTCCAGAGAAGACGATTAGGGGGACGAGGGGGGCGTACAGAGGCATCCCGTCTACTTCGAAAAGACCGACCGAAGAGGACAATGAGACGGGCTCCACGGAAAGACTGGATAGACCAAAGAAATTCATATCACAGAACAAAAGCAACTATGGGCTCGGGAAGAGGCCTGACTTCTCTCTCAAGAACAGGAACGTGCATTTAGCTTCGTCTCGGTATGGACAGGTGAGTTTTTTGCTTTTTATACACCTACCTAATACCCTTCCAAGACTTCTTAAAAATATCTTCGAGGATGTATATTTAAGGAGTCTTGCCGTGTTCATATTACCGTAAGTTTAAATCATAGGTTCTCAACCTTATTTTGCCCATCGGCCACTTTGAGAGCACCCCAATTTTTTTGTTACTTAGCATCTGTCTCGAATCTGAAACAGCTATTGCCACGATTATATTAAAACTTGTAATATTATATAGTCGTAAGATAGGATTTACAGTTTTCTTTGGGTCTTCTACTGCCGCCCTGAAAGTTTCAAACGCCCACGTTACGTTATGTTTGAACCTATGGTTTTGGACAGTCTTGGAAGCAGAAGATTTTTGATTGATCACAGTTATCCGAAGGCAAATTATACATTTCTCCACTCCTGTAACAGCTTTTGCTTAAATGGAACTAATTGATGGGCATAAAGAAAATTACCGTCGTCTACATGTAAAAGGCTGGTTCGAATAGGTATGTTATTAGCCGACTGGAGGGCGCTGTCTGTCCTCTTGTCGAAACTAGGTCATAAAACCTTCATACTCTTTCCAGTCGTAATATATATTGTCGTTCTTTCTCTTATACTGTTTTGGCATCCAACACAGAGCCAAAACTTTGTCAATTCCCTTGAAATGAAATTGTTTGTTCTGTGAATAGTATATCGGAATCACTTTTACACGTCATTTAAAAATAAGTTAGATGGAGTCAACATTTCCTATCGGACAACCCCTGAGAAGAAATGGCGAAACAAACTCCGAGGTCAAATCTTGGTCAAAATCAAAGCATTAATTTTAAATAGGCACATAAAAGTCACTTTTGAACGTCAAAATTTACAATGAAATAGAATTGAGTCCAAAATGTAGTTTCGTATGGAGAAGAATGGGCAAGAAACTCCACCGTTACTTGTATACATTAATTATATGTGAAGACGATGTACCCATACAATATTTCAGTATCAATCTAGCCATATTCTGAGTCTGGAACAACACTGGACCCGGCTATCACATCCAATTTGTGAGAGCCAATTGAAGAAAATCCGTTCCGCTCATAGGCAATAGGCTAACTACCTAGTCCTTGTGTACAATTTGTGGACTAGATTTAACACTCCAGTCGCCACCTACACCTACTAGAGATAGGTACCGGTAAACGATAGAACAACGATAGAATTTTAAGCTCTTTAATAATAATAGCCTCCCCCGACCGATTCCGGTCACAGTGGCCAATCTCAACGGAGATTAGCCAGGTACGCAGGAGATATTATAATGCACAAGTGTGTGCGCAAACACAGATGCACTCTCTGTTCTGTTACTCTCATAGTTCGATAGTACGGCAATTCGACACGACCGGAGAGAGATCAGGCGCAGGACCAACGGCATTACGTGCTTTCCGAGACACGGGGGTATTAAGGGACTAACCCACCTATTCAGCTCTATTCAGCTTTTGTCCATAGAAAACAACGATTTTGAATGGGCTAAAGCTGAACAGAGCTGATGGCCAATTCTCGTAATTTTAAAGTATTTTGAACGTTAAAACGTTCAAAATCTAGTCGCAGTCTCATCTAGGCGACAAACAAATGTCAAAATGTAGGGAAATTAGAAGTATTTTTTGACAGATTGAGACTGAGATCAGACTGAATTGCCCCTCTGATTAAGTGTAGTTAGTCCCTGCAACGAGCTGTCATTCGTGGATCTTTGACAGTCGTTACGGGCCGTCAGTAGCCCGAAAGTCTGACAACCAGTCTTACCAAGGGGTATCGTATTACCCAGTAACTGGGTTGTGGAGGTCAGATAGGCAGTCGCTTCATGTAAAATACTGGTATTCAGCTGCATCCGGTTAGACTGGAAGCCGACCCCAACATAGTTGGGAAAAGGCTAGGCAGATGATGAGTCCCTAAACCGCTAACTTTCAAACTCCGGGCTGTTACTAAGAAATTCCTAATGGAAAACCCAATAACACCTTTGCCCGACCTGGAAATCGAACATCCACGCTCAGCAGTCCCACTTGCAACCATGAGACCAACGGGGTAGCTTAAGCCCTCCCGAATCTCATGGGAATTGCTGTCAAAATGTGGTTCTCAAACAGAAGTACTCGTTGCATCAATCACTGCATTTTTTCACAATGTTGGCCTAATCGATCCAGGTTTCCATTGTCCTTATTATGTCCTTCACCAACCGGTGCAGGTGGTAGCTTAGATTAACATGACCTGCAGATCTTGATTGACACTATTGATCTGTGTTTTCACGGTGAGATTTTACAGAATAGCACCGAAGTACATTTTACTCGAAATCTAAATCTAATCATCGAGAAAAATGTACTTTATCTCGAATCTTTTCAGTTTTCATCACACTCCTGCAGGATATATTTTTCATTTGATTTCACACTCCTGCTGTTGGATATTTTAATAGCGCCAAAACTTATACCGTATTACAGCATCGAGCTAAAGTACGAGTGCGAAAACTCCTAGGCACTTAGACTGAATTACAGCCAGTCATAAAAACAATAAAACTGCAGCGTAGCGACGGGTTACCGACCTATCGCATGTGAACCTATAGTACAATAACAATTTTATACTTCAGTCGGTTTCATAACTTTTATAACGAAAAGTATTTAAACAATTTTTTTTTCTGGAGTAAGTTAAATAAGTTCACTATGAACTCATTTCTGTTGAACTTTTATGTAATTTGGCATCATAACTTTTGTTACCAAACTGCAGAAGAACCCAGAACTTTAACTGCAGTTTGTGTTCGCGAGTCTATGATTCAACTCGTTTTGAGTTCCTGGTCAAATATTCCAAGGCCCAGTAAACCGATAGAAATTTCTCCGAGGATTCAACATCTTCCGAAGCTGATTAAGCCTACTGCTGAATAATGGATATTCCTCTAAAGATTAATAAAACGGTCAGTCCCACTTTTAATTAAACCTGCCTGTGACCTTCACTAGGTCATTGAACGTCTACTTGTAACCTTCACAAGGTCACGCCAAAAATTTCATGGAATCATTACTTTGCGTATCAAATTCGGCCTACCACACAAATACACCCAGTTTTATACATTACTACTATTACATTTACCTAGAATACCGTCCCTTCTAGTTCAGCAATGCTAAAACTAACAAATATTAGACTAGAAAGTAATTTTGCATCTTCGAAAACCAGTATCAGCTATAGAAGCAACAAGAATAGTGTACCCAGGATTTTGTAATAATATCTTGATTTCAAAGAGTGTCCTTGGAGTTTCTTGCCCGTTCTTCTCCATAGAGATCTACGTTTTGGAATGGGCAACTAGCTTCAAATTTCTGACTAATTGACCGAATATTTAATTTTGACAATTTGAAAGTGTCTGTAAATGGTTTAATTGAAATAAATGCTTTGAGTTTGAGTCCCAAGTAGGGTTACCAGATGGAAAATTGAAAAGTCCTGACAAAAAGCCTGATTTCCATAGAAAAGTCCTGAGATTTTGTCGCATACGTAATTCAAAACTCTGTGGAAAAATCAGTTATTGGTTTTGTGCATATCAGTTGATTCTAACTATATGTTTTTGATAGAAATTGATTGAAACAATTATGTTTTCTATAAGTTGTTTCTTTCTAAGAATTAAAAAAAAAAAAAATCTGCTGTAGGTATTTAAGTGAAAATCGAAAAATCCTGAGATTTCCAAAATCCGCCCGCAATCCTGTTAGCAGCCTATATATCCTGAAATCTCAGGACAAATCCTGAGATATGGTAACCCTAGTCCCAAGGGACATCCTTCAATTCGTAAAAATTAAAATGCAAGAAAAAAAAAGTACTGTTTTCTTATGGGAAATAACATCTTTAGTATTGTTTACTATTACAGCGAAAGTCTACAGTTACTTGTCGGTCTATGTTGTAATAGTTAGAAAATGTTCAAGATGTTATTTCCCATACCAAAATATTACTTTTTTTCTGGCACTTAAACTTTTGGGTATAAAATGTTCGACATTTGAATGATGTCCTTTGTGTCCCTGTACTTAGATTAAAAAACTCTAAAATGTAAATGGTTGACAAAAGGAATGTACCTGTTTTTTTTTTTACAAAATTTACACCAAAGCTCTGAAATCAAAATACGCACATTTCAAAATCGCAACTCAAGACAATGCATTACCAACTAGGTATAAACAAAAGAGCGTAGGTGGACCTCAGCTGGGTCAATTGAGTACCGCAGGGTCATACAGTTAACACGGCAACTTTGATCAGTGAGGATTGACACAGAAGCATCTAACGACCAATCTGTGTGAAAAGAAATCTGCAGGGGTAATTCCCGTGTTAGAACGTTCGCGCATCTCAATTTGTCAACAATATAATACATTTCCTACATTTTTGACAAGGGTTTGACATTGATTGTCGCTGAGATGAGATTGCGACTTGAATTTGAACGTTTTTAATTACGGGAATTGCTCCCTCTAGTGTTTTCGAAAGTTTTTTTTTCGGTATTTGTGTTGGTGCGTGACTTTTTGGTGTTGGAGGGATTTTTCCAGAAGTGGATGAAAATAGGCCTTAAAAGTGTATATTGTTTACCAGCCTCTTTTTTTAGTTCTGATCGCTAGATTTGTGTTGTAAGAGGCCTTAGTCCTGAAATGGACGAAAATAGGCGAAATTGATAGTTTGAAGTGTGAAATAGTGCGGTAATCAGTGGCGAAGTGCGAAAGTTTTCCTAAATAAGGGAAGTGTTATAAAGAATTTACAGTGCAAAACATAGATTACCAGCAATTTTATTATAAAGGGATTCAAAAAGTTTCTAAGCGTGTTAAATTATGGGAAAAGTCTTCACAACCCTCTGTGATAGTTGTCGGGTAAATATGACAATGTTATTGTTTTAAAAGCTTTATTTTATTTCATGTGTTTGTTGAACTTTTTTGGAAGGATTAGATTTGGTTAACCGAGATTCTGTCTGAAATCTCCTTTATTATCATGTCGACTGTCATTAAATTGCTATTGATTTTAAATCAATTGAATCGGAACTAATCTGAAGGTGGTGAAAGAGGCTCACCACCTTCAGATTAGTTCCGATTCAATTACATAATCAGCCTATAACGTTCCCACTGCTGAGACACAGGTCTCTCTGTGAGAGGGAATGGGCTGTAATCCACCACGCTGGCCCAGTGCGGGTTGATAGATGTCACATGTGTTCGGTTTCCTAACGATGTTTTCCTTCTCCGTTTTGAGAGCAGTGGTGATGAAATTAATTACACAAAGTAAAGCGCCTGTCTGGGTTTGAACCTACGACATACGACTCGTTAGTCCCGGCCGTTACCACTGGGCCACCACTGCACCGATTCCATTAATTGTCTGAACAATAATTGCATTGGATCTTAGCAGGTGGCTTTCTTTAGTTTCTGCCTACCCCAATGGGAAGAAGGCTGATTTTATGTGTGTAAACAATTGAAAGAAAAGAAAGAAAGAAAGAAAAGTGCGTTTATTGGCATTACACATAATGAATACACCTTAAAACTATTACCTTATTGCATACCACCCCATTTTTCTGATAGATCGTGCCTATTCGGGCACTGACCCTTGGTAAATAAACGTACCCATAATAGGTACCGTTTATTGACCAGTGACCTGTAAGCGCCAGTTAAACGAGGATGAAAGGAATTTGTCAATGTGTCATCAACCTTGGTGTCTTCCTAATATATCTGGGGTCAACTTCCAGTCTAACGAATTAATAAACACGTGATTATGGAATACATATTCCCTTTATTATTGTACTGCTAATCCAGCGACTTTGCCCGCGTGAATGTCGGAGATTATCTCACGAAACGTACTACCGGGATAAATGGTATCCTATGTGTTAAACCAGGTTATAAACTATTATGTGCCAAATTTCTACAAATCCGTTCAGCCGTTTTTGCGCCAATCCGGAACATACATCCAGAAAACGGACAAAAATTCAAAAAACTATATTTTCGGCATCAGATTCGTTCCCACATCTCGTAGCAATTTTTAGGGTTCCGTCCATATAGGGTTCAATCCATAAGGGTTCCGTTTTTTGCCATTTGGCAAATGGCAAAAAACGGAACCCTTATGGATTCGTCATGTCTGTCTGTCTGTTTGTCCGTCCGTCCGTATGTCACAGCCACTTTTTTCCGAAACTATAAGAACTATACTGTTGAAACTTGGTAAGTAGATGTATTCTGTGAACCGCATTAAGATTTTCACACAAAAATAGAAAAACAAACAATAAATATTGGGGGTTCCCCATACTTAGAACTGAAACTCATATTTTTTTTCATCAAACCCATATGTGTGGGGTATCTATGGATAGGTCTTCAAAAATGATATTGAGGTTTCTAATATATATTTTTTCTAAACTGAATAGTTTGCGCGAGAGACACTTCCAAAGTGGTAAAATGGGGGACACATTTACACACCCTGTAACTTCTAAAGGAGAATGATAAAACTAAAAAAAATATATGATGTACATTACCATTTACCATGTAAATTTCCACCGAAAATTGGTTTGAACGAGATCTAGTATGTAGTTTTTTTTTAATAAGTCATAAATTGTAATTGTACGGACTACGGAGCCCTCGGTGCGTGAGTCCGACTCGCAATTGGCCGGTTTTTTTTAATTTTATTATTCAATGTTTAGTTTTGATTTCGTTACTATTTTATTATAGATATGTTGTTAGAGGGGCTTGTGGCTAAGTAATAGCAGCCGCACGGGTCGATCGATCAGGTTAAGCTACGCTTGCCGCGGGTGGTCCGTGGATGGGTGACCATCTTTACATGCCAACATCACATGTCATTCGTGATCTTTGACAGTCGTTACGAGTCGTCAGCCCGAAAGTCTGCCAACCAGTCTTACCAAGAAGTATCGTGTTACCCAGTAACTGGGTGATGGAGGTCACATAGAAATAAAGAAAAAGTGTTTATTGCGACTCGTACAGGATAATAAACTAAACATAGGCAGTCGCTCCATGTAAAATACTGGTATTCAGTATTGAATAACCAGCCCAGATGGGTGATACTGGTACTCAGTTGCACCCGGGAAAGGCAGATGATGAGTAGACCACACAAAGGCTCTGTCTGGCAGACAAGCGCGACGAGACACACAGCCACAAGTCCCTTGTGAGGTCTATTACACATTGATGATACTACTTCTCAGAATTTTCCTGACATCATCAATCGTTAACGAAAAATTGATTCTCAAATTGGAAGCAAACATTTTATAAATCATCAATTCATCTTACTGGCATGTGACAATGTTCGCGCCAAACAGAACGGTGTTGATAGTCAATAGATTTAAGACATCTCAAATTGATAGGACAATAATAGACGATTTTTGTTGGAATTTTTGACTAACAACGTGTGATCTCTGAACAGATTTTGTGCAATAATAGTTTTTTATTAATTGTCGAAAGCCGAATTTCAATAGTAGGCCGGATATTTAATAAGGCTGCAATAAATCCCTTATTGAATAGATATTGCTATTTATATTTAGTTAATTTTTCGTACAAACACAGAAGCCCTATTATTTCCACCTTTTCACAGAAATTGTCACTGGTTAATTCTAACGGAGAAGTTGGGCGAATTCATCAAATATTCCGCAGCAATCAGGCCGTATATTCACAGTATTCGGCCTGTATTTAGCCGTACTCGCCATCAGTACACAAACGCCATCCCGACTACACGACCTAGTACACATTGATTTACGATCGTACAAACATTGGACAGGTCTGTCAACTCGTATGCTACGGAACATTCTTCCCTATTTACACAATGTATTCGATACTACTCGCACGTGTTTTGGCCTAATACTCAACTTCGCCTCATTTTTATGTCGCAGTTAACTCTGATTCTATCGCTGTTATTTCTTCTATTGTAACGACAGAGCAGTGCAGTGGTGGCTCAGTGATAGCAGCCACGACTTACCAAGTTCTATTATAAGTTGTGTTCGAATCTAAGCAGACACTTACTGTGTGTGAATAATTTCGTCACTGCTGCTCTAATAATGCTGAAGGAAAACATCGTGAGGTATCCGGCATGTCCTATTATTATCAGCCTGTGATGTCCCACTGCAGGGCAAAGGCCTCCCTACTCTCTTTCCACTTCTCTCTGTTCAAAGCCGCCAAGGACCAGTTCTCATTGAAGGAGTCCAGCTCATGCCGCCATCTCCGTCTGGGCCTGCCGCGGTGACGCTTGGCAATAAGAGGGACCCATTGGGGTCCTAGAACCAAAAATTCGACTCACCAAGACTTGGTACATCATCCAACCCGCACTGGACCCGCATGGTGGATTATTGCCCACTCCCTCTCACAGAGAGGAGACCTGTGTCCCAGAAGTGGGAACATTATAGGGTGTAGGCTGTACTATGTAGCGACAGAAATACTTTTAAGAATGTCTAAAAGTCAAGTGATGTTTTGTGTATTCGGAGATTTAAAAAAAATATTATTTGAGCTGTGTTTGATATTAAGTTTGGATGTGATGGTCAAGGGGCGCTGAAATGTTATTAGTACTTGTAGATGCAGTCATTTGAAACTGTTGTGAAGGAAAAGAGTCTTAAGAAATCATGACCCATTCAAGGTATTACTTTTGTCACGGTACTAACTGTAGGTCATGCAAATATTGTTAAGTCTACATAGGACATTATGATAAATCTTTACTATTAACAAAACTGAAGAGTCTGTTTGTTTGAACGCGCTAATCTCTGAAACTATCAGTCGGATTTGAAAAATTCTTGATAGGTCAATTCTTGAGGAAGGCTATAGGCGATTTATCATCACGGTACCACCCTTAGGAACCGAGCTAAAATAAAAAGTCAGAAAAACGCTAAGCGAACACGAAGTAATGGCGCGGGGAGGTGATGCGATGCGACGGAGTGGGTCGGAGGAACAAGAAATTTTACGCTTACGAAGTCGCGAGTACGGAACTAGTGATCTTATAAACTTGCTATTACTTGATAAATGGTTTAGTTATTTCTTTTGTTGATTCGTTAAAGCTGTTATGCGTTGTCAAAATCTTGTTTGTCCGAGCAGCGGGTTTTAAATTCACCTACCTGTTTGCCCTAGGTTGACACATTAGGCGCTGGAGCCTGGGGTACTGCCAGTTTTATTGTTTGTTTTAGCATTATAAAGGTATCAGATACAAGGTGTAAGGTTCACTCATACTCTATAGAAAAGGGAGGATCCTCCGACCAGACGGGTGATGTGTCTGGCGGCCAACTGCCCGATGATTCATGTCGGGCCGTTGTATATATGCTAGTTGCGCGGTAAACTGCTTGCGAGATCTATGCAGGATTTTGTGTGACGTCAGTATGACGCGTAGTTTGTATGTGGCGATGGTAAATACCGCTACAGCAATTTAATATGATCGTATCCTAAGAAGGAAAATATTAGGATACCTATGTGATCTAATCCTATTAAACTCAAGGCTAAATAACTTTCAAATAGGAATAGGAACATAGTTTTTATTGATATTCATTTTAATTTAACTATTTCTAATTAGCTAAGCACACCATATCTGTAAAACAGCTTACATAAGGAAGAAAATTAACATTTATTCATAAAGTAATAAAAATGTTTATTAAGTTTTAATGCTTAATAGCCTAATCAAGATAGCTAATGACGTTGTTATAATCATTATGAGCCAGTTTGTTGTTATTTTGTTAATTAATGCATTTCTCATAAAATACTAAGAAGTGGCGCCATGGCTAATGTCTCTATAGAAAGAAATATGAAGTTATAAAACGATTATATATTTTTTTAAATTTTATTTTATAACGATTATAGGCAAACAATACAAATATAAATGCTCACTTACTTCCCTTATTAGTAAGAATGATATAATTTTATTGTGGTGCGATCATTGGCAGGTTTTTATTTTTAATGGAAATAAGTCGATTTTTTAGGGTTCCGTACCAAAAGGTTAAAAACGGGACCCTATTACTAAGACTCCACTGTCCGTCTGTCTGTCTGTCACCAAGCTGTATCTTATGAACCGTGATAGCTAGACAGTATAAAATAAATATAACTAAAAACAGAATAAAATAAATATTTAAGTGGGGCTCTTATACAACAAACGTGATTTGTTTGCCGTTTATTTGCTCGATATTAATAACGGCAACAGGTGGACGCTTGAAATATTCACAGAATATTTCGTTCTATATTCACTTTAAAAATAAATTACTAAATTAAAATAAATATTTAAGAGGGGTTCCCATACAACAGACGTGATTTTTATAGATAATGGTACGGAACCCTTTGTGCGAGAGTCCGACTCGCACTTGGCCGGTTTTTTATCATAATTTTCGTTTTAATGTTGCCTTTGCTCATGTAATAGATGCCTTTTTACACGTAACATCACGCCTGTAATTACCGAACTGTTAGACAGAGGTGTACCTTTATGTAGTACAACCACATTTTGCCGGTTATGTTTAAGTCCCATGTAATAGGGGACGAGCTTATTGCCAATAGCAACCATCAACGAACACCCTAATTTCGTAACACACTATCAATCTCAATCTGAATCATTTTGAAGGATATCGCTAATCCATTGCTTCATATGTTCGAAAAATATGTCTGCTCAACAACGTAAATAACGCAATGAATGTTGTTGAACTGTCAAAATGAAACCCATTGCTTCTGTTAGTGTGTTAAATTACCGTGTAGGTACAAATTTTGGCTCCTGGCTGCTACTGGGAAATTCCTGATGGAAAATAACCTAACAACGCTTTGCCTCGACTTTGGAATCGAACCCAGGACCTCATACCCAGGAGTAGAGCTTACGACCACTACACCAACAAGGCCATTCAGACTGAGGTTATCTAAATAATGATGTATACACAAAAGAATTTCAAGTTATATGGAACGTCTAGATTATAACAAAAGGCACGAACTTACCTTATTTCGTAAAGTTCAGGGCCATGAATAGGTTAAAAACACCCTATTATACCCGTGGGGGTAGTACTAGGCAGTTAGGCGGCCTAGGTAGATAATAAATGGGCCGTTCGTGACGTCATTACTGGGTTGCGGTCAACGGTCAGGCTGCGACGTAGATGTTACTGCGCCATCTTGGTAAAGTTAGAATAGTAACACCGTACCTTGTGGTTAGCAGTGAGTATGAAATGATTATGAAAGTTTCAATAGTGGGTATGTAAATAAATATTATTTATTTATTAGACAACTATTATTAGAGCAGGGGCTGCAGTCATCCTGCCAGGGTAGCGAGATAGTCCGAAAGGGTTACCGCTGCCCTGGAACAGAAAGGGCTAAGGAAGGAACACGGATGGGTTTTAGTCAGTAAGTCTGACACTCCCTTCCGCTCCACCCAGAGCGGGAGGGGTCATTTGATGATTTCCCATCCAAAAAAAAAGGTGCTGCAGTCACGTCATTCATAGCGATCGCTTTACGACCGAATTCGGTCGCAAAGTCCCGGATTCACAGGTGTAATGTATGGATTGACAGGACGACCAAATTCGGTCGTAAAACAGTCGCTATGAATGTCGAGACTGCAGCCCCAGTGGTAGCCCAGTGGTAACGGCCCCGGCTTACCGAGTTGTAGGTCGTGGGTTCATACCCAGGCAGGCGCTTTACTTTGTGTAAATAATTTCATCACCACTACTCTTAAAACCGTGAAGTAAAACATCGTGAGGAAACCGACATGTCCTAGAACCAAAAATTCGAAGACCTCTGACATCTGTCAACCCGCACTGGGCCCGCGTGGTGGATTATGGCCGACTCCCTCTCACAGAGAGGAGGTCTGCGTTCCAGCAGTGGGAACATTATAGGCTGATTATGTACATATGTTATGCGGACTACTATATGGTCCACAAATAGTTGTTAGTAGTTCATAATACTGTTCGTTCTTAACTAAATATCACCTTATTAATATAATTTTAAAATCTATTTATTAAATCAATAACCGAAATAAAATACATGAAAGTGAAAAACAAGGGATTGCAGCCCTGAGTATTTGATATTAATTTCAACTTTATAGCTCCACGTTTTCGATCGTTTACGATTTTTTTTTATATTTTTTTAAATAATCCGTATTTGCACCCATATTATAAAATTCAAGCAGCTATTGGCTTATTTGAGCACTTTGAAAGCATTTTCAACTATGTGGAACACGCCACATCGCAAAAAATTCAAAGTCCAGACTAGTTTTTGGTACATATTTTATCTTGAAGTACACTCAACAAAAGAGTCAAGTGTGCAAGCGAATATCGAACATATTTGCACAGAAAATCGTGTCATTGATATAGTGGCATTACAAGTTTTTGTGCACTGTCAGGCGACGAGAAAAAAATATCAAATATTTGAAAACAGAATCAAATATTTATTGCGCTCGCGCTAACCATAAAATTGGCACGTTTACATTTTTTTTCCTTTACTTCCTAATAATATGTATAGGTACAGTATGCTGTATGAGCATCCTGTACCTAATATCTGCCAGGAAAGTATAAATACTTGATATTTTTGTAAGTTTTTACCTATATCGGTACAAATTATTAAATATAGTTATTAAATATTCGTATACTGCACAAATGGGCACACATTTGTGCAGTATACGAATATTTAATAACTCGTGCATTGCATGTGTTACAGTATTTTTGTCTCACGGAGGGACTCGCGCTTTATTTGTGGTAACTAAGTGTAGAAACACGCCGTGAATGCGTGTGTAAGCGCAGGAGCTCTCGGTACCGTCCGGTCCGAGACAATAGCGAAGTCGGAAGTATGTGTGTGTTGTGCTGAAACTACTCGTCATCACACACACATTACACATATATATGGTTACCACAAGCAAAGGGCGCTTCACTTCGTAAAATAAATATACTGTAGCGTCAGATAACTTTACCTTACCATATCAAATTCACTTCCGCCTCATAAGTCATTAGCAGCACTAATTTACTTAATCCATTTCCAAGAAGAAAAAATATGTAAACAAATCATTCATAGTTCTTTCCCTGTGTGGTAAAATTATGACGTCAAGAGTATTACGCATGTAGGTAAAGTTGTCTATCAGCGTACCTTACTGAAGGCAGATTGAACTAATACCTGTCAATGCGCAATGCGTATTGGTTTCTTAGAAGGATAATACGTCATGTAACGTAACATCACGCCTGTTCCCCTAACTACTACACCGATATTTCGATAGTTATTTGTTTATTCAACTTTTTGCGACATAAAAGGTATGAAGACGGACGTTCAGTACCCATCAACCAAGGGTGGTCGAGAGATAATATGGCAGGTGCATTGTTTTGTGTGTAGAAAATAAAATCTCATTATATCCATTTCAATCTGCGAAAGAACTATGTTGCGGTCGGCTTCCAGTCTAACCCGATGCAGCTAAATGCCAGTTTTTAATATGGAGCGACTGCCTATCTTGCCTTCTCTGTTTAGTTACTGGGTAACACGATTTCCCTTGACTGGTTGATAGACTTTTGGAATTCTGACTAACGACTATCAATAATCTACAAATCTAGACTGGCCTGCTTCTTAGAATTTCCTTGTGAAAAGAAAGAAAGAAAGAAAATACATTTATTTAGCACAGATTAAAAGACACAATACACCAAATACATTCATACATCAGATAAAAAAAGAGATTAAATAAAAAGTGTAAAGTCCGATCTAAGGAATTAGCAGGAAAGTGTGCCTCACGGCTGCAACAAAAAGGCCCAGTTCAGCAAAAGTGCCAACACACACACAACTAGTGCCTGACGCTGGTTTCCAACTGGATCCGATGTGTGAGGTGACTGATGTAAATCAGTTTTATACTGCTACGTGACGTACCCAAAAACCCAATAACACATTTCTCCACCTAGATATCGAACTCAGGACCCCACTAGCAGACGCAATTGCAACCACTAATGCGGTAGTTAACGCGTCATGTTATTTGTGTCATTAATAGGTAAAAAAATATGCATAAATTATTACGTCTATGGGTAGGTTAATATAGTATGGTTCTACGTACCGGTAAATATTAGAACTTGTGCGTATTAGGGCTTTTACGTTAGGTACCTACGAATAATTTATGTGGGAAGGAGGCTAGTAACTTAGTCATTGCTGAGGTAAAATGGGACTTTTCCAGATTTCGGCCATATTAATCACTAGCTTCTGCCGGCGGTTTCGTCCGCGTGGATGTCGGAATTATTTATCTCACGGAACCCTCATTCTTTTCCTAAAATAAAAGTATCCCAAGTTACTCCTTACAACATCAGCTATCTGCCTATGAAAGTCCCGTCAAATTCGGTCCAGCCGTTTCGGAGATTAGCCGGGACGAACAGACCGACAAAAAAATGTTTTTTTGTTTGTTAAAAGTAACGTATTTACTTTCATAAGCATTTAGTAAAAAGCTATTATTTTGACATTACCAACAGACACTTCAATTTTATTAATTTGTATGGATAGAAGATGTCGATCCAGACATCTTTACTTACCTATTAGATATCCAAGCGTTAGGTGCGGAAGGATATTTTTTAACTGTCTAAGTTTATCCATGGTAATATCTAGGAGAGGTATGCCTTAGGCGTGGCTTTCACAATTAGATATGATATGTCATTCAACTCAGCTAAAGCAAATTTAATAAAATTTATATCCATTTACCAAATGAAATGGAATTTTCAAAATCGGTCTACAATTGATAAAAGTATCGATAAGCACACGTAATAAAATACATACAGACAAACATAGAACCTCCTTTTTTGAAGTCGGTTACAGAAAGAAAATACGTTTATTTGCGGTAAACATGACGCACAAAAGAACATAAGAACAATTACAGAAAATAAAACAATAAGAAATGATTGACATGCGTCACATCCACGCAAAACGGGTATCGCTCAGCATTATGCTGCGACCCTATGCAAGACAGAGCCCCAGCGCTGGTTAGGACGCCCCGCCGCCGCACCGGCGCTGGTGGTGGATAGGCACTTTTGAATTGTCAAAGAGTCGATTAGCAAGTCTGAAAGTTGAAGCTAGTTGCCCGTTCCAAAACGTAGATCTCTATGGTGAAGAACGGCCAAGAAAATCCAAGGACACTCGTTTAAATCGATTCGAAGGTGTAAGCCGGGCTAGTTACACTAAAACTAGATCAAGTACTTGACAACCAAAGCAGGCTTCGAAATACATCTTCAAATCTCTGACGTCACACACTCCAAAGATATCGGTTTTCATATATTGTTATGAAAACTGATATCTTAGGAGTGTCC
This sequence comes from Apamea crenata, assembly GCA_949629185.1. NCBI lineage: Eukaryota > Metazoa > Arthropoda > Insecta > Lepidoptera > Noctuidae > Apamea > Apamea crenata. The sequence continues at coordinate 2,717,358 of OX451377.1, forward strand.
ACTAATCTTACGTAATAACCTATGTAATATTATGACATCATTAAAACTAGAGTGTACTGTGTAGTGGATATTTTAGTAGTGTTAATGTATTAGGTCGTTTAAAGGACACTGTTTATCTTGATCTAGATAATCTTATGGAGCATCTTGTTTACATCTTGAAAACTAGATTTTATAGAAATAAAATATTTATTATTATAGATATTTTTGGCTGGTAATAACAGCCTTGTGAGGGGCTTGTGGCTAAGTAATAACGGCCGCACGGGTCGATCGATCAGGTTGAGCTACGCTTGCCGCGGTTGGTCGGTGGATGGGTTTGATCTTTACATACCAAGACCTTCCATGCCTCGGAAAGCACGTCAAGCCGTTGGTCCCGGCTGTCATTCGTAGATCTTTGACAGTCATTACGGATCGTCAGAGGCCCGAAAGTCTGACAACCAGTCTTACCAAGGGGTATTGTATTACCCAGTAACTGGGTTGTGGAGGTCAGATAGGCAGTCGCTCCATGTAAAATACGGGTATTTAGCTCTATCTTTTCATCATCTGCCTAGCCTTTTTTCAACTATGTAGGGGTTGGCTTCCAGTCTAGCCGGATGCAGCTGAATACGAGTATTTTACATGGAGCGAGTGCCTATCCCTACAAGACCTTCAACCCACAGTCCACACAACCCAGCAACCCAGTTATGTACTACGATATATCTTTTATCGAGATTAAAATAATATGGATCATGTGTGAAAGTGTCTTAGCAAAAACTTCATTTAAAATCTTGTGTTTTAGCACATACATGATACGAGGGCGAGTCAATAAGTCCGTGACTTTTTGAATGAAACACAGGTTTTTGGATAAACATTTATTTTATTTTTCAACGTACTCTCCTTTGAGCTCTATACACTTTGTCCAACGTTTCTCCAATTTTTTTATCCCTTCCAAAAAATAAGATTTGTCGAGGTCATCAAAATAGGCATTTGTTTGTGAGATGATTTCATCATTGGAGTCAAATCTCTTTCCACCAAGCCATTTCTTCAAGTTTGGGAACAAGAAATAGTCACTCGGGGCTAAATCCGGAGAATAGGGCGGATGAGGGAGCAATTCGTAGCCCAATTCATGAATTTTTGACATGGAAACTGCACATGTGTGCACCCTTGCATTGTCCTGGTGGAAAAGAACTTTCTTCTTGGCCAAATGCGGTCGTTTTTTTTATTAAATTCGCATTAAATTGACCCAATAAGTTGGCATAATATTCACCATTGATTGTTTTACCCTTTTGAAGGTAGTCAATATGGATAATACCGCGTGCATCCCAAAAAACGGTCGCCATGACTTTATTGGCTGACAAACCCACCTTGGCCTTCTTTGGCGCCGATTCACCCCGAGAAACCCACTGTTTTGACTGCTGTTTGGTCTCTGGTGTGTTGTGGTGGATCCATGTTTCGTCCACGGTTACAAAACGGCGCAAAACGCGTCCATATTGCGGTTGAACAACGCCAAACACTCTTGCGAAGTTGTCACACGATTGCGTTTGTGGTCGATTGTGAGCAACCGCGGCACCCATCTTGCGGAAAGCTTTCTCATACCCAAGTGATCATTTAAAATTTTAACCACTGAGCCATGTGAGATGCCTATGGCTTCCACAATCTCTCTCACTTTCAATCTCCGATAGGCCAACACCATATCGTGAATTTTTTCAATTGTTTCGGGTGTAGAGACCTCAACTGGGCGTCCAGAACGTTCGGCATCTTCAGTGCTTGTACGGCCACAACGAAATTCTGTGAACCACTTCTTTACCATTGAAATTGATGGTGCAGAGTCCCCATAGTATTTATCAGGCTTAGCCTTGGTTTGAGGGATGGTTTTTTTCCTCAAAAAATAATGCTTAATGAGCACACGAAATTCACTTTTTTCCATTTTCTTCTCAAAATACGCGCCAGTCTGCTATCAATGGCTGTCAAAGACAAACCTAAAGACGCAGCTTGTTCAAATTTTGCCAGAAGTCAACTGATAGTTGCCTGTTGACAGGAGCAGTGTTGCCCTTTCAGTTATAAGACAAGAAATTAAAAAATTCACGGACTTATTGACCCGCCCTCGTATATGGACACGCCCCCTTCCGCTTATTCGTTTCTATTTATATCTTACTAGCAGCGCCCCGCAGTTTCACCCGCATAAGTGTCGATCTCATGGGAATATCGGGATAAAAAGTATTCGTTCAGTTGTTTTTGCGTGAAAGAGTAACAAACATCCATCCATCCATACAAACTTTCTCGTTTATAATATTAGTAGGATTACTAGCTGCGCCCCGCAGTTTCATCCGCATAAATTTCGATCCCGTGGGAATAATGTGTGTGTTAATCCTGGTTATAAACAATCTGGGTGTCAAATTTCATCCAAATACATTCAGTAGTTTTGGCATGAAAGAGTAACAAACCTCCATCCATACAAACTTTCGCGTTTAGGATATTAATTGGTTGTAGGAATGATATCTAATGATAATGACTGAAAACTTTATCTTAGTGACGTTTCATTTTTTGTGTCATATGGAAATACTGGAAATACTATTCTTCTCTAACCTAGTGTAATACTGTTCTGAGTTGCCTACTGAAATGCTAACCAACTTTCTGATTTACATAGCAAATTATTTATTAGTACCTAGTAGTTATTTTTCCACGCAATTGGCGTTTTGTTTTGATTGTTGTTCTTTTGTTGTCATCTGCCAGTCTCGCGGGCTTATCGCACGGATTAATTTGTATTGTTAATGTCAATTAATGTGTGTTGTCTTTGGTACCTGGCCCTGACATCAAGCAATGGACGAAATTGACAACTTTTTATATGTTTGAGTACGAGGCTTTTGACTACGTTGTATGTGTATATTATAAGTCTTTTTTTTTTTTGGAATGTGGGTTTTGTTTGTGCAGAATAAACAATTTTTCTTTCTTTATTTTATAAAATAAAAAACATGCATTATCTAACAGTGTACCTTAGGGTGATGCAGAGACAAAACATAGTAGGTGCAACCCTAAAGCACTAGGAATTGGTGAAGGGCGAGCGTTTTGGGGGACTGTCTTATGTAATTTTGACGTTCGAAAAGTGGTGATTTCTTTTTAGGCAGCTGGTTTTCAATTTCATGTATTAACCCAGCTGTTACTGAAGTCTGAAAGCAATCAATTTGCCTTCAACTCTCATTTTAGCTGTTGTGTTTAGTCAGCCATTAACAAGAATGGTTTGATAAATACATTGACATGCAATTTGGTAGCACAGTCGAAATAGAATTCACTCACTATATCAAAAACCTTTTTTTGTTTTTCTTTGCCTACATTGTGTCCCACTGCTGGGAAAAGGCCTCCCCTTGTTTCTTCCAAACCTCCCAGTCTTGTGCGATCTCTGGCCATGTTGGCCCTGCAAATGTTACCACATCGCTGCACCACCTTCGCCGTGGTCTACCTCGACGGCGATGTCCTCCCTCAGGCGTCCGTCGTGAGTGACGGTCTTTGCCCATCGCTCCGGGTGCATTTTTTTTCTAATTAAAAACATTGATAAAATATTCTAGTACACTACAAATGCGACCGTAAAAACTTGTCTTTATTTCCAATGCATATTTGCATAGTTCTTATAAAAAGCCTTATAAGATCGTATCGATTTTATCAGAGCTTAGAAATCATTAGACCGTCGCTAATGTCGGTTGTACTAGAAAATAACCTAAAACGTGTAAGACGTTGAGTTAGCTATCTAATTATTGTAAACATTATTAAGTCATAACATCGACCTTCGCTGTCAGTTTTGTCACTGGTTGTGGTGATAGATTGTTGTCAAACAGTGGTGTTAGTGTTAACGTGTTAAATGTTTTCGGGTATTAATTTTCTCTTTGAAATAGGTTTATGGCTAACTTGTTTTGGACACATTTTAGGGAAGTTGAAATTACTAGTAGATGAATTTATTGGTTCGCCGGGCATTCGAAAAAAGTCCGTTTTAAGTGAGTGAAATTAGTGTGGGGGTTTCAACCTAAAAATGGCAGAGCTTCTTATTGATGGATTTTTCAAATGACCGCTCTTCCCCGATGTCACTCTTTTAGAGGTTTCTAACTTGGTAAGCCTTTAATAGAATGTGTATTGAATAACCAGCCCAGATGGCTGATACTGGTACTAAGCTGCATCGGATTACACATACATAGAACATAGTTGGGAAAAGGCTTGGCAGATGATGATGAAGGTGGCTTGAAGTGAGACCACTTTAAGTTTCAATTCAAATTCAAATATTCAATTCATTAACTGAATATAAATCTGAAATTGTCACTGACAGACAGCGCACAGCATAAAAAAACAACAACAACTGGGTCTGGAAGTAAATTTTGCTCAAGAGTTCCTTTTATGAAGAAAGTGAGTGTGTTTTGAAAACTCATCCCCTAAAGGGATTAATTTCTGTCGATGGGGGATACCGTCGGGCACACGGCATGTACAGATAAAAAGAAAGACGGTATTTTGCTATCATATTAAAAGTGACAGGTATTTGACGTGTAGGTGTGTGCACGCACGCGTGCTTGTATGCAATGTGCGTGCGTGCGAACGTGCACGAGTGCGTGCAAGTGGGCGTTAGGCATTATCTGTTGTTTGTTTTGTTTGTGAGTCCTTAATGAGAAATGATTTGTATCCGTCGTGTCCTTTCTAACAAACATTTCTGATAAAATGTTTATTTGCTTTTTTATGAGTGTTATTCTCGAATGATATTAATTCTAAAATAACTATCTCTTTCTTTACCCAAGTCTTCTGGTAACTATCATCTGTTGCCTACAAAATCTTTGAAGAATCCAGAATCTTCTCTTTCAATAACATATAATACAGTTACGCCTTGTTTTCCCGAAGGGGGGTTTGGGTAGAGGTGTACCCACAGTACACCCACATTTCGCCGTTTAATCTCATGTAATGGGGAGCGAGTCTATTAGCATCAACCGGACTCCGGGCGGCTAATGAGAAATTTCAAGTACAAAAACCCATGAACACTGCTCGACCCGGGACTCGGCCCTCATGATCAGCACCAGCACTAGCGCTTGCCACCACTAGATCAACGCAGCAGACTTCTTTTTTCCTTTTAATGAAAAGCCTTCGATTGAAATTATTTTAACAAGTGACCACACCGCCGCGCGCCGTACGATCCTTTGTTTATAGATCCTTAGCAGACATTTTACTTAGTTATGGAATGTCATTACATCACATTACGCACGCGATAAGTAATGACGCTTTATCAACTTCCCGTTGAGCACAGATTATAATATCGTCACAGAAATTATCCATTGGCTCACTAGACGAGCGTGTATAAGGCGTGAATGATACATTTATTACTCATTCATTCATTATTGTTTGTTTTGAAACGTATACCGTACGGGTTGCGCGCGCTTTTAGCATATATATTTTTTTAATTTTAATAATTTATATTTTTTTTACCTGTGCAAGGAAGTGTGGACTAACGAGTTTTGTTTGTGGTTTTTAAGTGAAAGTGATAATTTATTGTTTAGGGAAATTGGTATGTAATTTATTTTAATTTTTTGAGCGGGAATGTGTAATCAGTTTGTTTTTTGTGAATATTTATTGCATTTACAAGTCAGGTAGTTACACATTTTATTTGACAAATATATTTTTTACAAATACATTTAATTTTAAATTATAATATTAATTTAATTATTTTTTTTAAACCTTTAGTGGCTTCCCCTTATAAGGATTAAAGTAATTTTAACATACTTCTTTACTTTGTAACTAGCAAGTTGACAGGATAATACAAAACATAATCCTATCTTGGCTGTCGCAGTCGGGTAAAAACTAAGAGGGCATTAACGTAACTACTTCTGGGAAGCCACTCCTGCACATTGTATCTTATCAATATGATAAGTTTTTTTATTGTTTCTATTTATATTTTGACATATTATATTGTATACATATATTTTGAGGATGGGGCCGAGGAGTAATTTTTTATTAAGGAGAATAATATCGAGGTTAACTGTCACTAATGGGACGCAATAACTTTTTCTATTGTTACCAAACTTAATAAGTCTGCCTAACAGACGAGGGGAAAAACACTGATTTTAATTTGACATTTATTTATTAATTCAATAGGCATCTGTGAATGCAGATCAAATTGTCTTAAATAGTTAAGGAGGACAGTATTTAAGACAAGTTGATATAATATCAAAAATCAACTCTGCATACACGGTGGCAAGGACATCGAGGCGCAACCTGAGGGGCAACTCTCGTAATTTTAGGAACGTTCATAGTCTGATCTCAGTCTCGATCTGTCAAAAATTCAGTACATGATTCTGAAACCCCCATATGCCTTGAATTTTTTTTGTCGGTTGTTAAAAACAAAATTAGCTGTTCCATACATTTTGACCGCGTAGGTTTCTATGAATGAATTTCTATGAAACAGTAGCCTGAATTCTTCATTTTTTTTCTACTAAGTCTATAAATATGTAACTAGGGTGTATGATCCATAACCAATTAGTTTCTAGGTATGCTTATGTTTTGATATTGTGTCCTAAACGGAACGTAAACTAAAAACGATGCCAAAATTAACTACCTGCATAAATATTCATCATCATGAATGGAATGGTTTTATGATAATGGGCACTGCTTTTGGGAAAGATTATGACTGATTGATAAGTACTGATTTATAAGATTCATCATCGTTTGAGCAGATTACGCCAGGGAATATAAGCAGACAGGAAAATGCTGATCTCTACTCTTTTTGCATAATGGCTACGTCGCTTAACTAAAAAGATCCTATTACGTTTGCAACTACTATGATATCCGCGTAGTTATATGTACAGTCAGACTATTTGGCAGCGCCTTTTATTAATAGCAGTAAGGCTGATTTTCGTAGTTCAGTGTTTATTGTGATTTTTTTCTAAAATGTCTAATGTCCTCCGAACTTCTAACGTTTCAAAAGTGCCCATGTAGGTTTATGTAAAACTAGCTACGCCCCGCGGTTTTACCCGCATAAGTCTCGATTCCATTGTAATATCAGGGGGAAAAGTATCCTATGTCCTAATCTTGTTCATGGTTTAACCATGTGCCAAATTTCATTCAAATCCGCTCAGCTGTTTTGTATTGTGTAATATTTTCTCTTTATAATATTAGTTTAGATAAAATTGTTGAATTTCCTTATATTCATTTAACCATCCTGTATCCTCAGATGACATCAGGGCTGCACAGCCACGGGCACCAGATCTCTCAGCCGACGAGCCACCATCTGGAATCAGCCAGCGTTCTCTCTGCCAAGGAGAAGACCGTGCACGGGAAGGAGAAGACCTTTAAAGTACGTTATTACAGTTATTTGGTCTGATCTATAGTACTTTAGGGCGTTAGGCATGAACATTCACTAAAATAAAAGATAGTACCTCTCAGGGACGAGCTCGTACACATTTTTACCGCTTGTGGTACACATGTGTACCGGCTCGTCCTAATGAAGACTGAATTTGAAGTTAAGGTAAGCAAGAAAAAAAGCCTATGTATAATTAAAATTCTAGGCATATCCCAAGAAAGAAAAAAAAAATGTCGAGAAAAGGAAAGCAGGAAAACACAAGGAGCCGTTGCGTATTTAATTAAAAGTCAAAATTAGTGTTAGGTAAATTAATTTGTGATGGAAAAGTCATTTCGACTCTCTCTCCTTAAAAATATCCATAACTAGCTTCTGCCCGCGACTTCGTCCGCGTAAAGCAACTTTCTTTTTTTTTCCGTAAGAACCTTCCACAAAGTATTAGAAAACTTAAAAAAAAATATCGATGAAATCGGTAAAGTCGTTCTCAAGTTATGGCGTGACCAAGGGAAATAGGGATCCATTTTTATATAATTATATAGATGATAGAGCATACATTTAATAATCTAAAATAAAGGAAACTAATCTGCGACCCTTAGCACATTACTATTGTATTTCAATTTGAAATACACATATCGGGCAAAAAATTGAGCACGAGTGAATAGGGATCTTCTGAGCTTGCTCGTTCCATCATAGACCGCATCCATTGCTTTCCATCAGGGTATCGAGATCGAGGTTAAGAGCAGGCCCATTTCGCAATAAAAAAAAAACAACATCACACTGCGCTCCAAAACACAGGTTACTGACGTTGCTCAAAAAGCCGCTAAGCTGAAGTGGGACTGGGCTGGCCACGTCTGCCGTATGTCCAATAAGCTGTGGGCCAAAATAACTCAAATCAAATCAAATGTCATTTATTCAAATTAGGCTGAGAGTCAGCACTTTTTGAACGTCAAAATTACAAAAGATAGTCCCCCAAAAACGCCCGCCCTTCACCACTTCCTAGCGCTATCGCTGGGAAGAAGAAGTGGCGCAACAAACTCCCCAGCAGCACAGCTGTCTGTTCAATTAAAAAAAAAATACTTTATTGTATACAATACTAGGTACCTATGTTCGGTAATCAACATAACTTACTTACCAACTTAACTTACAAGACCAGAACATAAAATTAAATTATTTGCCAGCTAGCCACGCCAATATACCAACAATTTTAATAAAAACTAAACGTACTCAAGCTAAAAAATAATTAATTAAAATGTAAGTAAATAAAAAATAAAAAAAACTTACTACCCAAATAAAAGCCTCCAGGCATAAAGGGCGTGACAGCTTACATATTTATGCACTACCATGTGGAGCCCTGACACAGCTAGAAGGCGTCGCGTCAGACCCCGTAGAAGATGGCGGGACGAGCTGGACAAAAGAAACGACCAGTGGTCTACTTCAGCCCTGGATCGGAAGAGCTGGTCGTCATGTGGAGAGGCTTTTGAAAGAAAAGAAAGAAAGAAAATACATTTATTTGCGGCAAACAAGACGCATACAAAAGAACAAACACACAAAAAAAAAATAACAAGTTGGGGGTTAACATGCGTCACATTCACGCAAAACGCACATTCAGCCCAGCAGTCGGACGATGCAGGCTAACAGTAAAAGTAAAAAAAAAAAAAACAGGCTTACCAATTCCAGATATATTTTCTCGTCTCTATTTGCCTATTTACTCTAGTTACATGTCCAAAGTCTACTCCTTTTGTACGTACGTAAGTTTATACATAATCAAACAAATTCATGGAAACAATGTTACTCTCGGAAAGGTTGACATTTCTTTTACGTCACTATGTATTAAATTCTATTGATGGTGGTAGGCTACGTCAAACTCACAATGTATTTATCCTCTGCGTACACCAGATGCGGGTAGGTTGTGGTTTGTTGCGGAAAACGTTGAAGAGCATTAATATATAAATATTTACCGGTGGACGTCCTGTTTCAAATATCGACGAAATATTGAATTTAGTAGTAGCGATGTAGGCAGTCGCTCCATGTATAATACTGGTATTCAGCTACATTCGGTTAGACTGGAAGCCGACCCCAACAAAGTTGGGAAAAGGCAAATGATGATTGTGAAATGGCTGTGAACGAAGTGAAAGAAGTACATATGTGAGGGGGAAACTACCCCCCCATGGGAAAAAGGCGTAAGTAAATATTATGTTAAGAATACAACAATCCGTTCCATCAATAAAATAAATGATGTCAGTCGGAAAGCTACCACGCTTAAATGGAATTGGACTGGACACATCTGCCGCATGTCAGACGATCAACGGGCCAAACTTACGATCCATTCACACGGATCCCGCTTAATGGCAAACGACATCGCTGCAGAGCCAGACAGAGATGGCGGGATCAGCTGGCCTCCTTTCATAAAAAATTGGTCCTTGGCAGCTCTGGACAGGGAGAGTTTGGAAAGACAGTAGGGAGGCCTTTGCCAACCAGTGGAAAACTAACGGCAAATAAATAAAAATATGTTCGAGTATGAAATGATACGAGTTTCTGAGTGCAAGAGTTAGTCAGTTGCTTCTAGTAATTCCTGTTCATAGCATAACATAATCGGCCTATAATGTTTCCCACTGCTGGGACACAGGCCACCTCTCGGTGAGACGGTCATACTTTAACATTTTTCTAAATCATTATGCTTTTGATAAAAATCTGTCACCGGTAAGAGCTTTCAAATGAATGAACCTACATCAGAATAGGAGCCTACCTACATCGGTCTCATGTAATCCTACTAATATTATAAATGCGAAAGTTTGTATGTATGGATGTATGGATGTTTGTTACTCTTTCACGCAAAAACTACTGAACAGATTTTGACGAAATTTAGCACACAGATAGTTTATAACCAGGATTAACATATAGGATACTTTTTATCCCGACATTCCCACGGGATCGAAACTTATGCGGGTGAAACCGCGGGGCGCAGCTAGTAGGAGATAAAAAGAGATCTAAGTCGTCCGTGAACCCACATCTGTGGAGATTGTCTTTGCTACGGCCGACTGGGTTCGAAGTTTATTGAGAGATTTCCAAGTCGGCCACGGCGCATGCCCAGGCGGAAGGCTCTCAGATGATTCGATAAAATTGTCAGAGGGTTTATACAGTCTACATCAGTAGCGTTTTTTATTAATCTCGTCTTTGTATTGTAACACAGTATTTTCATAAAAGATTTTTAACATAATTATAACCCTTGTCTCCAGGTGGTAGTCGGCAGCGAAGTGGGAGTGATGAAGGCGCCACTGGTGGGACCGCGGCCGTACAACGCGCTGGCCATCATACACACGCAGCAGAGCAACACCTTCGATATGCTCAACTCTCTCACCACCAGCGTTGTGAGTACTACTCCACCAATAAAACTAAACAACTATCGGTCATGAAAACCGTCAGCTTTTCTCTCTCACAAAAGTAGGCTCTGCAAAGTCCGAAAATCGGTTGTTTTATCTCGCAAATAAAACTACGAAGGCTTCAATAAAATGTAGAATCAACGTGTTCCTATGTTAACTCCTGACCGTTGGTCAACGCGGAGCATTTTCGCAATTTTGCGGGGGGTTGAAGGGGGTGGAACTTATATCCCAGACTTTAATACAATAATAGGGGTTTATATTATAAGTTTGTATGGAAGTTCTTCATTTTCGCCGACGGGAAATCTCATCGAGCGCACGGCATATTCCTCAACCCTTCGTATGGAACGGGGATACACGCGAGACACAATGGCTTTTAATTGTTTCTGTAATTACGGCACCAAACCGGTTATAGCTAAACTGCTATAAGAAGGCCTGTCTACGACAAATTAGTCTCTTTTTGACGCTGCGGGCTTACGTCATTTTAATGTCAGGCATTTTCTACCAGTCAACCTTTGGATGTTGCAGAGAAACAGTCAGAAATATTTTCAAAGTAATCTAACACTTCTGAGAGTGAGAAGTAAAAATAAATTATGCATCAATAGTTAACCAGGCTAGGTGGAGAGATGATCTTCGCAGGATGGCTGGTAGCAGCTAGATGAGAGTTGACGAAAATCGAGTTGAATGGCGTGCAATAGGAGAGGCCTATGTCCAGCAATGGACTGCTATAGGCTGATGATGGTGATATTTATATTCTAACACTTCTAAGAATCAGAAGTAAAAATAAATTATGCATCAATAGTTTATCATAACGGCGCAGTTGTTACAGAGGTGTGAAGTAATTCGTTCAGTTTATCTAGTACGCGTCAAACTGTCCAGTTGACATTGTAGTATTCTTTGAACTTTTATGTTATTGCTACACGTGGCTATAAGTAGTAAATAGTATTTTTATGCGGACCATGCTCCCTTGGTTTGTTATGACAAACCAGTACTTACAAATTCTGAGTTTTTGTTGCGGGTGCAGGGTTTATTGGTTTGGGACGAGTAAAAGCAATAAAAACATACTGCCGCTGGTAAAACGAATTCTAAACAATTCATACGAAATTCACTTGAAAAGTTATTGCCAGCTGAATGAAAGGATAACAGAAAGAAAGAAAAACGCGTTTATTGGCATACAAGCAAACAAGTGCGAATCGGAGTCGCCACGAACTGTTCCGTACCAAAAGGCAAAAAAAAAACGCGTTTCTTGTATAGAGGGGTGGGTCCCCATTAATTTTTAACTTTATTTTATTTTTTCTTTTTGTAGCAGCAATAGAAATACACACTCTGAACATTTCAACTGTCTATCTATTACGGTTCATGAGATACAGCCCGCTGGTAGACAAACGGACGGACAGCTTTGCACAGGTGTAAAGTACTAATGTGGCGACATATAGAGATTTCTATGCTATATCATAGTAAATTTTTTTTTGGACTTACACCTTCCGGAATAAATTCTCTAAATGATGGTGGAATGTTTTTATCATGGTTCGATTTCCATAATCTCTTAACTATTTACACTAGGTACTAAATTTAAAGACTGACTAACTAACTATAAATAAATACGACGAAGTGCTCGTCCGCACCGCTGTCATCCGATCAGATTCCATTGCGTAGTTTCGAAGAACTAAGCGGCACATGCAGACACAAAAAGCGACTTAAAGTTCAAGCACCTGCCTCTTGTCATAGACCTTGATATCGATAACAGATGATAACAAAACACGTTATCGAAATCAGACATCTTAATGTTTTCCTCAAATATATGTCAATGTGTATTAATGTTGAGATAATTCGGTCTATGAAGATTGGAGCTTTGAACGATAGTGTTGGTTTGTATTTGTGGCTAATATCAGTTGCTAAGTACATATATACACCGTGGTCTTCACGTTATCCATAAACTTTGGCAAACGCTTCTATAGCTTTAAAAAAAAAATAAAAAAAAAACAAATACCCCACTGCGATACTTCGTGATCACAGTTTAGCTCGCTACCTCAATGTCACCTCTATGTAAAACAAATGCATGCTAATAGCGTGTCTATTTACTATACGCACATGCCAGGCATCGAGGTAAACCCCCAAGCAGCCCGCGATGTATCGTAGTGAGGTATCCTTCGGGATGTGCGTGCTGGTTTTTTAGCATGCATTTGTTCTACATGGAGGTGGTTTCGAGGTAGCGATCTAAACTGCGATTGTGAGAGACATCTTCGGCATGTAATTACCCCTTGCGAAAATATCGTCCATTCGGAATCGATGCTACATCAATATATCGGAATATATTGGTTATAGTTAATGTTTAATGAATGCGTCAGTTACAGACAGTAACTACTGGTTTTTGACTACTCAAGTTATTGATAAAAAAATCTATTCATCATAGATATGTAACAGGAAGTGCATCAAAATACCTACGTTTTGACGCACCCACTATTACACATTAACTGTTCAAGATAACATGCATTTCTAGCGTAAACAATATTGACAAAATTACACATCACCAATTTGCAGAAGTGTATGAAAGAAATAAAGAATAACGTTTATTTGGAAACAGAGCATGAAACACAAAATACAAATAACAAAATAAAAAGTGAAAATATTTTTTTAACTACAATAGTGTGTGCCTCACGGCTGCGCCAAATAAGGTTCGTTTCAGCATTAATGCCAGACAGATGTGGACGCGGGTGTGCTATAATTCACACACTATTCGTCGTCCCCTAAAGACAAAATAATGTTAAGACAGAATGAAAATATATGTATTTACGACTGAAAGACACAATACACCAGTTACATACATTAGATAAAAACAGATAAAAAATTAAAAACAAAATGTAAAGTCCGATGTATGAAATTAGCAGGAAAGTGTGCCTCACGGCTGCGCCAAAAAGGCCCAGTTCACCAAAAATGTCAGAGAACTAGTGCCGCTGGTTTTTTAAAATCGCAAGTTTTCTAGTACTATAGTACTCTAACGTTGAAGAAACGATTTTGCGTTTGATAACAAACGGAAACGTAAGTGACGCGTACTCCGTAATCCACGCGCACACACTTGAAGTCGTTCCCGTGAGTGCATGACACTTCATACTACAAACTGTCAATGGGTATGATGCATTGAGTTAGGAAAAACATGGAGACGCCGTTATTCTATACATACATTTGCTTATACAAATGTGAGTGAAATATGATTCAGAATTTGAAATATCGTTATGTCTCATTCTTTCTAGTGAGATAATCTTATTTGATAAAAGAGACAACTATATTTTAAGTTGTTGCTAATTATGGCAGCATTTTGTCGTGACGTAGTGACAGTTGTAGGTAAGTGCCGCTGTGCCGTAGCAGCCATCTTATGCGACGAGTTTCGTGGAAGTTCTGCTGTCAAATAGTTGTTTGTATTTTGTATTATTGAGATTTGCGAGAAAACTACGAGGATTTTACCTTTTAAAACTGCATGTAAATGTTGGAAAACAGAAATTCAACATCCCTGTGTGTTGTATTTTGAAGTGTGGTGCAAGAAAGAATGAAAATCCACCTCATTGTCTTTGCACAGGTTATTAGCCGGCTTTCATGCATTAATACATACAATAATACACATTCGATGATACAATTGTAACGTGATCATTAGTTCATGGCTACAGTATTGATATTTGGGTTCATTTCCATTTATCAGGCGTTTTTATTATATTTGTTAATTCATTCGTTTGTTTACAAAAATATGTATAGTGTTGTGCCGTTGCGACTTGCCGTAATAGTTTCCGAAACTAGTTCCTCCGCTGAAACGATATCCGTCGATTCTGCGATGTTAACATAAATAATCCTGCGTCTTATTCGGTCCGAGTGACCTAGCCAGGTCCGGCCTGTGGTTGACACTTCACAGCACCAGAATCCATCGTGTTCCAAACGTGATAACTAGTAAAACTCGTATTTAGTGTCGATACTCGTTATAGTAACACCTATGTTCCTTGATTGACACAACCCTAGCAATGGCAGCCATTTTATGAGACAATATGAGTTGTAGGTATGCACCCTTTTTTTGTAGGTATTTCCAGTCCATACTTTTCTATGTCAATGGTCTGATGCCGAGCATTGGTTACCACGCTCTCTCATAGCCTATTTATTGGTAATCTCCTTTAACGATATTTTTCTTCACCAATACTTTCGACGATAAACTTAGGGCTGATTTTTCCATCACCAGATAACTTTTATTTGAGGAATAAAATTGACGTTTGACAGTTTTTGTATGAAATAACTGTCAAAATTTCAGAAAAAAGGTCAGACTGGAAGCCTACCCCAACATAGTTGGGAAAAGGCTAGGCCGATGATGAGATGATGGTGCTAGCTGACCTGATTGTGCGTCAGCCTTCATTCCTCATATTTATTGATAACTTATTTTCCTGTCTACTTTTCCAGGCTAGTCAACCAGTGGTAGGCGTAGGAGTTGGCGTTGGTGGTTTCCATCGACGGAGCTCAGGCCAGGGCGCGCTCTGCGACCCAGAGCTGGATGACAGCGGCAACAAGCTGGTCGCTAGGCTGGAAGATGATGCCTTCATCTCTGAACAGGATCTGGTACGTATCATTACTGTTTTTTCCGTCCTATCAGATAAAATACGAAAGCTGATAATAATTCTGTGAATGGTATTTCTATTACAGGAGGAAAACATCGAGATAGCCACAGCGACGGAGAAGCGAATATCGAAAACTGACCCGTCGGGTGAAGATCAACCGCAGGAACCACAAAATGGTAATAATATAATCTTTATTTTAAACAGTTATATTCTGCATTAGTCACACATACAAGTAATGATTTGTAAAGGCTGCGTTAGTCTGCATAATTGGCATATCCCAGTATTTTTATATCACAAAGCTACGCGCGCTTTACTTGTGATGACCAAGTGTATAAACACGCTGTGAATGTGTGCACGCACATGCACACATACTTCCGATTTCGCCTTTATCTCGGACGATACCGAGAGCTACTGCGCTTACACACACATTTACTGGCCGCGGGTTTGTACACTTGGTAACCACAAACAAAGCGTGCCTCGCTTTGCGAGATAAAAATACTATACCTATTTCATATCAGTACCAATTTAATGGTAAATATAAGCAAGATGGTAGGAGCATGTAGCTAAAGGGCGCTGGCCGTTCAGTTAACCGCTCGTGTAAAAGTTTGTCATTGACAGCGACTTTATTTCGTAAGCACTAAGGGCGGTTTTGGACGTTCAAGTGTTACCACCCACGTGCAACCACATATTTGCTGACTAGTTCAATATTTCCTTATAATAATTGTGATGATGTTGTTTCCAGGCTTGGTGTACGGTCCTATTTACGAGCTAGAGAAGTTGGAAGAGAAAGATAAACAAAAAGACGACAAGGAGGACGAGGAGGAACCTATAGGAGTGTCTCCTTGTGGCAGGTGCGTAGTCTTTCATCCCTTACTAATTAGTACTTATTTACTCTCCTTACAAGAAGAGAGTAATTCGCCTTACAGAAAGAGAGGCCCGTGGCTAAATAATAACAGCCGCACGGGTCGATCGATCAGGTTAAGCTACGCTTGCCTCGGTTGGTCTGTGGATGGGTGACCATCTTTAAATACCGAGACCCCTCCGTGCCTCGGAAAGCACGTTAAGCCGTTGATTCCGGTTGTCATTTGTAGATCTTTGACAGTCGTTACGGGTAGTCAGAATCCCGAAAGTGACAACCAGTCTTACCAAGGGGTATCGTATTACCCAGTAACTGTCGCTCCATGTAAAATATAGTCAGCTGAATCCGGTTAGACTGAAAGCCGACCCCAACATAGTTGGGAAAAGGCTAGGCAGATGATGGACAAGAAGAGAGTAATTACTGGCTCTGCTTTCCGTGTAACCCCTAATTGAACCCCTTTTGAAATCGAAATCACAACAATAGCCGATACATACATTTTTACTCTATGCTACGATTCACCAAAATTTGTGGCATTGACATGAAATCCAAACCAAGTCTGCCCTGTCTCTGGTTCAGGACTTCAAGTATTTCACTACGAAGCTGCGCCACAGCACCCTGTCCTCCGCCTTCCGCATCCAGTCTGTCCCAGCCACCTTGTTAGCTCGTCCGTCCATCTAGCTGGGGGCGTCCCACACTACGCCTGCCGACACGCGGTCTCCACTCTCGGACTGGTCTGCTCCACCGGCCATCGGTCCTTCTTCAGACATGAATGACATCTATTAATGAACAGGCGAACGTGGGTCTACTATACACCTCTGCCAATCCCTAGGAGGAACACAGGCGTGATCATGTTAACATCCAATCATTTATATTTGCAGGTTCTTCAAATACGACAAGGAGGTGGGTCGGGGCTCGTTCAAGACGGTGTACCACGGTCTCGATACACAGACTGGTGTTGCAGTCGCATGGTGCGAACTATTGGTTCGTATAATCTTTTTTTAGTTTGCTTAATTTTACTAATACTAGGCTAAGAACATTGTTACTAACAAACTTATGGACAAAGTCTGAAATAAATTACTTATTATTATTAATACAAGATGTTGGGTTTTTATGGGTGCTTCTTCAATGAAACGAACTTTTCGTACTATTATGTTAAACTCGGTGTATTAATAATTTTACAATTAGCGTGGAAAAGAAAAATAGGTAGGTACAATTTTATGACGTGCGCACTCCGCGGCGGTCTATATGGTCTCTGTGTGGCAAGCGAGTCGGTGCCGCGGCGCTCGCTGTCCCGCTCCCACCGCATGCATTTGTAGCGGCGGCGGCGGCGGCAACACAAGATTCAAATTAAATTAGCGCGTCTATGGAGTTTCTCTAGCTCATTTATATCGACCCAGTATTTATTTTGTTGTCTATTGTTTTTATAGGCCATTATGAGGAGTAGGGGTAACTTAGGCATCCGTAAAGCTGAACGGATGCGTACGCATTCCATACAAAATTGTTTTTTTCTATGGAAAAAAGCTGAATAGAGCTGAATAAGTGTGGTTAGTCACTTAAGAAAACGGTGATTACTTGTAGACGTTGTCGCTTATAATTCGTTGCAACGTCATTTTTGACGGCTGACTTCGCTCTACAAGATTCTGCACTCTCAGAGCCCGTTTGATCATAGCGAATATGAAAACGCGTCGGTGCGTGTTTCCCGCTCAAATAACAGCCACGCTATTCTGTAAATCTCACCGTGAAAACTTAGGCAAAGTGAGCTTGAAGCCCGCTGTAATTCCACCTGATGTTTGGGATTGACAGTTCACTTCACCTAAGTTTTCATGGTGACATTTTTACACCTGCATACCTACCACCTGTTGGTGTTACCACCTGTTGGTTCATAAGGCTGTTTGTGCTCTATTACATACGTGCTTTGTGCTCTATTTGAAATTCCATGGGCCTGACTTCTCACAAGTTTAGACATTAAAGAAAAAGATTATAACCAACCAAATGTTTTAACGTTCCAGGAGAAAAAGCTAAACAAAACGGAACGTCTCCGCTTCCGCGAGGAGGCTGACATGCTGAAGAAGCTCCAGCACCCCAACATCGTCCGCTTCTACAACTACTGGGAGGGCACCGTGGCCAAGAAGAAGAACATCGTGCTTATCACCGAGCTTATGCTCAGTGGCACACTAAAGGCGTAAGTTTAACCTTTCAAAATCAAGATCAAAAGTCATTTAATCAAATTAGGCTGAGAATCAGCACTTTTTGAACGTCAAAATTACAAAAGACAGAACCCAAAAAACGCCCGCCCTTCACCACTTCCTAGTGCTATCGCTGGGAAGAAGAAGTGGCGCAACAAACTCCCCAGCAGCACAGCTGTCTGTTCAGTAAGAAAATACCCGATTGTATACAATACTAGGTACCTATATTCGGTAATTAACATTACAAGACCAGAGCATAAAATTAATTTTTTTTGTCATGCTTTACGACATGTTTTGGAAAAGGCGGGTACAAACAGATAGCACGGTAGCGGTTCCCGGTAGAAAAGGACGACCCCAGGAGTGTCTTGGTGAAAATCATTTGCTCCTATTGACCTGGCAGGATGAACTGGCTTGTGCAAGCTATAGCTTAACATCTCGTAAATTACGATAGGCGTCTTAATGTCTAAATCTTTTATATTATTGTTGTTGGCAGGTATCTCCGAAGGTTCAAGCGGATCAACCCGAAAGTGCTAAAGTCGTGGTGTCGCCAGATTCTCAAGGGATTGAACTTTCTGCATTCGAGAACACCGCCTATTATACACAGGTTCGTATCTCGTCTTGCTCTCTAATACTTTTGAGTACAGTATGACATAAAATGTAATATTGTATGAAAACAATATTCTATAAAAACAAATGCACAATGACCATTCACTTTAAGGGGCGTAAAATACATCGTACTTGGCATATACGCGCATTTTGCTACACCGATAGATGGCATAAAATTCTAAGTTTGCTAAAACTAAGCAATTTAAAACAACTTTCAGAGATCTGAAGTGTGACAATATCTTCATCACCGGCACGACGGGCAGCGTCAAGATCGGGGACCTGGGACTTGCCACACTCAAGAATAGGAGCTTCGCCAAGTCCGTTATAGGTAATTGGTGCTACTCACTATTAGTCTTTTATCAAAGTGTTATAACAATTATCAGACCCTAAGAAAGTGCTACGAAACTGTGTAAAAGTGCATATTGACACTATTCTTAGTTATAACATAATCTATCTCGTAAAATATTAAGTTAGAGTTTAATTGCTTATTAGTCTGTTAGGCTAGATTGTAATCCATTACTAAGAACTTTAGTTCTTATTAATAAAGAAAAAAAAAAAAAACTATTAGTCTAATCAGCTGGTTCACTGCTGAACAATGCCCCATAAAATGTTAAAGAATAAATAAATATTACATTTATACAACGTGTCCCGGAATTAACGCACACCACCAGACACCCCAATTAGAATATTATGTTATAATCATAATACATACACTGAATTTTTATGTAAAAAACATTGTCTTTTTAACAAATTAGTAATACTGATTGTGGGAGAAAATTATGGTAACGTTACAAATCTACGCATGCACACAGTCGCACTCGTATCTAAGGTAAGGTCTAGTTTAGTGGGTATGTCATCCATTTTGGTTTGTTTTGACTGTACAGTGGAAGTGTGACAGTAATTTACGTAGTTTTAATTATTTTTGGGATAAAATATTACCTATATTAAAAATTACAGAAATCCGAATACCGTCTATCGTAGCCATAATAACCAGTTTCTTATGAACATTGTAGTTTAGTCATTACGACATTTCGTTAACGTTCGTTCGTTCGTTTCGTTTCGTTTCGTTTCGTTGTTTTCGTTTCGTTTCGTCCTGACATTTTACCGAAGAATAAATAGTCACTCTACCTATAATTATGGACAACTAAAAAACAACATACAGGATTTAAAATAAAAAGATATGTCTCATCACTGGGTGGCCGAGATGCGAAACATCGGGTCTTCTTCACGATCCGACATAGTTTACGTATGTGTGGGCACTGTAGCAGGTACTCGAACGAAAAGATAATTTGAATTTAAAGTAACTTTAATAAACTAGCGATTATCAACCGAAACGCACACTTGCGTCGGAAACAAACACGTGCGTACGGTTCTGAGCGTCTGCCAAGACTGTCCGAGCTCGACTGTTCACTATATACTGTCGCAACACTCGGTCTCTCCACCAGTCGTCGCTGCATCCCCTCCACCGACGATCGTGTCCAAGCGGTAGGGCTCGCTTGCGTTTCCGATCACATGATTATTCGTTTACCCATCAAATTGTTAGATGGCGCTGTCCGCTGTACTACGGCGGCATCTATCCACGACAGATATGATGAGTTTTTTTTTTTTTGTTGATTGCATTGTAAAATCCTTTTAATTCTCATTCCCAGGCACCCCAGAATTCATGGCCCCAGAGATGTACGAAGAGCACTACGACGAGTCAGTAGATGTGTACGCGTTCGGCATGTGCATGTTAGAGATGGCGACCGGAGAGTACCCGTACAGCGAGTGCAGCGGGCCTGCGCAGATCTACAAGAAAGTTGTGTCGGTGAGAAGTGCACCTTGTTACTGTAGCTGTAGGGCTGAATATGCAAAGACACGACTCTTGTATAGCGGTAGTTGATCGTAAAAAAGGTGTTAATGTGATGTGAACTTAAAAATCGTAGTAGTAAGGTTCAATATCCAATGACACTGTTTGGTAGTTATTCAATGTTCTACGTATAGCAGTGCACTGTCAATCAAATCAGCCTGTCGCAGTCCACTGCTGGACATAGGCCTCACTTAGGCTGCACCACAACACCTTGTCATCCGCCTTCCGCATCCAGACTGCCCCTCTGCGCCACCCTTAGATCGTCGCTGAGCCGCGTCCCACACTACGCTTGTCGATATGCGGTCTCCACTCCAGGACTCGTCTGCTCCAGCGGCCGTCGGTCCTTCGAAAAACATGGCCAGTCCATTGCAGTCCACTGTCGGGCATCTATAATGGCAGGCCACTGAACTTCTCGGCTTCTTTTAGTTATTTATTACCTGCCACTGTTTTTCACTCAAATAAAAATAAGAATTTTATTTATAGGCCGACCGCTTAAATCTCGCGTTGCGTGAGGTAGCTGCGCGCGCGGGAGTGGTGACAGTTGTCACAAGTTGAGAACCCCTGAATGCTCGCGTGACGTCACCCACCCTCCCGCGTGCAGCTACCTCACGCTACGCGAGAGTTAAGCGGTCGGCCTATAATGGTTTTTGTTTCCTTAGGGTGTAAAGCCGCAAAGCTTGGAGAAGGTTACAATCCCGGAGGTGCGAGATATAATCGAGTCTTGCATCAAGCCTAATAAAACTGACAGGTATGTTTATCAAAATGTATATATTTGCCCAGCTGTGGGATTTTACAAGCTCAAATGAAAACATTTGAAACTCAAGAAACGTATCATACATAAGACGCGATAGTAAATGTTTGTTTTAAAATTACTTCGCTATCGATATCATAAGCGCATCCCTATCGATCAATTTCAATTTTACCATAAAACTTATTGATTTACTTTTTTCTTTTGTAAATATTTTGATGCAAATGGAACTGAGATATCAATAGTTATTGCATTTCTCAAGCACATGTTGATTGATCATTTTAATTTAAACCTTACATATCTCCATATTCAGAAGTTATTAATTTAACGTACCATCGTAATAGCTATTATTATTTGCCTTTGCCATATCGCCGCCGACGCGCGCTCGAGAAATGCAATAATGAACTTTAACAGAGAAGGAATAAAGCCCAATTTCAATACTTATCATCTCCCCATAGTGCCACATGGGCTAGGCTGAGGTAATATGACCAATTTAAATAACTGTTCAATCTATTAATTGCTTTATACTTGTCTAAAATTGGCTAAATTTCGCCAGAAAATGTTTAATTTGTGTTTTTTAGTAGAACTACCCTTTTAATGTGAGCTTAGCTTTCGTGCGTAAACCCACGTACGCAAGGACGTAAAAATATAGCGGCTGACGTTTTCGCGCACTGGATTTTCAACTCTCGGTGTTGAACCGAGCATTGAGAATCCAACAGAACGCATCCCAGCGTGTCAAAAAAATACACTGTTGGATTATGAACTCTCGGCGCTAAGCAGTGCGTTGAATTTTCAACTCTCGGCGCTATGCAGTGTGTTGGATTTTCAACTCTCAGCGCTATGCAGTGTGTTGGATTTCCAACTCTCGGCGCTATGCAGTGCGTTGGATTTTCAACTATCGGCGCTACGCAGTGCGTTGAAAATCTAGTGTTCGGAAAAGAAAGGCCGCGGAAATAACGCTTCCGTGCGATCTTGGGCTAAGTGTGGAGTAAAATTCAATATTTGTAGAAAATAATAGATGTTTTAACAATGTTAATCTTTTTGACATAACACAAGTTCGATGTATCTTTCACCGTTTATCTCACGTGGAGTTGCTTTCGTGTGTTTTTTTGTTAGTAGCTTTATATGTAATAACGTTTCTATAATGATTTTCGTGTTAAACTAATGTAGCCAACTTTAAGGGTAAACGCGCATTATGCGGTTTGGCGAGAGTTTGTATTTTTAATACTGTCAAAGTCAAATACTTAAATGCACTTTTGAACATCAAAATTTACATAAAAGCTGTACATTTTTGAAGAGGCAAGTAATTTGAACTCTACATTTTAGTTGCCCCTTCCAAAATGTAGTTTTTTATGGAGAAGAATGGGCAAGAAACGCCACCACTCTTTCTTTAAATGTGCAGTTTTTAGCATGAAAGACGAAATCGTAAAGAAAACCTCAATATTATAGTGCTATGATCGCTTAATGTGCACATACCCTAATTTAAAAGACAGACAGAGACAAGCCATAGAGCGCTGGTGTAGCAAATAGTGCTTTTAGCAAAGTACAAAATTTCTACAGCCTTTAGATTTTGTTAAAATCTACATTTATTTAATATTCTAACTTTATCTTTAAACATCTAAGTTAGAGCTAGTTTTTCCAATGACTATAAATTTAAAATAAATACTATTTAGTAGAAGAATTTTTAGAATAATAATAATACTAAAGGCATTCGGTCTTACTAGCCAAGCTGACTCGCTCTATAGTTTGTCGTAGCTCGCGTATGCAGGGAGCGTTCTGCGACCACTAAGTATTTACTCTAACCGACGATTTCTGACAGCCTGGCTTCTTATGGAAGAGTTAAAAAGAAAATACCTTTTTTTGCGGTAAACATGACGCAGAGAAAGAATACAAAAATAACTAGATGGAGGGAAATATGCGTCACTTCTATGCACCACGCATCCACGGTTAAGCTGCACTTGCCGCAGTCGGTACGTGGATGGGTGACCATCCATTACGTATAGTGACCCCTCCGTGCCTCGGAAAGCACGTTAAGCCGTTGGTTCCGGCTGTCGTTCGTAGATCTTTGACAGTCGTTATGGGTAGTCAGAAACCCAAAAAGTCTGACAACCAGTCTTACCAAGGGGTATCGTGTTACCCAGTAACTAAATGGTGGAGGTCAGATAGGCAGTCGCTCCATGTAAAATACTGGTATTCAGCTGCATCCAGCTAGACTGGAAGCCGTTCCCAATATAGTTGAAAAAAGGATAAGCAGTTTGATTGATTAGCTGGTCAATATTAGCTCACAAGGGGTTTGACAATAAATTAAATGAAGTTCGTTATGGGTACCGGAGCTTATTCAGGCTTTCAGAAATCATTAGTCAAACACTAATATCTTTTATCTAATCAACAAAATACTATTTTCTTCCTCCATAAATGCAGGCCAAAAGTAAAAGACCTGTTGAACCACGAGTTCTTCGGCGAGGACATCGGTCTTCGGCTGGAGATCGTGAGCCGAGACCTGGTCACCACCTCCGACATCACCAAGATACAGTTCCGCTTGAAGATCATCGATCCTAAGAAACGGTAAGCATTGTTATACAACACGTTCCCGTGGAATAATTTCCGACATCTACGCGGGCGAAGCTGCGGGCAGAAGCTAGTTGTAAAATTAAAATACTCAAAAAAAAAAATCCACCAGGTCCTACACCCACAAAGAGAACGAAGCAATCCAATTCGAGTTCGACATGGAGAACGACGACTGCGAAGAAGTCGCCAACGACATGGCGAAGGCAGGTCTCATCATGGAAGAAGACGCCAGGATCGTCTTCAAGCTGCTCAAGTCACAGCTCATCAGTCTTAACAGGTCAGTAATATCATAAAAATAGTCTGTCCCACAGGAACCGTGCCTTTTTTTCAGGAAAAATTTAGCCAACGTCACTCTCTGGTCTTTACAACCTAATTTACACGGTGCGATTTTCTTGCCTATGACATACCATTAACTGTTTAGAAAAGGCAAGTAATTTGTTGCTTACATTTTATTGTATGTCACAAGCAAGAAATTTGCGTCATGTGATTGGGACTTAGGCCAGATACTCCATACGTCATTATTGGTCAGCAGGGGGCAAGTCTCGTAATTTTAAGAACGTTCAGTCTGATTTCAATCTCAATCTGTCAAAATTACCTCTAATTGACAAAAACTTGTCAAAGTGTAGGGAACATTTTGACAAGTTTTTGACAGTTGTTTGTCGCCGAGATGCGACTGCGACTAAATTTTGACGTTTTAAATTACGAGAATTGGCCTTCAGGTCATTAAAGCAACTTCATTTGCAGTCAAGACGTATTCGACCCGGGAGTGAAAAGTAGCGACGTTAACTTTGCGCAAGAAAACATCAGCAAACAATGTGGAGCGCAATATGGGCTAGTTTATGCACCTTTTAAAGTAAAACTATAACTTTATGTAGACGTATTCTACTTTGACTTGGAATTAGAAACCTTATTTCTATTTCATATAGTTCAGTTTTGATTGGAACAAGAATGGCAGTCTCAGTAGTTTGAGTCATTGTACAATGAACCTTGTGTTCGTGTCATTAAATTTCATATTTATATACGATGTAGATAAAGTATTTACATTACTATTTTCATACTAGCCTTTGTATTGTCTTATGTCAATTAAGTATAAGCGTTGTCGCTAAAGTAAAGTAAAACTTAATTACCAACGAATTAAATAAAAGTGCGTAAGCTGTGGAGCCTTCATATTTCTAAAAATAACAAATTACGGTTATCAATCCGTCAAATTACGACAATTTTCGCTTTAAAGGCGAAAGCGTCAGGGTAATCCGCGAAATTCAAATTTTCTTATGCTTTTTGCAATTTGCAAGTCAGTAATATTTATTTATAGAATTATAAGTATAAAAATCATTGATACAATAAGTATAATATCACCCTATTGAATGACTATTTCATCAAATCATGACATTTGAGGCCAATTCTAACTTAAGGAGTTCTATTGCTGATTGTAATGATTATAATTCTGTAAAGCCTATTTGTTACGGTCGCGATTCATATTTAAATCAACATACAACCTGACACTGACCTGCAAAGTGTAAAAAACTTAAGTAAATTTGAATTTCGCGGGCTACTTTACCGCATCTCCCTTAACAGTTTCTTATTAGAAGACCCATTTCGGGCACATTTATGGCTGGACGTTTAGATACTGACGTATGAAGATGTACGTATCTCTAACCATGTGTATATTATCTTAATTAGAACAAAAACATAATAGATAATAAACAATTTTACGACCGCTCTCAGATAACTGAGCCATGAAACTGTCATTGATAAGGTTAATGTAATGAAATTGTCATGAATGAGTGATCTGCTAACTTCTTAAGTCTCCTGCGAAAATATTGTACAGAAAACTAATAAAAATATACGCTCGTTGTTGTTGGCGTGTTAAATACCGTCTTAGTACATCTAAACTAACATTATAAAAAAGTAAAATTGTTTGTTTTTTTTGTAAGAGGATAGATAGATCCGATTCATAATAAGCCTATATTGTTCCTGGGACACAGGCCCCCTCTTCGAGAGGAAGTGGGCTATAACCTACCACGTGGCCCCAGTGCGGGTTGGTAGATGTCACATGTCTTCGAATTTTTGGTTCTAGGACATGCTGGTTTCCTCACGATGTTTTCCTTCACCGTTTTGAGAGCAGTGGTGATGAAATAATTTACACAAAGTAAAGCGCCTGTCTGGGTTCGAACCTACGACCTACAACTCTTAAGTCGCGGCCGTTACCACTGGGTCACCACTGCTCTCATTACTGCTGATCCGATTACATACATTATTTTAGTGATAGCAAGCTACACTATTGCCGAGTGCCATATAATGTTTTTTCCCATTCTGAAGAAGTCGCGCGCTAGTCTTAAATTAAAAAAAAATAAGGTCTGGAACTCTTATGTACTGCACTGTTCCAGTACTGCAATAGTAGACGATCAACCCTAATTATAATAATGTTTATAATTCCTGTTTCCATTTATCCATTGTGGTGTTCTTTGTCGAAAAATAGTTAGAAAGCTTTTTATTTATTAAAGAAAGAAAATGCGTTTATCTGCGGTAAACATGACGCAGAAAAAGAAAAAAACACAGAAAAGAACATCCAAACACTGCTGCAGTAGGTAAACGTATTAGCTAGAATCTAGGTCATCTAAGTGATATTAAAGCTCAATAAAACACGTGAATTTACTTGGGCTAAAAGGTCGATTTCTCGATTCATTGCGTCCAGACAATGAATAGTCGTTAATGGATCCTATTGTTGTTATATCGATTAGATCGTAGACGTGATAACTAATATCTTAATCTCGATCACTGTCTTACTAGGTATTACATGCTGAAATCAGGGCAATGATCTAAATGACGAACAGACAGACAGACAGACTGTATGTATCTACTTTGTCCCAGACAGTACGCTTAATCTTACGCCATATCCTTGTAAGAAAACGTTGCAATTAAAAAAAAAAAACTTTAAACTTATTTTATTATACGATGAAATGGCTAAAAAGGGTGTGACTATCGAGATTACAAATAATAGAGAAGTATGGAAGAAAAAGACGTTGCGCCTACCTCAAATATTGGGATAAATGAAGTCATAATTATTCTCCTGGAATTATGACTTTATTTTATTATCTTTTCAACTCCGGATCACATAATTTATCTTTTATCTCAATAGATATTTGAAACAGTAATTTGAATGCTGGGTTTTAGTGAAGGAATCTTAGAAAATTAAATAATTTTAAGTAATGCTCCAGTCTTGATTGAGGTTATGTAATACGAGACTTTGTAACTATACCCTGTCCATTAGGTTAACCGTTTTTTGACAGCTGTCTTAGAACGTACATATTCCAGATTACGTAAAAGTTAACTTTAAAATGCGTAATAAAATAATTATATAAACTGCCTTATCTTATTGAATTATCAATAAGATAAGGCAGTTTACAATTTATCAATCAATGTATTGTGTGTTGCTGCAATCACTAGTTCCATCTGTCAAAAAACGGTTTACCTAATGGACAGGGTATAATGGTATGCACCTCGTATTGCGCTAACATTACAAGGTATAGCCCTGTCGGTAGAATCAGGATGTTCGCACAATATTATGTAAATACTGAATGCCCTACATTCCGCTCAAAGGCTCGCGCATAGAAACCTCGTTAAGGACGTTGTATGCAGTCAAACACGCAATGTGTGAGATTCCATCACGCTTCGAGTCCCCGCATTTGAATGCGTCCGATAAAAATACTTTTCGGCTTATAATTTTTTTGATTTCCAGTTGGTTCTGTCCGATTTTGTCACGGTATATGACCTAAATAATGCATGTCCGTGACTCCAAACTGCTCCGAGTGCGCCCGACATACCTACATGTGGTATCGCCGTGGTGGAGGTTATTTGATTTTACCCCCTTGTTCACTCGGCTACACATCAAGCTATGTATTTCCAGTTTTAGCTGACCTCGCATTGCATAGGTTTTTCGTACAATCAGAAGTCAGCTTATACTGGTTATGTATAGCTTGATGTGTAGCCGTGTGTTCCAGGATAATAATACCCAATGGCTTTCGAATTTTAATCGACACTTCAACAAATAGTAATATCTGAGGATTGGTTGGCAATTAATTTTGTATCACAAATTCTGGAAAATTCCTAACATAACAAATGTTAGGAATTTTTGAAACAAAGCATGCATTGCATGTATGAAACAAAGAATTTCCCATCTGTCTGTATGTTCCCGTCAATCAGTCTGAAGACAAATACCCGTAATTGCGGCTAGATTTTGAACGTAGAAACGTTCAAAATCTAGCCGCAATCTCATCTCAGCGACAATCAAAACTTGTCAAAATGTAGGGACATTACAGTTATTTTTGACAGATTGAGACTGAGATCAGACTGTGAACGTTCTTAAAATTAAGAGAATCGCCCCACTGATCTTACCAAAATCACTTTTAATATTCATCCTCTACGTCCAAAGCCCCGCAAAAACTAAAAATAACACAAAAAAATCGCAGCGGCAAATCACAAAGACCGATCGATAAAAAAACAAAAGTATTTCACGAACGATTATAGCTACGAATAATTCTTTGAACGTGAAACGGCATTGAACGCAACCGATTATTTCGGAGACATCGGCCCGAAGACGAACGAATGCTCGTCACGCGATCCTAAGAACCCAGCTGGCTGGATTTAGCATTTTGTTTCGTTCTGATTTACATAATGAAAAGAAAAGTGGTAATTTTTTTTTAACCTCCCTAACTTTATTAAGCTAGGTAAAAGATTGTAGTTACTACAAATTCTTTAGAAATCTCTACGTATCCATTATGTCCAGCTTTTCTCAAACTCAAACCATTTATTTCAAATAAACCAATTACAGGTACTTTTGAATTGTCAAGGAGTCGGTCAGTCAGAAAGCTGAAGCTAGTTGCCCATTCCAAAGCTTAGTAGATTCCTATGAAGATGAACGGGCAAGTAACTCCGTACACTTTTAAATCAAAATATGGTTAAGTACAAAATATTGGTTACATCATTCATGATGAAATTATGCATGCGCGAACAATGCAGAACGTTAAAAGCGACTATTCTAGAAAAATCCAGGTTCCACCTATCCGCACACACAATACTCCTGATGTTCTTTTATTTTGTTTCGTGTGTTATTATAACTACAATCTTAAATCAAGAACATGCTACCCGTCTCTGCAGCAGCATAAACAGCGTCTCCTTGTTTAAAATAAATATTTATTTATTAAAACTTTATGCACAAGTAAAAAAAATACTGTACAAAGGCGGATTTACATAATGGAGGCATTTTCTACCAGTCGACCGTAGGGTGATGCAGAGACAAAACATGGCAGGTGCAACACACGGGATAAATAGCTAGGAAATGACTATAAAATACAAGAATAAATACTAATACATAGATAGACAAAATATCAGTCAGATAGCTTGGTGATTGTAGCAATAAGTTTCTCTTGAATGATGAAATTCATTAGCCGAGGAAGGCCGTCTCGTTAGTGTTAAATAATCGCGCTAAATAACAGTAATACAGTACGAAGATTGCAGAGACTAAACTAAAATTGCAGTTTGTTGTTACAAAAGTAGTTATTTGTTCACTCTGCAATTGGCATTTTGATTTGATTTTTGTTGTTTTTTTGTCATCTGCCAGTGTCGCGGGCGCATCGCACGGATTTGTATTGTCAATGTCAAATGTTAATAGATGTGTGGTGTCTTTTGTCCCTGGCCCTGACATCAAGCAATGGACAAAATTTACAACATTTTATATGCTTGAGTACGAGGCTTATGACTACGTTGTATGTGTATATTTTTATGTCTTTTTTTATTTGTAACTAGCTTTAGCCCATGACTTCGTCCGCGTGAAGCAACTTTCTTACATTTTTTTTTCTGTAAGAACCATTCTCGTACTTCAAGGAATATTCTAAAAAAAGAATTAGCGAAATCGGTTCAGCTGTTCTCGAGATTTGCGCTTAGCAACACAGTCAGCGATTCATTTTTATATTATAGACGTGCGTTTTGTTTGCTCAGAATTAAAAAAAAAATCCTTCTTTCAGTTATCAAATACGATACTTATGATATTTTTTTCACTTCTCAAAGGCACATTTTCAATGCTCAAGGTGGAATGGGTCATTCATATAAGATCTCCATGTTATCTTGCACAAGCTTGGACGGGTAATGTGGCGGCTAATCCGGGTTAACTATTGACTTGATGCATGCGTGATTGGTTCTCCGACGCATACAAACGATCAAATACACGCACGAACGCATATTGTAATTACTATGACGCAATAATGTAGTACTATTATGTGCTAAAGGCCGTTAGATGTGGGGTTAGTTAATAATTACAATTATCTATTTATATTAATTTCATTATGTTGTCATCTGACATGCGGCAGACATGTCCGGCCCAGTCCGGTCCAGTGCGGATTGGTAGATGTCACATGTCTGTTCTAGGATATGCCTGCATGCATGGTTTCCTCGCGATGTTTTCCTTCACCGTTTTGAGAGCAGTGGTTATGCTTTGCGTTCTTACGAAATTAGATATGATTACTTACATACACTGATAACATACATTGCAACACAAGAAATTATCCCAGAATTATTCCCAGAAACTCAGTATGAAAACTGAGCAACTGAACATTTATCATTTTCTCTAATGGCTTAGCTCAAATAATAAAAACGAGTTTACACTTGTCTCGCAAAGCAAGCTCTTCCCGAGGTCTTTGCCACGTAGGTCGTGTACGTTACCCCAGCAAGAAAGTGTCTCCTAGGGTTATAGGAGTAAAACGTATAATTTGTGCCCTAACTGCTGTAAATGTGCCCCCACATAAAAAATGTGTGCCCCCTGTCGTTTTGGAAAAAAACGGAAAAAACGATTCCTGCTGGGGTAACGTTTTTCTAGCAGGAAAATTCTAAACGAATGATCGGAGAGAGAAAAATTGTGCATGGCCAGAGAGCTTATATGTGTGCTAAAATGTGCCCCCAAAAATAAAATCTGTGCCCCTTCAGGTTTTCGAGATATTGCATTTCCTGCTGGAGTAACGTTTTGATGAATCGTATATCTCTACAACCATTGCATGTGCCCCTGTGGAATAAACATACACGAGTAGCTCTTAATGTGTGCCCCTATGTGCCCCCAATTCGATTTAAGAAAATATTTATAGTTTTCAAGTTATCGCGGTTTCATGAAAAACCGAAAAAACATCGCAGTGCCTAAATTAGACAAGGCACAAGTTCGCTGAAAACTGTATTCGGTCCTTCTTGACGCTAATAATAACCATACAAAGTTTCAAAACTGTTCATGCATGCGTTTTTGAATAATCTTGCTAAAAGTCAAAACGATGGTGTCATAACTTTGACGGCAAAATACAAGGAACCGGCTCAATCCCAGATGTGTAGGTGTAAACCAAAATCATGTGCCTTTATTCAAAAATATATGGTGAAAATATTCAGCTTAGAATGTTTCGTATTAAGTAAATATTAACAAAAAACCAAAATATGTAAGCAACGGCTGGTTATCCGACCAAATTTGAATGACTACTAAAAAGCGACGGATTCATACATATCGATGACCTTCTTTACTTTACTCACTAACCGGTTCACACGTGTTGTGCCTGAGTACACTGACTTAGAAAAGTAATAAGTAATAAAATAAAGTTGTTATTGGATGATCTGTGATTTTTTGTGATGCGAATTTACTAATTATATGTTATATTAGATGAAAAACTGATCTGTGATTTAAATAATAATTACTACACAACGTGCAAATAATTTCTAATATTTATAGGTAGGAACTTTGATCTGTGATTTGATGCAATAATTACTTTAAGAATTAAAATTAAGGGAATAAAAATAATAATTTCCACATCAACAAGCTGTTTCATTTATTATAGTCACAGGGTGCGTTTAATATATTTTTTAATTAGCCCCCAAAACTTTTGAACGCGACTGTACGGACAACAGCTTAGGTATAATACGTCCAATAAAGAAGGTCATCGATATGTATGAATCCGTCGCTTTTTATTAGTCATTCAAATTTGGTCGGATAACCAGCCGTTGCTTACATATTTTGGTTTTTTGTTAATATTTACTTAATACGAAACATTCTAAGCTGAATATTTTCACCATATATTTTTGAATAAAGGCACATGATTTTGGTTTACACCTACACATCTGGGATTGAGCCGGTTCCTTGTATTTTGCCGTCAAAGTTATGACACCATCGTTTTGACTTTTAGCAAGATTATTCAAAAACGCATGCATGAACAGTTTTGAAACTTTGTATGGTTATTATTAGCGTCAAGAAGGACCGAATACAGTTTTCAGCGAACTTGTGCCTTGTCTAATTTAGGCGCTGCGATGTTTTTTCGGTTTTTCATGAAACCGCGATAACTTGAAAACTATAAATATTTTCTTAAATCTAATTGGGGGCACATAGGGGCACACATTAAGAGCTACTCGTGTATGTTTATTCCACAGGGGCACATGCAATGGTTGTAGAGATATACGATTCATCAAAACGTTACTCCAGCAGGAAATGCAATATCTCGAAAACCTGAAGGGGCACAGATTTTATTTTTGGGGGCACATTTTAGCACACATATAAGCTCTCTGGCCATGCACAATTTTTCTCTCTCCGATCATTCGTTTAGAATTTTCCTGCTAGAAAAACGTTACTCCAGCAGGAATCGTTTTTTCCGTTTTTTTCCAAAACGACAGGGGGCACACATTTTTTACGTGGGGGCACATTTACAGCAGTTAGGGCACAAATTATACGTTTTACTCCTATAACCCTAGGAGACACTTTCTTGCTGGGGTAACGTACACACGTAGGTCAATGTATCCTAATCTCTACTTAACATTCAAAAGACAAACACGACCGGTTAATTAAAATAAAATACAAAATGTTTGCAAATTAAATGATAACGGTTCCGTTCAAGGTTGTGATTACCTATATTTATCTTTATCAGTTATAAGGTCACATTATAGTGGGAATCGTTGTGTTTTTCAAGTCTGATTTGTGGTTAGTTATGTTGTACTAGTATCTGCCCGCGACTTCGTCGGCGTGAAATTTCTTGTTCCTTGGACCCACCCCGTCGCATCGCATTGCCCGTCCGCCCTATTAGTTCCTGGTAGCCTTTGTGCTTGGCTCGTAAGAGTCCTGGCATGATATTAAATAGCCTATAAACTTCCTTATGAACTGGGTTATCAAATGTAAGATTTTGTCAAATCCGACTGGTAGTTCCAGAGACTCCGGTTTTTTTTTTTTGAAAGCTCTGCCCCCACACTAGGAATTACTCCTGTATCGTGGG
Source organism: Apamea crenata (assembly GCA_949629185.1). Lineage (NCBI taxonomy): Eukaryota > Metazoa > Arthropoda > Insecta > Lepidoptera > Noctuidae > Apamea > Apamea crenata. The sequence continues at coordinate 2,750,715 of OX451377.1, forward strand.
TGCGTTTACAAACATTTAAACTCACATACACAAACAGCCAGACCGGAACAACTACGTGTTGGCCATACAAATATTTGTTCCGTGCGGGAATCGAACCCGCGACACGCAGCGCAGCAGTCAATCGCTTAACCACTGCGCCAACCGTGCCGTCGTTATGATTATAGATAGATAGATTGAAATTGTTAGGTAAGGTTTGGGTAAAGTTAGAGTCTTTTAATTCTGAATTTTTGGTTTATTGTCGTTCTAATGTAATGAAGCTGTAGCGGTATCTACAAACGCCACATGCGAACAACGCGTCATACTGACGTCACGCAAATCCTGCATCTCGCAAGCAGAGTTTACCGTGCAATTAGCATAGATACAATTTCCCAATATCAATCATTGGGCAATTGCCCGCCAGACATAACACCCGTCTGGTCGGAGGATCCTCCCTTTTCAATGGAGGATGAGTGAACTTTACACCCTGTTCCTCATACTCCTAAAAAGCAATGGTTCGACGAACCCTTGAATCTATAGACCGACTAGCGGGATTAAACATACAAAACCATACACATAGGTACGCTCACGAACAAAAGTATGTATACACTCGGCTTTATTCAAAAGCGATTTACTCCTTAATTTTTTTTATGAAATTTTATTTTGTTGCGAACACAGTATTTTCGAATCCATAGGTTTATGTAATGTGTCGTATTTCAACGTTGCATTCGTTATTTCACGAAAAAATCGCAATTGAAAGTTGCCAAGTGTTGACATATTGGTGCTCGCGACTGTACACCAGTTTAGAAGCTTAACAGACTGAAGATTACACATACTTTCTGTTATCTTAGAAGCAAAACACGAAGATGTAATTCTGAAATGACACATCAGTGTGGTGTCGTTTAAAGCTTTGTGATGTCACAACCATACAACACAACATACCATAAAGGTTTTGCGGTAAAAAAAACGCTTATTTAGTTGCTCTACAGTGGTTTCTGCTAATACGTATCTACCCACTACTGTCCTTGTACCGCATTAAATTAATAATAAACATACAGTGCCCTCCAAAAGTTACAAATTTTTCCACTAATTACACTTCATTTAAAAAAATATATAAATATCAGGTAATTCTAAGGGATTATATTTGACTTGATTATATTTTATGATGAGTCAAAGGCGAATTAGTCAATAAAAACGTTATAGCGGTTCAAACATTTGGATCACTAGAATTTTAAATCATAATGTGGTGTGTCACAGCTGAAGTGGACAAAGGTCAACTAACTTTTGGAGTCCACTAAGCCACTTTATATCATTCTCCCGCCCTTATCCTAATTTATTTGGAGTCGCCGCAACATGTTTCTTCAATACCTTCAAACGAAGAGTTAACAGGCACTTTCTGGGCACGCTCGTTCCATCATAGACCTCATCCATCGCTTTCCATCAGGGGTGATCGAGGTCGTCGAGCCGGCCCATTTATCAAGAAAAAAAAAAGAAAGACTTCTCTATTTGTCGTCATCTCAGCAGTCACCCAGTCCATCCATCGTTTCTTTGTTCTTCCCCTACGCTTGAACATACCTAAGTTAAAAATAGTACCAAACACCCTTCCCGGTGAATGACTGGCCATACACATAATTAAGGGGTATCTGCTTCACGTCAGCCACACAGCGAATGTTGACGCGAAAGAAAAGGCAATGCACTGTTCAATCGAAACCGGTATTACGAGTTACAAAACGCAATCATTTTTTACGATTCGCCTAAAGTTGTAGCCTGTATTCAAACTTACGCACACATTCGGAAATCTTCGGGACATTTTCGGGAATTTCCGGAATTTGTAAAAAATGTGACTGTAATCGGTTCCATCCATCCCGTATAAAATTCGTTATCAATGCCCCAAAAACGGTTCCGGTGAACCGGATGTATACCTTACTCTCGTCTCGTCCCACGCTTCTTATCATTTCGGTGAATGGAATAATGACACTTATAACTTCGTATTTGTTTATACTAATTTCGTTATTTGTTTAGCAGGCGTCGCGGGCGCAGTGCGTCATAATACTTGCACGTACTGTGTGGGCACATCGCGTTTCACTATCATTGTTTTGCCAATGCTATCAGCGATAACTTCGGGGTTTTAGATTGAGATTTTATTAATTAATTGTTACTTTAAAACAATTTTTGGTGGCAGCAGGCATTTTTTTCTGTGAGAAACCGGTGTTGGTGCATTTTAAAAGTTGTAGTGAAAGTTAGTAGCAGTGTTTTGGTGTGGTTCTGTGATGATGTTTACATTGTGAAAGTGATTAACCTCCTAGAGGATTCAAGTGAGTTTGCATTTTTATCTTTTTGGGCGCGACTTTTTCAATGACGTGCTGCAGAATGATCTGGAACTTTTTCGATTTACAATATTTGAGAAATTAAACGTTCAGACGTTAATGCTGCATCATGTTATTTATGCAGACACTTACGGCTTTTAAATGTCAGTTCATTGCTCGCGAAACAAGATCTGACATTCTTACAAAACGCACATTTGTTTATGACGCAATTTCTTTCAAGGATATATTTAAATTAGACAAGAGGCTTAAATAGGCTTTATCATTAACATACAAATGTAAAGTCTAGCCTCCACAAATCCTATTCCTAACTCTTACAATCTGAAATAACATCGCTATGTAAAAATTGTTACCATCGTAACCATGGCAACGGTAACCAAGTTGAAATGTTTAGGTGACCTCGCGTGAGCCTATTTCAGCTCTAATACGGCTCCGTTCAGTTTAATTAGAGCGGTTTCCTTTAACGAAGGTTACTTATTAAAATTTATAGCTATTTATATAGTTTTGATTATTTTTTTATGTGATGTAATTTTTTCAAGTTTTGTTTTTGTTTCTTCGCGGAGAATGAAAGGTATTGTAATTTTTTTGAAAAAGTTTAGTGAAAATGTTTGGAAATTCGTGCCGTTTTTTTTTAAATATTAAATATGTGCTAGTGGTTACTTTACTTTTGTATGAAATAGTGTTGTGCTGAGGTTACTATTGATTTTAAAGAGGGACTGAAGGGAAATAGGCAGGTAAATATTTTTTTTACTAAGTGTAAATGATCTATAACCACGTGTGCTGTTTATGTCACGACAAAGATTTCTTAAAATAATACTGAAACATTATTATTGTTTTTAACAACAAAAAATCCGTTTTTTTATTGCAATTTATGATTAAAATTTCGTTTCGCTCGTGTAAGTGGAATAAACGTTATTGGTTTTGCGATCATTAATAAACATAAATTAGAGCGTTTTGTGAGTGAACATTAATTGCGAGAAATTGCGGTACCTCAGAATGATAACTCTCTCAGAAAATATTCTTTCGTCAACCTCATAATTACCTGCACTGTTACAGCTGTTGTAAAAACCCTGTAAACACCTAATTATCAATCGTCAACACTTGAATAAACACCGACCCCTTTATTTTTTTTTTATGGCCCTGACATCTAGCAGTGGACAAATTTGTCAATTTTTTATGTGCTTGAGTATGAGGCTTTTGTCTACGTTGTTTGTGTATAGTATATTATGTCTTCTTTTTAAATTGTCATGTGCGTTTTGTTTGTGCAGAATATACAAGTTTTTTTTTCTTTATTTTCTATTCATAAACGTTGCTTAAAGTTAAGTAATGATTAGCGACTTTTTAACCAAACATTTTTGACGGTTAAACGTCTCTTAACCTTAATCACTGTCCCTGTCACTGCTAGCCTGCATCACCCCACTGCTGGGCAAAGGCCTCTCCCCATGACTTCCAGCTCTTTCGATCCAGGGCTAAAGTGGACCACTGATTGTTAGTTTTCTCCAGCTCGTCCCGCCATCTTCTACAGGGTCTGCCGCTACGCCTTCTAGCTGTGTCAGATTAATCAACATTTATAAATAAACCCCCGGTTTCTCTTACTTTCTGAACACGTGCGCCCGCAAACACTATTGATCGTTCTGTCATGTAAACGCGAAAACAGTCGCGAAACGATAAACACGATACTTTTACGATTTCCGCAATAATAACCCGTGAATTTTCAAACGACAATTACTATTAGACGTCCTTAAAAGTATGTTTTTCTATAGCTAAAATACACCTTCATGTGACAGAACAAGGACAGCGTGAACTAAAAAAATGAGTTGCATTTGAAAATTCAGCCGTTAGACGTACTATATTGCCAGGGCGGCGGGATCGTCCGAAAGGGTTACCGCTGCCCTGGAACAGAAAAGGCTAAGGAAGGAACACGGATGGGTTTTAGTCAGTAAGAGTCTGACACTCCCTTCCGCCCCACCCAGAGCGGGAGGGCCATTTGATGATTTCCCATCCACAAAAAAAAAAAAAAAAGATGTACTATATTGCGTTATACACTCATTTTTGGCAATCATTCAATCTGCGTCAAAAGATAAAAAAAAAACAATTCCGTCACTACACGGCCTCTGACGTCAGTCCTGCCTCGATCGGGGATCACGAACAGCTGATGTCAATCAAACTGTGACAAACGTCAAAACGTCATGAAACGTTGGGGGAGGGGCGTTTGTATTACGAACAGAATTTGCCTCGACATCGTGTATTCACACATCGTCATCGTCGTTATTCGTAAGGCTATTTTCTTGAATTTGAAACAATATCATACGTTTTAACACGTTAGAATTTGTTCTTTTTTAAAACGCTCTTTAGCTTAAAGTGTGCTGATACTGTGAAAAATTACTTTAAACAACACCATTTTAATTCATAGATTTTATTTAAACTTGCCGCAAGTGAATTCCCGTACATATAAAAGCACATAAAAAATCCAATGCCTCCGTGAAATATATAAAAGTACTCTTCCAATACGTATTATAATACTCATGTCATCTCTTTCGTTCTCAGGGAGAGGAGCGAGAAGAAGGCTCAGATGCTCTTCAACCAGGAGGTGATCATCGAACAGAACAGGCAGCAGCTTTATGAACAGCAGTTGAGGCAGGTCAGTGACGTTGAGATAGGGCATGGTCAAGGTCGTTAGTTGTGTAGTTCAGAATGAGTTGGGATTGAAAGTATTAATGTTATGATCTGCGGAGGTGAACTAGTCTTGAAAGAGAGATTCAGAGTAGAAATGGTACTCTTTACTGACAGTGTCCCCTTTTTAAATGTAAGGGTGTATAAAAATGATTTTTTATCTAGAAAGAAAAAGAAAGAAACTTAAGTTTATTTGCGGCAAACATGACGCACAATAAGAACACAAACACAAAAAAAACAATTTGGGAGAAACATGCGTCACATCCAAGCAAAACGGCCATCGCTCAGCATAATGCTAAGAGCCTATACGAGACAGAGCCCCAGCGCTGCGCTGGTTTTCAGCGGCAGCCGGCGTTGACGTAATGACGTCAACCAGTGCAGCATACGATTAGATACGTATCTACTTTATTGATATCTACTTTTTCGTCAAACCTAATAAAATGGTGCGTGTTGTAAACTATTTTTAATAAAATATGTAAAATAGTCATTGTAGCTTATTAAAATTAACATGAATTAAGCGCATGCATGGCACGCCATTTTTTATAATGTCGTTGACCATTTCATGCCAACTTGAGACTAAACATTTTGATAAAACAGATATTCTTCAATTGAACTGTGTTTTCACACAGATGAAGATGATACAAAATCAGCAGCAAGTGGGACCCGTAGACCAGGGCCTTACAGCAGGGCTTCTCAACGGCGTCGGACAACAACCCCTGGCAGGAGTACAGTGAGTTATCTTTACTACAACTGTCAGCCTGTATCATCCCATTGCTGGCCAAAAGCCCCACGATTTACAGCTCTTTCGACCCAGTCATCTTTACATCTAAACAATATTTAGAAATTCAGTTACAGCCCCTGGTTGTATACGCAAACAGGCTCCTATGTGGTTAAGGCGTTTTGCCTGTAAACCTCACGGCACCAGACGGAGAAAGTAAAAAATCGCAAAGTTTATAATGATTGATCATGTATACGTAGCGTTGAAAGGCCAAGGTGGACTGATAACCTTTTGAAGGCCCCAGGAATTCGCTGGATGCGAGAAGCACAGAACCAGTCGAAGTGGCGGTGCTTGAGGGAGGCCTATGTACAGTAGTACACGGGTTTCGGCTGACATGGATGATGACTATGTGAAAGTGTAAAAAACAAGACAATTTTGACAACTTTCGACTGTCACTGTGACTTTGGGAAAGTATTAGAGGAAATTGGATGGCAGTCCCGTAAAATAACAGTTTAAAAACCACATTTAGATACTAGTTAGACTGGAATCCAACTGATGAAAACTACCACCTAAATAATTGACATAAAAAGTTATAAATCAGGCAGACTACTACTTCTAGCAAAGAAATGCAATTCCAAATCAAAAACTACCCTTCTCTCTCCAGACTCGACCCTCAATCGCAGCTCCTCCAGTGCCAGCAACAGCTGCTTCAACAGCAGTTTCAGCAGCTAAATAACGAGGATGCTGCCATGAAGCTGTTGCAGCAGAACTTCATGCAGTCCAGGATATCGCCCTCTATGGCCACCGACCAACAGATCTTGCAGAATAAGATGTTTTTGGAGCAGAATATGAAGCAACAGGTATGTGTTCAAATTGACAGATGGAAAGATAAGGGAAATAAATAAATAAAGGCGACCAACCTCAGCGACATAAGCCTTCGGCGTGGGAGATATTACAGTGCACAAGTGTGTCAGACACAGATGCACTCTCCCAAATTCGCGGAAATATTCTGTCTTCGGATGCAAGTTTTTTCTAAATCTAGAAGGCCTATTCTCGCAATTAAAAACGTTCAAAACTTAGTCGCAATCTCATCTCAGCGACAATCAATGTCAAAAATTTAGAGAAATTAGAGGTACTTTTGACAGATTGAGACTGAGATCAGAATGAACGTTCTTAAAATTACGAGAATTGCCCATCTGATCACACTATCCGGTGTCGAATCTCGTAATAACTGTTATGAATGGTTTAAAACATATTGTATCGGTTTATGAGTAAGAGCATGACGATGAATGGTTAAAACAAATACTATATTAGTTAAATTAGTAATTCTCTAGAGATTCAGTTGAATTTTTGGCTTTAAATATAAAATGAATGAAATTAAAGAAGGGGTTTTCAGCGTATTTATATTTTTAAACAAGTAACTATTACTACATTTTTGGAATAAACATAATAAAAAAAAAATCTTCCAGGTGCGTGGAAACTGACACTTATAAAATATGATATCTTATTCTTGTTCTTAGTACTAATAACTTGTCCTTTAATCCTAAAAAAAAAAGCTAATCTTATCATAATTGGTTCTCCAGGTAATGATGGAGCAGAATCTCATCAACCAGCAAATGCTGGAACAGTCAGTTCAAGGCCAGGTCTTAATGGAGCAACAGGTCCAACAGAACCTAATGGAACAGGCCCCCTCACAAACGCAGCTGCAACCAAGTCTCCTAAACCAGCAGTTAACAGCTGAAATCAACAACCAAAACCAGGTCTTACAGCAGCAGATCATTCAACAACAGCAGACTATAATAGCTCAACAAGCTGCCGCCATACAGCAGAAGCAGTTCGAAGAACAGTTTACAGCTCAAGAGAACATCATCACAGGTCCTCAGAATCTCGTCTCCAATCAAATGTTAGACCCGTCTCTTCAAAACCTACAGAATATTCTAGCTCAAATTATACAAAGGCCTGATACACTGCAATCAAGAAAGGAGTCGGAATCTGAAAACCAACAACAGCCCCAACAACAACAACAGCAACAAATGACACAACAACCGCAAGAGAACGTTGAAATGCAACAGAATCAGGATCAAGAGGCGTTGCATCAACAAATGCAGAATCTTATTTCAACACAAATGCAACAACAGAATGTGAACTACCATCAGAGCCAACAGTTCCAACAACCAACGTTACAACAACTAGGTGTCGATCCAGGCTTCCTCGCCCAACAACAACAAGTATCGCAAGCCCAACAACAAGTGGCCCAAGCTCAACAACAGCTTGACATGCAGAAGCAAGTGTTGGCTCAACAACAGCTAGTCCTCCAACAACAGATAATTAGTCAACAACAATTCCAAATACCTGGTCAGACTCTCTCTCCGCACCATTTTAGGCATTTCCAACAACAACAACAGTATTTAGCTCAGCAGGAATTACAACTACAAACCCAGCAGAACATAATAACTCAAAACTGGGCAATGCTACTTCAGAAACAGCAACTTATGGACCAACAGCAGCAGAAGGTAGAAGAAGTTCTTAGGTCTCAGCGTCCTATGTATCAACGTCAGGGTTCAGAACAAAGTCAGATCAGTTCAGCTGATGTCCACGATCAGCAACATGTCATGATGCCTGATCAGTACGGTCAGAAACCTCAGCTGCAGCAGCAAATGTCTGTCGACCAGATGCATTATGCTAAACATAGATCTGATGACCACTATCACCAAATACCGGTCATGCAGGGCCAGTCTCTTCCACATAACATGCAGATGCAGCAGACCTTTAGCTTGGTACAGCAAAACGAAAGGCAGATATCTAGTCATGAAGGCACTCCTGTGCAGAATTATACTACCAATCCTTTGCAGATGTACCAGCAAGGTCAGAGTCAACCAGTTCAGATGATGCAGAATGTATATCAGTCCAACCAAATGGAGCAATCGATACCGTCGTCTGTGGCCGCGTCTATGCCTCAACAAATTGCACAATCAGTCCAAGATACCATGCAGCCGCAGATGCCAGTCCCCCAATCTATACCACAGTCGATGACAACCGTTCCCCAGGCAGTACATTCATTGCCTCAGCAGCCGATGCATTCAGTACCTCAAACTGTACAGTCGTTACCACAAGCTGTACAATCAGTCCCTCAAGGGTCTTCCTTAACACATCCTATACAATCCATTCAGCAGCCTGTGCAGTCTTTACAGCAGCAGACGCAAGTTCAACAACAGTTGCAGCCGATGCAACAACAGATCCAAACTATGCCGTCTTCTCAAGTTCAGATGCCTCAGCCTGTACAGTCTCTTCCTCAGCCTTTGCCTATGCAACAACTTCCTCAAGTCCACCAAGTCCCTATAACCCAGGACATGGTACAGCAACCCCAGCCCCAGCAGTTGAACCTTCCAGCAGATCAGGTAGAGAATGGGTATCAGAGTAATGGTGGTCAGAAAGAACAGTTCCATACTCCATTAACGGAGATTCCTAACAACCATGCTGAGGCGATACGGCAACCTGAACTTAGTTCCGTTGAGGAGAAGCAGGGGGAGACCCAGCAACAAGAAGGTTAGTTGTAATACTGTTTATTATATTTTTAATTGAAAGTGATTTTGGTAATGTTTTTGGAATCTATGGTGCCAGTGTAAGGTAATGTTACACACAAGTTTTGCAGATTTAATGATTATATTATAAATAGACACTATTCTGATGTTACCGTCAACCTATCAGTATTTTGCCCTAGCTTTAATAATCTTGAGATTAAGATGTCTGACATTATGTCTAGAAAGTGTGTTTACAGACAAATGTTGAACTTGTTCTGTTCAGACTTCTGAAATATTCAAAATCAAATTATATTGACATGAACAAGCTAGTACACATAATGTTCGATTGATTTATATTTAGTTTCAAATTATAAAAAAAAAAGTTATTATATTAATATAGAACATATAAAAATAACAACCAATTTTGTAATTTCCAGCGGGTACAGCAATATCTTCTCCGATAACAAGCGAAAAGAAGTCCCGTGGCTCCAAGAAACGTTCCCGGGAGAAAGACAAGCTGCCCAAGCTGACTGTCTTAGAGGTGAATGAAGCTGCCAACGTAGTGGAGTGCCAGCTGGAGTCCAAGTCCAAGACTGTCACCTTCAAGTTCGACGTCACTGATGTCAATCCGGAGGAGATAGCTAGTAACCTTGTGAGTAATGCGAGCTTTATCAAAATTTATACCACAGTTAGGCTGTTTCCAACATTATAAGTGGAAATGTAGAGAGTTGTATACATTAGAAAATATATATAAACAGGCCAGTTGAGAATCTGCTCCTTTTATAAGTCGGTTAAAAAGTATGCTGCTAAGTAAAGAAATCTGCAGTGTCCAACAACTGGATTAGTTTTTTTTTAATCTAAAAGATATGTGTTTGCAAATAGTGCAAATAATATCATAAACAGTGAAAATGGCGTAAAAAAGGTCAAGTTATAAACGTTTTAAAATAACTGCTAGACAAAGACGGCACGATCACAGACGTGATGTCACGACTATGCAACTTCATACTAGCGCCCATATACAGCAATACATTGTCCGTACCGCCCGACAAGGACGGGAATAAACCCTTCCAAAAACTTTTAAAGCGGGTAGCTTCTTCATATTTCCATCGATTTTACAGATAATTTTGATGATCTCATTATACTGATAAGTGTTAATATGTAATGTAATATCGTTTTTTTTTCCCAAATAAAATAAAATATACTATGCTTTTTTTGAAATTACATACTGTATTCCAACATTTCTAATATAAATCATCATCCCTATTTGCCATGCTATTGCAGAAACGGATTGATCTTTATGAACTATGATCAAAGGCTTGTGCAAAGACGACTCTGCCCATAAAATGTTTTTTTTTCACAATCGACGGCCTTTACGTAATTAGTCAAGTTAAGTACCTGCGTATTTGGCTTCTTTTCCTTATATATTCTACACTCTACAGAAATTGCGCAATCGTGCAAATGGTGAGGTCTGTATGTGATTGGTACTCTCTATTCGCCTTCCGAATAAAGAGAATACAGAGTACAATCAATCAATTGTGGGGACCCCGTATTAATAATTTTTTTGGTTATTTTCAGGTGTCCAACAACTTACTCCCAGAATGGCAGAGCGCCACGTTCATGGAGCTTATCAAGGACATCGTGAACCAGCTGATTAGCAACCCTGGAGTCACACCCGTACTCAACCCGGCACACCACTCTGCCCTGAGGCTCAACATTGACAAGGTAATTCATAATTATAAGGAATCTGTTGCAAAATATGGGCAAAACAACTACGTAGCACGCAGTGGGTCTAAAACAGCTGGAAACGTGGTTGGCCCAGAAGGAGATAACTGGAAGAATATGGAAAACTTAATAGCTGGCCTCAGATGGAAGTAGATAGAAAGACATTTATTTTGTCAGGTGAGAAGGGTGGCTTCACTCTGCACGCGATCACACATCATAGAAAAAAAATGCTATAAATGATGGATAAGTGGAAACAGTAAGGGTAAATTTTCCATCGCCAGATAACTTTTATTCGAGGGATAAAATTGACGTTTTAAAGTATTTGTACGAAATAACTGTCAAAATTTCAAAATTATTCTTCGAATAAAGTTATCCGATGATTGAAAAATCAGCCCTTACTGTTATAACATGTCTCGTAGAATAATACGTATTCGTAAAAAAATGGATTCTCTAAGCTCAAACATGCCTTTTAACAATGATAAAATTTAAAATTCTTACTTCTTCATACTGATCTTTTACTTTTTACTCGTTTCTGTATCCTTAATAGTAAATTGGTTTATCTCATCAATTCCAGACTGACTACGACTCCGAAACAACCGAACGCGAAGAAAACCTCACAGATTCGAACCAGGATAACTCGGAGTGCACCACGCCCACGGCGAGCCACGACAACATCGCGGCCGAGCTCGCGTACGACCTGCCGCACGAGCCCAGCGAGCCGCCCGCGCAGCCCGCGCAGCCCGCACCGCCCGCGCAGCCCGCGCAGCCCGCGCAGCCTGCGCAGCCCGCGCAGCCGCCTGTTCACGACGCCGTGGCTAAAGCGGCGCATGTTGATACTGTGGCCAGGAAGATTAGTACTGCTTCGTCTATAGGTAAGCTATTTATTTTTTGACTAACAGCCGCACGAGTCCATCGATCAGGTTAAGCTGCGCTTGCTGCGGTTGGTCCGTGGATGGGTGATCATCTTCACGTACCAAGACCCCTTCGTGCTTCGGAAAGCACGTTAAGCCGCTCTCTTCTTAAATTTATTGTTGTTGATGAAACTACAGAAACTTTAAATTCCTCGCCCGCACTAGCTATAGAATTATTAAGAGCGAATGTTTCAGCCTGTACTGTGGAATTTGAATTTAAACATATTAACCCTATAGTCATTATAAAGGCATTTAAGCAACTTAAGATCAAAATTACCGAAGATCTGTGGGGCATGTCTACTAAAGTCTGTCAATCAATTATTGAGACAATTGCACCCTACTTAGCTTTAATATTTAATTTGTGTGTAGATCAAGGTGTATTCCCGGATTTAATGAAGTTCAGTAACGTTATTCCACTTTTTAAATCTGGGGACAGCAAAGACACAAATAATTATAGACCCGTATCGGTTTTGCTGGTTTTCAGCAAGGTGTTTGAAAAAGTAATGTTGGATCAAATGCTTAATCATTTTAATCGTAACAACATCTTACACGATCAACAGTATGGTTTCACCAAAGGACGTTGTACAACAGACGCCGGTGTCACTTTATTAAAAGACATCTTTAACGCATGGGAAGAGGCACATGATGCAATAGGCATCTTTTGTGACCTATCCAAGGCATTTGACTGCGTTAATTACGAAACACTGCTCTTGAAACTTAAGCATTACGGACTGGGTCAACTAGCTCTTCACTGAATAAAATCATATTTAAATGATAGATTTCAGCGAGTTCAAATAAACGGTGTGAATTCATTGGGGTTAAAAGTCAAAATGGGTGTACCGCAGGGCTCAATATTGGGGCCGTTCCTATTTTTAGTATATATAAATGATTTATCTCATTTACTAAAAACCCGACCACAAATGGTGTTATTTGCTGATGACACATCACTGATTTTTAAAGTAGACAGACGTGCACAAGAGCTTGACGACGTAAATAACGCTATGCTTATGGTCCATAATTGGTTTACTGTAAATAATTTAGTATTAAATGAGAAAAAAACTAAATGCATTAGATTCGCTTTACCGAATGTTAGAAGTAGTTTATGTCACGTTGTATTGAATAGGGAGATACTTGAATTCGTCGAAAATACGGTTTTCTTGGGGATCACGCTTGACTCAAGGCTGCAGTGGGGTCCTCACCTAACATCACTTGCAGGGCGGCTGAGTTCAGCCGCTTACGCTGTTTGGAGGATCCGCCAATTAACAGACGTGGATACCGCGAGACTGGTCTATTTTAGTTGCTTCCATAGCATCATGTCTTACGGTATTTTGCTGTGGGGACGAGCTGCAGATATTGATTCTATCTTTATTCTGCAAAAGAGGGCTGTCAGAGCCATCTACAATCTCAGCAGACGCGAATCTCTAAGAGAGCTGTTTAAAAAAATTAACATCATGACGGTTCCTTGTCAATATATATACGAAAACATTATGTATGTACGTTCGAAAAAATCTACATCTTTTTAGTAAGATAAGTGACAGGCATAATTTTAACACTAGGAATAGGAACAAACTAGATCAACCGCGCTTCAGATTGTCTAAAGTAAAAACTTCTTTTATGGGGTACTGTGTAAAATCTATATATATAAAATTCAAAGTCCTGACTGACTGACTGACTGACTGAGACATCAACGCACAGCCTAAACCGCTGGTCCTAGAGACATGAAATTTGGAGGGTGTATTCTTCGTAAAGAATAGGTATCCACTAAGAAAGGGTTTTTCGAAATTCCACCCCTAAGAGGGTGAAATGGGGGGATTTTGTTTGTATGAAAAATCTTATTCCTTGAGTTAATCAACTTGAAACTTGGCACGAATACTAATCTAAGTAAATGATGAAGTTGGGCATTTTTTGTTTTTATAAACTACCCCCTAAAAGGGGATTGGGGGGTTTCAAAGTTTGTATGGAAGAATTTTAGCGCGCGGTCCGATTTAATGGAAACTCAGTATTCATACTTAAAATTGAAAGGAAAGGATAAATAATTTTACAGGGGATGATTTTACAGCGTGACTTGATTAACTCGAAAATTGGTATAAATAATCTTTGAGTCAAGTTATGAACACATCCCAAATGATTTTTCAAAATTCCACCCCTGTGGGGGTGAAAAGCGGGGATACAGTTTATATGAAACATCTTATTAATTTAGTTAATAAACTTGAAACTTGGCAACAATACTTGCCTAAGTACGTAATAAAGTTTATCATTATAAGTTTTTCAAAACTACCCCTCAAAGGGGTGTTGAAGTTTGTGTGGAAGAATTTGAATGCGCGGTCCGATTAACTCTAAACTCAGTATTGATACTTTTGACAGTAAATAATTAATAATAAGTATGTAAAGTTGTCGAAAATTGACCCCCGACGGGGCAAAAAGGGGTAATTCGGTTTTTAGGGGAGGATTTAGAAAGAAAGAAGGAAAGAAAAAGTATTTATTGCGACTCGTACAGGATCATAAACTAAACTAAACTAAACACAGTAACACAGATTTGAACTTGGAACTGTATGTTACATTTTCACCCCTAAACCACTGAACTTCTGATTTGGCAAAGTGGTAGATGGCATCCTGGGGAAGCACATACTTTTCATCCTGGTAGCACGTTCCCGTGGGATAACTTCCGACATCCACGCGCATCAATAGAAAATGAGCTTCTTTGACAACATTACGTTCAGAAAAACGAAGATGCGTTCTTTAGACATGTCCGAAGAAAATAGCCTTAATAGTTCGAAGTTAGATGGCAGCACTGGTAGTTTACCAAATATATCAAGTGACGAAAACAATATACAAATACAAGAACTACAAACCCAAATTGCACAACTTACTTCACAACTTAATTCGGCGCACGAAGAGATAAAGAACTTAAACATAGAAAATACACAGCTTAAACAATCTGTAAATGACTTAACAAGTAAAAATGATATATTAAAAAAGGCTACAAAAAAATTAACGAGTGAAGTGGGAACTCCTAATAAAAGCTCACTCACATCTACTCCGCGCCCAAATACTCAAACAAAATCACAGAAAAAGACAAAGAAGACACAACTATTTTCGAAAAAGCAAGACCCGATTATTGCTTCAACGGTAGAACTAGATAATACATCAACACAGAAGGAAGAAAGTGATGACCATTATTCTATTCCCATAGTAAGAAAACTGTGCATTGTTAGTGCGAATAAAAATAACAAGGTTTTGTCCACAGCCCAAGAAGTGTTTAAAAACTTTCAAGTATGTCATTACGTCACGCCGAATTGTGATACACTTCGGCTTATTAAAGACTTACATAAAAAACTAATTGATTATTCTATGTATGACTATTGTGTTGTTTTAATTGGAGAAGAAGACTTTTTGCATACTGAAAATTATGTTAATATCATTATAAAACTAAGGGAGACATTGATGACAGTAGAGAATACGAATATAATCCTATGTGCTCCTACTTTTAAATTAGGTAATTACTCGACATTGTTTAATTGGCGTATAGAGACGTTTAATAATTTATTACATCTAGACTTGCAAACATATAACTATGCAACTGCATTTGATTCCAATTTAAATCTTTTTTATGACTATACTATGTTCTCGAAATTCAATAGAAAAATTAATGACTGCGGTATGCGTAATATCTTTCACAATTTATTGTTAACTATAACAGAGATATCGACCCAATGTGAATCGTCTGTTGATGAAAAGTATTGTGAACAAGAAAATTTTTTTCGTGTATAAAAATATTAATATTCTGCATCAAAATATAAATGGTCTTTTGAACAAATCTCATATGTTTACTGTCGCACTTAATGAACTATTCAATTCAGGAAAAATAATTGATGTGCTGTGTTTTTCGGAGCACAATATGATAATATCTGATGTTAATTTGTTATGTATTCCTAATTTTACACTTGCTACACATTTCACTCGGAAATCCCGACATGGTGGTACATGCATAATGATACGAAACGGAATTAAATGTAGGGCTTTGGAGTCGGTAGGAAAGTATTGTGTTTCTAATATAATTGAATGTTGCGCAGTAGAACTCACTGACCACAACATCATTGTGATGTGTGTCTATAGGAGCCCACTTAGTAGGGACGCAAAAAATAAACTTGAGACATTTTTCAATAACATGAATATTCTCTTAAAGACTTTTTCATTACACCCTAATAAAAAACTTATTCTATGCGGTGATTTCAACATTGATCTTTTAAAAAAGACCACATACTTAGAGCAATTCAAATATCTTATAACGGGGTACAATCTCAAATTTGAAATAAAAGTTCCAACAAGACTAGGCAGCGGGACTTGCATAGATAATATAATTCACAATGTGCGAGGATCAATAGGAGAAGTCTTAGAGCTGGCGGTATCCGATCATACGGCACAACTTTTACGATGTCCAGTTAGACGAACGTGCATATTAAATAACTGGTTCTCAACTAAACGAGATTACTCTAAAGAAAATGTTAAAAAATTCATAGACAACATCAAACCTATCACTTTTGCTGACGTATACGAAGAAACAGATCCAGCTAAGGCATTCAAATTATTCTATGACCTGTTTAAGCTGCTATATGATTTATGCTTTCCAAATATAAAAATACGGATATCGACTAAAGAAAAAGCAAAATGGATTAGTCGTGGCATCAGGATTTGCAGTAAGAGAAAAAGGGAATTGCTGTGGAAATACCGGTCATTACCAAATAAGCAAAATAAAGCAAACTTTAAAAAGCTTTCAAATCGGTTGAAGAAAGTAATAAATCTCACACAGAGAGCCCATAATAATCGTTTCATACATTCAGCTCAGAATCTATGTAAAGCAACATGGAAAGTTATAAACAAAAATAAGAATAAACTTAATTTGCCAGGCGAAACTATAATGAAAATCAAGTCAAATGACAAAATCTTAACAAATCCTCTTGAAATAGCACAAGCTTTTAACGATTACTTTGTGGATCAAGTGAAACCAGTTACTAATTTAGACATTCATAAAAATAAACATAAAATAAGTAGTACAGTTACTTCAATGTTTATGTCGCCTACAATACCATCAGAAATCGACCAAATTATTATGTCGCTAAAGAATACGTATAGCACTGGGTATGACGATATAAGTACGAACATTGTTAAACGGGTATCCACAATAATTGCTCCTGTGTTGAGTCATCTTATCAATATGTGCATATGCCATGGTTACTTTCCAGAAGAATTAAAAATAACAATTATAAAGCCTGTCTTCAAGAAAGACAACAGAGAAGATATGTCCTGCTACAGACCTATAGCATTAGTACCAATATTTTCAAAAATATTCGAGAAAGCAATAAATTATCAACTCACTTCTTACTTTGAGAAAAATAGCCTATACGCTGATAACCAGAAAGGTTTTAGGAAAAACAAATCTATTGACATGGCCATCTATGATTTCTTGCACATGGTTAGCGGTAGAGTGGATAAGAGACTACCAACTCTGGCGCTTTATATGGACATGTCAAAAGCGTTTGATCGCGTAGACCATAAAATACTGATAAGTAAACTTAACGCATATGGAATAAGAGGAAATATATCAAACTTAATAGAATCTTATCTTTGTGATAGGCAACAAATAACGACAATTAGTAGAATGTCTAAAAAAAACGAAATCATATATAAATCTAGCCAAAGAAAGGTAAATTATGGAGTACCACAAGGCAGTGTACTCGGGCCGCAACTATTTATTGTTTATATTAATGACTTTCCGACAGCATCATCGTATCCTATGACAATGTTTGCAGATGACAGCACTTTACTTTTTAATAGTGACGAGGTAAGCACATTAGAGGCTGAGATTAATTCTACCTTATTATCAGTTGTGAATTGGCTGCAAAATAATAATTTGGTTATAAATCTTGATAAAACGGTATTAATGAAATTTCAACAGAGGGTAAATTACAATCTGGACTTAAATATTAAATGCAAGGACAAAATTATTAATGAAACAAATGTGACTAAATTTCTTGGACTAGACATAGAAAACACTTTAAAATGGAATTCACATATTGACAAAGTATGCAGTAAGCTAAACCAACATTCCTATGCTTTGCATATGTTAAGTAAAACGGCCAATCGAGCAACAGTCCTAACGGCGTATTATGGTCTAGTAGCCTCAACATTGAGATATGGAATTATATTTTGGGGTAATGCCACCGGTAAAGATATGGTATTTAAGTGCCAAAAAAGGTGCATAAGAGCTATTTATAATTTGCAGACAACAGACAGCTGCAAACCGTTTTTTAAAAATACGAAAATATTAACTGTGCCGTCGCTGTACATCTATGAAACATGTATGTTCGTCAAAAATAATTCACATAAATTTGATCGAGTAACTAGTCAGCGCCGTTGTGATCGGCTACAAACAGTTGGATCCAGAACTGCACTTTATAGAAACAGTATTTTTGTAGTGGCTCCGAAGGTCTATAATAAATTACCAAAATGTTTAAGAAGTGAAGATAGTGTCCGCAAGTTCAAAAGTAAATTGTATTCATTTCTAATAGATAAGACGTATTACTCTATCGAAGAATTTTTAAATGATAAAATATGA
The DNA here is from genome assembly GCA_949629185.1 of Apamea crenata. Classification (NCBI taxonomy): domain Eukaryota; kingdom Metazoa; phylum Arthropoda; class Insecta; order Lepidoptera; family Noctuidae; genus Apamea; species Apamea crenata. The sequence goes on from OX451377.1 coordinate 2,769,176, forward strand.
CATTACCAGCACTTTAATATAATTTACAATTGACATGCATGTAAAAATAAATTATAATTGACTCATTATTAATTAATATTACATTTAATTGACATTATTTACAATATGATGAAATACGACATTACTAGCCCTTTATTATAATTTACCATTGGCATGCATTTAAAAATAAATTATAATTGATTATTGTGTATTAATAAAACATTTAATTGAAATTATTTACTTGAACGTGAATTTGTATATTATAGATTCAGACGTATTACTGGAAAACACGAATATTTGTACACCAATTTTATTGGTAGGACATAGAGCTCGACCAAAATGTATATTTAAGATCTTATTGTAATACCTGTGTTCACAAATAAATAATGATTGATTGATTGATTGATTGATAATATAGCTCATAGAATTACACCATCGATAGTAGAATACGAGAATCCTAATGAAATTTATGGTGCCCTTTTTGATGTTGTGCAAAAAGAGTACCAATCCACTTTCAAGACCAAAACTATTAACATTAATGGATCCTCTGTTGGCTTTAACCAATGGGCTACTCCCGGTATTTATAAAAGTAGAGCGAGACTATACGAGTTATATGGTTTGAAAAAATACAGGTTTGATACTCCCTTCCTAGAGTATGTCAAAACTTATTCAAAATTATTCAAAAAGATTAGTGCTTTTGCTAAATCTAAATTTTTAGGCGATACAATAAAAAAATCTACTAATAAAGTAAAAACCACTTGGAAAATTATTAATAATGAAACGGGAAAATCGGTTAAACAAGAAAAACAACTTGAGATTATGGTCGACAACAAATTAGTTAATAAAGCAGCTGACGTAGCTGAGGCATTTAATGAGGTTTTTGCCACCATACCGATAACTACGACTCGCTCCTTAAATTCGTCCTCGTCTAAAGCTGAAAACCTTTTGCACAGTAGTGTACCTAAATGTAGTCCCTTATTTAGTTTCGAACATGTAACCCCGCGTGATGTAGTTAATGTTTTTAATACACTTAAGTCTAAAAACACCGGTGATTATTGGGGCATCTCCACTAAACTTATAAGTAATATAATAGACATCGTAGCCCCCTATCTAGCTGTTACTTTTAATAAATGTGTTGATTTAGGAACTTTTCCTGACCTCATGAAGAGTAGTAAAGTCATACCATTATTTAAATCAGGTAATAAGAATGACGTTGGCAATTTCAGGCCTATTTCTATCTTACCTGCATTTAGCAAAATATTTGAAAAGTTAATACTCAAGCAGCTGCTAAGACATTTTAATTTAAATAGCCTCCTCCATAATGAGCAATATGGCTTTACAAAAGGTCGTTCAACTACAGATGCGGGTGTTGCTCTGTTGAGACACATATTTGTGTGTTAACCTATAATTAATTGTTGCACCCGCAATTGTATCCTATTGTAAATAATAAGCTGATGTACTGGTGTAAACGATTGTTGGTTAACCTTAATAAAAAAAAAATAAAAAAAATATTTGACGCATGGGAGAAATCACAGAATGCTATTGGAGTTTTCTGTGATCTCTCCAAAGCCTTTGATTGCGTGCACCATGACACGCTTTTGCGTAAATTACGTCATTACGGTGTCCAAAACGAAGCTCTCAACGTAATTATTTCGTATTTACAAAATAGGGTCCAATGTGTAGATGTTAATGGTGTGAAATCATCCGGGCTACCAGTTCAGTTAGGTGTTCCGCAAGGCTCAATACTGGGTCCATTCTTGTTCTTAGTTTACATTAATGATTTACCATTCCATTTGACGGGCATCTGTGATGTTGTACTGTTTGCAGATGATACCTCTCTTATTTTTAAAGTAGACAGGAATAGACAAGATTTTGACGACGTAAACAGTGCACTCTCAATAGTTACAGATTGGTTTACGTCAAATAACTTAGTTCTCAATGCCAAGAAAACCAAATGTGTAAAGTTCGCCTTACCGAATGTTAGAAACCTAGGACCCAACATCGTCTTAGATAAAGAGGTGCTTGAAACTGTAGGCTCGGCAATTTTTCTAGGACTAACAGTAGATGCCAAACTTCAGTGGGGACCTCATAATATCAAGTCTAGCAGGAAGGCTCAGTTCGGCTGCCTACGCCGTCAGGAAAGTAAGACAATACACTGACGTTGATACAGCTCGTTTAGTCTATTTTAGTTATTTTCACAGCGTTATGTCCTACGGTATTCTGCTGTGGGGCAAAGCCGCTGATATACAAAATATATTTGTCCTTCAAAAGCGAGCTGTTCGAGCAATTTACCAGTTAGGTGCCAGAGTTTCTCTAAGAGATTTCTTTAAAGATATTGGTATTCTCACGGTTGCATCACAATTCATCCTTGCCAACATTTTATATATTAGGCAAAATTTACACTTGTACACTAAAAATAGTGATATTCACAGTGTTAACACTAGAAATAAGGACAAACTACGTGCCCCCTTTCACCGGCTTCATAAGGTTCATAACTCATTTGTTGGGCTTGGTATAACCTTTTATAACAAGATACCCTCTTCTTTTCTAGACTTGCCTTTTAATGCGTTTAAAGCTCAACTAAAATCCAACCTTTGTTCAAAGGCATACTATTCCATCAACGACTACTTAGACGATAAGAATAGTTGGTCACCCTAGTTTAACGCAAGACAATGTTTATGTTCCTTCTCCAGAATTAGCTTACTACCAGGTCTTAGAACCCAGCAATGCATAAATGTGTAAGCTGTCACGCCCTTTATGCCTGGAGGCTTTTATTTGGCTAGTAAGTTTTTTTATTAACATTTTAAGTAATTATTTTTTAGCTTGAGTACGTATAGTTTTTATTATATTTGTTGGTATATTGGCGTGGCTAGCTGACATATTATGGCAAATAATTAAATTTTATGTTCTGGCTTTGTAATGTTAATTACCGAACATAAGCACCTTTGTATACAATCAAGTATTTTTTTAAATTGAACAGACAGCTGTGCTGCTGGGGAGTTTGTTGCGCCACTTCTTCTTCCCAGCGATAGCACTAGGAAGTGGTGAAGGGCGGGCGTTTTTGGGGGACTGTCTTTTGTAATTTTGACGTTCAAAAAGTGCTGATTCTCAGCCTAATTTTAATAAATGACTTTTGATTTTGATTTTGAATGATTTGAGTTTGAGTTTCATTAAATTGCCACAACACCCAATTTCATAAGAAAATTACTCAGTTGACTCTTAATAATTATTCTGTTCTATCGAAATTTCGTATTCAAACACTTCTTTATTTTTCTGGAATAAAAACAATGAGATAATTTGATTCCTCCAGGTTCCAATCAATCAGACGGCGGATCAATGGCGCCCGAACGCTCCGGTAGCACAGAATCACAGAATGGCGAGAAAAAACAATCGAAACCAACCCGAAAGATATCCAGATTTCTAGTCAGCCCCGTTGTCGACCGCGGCGAGAACGTTCCAGAAGAAAAACCCATCCCCGAGCCCACGGAAACTAAAGAACCAGCTAAAGAAGTCCAAGTCAACGGCCTCTCAGAGAAGGAAGTCCCTCCTTCGCTCCCGCCACAAGAATATGTGCCCACTAAACAGTATTCATTACCTACGCAGATTCCTCCCCCAGTAGAAATAAGACCGGAAATCCAGCCAGTCGAAAGACCTGTCGAAGTACCAAAAGAAGTGCCAGCGACCGTCACTGTGGTACCGGCACCTATAGTGTCAAATATACAAACAGTTCAGACGATGGCTCAAGTTCCAGTTCAAAATCAAAACCTCATTCAGAATCCTATGATCAACACTTCGAATTTACAACCTAACTTGACCACGCCTTTACAAATAGCCACCGATACGCCATTGTTAGGGCTGAGTCAAGTGGGCACGCCCATGGACCTGGGCGGCGAGCTGGCGCTGGGCGCGGGGCTGCAGGCGGCCGCGCGGGCACGAGCGCAGCACGCCCGGCCGCCGCACTGCCTCACGCCGCACTGCCTCACACCGCACTGCCTCACGCCCGCGCCCGCGCCCGGCGAAGGGCCCAACGCGGAGAACATACAGAGGATGTTGTTGAAGCAAAATATTATGAAGTAAGTGATTTTTTTTTTTATTTATTTAATACTTGCAATTTAGAGTTGTTTACGAGTTGTACGCCATGGGTTCGACAAGTTCTTTAAACTTTTCAGGATTCGAAATTCGAATTTTGTGTAAATTATTTCATCACCACTACTCTTAAAACGGTGAAGGAAAACATCGCGAGGAAACTGGCATGTCCTAGAACCAATTAGAAGACATGGGATATCTACCAACCGACAATGGGCCCGCGTGGTGGATTACGGCCTACTCACTCTCAATGAGAGGAAGCCTGTGTCCCAGCAGTGGAAACATTACAGGCTGATTATGCAATACTTGCGATTAACGTTCAAGATTTTTATATTTCTGGATTACTTACGTGTATGTTACGATTACGAGATAATACGACTATTTTCGGACTATATTGAAATCGATTTTCATGAGCTTTAGTTTAGCTCGGTAGTCTAACTTTAGTTTTTTTTTTATAGTAAACTATGATTCGATTTAATGCCATCATGATTCTAGTGTGAGAGAGAGACGGAGCTATACATGACCGATAGCACCATCCCTTTTGAAGGACTAGAATATTAATGGAATTAATACTTCTTATTACGGACCCAAGTTATCCATTAACTCCTGCGTTTTTCAAGAAACTGTGAATACAAACCATGCTTCTCCATTTCTATTATATATGTTAATTACCGAACATAAGCACCTAGTATTGTATACAATCAAGTATTTTTTTTAAATTGAACAGACAGCTGTGCTGCTGGGGAGTTTGTTGCGCCACTTCTTCCCAGCGATAGCACTAGGAAGTGGTGAAGGGCGGGCGTTTTTGGGGGACTGTCTTTTGTAATTTTGATGTTCAAAAAGTGCTGATTATCAGCCTAATTTGAATAAATGACTTTTGATTTTGATTTTTGATTTATTTACAGCAGAAAGTTTTATAGAAAACAGATCAAGTACAATAAGTTCTAAATTATTTGTTTTTTTTTTCTCTTTAGTCAGCAACAAAATCTATCCGGGCCTAACCTACTGGGGTTGCTCAACCAGCAGTCGTACCCGCAGCCAGACCTTGGCCTACACAACACTATACTAAACAACACACAGCCTGGTGAGTTTACATTTATTTTTATCTAGACTATTTTTTTCTTTTTCTCCTAATTGTTTTTTGTATTTATAAATTAGAGACTTTTATGGTGATTGCATAAAGAGGCAAGTTTTTAACTGTTTTAGCAAAATATGTAATCTGCATTCGCGATTTATTTGCCAAAAATGTAAACAAAAATACGAGTTTATGGAAAAATAACTTTAATTCGTAGTTTAGTTACAACTTCAAACATTTTTATAACTTTTTCAATAGTGCTAGTCACTCTGAAATCAACCTAAAAACTATTAAAATAAAGTTGATATTTTTTTACATTGAAATAGCATCAATTTAATAGACTTGTGAAGTGTCAGGAGGAATTTGAAACAATGTGCGGTGCAACTATGGCCTGTCGCTTCAACTTGCTTTGCACACCAAATGCCCTATATTAAAATTTTATTTAGGTTTCAAATTGACATTATTTCAAGTTAAACAAATATCAACTTTATTTCAATGAAAATTAAGTTGATTTCAGAGTGACTAGCTGAAAAAGTTATAAAAATGTTTGAAGTTGTAGCGTATACTAAACTTTATTGTGTAGGAATTAAAGTTATTTTTCAATAAACTCATATTTGTTTATATTTTTGGCGAATATGTTTTAATTTTATTTTACAAATAATTATGTCACGGACCCCTCTTTATGCAAACACCCTCTAGTATTAATATGTGTTACACTTTTATGTGTTTCTAGTACACACTTTTTGTTGTTTCATACTTTTAGCAAATAAAACTAGTAACACTATGTATTTCTCTCTGTGTTTTCTCTGAATGAACTGTTTTAATTTATGTCTGTCTTCTAGTGGTTTAACATAAAACGGTCAATTTGTAAAAGTGCTTCAAAAATGTCTGAATAACGCCTGCTTTTATGAAGCGCTATGGAGCAAACTCATTTACAGATACATTGTTATCCGTCGACTGCTGGACGCTGATTTATAAGTTTTTCATTCTTACGAAACTGAATTATGGGAACTTAATTCGCACTGTGATACGATATATTGACCCTTCTATGTAAAATCGAATTAGCAATTTTATTTAATTACAGTAGCTACAATATAAAATAGAAATAAAATTCTTTTCTGAATACTTAATGCACGGTCTGTCATTTATATGTCTACGCAGTCGGTCAACGCCAACGTTTTTGTCAGACTAACCACTTTACCAATCTTCTCGTAAAATGTCTGGGACTAACATAGCGTGAAATTTATACGGGAACAGTGATGGCCCTGTGGTATCGGCTACGACTTACGAGTTCGAACCCAGGCAGGTACTTTGTGTATTTAATTTCTTCACCACTGCTCTCAAAGCGGTGAAGGAAAACATCGTGAGGCAACCAGCATGTCCTAGAACCAAAATTTCGAAGACATATGACATCCACCTACCCGAGAGAACACCAAATCAAATCAAAATAATTTATTTGTGAAACATAGGTAAAAATTTGAGGATCTTAAATCTATAATATAAAAATGAATCGCTGAATGTGTTGCTAAGCGCAAATCTCGAGAACAGCTGAACCAATTACGCTAATTCTTTTTTTAGAATATTCCTTGAAGTACGAGGATGGTTCTTACGAAAAAAAATATGTAAGAAAGTTGCTTCACGCGGACGAAGTCGCGGGCAAAAGCTAGTATAATATAGATAGTGCGCTATGTTGTGCCATCAAGACATACAAATATGGATGAGTAGAAATAGGGTTAAAAACACCCCCTCACATATAAGAGTCCTGAGTCTCAGCAGTGGGAACAGTATAGGCTGACCGTTGTAAATTAATGCAAAAGCGATGACCCACTGTGTATAATAGTTTCTGTGTGGTATCCGTACGATAGGCTACCTAAGTCGCTCTCCAGAATACAGTTTTGCAAAAGACCTGAACCGACACAATGACTATTGAAAAGTTCCTGGCCAAACTGACAGTACTTTTGGGGACATTTAAAATCTAACCGGCAGCGTGGGCCTCAGGGTCGAAGATGCCTGACTGCGATACCTCGCGATCGCAGTTTAGCTTGCTACCTCCATGTAAAACAAATGCATTAGACACGCACGCACTTATCGAAGGATTACATACGGACATTAGAAGGGTTTACCTCGATGCCTGGCATGTCCATGCGTGTCTATTAACTTACATTTGTTTTACATGGAGGTGACATCGAAGTAGCGAGCTAATCCGCAACCCCGATGTATCGCAGTGAGGCATCTTCGGCATGTAATTACCCTTAAAAGTAGACTTTTCTTGGAGTGGTTAAAAAAGTTCTAGAAAAGAAAAAGAACTACAAATTGTATGATGCCTGAATTAACGTGTCCTGAATGCTTATGGAAGGAGTGGAAGGTGGCCTTTCCCCAAAAAGCGGGACAGAGCAGGCTTGAAAAAAAAAGAATGCTTTGAGCCTACAAAGATATAGAGAAGTATTTTTCTATGACGATATGAAGTTATAATGCAATAGCATTCCTTCAAAATTTTGAAACGTCCTTTTGTAATGTAAAGCGACTTAAGTCCCCTCCCGTACTACACATAACCGTACCCTGCATCCCGTGTGTGACTAACCCGTGTTGTGACGTCAGCGCCCATGATGGCCGCGCGCCTGCCACCGCAGTACCAGCAGCAGAAGTACTACCAGCCGATGCTGTCCAACGACTTTATTGGTAACCATCTCTTATTTCTTCTTTTCATTCTTTGTTTGTGTGTGTGTGTGTGTGCTTGAATTGAGATAGAGGACGATACCACTGTTGTAACTTGACATGTAATACGCCTAAAGAGAAAATAAACTATTTCCGGTAGGCTCTTAAATCCTATCCTTTTCTACGGGCACGTCTTCCATACAAAAACCGCGCCCCCCGGTCAATGGTGGCTGTAGCAACATGAACATGAGGCTACAGGAGCTAGTGCGAATGTTGGGGTTCATTCGATTAATCGAGTCTGGTCAAACGACGCTGGGATCGGTGCAATTCATTCATTCATTCCAGTTAAGTAAATTTGCATAACTGTCAAAGTTATGTGGAGATTGGAACAAGCATGGAAAGGCCTGTGTCCAGATATGGGTGAAGTTAGGCTATGAATGATATTGATGATCAAGAACTTACACTGTAAACATATGTTCTGATGATGCTCGTCCGTCCTATAGCCTTATTTTTCGGTCGAAATGCTTCATCCAGAGTACTTTATGTTGCGGATTTTTCAGCTGTCGTTAAGTATACTCAGCTGATAAATATTATATTGTTGATCAAGAAATCTGTGGGAGGCTGCCATCTAAACGGCAAATTATGTGAAATCTGAAACTGCCCTGTGTTTTCTTATTTCTGGGTGTACCAGCGAATTTTCTATCACAAATTACGTTTCTATTTTTGTCCTACTCTTACAGATGGTATCGCCTTCTATCTCAATCACAGCGTAATTAATATTTTAGTTATAACTGTTAAATGTCATCGCACTACTTTTTAAATGTTGGCTTTATTATTTTTATCTGTTTCATAGCACATAGTTTTTTTTTTCAAAGCTTTAGTTAAATATGCCTATCATACTTTTATGAAGTAATATAAGGCAGAGCTCGTATTCGTTGTCGATGTATTTATTTTATTTTGCTTTGAATAGTTGATTTTATTATACCCCAAAAGCTTTCATTGTTTTTGAGTATCCCATTAGGGGAATTAATAATGGTTTTCAATTTCAGGCTAAGAAAATACAGCTGTTATTGACGCCTTGATGGACTCAAATCGACTTTAAAAAGTTAGGGCCTTTCTGCATGGTTTCAGTCTAGTGTTAGGCCCGTTTTTTAGAATGATACACATTGTCCCATTACTTTGTGTAATTTATTTCACCGCGGCTCTCAAAACGGTGAATTAAAATATTGTGAGGAAACCGGCATGTCTTTGAACCAAAAATTCGAAGACGATTCGAGTGACATCTACCAACCCGCACTGGGCCCTCATGTTAGATTATAGCCCACTCTTTCTCCAAGAGAGGGGGCATGTGTCCGTAGTGTTTTATTGATTAAAAAAGGCGGATTAGAATGAAATATCGTCATATCAATGCTATCGGTATAAAATACGGGCCTTAGTACTTATTTGGTTTGTAAATTTTATTTTTTTGTTAGTGACCAGTGACTTACGTCGTTTATACGGTCCGAGTTACTATAATTTAGAAACCAAAGACTCACTGACTGAAAACCTACCAACAAATAAGGTGTACCTCATCAAAAGTGCTGAAACAGATACAAAAGGGCCAACATAACCAACAAACACAAATAATAATATTCTATTTCTCGCCAACACAGGATTCAATCCCCTCTTTCCGTCATCAGCTCAGCAGCAAGCCCTGCAGTCATCAGTGAACCAGCTGGCCAGCCAACAGATGAGCCAACTTGGCATGATGGGCCTGGCCCCCCCTCTGCCCCCCCTCCCCCCGCAGGCGCTCGCCTTCCAGCATCAGAACATCGCACAGATGGGCCTCAACCAGAATCTTATGGGACAGAATCTTGGACAGAACTTGGGTAACTATACAGGTAGTTGTCTTGCTGCTTGCTTTATTTTGGTTTAGCTCACGAAATTTTGCAGACGTAATGGGCGTTGGTTTCAGATCAAAATCAAATCAATATTTATTTCAGACAATGATCCACATTACAAGCTACAGTTCATATACACATGATGACCATGACCATGATGTTTATGATTTGTGATCATAAACATCATTTTCATGATAGTCAGCCAGCGGTTCACTGCTGCAAAAATATGCCTTTCGAATTGCACGGCATTTCGCTCAATCTTCGGCTACTTTTATTCCTACTGCCATCAGTCAACAAGCTAAGGTCGTCGCTCCACCCTAGGGCATATTAGTTCATCATATCAGACCGTCATATCCTACGCTTGCCAATTCGCGATCGATAAATCAAGGATCGGAATTTAGTGACGTGATTATGTGCTTGCACACAAATGCTTATGTAAATATGGATACTTCTGGCATTTTCAGAATTATAAACAATCTCGAGATTCGTAATTTAGTGCCAATAGTAGAACTAAAAAACTGGGACCATGAGGTCCAAGTGTTCGCTTACTTTATCGAGACATCGTCAAGCTATTGATCGACTCTTCACGTGACCACAGGGTTAGCTTAACTGGGCCATTTTATTTTAGAAGTTTTTGAAAGAAAGAAGAATGATAGAAAAAAGTTTATTTGGACACAGTTCGTGAAACACAAATACAAAAATTAATAAAATAAAAAATAATGTTTCAGACAACAGTAGTGTGGCACGGCTGCGCCAAAAAGGTTCATTTCAGCATTAATGCCAGACAGATGCTGTTTTTTTGGATGATGATACAATGATGTGTTTTTGGATGATGATACCAAGTAGTTTTTAATACTAACTTTACATCATCATCATCATTTCAGCCGAAACACGTCTACTCCTGGACATAGGCCTCCCCTAAGCACCGCCACCTCGACCAGCGGTAACTTTACATATGAATCTCCAATAATAAACCACATTTGTTCCAGGTCTAGCAAGTCAGAACTTAGGATTAGGCGGTCAGAATCTCATAGGCGGGCAGAACCTCGCTCTAGGCGGTCAGAACTTGGCCCTAGGAGGGCAGAATCTAGGATTAATTAATCAGAACCTTGGTCAGTTGGTGGCTCATCGGGCGGTGCATCATGCGTTAGCGAGGAGGGCTGTTGATATGGATATGGCAGGTAAATCATATAAGATTTTGAGTGCTTATCTTTATTCGATTAAATAGGCGTCTTTTGAGTGCGTTCTTTCCAGAGTAGACTGGTCATGAAAAGGACCATAGAACTTGACATTTGCAAATTAGGGGATTTTTCAGCAAACTCAAACTCAAATCATTGAATTCAACAATTAAACCAATTACAGGCACTTTTGAATTGTCAAAGGGTCGGTGTCAGTCAGAAAGATGAAGCTAGTTGCCCATTCCAAAGCGTAGGTACCTATGGAGAAGAACGGGCAAGAAACTCCATGGACACTCTTTTAAATCATAAAATGCTTACAAAATATTTGATTACATCATTAGATCATTTATTACATCATCAGCTTAGGGTCAGTTCACACCGAGACGTGACGCAACGCGTCGCTGCGCGCACTTTGTAAGATGCCGCCGACACAATATCGATCTTATTTACTACACGAAAAGGTATCATTTCAGTGTTCGTGAACGCGTGTTGAAGTACGTTCAGTTGCCGTTACCGTGCTGCGCAGCGCGTATTATAAGTTCGGTTTTGTATAGCGATATTAAAATATACGCGCAACATTGTGCGCGTTACGTTTCGGTGTAAATTGAAAACATCCATTGGTTTCTTACTAAACTTCAACTATATCCGACGACCTTGGTTACTTATTTATCTCTTTTGGTGACTACTCGGACAGTGAAGATGGACGAAACACACGTTTGTACCATTTGAAAGTCAAATGGGACAAACGTGTGTTTCGTCCATCTCATCATCATCACTGAATTCAAGTTCCCCAAGAGGTGAAGATACAGATAGTCGTCTAGATCTGGGGCTAATGCAAACGGAGGTTTGCTTATGATTCAGGATAAATTCAATTCCAATGAAAAGGCATTGTTTATGAACTTTTAAGGTGACAACGAATTGTTCTTTCTGTTGTTCTGAACCCATCTTAATTGGGGACATCTCAATATGTATTTTTCTTCCATTCTCTTCTAGGACACATAACATAATGTATTATTAAATGTTTACTTTGTGACAGGCATGACGAACGTGAACTCGACGGGCTCGTCTCAGCCGAGCACGCCGAACAAGGCGCACTCCTACAACGAGTACATGCTCACCCTACAACACAAGCTGGCCTCCATATCCAATAGCGTGAGTATATTTACTTAATTGAATCTATCATAGTCTACTGCCCTATCAAAATGGTTACCATCGGGTAACAGGTCTTGGCGATAGTACACCATATAAATTAGTTTATTTTTTATTACATAGTGTGATACGATGGCTGGTCTAAATATGAATCCTAACCTTCATCTATCTATCTATATATATAAAATTCAAAGTCCTGACTGACTGACTGACTGACTGACTGAGACATCAACGCACAGCCTAAACCGCTGGTCCTAGAGACATGAAATTTGGAGGGTGTATTCTTCGTAAAGAATAGGTATCCACTAAGAAAGGGTTTTTCGAAATTCCACCCCTAAGAGGGTGAAATGGGGGGATTTTGTTTGTATGAAAAATCTTATTCCTTGAGTTAATCAACTTGAAACTTGCCACGAATACTAATCTAAATGATGAAGTTGGGCATTTTTTGTTTTTATAAACTACCCCCTAAAAGGGGATTGGGGGGTTTCAAAGTTTGTATGGAAGAATTTTAGCGCGCGGTCCGATTTAATGGAAACTCAGTATTCACACTTAAAATTGAAAGGAAAGGATAATGTGTATCAGGGTTTTTCGAAAATCTACCCCTGACGGCCTGAAAAGGGGTAGTCAATTTTACAGGGGATGATTTTACAGCGTGACTTGATTAACTCGAAAATTGGTATAAATAATCTTTGAGTCAAGTTATGAACACGCCCCAAATCATTTTTCAAAATTCCACCCCTGTGGGGGTGACGAGTGGGGATACAGTTTATATGAAAAATCTTATTCGTTAGGTTAATAATCTTGGAAATTGGCATGAATACTCGCCTAAGTAAGCAATAAAGTTTATCATTATTAGTTTTTCAAAACTACCCCTCAAAGGGGTGTTGAAGTTTGTGTGGAAGAATTTGAATGCGCGGTCCGATTAACTCGAAACTCAGTGTTGATACTTTTCACAGTAAATAATTAATAATAAGTATGTAAAGTTGTCGAAAATTGACCCCTGACGGGGCAAAAAAGGGTAATTCGGTTTTTAGGGGAGGATTTAGAAAGAAAGAAGGAAAGAAAAAGTATTTATTGCGACTCGTACAGGATCATAAACTAAACTAAACACAGTAACAGTAACACAGATTTGAACTTGGAACTGTATGTTACATTTTCACGCCTAAACCACTGAACTTCTGATTTGGCAAAGTGGTAGATGGCATCCTGGGGAAGCACATACTTTTCATCCTGGTAGCACGTTCCCGTGGGATAACTTCCGACATCCACGCGGGCGAAGCCGCGGGCAGAAGCTAGTCATACATAAAATGCACAAAAATGCTCTCAAAATGCTCTTCTTTTACACTCAAAAATTTTTAAGGTTTGCTGGGAGAAACATATTTGTTTAGTTCAGTTCGGCTTTGAACAATGTCATCTCGCAACGAAAATAAACAGAAAAAATAAAAATGTCTACAGTCAACCACACTTCTATGACACGTTTGTGATATCGCCTTTATTTCGCAGCAGTAAGGGTGGTTTTCGTCGGTCCTACTAACGACGGTTGATTGTAAAATCATCCATCTTGCTGCCCTTGTCCCAAGTTACTTGGGGTCGGCGCAACAATTTTTTTTTCTTCCATTCACCCCTCTCCCGGTTGACCGTACAATACACAATAATATAACAAAATAATACTAAAGTGAATGATGTTGATAACTTGTTCTCAGGGTCCGGTTTCTCCCCAGTCTCCGTTGGAGTACAGTCCTGCATTATCACCAACGCACCGACCGCCTCTGCATAACATGCCCAAGGTTTGTTGGTACTTTGTAAAACTTGTCTTATATTCAATTAAAGGTAAAGTTAAAATAAATGGTCTAAAAAAAAACACAAACGATCTATCTATGTACGTGTCGTGGTGAATTTAAAAAATGTACGAAAGTGAGTTTGTTTGTAACGCTTTAACACTAAAACGGCTGTACGGATTTGGACGAAATTTGGCACACAGATGGATGACCTTTGACCTTTTTAAGGACATAAGCTTTTTTCATCCTGAATCGCAAACGAAGTCGCGGGCAATAGCTAGTTTATTATAAATGTGAAAACCCGCTTTGGACTAGGCATGTTCCCCTCTCTATCTGGCACTTAATATTCGCCCGACCGAATCCTGGACAGCAAGCAATCAACCTTAGGGTAGATTAGCTAAGTTCGCAGCAGATAGTGCACAACAGTGTGTGCAAATAGAGGTGCACTCCATCTTCGCGTACTCTCATAATACTCGACCGGAGAGAGATTAGGCGCTTAGTGACGTTTATTAATCTCAACCTAAATGTTTTGAATGTCTTTAAACATAGGTTGGGGAGGGGAACAAAAAAATACTACGTTCATCTGTGGAAATATTTCCACGCATTTTATTTTTATGAAGATGATTATGACTTCAGTCAGGCTTCACAATAAACTGTTACATAATTACAGTCGGAAGGCACCGAGGTGTCAGACGGCGGGCCGCCCGTGGTACACAAGACGCGCCACGCGGCGCAGCTCGCGGAGCTGGACCACGAGCTCAGCAAGATCAGCCTGCACTACAAGCATCCGCCGCCCAAGGTATGTAGTTACCAGGGACGACCGCACCTGGTAAACGACTGCAGACGACCAGCTTTTAGATTAAAGGACCGCGCGCGGATATTTTGTGCTGGACCGCATGGAGTCCGTACGAAGCACAGATAGGTCGTGGATTCAATCCCAGCCAGGTGCTTTACTTTATGTAAATAACTTCATCACCACTGCTTTCAAAACGGTGAAGGACAATATTGTGAGGAAACCAGTATGTCCTAGAACCAAAAAAATCGAAGACATGTGACATCTACCAACCTGCACTGGGCCCATGTGGTAGATTATAGCCATATTTCCCACTTTTCACAGAGAGGAGGCCTGTGTCCCAGCAGCGGGAACATTATGCTAAACAAAATGGTGGTTTGTTACAGGATGTGTTCATAGAACACAACCCGGAAGAGCATGAAATGCTCGCGGCGACCATCAACGACAGTGCTGTTAACAATTATGAAGGTCAGTCACGATACATAATATTATATTTTACTAGCTGTGCTCACGGATAATATACTAAAACCTAACCCGTTAACATAATTTAGGAATTAACCTTTCAAACTTTTACTAAGCCCAGGTTTGCACGGGCGCGTTTTCCCGCCGCGGAATTTTTGTTCGCGCACTGGATTTTCAACGCACATCTTAGCGCCGAGAGTTGAAAATCCAACATTTTAACGCGTTGGGATGCGTTCTATTAGATTTTCAATGCTCGTCTCAACACCGTGAGTTGAAAATCCAATGAGCAATAAAATCAACTAGCAACTAGCTTCATTTTTCTGACTGACCGACCCCTTGGCAATTCAAAAGTACCTGTAATTAGTTTAATTGAAATAAATACTTTGAGTTTGAGTTTGAGTTGAGAATCCCGCCGCGATATAATATTTACGTCACTGCGAACGTGGGCTAATGAGATGCAATGCAATGTGCGTCTCATGGGCTATGGCAATGGGCCCTCTTGGGTGACGGCCGGACTTTAGAAAAAAAATCACGTTAATCTGATTCTCATTTTAATAGTTTAAGACTTTTAACTGCCTGTCAAGCAAGTCAATGAACATCATGTAACTATCTAAAATACCTCAGATAGAAACATACAGTAAAGGGTCGTACGCATTTTTATGGCGCGTTCCTAATAAGTTCCGAGTTTGTATAAAGGTCGATATCGACCAAACGAATGCACATTCTATCCCCACTCTACCAAACAACTCTGTGTAAACAGGTAAAGAACATTCCTTCGTTGGTCCATTCCTACTAAAATGCCAAGAATATCAGCAAAAGAATGCTATATAGGTCAACCGCTTAACTGAGACGTTGCCTGAGGTAGCAGCACGGTGCGGGAGGGGTGTGGCGACGTGTTGCGAGAGCTCAGGGATTCGTCAACTTCTGACAATTATCACCCCATCCCGCACCGCGCATCTACCTCAGGCAACGTCTCAGTTAAGCAGTCGACGTATAACTCAGGTTCTGGTTCTATGTTTGTTTAGTCTAAACCCACCTTAACCCTACTTCTATCATGCATACCTGTATAACATTCTCTTTCTAACGCTCATTGTGTAATTTTAACGCCTGTCTTTACCTGGTTCTCATTTCATGTCAATGTAATGAGAACTATTTACTAACCCAACACTTCTAACTGACTGTCAATATTGGTTAACCGCTATTGGTTAGTTGCTTTACTGGTATTCATCTACATCCGGTTGAACTGGAACCAGCCCCCAACGTAGTTGGAACAAGGATATACGCAGATTATGGCGTCATTATAATCAGCCTTTAATGTTCCAACTGCTGAGACACAGGCCTCCTCTCATGCAGAGGGAGTGGGCTGTAATCTATCACGCGGGCCCAGTGCGGGTTGGTAATGATATAACTATTCATCATCATCATGATCATGATCATCAGCCTATAGCAGTCCACTGCTGGACATAGGCCTCTATTGCACGCCATTAAACTCGATTTTCGGCAACCTACCTATAAAGAGTGGCGATTAAGTTATCACATTAAATAATACACCGGTCATTACAAGTTCATAAAAGTCTGTTAAAATAATAAAATTTAAATTTTACTAAAAATAGAAAAAAAAAACAAAATAATTAACGTAAAAATTGTCATGAAATAAACCACCCTTGATAATAAGTCACTAGACACGCGTGGGCCAATGGTATCAATAATTCAACACAAACTTTATGTTATTGTTACTTAGTAAACACAAATTAAGTTTAATGTTGTTAGGTAAATACTGAAACGAAAAAAAGGTCCCACGACTAAAATGTTAATTGTTATTAATTCTTTTAATTGTGTATGTTTAATATACCTTATGTAGAATACGTGGTTCCAATTTATGTGATAACCTAATCGCCACACTGTATACTTATTGGTTAATTGCAATCCCATCTAACATAATATTCGAGTTACGACAGTACCCACAACAAAAAGGGACGTGACAGCGCGAACATCATTTTGTAGTCATTAATAAATTACAGATTGTTCACGAGAAACAGCGACAAAGGAACCCAAACTTAGTGATACCATAGTGGTGCATGAACTCCTCGCCTTTCTTCAGAATAAGATAGTATTGATGGATGAGCTCTCTCTTGAGCAAACATGCAAGTCCAATTACACGGAAGAAGAGATTTTAGAAGCGAAGAATATACTTACCGAGACTGTTAAGACCAACATTATTATTGACACACGAACGCAAGATGAACGAAGCAAGAATCACCTGCGAGATATATTCAAAGTCTTAAAGGAAACTAATCCGGATGATACCCCAATATACGTAGCACGGGACTTATCAAAACTACCAACAGCAACATTTGAGTATGAGGTCGTCACAAGACTTTCAAATGACGTAGCGTCATTAAAAACTGTAGTAGAACAGGTAAACAAGAAGCTTGAGACTTCAGAACGGACTGTTGAAGAATTGAACCAAGAAGTTATGTTGTTACGTAGTGCAATGCTGTCACCTTTACATAATGTAAATGTGACTCAAAGTGACGCGGCTGTCAGCGAAACCACGAAGAATGCCGAGCTGGAATTGCAAGTCAATAACCACGAGAGGAGAGCAAGTAGATCAATGACGTCACAATCTAAAGAAATTAGCTACTTTTCGGAGAAGTTGGGTAAAAAGCCAGCACTAATGTCAGAGATCCCCAACATAAGATACGCAAAAAAGATTTCACGCTACCGCCCCTGTCATCGGTCGTTCGCTATTTCGGTTGTTGAAGCACAGCGGCAGAAGTCACCAGCTCCTCAAACTAAAGACAATAAAGCTAGCTTTACTCCTGTTGATGGCAAGAATCAATCGCGATGTAAGCTCAAAAATCCCGGCACCGCTCCTGTAAGCGAAGATTCTCGAGCTGCAGTACCCACTATGATCCTGTACGTCCCTTGCTTAGACCAAACAATGGTTGGTCAGACAAAACTGCAGAAAATACCAGTCCCCCAAACCAATAAAATAAATAATGATGGGTTTACTAAGGGTAAAGACAAGAGACGATCGCGAAGTAAACGCAAAAAACATGGTGATGCTCCTACAGCCAGAGATGTTGAATCTTCAACGTCCGTTATGGTTTTATACATCTCCCAGTGGCGTGGTGACTACCGAGATGACGACTCATAGAGAAGTATGGAAGAACAATAGTCGTGTTGAACCGACCCTAAATAAATTGGGATGTGGGCAGGAGAATGTTGCTGATGGTGACATCTCCCAGTGGGACCTAAAGACGTCCACGGACTCAACCTTGTTTTGGCTTGATGGTGTATCATTAGGTGAAACCAAGGTGGACTCCGTGCAGAGGAATGGACGCTGTCCTGAATGAAGTCGAGAAGAAATTGAATTTTGTGTGTGGAAATTGAAATTCCCTCCATGTATCCGTCTTTCGAAGTACAGATTTTTGGCCAACATCAGTTGAGTTTAAATTAGACGATACATATGTGAGACGACCAGTCTTGCCAAGGACCGACGACCAAGACCGAGTCTTGCCGAGGAGAAACTGGGTTGTGGAGGTCAGATAGGCAGTCGCTCCATGTAAAATACTGATATTCAGCTGCATCCAGTTAGACTGGAA
Source organism: Apamea crenata (assembly GCA_949629185.1). NCBI lineage: Eukaryota > Metazoa > Arthropoda > Insecta > Lepidoptera > Noctuidae > Apamea > Apamea crenata. The sequence goes on from OX451377.1 coordinate 2,787,819, forward strand.
GCCGACCCCAACATAGTTGGGAAATGGCTAGGCAGATGGTGACATAGTGACACCACTACATTTAGTTTAAATTATAAAAATTAGAGTGCCTCTAACACTATTTGTAAGTTAGTATTTAAGGTTTATATGTGAGAGTCTTTGTTACCTGAAATAAATATATACCTACGTTTACTCAAATAAATGAATAAAAAAACTAAATAAAGTACTTTTCTTTATGTGTTAGTTGAACATTTATTTATAAAAGACACAACATAAATTGAAAACCATTTCGAAACGAAAAAAACAATGTTTTGTGAAACAGTTTTTGGAGAAGATGCCCAAACTATTGAAATCAAGTCGAAAGGATTGCCAAAACGGCCCTCCATCCGGCCTATCCACTGTGACCGCTCAATGATTCCTTACTTCGAAACCACGTCAATACCTTAGCTAATCACGCCAACCTCACGTTCACTTCGCGCGGTTTCGTTCATTGTGTCACGAGATTACTTTACCTGTTCCACGCAAACTTTATTTTCTTAGTTTTGAAAGGCGGTTTTCTAAAAATCCCTAGAAGAAAGTACTATAAAGCTAAAACCATAATTTGAACTAGCCTATAGTTAGCCTATTACCAGGCCTCCGTCACTCCATATACTTGCGCGCTATAATTACCTACCGCCCGGCCGAACGGTCTCGGGCCGTTTGCGGACCAAATTCAGTACTGGGATCACGCGGTGCGAAGCATGCAGCGGTTGCTGACGCGACGGAGTAGGCTACTATAGTAGTAGGTATTGGAAATTTTCTACTAAGTGAAGTATCTGTTACGTAGTAACTATTTAGTAATCTGTGCTATTACTGCCAGCAGGTCAAGCTACACGAAACTGACAAATTTTTCCAATCTACCTCGAACCTTAATGATTCAGCGATAAAGTTGACAATCTATTAAAGACATTTGACAGATTGTAGTAGCTTGATGTGCTGGCGTATGTACAAACACGCTGTGAATGTGTGTGTACAGGAGCTCTCTGTACGATCGGAGACAATGATGAAGTCGTGCGTGACGTGTTGACGCTACTCATCTTCACGCACACATGCACAGCGTGTTTGTACACTTGGTTACTACATGTAGAGCGCGCGTCGCAGTATAATGCTTAATCATGGTTATAGTTTTATACTACGTGGGGTACAACAGCTACAAAGTGAGGAGTGAATACTTTTTTACACAATTATTAAGAAGCCCACTGCGGCCATTTTGTTTTTCGTACCTTGCGAAACGAAATAATTATTACGTTCTAGTAATAGTGACTCCGTACCTACGTAGTACTGTTCAGGATTAGAAAGTGACTCGAACGTATCGGCTACGCAAACGTCATGTCAATTTAACATATTTAAGCAAAAGACAAAAAACGATGCTGCCACGCGATGACGTGAATAGAGGACTGTCATAATCATAATGGTGCCGTTTTATGACTACCCTCATAATTATAGCGGTGCCGTTTTATGGCGGTCGTTATGATTATAGCGGTACCGTTTTATGACGACTGACATAATCATAGCGGTGCCCCGTTTCATGGCGGCTGTCATTCGTAGATTTTTGACAGTCGTTACGGGTTACCCGTAACGACGAGAAGACCTTAGGTCTGACAACTAGTCTTACCAAGGGGTGTCGTATTAACCAGTCACTGGGTTGTAGAGGTCAGATAGGCAGTCGCTCCTTGTAAAATACTGGTACTCAGCTGCATCCGGTTGCCTTGCCCTTGCGATAGTTGGGAAAAGGCTGGGTAGATGATGGTTTCCTAGAAGAACGGTGGCCAAAGAAATGATGGCACAGAGAACATTGCAACGTTTGAAAATTAGTAGACTTCGCCCCCTATGGCCTATATGCTCGGCACTGATTAAATTGTTCGTCTGTCGACAGAGCTGGGTCCGGAGTGGGAGTCCCGCTCGGCGCGGTTCCGCGTGTCCCGCGCTGCGCCCTGCCGCGGATACGAGTTGTGCCGGTTGCTGCCTACTGAACATGGTGAGCAATACTGATGTTAATTCCAATTTTATTTTCAAATTCAATTTTTAGTGCTTGTAGTATAAAGCTTTAAGTAATCTAAATATTTTTCTGCATATAATTTGCTTTATTTGTAACCTAAAAAAAAACCACTGGTTCCTGAAATACAGGTACGCTAACCTAAGTCTGGACCCAGGGTCTCATATTTTTTCTGTAACCTGGGGGTCTACTCCGAAGTAGTATCTGGGCTGAATGTTCGGCCGTTTCCTGCTACGAAGTTACTATTTGGTTCGGTCGGTCCCGATCCTACACTCCTACACTCTTTCGAATATTGACTATGGTCCGGACCCAACTGAGCCGATCCGAATTTTTTTCGCAAGTTTCAATAATATTCGGCTCGGCCATGTGTCGGTCTGATCCAAACATTCGCACTTTGCACTTCGGAGTAGACCCCCTGTTTTTATGACGATATAGAAATTTATTATATACTAGCTTCTGCCCGCGGCTTCGCCCGCGTGAATGTCGGAAAGGATAAGAAGTATGTCCTTCCCCAGGATGCCATCTATCTCTTTGGCATCTGCTGGCAGGCAATTTTATCGAAATCCGTTCAGTGATTTAGGCGTGAAAATGTAACATACCTACAGACAGAATATATAATTTTATATAGTACCTATAGCTGTTGCCCGCGACTTCGTCCACGTTTCCGCCGTTTTTCGTAAAAAAAAGTAGCCTATGTCCTTCCTCACGGTTCAGTGGTTTTGATGTAACAGACAGATTAACTTTCGTATTTTAGTAGGGAAATATAATATGTCAATCTACAATACTGTTGAAAAATATCGCAATACGGAACCGCACAATATTATTGTTAATAGCTGTGCCCGCGACTCCGTCAGCGTGTAACTCCTTGTGTGTTATTAAGTTAATGTAATGGTAATATTGTTTAGATCACGTTCACATGAGGCTTAAGTACCTATAGAAGGGGTAGTGGGATCGTCCGAAAGGGTTACCGCTGCCCTGGAACATAAAGGGCTAAGGAAGGAACACGGGTGGGTTTTAGTCAGTAAGAGTCTGACACTCCCTTCCGCTCCACCCAGAGCTGGAGGGGTCATTTGATGATTTCCCATCCAGAAAAAAAAAAAACGTACCTATAGAACGAAAATACTTCAGCGCAAAGCTTCCGGGTAAACTATGTTGAAAGTTGACCCGTCCGGCACGTGAACATAAAGATTTCTAGAACTGCTAACCCGGGAAAGAGCGACGTACAATAAAATTGACCATGCGAGAAACAACTGACACCGAGATCTACTCCAGCAACACGAACAAATATACCTAATCAGAAAGCTTCGAACTGCTAAGCTATCGGGAGTTACACGTGTTATTGTGAGTCAACCATAAAAGATAGACATATGCTGTCGTGGGATATTTTTTATATAATTTTAAGGAGAACATTTCCGTCATACATGATTTCTGTGTAGCTTTAACCATTAAGGTTGCACACGCGACGGAAGCGTAAAAAATGGAGTAACTTCTCCCGTTTTCCCAACATTTCCCTTCACTGCTCTGCTCCTATTGATTGTAGCGTGATGAAAAGTATACTATAACCAGCTCAGGAGTATGAAAAATAATTGTACCAAGTTTCATTAAAATCCGTCGAGTAGTTTTTGTTTCTATAACGGTTATACAGACAGACAGACAGACAGACAGACAGACAGACAAAAATTTTACTGATTGCATTTTTGGCATCAGTATCGATCCCTAATCACCCCCTGATAGTTATTTTGGAAATATATTTCATGTACAGAATTGACCTCTCTACAGATTTATTATAAGTATAGATTTGCAAACCTCGGGACCATGGATCCCGGTCTTTGGAACTTTTGAGACGTATGATTAAAGGCATATTCAGAGTTGACGGTCGACATCGATCGATAATCGACCCTAATGTTTGCTGAATTTTCTCTACAGGCAAAGAAAAGCTGGACCTTCTACAAGCCCACCCTTACACAGAGGGTGGTTTAGATGAAGTATCCTGCGCAGACAACAACTCCTCATACGAAGAGGCATCGGCCGGAGAGACCTACGTCATCACTGACACCAGGGCACATACCTACCTGGTGCATGACGCGCTGGCTGATGCCGTGGCTACCATCATAGACCCTGGCCGCAACGTGCACGAGGTGAGGCTATAAAAAAGAGAATTTCCAACAAAAACCCACTTTCTAGTGAAGATTATAACCGTCCAAAAAAAGTGAAACTCATCTTTTTATTGTTTTATCCCAGAAAATAATACAAACGCATTGCACTGCACTGCACTGCTGCATCGCATTACAGTAATTTGTACAATCGACTCGTCATTTTTCATCCATTTGCAAGACAAGTTCTAAGAATAGTGAAGGTTTTCATAGACTGACTCTATTAACATGTTTATTATATTTATTTTCCTTAGAGTTCACCAGTCCTTGGGTCACCAGAAGATCGCCGAGAAGACAGCTCAGAATGCGAGCAATCCTACCTGATTGTAGACCCGTGGCGTCAGCTGACGTGCGCGGTCATCGACCGGGCGCTGCGCCTGAGCTCCGACCCCGGCTTCACGCCCTTCCAGGAGGCCAAGTATGCCGCGCCGCAGCACAACAACAACGAGGTTAGTGATCCATGGCGTAGCATTAAAAAGAATACTAGTCCATCTACATCACTAAGCATAAATATGTGATATGTAAATAGCTTCCCAAAATCTTCTTGAGAGAAAATAAGATTTACTGACACTTAATTTGTTGAATGCCGTAATTACAGAAACAATTAAAAAGCCAATTGTGTCTCGCGTGGATCATTATTCATAAAGTCCAAGCTTGAAAGCCGTTTTTAAGGTTAAACTTTTGGATACTATACATACTTTTATACCCTTTCCGTATCACATCGTAAAGCAATCTTGCATGAATGAGGAGAAACGAAAAACATATCTTTTTTATGAATCCTTAAAAAAAACCGTTCAAAATGATCTGTAGTCATTAAAATTTGCCTTAAAGTTACCTAAGTGATCCATTCTTTGTTATTAAGTTCCTGAGATCTTATTATGCCTGTGTGCAGGTCAAAGCGCTCATTCCTCTGGGTTTTTGTACCTTTGTTCATAAAATAAATGAATTGTATATTGGCAGCAGTCGGGCTCGGTGTCGGCGCGCGCGGAGCTGGCGCGCTGGCAGCTGGTGCAGCTGGCGGGCGGCGCGACCGACTGCGTGCTGGCCGCGCCCCCCCCGCCCGGCCAGCCGCCCCAGCCCGCGCTGGCCGCCAGCCTCGTCACGCACGACACGCTCACCGACAGAGGTCAGCCCACTACTCCACTATTTTATCATTATCATTTAGCAATCATCAAAACAGACCGGTTCTGTGCTTCTCGCATCCAGTGTATTCCTGCGGGCCATTCCACTCACACACACAATTACTTATACAATATAATATATTGTATACTTACAAAAAAAAAACAGAATTTAAAAAAATATCTGAGCCGAGTCCATTTAGATTGCCATCGATACGCATCGAACCAGAATTAAATTCGACTTCGTTAAGCAAATCATATCATTATCTCTATCTATCATGATATTGTTATGTCTATTGCTTTTACACTTAGGTGTAAAGATGCGTCCGGCATAACTTTTTTAACTTCGTTCAAGGAACTAACGCAACATTGGTTGCTTTATTATCTACTTGTCCGTTCTGGCGTCACGCAACCAACAATACGCGACGCATCTTCCGTCAACAAACATCGTCTGTCGTTGTGAGACAACCCTGACCCTTTCCGCTTTAGGGCGAATTCCACCAAACTTTTATAGCTAAAATTAGAATTTTTAACAGTTTTTCCATACTAGAACTGTCAGACGTCAACTTTATTCTACGAATAAAAGATATCAGAAGGCCAATAATTCTCGTAATTTAAGACGTTCAAAATCTAGTCGCAGTCTCATCTCAGCGACAAAGAAATGTCAAAAGCTTGTCAAAATGTAGGGAAATTAGAGGTATTTTTGACAGATTGAGACTGAGATCAGACTGTGAACGTTCTTAAAATTACGAGAATTGCCTTTCTGATTTTGATCAAATTAGTCCTTAGTCTTAAGTTACGTATTTTGCCTAACAATAGTGTTATTGTTTCAGCCGTGTGTCGCCAGGTGGTGCTTGTGTCGGTGCAACCGGCGCAGTTATGACGAGAGTAACGATCACCTTGTACCTTATATTTATTGTAACATGTAATATACCTATATCACTATTCGTAAATAAAATATTCATATGTGATATCTAACTATAGCTCTTTTATTTAGATCATCTAAATATAACTAGAATATCTTCGAATAATAAGTGTTTTTATATATGTATCTGAAGCGAGACTCGCGCAAATTTGGGCGGGCCGCGCCACGTTGCATTACATTGCAAAAATCCTCCTGATTTAGTATGAACCATCGCATCGGGCCGCAGCGCAATGTACTGGCGGATCTCAAAGCATAGCAACGGCGGCGCTGTTGTGCTTTGCGAAGCGGCGCGCCTGTAGTGACTGCAGTGAGCGATGGTGCATACAAGTGATGAAGGTGCATAGAAATTTTGCAATGCGTTGCGTTGCGATGCGACCCGCCCTAATATGACGGCACGGTTGGCGCAGTGGTTAAGCGATTGACTGCTGCGCTGCGTGTCGCGGGTTCGATTCCCGCACGGAACAAATATTTGTATGACCTACAATTAGTTGTTCCGGGTCTGGCTGTTTGTGTATGTGTGATTATATGTCTGTAAACGCACCCACGACACAGGATAAATTTCTAGTGTGGGGCAACGTTTTTTAAAAAGAAAAAAAAAATCGTTCCCGAGCGTACGTTTGTGAAGCGTTCAGACCACAAGATAAATTATTTTCAAGTTAGTATGGCGCGGCGACTTCGTTTAATTTTAGTTTCTTTAAACATGACATTGCTTGGGCTACGACAAAAATGTAATTTTTCATTTTTTGTCTATTGAAGAGATGGAGTAAAGCAGAAACAACGGATTTAAATTAAATATTTACATTTTATGTAGTTTCAACATAAAAATACAAAAGCAAACTCACAACTCATAATATAAACTAACAAATAATATAATAAACATTTATAAATATTCAAATCAAAGTACTCAAATTGCAAGTTATAAAAAAAAATTAAAATTGTTTATTTGAATACCTTAAACGTACAACAAATTTGAGATTGGAGCCTCCTTTTAAGCAATACATGCCTGTATTAGGATACTCCGCTCTTTCAAAAACAAGAAGTGGCAAAGAGGTTTAAGATAATTTAAATGTCTTTGGTAAGTGGTAATATAAATTGGTACCCTCGGAACTGGAACCCACGGTTATAAAGGGTATACGTACATTATGTACGTTTGACGTACATCATTTTAACCTTCTGAACGCCAGAGCATAAACACGCGCGTGCCCTCCACGCCAAGCCACAATTTCGCCGCAAGAACCTACAAAAAAAAATAGGGATTCCAAAATTTTATCGATAAACAATATTATTGTAACATTTTTGTCTGTAATTTTCAAATAAACACTCCTCATGACATTGAAATTTTATTTAACTTCGCAATTAGTGCGAAGTTAAATAAAATTTACTCCACTCCACTCCACTATAGTAGTCATTTCACGGTATTTACAGAGTTTATCAATGTAAAAGCAGAAATTAGGAGACCAAAAATAAAAACAAATTATATTATGGTACAGCACTATTCTCGATCTGCTGTTTTGATATTGTGACAATGGCGTGCGCTGCCAGCCATTATAATGACTTCCTCGCATCTGATTTAGGGATGTAGCAGTACAGAATGTCACTTTTCGATTCTATCTAATAACAGGTTTCGTAAAAAATATTTGTGACCATGGCGTACAAGGGACTGATAATCGGTGTTGCGCTAGGGATGCGCGAGATGAGATTAGCGTAGGTATATCGAAATTATACCTGACTAGATTTTGTTTTCGATTCTATAGCTGCTATAGTGTGGTTTTATAAGACTGAATCTTATAACAGGATTATCCAGATACCAATTGATGCAAAAATAATATAATCACATTAATTTAAAGTTCAAGTTTTACATGAATTTTAGTAAGGATTTATCGATATTATCAATCATACGTCACGTCACTAGCGGTCATATATTAGACTTTGGCGTGTGATAACACTCCTTTTTAAACGTTTAATTTCTCCTTTTTTGTCATCAAATTTCTCTATATCCATGGTATAATTTAATTCGTTTCAAGCAATTAAATATGGAAAAGAGCTTAAGTATTTAAGGTATATTAATAAAAACACACAAAAGTAATGATTTAATTGTTTATTTCGTGATAAAGTGCACCGCATTTTTTGTCACATATTTGTGTCGTTGGCGTACAGGGCATGCGCTTGCTTGTCACGTATATGTGCCAATGGCGTTCAAAAGGTTAAAATAAAGTGGATTGGTTTCTAAAATGGTGGCTCTGCGGCAGAGCATGACACACGTTTTCGGATCCGTTTGTTTACATTTTCATCAGCTACTTTTGGAACAGATATTACCTGACCGCTCCGTTGTTTTCGTACAGCTCTGCTCGAAAATCTGCCTAATCCATCAACTCGTAACATCTAAACGTTAAGTATTAAGAACAGGAGGGGGGTAAGCTGCGTGATAGCCCCAATCTTGCTGCCGAGGGAGGAGGTGTCAGGGTCGGTATCAATCAGCTGCTGGCTAATTTTTGCCTAGGAAAAAACAATTAGGCTCGCAGTTCACAGGAGGGAGACAGGAGAATACTGCTGCCTGTCCCCCTAAAGTGCAAACGAAAAGCCTTTATTATGCTTAACATAACTTCCCTTAAACTAAGGTTGTATGTAGTTTTGGTCTCAGCCGCCAAAATATACAGAAAGTCAGGACTGGTGACGCGGAAGTAAGAGACGAACAGTTATTCAAAGTTGTGATTTCCTTCTATGCATGATAAACAATCGCTGAAACTGTCCGCTAACCCAAAAACAGAAATACCACAGCTTCGAACTCGAAGAATGAGAACGAAGTAGTGTTTGTGTTTTAAGAAACCGAGCAACCAAAACAATTTTAAAGACCAACAACGACATCCCACCAACCGCGTACAACAGACCTACCTAACGACGAAAGTTAAATAATAACTGGACAGGGTCATTAATCCGCGGAAAATCTTAACACCGCGATTCAGAAAAATTATGTAAAATTTGCACAAATGGGTAAATGGATAAAACGTCCGTACAAAGCATGTTCTAATGCGGTTCGTGAATGGACGGCGGCATTTTGCGATTTAGTAATTTTATATTATCTTCGAAACTATTTAACCAATTGACATACTGTTTTGGGCAAATCGTATCTCTATGATGTTCTTGTCATCAAAATAATATTTTTTTCGATAAGCTTTAATATTTTGTTGTTTAAAAATCGTCCAAAGGTAAGTACGTCGAAAAATACTTTTTTAACACATAAAAGCTACTATATCTGCTAAAATATAAAAGATAGAAATATGGTGTCCCGGACTTTTTTGTAGAACTATTCAAAGCGGACCAGGTGCCATACATTGTTTTCAATGATATACAACTGTTAAGGCAGCGCATGCAAATAACTCTGTTGTAAGAGCAATTTTTTTCCGCCTGGCTAGACAAAAATTGAGATAGTTCGGCTAATATGCATGATATCTTTATAATTTATAGCCTATAATGCACTCACGAATAATGTAGCTTTCTACCACTGAAACAATTTTTTAAAATTGGTTCATTACTTCCGGAGATTACCCCCTACATACAAACTTACAAACAAATGTTACCTCTTTATAATATTAGTATAGATGATGCAGATAAAGGATTCCATATTATACTCTTTGAAGGATTCTCTTCACGGTGTTCCTGGTTGGCACGTGTGTTTAGAATGTTTATCTGTTTTTGAGCGATTGTTGATTCTTTTGTGACTTGTGTTGTCCTTGTGTTCGTAACCAGGTTTGTATTGTGATTGTCTTATTTTATCACTAATTTAGTTAGGAAGTACAATACAATCCATCATAAACAAGCACACTAAAATAGTAAAAGTTCCGAAAAAAGAAAGAAATCTTAATCGTGATTACGTGAATCGTGATTGTGAGGCTCGTAACGTACCTAGTAATGATATTTTGCAGTTCACATATATTTTAGACGCTATCGGTATTTTTGCAATGGCCTTAGGAAACTTAAAATAGCGCATGAAAGCTTGAATTGGAAATGGCAAAACATAATCCTAAGACGTTGTGGAAAAAAATTAAAGAGATAACTAATACTAAAACAAATCAACACCACCTCTAGAACTAGTAAGAATGCATCTTTACCCATACACTGCAGCCAGTGAGGTACGCAAGTTTTTCACTACCAGCACATACTTAACGTCTAAAATGATCTCTATCACACAACCAGTTACTCCACCCAAAACATCCCCTCATAACTCTTGTTCTCCTTGCTGTTGATAACGCTGAGGTCGAGTCCACCATTACGAACTTAAGAAATGATAGTGCCGCTGGTTTGGACGGTATATCCTCTACTCTTCTAAAATAACGTAGAAAAACTCTTGTACCATTAATAACACACGTAATCAACATTATCCATAACAAATGGAATTTTCCCTGAACCTTTCAAAAAGGCCTTGGTCCATCCGATCTATAAGAGCGGGAAAACTTACTGTGCGAACAAACTATAGACCGATTTCCGTTCTTTCAGCCATTTTATAAGTTTATGGAGAGGCTGATAAATGGTCGTCTACTGAACTTCTTAGAGAAAAATAAAATTATAGCGCCCAACCAGTATGGCTTTAAAAAAGGGGTCTCTACAGAAGATGCAATTACTAATCTTACAGAACTTGTCACGAGGAAGTTAGACGACCATAAAAGTTGCCTTACCATATTCCTGGACTTAACAAAAGCCTTTGATACAGTCTCTGTTCCTACTCTTCTCTCAAAAACGGAAATCATAGGTATTCGTGGTAACGCTCGATCTGTTTAAAAGTTATCTCCAACACAGAAGACTCAGTGTCAAGATTGACACGAGCGTCAGTGGTGAAGAAGTCATCTCATATGGAGTGCCGCAAGGCAGTCAACTCCATTTGAATTCCATAATACGCTTTCCGATATCGAAGACCTTTAATTGTGTAGCCAACCTGAATTGGCCATCGGGGTACTAGATTTTTATGAATCTCAAATGTCGTTAGCATTTGTTGCTCGTTAGTCAGAGTCCTCAAAATTCTCGCAGAAATACTTCCGATAAGATATTTTATAACTAAGTATGATAAAGTTTGTTCCGACATCTAGGACGCGTCATACAGTGTGGGACAAATAGATAGACATGTGGGGTGTTGCTATAATTTTTATCGCAGTTGCAAGTTGTAAGTGAGAATTTGTATATTCATTTATATTTGTCGTTGCATGAATGATGAATTTTGGTGATGTTTTAAATTGAACAGTGTTTACCTATACCCCTGTCCATTAGGTAAACCGTTTTTTGACAGATTGAACTATTGATTGCAGCAAAACACAATACATTGATTGATACACGTACGGTATTATAATGTACGTAAGAAGCCATAAATAAGATAATTCAATAAGATAAGGCAGTTTAAATATTTATTTTATTGCGCATTTTAAAGTTATTTTTTACGTAATCTGGAATATGTATGTACGTTGTAGCTGTCAAAAAACGGTTTAGGTACTTAATGGACAGGGTATAGGTTTACGAACATGATGCGAGGATCAGCACCATCCAGCTCAACCATTTTGTAGGGAACCGAACAACCCAACACACGCGCCACCATCAGTGAGATACTTAAGTAAGCATGACATATTCAGTAGCGGATCATCTCAACTGCCATGCTCTTTCAAGTCAACATCAAAATATCATAATAAACGGAACTATGTTGTTGTCTATGTGTTCTTACATTCAAAAAATAAAAAAATGCTTCTAAATTACAAAACTATAGTTTGCAATACATAGTTTTCAACAATTAAAACTTGATTAAAAATAAAATAAACATTAAGTTACGAAACAAACGTTAAGTTAGCCTTACTTTAGAATCAAACCAAGGAATGTATGAATATCTTGTACCTTCTTATTATGGATTTTTACTTAGACCACTGTCTGTGCAGTAAACGACAAAAACAGAACCAATTTCGTATTCTATGCGACATAACATACAAAAACATACCAGACGAAAATAATACTTTCGCATATTTTTGCATTGTGACTGGTCTCAAAACGGTGAAGGAAAACATCGTGAGGCAACCGGCATGACCTAAAAATTCGAACACATGTGACATAGCTACCAACCTGCACTGTGCCGGTATTACGTCCCACTCTCTCACAGAGAAGATTCCTGTGTCCCAGCAGTGGGAACGTTATAGGCTTATTATGTTAGTCTTAAAGAGTTGTTGATGAAGAACACAATTAGGAAAGTTGTTGTTTTTTGTAGGCAATGCGGAACTGTCCGAAACAAAGACCGCGGATCTGCCGATGAAAATCACCAACAACCGTATTGTTGGCGGGTCTGCTACCACCATAGAGAAATATCCATTCGCCGTACAGGTAAGTGGAAGAGATGGAAAGCTATATTAGGTACTTAAAAAACTAATAGAAAAGACAAGAAAACGCTACTGATTTTGTGAATTTATGCAACTGACCAAACGTATTGTTGACCACAAGCTCGTAAGCTCGACTAACCTGACCTGAACTCCTGGGTTCGATCCCCATTATTCCAACCTTGACATGCTCTAAGTTTGATTCCCCCTTATCTGCAGCGACTTACTCTCATTTTGATGGTTATTGATTAACTAGCTGCGCCACGCGATCTCACCTATGTAAGTCTCCAACCTGTGGGAACATTGGGATAGCAATAGGTCTAGGTTATACATAGTATCCACAGGCCATGGTCTGCAACTGAGTGGTATGCCGCAGCTTTCCTTTATGTCCGCAGGTACTTTACAAATCGCGGTTCCATGGCGGAGGTTCCCTGGTGACGAGGAGACACGTCCTTTCAGCAGCACATTGCTTCGCTAATTAGTAAATCACACTTTACGTTTATTTACCTGCGAAGTCTAAAACGACACGTAACGTTAAGATGTTCTTTAAGACATTGAGGGAAACCGATGCCTGTTTTTAGTAACATAGGTGATACCTAAATTAATGCCTAATTAAAAACGTGCTTTTGGCATTCGTGTCTAATTTGACAGGACTAAACTAATATTTATGTCCTTTTCTTAATGAAATAGAAAGAAAAAGATGCACTGAACTTAAATTTAGTTTAGTTTGTGAACAAGGGAATCGGCGCCAATGACTCCTTTTCAGGTTTTTAGTCATTTTATTTACTTACACATTTATATATATATATATAAAATTCAAAGTATACTGACTGACTGATACATCAACGCACAGCCTAAACCGCTGGTTCTAGAGATATGAAATTTGGAGGGTGTGTTCTTAGTGAAGAGTAGGTATCGACTAAGAAAGGATTTTTCAAAATTCACGGTAAAAAAATTCAAAAGTAGACGGATGCAGTTAACTTACGAGTCATTTACCGCGACTAAATAGAACGTTATTGGTTTTTGGTTGGTTGTTATACTTGTTATTGTAGATTAGTGACGTGTGTTTAATCTATTAGCGGTTTTGTAGTTCATTTTGAAATGCAAGGAAATTAAAGTATTGAGATGAAAGCAGATATTATCGCGCTGCGTAAAAGTGGACTTAAATTATATCACAGAAATTTTATGAAACCGGACTGAGTGTGAGTATTATGATTTAATTATTTTACCGATTTTTTTCTAATTAAAGTATAACTGCTGATCCTTTTAGTTATTTTTTTAAACGTTTCATATTTATCACAAATCCTAAATAGAAGAAAAGAAAATTAATGATGAATATAAAATATAACATTAAGTATAATAATAATAGGTATAGGTAATATGTAACATTTCTATTTTCAAAATAATTTGGTTTCATTTGGGTAATATTCGTATTTTGCTAGTAGCCTAACAGCACTTTTTTTTGTTTTTGAGAAATACCTACTGTGAGTCGGAGGGTCAAAAGCAAAGATATCAGGAAAAGCCTTGCCAGTCGAAAGCGAAGTGGAAGGCCCCAGCTAGTCAGTGAATATGAAACAAGTGGTTTCATACCAACGAGATATTTTGCCGAATTATTCGACACATCTTTACGAACCGTTCGCCGTGCAAACCGTTCGCCGATATTTGATTGAAAAACATAAACAAGAACGTTTACATTTTGCGATACAGCGATGGGAAGCACGGAATAAGAGATCTGATGAGCAGTTGAAGTTGCATTGCATGGAAATATGGGAACATTTAAGAGGAACAGATATATGTTTCAATATTGTTGGATTCATGCGCCAGCGTTTACTTGATAGCATTGACAATAATGGGGGATTTGGAGGTATGAGGAACAGGGTGTAAAGTTAACTCATCCTCCATTGAAAAGGGAGGATCCTCCGACCAGACGGGTGTTATGTCTGGCGGGCAATTGCCCAATGATTGATATTGGGAAATTGTATCTATGCTAATTGCACGGTAAACTCTGCTTGCGAGATGCAGGATTTGCGTGACGTCAGTATGACGCGTTGTTCGCATGTGGCGTTGTAGATACCGCTACATCACTCCCCTCCGGAGACCGGAGGTCGATAGTTGGCTGAGTCTTGTATCTTGCGATGCTTGCCAGGCCAGCTGAGGTTCCAGTGAGTCGGAACCGGTTGCCGCATAGTTCACGGTGAGTCGGAACTGTCTGCGGAGATGTCCTCAGTGAGTCGGGGTGGATGGCGCTGCGTTATACTCCAGTGCGTCGGATGTCGTACAGCGCCGGGTTGAGGCTGGCTGCTGCGTCGACCAGGAGAGGGTGCTCTGCTTGTTGACCGGCCGAAAGTGCAGTGTACTGTGCCGAGGTTGCTGATGAGGCTGAGGGTGATGACCAGGTATGCGCGGTCGCTGCATACTGGTGGTCAGGATACCCGTTGAAGCCGTGGGTGCTGGCTGGCTGGGTGACTCGCCGCTAAAGCTTGCGGGAGTGATGATGATGACGTCACGCTGAAGTAGGTGCACGAAGGCTGCGCTGACGTTCATGCTCGGGGTCACCAGTTTGGAGGTATGAGGAACAGGGTGTAAAGTTAACTCATCCTCCATTGAAAAGGGAGGATCCTCCGACCAGACGGGTGTTATGTCTGGCGGGCAATTGCCCAATGATTGATATTGGGAAATTGTATCTATGCTAATTGCACGGTAAACTCTGCTTGCGAGATGCAGGATTTGCGTGACGTCAGTATGACGCGTTGTTCGCATGTGGCGTTGTAGATACCGCTACAGGGATATACAAAGTGTTAAGTTATAAATAATTACAAATGGATTTTAGTAATTTAATTAAAATAATATTGTGTCATATCCCGGTAATAAGGATTATTTTGAGGTTTAGCTTCAATCTTCTTTTAATAATGAAAATGAGTACTTAAGCTTTAACCGCAATAAGTCCTAATAAATACGATTTGTTAACTTTGACGTTTGAGTTATGCAACTAAAGTTAAAACGAACGAACTGGCCGTAAAAGTGGTACTACTGAGTAATTTAATTGTATTGTGACAAGGAGTTCGCACTTTTCAATAAATTGTTCTTTATGAGAAAATAAACTGTTTTAACTAGAAGTTTATTTATTTCTAGTTTATAAAATTATAACGAATCAACAATTTGAAATCACTTATAAAACATTTTTATTTTTAACCCCATATTACAATAACAATAAAATAATAAAAATATAATAATTTATTATTCTCGTTTATTAATCTATCGAATAATAAAAAAAAGCGATAAAGTTTATTGTTGGAAATGAAAAATAAAATTCACATCTCGAGATTGGAACTCAGACCTATGCGTTCAATAATCCAACACGTAAGACTATTAGCTATCGGTATTGATACTATTAGCTATTGATATAACGATTTGAATTTTAGCAATGGTATGAACCAACCAAGGTAATACGTAACGTAATTACGTGTGATGTTGGTTTCGTTCGACGCCAGCCAGTGTGCGAATTCTGAGGTGTGCGTTCTGTGTTGATATATCACTTACACACACAGACGTAGGTACGGCCTTTACCGCGTGTTCACAGCAGTCCTTAAGCTGATAATGAATTAATGACCCCTGACTGTACCTACATACTTTTTATCCTGGTAGGACGTTCCAGTGGGTTAATTTCCGATACCCACGCGGGCGAAGCCGCGGGCAGAAGCTAGTAATAATATAAATTAATAATAAAGTATTAATCTATCTTAAAAACTTGCAGTGAGGGTCGTCTCTTGAACCGGAGCATCTTTTCCATCCGTGAGGGCACAACTTTGCTGAATGATGGTGAGTGACACACAGTCATATCGTTCAGTCAACCGGAGGTCCATGTGCTATTTGACATAAACGGCGGCTTCATTTTGTAAAAGTCATTCCTTGATTTCACATAGTCACAAGACACCTCACACTTACGGAAAATTCAAGAGAGATTCACTGTCTCGCCATTTTGCTTGGTAAATGTAATGAAAGCACAAGGCTGCCTTTCTACCAGAGCAGTGCGAGGTAGAGCGGTGAAGCTGAACTACAAAACTTTTAAATGATAAAATATGACATTACCAGCACTTTTATATAATTTCCAATTGACATGCATGTAAAAATAAATTATAATTGACTTATTATTAATTAATATTACATTTAATTGACATTATTTACAATATGATGAAATACGACATTACTAGCCCTTTATTATAATTTACCATTGGCATGCATTTAAAAATAAATTATAATTGATTATTGTGTATTAACAAAACATTTAATTGAAATTATTTACTTGAACGTGACTTTGTATAGTATAGATTCAGACGTATTACTGAAAAAAACGAATATTTTGTACACCAATTTTATTGGTAGGACATAGCCGCCGCCCGGGCAGATAGTCCGCTTGTATGGGCGTTAGTTGATCGAACCAGATCTGTTTTAGTTATTAAGTACTAACATAGGCTAAGTAAGATTGTTACTAACACAATGGACCGCATTTGTAGTCTGAATAAATAAATGATAATAATAGAGCTCGACCAAAATGTATATTTAAGATCTTATTGTAATACCTGTGTTCACAAATAAATAATGATTGATTGATTGATTGAAAACTATGGGTTCCACCAAATAGACACATAGCGGCCTACCCAAATATCCTTTCTTTGGTATTGTTCGTCGAATCGTTGAGCTCCTCAAGTTCTGAGTTGAGCTGCACGATTTTTGACAAATGCGTGCACTGACTGGACAGGTCCACTCAATCTGTGTGGTTCTTTCCTCAAAAGACCATTTCAGACACCAATCTACATGGTCTTCACATGATCTGACCAAGATTATGTCTGGACTTAAAAAGAGACTGTGGCCTACTCACCGAAAATAAATCATTTATCATTTACCAGAGTTAAGTTGTGTAGGGGAGCGACGAGCGAGTAAGATGTGCTATGAAGTAAATGTAAAAAAAACTTAGCTTCGTTCAACCTTTTTCCACCAGAGTAAAGCTATGCTATGAAAATTAATCGATCCTATTGGTTGATATTATAAATATCTATACTTAACTGCCCCGGTCTGGTCTCGTGGTCGCACATCAGACATCATCAGACTGAGGCAGTTAAGTATAAGCGCGACTGCTGAGCGTGGGGTTAGGTTGGTCAGGATGTCAATTATTATTATTTGATTAAACAGCCATCGCTACGCCGCATATCACATCTCTGGTGGAAAGGCAGCCATAGGGTTTTCGTAGTTCAAATGTTACTCCTGACTAGTTCAGACTTGCAGTTGACAGTACGATTATGAACAGAATTAAAAACTCGTAATTATAAACTTGACCCAATGTTCCACAGGCGGTTCGGTACACGAAGTAAAAAAAATCATACTCCATGAACTATACAACATTACGAACGAAGACAACGACGTGGCGGTGGTCGTGATGGCCACACGGATTGATTTGACCACCAGTGTAGCACGGATAGTCCACATTATTAAACAGGACGCCATGGTCCCTGACAACTCACCAGTCACCGCTATTGGATGGGGTATGACTAATGTGAGTATTTATGATTCCTACATCTTAGGAAAAAATAAACAAAAAACCCCGACTGCAACTAAAAAGTTCAAAACAAGCTCACTTTTCAAGCAGTGCGGTGCAGGTGGTAGCTGTTATTTTGCAATCTCAGATTAAATTTCATTAGCTGCACAAGTGGGTGATTGCGTAACACGCTACAGTAGCAATGGCTTTAATTTTGACAGTTGTCAGTGACAATATTCATTGCGATAGGTATTTACTTTGTTGAGCAGACCATCGGATTAGCAATATCCTTCAAAATGATTCAGATTGTGATTGAAACGACTTACGAGTGCAGACTGCTTGAAAACAAAGCTGCACATTCACAATTCAAAAATTAAAATAAGTCGTTGCAGCTAAGATGACCAGTCCCTACTGAGGGCACCCGTTCCCGGAAATGACGTATGGATCAGCACCATTCAGTTCAGTGCAACCATTTTGAAGGGAACTTATTGATCCAACCAACATTCAGTAAGGTCATTCCAAGTTTAAAATTTTAGCCAATTTCTATAGTCTTAAGCTATATGCAATAAACCAGATAATTGAAAAATATTAAGAGTCAAGAATACGTTTACCTCGGGCCAACCCGCTTAGTAAGCAAAACTTTGAGAGCAAGGCTAGCAGAAAAATTCAGCTGGGCTGGGCAGCGTTTGGGGAGCTTCGTCGCGTCTTCTCGTCGCGTATTCCACAGAGCCTAAAGACTAAGGTCTTCAGTTGTCGGCATAGCCCACAGAATAAGCAACCTGAAGTGGCAATGAGCCGGCCATATTAGCCATAGAACTGATGACCGTTGGAGTAGACGTATTCTTGAGTGGAGACCGCGAATCAAGCTAAAAATAGTGTAATTAATTATTAAACACTAAAAAGTAAATTACAAACTGAACTGCTTAATGAAATAGTCGCAACATGTGACAATCATTATACATTTATATATGGCGAGAGGCACGTGGGTGTAGCGATAACAGGGTCATCATCATAGTTTATTGGTACGGGTTCCATTAGGTAGGTGGGCACTCGGGCTAACCAGTAAAACGTAGGTTGAAGCACAAATCACAGTCACGTTTATTCAGTAATTTACAATGAGTTTATGAGTAGCAAGAAACAAAGGCTTGTAAGACGGGAAATTAAAGCGCCACCTCACGGGGTTCTACTGTACTACGATCAACCAAGGAGAATTAAGTTATAGTTTGACCAACATTATGAAATCAATGGTATTTTGATAATGTTGTCTTAGGTTCAAACCCCGAGAGGCGCTTTACTTTGTGTAAATTATTTCATCACCACTCTGCACTCAAAACGGTGAAGGAAAACATCGTGAGGAAACCGGCATGTCCTAGAACTAAAAAATCGAAGACATGTGACATCTACCAACCCGCACTAAGCCAGCGTGGTGGATTACGGCCCACTCCCTCACACCGAGAGGAGGCCTGTGTCCCAACAGTCACTATAGACTGCATACATGTTGTCTTGAAATAGCTTGCGACGACATTTATATATCTTGTTATCTAAAGATCTTGTTGATATAGGTAGATCTTGTTGTTGTAGACCTGTTGATGAACTTCATGTTCGCGCGTCAACCATTGTGGTTTAAACTTTGTGAGTTGTGCTAGTGACTACGACACAAGTACTGCGCACGTGAGGTGGAACGACTGTATTGTATACCTGAAACAGTACGCATGTGCATCAGCATGATGCCGCGACATTTAAAAAATAAAACGTGTTAAGAAGAGCGCTAATCCTGCCGGCAAACTGTCACGCAGGTCACCCGGATCTATATTAAGAATGGGGGTCCCCCAGGCCTCAATTCTTGGCCCATTTTTATTTATTATATATAGTATAAATGACTTTCCTTACCTCATAAAGGATAACCATGATAAAGTATTGTTTGCAGATGACACTTCACTTTTATTTAAACTTAAACATCACCAGCTGGTTACTGACAATGTAAATAGCGCCCTTGCAAAAGTAGTCAACCAAAACAAAACTAGTATTAAGTTTACGATACCCCATGTTAGACAAGTAGAAACTAGTGTTCTCATAAAGAATGAAGAGTTTAAAATCGAAGATACCACAGTATTCTTAGACTCGTGGCAAGACTTCAAACCCAGGTATATTAAAATAAATAAACCTGTGTGTGCCCGACAATTATGTATTACGAAGGCGACAGCCACGCCTATTGGCGTTGACCAGTAGTAGGACCAATCTACTGAGTAAAGCCCCTGTAACGCGCACCTTGCGTGTACTTAATGACGTAGCAGACAGCATAGATCTTTTTACTTGTTCTCTGAGTGAGTTCACAAAAAACACGATGTACAGAATATGTTATTGTAAATACTAAAACTGTAATTATGGCCACACTATTGAATTAGGAAATTCCTGTAATGATAGTGATGTTGAGTTAATAAATAAATAAAGTGTCAAGCTCTACTGGCTTGCGCCAGTTCTCTTTACCCAAGGAGAGCGGGGCGAGGCCCTTGTCCACCGCGACTACATCTCGATGCATCCTCACGTCGGTTTGTAGAGAATAATCCCTGAGACTGCATATCTCGCGATTGTGGAGGTTCTTAGCGTTTAGAAGACCTCGACCTCCACACTTTCGCGGGATATACAGCCTCATTACCGATGACCGTGGGTGATGCCTTCGATTTGTAGTCAGCAGCGTACGGACCCTCATAAACCATTAAATAATTTTGAACATACTTCCCACTCATATTTACTAATAACCACCAACTTTTATACTGGCCTTACATGCACGCACATACACTTAACACCCTCACACATTCACACTACTCACACAATCCTACAATAACATCACTTTACATTACACTTCACGAATACCTATAACCACCTTTATTATAGACTTACCTCTCTAATCGAAACTGTTAGCTAATAGTGATATGTATCAACTGAACCTAAATGCCGTTAAATATGATAAATGTCCAAAGGGGTGTGAGCCTGGAGATCTGTCATACAGGTCCCGAACCTAGTTCAGACTCCAGCTCTCACAAAGGTTCTAGCATGAGGCAAAATTGTATATACAAACTGCTGTAACAATGTACCTTTATGAGAGAAATAAACTTTATTATTATTATTCAGGGCGTCGAGTTCGGTCTGAGTCAATTTGAGTATGCCGAAAGAGTACGTCAAAACCGGCATGACCAGTTGGGTCATGCCGGTTGAAGGCGCGCGCCTTGTTTCCGCCTGATTAAAAACTATTAAATAGGTACTTTTTTCAGGCGGCCAAAGAAGCTCCTTCAACGATTGCTTCATGTCAGTAACATTGATGCCAAACGCTTCCGACATACCCAAATACTTATAGGTTTCGGCTACGGAGAGGGCTCTAAGGTTTGTGGAATCTGAGAGTAGGGTTCCCACAGATTCCACGATCTCCCCTCGCTTCACATGCATGACTGCACATTTATCCACACCAAATTCCTGATGGCGCTACTGAATGTTTCAGTAATTTTCAGTAACTCCATCAGTTGCAAATTGTTTTGGGCGAGGAGTTTTAGGTCATCCATGTAGAGGAGGTGAGATATAACCTGACCACCTCTCCTCAGCCGATAGCCTAGACCTGAATCTTCCAGCAGCGTGCTTAGAGGATTCAAGGCTAAGCAGAACCAAAGCGAACTCAAACTGTCGCCCTGAAATATGCCTCGCTTTATCCTTATTAGCGCTTTATCCTTATTCCTCTGGATATTTTGACATCCTGGATAGCACCGTCCGTGAAGGACCGTCCTCCATTGCCCCATAGCCCATACACGTCATCAGGAAGGTACGCAGAGTTGTATCTACTTTATACAACTCCAGCACCCTCATGAGCCATGTATGTGGCACCAAGTCATAGGCCTTCTTATAATCTATCCAACATGTCGACAGATCCTTTCGGGAACGACGAACCTGTTGGCTAATGGCCAACAGGTTCGTCAGTTTAGTACCGCGGGACCCGTGTCTCTCAAAATTGATGTAAATTTTGAGAGACAGACATGATGGAGTTTGTGTCTATATGTTTATTAATTTTAGCTCTCAAAAAGGATGTAAGAACTTTATTATAATTTTTGTGAATGTAAGGACTATGTGGGTCATTGTTTTCCTTTTAATCATGGTCTGGCAGTTTGAGTAGTTTTATGCGGCCTATCCAAATGTCCTTTCTTTGGTATTGTTCGTCGAATCGTTGAGCTCCTCATGTTCTGAGTTGAGCTGCACGATTTTTGACAAATGCGTGCACTGACTGGACGGGTCCAGTCAATCTGTGTGGTTCTTTCCTCAAAAGACCATTTCAGACACCAATCTACATGGTCTTCACATGATCTGACCAAGATTATGTCTGGACTTTAAAAGAGACTGTGACCTCTGAGTTTGTTTCGGCTTTTCTTCTCAGAGTAGTCAGATAGGAAACGCCGAACTCATCTTGTTTAAAATAAATATGACTGACGTGTAAAAGTGTTTGTGCAAACCTATTTAGAGAAAATAAATCATTTATCATTTATAAAATGTGTACATGTTATTTTCGACCAAACAGGTCGAAAATGAATAATTTATTTATTATTTTATGAAAAACCCTGAACTTCTTTCGGCAGGGTGCAGCGACTGTTCTGAACGAAGTGATGGTGCGGAAAGTCAACCAAAAAACCTGTCAGGATCACTACATGAAACTTCATTACTACCCTAATATCACCAGTAGTATGATGTGCGCCGGGATTCTCGATGTTGGAGGTCAGTACTTGAACTTATGACGTAGATAGGTATGGCCCTTTGTTCGGTTAGGAAATACTTATGGATATCCTAGGGAGACCGTGGCGGTGTGTTGGGCTCCTAACGACTTTAAAAGATACCATGACCACGTGAGTTTGTTTTTTAATTTCTTCTCAGGGATCAGTCAGCTAGGACACCATTTAGGAGCGCCATTTGTTTTTTAAAATATTGGCAAATAATTTAAATGTAAAAAGTCTTAGAAAATATCAATCTTAGTAGTAGGAGGAACCGCAGGTTTTCCGTAGGGTTAAAAATGAACCCGATGGGCCCGATAACACTCTTGTGTTAGCGGGGCCATCGGGCCGGGCTTAGAAAGAAAGAAAAAGTATTTATTGCTACTCGTACAGTAAGATCACAAACTAAACTAAACAGTCAAAAATAAAAAAATCAAGTTAATAAAAAAAAAGTGACAAACATAAACATGAAACAGAAAGTCCTATACGAGGCCAAAAGGCTTCTATTTCAGCATGATGCTGCTGTATATTGCATGTAGATGGTAAGTAGTGGAGAGGCCTGGTCGAAATCCAGCTGGTTGTGGAGGTTAGTATTTGTGTAAGTGGCAAAAGCCATCGGGTAATATACCTGTTTGTAAAAGGAATTGGACAGATTTGTAATTGTAGGGAGAAGAGTAGATTCGTCTATTTTCGAAATTTCGGTACTAATACCATCCTCACCCGGTACCCTGTTCTATTTCATTTTACTGAGTGCGGTGTGTACTTACTCGTAAAAGTAGAAGAAATGACAAAAACTGTGGAAGCTCTAAATAAGCGCATACATATAGAGAAGTACACTGCCTTAGCAACGAAAAAAACTTATCTTCAGCTTGAAATGAGCTCACTGGTGTCGGAAGGAGCAAAATGTTGTAAAACATTGTAAAAAAATAAAGTTTAAAAATTAGTCATCCGACTTTAATTTTTTTATTTTACTGTAAAGATTTTCAATATAACCGTAAACCAGTAGGTACCATACACACATAAAGATGCAGTTGAGGTTTTTAGAGTTGGCAAGTTATTTTTTAAACGAATTGGACCACGGAACTCTCAAAAGGTGCTTTGGTCCAACTATTTTTAAAGTTGGACAACTGCCCCTAGTAAAGACCCATGGTCCAACTATGTAGTTGGACAGAGCAGTTGAACCACTGCCCCGGACTGGCGAAATGGACATCGATTGGCTTTCGCATGCAAGAAGTCAACATTTTTATCGGTAATGGTTTTAAATTAAGTACCCCGGGTGGGTAATCGGAGGGAGAAGCTCAAGGATCCAAATAACCATACTACGACTGATGCCGTCATAGCTCAAAGCCTTTGATTTTATGGACATATTTTATGGATCTTTTAAATTTCGTACAAGATCACCGAAGAGAAGTGAAATAGTTCTATGATGGGACTCGCTAGGCCAGTAAAGAAAACAATATTTTAATAAGTGTTTGTGGAGTGACGGTTGATATCATCAAGGCCAATTGTATTAGGAAAACCCACATGACGTGGTCTGCCGGTATCAAGAGTACCAAGGAACTTCCCGATATCAACAGGTGAAGAAGAAGATAATTATGTTCTCGAGAATAATCAGATGACGCAACGCTAAATGCCGCCAGCGCTTAGCGTTGCGTATCATCTGATTACACGGATTTCTAGCAGCTTTGCAAATGTTCCGATTTTCAACACTGCGATCCTTTTTAAATTTACAAAAGGCCTGATCCCTGAGCCTCATCGCCATTCAAATTCCTGTGGTCATTCAAGGAGCAGGATGACGCCAAACTTTAATCTTCTTCTGGAGCGTGTTTGTCATAGAGAGCAAGGACCGTCCGATCGAAAATGCGCAGTATTTCGTCTACAGCTGTCGCCGCTGCCAGGTGTTCAACTGAACTGAGGTCTGACGCGTTCTGATGAAGTATCTTAACGTCCATGCGCGCAAAACACTGCATGTGCAGAACTTTTGGGACAGGTTTGGGCGGTTTTAAGACATAGAATTGGAAGATGAAAGTGATTATCCGAACAAAGCACACATAAGGCGCGAAGCCCCAGAAATGTTGCAACCATCACCTGGGGATCGTGGCCACATTTATTGTAATTGTAGGGTATATATATTGCTCAACAAGAGGAAATGTGTAGTAGCAGTTCATCCTTTTAGGTGGGTCCTAGTGGGTTTCCACTCAATACCGTCTCTTTGAGTTTTCCGGTTGATACGGCGGTCTTTAAGTGTTTTCCCACATCCTGAGGGCACAAACCAATATGTTATGGCTTCTTCTTCTGTAATACTAGACGCAGTGTAGCTATGTTTAGACGAGAAAGTGTTAACTATGAAAGTGAGTTAGCGGTTTCTGCCAACTCTATTAATACTACCGCGAACAATGTTCGCAATGTTGTGATTCAGTAGGAACTTGCCCAATTTAACAGGATGAAGGGTGGTGCCTGCATTTGGTTGGGTATGCGGGAGACGTGAACATTATAGGGAGCCTTATGCATTACGGAGTACTTGACAGGAGCAATTTTTTGTTGCTTATTTGGAGGAGTGAGTGTCAGAGTTTCCTCGTCACCGGGACGTTTGTGTGAGGTTTGTTGGGACATCCATCTCTGTAATGCTATAGACAACATCCGCAAATTGGGATAATGAATTCGGGGATAAAGGAGTTGAGGGTCCTGGGATGTCAGGAGGGTCAGGATCGGGGGGTTTATTTACATCCATCTTGGATAAAACGCGTATAAATAAGACAATCACAGTACAAACCTGGTTACGAACACAAGGGCAACACACGTCACAAAAGAATAAACAATCACTCAAAAACATAAAAAAATTCTAAACGCACGTGCTAATCAAGAACACCGTGGCGATTTGTATGTGAGCTCAAAATAAAATAGACATGTCAGTTGAATACAGATAATACAATGCAAAGATTAAAGTGATACCGATAAGAGAAATAACTCTATTAAATATAATTAGCTAACATGTAATTACTGTCCCTTCTGTTTCAGGCAAGGACACGTGCGGGGGCGACTCTGGCGGGGCGCTACTCCACACTGGAATAGTCGTGGGCATTACATCGTGGGGTTTCCGCTGCGCGGATCCCAAATACCCAGGGGTTTACGTCAGGGTCGCCAAATTCACCAATTGGATCAAATATACAGTAAGCAGGAATATAACTAACTAAAGCCTGGTTAACATGGTACAATTTAATTGCCTGTGTCATACCACAAGCTGAAGCAACAACAAAAGTTGCACCGTATAAAATAAACTCCTCCAGACCGTATTACGGTCCGGCGGCCAATCTCAACGGAGACTAGCCTTCGGCGCGGGAGATATTATAGTGCACAAGTGTGCGCACAGACACATCTGCACTCCCTCTTCCCTCACTATCATAGTCCGATGGGACGGCAATCTTCAAGTCCAATTTTTTTTGTGTAAACTTCATAGACTTGATGGGCATCGATACCCATCAAGACGGTGAAGTACTCTAAACATGTTAAAAAAAATATTTTCTTTTTATCTTTTTTTTTCTGTTGAGAAAATAGGTTTTTTTTTGGCGTTCCATTGGACTATGAGATTGAGGGAAGTGGGAGTGCATCTGTGTATGTGCGCATATTTGTGCACTATAGTATCAACCGCAGTCGCTCACCACCCAAAAAAAATCTTTTTTTTTTTTCGCTTTATAATGTTTAGATATCGATACCCATCACGTCTGTCGAGTTTTGCTAGCTAATTTAATTTAACCCTGTATACAAAATGGTTTAACAACGTTCCAAAAATAAAATTAATACACCTTCAAAAATTTCATGTGCACAAGTCACAACACGATTGCGCGTAATGAATTAATGAACAACGAAAGCATGATAAAAAGGGGCGATGGAGGGGAATCTCCGCTATTCCCTATAAGTATGGTCAGCCAGTCCAGCCAGTCCGCTGAGCCTGTAGTTTTAAATTCCTCTCTAAATAATTCCGATCCAGCCTGTCCCTTGCTGCCCTCTCCCAGGCAGCGACGCCCTAAGCCAAGGTCTTTACCCCACAGGGTGTGCCCTTAGCATGTAGTCGCTTAGTTTTTAAGTTTTTTAAGCACTGGCTGGTGGTCTTCATTTATTGAGGCATCCACAGGCAAGCCTGAGTAAGCAGACAACTTTATAGGTTGAACTGCGAGATGACATACCCAAAAAAAATGGCTATAATAATAATAATATTTTATTATCTCAAACTCAAACTATTTATTTCAAGTAAACCAATTACAGGCACTTTTGAATTGTCAAGGGTCGATCAGTCAAAAAAAGATGAAGCTAGTTGCCAATTCCAAAGCGTAGTAGGTACCTATGGAGAAGAACGGGCAAGAAACTCCATGGACACTCTTTTAAATCACAATAATATGGTTACAAAGTATTGGTTACATCATTTATGTTAAAAATTATGCATGTGAGAACGATGCAGAACGTTAAAAGTGTCCCTAATGAAAAGATAAAAAAAACAATTCAAATATTAAATTAAATCAAAATAAGCCATGGCAGCAAATAGTTGACCAGTCCCTACTGACGGCGCCCGTTCACGAACATGACGCACAGATTAGCACCATTCAGCTCAACCATTTTGAAGGGAGCTAAATGATCCAACACATGCGCCACCATCAGCGAGACATTAGAGTGAGCATGCCATACTCTAAGCCGCCAAGGCACATTCCAGTCAATGAAAGACGTACCCAGTAAATGGTAGCTTTATAGTATGTACATAGTACTCACATACGTGCTATGCAATTAAACAATATTATGAGATTGAATTTATATATTGTAAAAATTGTATTTTAAAATCTTCAGCAGCTCCAACAGTATGTAGGTAGGTAGGCGTGTGTGAAGTATTTTCAAATGCTAATCAATTTATTTATGCGTCCTGTGGAGCAGGACCAGCGTTTAGCCAAGCATTTTTTTGCGATGTAATCCCCCAACTCATAATAATTATGCTTGGCTGCATAGTGTGCGTTCTATGTAAGATTTGAATTTTGTTTCATTGAGTTGGAGTATGTGGGGAGGTATTTTATTATAACATTTTAAACAGTACCTCATGAAGGAAGAGTCTACTTTAGCCAGTCTGAAACCTGGTTGAACTAATTGGTTCCTATTTCTAGTTCTATATGTGTGTCTGTCACCTGTTTTACTGAAAAGATTTAAATTTTTCCTTACGTACATGATGTTTTCATAGATACCGTCGATACAAGGTACCGTCATGATATTAATATCTTCAGAATTCTTTTCTGCAGTATAAAAATAGACTCGATATCTGCAGCCCGTCCCCATAGTAAAATACTCCCCAAAATGATTGTCCCTCTCAACCAAAGCACCTGCCATCTAATCTCTTTACCACCCTTGGTTGACTGGTAGAGAATGCCTAAGGCATTAAGTCCGCCTTGGTACCTTTTTGTGCGAAAAGTTTAAATAAAGAAATACCGTAAGACATGATGCTATGAAAGTAACTGAAATAGACTAGCCTCGCGGTATCTACATTACTAAATTAACGGATTGTTCTAACAGCATATATGCTGCTGAACTTAACCGTCCTGCAAGAGATGTTATATGAGGACCCCATTGCAGCCTTGAGTCGAGCGTTATCCTCAGGAAAACAGTTTCATCAACGAATTTTAGTTTCTCTTGATTCAATACTTGTCACAATCAATACTTTTAACATTTGGTAAAGCAAATCTTATGCATTTAGTTTTTTTCCCATTTAATACTAAATTATTAGCAGTGAACCAATTTTGCACTTGCACGTCTATTTATCTTAAAAATTAAGGAAGTATCGTCAGCAAATAACACCATTTGTGGTTGGTTTTTTAATAAATGGGGTAGGTCATTTATATATTATATACTAAAAAGAGGAAAGGACCTAATATCGAGCCTTGTGGAACACCCATTTTTACTTGTAAACCAAGTGAATTGACACCATTTATTTGAACTTTTTGCTGTCTATCATGTAAATAAGATTTTACTAAACTGAGCGCAAGTTTACCTAGTCCGTAATGCTCAAGTTTCAAGAGTAAGGTTTCGTGATTAACGCACTCAAATGCCTTTGATAGGTCACAAAAGATTCCTATGGCATCTTGGGCTTCCTTCCACGCTGTAAATATGTGTTTTAATAGAGTGACACCGGCGTCAGTCGTACAACGTCCTTTGGTGAAACCATATTGCTGATCGTGCAAGATTTTGTTGTTGTTAAAATGATTAAGCATTTGATTGAGCATTAACTTTTCGAATACTTTGCTGAATACCGGCAACACGGACACTGGTCTATAATTATTGGTGTCTTTGCTGTCCCCAGATTTAAAAAGAGGAATAACCTTACTGTATTTCATTAAATCTGGGAAGACTCCTTGATCTACACACAAATTAAACACTAAAGCTAAGTATGGTGATAATAGTCTCGATTATGGATGTACAAACTTTGATAGACATTCCCCGTAGATCTTCGGTCAATTTGATTTTGATTGGTCGAAAAGCTTTTATAACTATCATAGGGTTTATATGTTTAAATTGAAATTCAACCGGGCAGTCTGGAACGCTCGCTCATAATAAATCAAGTGATACGTCCGGTGAGGAATTTCCTTCTAGTAGCAGTAGTTCGGTTGTTAGTCCGGTTGACCGAACTACTGAAACTTTCAGTTGCGATAGTTCGGTTCTAACAAAGCACCGAACTACTGAAACTAGCAGTAGTTCGGTTGTTAGTCCGGTTGACCGAATTACTGAAACTTTCAGTTGCGATAGTTCGGTTCTAACAAAGCACCGAACTACTGAAACTAGCAGTAGTTCGGTTGTTAGTCCGGTTGACCGAATTACTGAAACTTTCAGTTGCTATAGTTCGGTTCTAACAAAGCACCGAACTACTGATGAAACTGAAATATGTACCATCCCTTTAGTTCGGCAAATAAACTTGGCATACCTATGTAAACAAACTATAGCTATATAAGTCGCTCTTTTTACGTGTACTTTTTAAAATGTAAATAGTTTGTACATACGAGTATTATATAGTTTATTTGCCGAACTGTTGCTAATACACAAAGTCGCTCTTTTTACGTGTTAAAAATAAAATTAAGATATAGTTTGTTTGAACCGGTGCTTTGTTAGAACCGAACTATAGCAACTGAAAGTTTCAGTAATTCGGTCAACCGGACTAACAACCGAACTCCTGCTAGTTTCAGTAGTTCGGTGCTTTGTTAGAACCGAACTATCGCAACTGAAAGTTTCAGGGTTTCTCAATAAGGGACAGGGCTCACGACCTTCTGATTTCTTATCTGAACAACAGAATTCGGAGGGTTGATGTTGTAGCGGAATATCATCCTCACAGATAATATCAGCATGTAGGGTATTTAACATAATTGTATTTAAAGTAATTTTCCATATGTACAGTCAACAGCAAAAGTAGATGATCAAAATCAGAAATTTAATACTAATGAACGGAGTTTGCGTCAGAACTGTGTGGCGTCGAAGTGATTCAAAAGTATGTCAGACTCAGTGTCATACTTTTGAATCACTTCGACGCCACACAGTTCTGACGCGAACTCCGTTAATTAGTATTGAATTTCTGATTTTGATCATCTACTTTTGCTGTTGACTGTACCCACTATGTAGTAATTTTTGCAACAGATTTTGTATATAAGGAACCGACTTCTCGAAACATAATGGCAAGAGATCTGCAGGATCTGCGATCACCATGAGCGTTCCGCAGGGTTCAATTCTAGGTCCTTTCTTGTTTCTAATTTATATAAATGACTTACCTTATTACATAAGCGATAATAACAAGATTGTAGTATTCACAGATGACACTTTCCTCATTTTTTAAATCAAACGCCAGTTAGTCGACTTTGAACAAGTTAACGATGTGCTCTCTAAAGTTGTAATGTGATTGTGTAGTGATTAACTGTTGACAGTAAATTACAATGAGGCCCACATATAGAAAAAGTGATTCCGATATCCTATTTACAGAATAAACAATTTCATTTAATTTAATTTCTATAATTATACTGTATTGTCTTACGACTTCCACTCGAACGAGGTCGCCGGCTGATGTTAGTTAAGAATAATAAAGGCTTCTTATATGAACTTTAGTTAGGGGATAAGCAGCAGTATTCTCCTGTCTTCCACCAATAAACTGCGATCCTGAGTAATTGTTCTTTTCCCAGGTAAAACACTCCCTGCAGCGGAAAGAAATCGGTAACTGTGACAAACCTGGTGACACCTGCTCGCTCAGCAGCAAGGTCGGGGCTATCACGCTGCTTACCCCCATCCTGCTCTTAATACTCAGCGTTTAGATGTTACGAGTTTATGGATTAGGCGGATTTTCGAGCAGAGCTGTACGAAAAAAACGGAGCGGTCAGCTAATATCTGTTCCAAAAGTAGCTGATGAAAATGTAAACAAACGGATCCGAAAACGTACCTGTGGGTGCCAATTTATATTACCACTTACCAAAGACATTTAAATTATCTTAAACCTCTTTGCCACTTACAATTTGAGTGCTTTAATTTGAATATTTATAAATTACCTGTAAAATGTTTGTTTAAAGTTTATATTGTGAGTTTGCTTTTGTATTTTTATGTTGAAACTAAATAAAATGTAAATTTTTAATTTAATTCCGTTGTTTCTGTTTTACTCCATCTCTTCAATAGACAAAAATGAAAAATTTTATTTTCGTCGTAGCCCAAGCGAAGTCATCAACTATAATGATGGCGGTGGAATAAAACCAACGTTGGATGACAGATTAAGGGTTTATTCACTTTATTTCAAACACTTGACAGATTTTTACAAACAAAGTTAGACTGAGGTTAATCCTATTAGTGGTTCTAGGGATGGACTGCGGGGCTATCCTATCCCTTTACGGTAGCTAGGCTATTCCCGAGGGCGACGGGGCCTCCACTCAGGTCAAGCTTATGACAACAGTGGTGACTGCAGAGCTATCGACCACTGTGCCTTCTAAGTAGCGAGTGCTGGTTAATGGCATCTCGTAGTTGACCTTGTGTGGTCGTGACTACTTAACCGGACTATCCTGTGGTTGCCTTAAGAAAACTTAGAGCCTCCAGCCAGGGCTTAAAACTAATTAAAAACTAAGCGACTGCACGCTAAGGGCACCCCCTGTGGGGTACGAACCTCGGCTTAGGGCGTCGCTGGGAGAGGGCAGCAAGATGGAACAGGCTGGATCGAATTTATATTATTAATGCTTTGATGAGCACGGCGTCTCCAAGGAATATCTCTGAGAGGAAAGGCCGAAACAAACTCAGAGGTCTCAGTCGGGGAGTTTAAAGCTACAGGCTCAGCTACGGCGCGGGCTGGCACTTCAACGAGCAAGAGTCGTCGCGAGGGACCTCGGCAGCGAGGTTGGAATGTCGGTCTTTTGTGTTTGGGTACTGTACTGGTGGCCCTATTGCTCTCTTGGAGGAGGGTCATCGGAGTCAGCGAGAACGTGCCTTGGACAGCGAAGTTTGCTAATTTTAGAGGGGGTGTAACTAGCGGCCGCGACAACCAGAGGGTTGCGATGATTGGCGGCTGTGTCGAAGAAACGCAGGCGTTTCATGAACTGCTGGATAGTGGGGATTTTGAGGTCCACATGAAGGATCTCATTTCGAACCAACCAAGGGGATTTTTTGGCCTTGCGGAGGAAGCGGTTTTGAAGGGTCTGCATCCTATGGATATAACGGGGCTTTGCTTGTGTGAAGACTACGCAAGCGTATGTCATTATTGGACGGATGCACGCTGTGTACAAGCGCATTTTGTACTTAAGTGACAGCTTACTGCGTGCATTGAGGACGGAGTGGAGACAGCCGAGAGGGAAAGCGGCGCGCGAACGAACCGTCTTTATGTGCTCTGAGAAGGTGAGGTTTTGGTCGAGGATAACATCTCGGTATTTGGCTCGCTTTTCCCAAGGGATCGGCTTGCCGAACATGGTGATAGGTGGAGGGGGGTTGTTTTTGAGTCTAGGTTTCGAATAGAGAACCGCTTGACTCTTATCGGGATTGACTTCTATTCGCCATTTCCTAAACCAACCAGCCAGTTTATTGACTGCGGTTTGCAGACGAAGGCGTAGTTGGATATGGCTGCGGCCAGTGTAATAGATGGCTGTGTCGTCTGCAAACAGAGCCAATTGGCACCTAGCATCTTTAGGGATGTCGCTAGTGAACAGCGTAAATAAGAGTGGGGCAAGTACAGAGCCCTGGGGGACTCCTGCTCTGATGGGGTGAGGGGACGAGAGCGCTTCTGTACGTTAAGCTGTGAAGAAAATCTTTTCTTGCTGTTACTCGTAATAAGGCACGACACCCTTCAGTCTCGGTTTCAGATTTTCAAAACAGACCCATGATGATCTTTCTCACAAAGTCACAGCAAATAAAGTATCGTTGCAGCCTACAGCGCGATGCATTTTGGATCGAGCCGGTCTGGCACACCGAGTTGGTACAGCTTATATAATAAGCCTTTGTGCCAGCCTTAGTCGAAAGCTTTCGCTATGTCGAAGTAAATAACACCTGTCATCGCAACCAACCTCGGTTGCTGGTTCCTCCATGGATGACCGTTTACATAGTCGATTTGACAGACAGTAGTGTGTGTCTTCACCATCTTATGCTTGTGTGTCGTTGTGATCGTGACCTTCGTTGACGTCACGGACACTTCACACGTCGACTGATAGATGTCGCTATTAGTCTGCAGATACTGTTGCTGTTATCGATGATTGATCTTGTTTGTGTTGCGATCTGTTTAGCTTGGTATGGGCATGTGATGAGAAGGAACGAAACGCACGTGACTAAAAGAGTGATGAATATACATGTTGATGGATGGAGAGGGAGAGGAAGGCCGAAGAAAAGATGGATGGATTGTGTGAGGAATGATATGAAAGAGAAGGGAGTGAATGATAGCGTGACGGTTGACAGGGGAGAATGGAAGAAGAAAACGTGTTGCGCCGACCCCAAGTAACATGGGATAAGGGCATGAAAATGATGATGTGTTGCGATCTACTCGGGTGGCGTAGTATTGTGCACACGATCCGGTAGATGGCGTAAGACGTCGTGTTATAAAACTAAAATTAAATGTAGTCACCGCGCCATACCAACTCGAAAATAAACTACTCAAAAGAAAATACTGGTGGGCCCAGTTTTTAGGCTATTATTTAAAAATATTAATGATTAAGTGGTTTTTATGATAAGAAAATATGTTTGAAGTGGTGATTTAAAATGTATTTAAACATCGTAGTCAATGGCTTATTTTGATCGATTTTCACAAAAAAAGGGGAAATAGATGAATCTATCGACAGAAAAATCAAACAATCAATCAATCAATCAAACAATCAATCAATCAGTCAATCTATCTTTTTATTTTTCAAGTTAATTTGAAAATTAACTTGAAAAATAAACTTAGCTTATCGAATTTCCTGTAACCGTTTGATGAAAAATGTTATGGTTAGTAGCGAGTGGGTACTCTTCTGATTTGTATGCACTCTCTAAGCCTATCTGGTGCACTTTCAATAAGATGGGATTGAGGAGTTGTATATTCGGAAGATGCTCACATAAATTCATCAACCAGAAAAGAGCTGATAATCTTCAAACGGCTGAACCGATTTTTAAATCGCTAAGAACAACATTCAAACAAACAAAAAAATCAAAATCGGTTCAGCCGTTTGGGAGCTACGATGGCGCAGACAGACACACAAATACACAACAACACACACACACACAAAAAGACAAGGAACAGGATTCTACACACACACGTACAACTTACCTATAACACTCCTCTGTTTTTGTCGGGGGTTAAGTGTCTCAAAACTTCCTTATATTCAATTTTATAAACCTACTAGCCACACTTCGCGGTTTCACTTGACTCGCTTGGGTCCTGAGGATCGTACCGTGATGGTATAACCTTCTTCGAGAATTGGGCTATCAAGCAAATAAGATTTTTTTAAATCTGATTAATTCCAGAGATTAGCGCGATAAAATAATCAAACACTTCAGCTTGTACTTAAAAATAGAAATCTTTTTTATACAATGTTGATAGTTTTTAATAGTCCTCCCTCCTAATGTATTAATCATAGCTGTACATGTTTCGTAACAAAGCTCTTCATTTTAAGTTTTCCAACAAATAAATTCAATTTTATTCTTTACTAGTGCTTTTCTTTTATTGGTCGTCATCGCGAAAGGACATTAGCAACCTTTATTAGTCTATGCGATGTATGACAAAATTACGACGACTACAATTTACAATGTCATCCGTTGGAAAATTAAATACGTCTTATAAATTGTTCAGAAATTTCCTTCATCTCTACATCTTCGTCTTAGACTGTACATTACTCCACGTCATCCACAACCACCTCAATTTCACATTCATCTTACTATTATTATTTGACTCGATATGCGTAATCTCATTTGTTCAAGTTGCCAACCTGAATTGGGCTACTAGATTTGTATGAATCTCCGGATGCATTTTTGGTTGACTGTTAGATTCCTCAGATTTCTCCCAGAACCGCTTTTGATAAAACGTTTTATAACTATAATAAAGTTTGTATCAACATCTAGGACAAGTTATCCAGTGTGGGAGAAACGGACAAACATGTGGAGTGTTGCTTTAACGTTTATCGTAGTCGCAGGCTGTAAGTGAGAATTTGTAGTTTTATTTGGTAGTAAACTCAAACTCAAACTCAAATCATTTATTTCAATTAAACCATTTACAGGCACTTTTGAATTGTCAAAATTAAATAGTCGGTCAGTTAGTCAGAAAGTTGAAGCTAGTCGTAGGAATGGTTCAAAACAGGACCTGTCCAAGCTCGCAAGGATGTTGGTGAAAAAGTAGAAGTATCCTAAGCACCATGAATGATATACTTGGACTAGCTATCACCAATCAGTAAGTCGACATGACATCGCAAGTAAATATAAAACAAGACTAACATAACGCTTTCACTGTTAAAAAGTTATCACATCTAATGTAGAGCCAAGCCCCTAACTACAAAGGCTTAACTCTACAAACCTTACATTTTGGTCAAAATGGCCTTTTCCGTCGCCGATACTCCTATATACTTATGGTAAGAAATTAAGTCACTGGTCTATAATGACCGTTGTGTCATACAATATTTCAATAGAACGGCCAAGCCTTACATGAAAGAAATAAAAACGAAATGCAATCTCTATGTCCCTCACAACAATCCCTTTCATTTGATATGTCCCGTGGTAGAGTTCGTAATTAGGTTAGGAACTTTAGAATTAAACCAAAAAACGTATCGATATCGTGTACCTACTTACTATGGATTTCGACAAAAACCACCTTTTGTTCAGTAAACGACAAAAACAAAACCGATTTCGCTTCTTATATCGCATAGCATACAAAAAAATACCTACTAGACGAATAAAAATTCTTTCGCATCTTTTTGCTACCGTAACTAGCCTAAAAACGGTAAAGGAACGGTAAAGGAAAACATCGTGAGTCCACACGATGTTTTCCTTTAACCTAAAAATTGACGACTTGTGACATCAAACAACCCGCACTGTGCCGGCTCTCTCACAGAAGATTTGATTCTCACAGAGCTTGTGTTCCAGCAGTGGGAACCTTATGAGCGTATTATGCTAGTCTTAAAGACTTGTGGGTGTGAAACGCAATTAGGAAAGTTTTTGTCATTTTGTAGGCAATGCGGAACTGTACGAAGTAAAGACCGCGGAACTGCGGACGATGGGCGACAAGCGTATTATTGGCGGGTCTCCTACCACCATAGAGAAATACCCATTCGCCGTGCAGGTAAGGGGAACAGATGGAAAAGCGCTATTACGTACAAAAAAACGAATAGAAAAGCAGGACTCAAAAAACAAGAAACCGTAATTCTATTTTGCAACTGGACATATGCCTTGTTGATCTTGTGGTCGCAAGCATGAATGAACCTGTTCTGAACTCCTGGGTTCGATCCCCATCATCTCAACTTTGACTAGCTCTACATAAATTTAGATTCCCCCTTGGATGCAGTGACTCTCATTTTGATGATTAAAACGGCACAATGGCGCCGATTCCCTTGTTCACAAACTAAACTAAATTTAAGTTCAGTGCATCTTTTTCTTTCTATTTCTTTAAGAAAAGGACAGAAGATAACTATTAGCTTAGTCCTGTCAAATTAAGATACTCCATAGACAGTTTAGACGTGACTAAAACATGGCGACTAAAAATACGTCCATTTACGTCAGGCGCTGACTAATTTGAGAGATCGAATGTTGAGTAGGAAGCCCATTTACCTCTTTAACTAAAAATATCAATGCAACCTAGTGGGATGCGGTAGCTTTCCTTTATGTCTGCAGATACTTTTCAAAAGTGCGTTCCACTGCGGAGGCTCCCTGGTGACGAGGCAACACGTCCTTTCAGCAGCACATTGCTTCGTTGATGAGTAAATTACACTTTACGTTTATTTATAACACATTTGCTCGTAAAGGGTCTCTTATTTCACCAATTTCAATATCGTATTTTATCTCATTACGTACTTGTGCGTTATCTATATATATAAAATTTAAAGTCCTGACTGACTGACTGATACATCAACGCACAGCCTAAACCGCTGGTCCTAGAAACATAAAATTTGGAGGGTGTATTCTTCGTGACTAGTAAGTATCCACTAAGAAAGGGTTTTTCGAAATTCCACCCCTAAGAGGGTGAAATGGGGGGATTTTATTTGTATGGAAAATCTTATTTCTTGAGTTAATAAACTTAAAACTTGGCACGAATACTTATCTAAGTAAATCATGAAGATTGCCAGTTTTTGTTTTTTTAAACTACCTTCTAAAAGGGGATTGGGGGGTTTCAAAGTTTTTTACCAGTTGTCAGGAAATAATAAAAGAAACATTCGTATGTATTCTTATATTTTAGGTGCTGGAAATATATACAATTTAGAATTACACATAGGTGTAGGACAACAGAACTATTATAATATATATTGACCAATCACAGATGAGCGGTCGTTATTGCTCGAACATATAAATACCCCGCGTCGCGCCACGAAGTTATTTGTATGCCCGCGCGCACGGCGCGCGGTCGTTGATGCTAGCTGCTACATAGCTCCTCCCCAGCGAAGCGCCCGTACAATGCGAGTGGTACAGAGTGGTGTCTCGTTAGCGCGCGCGCAAGTAGTGCAATGTGATGTCTCGACACGGTTCCAGCGAGCACCCAAGGCTGCGGTGGCATCAGTTTGCACGGAGTCGCGTGGCGCAGTGTGCCTTTCACTTTTAGCTTTACTGCATATGCTTTAGTGCGCGGCCGTGCTCCGTCTCGGCTGGATGTATGTTCTACAGGACGAAGCGTACGGTGTGTCTTGAGATGCGGCCGGAACGTGTGACGTATGATGTCTGGTCACTTAAGCGACATTCTGTTTCATCGGTGTTAGGCAGGAATGCAGGCTTTAATCGATCTATGCTGATGTTTACTTGTCGATCGTTGATTTTCACTGTATATACCTTGTTTTGTCTCTTCAAGACACGATACGGACCTTCGTAGGTCGGTGTCAGCGGTCGGCGGTAGGCATCTGTACGTATAAATACATGCGTACATACATGTAGGTCGTCGTGTATAAACATTGCGCGGCGATCAGTGTTCCGGCGCACGGCTTGCATCTTTTTCATTGCGTTGGTTATGACGTCACTAAAGTGTGTCTTTGTATTCGCGAATATCGACGTTTTTCCACACATTTCGCCGGGTAGCCGTAGCGGTTTACCGTATAGCGCTTCTGCTGATGACACATCAGTGTTGTCTTTAATTGCTGCGCGAAGTCCCAGCAATACAGTTGGCAATTCTTGCGTCCAACTTGAGTTATGTAGTCGTGCCATCAATGCTGTTTTAAATGATCGATGCCACCTTTCTACCATTCCGTTCGCCTGTGGGTTCGTGTTTTCTCGATACCCATTCTATTCATTAGTGTTTTAAATAAATTAGATTCGAACTGTCTTCCTTGATCGCTTGTGATCCTTTCTGGGCAACCAAATCGCACTATCCAGCCTTCGTAGATGACCGTGGCGATAGTGTTGGCTTCCATGTCGCTGACTGGGAATGCTTCTGGCCATTTTGTTGCTCGGTCGATGATGGTAACGCAATATCGTCTTCCATCTGATATGGGTAGTGGTCCGACGATATCTATGTGTATGTGCGACAGTCGATCTGCTGGTGGGTACTGTTCTAGCGGCGATATTGTGTGTCGCTGCACTTTTGTTCGTTGGCAGGTTATGCAACATTTGGTCCACATACTGACGTCTTTGTTCATACTTGGCCAGAAAAAACGTTGTGTGATCATCTTCCTAGTTGCTCGGGTGCCGGGGTGGCTCAACTCGTGTATGGCGTCGAAGACTTTTCTTCGTAGCTCTGGTGGTAGGTAAGGTCGTACGTGGCCACTTGATGTTTCGCACAAAATTGGCTTACTTGCGTTGAATGGACGAATCCGCTCGAATCGGAGCGCATTGTTTTTCGTGACGTCAGTCAGTTGCCTGTCGCTGTGTTGAAGGCGAGCCAGCTCGTCGTAGTCGATTGGTGATGGAGTGGATATTGCTTCGATTCTTGATAATGCATCGGCCACAATGTTGTCCTTTCCTTCAATGTGACATATATTCATTGTGAATTGACTGATATAGAGTAAGTACCTCGTGCGTAATGGTGTTTCAGTCTTGCTGTTTAGCCGCAATAGTGCATGCGTTAACGGCTTGTGGTCCGTGTAAACCGTTATTTCTCTACCCTCAAACATGCGCCGAAAGTGCCTTATTGCCAGGTAGATCGCCAGTAGCTCTCGGTCAAACGTGCTGTATTTCTTTTGCGCTTCTGTCAGTTTCTTTGAGTAAAAACCGAGTGGTCTCCAGCTGTTTCCTATACGTTGCTGTAACGCGGCTCCGACACAGGTGTTTGAGGCGTCGCACATCAGTGATAACGGAGCGTGAATTGAAGGGTGTGACAAGGTGACTGCGTTTTTTATGCTGTTCTTACAGGCTTGAAATGCTTCTTTATCTTCACTGTTAAAGTTCACATTGGTCTTGTCATTTTTTTTTCCTGTTCGTAGATATTTGTATAGTTTTTCCTGAACGTGTGCAGCGTGCGGTATATTTTCTTTATAAAAGTTTAATATACCGAGGAATCGTCTTAATTCTTGAACTGTGGTTGGTTCAGGATAATCGGAGATTGTCTTCACACGATCTTCTGTTGGTTGGATACCGGCTTCTGTTAATATGTACCCAAGGAATTCTAGTTTGTTGTGTCCAAAATCGCATTTCGACAAGTTTATTTTTAGACCATGTTCTTTGAGTCTTTTGAAAAGATCTTCCAGGTGACTTCTGTGTGTTTTTTGGTCTGGTGATGCGACGAGAATGTCGTCGACGAATGGGAAGACGTGGTCCATGTTGCCAAGTACATTGTTGATATGTCGTTGAAATGTTTGACCGGCGTTGCATAGACCGAAACACATTCGTGGGAATTCAAAAAGCCCAAACGGCGTAATGACTGCCGTCTTCTCGATGTCTTCTTCGCGTATTCTCAATTGATTATACGCTTTCCTCAAATCAATCTTCGAGAAGATTTTCATGCCTTCGAGATGATACGTGAAGTCACGTAGTCGTGGTATTGGGTACCGATCCGGTTTGGTGACAGCATTTAGCTTCCGGTAATCACCACATGGTCTGTGTTCGCCAGTCTTCTTCTCTACGAGGTGGAGTGGACTTGCCCAAGGTGACTTTGATGGCCGCATATTCCTTGTTCAAGCATAACTTGAAACTCCTTCTTCGCCGCTTTATATTTGTGTGGCGGCAACGGTCGTGCCTTATTGTACACGGGCGGCC
The DNA here is from genome assembly GCA_949629185.1 of Apamea crenata. Taxonomy (NCBI): domain Eukaryota; kingdom Metazoa; phylum Arthropoda; class Insecta; order Lepidoptera; family Noctuidae; genus Apamea; species Apamea crenata. Next base: position 2,828,462 of record OX451377.1, read on the forward strand.
CGTGAGTGACAATATGATGTTCAACTTAGCTGTTCTTCATGTCGGTAAAGTTCGAGGTAGTTATCTCGGCGTACTTTTGAAGAAGGTTGTGGTACGGGACGGTGAGGTTGATGGTGAGTACGGTGGGGGTAGCGGCACTGTTTGCAATGCAACCCTCGATTGCCAATCCTGTTTTCTTATCTATGAGTTTCCTGGCACGTAGATCGACGAGAAGGTTGTGATGACGCAAAAAATCGGCGCCCAATATCGGTCGTTTCACGGCAGCAACGATAAACTGCCATGACAAGGGGCGGCGTAGACCTAGGTTAAGTTCCAGCCTCTTCTCACCATATGTGTGTATTGGGGTGCCGTTCGCTGCATACAGCACTTCTTCCATCTGCTTCATTCCTTTCGTGTTAGGAATGACCGACACGTTGGCCCCGGTGTCCACAAGGAATCTCAAGTGATGTTGGTAATCGCAAACGTGTAGACGGTATGGTGATATTTCATTAACCTCGGGTCCCGTCGTAGCCAAGGTCGCGACTAGTTTTCCTGACGCTTGAAATTGCACGGAGATCTGCAGTTGCGTGCTTCTTTACCGTAACGTGTGTGGTAAAAACAAATATCGCCTGACGTCTGCTGGTAAGAATTCTTTCGGCCTCGGGATTGTGAACGTGATCTTGAGCGTAATGATGATCTTCTTTGTCTTGATCTATCCATTTTCATTGCCGCTATTTCCCGCGTGAGCTGCATAATGGCTTCTCGAAGGTCTGGCTCTGGCTGCGAGTGATTGCTTCCGTGTCGTGACGTAGACGTTGACGGCTGTTTGCATGCACAAACCGAATGGACTTCTCGGGTTTGCTCGTGCATCTTGTCGGCCATGGCAGCAAGCACGTCGAGTGTGGCGTTTTCGTTGACCGATAGTACAGCGCGCGTGGAGGCTGGCAGGTGTCTCATCCACAGTATCTGCAAGGTGGTATCGGGCATCTTGTCACGCGCTGGTTCTCTCATGCTACGCAATAGCTGAGACGGCTTCTGGTCTCCCAACTCCATCTCAGTGAGCAGCTTTTCCAGTTGCTTCGTCTCCGACTCTTCTTAAACGGACAACAGTCTCTTCTTAGCCTCCTCGTAGCGCCCAGCGCGTGTCTTGCTCATAATGATGTCACTTATTTGTTCGACGTCCGTCTTCTCGAGGTGAGCTACTAGGAGGCTGAACTTCGCTTCGTCGCCGGGCTTCTGCGGGTTTACCACCGTTTCAAATTGTGCAAACCAGAGAAGCGGTTTGTCGCGCCAAAACGTTGGTATGCGTGACTTTAAGGAGACGGTTGCTACTTCGTCGCTGGTTGCCATTTTCAGTGTTTGTCGGGGTCACCACTTTACCAGTTGTCAGGAAATAATAAAAGAAACATTCGTATGTATTCTTATATTTTAGGTGCTGGTAATATATACAATTTAGAATTACACATAGGTGTAGGACAACAGAACTATTATAATATATATTGACCAATCACAGATGAGCGGTCGTTATTGCTCGAACATATAAACACCGCGCGTCGCGCCACGAAGTTACTTGTATGCCCGCGCGCACGGCGCGCGGTCGTTGATGCTAGCTGCTACAGTTTGTATGGAAGAATTTTAGCGCGCGGTCCGATTAACTCAAAACTGTGTGTTTAAACTTAAGCCCAAAAATAAAGAATAACATGTATCAGGGTTTTCGAAAATCTACCCCTAACGGGTTGAAAAGGGGTAGTTAATTTTACAGGGGAGGATTATAATGCGTGGCTTGATTAACTCCAAAATTGGTATAAATAATCTTACAATCAAGTTATAAATACATCCCAAACGATTTTTCAATCCCAAGACTACTCGCCTAAGTAAGTAATAAAGTTTATTATTATAAGTTTTTCAAAACTACCCCCAAAGGGGGATATAGGGGTGTTGAAGATTGTGTAGAATTAAATGCGCGGTCCAATTAACTCGAAACTCAGTATTTAATTAATACCTACTTTGGACAGAAAATAATTAATAATAAGTATGTAAAGTTGTCGAAAATGGATCCCTGACGGGGCAAAAAGGAGTGATTCGATTTTTAAGGGGAGGATTTGATCTTGAAACTGTATGTTAAATTTTCACACCTAAACCACTGAACTTCTGATTTGGCAAATAGATAGATGGCATCCTGGGGAAGGACATACTTTTTATCCTGATAGCACGTTCCCGTGGGATAATTTCCGACATCCACGCGGGCGAAGCCGCGGGCAGAAGCTAGTGGTAATATAAAACGCACGGTTTATCAAGATGCTCCGTCTAAAACGAACGGTACTTTTTTAAATCTTAGCAAAGAGTGTTTAAGTAGGTATGTCAGAAAAGTGGTCAACATTTTATGAATAAAATTAACTTTGGGAGATAAAATACATTAGACATTTAATTCTTTATTTTCATTAATTTTGACAATAAATTACAACAATCTATTACAAAAACACAAAAATATTAATTTACTTTATTAGTAATACTGGCTGTTTTTTGTGCCTTTGCCTTAAAAAAAAGCGCTGATGCGCATCGCTAATTTGTGAACAAGTAAAAATTATTCCGCGCGCTTTTTCTTTTCGCTGTTTTGTTTTTATTTGAAAATGTCGTCAAGTAATGATGAATTTATTGATTCGTCACCGGCAGAAGTCTCAGAGTTAGCGAAAAAGGCTACTACTCTAAGCCTCTTGCCCGAAAAATCGACCGATAGATACTTACAAGCGTATCAAAATTTCATCTTATGGAAAACCAGCAAAGATGCAAATTCATTTTCAGAATGTGTGTCTAAAAACACACATTCTGAAAATGAATTTGCATCTTTGAGATCCTAGATGACTCGATGAGAAATAAAGAAGAAATTAGCTCCCGCATTACAAGGAATATAAATTTGGAGCTAAGTGTTGACTCTCGACCATCTATGAGCACAGACGCGTACATTCCACCATCGTCGCCGCCGCCGCAGCCGCCTCCGTCGTCGCCACCGACTGCAGAACTCTGTGGTATCGTTTCTCCGACTTTCACTGAAGAGAGTGAGAGAGAGACTGGTGAAATTGTAACTAATAATAATAACTTGACAACATTAAAAATGCCAACTGGCAACGTACTAATCAATTTTAAAAATTGTTCAAATTTTTATAACTACTTTAACAAGTGATTAAAGATTTATTCGTTTAAGAAAGTCCGAGTTTTATTTATTTCTTCGCAAATATGTTATAAAACGTCGTATGACATACGTGCGCTTTGATAATTACAGCCTCTGCTTTCTTGTAGCAATATCGCCTCGGCTATAGGTAACTTTCAACTTACCGCACTTATATCATAATGTACGTACGTATGTACGAAGCAACTAAATACGACATTATAGGAATGTGGCCGCTTTTCTTTAGATCGAATTTAGTTGCTTCGTGTCTCAATATGAAACTTAATAAAAGGTATTAGAAAATTCTAGACACACTTACCGAGGTCGCTGATTGAGCAGATGTTCATAATTCCTTCTCAGTCACGAGATAATATTTTTTTAAAGGAGTGGCACTACTGGACCGTTGTATGCGCTCTTAATAATATAAATAAGTCTTAATGTATCTCAAAATTTGCAGAAAAGGCAAACGTGAATGCGCGGAGGACTTGTCCATCCGTGAGGGCACGTCTTTTTTAAATTCAGGTGAGTGACACAGTCATTTCGTACAGTCAACCGGAGGCCCATATGCTACCAATTTGACTTAGAGAGCTCCCTTATTTCAAAGAAGCTATGCCTTGATTTCACATACAGTCGCGAGCATAAATTACACAAATCCTTACACTTACGCAAAATTTTAAAGCGATTTTCTCGTGAACAATTATGTTATAACATGGTATGTTATGCTACGAGTTTTCAGTATCGTACGGACAACTGCAAGTCAGGACTAGTCAGTAGTAACATATGAACTTCGAAAAGCCTATGGCTGCCTTTCCACCGGAGATATGATATGCCGTGTAGCGATGGATGTGTAATCCTACTAATATTATAAACGCGAAAAATTGTATGGATGGATGGATGTTTGTTACTCTTTCACACAAAAACTACTACACGGATTTGGATGAAATTTGGCACACAGATAGTTTATAACCAAGATTAACATATAGGATACTTTTTATCCCGTTTTTCCCAAATTTGAATAACAGGATTCTAATATACCATGAATAGGGCAGCGTAAGCCAGAGTTCGTACGACAAGAATTTAGGGTGAACAGAGTTCAGTCACGAGCATAAATATGTATACACTTGGCTTTATTTCAAAGCGATTTCCTTTTTTATTTTTGGATTAAAGTTTGTGTTGTTACGAACTTAGTATTTTCTAATCCATGGGTTTATGCAATGTGTCGTATTTCATTGTTGTTTTCGTTATTTCACGAAAAAATCGGTATTGAAAGTTTCCAAGTGTTGACATATTAGTGCTCGTGACTGTACCGTACTCGAACCTGACGTACATAAACTGTTCGGGGGACAGAATAACACAGCTTACTCGTTAGATCAATGGCATTAAAATGAATGTGAACAATATCATGAAGCACCTACCTAGCTACCGTACCTAGCTTTTGTACCTACATTCATAGCAAATAAATTATTTCATTTCATTTCATTTCATTTCATTTCATTTCATTTCATTTCATTTCATTTCACGTTGGCATCCAGGTATTTGCGCCTGTTCTCGAAGCCGATACTTAAGCTTGTAATCAAGAAGTTAGGAGAATGACAGATAAGTCTTAGTCCCATAACATCTGTAGTACATAACACGGAGGTACTTGCGCTGGACCCTTTCTATTCCAACTACGTACTTTTGGTTAAAGAGGTTCCAAATAGGGACCGCATATTCTAACTGAGAGTGAATTAGCGTCTTATAAAGAAAGGTTGAGATACGCTTAAGTTCTGTTGAAAATCTCATCACAAATCCACACATTTTAAAAGCGCTATCTAAGCTAAGCTCAAGGACAGATTGCCATCAAAAAGAACACCTAGATCCCTCATATAGATATATTTTTTAGAATATTATTTAAGGGCATAGAGTTAAAGTTTTCATTGAAATTAAAGATGAAATTATTCTTAGTAAAGTGTATATAGTTACACTTGGAGATACCAAGATGCAGCTTGTTGTGAATACAGTAGGTAGTTAGTCTGTCTAGATCCCCTGAAATGACTGGCAGTCGTCCATAGTACGTATCGCTTGAAACGCCTTCAGGTCATCAGCTTACATAAAGAATTTTGACTTTTTAAAACATTTCTTAATATCGTTGATATAAATAATGAATAATAGCGGTCCCAGAATACAGCCCTGTAGATCTCCGGAACCAATATTAACAGAGACAGACTGATGACCATTAACTATAACCCTTTGTGACCGGTTTTCGAGGTAGGATATAAACCAACGCAATACAATTCCGCGTATTCCATTGAAGGAATTTTATTCAGGAGAATTTTATGATCGACCTTGTCAATAGCTTTCTTGAAATCAGTTTAAACCGCATATATTTGTAATCGCCTATCAATATTTTAAAAAAGGTAATTAGCCATTATTATCAAGTTAGATGTCATAGATTGGCGCTTAACAAACCCATGTTGTTCAGGAATGATAATAATTATGCAGAAGAGGGCAAGTCTCGTTGTGAACAAGTCTTTCAAAAAGCTTTGACAAGGTCGGCAGAATCGAGATGGGTCTATATTGTTCGACGTCATACCTTGAGGTATGTTAGCTCGCTTCCACGCCACCAACACACCTTCATGCAGACATCTATTAAAAGGGATATAGATCGGCTCACAAATATTATGAGCCGTAGCCTTAAAAAAGGCCGCTGGAAGACCGTCACGTCCTATCCACTTAGAGGGGTCCAACCGTCTCAACTGGCTGAGTATTTTTGATTAATTGATATGCAAATTACTAATAAAGCTACCATTCAAAATCAATTAGTCATTTATTCAAATTAGGCTGAGAATCAGCACTTTTCGAACGTCAAAATTACATCACATTACATACAATTACCCTAGTGCTTTCGCTGGGGAGAAGAAGTGGCGCAACAAACTCCCCAGCTGCACAGCTATCTGTTAAGTTAGAAGAACTTGCTTCTTTACAATAGTAAGTATGCAAAGTAGTTAACATCACGAGACGCGGAACATTAAATTACACTATTTGCCATATGTCAGCTAGCCACGCCAACATACCAATAAATAGAATGTAAGCTATTCTCAAGCAAAACAAAATTAAAACTATTAATGAAAACAAAATTTAACACCTAAATAAACGCCTCCAGGTATAAAGGGCGTGACAGCTTACATATTTATGCAATATTGGCTTATATATATTTTATATGATAACTCACAGAAATGATAAACTAGGACCATCAAAGTAAAATAAATAAACAGTTAATTACTAATAACAATAACAAAACCATGGTCAGCAAGATGACCAGTCATCACAAGCAGCACCCGTTCACGAGCACAGCACAAAGATCAGCTATTAGCTTTGTTGGTTGTCCTTAAATAAATAAATAAATTACCGCCCTCGCCATATTTGAAAGATGTAGGCAACCCGACCGCCGACGCTACCGCACGGCAAGCAGTGACATCTAAGGAAGCATGACGAATTTGCTGCCGGTTGCTCAAGCAAGAATAATATGATCAATCGTCGAGGTCGCTAGCTAACCACATATTGCAATCAACTCATTAAAAACATTGAAATGAGTAGATTATGTCAATGAGTTATAATAAATTAAACTGAATTGACTTATACAGTCAAATAAAATAAACAATTATTTGACCTCATATAACCTGTCAGCAGCTAATTCTGGGGAAAGAACATAAACATTGTCTTGAATTAATCAGGGCGACCAACTCTTCTTATAGTTTAAGTAGTCGTTGATGGAATAGTATGCCTTTGAACAAATGTTGGATTTTACTTGAGCTTTACATAATTAGATGTTCCCACTGCTAGAACCCAGGCCTCCTCTCTGTGAGAGGGAGTGGTCCTTAATCCACCACGCGGGCCCAGTGCGGGTTGGTAGATGTCACATGTCTTCGAATGTTTTGTTTCTATTAGGACATGCCGGTTTCGTCACGATGTTTTCCTTCACCGTTTAGAGAGCAGTGGTGATGAAATAATTTACACAAAGTAAAGCGCCTGTCTGGGTTCGAACCTACGACCTACAACTCGTAAGTCGCGGCTGTTACCACTGGCCCACTACTGCTCTTAATCTTAAGCTTGAGCTTTAAACGCATTAAAAGGCAAATCTAGCAAAGAAGAGAGTAGCTTGTTATAAAAGGTACCAAGCTCAACAAATGAGTTATGAACCTTAGGAAGCCGGTGAAAGGGGGCACGTAGTTTTTTTCTTACTTCTAGTGTTAACATTGTGAATATCACTGTTTTTAGTGTAGAAGTGTATATTTTGCCTAATATATAAGATGTTGGTGAAGATGAATTGAGATGCAACCGTGAAAATATCAATATCTTTGAAAAAATCTCTTAGAGAAACTTTGGCACCTAACTGGTAAATTCTCTGCGCACTGCTGCTGTGAACCCGACGTGGTGAGCGTTGGTGACACGGGCTCAAATACGGACAAGAAAATGTCCGAAAACATATTACAGACAAAATTAGGGTCACTTCATTTGACATTCTGATATTCTGATACTGTATCATGGACAGAATGCCTGACTTACTTTTACGATTAGAAATATAGGACCAAAAATGTTTTATGTTAGTAGAGAGACATAAATGTTTGAAGACAGACCTACATTCGGAGAAGTTATTATATTCTTTGACGTTGCTGTATTTTTTCCAATTTATCCAAAGATGTTGCTTCTTTTTAAATATTTTAATTAATGACTGCATTGGTGTCCTGTAAAAAGTCAAAATGTGATGTATAGCATCGGAGCTGGTTCCCCGCGGGATGGACACTGTGCTGATGACATGTATCTTATGTTTATCGTTTTTGCAAGGCAGTGCAACCATGACGTGCTCAATAAACTAACAATAAAGAGGGTCAATAAACTCGCTATTCGCTATTTCTGGTATCAGCAAAGTCTCTATCAATATTATGAAGTTATATGAGGATGCCAAGATATACACGAGCAACGAGTTTGCTCAGTTCTAATTAACCTACCTACAGTTCTGGTAGTAAATTAACAAATTGAAAAATGAGGTTGGCCGCAATTCAGTCGGGGGCGATAATATTATTATTTGGTTACACATCCCCCGTTCCAATGCATATCACATCTGTGGTGTAAAGGCAGCCTTAGGGTTTTCGTAGTTCAAATGTTACTCCTGACTAGTCCAGACTTGCAGTTGACAGTACGATTCTGAACATAATTAAAAACTCGTAGTATAAACTTGACCCAATGTTCCACAGGCGGTTCGGTACACTTAGTAGAAAGAATCATAGTCCACAAGCAACACAACTTTAAGGACCTCCACAACGATGTGGCGATAGTCGTGATGGCCACACCGGTTGATTATAAGACCAGTGCAGCACGGAAAGCCCGTATTGCTCGTCAGGACGCCGTGGTCCCTGACAACTCATTCGTCACCGCTGTTGGATGGGGGCAGACTAAAGTGAGTATTTATGATTACAAGTACATCTTAAAAAGAAACGAAATATAATTAAAACCTGACTGCAACTTAAAAGTTTAACACAAGATTCGTGAGTGTAACAAAGTATGTATTTACAGAATTATAATCATAAAAATTATCAATACAGCTCTCTAAGTTCATAATTATAATCATATCGATTTATATTTCATGAAATTGTCACTCAATAGGATTAGGGATTAGTTATTTCTCTGGTGCTTCCCCTTTAACATAAAAATCACTGAAGATTTATGTGGGACTTCCGTTAAGGGTTTTGGAGATATCATTTACACAATTGATCCGGTCCTAACAGGCATTTAATCAAAGTTCAAAAGTCATTTATTCAAATTAGGATGAGAATCAGCACTTTTCGAACGTCAAAATTACACAAGACAGTCCCACAAAACGCCCGCTCCTCACCACTTCATAGTGCTTTCGCTGGGAAGAAGTGGTGCAACAAACTCCCCAGCAGCACAGCTGTCTGTTCAGTTTTAAAAAAACTTGCTTCTATACAATAAAAGGTATGCAAAGTAATTGACATCATGAGACACAGAATATTAAATAAAACTATTTGCCTTATGTCAGCTAGCCACGCCAATATATCAATAAATACAATGAAAACTCAAGCAAACAATAATAAAAATAAAATAAACAAAAATTAATACTAACAAGCATACAGGGCGTGACAGCTTACATATTTATGCAATGCGGGTGCATAGCAGTCACTCGAAGTCACAAATGATAAACTAGGACCATCGAAGTAAAATAAAGAAACAGTTAAGTAATTACTACTAACAATAACAAAACCATGGTCAGCAAGACGACTAGTCACTACAAGCAGCACCCGTTCACAAGCATAACGCAATGAGCAGCCATTACCACCCTCGCCATATTTGAGGGAAGGAGGCAACCCGACCTCCATGCTAGTGACATCTAAGGGAGTATGACGATCACATCGGCGTCGAGTCGACGATGAAGTACCTGGGACTCGTCCTCGACAGCCGGTGGAACTTCGTGGAGCATTTCCGACGTTTGGCTCCCAGACTCGAGCGGGCCGGGGCTGCCTTGAGGCGGCTCCTGTCCCATCTAGATGGGTCAGGAGCCGGAGGCTCTATGCGAGGTCGTGCGGTCTATGGCCCTTTACGGGGCACCGGTGTAGGCGCGTTCCTTGAGGTGACGACCAGCCCGCCGGTTGAACGCGTTCCAAAGGGTCATGGCAGTCCGGCTAATCCGAGGGTACCGCACGGTCTCCGCTGAGGCGGCGAGCCTCCTTGCTGGATTACCGCCATGGGATCTAGAGGCAAAAGTCCTCGCCCACATATGGGACTGGCGAGAGGAGGCAAAACACCGAGGCGTAACTCCGCTGCCGCGAGAAATCACGGTACAGCGGACAGAGCTCCGGCGGGATCTCATGGCGACATGGAGAGTGCGATTGTCACAACCCAGTGCTGGGCACTGGGAAGTGGCTGGAGAGGCGCCACGGCACCCTCACCTTCCGCCTGACGCAGGTCCTCACCGGACACGGTTTTTTGGGAAGGTTCCTGTTCAGGATAAGGCGGGAGGAAACGCCAGGGTGTCACCACTGCATGGATCGGCCGGAGGACACGGCATACGGCATACGGTGGAGGTGTACCCGGCTTGGGCGGAGCACCGCCGCGTCCTCGTGGCGGCGATCTTTCGCGTCCAGCCCCGGTCCAGGCCATGGAACGGAGCGAGAGTGCATGGGAAGCTGTCACCTCCTTCTGCGAAGCAGTTATGCTCGCAAAGAAGGAGGCAGAGCGCGTGAGGGAAAGGAAATCTCTGCGCCCTCACGCCCCTAGTCATTGCAGGAGACGCCCTGGACGTCGGGAGTCACCAGCCGACTCCCGGCCACCGTAGGCGCGGGCTTGCGGGTAGCGAGCAATGGGCAGCTCGCCGCCCGGTAAGGCCCAGGCCATGTTTGACGGCGCGTTGTGTTCCACGCGCGCCTCAAAGAGATGTCAGCACGAACTGACGGGTCCGCTAGGGCCGATGCCTGCCAGGGCCGCGAGTTGTTCGAAAGAGATACCGTGCCCAACAAATGAGTTATTAATCTTATGAAGCCCTTGAAAGGGGGCACGTAGTTTGTCCATAATACTAGCCGATGAAAATCAATTCTTCAGTCTTCATATCAAGCTTTTGTGGTTTCTGTTTAGGTTTCCCTACATTCCGAAAGGGTTACCGCTGCCCTGGAACAGAAAGGGCTAAGGAAGGAACACAGATGGGTTTTAGTCAGTAAGAGTCTGACACTCCCTTCCGCTCCACCCAGAGCGGGAGGGGTCATAAAAAAGGTTTCCCTACATGTGCATGTGTTGACAACCGAAAATCTTTAAATGACTCAAGTCCCTTTTCTTATCATACCAAGTACTTTAGTCATGACAGCCTTTGTCGAGCTTCTGTGTATGTACACAGGAAGTCAATGCACGCTAACAATAGTGTAAATAGTAAGTGAACACTAAAAAGTAAATTAAAAACTGAACCGTTTATTGAAATAGTCGCTACATGTGACAATAATTAATAATTATATTAATTATGTAATAATAATAATAATGTCCCTGGACATTTCACACAGCACCATTTGTCCCAAGCTAAGCAACCTAATGCTTGTGTTATGGTAACAAGATGGCTGATAAACTACTTATATACATTTTTTTTTTTTTTGTAAATACATACAAATTATAGATAGAAAAACACCCAGACTCGGAACAAATACATGTAGGTCATACAAATATTTGTTCCGTGCGGGAATCGAACCCGCGACACGCAGCGCAGCAGTCAATCGCTTAACCACTGCGCCAACCGTGCCGTCAAATAAATATAAGTCGTCGTCGTCGTATGTAATATATTTAAATCTTGTTTTTCTCAACCTGTTGATGAAGTTTATGTTCGCACGTCAATCCTTGTGGTATGTACGGGTGCTTTCATAAAGAAGCGGATTCCCGATAAAGACAAGTAGGTGCGGGTGAAATAGTCCCACATTAATTTATGCGCTCACACATAAAGAAACAGGTAAAACATGTAACCGTTTCCATTCGACGATCAACGTATATCGTATACCTGAAACAGGACGCGTAGCGCTGCAGTTGCTGTTTGGTCCAAAAATAATTTTTATTTATTATTTCGGCAGGAGGATCACCTAGCATCACACCCAAAAGTTCTACATGAAATGACGGTGCGGAAGGTAAACCTGGACACCTGTCGGGATTACTTCAAGCATCATAAGGACATTCTTTCTTCCGTCACCAATAGTACGATCTGCGCAGAGACCGACGGTGGAAGTCAGTACTTGAACCTAAATATGACGTATGGCCCTATAATCGGTCGGGAAATCCTCATGGATCCTCATGGAGCACCATTCAGCTATAAAATATTGGCCGAAATATTACCAGTAAAATTGACTTGTAACGTTGTAACATATTATCAACTTACAGAAATAATTATATTTAATTTTACACCCCACGGTTCTTCCTGCTACCAAGAGTGGTAGCGGGCCCATCGGATTAAATTTTATAGCGAGTAATTTTATTAATGTGCAGTTATTAAAATAAAGAGAGCAGTGGTAGCGCAATGGCAATGGCATACAGGCGCTTTTACTAGCTTGCGCTTTCCTACTCTTGGGCAAAGGCCTTCCTCCACTTCTTCCGTCTTTCGCGGGCCCGCGTTTCCACCTTCCAGTTTGTCGGAACCTATCCAGCTCCTAAGTAGTCTGCCGCGACCCCGTCTCACTGTCTCAGGGCACCAATTCTGTGCTATATTGGCCCACAGTTTGTCCGGCATGCGGCAGACATGTCTTGCCTATTTAAGTTGAGCAGTTTTTTGAGCCACATCAGCTATCTTTGTTTTAGAGCGCAGTATCGTGTTCCGAACACGATCTGTTAATTTAACGCCTAGTATACTGCGCTCCATTGATCTTCGACATATTTATCTCCAGTCCAACCTCAAGGCTTGCATTGCTAAGTTCTTGGAGCATCCGTTCAAGTTCAATGGCTGAGGATGAAAAGAGAACAATGTCGTCAACGAAACGTATGTAGATTTGTCAGGCTCGCTTCGCCAAGGATATTGCCTCGTTCCCTTCATTTGGCTGCCAACTTCCTGCAGATTTCTTCAAGAATAAACAGTTTAGGAAATAGCGGGTCGCTTTGTTTGACTCATATCTCTATTTGAAATTTTGGACCATTTATGTGTTATTTATTTATTTATTTTATTATTTATGTACACACAGTAAAATACATAGTGATATGACATATATATAATGTGAGTACAAAGGTACTGCTTATTTCTTAAGAAATTTCTTCCAGCAGACCTGCGAAAGGAGAAGTAAAAAAGAAATGTAGACAATAGTGTGTGAGAACAAGAAGAGAAAAATATGAATGTGTGAAGTCTAAAACTAAAATATTAAATATACCTACACATATAATGCAAAAACAAATTATATATATAAAATTACACTTAAATAAATACATAATACAAAAAAAAATAATATATATATATATATATATATATATAAATACTCACGGTATAGAGGAAAGGTAATGCTCTTTTAGTCGACGTTTAAATAGAGAAATAGTTTTTAAATCATGAATGCTAGGCGGAAGTGAGTTCCACAATCTTACAGCATGGACAGAGAAGGAATAAGAATAGTAGCTCGTTTTATGAGGATGAGATTTTAGGATGGAGGTGTGATCTACACGGTGCGGCGCTAGAGCGAGCGTAAGAAAAGCGCTCACGCAGGTAGGAAGGATAAGACGGGTTGTGTAAGATGTTGAAAAGTAGACATAAAATCCAAGTGTTCCTGCGAAGGCGGATTGGGAGCCACTTGAGTTCCTTGCGAAGGTGTGAAACATGGTCATACTTTCGAAGACCGAAAACAAAGCGAATGCACAGGTTTTGCAAGCGCTCAAGCTTGTTTAATAGCTCCTCAGTAGCATCCAGGTAGCAGGCGTCGGCGTAATCTATAATCAGCTGAATAAGTGTTTGTGCCAAAGAAATTTTAGTCTTCAAGGGCAGAAGACCCTGAAGGCATTTCAGCGAATGAAAGGAGAAATGTACCTTTCGGCTGACCTCATTGACCTGAGCACGCCACGAAAGATTGGAGTCAATAACTACACCCAGATCTTTAGCGGTTTCCGTATAGTCAATGCGAACACCATCGAGATATAAAGGCATGAGGGATGTAACATCATCCACATTGCGAACGAATCTGCTGCCGATGATCATGGCCTGGGATTTAGTTGGGTTAATTTGCAAACTAAATGACTTAGCCCAAACGCTGTCGCTAGCCAGGTGGGGGATTCATTGCAGCAATTGCAAAACCTGCGTCAGCCACAGTAAAATCTCGATAAAGCTGCAAGTCATCTGCGTAGAGATGGAAACTAGAGGATATTACTCTGGTAACAGAGTTTATGAAAATTGAAAAAGAAGAGGAGAAAGAACGCTACCCTGAGGAACACCTTCAGTGAGACTACACCAATCAGAGAAGGACTCCTCCAGGCGAACACACTGAGAGCGTCCCCGAAGATAAGAACTGAACCAGGCTAAGGCGGAAGAAGATAAATTGATAGATTTGAGGAAACCTAGTAAAATGTCGAAATCCACTGAGTTGAAGGCGCTACTAAAGTCGAGCAATACAAGAACAGTAAGTAACTTATTCTCCATTGCCCAGCGGATGTCGTCAGTCACCTTCAAAAGCGCGGTTACAGTACTGTGACCCGAGCGAAAACCGGATTGAAAAGGGGATATTATCGGGTTTGACGCCAAGACAAATGATAATTGTCTATGAACTATGTGTTCAAACACTTTAGAGAGAAATGGAAGAATGGAAATAGGTCTAAAGTGGGTTAATAAAGTAGGATTGTTAGTTTTAGGTAAAGGTATTATGTGAGCCTGTTTCCAAACTGACGGAAAGGAGCAAGAGGAAATGAGTGATTGAAGATGTGAGTGAGAACAGGAAGTAATGAGGGAAGGATAAGAGTTATCATTCTTGAACACAACTTATCATTACCGACTGCTGAAGAAGTGATCGCAAGTATAGACTTCTTAACGTCATCTTCAGTAACATCTATAAGCTTGAAGTGAGAATATTGTGGTAACGGCAAACTAGCAAGACTCTCTAGTGTCGCAGCTTTGACAGACGGATCAAGAGAACAGGGAAGAAGAGAGAAATGCTTATTGAGATCATTGAGGTTCACATCCTTACACTGGTTGGCAGGTGACTTGCCTATGCCTACAGATTTGAGAAATTTCCATACATCGGAAGAACTGCGGTTATTGAGTTGGTCGTGGAAATAGCGTCTCTTAGCATCTTGACACAGATGCCTGCAGCGATTACGTAACGATTTGTAGTAAGAGAGATTCAGCTCTGAAGCAGCTCTTTAATTTGTAGCGTTATCCATGGTGCAGGGTTAT
Source organism: Apamea crenata (assembly GCA_949629185.1). Taxonomy (NCBI): domain Eukaryota; kingdom Metazoa; phylum Arthropoda; class Insecta; order Lepidoptera; family Noctuidae; genus Apamea; species Apamea crenata. The sequence goes on from OX451377.1 coordinate 2,843,482, forward strand.
GTCTAAATTTGACACGTCGGATAGGGGCATGCTGATCATATAATTCGAGAACGGTTGCGTTAAAACAATTCACCTTATCGTCGATGTCATCGAACTCAACCAGAGGGGTCCAGTCGAGATCGCCGGCGTCACGCTGCAAAGCTTCCAGGTCTATGCCCTTGTAGTTACGGAGATATAAAAGCTGGGACTTACGCTTGGGAACACGGATACGATACGAAAGGTAAATGAGATCGTGGTAAGAAAAAGTAGCCGTAAGTTGACCATGGTAAAAAACATTACTAGGAGAGGAGACAATCATAAGATCTAGAAACGAGGGTGTACAATTAGGAAAATAGTGAGTTGCAGAAAGAGGCAAAACTTGCAGATTGAAAGAAGACAAGAGAGAAAGGAGTTTATGGGATCGAGTGTCATTTTTAATCAAGCAGGTATTAAAATCACCCATTATAATAACGTGCTCATACATGGGACAAAGATCACTGAGTGTGGAGTCGAGGGTATTGAAGTAGTCTATGTGAAGATTAGGACTGTAGAGCACTGCAAGCAAAACTTTTGTGTGATGAACAGTAATCTCAACAAACAAGTATTCAGCCGACTCAGAATACCGTGAAGGAGATGAACTGACCACCCTGTAGGGTAAATCAGCACGCAGGTACATGGCAACACCTCCTCCTCCTTTGCCGGTCCTATCGTTGCGTAACAAGACGAAGCCGGGGAGTGAGTACTGAGTAGAGAGGAGTGATGGCTTCGATTCCGATATTAAGAGCGCATCCAGATGAGCACTGCTAAAGGATGCCAGAAGGTCAGAATAGTGACCAGGAACACTCTGAGCATTGATGTGAGCTATATGAAAATTCTTAAGGTCATTGGAGAAAAGAGAACAGATTTTATCATATAAAGTAAGTGGTAAGGAAGAGTCACTGTCCGCACTAACAAAACTAGTAGAAGAAGATCACGAGAAGAAACTGTCGTCAAGATCAGCTACATCATCCATGAGCATAAATTTAATATAAATGTAAAATAAAAAATATATAAATAGGATCTAAAATACAAGAGTAATATTTAAAATAACTTAACTACGAAAAACACAAAAAAAAAATATAAAGATTTTCCTTTGAGAAAAACCTCCCCCACTCGCTGGTATATTGGTAGAAAATTTACAATATTACATAAAAAAGATGCACAACAACTATAGTGTAGTAGCAATAAAAACAAAATAGAATGGAACGCGACGCAATGACAGTTGAGTAGGAACATGGATATTATCCAGGGAAATTTAACATGACACTGACATCTGTCTACATCAGACAGGAGACTACAATATATCCGTCACATTGTCAAAACAAGTTCCAAGCCCGTCAAATAAACGTAATGTATATACCGGCAATAATAAAAATAAAAAGTGAAATGTTAAGCGGTGATACAAATAAAAATTACAAATTTAACTACCGGCCCAAGTTGATTGTTAGTATGCAAAGCGGCCAAGTTGAGAAGTAGTGAATTAGAGAGAAAAATGGAGTGACAAAACAATAACAATGAATGTGTTACTTGCGCAGACGCGTCTTCCTCGTTCTCTTAGCGGGAGTAGCCAAAGTTGCGGCACTAGGAGATCCAGGATCTTCAGATTGCGCAGAATCCTCGGTGTTGGCTGATCAAGACGGGAATTTGGCTATCAGATCGTGAAGTTCGCCTGCCGTTTCGATCTTCCGGCGGGATTTGTCTGGGCAAATAACAATAATCTTGCCTTCCATGGACCAGCAGTTTGGCATACCGAAATGCTTACGAGCAGCTGCAAACACACGATGCCGAACTTGTGTTAAGAACTCGGAGATGGCGATCCCGGTACCCTTGAGAGCTTTCTTGCTATCCCATACCAGTTGTCGGTGCTCCATTTTGAAGACGTTACTCATATCTCTATTTGAAATTTTGGACCATTTGTGTGTTGCATTTATGTGTTTATATGTATAAACATACAAGAAAAAGCCTGGGTCCAGGTACTATTTTTGTAAACGTTGCGTAACAGATTTATACAGCGTGTCACGGAAAGGGTATATACATAGCAAAGGTACGGCTTCTTTGGATGACATCAAACGATATTGGAAGGGTTTCAACTCAAAATAAAATACTCTAAAAATTGATACCAAATTTTCGGTTTCTTATGTTTCTTAAATTCAAATCATAACAAACGTGTCACCGCACTACGTAGGTCAATGACTTCAACTTCAGTTGCCAATATTACTATAAATCTCTTCCGTAATTCTGCGCGCCTAGTATCGTAGTAGCCTACTGCAGGCGCTGTTCTTTGTCGGCGCGAACTGACAAAATAAAACATGTCGCCGCACGTGCCGTGTACGTTACCCCAGCAATAAAGTGTCTCCTAGGGTTATAGGAGTAAAACGTTTAATTTGTGCCCTAACTGCTGTAAATGTGCCCCCACATAAAAAATGTGTGCCCCCTGTCGTTTTGGAAAAAAACGGAAAAAACGATTCCTGCTGGGGTAACGTTTTTCTAGGTCATCAATATGTATGAATCCGTCGCTTTTTAGTAGTCATTCAAATTTGGTCGGATAACCAGCCGTTGTTTACATATTTTGGTTTTTTGTTTATATTTACTTAATGCGAAACATTCTAAGCTGAATATTTTCACCATATATTTTTGACTAAAGGCACAAGATTTTGGTTTACACCTACACATCTGGGATTGAGCCGGTTCCTTGTATTTTGCCGTCAAAGTTATGACACCATCGTTTTGACTTTTAGCAAGATTATTCAAAAACGCATGCATGAACAGTTTTGAAACTTTGCATGGTTATTATTAGCGTCAAGAAGGACCAAATACAGTTTTCAGCGAACTTGTGCCTTGTCTAATTTAGGCGCTGCGATGTTTTTTCGGGTTTTCATAAAACCGCTATAACTTGAAAACTATAAATATTTTCTTAAATCTAATTGGGGCACATAGGGGCACACATTAAGAGCTACTCGTGTATGTTTATTCCACAGGGGCACATGCAATGGTTGTAGAGATATACGATTCATCAAAACGTTACTCCAGCAGGAAATGCAATATCTCGAAAACCTGAAGGGGCACAGATTTTATTTTTGGGGGCACATTTTAGCACACATATAAGCTCTCTGGCCATGCACAATTTTTCTCTCTCCGATCATTCGTTTAGAATTTTCCTGCTAGAAAAACGTTACCCCAGCAGGAATCGTTTTTTCCGTTTTTTTCCAAAACGACAGGGGGCACACATTTTTTATGTGGGGGCACATTTACAGCAGTTAGGGCACAAATTATACGTTTTACTCCTATAACCCTAGGAGACACTTTCTTGCTGGGGTAACGTACACGCACGTGCCGTCAAAGGGACGCAATCCCTTTGGCGGCTTTATCGGCGGCGGCGCGCGCGCAATATTAAACCATACGGACCATACCTACTTTACCGTGATGTAAAAAATAATGCGTAATTATTGATTTACAGTTTACTACTCGATAATATCAAGACAGAAATTGCACGTAAAAACTGACATTCAAAACTTACGTGAAAAATCGAAACAAAGTTTAGGTAGGTTAACTAGTTTCATCCCTTATTATTACTTATTACCGAGTAAACAGTAAAATCTTAAAGCTTTGCCTAATTTAGTAAATTGACAAACTTACATTTTTAAAGATGGGGTTCGATGTGGTGACCTTGGTATTGTATGCACAAGGCCGCTCGCTTGTTGATGGACACCTGAACATTTCGTAGCATGTCTGGTGTTATTGTCCGGAAAGCGGCCTCAATCCGCACTTTCATTTTGTCCATTGTATCACACTGCACTGCGTACACTACATTTTTAATGTACCCACCCCCACAAAAAGAAGTCTAACGGGGTTAGGTCTGGGGATCGCGGAGGCCAAGCCACGCTTCTACTACCACGCCCAATCCACGACGACAGACGGTGTACCATCCGACTAAAACATGCCGAAGGCAGCTGCCGACGCTCAGCATCTGGTCTACCCTCAATAAAACGGCGACGGTACAGTTCTCAGGCAGCTCGCAAATTACCATGTTCTGCTCCAACACACATCATCATTTCGTAATATTCGCTATTACTTAACATTTTGCAAACACAACAAAAAAAAGTCAATTAGTAGTCGTAGTGAACTGATGCGCGTATCACAGGGATAAAAACGAGTGCACTAGACACGGAACAGACGTCGACTGACCAGCAAAACAAATAACAATAACGCTAAATAAAACTCCTATTCCCTGCTATCCTGGTACAGGGTAGCTGTACCTATTAGTGTCCTGTCCACTACTATTAAAAAATATTGTTCAAGAATTCAAGATTATTTTACATCCTATTAATAATTTCAACTAAACTCCGTAAATCAAACTAATACTAGATAAAAACTAACACTAGAGCAAACTAATTACGTAATTCAAATTCAAAATTGAAAAATCATTAATTTTTTTTTGGGATGGGAAAATCATCAATGACTCAGCTCCCGCCCTGGGTGGGGAGAGGAAGGAAGTGTTAGACTCTTACTGACTAAAAACCACCCTGTTCCTTTAGTTGTCCTTGCATTCCGGGGCCGCGTTATCTCGTTAGAACATTCCCGGAACCCCGGAAATTCCCGCAACTCCGGAAAATCATTCATTTCAATCCATTAAAGATCATATTGCGCGGCCGCGTTATCTCGATAGAATAAGTTGTATTTGCCTGGGTCCAGGACTTGTTAATTGAAACTACACGGGCTGCAATTGGTTCATTTTCCCAATGACCCTAAATCAGTAGGTTTACACACATTATGATACTTCATTGTGTGTGTAACGACGTAATCAGGGTTCTGTGAGCAAACGATTTTCAATTCGGCAATAACAATTCCTGTTACTCATGCGCTCCTAGTACTTTATTAATTTCTTTCTACAGTTAGATGGAGTTTTGCGACATTTTTTATTGACTTTATTTGAATTAATAAAGACTAACCGTGCTCAAACCAATAAAACCCATGTACCACTCAAACAGCACCGACAGACCGTGAACTTCCGATAATTCTTCGGTTAGTCCTACTGACAAAAATTATGCGTGCGTGCTATTATTTTGTAATAAAAAAAACTATTAACTTGTAATAATAGTTTTCGTCATAATTATTAAAAAAAAAACCTTATTTTAAAAATAAAATTATGAACGGAACCCGATGTGTGAACTGTGAACAACTTTCTTAAGATGATGGTCATTTTGATATCATAAACATCCTCTCATCCACTTTCTTCCTTTTCCTTTTCAATTTCTCTCCCATCCTTGTTTTGAACTTTCCATTGTACTAGGAGAAGAATAAGTTCCGAAGAGGTGAATTGAAATGATGTTTTGGGTTCACTTGGACATAAATTGTTAGCTAAATCCTTTTTCTATTCTAAGTTCTAATGGCAAAATTAAATATTAATTCGTGAATGCACGTAAGGATTCGATTTTTATGATCAATTCAATGGTACGAGTTGACGATTTTACAAACAACTCCTGGATCGTACTATGTGTAAAAATTATTATGTTATGGGTTCACAATCTTTGAAGTTCATATTTGCCCAAAGTATTGTGTGTGACAAGTGACAATCATAAACAGCGAATCGGTAGGTTTATTTATTTCAAATAAGATCAATTACATACATAATTATTATGCCGACACTTTTTGCTTGTCCGCATTGTTTATGTTAGCAATAAGCGACAACAACAACAACATGCAACATTTGACGGTTTGATAGAAGTTCTCATTTCGAATGACATAGCCCAGGATATTTACAGGAATATTGTTTTTGAATTAGGTATTTACTATGTTGTAGGTACGATGGTAAGGTGGGTGGAAGATTACTAGGTAGATAATAATTATCTACAAAGTAATCTTCTACAAAAGGGCAACTAAGTAAAAAACCAACAAGTGTGTAAATGATACGTGACAATGCAAGCAGGTATCTAAATATTATTTCGTTAAATGATACCAAGACCAATTAATTGTATTGTAGCTAGTTCACAAACATAATCAAAGTTTAGGAAAAGTCAGTAATAATATTTTGTAAACAAAAAATAAACATGCGGAACCTTTTATTCAGAATTACCAGGAGTAAGAGGTTTATTTTTACTTACAAACAGTTCGCTGACACCGATCAGCTGACTTAGTGCTAGTGATGTGCTTATTTCAATTTTAAAAGTTCGGTTTCTGGTATCAATGTATTAAAAAATCTCATAACTTCCGAACATGTAGACATAGGATTTAAAAACCCTTCCAATATCGTTTGATATCATCCAAAGAAGCCGTGCCTTTGCTATGTATATGTCGCAGTAAGATAGATGAAGCCGTAATATAGTTATATCCCTAGGGATATAATTATATACCGTAACATAGTTATACGAAAGCGATTCTTTACTATCTCACTAGGGATATAGTTATAAAACGGTCCAAGTTTAGTGATATACTTATATTACTAGATTAAGTTCAGTGTTATAAATACACTCGAGAGCAATGAATCCGGGTCACTTGAAGAATCCTAAAAATCTCGGAAACTAAAAATGCTAGGTTAATGCAATAAATTGTATTTAATAGACAATGTAATACTCCTTAAATGAAGTTATTAAAACTTCTTAGTTATTGTAAAGTTATATCATAAAAAAATCAAATTTGAAAAAGGGCCACTTTCGAAGATGGAACTACGAAATTACAGCATTTGGTTTTGCTTTTGTTTGTAATCTGTCATTTATGTGGGTACATAAACCATGTTGATAGTGCTCTATATTCATTATTCAAGCTGAAATTATGTCGCTTACGCCTGAAGAATGCACCAGAATACTTACAATGCTGGAAACCGGCCGGAGTCAGCGCGATACAGCCAGGACTGTCGGTGTGTCGCTGTCAACAGTACAAAGAGTTCTCCGACGTTACGAAGAAACTGGTTCTAACCTACGCAGACCAGGAACGGGCAGAACCAGGTGTACCACAGCACGAGAAGACCGATACTTGGTGAACACCATGCTTCGAAATCGCTTTCTCACAGGAACTGAACTCACAAATCAGTTTCGACGCCTCGGAGGAAGTAACCCAAGTGCATGGACAGTAAGACGTCGGCTTGCTGAATCTAACTTAAAACCCCTTAGACCTGCAAACGGCCCTAAACTGGAGCGTGGGCATCGTATTTCAAGACTAAGATATGCCCAGAGCCACGTAAATTGGAGTATTGAAGATTGGTCAAAAGTTATGTTCTCCGACGAATCAAAATTTATGCTCTACAAGCACGATGGAAGACACAGAGTGTATCGAAGACCAGGGGAAAGATTCAAGCAAGCATGCATCGAAGAAAAAGTAGCCTACGGTGGTGGGTCTGTACTTGTGTGGGCCGGAATTTCTTCTGAAAGTCGCACAGAGCTGGTGATCATAGAAAACGGCTCTTTAACTAGCGTAAGATATGTGGAAGAAATCCTCAATGATCACGTTGGTCCATTTATGGTCAATTTAGGTGAGGATGCTATATTTATGCATGACAATGCCCGACCTCATACAGGCAGGATTGTGAATGACTACCTTCAAGAGATGAACATTACTCGTATGGAGTGGCCAGCGCGCAGCCCGGATATCAACCCGATCGAGCATGCTTGGGACAAGCTAGGCAGATGCGTAAAACAACGAAACCCTCCCCCAATCACGCTTCGTGAGCTCAAAATTGCTCTCACAGAGGAATGGGAGAATATTCCCCAAAATCGTATAAGGAACTTGGTGTACAGCATGCCAAACCGCGTAAACGCAGTAATGGAAGCACGAGGAGGCAATACGAAGTATTAAAATTCAAGAAAATCGTAATAAAGTTCAAAAATTTCATGTTTCCTATTTTTGTTTTAAGGAGAGATCAGCAGTTTTTTTCTTTATGTAATTTTGTGTTAATAAAATGTATGGTGACTCATATTTTTTTAACTTTCATTTAAGGAGTATTACATTGTCTATTAAATACAATTTATTGCATTAACCTATCATTTTTAGTTTCCGAGATTTTTAACATTCTTTAAGTGACCCGGATTCATTGCTCTCGAGTGTATATTAGGGTTTGTCTCAAAAAAGTCATATTGAAAAATTGAAATAATTTCAAAAGTGTGCCACTTTTTTCAGACAGACCCATTACTTGATTAAGCTTAGTGAAATAGAAATCTACCATATATAATTAAATAAAACAAAATTTTATTGGTTTTATCTTTATTAATAAATCAACCGTCCGAGGAGAAGGAGAACCTTCTCCTCGGACGGGTGTACTGTGACTGAGGGTGATATCGTAATGTGTACTGGTGATGGTGTTCCTACTTCCTTTAAATCAAAGTTGGTGTTGTTGCTGGTTGGGTCGTCGTTGATGGCGTATATTGGATGTTATTCATTCTCGTCTGGTTTGCGTCTGGTAGGTCGCGCTGAATATCCGGAATGACATCTGAATCCCAGTTTGAGTCGCGATCTGGCATTTGTGTTTGTCCGAGTGACCGTATCTGATCCACGTGTTATCAAGCGATCCAAATCAGGAACATAAACTTCGTACATTTCGTTTCCGATCTTTTTCTTTAGTATTTCTTCGACCTATATAAACTTTTTATTATTTAAATTTTTCATAATCCACACCACTTCTTTACCTTGGAATTGTTGACGTTCTTTTCCTTCCTGAACCTGTTACTTATAGTGGGCGAAGCTTCCCAAACACTGCCCAGGCCAGCTGAGTCAGTTGAATACAGATAATAAAATGCAAAGTAACACTGGCTAGAGAAATAACTTGACTAAATATTATTCGGCTAACATGTAAGTGTGTTCCTTCTGTTTCAGAGAAGGGCGTGTGCCAAGGCGACTCCGGGGGCCCGCTGCTCTCCGGAGGAATAGTCGTGGGCATTACATCGTGGGGCATCGGCTGCGCGGATCCCAAATACCCGGAAATTTACGCCAGGGTCGCCAAATTCACCAATTGGATCAAATATACGGTAAGCAGGAATATAACGAACTAAAGCCTGGTTAACATGGTACAATTTAATTGCCTGTGTCATACCACAAGTTGAAGCAACAACAAAGATAAAGTCCTCCAGACCGTATTTCGATCACGGTGGCCAATCTCAACGGAGACTAGCCTTCGGCGCGGGAGATATTATAGTACACAAATGTGCGCACAGACACAGGTGCACTCCCTCTTCCCACACTCTCATTGTCCGATGGGACGACAATCTGACACGACCGGAGAGAGATCAGGCGCAAGACCAACGGCTTAACCGTGTAGTATATGCAGGAACGCAAGCCTGCGTTTATTCACTAAAAACTTCGCAAACAAAGGAAATTGAAAGGAAATACATTTATTTAGCACAGACTAAAAGACAAACAGTACACCAGAAATTCCTACTGCTTCGAGTGTCGACTCAGGACGAGCCGGTTTTCACACGAACATATGTTCGTCTCTTACTCCCTCATCAGTCCTGACTTTCTGTATATTTTGGCTGATGAGACCAAAACTACAAACGTAGTTTACAGGGATGTTTTATAAAAATGTGGCTGTTATTTTAGTTACTGAAGAACGCATTTCGAGGCCTGGGAGGAGTCGCAAGATGCCCTTGGCATTATCTGCAACTTGTCCAAGGCCTTCGATTGCGTACAACATGGTACACTTATCAAAAGACTGTACCACTATGGTATGAGAAACAGGGCTCACGACCTTCTGATTTCTTTATTTTATTTTATTTTATTATGGGACAATAAACAGCTACAATATACAATGTTTACAAATAACAATAAGACACATAAGTAGTATTAACAATATTGCAGCCCACTACATTATCCGCATATTAACACAATTAGGATAAGGTAAAAAGTGCCACTAGATTAGCATTCCTCAGATATATAGGCAAATTGATTATTAAAACAATATAGTAAATTAATTATTAAAAACAAAATATATATATAAATTAATATTTGGATAAGGTTAAGGGATTGTTCCTTATTATCACAAATAAGAATGAAGACAGAGAAAAAAAAAAGGATTTGACAGTACAATACAATTCATTAATAAAAATAATTAAAATGTTTTATGTAAATTAAATTTAGAATAAAGGACTCACACTATTTCTTATTAGCTACTATATAAAAATAAGTCGGGTTTTCCTTCCTGACGCTATAACTCCAGAACGCACGAACCGATTTCCACGGTTTTGCATTCGTTGGAAAGGTCTCGGGCTCCGGGAGGTTACATTAGACTTAAATTTCGATTTGGAACATACAAAAATATCAATATCAATGAAGTTGCGATTATAAGACTCCACTATACGACGAACAGGGCAACGCAATCCTGAATTAGTCCGACAGGTATTAACAGCGAACAATGTACCCGCACGGACACTACGCTTATTTACAGTGCGGGGGACCACATAACATAACTTACTCGTGAGATCGATGGAATCAAAGTGATTATGAACAATACCATGTAGTATGTTGGCTTCTAGGTACTTACGTCTAGATTCTAATGTTAACATGTTATATTTGCTAAGCAATTGTGAATATGACAAACACCTTTTATAGCACCTATAGTACATGGCTCGAAGAAATTTACGCTGGACTTTCTCGATCATATCTATATATTTTTTGTAAAACGGGTTCCAGAAACGCACGCGCGTTCCAGGAACCGCATATTCGAGCTGTGAGCGTACAAGCGTCTTATATAAGTAGAGATAGGTGGAGGGCCGTTTGAACTCAGTGGATGATCTCATGACAAAACCATACATCTTAAATGAATTATTAACAATTCTTTCTACGTGTTGGTTAAGCGATAACTTATTGTCCAGTAGAACACCAAGATCTCTTACAATAGAGGTGTTACTGAGCAAGGCATTATTTAGCCTGTACTTAAAATTTGTGAAAAATTTGTTTTTTGTGAAATTTATAAAATGACATTTGGAGATGCTTAAGTGTAGTTTGTTGTCAAGACAATATGCTGAGAACCTATCTAAGTGTTCTTGAAAATTTAAGCAGTCTTCTATAGTAGTAATGGTTTTAAATGCTTTCAAATCATCAGCATACATAAGAAATTTTGTACTTAAAAAGCATTTCCCAATGTCATTTATATATATATTAAAAAGCAGTGGCCCCAGGATTGAACCCTGTGGAACACCAGAAGTTATAGACACTGTATCAGACTGATGGCCACTAACAACAACCTTCTGTGTTCTATTTTTAACGTAGGATGAGAACCACCGGAGCAAGTTTCCCCGTATGCTATTAAATGCAATTTTATTAAGTAAAATTTCGTGATCGACCTTGTCAAAGGCCTTTTTGAAATCTGTGTAAACAGCGTCCACCTGCAAACGTCTATCCATGTTTTCAAAAAGATAGTTGGTGAAGATTAATCGATTGGAAACAGTGGATCGGTGTTTAACAAAACCATGCTGTTCAGGAATTAATACGTTGTGCAGGATTGGATAGATTTCGTTATGTACGAGTCTTTCAAATAGCTTTGACAAGGTCGATAGAATTGAAATGGGTCGATATTGCTCAATATCATGTTTCGAGCCTCCCTTGTGTACGGGCGTTATATTGGCCTGTTTCCATATTTCAGGAAACACCCCTTCACACAAGCATCTATTGTAAATTATATGAAGCGGTCTATAGATGCTATTAGCAGTAGCCTTAAAAAACATGGCTGGGTATCCATCAGGGCCAGCCCCTTTTGACGGATCGAGGTTTTTCAGCTCTCGAAGTAATTTAGATTCCTCGATACATAGATTGTCGATTAAGATATTAGCGTCACATTGAGTTGGCGGAGTCCACGTCGACAGCGTGGGCGATGCGGGTTCGAAAGCTGATAGAAAGTAATCGGAGAACATATTGCAAACCAAGTCTGGAGCACATTTCTTATCTGAATAACAGAATTCAGAGGGTTGATGTTAGTGGCAAGAGATCTACAGGATCTGCGGTCACCATGGGCGTTCCGCAGGGTTCAATTCTAGGTCCTTTCTCGATTCTAATTTATATAGATGACTTACCTTATTACATAAGCGATAATAACAAGATTGTATTATTCACAGATGACACTTTCCTCATTTTTTTAATCAAACGCCAGTTAGTCGACTTTGAACAAGTTAACGATGCTCTCTCTAAAGTTGTACATTGGTTTAATGTAAATAATCTTCACCTGAACGAAAAAAAGACTAAGCTCATTAAATTTTCATCGCCAAATGTCAGACATCTAACTACCGATAGAGTTGGACCCTGTTGAGTCGACAGTTTTTCTTGGAATAACTATTGACGGTAAATTACAATGGGGTCCACATATAGAAAAAAGTAATTTCGATATTCTATTTACAGAATAAACAACCTCATTTAATTTAATTTCAATAATTATATTGTCTTACGACTTCCACGCGGACGAGGTCACCGGCTTAAGCTAGTTAAGAATAATAAAAGCTTCTTATATGAAATTTAGCTAGGGGGATAAGCAGCAGCATTATCCTGTCTTCCACCAATAAACTGCGATCCTGATTAATTGTTCTTTTCCCAGACAAAAAACTCCTTGCAGCGGAACGAAATCGATAACAGTACCAAACCTGATGACACCTGCTCGCTCGGCAACAAGGTCGGGGCTATCACGCTGCTTACCCCTGTCCTGTCCTTAATACTCAGCATTTAGATATGACGAGTTTACAGATTAGGTGGATTTTCGAGCAGAGCTGTATGAAAAAAGCGGAGCGGTTAGCTAATATCTGTTCCACTGTAAACAAACGGATCCGAAATTGAGTGTTTTGATTTGAATATTTATAAATCACCTTAAAAATGTTTGTTTATAGTTTATATTGTGAGTTTGCTTTTGTATTTTTATGTTGAAACTAAATAAAATGTAAATATTTTATTTAATTCCGTTGTTTCTGTTTTACTCCATCTCTTTAATTGACAAAAATGAATAATTATATTTTCATCGTAGCCCTAGCGAAGTCATATTAAAAGAAACTAAAATTAAATGTAGTCGCCGTGCCATACCAACTCGAAAATAAGCTACTCAAAATACTGGTGGGCCCAGTTTCTTTACAACAAAATCATTTATATATATTTATACAGCAGCTTTCAGAGGCACTTTCCGATACGCTGCATCTAAGGTGTGGAATAATATCCCGCCACCATTAAGGGTACTGGGCACTATCCACACGTTCAGAACACGTTTACGGCAGTTTCTGATAGATTCGCGACAGAAATTAGATATGGTCGCCCTAAATCTTTCACTTATATGAAATGCCTACAGTACTTAGCTTAAACATAATTAATCCCTGTTGTATCACGAATGCATAGAATGGGGTATGCGCGTGGTGGCACACTCGGTGTTTTCCCGTCCTTTGCTGTCTCAAACGTCCCCGACTCGATGGCACTGCTGCAGCGCCTAACTGCCGCCGCAGTGGTGAGACCTGTGGGAAACATAAACGGACACATTATTTCTCTTTGTCACCACAATCTCGTACTCTGTTAAATCTTAACCCGTTGTTTTTCGTTACACATTGTGCCTTGCCTACTTGCGACTGTGACGCACAGCTGGTGTCGACGCATCCTTTTATTTATTCTTCTGTTAGAATCTTGGCTGAAGACGGTACTTTTTGTTAATGTGAACACAGGGTGTGGCATCATTCGTAAATGTATTACTAAAACAAAAGAGGGTACATAGATAAATAAATTACACGAAACTCAAAATAACAATGCTGATCCGTCGTAGTCGTTTAGTAGATCGTAAGTCAGTATTAAATAACGCTTACCTTTACTAACATTTGTACCTACTTCATCTATTGTTGTAGGTAGGTACTTAACTTTCTTCGAATAACATTAAATTAACTGTTTATGAGACATTTTTTATCGTAGTTTTTATCTATATCTATACTTATAATAAATCTGTAGAGAGGTCAATTCTGTACATGAAATATATTTCCAAAATAACTATCAGGGGGTGATTAGGGATCGATACTGATGCCAAAAATGCAATCAGTAAAATTTTTGTCTGTCTGTCTGTCTGTCTGTATAACCGTTATAGAAACAAAAACTACTCGACGGATTTTAATGAAACTTGGTACAATTATTTTTCATACTCCTGAGCTGGTTATAGTATACTTTTCATCACGCTACAATCAATAGGAGCAGAGCAGTGAAGGGAAATGTTGGGAAAACGGGAGAAGTTACTCCATTTTTTACGCTTCCGTCGCGTGTGCAACCTTACTGGTTAAAGCTACATGAAATCATGTAGGTATGACGGAAATGTTCTCCTTAAAATTATATAAAAAATATCCCACGACAGCATATTTCTATCTTTTATGGTTGACTCACAATAACACGTGTAACTCCCGATAGCTTAGCAGTTCGAAGCTTTCTGATTATATTTGTCTACTCTTACATTTATAACACTCTCAGTCATTGTTAATTAAAAAAGTTAACATTATTAACTATTCCATAAAAAAGAATCATAGAAATCGGTATAGAAACACCAAAGTTATACATGAAATACGCTAATAATAAGCCATCGCGCGTGAATACTGAATCACGCTCGACGCGTCTCGCGCCTATAAAATTCAAAGTCCTGACTGACTGACTGACTGACCGACTGAGACATCAACGCTCAGCCTAAACCGCTGGTCCTAGAGACATGAAATTTGGAGAGTGTATTCTTCGTGAAGAGTAGGTGTCCACTAAGAAAGGGTTTTTTTCCATTCCAAATTCCACCCCTGAGAGGGTGAAATGGGGGGATTTCGTTTGTATGAAAAATCTTATTCCTTGAGTTAATAAACTTGAAACTTGGCACGAATACTTACGTAAATAAATTATGAAGTTGGGCATTTTTTGTTTTTATAAACTACCCCCTAAAAGGGGATTGGGGGGTTTCAAAGTTTGTATGGAAGAATTTTAGCGCGCGGTCCGATTTAATCGATACTCAGTGTTTATACCTAAAATTGAAAGGAAAGAATAATGTGTATCAGGGTTTTTCGAAAATGTACCCCCTGACGGCCTGAAAAGGGGTAGTCAATTTTACAGGGGAGGATTTTACAGCGTGGCTTGATTAACTCGAAAATTGGTATAAATAATCTTTGAGTCAAGTTATGAACACATCCCAAATGATTTTTCAAAATTCCACCCCTGTGGGGGTGAAAAGCGGGGATACAGTTTATATGAAAAATCTTATTCGTTAGATTAATAATCTTGAAAATTAGCATGAATACTCGCCTAAGTAAGCAATAAAGTTTATCATTATTAGTTTTTCAAAATTACCCCTCAAAGGGGATATAGGGGTGTTAAAGTTTGTGTGGAAGAATTTGTACGCGCCGTCCGATTAACACGAAACTCAGTGTACTTAAGACAAAAATAAATAATAACACGTATGAGGGTTTTTCGAAAATCACCCCCTAACGGGGTGAAAAGAGGTAGTTAATTTTACAGGGGAGGATTATAATAAGTGGCTTGATTAATTATAAAATTGGTATAAATAAAATAATCTTTGAGTCAAGTAATGAATTTTTATGAATTTTTTAAAATTCCACCCCTGTGGGGGGAAAAGCGGGGATATAGTTTATATGAAAAATCTTATTAATTTAGTTAATAAACATGAAACTTGGCAACAATACTTGCCTAAGTAAGTAATAAAGGTTATCATTATAAGTTTTTCAAACTACCCCTCAAAGGGGGATATAGGGGTGTTGAAGTTTGTGTGGAAGAAATTGAATGCGCGATCCGATTAACTCGAAACTCAGTATTGATACTTTCGACAGAAAATAATTAATAATAAGTATGTAAAGTTGTCGCAAATTGACCCCTGATGGGGCAAAAAGGGGTAATTCGGTTTTTAGGGGAGGATTTGAACTTGAAACTGTATGTTACATTTTCACGCCTACACCACTGAACTTCTGATTTTGCAAAGAGATAGATGGCATCCTGGGGAAGCACATACTTTTTATCCTGATAGCACGTTCCCGTGGGATAACTTACGACATCCACGCGGGCGAAGCCGCGGGCAGAAGCTAGTATGATATAAAATTCAAAGTCCTGACTGACTGACTGAGACATCAACGCACAGCCTAAACCGCTGGTCCTAGAGACATGAAATTTGGAGGGTGTATTCTTCGTGAAGAGTAGGTATCCACTAAGAAGGGGTTTTTCGAAATTCCACCCCTAAGAGGGTGAAATGGGGGGATTTCGTTTGTATGAAAAATCTTATTCCTTGAGTTAATAAACTTGAAACTTGGCACAAATACTTATCTAAGTAAATTATGAAGTTGGGCATTTTTTGTTTGTATAAACTACCCCCTAAAAGGGGATTGGGGGGTTTCAAAGTTTGTATGGAAGAATTTTAGCGCGCGTTCCGATTTAATCGAAATTCAGTATTTATACCTAAAATTGAAAGGAAAGAATAATGTGTATCAGGGTTTTTCGAAAATCTACCCCTGACGGCCTGAAAAGGGGTAGTCAATTTTACAGGGGAGGATTTTACAGCGTGGCTTGATTAACTCGAAAATTGGTATAAATAATCTTTGAGTCAAGTTGTGAACACATCCCAAATGATTTTTCAAAATTCCACCCCTGTGGGGGTGAAAAGTGGGGATACAGTTTATATGAAAAATCTTATTCGTTAGGTTAATAATCTTGAAAATTGGCATGAATACTCGCCTAAGTAAGCAATACAGTTTATCATTATTAGTTTTTCAAAACTACCCCTCATAGGGGATATAGGGGTGTTAAAGTTTGTGTGGAAGAATTTGAATGCACGGTCCAATTTAAGTACTCGAAATTCAGTGTTTATACTTAAGACCAAAAATAAAGAATAACATGTATCGGGGTTTTTCGAAAATCTACCTCTAATGGGTTGAAAAGGGGTAGGCAGTAAATTTTACAGGGGAGGATTTTACTGCATGGTTTGATTGACTCGAAAATTAGTATAAATAATCTTTGAGTTAAGCCATGAATACATCCCAAACGATTTTTTTAAACTCCACCCCTGTTGGGATGAAAAGCGGGGATACAGTTCATATGAGAAATCTTATTCATTTAGTTAATATACTTGAAACTTCGCCAGAATGCTCGCCTAAGTAAGTAATAAAGTTTATTATTATAAGTTTTTCAAAACTACCCCTCAAAGGGGGATATAGGGGTGTTGAAGTTTGTGTGGAAGTAATTGAATGCGTGGTCCAATTAACTCGAAACTTAGTATTAATACTTTTGACAGAAAATAATTAATAATAAGTATGTAAAGTTGTCGAAAATTGACCCCTGACGAGGCAAAAAGGGGTAATTCGATTTTCAAGGAGAGGACTTGAACTTGAAACTGTATGTTACATTTTCACACCTAAACCACTGAACTTCTGATTTGGCAAAGAGATAGATGGCATCCTGGGGAAGGACTTACTTTTTATCCTGGTAGTATGTTCTCGTGGGATAATTTCCGACATCCACGCGGGCGAAGCCGCGGGCAGAAGCTAGTTAATAATACGACTACTCATGCTTTTATTAAAAAAACCCACAGTTTTACTGTCGCAGAAATAAATAACACAACATAGTGCGGTCCGTCGTGCTCGGCGGCCTGTTGCGCGTTGAGTGCACCGTGCACGGATCAATCTAATCTACGTTGATCGAGAAAAATAGGTTTTTGCTGAGACTTTGTTGTTTTCTTTTTTCTTATTTGTATTTGTAATGATATATACGTGATTACTAGTTTATTTATTTATTTATAAGTACGTATTAGGTATGTTGAAACTGTGTGTACTCCCCGTCACTTTTCCCTAAGGGTTCATTAGAAAACCAGCGTCAGACAGCATAACCCTTTTGACGCAGCCGTGAGGCACACACTATTGTTGTCTGAATTATTATTTGTTATTTTATTAGCAAAGACTACAATATGTATAGGGACAGGTCAGGTATTAGTGTTCTGTGGTAATAACACTCTGCCTTTTCGTTTTGACATCCGCTTGCTCAGCAAGCAGGAGTGAGTCCCTGGTCCTCAAGATACTGGTACGCTGGTACCCCAAATCTAGGGTGAGTTCCTCATTAACTTGGTAATATACTTTACCCATAGTACTGGATGTCCGTTATCAACATCTATCTACCAATGTTGTAATTATTTACACGGTTGTCAAGGACGGGCCACGCGGTAAAAGATTGTCCAGTGCATGGGAGACTGAAATATGTATGTATTGCTGCTGCATCCGGTCTGTGCAATGCCTCACTGTATTATAAGCTAAATAGCGAGCCATCTGCTAGGATTATTGGTAATCTTGTGTTTTATGCTCGCTTGTCGCACACACAGAGCATGTAACCTTTTGTCGCACACATAACCTCATTCTGCATCTGTCATTGTGCCACGCTATCCTTACAAACTATCTGCCTGTAAACCGCTGCGATGTGTTGAGTTTCCATCTATCCATTCTCCTTACACCGCCCTTGGTCGAGGAAAAGGGAATGAGGCTGGACACATCGCACGCGGCCTGCTGCTTTTGCACCTCGCTAACATGCGCACCCTATCGCGCCTTCCAGGGTTCTACGTCCAGGCTTCTACGTCCGGGCTGAGGACTGGGCCTCAATAACTGCGCAATCCTTGCGTGGCTGAGCTGCGCGCTACACACGTGGCTGACCGACTGTGCCTACCTACCGCGCGCTGCACGCGTAGCTGAACTGCGCACTGCATGTGTGCTATACTGTGCGCTGCACGCACACCTATCCGCGCGCGGCCTGCTGTCGCGCCGCGGTCTGCGGCCTACTGACGCTTGACGGGCTTCCTGAAGTCGTACTGGCAAGCCTGTTCCCGGGCCTGAATTCCTGCATCCCGGAGACCCAAGGACGGTACCCTTCCCTCTTAACCAGTGCTAGTGCTCAGATCCATAGTGTCCTTACCCGCGACCTAGTTTACTTATAATATATGTATGTACTTTCTTATTAAACTATGAACATTAACTAAGTGCTTAACTTCCTACCTAATTGTTAACGGTCTGCGCAGCCTACCTGCAAAGCCCTAGCCGTTACAACACATACAATACAATATTAATATAACTTAAAAATACTATAAATACATACAACATTATAATTACACTAAAAACTAACTAAGTCACACGAAGTGTCTGCGTCGTGTTTCGCTGACTGGTGTCATGTAGCCG
Source organism: Apamea crenata (assembly GCA_949629185.1). Classification (NCBI taxonomy): domain Eukaryota; kingdom Metazoa; phylum Arthropoda; class Insecta; order Lepidoptera; family Noctuidae; genus Apamea; species Apamea crenata. The sequence continues at coordinate 2,862,612 of OX451377.1, forward strand.
GCCACGAAACCGGCGGTAGACAACACCCTTCGGCCAGAACTCTTCCTTGAGGAACTTCTCAAGATGATGTGTCGGAACACGCATCACGAACGACTTGAAGTTCGTGTTGTGACGCGACTCCAACTTCTCGACCCTCAAAGTCCAGTTGAGTGGTGCAGTCTGGACACGTACAGCTGCGTCGTCGGGATTGCTGGTCGCAGCAGCATGCTGGGGCCTGCCAGCGCGGTGCCGCACTGGTTCTGACAAGGAGGCTTCTTCTTCTTCTTCTCCACCTTAATGAAACCTTCCTTATCGCACGTGTCCTTCTCTAGACCCTGCGTTTTCAAAACCTTGTTGGGTTTCGACCGGCTCCGTTTACCCTCTTTTGGTTTTCCCGCTAGTTTTACCTGCGAGTTGGTGACGCATTCGAGCCCGCCGACTCGAAACTGCAGATGGAGGCGTTTTGTTCCCCGCGACGCGCGTTCACATTTGCGGCGTCAGCGTCGGTAGGTGACCTACTTACAGAAATTGCGTTGCGCAAGAGCACTTCTGCCCGTAGATCACTGATGGTATTGTTGGACACCTCCAGCTTATACTGCATCGACCTGGCTTTGCTTCAGAAATGTAATGTCCTTCAGCAGCCTGGTGACGTCTACGTGGTCGAACGTGACGGGAGGCAGCTTGTGCAGATCCTTCGTCACGAATTCAGGCACGTTGTCCGGGTCGGTCTCCTTCATCAGCGTTATGATGTCCTGGAGACTCTTCTGTGTACCGTCCCTAAACAGGCCGGTAAAGACCGTACCTACGTCTGTGTGCATAAGTGATGTATCAACATAGAACGCACATCTCAGAATTCGCACACTGGCTGGCGTCGAACGAAACAAAAAACATACCGTCGCTTTTGCACACAGGCTACGTAATTACGTATGACCTTTCCTTTTCTTTCCTTTTGACCTGACCCTTTCAAATTGTTACATCAAGTACCGATGGATTATTGAACACTCTGGGTTCTAATTTCGAGTTGGGACTTTTATTTTTCTTTTCCCACTAATCTTTATAGATTTTTTTTTTATTATTCATTTTTATCTTACTATTATCATTTGACTCGATATGCGTAATCTCATTTGTTTCAGTTGCCAACCTGAATTGGGCATTCGGCTACTAGATTTGTATGAATCTCCGTATGCATTTTTGGTCGACTGTTAGATTCCTCAGATTTCTCCCAGAACCGCTTTTGATAAAACGTTTTATAACTATAATAAAGTTTGTATCAACATCTAGGACAAGTTATCCAGTGTGGGAGAAACGGACAGACATGTGGGGTGTTGCTCTAATTTTTATCGTAGTCGCAAGCTGTAAGTGAAAATTTGTATTTATAATGGATAGTATGGTTCGAAACAGGACCTGTCAAAGCTCGCAAGGATGTTGGTGAAAAAGTAGAAGTATCCTAAGCACCATGAATGATATACACGGACTAGCTATCACCAATCAGTAAGTCGACATGACATCGCAAGTAAATATAAAACAAGACTAACATAACGCTAACCAACGCTGCTTGTGTGGCCATAACACAAGCATTAGGTTGCTTAGCTTGGGACAAATGGAGCTGTGTGAAATGTCCAGGGATATTACTATTATTTCGGCCGCTCGGACAAAGTTTCTTAAGTTGGAACGAGCACAAAGAGCTGTCCTGAAAGTGATGTCAAAAAAGAACTTTATGTATCCTACCACACAATTATACAAAGATGCTAATGTACTCACTGTTAGGCAACTGTTTGTGCTGCGATCAGTACTGAGAAAACACACCAAGGTCCTCCCTCCAGACCCAACACGCCGTAAGAAAAAACCTCTTACTCTCTCGGTAACGCATAAGACCGCTTTCGCTAGACGCCAGCATTATGTTCTAAGCTCACACCTATATACAATAGTTAACAAAAAAATAAACATAATCGAATTAAATACTTATAGGGCTAAAGTTAAAATTGAGGACTGGATAAAGGATCAAGACTACGCGGCAACTGAAAGTCTACTTGCCTGGATCAGCTAAATCACTTATACCCATCACATCACAACGAAGGGAGGTGCCCCCGCAAATTACATCCATATTACTTTAATGCACACTCACTCAACACACCCCACACACCCTCACAATACACCACACTCCACTACACTACATTAGATTCACACCACACCACATCACATCACTCCACACACCCTTCTCCTTACACATACACACACAACACTTACACATGACACGACACAAATTCACTTCACACACACTCAATACAAACTTAACTACTTATTAAAAATTTTGATTAATTAAATATATATAGTTATGTAAATATTTTTCTTACCGTATATCTTCTATTGTCTATATCCTGTTTGTAACTATCCGAGTCTGTTAGTACGCTCATAATTTGCTTGTCCACTATCTATGCGAAGACACTGCCTCCTAAGATACAGGATCTTCCTAGTTTAGGAGGCAGGGCTCAAATTCTGTTTTGACTGTACTTTTCCCATCTTCTGTACACTATTCCTATTTGTTTCTTTCTATGTACCCTTGTTACTACTATGTGTATTTTAATATGTGTCAAACTTGTATTGTGATAATAAAATGCTTATTATTATTATTATTATTATTATTATTATTAACGCTTTCACTGTTAAAAAGTTATCACATCTAATGTAGAGCCAAGCCCCTAACTACACAAGGCTTAACTCTACAAACCTTACATTTTGGTCAAAATGGCCTTTTCCGTCGCCGATACTCCTATATACTTATGGTAAGAAATTAAGTCACTGGTCTTTAATGACCGTTGTGTCATGCAATAGTTCAATAGAACGGCCAAGCCTTACATGAAAGAAATAAAAACGAAATGCAATCTCTATGTCCCTCACAACAATCCCTTTCATTTGATATGTCCCGTGGTAGAGTTCGTAATTAGGTTAGGAACTTTGGAATTAAACCAAAAAACGTATCGATATCGTGTATCTACTTACTATGGATTTCGACAAAGACCACCTTTTGTTCAGTAAACGACAAAAACAAAACCGATTTCGCTTCTTATATCGCATAGCATACAAAAAAATACCTACCAGACGAATAAAAACTCTTTCGACTTTTCGACTTGTGACATCAAACAAGTAACAACCCGCACTGTGCCGGCTCTCTCACAGAAGATTTGATTCTCACAGAGCTTGTGTTCCAGCAGTGGGAACCTTATGAGCGTATTATGCTAGTCTTAAAGAGTTGTGGGTGTGAAACGCAATTAGGAAAGTTTTTGTTATTTTGTAGGCAATGCGGAACTGTACGAAGTAAACACCGCGGAACTGCCGACGATGGGCGACAAGCGTATTATTGGCGGGTCTCCTACCACCATAGAGAAATACCCATTCGCCGTGCAGGTAAGGGGAACAGATGGAAAAGCGCTATTACGTACAAAAAAACGAATAGAAAAGCAGGACTCAAAAAACAAGAAACCGTAATTCTATTTTGTGAATGTTTGCAACTGGACATATGCCTTGTTGATCTTGTGGTCGCAAGCATGAATGAACCTGTTCTGAACTCCTGGGTTCGATCCCCATCATCTCAACTTTGACTAGCTCTACATAAATTTAGATTCCCCCTTGGATGCAGTGACTCTCATTTTGATGATTATATAATAACTCTCAAAACGGCACAATGGCGCCGATTCCCTTGTTCACAAACTAAACTAAATTTAAGTTCAGTGCATCTTTTTCTTTCTATTTCTCTAAGAAAAGGACAGAAGATAACTATTAGTGTAGTCCTGTCAAATTAAGATACTCCATAGACAGTTTAGACGTGACTAAAAACATGGCGACTAAAAATACGTCCATTTACGTCAGGCGCTGACTAATTTGAGAGATCGAATGTTGAGTAGGAAGCCCATTTACCTCTTTAACTAAAAATATCATTGCAACCTAGTGGGATGCGGTAGCTTTCCTTTATGTCTGCAGATACTTTTCAAAAACAAGTTCATTTGCGGAGGCTCCCTGGTGACGAGGCAACACGTCCTTTCAGCAGCACATTGCTTCGTTAATAAGTAAATTACACTTTACGTTTATTTAAAACACATTTGCTCGTAAAGGGTCTCTTATTTCACCAATTTCAATATCGTATTGTATCTCATTACGTAGGTACTTGTGCGTTATCTATAATATAGATAACGCACAAGTACCTACGTAATGAGATACAATACGAATTTTATATATATGTTACAGTCATAGTGATTAAATAGCTATTATACATAATGACTGGTCATTATATATAATAGCAAAATTGACTAGACAATATGATAAATTAATTACTTTATCCGGATATTATTCATAATAGCGGGTCAAAGTTAGCCAAAGTAATAAATACGGTCTAACTGACTTGACTCCCGCTCTCTTTATAAAGTTAAATAACTTTATAACAATGTTAATTATTGTAGAATTATTATCTATGACAATGTTATTTTAATTCTTAAAATAAACATTATATGTAATTATAGCTTCTGCCCGCGGCTTCGCCCGCTTTGATGTCGGAAGTTATCCCACGGGAACGTGCTACCAGGATAAAAAGTATGTGCTTCCCCAGGATGCCATCTATATCTTTGCCAAATCAGGAGTTCAGTGACCTAAGCGTGAAAATGTAACATACAGTTTCAAGTTCAAATCCTCCCCTAAAAACCGAATTACCCATTTTTGCCCCGTCAGGGGTCAATTTTCGACCATTTTACATACTTATTAATTATTTTCTGTCGAAAGTATCAATACTGAGTTTCGAGTTAATCGGACCGCGCGCGTTCAAATTCTTCCACACAAACTTTAACACCCCTATATCCCCTTTGAGGGGTAGTTTTGAAAAAATAATAATGATAAACTTTATTGCTTACTTAGGCGAGTATTCATGCTAATTTTCAAGATTATTAACCTAACGAATAAGATTTTTCATATAAACTGTATCCCCGCTTTTCACCCCCACAGGGGTGGAATTATGAAAAATTATTTCGTATGTGCTCATAACTTGACTCAAAGATTATTTATACCAATTTTCGAGATAATCAAGCCCCGCTGTAAAATCCTCCCCTGTAAAATTGACTACCCCTTTTCAGGCCATCAGGGGTAGATTTTCGAAAAACCCTGATACACATTATTCTCATTTGTGCCCCGTGGTCCCTTCCGTAGTCCCTGGAAGGGACCACGGGGAATTTCATTACCCGTGGTCCCTTCGAGAAAAACAATGCAGCCGAATTAAAATGGTAGTTTCTGCCGTAGTCCCTGGAAGGGACCACGGGGATTTTCATTACCCGTGGTCCCTCCGAGAACAAAAATCCTTCTCAATCAAAAACTCTTTGACAAATATTATATCTGGCCACTTATGACTTTATAATAATTAGTGCATATTAGGCACAATTTTAACCCTAAAAGCCCAATCTACGTCATCTTTGACGTACACTCCAATGAAAATTCATATTAAAAAAAAATTAAATAAAAATCTTATATTTACAGACTACATAGTGTTAGTGTCTAAAATTATCTTATAAACTGTGTTAGTATATACTTAGGAAACAAAAAAAAAGGTGATAATATACGAGGGGCGGCTGAGAAGTTTTGAGCCTAAGGTATAAAAAATGGTGATAGAAATATATAATTAAAAAGGGCTTTTTACCCGTTCAAAAAATATTCACCGTCTTTGGCTTCAAAAGGTTCATTTACGGCCTCTTTAATTTCCTCGTCGCTGGAAAATCTCCGTCCTCGGAGATCCTTTTTCAAATTTGAAAAGAGGAAATAATCGCTGGGGGCCAGGTCTGGACTGTAGGGTGGGTGGTCGATTTCTTCAAATCCTGTCTCGGCTAGGGCACGCTTTGCAACACGTGCAGTGTGGACGGGCGCATTGTATTGCACAAACAGAAATCCTTTCGTGAGTTTGCCTCTCCTTTTCTCGACAATGACTTGTCGCAATTTTATCAACAATGCGGCGTAATAGTCTCCATTAATTGTAGTATTTTTAGGAAGAAAATCGAAAAGCAAAATCCCTTCACAATCCCAAAAAACTGTGGCCATGAGCTTGGACGCAGATCTTTCCACTTTGAATTTCCTTGGCGGCTTTTCCCCCTTTACTACCCACTGCATTGACACCTGTTTTGATTCCGGATCATACTGTCGGATCCATGTCTCATCAACTGTAACAAGATGAGAAAAAATATCGTCGGGATTATCGCCACACAAGTCCAAAAACTCCTGCGATGTTGTCACTCGACGCTGCTTATCCAGCGGTGTGAACATTTTCGGCACCCATCGCGCACACACCTTTTTCATGTGCAAATGATTATACAAAATGTCACCGATTCGTTCCTTGCTGATGTTTATGGCTTCAGCTATCTGCCACAACTTGATTCGTCGATCTTCAAGGACGAGATTTTTCACTTTTTTATTTTTTCTTCAGTAATGGCGGTGTTTGGGCGTCCCGACCTGGGATCATCTTCGAGCGACTCCCTACCGTGTTTGAATTCTCGGTTCCAGCGTTTTACGGTGGCAAATGAATGTGCCGACTCTCCATAAACTGCAGACATCTCTTCAAATATTTCCGTCGGCGTTTTGTTCTTCTTTGTGAGGAATTTAATAACAGCTCAGTACTCCAATTTTGTAGAAAACGCGGATGACTCGGACATGGTGATGTTTACGGTTCAATAACTTAAAGCGTAATGATGCTAATTACATTAAACTTGTCATTTATATTACTAAGGGTACCCTCAATTAATGATGAGCTGCCAGAGTCAATAGCGACTCATTAAGGTATCTAGGCTCAAAACTTTTGAGGCCGCCCTAGTAACGACCACAGTTAGTTTCACCACGTCCCATGTAATACATGAAGCTTGATAAACCTACCCATGGTAGGCCCATCCAGTCTTTCAGCAAAGACCCTCAGGATACTGTTGGTGCTTCCTCCCACTCTGCGTGTCATCGACACACGCACTATTGCAAAACGAATTATTGCAAAATAGTCGTCATTGTGCGCATCGGCGAACATACCTGACGCACTGCCATAGGGTGGAAGCCTCAACAGCACCCTAAAGGTATTATTATATTGTATTCGCAGAGCATTGTTTGCTTTTTGGGTATGATTAGCCCAAAGGCTGCTGGTGTAAAACGTTTGACAGTAAGCCTCGAATAGGGTAATTTTTACTGGTACTGAGCAACCAGCAAACCTTCGAGCCACCATATTTCCCCTCACAGCCAATGCCCTGCGCTCTCTTTCCATATCTGTGTCATCTTTCAGGTCTTCGGTAACAATATGGCCCAGATATTTAAACTGGGTTACTCTCTGTAAAGTGATAACCGCACAGCATTACCGGAGGGATATATGATGGACTTTTATTTCGACCTCTAAACACTCTATATGGCATCTGACATGCGTGTTGCTGAGCTCAGCCAGTAATTTATTGACATAAATGTGAAAAAGTCTTGGGGATGTAATACCCCCCTGTCTAACACCACGCTCCAGCTTGTAAGGGTCAGACAGCGCATTTGACCATTTTACAAAGTTTCTCTGCTTATCATAACCACATAGATAACGTGGACACCAACGAAGCAGGAACGCCCGCCTCTCGAATAAAACCTTTGACTGTATTATGACTTGACCTCGGTACAACTTTAATTCGGCAGCATGGTATTTCTCGGAGGGACCACGGGTAATGAAAATCCCCGTGGTCCCTTCCAGGGACTACGGCAGAAACTACCATTTTAATTCGGCAGCATTGTATTTCTCGAAGGGACCACGGGTAATGAAATTCCCCGTGGTCCCTTCCAGGGACTACGGAAGGGACCACGGGGCACAAATGATTATTCTTTCCTTTCAATTTTAGGTATAAATACTGAGTTTCGATTACATCGGACCACGCGCTAAAATTCTTCCATACTACATACATTATATTATTATAAACTTTGAAACTCCCCAATCCCCTTTTAGGGGGTAGTTTATAAAAACAAAAAATGGCCAACTTCATAATTTACTTAGATAAGTATTCGTGCCAAGTTTCAAGTTTATTAACTCAAGGAATAAGATTTTTCATACAAACAAAATCCCCCCATTTCACCCTCTTAGGGGTGGAATTTCGAAAAACCCTTTCTTAGTGGATACCTACTCTTCACGAAGAATACACCCTCCAAATTTCATGTCTCTAGGACCAGCGGTTTAGGCTGTGCGTTGATGTCTCAGTCAGTCAGTCAGGACTTTGAATTTTATATATGTTACCGGCCGAACCCGATTTTAGGATGAACTAGTTTCGCCTAGGCTTAACTAGTTCTCCCTACACTCGAAAAGTTATAGTTAAATCGAAAAAGCTAGGTTAGGTTAGGTTAGAACTGTGACCCCCCGGTGGGTTCCCGCACTGTCGAGGCGGGGGGGCTCAGTAGCCGTGGTGGACTGGACCACGGTGAAGCTAAGAGGAACCCGAGGAGCGGCCGCTCGTCAGGGCTTTGCGGCTAAGCCGACGACGTAGCGGCCGGCGGGTAGGTTGCGGTGCCGCTTGGGCGACATCGCAGCCTACCCGAGGCGGGCCGTGATGTCCCCCGTGTGGGAGACATTGCGGCTGAGGATTGAGGGCCGCGGCGGGAGAGGAGTGTCGGTGTTACGTTGCCGCTCTCCCTGCCTTCCGCGGCCTTGACGGGGCCGTCACCGTTCGATGGCGGACGCGGTGGGGCCGCAGGGGAAGAGGAGTGTCGGTGTGTCGTTGCCACTCTCCCTATCTTCTGCGGCCGTAGCCCCCCATCTCGAGGGGCATGCGGGGCCCGCCATTCAGGCGGGCGTGGGGGCCAGCAGGCAGCGGGTGCGGTGGCACCGTTGCCTGTATTGCACAGGCCTCCACCAGTGTTGGACGGGAATGGCTAGGTGCTCCCGGCCATTCCCGTAGCCCCCCACTTTGGGGGGCATGCGGGGCCCGCCATACCATCTAGGCGGGCATGCGCCGGGAGGGCTATGGAAGTAAAGGCTATGCCTATTCCCGTGGCCCTCCCATCACGGCGATGAGGGAACACCGCTGAGTTTTAGTGGGTATACTGTCATTCCGACAGGGAGTCCCACATACCCTGTCTCGTCCCCCGCGAGGCGGGCATGCATAAAGCATTTCTCAGCGACAAAAAAAAAAAAAAAGGTTAGAACTGTGACCACATAACGCACGAGCCGAGCGAGCGAAGCGAGCGGTGCCGCGGCAGCGGCCGGCGAGTGCCAGAAACATATTTTTGAATGTAAAACCAAACCACACAGCCACAGCGCCACAGTGTAGGGAGAACTAGTTTAGCCTAGGCGAAACTAGTTCATTCTAAAATCGGGTTTGGCCGGTAACATATTTATAGATTACTTTACAAATAACAGTATAATATTGCTACACATATAGTTAGGTATGCTTAAGGTAAATTGAAATATAGGTAATTTTATAATCTTTACCTATACCTACTTGTTTTATTACATTATCCAAGTCTTCGATGATATTATATAAAATTGCTAGTTAATGTGATTAATTCTGTGTCAATTATCACTTTATCTAAATTAAGTAGATATTATAAATAATGGCTAGATAATATATATAATATCCAGATTTATTACTTTGGCTGTAACATATATATTATATATAAAATTCAAAGTCCTGACTGACTGACTGATACATCAACGCACAGCCTAAACCGCTGGTCCTAGAAACATAAAATTTGGAGGGTGTATTCTTCGTGACGAGTAGGTATCCACTAAGAAAGGGCTTTTCGAAATTCCACCCATAAGAGGGTGAAATGCGGGAATTTTATTTGTATGGAAAATCTTATTCCTTGAGTTAATAAACTTAAAACTTGGCACGAATACTTATCTAAGTAAATTATGAAGATTGCCAGTTTTTGTTTTTCGAAACTACCTTCTAAAAGGGGATTGGGGGGTTTCAAAGTTTGTATGGAAGAAACTCTGTGTTTATACTTAAGACCAAAAATAAAGAATAACATGTATCAGGGTTTTCGAAAATCAACCCGTAACGGGTTGAAAAGGGGTAGTTAATTTTACAGGGGAGGATTATAATGCGTGGCTTGATTAACTCGAAAATTGCTATAAATAATCTTACAATCAAGTTATAAATACATCCCAAACGATTTTTCAATCCCAAGACTGCTCGCCTAAGTAATAAAGTTTATTATTATAAGTTTTTCAAAACTACCCCCAAAGGGGGATATAGGGGTGTTGAAGTTTGTGTGGAAGTAATTGAATGCGCGGTCCAATTAACTCGAAACTCAGTATTAATTAATACTTTTGACAGAAAATAATTAATAATAAGTATGTAAAGTTGTCGAAAATGGATCCCTGACGGGGCAAAAAGGAGTGATTCGATTTTGAAGGGGAGGATTTGATCTTGAAACTGTTTCACACCTGAACCACTGAACTTCTGATTTGGCAAAGAGATACACTCGAGAGCAATGAATCCGGGTCACTTGAAGAATCCTAAAAATCTCGGAAACTAAAAATGCTAGGTTAATGCAATAAATTGTATTTAATAGACAATGCAACAACAACAGTCGACCAGTGAACTGCATCGCGAGTGGACCTGTTGTTTTTTCTTTATTTTATTTTTTTGTAATTTGATTCCCAAGTTTTTAAGAATTAACTATTTTAGTTTGTGTTCGAAGACTCGGTACCTCTCTTACCATCTTGTGGAGGTGCCCATAAGCGGCTGGCGCCATCATTGAAACTGTATAGCTTCGTCCCTCTCGTCCTTTGGTGAGTCGTAAGCTTGTTATAGAAACTAACAGTTCAAGAACAAACTTAAGAAATTTAGAAAAAGTCAACTGTTTGAGTGGGGTTTGAACCCGGGACTCGTCGTGCACAGGGGCCGCTAACCGCGCCCGTTACCACAAGACTAGACGTTGGTGAGAGGCGCCGCGCGAAATTCTTGACCAGTATCGGCACAAAGCAAAACAAAAATCCTTTTGTTTATATTATTACTGGTCGATTGCGTATTCATAAATCATGATCCGGTCTCCTACCACATCTTCTTCCTCTCCAAATCTGACAAGTGTCACCGGAAAGGAAACGAATGTTTCACAAAGAAAGAGAAAAGAGCCGGAATCTGAAATAACAAACGCTATTTGTGACCTCACCCAAGCTATGAACAAAAGATTAGACGAGTTACGAAGCTATTTCGACTGCGCCATGTCAAAGATATCTGATGATATTACGTCCATCAAAACTGATCTGGCCACTGTTACTCAAGTTACTACTGATATAAAAAGTGAGATTAATTCTTTGAGATCTGAGCACGTAAAATTAGAGTTGCACGTAACCGCGCTAGATAGCAAACATGACGCTTTAGTGCAAGATTTTGCTTCCATGCAAGAATCGCTTCAGTTTACGTCAGGGCAGCAAGACGACTTAAAGAAACAGATCGATTTAATCAGTAAACAGTCTATGAGTACAGAAGTTCTAAATAATGCAATAATAGAGTTGGAGGCGAAAATCGATACACTCGAACAACAGGCTCGACAATGTAACATCCCCGAAAAGCGCGCTGAAAATTTGATTACGCTTATGGAGACTATTAGTGCGAAGATAAATTGTTCATTGAGCCAAAAAGACATCATTGCCATTCACCGTGTACCGCATGCACAAAAACAGAACACTAAGCCAAAAAATATTATTGTTAAGCTTAGTTCGCGTATACTAAGAGATAATCTCCTGAGTGCATTTCGACGAGCAAAGGGTTTAAAAACTGATCAAATTGCAATATCCGGAACACCACAACCTATCTACATGAATGAACACCTGACATTAAAGAATAAGCAGTTGTTTCGAGAAAGCCGTGAAGCTGCCAGCAAAAATAAATTTAAATTCGTGTGGGTCAAGCATGCTACCATACTCGTGCGAGAGAGTGATGGTGAATCAGCAATTGCCATACGATCCCCTCAAGACATCCTTAAAATTAAGCCAGGTGCTTCAAAGCATGATTAATTATTTCATTTCCCACTTTTACAAATCTTATAAAAAATATCCTAATGTCCTATTTATTGTAAATTGTAAGATCAGCATTAATGATGTTTTTTCATATTTACCCCGCATGAGTCCCGGTGTATTTTACAGTTCAAATTATTTATTATATTTCAAAAGTGGTTTTCTAATTACTGTGTGGTCGTATCTGTTAATGCATAGTGTCATATTACTTTTATTTCTTTGTTTTAACTTAATTAGTCTAAACTGTAGTTGCAAGTTAAAAAAACAAGGTCATGGGTTGAGGCTATTCAATTACATTAAACTACATTCTATTGGATCTCACTCATATACTAATGGATAACTTGATCATTTATTATCAGAATTGTAGGGGTATGCGGACTAAGCTCAATATCTTATATATGAATATATTATCAAATTGTTATGATATTATAATATTGACAGAAACTTGGCTTACTCCACAAATATTTGATAATGAGTTTTTGGACGACCGCTACATAGTCCATAGATGTGATCGTGACCGTATTGCGACTAACAAAAAGGAGGGTGGTGGAGTTCTTGTGGCCGTAATGAAAGACTTACAATCCACCCTTGTACCATTTGATCTGCCAACTACTCCTCACATTGAACACGTTCTTATACAACTTCCAGGTACTAATAATAATAGCAAATGTGTCATTAGTGTCGCATATGTTCCCCCTAAATCCTCCGAGGAAACATACCTATCTCATTATGACCTTCTGCATAAAACATTAGATAGACTTAAGACAAACATATTTTATCTGTTTGGTGATTACAACCTGCCTGATATACGCTGGCTTCCAGATCATAACGGCAACGCTGCAGCCCTACACTGTAATGGAAATAACTCACTGAGCGAACATATGTGTAACTTCTTGTCACTGCTCAACGCCGCGCAGTTTAACAACATCTTAAACCATAATGGTCGTACTTTGGATTTATTAATAAGCAACACAAACTGCATTACATCCATACCGACATGTACATTATTACCTATTGATGATCATCACCCTCCCTTCTATACCACAATCGCCTACAAAAGTAAAAATAAAAAAATCGTACAAGCGAAAACATTAAAATATAATTATTTCAAAGCAGATTATGAACGAATTAACCACGAATTGTGTAAAATTGACTGGGATCATACCTTAACTGGGCTGTCAGTAGAGCAGTGCGTTAGCATATTCTATGATATTGTCTTCGGTTCTATTAAAAACCACACTCCCACAAGCCATTCTAAACCTTCAAGATTTCCAGTTTGGTTCTCCAAATCACTCATACGCATATTCAATAACAAAAATAAAGCCTGGATTAAATGGAAAACGTATTTTTCTTTTCTCAGACAGAGATTCCAAACAGAATGCAAAAGAAATTACACTAAGTTTATAAATGGTGTCGAGGACAATATTAAAAAAAATGTTAAGAATTTGTGGAGTTATGTTGCTAATCGCAAAGCCAATGCTGGTATACCAGCCACTGCATTTTACAAAAATCAAAGTTCTAATGACCCAAATGCGATCTGTAATATGTTCTCAAACTATTTTCAGTCGGTCTATGAAGCTACCACTTTTAATAGAAGTAAATGGTTACCCCCCGAAACGTGTGCGGATAATTGTGTAATTATTAACCGCATAGTTTTTAGTCCGGATCAGGTATTGCAAGCCTTAAAGGCATTAGATGTAACAAAAGGCCCAGGCCCAGACGGATTACCAGCTTGCTTTATTAAAAAAACAGCCAATAGTATATATATTCCACTACACATTATTTATAACAAATGTATTACTGAGGGAACATTTCCTGAAGTTTGGAAACGAGCCAATATAACCCCTGTACATAAAACAGGTTCTAAACACGATGTCGAAAACTACCGCCCTATCTCTATCCTGTCTGCCTTATCCAAGATTTTCGAGAGACTTGTACACACAGCAATATACCCAACAATTCATAACATTATTCTTACTCAACAACATGGATTTGTTAGAAAAAGATCCACCGTTACAAATCTACTAGCGTTTACAGATTATTTGCTTAATAATATGGATCAACAGGTACAAGTAGATGCTGTGTACACAGACTTTCGGAAAGCTTTTGATAAGGTGGATCACGAGCTGCTTCTCAAAAAGTTAGCGTATAATGGCATACGTGGAGATCTACTTCGCTGGTTTGCATCATATGTAACAAACAGGTCGCAAAGAGTTGTGATCAAGGGCTATCGGTCTAATTCCGTCAACGTCTCTTCTGGTGTGCCGCAGGGCTCTATTTTAGGCCCTCTTCTTTTTGTTATTTTTATCAATGACGTTTGGAGTTGTTTCGTACATTCAAAATTTTTGCTGTATGCAGATGACCTTAAAATTTACAGAACTATTCGAAACCATGCTGACTCTTTGTTAATTCAAGAGGACCTTAATCGATTTTCTGTTTACTGTGTAGAAAACAAAATCCAATTAAGTACATCTAAATGTGTATGTATTACATTTACCAAGAACAAAAATATTATAAGGAGCACTTACGCATTAGATAACGCTGCACTGCATAGAGTCATGTCAGTGAAGGATCTTGGAATACTATTGGATACTAAACTTCACCTTGATCAGCATATTCAAAAAATTGTTAACAACGCTTATCGGATGTATGGTTTTGTTATGAGATCTACTACTGAATTTAAGCGCGTAGATACCTACATACATTTGTACAAGTCACTAATTAGGTCACAACTCGAATACGCTGTAATAATCTGGAATCCTCTTTATCAAAAATACATAGACAGCTTAGAAAATGTCCAGCGTAAATTCCTCAAAGCCCTACATTATCGGTGTCGTCATGACTTGTTTCCCCCTAATTTACGCCAAAAGAATGTTGAACTGTTGAACTTAAAGTCTAGACGCCTTATCCTAGAAACTATGTTTCTCTATGACTTGTGTAATAACAGATATGATTGCATAGATCTTACTAATAAGTTAAGTTACGTTGTTCCGAGAACTGTCATTGGACGACAGGTGCGCGCACGTCCGCTTTTTGCCGTTTCCTACTGTCGCACCAACGCTGGAGTTCGCGCACCTCTTCGTCGTATTGCTAATAATTTTAACACTGTGTTCACAAATTTGGATTTGTTTACATTGTCTTCTAATAAGTTTAGAAGCTCATTGATAAAATTAATTAGTGACTTAGATTTTTAGTTGTTTTGATTTGTTCTTTCTCTATTATTGTAAAATTGTGTTTATCTTTTCTTTTCATTTAAAAATAATCTTAAGATTTTGCCTTTTAAGTTTCACTCGTGTGCAAATGGTTCCATAATAATTTTGTAGTATTTAAGATGTGGATAACGTCGTGAGCTACACATATGTAACGTCTTTTTTTCCTACTACATGTTTATTACGATGTTTGTGTAACTGTTTGTTTTCCCGAATTAAATAAATAAATAAACAATGTAATACTCCTTAAATGAAGTTATTAAAACTTCTTAGTTATTGTAAAGTTATATCATAAAAAAATCAAATTTGAAGAAGGGCCACTTTCGAAGATGGAACTACGAAATTACAGCATTTGGTTTTGCTTTTGTTTGTAATCTGTCATTTATGTGGGTACATAAACCATGTTGATAGTGCTCTATATTCATTATTCAAGCTGAAATTATGTCGCTTACGCCTGAAGAATGCACCAGAATACTTACAATGCTGGAAACCGGCCGGAGTCAGCGCGATACAGCCAGGACTGTCGGTGTGTCGCTGTCAACAGTACAAAGAGTTCTCCGACGTTACGAAGAAACTGGTTCTAACCTACGCAGACCAGGAACGGGCAGAACTAGGTGTACCACAGCACGAGAAGACCGATACTTAGTGAACACCATGCTTCGAAATCGCTTTCTCACAGGAACTGAACTCACAAATCAGTTTCGACGCCTCGGAGGAAGTAACCCAAGTACATGGACAGTAAGACGTCGGCTTGCTGAATCTAACTTAAAACCCCTTAGACCTGCAAACGGCCCTAAACTGGAGCGTGGGCATCGTATTTCAAGACTAAGATATGCCCAGAGCCACGTAAATTGGAGTATTGAAGATTGGTCAAAAGTTATGTTCTCCGACGAATCAAAATTTATGCTCTACAAGCACGATGGAAGACACAGAGTGTATCGAAGACCAGGGGAAAGATTCAAGCAAGCATGCATCGAAGAAAAAGTAGCCTACGGTGGTGGGTCTGTACTTGTGTGGGCCGGAATTTCTTCTGAAAGTCACACAGAGCTGGTGATCATAGAAAACGGCTCTTTAACTAGCGTAAGATATGTGGAAGAAATCCTCAATGATCACGTTGGTCCATTTATGGTCAATTTAGGTGAGGATGCTATATTTATGCATGACAATGCCCGACCTCATACAGGCAGGATTGTGAATGACTACCTTCAAGAGATGAACATTACTCGTATGGAGTGGCCAGCGCGCAGCCCGGATATCAACCCGATCGAGCATGCTTGGGACGAGCTAGGCAGATGCGTAAAACAACGAAACCCTCCCCCAATCACGCTTCGTGAGCTCAAAATTGCTCTCACAGAGGAATGGGAGAATATTCCCCAAAATCGTATAAGGAACTTGGTGTACAGCATGCCAAACCGCGTAAACGCAGTAATGGAAGCACGAGGAGGCAATACGAAGTATTAAAACTCAAGAAAATCGTAATAAAGTTCAAAAATTTCATGTTTCCTATTTTTGTTTTAAGGAGAGATCAGCAGTTTTTTTCTTTATGTAATTTTGTGTTAATAAAATGTATGGTGACTCATATTTTTTTTACTTTCATTTAAGGGGTATTACATTGTCTATTAAATACAATTTATTGCATTAACCTATCATTTTTAGTTTCCGAGATTTTTAACATTCTTTAAGTGACCCGGATTCATTGCTCTCGAGTGTAGATGGCATCCTGGGGAAGGACATACTTTTTTATCCTGATAGCACGTTCCCGTGGGATAATTTCCGACATCCACGCGGGCGAAGCCGCGGGCAGAAGCTAGTGGTAATATAAAACACACGGTTTATCAAGATGCTCCGTCTAAAACGAACGGTACTTTTTTAAATCTTAGCAAAGAGTTTTTAAGTATATCAGAAAAGTGGTCAACATTTTATGAATAAAATTAACTTTGTGAGATAAAATATAATAGTTAAACATTTAATTCTTTATTTTAATTAATTTTGACAATAAATTACAACAATCTATTACAAAAACACAAAAATATTAATTTACTTTATTAGTAATACTGGCTGTTTTTTGTGCCTTTGCCTTAAAAAAAAGCGCTGATGCGCATCGCTAATTTGTTGACAAGTAAAAATTATTCCGCACGCTTTTTCTTTTTGCTGTTTTGTTTTTATTTGAAAATGTCGTCAAGTAATGATGAATTTATTGATTCGACACCGCCAGAAGTCTCAGAGGCAGCGAAAAAGGCTACTCTAAGCCTCTTGCCCGAAAAATGGACCGATAGATACTTACAAGCGTATCAAAATTTCATCTGGAAAACCAGCAAAGATGCAAATTCATTTTCAGAATGTGTGTTTTTAGCCTAGATGACTCGATGAGAAATAAAGAAGAAATTAGCTCCCGCATTACAAGGAATATAAATTTGGAGCCAAGTGTTGACTCTCGACCATCTACGAGCACACACGCGTACATTCCACCATCGTCGCCGCCGCCGCAGCCGCCTCCGTCGTCGCCACCGACTGCAGAACTCTGTGGTCTCGTTTCTTCGACTTTCACTGAAGAGAGTGAGAGAGAGACTGGTGAAATTGTAACTAATAATAATAACTTGACAACATTAAAAATGCCAACTGGCAACGTAATAATCAATTTAAAAAATTGTTTAAATTTTTATAACTACTTTAACAAGTGATTAAAGATTTATTCGTTTAAGAAAGTCCGAGTTTTATTTATTTCCTCGCAAATATGTTATAAAACGTCGTATGACATACTTGCGCTTTGATAATTACAGCCTCTGCTTTCTTGTAGCAATATCGCCTCGGCTATACCTATAATTTTCAACTTACCGCACTTATATCATAATGTACGTACGAAGCAACTAAATACGACATATAGGAATGTGGCCGCTTTTCTTTAGATCGAATTTAGTTGCTTCGTGTCTCAATATGAAACTTAATAAAAGGTATTAGAAAATCCTAGACACACTTACCGAGGTCGCTGATTGAGCAGATTTTCATAATTCCTTCTCAGTCACGAGATAATATTTTTTTAAAGGAGTGGCACTAGTGGACCGTTGTATGCGCTCTTAATAATATAAATAAGTCTTAATGTATTTCAAAATTTGCAGAAAAGGCAAACGTAAAAGCGCGGAGGACTTGTCCATCCGTGAGGGCACGACTTTTTTGAATTCAGGTGAGTGACACAGTCATTTCGTACAGTCAACCGGAGGCCCATATGCTACCAATTTGACTTAGAGAGCTCCCTTATTTCAAAGAAGCTATGCCTTGATTTCACATACAGTCACGAGCATAAATTACACAAATCCTTACACTTACGCAAAATTTTAAAGCGATTTTCTCGTGAACAATTATGTTATCATGTTATGTTATGCTACGAGTTTTCAGTATCGTACGGACAACTGCAAGTCAGGACTAGTCAGGACTTCAGGAGTACCATATGAACTTCGAAAAGCCTATGGCTGCCTTTCCACCGGAGATATGATATGCCGTGTAGCGATGGATGTGTAATCCTACTAATATTATAAACGCGAAAAATTGTATGGATGGATGGATGTTTGTTACTCTTTCACATAAAAACTACTACTCGGATTTGGATGAAATTTGGCACACAGATAGTTTATAACCAAGATTAACATATAGGATACTTTTATCCCGATTTTCCCAAATTTGAATTACAGGATTCTAATATACCATGAATAGGGCAGCGTAAGCCAGAGTTCGTACGACAAGAATTTAGGGCGAACAGAGTTCAGTCACGAGCATAAATATGTATACACTTGGCTTTATTTCAAAGCGATTCCCTTTTTATTTTTGGATAAAATTTTGTGTTGTTACGAACTTAGTATTTTCTAATCCATGGGTTTATGCAATGTGTCGTATTTCATTGTTGTTTTCGTTATTTCACGAAAAAATCGGTATTGAAAGTTTCCAAGTGTTGACATATTAGTGCTCGTGACTGTACCGTGCACGAGCCTGACGTACATAAACTGTTCGGGGGACAGAATAACACAGCTTACTCGTTAGATCAATGGCATTAAAATGAATGTGAACAATATCATGAAGCACGTTGGCATCCAGGTATTTGCGCCTGTTCTCGAAGCCGATACTTAAGCTTGTAATCAAGAAGTTAGGAGAATGACAGATAAGTCTTAGTCCCATAACATCTGTAGTACATAACACGGAGGTACTTGCGCTGGACCCTTTCTATTCCAACTACGTACTTTTGGTTAAAGAGGTTCCAAATAGGGACCGCATATTCTAACTGAGAGTGAATTAGCGTCTTATTTATTTATTTATTTATTTAAAACTCTTAAACTATCATTACAGGTGAAACCTAATGCGATAGCTAAGCCTACTTATAATACTAACCATTTTAAATAACACTATTACCTACTAACAATTACAAATAACTACACAATACATTTACACCAAATTACTTATAACTAAAACAATACAACCTTATAATTATGACAATGTAATCTTCACAGAAAATTAACATACATATGTTTTACATAAACATAACAATAAAAGAAACAATAAACATAACATAACATTAAACATAACATAACATTACACTAACTGTTGCTCTCGTAACATATTATGTATAAACTTACTCTTGCAAGTTCACTAAAGTAGCACGAAAAAATGTCCAACCTATTCTGAATTTCGTTAACAGTACGAATTGCTCGCGTGAGAGGTGCTTATAAAGAAAGGTTGAGATACGCTTAAGTTCTGTTGAAAATCTCATCACAAATCCACACATTTTAAAAGCGCTATTGACTATGGCTTCGATATACTGGCTCAAGGACAGTTTGCCATCAAAAAGAACACCTAGATCCCTCATATAGAAATATTATTTAAGGGCATAGAGTTAAAGTTTTCATTGAAATTAAAGATGAAATTATTCTTAGTAAAGTGTATATAGTTACACTTGGAGATACCAAGATGCAGCTTGTTGTGAATACAGTAGGTAGTTAGTCTGTCTAGGTCCCCCTGAAATGACTGGCAGTCGTCCATAGTACGTATCGCTTGAAACGCCTTCAGGTCATCAGCTTACATAAAGAATTTTGACTTTTTAAAACATTTCTTAATATCGTTGATATAAATAATGAATAATAGCGGCCCCAGAATACAGCCCTGTAGATCTCCAGAACCAATATTAACAGAGACAGACTGATGACCATTAACTATAACCCTTTGTGACTAGTTTTCGAGGTAGGATATGAACCAACGCAATACAATTCCGCGTATTCCATTGAAGGAATTTTATTCAGGAGAATTTTATGATCGACCTTGTCAAAAGCTTTCTTGAAATCAGTTTAAACCGCATATATTTGTAATCGCCTATCAATATTTTAAAAAAGGTAACTAGCAATTGTTATCAAGTTAGATGTCATAGATTGGCGCTTAACAAACCCATGTTGTTCAGGAATGATAATAATTATGCAGAAGAGGGCAAGTCTCGTTGTGAACAAGTATTTCAAAAAGCTTTGACAAGGTCAGCAGAATCGAGATGGGTCTATATTGTTCGACGTCATACTTTGAGGTATGTTAGCTCGCTTCCACGCCACCGGGAACACACCTTCATGCAGACATCTATTAAAAGGGATATAGATCGGCTCACAAATATTATCAGCCGTAGCCTTAAAAAAGGCCGCTGGAAGACCGTCACGTCCTATCCCCTTAGAGGGGTCCAACCGTCTCAACTGGCTGAGTATTTTTGATTAATTGATATGCAAATTACTAATAAAGCTACCATTCAAAATCAATTAGTCATTTATTCAAATCAGGCTGAGAATCAGCACTTTTTGAATGTCAAAATTACATCACATTACATACAATTACCCTAGTGCTTTCGCTGGGGAGAAGAAGTGGCGCAACAAACTCCCCAGCTGCACAGCTATCTATTCAGTTAGAAGAACTTGCTTCTTTACAATAGTAAGTATGCAAAGTAGTTAACATCACGAGATGCGGAACATTAAATTACGCTATTTGCCATATGTCAGCCAGCCACGCCAACATACCAATAAACAGAATGTAAGCTATTCTCAAGCAAAACAAAATTAAAACTATTAATGAAAACAAAATTTAACACCTAAATAAAAGCCTCCAGGTATAAAGGGCGTGACAGCTTACATATTTATGCAATATTGGCTTATATATATTTTTTTATATGATAACTCACACAAATGATAAACTAGGACCATCAAAGTAAAATAAATAAACAGTTAATTACTAATAACAATAACAAAACCATGGTCAGCAAGATGACCAGTCATCACAAGCAGCACCCGTTCACGAGCATAGCACAAAGATCTCTCCCTCTCCCTCTCCCTCGCCATATTTGAAAGATGTAGGCAACCCGACCTCCGACGCTACCGCACGGCAAGCAGTGACATCTAAGGAAGCATGACGAATTTGCTGCCGGTTGCTCAAGCAAGAATAATATGATCAATCGTCGAGGTCGCTAGCTAACCACATATTGCAATCAACTCATTAAAAACATTGAAATGAGTAGATTATGTCAATGAGTTATAATAAATTAAACTGAATTGACTTATACAGTCAAATAAAATAAACAATTATTTGACCTCATATAACCTGTCAGCAGCTAATTCTGGGGAAAGAACATAAACATTGTCTTGAATTAATCAGGGCGACCAACTCTTCTTATAGTTTAAGTAGTCGTTGATGGAATAGTATGCCTTTGAACAAATGTTGGATTTTACTTGAGCTTTACATAATTAGATGTTCCCACTGCTAGAACCCCGGCCGCCGCTCTGTGAGAGGGAGTGGTCCTTAATCCACCACGCGGGCCCAGTGCGGGTTGGTAGATGTTACATGTCTTCGAATGTTTTGGTTCTATTAGGACATGCCGGTTTCGTCACGGTGTTTTCCTTCACCGTTTAGAGAGCAGTGGTGATGAAATAATTTACACAAAGTAAAGCGCCTGTCTGGGTTCGAACCTACGACCTATAACTCGTAAGTCGCGGCTGTTACCACTGGCCCACTACTGCTCTTAATCATAAGCTTGAGCTTTAACCGCATTAAATGGCAAATCTAGCAAAGAAGAGAGTAGCTTGTTATAAAAGGTACCAAGCTCAACAAATGAGTTATGAACCTTAGGAAGCCGGTGAAAGGGGGCACGTAGTTTTTTTCTTACTTCTAGTGTTAACATTGTGAATATCACTGTTTTTAGTGTAGAAGTGTATATGTTGCCTAATATATAAGATGTTGGTGAAGATGAATTGAGATGCAACCGTGAAAATATCAATATCTTTGAAAAAATCTCTTAGAGAAACTCTGGCACCTAACTGGTAAATTCTCTGCGCACTGCTGTTGTGAACCCGACGTGGTGAGCGTTGGTGACACGGGCAAACATATTACAGACAAAATTAGGGTCACTTCATTTGACATTCTGATAGTCTGATACTGTATCATGGACAGAATGCCTGACTTACTTTTACGATTAGAAATATAGGACCAAAAATGTTTTATGTTACTAGAGAGACATAAATGTTTGAAGACAGACCTACATTCGGAGAAGTTATTATATTCTTTGACGTTGCTGTATTTTTTCCAATAATTTATCCAAAGATGTTGCTTCTTTTTAAATATATTAATTAATGACTGCATTGGTGTCCTGTAAAAAGTCAAAATGAGATGTACTATAGCATCGGAGCTGGTTCCCCGCGGGATGGACACTGTGCTGATGACATACTGTATCTTATGTTTATCGTTTTTGCAACGCAGTGCAACCATGACGTCAATAAACTAACAATAAAGAGGGTCAATAAACTCGCTATTCGCTATTTCTGGTATCAGAAAAGTCTCTGTCAATATTATGAAGTCATATGAGGATGCCAAGATATACACGAGCAACGAGTTTGCTCAGTTCTAATAATTAACCTACCTACAGTTCTGGTAGTAAATTAACAAATTACAGTGCTATCCATTATCAGAGTGTGTTGCAACACATTTATATAGATCTCGCGTTCTTTTCTAAAACTTGATACATTGTGGAATCCAATAACAGTAGGTACATTTATAGCTGTTGAAATAAATAAATAAGATAACATTAAAACTTGTTTATAATTTTGAGTTACATTTCATAGATGCTATGATTTTATAAAAAAATTATTTAAAATTGACTTTATGGTAAGTAGATTTTGATTGATTAAAATAGTACTATGTTTCGTGGCATGCACAATTTTGTAAAAGTAGGTAACGCAACAGAGTAAAACATAAAAACATAGAACAGTAAAAACTATATAGAATATTGATACCTATGTGAGTTAGACATTTATTCGTCTAAAATATCTACTTGGCTTATCTCCGTTGAGGTTGGCCGCAATTCAGTCGGGGGCGATAATATTATTATTTGGTTACACATACCCCGTTCCAAAGCATATCACATCTGTGGTGTAAAGGCAGCCATAGGGTTTTCGTAGTTCAAATGTTACTCCTGACTAGTCCAGACTTGCAGTTGACAGTACGATTCTGAACATAATTAAAAACTCGTAGTATAAACTTGACCCAATGTTCCACAGGCGGTTCGGTACACTTAGTAAAAAGAATCATAGTCCACAAGCAACACAACTTTAAGCCCCTCCACAACGATGTGGCGATAGTCGTGATGGCCACACCGGTTGATTATAAGACCAGTGCAGCACGGAAAACCCGTATTGCTCGTCAGGACGCCGTGGTCCCTGACAACTCATTCGTCACCGCTGTTGGATGGGGGCGGACTAAAGTGAGTATTTATGATTACAAGTACATCTTAAAAAGAAACGAAATATAATTAAAACCTGACTGCAACTTAAAAGTTTAACACAAGATTCGCGAGTGTAAAAAAGTATGTATTTACAGAATTAAAATCATCAATACAGCTCTCTAAGTTCATAATTATAATCATATCGATTTATATTTCATGAAATTGTCACTCAATAGGATTAGGGATTAGTTATTTCTCTGGTGCTTCCCCTTTAACATAAAAATCACTGAAGATTTATGTGGGACTTCCGTTAAGGGTTTTGGAGATATCATTTACACAATTGATCCGGTCCTAACAGGCATTTAATCAAAGTTCAAAAGTCATTTATTCAAATTAGGATGAGAATCAGCACTTTTCGAACGTCAAAATTACACAAGACAGTCCCACAAAACGCCCGCTCCTCACCACTTCATAGTGCTTTCGCTGGGAAGAAGTGGTGCAACAAACTCCCCAGCAGCACAGCTGTCTGTTCAGTTTTAAAAAAACTTGCTTCTATTCAATAAAAGGTATGCAAAGTAATTGACATCATGAGACACAGAACATTACATTAAACTATTTGCCATATGTCAGCTAGCCACGCCAATATATCAATAAATACAATGAAAACTCAAGCAAACAATAATAAAAATAAAATAAACAAAAATTAATACCAACACAAGGTAGTGTCCTCGGGCCATTATTGTTCTTAATCTATATCATTGATCTGCCTTGTGAAATTCATCAACCGATGACACTATTTGCGGACGACAGTACAGCCATAATTGAATGCGGAGATAAAAATAAATACGAGATTGAAATAAACAGCACACTTAAAACAATAATAGATTGGCTAAATAAAAATAATCTAGTTATAAATTTACAGAAAACTAAAGTAATGCATTTTTACCAGAGGCTTCAGCCACAGAATATAATTGCCGAATACAATGGTCAACACGTAGAGTCAACCTTAGAGGCAAAATTCCTAGGAATACATATTGACCATAAATTAACATGGGAACCTCATGCTGAAATCGTGTGCCAAAAATTAAGTAAAACTGCCTATATACTATATATCCTCTCCAAAAAATTAAATATCAATGCCTTGTTGACAGCATACCATGGTCTAGCGGCGTTGTTATTAAGATTTGGTATAATATTTTGGGGAAACTGCACCGAGAGGGAACGAATATTTAAGACACAAAAGCGCTGCCTAAGGTCAATGACTGGTCTTAAGTCGACAGAAAGCTGTCAACCAGTATTTAAAGCACTAAAAATTCTGACATTTCCATCCTTATATATATTAGAAGTCGCCTTATTCGTTAGAACAAATCTGCACTTATTTACATCAATGGATGATATAAGGCAGCATAGGTACTAGACCAATTAGGGCCAAATATAAAAATCTACTGTACACAGGCGGCCATAAAACAGCCTTACTTAAAAAAAATATTCTACAAATGGGTCCTCTTATTTATAATAACTTGCCTAGAAATTTAAAGGAAATACCTATTAAAATGTTTAAAAAGCAGTTAACAAAACTGCTACTGGACAAGAGTTACTACTCAATCAAGGAATTTTTGTATGACAAGACAATCAAGTAAAATGTTGCTCAACAATTATAATATACCTACTTAATTAAGATTGTCCTTGAATATATTTATATATATATTTTTTGTTTGTTTTGTTTTTGTGATGACGCTAAGTTCTTATTATTATTTGTTTTGTTTGACATAGAATTATCTGTTTGACATTGTATTACTTTATGTGTATAGGTAAGTAGACGATTAATTTGTTGACTAATCTTTATCAATTAATTTACAACTGACAAATATTTATTCAATTTAAATTTTTCTGTGGTATCTTGTATCTTTAATATTAATTGTTTGAAAGCATTTGCACGCCGGAAGGTAAAATGTATCGGGACTATTGACATAAAAACATCTTATTTGTATACCTACATTATTGGCAAATAAATGATTATGATTAACAAGCATACAGGGCGTGACAGCTTACATATTTATGCAATGCGGGTGCATAGCAGTCACTCGAAGTCACAAATGATAAACTAGGACCATCGAAGTAAAATAAAGAAACAGTTAAGTAATTACTACTAACAATAACAAAACCATGGTCAGCAAGACGACTAGTCACTACAAGCAGCACTCGTTCACAAGCATAACGCAATGAGCAGCCATTACCACCCTCGCCATATTTGAGGGAAGGAGGCAACCCGACCTCCACGCTAGTGACATCTAAGGGAGTATGACGATCACATCGGCGTCGAGTCGACGATGAAGTACCTGGGACTCGTCCTCGACAGCCGGTGGAACTTCGTGGAGCATTTCCGACGTTTGGTTCCCAGACTCGAGCGGGCCGGGGCTGCCTTGAGGCGGCTCCTGTCCCATCTAGGGGGTCCAAAGGCCTCCTGCCGGAGGCTCTATGCGAGGTCGTGCGGTCTATGGCCCTTTACGGGGCACCGGTGTAGGCGCGTTCCTTGAGGTGACGACCAGCCCGCCGGTTGAACGCGTTCCAAAGGGTCATGGCAGTGCGGCTAATCCGAGGGTACCGCACGGCCTCCGCTGAGGCGGCGAGCCTCCTTGCTGGATTACCGGCATGGGATCTAGAGGCAAAAGTCTTCGCCCACATATGGGACTGGCGAGAGGAGGCAAAACACCGGGGCGTAACTCCGCTGCCGCGAGAAATCACGGTACAGCGGACAGAGCTCCGGCGGGATCTCATGGCGACATGGAGAGTGCGATTGTCACAACCCAGTACTGGGCACGCCACAATTGCGGCAATAAGTCCCCTCTTTGAGAAGTGGCTGGAGAGGCGCCACGGCGCCCTCACCTTCCGCCTGACGCAGGTCCTCACCGGACACGGTTTTTTGGGAAGGTTCCTGTTCAGGATAGGAGGAAACGCCAGGGTGTCACCACTGCATGGATCGGCTGGAGGACACGGTGGAGCATACGGTGGAGGTGTACCCGGCTTGGGCGGAGCACCGCCGCGTCCTCGTGGCGGCGATCTTTCGTGTCCAGCCCAGGTCCAGGCCATGGTACGGAGCGAGAGTGCATGGGAAGCTGTCACCTCCTTCTGCGAAGCAGTTATGCTCGCAAAGAAGGAGGCAGAGCGCGTGAGGGAAAGGAAATCTCTGCGCCCTCACGCCCCTAGTCGTTGCAGGAGACGCCCTGGACGTCGGGAGTCACCAGCCGACTCCCGGCCACCGTAGGCGCGGGCTTGCGGGTGGCGAGCAATGGGCAGCTCGCCGCCCGGTAAGGCCCAGGCCATGTTTGACGGCGCGTTGTGTTCCACGCGCGCTTCAAAGAGATGTCAGCACGAACTGACGGGTCCGCTAGGGCCGATGCCTGCCAGGGCCGCGAGTTGTTCGAAAGAGATACCGTGCCCAACAAATGAGTTATTAATCTTATGAAGCCCTTGAAACCCGGTCACGTAGTTTGTCCATAATACTAGCCGATGAAACTCAATTCTTCAGTCTTCATATCAAGCTTTTGTTGTTTCTGTTTAGGTTTCCCTACATGTGCTTGACAACCGAAAATCTTTAAATGACTCAAGTCCCTTTTCTTATTATACCAAGTACTTTAGTCATGACAGCCTTTGTCGAGCTTCTGTGTATGTACACAGGAAGTCAATGCACGCTAACAATAGTGTAAATAGTAAATTCACAAAAAAGTAAATTAAAAACTGAACCGCTTATTGAAATAGTCGCTACATGTGACAATAATTAATAATTATTAATTATGTAATATATTTAAATCTTGTTCTTCTCAACCTGTTGATGAAGTTTATGTTCGCACGTCAATCCTTGTGGTATGTACGGGTGCTTTCATAAAGAAGCTGATTCCCGGTAAAGACAAGTAGGTGCGGGTGAAATAGTCCCACATTAATTTATGCGCTCACACATAAAGAAACAGGTAAAACATGTAACCGTTTCCATTCGACGATCAACGTATATCGTATACCTGAAACAGTACGCGTAGCGCTGCAGTTGCTGTTTGGTCCAAAAATAATTTTTATTTATTATTTCGGCAGGTGGGCGACCCAGCATCACACTCAAAAGTTCTAAGAGAAATGACGGTGCGGAAGTTAAACCTGGACACCTGTCGGGATTACTACAAGCACCATCTTTCTACCGTCACCAATAGTACGATCTGCGCAGAGACCGACGGTGGAAGTAAGTAATTGTACCTAAATATGACGTATGGCCCTATAATCGGTCGGGAAATCCTCATGGATCCTCATGGAGCGCCATTCAGCTATAAAATATTGGCCGAAATATTACCAGTAAAATTGACTTGTAACATATCAACTTACAGAAATAATTATATTTAATTTTAAACCCCACGGTTCTTCCTGCTACCAAGAGTGGTAGCGGGCCCATCGGGTTCAATGTTATAGCGAGTAATTTTATTAATGTGCAGTTATTAAAATAAAGAGAGCAGTGGTAGCCCAATGGAAATGGCCACGACATAAAAGTTCGAACTCATACAGGCGCTTTTACTAGCTTGCGCTTTCCTACTCTTGGGCAAAGGCCTTCCTCCACTCCTTCCGTCTTTCGCGGGCCCGCGCGTCCACCTTCCAGTTTTGTCGGAACCTATCCAGCTCGTCCCGCCATCTCCTACCTAGTCTGCCGTGACCCCGCCTCACTGTCTCAAGGCACCAATTCTGTGCTATATTGGCCCACAGTTGGTCCGGCATGCGGCAGACATGTCTTGCCCAGTCCTATTTAAGTTGAGCAGATTTTCGCTACTGTGCTCCATTGATATTATATATTATACATCCAACCTCAGTCCAACCTCAAGGCTTGCATTGCTAAGTTCTTGGAGCATCCGTTCAAGTTCAATGGCTGATGATGAAAAGAGAACAATGTCGTCAGCAAAACGTATGTAGATTTGTGAGGCTCACTTCGCCAAGGAAAATGCCTCTTTCCCTCCATTTGGCTGCCAACTTCCTGCAGATTTCTTCAAGAATAAACAGTTTAGGAAATAGCGGGTCGCTTTGTTTGACTCATATCTCTATTTGAAATTTTGAACCCTTTATGTGTTACACATATATATGTACAAACATACAAGAAAAAGCCTGGGTCCAGGTACTATTTTTGTAAACGTTGCGTAACAGATTTATATATGTGGGATCAATATTTTAACTCGAGACGTCGTGGATTTATCGCTGGTATGGGCGTCAGCGCATCGACCGAGCCGTCTGACTCTGCTAGGGGCGTGGCGAAGGTCACATTTCGCTCTGAACCACATTCACCTTCTCCTTCTCCTCGGACGGGTGTACTGTCACTGAGGGTGATATCGTAATGTGTACTGGTGATGGTGTTCCTACTTCCTCTAAATCAAAGTTGGGGTTGTTGCTGGTTGGGTCGTCGTTGATGGCGTATATTGGATGTTATTCATTCTCGTCTGGTTTGCGTCTGGTAGGTCGCGCTGAATATCCGGAATGACATCTGAATCCCAGTTTGAGTCGCGATCTGGCATTTGTGTTTGTCCGAGTGACCGTATCTGATCCACGTGTTATCAAGCGATCCAAATCAGGAACATAAACTTCGTACATTTCGTTTCCGATCTTTTTCTTTAGTATTCCTTCGACCTATATAAACTTTTTATTATTTAAATTTTTCATAATCCACACCACTTCTTTATCTTGGAATTGTTTACGTTCTTTTCCTTCCTGAACCTGTTCCTTTATAGTGGGCGAAGCTTCCCAATCCCAAACGCTGCCCAGGCCAGCTGAGTCAGTTCAATACAGATAATAAAATGCAAAGTGACACTGGCTAGAGAAATAACTTGACTAAATATTATTCGGCTAACATGTAAGTGTATCCCTTCTGTTTCAGAGAACAAAGTGAACAAAGGCGACTCCGGGGGCCCGCTGCTCTCCGGAGGAATAGTCGTGGGCATTACATCGTGGGGCGCCGGCAGCGCGAATCCCGAATACCCGCAAATTTACGCCAGGGTCGCCAAATTCACCAATTGGATCAAATATACGGTAAGCAGGAATATAACGAACTAAACCCTGGTTAACATGGTACAATTTAATTGCCTGTGTCATACCACAAGTTGAAGCAACAACAAAGATAAAGTCCTCCAGACCGTATTTCGATCACGGCGGCCAATCTCAACGGAGACTAGCCTTCGGCGCGGGAGATATTATAGTACACAAGTGTGCGCACAGACACAGGGCACTCCCTCTTCCCACACTCTCATTGTCCGATAGGACGACAATCTGACACGACCGGAGAGAGATCAGGCGCAAGACCAACGGCTTAACCGTGTAGTATATGCAGGAACGCAAGCCTGCGTTTATTCACTAAAAACTTCGCAAACAAAGGAAATTGAAAGAAAAGAAAGAAAATACATTTATTTAGCACAGACTAAAAGACAAACAATAGGTACACCAGAAATTGCTACTGAAGGCTTCGAGTGTCGACTCAAGACGAGCCGGTTTTCACACGAACATATGTTCGTCTCTTACTCCCTCATCAGTCCTGACTTTCTGTATATTTTGGCTGATGAGACCAAAACTACAAACGTAGTTTACAGGGATGTTTTATAAAAATGTGGCTGTTATTTTAGTTACTGAAGAACGTATTTCGAGGCCTGGGAGGAGTCGCAAGATGCCCTTGGCATTATCTGCAACTTGTCCAAGGCCTTCGATTGCGTACAACATGGTACACTTCTCAGAAGACTGTACCACTATGGTATGAGGAACAGGGCTCACGACCTTCTGATTTCTTATCTGAATAACAGAATTCAGAGGGTTGATGTTAGTGGCAAGAGATCTACAGGATCTGCGGGCGTTCCGCAGGGTTCAATTCTAGGTCCTTTCTTGATTCTAATTTATATAAATGACTTACCTTATTACATAAGCGATAATAACAAGATTGTAGTATTCACAGATGATACTTTCCTCGTTTTTTTAATCAAACGCCAGTTAGTCGACTTTGAACAAGTTAACGATGCTCTCTCTAAAGTTGTACATTGGTTTAATGTAAATAATCTTCACCTGAACGAAAAAAAGACTAAGCTCATTAAATTTTCATCGCAAAATGTCAGACATCTAACCACCGATAGAGTTGGACCCTGTTGAGTCGACAGTTTTTCTTGGAATAACTATTGACGGTAAATTACAATGGGGTCCACATATAGAAAAAAGTAATTTCGATATTCTATTTACAGAATAAACAACCTCATTTAATTTAATTTCAATAATTATATTGTCTTACGACTTCCACGCGGACGAGGTCACCGGCTTAAGCTAGTTAAGAATAATAAAAGCTTCTTATATGAAATTTAGCTAGGGGGATAAGCAGCAGCATTATCCTGTCTTCCACCAATAAACTGCGATCCTGATTAATTGTTCTTTTCCCAGACAAAAAACTCCTTGCAGCGGAACGAAATCGATAACAGTACCAAACCTGATGACACCTGCTCGCTCGGCAACAAGGTCGGGTCTATCACGCTGCTTACCCCTGTCCTGTCCTTAATACTCAGCATTTAGATATTACGAGTTTACAGATTAGGTGGATTTTCGAGCAGAGCTGTATGAAAAAAACGGAGCGGTCAGCTAATATCTGTTCCACTGTAAACAAACGGATCCGAAATTGAATGTTTTGATTTGAATATTTATAAATCACCTTACAAATGTTTGTTTATAGTTTATATTGTGAGTTTGCTTTTGTATTTTTATGTTGAAACTAAATAAAATGTAAATATTTAATTTAATTCCGTTGTTTCTGTTTTACTCCATCTCTTCAATTGACAAAAATGAATAATTATATTTTCATCGTAGCCCTAGCGAAGTCATATTAAAAGAAACTAAAATTAAATGTAGTCGCCGTGCCATACCAACTGAAAATAAGCTACTCAAAATACTGGTGGGCCCAGTTTCTTTACAACAAAATCATTTATATCATAATACAGCATCTTTCAGAGGCACTTTCCGATACGCTGCATCTAAGGTGTGGAATAATATCCCACCACCATTAAGGGTACTGGGCACTATCCACACGTTCAGAACACGTTTACGGCAGTATCTGATAGATTCGCAACAGAAATTAGATATGGTCGCCCTAAATCTTTCACTTATATGAAATGCCTACAGTAATAATAATAAATAAATTTATTGAACCAATGTTACAGTAAGTTATTACCTTAAAATTAACTTAACTTAACATCAGTCTTACTCAGCTTTACGGAAACAAAAAAGTTTCGACGCCTGACTACCAACGCAATACCTACTATTAATGTATTGAAGGCGTTAACTAATGCTGGAGTTACGTAGCTGAAGAACTGGGAATTGACCACAAAACAGTTTTGGCACATTTGAAAAAAACTGGGTACACAAAAAAGCTCGAAATTTGGGTACCTCGCGAGCTCACTGAAAGAAACCTAATGAACCGTGTACTCATTTGTGATTCTTTATTACGACGTAATGAAACCGAACCATTTTTTAAGAAGTTGATAACTGGTGATGAAAAGTGGACCACGTACGACAAGAACGTGCGAAAAAGGTCGTGGTCAAAGTTTCATAATAGCGCCTTCTACTGGCTTTTTTTTTTGTAGATAAAATTTCTTCTAGGGTTTTTTTATTCATGTTGTAACTTTCCTACAACAAAGTACATAACAAGACTAATTAGGTTCAACCAACCAATAAGAACAAGTTATATACAACCAAATTCAGATGGACGGTCCTACTGTCCAAGACGATCTCTTATCGATTCTCCTCAGATTCCGCCAGCATAAATTTGTAGTATCGGCAGACATTGAAAAAATGTTTAGATCTATTGACATAGTACCTAGTCAACGCTCGTTACAACAAATTGTATTTAGGTATGATTCCTCTCAACGTTTAAAAACCTACACACTAAACACAGTTTGTCAGGGGACTGCTGCTGCGCCATATCTCGCGACAAAATGTTTGAGTAGTCTGGCATCCACAGTCAACAATAATAGCGTCAAATACAGTATATCACACGACTTTTACTGTGATGATTTATTAAGTGGATCCAGTACTGTAAGCGAAGCTATAAAGCTATGTAAGGGAATTACTGCCGCCTTAAATTCAGCAAGATTCAATATTCGCAAATGGAAATCTAATAGCGCATTAATTCTTAACGAGCTGTTCTCAGGTAAAATTATAGATTCAAACACAGTTTTAGATCTATCAAAAATACATCATCAAAAACATTAGGTTTATATTGGCTTTGTCAGCAGGATACATTATCTTTCTCGATTAACATTGAACTTCATGAGAAGGTTACCAAGCGCCACATTCTTTCAGTTATAAGTCAAATATTCGACCCATTAGGGCTTGTAGGTCCATGCGTTGTCGAAGCTAAATTGATTATGCAGAAATTGTGGGTCAATAAAAGCTCTTGGGACGAAGAAGTTTCTTCAGAGATTTTACATCTCTGGTCTTCATTTGCTAACACATTACCCTGTCTTAATAAATTACAAATTCCTCGATGGGTTCTTAGTGATCTTTGCGTAAAGATTGAAATCCATGTATTCACAGATGCATCTGAACGTGCGTATGGGGCATGCGTCTACATTCGGTCTGTGTGTAATTCGGGACTTGTACGTGTTCAGCACTTAAACTCAAAAAAACTCTCTTCTTATAAATAATGACGTTAGGAAGAACCAAAGAACGATGACGACAAACTATTTGCAAAACTTATACCTAAATATTCACAATTTACACGATTACAAAGAGTTATAGCCTACATACACAGATTTATTTATAACTGTAAAAACAAAACGACCTTATAGCTATGACACCAAGCATCCAATATTATTATGTAGCAAACATCATTTAACGAAAATCATATTTCATAATTATGCATCACTTAAAGCTTTTACATGCGGGGCCTCAGTTATTGTTGTCCAGTATTCGTCAAACTTTTTGGCCTTTGGGAGGTAGGAATCTGTCTAAATCCATAACGAAAAGTTGCATAAAATGTTTCAGATTTAAAACTAGTAGGTAATGTTCAGCCCATAATGGGACAGTTACCTGAATCTAGAACTTCCCTTTTTTACACTGTTCGGTGGATTATGCAGGCCCAGTTAAGATAGCTAACCGTAAAGGTCGAGGTTGCCAACTGACTAAATCTTACTTGTCCATTTTTGTCTGTTTAGCTACAAAAGCCGTGCATTTGGAACTCGTTACAGACCTTACTAAAGAGGGATACATGGCCGCTCTAAACCGGTTTGTGGCTCGTCGAGGGAAGCCTCAAAGTATAACCTCCGACAATGGGACTAATTTTGTAGGTACATGTGACGAGTTACACCGTTTCTTACAAGAATCAAGTTCCTAAATTAGTTCTGAAGTCGCCCAAGAGGGTATAGACTTCCTCTTCATTCCGAGTTACACCCCCATTTCAATGGTATGGCTGAATCTGCTGTTCGTTCCACTAAATATCATCTTCGTAGGCTTCTCCAACTTACGCATTTCACTTATGAAGAAATGCACACTTGTCTGACTCAAGTGGAAGCCATCCTTAATTCATGTCCTATCACCGCCTTAAATTCCGATCCTACAGACTTCACACCCTTAACACCCGCTCACTTACTAATAGGACGACCACTTGTGTCTGTTCCACATCCACAGCTGACACAAAGAATAACAAGCCTTGAGCGATACAAACGAATCGAGTTCGTCAAACAACATTTCTGGAAACGATTCTCAAACGAGTACGTCACCACTCTGCAGCAAAAGACGAAGTGGCCTACTGCGTCAAGCGAACTCAAATTGGGTTCCTTAGTCCTTATAAAGGATAAAGCATTGCCTCCTTTACGTTGGGCCCTGGGTCGTTGTGTGGCCGTTTTCCCAGGGGCTCAGGATCAAGTTGCTCGAGTCGCCGATATAAGGATCAAGGGAGGAACCATTATTCGAAGGGCGTTTAATAACATTTGTCCCCTTCCAGAACCTGCTTGTTGAATCAGCTGCCACGCCTACCTATTTCAACCCGAGGAGTATGTTGAAGACAAAACGTAGCACCGCCCGCCACTGCGACTACGGGAGCGGGGCAGCAGCGTGCGGGGAACGGGGGACGGGTTGCCGATCGCCGATGGCCTGCACTGCCCTTCACTACCAAAATTACAACGGTCCGAGAGGCCCGCGTCCTTATGTCAATAATACAAACCATACCTATCGATACAGTCCGCTATTTTATTTATAACACCTCTGAGAATCGCCAACACTGGGTGAGCATTGAGGTTCGAGGCTGAATGGCCAGGCACTCGGCCTTTTCGTCGTCATCGAAAGCGATGGTTTTGTCAGGGCGGACCAGGGGTGGTACGGTGACTACTTCGCGGGATTTGATTTTCCTTTGAAGGTTCCAGAAGGCCTGATGGGTGGGCTCTACTTCGCTTAGCAGCTTATCCCAGCTGGCGTCACGACACTCCGATAAACGTGACTTTACAGAACGCTGTAAGTAACGCCTATGGGCTTTGTTATCGTCGCAGGGAAAGCTGCTGTAGGCACGGACAGCCGCGTTCATCTCATTCAGCAGTTCACGCACGTCGTCTGATAACGATTGTTCTAGAGAAGTTCCAGCGACGGTCACCAGTCGCTGGAACTTCTCTAGAACAATCGTTCAGGACTGACTGTACGTGTTCCGTGAATGAGTCGAACGCGGCCGTCGTGACCGCGATAGAGCTGAAATGACCGGGGATGGTGTCTACATAAGTGGGGGGATGTGTTGGATTTCGGGCATTCCCTTACTTTTCTTCAGTCCGTTACCACTTTTGTCTTTGTCTGAACCAGCAACCAACCTCGGTTGCTGGTTCCTCCATGGATGACCGTTTACATAGTCGATTTGACAGACAGTAGTGTGTGTCTTCACCATCTTATGCTTGTATGTCGTTGTGATCGTGACCTTCGTTGACGTCACGGACACTTCACACGTCGAATGATAGATGTCGCTAGTAGTCTGTAGATACTGTTGCTGTTATCGATGATTGATCTTGTTAGTGTTGCGATCTGTTTAGCTTGGTATGGGCATGTGATGAGAAGGGACGAAACGCACGTGACTAAAAGAGTGATGAATATACATGTTGATGGATGGAGAGGGAGAGGAAGGCCGAAGAAAAGATGGATGGATTGTGTGAGGAATGATATGAAAGAGAAGGGAGTGAATGATAGCGTGACGGTTGACAGGGGATAATGGAAGAAGAAAACGTGTTGCGCCGACCCCAAGTAACATGGGATAAGGGCAGGAAAATGATGATGTGTTGCGATCTACTCGGGTGGCGTAGTATTGTGCACACGATCCGGTAGATGGCGTAAGACGTCGTGTTATAAAACTAAAATTAAATGTAGTCACCGCGCCATACCAACTCAAAAATAAACTACTCAAAAGAAAATACTGGTGGGCCCAGTTAATGGGCTATTATTTAAAAATATTAATGATTAAGTGGTTTTTAAGAAGATATTGTTTGAAGTGGTGATTTAAAATGTATTTACATCGTAGGCTTATTTTGATCGATTTTCACAAAAAAAGGGGAAATAGACTCAAATTAACTTGAAAAATAAACTTAGCTTATCGAATTTCCTGTAACCGTTTGATGGAAAATGTTATGGTTAGTAGCGAGTGGGGACTCTTCTGATTTGTATGCACTCTATAAGCCTATCTGGTGCACTTTCAATAATATAGGATTGAGGAGTTGTATATTCGGAAGATGCTCACATAAATTCATCAACCAGAAAAGAGCTGATAATCTTCAAACGGCTGAACCGATTTTTAAATCGCTAAGAACAACATTCAAACAAACAAAAAAATCAAAATCGGTTCAGCCGTTTGGGAGCTACGATGGCGCAGACAGACACACAAATACACAACAACAACAACACACACACACAAACAGAACAGGAACAGGATTCTACACACACGTTAAACTTGGAACACTCCTCTGTTTTTGTCGGGGGTTGTGTCTCAAAACTTCCTTATATTCAATTTTATAAACCTACTAGCCAAGCTTCGCGGTTTCCCTTGACTCGCTTGGGTCCTGAGGATCGTACCGTGATGGTATAACTTTCTTCGAGAATTGGGCTATCAAGCAAATAAGATTTTTTTTTAATCTGATTAATTCGAGAGATTAGCGCAATCAAACACTTCAGCTTTATTATCAGTATAGGTACAGTCAACGGTCATTAATTAATTAGCAGCTTAAGGACTGTATTGCTGTGAACGCGCGGTAATTTATTTTTTAATTTTTTATTTATCCATTTATTTCAGGCATCAAGGCCCATATAAAACACTGTAGCGTTGTGAGAATCTCAACGGGAAATAGTCGACTGATGCTAAATATTTCTTAATTAGTAAGTTGCAAGTCACAGCACTAAGATCATGGCACAACACTAATTTCCTAATAAAGTAATAACCTCGCCTAGGGTATTAGTGTTCTGTGGTAATAACACTCTGCCGTTTCGTTTTGACATCCGCTTGCTCAGCAAGCAGGAGTGAGTCCCTGGTCCTCAAGATACTGGTACCCCAAATCTAGGGTGAGTTCCTCATTAACTTGGTAATATACTTTACCCATAGTACTGGATGTCCGTTATCAAAATCTATCTACCAATGTTGTAATTATTTACACGGTTGTCAATGACGGGCCACGCGGTAAAAGATTGTCCAGTGCATGGGAGACTGAAATATGTATGTATTGCTGCTGCATCCGGTCTGTGCAATGCCTCACTGTATTATAAGCTAAATAGCGAGCCATCTGCTAGGATTATTGGTTATCTTGTGTTTTATGCTCGCTTGTCGCACACATAACCTCATTCTGCATCTGTCATTGTGCCACGCTATCCTTACAAACTACACTCGAGAGCAATGAATCCGGGTCACTTGAAGAATCCTAAAAATCTCGGAAACTAAAAATGCTAGGTTAATGCAATAAATTGTATTTAATAGACAATGTAATACTCCTTAAATGAAGTTATTAAAACTTCTTAGTTATTGTAAAGTTATATCATAAAAAAATCAAATTTGAAAAAGGGCCACTTTCGAAGATGGAACTACGAAATTACAGCATTTTGGTTTTGCTTTTGTTTGTAATCTGTCATTTATGTGGGTACATAAACCATGTTGATAGTGCTCTATATTCATTATTCAAGCTGAAATTATGTCGCTTACGCCTGAAGAATGCACCAGAATACTTACAATGCTGGAAACCGGCCGGAGTCAGCGCGATACAGCCAGGACTGTCGGTGTGTCGCTGTCAACAGTACAAAGAGTTCTCCGACGTTACGAAGAAACTGGTTCTAACCTACGCAGACCAGGAATGGGCAGAACCAGGTGTACCACAGCACGAGAAGACCGATACTTGGTGAACACCATGCTTCGAAATCGCTTTCTCACAGGAACTGAACTCACAAATCAGTTTCGACGCCTCGGAGGAAGTAACCCAAGTGCATGGACAGTAAGACGTCGGCTTGCTGAATCTAACTTAAAACCCCTTAGACCTGCAAAAGGCCCTAAACTGGAGCGTGGGCATCGTATTTCAAGACTAAGATATGCCCAGAGCCACGTAAATTGGAGTATTGAAGATTGGTCAAAAGTTATGTTCTCCGACGAATCAAAATTTATGCTCTACAAGCACGATGGAAGACACAGAGTGTATCGAAGACCAGGGGAAAGATTCAAGCAAGCATGCATCGAAGAAAAAGTAGCCTACGGTGGTGGGTCTGTACTGTGTGGGCCGGAATTTCTTCTGAAAGTCGCACAGAGCTGGTGATCATAGAAAACGGCTCTTTAACTAGCGTAAGATATGTGGAAGAAATCCTCAATGATCACGTTGGTCCATTTATGGTCAATTTAGGTGAGGATGCTATATTTATGCATGACAATGCCCGACCTCATACAGGTAGGATTGTGAATGACTACCTTCAAGAGATGAACATTACTCGTATGGAGTGGCCAGCGCGCAGCTCGGATATCAACCCGATCGAGCATGCTTGGGACGAGCTAGGCAGATGCGTAAAACAACGAAACCCTCCCCCAATCACGCTTCGTGAGCTCAAAATTGCTCTCACAGAGGAATAGGAGAATATTCCCCAAAATCGTATAAGGAACTTGGTGTACAGCATGCCAAACCGCGTAAACGCAGTAATGGAAGCACGAGGAGGCAATACGAAGTATTAAAATTCAAGAAAATCGTAATAAAGTTCAAAAATTTCATGTTTCCTATTTTTGTTTTAAGGAGAGATCAGCAGTTTTTTTCTTTATGTAATTTTGTGTTAATAAAATGTATGGTGACTCATATTTTTTTTACTTTCATTTAAGGAGTATTACATTGTCTATTAAATACAATTTATTGCATTAACCTATCATTTTTAGTTTCCGAGATTTTTAACATTCTTTAAGTGACCCGGATTCATTGCTCTCGAGTGTATCTGCCTGTAAACCGCTGCGATGTGTTGAGTTTCCATCTATCCATTCTCCTTACACCGCCCTTGGTCGAGGAAAAGGGAATGAGGCTGGACACATCGCACGCGGCCTGCTGCTTTTGCACCTCGCTAACATGTGCACCCTATCGCGCCTTCCAGGGTTCTACGTCCAGGCTTCTACGTCCGGGCTGAGGACTGGGCCTCAATAACTGCGCAATCCTTGCGTGGCTGAGCTGCGCGCTACACACGTGGCTGACCGACTGTGCGCCTACCTACCGCGCGCTGCACGCGTAGCTGAACTGCGCACTGCATGTGTGCTATACTGTGCGCTGCACGCACACCTATCCGCGCGCGGCCTGCTGTCGCGCCGCGGTCTGCGGCCTACTGAGGCTTGACGGGCTTCCTGAAGTCGTACTGGCATGCCTGTTCCCGGGCCTGAGTTCCTGCATCCCGGAGACCCAAGGACGGTACCCTTCCCTCTTAACCAGTGCTAGTGCTCAGATCCATAGTGTCCTTACCCGCGACCTAGTTTACTTATAATATATGTATGTACTTTCTTATTAAACTATGAACGTTAACTAAGTGCTTAACTTCCTACCTAATTGTTAACGGTCTGCGCAGCCTACCTGCAAAGCCCTAGCCGTTACAACACATACAATACAATATTAATATAACTTAAAAATACTATAAATACATACAACATTATAATTACACTAAAAACTAACTAAGTCACACGAAGTGT
Organism: Apamea crenata; assembly: GCA_949629185.1. NCBI lineage: Eukaryota > Metazoa > Arthropoda > Insecta > Lepidoptera > Noctuidae > Apamea > Apamea crenata. The sequence goes on from OX451377.1 coordinate 2,902,697, forward strand.
CTGCGTCGTGTTTCGCTGACTGGTGTCATGTAGCCGGCCACTAAACCGGCGGTAGACAACACCCTTCGGCCTTCCTTGAGGAACTTCTCAAGATGATGTGTCGGAACACGCATCACGAACGACTTGAAGTTCGTGTTGTGACGCGACTCCAACTTCTCGACCCTCAAAGTCCAGTTGGTCTTCACACGCATGTACTCCACGATCTTCTCAACCTTCGTGGAGTGGTGCAGTCTGGACACGTACAGCTGCGTCGTCGGGATTGCTGGTCGCAGCAGCAGCTGGGGCCTGCCAGCGCGGTGCCGCACTGGTTCTGACAAGGAGGCTTCTTCTTCTTCTTCTCCACCTTGATGAAACCTTCCTTATCGCACGTGTCCTTCTCTAGACCCTGCGTTTACCCCCTTTTGGTTTTCCCGCTAGTTTTACCTGCGAGTTTTGCGACTCAGCAGGCATGTTAGCGGCTACTATTGCTGCGTAGGCTCGTTTGGGGGTCGACGAACCTACACACGTCGTTGTCTCCACCTGTGTCGAGGCAGGGACTGCAGATGGAGGCGTTTTGTTCCCCGCGACGCGCGTTCACATTTGCGGCGTCAGCGTCGGTAGGTGATCTACTTACAGAAATTGCGTTGCGCAAGAGCACTTCTGCCCGTAGATCACTGATGGTATTGTTGGACACCTCCAGCTTATACTGCATCGACCTGGCTTTGCTTCAGAAATGTAATGTCCTTCAGCAGCCTGGTGACGTCTACGTGTTCGAACGTGACGGGAGGCAGCTTGTGCAGATCCTTCGTCACGAATTCAGGCACATTGTCCGGGTCGGTCTCCTTCATCAGCGTTATGATGTCCTGGAGACTCTTCTGTGTACCGTCCCTAAAAAGGCCGGTAAAGACCGTACTTACGTCTGTGTGCTTAAGTGATGTATCAACATAGAACGCACATCTCAGAATTCGCACACTGGCTGGCGTCGAACGAAACAAAAAACATACAGTCGCTTTTGCACACAGGCTACGTAATTACGTATGACCTTTCCTTTTCTTTCCTTTTGACCTGACCCTTTCAAATTGTTACATCAAGTACCGATGGATTATTGAACACTCTGGGTTCCAATTTCGAGTTGGGACTTTTATTTTTCTTTTCCCACTGATTAGTGGACAAAAAAAAAAAAAAACTAAAAAATTTTATAGGTTTTTTTTTTATTATTCATTTTTATCTTACTATTGTCATTTGACTCGATATGCGTAATCTCATTTGTTTCAGTTGCCAACCTGAATTGGGCATTCGGCTACTAGATTTGTATGAATCTCCGTATGCATTTTTGGTCGACTGTTAGATTCCTCAGATTTCTCCCAGAACCGCTTTAGATAAAACGTTTTATAACTATAATAAAGATTGTATCAACATCTAGAACAAGTTATCCAGTGTGGGAGAAACGGACAGACATGTGGGGTGTTGCTCTAATTTTTATCGTAGTCGCAAGCTGTAAGTGAAAATTTGTATTTATAATGGATAGTATGGTTCGAAACAGGACCTGTCAAAGCTCGCAAGGATGTTGGTGAACAAGTAGAAGTATCCTAAGCACCATGAATGATATACACGGACTAGCTATCACCAATCAGTAAGTCGACATGACATCGCAAGTAAATATAAAACAAGACTAACATAACGCTAACCAACGCTGCTTGTGTGGCCATAACACAAGCATTAGGTTGCTTAGCTTGGGACAAATGGTGCTGTGTGAAATGTCCAGGGATATTACTATTATTATTATTAACGCTTTCACTGTTAAAAAGTTATCACATCTAATGTAGAGCCAAGCCCCTAACTACACAAGGCTTAACTCTACAAACCTTACATTTTGGTCAAAATGACCTTTTCCGTCGCCGATACTCCTATATACTTATGGTAAGAAATTAAGTCACTGGTCTTTAATGACCGTTGTGTCATGCAATAGTTCAATAGAACGGCCAAGCCTTACATGAAAGAAATAAAAATGAAATGCAATCTCTATGTCCCTCACAACAATCCCTTTCATTTGATATGTCCCGTGGTAGAGTTCGTAATTAGGTTAGGAACTTTAGAATTAAACCAAAAAACGTATCGATATCGTGTACCTACTTACTATGGATTTCGACAAAGACCACCTTTTGTTCAGTAAACGACAAAAACAAAACCGATTTCGCTTCTTATATCGCATAGCATACAAAAAAATACCTACTAGACGAATAAAAATTCTTTCGACTTTTCGACTTGTGACATCAAACAAGTAACAACCCGCACTGTGCCGGCTCTCTCACAGAAGATTTGATTCTCACAGAGCTTGTGTTCCAGCAGTGGGAACCTTATGAGCGTATTATGCTAGTCTTAAAGAGTTGTGGGTGTGAAACGCAATTAGGAAAGTTTTTGTTATTTTGTAGGCAATGCGGAACTGGACGAAGTAAACACCGCGGAACTGCCGACGATGGGCGACAAGCGTATTATTGGCGGGTCTCCTACCACCATAGAGAAATACCCATTCGCCGTGCAGGTAAGGGGAACAGATGGAAAAGCGCTATTACGTACAAAAAAACGAATAGAAAAGCAGGACTCAAAAACAAGAAACCGTAATTCTATTTTGTGAATGTTTGCAACTGGACATATGCCTTGTTGATCTTGTGGTCGCAAGCATGAATGAACCTGTTCTGAACTCCTGGGTTCGATCCCCATCATCTCAACTTTGACTAGCTCTACATAAATTTAGATTCCCCCTTGGATGCAGTGACTCTCACTTTGATGATTATATAATAACTCTCAAAACGGCACAATGGCGCCGATTCCCTTGTTCACAAACTAAACTAAATTTAAGTTCAGTGCATCTTTTTCTTTCTATTTCTCTAAGAAAAGGACAGAAGATAGTGTAGTCCTGTCAAATTAAGATACTCCATAGACAGTTTAGACGTGACTAAAAACATGGCGACTAAAAATACGTCCATATACGTCAGGCGCTGACTAATTTGAGAGATCGAATGTTGAGTAGGAAGCCCATTTACCTCTTTAACTAAAAATATCATTGCAACCTAGTGGGATGCGGTAGCTTTCCTTTATGTCTGCAGATACTTTTCAAAAACCAGTTCATTTGCGGAGGCTCCCTGGTGACGAGGCAACACGTCCTTTCAGCAGCACATTGCTTCGTTAATAAGTAAATTACACTTTACGTTTATTTAAAACACATTTGCTCGTAAAGGGTCTCTTATTTCACCAATTTCAATATCGTATTGTATCTCATTACGTAGGTACTTGTGCGTTATCTATATTATAGATAACGCACAAGTACCTTCGTTAGGTTAATAATCTTGAAAATTAGCATGAATACTCGCCTAAGTAATAAAGTTTATTATTATAAGTTTTTCAAAACTACCCCCAAAGGGGGATATAGGGGTGTTGAAGTTTGTGTGGAAGTAATTGAATGCGCGGTCCAATTAACTCGAAACTCAGTATTAATTAATACTTTTGACAGAAAATAATTAATAATAAGTATGTAAAGTTGTCGAAAATGGATCCCTGACGGGGCAAAAAGGAGTGATTCGATTTTTAAGGGGAGGATTTGATCTTGAAACTGTATGTTAAATTTTCACACCTAAACCACTGAACTTCTGATCTGGCAAAGAGATAGATGGCATCCTGGGGAAGGACATACTTTTTATCCTGATAGCTCGTTCCCGTGGGATAATTTCCGACATCCACGCGGGCGAAGCCGCGGGCAGAAGCTAGTGGTAATATAAAACGCACGGTTTATCAAGATGCTCCGTCTAAAACGAACGGTGCTTTTTTAAATCTTAGCAAAGAGTTTTTAAGTATGTCAGAAAAGTGGTCAACATTTTATGAATAAAATTAACTTTGGGAGATAAAATATAATAGTTAAACATTTAATTCTTTATTTTAATTAATTTTGACAATAAATTACAACAATCTATTACAAAAACACAAAAATATTAATTTACTTTATTAGTAATACCTACTGGCTGTTTTTTGTGCCTTTGCCTTACAAAAAAAGCGCTTGCAGTTCGGATACTGACCGTCGTCGAAGAGGACAGACGTGTGTCCCGTCGCGTTTTCGCGTGCGCGCAACATGGTTGGATTTGAGTGTGAACCTCGGATTTGAAATTTGAATGGTGTTTTGCTTGTGGTTTTCGTGGGTGCAAATTAAAACACCCTTAAACGGTGGAAAAGTGACATACGTGCGTTCCTGATCTACAACCAGAAGCTTAGGCTTTCCGGCCGAGAATCCTGGTGACGTCGAGTGACTCAGAGCTCTTTCCGGGCCAATCTGGTGAGATCTTTCCGTTTATTTCAGGGATCTCCATTGGACGCTGTATCCGGCTGGGTTTCAGTTTGTTTGGACTTTTGAAGCTACGCGCGAATTAACATCATTTTCAGATATAGCTAAGCTTTAGGACAATTTTTTCATATTATATTTAGTAATGCGGCATAAACTAATACACTCTATTATTCTAGCACAAAATACGGCATCGTTCTAGATTTTGTACTTCACGCTTTCTTATACATACACTAAACACACGCTTTCACGCTTCGCTTTTACGCTTCGCTTTTTTTCGCTTTTACGCTTTCTTTTACATTGCACTAAATTACCAAAACTGCCTTGAACAAGTTATCTACATATTTTCTAGCTTATAAGTCAAGTTTCTATAACCACGCCCGATGCAACAAAAAAAAAACCTCGCAGTGCAACAAAAACCAACTCCGAACTCTTAAGTTTGCATTAAAAATGCATTCCTAAAGATAAACAAGTCCTGCACACGTGTGCCGAGAAGCTCTTGTAACACCATAAAAACAAAAGCATAACTGTGCCGTAGACAAAAGACGGGAATTCTTTGTTCGGGGCAAACTGATAGCCCACCAAATAAATATGTGTTTAATTTTCGGACCACTAACAGAATTCGCCTAGCAATTCTAAATAATATACGAGAATTTCTCCCTAACAGCAATCTCTTCCACGAACAAAGGATAGCAAAATACGCAACTACACAGTTTAACATAACGTTCAAGGGGAGGAGAGGATATCCTAATCGCCGCATCCGAGTTCTATCTAAATGTGCATGGGCACACCGATACCAGTACCCGGCAACATACTCATCTTCTACAAGGACCAGCATTATGATAGCTGGGCCATGACCAACGAAGAACATTACAACAGCAACCCGATAGTTCGAATGCAAGAACGAAACAACCAACGTCAAAACACCACAACCTATAGCCTTTACTTAACCGGTACAACACGCGAGAAGAGGAAGGACAATCCACGAAAACCTAGTCTCAAACGAACAGCCTTCGGGGCTGGTCGTAGCCTTGGCTAGCTCAGTAACACAGTATTAACAACAAAAACGTAACGGGAAGCATTACTAAAATGCTCCCGGAGCTGACCAAGTGGTAATTAAGCGATACTCCAAATATTACAGGAAACCCTCACGTGCGTCACCAAACCCATCAATAAAGCCTGGACACAGAACGAAAAGTCCGACACGTGGCTGGAGACCGTGCAGCAATCTCTCCCAGGAACAAAGGATAACAAAATACAAGCCACGCAGTTTAACATGACGTTCTGGGGAGGAGAAGATATCCTAATCGCCGCGTCCGAGTTCTATCTCTATACATACCAACTTCACACTGGTGACACCTACAACCACTGGTCACCTACCGACGAACCAGAACCTGGCAACATACACATCCACTACAAGGACCAGCATTATGCTAGCTGGGTCATGACCGACAACGAACATTACTACAGCAACCCGATAGTTCTAATGCAAGAACGAAACAACCAACGTCAAAACACCACAACATGTTAAGCCTTTAGTTAACCAGTATAAAACACGTAAAGAGCAAGGACAATCCATGAAACCCCAGTCTCAAATAAACAGCCCCCAATTTGGCTAGCTCATTAACACCGTATGAACAACAAAAACTCCCGGAACTAACCTAGTGGTAATTGAGCTTTACAAAGCGATACCCCATTTATTACAAGGAACCGTCACGGGCGTCACCAATTAAATGGACAAAGCCTGGTCACAGAACGAAACGCACGACACATGTCTGGAGCAGGTACCAATTTCGAATAACAAAAACCCTAAAGTTGCAAATGAATAACAGAGTTGGGCAACTATCAAGCTGCCTTTTTAAACAATAGGTAGATCAACAAACGACCACATCTTTACGCTTAAAAGGGTCTTAGGTGAAGAACGGCTTGCAGGTAATAGAATTTATGTACTCGCTATTTGAGCGAGTTATCATGAGAGACTTGATTAACCAAGCTAGGAATAAATCAAGACAAAAGGAAATGCATGAAATCTTAGGAGCATAAACAGTAACCAAACTCATCAAGTCCGACAGGATGTGCTAACTCGCTCATTTTCATGGGCGCCGTGAACTGCACCTGCTGCATACACTACCGACCTATTTACACATGGAACGACAACTTAAAATAGGACATGAAATACTTCGGGGGAATACAAGGGAATCAATTTTTGGAGGGATACGGCGGAACCCATAAATAAGATCAAGAAACCTGCTAGTGACATTTACAAAAACACTGGTAGTAAAACGCTGACAGTAGCAGACGAAGACATGTAACACAGCAGAGCAAGGACTTAGAAAAGAGCCGAGAAAGCAGTTGAAACCCCGCCAAAAGATTCACAGGTGAAGCTCGACCTGAAGCACCTGGCCGCGACGTCATTAAAAGATGCCCATCCATAGACAAATATCACCCATCTTTCCACTAGTCCAATGCTTATTCTAGGATGCATATCCGGTAGGCTCTTAAATCCTTCCCTTTCCTACGGGCACGTCTTCCTTACAATTACCGCGCCCCCCGGTCTACTCCTTGATATGCAATGGTCGCTGTAGCACCATGAACATGAGGCTACAGGAGCTAGTGCGAATCTTGGGGTTCATTCGATTAATCGAGTCTGGTTTAACCATGCTGGGATCGGTGCCTTTCATTCATTCATTCATTCATTTGCCTTACAAAAAAAGCGCTGAGGCGCATCGCTAATTTGTGAACAAGTAAAAATTATTCGCGCGCTTTTTCTTTTCGCCGTTTTGTTTTTATTTGAAAATGTCGTCAAGTAATGATGAATTTATTGATTCGTCACCGGCAGAAGTCTCAGAGGCAGCGAAAAAGGCTACTCTAAGCCTCTTGCCCGAAAAATCGACCGATAGATACTTAAAAGCGTATCAAAATTTCATCTTATGGAAAACCAGCAAAGATGCAAATTCATTTTCAGAATGTGTGTTTTTAGCCTAGATGACTCGATGAGAAATAAAGAAGAAATTAGCTCCCGCATTACAAGGAATATAAATTTGGAGCCAAGTGTTGACTCTCGACCATCTACGAGCACACACGCGTACATTCCACCATCGTCGCCGCCGCCGCAGCCGCCTCCGTCGTCGCCACCGACTGCAGAACTCTGTGGTCTCGTTTCTCCGACTTTCACTGAAGAGAGTGAGAGAGAGACTGGTGAAATTGTAACTAATAATAATAACTTGACAACATTAAAAATGCCAACTGGTAACGTAATAATCAATTTTAAAAATTGTTCAAATTTTTATAACTACTTTAACAAGTGATTAAAGATTTATTCGTTTAAGAAAGTCCGAGTTTTATTTATTTCCTCGCAAATATGTTATAAAACGTCGTATGACATACGTGCGCTTTGATAATTACAGCCTCTGCTTTCTTGTAGCAATATTGCCTCGGCTATAGGTAATTTTCAACTTACCGCACTTATATCATAATGTACGTACGTATGTACGAAGCAACTAAATGCGACATATAGGAATGTGGCCGCTTTTCTTTAGATCGAATTTAGTTGCTTCGTGTCTCAATATGAAACTTAATAAAAGGTATTAGAAAATTCTAGACACACTTACCGAGGTCGCTGATTGAGCAGATTTTCATAATTCCTTCTCAGTCACGAGATAATATTTTTTTAAAGGAGTGGCGTTAGTGGACCGTTGTACGCGCTCTTAATAATATAAATAAGTCTTAATGTATCTCAAAATTTGCAGAAAAGGCAAACGTGCACGCGCGGAGGACTTGTCCATCCGTGAGGGCACCACTTTTTTTAATTCAGGTGAGTGACACAGTCATTTCGTACAGTCAACCGGAGGCCCATATGCTACCAATTTGACTTGGAGAGCTCCCTTATTTCAAAGAAGCTATGCCTTGATTTCACATAGGTACAGTCACGAGTATAAATTACACAAATCCTTACACTTACGAAAAATTTTAAAGCGATTTTCTCGTGAACAATTATGTTATCATGTTATGTTATGCTACGAGTTTTCAGTATCGTACGGACAACTGCAAGTCAGGACTAGTCAGGAGTAACATATGAACTTCGAAAAGCCTATGGCTGCCTTTCCACCGGAGATATGATATGCCGTGTAGCGATGGATGTGTAAACCTACTAATATTATAAACGCGAAAAATTGTATGGATGGATGGATGTTTGTTACTCTTTCACACAAAAACTACTACACGGATTTGGATGAAATTTGGCACACAGATAGTTTATAAATAACCAAGATTAACATATAGGATACTTTTCATCCCGATTTTCCCAAATTTAAATTACAGGATTCTAATATACCATGAATAGGGCAGCGTAAGCCAGAGTTCTTGCGACAAGAATTTAGGGCGAACAGAGTTCAGTCACGAGCATAAATATGTAGGTATACACTTGGCTTTATTTCAAAGCGATTTCCTTTTTTATTTTTGGATTAAAGTTTGTGTTGTTACGAACTTAGTATTTTCTAATCCATGGGTTTATGCAATGTGTCGTATTTCATTGTTGTTTTCGTTATTTCACGAAAAAATCGGTATTGAAAGTTTCCAAGTGTTGACATATTAGTGCTCGTGACTGTACCGTGCACGAACCTGACGTACATAAACTGTTCGGGGGACAGAATAACACAGCTTACTCGTTAGATCAATGGCATTAAAATGAATGTGAACAATATCATGAAACACGTTGGCATCCAGGTATTTGCGCCTGTTCTCGAAGCCGATACTTAAGCTTGTAATCAAGAAGTTAGGAGAATGACAGATAAGTCTTAGTCCCATAACATCTGTAGTACATAACACGGAGGTACTTGCGCTGGACCCTTTCTATTCCAACTACGTACTTTTGGTTAAAGAGGTTCCAAATAGGGACCGCATATTCTAACTGAGAGTGAATTAGCGTCTTATAACCTATGCCTCAAGCAGACTGTTCAGTACTACACAGCAAGAAAGACACCAATATACGCCTGTTACCTAGACTTGTCAAAGGCATTTGACCCAGTGTCATACAATATATTGTGGGACAAACTAAATAGGGAAACCTCGGTACCACCGGAAGTGATAGGCATATTTAAATTTTGGTATGGAAACCAAGTGAACCGTGTGAGGTGGGTGGACTCTTTGTCGGAAGAGTATAGGTTGGAGTGCGGGGTGAGACAAGGGGGTTTAACCTCCCCGGCGCTCTTCAACCTGTACATGAATAGTCTGATCGAGGAGCTCAGCGGCAACAGGATCGGATGTCGTATTGATGGCACTTGTATTAATAATATCAGTTATGCCGACGATATGGTGCTGCTGAGTCCCTCGGTTGGAGCAATGAGGAGGATGCTAAGTCTTTGCGAATCCTATGCTAGGGCCCACGGGCTCAAGTACAATGCACTCAAGAGTGAACTGATGGTTTTCAAAGCTGGTAATAAAACCTACTCTAAAGTACCACTTATCACACTGGACGGAATACCATTAATAAGAGTTACTAAATTTAAGTACTTGGGCCACTGGGTGAGTGAAGACCTTAAAGATAATTTTGATGTGGAAAGGGAGCGCAGGTCGCTGGCTGTCCGATGCTGTATGTTGGCCCGCAGGTTCGCCCGCTGTACTGCACGAGTTAAAGTCACGCTTTTTAAAGCCTTCTGCCAATCCTTTTACACGTGCAGCCTGTGGGTGGACTTCACGCAGAGGGCATACAGCGACCTGCGCATCCAATACAACAACGCTTTCCGGGTGTTGTTGGGGCTGCCGCGTTTTTGCAGCGCGTCCGGTATGTTTGCCGACGCAAATGTTGACAGCTTTTCAACCGTCATGCGCAAGAGGTGCGCATCGTTATTATATCGGTTTCGCGCCAGCCCCAACACTATCCTGAGGACGTTGGCAGACCGCTGGGACTCTCCGATTCTAGGACCCTGGATACGACTCCATGCGGTGAAGTAGATTGGGATGGGAAAGTCTCTAGCGTGTGTACTTAGGTTAAAATTTTTATAATTACCCGTTAGTTTAGTTTAGTTTACTTACTAACACTAGATATAAGGCATTTTATACTGGTACTAACAAACTATGGAACTTGATTCTGAAATAAAGGTTTATTATTATTATTATAAAGAAAGGTTGAGATACGCTTAAGTTCTGTTGAAAATCTCATCACAAATCCACACATTTTAAAAGCGCTATTGACTATGGCTTCGATATACTGGCTCAAGGACAGTTTGCCACCAAAAAGAACACCTAGATCCCTCATATAGAAATATTATTTAAGGGCATAGAGTTAGTTTTCATTGAAATTAAAGATGAAATTATTCTTAGTAAAGTGTATATAGTTACACTTGGAGATACCAAGATGCAGCTTGTTGTGAATACAGTAGGTAGTTAGTCTGTCTAGGTCCCCCTGAAATGACTGGCAGTCGTCCATAGTACGTATCGCTTGAAACGCCTTCAGGTCATCAGCTTACATCAAGAATTTTGACTTTTTAAAACATTTCTTAATATCGTTGATATAAATAATGAATAATAGCGGCCCCAGAATACAGCCCTGTAGATCTCCGGAACCAATATTAACAGAGACAGACTGATGACCATTAACTATAACCCTTTGTGACCAGTTTTCGAGGTAGGATATGAACCAACGCAATACAATTCCGCGTATTCCATTGAAGGAATTTTATTCAGGAGAATTTTATGATCGACCTTGTCAAAAGCTTTCTTGAAATCAGTTTAAACTGCATATATTTGTAATCGCCTATCAATATTTTAAAAAAGGTAATTGGTTACTTGCCGACAGTGCTATCCATTATCAGAGTGTGTTGCAACACATTTATATAGATCTCGCGTTCTTTTCTAAAACTTGATACATTGTGGAATCCAATAACAGTAGGTACATACATTTATAGCTGTTGAAATAAATAAATAAGATAACATTAAAACTTGTATATAATTTGAGTTACATTTCATAGATGCTATGATTTTATTTGAATTGACTTTATAGTAAGTAGATTTTGATTGATTAAAATAGTACTATGTTTCGTGGCATGCACAATTTTGTAAAAGTAGGTAACGCAACAGAGTAAAACATAAAAACATAGAACAGTAAAAACTATATAGAATATTGATACCTATGTGAGTTAGACATTTATTCGTCTAAAATATCTACTTGGCTTATCTCCGTTGAGGTTGGCCGCAATTCAGTCGGGGGCGATAATATTATTATTTGGTTACACATACCCCGTTCCAAAGCATATCACATCTGTGGTGTAAAGGCAGCCTTAGGGTTTTCGTAGTTCAAATGTTACTCCTGACTAGTCCAGACTTGCAGTTGACAGTACGATTCTGAACATAATTAAAAACTCGTAGTATAAACTTGACCCAATGTTCCACAGGCGGTTCGGTACACTTAGTAAAAAGAATCATAGTCCACAAGCGACACAACTTTAAGCGCCTCCACAACGATGTGGCGATAGTCATGATGGCCACACCGGTTGATTATAAGACCAGTGCAGCACGGAAAGCCCGTATTGCTCGTCAGGACGCCGTGGTCCCTGACAACTCATTCGTCACCGCTGTTGGATGGGGGCGGACTAAAGTGAGTATTTATGATTACAAGTACATCTTAAAAAGAAACGAAATATAATTAAAACCTGACTGCAACTTAAAAGTTTAACACAAGATTCGCGAGTGTAAAAAAGTATGTATTTACAGAATTAAAATCATCAATACAGCTCTCTAAGTTCATAATTATAATCATATCGATTTATATTTCATGAAATTGTCACTCAATAGGATTAGGGATTAGTTATTTCTCTGGTGCTTCCCCTTTAACATAAAAATCACTGAAGATTTATGTGGGACTTCCGTTAAGGGTTTTGGAGATATCATTTACACAATTGATCCGGTCCTAACAGGCATTTAATCAAAGTTCAAAAGTCATTTATTCAAATTAGGATGAGAATCAGCACTTTTCGAACGTCAAAATTACACAAGACAGTCCCACAAAACGCCCGCTCCTCACCACTTCTTAGTGCTTTCGCTGGGAAGAAGTGGTGCAACAAACTCCCTAGCAGCACAGCTGTCTGTTCAGTTTTAAAAAAACTTGCTTCTATACAATAAAAGGTATGCAAAGTAATTGACATCATGAGACACAGAACATTACATTAAACTATTTGCCATATGTCAGCTAGCCACGCCAATATATCAATAAATACAATGAAAACTCAAGCAAACAATAATAAAAATAAAATAAACAAAAATTAATACTAACACAAGGTAGTGTCCTCGGGCCATTATTGTTCTTAATCTATATCATTGATCTGCCTTGTGAAATTCATCAACCGATGACACTATTTGCGGACGACAGTACAGCCATACTTGAATGCGGAGATAAAAATAAATACGAGATTGAAATAAACAGCACACTTAAAACAATAATAGATTGGCTAAATAAAAATAATCTAGTTATAAATTTACAGAAAACTAAAGTAATGCATTTTTACCAGAGGCTTCAGCCACAGAATATAATTGCCGAATACAATGGTCAACAGTCAACACGTAGAGTCAACCTTAGAGGCAAAATTCCTAGGAATACATATTGACCATAAATTAACATGGGAACCTCATGCTGAAATCGTGTGCCAAAAATTAAGTAAAACTGCCTATATACTATATATCCTCTCCAAAAAATTAAATATCAATGCCTTGTTGACAGCATACCATGGTCTAGCGGCGTTGTTATTAAGATTTGGTATAATATTTTGGGGAAACTGCACCGAGAGGGAACGAATATTTAAGACACAAAAGCGCTGCCTAAGGTCAATGACTGGTCTTAAGTCGACAGAAAGCTGTCAACCAGTATTTAAAGCACTAAAAATTCTGACATTTCCATCCTTATATATATTAAAAGTCGCCTTATTCGTTAGAACAAATCTGCACTTATTTACATCAATGGATGATATAAGGCAGCATAGGTACTAGACCAATTACGGCCAAATATAAAAATCTACTGTACACAGGCGGCCATAAAACAGCCTTACTTAAAAAAAATATTCTACAAATGGGTCCTCTTATTTATAATAACTTGCCTAGAAATTTAAAGGAAATACCTATTAAAATGTTTAAAAAGCAGTTAACAAAACTGCTACTGGACAAGAGTTACTACTCAATCAAGGAATTTTTGTATGACAAGACAATCAAGTAAAATGTTGCTCAACAATTATAATATACCTACTTAATTAAGATTGTCCTTGAATATATTTATATATATATTTTTTGTTTGTTTTGTTTTTGTGATGACGCTAAGTTCTTATTATTATTTGTTTTGTTTGACATAGAATTATCTGTTTGACATTGTATTACTTTATGTGTATAGGTAAGTAGACGATTAATTTGGTGACTAATCTTTATCAATTAATTTACAACTGAAAAATATTTATTCAATTTTAATTTTTCTGTGGTATCTTGTATCTTTAATATTAATTGTTTGAAAGCATTTGCACGCCGGAAGGTAAAATGTATCGGGACTATTGACATAAAAACATCTTATTTGTATACCTACATTATTGGCAAATACCTAAATGATTATGATTAACAAGCATACAGGGCGTGACAGCTTACATATTTATGCAATGCGGGTGCATAGCAGTCACTCGAAGTCACAAATGATAAACTAGGACCATCGAAGTAAAATAAAGAAACAGTTAAGTAATTACTACTAACAATAACAAAACCATGGTCAGCAAGACGACTAGTCACTACAAGCAGCACTCGTTCACGAGCATAACGCAATGAGCAGCCATTACCACCCTTGCCATATTTGAGGGAAGGAGGCAACCCGACCTCCACGCTAGTGACATCTAAGGGAGTATGACGATCACATCGGCGTCGAGTCGACGATGAAGTACCTGGGACTCGTCCTCGACAGCCGGTGGAACTTCGTGGAGCATTTCCGACGTTTGGTTCCCAGACTCGAGCGGGCCGGGGCTGCCTTGAGGCGGCTCCTGTCCCATCTAGGGGGTCCAAAGGCCTCCTGCCGGAGGCTCTATGCGAGGTCGTGCGGTCTATGGCCCTTTACGGGGCACCGGTGTAGGCGCGTTCCTTGAGGTGACGACCAGCCCGCCGGTTGAACGCGTTCCAAAGGGTCATGGCAGTGCGGCTAATCCGAGGGTACCGCACGGCCTCCGCTGAGGCGGCGAGCCTCCTTGCTGGATTACCGCCATGGGATCTAGAGGCAAAAGTCTTCGCCCACATATGGGACTGGCGAGAGGAGGCAAAACACCGGGGCGTAACTCCGCTGCCGCGAGAAATCACGGTACAGCGGACAAAGCTCCGGCGGGATCTCATGGCGACATGGAGAGTGCGATTGTACTGGGCACGCCACAATTGCGGCAATAAGTCCCCTCTTTGAGAAGTGGCTGGAGAGGCGCCACGGCGCCCTCACCTTCCGCCTGACGCAGGTCCTCACCGGACACGGTTTTTTGGGAAGGTTCCTGTTCAGGATAGGAGGAAACGCCAGGGTGTCACCACTGCATGGATCGGCCGGAGGACACGGTGGAGCATACGGTGGAGGTATACCCGGCTTGGGCGGAGCACCGCCGCGTCCTCGTGGCGGCGATCTTTCGTGTCCAGCCCAGGTCCAGGCCATGGTACGGAGCGAGAGTGCATGGGAAGCTGTCACCTCCTTCTGCGAAGCAGTTATGCTCGCAAAGAAGGAGGCAGAGTGCGTGAGGGAAAGGAAATCTCTGCGCCCTCACGCCCCTAGTCGTTGCAGGAGACGCCCTGGACGTCGGGAGTCACCAGCCGACTCCCGGCCACCGTAGGCGCGGGCTTGCGGGTGACGAGCAATGGGCAGCTCGCCGCCCGGTAAGGCCCAGGCCATGTTTGACGGCGCGTTGTGTTCCACGCGCGCTTCAAAGAGATGTCAGCACGAACTGACGGGTCCGCTAGGGCCGATGCCTGCCAGGGCCGCGAGTTGTTCGAAAGAGATACCGTGCCCAACAAATGAGTTATTAATCTTATGAAGCCCTTGAAACCCGGGCACGTAGTTTGTCCATAATACTAGCCGATGAAACTCAATTCTTCAGTCTTCATATCAAGCTTTTGTTGTTTCTGTTTAGGTTTCCCTACATGTGCTTGACAACCGAAAATCTTTAAATGACTCAAGTCCCTTTTCTTATTATACCAAGTACTTTAGTCATGACAGCCTTTGTCGAGCTTCTGTGTATGTACACAGGAAGTCAATGCACGCTAACAATAGTGTAAATAGTAAATTCACAAAAAAGTAAATTAAAAACTGAACCGCTTATTGAAATAGTCGCTACATGTGACAATAATTAATAATTATTAATTATGTAATATATTTAAATCTTGTTCTTCTCAACCTGTTGATGAAGTTTATGTTCGCACGTCAATCCTTGTGGTATGTACGGGTGCTTTCATAAAGAAGCTGATTCCCGGTAAAGACAAGTAGGTGCGGGTGAAATAGTCCCACATTAATTTATGCGCTCACACATAAAGAAACAGGTAAAACATGTAACCGTTTCCATTCGACGATCAACGTATATCGTATACCTGAAACAGTACGCGTAGCGCTGCAGTTGCTGTTTGGTCCAAAATAATTTTTATTTATTATTTCGGCAGGTGGGCGACCCAGCATCACACGCAAAAGTTCTAAGAGAAATGACGGTGCGGAAGTTAAACCTGGACACCTGTCGGGATTACTACAAGCACCATCTTTCTACCGTCACCAATAGTACGATCTGCGCAGAGACCGACGGTGGAAGTCAGTACTTGAACCTAAATATGACGTATGGCCCTATAATCGGTCGGGAAATCCTCATGGATCCTCATGGAGCGCCATTCAGCTATAAAATATTGGCCGAAATATTACCAGTAAAATTGACTTGTAACATATCAACTTACAGAAATAATTATATTTAATTTTAAACCCCACGGTTCTTCCTGCTACCAAGAGTGGTAGCGGGCCCATCGGGTTCAATGTTATAGCGAGTAATTTTATTAATGTGCAGTTATTAAAATAAAGAGAGCAGTGGTAGCCCAATGGAAATGGCCACGACATAAAAGTTCGAACTCATACAGGCGCTTTTACTAGCTTGCGCTTTCCTACTCTTGGGCAAAGGCCTTCCTCCACTCCTTCCGTCTTTCGCGGGCCCGCGCGTCCACCTTCCAGTTTTGTCGGAACCTATCCAGCTCGTCCCGCCATCTCCTACCTAGTCTGCCGTGACCCCGCCTCACTGTCTCAAAGCACCAATTCTGTGCTATATTGGCCCACAGTTGGTCCGGCATGCGGCAGACATGTCTTGCCCAGTCCTATTTAAGTTGAGCAAATTTTCGCTACTGTGCTCCATTGATATTCGACATCCAACCTCAGTCCAACCTCAAGGCTTGCATTGCTAAGTTCTTGGAGCATCCGTTCAAGTTCAATGGCTGAGGATGAAAAGAGAACAATGTCGTCAGCAAAACGTATGTAGATTTGTGAGGCTCACTTCGCCAAGGAAAATGCCTCTTTCCCTCCATTTGGCTGCCAACTTCCTGCAGATTTCTTCAAGAATAAACAGTTTAGGAAATAGCGGGTCGCTTTGTTTGACTCATATCTCTATTTGAAATTTTGGACCCTTTATGTGTTACACATATATATGTACAAACATACAAGAAAAAGCCTGGGTCCAGGTACTATTTTTGTAAACGTTGCGTAACAGATTTATATATGTGGGATCAATATTTTAACTCGAGACGTCGTGGATTTATCGCTGGTATGGGCGTCAGCGCATCGACCGAGCCGTCTGACTCTGCTAGGGGCGTGGCGAAGGTCACATTTCGCTCTGAACCACATTCACCTTCTCCTTCTCCTCGCACGGGTGTACTGTGACTGAGGGTGATATCGTAATGTGTACTGGTGATGGTGTTCCTACTTCCTCTAAATCAAAGTTGGTGTTGTTGCTGGTTGGGTCGTCGTTGATGGCGTATATTGGATGTTATTCATTCTCGTCTGGTTTGCGTCTGGTAGGTCGCGCTGAATATCCGGAATGACATCTGAATCCCAGTTTGAGTCGCGATCTGGCATTTGTGTTTGTCCGAGTGACCGTATCTGATCCACGTGTTATCAAGCGATCCAAATCAGGAACATAAACTTCGTACATTTTGTTTCCGATCTTTTTCTTTAGTATTCCTTCGACCTATACAGGGTGGAATTTTGTAATGCCACCTGAAGGGAAAGTACTCTTAATACTGTAGATAGACAATTTTACCAAAAGAAAACATTCCTTTATTTTTTAACAGAAAGAAAACTACATTCAAAGATTTTCAAAAATTCGCTTGCCACAGCCGGGAATCGAACCGACTAAAATCTGTAAAAATTACACCCTGTACTTTTATTGCATTGATCGTTAGGATCAATTATAAGGATTAAATCTCTCTAACAAACTTGATAAATAAAATGATAGGAAAACTATAAAATCTTAAATTATTTTAATTATTTACAAAAAATTGTAAATTAGCATGTCATGGTCATTTAAAGACTGTCAAGTATCTTGAAATATTGGATCTCTTAAGAAATGAGTTAAATGGTTTCCCCGAGCAAGAGCGAAACCAAATAATTCTACAGCAAGATGGTGCTCCAGCCCATAACAGCAGAATCACTACTGCCTACATTAATAACCATTTTAATACCTGGATTGGTACAAACGGCACAATCAGATGGCCTGCGAGATCACCAGATGTCACCCCTTTAGATTTTTTTTTTTGGGGATATGTAAAAAATCAAATTTACCTACATTAAATTTTATGCGAATGTAAACGAGTTGAGAGTTGAAGTTCAGAATACGATTTATAACATTCACCACAACACGTTATTAAAGGTTACTAGAAATGAATTCGTTAGAAGAATACATTTGTGTATCCAAGAAAATGGAGCCCATTTCGTGCAAATAATTTAAGATTTTATAGTTTTCCTATCATTTTATTTATCAAGTTTGTTAGAGAGATTTCATCCTTATAATTGATCCTAACGATCAATGCAATAAAAGTACAGGATGTCATTTTTACAGATTTTAGTCGGTTCGATTCCCGGGTGTGGCAAGCAAATTTTCGAAAATCTTTGAATGCAGTTTTCTTTCTGTTCAAAAATAAAGGAATGTTTTCTTTGAGTAAAATTTTCTATCTACAGTATTAAGAGTACTTTCCCTTCAAGTGGCATTACAAAATTCCACCCTGTATAAACTTTTTATTATTTAAATTTTTCATAATCCACACCACTTCTTTATCTTGGAATTGTTTACGTTCTTTTCCTTCCTGAACCTGTTCCTTTATAGTGGGCGAAGCTTCCCAAACGCTGCCCAGGCCAGCTGAGTCAGTTGAATACAGATAATAAAATGCAAAGTGACACTGGCTAGAGAAATAACTTGACTAAATATTATTCGGCTAACATGTAAGTGTGTTCCTTCTGTTTCAGAGAAGGGCGTGTGCCAAGGCGACTCCGGGGGCCCGCTGCTCTCCGGAGGAATAGTCGTGGGCATTACATCGTGGGGCATCGGCTGCGCGGATCCCAAATACCCGGAAATTTACGCCAGGGTCGCCAAATTCACCAATTGGATCAAATATACGGTAAGCAGGAATATAACGAACTAAACCCTGGTTAACATGGTACAATTTAATTGCCTGTGTCATACCACAAGTTGAAGCAACAACAAAGATAAAGTCCTCCAGACCGTATTTCGATCACGGCGGCCAATCTCAACGGAGACTAGCCTTCGGCGCGGGAGATATTATAGTACACAAGTGTGCGCACAGACACAGGGCACTCCCTCTTCCCACACTCTCATTGTCCGATAGGACGACAATCTGACACGACCGGAGAGAGATCAGGCGCAAGACCAACGGCTTAACCGTGTAGTATATGCAGGAACGCAAGCCTGCGTTTATTCACTAAAAACTTCGCAAACAAAGGAAATTGAAAGAAAATACATTTATTTAGCACAGACTAAAAGACAAACAGTACACCAGAAATTGCTACTGAAGGCTTCGAGTGTCGACTCAAGACGAGCCGGTTTTCACACGAACATATGTTCGTCTCTTACTCCCTCATCAGTCCTGACTTTCTGTATATTTTGGCTGATGAGACCAAAACTACAAACGTAGTTTACAGGGATGTTTTATAAAAATGTGGCTGTTATTTTAGTTACTGAAGAACGCATTTCGAGGCCTGGGAGGAGTCGCAAGATGCCCTTGGCATTATCTGCAACTTGTCCAAGGCCTTCGATTGCGTACAACATGGTACACTTATCAAAAGACTGTACCACTATGGTATGAGAAACAGGGCTCACGACCTTCTGATTTCTTTATTTTATTTTATTTTATTATGGGACAATAAACAGCTACAATATACAATGTTTACAAATAACAATAAGACACATAAGTAGTATTAACAATATTGCAGCCCACTACATTATCCGCATATTAACACAATTAGGATAAGGTAAAAAGTGCCACTAGATTAGCATTCCTCAGATATATAGGCAAATTGATTATTAAAACAATATAGTAAATTAATTATTAAAAACAAAATATATATATAAATTAATATTTGGATAAGGTTAAGGGATTGTTCCTTATTATCACAAATAAGAATGAAGACAGAGAAAAAAAAAAGGATTTGACAGTACAATACAATTCATTAATAAAAATAATTAAAATGTTTTATGTAAATTAAATTTAGAATAAAGGACTCACACTATTTCTTATTATCTACTATATAAAAATAAGTCGGGTTTTCCTTCCTGACGCTATAACTCCAGAACGCACGAACCGATTTCCACGGTTTTGCATTCGTTGGAAAGGTCTCGGGCTCCGGGAGGTTACATTAGACTTAAATTTCGATTTGGAACATACAAAAATATCAATATCAATGAAGTTGCGATTATAAGACTCCACTATACGACGAACAGGGCAACGCAATCCTGAATTAGTCCGACAGGTATTAACAGCGAACAATGTACCCGCACGGACACTACGCTTATTTACAGTGCGGGGGACCACATAACATAACTTACTCGTGAGATCGATGGAATCAAAGTGATTATGAACAATACCATGTAGTATGTTGGCTTCTAGGTACTTACGTCTAGATTCTAATGTTAACATGTTATATTTGCTAAGCAATTGTGAATATGACAAACACCTTTTATAGCACCTATAGTACATGGCTCGAAGAAATTTACGCTGGACTTTCTCGATCATATCTATATATTTTTTGTAAAACGGGTTCCAGAAACGCACGCGCGTTCCAGGAACCGCATATTCGAGCTGTGAGCGTACAAGCGTCTTATATAAGTAGAGATAGGTGGAGGGCCGTTTGAACTCAGTGGATGATCTCATGACAAAACCATACATCTTAAATGAATTATTAACAATTCTTTCTACGTGTTGGTTAAGCGATAACTTATTGTCCAGTAGAACACCAAGATCTCTTACAATAGAGGTGTTACTGAGCAAGGCATTATTTAGCCTGTACTTAAAATTTGTGAAAAATTTGTTTTTTGTGAAATTTATAAAATGACATTTGGAGATGCTTAAGTGTAGTTTGTTGTCAAGACAATATGCTGAGAACCTATCTAAGTGTTCTTGAAAATTTAAGCAGTCTTCTATAGTAGTAATGGTTTTAAATGCTTTCAAATCATCAGCATACATAAGAAATTTTGTACTTAAAAAGCATTTCCCAATGTCATTTATATATATATTAAAAAGCAGTGGCCCCAGGATTGAACCCTGTGGAACACCAGAAGTTATAGACACTGTATCAGACTGATGGCCACTAACAACAACCTTCTGTGTTCTATTTTTAACGTAGGATGAGAACCACCGGAGCAAGTTTCCCCGTATGCTATTAAATGCAATTTTATTAAGTAAAATTTCGTGATCGACCTTGTCAAAGGCCTTTTTGAAATCTGTGTAAACAGCGTCCACCTGCAAACGTCTATCCATGTTTTCAAAAAGATAGTTGGTGAAGATTAATCGATTGGAAACAGTGGATCGGTGTTTAACAAAACCATGCTGTTCAGGAATTAATACGTTGTGCAGGATTGGATAGATTTCGTTATGTACGAGTCTTTCAAATAGCTTTGACAAGGTCGATAGAATTGAAATGGGTCGATATTGCTCAATATCATGTTTCGAGCCTCCCTTGTGTACGGGCGTTATATTGGCCTGTTTCCATATTTCAGGAAACACCCCTTCACACAAGCATCTATTGTAAATTATATGAAGCGGTCTATAGATGCTATTAGCAGTAGCCTTAAAAAACATGGCTGGGTATCCATCAGGGCCAGCCCCTTTTGACGGATCGAGGTTTTTCAGCTCTCGAAGTAATTTAGATTCCTCGATACATAGATTGTCGATTAAGATATTAGCGTCACATTGAGTTGGCGGAGTCCACGTCGACAGCGTGGGCGATGCGGGTTCGAAAGCTGATAGAAAGTAATCGGAGAACATATTGCAAACCAAGTCTGGAGCACATTTCTTATCTGAATAACAGAATTCAGAGGGTTGATGTTAGTGGCAAGAGATCTACAGGATCTGCGGGCGTTCCGCAGGGTTCAATTCTAGGTCCTTTCTCGATTCTAATTTATATAGATGACTTACCTTATTACATAAGCGATAATAACAAGATTGTATTATTCACAGATGACACTTTCCTCATTTTTTTAATCAAACGCCAGTTAGTCGACTTTGAACAAGTTAACGATGCTCTCTCTAAAGTTGTACATTGGTTTAATGTAAATAATCTTCACCTGAACGAAAAAAAGAGCTAATATCTGTTCCACTGTAAACAAACGGATCCGAAATTGAGTGTTTTGATTTGAATATTTATAAATCACCTTAAAAATGTTTGTTTATAGTTTATATTGTGAGTTTGCTTTTGTATTTTTATGTTGAAACTAAATAAAATGTAAATATTTTATTTAATTCCGTTGTTTCTGTTTTACTCCATCTCTTTAATTGACAAAAATGAATAATTATATTTTCATCGTAGCCCTAGCGAAGTCATATTAAAAGAAACTAAAATTAAATGTAGTCGCCGTGCCATACCAACTCGAAAATAAGCTACTCAAAATACTGGTGGGCCCAGTTTCTTTACAACAAAATCATTTATATATATTTATACAGCAGCTTTCAGAGGCACTTTCCGATACGCTGCATCTAAGGTGTGGAATAATATCCCGCCACCATTAAGGGTACTGGGCACTATCCACACGTTCAGAACACGTTTACGGCAGTTTCTGATAGATTCGCGACAGAAATTAGATATGGTCGCCCTAAATCTTTCACTTATATGAAATGCCTACAGTACTTAGCTTAAACATAATTAATCCCTGTTGTATCACGAATGCATAGAATGGGGTATGCGCGTGGTGGCACACTCGGTGTTTTCCCGTCCTTTGCTGTCTCAAACGTCCCCGACTCGATGGCACTGCTGCAGCGCCTAACTGCCGCCGCAGTGGTGAGACCTGTGGGAAACATAAACGGACACATTATTTCTCTTTGTCACCACAATCTCGTACTCTGTTAAATCTTAACCCGTTGTTTTTCGTTACACATTGTGCCTTGCCTACTTGCGACTGTGACGCACAGCTGGTGTCGACGCATCCTTTTATTTATTCTTCTGTTAGAATCTTGGCTGAAGACGGTACTTTTTGTTAATGTGAACACAGGGTGTGGCATCATTCGTAAATGTATTACTAAAACAAAAGAGGGTACATAGATAAATAAATTACACGAAACTCAAAATAACAATGCTGATCCGTCGTAGTCGTTTAGTAGATCGTAAGTCAGTATTAAATAACGCTTACCTTTACTAACATTTGTACCTACTTCATCTATTGTTGTAGGTAGGTACTTAACTTTCTTCGAATAACATTAAATTAACTGTTTATGAGACATTTTTTATCGTAGTTTTTATCTATATCTATACTTATAATAAATCTGTAGAGAGGTCAATTCTGTACATGAAATATATTTCCAAAATAACTATCAGGGGGTGATTAGGGATCGATACTGATGCCAAAAATGCAATCAGTAAAATTTTTGTCTGTCTGTCTGTCTGTCTGTATAACCGTTATAGAAACAAAAACTACTCGACGGATTTTAATGAAACTTGGTACAATTATTTTTCATACTCCTGAGCTGGTTATAGTATACTTTTTATCACGCTACAATCAATAGGAGCAGAGCAGTGAAGGGAAATGTTGGGAAAACGGGAGAAGTTACTCCATTTTTTACGCTTCCGTCGCGTGTGCAACCTTACTGGTTAAAGCTACATGAAATCATGTAGGTATGACGGAAATGTTCTCCTTAAAATTATATAAAAAATATCCCACGACAGCATATTTCTATCTTTTATGGTTGACTCACAATAACACGTGTAACTCCCGATAGCTTAGCAGTTCGAAGCTTTCCGATTATATTTGTCTACTCTTACATTTATAACACTCTCAGTCATTGTTAATTAAAAAAGTTAACATTATTAACTATTCCATAAAAAAGAATCATAGAAATCGGTATAGAAACACCAAAGTTATACATGAAATACGCTAATAATAAGCCATCGCGCGTGAATACTGAATCACGCTCGACGCGTCTCGCGCCTATAAAATTCAAAGTCCTGACTGACTGACTGACTGACCGACTGAGACATCAACGCTCAGCCTAAACCGCTGGTCCTAGAGACATGAAATTTGGAGAGTGTATTCTTCGTGAAGAGTAGGTGTCCACTAAGAAAGGGTTTTTTTCCATTCCAAATTCCACCCCTGAGAGGGTGAAATGGGGGGATTTCGTTTGTATGAAAAATCTTATTCCTTGAGTTAATAAACTTGAAACTTGGCACGAATACTTACGTAAATAAATTATGAAGTTGGGCATTTTTTGTTTTTATAAACTACCCCCTAAAAGGGGATTGGGGGGTTTCAAAGTTTGTATGGAAGAATTTTAGCGCGCGGTCCGATTTAATCGATACTCAGTGTTTATACCTAAAATTGAAAGGAAAGAATAATGTGTATCAGGGTTTTTCGAAAATGTACCCCCTGACGGCCTGAAAAGGGGTAGTCAATTTTACAGGGGAGGATTCTATGTTCTATGTTACGGGTTTGGTTTCCGCACTTAGTCCTGCAAGTGGACCATTGTGCGTGGGCCATGGCGGCCGTCGGTGGTTATTCCAACCAGCCCACCTCCCTCCAGAAGCTTATTAAGTCTCCTGGTCTGTTGAGAACATCTGTGTAAGATCTGGGTGTCCCGAGGGTTTGCGACCTAATCTGGGTGACGCCTGTGCACTCAAAGAGCACATGCGCGACGGTTTCATCAGCCTCCATGCAAGCTCTGCACAGGGGGCTGTCCGTTATGCCTATCGTGTGGAAATGTTTGTTTAGTGAGCAGTGTCCCGTGATGGTCCCCGTCATCAGGCGCAGGCCTTTCCTGTCCAGGCGTAGTAATTTTTTGGTTAGCCTGCCATCTAGTGATGGCATGGCTTCCTTGGACTGCCTGCAGCCTGGTGCCAAGGACCACCAGTTCTCTGCTTGTGCGTGGGTGTGCTTCTGTAGCCACCTGCGTAGTTGATTGAAGGGGATGGGTACGACTGGTTCCGGCCCATAGACTGGCGTGCTGGATGCCCTTCTGGCCAGCTCGTCAGCCGCGTCGTTACCTAGTGACCCACTGTGTCCTTTTATCCATTGTAGTGTCACTGTGTTGCGGTTCGATACAGTTACCTGTTCAAGCGCCTTGTGACATTCTAGTATAAGATTTGATGTGATGCATCCCTTCTGTAGGGATTGGAGGACTGAGGCGCTGTCAGAGAGTATACGAACATGAGTGTCCGTAACTCTCCTGGCTGCTATGGCATGGGCCGCTTGTATTATACCCACACACTCTGCTTGGTAGACCGTGTTGAGCATTCCTAGCGGGCTGGATATGTTTATGTTGAGGTCGTGTGAGAAGACTCCGACTCCAGTTCCGCAGTCGGTCTTTGATCCATCCGTGTAAACCCTCAGCTCTCCCGGGCCTGAGTAGTCACACTGCTCCTCTTTAAGCACTATGTTGTAGTGCTTTTGGAAGCAGTATTGCTTTGGGGCTTTGTCGCAGGGTGATGCCATAATTGGCTGCCGTTTGATCGCCTCGTCTTTTAGGCGTATGTGCTTGATCCTCGAGTCTTTACTCAGGATTCCTGATATATGGAGTCTGAAGGCAGACAGGGTCGCCTCCTCCCGCACGATGAGGTGTAGGGGAGGCAGTCCGAGCATGGCCTGTAGGGCAGCGGTGGGTGCAGTTCTCATGCTGCCAGTGATTGCCACACAAGCAAAACGCTGTAGCTTTTCGAGATCTCTTTGGGCTGTGCTCAGGTCTGTTCTGGGCCACCAGACTAGTGAGCCGTATGTGATAATTGGTCGGATAACTGTGGTGTAAAGCCAGTAGGTAGTCTTGGGGTTAATCCCCCAGTTTTTCCCAAGCATTTTCTTGCATTGCCACAGGGAAATGCTGGCCTTTGTGGTGATGTGGTTGATGTGTTTTGCCCAATTCAGCTGTTTGTCCAAAAATATGCCCAGATATTTGGTTTCAGTTGATAGGCTTAGGGTAGTTCCAAAGAATCGTGGAAGTTGTAGTGTAGCAAGTTTCCTCTTTTTTGTAAAGAGGATCAGTTCGGTTTTTGTTGGGTTCGCTGATAGTTGGTGTGTACTACACCAGTTCTCTACTATTTTCAGTGCCTGGTGCATTAGGTTGCACAGGGTGTTTTCGTGTGTGCCATTTATTATTATGGTTAGGTCATCGGCGTAGCCTACGGTAAAGTAGCCTTTATCGTTAAGTGCCTTTATCAGGCTGTCTACTACCAGGTTCCATAGAAGCGGCGAAAGGACGCCCCCTTGTGGGCAGCCCTTTGCCACAATGGCCCTTGTGGTGTCGTTTACGGTCACTTGTACAGCTCTCTGTTCGAGCATATTGGTAATCCAGCCGCTCAGAGACGGATCTATACCGTGTCTGTCTAAGGCTGTGCTGATACTTTTGAATGTGGTTTTGTCAAAGGCGCCTTCGATATCAATGAAGGCGGCTAGTGCTGAGCATTTGTGGTCCACTGCGCATTCAATCTTGGATACCACGCTGTGCAGCGCGGATTCTGTGGATTTGCCTGTGGAGTACGCATGCTGTTGTTTGTGGAGTGGTTTTGCCCTAAGGGGACCGTCTCGGATGTGGCGATCACATAGTCTCTCCAGGGTCTTTAGTAGAAAGGATGTGAGGCTTATGGGTCTGTACGCCTTGGGTTGCGTGTAGTCGGCTTTGCCTGGCTTGGGTATGAAGATGACTTTCACTTCGCGCCAGGCCAGGGGTATATATCTGAGTGCTATGCAGGCCTGGTAGATCTCCATCAGGCATGGTGTAATGTAGTCGAGCCCCCATTGTAGTAGGGCTGGGAAAATGCCATCCAATCCCGCGGACTTGTATGGCTTGAAGGTGTTGATAGCCCATTTTAACCGGTCCTCCGTTACTAGCCTGTGGGCACAGGTCCAGTCCCGTTCCGTTGGGGTCCAATCCGGTACGTCCTCCCAGGTCCTGTCCTCTAGGAGTTTGCAGTCTGGGAAGTGTGTTTCCAGAAGGACCTTGCTGGTCTCGTGGTCCGTTAGTGTGTATGTGTCGTCGGGTTTTTTCAGCGTGCCGAGGGTTCGGTCTTGGTCGGTTGATAGGATCTTCCTTACCCTTGCGGCTTCATTATTGGTTTCTATGGATTCGCAGAATTTCCGCCATGCTGTCCTTCTGGCGGTTCTGATTTGTTTTTTGTAAGTGTATCGGGTTTCTGTGTATATCTCCCAGTCTTCCGGGAGTCTGGTGTTTTTGGCTCTGTTGAATTGTTTCCGTAAAGCATGTCTGAGTTTACCAAGTTCGGCATTCCACCAGGGATTTCTCTCGCTGTTGGCTCGTGGCGTCCTTAGTTTACAACATGCGTGGTAAGCTTCGGTAAGGTATTCTGATAGCTTTGTCACAGTGTATTCCAGCTGTGCTGGTTCTCTTATCGTTATTTGTGATAGGTGTCTAGCTAGAAGGGCGGCCAGGAGGCGCTTGTACCCGGGCACATCGGTGCGCCGCGGATTTCTTCTCGGTGCGGGTTTCTTAGTGTTGGTGGTTAGTGTGAAGCGGATCCTTCTGTGGTCCGAGCAAGAAGGTTCGTCCGACACGTGCCAATTTGTGATGAGGTTTTTCGCGTTTTCACAGGGGAGGATTTTACAGCGTGGCTTGATTAACTCGAAAATTGGTATAAATAATCTTTGAGTCAAGTTATGAACACATCCCAAATGATTTTTCAAAATTCCACCCCTGTGGGGGTGAAAAGCGGGGATACAGTTTATATGAAAAATCTTATTCGTTAGATTAATAATCTTGAAAATTAGCATGAATACTCGCCTAAGTAAGCAATAAAGTTTATCATTATTAGTTTTTCAAAATTACCCCTCAAAGGGGATATAGGGGTGTTAAAGTTTGTGTGGAAGAATTTGTACGCGCCGTCCGATTAACACGAAACTCAGTGTACTTAAGACAAAAATAAATAATAACACGTATGAGGGTTTTTCGAAAATCACCCCCTAACGGGGTGAAAAGAGGTAGTTAATTTTACAGGGGAGGATTATAATAAGTGGCTTGATTAATTATAAAATTGGTATAAATAAAATAATCTTTGAGTCAAGTAATGAATTTTTATGAATTTTTTAAAATTCCACCCCTGTGGGGGGAAAAGCGGGGATATAGTTTATATGAAAAATCTTATTAATTTAGTTAATAAACATGAAACTTGGCAACAATACTTGCCTAAGTAAGTAATAAAGGTTATCATTATAAGTTTTTCAAACTACCCCTCAAAGGGGGATATAGGGGTGTTGAAGTTTGTGTGGAAGAAATTGAATGCGCGATCCGATTAACTCGAAACTCAGTATTGATACTTTCGACAGAAAATAATTAATAATAAGTATGTAAAGTTGTCGCAAATTGACCCCTGATGGGGCAAAAAGGGGTAATTCGGTTTTTAGGGGAGGATTTGAACTTGAAACTGTATGTTACATTTTCACGCCTACACCACTGAACTTCTGATTTGGCAAAGAGATAGATGGCATCCTGGGGAAGCACATACTTTTTATCCTGATAGCACGTTCCCGTGGGATAACTTACGACATCCACGCGGGCGAAGCCGCGGGCAGAAGCTAGTATGATATAAAATTCAAAGTCCTGACTGACTGACTGAGACATCAACGCACAGCCTAAACCGCTGGTCCTAGAGACATGAAATTTGGAGGGTGTATTCTTCGTGAAGAGTAGGTATCCACTAAGAAGGGGTTTTTCGAAATTCCACCCCTAAGAGGGTGAAATGGGGGGATTTCGTTTGTATGAAAAATCTTATTCCTTGAGTTAATAAACTTGAAACTTGGCACAAATACTTATCTAAGTAAATTATGAAGTTGGGCATTTTTTGTTTGTATAAACTACCCCCTAAAAGGGGATTGGGGGGTTTCAAAGTTTGTATGGAAGAATTTTAGCGCGCGTTCCGATTTAGTCGAAATTCAGTATTTATACCTAAAATTGAAAGGAAAGAATAATGTGTATCAGGGTTTTTCGAAAATCTACCCCTGACGGCCTGAAAAGGGGTAGTCAATTTTACAGGGGAGGATTTTACAGCGTGGCTTGATTAACTCGAAAATTGGTATAAATAATCTTTGAGTCAAGTTGTGAACACATCCCAAATGATTTTTCAAAATTCCACCCCTGTGGGGGTGAAAAGTGGGGATACAGTTTATATGAAAAATCTTATTCGTTAGGTTAATAATCTTGAAAATTGGCATGAATACTCGCCTAAGTAAGCAATACAGTTTATCATTATTAGTTTTTCAAAACTACCCCTCATAGGGGATATAGGGGTGTTAAAGTTTGTGTGGAAGAATTTGAATGCACGGTCCAATTTAAGTACTCGAAATTCAGTGTTTATACTTAAGACCAAAAATAAAGAATAACATGTATCGGGGTTTTTCGAAAATCTACCTCTAATGGGTTGAAAAGGGGTAGGCAGTAAATTTTACAGGGGAGGATTTTACTGCATGGTTTGATTGACTCGAAAATTAGTATAAATAATCTTTGAGTTAAGCCATGAATACATCCCAAACGATTTTTTTAAACTCCACCCCTGTTGGGATGAAAAGCGGGGATACAGTTCATATGAGAAATCTTATTCATTTAGTTAATATACTTGAAACTTCGCAAGAATGCTCGCCTAAGTAAGTAATAAAGTTTATTATTATAAGTTTTTCAAAACTACCCCTCAAAGGGGGATATAGGGGTGTTGAAGTTTGTGTGGAAGTAATTGAATGCGTGGTCCAATTAACTCGAAACTTAGTATTAATACTTTTGACAGAAAATAATTAATAATAAGTATGTAAAGTTGTCGAAAATTGACCCCTGACGAGGCAAAAAGGGGTAATTCGATTTTCAAGGAGAGGACTTGAACTTGAAACTGTATGTTACATTTTCACACCTAAACCACTGAACTTCTGATTTGGCAAAGAGATAGATGGCATCCTGGGGAAGGACTTACTTTTTATCCTGGTAGTATGTTCTCGTGGGATAATTTCCGACATCCACGCGGGCGAAGCCGCGGGCAGAAGCTAGTTAATAATACGACTACTCATGCTTTTATTAAAAAACCCACAGTTTTACTGTCGCAGAAATAAATAACACAACATAGTGCGGTCCGTCGTGCTCGGCGGCCTGTTGCGCGTTGAGTGCACCGTGCACGGATCAATCTAATCTACGTTGATCGAGAAAAATAGGTTTTTGCTGAGACTTTGTTGTTTTCTTTTTTCTTATTTGTATTTGTAATGATATATACGTGATTACTAGTTTATTTATTTATTTATAAGTACGTATTAGGTATGTTGAAACTGTGTGTACTCCCCGTCACTTTTCCCTAAGGGTTCATTAGAAAACCAGCGTCAGACAGCATAACCCTTTTGACGCAGCCGTGAGGCACACACTATTGTTGTCTGAATTATTATTTGTTATTTTATTAGCAAAGACTACAATATGTATAGGGACAGGTCAGGTATTAGTGTTCTGTGGTAATAACACTCTGCCGTTTCGTTTTGACATCCGCTTGCTCAGCAAGCAGGAGTGAGTCCCTGGTCCTCAAGATACTGGTACGCTGGTACCCCAAATCTAGGGTGAGTTCCTCATTAACTTGGTAATATACTTTACCCATAGTACTGGATGTCCGTTATCAACATCTATCTACCAATGTTGTAATTATTTACACGGTTGTCAATGACGGGCCACGCGGTAAAAGATTGTCCAGTGCATGGGAGACTGAAATATGTATGTATTGCTGCTGCATCCGGTCTGTGCAATGCCTCACTGTATTATAAGCTAAATAGCGAGCCATCTGCTAGGATTATTGGTAATCTTGTGTTTTATGCTCGCTTGTCGCACACACAGAGCATGTAACCTTTTGTCGCACACATAACCTCATTCTGCATCTGTCATTGTGCCACGCTATCCTTACAAACTATCTGCCTGTAAACCGCTGCGATGTGTTGAGTTTCCATCTATCCATTCTCCTTACACCGCCCTTGGTCGAGGAAAAGGGAATGAGGCTGGACACATCGCACGCGGCCTGCTGCTTTTGCACCTCGCTAACATGCGCACCCTATCGCGCCTTCCAGGGTTCTACGTCCAGGCTTCTACGTCCGGGCTGAGGACTGGGCCTCAATAACTGCGCAATCCTTGCGTGGCTGAGCTGCGCGCTACACACGTGGCTGACCGACTGTGCCTACCTACCGCGCGCTGCACGCGTAGCTGAACTGCGCACTGCATGTGTGCTATACTGTGCGCTGCACGCACACCTATCCGCGCGCGGCCTGCTGTCGCGCCGCGGTCTGCGGCCTACTGACGCTTGACGGGCTTCCTGAAGTCGTACTGGCAAGCCTGTTCCCGGGCCTGAATTCCTGCATCCCGGAGACCCAAGGACGGTACCCTTCCCTCTTAACCAGTGCTAGTGCTCAGATCCATAGTGTCCTTACCCGCGACCTAGTTTACTTATAATATATGTATGTACTTTCTTATTAAACTATGAACATTAACTAAGTGCTTAACTTCCTACCTAATTGTTAACGGTCTGCGCAGCCTACCTGCAAAGCCCTAGCCGTTACAACACATACAATACAATATTAATATAACTTAAAAATACTATAAATACATACAACATTATAATTACACTAAAAACTAACTAAGTCACACGAAGTGTCTGCGTCGTGTTTCGCTGACTGGTGTCATGTAGCCGGCCACGAAACCGGCGGTAGACAACACCCTTCGGCCAGAACTCTTCCTTGAGGAACTTCTCAAGATGATGTGTCGGAACACGCATCACGAACGACTTGAAGTTCGTGTTGTGACGCGACTCCAACTTCTCGACCCTCAAAGTCCAGTTGAGTGGTGCAGTCTGGACACGTACAGCTGCGTCGTCGGGATTGCTGGTCGCAGCAGCATGCTGGGGCCTGCCAGCGCGGTGCCGCACTGGTTCTGACAAGGAGGCTTCTTCTTCTTCTTCTCCACCTTAATGAAACCTTCCTTATCGCACGTGTCCTTCTCTAGACCCTGCGTTTTCAAAACCTTGTTGGGTTTCGACCGGCTCCGTTTACCCTCTTTTGGTTTTCCCGCTAGTTTTACCTGCGAGTTGGTGACGCATTCGAGCCCGCCGACTCGAAACTGCAGATGGAGGCGTTTTGTTCCCCGCGACGCGCGTTCACATTTGCGGCGTCAGCGTCGGTAGGTGACCTACTTACAGAAATTGCGTTGCGCAAGAGCACTTCTGCCCGTAGATCACTGATGGTATTGTTGGACACCTCCAGCTTATACTGCATCGACCTGGCTTTGCTTCAGAAATGTAATGTCCTTCAGCAGCCTGGTGACGTCTACGTGGTCGAACGTGACGGGAGGCAGCTTGTGCAGATCCTTCGTCACGAATTCAGGCACGTTGTCCGGGTCGGTCTCCTTCATCAGCGTTATGATGTCCTGGAGACTCTTCTGTGTACCGTCCCTAAACAGGCCGGTAAAGACCGTACCTACGTCTGTGTGCATAAGTGATGTATCAACATAGAACGCACATCTCAGAATTCGCACACTGGCTGGCGTCGAACGAAACAAAAAACATACCGTCGCTTTTGCACACAGGCTACGTAATTACGTATGACCTTTCCTTTTCTTTCCTTTTGACCTGACCCTTTCAAATTGTTACATCAAGTACCGATGGATTATTGAACACTCTGGGTTCTAATTTCGAGTTGGGACTTTTATTTTTCTTTTCCCACTAATCTTTATAGATTTTTTTTTTATTATTCATTTTTATCTTACTATTATCATTTGACTCGATATGCGTAATCTCATTTGTTTCAGTTGCCAACCTGAATTGGGCATTCGGCTACTAGATTTGTATGAATCTCCGTATGCATTTTTGGTCGACTGTTAGATTCCTCAGATTTCTCCCAGAACCGCTTTTGATAAAACGTTTTATAACTATAATAAAGTTTGTATCAACATCTAGGACAAGTTATCCAGTGTGGGAGAAACGGACAGACATGTGGGGTGTTGCTCTAATTTTTATCGTAGTCGCAAGCTGTAAGTGAAAATTTGTATTTATAATGGATAGTATGGTTCGAAACAGGACCTGTCAAAGCTCGCAAGGATGTTGGTGAAAAAGTAGAAGTATCCTAAGCACCATGAATGATATACACGGACTAGCTATCACCAATCAGTAAGTCGACATGACATCGCAAGTAAATATAAAACAAGACTAACATAACGCTAACCAACGCTGCTTGTGTGGCCATAACACAAGCATTAGGTTGCTTAGCTTGGGACAAATGGTGCTGTGTGAAATGTCCAGGGATATTACTATTATTATTATTAACGCTTTCACTGTTAAAAAGTTATCACATCTAATGTAGAGCCAAGCCCCTAACTACACAAGGCTTAACTCTACAAACCTTACATTTTGGTCAAAATGGCCTTTTCCGTCGCCGATACTCCTATATACTTATGGTAAGAAATTAAGTCACTGGTCTTTAATGACCGTTGTGTCATGCAATAGTTCAATAGAACGGCCAAGCCTTACATGAAAGAAATAAAAACGAAATGCAATCTCTATGTCCCTCACAACAATCCCTTTCATTTGATATGTCCCGTGGTAGAGTTCGTAATTAGGTTAGGAACTTTGGAATTAAACCAAAAAACGTATCGATATCGTGTATCTACTTACTATGGATTTCGACAAAGACCACCTTTTGTTCAGTAAACGACAAAAACAAAACCGATTTCGCTTCTTATATCGCATAGCATACAAAAAAATACCTACCAGACGAATAAAAACTCTTTCGACTTTTCGACTTGTGACATCAAACAATTAACAACCCGCACTGTGCCGGCTCTCTCACAGAAGATTTGATTCTCACAGAGCTTGTGTTCCAGCAGTGGGAACCTTATGAGCGTATTATGCTAGTCTTAAAGAGTTGTGGGTGTGAAACGCAATTAGGAAAGTTTTTGTTATTTTGTAGGCAATGCGGAACTGTACGAAGTAAACACCGCGGAACTGCCGACGATGGGCGACAAGCGTATTATTGGCGGGTCTCCTACCACCATAGAGAAATACCCATTCGCCGTGCAGGTAAGGGGAACAGATGGAAAAGCGCTATTACGTACAAAAAAACGAATAGAAAAGCAGGACTCAAAAAACAAGAAACCGTAATTCTATTTTGCAACTGGACATATGCCTTGTTGATCTTGTGGTCGCAAGCATGAATGAACCTGTTCTGAACTCCTGGGTTCGATCCCCATCATCTCAACTTTGACTAGCTCTACATAAATTTAGATTCCCCCTTGGATGCAGTGACTCTCATTTTGATGATTAAAACGGCACAATGGCGCCGATTCCCTTGTTCACAAACTAAACTAAATTTAAGTTCAGTGCATCTTTTTCTTTCTATTTCTCTAAGAAA
Organism: Apamea crenata; assembly: GCA_949629185.1. Taxonomy (NCBI): domain Eukaryota; kingdom Metazoa; phylum Arthropoda; class Insecta; order Lepidoptera; family Noctuidae; genus Apamea; species Apamea crenata. Next base: position 2,937,080 of record OX451377.1, read on the forward strand.
AGGACAGAAGATAACTATTAGTGTAGTCCTGTCAAATTAAGATACTCCATAGACAGTTTAGACGTGACTAAAAACATGGCGACTAAAAATACGTCCATTTACGTCAGGCGCTGACTAATTTGAGAGATCGAATGTTGAGTAGGAAGCCCATTTACCTCTTTAACTAAAAATATCATTGCAACCTAGTGGGATGCGGTAGCTTTCCTTTATGTCTGCAGATACTTTTCAAAAACAAGTTCATTTGCGGAGGCTCCCTGGTGACGAGGCAACACGTCCTTTCAGCAGCACATTGCTTCGTTAATAAGTAAATTACACTTTACGTTTATTTAAAACACATTTGCTCGTAAAGGGTCTCTTATTTCACCAATTTCAATATCGTATTGTATCTCATTACGTAGGTACCTACTTGTGCGTTATCTATAATATAGATAACGCACAAGTACCTACGTAATGAGATACAATACGAATTTTATATATATGTTACAGTCATAGTGATTAAATAGCTATTATACATAATGACTGGTCATTATATATAATAGCAAAATTGACTAGACAATATGATAAATTAATTACTTTATCCGGATATTATTCATAATAGCGGGTCAAAGTTAGCCAAAGTAATAAATACGGTCTAACTGACTTGACTCCCGCTCTCTTTATAAAGTTAAATAACTTTATAAAAATGTTAATTATTGAAGAATTATTATCTATGACAATGTTATTTTAATTCTTAAAATAAACATTATATGTAATTATAGCTTCTGCCCGCGGCTTCGCCCGCTTTGATGTCGGAAGTTATCCCACGGGAACGTGCTACCAGGATAAAAAGTATGTGCTTCCCCAGGATGCCATCTATCTCTTTGCCAAATCAGGAGTTCAGTGACCTAAGCGTGAAAATGTAACATACAGTTTCAAGTTCAAATCCTCCCCTAAAAACCGAATTACCCATTTTTGCCCCGTCAGGGGTCAATTTTCGACCATTTTACATACTTATTAATTATTTTCTGTCGAAAGTATCAATACTGAGTTTCGAGTTAATCGGACCGCGCGCGTTCAAATTCTTCCACACAAACTTTAACACCCCTATATCCCCTTTGAGGGGTAGTTTTGAAAAAATAATAATGATAAACTTTATTGCTTACTTAGGCGAGTATTCATGCTAATTTTCAAGATTATTAACCTAACGAATAAGATTTTTCATATAAACTGTATCCCCGCTTTTCACCCCCACAGGGGTGGAATTATGAAAAATTATTTCGTATGTGCTCATAACTTGACTCAAAGATTATTTATACCAATTTTCGAGATAATCAAGCCCCGCTGTAAAATCCTCCCCTGTAAAATTGACTACCCCTTTTCAGGCCATCAGGGGTAGATTTTCGAAAAACCCTGATACACATTATTCTCATTTGTGCCCCGTGGTCCCTTCCGTAGTCCCTGGAAGGGACCACGGGGAATTTCATAACCCGTGGTCCCTTCGAGAAAAACAATGCAGCCGAATTAAAATGGTAGTTTCTGCCGTAGTCCCTGGAAGGGACCACGGGGATTTTCATTACCCGTGGTCCCTCCGAGAACAAAAATCCTTCTCAATCAAAAACTCTTTGACAAATATTATATCTGGCCACTTATGACTTTATAATAATTAGTGCATATTAGGCACTATTTTAACCCTAAAAGCCCAATCTACGTCATCTTTGACGTACACTCCAATGAAAATTCATATTAAAAAAAAAATTAAATAAAAATCTTATATTTACAGACTACATAGTGTTAGTGTCTAAAATTATCTTATAAACTATGTTAGTATATACTTAGGAAACAAAAAAAAAGGTGATAATATACGAGGGGCGGCTGAGAAGTTTTGAGCCTAAGGTATAAAAAATGGTGATAGAAATATATAATTAAAAAGGGCTTTTTACCCGTTCAAAAAATATTCACCGTCTTTGGCTTCAAAAGGTTCATTTACGGCCTCTTTAATTTCCTCGTCGCTGGAAAATCTCCGTCCTCGGAGATCCTTTTTCAAATTTGAAAAGAGGAAATAATCGCTGGGGGCCAGGTCTGGACTGTAGGGTGGGTGGTCGATTTCTTCAAATCCTGTCTCGGCTAGGGCACGCTTTGCAACACGTGCAGTGTGGACGGGCGCATTGTATTGCACAAACAGAAATCCTTTCGTGAGTTTGCCTCTCCTTTTCTCGACAATGACTTGTCGCAATTTTATCAACAATGCGGCGTAATAGTCTCCATTAATTGTAGTATTTTTAGGAAGAAAATCGATAAGCAAAATCCCTTCACAATCCCAAAAAACTGTGGCCATGAGCTTGGACGCAGATCTTTCCACTTTGAATTTCCTTGGCGGCTTTTCCCCCTTTACTACCCACTGCATTGACACCTGTTTTGATTCCGGATCATACTGTCGGATCCATGTCTCATCAACTGTAACAAGATGAGAAAAAATATCGTCGGGATTATCGCCACACAAGTCCAAAAACTCCTGCGATGTTGTCACTCGACGCTGCTTATCCAGCGGTGTGAACATTTTCGGCACCCATCGCGCACACACCTTTTTCATGTGCAAATGATTATACAAAATGTCACCGATTCGTTCCTTGCTGATGTTTATGGCTTCAGCTATCTGCCACAACTTGATTCGTCGATCTTCAAGGACGAGATTTTTCACTTTTTTCTTCAGTAATGGGGGTGTTTGGGCGTCCCGACCTGGGATCATCTTCGAGCGACTCCCTACCGTGTTTGAATTCTCGGTTCCAGCGTTTTACGGTGGCAAATGAATGTGCCGACTCTCCATAAACTGCAGACATCTCTTCAAATATTTCCGTCGGCGTTTTGTTCTTCTTTGTGAGGAATTTAATAACAGCTCAGTACTCCAATTTTGTAGAAAACGCGGATGACTCGGACATGGTGATGTTTACGGTTCAATAACTTAAAGCGTAATGATGCTAATTACATTAAACTTGTCATTTATATTACTAAGGGTACCCTCAATTAATGATGAGCTGCCAGAGTCAATAGCGACTCATTAAGGTATCTAGGCTCAAAACTTTTGAGGCCGCCCTAGTAACGACCACAGTTAGTTTCACCACGTCCCATGTAATACATGAAGCTTGATAAACCTACCCATGGTAGGCCCATCCAGTCTTTCAGCAAAGACCCTCAGGATACTGTTGGTGCTTCCTCCCACTCTGCGTGTCATCGACGCACGCACTATTGCAAAACGAATTATTGCAAAATAGTCGTCATTGTGCGCATCGGCGAACATACCTGACGCACTGCCATAGGGTGGAAGCCTCAACAGCACCCTAAAGGTATTATTATATTGTATTCGCAGAGCATTGTTTGCTTTTTGGGTATGATTAGCCCAAAGGCTGCTGGTGTAAAACGTTTGACAGTAAGCCTCGAATAGGGTAATTTTTACTGGTACTGAGCAACCAGCAAACCTTCGAGCCACCATATTTCCCCTCACAGCCAATGCCCTGCGCTCTCTTTCCATATCTGTGTCATCTTTCAGGTCTTCGGTAACAATATGGCCCAGATATTTAAACTGGGTTACTCTCTGTAAAGTGATAACCGCACAGCATTACCGGAGGGATATATGATGGACTTTTATTTCGACCTCTAAACACTCTATATGGCATCTGACATGCGTGTTGCTGAGCTCAGCCAGTAATTTATTGACATAAATGTTAAAAAGTCTTGGGGATGTAATACCCCCCTGTCTAACACCACGCTCCAGCTTGTAAGGGTCAGACAGCGCATTTGACCATTTTACAAAGTTTCTCTGCTTATCATAACCACATAGATAACGTGGACACCAACGAAGCAGGAACGCCCGCCTCTCGAATAAAACCTTTGACTGTATTATGACTTGACCTCGGTACAACTTTAATTCGGCAGCATGGTATTTCTCGGAGGGACCACGGGTAGTGAAAATCCCCGTGGTCCCTTCCAGGGACTACGGCAGAAACTACCATTTTAATTCGGCAGCATTGTATTTCTCGAAGGGACCACGGGTAATGAAATTCCCCGTAGTCCCTTCCAGGGACTACGGAAGGGACCACGGGGCACAAATGATTATTCTTTCCTTTCAATTTTAGGTATAAATACTGAGTTTCGATTACATCGGACCACGCGCTAAAATTCTTCCATACTACATACATTATATTATTATAAACTTTGAAACTCCCCAATCCCCTTTTAGGGGGTAGTTTATAAAAACAAAAAATGGCCAACTTCATAATTTACTTAGATAAGTATTCGTGCCAAGTTTCAAGTTTATTAACTCAAGGAATAAGATTTTTCATACAAACAAAATCCCCCCATTTCACCCTCTTAGGGGTGGAATTTCGAAAAACCCTTTCTTAGTGGATACCTACTCTTCACGAAGAATACACCCTCCAAATTTCATGTCTCTAGTACCAGCGGTTTAGGCTGTGCGTTGATGTCTCAGTCAGTCAGTCAGGACTTTGAATTTTATATATGTTACCGGCCGAACCCGATTTTAGGATGAACTAGTTTCGCCTAGGCTTAACTAGTTCTCCCTACACTCGAAAAGTTATAGTTAAATCGAAAATCGGGGCCGTCACCGTTCGATGGCGGACGCGGTGGGGCCGCAGGGGAAGAGGAGTGTCGGTGTGTCGTTGCCACTCTCCCTATCTTCTGCGGCCGTAGCCCCCCATCTCGAGGGGCATGCGGGGCCCGCCATTCAGGCGGGCGTGGGGGCCAGCAGGCAGCGGGTGCGGGGGCACCGTTGCCTGTATTGCACAGGCCTCCACCAGTGTTGGACGGGAATGGCTAGGTGCTCCCGGCCATTCCCGTAGCCCCCCACTTTGGGGGGCATGCGGGGCCCGCCATACCATCTAGGCGGGCATGCGCCGGGAGGGCTATGGAAGTAAAGGCTATGCCTATTCCTGTGGCCCTCCCATCACGGCGATGAGGGAACACCGCTGAGTTTTAGTGGGTATACTGTCATTCCGACAGGGAGTCCCACATACCCTGTCTCGTCCCCCGCGAGGCGGGCATGCATAAAGCATTTCTCAGCGACAAAAAAAAAAAAAAAGGTTAGAACTGTGACCACATAACGCACGAGCCGAGCGAGCGAAGCGAGCGGTGCCGCGGCAGCGGCCGGCGAGTGCCAGAAACATATTTTTGAATGTAAAACCAAACCACACAGCTACAGCGCCACAGTGTAGGGAGAACTAGTTTAGCCTAGGCGAAACTAGTTCATTCTAAAATCGGGTTTGGCCGGTAACATATTTATAGATTACTTTACAAATAACAGTATAATATTGCTACACATATAGTTAGGTATGCTTAAGGTAAATTGAAATATCGATACTGGAAATATGAAATAACGTAAGGGACAAAACTAAGGTTTTCAGGAGAGCAAAAATAAGATATTTTTCTTACAAAACTGGCTATAATTTTTTAACTATATGTTTTATGTAAAAAGTGTCTAGGACAAAGTTTCTTAGATTTCTTCATTCTTTGAAGCTAAAATAGTAAAAAATCAATAAAGCCTACAGTTTCAAAGATAGCATGTCCCTTACGTTAAATAATAATGAATACGAGTGATATACGTTTACAAAATTTTAGATGTAAATAAACGGCATTGATGTATGGGACACTTAAGGAAATAAACATTTAGAGTTTTTCAAAGTAAAGGTCTCTTAATGGTACAGTCTATAATGTTAATGCTGTTAACAAATATAAAAAATAGAATTTTATACATTCGTGACCTACTATGCCTATGCCATACAGTTTAAAACTACTTGCTGACTCATAGGGATAAAAAATAAACGAATAAAAGAGATCAAAACTTTTATTTGTGCTCACTAATCCTCTTTTATAAACGCAATTTAGGTACTCTCATAAATTATGTTAAGTATAACATTATTAAATTCTGTTTTAAATCACAATAAAAATAGCTATTTTGGCTTACTAAAATTAGACTCATTGTCCCAAAAGCAAAATAAAATTCACTTACAAAATAAACAAATCAGTTTTCTGTAAATAGTAATCATTAAACATAAAAAAAAACAAATTAACTTCTCCTTAATAGAAAGCCTACAGATAAATTGAAAAAGTCTCAAAAATTAGTCATTATCTTTGTCAGTCTCATCATCGTCGGTGTCATTGAGCCTATCTTTAATTATACTCTTATTATGAAGATTCAAATATTCATTGTGAAACTTATTTGGAATTATACCATTGTCACATAATTTTTTGAGATCTTTAAACTTTGGAACTGAAATTGGCACATCGGCGTCGAGGCAACGATGAGGGACGACCTAGGTCTCGTCCTCGACAGCCGGTGGAACTTCGTCGAGCATTTCCGACGTTTGGCCCCCAAACTGGAACGGGCCGGGGCCGCCTTAAAGCGGCTCCTGCCCAACCTGAGGGGGCCAAACGCCTCCTGCCGGAGGCTTTACGCGGGGGTCGTGCGGTCCATGGCCCTATATGGGGCCCCGGCGTGGGCGCGTTCACTGCGGCTTCGAGCCGCACACTATCTGAACGCGCCCCAGAAGGTGGTAGCCACAAGGCTGATCCGGGGCTACCGCACGATCTCGCGCGAGGCGGCAAGCCTCCTTGCCGGACTGCCGCCATAGGATCTGGAGGTGATAGTCCTCGCGCGCCTGCATGACTGGCGCGCGGAGGCACTACGCCGGGGGGAAACTCTGCACCCGTGGCAAATCGGTGTGGAGCGGACGGACCTCCGGCGCGATCTCATGGCGGAATGGAAGGCGTGACTATCGCAACCCAGCGCAGGGCACGCTAGTGGCGATAAGACCCCTCTTTGAGGAGTGGCTAGAGAGGCGTCACGGCATTCTCACGTACCGCCTGACGCAGGTCCTCTCCGGACACGGGTGTTTCGGGAGGTTCCTGCACATAATCAGGCGGGAGGAGACGCCTGGGTGTCACCACTGCCAGGATCGCCCAGAGGACACGGTGGAGCATACGGTGGAGGTCTGCCCTGCTTGGGCGGAGCCCCGCCGTGTCCTCGTAGAGGCGATCGGCAACGGCGGCGACCTCTCGCGTCCGGCCCTGGTGCAAGCCATGGTCCGGGGCGAGAGGGAGTGGGAGGCAGTCACCTCCTTCTGCGAAGCAGTCATGCTAGCGAAGGAGGTGGCGGGGAGGCTGAGGGAAAACACCTCACGCCTCAACGGCCGCGGGAGACGCTCCGGGCGTCGGGAGCCGCGTAACGACTCCCGGCCACCGTAGGCGTGGGCCTGCGGGGGCGGTAAGTAATGGGTAACTCACCGTCCGATCAGGACCAGGCCTGTGCCGGACGGCGCGTTGTGTTCCACGCGCGCCTCAAAGAGATGTCAGCAGAGGACGGGGCCCGATAGGGCCGAAGCCTGCCAGGGCGGCGGGATCTTCCGAAAGGGTTACCGCTGCCCTGGAAAAGAAAGGACTAAGGAAGGAACACGGGTGGGTTTTAGTCAGTAAGAGTCTGACACTCCCTTACGCTCCACCCAGAGCGGGAGGGGTCATTTGATGATTTCCCATCCTCAAAAAAAAAAAAAAGGGTCAATATAATTATGATAATTTGAGTCACAATTTAATGTAAGGGACATAGTATTTGTACCTTCTCAGGAAACACTAATGTATAAGACAATAATAAAACATCTCAAATTATGGAGTAACTTATGTGACCTGTTGTAAAATGTACTCGATTTTTATTTAATGTAAATACCAAATACTGTGAGTAAAGAGACTTACATTAGTTTTTATAAAAATATTAATTTATAATGTCATATACAGCCAGTTTCTAGAAAAAAAATGGTCTAGGCCTACGGAAAATATGTGATGTAAAGGACATTTTTTTCAAGATATCGAGATTTTAAATATACCAATCGATAGAGCAAAAAATTCCGAATCCAACGATATATATAACTCATTTTCGACCAAATGTCCCTTACGTTATTTCATATTTCCAGTATCGATATAGGTAATTTTATAATCTTTACCTATACCTACTTGTTTTATTACATTATCCAAGTCTTCGATGATATTATATAAAATTGCTAGTTAATGTGATTAATTCTGTGTCAATTATCACTTTATCTAAATTACGTAGATATTATAAATAATGGCTAGATAATATATATAATATCCAGATTTATTACTTTGGCTGTAACATATATATTATATATAAAATTCAAAGTCCTGACTGACTGACTGATACATCAACGCACAGCCTAAACCGCTGGTCCTAGAGACATAAAATTTGGAGGGTGTATTCTTCGTGACGAGTAGGTATCCACTAAGAAAGGGCTTTTCGAAATTCCACCCATAAGAGGGTGAAATGCGGGAATTTTATTTGTATGGAAAATCTTATTCCTTGAGTTAATAAACTTAAAACTTGGCACGAATACTTATCTAAGTAAATTATGAAGATTGCCAGTTTTTGTTTTTCTAAACTACCTTCTAAAAGGGGATTGGGGGGTTTCAAAGTTTGTATGGAAGAAACTCTGTGTTTATACTTAAGACCAAAAATAAAGAATAACATGTATCAGGGTTTTCGAAAATCTACCCCTAACGGGTTGAAAAGGGGTAGTTAATTTTACAGGGGAGGATTATAATGCGTGGCTTGATTAACTCGAAAATTGCTATAAATAATCTTACAATCAAGTTATAAATACATCCCAAACGATTTTTCAATCCCAAGACTGCTCGCCTAAGTAATAAAGTTTATTATTATAAGTTTTTCAAAACTACCCCCAAAGGGGGATATAGGGGTGTTGAAGTTTGTGTGGAAGTAATTGAATGCGCGGTCCAATTAACTCGAAACTCAGTATTAATTAATACTTTTGACAGAAAATAATTAATAATAAGTATGTAAAGTTGTCGAAAATGGATCCCTGACGGGGCAAAAAGGAGTGATTCGATTTTGAAGGGGAGGATTTGATCTTGAAACTGTTTCACACCTGAACCACTGAACTTCTGATTTGGCAAAGAGATACACTCGAGAGCAATGAATCCGGGTCACTTGAAGAATCCTAAAAATCTCGGAAACTAAAAATGCTAGGTTAATGCAATAAATTGTATTTAATAGACAATGCAACAACAACAGTCGACCAGTGAACTGCATCGCGAGTGGACCTGTTGTTTTTTCTTTATTTTATTTTTTTGTAATTTGATTCCCAAGTTTTTAAGAATTAACTATTTTAGTTTGTGTTCGAAGACTCGGTACCTCTCTTACCATCTTGTGGAGGTGCCCATAAGCGGCTGGCGCCATCATTGAAACTGTATAGCTTCGTCCCTCTCGTCCTTTGGTGAGTCGTAAGCTTGTTATAGAAACTAACAGTTCAAGAACAAACTTAAGAAATTTAGAAAAAGTCAACTGTTTGAGTGGGGTTTGAACCCGGGACTCGTCGTGCACAGGGGCCGCTAACCGCGCCCGTTACCACAAGACTAGACGTTGGTGAGAGGCGCCGCGCGAAATTCTTGACCAGTATCGGCACAAAGCAAAACAAAAATCCTTTTGTTTATATTATTACTGGTCGATTGCGTATTCATAAATCATGATCCGGTCTCCTACCACATCTTCTTCCTCTCCAAATCTGACAAGTGTCACAGGAAAGGAAACGAATGTTTCACAAAGAAAGAGAAAAGAGCCGGAATCTGAAATAACAAACGCTATTTGTGACCTCACCCAAGCTATGAACAAAAGATTAGACGAGTTACGAAGCTATTTCGACTGCGCCATGTCAAAGATATCTGATGATATTACGTCCATCAAAACTGATCTGGCCATTGTTACTCAAGTTACTACTGATATAAAAAGTGAGATTAATTCTTTGAGATCTGAGCACGTAAAATTAGAGTTGCACGTAACCGCGCTAGATAGCAAACATGACGCTTTAGTGCAAGATTTTGCTTCCATGCAAGAATCGCTTCAGTTTACGTCAGGGCAGCAAGACGACTTAAAGAAACAGATCGATTTAATCAGTAAACAGTCTACGAGTACAGAAGTTCTAAATAATGCAATAATAGAGTTGGAGGCGAAAATCGATACACTCGAACAACAGGCTCGACAATGTAACATCCCCGAAAAGCGCGCTGAAAATTTGATTACGCTTATGGAGACTATTAGTGCGAAGATAAATTGTTCATTGAGCCAAAAAGACATCATTGCCATTCACCGTGTACCGCATGCACAAAAACAGAACACTAAGCCAAAAAATATTATTGTTAAGCTTAGTTCGCGTATACTAAGAGATAATCTCCTGAGTGCATTTCGACGAGCAAAGGGTTTAAAAACTGATCAAATTGCAATATCCGGAACACCACAACCTATCTACATGAATGAACACCTGACATTAAAGAATAAGCAGTTGTTTCGAGAAAGCCGTGAAGCTGCCAGCAAAAATAAATTTAAATTCGTGTGGGTCAAGCATGCTACCATACTCGTGCGAGAGAGTGATGGTGAATCAGCAATTGCCATACGATCCCCTCAAGACATCCTTAAAATTAAGCCAGGTGCTTCAAAGCATGATTAATTATTTCATTTCCCACTTTTACAAATCTTATAAAAAATATCCTAATGTCCTATTTATTGTAAATTGTAAGATCAGCATTAATGAGTCCCGGTGTATTTTACAGTTCAAATTATTTATTATATTTCAAAAGTGGTTTTCTAATTACTGTGTGGTCGTATCTGTTAATGCATAGTGTCATATTACTTTTATTTCTTTGTTTTAACTTAATTAGTCTAAACTGTAGTTGCAAGTTAAAAAAACAAGGTCATGGGTTGAGGCTATTCAATTACATTAAACTACATTCTATTGGATCTCACTCATATACTAATGGATAACTTGATCATTTATTATCAGAATTGTAGGGGTATGCGGACTAAGCTCAATATCTTATATATGAATATATTATCAAATTGTTATGATATTATAATATTGACAGAAACTTGGCTTACTCCACAAATATTTGATAATGAGTTTTTGGACGACCGCTACATAGTCCATAGATGTGATCGTGACCGTATTGCGACTAACAAAAAGGAGGGTGGTGGAGTTCTTGTGGCCGTAATGAAAGACTTACAATCCACCCTTGTACCATTTGATCTGCCAACTACTCCTCACATTGAACACGTTCTTATACAACTTCCAGGTACTAATAATAATAGCAAATGTGTCATTAGTGTCGCATATGTTCCCCCTAAATCCTCCGAGGAAACATACCTATCTCATTATGACCTTCTGCATAAAACATTAGATAGACTTAAGACAAACATATTTTATCTGTTTGGTGATTACAACCTGCCTGATATACGCTGGCTTCCAGATCATAACGGCAACGCTGCAGCCCTACACTGTAATGGAAATAACTCACTGAGCGAACATATGTGTAACTTCTTGTCACTGCTCAACGCCGCGCAGTTTAACAACATCTTAAACCATAATGGTCGTACTTTGGATTTATTAATAAGCAACACAAACTGCATTACATCCATACCGACATGTACATTATTACCTATTGATGATCATCACCCTCCCTTCTATACCACAATCGCCTACAAAAGTAAAAATAAAAAAATCGTACAAGCGAAAACATTAAAATATAATTATTTCAAAGCAGATTATGAACGAATTAACCACGAATTGTGTAAAATTGACTGGGATCATACCTTAACTGGGCTGTCAGTAGAGCAGTGCGTTAGCATATTCTATGATATTGTCTTCGGTTCTATTAAAAACCACACTCCCACAAGCCATTCTAAACCTTCAAGATTTCCAGTTTGGTTCTCCAAATCACTCATACGCATATTCAATAACAAAAATAAAGCCTGGATTAAATGGAAAACGTATTTTTCTTTTCTCAGACAGAGATTCCAAACAGAATGCAAAAGAAATTATACTAAGTTTATAAATGGTGTCGAGGACAATATTAAAAAAAATGTTAAGAATTTGTGGAGTTATGTTGCTAATCGCAAAGCCAATGCTGGTATACCAGCCACTGCATTTTACAAAAATCAAAGTTCTAATGACCCAAATGCGATCTGTAATATGTTCTCAAACTATTTTCAGTCGGTCTATGAAGCTACCACTTTTAATAGAAGTAAATGGTTACCCCCCGAAACGTGTGCGGATAATTGTGTAATTATTAACCGCATAGTTTTTAGTCCGGATCAGGTATTGCAAGCCTTAAAGGCATTAGATGTAACAAAAGGCCCAGGCCCAGACGGATTACCAGCTTGCTTTATTAAAAAAACAGCCAATAGTATATATATTCCACTACACATTATTTATAATAAATGTATTACTGAGGGAACATTTCCTGAAGTTTGGAAACGAGCCAATATAACCCCTGTACATAAAACAGGTTCTAAACACGATGTCGAAAACTACCGCCCTATCTCTATCCTGTCTGCCTTATCCAAGATTTTCGAGAGACTTGTACACACAGCAATATACCCAACAATTCATAACATTATTCTTACTCAACAACATGGATTTGTTAGAAAAAGATCCACCGTTACAAATCTACTAGCGTTTACAGATTATTTGCTTAATAATATGGATCAACAGGTACAAGTAGATGCTGTGTACACAGACTTTCGGAAAGCTTTTGATAAGGTGGATCACGAGCTGCTTCTCAAAAAGTTAGCGTATAATGGCATACGTGGAGATCTACTTCGCTGGTTTGCATCATATGTAACAAACAGGTCGCAAAGAGTTGTGATCAAGGGCTATCGGTCTAATTCCGTCAACGTCTCTTCTGGTGTGCCGCAGGGCTCTATTTTAGGCCCTCTTCTTTTTGTTATTTTTATCAATGACGTTTGGAGTTGTTTCGTACATTCAAAATTTTTGCTGTATGCAGATGACCTTAAAATTTACAGAACTATTCGAAACCATGCTGACTCTTTGTTAATTCAAGAGGACCTTAATCGATTTTCTGTTTACTGTGTAGAAAACAAAATCCAATTAAGTACATCTAAATGTGTATGTATTACATTTACCAAGAACAAAAATATTATAAGGAGCACTTACGCATTAGATAACGCTGCACTGCATAGAGTCATGTCAGTGAAGGATCTTGGAATACTATTGGATACTAAACTTCACCTTGATCAGCATATTCAAAAAATTGTTAACAACGCTTATCGGATGTATGGTTTTGTTATGAGATCTACTACTGAATTTAAGCGCGTAGATACCTACATACATTTGTACAAGTCACTAATTAGGTCACAACTCGAATACGCTGTAATAATCTGGAATCCTCTTTATCAAAAATACATAGACAGCTTAGAAAATGTCCAGCGTAAATTCCTCAAAGCCCTACATTATCGGTGTCGTCATGACTTGTTTCCCCCTAATTTACGCCAAAAGAATGTTGAACTGTTGAACTTAAAGTCTAGACGCCTTATCCTAGAAACTATGTTTCTCTATGACTTGTGTAATAACAGATATGATTGCATAGATCTTACTAATAAGTTAAGTTACGTTGTTCCGAGAACTGTCATTGGACGACAGGTGCGCGCACGTCCGCTTTTTGCCGTTTCCTACTGTCGCACCAACGCTGGAGTTCGCGCACCTCTTCGTCGTATTGCTAATAATTTTAACACTGTGTTCACAAATTTGGATTTGTTTACATTGTCTTCTAATAAGTTTAGAAGCTCATTGATAAAATTAATTAGTGACTTAGATTTTTAGTTGTTTTGATTTGTTCTTTCTCTATTATTGTAAAATTGTGTTTATCTTTTCTTTTCATTTAAAAATAATCTTAAGATTTTGCCTTTTAAGTTTCACTCGTGTGCAAATGGTTCCATAATAATTTTGTAGTATTTAAGATGTGGATAACGTCGTGAGCTACACATATGTAACGTCTTTTTTTCCTACTACATGTTTATTACGATGTTTGTGTAACTGTTTGTTTTCCCGAATTAAATAAATAAATAAACAATGTAATACTCCTTAAATGAAGTTATTAAAACTTCTTAGTTATTGTAAAGTTATATCATAAAAAAATCAAATTTGAAGAAGGGCCACTTTCGAAGATGGAACTACGAAATTACAGCATTTGGTTTTGCTTTTGTTTGTAATCTGTCATTTATGTGGGTACATAAACCATGTTGATAGTGCTCTATATTCATTATTCAAGCTGAAATTATGTCGCTTACGCCTGAAGAATGCACCAGAATACTTACAATGCTGGAAACCGGCCGGAGTCAGCGCGATACAGCCAGGACTGTCGGTGTGTCGCTGTCAACAGTACAAAGAGTTCTCCGACGTTACGAAGAAACTGGTTCTAACCTACGCAGACCAGGAACGGGCAGAACTAGGTGTACCACAGCACGAGAAGACCGATACTTAGTGAACACCATGCTTCGAAATCGCTTTCTCACAGGAACTGAACTCACAAATCAGTTTCGACGCCTCGGAGGAAGTAACCCAAGTACATGGACAGTAAGACGTCGGCTTGCTGAATCTAACTTAAAACCCCTTAGACCTGCAAACGGCCCTAAACTGGAGCGTGGGCATCGTATTTCAAGACTAAGATATGCCCAGAGCCACGTAAATTGGAGTATTGAAGATTGGTCAAAAGTTATGTTCTCCGACGAATCAAAATTTATGCTCTACAAGCACGATGGAAGACACAGAGTGTATCGAAGACCAGGGGAAAGATTCAAGCAAGCATGCATCGAAGAAAAAGTAGCCTACGGTGGTGGGTCTGTACTTGTGTGGGCCGGAATTTCTTCTGAAAGTCGCACAGAGCTGGTGATCATAGAAAACGGCTCTTTAACTAGCGTAAGATATGTGGAAGAAATCCTCAATGATCACGTTGGTCCATTTATGGTCAATTTAGGTGAGGATGCTATATTTATGCATGACAATGCCCGACCTCATACAGGCAGGATTGTGAATGACTACCTTCAAGAGATGAACATTACTCGTATGGAGTGGCCAGCGCGCAGCCCGGATATCAACCCGATCGAGCATGCTTGGGACGAGCTAGGCAGATGCGTAAAACAACGAAACCCTCCCCCAATCACGCTTCGTGAGCTCAAAATTGCTCTCACAGAGGAATGGGAGAATATTCCCCAAAATCGTATAAGGAACTTGGTGTACAGCATGCCAAACCGCGTAAACGCAGTAATGGAAGCACGAGGAGGCAATACGAAGTATTAAAACTCAAGAAAATCGTAATAAAGTTCAAAAATTTCATGTTTCCTATTTTTGTTTTAAGGAGAGATCAGCAGTTTTTTTCTTTATGTAATTTTGTGTTAATAAAATGTATGGTGACTCATATTTTTTTTACTTTCATTTAAGGGGTATTACATTGTCTATTAAATACAATTTATTGCATTAACCTATCATTTTTAGTTTCCGAGATTTTTAACATTCTTTAAGTGACCCGGATTCATTGCTCTCGAGTGTAGATGGCATCCTGGGGAAGGACATACTTTTTTATCCTGATAGCACGTTCCCGTGGGATAATTTCCGACATCCACGCGGGCGAAGCCGCGGGCAGAAGCTAGTGGTAATATAAAACACACGGTTTATCAAGATGCTCCGTCTAAAACGAACGGTACTTTTTTAAATCTTAGCAAAGAGTTTTTAAGTATATCAGAAAAGTGGTCAACATTTTATGAATAAAATTAACTTTGTGAGATAAAATATAATAGTTAAACATTTAATTCTTTATTTTAATTAATTTTGACAATAAATTACAACAATCTATTACAAAAACACAAAAATATTAATTTACTTTATTAGTAATACTGGCTGTTTTTTGTGCCTTTGCCTTAAAAAAAAGCGCTGATGCGCATCGCTAATTTGTTGCAAAGTAAAAATTATTCCGCACGCTTTTTCTTTTTGCTGTTTTGTTTTTATTTGAAAATGTCGTCAAGTAATGATGAATTTATTGATTCGACACCGCCAGAAGTCTCAGAGGCAGCAAAAAAGGCTACTCTAAGCCTCTTGCCCGAAAAATGGACCGATAGATACTTACAAGCGTATCAAAATTTCATCTGGAAAACCAGCAAAGATGCAAATTCATTTTCAGAATGTGTGTTTTTAGCCTAGATGACTCGATGAGAAATAAAGAAGAAATTAGCTCCCGCATTACAAGGAATATAAATTTGGAGCCAAGTGTTGACTCTCGACCATCTACGAGCACACACGCGTACATTCCACCATCGTCGCCGCCGCCGCAGCCGCCTCCGTCGTCGCCACCGACTGCAGAACTCTGTGGTCTCGTTTCTTCGACTTTCACTGAAGAGAGTGAGAGAGAGACTGGTGAAATTGTAACTAATAATAATAACTTGACAACATTAAAAATGCCAACTGGCAACGTAATAATCAATTTAAAAAATTGTTTAAATTTTTATAACTACTTTAACAAGTGATTAAAGATTTATTCGTTTAAGAAAGTCCGAGTTTTATTTATTTCCTCGCAAATATGTTATAAAACGTCGTATGACATACTTGCGCTTTGATAATTACAGCCTCTGCTTTCTTGTAGCAATATCGCCTCCGCTATACCTATAATTTTCAACTTACCGCACTTATATCATAATGTACGTACGAAGCAACTAAATACGACATATAGGAATGTGGCCGCTTTTCTTTAGATCGAATTTAGTTGCTTCGTGTCTCAATATGAAACTTAATAAAAGGTATTAGAAAATTCTAGACACACTTACCGAGGTCGCTGATTGAGCAGATTTTCATAATTCCTTCTCAGTCACGAGATAATATTTTTTTAAAGGAGTGGCACTATTGGACCGTTGTATGCGCTCTTAATAATATAAATAAGTCTTAATGTATTTCAAAATTTGCAGAAAAGGCAAACGTAAAAGCGCGGAGGACTTGTCCATCCGTGAGGGCACGACTTTTTTGAATTCAGGTGAGTGACACAGTCATTTCGTACAGTCAACCGGAGGCCCATATGCTACCAATTTGACTTAGAGAGCTCCCTTATTTCAAAGAAGCTATGCCTTGATTTCACATACAGTCACGAGCATAAATTACACAAATCCTTACACTTACGCAAAATTTTAAAGCGATTTTCTCGTGAACAATTATGTTATCATGTTATGTTATGCTACGAGTTTTCAGTATCGTACGGACAACTGCAAGTCAGGACTAGTCAGTAGTAACATATGAACTTCGAAAAGCCTATGGCTGCCTTTCCACCGGAGATATGATATGCCGTGTAGCGATGGATGTGTAATCCTACTAATATTATAACCGCGAAAAATTGTATGGATGGATGGATGTTTGTTACTCTTTCACATAAAAACTACTACTCGGATTTGGATGAAATTTGGCACACAGATAGTTTATAACCAAGATTAACATATAGGATACTTTTATCCCGATTTTCCCAAATTTGAATTACAGGATTCTAATATACCATGAATAGGGCAGCGTAAGCCAGAGTTCGTACGACAAGAATTTAGGGCGAACAGAGTTCAGTCACGAGCATAAATATGTATACACTTGGCTTTATTTCAAAGCGATTCCCTTTTTATTTTTGGATAAAATTTTGTGTTGTTACGAACTTAGTATTTTCTAATCCATGGGTTTATGCAATGTGTCGTATTTCATTGTTGTTTTCGTTATTTCACGAAAAAATCGGTATTGAAAGTTTCCAAGTGTTGACATATTAGTGCTCGTGACTGTACCGTGCACGAGCCTGACGTACATAAACTGTTCGGGGGACAGAATAACACAGCTTACTCGTTAGATCAATGGCATTAAAATGAATGTGAACAATATCATGAAGCACGTTGGCATCCAGGTATTTGCGCCTGTTCTCGAAGCCGATACTTAAGCTTGTAATCAAGAAGTTAGGAGAATGACAGATAAGTCTTAGTCCCATAACATCTGTAGTACATAACACGGAGGTACTTGCGCTGGACCCTTTCTATTCCAACTACGTACTTTTGGTTAAAGAGGTTCCAAATAGGGACCGCATATTCTAACTGAGAGTGAATTAGCGTCTTATAAAGAAAGGTTGAGATACGCTTAAGTTCTGTTGAAAATCTCATCACAAATCCACACATTTTAAAAGCGCTATTGACTATGGCTTCGATATACTGGCTCAAGGACAGTTTGCCATCAAAAAGAACACCTAGATCCCTCATATAGAAATATTATTTAAGGGCATAGAGTTAAAGTTTTCATTGAAATTAAAGATGAAATTATTCTTAGTAAAGTGTATATAGTTACACTTGGAGATACCAAGATGCAGCTTGTTGTGAATACAGTAGGTAGTTAGTCTGTCTAGGTCCCCCTGAAATGACTGGCAGTCGTCCATAGTACGTATCGCTTGAAACGCCTTCAGGTCATCAGCTTACATAAAGAATTTTGACTTTTTAAAACATTTCTTAATATCGTTGATATAAATAATGAATAATAGCGGCCCCAGAATACAGCCCTGTAGATCTCCGGAACCAATATTAACAGAGACAGACTGATGACCATTAACTATAACCCTTTGTGACTAGTTTTCGAGGTAGGATATGAACCAACGCAATACAATTCCGCGTATTCCATTGAAGGAATTTTATTCAGGAGAATTTTATGATCGACCTTGTCAAAAGCTTTCTTGAAATCAGTTTAAACCGCATATATTTGTAATCGCCTATCAATATTTTAAAAAAGGTAACTAGCAATTGTTATCAAGTTAGATGTCATAGATTGGCGCTTAACAAACCCATGTTGTTCAGGAATGATAATAATTATGCAGAAGAGGGCAAGTCTCGTTGTGAACAAGTATTTCAAAAAGCTTTGACAAGGTCAGCAGAATCGAGATGGGTCTATATTGTTCGACGTCATACTTTGAGGTATGTTAGCTCGCTTCCACGCCACCGGGAACACACCTTCATGCAGACATCTATTAAAAGGGATATAGATCGGCTCACAAATATTATCAGCCGTAGCCTTAAAAAAGGCCGCTGGAAGACCGTCACGTCCTATCCCCTTAGAGGGGTCCAACCGTCTCAACTGGCTGAGTATTTTTGATTAATTGATATGCAAATTACTAATAAAGCTACCATTCAAAATCAATTAGTCATTTATTCAAATCAGGCTGAGAATCAGCACTTTTTGAATGTCAAAATTACATCACATTACATACAATTACCCTAGTGCTTTCGCTGGGGAGAAGAAGTGGCGCAACAAACTCCCCAGCTGCACAGCTATATATTCAGTTAGAAGAACTTGCTTCTTTACAATAGTAAGTATGCAAAGTAGTTAACATCACGAGATGCGGAACATTAAATTACGCTATTTGCCATATGTCAGCTAGCCACGCCAACATACCAATAAACAGAATGTAAGCTATTCTCAAGCAAAACAAAATTAAAACTATTAATGAAAACAAAATTTAACACCTAAATAAAAGCCTCCAGGTATAAAGGGCGTGACAGCTTACATATTTATGCAATATTGGCTTATATATATTTTTTTATATGATAACTCACACAAATGATAAACTAGGACCATCAAAGTAAAATAAATAAACAGTTAATTACTAATAACAATAACAAAACCATGGTCAGCAAGATGACCAGTCATCACAAGCAGCACCCGTTCACGAGCATAGCACGAAGATCTCTCCCTCTCCCTCTCCCTCGCCATATTTGAAAGATGTAGGCAACCCGACCTCCGACGCTACCGCACGGCAAGCAGTGACATCTAAGGAAGCATGACGAATTTGCTGCCGGTTGCTCAAGCAAGAATAATATGATCAATCGTCGAGGTCGCTAGCTAACCACATATTGCAATCAACTCATTAAAAACATTGAAATGAGTAGATTATGTCAATGAGTTATAATAAATTAAACTGAATTGACTTATACAGTCAAATAAAATAAACAATTATTTGACCTCATATAACCTGTCAGCAGCTAATTCTGGGGAAAGAACATAAACATTGTCTTGAATTAATCAGGGCGACCAACTCTTCTTATAGTTTAAGTAGTCGTTGATGGAATAGTATGCCTTTGAACAAATGTTGGATTTTACTTGAGCTTTACATAATTAGATGTTCCCACTTCTAGAACCCCGGCCTCCTCTCTGTGAGAGGGAGTGGTCCTTAATCCACCACGCGGGCCCAGTGCGGGTTGGTAGATGTTACATGTCTTCGAATGTTTTGGTTCTATTAGGACATGCCGGTTTCGTCACGGTGTTTTCCTTCACCGTTTAGAGAGCAGTGGTGATGAAATAATTTACACAAAGTAAAGCGCCTGTCTGGGTTCGAACCTACGACCTACAACTCGTAAGTCGCGGCTGTTACCACTGGCCCACTACTGCTCTTAATCTTAAGCTTGAGCTTTAACCGCATTAAATGGCAAATCTAGCAAAGAAGAGAGTAGCTTGTTATAAAAGGTACCAAGCTCAACAAATGAGTTATGAACCTTAGGAAGCCGGTGAAAGGGGGCACGTAGTTTTTTTCTTACTTCTAGTGTTAACATTGTGAATATCACTGTTTTTAGTGTAGAAGTGTATATTTTGCCTAATATATAAGATGTTGGTGAAGATGAATTGAGATGCAACCGTGAAAATATCAATATGTTTGAAAAAATCTCTTAGAGAAACTCTGGCACCTAACTGGTAAATTCTCTGCGCACTGCTGTTGTGAACCCGACGTGGTGAGCGTTGGTGACACGGGCTCAAATACGGACAAGAAAATGTCCGAAAACATATTACAGACAAAATTAGGGTCACTTCATTTGACATTCTGATATTCTGATACTGTATCATGGACAGAATGCCTGACTTACTTTTACGATTAGAAATATAGGACCAAAAATGTTTTATGTTACTAGAGAGACATAAATGTTTGAAGACAGACCTACATTCGGAGAAGTTATTATATTCTTTGACGTTACTTGCCGATTGGTTCTATTAGGACATGCCGGTTTCGTCACGATGTTTTCCTTCACCGTTTAGAGAGCAGTGGTGATGAAATAATTTACACAAAGTAAAGCGCCTGTCTGGGTTCGAACCTACGACCTACGAGTACAACTCGTAAGTCGCGGCTGTTACCACTGGCCCACTACTGCTTTTAATCTTAAGCTTGAGCTTTAAACGCATTAAAAGGCAAATCTAGCAAAGAAGAGAGTAGCTTGTTATAAAAGTGGTACCTTTTATAACAAGCTACTCTCTTCTTTGCTAGATTTGCCTTTTAATGCGTTACAGATTAACATATTACAGACAAAATTAGGGTCACTTCATTTGAAATTCTGATAGTCTGATACTGTATCATGGACAGAATGCCTGACTTACTTTTACGATTAGAAATATAGGACCAAAAATGTTTTATGTTACTAGAGAGACATAAATGTTTGAAGACAGACCTACATTCGGAGAAGTTATTATATTCTTTGACGTTGCTGTATTTTTTCCAATTTATCCAAAGACGTTGCTTCTTTTTAAATATTTTTATTAATGACTGCATTGGTGTCCTGTAAAAAGTCAAAATGAGATGTACTATAGCATCGGAGCTGGTTCCCCGCGGGATGGACACTGTGCTGATGACATACTGTATCTTATGTTTATCGTTTTTGCAACGCAGTGCAACCATGACGTCAATAAACTAACAATAAAGAGGGTCAATAAACTCGCTATTCGCTATTTCTGGTATCAGAAAAGTCTCTGTCAATATTATGAAGTCATATGAGGATGCCAAGATATACACGAGCAACGAGTTTGCTCAGTTCTAATAATTAACCTACCTACAGTTCTGGTAGTAAATTAACAAATTACAGTGCTATCCATTATCAGAGTGTGTTGCAACACATTTATATAGATCTCGCGTTCTTTTCTAAAACTTGATACATTGTGGAATCCAATAACAGTAGGTACATTTATAGCTGTTGAAATAAATAAATAAGATAACATTAAAACTTGTATATAATTTTGAGTTACATTTCATAGATGCTATGATTTTATAAAAAAAATATTTAAAATTGACTTTATGGTAAGTAGATTTTGATTGATTAAAATAGTACTATGTTTCGTGGCATGCACAATTTTGTAAAAGTAGGTAACGCAACAGAGTAAAACATAAAAAAATAGAACAGTAAAAACTATATAGAATATTGATACCTATGTGAGTTAGACATTTATTCGTATATAATATCTACTTGGCTTATCTCCGTTGAGGTTGGCCGCAATTCAGTCGGGGGCGATAATATTATTATTTGGTTACACATCCCCCGTTCCAAAGCATATCACATCTGTGGTGTAAAGGCAGCCATAGGGTTTTCGTAGTTCAAATGTTACTCCTGACTAGTCCAGACTTGCAGTTGACAGTACGATTCTGAACATAATTAAAAACTCGTAGTATAAACTTGACCCAATGTTCCACAGGCGGTTCGGTACACTTAGTAAAAAGAATCATAGTCCACAAGCAACACAACTTTAAGCCCCTCCACAACGATGTGGCGATAGTCGTGATGGCCACACCGGTTGATTATAAGACCAGTGCAGCACGGAAAACCCGTATTGCTCGTCAGGACGCCGTGGTCCCTGACAACTCATTCGTCACCGCTGTTGGATGGGGGCGGACTAAAGTGAGTATTTATGATTACAAGTACATCTTAAAAAGAAACGAAATATAATTAAAACCTGACTGCAACTTAAAAGTTTAACACAAGATTCGCGAGTGTAAAAAAGTATGTATTTACAGAATTAAAATCATCAATACAGCTCTCTAAGTTCATAATTATAATCATATCGATTTATATTTCATGAAATTGTCACTCAATAGGATTAGGGATTAGTTATTTCTCTGGTGCTTCCCCTTTAACATAAAAATCACTGAAGATTTATGTGGGACTTCCGTTAAGGGTTTTGGAGATATCATTTACACAATTGATCCGGTCCTAACAGGCATTTAATCAAAGTTCAAAAGTCATTTATTCAAATTAGGATGAGAATCAGCACTTTTCGAACGTCAAAATTACACAAGACAGTCCCACAAAACGCCCGCTCCTCACCACTTCATAGTGCTTTCGCTGGGAAGAAGTGGTGCAACAAACTCCCCAGCAGCACAGCTGTCTGTTCAGTTTTAAAAAAACTTGCTTCTATTCAATAAAAGGTATGCAAAGTAATTGACATCATGAGACACAGAACATTACATTAAACTATTTGCCATATGTCAGCTAGCCACGCCAATATATCAATAAATACAATGAAAACTCAAGCAAACAATAATAAAAATAAAATAAACAAAAATTAATACCAACACAAGGTAGTGTCCTCGGGCCATTATTGTTCTTAATCTATATCATTGATCTGCCTTGTGAAATTCATCAACCGATGACACTATTTGCGGACGACAGTACAGCCATAATTGAATGCGGAGATAAAAATAAATACGAGATTGAAATAAACAGCACACTTAAAACAATAATAGATTGGCTAAATAAAAATAATCTAGTTATAAATTTACAGAAAACTAAAGTAATGCATTTTTACCAGAGGCTTCAGCCACAGAATATATTTCCGAATACAATGGTCAACACGTAGAGTCAACCTTAGAGGCAAAATTCCTAGGAATACATATTGACCATAAATTAACATGGGAACCTCATGCTGAAATCGTGTGCCAAAAATTAAGTAAAACTGCCTATATACTATATATCCTCTCCAAAAAATTAAATATCAATGCCTTGTTGACAGCATACCATGGTCTAGCGGCGTTGTTATTAAGATTTGGTATAATATTTTGGGGAAACTGCACCGAGAGGGAACGAATATTTAAGACACAAAAGCGCTGCCTAAGGTCAATGACTGGTCTTAAGTCGACAGAAAGCTGTCAACCAGTATTTAAAGCACTAAAAATTCTGACATTTCCATCCTTATATATATTAGAAGTCGCCTTATTCGTTAGAACAAATCTGCACTTATTTACATCAATGGATGATATAAGGCAGCATAGGTACTAGACCAATTAGGGCCAAATATAAAAATCTACTGTACACAGGCGGCCATAAAACAGCCTTACTTAAAAAAAATATTCTACAAATGGGTCCTCTTATTTATAATAACTTGCCTAGAAATTTAAAGGAAATACCTATTAAAATGTTTAAAAAGCAGTTAACAAAACTGCTACTGGACAAGAGTTACTACTCAATCAAGGAATTTTTGTATGACAAGACAATCAAGTAAAATGTTGCTCAACAATTATAATATACCTACTTAATTAAGATTGTCCTTGAATATATTTATATATATATTTTTTGTTTGTTTTGTTTTTGTGATGACGCTAAGTTCTTATTATTATTTGTTTTGTTTGACATAGAATTATCTGTTTGACATTGTATTACTTTATGTGTATAGGTAAGTAGACGATTAATTTGTTGACTAATCTTTATCAATTAATTTACAACTGACAAATATTTATTCAATTTTAATTTTTCTGTGGTATCTTGTATCTTTAATATTAATTGTTTGAAAGCATTTGCACGCCGGAAGGTAAAATGTATCGGGACTATTGACATAAAAACATCTTATTTGTATACCTACATTATTGGCAAATAAATGATTATGATTAACAAGCATACAGGGCGTGACAGCTTACATATTTATGCAATGCGGGTGCATAGCAGTCACTCGAAGTCACAAATGATAAACTAGGACCATCGAAGTAAAATAAAGAAACAGTTAAGTAATTACTACTAACAATAACAAAACCATGGTCAGCAAGACGACTAGTCACTACAAGCAGCACCCGTTCACAAGCATAACGCAATGAGCAGCCATTACCACCCTCGCCATATTTGAGGGAAGGAGGCAACCCGACCTCCATGCTAGTGACATCTAAGGGAGTATGACGATCACATCGGCGTCGAGTCGACGATGAAGTACCTGGGACTCGTCCTCGACAGCCGGTGGAACTTCGTGGAGCATTTCCGACGTTTGGTTCCCAGACTCGAGCGGGCCGGGGCTGCCTTGAGGCGGCTCCTGTCCCATCTAGGGGGTCCAAAGGCCTCCTGCCGGAGGCTCTATGCAAGGTCGTGCGGTCTATGGCCCTTTACGGGGCACCGGTGTAGGCGCGTTCCTTGAGGTGACGACCAGCCCGCCGGTTGAACGCGTTCCAAAGGGTCATGGCAGTGCGGCTAATCCGAGGGTACCGCACGGCCTCCGCTGAGGCGGCGAGCCTCCTTGCTGGATTACCGGCATGGGATCTAGAGGCAAAAGTCTTCGCCCACATATGGGACTGGCGAGAGGAGGCAAAACACCGGGGCGTAACTCCGCTGCCGCGAGAAATCACGGTACAGCGGACAGAGCTCCGGCGGGATCTCATGGCGACATGGAGAGTGCGATTGTCACAACCCAGTACTGGGCACGCCACAATTGCGGCAATAAGTCCCCTCTTTGAGAAGTGGCTGGAGAGGCGCCACGGCGCCCTCACCTTCCGCCTGACGCAGGTCCTCACCGGACACGGTTTTTTGGGAAGGTTCCTGTTCAGGATAGGAGGAAACGCCAGGGTGTCACCACTGCATGGATCGGCTGGAGGACACGGTGGAGCATACGGTGGAGGTGTACCCGGCTTGGGCGGAGCACCGCCGCGTCCTCGTGGCGGCGATCTTTCGTGTCCAGCCCAGGTCCAGGCCATGGTACGGAGCGAGAGTGCATGGGAAGCTGTCACCTCCTTCTGCGAAGCAGTTATGCTCGCAAAGAAGGAGGCAGAGCGCGTGAGGGAAAGGAAATCTCTGCGCCCTCACGCCCCTAGTCGTTGCAGGAGACGCCCTGGACGTCGGGAGTCACCAGCCGACTCCCGGCCACCGTAGGCGCGGGCTTGCGGGTGGCGAGCAATGGGCAGCTCGCCGCCCGGTAAGGCCCAGGCCATGTTTGACGGCGCGTTGTGTTCCACGCGCGCTTCAAAGAGATGTCAGCACGAACTGACGGGTCCGCTAGGGCCGATGCCTGCCAGGGCCGCGAGTTGTTCGAAAGAGATACCGTGCCCAACAAATGAGTTATTAATCTTATGAAGCCCTTGAAACCCGGGCACGTAGTTTGTCCATAATACTAGCCGATGAAACTCAATTCTTCAGTCTTCATATCAAGCTTTTGTTGTTTCTGTTTAGGTTTCCCTACATGTGCTTGACAACCGAAAATCTTTAAATGACTCAAGTCCCTTTTCTTATTATACCAAGTACTTTAGTCATGACAGCCTTTGTCGAGCTTCTGTGTATGTACACAGGAAGTCAATGCACGCTAACAATAGTGTAAATAGTAAATTCACAAAAAAGTAAATTAAAAACTGAACCGCTTATTGAAATAGTCGCTACATGTGACAATAATTAATAATTATTAATTATGTAATATATTTAAATCTTGTTCTTCTCAACCTGTTGATGAAGTTTATGTTCGCACGTCAATCCTTGTGGTATGTACGGGTGCTTTCATAAAGAAGCTGATTCCCGGTAAAGACAAGTAGGTGCGGGTGAAATAGTCCCACATTAATTTATGCGCTCACACATAAAGAAACAGGTAAAACATGTAACCGTTTCCATTCGACGATCAACGTATATCGTATACCTGAAACAGTACGCGTAGCGCTGCAGTTGCTGTTTGGTCCAAAAATAATTTTTATTTATTATTTCGGCAGGTGGGCGACCCAGCATCACACTCAAAAATTCTAAGAGAAATGACGGTGCGGAAGTTAAACCTGGACACCTGTCGGGATTACTACAAGCACCATCTTTCTACCGTCACCAATAGTACGATCTGCGCAGAGACCGACGGTGGAAGTAAGTAATTGTACCTAAATATGACGTATGGCCCTATAATCGGTCGGGAAATCCTCATGGATCCTCATGGAGCGCCATTCAGCTATAAAATATTGGCCGAAATATTACCAGTAAAATTGACTTGTAACATATCAACTTACAGAAATAATTATATTTAATTTTAAACCCCACGGTTCTTCCTGCTACCAAGAGTGGTAGCGGGCCCATCGGGTTCAATGTTATAGCGAGTAATTATCATATTAATGTGCAGTTATTAAAATAAAGAGAGCAGTGGTAGCCCAATGGAAATGGCCACGACATAAAAGTTCGAACTCATACAGGCGCTTTTACTAGCTTGCGCTTTCCTACTCTTGGGCAAAGGCCTTCCTCCACTCCTTCCGTCTTTCGCGGGCCCGCGCGTCCACCTTCCAGTTTTGTCGGAACCTATCCAGCCCGCCTCACTGTCTCAAGGCACCAATTCTGTGCTATATTGGCCCACAGTTGGTCCGGCATGCGGCAGACATGTCTTGCCCAGTCCTATTTAAGTTGAGCAGATTTTCGCTACTGTGCTCCATTGATATTATATATTATACATCCAACCTCAGTCCAACCTCAAGGCTTGCATTGCTAAGTTCTTGGAGCATCCGTTCAAGTTCAATGGCTGATGATGAAAAGAGAACAATGTCGTCAGCAAAACGTATGTAGATTTGTGAGGCTCACTTCGCCAAGGAAAATGCCTCTTTCCCTCCATTTGGCTGCCAACTTCCTGCAGATTTCTTCAAGAATAAACAGTTTAGGAAATAGCGGGTCGCTTTGTTTGACTCATATCTCTATTTGAAATTTTGAACCCTTTATGTGTTACACATATATATGTACAAACATACAAGAAAAAGCCTGGGTCCAGGTACTATTTTTGTAAACGTTGCGTAACAGATTTATATATGTGGGATCAATATTTTAACTCGAGACGTCGTGGATTTATCGCTGGTATGGGCGTCAGCGCATCGACCGAGCCGTCTGACTCTGCTAGGGGCGTGGCGAAGGTCACATTTCGCTCTGAACCACATTCACCTTCTCCTTCTCCTCGGACGGGTGTACTGTCACTGAGGGTGATATCGTAATGTGTACTGGTGATGGTGTTCCTACTTCCTCTAAATCAAAGTTGGGGTTGTTGCTGGTTGGGTCGTCGTTGATGGCGTATATTGGATGTTATTCATTCTCGTCTGGTTTGCGTCTGGTAGGTCGCGCTGAATATCCGGAATGACATCTGAATCCCAGTTTGAGTCGCGATCTGGCATTTGTGTTTGTCCGAGTGACCGTATCTGATCCACGTGTTATCAAGCGATCCAAATCAGGAACATAAACTTCGTACATTTCGTTTCCGATCGTTTTCTTTAGTATTCCTTCGACCTATATAAACTTTTTATTATTTAAATTTTTCATAATCCACACCACTTCTTTATCTTGGAATTGTTTACGTTCTTTTCCTTCCTGAACCTGTTCCTTTATAGTGGGCGAAGCTTCCCAATCCCAAACGCTGCCCAGGCCAGCTGAGTCAGTTCAATACAGATAATAAAATGCAAAGTGACACTGGCTAGAGAAATAACTTGACTAAATATTATTCGGCTAACATGTAAGTGTATCCCTTCTGTTTCAGAGAACAAAGTGAACAAAGGCGACTCCGGGGGCCCGCTGCTCTCCGGAGGAATAGTCGTGGGCATTACATCGTGGGGCGCCGGCAGCGCGAATCCCGAATACCCGCAAATTTACGCCAGGGTCGCCAAATTCACCAATTGGATCAAATATACGGTAAGCAGGAATATAACGAACTAAACCCTGGTTAACATGGTACAATTTAATTGCCTGTGTCATACCACAAGTTGAAGCAACAACAAAGATAAAGTCCTCCAGACCGTATTTCGATCACGGCGGCCAATCTCAACGGAGACTAGCCTTCGGCGCGGGAGATATTATAGTACACAAGTGTGCGCACAGACACAGGGCACTCCCTCTTCCCACACTCTCATTGTCCGATAGGACGACAATCTGACACGACCGGAGAGAGATCAGGCGCAAGACCAACGGCTTAACCGTGTAGTATATGCAGGAACGCAAGCCTGCGTTTATTCACTAAAAACTTCGCAAACAAAGGAAATTGAAAGAAAAGAAAGAAAATACATTTATTTAGCACAGACTAAAAGACAAACAATAGGTACACCAGAAATTGCTACTGAAGGCTTCGAGTGTCGACTCAAGACGAGCCGGTTTTCACACGAACATATGTTCGTCTCTTACTCCCTCATCAGTCCTGACTTTCTGTATATTTTGGCTGATGAGACCAAAACTACAAACGTAGTTTACAGGGATGTTTTATAAAAATGTGGCTGTTATTTTAGTTACTGAAGAACGTATTTCGAGGCCTGGGAGGAGTCGCAAGATGCCCTTGGCATTATCTGCAACTTGTCCAAGGCCTTCGATTGCGTACAACATGGTACACTTCTCAGAAGACTGTACCACTATGGTATGAGGAACAGGGCTCACGACCTTCTGATTTCTTATCTGAATAACAGAATTCAGAGGGTTGATGTTAGTGGCAAGAGATCTACAGGATCTGCGGGCGTTCCGCAGGGTTCAATTCTAGGTCCTTTCTTGATTCTAATTTATATAAATGACTTACCTTATTACATAAGCGATAATAACAAGATTGTAGTATTCACAGATGATACTTTCCTCGTTTTTTTAATCAAACGCCAGTTAGTCGACTTTGAACAAGTTAACGATGCTCTCTCTAAAGTTGTACATTGGTTTAATGTAAATAATCTTCACCTGAACGAAAAAAAGACTAAGCTCATTAAATTTTCATCGCAAAATGTCAGACATCTAACCACCGATAGAGTTGGACCCTGTTGAGTCGACAGTTTTTCTTGGAATAACTATTGACGGTAAATTACAATGGGGTCCACATATAGAAAAAAGTAATTTCGATATTCTATTTACAGAATAAACAACCTCATTTAATTTAATTTCAATAATTATATTGTCTTACGACTTCCACGCGGACGAGGTCACCGGCTTAAGCTAGTTAAGAATAATAAAAGCTTCTTATATGAAATTTAGCTAGGGGGATAAGCAGCAGCATTATCCTGTCTTCCACCAATAAACTGCGATCCTGATTAATTGTTCTTTTCCCAGACAAAAAACTCCTTGCAGCGGAACGAAATCGATAACAGTACCAAACCTGATGACACCTGCTCGCTCGGCAACAAGGTCGGGTCTATCACGCTGCTTACCCCTGTCCTGTCCTTAATACTCAGCATTTAGATATTACGAGTTTACAGATTAGGTGGATTTTCGAGCAGAGCTGTATGAAAAAAACGGAGCGGTCAGCTAATATCTGTTCCACTGTAAACAAACGGATCCGAAATTGAATGTTTTGATTTGAATATTTATAAATCACCTTACAAATGTTTGTTTATAGTTTATATTGTGAGTTTGCTTTTGTATTTTTATGTTGAAACTAAATAAAATGTAAATATTTAATTTAATTCCGTTGTTTCTGTTTTACTCCATCTCTTCAATTGACAAAAATGAATAATTATATTTTCATCGTAGCCCTAGCGAAGTCATATTAAAAGAAACTAAAATTAAATGTAGTCGCCGTGCCATACCAACTGAAAATAAGCTACTCAAAATACTGGTGGGCCCAGTTTCTTTACAACAAAATCATTTATATCATAATACAGCATCTTTCAGAGGCACTTTCCGATACGCTGCATCTAAGGTGTGGAATAATATCCCACCACCATTAAGGGTACTGGGCACTATCCACACGTTCAGAACACGTTTACGGCAGTATCTGATAGATTCGCAACAGAAATTAGATATGGTCGCCCTAAATCTTTCACTTATATGAAATGCCTACAGTAATAATAATAAATAAATTTATTGAACCAATGTTACAGTAAGTTATTACCTTAAAATTAACTTAACTTAACATCAGTCTTACTCAGCTTTACGGAAACAAAAAAGTTTCGACGCCTGACTACCAACGCAATACCTACTATTAATGTATTGAAGGCGTTAACTAATGCTGGAGTTACGTAGCTGAAGAACTGGGAATTGACCACAAAACAGTTTTGGCACATTTGAAAAAAACTGGGTACACAAAAAAGCTCGAAATTTGGGTACCTCGCGAGCTCACTGAAAGAAACCTAATGAACCGTGTACTCATTTGTGATTCTTTATTACGACGTAATGAAACCGAACCATTTTTTAAGAAGTTGATAACTGGTGATGAAAAGTGGACCACGTACGACAAGAACGTGCGAAAAAGGTCGTGGTCAAAGTTTCATAATAGCGCCTTCTACTGGCTTTTCTTTTTGTAGATAAAATTTCTTCTAGGGTTTTTTTATTCATGTTGTAACTTTCCTACAACAAAGTACATAACAAGACTAATTAGGTTCAACCAACCAATAAGAACAAGTTATATACAACCAAATTCAGATGGACGGTCCTACTGTCCAAGACGATCTCTTATCGATTCTCCTCAGATTCCGCCAGCATAAATTTGTAGTATCGGCAGACATTGAAAAAATGTTTAGATCTATTGACATAGTACCTAGTCAACGCTCGTTACAACAAATTGTATTTAGGTATGATTCCTCTCAACGTTTAAAAACCTACACACTAAACACAGTTTGTCAGGGGACTGCTGCTGCGCCATATCTCGCGACAAAATGTTTGAGTAGTCTGGCATCCACAGTCAACAATAATAGCGTCAAATACAGTATATCACACGACTTTTACTGTGATGATTTATTAAGTGGATCCAGTACTGTAAGCGAAGCTATAAAGCTATGTAAGGGAATTACTGCCGCCTTAAATTCAGCAAGATTCAATATTCGCAAATGGAAATCTAATAGCGCATTAATTCTTAACGAGCTGTTCTCAGGTAAAATTATAGATTCAAACACAGTTTTAGATCTATCAAAAATACATCATCAAAAACATTAGGTTTATATTGGCTTTGTCAGCAGGATACATTATCTTTCTCGATTAACATTGAACTTCATGAGAAGGTTACCAAGCGCCACATTCTTTCAGTTATAAGTCAAATATTCGACCCATTAGGGCTTGTAGGTCCATGCGTTGTCGAAGCTAAATTGATTATGCAGAAATTGTGGGTCAATAAAAGCTCTTGGGACGAAGAAGTTTCTTCAGAGATTTTACATCTCTGGTCTTCATTTGCTAACACATTACCCTGTCTTAATAAATTACAAATTCCTCGATGGGTTCTTAGTGATCTTTGCGTAAAGATTGAAATCCATGTATTCACAGATGCATCTGAACGTGCGTATGGGGCATGCGTCTACATTCGGTCTGTGTGTAATTCGGGACTTGTACGTGTTCAGCACTTAATCTCAAAAAAACTCTCTTCTTATAAATAATGACGTTAGGAAGAACCAAAGAACGATGACGACAAACTATTTGCAAAACTTATACCTAAATATTCACAATTTACACGATTACAAAGAGTTATAGCCTACATACACAGATTTATTTATAACTGTAAAAACAAAACGACCTTATAGCTATGACACCAAGCATCCAATATTATTATGTAGCAAACATCATTTAACGAAAATCATATTTCATAATTATGCATCACTTAAAGCTTTTACATGCGGGGCCTCAGTTATTGTTGTCCAGTATTCGTCAAACTTTTTGGCCTTTGGGAGGTAGGAATCTGTCTAAATCCATAACGAAAAGTTGCATAAAATGTTTCAGATTTAAAACTAGTAGGTAATGTTCAGCCCATAATGGGACAGTTACCTGAATCTAGAACTTCCCTTTTTTACACTGTTCGGTGGATTATGCAGGCCCAGTTAAGATAGCTAACCGTAAAGGTCGAGGTTGCCAACTGACTAAATCTTACTTGTCCATTTTTGTCTGTTTAGCTACAAAAGCCGTGCATTTGGAACTCGTTACAGACCTTACTAAAGAGGGATACATGGCCGCTCTAAACCGGTTTGTGGCTCGTCGAGGGAAGCCTCAAAGTATAACCTCCGACAATGGGACTAATTTTGTAGGTACATGTGACGAGTTACACCGTTTCTTACAAGAATCAAGTTCCTAAATTAGTTCTGAAGTCGCCCAAGAGGGTATAGACTTCCTCTTCATTCCGAGTTACACCCCCATTTCAATGGTATGGCTGAATCTGCTGTTCGTTCCACTAAATATCATCTTCGTAGGCTTCTCCAACTTACGCATTTCACTTATGAAGAAATGCACACTTGTCTGACTCAAGTGGAAGCCATCCTTAATTCATGTCCTATCACCGCCTTAAATTCCGATCCTACAGACTTCACACCCTTAACACCCGCTCACTTACTAATAGGACGACCACTTGTGTCTGTTCCACATCCACAGCTGACACAAAGAATAACAAGCCTTGAGCGATACAAACGAATCGAGTTCGTCAAACAACATTTCTGGAAACGATTCTCAAACGAGTACGTCACCACTCTGCAGCAAAAGACGAAGTGGCCTACTGCGTCAAGCGAACTCAAATTGGGTTCCTTAGTCCTTATAAAGGATAAAGCATTGCCTCCTTTACGTTGGGCCCTGGGTCGTTGTGTGGCCGTTTTCCCAGGGGCTCAGGATCAAGTTGCTCGAGTCGCCGATATAAGGATCAAGGGAGGAACCATTATTCGAAGGGCGTTTAATAACATTTGTCCCCTTCCAGAACCTGCTTGTTGAATCAGCTGCCACGCCTACCTATTTCAACCCGAGGAGTATGTTGAAGACAAAACGTAGCACCGCCCGCCACTGCGACTACGGGAGCGGGGCAGCAGCGTGCGGGGAACGGGGGACGGGTTGCCGATCGCCGATGGCCTGCACTGCCCTTCACTACCAAAATTACAACGGTCCGAGAGGCCCGCGTCCTTATGTCAATAATACAAACCATACCTATCGATACAGTCCGCTATTTTATTTATAACACCTCTGAGAATCGCCAACACTGGGTGAGCATTGAGGTTCGAGGCTGAATGGCCAGGCACTCGGCCTTTTCGTCGTCATCGAAAGCGATGGTTTTGTCAGGGCGGACCAGGGGTGGTACGGTGACTACTTCGCGGGATTTGATTTTCCTTTGAAGGTTCCAGAAGGCCTGATGGGTGGGCTCTACTTCGCTTAGCAGCTTATCCCAGCTGGCGTCACGCCACTCCGATAAACGTGACTTTACAGAACGCTGTAAGTAACGCCTATGGGCTTTGTTATCGTCGCAGGGAAAGCTGCTGTAGGCACGGACAGCCGCGTTCATCTCATTCAGCAGTTCACGCACGTCGTCTGATAACGATTGTTCTAGAGAAGTTCCAGCGACGGTCACCAGTCGCTGGAACTTCTCTAGAACAATCGTTCAGGACTGACTGTACGTGTTCCGTGAATGAGTCGAACGCGGCCGTCGTGACCGCGATAGAGCTGAAATGACCGGGGATGGTGTCTACATAAGTGGGGGGATGTGTTGGATTTCGGGCATTCCCTTACTTTTCTTCAGTCCGTTACCACTTTTGTCTTTGTCTGAACCAGCAACCAACCTCGGTTGCTGGTTCCTCCATGGATGACCGTTTACATAGTCGATTTGACAGACAGTAGTGTGTGTCTTCACCATCTTATGCTTGTATGTCGTTGTGATCGTGACCTTCGTTGACGTCACGGACACTTCACACGTCGAATGATAGATGTCGCTAGTAGTCTGTAGATACTGTTGCTGTTATCGATGATTGATCTTGTTAGTGTTGCGATCTGTTTAGCTTGGTATGGGCATGTGATGAGAAGGGACGAAACGCACGTGACTAAAAGAGTGATGAATATACATGTTGATGGATGGAGAGGGAGAGGAAGGCCGAAGAAAAGATGGATGGATTGTGTGAGGAATGATATGAAAGAGAAGGGAGTGAATGATAGCGTGACGGTTGACAGGGGATAATGGAAGAAGAAAACGTGTTGCGCCGACCCCAAGTAACATGGGATAAGGGCAGGAAAATGATGATGTGTTGCGATCTACTCGGGTGGCGTAGTATTGTGCACACGATCCGGTAGATGGCGTAAGACGTCGTGTTATAAAACTAAAATTAAATGTAGTCACCGCGCCATACCAACTCAAAAATAAACTACTCAAAAGAAAATACTGGTGGGCCCAGTTAATGGGCTATTATTTAAAAATATTAATGATTAAGTGGTTTTTAAGAAGATATTGTTTGAAGTGGTGATTTAAAATGTATTTACATCGTAGGCTTATTTTGATCGATTTTCACAAAAAAAGGGGAAATAGACTCAAATTAACTTGAAAAATAAACTTAGCTTATCGAATTTCCTGTAACCGTTTGATGGAAAATGTTATGGTTAGTAGCGAGTGGGGACTCTTCTGATTTGTATGCACTCTATAAGCCTATCTGGTGCACTTTCAATAATATAGGATTGAGGAGTTGTATATTCGGAAGATGCTCACATAAATTCATCAACCAGAAAAGAGCTGATAATCTTCAAACGGCTGAACCGATTTTTAAATCGCTAAGAACAACATTCAAACAAACAAAAAAATCAAAATCGGTTCAGCCGTTTGGGAGCTACGATGGCGCAGACAGACACACAAATACACAACAACAACAACACACACACACAAACAGAACAGGAACAGGATTCTACACACACGTTAAACTTGGAACACTCCTCTGTTTTTGTCGGGGGTTGTGTCTCAAAACTTCCTTATATTCAATTTTATAAACCTACTAGCCAAGCTTCGCGGTTTCCCTTGACTCGCTTGGGTCCTGAGGATCGTACCGTGATGGTATAACTTTCTTCGAGAATTGGGCTATCAAGCAAATAAGATTTTTTTTTAATCTGATTAATTCGAGAGATTAGCGCAATCAAACACTTCAGCTTTATTATCAGTATAGGTACAGTCAACGGTCATTAATTAATTAGCAGCTTAAGGACTGTATTGCTGTGAACGCGCGGTAATTTATTTTTTAATTTTTTATTTATCCATTTATTTCAGGCATCAAGGCCCATATAAAACACTGTAGCGTTGTGAGAATCTCAACGGGAAATAGTCGACTGATGCTAAATATTTCTTAATTAGTAAGTTGCAAGTCACAGCACTAAGATCATGGCACAACACTAATTTCCTAATAAAGTAATAACCTCGCCTAGGGTATTAGTGTTCTGTGGTAATAACACTCTGCCGTTTCGTTTTGACATCCGCTTGCTCAGCAAGCAGGAGTGAGTCCCTGGTCCTCAAGATACTGGTACCCCAAATCTAGGGTGAGTTCCTCATTAACTTGGTAATATACTTTACCCATAGTACTGGATGTCCGTTATCAAAATCTATCTACCAATGTTGTAATTATTTACACGGTTGTCAATGACGGGCCACGCGGTAAAAGATTGTCCAGTGCATGGGAGACTGAAATATGTATGTATTGCTGCTGCATCCGGTCTGTGCAATGCCTCACTGTATTATAAGCTAAATAGCGAGCCATCTGCTAGGATTATTGGTTATCTTGTGTTTTATGCTCGCTTGTCGCACACATAACCTCATTCTGCATCTGTCATTGTGCCACGCTATCCTTACAAACTACACTCGAGAGCAATGAATCCGGGTCACTTGAAGAATCCTAAAAATCTCGGAAACTAAAAATGCTAGGTTAATGCAATAAATTGTATTTAATAGACAATGTAATACTCCTTAAATGAAGTTATTAAAACTTCTTAGTTATTGTAAAGTTATATCATAAAAAAATCAAATTTGAAAAAGGGCCACTTTCGAAGATGGAACTACGAAATTACAGCATTTTGGTTTTGCTTTTGTTTGTAATCTGTCATTTATGTGGGTACATAAACCATGTTGATAGTGCTCTATATTCATTATTCAAGCTGAAATTATGTCGCTTACGCCTGAAGAATGCACCAGAATACTTACAATGCTGGAAACCGGCCGGAGTCAGTGCGATACAGCCAGGACTGTCGGTGTGTCGCTGTCAACAGTACAAAGAGTTCTCCGACGTTACGAAGAAACTGGTTCTAACCTACGCAGACCAGGAATGGGCAGAACCAGGTGTACCACAGCACGAGAAGACCGATACTTGGTGAACACCATGCTTCGAAATCGCTTTCTCACAGGAACTGAACTCACAAATCAGTTTCGACGCCTCGGAGGAAGTAACCCAAGTGCATGGACAGTAAGACGTCGGCTTGCTGAATCTAACTTAAAACCCCTTAGACCTGCAAAAGGCCCTAAACTGGAGCGTGGGCATCGTATTTCAAGACTAAGATATGCCCAGAGCCACGTAAATTGGAGTATTGAAGATTGGTCAAAAGTTATGTTCTCCGACGAATCAAAATTTATGCTCTACAAGCACGATGGAAGACACAGAGTGTATCGAAGACCAGGGGAAAGATTCAAGCAAGCATGCATCGAAGAAAAAGTAGCCTACGGTGGTGGGTCTGTACTGTGTGGGCCGGAATTTCTTCTGAAAGTCGCACAGAGCTGGTGATCATAGAAAACGGCTCTTTAACTAGCGTAAGATATGTGGAAGAAATCCTCAATGATCACGTTGGTCCATTTATGGTCAATTTAGGTGAGGATGCTATATTTATGCATGACAATGCCCGACCTCATACAGGTAGGATTGTGAATGACTACCTTCAAGAGATGAACATTACTCGTATGGAGTGGCCAGCGCGCAGCTCGGATATCAACCCGATCGAGCATGCTTGGGACGAGCTAGGCAGATGCGTAAAACAACGAAACCCTCCCCCAATCACGCTTCGTGAGCTCAAAATTGCTCTCACAGAGGAATAGGAGAATATTCCCCAAAATCGTATAAGGAACTTGGTGTACAGCATGCCAAACCGCGTAAACGCAGTAATGGAAGCACGAGGAGGCAATACGAAGTATTAAAATTCAAGAAAATCGTAATAAAGTTCAAAAATTTCATGTTTCCTATTTTTGTTTTAAGGAGAGATCAGCAGTTTTTTTCTTTATGTAATTTTGTGTTAATAAAATGTATGGTGACTCATATTTTTTTTACTTTCATTTAAGGAGTATTACATTGTCTATTAAATACAATTTATTGCATTAACCTATCATTTTTAGTTTCCGAGATTTTTAACATTCTTTAAGTGACCCGGATTCATTGCTCTCGAGTGTATCTGCCTGTAAACCGCTGCGATGTGTTGAGTTTCCATCTATCCATTCTCCTTACACCGCCCTTGGTCGAGGAAAAGGGAATGAGGCTGGACACATCGCACGCGGCCTGCTGCTTTTGCACCTCGCTAACATGTGCACCCTATCGCGCCTTCCAGGGTTCTACGTCCAGGCTTCTACGTCCGGGCTGAGGACTGGGCCTCAATAACTGCGCAATCCTTGCGTGGCTGAGCTGCGCGCTACACACGTGGCTGACCGACTGTGCGCCTACCTACCGCGCGCTGCACGCGTAGCTGAACTGCGCACTGCATGTGTGCTATACTGTGCGCTGCACGCACACCTATCCGCGCGCGGCCTGCTGTCGCGCCGCGGTCTGCGGCCTACTGAGGCTTGACGGGCTTCCTGAAGTCGTACTGGCATGCCTGTTCCCGGGCCTGAGTTCCTGCATCCCGGAGACCCAAGGACGGTACCCTTCCCTCTTAACCAGTGCTAGTGCTCAGATCCATAGTGTCCTTACCCGCGACCTAGTTTACTTATAATATATGTATGTACTTTCTTATTAAACTATGAACGTTAACTAAGTGCTTAACTTCCTACCTAATTGTTAACGGTCTGCGCAGCCTACCTGCAAAGCCCTAGCCGTTACAACACATACAATACAATATTAATATAACTTAAAAATACTATAAATACATACAACATTATAATTACACTAAAAACTAACTAAGTCACACGAAGTGTCTGCGTCGTGTTTCGCTGACTGGTGTCATGTAGCCGGCCACTAAACCGGCGGTAGACAACACCCTTCGGCCTTCCTTGAGGAACTTCTCAAGATGATGTGTCGGAACACGCATCACGAACGACTTGAAGTTCGTGTTGTGACGCGACTCCAACTTCTCGACCCTCAAAGTCCAGTTGGTCTTCACACGCATGTACTCCACGATCTTCTCAACCTTCGTGGAGTGGTGCAGTCTGGACACGTACAGCTGCGTCGTCGGGATTGCTGGTCGCAGCAGCAGCTGGGGCCTGCCAGCGCGGTGCCGCACTGGTTCTGACAAGGAGGCTTCTTCTTCTTCTTCTCCACCTTGATGAAACCTTCCTTATCGCACGTGTCCTTCTCTAGACCCTGCGTTTACCCCCTTTTGGTTTTCCCGCTAGTTTTACCTGCGAGTTTTGCGACTCAGCAGGCATGTTAGCGGCTACTATTGCTGCGTAGGCTCGTTTGGGGGTCGACGAACCTACACACGTCGTTGTCTCCACCTGTGTCGAGGCAGGGACTGCAGATGGAGGCGTTTTGTTCCCCGCGACGCGCGTTCACATTTGCGGCGTCAGCGTCGGTAGGTGATCTACTTACAGAAATTGCGTTGCGCAAGAGCACTTCTGCCCGTAGATCACTGATGGTATTGTTGGACACCTCCAGCTTATACTGCATCGACCTGGCTTTGCTTCAGAAATGTAATGTCCTTCAGCAGCCTGGTGACGTCTACGTGTTCGAACGTGACGGGAGGCAGCTTGTGCAGATCCTTCGTCACGAATTCAGGCACATTGTCCGGGTCGGTCTCCTTCATCAGCGTTATGATGTCCTGGAGACTCTTCTGTGTACCGTCCCTAAAAAGGCCGGTAAAGACCGTACTTACGTCTGTGTGCTTAAGTGATGTATCAACATAGAACGCACATCTCAGAATTCGCACACTGGCTGGCGTCGAACGAAACAAAAAACATACAGTCGCTTTTGCACACAGGCTACGTAATTACGTATGACCTTTCCTTTTCTTTCCTTTTGACCTGACCCTTTCAAATTGTTACATCAAGTACCGATGGATTATTGAACACTCTGGGTTCCAATTTCGAGTTGGGACTTTTATTTTTCTTTTCCCACTGATTAGTGGACAAAAAAAAAAAAAAACTAAAAAATTTTATAGGTTTTTTTTTTATTATTCATTTTTATCTTACTATTGTCATTTGACTCGATATGCGTAATCTCATTTGTTTCAGTTGCCAACCTGAATTGGGCATTCGGCTACTAGATTTGTATGAATCTCCGTATGCATTTTTGGTCGACTGTTAGATTCCTCAGATTTCTCCCAGAACCGCTTTAGATAAAACGTTTTATAACTATAATAAAGATTGTATCAACATCTAGAACAAGTTATCCAGTGTGGGAGAAACGGACAGACATGTGGGGTGTTGCTCTAATTTTTATCGTAGTCGCAAGCTGTAAGTGAAAATTTGTATTTATAATGGATAGTATGGTTCGAAACAGGACCTGTCAAAGCTCGCAAGGATGTTGGTGAACAAGTAGAAGTATCCTAAGCACCATGAATGATATACACGGACTAGCTATCACCAATCAGTAAGTCGACATGACATCGCAAGTAAATATAAAACAAGACTAACATAACGCTAACCAACGCTGCTTGTGTGGCCATAACACAAGCATTAGGTTGCTTAGCTTGGGACAAATGGTGCTGTGTGAAATGTCCAGGGATATTACTATTATTATTATTAACGCTTTCACTGTTAAAAAGTTATCACATCTAATGTAGAGCCAAGCCCCTAACTACACAAGGCTTAACTCTACAAACCTTACATTTTGGTCAAAATGACCTTTTCCGTCGCCGATACTCCTATATACTTATGGTAAGAAATTAAGTCACTGGTCTTTAATGACCGTTGTGTCATGCAATAGTTCAATAGAACGGCCAAGCCTTACATGAAAGAAATAAAAATGAAATGCAATCTCTATGTCCCTCACAACAATCCCTTTCATTTGATATGTCCCGTGGTAGAGTTCGTAATTAGGTTAGGAACTTTAGAATTAAACCAAAAAACGTATCGATATCGTGTACCTACTTACTATGGATTTCGACAAAGACCACCTTTTGTTCAGTAAACGACAAAAACAAAACCGATTTCGCTTCTTATATCGCATAGCATACAAAAAAATACCTACTAGACGAATAAAAATTCTTTCGACTTTTCGACTTGTGACATCAAACAAGTAACAACCCGCACTGTGCCGGCTCTCTCACAGAAGATTTGATTCTCACAGAGCTTGTGTTCCAGCAGTGGGAACCTTATGAGCGTATTATGCTAGTCTTAAAGAGTTGTGGGTGTGAAACGCAATTAGGAAAGTTTTTGTTATTTTGTAGGCAATGCGGAACTGGACGAAGTAAACACCGCGGAACTGCCGACGATGGGCGACAAGCGTATTATTGGCGGGTCTCCTACCACCATAGAGAAATACCCATTCGCCGTGCAGGTAAGGGGAACAGATGGAAAAGCGCTATTACGTACAAAAAAACGAATAGAAAAGCAGGACTCAAAAACAAGAAACCGTAATTCTATTTTGTGAATGTTTGCAACTGGACATATGCCTTGTTGATCTTGTGGTCGCAAGCATGAATGAACCTGTTCTGAACTCCTGGGTTCGATCCCCATCATCTCAACTTTGACTAGCTCTACATAAATTTAGATTCCCCCTTGGATGCAGTGACTCTCACTTTGATGATTATATAATAACTCTCAAAACGGCACAATGGCGCCGATTCCCTTGTTCACAAACTAAACTAAATTTAAGTTCAGTGCATCTTTTTCTTTCTATTTCTCTAAGAAAAGGACAGAAGATAGTGTAGTCCTGTCAAATTAAGATACTCCATAGACAGTTTAGACGTGACTAAAAACATGGCGACTAAAAATACGTCCATATACGTCAGGCGCTGACTAATTTGAGAGATCGAATGTTGAGTAGGAAGCCCATTTACCTCTTTAACTAAAAATATCATTGCAACCTAGTGGGATGCGGTAGCTTTCCTTTATGTCTGCAGATACTTTTCAAAAACCAGTTCATTTGCGGAGGCTCCCTGGTGACGAGGCAACACGTCCTTTCAGCAGCACATTGCTTCGTTAATAAGTAAATTACACTTTACGTTTATTTAAAACACATTTGCTCGTAAAGGGTCTCTTATTTCACCAATTTCAATATCGTATTGTATCTCATTACGTAGGTACTTGTGCGTTATCTATATTATAGATAACGCACAAGTACCTTCGTTAGGTTAATAATCTTGAAAATTAGCATGAATACTCGCCTAAGTAATAAAGTTTATTATTATAAGTTTTTCAAAACTACCCCCAAAGGGGGATATAGGGGTGTTGAAGTTTGTGTGGAAGTAATTGAATGCGCGGTCCAATTAACTCGAAACTCAGTATTAATTAATACTTTTGACAGAAAATAATTAATAATAAGTATGTAAAGTTGTCGAAAATGGATCCCTGACGGGGCAAAAAGGAGTGATTCGATTTTTA
This sequence comes from Apamea crenata, assembly GCA_949629185.1. Taxonomy (NCBI): domain Eukaryota; kingdom Metazoa; phylum Arthropoda; class Insecta; order Lepidoptera; family Noctuidae; genus Apamea; species Apamea crenata. The sequence continues at coordinate 2,979,325 of OX451377.1, forward strand.
AGGGGAGGATTTGATCTTGAAACTGTATGTTAAATTTTCACACCTAAACCACTGAACTTCTGATCTGGCAAAGAGATAGATGGCATCCTGGGGAAGGACATACTTTTTATCCTGATAGCTCGTTCCCGTGGGATAATTTCCGACATCCACGCGGGCGAAGCCGCGGGCAGAAGCTAGTGGTAATATAAAACGCACGGTTTATCAAGATGCTCCGTCTAAAACGAACGGTGCTTTTTTAAATCTTAGCAAAGAGTTTTTAAGTATGTCAGAAAAGTGGTCAACATTTTATGAATAAAATTAACTTTGGGAGATAAAATATAATAGTTAAACATTTAATTCTTTATTTTAATTAATTTTGACAATAAATTACAACAATCTATTACAAAAACACAAAAATATTAATTTACTTTATTAGTAATACCTACTGGCTGTTTTTTGTGCCTTTGCCTTACAAAAAAAGCGCTTGCAGTTCGGATACTGACCGTCGTCGAAGAGGACAGACGTGTGTCCCGTCGCGTTTTCGCGTGCGCGCAACATGGTTGGATTTGAGTGTGAACCTCGGATTTGAAATTTGAATGGTGTTTTGCTTGTGGTTTTCGTGGGTGCAAATTAAAACACCCTTAAACGGTGGAAAAGTGGCATACGTGCGTTCCTGATCTACAAACAGAAGCTTAGGCTTTCCGGCCGAGAATCCTGGTGACGTCGAGTGACTCAGAGCTCTTTCCGGGCCAATCTGGTGAGATCTTTCCGTTTATTTCAGGGATCTCCATTGGACGCTGTATCCGGCTGGGTTTCAGTTTGTTTGGACTTTTGAAGCTACGCGCGAATTAACATCATTTTCAGATATAGCTAAGCTTTAGGACAATTTTTTCATATTATATTTAGTAATGCGGCATAAACTAATACACTCTATTATTCTAGCACAAAATACGGCATCGTTCTAGATTTTGTACTTCACGCTTTCTTATACATACACTAAACACACGCTTTCACGCTTCGCTTTTACGCTTCGCTTTTTTTCGCTTTTACGCTTTCTTTTACATTGCACTAAATTACCAAAACTGCCTTGAACAAGTTATCTACATATTTTCTAGCTTATAAGTCAAGTTTCTATAACCACGCCCGATGCAACAAAAAAAAAACCTCGCAGTGCAACAAAAACCAACTCCGAACTCTTAAGTTTGCATTAAAAATGCATTCCTAAAGATAAACAAGTCCTGCACACGTGTGCCGAGAAGCTCTTGTAACACCATAAAAACAAAAGCATAACTGTGCCGTAGACAAAAGACGGGAATTCTTTGTTCGGGGCAAACTGATAGCCCACCAAATAAATATGTGTTTAATTTTCGGACCACTAACAGAATTCGCCTAGCAATTCTAAATAATATACGAGAATTTCTCCCTAACAGCAATCTCTTCCACGAACAAAGGATAGCAAAATACGCAACTACACAGTTTAACATAACGTTCAAGGGGAGGAGAGGATATCCTAATCGCCGCATCCGAGTTCTATCTAAATGTGCATGGGCACACCGATACCAGTACCCGGCAACATACTCATCTTCTACAAGGACCAGCATTATGATAGCTGGGCCATGACCAACGAAGAACATTACAACAGCAACCCGATAGTTCGAATGCAAGAACGAAACAACCAACGTCAAAACACCACAACCTATAGCCTTTACTTAACCGGTACAACACGCGAGAAGAGGAAGGACAATCCACGAAAACCTAGTCTCAAACGAACAGCCTTCGGGGCTGGTCGTAGCCTTGGCTAGCTCAGTAACACAGTATTAACAACAAAAACGTAACGGGAAGCATTACTAAAATGCTCCCGGAGCTGACCAAGTGGTAATTAAGCGATACTCCAAATATTACAGGAAACCCTCACGTGCGTCACCAAACCCATCAATAAAGCCTGGACACAGAACGAAAAGTCCGACACGTGGCTGGAGACCGTGCAGCAATCTCTCCCAGGAACAAAGGATAACAAAATACAAGCCACGCAGTTTAACATGACGTTCTGGGGAGGAGAAGATATCCTAATCGCCGCGTCCGAGTTCTATCTCTATACATACCAACTTCACACTGGTGACACCTACAACCACTGGTCACCTACCGACGAACCAGAACCTGGCAACATACACATCCACTACAAGGACCAGCATTATGCTAGCTGGGTCATGACCGACAACGAACATTACTACAGCAACCCGATAGTTCTAATGCAAGAACGAAACAACCAACGTCAAAACACCACAACATGTTAAGCCTTTAGTTAACCAGTATAAAACACGTAAAGAGCAAGGACAATCCATGAAACCCCAGTCTCAAATAAACAGCCCCCAATTTGGCTAGCTCATTAACACCGTATGAACAACAAAAACTCCCGGAACTAACCTAGTGGTAATTGAGCTTTACAAAGCGATACCCCATTTATTACAAGGAACCGTCACGGGCGTCACCAATTAAATGGACAAAGCCTGGTCACAGAACGAAACGCACGACACATGTCTGGAGCAGGTACCAATTTCGAATAACAAAAACCCTAAAGTTGCAAATGAATAACAGAGTTGGGCAACTATCAAGCTGCCTTTTTAAACAATAGGTAGATCAACAAACGACCACATCTTTACGCTTAAAAGGGTCTTAGGTGAAGAACGGCTTGCAGGTAATAGAATTTATGTACTCGCTATTTGAGCGAGTTATCATGAGAGACTTGATTAACCAAGCTAGGAATAAATCAAGACAAAAGGAAATGCATGAAATCTTAGGAGCATAAACAGTAACCAAACTCATCAAGTCCGACAGGATGTGCTAACTCGCTCATTTTCATGGGCGCCGTGAACTGCACCTGCTGCATACACTACCGACCTATTTACACATGGAACGACAACTTAAAATAGGACATGAAATACTTCGGGGGAATACAAGGGAATCAATTTTTGGAGGGATACGGCGGAACCCATAAATAAGATCAAGAAACCTGCTAGTGACATTTACAAAAACACTGGTAGTAAAACGCTGACAGTAGCAGACGAAGACATGTAACACAGCAGAGCAAGGACTTAGAAAAGAGCCGAGAAAGCAGTTGAAACCCCGCCAAAAGATTCACAGGTGAAGCTCGACCTGAAGCACCTGGCCGCGACGTCATTAAAAGATGCCCATCCATAGACAAATATCACCCATCTTTCCACTAGTCCAATGCTTATTCTAGGATGCATATCCGGTAGGCTCTTAAATCCTTCCCTTTCCTACGGGCACGTCTTCCTTACAATTACCGCGCCCCCCGGTCTACTCCTTGATATGCAATGGTCGCTGTAGCACCATGAACATGAGGCTACAGGAGCTAGTGCGAATCTTGGGGTTCATTCGATTAATCGAGTCTGGTTTAACCATGCTGGGATCGGTGCCTTTCATTCATTCATTCATTCATTTGCCTTACAAAAAAAGCGCTGAGGCGCATCGCTAATTTGTGAACAAGTAAAAATTATTCGCGCGCTTTTTCTTTTCGCCGTTTTGTTTTTATTTGAAAATGTCGTCAAGTAATGATGAATTTATTGATTCGTCACCGGCAGAAGTCTCAGAGGCAGCGAAAAAGGCTACTCTAAGCCTCTTGCCCGAAAAATCGACCGATAGATACTTAAAAGCGTATCAAAATTTCATCTTATGGAAAACCAGCAAAGATGCAAATTCATTTTCAGAATGTGTGTTTTTAGCCTAGATGACTCGATGAGAAATAAAGAAGAAATTAGCTCCCGCATTACAAGGAATATAAATTTGGAGCCAAGTGTTGACTCTCGACCATCTACGAGCACACACGCGTACATTCCACCATCGTCGCCGCCGCCGCAGCCGCCTCCGTCGTCGCCACCGACTGCAGAACTCTGTGGTCTCGTTTCTCCGACTTTCACTGAAGAGAGTGAGAGAGAGACTGGTGAAATTGTAACTAATAATAATAACTTGACAACATTAAAAATGCCAACTGGTAACGTAATAATCAATTTTAAAAATTGTTCAAATTTTTATAACTACTTTAACAAGTGATTAAAGATTTATTCGTTTAAGAAAGTCCGAGTTTTATTTATTTCCTCGCAAATATGTTATAAAACGTCGTATGACATACGTGCGCTTTGATAATTACAGCCTCTGCTTTCTTGTAGCAATATTGCCTCGGCTATAGGTAATTTTCAACTTACCGCACTTATATCATAATGTACGTACGTATGTACGAAGCAACTAAATGCGACATATAGGAATGTGGCCGCTTTTCTTTAGATCGAATTTAGTTGCTTCGTGTCTCAATATGAAACTTAATAAAAGGTATTAGAAAATTCTAGACACACTTACCGAGGTCGCTGATTGAGCAGATTTTCATAATTCCTTCTCAGTCACGAGATAATATTTTTTTAAAGGAGTGGCGTTAGTGGACCGTTGTACGCGCTCTTAATAATATAAATAAGTCTTAATGTATCTCAAAATTTGCAGAAAAGGCAAACGTGCACGCGCGGAGGACTTGTCCATCCGTGAGGGCACCACTTTTTTTAATTCAGGTGAGTGACACAGTCATTTCGTACAGTCAACCGGAGGCCCATATGCTACCAATTTGACTTGGAGAGCTCCCTTATTTCAAAGAAGCTATGCCTTGATTTCACATAGGTACAGTCACGAGTATAAATTACACAAATCCTTACACTTACGAAAAATTTTAAAGCGATTTTCTCGTGAACAATTATGTTATCATGTTATGTTATGCTACGAGTTTTCAGTATCGTACGGACAACTGCAAGTCAGGACTAGTCAGGACTTCAGGAGTACCATATGAACTTCGAAAAGCCTATGGCTGCCTTTCCACCGGAGATATGATATGCCGTGTAGCGATGGATGTGTAAACCTACTAATATTATAAACGCGAAAAATTGTATGGATGGATGGATGTTTGTTACTCTTTCACACAAAAACTACTACACGGATTTGGATGAAATTTGGCACACAGATAGTTTATAAATAACCAAGATTAACATATAGGATACTTTTCATCCCGATTTTCCCAAATTTGAATTACAGGATTCTAATATACCATGAATAGGGCAGCGTAAGCCAGAGTTCTTGCGACAAGAATTTAGGGCGAACAGAGTTCAGTCACGAGCATAAATATGTATACACTTGGCTTTATTTCAAAGCGATTTCCTTTTTTATTTTTGGATTAAAGTTTGTGTTGTTACGAACTTAGTATTTTCTAATCCATGGGTTTATGCAATGTGTCGTATTTCATTGTTGTTTTCGTTATTTCACGAAAAAATCGGTATTGAAAGTTTCCAAGTGTTGACATATTAGTGCTCGTGACTGTACCGTGCACGAACCTGACGTACATAAACTGTTCGGGGGACAGAATAACACAGCTTACTCGTTAGATCAATGGCATTAAAATGAATGTGAACAATATCATGAAGCACGTTGGCATCCAGGTATTTGCGCCTGTTCTCGAAGCCGATACTTAAGCTTGTAATCAAGAAGTTAGGAGAATGACAGATAAGTCTTAGTCCCATAACATCTGTAGTACATAACACGGAGGTACTTGCGCTGGACCCTTTCTATTCCAACTACGTACTTTTGGTTAAAGAGGTTCCAAATAGGGACCGCATATTCTAACTGAGAGTGAATTAGCGTCTTATAACCTATGCCTCAAGCAGACTGTTCAGTACTACACAGCAAGAAAGACACCAATATACGCCTGTTACCTAGACTTGTCAAAGGCATTTGACCTAGTGTCATACAATATATTGTGGGACAAACTAAATAGGGAAACCTCGGTACCACCGGAAGTGATAGGCATATTTAAATTTTGGTATGGAAACCAAGTGAACCGTGTGAGGCGGGTGGACTCTTTGTCGGAAGAGTATAGGTTGGAGTGCGGGGTGAGACAAGGGGGTTTAACCTCCCCGGCGCTCTTCAACCTGTACATGAATAGTCTGATCGAGGAGCTCAGCGGCAACAGGATCGGATGTCGTATTGATGGCACTTGTATTAATAATATCAGTTATGCCGACGATATGGTGCTGCTGAGTCCCTCGGTTGGAGCAATGAGGAGGATGCTAAGTCTTTGCGAATCCTATGCTAGGGCCCACGGGCTCAAGTACAATGCACTCAAGAGTGAACTGATGGTTTTCAAAGCTGGTAATAAAACCTACTCTAAAGTACCACTTATCACACTGGACGGAATACCATTAATAAGAGTTACTAAATTTAAGTACTTGGGCCACTGGGTGAGTGAAGACCTTAAAGATAATTTAGATGTGGAAAGGGAGCGCAGGTCGCTGGCTGTCCGATGCTGTATGTTGGCCCGCAGGTTCGCCCGCTGTACTGCACGAGTTAAAGTCACGCTTTTTAAAGCCTTCTGCCAATCCTTTTACACGTGCAGCCTGTGGGTGGACTTCGCGCAGAGGGCATACAGCGACCTGCGCATCCAATACAACAACGCTTTCCGGGTGTTGTTGGGGCTGCCGCGTTTTTGCAGCGCGTCCGGTATGTTTGCCGACGCAAATGTTGACAGCTTTTCAACCGTCATGCGCAAGAGGTGCGCATCGTTATTATATCGGTTTCGCGCCAGCCCCAACACTATCCTGAGGACGTTGGCAGACCGCTGGGACTCTCCGATTCTAGGACCCTGGATACGACTCCATGCGGTGAAGTAGATTGGGATGGGAAAGTCTCTAGCGTGTGTACTTAAGTTAAAATTTTTATAATTACCCGTTAGTTTAGTTTAGTTTACTTACTAACACTAGATATAAGGCATTTTATACTGGTACTAACAAACTATGGAACTTGATTCTGAAATAAAAGTTTATTATTATTATTATAAAGAAAGGTTGAGATACGCTTAAGTTCTGTTGAAAATCTCATCACAAATCCACACATTTTAAAAGCGCTATTGACTATGGCTTCGATATACTGGCTCAAGGACAGTTTGCCACCAAAAAGAACACCTAGATCCCTCATATAGAAATATTATTTAAGGGCATAGAGTTAGTTTTCATTGAAATTAAAGATGAAATTATTCTTAGTAAAGTGTATATAGTTACACTTGGAGATACCAAGATGCAGCTTGTTGTGAATACAGTAGGTCAGCTATACTCTAAGTGTGTTACGCGGAACCCTAGGGTTCCGCGATACCTCTGTAGGGGTTCCTCAAGAATTTAGAAAAAAAATCAAAACACCTCTCTCTGGTCGAACGTTTTGACACCGCGGCCGCGCGTATGTATATTTATTTATTTATTTGTATTTGTATAAACATGTGTTACAATAACTGGTACAATATCTCATAACTTTGGTATCAACATGTATACTTGTAGGTATACTTGTGAGCGCGCAGTCCCTTTGATAAAAGCCGCCTCTGTATTAGACGCTATAGTTGTCAACAAGCGACTTTCGACTCTAACTTAAAAAAATAAAGTCGAGATTGTTTACAACGTAATTTTTATATTTCTCTTTTTATTTTTGCTTTTTGTTTATCAAAGGCGCCGACTCGAGTATTTTCGAGAATATTCGAGATCGAGTCTAGGACTAAGTATAAAAGCGGCGATCGCGTGTCGCGCCTCGTCAGTCAGTTGACAATTAGCGTTCGGAGCGATAAGTTCCTGCCTACCTACTTATAAGCTTGCTAGCGAGAAACTAGTGTTCATTGTTCTACTGCCTGCTGTATTCGTTGTCTCAGTTTTATACATTTCTTCATTGTACTAAACTTAGTCTCTTATACGCAGTAACGATTGTGCATTATTTAGACCCCACTATCCTGACGTGTAACATTATAAATAAAGAAGAATGGAACGTTGGCTTAAAGGTGTTAAACGTGTTGCAACAACATCTTCTAATGACGCTGAATGTTCAAAAGCAGTACGCACGGAGAATATAGCAATCACCGATCCAGACGATGATGCCGCGACGTCAAGCTCGACGGTTTCAAAGACGAAAAAAAGGAAGTATGATGAATCATATATCAGTTTCGGATTTGTTGATTCCAACGGCTCACCTCTCTGCATGCTATGTAGTAAACTGCTTCCTAATAGTTCCATGGCACCTGCCAAATTGCGCCGACATTTAGAAACTGTGCACCCCGAGTCTAAAGACAAGAATAAAGAATTTTTTGTTCGTAAAAAAGATCAGTTATTGGAAAGTCAAAAAAATATGATGCATGTAACACAAACTATCAACGAAAAGGCCACGGAGGCATCATATTTAGTTAGCTATCGCATTGCACAAGCAGGTGAAGCGCACACTATCGCTGAGAATTTAATAAAGCCATGTGTATTAGACATAACAAAATGTATGCTCGATGAAAAATCTGCAAAGCATCTTTCTACTGTGCCGCTATCAAACGATACTGTTTCACGGCGAATCCATGATCTGGCAAGCTACGTCAAACAAGAACTAGTTACACGTCTACAAAAAACACGATTCGCCTTGCAAATGGACGAGTCAACTGATGTCGCTGGTTTGGCTATCTTGCTGGTTATCGTGAGATATCCATATGAAAGTTCTTTTAAAGAAGACATGCTTATGTGTTCACCGCTGCTCACAAACACTACCGGGGAAGAAATTTTTAATAAAATAAATATATTTTTTGAAGAAAATAATATCAGTTGGAACAATTGCATTGACATTTGTACAGATGGGGCCAAGGCGATGACAGGTAAAACAGCAGGAGCAGTGTCACGAATAAAAAATAAAGCGCCTAATTGTAGTTCCAGCCATTGTATTCTGCATAGACAAGCACTTGCGATGAAGCAAATGCCGTCAAATCTAAAATTAGTTATGGATGAAGCGGTAAAAATAATTAATTTTATCAAATCACGACCACTACAATCCCGATTGTTCTCATTATTGTGTGAAGATTATGGCAGCAAACATAAAACACTGCTGCTCCATACAGAAGTGCGATGGCTGTCTCGAGGTAAAACTTTAACAAGGCTATTTGAACTTAGAGCCGAGTTACAAATGTTTCTTTCAGCAGATACTTCTTTTAATTTGAAGGACCGTTTGTATGATAAAACTTGGTTGTTCCGATTGTCTTTTATGGCGGATATCTTTCAAAAACTGAACGAATTGAATTTATCATTGCAAGGTAAACAGACAACAGTGTTTCAGGCCTATAACAAAATAACTGCCTTCAAAAGAAAATTAGATTTTTGGATTATTTGCGTTGGTAAGAAAGAAATAGAAAGCTTTACGTCACTCAGTGAGTTTGTTAGCGATAACGACTCAGAAATGTTTCAAAATGATGTGTTTGGAGAATTGGTCCAATATCTCAGATCGATGCGCGCATCTTTTGAAAAGTATTTTCCCGAAGAACAGAATACAAAAATGAAACTGAATTCATGGATTCATAATCCTTTTTTACCTAACTTGGAAAAGCCCGAAAGTATGTCAAACGAGATATATGAATCTCTTTTAGAAATGTCATCAGACACAAGTATGGAGTCACTGTTCAAAACGACGCCTCTCAACGATTTTTGGTGCAGAATCCGTGATGAATATCCAATGCTTGGCAAAATGGCTCTGAATATTCTTCTCCCGTTCCCAACAACATATTTGTGCGAAACAGGATTCTCAACCTATGCAGCCACGAAAACAAAATATCGCAATAGACTGGACGCCGAACCTGATATGAGACTTCAACTGTCTTCTATCAAACCTGATATCAACCAATTGATGAAAAATAAAAAACAGTTTCATACCTCCCATTAGTTAGATTTTTTTCTTTTTTAATATCTTCTATTATTGTACTTGCCATGTGGTAAAGTAAGTAATAATTAATAATAATAATAATATCCCTGGACATTTCACACAGCACCATTTGTCCCAAGCTAAGCAACCTAATGCTTGTGTTATGGTAACAAGATGGCTGATAAACTACTTATATACTATTTTTTTTTTTGTAAATACATACTTAGTATAGATAGAAAAACACCCAGACTCGGAACAAATACATGTAGGTCATACAAATATTTGTTCCGTGCGGGAATCGAACCCGCGACACGCAGCGCAGCAGTCAATCGCTTAACCACTGAGCCAACCGTGCCGTCGTTGTAATTAGTAACTGTTACATTGTAATTTTATTATGCTTATTAATAAAGAATACACTTTTAAAAACTATTGTTTTATTGTAGGGTTCCATCAAGTATTTTGCTTCCCAAAAGGGTTCCGTCACCAAAAAAGTTTGAGAACCACTGCAGTAGGTAGTTAGTCTGTCTAGGTCCCCCTGAAATGACTGGCAGTCGTCCATAGTACGTATCGCTTGAAACGCCTTCAGGTCATCAGCTTACATCAAGAATTTTGACTTTTTAAAACATTTCTTAATATCGTTGATATAAATAATGAATAATAGCGGCCCCAGAATACAGCCCTGTAGATCTCCGGAACCAATATTAACAGAGACAGACTGATGACCATTAACTATAACCCTTTGTGACCAGTTTTCGAGGTAGGATATGAACCAACGCAATACAATTCCGCGTATTCCATTGAAGGAATTTTATTCAGGAGAATTTTATGATCGACCTTGTCAAAAGCTTTCTTGAAATCAGTTTAAACTGCATATATTTGTAATCGCCTATCAATATTTTAAAAAAGGTAATTGGTTACTTGCCGACAGTGCTATCCATTATCAGAGTGTGTTGCAACACATTTATATAGATCTCGCGTTCTTTTCTAAAACTTGATACATTGTGGAATCCAATAACAGTAGGTACATTTATAGCTGTTGAAATAAATAAATAAGATAACATTAAAACTTGTATATAATTTGAGTTACATTTCATAGATGCTATGATTTTATTTGAATTGACTTTATAGTAAGTAGATTTTGATTGATTAAAATAGTACTATGTTTCGTGGCATGCACAATTTTGTGTAAAAGTAGGTAACGCAACAGAGTAAAACATAAAAACATAGAACAGTAAAAACTATATAGAATATTGATACCTATGTGAGTTAGACATTTATTCGTCTAAAATATCTACTTGGCTTATCTCCGTTGAGGTTGGCCGCAATTCAGTCGGGGGCGATAATATTATTATTTGGTTACACATACCCCGTTCCAAAGCATATCACATCTGTGGTGTAAAGGCAGCCTTAGGGTTTTCGTAGTTCAAATGTTACTCATGACTAGTCCAGACTTGCAGTTGACAGTACGATTCTGAACATAATTAAAAACTCGTAGTATAAACTTGACCCAATGTTCCACAGGCGGTTCGGTACACTTAGTAAAAAGAATCATAGTCCACAAGCAACACAACTTTAAGCGCCTCCACAACGATGTGGCGATAGTCATGATGGCCACACCGGTTGATTATAAGACCAGTGCAGCACGGAAAGCCCGTATTGCTCGTCAGGACGCCGTGGTCCCTGACAACTCATTCGTCACCGCTGTTGGATGGGGGCGGACTAAAGTGAGTATTTATGATTACAAGTACATTTTAAAAAGAAACGAAATATAATTAAAACCTGACTGCAACTTAAAAGTTTAACACAAGATTCGCGAGTGTAAAAAAGTATGTATTTACAGAATTAAAATCATCAATACAGCTCTCTAAGTTCATAATTATAATCATATCGATTTATATTTCATGAAATTGTCACTCAATAGGATTAGGGATTAGTTATTTCTCTGGTGCTTCCCCTTTAACATAAAAATCACTGAAGATTTATGTGGGACTTCCGTTAAGGGTTTTGGAGATATCATTTACACAATTGATCCGGTCCTAACAGGCATTTAATCAAAGTTCAAAAGTCATTTATTCAAATTAGGATGAGAATCAGCACTTTTCGAACGTCAAAATTACACAAGACAGTCCCACAAAACGCCCGCTCCTCACCACTTCTTAGTGCTTTCGCTGGGAAGAAGTGGTGCAACAAACTCCCCAGCAGCACAGCTGTCTGTTCAGTTTTAAAAAAACTTGCTTCTATACAATAAAAGGTATGCAAAGTAATTGACATCATGAGACACAGAATATTACATTAAACTATTTGCCATATGTCAGCTAGCCACGCCAATATATCAATAAATACAATGAAAACTCAAGCAAACAATAATAAAAATAAAATAAACAAAAATTAATACTAACACAAGGTAGTGTCCTCGGGCCATTATTGTTCTTAATCTATATCATTGATCTGCCTTGTGAAATTCATCAACCGATGACACTATTTGCGGACGACAGTACAGCCATACTTGAATGCGGAGATAAAAATAAATACGAGATTGAAATAAACAGCACACTTAAAACAATAATAGATTGGCTAAATAAAAATAATCTAGTTATAAATTTACAGAAAACTAAAGTAATGCATTTTTACCAGAGGCTTCAGCCACAGAATATAATTGCCGAATACAATGGTCAACAGTCAACACGTAGAGTCAACCTTAGAGGCAAAATTCCTAGGAATACATATTGACCATAAATTAACATGGGAACCTCATGCTGAAATCGTGTGCCAAAAATTAAGTAAAACTGCCTATATACTATATATCCTCTCCAAAAAATTAAATATCAATGCCTTGTTGACAGCATACCATGGTCTAGCGGCGTTGTTATTAAGATTTGGTATAATATTTTGGGGAAACTGCACCGAGAGGGAACGAATATTTAAGACACAAAAGCGCTGCCTAAGGTCAATGACTGGTCTTAAGTCGACAGAAAGCTGTCAACCAGTATTTAAAGCACTAAAAATTCTGACATTTCCATCCTTATATATATTAAAAGTCGCCTTATTCGTTAGAACAAATCTGCACTTATTTACATCAATGGATGATATAAGGCAGCATAGGTACTAGACCAATTACGGCCAAATATAAAAATCTACTGTACACAGGCGGCCATAAAACAGCCTTACTTAAAAAAAATATTCTACAAATGGGTCCTCTTATTTATAATAACTTGCCTAGAAATTTAAAGGAAATACCTATTAAAATGTTTAAAAAGCAGTTAACAAAACTGCTACTGGACAAGAGTTACTACTCAATCAAGGAATTTTTGTATGACAAGACAATCAAGTAAAATGTTGCTCAACAATTATAATATACCTACTTAATTAAGATTGTCCTTGAATATATTTATATATATATTTTTTGTTTGTTTTGTTTTTGTGATGACGCTAAGTTCTTATTATTATTTGTTTTGTTTGACATAGAATTATCTGTTTGACATTGTATTACTTTATGTGTATAGGTAAGTAGACGATTAATTTGTTGACTAATCTTTATCAATTAATTTACAACTGACAAATATTTATTCAATTTTAATTTTTCTGTGGTATCTTGTATCTTTAATATTAATTGTTTGAAAGCATTTGCACGCCGGAAGGTAAAATATATCGGGACTATTGACATAAAAACATCTTATTTGTATACCTACATTATTGGCAAATAAATGATTATGATTAACAAGCATACAGGGCGTGACAGCTTACATATTTATGCAATGCGGGTGCATAGCAGTCACTCGAAGTCACAAATGATAAACTAGGACCATCGAAGTAAAATAAAGAAACAGTTAAGTAATTACTACTAACAATAACAAAACCATGGTCAGCAAGACGACTAGTCACTACAAGCAGCACCCGTTCGCAAGCATAACGCAATGAGCAGCCATTACCACCCTCGCCATATTTGAGGGAAGGAGGCAACCCGACCTCCATGCTAGTGACATCTAAGGGAGTATGACGATCACATCGGCGTCGAGTCGACGATGAAGTACCTGGGACTCGTCCTCGACAGCCGGTGGAACTTCGTGGAGCATTTCCGACGTTTGGTTCCCAGACTCGAGCGGGCCGGGGCTGCCTTGAGGCGGCTCCTGTCCCATCTAGGGGGTCCAAAGGCCTCCTGCCGGAGGCTCTATGCGAGGTCGTGCGGTCTATGGCCCTTTACGGGGCACCGGTGTAGGCGCGTTCCTTGAGGTGACGACCAGCCCGCCGGTTGAACGCGTTCCAAAGGGTCATGGCAGTGCGGCTAATCCGAGGGTACCGCACGGCCTCCGCTGAGGCGGCGAGCCTCCTTGCTGGATTACCGCCATGGGATCTAGAGGCAAAAGTCTTCGCCCACATATGGGACTGGCGAGAGGAGGCAAAACACCGGGGCGTAACTCCGCTGCCGCGAGAAATCACGGTACAGCGGACAAAGCTCCGGCGGGATCTCATGGCGACATGGAGAGTGCGATTGTACTGGGCACGCCACAATTGCGGCAATAAGTCCCCTCTTTGAGAAGTGGCTGGAGAGGCGCCACGGCGCCCTCACCTTCCGCCTGACGCAGGTCCTCACCGGACACGGTTTTTTGGGAAGGTTCCTGTTCAGGATAGGAGGAAACGCCAGGGTGTCACCACTGCATGGATCGGCCGGAGGACACGGTGGAGCATACGGTGGAGGTATACCCGGCTTGGGCGGAGCACCGCCGCGTCCTCGTGGCGGCGATCTTTCGTGTCCAGCCCAGGTCCAGGCCATGGTACGGAGCGAGAGTGCATGGGAAGCTGTCACCTCCTTCTGCGAAGCAGTTATGCTCGCAAAGAAGGAGGCAGAGTGCGTGAGGGAAAGGAAATCTCTGCGCCCTCACGCCCCTAGTCGTTGCAGGAGACGCCCTGGACGTCGGGAGTCACCAGCCGACTCCCGGCCACCGTAGGCGCGGGCTTGCGGGTGACGAGCAATGGGCAGCTCGCCGCCCGGTAAGGCCCAGGCCATGTTTGACGGCGCGTTGTGTTCCACGCGCGCTTCAAAGAGATGTCAGCACGAACTGACGGGTCCGCTAGGGCCGATGCCTGCCAGGGCCGCGAGTTGTTCGAAAGAGATACCGTGCCCAACAAATGAGTTATTAATCTTATGAAGCCCTTGAAACCCGGGCACGTAGTTTGTCCATAATACTAGCCGATGAAACTCAATTCTTCAGTCTTCATATCAAGCTTTTGTTGTTTCTGTTTAGGTTTCCCTACATGTGCTTGACAACCGAAAATCTTTAAATGACTCAAGTCCCTTTTCTTATTATACCAAGTACTTTAGTCATGACAGCCTTTGTCGAGCTTCTGTGTATGTACACAGGAAGTCAATGCACGCTAACAATAGTGTAAATAGTAAATTCACAAAAAAGTAAATTAAAAACTGAACCGCTTATTGAAATAGTCGCTACATGTGACAATAATTAATAATTATTAATTATGTAATATATTTAAATCTTGTTCTTCTCAACCTGTTGATGAAGTTTATGTTCGCACGTCAATCCTTGTGGTATGTACGGGTGCTTTCATAAAGAAGCTGATTCCCGGTAAAGACAAGTAGGTGCGGGTGAAATAGTCCCACATTAATTTATGCGCTCACACATAAAGAAACAGGTAAAACATGTAACCGTTTCCATTCGACGATCAACGTATATCGTATACCTGAAACAGTACGCGTAGCGCTGCAGTTGCTGTTTGGTCCAAAATAATTTTTATTTATTATTTCGGCAGGTGGGCGACCCAGCATCACACGCAAAAGTTCTAAGAGAAATGACGGTGCGGAAGTTAAACCTGGACACCTGTCGGGATTACTACAAGCACCATCTTTCTACCGTCACCAATAGTACGATCTGCGCAGAGACCGACGGTGGAAGTCAGTACTTGAACCTAAATATGACGTATGGCCCTATAATCGGTCGGGAAATCCTCATGGATCCTCATGGAGCGCCATTCAGCTATAAAATATTGGCCGAAATATTACCAGTAAAATTGACTTGTAACATATCAACTTACAGAAATAATTATATTTAATTTTAAACCCCACGGTTCTTCCTGCTACCAAGAGTGGTAGCGGACCCATCGGGTTCAATGTTATAGCGAGTAATTTTATTAATGTGCAGTTATTAAAATAAAGAGAGCAGTGGTAGCCCAATGGAAATGGCCACGACATAAAAGTTCGAACTCATACAGGCGCTTTTACTAGCTTGCGCTTTCCTACTCTTGGGCAAAGGCCTTCCTCCACTCCTTCCGTCTTTCGCGGGCCCGCGCGTCCACCTTCCAGTTTTGTCGGAACCTATCCAGCTCGTCCCGCCATCTCCTACCTAGTCTGCCGTGACCCCGCCTCACTGTCTCAAAGCACCAATTCTGTGCTATATTGGCCCACAGTTGGTCCGGCATGCGGCAGACATGTCTTGCCCAGTCCTATTTAAGTTGAGCAAATTTTCGCTACTGTGCTCCATTGATATTCGACATCCAACCTCAGTCCAACCTCAAGGCTTGCATTGCTAAGTTCTTGGAGCATCCGTTCAAGTTCAATGGCTGAGGATGAAAAGAGAACAATGTCGTCAGCAAAACGTATGTAGATTTGTGAGGCTCACTTCGCCAAGGAAAATGCCTCTTTCCCTCCATTTGGCTGCCAACTTCCTGCAGATTTCTTCAAGAATAAACAGTTTAGGAAATAGCGGGTCGCTTTGTTTGACTCATATCTCTATTTGAAATTTTGGACCCTTTATGTGTTACACATATATATGTACAAACATACAAGAAAAAGCCTGGGTCCAGGTACTATTTTTGTAAACGTTGCGTAACAGATTTATATATGTGGGATCAATATTTTAACTCGAGACGTCGTGGATTTATCGCTGGTATGGGCGTCAGCGCATCGACCGAGCCGTCTGACTCTGCTAGGGGCGTGGCGAAGGTCACATTTCGCTCTGAACCACATTCACCTTCTCCTTCTCCTCGCACGGGTGTACTGTGACTGAGGGTGATATCGTAATGTGTACTGGTGATGGTGTTCCTACTTCCTCTAAATCAAAGTTGGTGTTGTTGCTGGTTGGGTCGTCGTTGATGGCGTATATTGGATGTTATTCATTCTCGTCTGGTTTGCGTCTGGTAGGTCGCGCTGAATATCCGGAATGACATCTGAATCCCAGTTTGAGTCGCGATCTGGCATTTGTGTTTGTCCGAGTGACCGTATCTGATCCACGTGTTATCAAGCGATCCAAATCAGGAACATAAACTTCGTACATTTTGTTTCCGATCTTTTTCTTTAGTATTCCTTCGACCTATACAGGGTGGAATTTTGTAATGCCACCTGAAGGGAAAGTACTCTTAATACTGTAGATAGACAATTTTACCAAAAGAAAACATTCCTTTATTTTTTAACAGAAAGAAAACTACATTCAAAGATTTTCAAAAATTCGCTTGCCACAGCCGGGAATCGAACCGACTAAAATCTGTAAAAATTACACCCTGTACTTTTATTGCATTGATCGTTAGGATCAATTATAAGGATTAAATCTCTCTAACAAACTTGATAAATAAAATGATAGGAAAACTATAAAATCTTAAATTATTTTAATTATTTACAAAAAATTGTAAATTAGCATGTCATGGTCATTTAAAGACTGTCAAGTATCTTGAAATATTGGATCTCTTAAGAAATGAGTTAAATGGTTTCCCCGAGCAAGAGCGAAACCAAATAATTCTACAGCAAGATGGTGCTCCAGCCCATAACAGCAGAATCACTACTGCCTACATTAATAACCATTTTAATACCTGGATTGGTACAAACGGCACAATCAGATGGCCTGCGAGATCACCAGATGTCACCCCTTTAGATTTTTTTTTTTGGGGATATGTAAAAAATCAAATTTACCTACATTAAATTTTATGCGAATGTAAACGAGTTGAGAGTTGAAGTTCAGAATACGATTTATAACATTCACCACAACACGTTATTAAAGGTTACTAGAAATGAATTCGTTAGAAGAATACATTTGTGTATCCAAGAAAATGGAGCCCATTTCGTGCAAATAATTTAAGATTTTATAGTTTTCCTATCATTTTATTTATCAAGTTTGTTAGAGAGATTTCATCCTTATAATTGATCCTAACGATCAATGCAATAAAAGTACAGGATGTCATTTTTACAGATTTTAGTCGGTTCGATTCCCGGGTGTGGCAAGCAAATTTTCGAAAATCTTTGAATGCAGTTTTCTTTCTGTTCAAAAATAAAGGAATGTTTTCTTTGAGTAAAATTTTCTATCTACAGTATTAAGAGTACTTTCCCTTCAAGTGGCATTACAAAATTCCACCCTGTATAAACTTTTTATTATTTAAATTTTTCATAATCCACACCACTTCTTTATCTTGGAATTGTTTACGTTCTTTTCCTTCCTGAACCTGTTCCTTTATAGTGGGCGAAGCTTCCCAAACGCTGCCCAGGCCAGCTGAGTCAGTTGAATACAGATAATAAAATGCAAAGTGACACTGGCTAGAGAAATAACTTGACTAAATATTATTCGGCTAACATGTAAGTGTGTTCCTTCTGTTTCAGAGAAGGGCGTGTGCCAAGGCGACTCCGGGGGCCCGCTGCTCTCCGGAGGAATAGTCGTGGGCATTACATCGTGGGGCATCGGCTGCGCGGATCCCAAATACCCGGAAATTTACGCCAGGGTCGCCAAATTCACCAATTGGATCAAATATACGGTAAGCAGGAATATAACGAACTAAACCCTGGTTAACATGGTACAATTTAATTGCCTGTGTCATACCACAAGTTGAAGCAACAACAAAGATAAAGTCCTCCAGACCGTATTTCGATCACGGCGGCCAATCTCAACGGAGACTAGCCTTCGGCGCGGGAGATATTATAGTACACAAGTGTGCGCACAGACACAGGGCACTCCCTCTTCCCACACTCTCATTGTCCGATAGGACGACAATCTGACACGACCGGAGAGAGATCAGGCGCAAGACCAACGGCTTAACCGTGTAGTATATGCAGGAACGCAAGCCTGCGTTTATTCACTAAAAACTTCGCAAACAAAGGAAATTGAAAGAAAATACATTTATTTAGCACAGACTAAAAGACAAACAGTACACCAGAAATTGCTACTGAAGGCTTCGAGTGTCGACTCAAGACGAGCCGGTTTTCACACGAACATATGTTCGTCTCTTACTCCCTCATCAGTCCTGACTTTCTGTATATTTTGGCTGATGAGACCAAAACTACAAACGTAGTTTACAGGGATGTTTTATAAAAATGTGGCTGTTATTTTAGTTACTGAAGAACGCATTTCGAGGCCTGGGAGGAGTCGCAAGATGCCCTTGGCATTATCTGCAACTTGTCCAAGGCCTTCGATTGCGTACAACATGGTACACTTATCAAAAGACTGTACCACTATGGTATGAGAAACAGGGCTCACGACCTTCTGATTTCTTTATTTTATTTTATTTTATTATGGGACAATAAACAGCTACAATATACAATGTTTACAAATAACAATAAGACACATAAGTAGTATTAACAATATTGCAGCCCACTACATTATCCGCATATTAACACAATTAGGATAAGGTAAAAAGTGCCACTAGATTAGCATTCCTCAGATATATAGGCAAATTGATTATTAAAACAATATAGTAAATTAATTATTAAAAACAAAATATATATATAAATTAATATTTGGATAAGGTTAAGGGATTGTTCCTTATTATCACAAATAAGAATGAAGACAGAGAAAAAAAAAAGGATTTGACAGTACAATACAATTCATTAATAAAAATAATTAAAATGTTTTATGTAAATTAAATTTAGAATAAAGGACTCACACTATTTCTTATTATCTACTATATAAAAATAAGTCGGGTTTTCCTTCCTGACGCTATAACTCCAGAACGCACGAACCGATTTCCACGGTTTTGCATTCGTTGGAAAGGTCTCGGGCTCCGGGAGGTTACATTAGACTTAAATTTCGATTTGGAACATACAAAAATATCAATATCAATGAAGTTGCGATTATAAGACTCCACTATACGACGAACAGGGCAACGCAATCCTGAATTAGTCCGACAGGTATTAACAGCGAACAATGTACCCGCACGGACACTACGCTTATTTACAGTGCGGGGGACCACATAACATAACTTACTCGTGAGATCGATGGAATCAAAGTGATTATGAACAATACCATGTAGTATGTTGGCTTCTAGGTACTTACGTCTAGATTCTAATGTTAACATGTTATATTTGCTAAGCAATTGTGAATATGACAAACACCTTTTATAGCACCTATAGTACATGGCTCGAAGAAATTTACGCTGGACTTTCTCGATCATATCTATATATTTTTTGTAAAACGGGTTCCAGAAACGCACGCGCGTTCCAGGAACCGCATATTCGAGCTGTGAGCGTACAAGCGTCTTATATAAGTAGAGATAGGTGGAGGGCCGTTTGAACTCAGTGGATGATCTCATGACAAAACCATACATCTTAAATGAATTATTAACAATTCTTTCTACGTGTTGGTTAAGCGATAACTTATTGTCCAGTAGAACACCAAGATCTCTTACAATAGAGGTGTTACTGAGCAAGGCATTATTTAGCCTGTACTTAAAATTTGTGAAAAATTTGTTTTTTGTGAAATTTATAAAATGACATTTGGAGATGCTTAAGTGTAGTTTGTTGTCAAGACAATATGCTGAGAACCTATCTAAGTGTTCTTGAAAATTTAAGCAGTCTTCTATAGTAGTAATGGTTTTAAATGCTTTCAAATCATCAGCATACATAAGAAATTTTGTACTTAAAAAGCATTTCCCAATGTCATTTATATATATATTAAAAAGCAGTGGCCCCAGGATTGAACCCTGTGGAACACCAGAAGTTATAGACACTGTATCAGACTGATGGCCACTAACAACAACCTTCTGTGTTCTATTTTTAACGTAGGATGAGAACCACCGGAGCAAGTTTCCCCGTATGCTATTAAATGCAATTTTATTAAGTAAAATTTCGTGATCGACCTTGTCAAAGGCCTTTTTGAAATCTGTGTAAACAGCGTCCACCTGCAAACGTCTATCCATGTTTTCAAAAAGATAGTTGGTGAAGATTAATAGATTGGAAACAGTGGATCGGTGTTTAACAAAACCATGCTGTTCAGGAATTAATACGTTGTGCAGGATTGGATAGATTTCGTTATGTACGAGTCTTTCAAATAGCTTTGACAAGGTCGATAGAATTGAAATGGGTCGATATTGCTCAATATCATGTTTCGAGCCTCCCTTGTGTACGGGCGTTATATTGGCCTGTTTCCATATTTCAGGAAACACCCCTTCACACAAGCATCTATTGTAAATTATATGAAGCGGTCTATAGATGCTATTAGCAGTAGCCTTAAAAAACATGGCTGGGTATCCATCAGGGCCAGCCCCTTTTGACGGATCGAGGTTTTTCAGCTCTCGAAGTAATTTAGATTCCTCGATACATAGATTGTCGATTAAGATATTAGCGTCACATTGAGTTGGCGGAGTCCACGTCGACAGCGTGGGCGATGCGGGTTCGAAAGCTGATAGAAAGTAATCGGAGAACATATTGCAAACCAAGTCTGGAGCACATTTCTTATCTGAATAACAGAATTCAGAGGGTTGATGTTAGTGGCAAGAGATCTACAGGATCTGCGGTCACCATGGGCGTTCCGCAGGGTTCAATTCTAGGTCCTTTCTCGATTCTAATTTATATAGATGACTTACCTTATTACATAAGCGATAATAACAAGATTGTATTATTCACAGATGACACTTTCCTCATTTTTTTAATCAAACGCCAGTTAGTCGACTTTGAACAAGTTAACGATGCTCTCTCTAAAGTTGTACATTGGTTTAATGTAAATAATCTTCACCTGAACGAAAAAAAGACTAAGCTCATTAAATTTTCATCGCCAAATGTCAGACATCTAACTACCGATAGAGTTGGACCCTGTTGAGTCGACAGTTTTTCTTGGAATAACTATTGACGGTAAATTACAATGGGGTCCACATATAGAAAAAAGTAATTTCGATATTCTATTTACAGAATAAACAACCTCATTTAATTTAATTTCAATAATTATATTGTCTTACGACTTCCACGCGGACGAGGTCACCGGCTTAAGCTAGTTAAGAATAATAAAAGCTTCTTATATGAAATTTAGCTAGGGGGATAAGCAGCAGCATTATCCTGTCTTCCACCAATAAACTGCGATCCTGATTAATTGTTCTTTTCCCAGACAAAAAACTCCTTGCAGCGGAACGAAATCGATAACAGTACCAAACCTGATGACACCTGCTCGCTCGGCAACAAGGTCGGGTCTATCACGCTGCTTACCCCTGTCCTGTCCTTAATACTCAGCATTTAGATATGACGAGTTTACAGATTAGGTGGATTTTCGAGCAGAGCTGTATGAAAAAAGCGGAGCGGTTAGCTAATATCTGTTCCACTGTAAACAAACGGATCCGAAATTGAGTGTTTTGATTTGAATATTTATAAATCACCTTAAAAATGTTTGTTTATAGTTTATATTGTGAGTTTGCTTTTGTATTTTTATGTTGAAACTAAATAAAATGTAAATATTTTATTTAATTCCGTTGTTTCTGTTTTACTCCATCTCTTTAATTGACAAAAATGAATAATTATATTTTCATCGTAGCCCTAGCGAAGTCATATTAAAAGAAACTAAAATTAAATGTAGTCGCCGTGCCATACCAACTCGAAAATAAGCTACTCAAAATACTGGTGGGCCCAGTTTCTTTACAACAAAATCATTTATATATATTTATACAGCAGCTTTCAGAGGCACTTTCCGATACGCTGCATCTAAGGTGTGGAATAATATCCCGCCACCATTAAGGGTACTGGGCACTATCCACACGTTCAGAACACGTTTACGGCAGTTTCTGATAGATTCGCGACAGAAATTAGATATGGTCGCCCTAAATCTTTCACTTATATGAAATGCCTACAGTACTTAGCTTAAACATAATTAATCCCTGTTGTATCACGAATGCATAGAATGGGGTATGCGCGTGGTGGCACACTCGGTGTTTTCCCGTCCTTTGCTGTCTCAAACGTCCCCGACTCGATGGCACTGCTGCAGCGCCTAACTGCCGCCGCAGTGGTGAGACCTGTGGGAAACATAAACGGACACATTATTTCTCTTTGTCACCACAATCTCGTACTCTGTTAAATCTTAACCCGTTGTTTTTCGTTACACATTGTGCCTTGCCTACTTGCGACTGTGACGCACAGCTGGTGTCGACGCATCCTTTTATTTATTCTTCTGTTAGAATCTTGGCTGAAGACGGTACTTTTTGTTAATGTGAACACAGGGTGTGGCATCATTCGTAAATGTATTACTAAAACAAAAGAGGGTACATAGATAAATAAATTACACGAAACTCAAAATAACAATGCTGATCCGTCGTAGTCGTTTAGTAGATCGTAAGTCAGTATTAAATAACGCTTACCTTTACTAACATTTGTACCTACTTCATCTATTGTTGTAGGTAGGTACTTAACTTTCTTCGAATAACATTAAATTAACTGTTTATGAGACATTTTTTATCGTAGTTTTTATCTATATCTATACTTATAATAAATCTGTAGAGAGGTCAATTCTGTACATGAAATATATTTCCAAAATAACTATCAGGGGGTGATTAGGGATCGATACTGATGCCAAAAATGCAATCAGTAAAATTTTTGTCTGTCTGTCTGTCGGTCTGTATAACCGTTATAGAAACAAAAACTACTCGACGGATTTTAATGAAACTTGGTACAATTATTTTTCATACTCCTGAGCTGGTTATAGTATACTTTTCATCACGCTACAATCAATAGGAGCAGAGCAGTGAAGGGAAATGTTGGGAAAACGGGAGAAGTTACTCCATTTTTTACGCTTCCGTCGCGTGTGCAACCTTACTGGTTAAAGCTACATGAAATCGTGTAGGTATGACGGAAATGTTCTCCTTAAAATTATATAAAAAATATCCCACGACAGCATATTTCTATCTTTTATGGTTGACTCACAATAACACGTGTAACTCCCGATAGCTTAGCAGTTCGAAGCTTTCTGATTATATTTGTCTACTCTTACATTTATAACACTCTCAGTCATTGTTAATTAAAAAAGTTAACATTATTAACTATTCCATAAAAAAGAATCATAGAAATCGGTATAGAAACACCAAAGTTATACATGAAATACGCTAATAATAAGCCATCGCGCGTGAATACTGAATCACGCTCGACGCGTCTCGCGCCTATAAAATTCAAAGTCCTGACTGACTGACTGACTGACCGACTGAGACATCAACGCTCAGCCTAAACCGCTGGTCCTAGAGACATGAAATTTGGAGAGTGTATTCTTCGTGAAGAGTAGGTGTCCACTAAGAAAGGGTTTTTTTCCATTCCAAATTCCACCCCTGAGAGGGTGAAATGGGGGGATTTCGTTTGTATGAAAAATCTTATTCCTTGAGTTAATAAACTTGAAACTTGGCACGAATACTTACGTAAATAAATTATGAAGTTGGGCATTTTTTGTTTTTATAAACTACCCCCTAAAAGGGGATTGGGGGGTTTCAAAGTTTGTATGGAAGAATTTTAGCGCGCGGTCCGATTTAATCGATACTCAGTGTTTATACCTAAAATTGAAAGGAAAGAATAATGTGTATCAGGGTTTTTCGAAAATGTACCCCCTGACGGCCTGAAAAGGGGTAGTCAATTTTACAGGGGAGGATTTTACAGCGTGGCTTGATTAACTCGAAAATTGGTATAAATAATCTTTGAGTCAAGTTATGAACACATCCCAAATGATTTTTCAAAATTCCACCCCTGTGGGGGTGAAAAGCGGGGATACAGTTTATATGAAAAATCTTATTCGTTAGATTAATAATCTTGAAAATTAGCATGAATACTCGCCTAAGTAAGCAATAAAGTTTATCATTATTAGTTTTTCAAAATTACCCCTCAAAGAGGATATAGGGGTGTTAAAGTTTGTGTGGAAGAATTTGTACGCGCCGTCCGATTAACACGAAACTCAGTGTACTTAAGACAAAAATAAATAATAACACGTATGAGGGTTTTTCGAAAATCACCCCCTAACGGGGTGAAAAGAGGTAGTTAATTTTACAGGGGAGGATTATAATAAGTGGCTTGATTAATTATAAAATTGGTATAAATAAAATAATCTTTGAGTCAAGTAATGAATTTTTAAGAATTTTTTAAAATTCCACCCCTGTGGGGGGAAAAGCGGGGATATAGTTTATATGAAAAATCTTATTAATTTAGTTAATAAACATGAAACTTGGCAACAATACTTGCCTAAGTAAGTAATAAAGGTTATCATTATAAGTTTTTCAAACTACCCCTCAAAGGGGGATATAGGGGTGTTGAAGTTTGTGTGGAAGAAATTGAATGCGCGATCCGATTAACTCGAAACTCAGTATTGATACTTTCGACAGAAAATAATTAATAATAAGTATGTAAAGTTGTCGCAAATTGACCCCTGATGGGGCAAAAAGGGGTAATTCGGTTTTTAGGGGAGGATTTGAACTTGAAACTGTATGTTACATTTTCACGCCTACACCACTGAACTTCTGATTTGGCAAAGAGATAGATGGCATCCTGGGGAAGCACATACTTTTTATCCTGATAGCACGTTCCCGTGGGATAACTTACGACATCCACGCGGGCGAAGCCGCGGGCAGAAGCTAGTATGATATAAAATTCAAAGTCCTGACTGACTGACTGAGACATCAACGCACAGCCTAAACCGCTGGTCCTAGAGACATGAAATTTGGAGGGTGTATTCTTCGTGAAGAGTAGGTATCCACTAAGAAGGGGTTTTTCGAAATTCCACCCCTAAGAGGGTGAAATGGGGGGATTTCGTTTGTATGAAAAATCTTATTCCTTGAGTTAATAAACTTGAAACTTGGCACAAATACTTATCTAAGTAAATTATGAAGTTGGGCATTTTTTGTTTGTATAAACTACCCCCTAAAAGGGGATTGGGGGGTTTCAAAGTTTGTATGGAAGAATTTTAGCGCGCGTTCCGATTTAATCGAAATTCAGTATTTATACCTAAAATTGAAAGGAAAGAATAATGTGTATCAGGGTTTTTCGAAAATCTACCCCTGACGGCCTGAAAAGGGGTAGTCAATTTTACAGGGGAGGATTTTACAGCGTGGCTTGATTAACTCGAAAATTGGTATAAATAATCTTTGAGTCAAGTTGTGAACACATCCCAAATGATTTTTCAAAATTCCACCCCTGTGGGGGTGAAAAGTGGGGATACAGTTTATATGAAAAATCTTATTCGTTAGGTTAATAATCTTGAAAATTGGCATGAATACTCGCCTAAGTAAGCAATACAGTTTATCATTATTAGTTTTTCAAAACTACCCCTCATAGGGGATATAGGGGTGTTAAAGTTTGTGTGGAAGAATTTGAATGCACGGTCCAATTTAAGTACTCGAAATTCAGTGTTTATACTTAAGACCAAAAATAAAGAATAACATGTATCGGGGTTTTTCGAAAATCTACCTCTAATGGGTTGAAAAGGGGTAGGCAGTAAATTTTACAGGGGAGGATTTTACTGCATGGTTTGATTGACTCGAAAATTAGTATAAATAATCTTTGAGTTAAGCCATGAATACATCCCAAACGATTTTTTTAAACTCCACCCCTGTTGGGATGAAAAGCGGGGATACAGTTCATATGAGAAATCTTATTCATTTAGTTAATATACTTGAAACTTCGCAAGAATGCTCGCCTAAGTAAGTAATAAAGTTTATTATTATAAGTTTTTCAAAACTACCCCTCAAAGGGGGATATAGGGGTGTTGAAGTTTGTGTGGAAGTAATTGAATGCGTGGTCCAATTAACTCGAAACTTAGTATTAATACTTTTGACAGAAAATAATTAATAATAAGTATGTAAAGTTGTCGAAAATTGACCCCTGACGAGGCAAAAAGGGGTAATTCGATTTTCAAGGAGAGGACTTGAACTTGAAACTGTATGTTACATTTTCACACCTAAACCACTGAACTTCTGATTTGGCAAAGAGATAGATGGCATCCTGGGGAAGGACTTACTTTTTATCCTGGTAGTATGTTCTCGTGGGATAATTTCCGACATCCACGCGGGCGAAGCCGCGGGCAGAAGCTAGTTAATAATACGACTACTCATGCTTTTATTAAAAAAACCCACAGTTTTACTGTCGCAGAAATAAATAACACAACATAGTGCGGTCCGTCGTGCTCGGCGGCCTGTTGCGCGTTGAGTGCACCGTGCACGGATCAATCTAATCTACGTTGATCGAGAAAAATAGGTTTTTGCTGAGACTTTGTTGTTTTCTTTTTTCTTATTTGTATTTGTAATGATATATACGTGATTACTAGTTTATTTATTTATTTATAAGTACGTATTAGGTATGTTGAAACTGTGTGTACTCCCCGTCACTTTTCCCTAAGGGTTCATTAGAAAACCAGCGTCAGACAGCATAACCCTTTTGACGCAGCCGTGAGGCACACACTATTGTTGTCTGAATTATTATTTGTTATTTTATTAGCAAAGACTACAATATGTATAGGGACAGGTCAGGTATTAGTGTTCTGTGGTAATAACACTCTGCCGTTTCGTTTTGACATCCGCTTGCTCAGCAAGCAGGAGTGAGTCCCTGGTCCTCAAGATACTGGTACGCTGGTACCCCAAATCTAGGGTGAGTTCCTCATTAACTTGGTAATATACTTTACCCATAGTACTGGATGTCCGTTATCAACATCTATCTACCAATGTTGTAATTATTTACACGGTTGTCAATGACGGGCCACGCGGTAAAAGATTGTCCAGTGCATGGGAGACTGAAATATGTATGTATTGCTGCTGCATCCGGTCTGTGCAATGCCTCACTGTATTATAAGCTAAATAGCGAGCCATCTGCTAGGATTATTGGTAATCTTGTGTTTTATGCTCGCTTGTCGCACACACAGAGCATGTAACCTTTTGTCGCACACATAACCTCATTCTGGATCTGTCATTGTGCCACGCTATCCTTACAAACTATCTGCCTGTAAACCGCTGCGATGTGTTGAGTTTCCATCTATCCATTCTCCTTACACCGCCCTTGGTCGAGGAAAAGGGAATGAGGCTGGACACATCGCACGCGGCCTGCTGCTTTTGCACCTCGCTAACATGCGCACCCTATCGCGCCTTCCAGGGTTCTACGTCCAGGCTTCTACGTCCGGGCTGAGGACTGGGCCTCAATAACTGCGCAATCCTTGCGTGGCTGAGCTGCGCGCTACACACGTGGCTGACCGACTGTGCCTACCTACCGCGCGCTGCACGCGTAGCTGAACTGCGCACTGCATGTGTGCTATACTGTGCGCTGCACGCACACCTATCCGCGCGCGGCCTGCTGTCGCGCCGCGGTCTGCGGCCTACTGACGCTTGACGGGCTTCCTGAAGTCGTACTGGCAAGCCTGTTCCCGGGCCTGAATTCCTGCATCCCGGAGACCCAAGGACGGTACCCTTCCCTCTTAACCAGTGCTAGTGCTCAGATCCATAGTGTCCTTACCCGCGACCTATGTAGTTTACTTATAATATATGTATGTACTTTCTTATTAAACTATGAACATTAACTAAGTGCTTAACTTCCTACCTAATTGTTAACGGTCTGCGCAGCCTACCTGCAAAGCCCTAGCCGTTACAACACATACAATACAATATTAATATAACTTAAAAATACTATAAATACATACAACATTATAATTACACTAAAAACTAACTAAGTCACACGAAGTGTCTGCGTCGTGTTTCGCTGACTGGTGTCATGTAGCCGGCCACGAAACCGGCGGTAGACAACACCCTTCGGCCAGAACTCTTCCTTGAGGAACTTCTCAAGATGATGTGTCGGAACACGCATCACGAACGACTTGAAGTTCGTGTTGTGACGCGACTCCAACTTCTCGACCCTCAAAGTCCAGTTGAGTGGTGCAGTCTGGACACGTACAGCTGCGTCGTCGGGATTGCTGGTCGCAGCAGCATGCTGGGGCCTGCCAGCGCGGTGCCGCACTGGTTCTGACAAGGAGGCTTCTTCTTCTTCTTCTCCACCTTAATGAAACCTTCCTTATCGCACGTGTCCTTCTCTAGACCCTGCGTTTTCAAAACCTTGTTGGGTTTCGACCGGCTCCGTTTACCCTCTTTTGGTTTTCCCGCTAGTTTTACCTGCGAGTTGGTGACGCATTCGAGCCCGCCGACTCGAAACTGCAGATGGAGGCGTTTTGTTCCCCGCGACGCGCGTTCACATTTGCGGCGTCAGCGTCGGTAGGTGAGGGCACGCCGCGATAGCGGCGATAAGACCCCTCTTTGAGGAGTGGCTAGAGAGGCGTCACGGCGCTCTCACGTACCGCCTGACGCAGGTCCTCTCCGGACACGGATGTTTCGGGAGGTTCCTGCACATCATCAGGCGGGAGGAGACGCCCGGGTGTCACCACTGCCCGGATCGCCCAGAGGACACGGTGGAGCACACGGTGGAGGTCTGCCCTGCTTGGGCGGAGACCCGCCGTGTCCTCGTGGAGGCGATCGGCAACGGCGGCGACCTCTCGCGCCCGGCCCTGGTGCAAGCCATGGTCCGGGGCGAGAGAGAATGGGAGGCAGTCACCTCCTTCTGCGAAGCAGTCATGCTAGCGAAGGAGGTGGCGGGGAGGCTGAGGGAGAACACCTCACGCCTCAGCCGCCGCGGGAGACGCTCCGGGCGTCGGGAGCCGCGTGACGACTCCCGGCCACCGTAGGCGCGGGCCTGCGGGCGGTGAGTAATGGGTAGCTCACCGTCCGATCAGGACCAGGCCCGTGCCGGACGGCGCGTTGTGTTCCACGCGCGCCTCAAAGAGATGTCAGCAGAGGACGGGGCCCCACACGGGGCCGAAGCCTGCCGGGGCGGTGGGATTTTCCGAAAGGTTAACCGCTGCCCTGGAACAGAAAGGGCTAAGGACGGAACACGGGTGGGTTTTAGTCAGTAAAAGTCTGACACTCCCTTCCGCTCCACCCAGAGCGGGAGGGGTCATTTGATGATTTCCCATCCACAAAAAAAAAAAAAAAAAAGCGTCGGTAGGTGACCTACTTACAGAAATTGCGTTGCGCAAGAGCACTTCTGCCCGTAGATCACTGATGGTATTGTTGGACACCTCCAGCTTATACTGCATCGACCTGGCTTTGCTTCAGAAATGTAATGTCCTTCAGCAGCCTGGTGACGTCTACGTGGTCGAACGTGACGGGAGGCAGCTTGTGCAGATCCTTCGTCACGAATTCAGGCACGTTGTCCGGGTCGGTCTCCTTCATCAGCGTTATGATGTCCTGGAGACTCTTCTGTGTACCGTCCCTAAACAGGCCGGTAAAGACCGTACCTACGTCTGTGTGCATAAGTGATGTATCAACATAGAACGCACATCTCAGAATTCGCACACTAGCTGGCGTCGAACGAAACAAAAAACATACCGTCGCTTTTGCACACAGGCTACGTAATTACGTATGACCTTTCCTTTTCTTTCCTTTTGACCTGACCCTTTCAAATTGTTACATCAAGTACCGATGGATTATTGAACACTCTGGGTTCTAATTTCGAGTTGGGACTTTTATTTTTCTTTTCCCACTAATCTTTATAGATTTTTTTTTTATTATTCATTTTTATCTTACTATTATCATTTGACTCGATATGCGTAATCTCATTTGTTTCAGTTGCCAACCTGAATTGGGCATTCGGCTACTAGATTTGTATGAATCTCCGTATGCATTTTTGGTCGACTGTTAGATTCCTCAGATTTCTCCCAGAACCGCTTTAGATAAAACGTTTTATAACTATAATAAAGTTTGTATCAACATCTAGGACAAGTTATCCAGTGTGGGAGAAACGGACAGACATGTGGGGTGTTGCTCTAATTTTTATCGTAGTCGCAAGCTGTAAGTGAAAATTTGTATTTATAATGGATAGTATGGTTCGAAACAGGACCTGTCAAAGCTCGCAAGGATGTTGGTGAAAAAGTAGAAGTATCCTAAGCACCATGAATGATATACACGGACTAGCTATCACCAATCAGTAAGTCGACATGACATCGCAAGTAAATATAAAACAAGACTAACATAACGCTAACCAACGCTGCTTGTGTGGCCATAACACAAGCATTAGGTTGCTTAGCTTGGGACAAATGGTGCTGTGTGAAATGTCCAGGGATATTACTATTATTATTATTAACGCTTTCACTGTTAAAAAGTTATCACATCTAATGTAGAGCCAAGCCCCTAACTACACAAGGCTTAACTCTACAAACCTTACATTTTGGTCAAAATGGCCTTTTCCGTCGCCGATACTCCTATATACTTATGGTAAGAAATTAAGTCACTGGTCTTTAATGACCGTTGTGTCATGCAATAGTTCAATAGAACGGCCAAGCCTTACATGAAAGAAATAAAAATGAAATGCAATCTCTATGTCCCTCACAACAATCCCTTTCATTTGATATGTCCCGTGGTAGAGTTCGTAATTAGGTTAGGAACTTTAGAATTAAACCAAAAAACGTATCGATATCGTGTACCTACTTACTATGGATTTCGACAAAGACCACCTTTTGTTCAGTAAACGACAAAAACAAAACCGATTTCGCTTCTTATATCGCATAGCATACAAAAAAATACCTACCAGACGAATAAAAACTCTTTCGACTTTTCGACTTGTGACATCAAACAAGTAACAACCCGCACTGTGCCGGCTCTCTCACAGAAGATTTGATTCTCACAGAGCTTGTGTTCCAGCAGTGGGAACCTTATGAGCGTATTATGCTAGTCTTAAAGAGTTGTGGGTGTGAAACGCAATTAGGAAAGTTTTTGTTATTTTGTAGGCAATGCGGAACTGTACGAAGTAAACACCGCGGAACTGCCGACGATGGGCGACAAGCGTATTATTGGCGGGTCTCCTACCACCATAGAGAAATACCCATTCGCCGTGCAGGTAAGGGGAACAGATGGAAAAGCGCTATTACGTACAAAAAAACGAATAGAAAAGCAGGACTCAAAAAACAAGAAACCGTAATTCTATTTTGTGAATGTTTGCAACTGGACATATGCCTTGTTGATCTTGTGGTTGCAAGCATGAATGAACCTGTTCTGAACTCCTGGGTTCAATCCCCATCATCTCAACTTTGACTAGCTCTACATAAATTTAGATTCCCCCTTGGATGCAGTGACTCTCATTTTGATGATTATATAATAACTCTCAAAACGGCACAATGGCGCCGATTCCCTTGTTCACAAACTAAACTAAATTTAAGTTCAGTGCATCTTTTTCTTTCTATTTCTCTAAGAAAAGGACAGAAGATAACTATTAGTGTAGTCCTGTCAAATTAAGATACTCCATAGACAGTTTAGACGTGACTAAAAACATGGCGACTAAAAATACGTCCATTTACGTCAGGCGCTGACTAATTTGAGAGATCGAATGTTGAGTAGGAAGCCCATTTACCTCTTTAACTAAAAATATCATTGCAACCTAGTGGGATGCGGTAGCTTTCCTTTATGTCTGCAGATACTTTTCAAAAACAAGTTCATTTGCGGAGGCTCCCTGGTGACGAGGCAACACGTCCTTTCAGCAGCACATTGCTTCGTTAATAAGTAAATTACACTTTACGTTTATTTAAAACACATTTGCTCGTAAAGGGTCTCTTATTTCACCAATTTCAATATCGTATTGTATCTTATTACGTAGGTACCTACTTGTGCGTTATCTATAATATAGATAACGCACAAGTACCTACGTAATGAGATACAATACGAATTTTATATATATGTTACAGTCATAGTGATTAAATAGCTATTATACATAATGACTGGTCATTATATATAATAGCAAAATTGACTAGACAATATGATAAATTAATTACTTTATCCGGATATTATTCATAATAGCGGGTCAAAGTTAGCCAAAGTAATAAATACGGTCTAACTGACTTGACTCCCGCTCTCTTTATAAAGTTAAATAACTTTATAACAATATTAATTATTGTAGAATTATTATCTATGACAATGTTATTTTAATTCTTAAAATAAACATTATATGTAATTATAGCTTCTGCCCGCGGCTTCGCCCGCTTTGATGTCGGAAGTTATCCCACGGGAACGAGCTACCAGGATAAAAAGTATGTGCTTCCCCAGGATGCCATCTATCTCTTTGCCAAATCAGGAGTTCAGTGGCCTAAGCGTGGAAATGTAACATACAGTTTCAAGTTCAAATCCTCCCCTAAAAACCGAATTACCCATTTTTGCCCCGTCAGGGGTCAATATTCGACCATTTTACATACTTATTAATTATTTTCTGTCGAAAGTATCAATACTGAGTTTCGAGTTAATCGGACCGCGCGCGTTCAAATTCTTCCACACAAACTTTAACACCCCTATATCCCCTTTGAGGGGTAGTTTTGAAAAAATAATAATGATAAACTTTATTGCTTACTTAGGCGAGTATTCATGCTAATTTTCAAGATTATTAACCTAACGAATAAGATTTTTCATATAAACTGTATCCCCGCTTTTCACCCCCACAGGGGTGGAATTATGAAAAATTATTTCGTATGTGCTCATAACTTGACTCAAAGATTATTTATACCAATTTTCGAGATAATCAAGCCCCGCTGTAAAATCCTCCCCTGTAAAATTGACTACCCCTTTTCAGGCCATCAGGGGTAGATTTTCGAAAAACCCTGATACACATTATTCTCATTTGTGCCCCGTGGTCCCTTCCGTAGTCCCTGGAAGGGACCACGGGGAATTTCATAACCCGTGGTCCCTTCGAGAAAAACAATGCAGCCGAATTAAAATGGTAGTTTCTGCCGTAGTCCCTGGAAGGGACCACGGGGATTTTCATTACCCGTGGTCCCTCCGAGAACAAAAATCCTTCTCAATCAAAAACTCTTTGACAAATATTATATCTGGCCACTTATGACTTTATAATAATTAGTGCATATTAGGCACTATTTTAACCCTAAAAGCCCAATCTACGTCATCTTTGACGTACACTCCAATGAAAATTCATATTAAAAAAAAAATTAAATAAAAATCTTATATTTACAGACTACATAGTGTTAGTGTCTAAAATTATCTTATAAACTATGTTAGTATATACTTAGGAAACAAAAAAAAAGGTGATAATATACGAGGGGCGGCTGAGAAGTTTTGAGCCTAAGGTATAAAAAATGGTGATAGAAATATATAATTAAAAAGGGCTTTTTACCCGTTCAAAAAATATTCACCGTCTTTGGCTTCAAAAGGTTCATTTACGGCCTCTTTAATTTCCTCGTCGCTGGAAAATCTCCGTCCTCGGAGATCCTTTTTCAAATTTGAAAAGAGGAAATAATCGCTGGGGGCCAGGTCTGGACTGTAGGGTGGGTGGTCGATTTCTTCAAATCCTGTCTCGGCTAGGGCACGCTTTGCAACACGTGCAGTGTGGACGGGCGCATTGTATTGCACAAACAGAAATCCTTTCGTGAGTTTGCCTCTCCTTTTCTCGACAATGACTTGTCGCAATTTTATCAACAATGCGGCGTAATAGTCTCCATTAATTGTAGTATTTTTAGGAAGAAAATCGATAAGCAAAATCCCTTCACAATCCCAAAAAACTGTGGCCATGAGCTTGGACGCAGATCTTTCCACTTTGAATTTCCTTGGCGGCTTTTCCCCCTTTACTACCCACTGCATTGATACCTGTTTTGATTCCGGATCATACTGTCGGATCCATGTCTCATCAACTGTAACAAGATGAGAGAAAATATCGTCGGGATTATCGCCACACAAGTCCAAAAACTCCTGCGATGTTGTCACTCGACGCTGCTTATCCAGCGGTGTGAACATTTTCGGCACCCATCGCGCACACACCTTTTTCATGTGCAAATGATTATACAAAATGTCACCGATTCGTTCCTTGCTGATGTTTATGGCTTCAGCTATCTGCCACAACTTGATTCGTCGATCTTCAAGGACGAGATTTTTCACTTTTTTAATTTTTTCTTCAGTAATGGCGGTGTTTGGGCGTCCCGACCTGGGATCATCTTCGAGCGACTCCCTACCGTGTTTGAATTCTCGGTTCCAGCGTTTTACGGTGGCAAATGAATGTGCCGACTCTCCATAAACTGCAGACATCTCTTCAAATATTTCCGTCGGCGTTTTGTTCTTCTTTGTGAGGAATTTAATAACAGCTCAGTACTCCAATTTTGTAGAAAACGCGGATGACTCGGACATGGTGATGTTTACGGTTCAATAACTTAAAGCGTAATGATGCTAATTACATTAAACTTGTCATTTATATTACTAAGGGTACCCTCAATTAATGATGAGCTGCCAGAGTCAATAGCGACTCATTAAGGTATCTAGGCTCAAAACTTTTGAGGCCGCCCTAGTAACGACCACAGTTAGTTTCACCACGTCCCATGTAATACATGAAGCTTGATAAACCTACCCATGGTAGGCCCATCCAGTCTTTCAGCAAAGACCCTCAGGATACTGTTGGTGCTTCCTCCCACTCTGCGTGTCATCGACGCACGCACTATTGCAAAACGAATTATTGCAAAATAGTCGTCATTGTGCGCATCGGCGAACATACCTGACGCGCTGCCATAGGGTGGAAGCCTCAACAGCACCCTAAAGGTATTATTATATTGTATTCGCAGAGCATTGTTTGCTTTTTGGGTATGATTAGCCCAAAGGCTGCTGGTGTAAAACGTTTGACAGTAAGCCTCGAATAGGGTAATTTTTACTGGTACTGAGCAACCAGCAAACCTTCGAGCCACCATATTTTTCTCACAGCCAATGCCCTGCGCTCTCTTTCCATATCTGTGTCATCTTTCAGGTCTTCGGTAACAATATGGCCCAGATATTTAAACTGGGTTACTCTCTGTAAAGTGATAACCGCACAGCATTACCGGAGGGATATATGATGGACTTTTATTGCGACCTCTAAACACTCTATGTGGCATCTGACATGCGTGTTGCTGAGCTCAGCCAGTAATTTATTGACATAAATGTTAAAAAGTCTTGGGGATGTAATACCCCCCTGTCTAACACCACGCTCCAGCTTGTAAGGGTCAGACAGCGCATTTGACCATTTTACAAAGTTTCTCTGCTTATCATAACCACATAGATAACGTGGACACCAACGAAGCAGGAACGCCCGCCTCTCGAATAAAACCTTTGACTGTATTATGACTTGACCTCGGTACAACTTTAATTCGGCAGCATGGTATTTCTCGGAGGGACCACGGGTAATGAAAATCCCCGTGGTCCCTTCCAGGGACTACGGCAGAAACTACCATTTTAATTCGGCTGCATTGTTTTTCTCGAAGGGACCACGGGGCACAAATGATTATTCTTTCCTTTCAATTTTAGGTATAAATACTGAGTTTCGATTACATCGGACCACGCGCTAAAATTCTTCCATACTACATACATTATATTATTATAAACTTTGAAACTCCCCAATCCCCTTTTAGGGGGTAGTTTATAAAAACAAAAAATGGCCAACTTCATAATTTACTTAGATAAGTATTCGTGCCAAGTTTCAAGTTTATTAACTCAAGGAATAAGATTTTTCATACAAACAAAATCCCCCCATTTCACCCTCTTAGGGGTGGAATTTCGAAAAACCCTTTCTTAGTGGATACCTACTCTTCACGAAGAATACACCCTCCAAATTTCATGTCTCTAGGACCAGCGGTTTAGGCTGTGCGTTGATGTCTCAGTCAGTCAGTCAGGACTTTGAATTTTATATATGTTACCGGCCGAACCCGATTTTAGGATGAACTAGTTTCTCCTAGGCTTAACTAGTTCTCCCTACACTCGAAAAGTTATAGTTAAATCGAAAAAGCTAGGTTAGGTTAGGTTAGAACTGTGACCCCCCCGGTGGGTTCCCGCATTGTCGAGGCGGGGGGGCTCAGTAGCCGTGGTGGATTGGGCCACGGTGAAGCTAAGAGGAACCCGAGGAGCGGCCGCTCGTCTAGGCTGTGCGGAAAAGCCGACGACGTAGCGGCCGGCGGGTAGGTGGCGGTGCCGCTTGGGCGACATCGCAACCTACCCGAGGCGGGCCGCGATGTTTCCCCTGTGGGAGACATTGCGGCTGAGGATTAGAGGCCGCGGCGGGAGAGGAGTGTCGGTGTTACGTTGCCGCTCTCCCTACCTTCCGCGGCCTTGACGGGGCCGCCACCGTTTGATGGCGGACGCGGTGGGGCCGCAGGGGAGGAGGAGTGTCGGTGTGTCGTTGCCGCTCTCCCTATCCTCTGCGGCCGTAGCCCCCCATCCTGGGGGGCATGCGGGGCCCGCCATTCAGGCGGGCGTGGGGGCCAGCGGGCAACGGGTGCGGGGGCACCGTTGCCTGCATTGCACAGGCCTCCACCAGTGTTGGACGGGAATGGCTAGGTGGTCCCGGCCATTCCCGTAGCCCCCCAATTCGGGGGGCATGCGGGGCCCGCCATACCAACTAGGCGGGCATGCGCCGGGAGGGCTATGGAGGTAAAGGCTATGCCTATTCCCGTGGCCCTCCCATCACGGCGAATGAGGGAACACCGCTGAGTTTTAGTGGGTATACTGTCATTCCGACAGGGAGTCCCACATACCCCGTCTCGTCCCCCGCGAGGCGGGCATGCATAAAGCATTTCTCAGCGACAAAAAAAAAAAAAAAAAAAAAAAAAAAGGTTAGAACTGTGACCCCCCGGTGGGTTCCCGCACTGTCGAGGCGGGGGGGCTCAGTAGCCGTGGTGGACTGGACCACGGTGAAGCTAAGAGGAACCCGAGGAGCGGCCGCTCGTCAGGGCTTTGCGGCTAAGCCGACGACGTAGCGGCCGGCGGGTAGGTTGCGGTGCCGCTTGGGTGACATCGCAGCCTACCCGAGGCGGGCCGCGATGTCCCCCGTGTGGGAGACATTGCGGCTGAGGATTGAGGGCCGCGGCGGGAGAGGAGTGTCGGTGTTACGTTGCCGCTCTCCCTGCCTTCCGCGGCCTTGACGGGGCCGTCACCGTTCGATGGCGGACGCGGTGGGGCCGCAGGGGAAGAGGAGTGTCGGTGTGTCGTTGCCACTCTCCCTATCTTCTGCGGCCGTAGCCCCCCATCTCGGGGGGCATGCGGGGCCCGCCATTCAGGCGGGCGTGGGGGCCAGCAGGCAGCGGGTGCGGGGGCACCGTTGCCTGTATTGCACAGGCCTCCACCAGTGTTGGACGGGAATAGCTAGGTGCTCCCGGCCATTCCCGTAGCCCCCCACCATGCGGGGCCCGCCATACCATCTAGGCGGGCATGCGCCGGGAGGGCAATGGAAGTAAAGGCTATGCCTATTCCCGTGGCCCTCCCATCACGGCGATGAGGGAACACCGCTGAGTTTTAGTGGGTATACTGTCATTCCGACAGGGAGTCCCACATACCCTGTCTCGTCCCCCGCGAGGCGGGCATGCATAAAGCATTTCTCAGCGACAAAAAAAAAAAAAAAAAAGGTTAGAACTGTGACCACATAACGCACGAGCCGAGCGAGCGAAGCGAGCGGTGCCGCGGCAGCGGCCGGCGAGTGCCAGAAACATATTTTTGAATGTAAAACCAAACCACACAGCCACAGCGCCACAGTGTAGGGAGAACTAGTTTAGCCTAGGCGAAACTAGTTCATTCTAAAATCGGGTTTGGCCGGTAACATATTTATAGATTACTTTACAAATAACAGTATAATATTGCTACACATATAGTTAGGTATGCTTAAGGTAAATTGAAATATAGGTAATTTTATAATCTTTACCTATACCTACTTGTTTTATTACATTATCCAAGTCTTCGATGATATTATATAAAATTGCTAGTTAATGTGATTAATTCTGTGTCAATTATCACTTTATCTAAATTAAGTAGATATTATAAATAATGGCTAGATAATATATATAATATCCAGATTTATTACTTTGGCTGTAACATATATATTATATATAAAATTCAAAGTCCTGACTGACTGACTGATACATCAACGCACAGCCTAAACCGCTGGTCCTAGAAACATAAAATTTGGAGGGTGTATTCTTCGTGACGAGTAGGTATCCACTAAGAAAGGGCTTTTCGAAATTCCACCCATAAGAGGGTGAAATGCGGGAATTTTATTTGTATGGAAAATCTTATTCCTTGAGTTAATAAACTTAAAACTTGGCACGAATACTTATCTAAGTAAATTATGAAGATTGCCAGTTTTTGTTTTTCTAAACTACCTTCTAAAAGGGGATTGGGGGGTTTCAAAGTTTGTATGGAAGAAACTCTGTGTTTATACTTAAGACCAAAAATAAAGAATAACATGTATCAGGGTTTTCGAAAATCTACCCCTAACGGGTTGAAAAGGGGTAGTTAATTTTACAGGGGAGGATTATAATGCGTGGCTTGATTAACTCGAAAATTGCTATAAATAATCTTACAATCAAGTTATAAATACATCCCAAACGATTTTTCAATCCCAAGACTGCTCGCCTAAGTAATAAAGTTTATTATTATAAGTTTTTCAAAACTACCCCCAAAGGGGGATATAGTGGTGTTGAAGTTTGTGTGGAAGTAATTGAATGCGCGGTCCAATTAACTCGAAACTCAGTATTAATTAATACTTTTGACAGAAAATAATTAATAATAAGTATGTAAAGTTGTCGAAAATGGATCCCTGACGGGGCAAAAAGGAGTGATTCGATTTTGAAGGGGAGGATTTGATCTTGAAACTGTTTCACACCTGAACCACTGAACTTCTGATTTGGCAAAGAGATACACTCGAGAGCAATGAATCCGGGTCACTTGAAGAATCCTAAAAATCTCGGAAACTAAAAATGCTAGGTTAATGCAATAAATTGTATTTAATAGACAATGCAACAACAACAGTCGACCAGTGAACTGCATCGCGAGTGGACCTGTTGTTTTTTCTTTATTTTATTTTTTTGTAATTTGATACCCAAGTTTTTAAGAATTAACTATTTTAGTTTGTGTTCGAAGACTCGGTACCTCTCTTACCATCTTGTGGAGGTGCCCATAAGCGGCTGGCGCCATCATTGAAACTGTATAGCTTCGTCCCTCTCGTCCTTTGGTGAGTCGTAAGCTTGTTATAGAAACTAACAGTTCAAGAACAAACTTAAGAAATTTAGAAAAAGTCAACTGTTTGAGTGGGGTTTGAACCCGCGACTCGTCGTGCACAGGGGCCGCTAACCGCGCCCGTTACCACAAGACTAGACGTTGGTGAGAGGCGCCGCGCGAAATTCTTGACCAGTATCGGCACAAAGCAAAACAAAAATCCTTTTGTTTATATTATTACTGGTCGATTGCGTATTCATAAATCATGATCCGGTCTCCTACCACATCTTCTTCCTCTCCAAATCTAACAAGTGTCACCGGAAAGGAAACGAATGTTTCACAAAGAAAGAGAAAAGAGCCGGAATCTGAAATAACAAACGCTATTTGTGACCTCACCCAAGCTATGAACAAAAGATTAGACGAGTTACGAAGCTATTTCGACTGCGCCATGTCAAAGATATCTGATGATATTACGTCCATCAAAACTGATCTGGCCACTGTTACTCAAGTTACTACTGATATAAAAAGTGAGATTAATTCTTTGAGATCTGAGCACGTAAAATTAGAGTTGCACGTAACCGCGCTAGAAAGCAAACATGACGCTTTAGTGCAAGATTTTGCTTCCATGCAAGAATCGCTTCAGTTTACGTCAGGGCAGCAAGACGACTTAAAGAAACAGATCGATTTAATCAGTAAACAGTCTACGAGTACAGAAGTTCTAAATAATGCAATAATAGAGTTGGAGGCGAAAATCGATACACTCGAACAACAGGCTCGACAATGCAACCTAGAGTTATGTAACATCCCCGAAAAGCGCGCTGAAAATTTGATTACGCTTATGGAGACTGTTAGTGCGAAGATAAATTGTTCATTGAGCCAAAAAGACATCATTGCCATTCACCGTGTACCGCATGCACAAAAACAGAACACTAAGCCAAAAAATATTATTGTTAAGCTTAGTTCGCGTATACTAAGAGATAATCTCCTGAGTGCATTTCGACGAGCAAAGGGTTTAAAAACTGATCAAATTGCAATATCCGAAACACCACAACCTATCTACATGAATGAACACCTGACATTAAAGAATAAGCAGTTGTTTCGAGCAAGCCGTGAAGCTGCCAGCAAAAATAAATTTAAATTCGTGTGGGTCAAGCATGCTACCATACTCGTGCGAGAGAGTGATGGTGAATCAGCAATTGCCATACGATCCCCTCAAGACATCCTTAAAATTAAGCCAGGTGCTTCAAAGCATGATTAATTATTTCATTTCCCACTTTTACAAATCTTATAAAAAATATCCTAATGTCCTATTTATTGTAAATTGTAAGATCAGCATTAATGATGTTTTTTCATATTTACCCCGCATGAGTCCCGGTGTATTTTACAGTTCAAATTATTTATTATATTTCAAAAGTGGTTTTCTAATTACTGTGTGGTCGTATCTGTTAATGCATAGTGTCATATTACTTTTATTTCTTTGTTTTAACTTAATTAGTCTAAACTGTAGTTGCAAGTTAAAAAAACAAGGTCATGGGTTGAGGCTTTTCAATTACATTAAACTACATTCTATTGGATCTCACTCATATACTAATGGATAACTTGATCATTTATTATCAGAATTGTAGGGGTATGCGGACTAAGCTCAATATCTTATATATGAATATATTATCAAATTGTTATGATATTATAATATTGACAGAAACTTGGCTTACTCCACAAATATTTGATAATGAGTTTTTGGACGACCGCTACATAGTCCATAGATGTGATCGTGACCGTATTGCGACTAACAAAAAGGAGGGTGGTGGAGTTCTTGTGGCCGTAATGAAAGACTTACAATCCACCCTTGTACCATTTGATCTGCCAACTACTCCTCACATTGAACACGTTCTTATACAACTTCCAGGTACTAATAATAATAGCAAATGTGTCATTAGTGTCGCATATGTTCCCCCTAAATCCTCCGAGGAAACATACCTATCTCATTATGACCTTCTGCATAAAACATTAGATAGACTTAAGACAAACATATTTTATCTGTTTGGTGATTACAACCTGCCTGATATACGCTGGCTTCCAGATCATAACGGCAACGCTGCAGCCCTACACTGTAATGGAAATAACTCACTGAGCGAACATATGTGTAACTTCTTGTCACTGCTCAACGCCGCGCAGTTTAACAACATCTTAAACCATAATGGTCGTACTTTGGATTTATTAATAAGCAACACAAACTGCATTACATCCATACCGACATGTACATTATTACCTATTGATGATCATCACCCTCCCTTCTATACCACAATCGCCTACAAAAGTAAAAATAAAAAAATCGTACAAGCGAAAACATTAAAATATAATTATTTCAAAGCAGATTATGAACGAATTAACCACGAATTGTGTAAAATTGACTGGGATCATACCTTAACTGGGCTGTCAGTAGAGCAGTGCGTTAGCATATTCTATGATATTGTCTTCGGTTCTATTAAAAACCACACTCCCACAAGCCATTCTAAACCTTCAAGATTTCCAGTTTGGTTCTCCAAATCACTCATACGCATATTCAATAACAAAAATAAAGCCTGGATTAAATGGAAAACGTATTTTTCTTTTCTCAGACAGAGATTCCAAACAGAATGCAAAAGAAATTATACTAAGTTTATAAATGGTGTCGAGGACAATATTAAAAAAAATGTTAAGAATTTGTGGAGTTATGTTGCTAATCGCAAAGCCAATGCTGGTATACCAGCCACTGCATTTTACAAAAATCAAAGTTCTAATGACCCAAATGCGATCTGTAATATGTTCTCAAACTATTTTCAGTCGGTCTATGAAGCTACCACTTTTAATAGAAGTAAATGGTTACCCCCCGAAACGTGTGCGGATAATTGTGTAATTATTAACCGCATAGTTTTTAGTCCGGATCAGGTATTGCAAGCCTTAAAGGCATTAGATGTAACAAAAGGCCCAGGCCCAGACGGATTACCAGCTTGCTTTATTAAAAAAACAGCCAATAGTATATATATTCCACTACACATTATTTATAATAAATGTATTACTGAGGGAACATTTCCTGAAGTTTGGAAACGAGCCAATATAACCCCTGTACATAAAACAGGTTCTAAACACGATGTCGAAAACTACCGCCCTATCTCTATCCTGTCTGCCTTATCCAAGATTTTCGAGAGACTTGTACACACAGCAATATACCCAACAATTCATAACATTATTCTTACTCAACAACATGGATTTGTTAGAAAAAGATCCACCGTTACAAATCTACTAGCGTTTACAGATTATTTGCTTAATAATATGGATCAACAGGTACAAGTAGATGCTGTGTACACAGACTTTCGGAAAGCTTTTGATAAGGTGGATCACGAGCTGCTTCTCAAAAAGTTAGCGTATAATGGCATACGTGGAGATCTACTTCGCTGGTTTGCATCATATGTAACAAACAGGTCGCAAAGAGTTGTGATCAAGGGCTATCGGTCTAATTCCGTCAACGTCTCTTCTGGTGTGCCGCAGGGCTCTATTTTAGGCCCTCTTCTTTTTGTTATTTTTATCAATGACGTTTGGAGTTGTTTCGTACATTCAAAATTTTTGCTGTATGCAGATGACCTTAAAATTTACAGAACTATTCGAAACCATGCTGACTCTTTGTTAATTCAAGAGGACCTTAATCGATTTTCTGTTTACTGTGTAGAAAACAAAATCCAATTAAGTACATCTAAATGTGTATGTATTACATTTACCAAGAACAAAAATATTATAAGGAGCACTTACGCATTAGATAACGCTGCACTGCATAGAGTCATGTCAGTGAAGGATCTTGGAATACTATTGGATACTAAACTTCACCTTGATCAGCATATTCAAAAAATTGTTAACAACGCTTATCGGATGTATGGTTTTGTTATGAGATCTACTACTGAATTTAAGCGCGTAGATACCTACATACATTTGTACAAGTCACTAATTAGGTCACAACTCGAATACGCTGTAATAATCTGGAATCCTCTTTATCAAAAATACATAGACAGCTTAGAAAATGTCCAGCGTAAATTCCTCAAAGCCCTACATTATCGGTGTCGTCATGACTTGTTTCCCCCTAATTTACGCCAAAAGAATGTTGAACTGTTGAACTTAAAGTCTAGACGCCTTATCCTAGAAACTATGTTTCTCTATGACTTGTGTAATAACAGATATGATTGCATAGATCTTACTAATAAGTTAAGTTACGTTGTTCCGAGAACTGTCATTGGACGACAGGTGCGCGCACGTCCGCTTTTTGCCGTTTCCTACTGTCGCACCAACGCTGGAGTTCGCGCACCTCTTCGTCGTATTGCTAATAATTTTAACACTGTGTTCACAAATTTGGATTTGTTTACATTGTCTTCTAATAAGTTTAGAAGCTCATTGATAAAATTAATTAGTGACTTAGATTTTTAGTTGTTTTGATTTGTTCTTTCTCTATTATTGTAAAATTGTGTTTATCTTTTCTTTTCATTTAAAAATAATCTTAAGATTTTGCCTTTTAAGTTTCACTCGTGTGCAAATGGTTCCATAATAATTTTGTAGTATTTAAGATGTGGATAACGTCGTGAGCTACACATATGTAACGTCTTTTTTTCCTACTACATGTTTATTACGATGTTTG
This sequence comes from Apamea crenata, assembly GCA_949629185.1. Classification (NCBI taxonomy): domain Eukaryota; kingdom Metazoa; phylum Arthropoda; class Insecta; order Lepidoptera; family Noctuidae; genus Apamea; species Apamea crenata. The sequence goes on from OX451377.1 coordinate 3,023,882, forward strand.
TGTAACTGTTTGTTTTCCCGAATTAAATAAATAAATAAACAATGTAATACTCCTTAAATGAAGTTATTAAAACTTCTTAGTTATTGTAAAGTTATATCATAAAAAAATCAAATTTGAAGAAGGGCCACTTTCGAAGATGGAACTACGAAATTACAGCATTTGGTTTTGCTTTTGTTTGTAATCTGTCATTTATGTGGGTACATAAACCATGTTGATAGTGCTCTATATTCATTATTCAAGCTGAAATTATGTCGCTTACGCCTGAAGAATGCACCAGAATACTTACAATGCTGGAAACCGGCCGGAGTCAGCGCGATACAGCCAGGACTGTCGGTGTGTCGCTGTCAACAGTACAAAGAGTTCTCCGACGTTACGAAGAAACTGGTTCTAACCTACGCAGACCAGGAACGGGCAGAACTAGGTGTACCACAGCACGAGAAGACCGATACTTAGTGAACACCATGCTTCGAAATCGCTTTCTCACAGGAACTGAACTCACAAATCAGTTTCGACGCCTCGGAGGAAGTAACCCAAGTACATGGACAGTAAGACGTCGGCTTGCTGAATCTAACTTAAAACCCCTTAGACCTGCAAACGGCCCTAAACTGGAGCGTGGGCATCGTATTTCAAGACTAAGATATGCCCAGAGCCACGTAAATTGGAGTATTGAAGATTGGTCAAAAGTTATGTTCTCCGACGAATCAAAATTTATGCTCTACAAGCACGATGGAAGACACAGAGTGTATCGAAGACCAGGGGAAAGATTCAAGCAAGCATGCATCGAAGAAAAAGTAGCCTACGGTGGTGGGTCTGTACTTGTGTGGGCCGGAATTTCTTCTGAAAGTCGCACAGAGCTGGTGATCATAGAAAACGGCTCTTTAACTAGCGTAAGATATGTGGAAGAAATCCTCAATGATCACGTTGGTCCATTTATGGTCAATTTAGGTGAGGATGCTATATTTATGCATGACAATGCCCGACCTCATACAGGCAGGATTGTGAATGACTACCTTCAAGAGATGAACATTACTCGTATGGAGTGGCCAGCGCGCAGCCCGGATATCAACCCGATCGAGCATGCTTGGGACGAGCTAGGCAGAGGCGTAAAACAACGAAACCCTCCCCCAATCACGCTTCGTGAGCTCAAAATTGCTCTCACAGAGGAATGGGAGAATATTCCCCAAAATCGTGTAAGGAACTTGGTGTACAGCATGCCAAACCGCGTAAACGCAGTAATGGAAGCACGAGGAGGCAATACGAAGTATTAAAACTCAAGAAAATCGTAATCAAGTTCAAAAATTTCATGTTTCCTATTTTTGTTTTAAGGAGAGATCAGCATTTTTTTTCTTTATGTAATTTTGTGTTAATAAAATGTATGGTGACTCATATTTTTTTTACTTTCATTTAAGGGGTATTACATTGTCTATTAAATACAATTTATTGCATTAACCTATCATTTTTAGTTTCCGAGATTTTTAACATTCTTTAAGTGACCCGGATTCATTGCTCTCGAGTGTAGATGGCATCCTGGGGAAGGACATACTTTTTTATCCTGATAGCACGTTCCCGTGGGATAATTTCCGACATCCACGCGGGCGAAGCCGCGGGCAGAAGCTAGTGGTAATATAAAACACACGGTTTATCAAGATGCTCCGTCTAAAACGAACGGTACTTTTTTAAATCTTAGCAAAGAGTTTTTAAGTATATCAGAAAAGTGGTCAACATTTTATGAATAAAATTAACTTTGTGAGATAAAATATAATAGTTAAACATTTAATTCTTTATTTTAATTAATTTTGACAATAAATTACAACAATCTATTACAAAAACACAAAAATATTAATTTACTTTATTAGTAATACTGGCTGTTTTTTGTGCCTTTGCCTTAAAAAAAAGCGCTGATGCGCATCGCTAATTTGTTGACAAGTAAAAATTATTCCGCACGCTTTTTCTTTTTGCTGTTTTGTTTTTATTTGAAAATGTCGTCAAGTAATGATGAATTTATTGATTCGACACCGCCAGAAGTCTCAGAGGCAGCGAAAAAGGCTACTCTAAGCCTCTTGCCCGAAAAATGGACCGATAGATACTTACAAGCGTATCAAAATTTCATCTGGAAAACCAGCAAAGATGCAAATTCATTTTCAGAATGTGTGTTTTTAGCCTAGATGACTCGATGAGAAATAAAGAAGAAATTAGCTCCCGCATTACAAGGAATATAAATTTGGAGCCAAGTGTTGACTCTCGACCATCTACGAGCACACACGCGTACATTCCACCATCGTCGCCGCCGCCGCAGCCGCCTCCGTCGTCGCCACCGACTGCAGAACTCTGTGGTCTCGTTTCTTCGACTTTCACTGAAGAGAGTGAGAGAGAGACTGGTGAAATTGTAACTAATAATAATAACTTGACAACATTAAAAATGCCAACTGGCAACGTAATAATCAATTTAAAAAATTGTTTAAATTTTTATAACTACTTTAACAAGTGATTAAAGATTTATTCGTTTAAGAAAGTCCGAGTTTTATTTATTTCCTCGCAAATATGTTATAAAACGTCGTATGACATACTTGCGCTTTGATAATTACAGCCTCTGCTTTCTTGTAGCAATATCGCCTCGGCTATACCTATAATTTTCAACTTACCGCACTTATATCATAATGTACGTACGAAGCAACTAAATACGACATATAGGAATGTGGCCGCTTTTCTTTAGATCGAATTTAGTTGCTTCGTGTCTCAATATGAAACTTAATAAAAGGTATTAGAAAATTCTAGACACACTTACCGAGGTCGCTGATTGAGCAGATTTTCATAATTCCTTCTCAGTCACGAGATAATATTTTTTTAAAGGAGTGGCACTAGTGGACCGTTGTATGCGCTCTTAATAATATAAATAAGTCTTAATGTATTTCAAAATTTGCAGAAAAGGCAAACGTAAAAGCGCGGAGGACTTGTCCATCCGTGAGGGCACGACTTTTTTGAATTCAGGTGAGTGACACAGTCATTTCGTACAGTCAACCAGAGGCCCATATGCTACCAATTTGACTTAGAGAGCTCCCTTATTTCAAAGAAGCTATGCCTTGATTTCACATACAGTCACGAGCATAAATTACACAAATCCTTACACTTACGCAAAATTTTAAAGCGATTTTCTCGTGAACAATTATGTTATCATGTTATGTTATGCTACGAGTTTTCAGTATCGTACGGACAACTGCAAGTCAGGACTAGTCAGGACTTCAGGAGTACCATATGAACTTCGAAAAGCCTATGGCTGCCTTTCCACCGGAGATATGATATGCCGTGTAGCGATGGATGTGTAATCCTACTAATATTATAAACGCGAAAAATTGTATGGATGGATGGATGTTTGTTACTCTTTCACATAAAAACTACTACTCGGATTTGGATGAAATTTGGCACACAGATAGTTTATAACCAAGATTAACATATAGGATACTTTTATCCCGATTTTCCCAAATTTGAATTACAGGATTCTAATATACCATGAATAGGGCAGCGTAAGCCAGAGTTCGTACGACAAGAATTTAGGGCGAACAGAGTTCAGTCACGAGCATAAATATGTATACACTTGGCTTTATTTCAAAGCGATTCCCTTTTTATTTTTGGATAAAATTTTGTGTTGTTACGAACTTAGTATTTTCTAATCCATGGGTTTATGCAATGTGTCGTATTTCATTGTTGTTTTCGTTATTTCACGAAAAAATCGGTATTGAAAGTTTCCAAGTGTTGACATATTAGTGCTCGTGACTGTACCGTGCACGAACCTGACGTACATAAACTGTTCGGGGGACAGAATAACACAGCTTACTCGTTAGATCAATGGCATTAAAATGAATGTGAACAATATCATGAAGCACGTTGGCATCCAGGTATTTGCGCCTGTTCTCGAAGCCGATACTTAAGCTTGTAATCAAGAAGTTAGGAGAATGACAGATAAGTCTTAGTCCCATAACATCTGTAGTACATAACACGGAGGTACTTGCGCTGGACCCTTTCTATTCCAACTACGTACTTTTGGTTAAAGAGGTTCCAAATAGGGACCGCATATTCTAACTGAGAGTGAATTAGCGTTTTATAAAGAAAGGTTGAGATACGCTTAAGTTCTGTTGAAAATCTCATCACAAATCCACACATTTTAAAAGCGCTATTGACTATGGCTTCGATATACTGGCTCAAGGACAGTTTGCCATCAAAAAGAACACCTAGATCCCTCATATAGAAATATTATTTAAGGGCATAGAGTTAAAGTTTTCATTGAAATTAAAGATGAAATTATTCTTAGTAAAGTGTATATAGTTACACTTGGAGATACCAAGATGCAGCTTGTTGTGAATACAGTAGGTAGTTAGTCTGTCTAGGTCCCCCTGAAATGACTGGCAGTCGTCCATAGTACGTATCGCTTGAAACGCCTTCAGGTCATCAGCTTACATCAAGAATTTTGACTTTTTAAAACATTTCTTAATATCGTTGATATAAATAATGAATAATAGCGGCCCCAGAATACAGCCCTGTAGATCTCCGGAACCAATATTAACAGAGACAGACTGATGACCATTAACTATAACCCTTTGTGACTAGTTTTCGAGGTAGGATATGAACCAACGCAATACAATTCCGCGTATTCCATTGAAGGAATTTTATTCAGGAGAATTTTATGATCGACCTTGTCAAAAGCTTTCTTGAAATCAGTTTAAACCGCATATATTTGTAATCGCCTATCAATATTTTAAAAAAGGTAACTAGCAATTGTTATCAAGTTAGATGTCATAGATTGGCGCTTAACAAACCCATGTTGTTCAGGAATGATAATAATTATGCAGAAGAGGGCAAGTCTCGTTGTGAACAAGTATTTCAAAAAGCTTTGACAAGGTCAGCAGAATCGAGATGGGTCTATATTGTTCGACGTCATACTTTGAGGTATGTTAGCTCGCTTCCACGCCACCGGGAACACACCTTCATGCAGACATCTATTAAAAGGGATATAGATCGGCTCACAAATATTATCAGCCGTAGCCTTAAAAAAGGCCGCTGGAAGACCGTCACGTCCTATCCCCTTAGAGGGGTCCAACCGTCTCAACTGGCTGAGTATTTTTGATTAATTGATATGCAAATTACTAATAAAGCTACCATTCAAAATCAATTAGTCATTTATTCAAATCAGGCTGAGAATCAGCACTTTTTGAATGTCAAAATTACATCACATTACATACAATTACCCTAGTGCTTTCGCTGGGGAGAAGAAGTGGCGCAACAAACTCCCCAGCTGCACAGCTATCTATTCAGTTAGAAGAACTTGCTTCTTTACAATAGTAAGTATGCAAAGTAGTTAACATCACGAGATGCGGAACATTAAATTACGCTATTTGCCATATGTCAGCTAGCCACGCCAACATACCAATAAACAGAATGTAAGCTATTCTCAAGCAAAACAAAATTAAAACTATTAATGAAAACAAAATTTAACACCTAAATAAAAGCCTCCAGGTATAAAGGGCGTGACAGCTTACATATTTATGCAATATTGGCTTATATATATTTTTTTATATGATAACTCACACAAATGATAAACTAGGACCATCAAAGTAAAATAAATAAACAGTTAATAACTAATAACAATAACAAAACCATGGTCAGCAAGATGACCAGTCATCACAAGCAGCACCCGTTCACGAGCATAGCACGAAGATCTCTCCCTCTCCCTCTCCCTCGCCATATTTGAAAGATGTAGGCAACCCGACCTCCGACGCTACCGCACGGCAAGCAGTGACATCTAAGGAAGCATGACGAATTTGCTGCCGGTTGCTCAAGCAAGAATAATATGATCAATCGTCGAGGTCGCTAGCTAACCACATATTGCAATCAACTCATTAAAAACATTGAAATGAGTAGATTATGTCAATGAGTTATAATAAATTAAACTGAATTGACTTATACAGTCAAATAAAATAAACAATTATTTGACCTCATATAACCTGTCAGCAGCTAATTCTGGGGAAAGAACATAAACATTGTCTTGAATTAATCAGGGCGACCAACTCTTCTTATAGTTTAAGTAGTCGTTGATGGAATAGTATGCCTTTGAACAAATGTTGGATTTTACTTGAGCTTTACATAATTAGATGTTCCCACTTCTAGAACCCCGGCCTCCTCTCTGTGAGAGGGAGTGGTCCTTAATCCACCACGCGGGCCCAGTGCGGGTTGGTAGATGTTACATGTCTTCGAATGTTTTGGTTCTATTAGGACATGCCGGTTTCGTCACGGTGTTTTCCTTCACCGTTTAGAGAGCAGTGGTGATGAAATAATTTACACAAAGTAAAGCGCCTGTCTGGGTTCGAACCTACGACCTACAACTCGTAAGTCGCGGCTGTTACCACTGGCCCACTACTGCTCTTAATCTTAAGCTTGAGCTTTAACCGCATTAAATGGCAAATCTAGCAAAGAAGAGAGTAGCTTGTTATAAAAGGTACCAAGCTCAACAAATGAGTTATGAACCTTAGGAAGCCGGTGAAAGGGGGCACGTAGTTTTTTTCTTACTTCTAGTGTTAACATTGTGAATATCACTGTTTTTAGTGTAGAAGTGTATATTTTGCCTAATATATAAGATGTTGGTGAAGATGAATTGAGATGCAACCGTGAAAATATCAATATGTTTGAAAAAATCTCTTAGAGAAACTCTGGCACCTAACTGGTAAATTCTCTGCGCACTGCTGTTGTGAACCCGACGTGGTGAGCGTTGGTGACACGGGCTCAAATACGGACAAGAAAATGTCCGAAAACATATTACAGACAAAATTAGGGTCACTTCATTTGACATTCTGATATTCTGATACTGTATCATGGACAGAATGCCTGACTTACTTTTACGATTAGAAATATAGGACCAAAAATGTTTTATGTTACTAGAGAGACATAAATGTTTGAAGACAGACCTACATTCGGAGAAGTTATTATATTCTTTGACGTTACTTGCCGATTGGTTCTATTAGGACATGCCGGTTTCGTCACGATGTTTTCCTTCACCGTTTAGAGAGCAGTGGTGATGAAATAATTTACACAAAGTAAAGCGCCTGTCTGGGTTCGAACCTACGACCTACGAGTACAACTCGTAAGTCGCGGCTGTTACCACTGGCCCACTACTGCTTTTAATCTTAAGCTTGAGCTTTAAACGCATTAAAAGGCAAATCTAGCAAAGAAGAGAGTAGCTTGTTATAAAAGGTACCAAGCTCAACAAATGAGTTATGAACCTTAGGAAGCCGGTGAAAGGGGGCACGTAGTTTTTTTCTTACTTCTAGTGTTAACATTGTGAATATCACTGTTTTTAGTGTAGAAGTGTATATTTTGCCTAATATATAAGATGTTGGTGAAGATGAATTGAGATGCAACCGTGAAAATATCAATATCTTTGAAAAAATCTCTTAGAGAAACTTTGGCACCTAACTGGTAAATTCTCTGCGCACTGCTGCTGTGAACCCGACGTGGTGAGCGTTGGTGACACGGGCTCAAATACGGACAAGAAAATGTCCGAAAACATATTACAGACAAAATTAGGGTCACTTCATTTGACATTCTGATATTATGATACTGTATCATGGACAGAATGCCTGACTTACTTTTACGATTAGAAATATAGGACCAAAAATGTTTTATGTTACTAGAGAGACATAAATGTTTGAAGACAGACCTACATTCGGAGAAGTTATTATATTCTTTGACGTTGCTGTATTTTTTCCAATTTATCCAGAGATGTTGCTTCTTTTTAAATATTTTTATTAATGACTGCATTGGTGTCCTGTAAAAAGTCAAAATGAGATGTACTATAGCATCGGAGCTGGTTCCCCGCGGGATGGACACTGTGCTGATGACATACTGTATCTTATGTTTATCGTTTTTGCAACGCAGTGCAACCATGACGTCAATAAACTAACAATAAAGAGGGTCAATAAACTCGCTATTCGCTATTTCTGGTATCAGAAAAGTCTCTGTCAATATTATGAAGTCATATGAGGATGCCAAGATATACACGAGCAACGAGTTTGCTCAGTTCTAATAATTAACCTACCTACAGTTCTGGTAGTAAATTAACAAATTACAGTGCTATCCATTATCAGAGTGTGTTGCAACACATTTATATAGATCTCGCGTTCTTTTCTAAAACTTGATACATTGTGGAATCCAATAACAGTAGGTACATTTATAGTTGTTGAAATAAATAAATAAGATAACATTAAAACTTGTATATAATTTTGAGTTACATTTCATAGATGCTATGATTTTATAAAAAAATTATTTAAAATTGACTTTATGGTAAGTAGATTTTGATTGATTAAAATAGTACTATGTTTCGTGGCATGCACAATTTTGTAAAAGTAGGTAACGCAACAGAGTAAAACATAAAAAAATAGAACAGTAAAAACTATATAGAATATTGATACCTATGTGAGTTAGACATTTATTCGTATATAATATCTACTTGGCTTATCTCCGTTGAGGTTGGCCGCAATTCAGTCGGGGGCGATAATATTATTATTTGGTTACACATCCCCCGTTCCAAAGCATATCACATCTGTGGTGTAAAGGCAGCCATAGGGTTTTCGTAGTTCAAATGTTACTCCTGACTAGTCCAGACTTGCAGTTGACAGTACGATTCTGAACATAATTAAAAACTCGTAGTATAAACTTGACCCAATGTTCCACAGGCGGTTCGGTACACTTAGTAAAAAGAATCATAGTCCACAAGCAACACAACTTTAAGCCCCTCCACAACGATGTGGCGATAGTCGTGATGGCCACACCGGTTGATTATAAGACCAGTGCAGCACGGAAAACCCGTATTGCTCGTCAGGACGCCGTGGTCCCTGACAACTCATTCGTCACCGCTGTTGGATGGGGGCGGACTAAAGTGAGTATTTATGATTACAAGTACATCTTAAAAAGAAACGAAATATAATTAAAACCTGACTGCAACTTAAAAGTTTAACACAAGATTCGCGAGTGTAAAAAAGTATGTATTTACAGAATTAAAATCATCAATACAGCTCTCTAAGTTCATAATTATAATCATATCGATTTATATTTCATGAAATTGTCACTCAATAGGATTAGGGATTAGTTATTTCTCTGGTGCTTCCCCTTTAACATAAAAATCACTGAAGATTTATGTGGGACTTCCGTTAAGGGTTTTGGAGATATCATTTACACAATTGATCCGGTCCTAACAGGCATTTAATCAAAGTTCAAAAGTCATTTATTCAAATTAGGATGAGAATCAGCACTTTTCGAACGTCAAAATTACACAAGACAGTCCCACAAAACGCCCGCTCCTCACCACTTCATAGTGCTTTCGCTGGGAAGAAGTGGTGCAACAAACTCCCCAGCAGCACAGCTGTCTGTTCAGTTTTAAAAAAACTTGCTTCTATTCAATAAAAGGTATGCAAAGTAATTGACATCATGAGACACAGAACATTACATTAAACTATTTGCCATATGTCAGCTAGCCACGCCAATATATCAATAAATACAATGAAAACTCAAGCAAACAATAATAAAAATAAAATAAACAAAAATTAATACCAACACAAGGTAGTGTCCTCGGGCCATTATTGTTCTTAATCTATATCATTGATCTGCCTTGTGAAATTCATCAACCGATGACACTATTTGCGGACGACAGTACAGCCATAATTGAATGCGGAGATAAAAATAAATACGAGATTGAAATAAACAGCACACTTAAAACAATAATAGATTGGCTAAATAAAAATAATCTAGTTATAAATTTACAGAAAACTAAAGTAATGCATTTTTACCAGAGGCTTCAGCCACAGAATATATTTCCGAATACAATGGTCAACACGTAGAGTCAACCTTAGAGGCAAAATTCCTAGGAATACATATTGACCATAAATTAACATGGGAACCTCATGCTGAAATCGTGTGCCAAAAATTAAGTAAAACTGCCTATATACTATATATCCTCTCCAAAAAATTAAATATCAATGCCTTGTTGACAGCATACCATGGTCTAGCGGCGTTGTTATTAAGATTTGGTATAATATTTTGGGGAAACTGCACCGAGAGGGAACGAATATTTAAGACACAAAAGCGCTGCCTAAGGTCAATGACTGGTCTTAAGTCGACAGAAAGCTGTCAACCAGTATTTAAAGCACTAAAAATTCTGACATTTCCATCCTTATATATATTAGAAGTCGCCTTATTCGTTAGAACAAATCTGCACTTATTTACATCAATGGATGATATAAGGCAGCATAGGTACTAGACCAATTAGGGCCAAATATAAAAATCTACTGTACACAGGCGGCCATAAAACAGCCTTACTTAAAAAAAATATTCTACAAATGGGTCCTCTTATTTATAATAACTTGCCTAGAAATTTAAAGGAAATACCTATTAAAATGTTTAAAAAGCAGTTAACAAAACTGCTACTGGACAAGAGTTACTACTCAATCAAGGAATTTTTGTATGACAAGACAATCAAGTAAAATGTTGCTCAACAATTATAATATACCTACTTAATTAAGATTGTCCTTGAATATATTTATATATATATTTTTTGTTTGTTTTGTTTTTGTGATGACGCTAAGTTCTTATTATTATTTGTTTTGTTTGACATAGAATTATCTGTTTGACATTGTATTACTTTATGTGTATAGGTAAGTAGACGATTAATTTGTTGACTAATCTTTATCAATTAATTTACAACTGACAAATATTTATTCAATTTTAATTTTTCTGTGGTATCTTGTATCTTTAATATTAATTGTTTGAAAGCATTTGCACGCCGGAAGGTAAAATGTATCGGGACTATTGACATAAAAACATCTTATTTGTATACCTACATTATTGGCAAATAAATGATTATGATTAACAAGCATACAGGGCGTGACAGCTTACATATTTATGCAATGCGGGTGCATAGCAGTCACTCGAAGTCACAAATGATAAACTAGGACCATCGAAGTAAAATAAAGAAACAGTTAAGTAATTACTACTAACAATAACAAAACCATGGTCAGCAAGACGACTAGTCACTACAAGCAGCACCCGTTCACAAGCATAACGCAATGAGCAGCCATTACCACCCTCGCCATATTTGAGGGAAGGAGGCAACCCGACCTCCATGCTAGTGACATCTAAGGGAGTATGACGATCACATCGGCGTCGAGTCGACGATGAAGTACCTGGGACTCGTCCTCGACAGCCGGTGGAACTTCGTGGAGCATTTCCGACGTTTGGTTCCCAGACTCGAGCGGGCCGGGGCTGCCTTGAGGCGGCTCCTGTCCCATCTAGGGGGTCCAAAGGCCTCCTGCCGGAGGCTCTATGCAAGGTCGTGCGGTCTATGGCCCTTTACGGGGCACCGGTGTAGGCGCGTTCCTTGAGGTGACGACCAGCCCGCCGGTTGAACGCGTTCCAAAGGGTCATGGCAGTGCGGCTAATCCGAGGGTACCGCACGGCCTCCGCTGAGGCGGCGAGCCTCCTTGCTGGATTACCGGCATGGGATCTAGAGGCAAAAGTCTTCGCCCACATATGGGACTGGCGAGAGGAGGCAAAACACCGGGGCGTAACTCCGCTGCCGCGAGAAATCACGGTACAGCGGACAGAGCTCCGGCGGGATCTCATGGCGACATGGAGAGTGCGATTGTCACAACCCAGTACTGGGCACGCCACAATTGCGGCAATAAGTCCCCTCTTTGAGAAGTGGCTGGAGAGGCGCCACGGCGCCCTCACCTTCCGCCTGACGCAGGTCCTCACCGGACACGGTTTTTTGGGAAGGTTCCTGTTCAGGATAGGAGGAAACGCCAGGGTGTCACCACTGCATGGATCGGCTGGAGGACACGGTGGAGCATACGGTGGAGGTGTACCCGGCTTGGGCGGAGCACCGCCGCGTCCTCGTGGCGGCGATCTTTCGTGTCCAGCCCAGGTCCAGGCCATGGTACGGAGCGAGAGTGCATGGGAAGCTGTCACCTCCTTCTGCGAAGCAGTTATGCTCGCAAAGAAGGAGGCAGAGCGCGTGAGGGAAAGGAAATCTCTGCGCCCTCACGCCCCTAGTCGTTGCAGGAGACGCCCTGGACGTCGGGAGTCACCAGCCGACTCCCGGCCACCGTAGGCGCGGGCTTGCGGGTGGCGAGCAATGGGCAGCTCGCCGCCCGGTAAGGCCCAGGCCATGTTTGACGGCGCGTTGTGTTCCACGCGCGCTTCAAAGAGATGTCAGCACGAACTGACGGGTCCGCTAGGGCCGATGCCTGCCAGGGCCGCGAGTTGTTCGAAAGAGATACCGTGCCCAACAAATGAGTTATTAATCTTATGAAGCCCTTGAAACCCGGTCACGTAGTTTGTCCATAATACTAGCCGATGAAACTCAATTCTTCAGTCTTCATATCAAGCTTTTGTTGTTTCTGTTTAGGTTTCCCTACATGTGCTTGACAACCGAAAATCTTTAAATGACTCAAGTCCCTTTTCTTATTATACCAAGTACTTTAGTCATGACAGCCTTTGTCGAGCTTCTGTGTATGTACACAGGAAGTCAATGCACGCTAACAATAGTGTAAATAGTAAATTCACAAAAAAGTAAATTAAAAACTGAACCGCTTATTGAAATAGTCGCTACATGTGACAATAATTAATAATTATTAATTATGTAATATATTTAAATCTTGTTCTTCTCAACCTGTTGATGAAGTTTATGTTCGCACGTCAATCCTTGTGGTATGTACGGGTGCTTTCATAAAGAAGCTGATTCCCGGTAAAGACAAGTAGGTGCGGGTGAAATAGTCCCACATTAATTTATGCGCTCACACATAAAGAAACAGGTAAAACATGTAACCGTTTCCATTCGACGATCAACGTATATCGTATACCTGAAACAGTACGCGTAGCGCTGCAGTTGCTGTTTGGTCCAAAAATAATTTTTATTTATTATTTCGGCAGGTGGGCGACCCAGCATCACACTCAAAAATTCTAAGAGAAATGACGGTGCGGAAGTTAAACCTGGACACCTGTCGGGATTACTACAAGCACCATCTTTCTACCGTCACCAATAGTACGATCTGCGCAGAGACCGACGGTGGAAGTAAGTAATTGTACCTAAATATGACGTATGGCCCTATAATCGGTCGGGAAATCCTCATGGATCCTCATGGAGCGCCATTCAGCTATAAAATATTGGCCGAAATATTACCAGTAAAATTGACTTGTAACATATCAACTTACAGAAATAATTATATTTAATTTTAAACCCCACGGTTCTTCCTGCTACCAAGAGTGGTAGCGGGCCCATCGGGTTCAATGTTATAGCGAGTAATTATCATATTAATGTGCAGTTATTAAAATAAAGAGAGCAGTGGTAGCCCAATGGAAATGGCCACGACATAAAAGTTCGAACTCATACAGGCGCTTTTACTAGCTTGCGCTTTCCTACTCTTGGGCAAAGGCCTTCCTCCACTCCTTCCGTCTTTCGCGGGCCCGCGCGTCCACCTTCCAGTTTTGTCGGAACCTATCCAGCCCGCCTCACTGTCTCAAGGCACCAATTCTGTGCTATATTGGCCCACAGTTGGTCCGGCATGCGGCAGACATGTCTTGCCCAGTCCTATTTAAGTTGAGCAGATTTTCGCTACTGTGCTCCATTGATATTATATATTATACATCCAACCTCAGTCCAACCTCAAGGCTTGCATTGCTAAGTTCTTGGAGCATCCGTTCAAGTTCAATGGCTGATGATGAAAAGAGAACAATGTCGTCAGCAAAACGTATGTAGATTTGTGAGGCTCACTTCGCCAAGGAAAATGCCTCTTTCCCTCCATTTGGCTGCCAACTTCCTGCAGATTTCTTCAAGAATAAACAGTTTAGGAAATAGCGGGTCGCTTTGTTTGACTCATATCTCTATTTGAAATTTTGAACCCTTTATGTGTTACACATATATATGTACAAACATACAAGAAAAAGCCTGGGTCCAGGTACTATTTTTGTAAACGTTGCGTAACAGATTTATATATGTGGGATCAATATTTTAACTCGAGACGTCGTGGATTTATCGCTGGTATGGGCGTCAGCGCATCGACCGAGCCGTCTGACTCTGCTAGGGGCGTGGCGAAGGTCACATTTCGCTCTGAACCACATTCACCTTCTCCTTCTCCTCGGACGGGTGTACTGTCACTGAGGGTGATATCGTAATGTGTACTGGTGATGGTGTTCCTACTTCCTCTAAATCAAAGTTGGGGTTGTTGCTGGTTGGGTCGTCGTTGATGGCGTATATTGGATGTTATTCATTCTCGTCTGGTTTGCGTCTGGTAGGTCGCGCTGAATATCCGGAATGACATCTGAATCCCAGTTTGAGTCGCGATCTGGCATTTGTGTTTGTCCGAGTGACCGTATCTGATCCACGTGTTATCAAGCGATCCAAATCAGGAACATAAACTTCGTACATTTCGTTTCCGATCTTTTTCTTTAGTATTCCTTCGACCTATATAAACTTTTTATTATTTAAATTTTTCATAATCCACACCACTTCTTTATCTTGGAATTGTTTACGTTCTTTTCCTTCCTGAACCTGTTCCTTTATAGTGGGCGAAGCTTCCCAATCCCAAACGCTGCCCAGGCCAGCTGAGTCAGTTCAATACAGATAATAAAATGCAAAGTGACACTGGCTAGAGAAATAACTTGACTAAATATTATTCGGCTAACATGTAAGTGTATCCCTTCTGTTTCAGAGAACAAAGTGAACAAAGGCGACTCCGGGGGCCCGCTGCTCTCCGGAGGAATAGTCGTGGGCATTACATCGTGGGGCGCCGGCAGCGCGAATCCCGAATACCCGCAAATTTACGCCAGGGTCGCCAAATTCACCAATTGGATCAAATATACGGTAAGCAGGAATATAACGAACTAAACCCTGGTTAACATGGTACAATTTAATTGCCTGTGTCATACCACAAGTTGAAGCAACAACAAAGATAAAGTCCTCCAGACCGTATTTCGATCACGGCGGCCAATCTCAACGGAGACTAGCCTTCGGCGCGGGAGATATTATAGTACACAAGTGTGCGCACAGACACAGGGCACTCCCTCTTCCCACACTCTCATTGTCCGATAGGACGACAATCTGACACGACCGGAGAGAGATCAGGCGCAAGACCAACGGCTTAACCGTGTAGTATATGCAGGAACGCAAGCCTGCGTTTATTCACTAAAAACTTCGCAAACAAAGGAAATTGAAAGAAAAGAAAGAAAATACATTTATTTAGCACAGACTAAAAGACAAACAATAGGTACACCAGAAATTGCTACTGAAGGCTTCGAGTGTCGACTCAAGACGAGCCGGTTTTCACACGAACATATGTTCGTCTCTTACTCCCTCATCAGTCCTGACTTTCTGTATATTTTGGCTGATGAGACCAAAACTACAAACGTAGTTTACAGGGATGTTTTATAAAAATGTGGCTGTTATTTTAGTTACTGAAGAACGTATTTCGAGGCCTGGGAGGAGTCGCAAGATGCCCTTGGCATTATCTGCAACTTGTCCAAGGCCTTCGATTGCGTACAACATGGTACACTTCTCAGAAGACTGTACCACTATGGTATGAGGAACAGGGCTCACGACCTTCTGATTTCTTATCTGAATAACAGAATTCAGAGGGTTGATGTTAGTGGCAAGAGATCTACAGGATCTGCGGGCGTTCCGCAGGGTTCAATTCTAGGTCCTTTCTTGATTCTAATTTATATAAATGACTTACCTTATTACATAAGCGATAATAACAAGATTGTAGTATTCACAGATGATACTTTCCTCGTTTTTTTAATCAAACGCCAGTTAGTCGACTTTGAACAAGTTAACGATGCTCTCTCTAAAGTTGTACATTGGTTTAATGTAAATAATCTTCACCTGAACGAAAAAAAGACTAAGCTCATTAAATTTTCATCGCAAAATGTCAGACATCTAACCACCGATAGAGTTGGACCCTGTTGAGTCGACAGTTTTTCTTGGAATAACTATTGACGGTAAATTACAATGGGGTCCACATATAGAAAAAAGTAATTTCGATATTCTATTTACAGAATAAACAACCTCATTTAATTTAATTTCAATAATTATATTGTCTTACGACTTCCACGCGGACGAGGTCACCGGCTTAAGCTAGTTAAGAATAATAAAAGCTTCTTATATGAAATTTAGCTAGGGGGATAAGCAGCAGCATTATCCTGTCTTCCACCAATAAACTGCGATCCTGATTAATTGTTCTTTTCCCAGACAAAAAACTCCTTGCAGCGGAACGAAATCGATAACAGTACCAAACCTGATGACACCTGCTCGCTCGGCAACAAGGTCGGGTCTATCACGCTGCTTACCCCTGTCCTGTCCTTAATACTCAGCATTTAGATATTACGAGTTTACAGATTAGGTGGATTTTCGAGCAGAGCTGTATGAAAAAAACGGAGCGGTCAGCTAATATCTGTTCCACTGTAAACAAACGGATCCGAAATTGAATGTTTTGATTTGAATATTTATAAATCACCTTACAAATGTTTGTTTATAGTTTATATTGTGAGTTTGCTTTTGTATTTTTATGTTGAAACTAAATAAAATGTAAATATTTAATTTAATTCCGTTGTTTCTGTTTTACTCCATCTCTTCAATTGACAAAAATGAATAATTATATTTTCATCGTAGCCCTAGCGAAGTCATATTAAAAGAAACTAAAATTAAATGTAGTCGCCGTGCCATACCAACTGAAAATAAGCTACTCAAAATACTGGTGGGCCCAGTTTCTTTACAACAAAATCATTTATATCATAATACAGCATCTTTCAGAGGCACTTTCCGATACGCTGCATCTAAGGTGTGGAATAATATCCCACCACCATTAAGGGTACTGGGCACTATCCACACGTTCAGAACACGTTTACGGCAGTATCTGATAGATTCGCAACAGAAATTAGATATGGTCGCCCTAAATCTTTCACTTATATGAAATGCCTACAGTAATAATAATAAATAAATTTATTGAACCAATGTTACAGTAAGTTATTACCTTAAAATTAACTTAACTTAACATCAGTCTTACTCAGCTTTACGGAAACAAAAAAGTTTCGACGCCTGACTACCAACGCAATACCTACTATTAATGTATTGAAGGCGTTAACTAATGCTGGAGTTACGTAGCTGAAGAACTGGGAATTGACCACAAAACAGTTTTGGCACATTTGAAAAAAACTGGGTACACAAAAAAGCTCGAAATTTGGGTACCTCGCGAGCTCACTGAAAGAAACCTAATGAACCGTGTACTCATTTGTGATTCTTTATTACGACGTAATGAAACCGAACCATTTTTTAAGAAGTTGATAACTGGTGATGAAAAGTGGACCACGTACGACAAGAACGTGCGAAAAAGGTCGTGGTCAAAGTTTCATAATAGCGCCTTCTACTGGCTTTTCTTTTTGTAGATAAAATTTCTTCTAGGGTTTTTTTATTCATGTTGTAACTTTCCTACAACAAAGTACATAACAAGACTAATTAGGTTCAACCAACCAATAAGAACAAGTTATATACAACCAAATTCAGATGGACGGTCCTACTGTCCAAGACGATCTCTTATCGATTCTCCTCAGATTCCGCCAGCATAAATTTGTAGTATCGGCAGACATTGAAAAAATGTTTAGATCTATTGACATAGTACCTAGTCAACGCTCGTTACAACAAATTGTATTTAGGTATGATTCCTCTCAACGTTTAAAAACCTACACACTAAACACAGTTTGTCAGGGGACTGCTGCTGCGCCATATCTCGCGACAAAATGTTTGAGTAGTCTGGCATCCACAGTCAACAATAATAGCGTCAAATACAGTATATCACACGACTTTTACTGTGATGATTTATTAAGTGGATCCAGTACTGTAAGCGAAGCTATAAAGCTATGTAAGGGAATTACTGCCGCCTTAAATTCAGCAAGATTCAATATTCGCAAATGGAAATCTAATAGCGCATTAATTCTTAACGAGCTGTTCTCAGGTAAAATTATAGATTCAAACACAGTTTTAGATCTATCAAAAATACATCATCAAAAACATTAGGTTTATATTGGCTTTGTCAGCAGGATACATTATCTTTCTCGATTAACATTGAACTTCATGAGAAGGTTACCAAGCGCCACATTCTTTCAGTTATAAGTCAAATATTCGACCCATTAGGGCTTGTAGGTCCATGCGTTGTCGAAGCTAAATTGATTATGCAGAAATTGTGGGTCAATAAAAGCTCTTGGGACGAAGAAGTTTCTTCAGAGATTTTACATCTCTGGTCTTCATTTGCTAACACATTACCCTGTCTTAATAAATTACAAATTCCTCGATGGGTTCTTAGTGATCTTTGCGTAAAGATTGAAATCCATGTATTCACAGATGCATCTGAACGTGCGTATGGGGCATGCGTCTACATTCGGTCTGTGTGTAATTCGGGACTTGTACGTGTTCAGCACTTAATCTCAAAAAAACTCTCTTCTTATAAATAATGACGTTAGGAAGAACCAAAGAACGATGACGACAAACTATTTGCAAAACTTATACCTAAATATTCACAATTTACACGATTACAAAGAGTTATAGCCTACATACACAGATTTATTTATAACTGTAAAAACAAAACGACCTTATAGCTATGACACCAAGCATCCAATATTATTATGTAGCAAACATCATTTAACGAAAATCATATTTCATAATTATGCATCACTTAAAGCTTTTACATGCGGGGCCTCAGTTATTGTTGTCCAGTATTCGTCAAACTTTTTGGCCTTTGGGAGGTAGGAATCTGTCTAAATCCATAACGAAAAGTTGCATAAAATGTTTCAGATTTAAAACTAGTAGGTAATGTTCAGCCCATAATGGGACAGTTACCTGAATCTAGAACTTCCCTTTTTTACACTGTTCGGTGGATTATGCAGGCCCAGTTAAGATAGCTAACCGTAAAGGTCGAGGTTGCCAACTGACTAAATCTTACTTGTCCATTTTTGTCTGTTTAGCTACAAAAGCCGTGCATTTGGAACTCGTTACAGACCTTACTAAAGAGGGATACATGGCCGCTCTAAACCGGTTTGTGGCTCGTCGAGGGAAGCCTCAAAGTATAACCTCCGACAATGGGACTAATTTTGTAGGTACATGTGACGAGTTACACCGTTTCTTACAAGAATCAAGTTCCTAAATTAGTTCTGAAGTCGCCCAAGAGGGTATAGACTTCCTCTTCATTCCGAGTTACACCCCCATTTCAATGGTATGGCTGAATCTGCTGTTCGTTCCACTAAATATCATCTTCGTAGGCTTCTCCAACTTACGCATTTCACTTATGAAGAAATGCACACTTGTCTGACTCAAGTGGAAGCCATCCTTAATTCATGTCCTATCACCGCCTTAAATTCCGATCCTACAGACTTCACACCCTTAACACCCGCTCACTTACTAATAGGACGACCACTTGTGTCTGTTCCACATCCACAGCTGACACAAAGAATAACAAGCCTTGAGCGATACAAACGAATCGAGTTCGTCAAACAACATTTCTGGAAACGATTCTCAAACGAGTACGTCACCACTCTGCAGCAAAAGACGAAGTGGCCTACTGCGTCAAGCGAACTCAAATTGGGTTCCTTAGTCCTTATAAAGGATAAAGCATTGCCTCCTTTACGTTGGGCCCTGGGTCGTTGTGTGGCCGTTTTCCCAGGGGCTCAGGATCAAGTTGCTCGAGTCGCCGATATAAGGATCAAGGGAGGAACCATTATTCGAAGGGCGTTTAATAACATTTGTCCC
The DNA here is from genome assembly GCA_949629185.1 of Apamea crenata. Lineage (NCBI taxonomy): Eukaryota > Metazoa > Arthropoda > Insecta > Lepidoptera > Noctuidae > Apamea > Apamea crenata. The sequence goes on from OX451377.1 coordinate 3,043,710, forward strand.
CTTCCAGAACCTGCTTGTTGAATCAGCTGCCACGCCTACCTATTTCAACCCGAGGAGTATGTTGAAGACAAAACGTAGCACCGCCCGCCACTGCGACTACGGGAGCGGGGCAGCAGCGTGCGGGGAACGGGGGACGGGTTGCCGATCGCCGATGGCCTGCACTGCCCTTCACTACCAAAATTACAACGGTCCGAGAGGCCCGCGTCCTTATGTCAATAATACAAACCATACCTATCGATACAGTCCGCTATTTTATTTATAACACCTCTGAGAATCGCCAACACTGGGTGAGCATTGAGGTTCGAGGCTGAATGGCCAGGCACTCGGCCTTTTCGTCGTCATCGAAAGCGATGGTTTTGTCAGGGCGGACCAGGGGTGGTACGGTGACTACTTCGCGGGATTTGATTTTCCTTTGAAGGTTCCAGAAGGCCTGATGGGTGGGCTCTACTTCGCTTAGCAGCTTATCCCAGCTGGCGTCACGCCACTCCGATAAACGTGACTTTACAGAACGCTGTAAGTAACGCCTATGGGCTTTGTTATCGTCGCAGGGAAAGCTGCTGTAGGCACGGACAGCCGCGTTCATCTCATTCAGCAGTTCACGCACGTCGTCTGATAACGATTGTTCTAGAGAAGTTCCAGCGACGGTCACCAGTCGCTGGAACTTCTCTAGAACAATCGTTCAGGACTGACTGTACGTGTTCCGTGAATGAGTCGAACGCGGCCGTCGTGACCGCGATAGAGCTGAAATGACCGGGGATGGTGTCTACATAAGTGGGGGGATGTGTTGGATTTCGGGCATTCCCTTACTTTTCTTCAGTCCGTTACCACTTTTGTCTTTGTCTGAACCAGCAACCAACCTCGGTTGCTGGTTCCTCCATGGATGACCGTTTACATAGTCGATTTGACAGACAGTAGTGTGTGTCTTCACCATCTTATGCTTGTATGTCGTTGTGATCGTGACCTTCGTTGACGTCACGGACACTTCACACGTCGAATGATAGATGTCGCTAGTAGTCTGTAGATACTGTTGCTGTTATCGATGATTGATCTTGTTAGTGTTGCGATCTGTTTAGCTTGGTATGGGCATGTGATGAGAAGGGACGAAACGCACGTGACTAAAAGAGTGATGAATATACATGTTGATGGATGGAGAGGGAGAGGAAGGCCGAAGAAAAGATGGATGGATTGTGTGAGGAATGATATGAAAGAGAAGGGAGTGAATGATAGCGTGACGGTTGACAGGGGATAATGGAAGAAGAAAACGTGTTGCGCCGACCCCAAGTAACATGGGATAAGGGCAGGAAAATGATGATGTGTTGCGATCTACTCGGGTGGCGTAGTATTGTGCACACGATCCGGTAGATGGCGTAAGACGTCGTGTTATAAAACTAAAATTAAATGTAGTCACCGCGCCATACCAACTCAAAAATAAACTACTCAAAAGAAAATACTGGTGGGCCCAGTTAATGGGCTATTATTTAAAAATATTAATGATTAAGTGGTTTTTAAGAAGATATTGTTTGAAGTGGTGATTTAAAATGTATTTACATCGTAGGCTTATTTTGATCGATTTTCACAAAAAAAGGGGAAATAGACTCAAATTAACTTGAAAAATAAACTTAGCTTATCGAATTTCCTGTAACCGTTTGATGGAAAATGTTATGGTTAGTAGCGAGTGGGGACTCTTCTGATTTGTATGCACTCTATAAGCCTATCTGGTGCACTTTCAATAATATAGGATTGAGGAGTTGTATATTCGGAAGATGCTCACATAAATTCATCAACCAGAAAAGAGCTGATAATCTTCAAACGGCTGAACCGATTTTTAAATCGCTAAGAACAACATTCAAACAAACAAAAAAATCAAAATCGGTTCAGCCGTTTGGGAGCTACGATGGCGCAGACAGACACACAAATACACAACAACAACAACACACACACACAAACAGAACAGGAACAGGATTCTACACACACGTTAAACTTGGAACACTCCTCTGTTTTTGTCGGGGGTTGTGTCTCAAAACTTCCTTATATTCAATTTTATAAACCTACTAGCCAAGCTTCGCGGTTTCCCTTGACTCGCTTGGGTCCTGAGGATCGTACCGTGATGGTATAACTTTCTTCGAGAATTGGGCTATCAAGCAAATAAGATTTTTTTTTAATCTGATTAATTCGAGAGATTAGCGCAATCAAACACTTCAGCTTTATTATCAGTATAGGTACAGTCAACGGTCATTAATTAATTAGCAGCTTAAGGACTGTATTGCTGTGAACGCGCGGTAATTTATTTTTTAATTTTTTATTTATCCATTTATTTCAGGCATCAAGGCCCATATAAAACACTGTAGCGTTGTGAGAATCTCAACGGGAAATAGTCGACTGATGCTAAATATTTCTTAATTAGTAAGTTGCAAGTCACAGCACTAAGATCATGGCACAACACTAATTTCCTAATAAAGTAATAACCTCGCCTAGGGTATTAGTGTTCTGTGGTAATAACACTCTGCCGTTTCGTTTTGACATCCGCTTGCTCAGCAAGCAGGAGTGAGTCCCTGGTCCTCAAGATACTGGTACCCCAAATCTAGGGTGAGTTCCTCATTAACTTGGTAATATACTTTACCCATAGTACTGGATGTCCGTTATCAAAATCTATCTACCAATGTTGTAATTATTTACACGGTTGTCAATGACGGGCCACGCGGTAAAAGATTGTCCAGTGCATGGGAGACTGAAATATGTATGTATTGCTGCTGCATCCGGTCTGTGCAATGCCTCACTGTATTATAAGCTAAATAGCGAGCCATCTGCTAGGATTATTGGTTATCTTGTGTTTTATGCTCGCTTGTCGCACACATAACCTCATTCTGCATCTGTCATTGTGCCACGCTATCCTTACAAACTACACTCGAGAGCAATGAATCCGGGTCACTTGAAGAATCCTAAAAATCTCGGAAACTAAAAATGCTAGGTTAATGCAATAAATTGTATTTAATAGACAATGTAATACTCCTTAAATGAAGTTATTAAAACTTCTTAGTTATTGTAAAGTTATATCATAAAAAAATCAAATTTGAAAAAGGGCCACTTTCGAAGATGGAACTACGAAATTACAGCATTTTGGTTTTGCTTTTGTTTGTAATCTGTCATTTATGTGGGTACATAAACCATGTTGATAGTGCTCTATATTCATTATTCAAGCTGAAATTATGTCGCTTACGCCTGAAGAATGCACCAGAATACTTACAATGCTGGAAACCGGCCGGAGTCAGCGCGATACAGCCAGGACTGTCGGTGTGTCGCTGTCAACAGTACAAAGAGTTCTCCGACGTTACGAAGAAACTGGTTCTAACCTACGCAGACCAGGAATGGGCAGAACCAGGTGTACCACAGCACGAGAAGACCGATACTTGGTGAACACCATGCTTCGAAATCGCTTTCTCACAGGAACTGAACTCACAAATCAGTTTCGACGCCTCGGAGGAAGTAACCCAAGTGCATGGACAGTAAGACGTCGGCTTGCTGAATCTAACTTAAAACCCCTTAGACCTGCAAAAGGCCCTAAACTGGAGCGTGGGCATCGTATTTCAAGACTAAGATATGCCCAGAGCCACGTAAATTGGAGTATTGAAGATTGGTCAAAAGTTATGTTCTCCGACGAATCAAAATTTATGCTCTACAAGCACGATGGAAGACACAGAGTGTATCGAAGACCAGGGGAAAGATTCAAGCAAGCATGCATCGAAGAAAAAGTAGCCTACGGTGGTGGGTCTGTACTGTGTGGGCCGGAATTTCTTCTGAAAGTCGCACAGAGCTGGTGATCATAGAAAACGGCTCTTTAACTAGCGTAAGATATGTGGAAGAAATCCTCAATGATCACGTTGGTCCATTTATGGTCAATTTAGGTGAGGATGCTATATTTATGCATGACAATGCCCGACCTCATACAGGTAGGATTGTGAATGACTACCTTCAAGAGATGAACATTACTCGTATGGAGTGGCCAGCGCGCAGCTCGGATATCAACCCGATCGAGCATGCTTGGGACGAGCTAGGCAGATGCGTAAAACAACGAAACCCTCCCCCAATCACGCTTCGTGAGCTCAAAATTGCTCTCACAGAGGAATAGGAGAATATTCCCCAAAATCGTATAAGGAACTTGGTGTACAGCATGCCAAACCGCGTAAACGCAGTAATGGAAGCACGAGGAGGCAATACGAAGTATTAAAATTCAAGAAAATCGTAATAAAGTTCAAAAATTTCATGTTTCCTATTTTTGTTTTAAGGAGAGATCAGCAGTTTTTTTCTTTATGTAATTTTGTGTTAATAAAATGTATGGTGACTCATATTTTTTTTACTTTCATTTAAGGAGTATTACATTGTCTATTAAATACAATTTATTGCATTAACCTATCATTTTTAGTTTCCGAGATTTTTAACATTCTTTAAGTGACCCGGATTCATTGCTCTCGAGTGTATCTGCCTGTAAACCGCTGCGATGTGTTGAGTTTCCATCTATCCATTCTCCTTACACCGCCCTTGGTCGAGGAAAAGGGAATGAGGCTGGACACATCGCACGCGGCCTGCTGCTTTTGCACCTCGCTAACATGTGCACCCTATCGCGCCTTCCAGGGTTCTACGTCCAGGCTTCTACGTCCGGGCTGAGGACTGGGCCTCAATAACTGCGCAATCCTTGCGTGGCTGAGCTGCGCGCTACACACGTGGCTGACCGACTGTGCGCCTACCTACCGCGCGCTGCACGCGTAGCTGAACTGCGCACTGCATGTGTGCTATACTGTGCGCTGCACGCACACCTATCCGCGCGCGGCCTGCTGTCGCGCCGCGGTCTGCGGCCTACTGAGGCTTGACGGGCTTCCTGAAGTCGTACTGGCATGCCTGTTCCCGGGCCTGAGTTCCTGCATCCCGGAGACCCAAGGACGGTACCCTTCCCTCTTAACCAGTGCTAGTGCTCAGATCCATAGTGTCCTTACCCGCGACCTAGTTTACTTATAATATATGTATGTACTTTCTTATTAAACTATGAACGTTAACTAAGTGCTTAACTTCCTACCTAATTGTTAACGGTCTGCGCAGCCTACCTGCAAAGCCCTAGCCGTTACAACACATACAATACAATATTAATATAACTTAAAAATACTATAAATACATACAACATTATAATTACACTAAAAACTAACTAAGTCACACGAAGTGTCTGCGTCGTGTTTCGCTGACTGGTGTCATGTAGCCGGCCACTAAACCGGCGGTAGACAACACCCTTCGGCCTTCCTTGAGGAACTTCTCAAGATGATGTGTCGGAACACGCATCACGAACGACTTGAAGTTCGTGTTGTGACGCGACTCCAACTTCTCGACCCTCAAAGTCCAGTTGGTCTTCACACGCATGTACTCCACGATCTTCTCAACCTTCGTGGAGTGGTGCAGTCTGGACACGTACAGCTGCGTCGTCGGGATTGCTGGTCGCAGCAGCAGCTGGGGCCTGCCAGCGCGGTGCCGCACTGGTTCTGACAAGGAGGCTTCTTCTTCTTCTTCTCCACCTTGATGAAACCTTCCTTATCGCACGTGTCCTTCTCTAGACCCTGCGTTTACCCCCTTTTGGTTTTCCCGCTAGTTTTACCTGCGAGTTTTGCGACTCAGCAGGCATGTTAGCGGCTACTATTGCTGCGTAGGCTCGTTTGGGGGTCGACGAACCTACACACGTCGTTGTCTCCACCTGTGTCGAGGCAGGGACTGCAGATGGAGGCGTTTTGTTCCCCGCGACGCGCGTTCACATTTGCGGCGTCAGCGTCGGTAGGTGATCTACTTACAGAAATTGCGTTGCGCAAGAGCACTTCTGCCCGTAGATCACTGATGGTATTGTTGGACACCTCCAGCTTATACTGCATCGACCTGGCTTTGCTTCAGAAATGTAATGTCCTTCAGCAGCCTGGTGACGTCTACGTGTTCGAACGTGACGGGAGGCAGCTTGTGCAGATCCTTCGTCACGAATTCAGGCACATTGTCCGGGTCGGTCTCCTTCATCAGCGTTATGATGTCCTGGAGACTCTTCTGTGTACCGTCCCTAAAAAGGCCGGTAAAGACCGTACTTACGTCTGTGTGCTTAAGTGATGTATCAACATAGAACGCACATCTCAGAATTCGCACACTGGCTGGCGTCGAACGAAACAAAAAACATACAGTCGCTTTTGCACACAGGCTACGTAATTACGTATGACCTTTCCTTTTCTTTCCTTTTGACCTGACCCTTTCAAATTGTTACATCAAGTACCGATGGATTATTGAACACTCTGGGTTCCAATTTCGAGTTGGGACTTTTATTTTTCTTTTCCCACTGATTAGTGGACAAAAAAAAAAAAAAACTAAAAAATTTTATAGGTTTTTTTTTTATTATTCATTTTTATCTTACTATTGTCATTTGACTCGATATGCGTAATCTCATTTGTTTCAGTTGCCAACCTGAATTGGGCATTCGGCTACTAGATTTGTATGAATCTCCGTATGCATTTTTGGTCGACTGTTAGATTCCTCAGATTTCTCCCAGAACCGCTTTAGATAAAACGTTTTATAACTATAATAAAGATTGTATCAACATCTAGAACAAGTTATCCAGTGTGGGAGAAACGGACAGACATGTGGGGTGTTGCTCTAATTTTTATCGTAGTCGCAAGCTGTAAGTGAAAATTTGTATTTATAATGGATAGTATGGTTCGAAACAGGACCTGTCAAAGCTCGCAAGGATGTTGGTGAACAAGTAGAAGTATCCTAAGCACCATGAATGATATACACGGACTAGCTATCACCAATCAGTAAGTCGACATGACATCGCAAGTAAATATAAAACAAGACTAACATAACGCTAACCAACGCTGCTTGTGTGGCCATAACACAAGCATTAGGTTGCTTAGCTTGGGACAAATGGTGCTGTGTGAAATGTCCAGGGATATTACTATTATTATTATTAACGCTTTCACTGTTAAAAAGTTATCACATCTAATGTAGAGCCAAGCCCCTAACTACACAAGGCTTAACTCTACAAACCTTACATTTTGGTCAAAATGACCTTTTCCGTCGCCGATACTCCTATATACTTATGGTAAGAAATTAAGTCACTGGTCTTTAATGACCGTTGTGTCATGCAATAGTTCAATAGAACGGCCAAGCCTTACATGAAAGAAATAAAAATGAAATGCAATCTCTATGTCCCTCACAACAATCCCTTTCATTTGATATGTCCCGTGGTAGAGTTCGTAATTAGGTTAGGAACTTTAGAATTAAACCAAAAAACGTATCGATATCGTGTACCTACTTACTATGGATTTCGACAAAGACCACCTTTTGTTCAGTAAACGACAAAAACAAAACCGATTTCGCTTCTTATATCGCATAGCATACAAAAAAATACCTACTAGACGAATAAAAATTCTTTCGACTTTTCGACTTGTGACATCAAACAAGTAACAACCCGCACTGTGCCGGCTCTCTCACAGAAGATTTGATTCTCACAGAGCTTGTGTTCCAGCAGTGGGAACCTTATGAGCGTATTATGCTAGTCTTAAAGAGTTGTGGGTGTGAAACGCAATTAGGAAAGTTTTTGTTATTTTGTAGGCAATGCGGAACTGGACGAAGTAAACACCGCGGAACTGCCGACGATGGGCGACAAGCGTATTATTGGCGGGTCTCCTACCACCATAGAGAAATACCCATTCGCCGTGCAGGTAAGGGGAACAGATGGAAAAGCGCTATTACGTACAAAAAAACGAATAGAAAAGCAGGACTCAAAAACAAGAAACCGTAATTCTATTTTGTGAATGTTTGCAACTGGACATATGCCTTGTTGATCTTGTGGTCGCAAGCATGAATGAACCTGTTCTGAACTCCTGGGTTCGATCCCCATCATCTCAACTTTGACTAGCTCTACATAAATTTAGATTCCCCCTTGGATGCAGTGACTCTCACTTTGATGATTATATAATAACTCTCAAAACGGCACAATGGCGCCGATTCCCTTGTTCACAAACTAAACTAAATTTAAGTTCAGTGCATCTTTTTCTTTCTATTTCTCTAAGAAAAGGACAGAAGATAGTGTAGTCCTGTCAAATTAAGATACTCCATAGACAGTTTAGACGTGACTAAAAACATGGCGACTAAAAATACGTCCATATACGTCAGGCGCTGACTAATTTGAGAGATCGAATGTTGAGTAGGAAGCCCATTTACCTCTTTAACTAAAAATATCATTGCAACCTAGTGGGATGCGGTAGCTTTCCTTTATGTCTGCAGATACTTTTCAAAAACCAGTTCATTTGCGGAGGCTCCCTGGTGACGAGGCAACACGTCCTTTCAGCAGCACATTGCTTCGTTAATAAGTAAATTACACTTTACGTTTATTTAAAACACATTTGCTCGTAAAGGGTCTCTTATTTCACCAATTTCAATATCGTATTGTATCTCATTACGTAGGTACTTGTGCGTTATCTATATTATAGATAACGCACAAGTACCTTCGTTAGGTTAATAATCTTGAAAATTAGCATGAATACTCGCCTAAGTAATAAAGTTTATTATTATAAGTTTTTCAAAACTACCCCCAAAGGGGGATATAGGGGTGTTGAAGTTTGTGTGGAAGTAATTGAATGCGCGGTCCAATTAACTCGAAACTCAGTATTAATTAATACTTTTGACAGAAAATAATTAATAATAAGTATGTAAAGTTGTCGAAAATGGATCCCTGACGGGGCAAAAAGGAGTGATTCGATTTTTAAGGGGAGGATTTGATCTTGAAACTGTATGTTAAATTTTCACACCTAAACCACTGAACTTCTGATCTGGCAAAGAGATAGATGGCATCCTGGGGAAGGACATACTTTTTATCCTGATAGCTCGTTCCCGTGGGATAATTTCCGACATCCACGCGGGCGAAGCCGCGGGCAGAAGCTAGTGGTAATATAAAACGCACGGTTTATCAAGATGCTCCGTCTAAAACGAACGGTGCTTTTTTAAATCTTAGCAAAGAGTTTTTAAGTATGTCAGAAAAGTGGTCAACATTTTATGAATAAAATTAACTTTGGGAGATAAAATATAATAGTTAAACATTTAATTCTTTATTTTAATTAATTTTGACAATAAATTACAACAATCTATTACAAAAACACAAAAATATTAATTTACTTTATTAGTAATACCTACTGGCTGTTTTTTGTGCCTTTGCCTTACAAAAAAAGCGCTTGCAGTTCGGATACTGACCGTCGTCGAAGAGGACAGACGTGTGTCCCGTCGCGTTTTCGCGTGCGCGCAACATGGTTGGATTTGAGTGTGAACCTCGGATTTGAAATTTGAATGGTGTTTTGCTTGTGGTTTTCGTGGGTGCAAATTAAAACACCCTTAAACGGTGGAAAAGTGGCATACGTGCGTTCCTGATCTACAAACAGAAGCTTAGGCTTTCCGGCCGAGAATCCTGGTGACGTCGAGTGACTCAGAGCTCTTTCCGGGCCAATCTGGTGAGATCTTTCCGTTTATTTCAGGGATCTCCATTGGACGCTGTATCCGGCTGGGTTTCAGTTTGTTTGGACTTTTGAAGCTACGCGCGAATTAACATCATTTTCAGATATAGCTAAGCTTTAGGACAATTTTTTCATATTATATTTAGTAATGCGGCATAAACTAATACACTCTATTATTCTAGCACAAAATACGGCATCGTTCTAGATTTTGTACTTCACGCTTTCTTATACATACACTAAACACACGCTTTCACGCTTCGCTTTTACGCTTCGCTTTTTTTCGCTTTTACGCTTTCTTTTACATTGCACTAAATTACCAAAACTGCCTTGAACAAGTTATCTACATATTTTCTAGCTTATAAGTCAAGTTTCTATAACCACGCCCGATGCAACAAAAAAAAAACCTCGCAGTGCAACAAAAACCAACTCCGAACTCTTAAGTTTGCATTAAAAATGCATTCCTAAAGATAAACAAGTCCTGCACACGTGTGCCGAGAAGCTCTTGTAACACCATAAAAACAAAAGCATAACTGTGCCGTAGACAAAAGACGGGAATTCTTTGTTCGGGGCAAACTGATAGCCCACCAAATAAATATGTGTTTAATTTTCGGACCACTAACAGAATTCGCCTAGCAATTCTAAATAATATACGAGAATTTCTCCCTAACAGCAATCTCTTCCACGAACAAAGGATAGCAAAATACGCAACTACACAGTTTAACATAACGTTCAAGGGGAGGAGAGGATATCCTAATCGCCGCATCCGAGTTCTATCTAAATGTGCATGGGCACACCGATACCAGTACCCGGCAACATACTCATCTTCTACAAGGACCAGCATTATGATAGCTGGGCCATGACCAACGAAGAACATTACAACAGCAACCCGATAGTTCGAATGCAAGAACGAAACAACCAACGTCAAAACACCACAACCTATAGCCTTTACTTAACCGGTACAACACGCGAGAAGAGGAAGGACAATCCACGAAAACCTAGTCTCAAACGAACAGCCTTCGGGGCTGGTCGTAGCCTTGGCTAGCTCAGTAACACAGTATTAACAACAAAAACGTAACGGGAAGCATTACTAAAATGCTCCCGGAGCTGACCAAGTGGTAATTAAGCGATACTCCAAATATTACAGGAAACCCTCACGTGCGTCACCAAACCCATCAATAAAGCCTGGACACAGAACGAAAAGTCCGACACGTGGCTGGAGACCGTGCAGCAATCTCTCCCAGGAACAAAGGATAACAAAATACAAGCCACGCAGTTTAACATGACGTTCTGGGGAGGAGAAGATATCCTAATCGCCGCGTCCGAGTTCTATCTCTATACATACCAACTTCACACTGGTGACACCTACAACCACTGGTCACCTACCGACGAACCAGAACCTGGCAACATACACATCCACTACAAGGACCAGCATTATGCTAGCTGGGTCATGACCGACAACGAACATTACTACAGCAACCCGATAGTTCTAATGCAAGAACGAAACAACCAACGTCAAAACACCACAACATGTTAAGCCTTTAGTTAACCAGTATAAAACACGTAAAGAGCAAGGACAATCCATGAAACCCCAGTCTCAAATAAACAGCCCCCAATTTGGCTAGCTCATTAACACCGTATGAACAACAAAAACTCCCGGAACTAACCTAGTGGTAATTGAGCTTTACAAAGCGATACCCCATTTATTACAAGGAACCGTCACGGGCGTCACCAATTAAATGGACAAAGCCTGGTCACAGAACGAAACGCACGACACATGTCTGGAGCAGGTACCAATTTCGAATAACAAAAACCCTAAAGTTGCAAATGAATAACAGAGTTGGGCAACTATCAAGCTGCCTTTTTAAACAATAGGTAGATCAACAAACGACCACATCTTTACGCTTAAAAGGGTCTTAGGTGAAGAACGGCTTGCAGGTAATAGAATTTATGTACTCGCTATTTGAGCGAGTTATCATGAGAGACTTGATTAACCAAGCTAGGAATAAATCAAGACAAAAGGAAATGCATGAAATCTTAGGAGCATAAACAGTAACCAAACTCATCAAGTCCGACAGGATGTGCTAACTCGCTCATTTTCATGGGCGCCGTGAACTGCACCTGCTGCATACACTACCGACCTATTTACACATGGAACGACAACTTAAAATAGGACATGAAATACTTCGGGGGAATACAAGGGAATCAATTTTTGGAGGGATACGGCGGAACCCATAAATAAGATCAAGAAACCTGCTAGTGACATTTACAAAAACACTGGTAGTAAAACGCTGACAGTAGCAGACGAAGACATGTAACACAGCAGAGCAAGGACTTAGAAAAGAGCCGAGAAAGCAGTTGAAACCCCGCCAAAAGATTCACAGGTGAAGCTCGACCTGAAGCACCTGGCCGCGACGTCATTAAAAGATGCCCATCCATAGACAAATATCACCCATCTTTCCACTAGTCCAATGCTTATTCTAGGATGCATATCCGGTAGGCTCTTAAATCCTTCCCTTTCCTACGGGCACGTCTTCCTTACAATTACCGCGCCCCCCGGTCTACTCCTTGATATGCAATGGTCGCTGTAGCACCATGAACATGAGGCTACAGGAGCTAGTGCGAATCTTGGGGTTCATTCGATTAATCGAGTCTGGTTTAACCATGCTGGGATCGGTGCCTTTCATTCATTCATTCATTCATTTGCCTTACAAAAAAAGCGCTGAGGCGCATCGCTAATTTGTGAACAAGTAAAAATTATTCGCGCGCTTTTTCTTTTCGCCGTTTTGTTTTTATTTGAAAATGTCGTCAAGTAATGATGAATTTATTGATTCGTCACCGGCAGAAGTCTCAGAGGCAGCGAAAAAGGCTACTCTAAGCCTCTTGCCCGAAAAATCGACCGATAGATACTTAAAAGCGTATCAAAATTTCATCTTATGGAAAACCAGCAAAGATGCAAATTCATTTTCAGAATGTGTGTTTTTAGCCTAGATGACTCGATGAGAAATAAAGAAGAAATTAGCTCCCGCATTACAAGGAATATAAATTTGGAGCCAAGTGTTGACTCTCGACCATCTACGAGCACACACGCGTACATTCCACCATCGTCGCCGCCGCCGCAGCCGCCTCCGTCGTCGCCACCGACTGCAGAACTCTGTGGTCTCGTTTCTCCGACTTTCACTGAAGAGAGTGAGAGAGAGACTGGTGAAATTGTAACTAATAATAATAACTTGACAACATTAAAAATGCCAACTGGTAACGTAATAATCAATTTTAAAAATTGTTCAAATTTTTATAACTACTTTAACAAGTGATTAAAGATTTATTCGTTTAAGAAAGTCCGAGTTTTATTTATTTCCTCGCAAATATGTTATAAAACGTCGTATGACATACGTGCGCTTTGATAATTACAGCCTCTGCTTTCTTGTAGCAATATTGCCTCGGCTATAGGTAATTTTCAACTTACCGCACTTATATCATAATGTACGTACGTATGTACGAAGCAACTAAATGCGACATATAGGAATGTGGCCGCTTTTCTTTAGATCGAATTTAGTTGCTTCGTGTCTCAATATGAAACTTAATAAAAGGTATTAGAAAATTCTAGACACACTTACCGAGGTCGCTGATTGAGCAGATTTTCATAATTCCTTCTCAGTCACGAGATAATATTTTTTTAAAGGAGTGGCGTTAGTGGACCGTTGTACGCGCTCTTAATAATATAAATAAGTCTTAATGTATCTCAAAATTTGCAGAAAAGGCAAACGTGCACGCGCGGAGGACTTGTCCATCCGTGAGGGCACCACTTTTTTTAATTCAGGTGAGTGACACAGTCATTTCGTACAGTCAACCGGAGGCCCATATGCTACCAATTTGACTTGGAGAGCTCCCTTATTTCAAAGAAGCTATGCCTTGATTTCACATAGGTACAGTCACGAGTATAAATTACACAAATCCTTACACTTACGAAAAATTTTAAAGCGATTTTCTCGTGAACAATTATGTTATCATGTTATGTTATGCTACGAGTTTTCAGTATCGTACGGACAACTGCAAGTCAGGACTAGTCAGGACTTCAGGAGTACCATATGAACTTCGAAAAGCCTATGGCTGCCTTTCCACCGGAGATATGATATGCCGTGTAGCGATGGATGTGTAAACCTACTAATATTATAAACGCGAAAAATTGTATGGATGGATGGATGTTTGTTACTCTTTCACACAAAAACTACTACACGGATTTGGATGAAATTTGGCACACAGATAGTTTATAAATAACCAAGATTAACATATAGGATACTTTTCATCCCGATTTTCCCAAATTTGAATTACAGGATTCTAATATACCATGAATAGGGCAGCGTAAGCCAGAGTTCTTGCGACAAGAATTTAGGGCGAACAGAGTTCAGTCACGAGCATAAATATGTATACACTTGGCTTTATTTCAAAGCGATTTCCTTTTTTATTTTTGGATTAAAGTTTGTGTTGTTACGAACTTAGTATTTTCTAATCCATGGGTTTATGCAATGTGTCGTATTTCATTGTTGTTTTCGTTATTTCACGAAAAAATCGGTATTGAAAGTTTCCAAGTGTTGACATATTAGTGCTCGTGACTGTACCGTGCACGAACCTGACGTACATAAACTGTTCGGGGGACAGAATAACACAGCTTACTCGTTAGATCAATGGCATTAAAATGAATGTGAACAATATCATGAAGCACGTTGGCATCCAGGTATTTGCGCCTGTTCTCGAAGCCGATACTTAAGCTTGTAATCAAGAAGTTAGGAGAATGACAGATAAGTCTTAGTCCCATAACATCTGTAGTACATAACACGGAGGTACTTGCGCTGGACCCTTTCTATTCCAACTACGTACTTTTGGTTAAAGAGGTTCCAAATAGGGACCGCATATTCTAACTGAGAGTGAATTAGCGTCTTATAACCTATGCCTCAAGCAGACTGTTCAGTACTACACAGCAAGAAAGACACCAATATACGCCTGTTACCTAGACTTGTCAAAGGCATTTGACCTAGTGTCATACAATATATTGTGGGACAAACTAAATAGGGAAACCTCGGTACCACCGGAAGTGATAGGCATATTTAAATTTTGGTATGGAAACCAAGTGAACCGTGTGAGGCGGGTGGACTCTTTGTCGGAAGAGTATAGGTTGGAGTGCGGGGTGAGACAAGGGGGTTTAACCTCCCCGGCGCTCTTCAACCTGTACATGAATAGTCTGATCGAGGAGCTCAGCGGCAACAGGATCGGATGTCGTATTGATGGCACTTGTATTAATAATATCAGTTATGCCGACGATATGGTGCTGCTGAGTCCCTCGGTTGGAGCAATGAGGAGGATGCTAAGTCTTTGCGAATCCTATGCTAGGGCCCACGGGCTCAAGTACAATGCACTCAAGAGTGAACTGATGGTTTTCAAAGCTGGTAATAAAACCTACTCTAAAGTACCACTTATCACACTGGACGGAATACCATTAATAAGAGTTACTAAATTTAAGTACTTGGGCCACTGGGTGAGTGAAGACCTTAAAGATAATTTAGATGTGGAAAGGGAGCGCAGGTCGCTGGCTGTCCGATGCTGTATGTTGGCCCGCAGGTTCGCCCGCTGTACTGCACGAGTTAAAGTCACGCTTTTTAAAGCCTTCTGCCAATCCTTTTACACGTGCAGCCTGTGGGTGGACTTCGCGCAGAGGGCATACAGCGACCTGCGCATCCAATACAACAACGCTTTCCGGGTGTTGTTGGGGCTGCCGCGTTTTTGCAGCGCGTCCGGTATGTTTGCCGACGCAAATGTTGACAGCTTTTCAACCGTCATGCGCAAGAGGTGCGCATCGTTATTATATCGGTTTCGCGCCAGCCCCAACACTATCCTGAGGACGTTGGCAGACCGCTGGGACTCTCCGATTCTAGGACCCTGGATACGACTCCATGCGGTGAAGTAGATTGGGATGGGAAAGTCTCTAGCGTGTGTACTTAAGTTAAAATTTTTATAATTACCCGTTAGTTTAGTTTAGTTTACTTACTAACACTAGATATAAGGCATTTTATACTGGTACTAACAAACTATGGAACTTGATTCTGAAATAAAAGTTTATTATTATTATTATAAAGAAAGGTTGAGATACGCTTAAGTTCTGTTGAAAATCTCATCACAAATCCACACATTTTAAAAGCGCTATTGACTATGGCTTCGATATACTGGCTCAAGGACAGTTTGCCACCAAAAAGAACACCTAGATCCCTCATATAGAAATATTATTTAAGGGCATAGAGTTAGTTTTCATTGAAATTAAAGATGAAATTATTCTTAGTAAAGTGTATATAGTTACACTTGGAGATACCAAGATGCAGCTTGTTGTGAATACAGTAGGTCAGCTATACTCTAAGTGTGTTACGCGGAACCCTAGGGTTCCGCGATACCTCTGTAGGGGTTCCTCAAGAATTTAGAAAAAAAATCAAAACACCTCTCTCTGGTCGAACGTTTTGACACCGCGGCCGCGCGTATGTATATTTATTTATTTATTTGTATTTGTATAAACATGTGTTACAATAACTGGTACAATATCTCATAACTTTGGTATCAACATGTATACTTGTAGGTATACTTGTGAGCGCGCAGTCCCTTTGATAAAAGCCGCCTCTGTATTAGACGCTATAGTTGTCAACAAGCGACTTTCGACTCTAACTTAAAAAAATAAAGTCGAGATTGTTTACAACGTAATTTTTATATTTCTCTTTTTATTTTTGCTTTTTGTTTATCAAAGGCGCCGACTCGAGTATTTTCGAGAATATTCGAGATCGAGTCTAGGACTAAGTATAAAAGCGGCGATCGCGTGTCGCGCCTCGTCAGTCAGTTGACAATTAGCGTTCGGAGCGATAAGTTCCTGCCTACCTACTTATAAGCTTGCTAGCGAGAAACTAGTGTTCATTGTTCTACTGCCTGCTGTATTCGTTGTCTCAGTTTTATACATTTCTTCATTGTACTAAACTTAGTCTCTTATACGCAGTAACGATTGTGCATTATTTAGACCCCACTATCCTGACGTGTAACATTATAAATAAAGAAGAATGGAACGTTGGCTTAAAGGTGTTAAACGTGTTGCAACAACATCTTCTAATGACGCTGAATGTTCAAAAGCAGTACGCACGGAGAATATAGCAATCACCGATCCAGACGATGATGCCGCGACGTCAAGCTCGACGGTTTCAAAGACGAAAAAAAGGAAGTATGATGAATCATATATCAGTTTCGGATTTGTTGATTCCAACGGCTCACCTCTCTGCATGCTATGTAGTAAACTGCTTCCTAATAGTTCCATGGCACCTGCCAAATTGCGCCGACATTTAGAAACTGTGCACCCCGAGTCTAAAGACAAGAATAAAGAATTTTTTGTTCGTAAAAAAGATCAGTTATTGGAAAGTCAAAAAAATATGATGCATGTAACACAAACTATCAACGAAAAGGCCACGGAGGCATCATATTTAGTTAGCTATCGCATTGCACAAGCAGGTGAAGCGCACACTATCGCTGAGAATTTAATAAAGCCATGTGTATTAGACATAACAAAATGTATGCTCGATGAAAAATCTGCAAAGCATCTTTCTACTGTGCCGCTATCAAACGATACTGTTTCACGGCGAATCCATGATCTGGCAAGCTACGTCAAACAAGAACTAGTTACACGTCTACAAAAAACACGATTCGCCTTGCAAATGGACGAGTCAACTGATGTCGCTGGTTTGGCTATCTTGCTGGTTATCGTGAGATATCCATATGAAAGTTCTTTTAAAGAAGACATGCTTATGTGTTCACCGCTGCTCACAAACACTACCGGGGAAGAAATTTTTAATAAAATAAATATATTTTTTGAAGAAAATAATATCAGTTGGAACAATTGCATTGACATTTGTACAGATGGGGCCAAGGCGATGACAGGTAAAACAGCAGGAGCAGTGTCACGAATAAAAAATAAAGCGCCTAATTGTAGTTCCAGCCATTGTATTCTGCATAGACAAGCACTTGCGATGAAGCAAATGCCGTCAAATCTAAAATTAGTTATGGATGAAGCGGTAAAAATAATTAATTTTATCAAATCACGACCACTACAATCCCGATTGTTCTCATTATTGTGTGAAGATTATGGCAGCAAACATAAAACACTGCTGCTCCATACAGAAGTGCGATGGCTGTCTCGAGGTAAAACTTTAACAAGGCTATTTGAACTTAGAGCCGAGTTACAAATGTTTCTTTCAGCAGATACTTCTTTTAATTTGAAGGACCGTTTGTATGATAAAACTTGGTTGTTCCGATTGTCTTTTATGGCGGATATCTTTCAAAAACTGAACGAATTGAATTTATCATTGCAAGGTAAACAGACAACAGTGTTTCAGGCCTATAACAAAATAACTGCCTTCAAAAGAAAATTAGATTTTTGGATTATTTGCGTTGGTAAGAAAGAAATAGAAAGCTTTACGTCACTCAGTGAGTTTGTTAGCGATAACGACTCAGAAATGTTTCAAAATGATGTGTTTGGAGAATTGGTCCAATATCTCAGATCGATGCGCGCATCTTTTGAAAAGTATTTTCCCGAAGAACAGAATACAAAAATGAAACTGAATTCATGGATTCATAATCCTTTTTTACCTAACTTGGAAAAGCCCGAAAGTATGTCAAACGAGATATATGAATCTCTTTTAGAAATGTCATCAGACACAAGTATGGAGTCACTGTTCAAAACGACGCCTCTCAACGATTTTTGGTGCAGAATCCGTGATGAATATCCAATGCTTGGCAAAATGGCTCTGAATATTCTTCTCCCGTTCCCAACAACATATTTGTGCGAAACAGGATTCTCAACCTATGCAGCCACGAAAACAAAATATCGCAATAGACTGGACGCCGAACCTGATATGAGACTTCAACTGTCTTCTATCAAACCTGATATCAACCAATTGATGAAAAATAAAAAACAGTTTCATACCTCCCATTAGTTAGATTTTTTTCTTTTTTAATATCTTCTATTATTGTACTTGCCATGTGGTAAAGTAAGTAATAATTAATAATAATAATAATATCCCTGGACATTTCACACAGCACCATTTGTCCCAAGCTAAGCAACCTAATGCTTGTGTTATGGTAACAAGATGGCTGATAAACTACTTATATACTATTTTTTTTTTGTAAATACATACTTAGTATAGATAGAAAAACACCCAGACTCGGAACAAATACATGTAGGTCATACAAATATTTGTTCCGTGCGGGAATCGAACCCGCGACACGCAGCGCAGCAGTCAATCGCTTAACCACTGAGCCAACCGTGCCGTCGTTGTAATTAGTAACTGTTACATTGTAATTTTATTATGCTTATTAATAAAGAATACACTTTTAAAAACTATTGTTTTATTGTAGGGTTCCATCAAGTATTTTGCTTCCCAAAAGGGTTCCGTCACCAAAAAAGTTTGAGAACCACTGCAGTAGGTAGTTAGTCTGTCTAGGTCCCCCTGAAATGACTGGCAGTCGTCCATAGTACGTATCGCTTGAAACGCCTTCAGGTCATCAGCTTACATCAAGAATTTTGACTTTTTAAAACATTTCTTAATATCGTTGATATAAATAATGAATAATAGCGGCCCCAGAATACAGCCCTGTAGATCTCCGGAACCAATATTAACAGAGACAGACTGATGACCATTAACTATAACCCTTTGTGACCAGTTTTCGAGGTAGGATATGAACCAACGCAATACAATTCCGCGTATTCCATTGAAGGAATTTTATTCAGGAGAATTTTATGATCGACCTTGTCAAAAGCTTTCTTGAAATCAGTTTAAACTGCATATATTTGTAATCGCCTATCAATATTTTAAAAAAGGTAATTGGTTACTTGCCGACAGTGCTATCCATTATCAGAGTGTGTTGCAACACATTTATATAGATCTCGCGTTCTTTTCTAAAACTTGATACATTGTGGAATCCAATAACAGTAGGTACATTTATAGCTGTTGAAAAAAATAAATAAGATAACATTAAAACTTGTATATAATTTGAGTTACATTTCATAGATGCTATGATTTTATTTGAATTGACTTTATAGTAAGTAGATTTTGATTGATTAAAATAGTACTATGTTTCGTGGCATGCACAATTTTGTGTAAAAGTAGGTAACGCAACAGAGTAAAACATAAAAACATAGAACAGTAAAAACTATATAGAATATTGATACCTATGTGAGTTAGACATTTATTCGTCTAAAATATCTACTTGGCTTATCTCCGTTGAGGTTGGCCGCAATTCAGTCGGGGGCGATAATATTATTATTTGGTTACACATCCCCCGTTCCAAAGCATATCACATCTGTGGTGTAAAGGCAGCCTTAGGGTTTTCGTAGTTCAAATGTTACTCATGACTAGTCCAGACTTGCAGTTGACAGTACGATTCTGAACATAATTAAAAACTCGTAGTATAAACTTGACCCAATGTTCCACAGGCGGTTCGGTACACTTAGTAAAAAGAATCATAGTCCACAAGCAACACAACTTTAAGCGCCTCCACAACGATGTGGCGATAGTCATGATGGCCACACCGGTTGATTATAAGACCAGTGCAGCACGGAAAGCCCGTATTGCTCGTCAGGACGCCGTGGTCCCTGACAACTCATTCGTCACCGCTGTTGGATGGGGGCGGACTAAAGTGAGTATTTATGATTACAAGTACATTTTAAAAAGAAACGAAATATAATTAAAACCTGACTGCAACTTAAAAGTTTAACACAAGATTCGCGAGTGTAAAAAAGTATGTATTTACAGAATTAAAATCATCAATACAGCTCTCTAAGTTCATAATTATAATCATATCGATTTATATTTCATGAAATTGTCACTCAATAGGATTAGGGATTAGTTATTTCTCTGGTGCTTCCCCTTTAACATAAAAATCACTGAAGATTTATGTGGGACTTCCGTTAAGGGTTTTGGAGATATCATTTACACAATTGATCCGGTCCTAACAGGCATTTAATCAAAGTTCAAAAGTCATTTATTCAAATTAGGATGAGAATCAGCACTTTTCGAACGTCAAAATTACACAAGACAGTCCCACAAAACGCCCGCTCCTCACCACTTCTTAGTGCTTTCGCTGGGAAGAAGTGGTGCAACAAACTCCCCAGCAGCACAGCTGTCTGTTCAGTTTTAAAAAAACTTGCTTCTATACAATAAAAGGTATGCAAAGTAATTGACATCATGAGACACAGAATATTACATTAAACTATTTGCCATATGTCAGCTAGCCACGCCAATATATCAATAAATACAATGAAAACTCAAGCAAACAATAATAAAAATAAAATAAACAAAAATTAATACTAACACAAGGTAGTGTCCTCGGGCCATTATTGTTCTTAATCTATATCATTGATCTGCCTTGTGAAATTCATCAACCGATGACACTATTTGCGGACGACAGTACAGCCATACTTGAATGCGGAGATAAAAATAAATACGAGATTGAAATAAACAGCACACTTAAAACAATAATAGATTGGCTAAATAAAAATAATCTAGTTATAAATTTACAGAAAACTAAAGTAATGCATTTTTACCAGAGGCTTCAGCCACAGAATATAATTGCCGAATACAATGGTCAACAGTCAACACGTAGAGTCAACCTTAGAGGCAAAATTCCTAGGAATACATATTGACCATAAATTAACATGGGAACCTCATGCTGAAATCGTGTGCCAAAAATTAAGTAAAACTGCCTATATACTATATATCCTCTCCAAAAAATTAAATATCAATGCCTTGTTGACAGCATACCATGGTCTAGCGGCGTTGTTATTAAGATTTGGTATAATATTTTGGGGAAACTGCACCGAGAGGGAACGAATATTTAAGACACAAAAGCGCTGCCTAAGGTCAATGACTGGTCTTAAGTCGACAGAAAGCTGTCAACCAGTATTTAAAGCACTAAAAATTCTGACATTTCCATCCTTATATATATTAAAAGTCGCCTTATTCGTTAGAACAAATCTGCACTTATTTACATCAATGGATGATATAAGGCAGCATAGGTACTAGACCAATTACGGCCAAATATAAAAATCTACTGTACACAGGCGGCCATAAAACAGCCTTACTTAAAAAAAATATTCTACAAATGGGTCCTCTTATTTATAATAACTTGCCTAGAAATTTAAAGGAAATACCTATTAAAATGTTTAAAAAGCAGTTAACAAAACTGCTACTGGACAAGAGTTACTACTCAATCAAGGAATTTTTGTATGACAAGACAATCAAGTAAAATGTTGCTCAACAATTATAATATACCTACTTAATTAAGATTGTCCTTGAATATATTTATATATATATTTTTTGTTTGTTTTGTTTTTGTGATGACGCTAAGTTCTTATTATTATTTGTTTTGTTTGACATAGAATTATCTGTTTGACATTGTATTACTTTATGTGTATAGGTAAGTAGACGATTAATTTGTTGACTAATCTTTATCAATTAATTTACAACTGACAAATATTTATTCAATTTTAATTTTTCTGTGGTATCTTGTATCTTTAATATTAATTGTTTGAAAGCATTTGCACGCCGGAAGGTAAAATATATCGGGACTATTGACATAAAAACATCTTATTTGTATACCTACATTATTGGCAAATAAATGATTATGATTAACAAGCATACAGGGCGTGACAGCTTACATATTTATGCAATGCGGGTGCATAGCAGTCACTCGAAGTCACAAATGATAAACTAGGACCATCGAAGTAAAATAAAGAAACAGTTAAGTAATTACTACTAACAATAACAAAACCATGGTCAGCAAGACGACTAGTCACTACAAGCAGCACCCGTTCACAAGCATAACGCAATGAGCAGCCATTACCACCCTCGCCATATTTGAGGGAAGGAGGCAACCCGACCTCCATGCTAGTGACATCTAAGGGAGTATGACGATCACATCGGCGTCGAGTCGACGATGAAGTACCTGGGACTCGTCCTCGACAGCCGGTGGAACTTCGTGGAGCATTTCCGACGTTTGGTTCCCAGACTCGAGCGGGCCGGGGCTGCCTTGAGGCGGCTCCTGTCCCATCTAGGGGGTCCAAAGGCCTCCTGCCGGAGGCTCTATGCGAGGTCGTGCGGTCTATGGCCCTTTACGGGGCACCGGTGTAGGCGCGTTCCTTGAGGTGACGACCAGCCCGCCGGTTGAACGCGTTCCAAAGGGTCATGGCAGTGCGGCTAATCCGAGGGTACCGCACGGCCTCCGCTGAGGCGGCGAGCCTCCTTGCTGGATTACCGCCATGGGATCTAGAGGCAAAAGTCTTCGCCCACATATGGGACTGGCGAGAGGAGGCAAAACACCGGGGCGTAACTCCGCTGCCGCGAGAAATCACGGTACAGCGGACAAAGCTCCGGCGGGATCTCATGGCGACATGGAGAGTGCGATTGTACTGGGCACGCCACAATTGCGGCAATAAGTCCCCTCTTTGAGAAGTGGCTGGAGAGGCGCCACGGCGCCCTCACCTTCCGCCTGACGCAGGTCCTCACCGGACACGGTTTTTTGGGAAGGTTCCTGTTCAGGATAGGAGGAAACGCCAGGGTGTCACCACTGCATGGATCGGCCGGAGGACACGGTGGAGCATACGGTGGAGGTATACCCGGCTTGGGCGGAGCACCGCCGCGTCCTCGTGGCGGCGATCTTTCGTGTCCAGCCCAGTTCCAGGCCATGGTACGGAGCGAGAGTGCATGGGAAGCTGTCACCTCCTTCTGCGAAGCAGTTATGCTCGCAAAGAAGGAGGCAGAGCGCGTGAGGGAAAGGAAATCTCTGCGCCCTCACGCCCCTAGTCGTTGCAGGAGACGCCCTGGACGTCGGGAGTCACCAGCCGACTCCCGGCCACCGTAGGCGCGGGCTTGCGGGTGGCGAGCAATGGGCAGCTCGCCGCCCGGTAAGGCCCAGGCCATGTTTGACGGCGCGTTGTGTTCCACGCGCGCTTCAAAGAGATGTCAGCACGAACTGACGGGTCCGCTAGGGCCGATGCCTGCCAGGGCCGCGAGTTGTTCGAAAGAGATACCGTGCCCAACAAATGAGTTATTAATCTTATGAAGCCCTTGAAACCCGGGCACGTAGTTTGTCCATAATACTAGCCGATGAAACTCAATTCTTCAGTCTTCATATCAAGCTTTTGTTGTTTCTGTTTAGGTTTCCCTACATGTGCTTGACAACCGAAAATCTTTAAATGACTCAAGTCCCTTTTCTTATTATACCAAGTACTTTAGTCATGACAGCCTTTGTCGAGCTTCTGTGTATGTACACAGGAAGTCAATGCACGCTAACAATAGTGTAAATAGTAAATTCACAAAAAAGTAAATTAAAAACTGAACCGCTTATTGAAATAGTCGCTACATGTGACAATAATTAATAATTATTAATTATGTAATATATTTAAATCTTGTTCTTCTCAACCTGTTGATGAAGTTTATGTTCGCACGTCAATCCTTGTGGTATGTACGGGTGCTTTCATAAAGAAGCTGATTCCCGGTAAAGACAAGTAGGTGCGGGTGAAATAGTCCCACATTAATTTATGCGCTCACACATAAAGAAACAGGTAAAACATGTAACCGTTTCCATTCGACGATCAACGTATATCGTATACCTGAAACAGTACGCGTAGCGCTGCAGTTGCTGTTTGGTCCAAAATAATTTTTATTTATTATTTCGGCAGGTGGGCGACCCAGCATCACACGCAAAAGTTCTAAGAGAAATGACGGTGCGGAAGTTAAACCTGGACACCTGTCGGGATTACTACAAGCACCATCTTTCTACCGTCACCAATAGTACGATCTGCGCAGAGACCGACGGTGGAAGTCAGTACTTGAACCTAAATATGACGTATGGCCCTATAATCGGTCGGGAAATCCTCATGGATCCTCATGGAGCGCCATTCAGCTATAAAATATTGGCCGAAATATTACCAGTAAAATTGACTTGTAACATATCAACTTACAGAAATAATTATATTTAATTTTAAACCCCACGGTTCTTCCTGCTACCAAGAGTGGTAGCGGGCCCATCGGGTTCAATGTTATAGCGAGTAATTTTATTAATGTGCAGTTATTAAAATAAAGAGAGCAGTGGTAGCCCAATGGAAATGGCCACGACATAAAAGTTCGAACTCATACAGGCGCTTTTACTAGCTTGCGCTTTCCTACTCTTGGGCAAAGGCCTTCCTCCACTCCTTCCGTCTTTCGCGGGCCCGCGCGTCCACCTTCCAGTTTTGTCGGAACCTATCCAGCTCGTCCCGCCATCTCCTACCTAGTCTGCCGTGACCCCGCCTCACTGTCTCAAAGCACCAATTCTGTGCTATATTGGCCCACAGTTGGTCCGGCATGCGGCAGACATGTCTTGCCCAGTCCTATTTAAGTTGAGCAAATTTTCGCTACTGTGCTCCATTGATATTCGACATCCAACCTCAGTCCAACCTCAAGGCTTGCATTGCTAAGTTCTTGGAGCATCCGTTCAAGTTCAATGGCTGAGGATGAAAAGAGAACAATGTCGTCAGCAAAACGTATGTAGATTTGTGAGGCTCACTTCGCCAAGGAAAATGCCTCTTTCCCTCCATTTGGCTGCCAACTTCCTGCAGATTTCTTCAAGAATAAACAGTTTAGGAAATAGCGGGTCGCTTTGTTTGACTCATATCTCTATTTGAAATTTTGGACCCTTTATGTGTTACACATATATATGTACAAACATACAAGAAAAAGCCTGGGTCCAGGTACTATTTTTGTAAACGTTGCGTAACAGATTTATATATGTGGGATCAATATTTTAACTCGAGACGTCGTGGATTTATCGCTGGTATGGGCGTCAGCGCATCGACCGAGCCGTCTGACTCTGCTAGGGGCGTGGCGAAGGTCACATTTCGCTCTGAACCACATTCACCTTCTCCTTCTCCTCGCACGGGTGTACTGTGACTGAGGGTGATATCGTAATGTGTACTGGTGATGGTGTTCCTACTTCCTCTAAATCAAAGTTGGTGTTGTTGCTGGTTGGGTCGTCGTTGATGGCGTATATTGGATGTTATTCATTCTCGTCTGGTTTGCGTCTGGTAGGTCGCGCTGAATATCCGGAATGACATCTGAATCCCAGTTTGAGTCGCGATCTGGCATTTGTGTTTGTCCGAGTGACCGTATCTGATCCACGTGTTATCAAGCGATCCAAATCAGGAACATAAACTTCGTACATTTTGTTTCCGATCTTTTTCTTTAGTATTCCTTCGACCTATACAGGGTGGAATTTTGTAATGCCACCTGAAGGGAAAGTACTCTTAATACTGTAGATAGACAATTTTACCAAAAGAAAACATTCCTTTATTTTTTAACAGAAAGAAAACTACATTCAAAGATTTTCAAAAATTCGCTTGCCACAGCCGGGAATCGAACCGACTAAAATCTGTAAAAATTACACCCTGTACTTTTATTGCATTGATCGTTAGGATCAATTATAAGGATTAAATCTCTCTAACAAACTTGATAAATAAAATGATAGGAAAACTATAAAATCTTAAATTATTTTAATTATTTACAAAAAATTGTAAATTAGCATGTCATGGTCATTTAAAGACTGTCAAGTATCTTGAAATATTGGATCTCTTAAGAAATGAGTTAAATGGTTTCCCCGAGCAAGAGCGAAACCAAATAATTCTACAGCAAGATGGTGCTCCAGCCCATAACAGCAGAATCACTACTGCCTACATTAATAACCATTTTAATACCTGGATTGGTACAAACGGCACAATCAGATGGCCTGCGAGATCACCAGATGTCACCCCTTTAGATTTTTTTTTTTGGGGATATGTAAAAAATCAAATTTACCTACATTAAATTTTATGCGAATGTAAACGAGTTGAGAGTTGAAGTTCAGAATACGATTTATAACATTCACCACAACACGTTATTAAAGGTTACTAGAAATGAATTCGTTAGAAGAATACATTTGTGTATCCAAGAAAATGGAGCCCATTTCGTGCAAATAATTTAAGATTTTATAGTTTTCCTATCATTTTATTTATCAAGTTTGTTAGAGAGATTTCATCCTTATAATTGATCCTAACGATCAATGCAATAAAAGTACAGGATGTCATTTTTACAGATTTTAGTCGGTTCGATTCCCGGGTGTGGCAAGCAAATTTTCGAAAATCTTTGAATGCAGTTTTCTTTCTGTTCAAAAATAAAGGAATGTTTTCTTTGAGTAAAATTTTCTATCTACAGTATTAAGAGTACTTTCCCTTCAAGTGGCATTACAAAATTCCACCCTGTATAAACTTTTTATTATTTAAATTTTTCATAATCCACACCACTTCTTTATCTTGGAATTGTTTACGTTCTTTTCCTTCCTGAACCTGTTCCTTTATAGTGGGCGAAGCTTCCCAAACGCTGCCCAGGCCAGCTGAGTCAGTTGAATACAGATAATAAAATGCAAAGTGACACTGGCTAGAGAAATAACTTGACTAAATATTATTCGGCTAACATGTAAGTGTGTTCCTTCTGTTTCAGAGAAGGGCGTGTGCCAAGGCGACTCCGGGGGCCCGCTGCTCTCCGGAGGAATAGTCGTGGGCATTACATCGTGGGGCATCGGCTGCGCGGATCCCAAATACCCGGAAATTTACGCCAGGGTCGCCAAATTCACCAATTGGATCAAATATACGGTAAGCAGGAATATAACGAACTAAACCCTGGTTAACATGGTACAATTTAATTGCCTGTGTCATACCACAAGTTGAAGCAACAACAAAGATAAAGTCCTCCAGACCGTATTTCGATCACGGCGGCCAATCTCAACGGAGACTAGCCTTCGGCGCGGGAGATATTATAGTACACAAGTGTGCGCACAGACACAGGGCACTCCCTCTTCCCACACTCTCATTGTCCGATAGGACGACAATCTGACACGACCGGAGAGAGATCAGGCGCAAGACCAACGGCTTAACCGTGTAGTATATGCAGGAACGCAAGCCTGCGTTTATTCACTAAAAACTTCGCAAACAAAGGAAATTGAAAGAAAATACATTTATTTAGCACAGACTAAAAGACAAACAGTACACCAGAAATTGCTACTGAAGGCTTCGAGTGTCGACTCAAGACGAGCCGGTTTTCACACGAACATATGTTCGTCTCTTACTCCCTCATCAGTCCTGACTTTCTGTATATTTTGGCTGATGAGACCAAAACTACAAACGTAGTTTACAGGGATGTTTTATAAAAATGTGGCTGTTATTTTAGTTACTGAAGAACGCATTTCGAGGCCTGGGAGGAGTCGCAAGATGCCCTTGGCATTATCTGCAACTTGTCCAAGGCCTTCGATTGCGTACAACATGGTACACTTATCAAAAGACTGTACCACTATGGTATGAGAAACAGGGCTCACGACCTTCTGATTTCTTTATTTTATTTTATTTTATTATGGGACAATAAACAGCTACAATATACAATGTTTACAAATAACAATAAGACACATAAGTAGTATTAACAATATTGCAGCCCACTACATTATCCGCATATTAACACAATTAGGATAAGGTAAAAAGTGCCACTAGATTAGCATTCCTCAGATATATAGGCAAATTGATTATTAAAACAATATAGTAAATTAATTATTAAAAACAAAATATATATATAAATTAATATTTGGATAAGGTTAAGGGATTGTTCCTTATTATCACAAATAAGAATGAAGACAGAGAAAAAAAAAAGGATTTGACAGTACAATACAATTCATTAATAAAAATAATTAAAATGTTTTATGTAAATTAAATTTAGAATAAAGGACTCACACTATTTCTTATTATCTACTATATAAAAATAAGTCGGGTTTTCCTTCCTGACGCTATAACTCCAGAACGCACGAACCGATTTCCACGGTTTTGCATTCGTTGGAAAGGTCTCGGGCTCCGGGAGGTTACATTAGACTTAAATTTCGATTTGGAACATACAAAAATATCAATATCAATGAAGTTGCGATTATAAGACTCCACTATACGACGAACAGGGCAACGCAATCCTGAATTAGTCCGACAGGTATTAACAGCGAACAATGTACCCGCACGGACACTACGCTTATTTACAGTGCGGGGGACCACATAACATAACTTACTCGTGAGATCGATGGAATCAAAGTGATTATGAACAATACCATGTAGTATGTTGGCTTCTAGGTACTTACGTCTAGATTCTAATGTTAACATGTTATATTTGCTAAGCAATTGTGAATATGACAAACACCTTTTATAGCACCTATAGTACATGGCTCGAAGAAATTTACGCTGGACTTTCTCGATCATATCTATATATTTTTTGTAAAACGGGTTCCAGAAACGCACGCGCGTTCCAGGAACCGCATATTCGAGCTGTGAGCGTACAAGCGTCTTATATAAGTAGAGATAGGTGGAGGGCCGTTTGAACTCAGTGGATGATCTCATGACAAAACCATACATCTTAAATGAATTATTAACAATTCTTTCTACGTGTTGGTTAAGCGATAACTTATTGTCCAGTAGAACACCAAGATCTCTTACAATAGAGGTGTTACTGAGCAAGGCATTATTTAGCCTGTACTTAAAATTTGTGAAAAATTTGTTTTTTGTGAAATTTATAAAATGACATTTGGAGATGCTTAAGTGTAGTTTGTTGTCAAGACAATATGCTGAGAACCTATCTAAGTGTTCTTGAAAATTTAAGCAGTCTTCTATAGTAGTAATGGTTTTAAATGCTTTCAAATCATCAGCATACATAAGAAATTTTGTACTTAAAAAGCATTTCCCAATGTCATTTATATATATATTAAAAAGCAGTGGCCCCAGGATTGAACCCTGTGGAACACCAGAAGTTATAGACACTGTATCAGACTGATGGCCACTAACAACAACCTTCTGTGTTCTATTTTTAACGTAGGATGAGAACCACCGGAGCAAGTTTCCCCGTATGCTATTAAATGCAATTTTATTAAGTAAAATTTCGTGATCGACCTTGTCAAAGGCCTTTTTGAAATCTGTGTAAACAGCGTCCACCTGCAAACGTCTATCCATGTTTTCAAAAAGATAGTTGGTGAAGATTAATAGATTGGAAACAGTGGATCGGTGTTTAACAAAACCATGCTGTTCAGGAATTAATACGTTGTGCAGGATTGGATAGATTTCGTTATGTACGAGTCTTTCAAATAGCTTTGACAAGGTCGATAGAATTGAAATGGGTCGATATTGCTCAATATCATGTTTCGAGCCTCCCTTGTGTACGGGCGTTATATTGGCCTGTTTCCATATTTCAGGAAACACCCCTTCACACAAGCATCTATTGTAAATTATATGAAGCGGTCTATAGATGCTATTAGCAGTAGCCTTAAAAAACATGGCTGGGTATCCATCAGGGCCAGCCCCTTTTGACGGATCGAGGTTTTTCAGCTCTCGAAGTAATTTAGATTCCTCGATACATAGATTGTCGATTAAGATATTAGCGTCACATTGAGTTGGCGGAGTCCACGTCGACAGCGTGGGCGATGCGGGTTCGAAAGCTGATAGAAAGTAATCGGAGAACATATTGCAAACCAAGTCTGGAGCACATTTCTTATCTGAATAACAGAATTCAGAGGGTTGATGTTAGTGGCAAGAGATCTACAGGATCTGCGGTCACCATGGGCGTTCCGCAGGGTTCAATTCTAGGTCCTTTCTCGATTCTAATTTATATAGATGACTTACCTTATTACATAAGCGATAATAACAAGATTGTATTATTCACAGATGACACTTTCCTCATTTTTTTAATCAAACGCCAGTTAGTCGACTTTGAACAAGTTAACGATGCTCTCTCTAAAGTTGTACATTGGTTTAATGTAAATAATCTTCACCTGAACGAAAAAAAGACTAAGCTCATTAAATTTTCATCGCCAAATGTCAGACATCTAACTACCGATAGAGTTGGACCCTGTTGAGTCGACAGTTTTTCTTGGAATAACTATTGACGGTAAATTACAATGGGGTCCACATATAGAAAAAAGTAATTTCGATATTCTATTTACAGAATAAACAACCTCATTTAATTTAATTTCAATAATTATATTGTCTTACGACTTCCACGCGGACGAGGTCACCGGCTTAAGCTAGTTAAGAATAATAAAAGCTTCTTATATGAAATTTAGCTAGGGGGATAAGCAGCAGCATTATCCTGTCTTCCACCAATAAACTGCGATCCTGATTAATTGTTCTTTTCCCAGACAAAAAACTCCTTGCAGCGGAACGAAATCGATAACAGTACCAAACCTGATGACACCTGCTCGCTCGGCAACAAGGTCGGGTCTATCACGCTGCTTACCCCTGTCCTGTCCTTAATACTCAGCATTTAGATATGACGAGTTTACAGATTAGGTGGATTTTCGAGCAGAGCTGTATGAAAAAAGCGGAGCGGTTAGCTAATATCTGTTCCACTGTAAACAAACGGATCCGAAATTGAGTGTTTTGATTTGAATATTTATAAATCACCTTAAAAATGTTTGTTTATAGTTTATATTGTGAGTTTGCTTTTGTATTTTTATGTTGAAACTAAATAAAATGTAAATATTTTATTTAATTCCGTTGTTTCTGTTTTACTCCATCTCTTTAATTGACAAAAATGAATAATTATATTTTCATCGTAGCCCTAGCGAAGTCATATTAAAAGAAACTAAAATTAAATGTAGTCGCCGTGCCATACCAACTCGAAAATAAGCTACTCAAAATACTGGTGGGCCCAGTTTCTTTACAACAAAATCATTTATATATATTTATACAGCAGCTTTCAGAGGCACTTTCCGATACGCTGCATCTAAGGTGTGGAATAATATCCCGCCACCATTAAGGGTACTGGGCACTATCCACACGTTCAGAACACGTTTACGGCAGTTTCTGATAGATTCGCGACAGAAATTAGATATGGTCGCCCTAAATCTTTCACTTATATGAAATGCCTACAGTACTTAGCTTAAACATAATTAATCCCTGTTGTATCACGAATGCATAGAATGGGGTATGCGCGTGGTGGCACACTCGGTGTTTTCCCGTCCTTTGCTGTCTCAAACGTCCCCGACTCGATGGCACTGCTGCAGCGCCTAACTGCCGCCGCAGTGGTGAGACCTGTGGGAAACATAAACGGACACATTATTTCTCTTTGTCACCACAATCTCGTACTCTGTTAAATCTTAACCCGTTGTTTTTCGTTACACATTGTGCCTTGCCTACTTGCGACTGTGACGCACAGCTGGTGTCGACGCATCCTTTTATTTATTCTTCTGTTAGAATCTTGGCTGAAGACGGTACTTTTTGTTAATGTGAACACAGGGTGTGGCATCATTCGTAAATGTATTACTAAAACAAAAGAGGGTACATAGATAAATAAATTACACGAAACTCAAAATAACAATGCTGATCCGTCGTAGTCGTTTAGTAGATCGTAAGTCAGTATTAAATAACGCTTACCTTTACTAACATTTGTACCTACTTCATCTATTGTTGTAGGTAGGTACTTAACTTTCTTCGAATAACATTAAATTAACTGTTTATGAGACATTTTTTATCGTAGTTTTTATCTATATCTATACTTATAATAAATCTGTAGAGAGGTCAATTCTGTACATGAAATATATTTCCAAAATAACTATCAGGGGGTGATTAGGGATCGATACTGATGCCAAAAATGCAATCAGTAAAATTTTTGTCTGTCTGTCTGTCGGTCTGTATAACCGTTATAGAAACAAAAACTACTCGACGGATTTTAATGAAACTTGGTACAATTATTTTTCATACTCCTGAGCTGGTTATAGTATACTTTTCATCACGCTACAATCAATAGGAGCAGAGCAGTGAAGGGAAATGTTGGGAAAACGGGAGAAGTTACTCCATTTTTTACGCTTCCGTCGCGTGTGCAACCTTACTGGTTAAAGCTACATGAAATCGTGTAGGTATGACGGAAATGTTCTCCTTAAAATTATATAAAAAATATCCCACGACAGCATATTTCTATCTTTTATGGTTGACTCACAATAACACGTGTAACTCCCGATAGCTTAGCAGTTCGAAGCTTTCTGATTATATTTGTCTACTCTTACATTTATAACACTCTCAGTCATTGTTAATTAAAAAAGTTAACATTATTAACTATTCCATAAAAAAGAATCATAGAAATCGGTATAGAAACACCAAAGTTATACATGAAATACGCTAATAATAAGCCATCGCGCGTGAATACTGAATCACGCTCGACGCGTCTCGCGCCTATAAAATTCAAAGTCCTGACTGACTGACTGACTGACCGACTGAGACATCAACGCTCAGCCTAAACCGCTGGTCCTAGAGACATGAAATTTGGAGAGTGTATTCTTCGTGAAGAGTAGGTGTCCACTAAGAAAGGGTTTTTTTCCATTCCAAATTCCACCCCTGAGAGGGTGAAATGGGGGGATTTCGTTTGTATGAAAAATCTTATTCCTTGAGTTAATAAACTTGAAACTTGGCACGAATACTTACGTAAATAAATTATGAAGTTGGGCATTTTTTGTTTTTATAAACTACCCCCTAAAAGGGGATTGGGGGGTTTCAAAGTTTGTATGGAAGAATTTTAGCGCGCGGTCCGATTTAATCGATACTCAGTGTTTATACCTAAAATTGAAAGGAAAGAATAATGTGTATCAGGGTTTTTCGAAAATGTACCCCCTGACGGCCTGAAAAGGGGTAGTCAATTTTACAGGGGAGGATTTTACAGCGTGGCTTGATTAACTCGAAAATTGGTATAAATAATCTTTGAGTCAAGTTATGAACACATCCCAAATGATTTTTCAAAATTCCACCCCTGTGGGGGTGAAAAGCGGGGATACAGTTTATATGAAAAATCTTATTCGTTAGATTAATAATCTTGAAAATTAGCATGAATACTCGCCTAAGTAAGCAATAAAGTTTATCATTATTAGTTTTTCAAAATTACCCCTCAAAGAGGATATAGGGGTGTTAAAGTTTGTGTGGAAGAATTTGTACGCGCCGTCCGATTAACACGAAACTCAGTGTACTTAAGACAAAAATAAATAATAACACGTATGAGGGTTTTTCGAAAATCACCCCCTAACGGGGTGAAAAGAGGTAGTTAATTTTACAGGGGAGGATTATAATAAGTGGCTTGATTAATTATAAAATTGGTATAAATAAAATAATCTTTGAGTCAAGTAATGAATTTTTAAGAATTTTTTAAAATTCCACCCCTGTGGGGGGAAAAGCGGGGATATAGTTTATATGAAAAATCTTATTAATTTAGTTAATAAACATGAAACTTGGCAACAATACTTGCCTAAGTAAGTAATAAAGGTTATCATTATAAGTTTTTCAAACTACCCCTCAAAGGGGGATATAGGGGTGTTGAAGTTTG
Source organism: Apamea crenata (assembly GCA_949629185.1). Lineage (NCBI taxonomy): Eukaryota > Metazoa > Arthropoda > Insecta > Lepidoptera > Noctuidae > Apamea > Apamea crenata. The sequence goes on from OX451377.1 coordinate 3,077,689, forward strand.
TGTGGAAGAAATTGAATGCGCGATCCGATTAACTCGAAACTCAGTATTGATACTTTCGACAGAAAATAATTAATAATAAGTATGTAAAGTTGTCGCAAATTGACCCCTGATGGGGCAAAAAGGGGTAATTCGGTTTTTAGGGGAGGATTTGAACTTGAAACTGTATGTTACATTTTCACGCCTACACCACTGAACTTCTGATTTGGCAAAGAGATAGATGGCATCCTGGGGAAGCACATACTTTTTATCCTGATAGCACGTTCCCGTGGGATAACTTACGACATCCACGCGGGCGAAGCCGCGGGCAGAAGCTAGTATGATATAAAATTCAAAGTCCTGACTGACTGACTGAGACATCAACGCACAGCCTAAACCGCTGGTCCTAGAGACATGAAATTTGGAGGGTGTATTCTTCGTGAAGAGTAGGTATCCACTAAGAAGGGGTTTTTCGAAATTCCACCCCTAAGAGGGTGAAATGGGGGGATTTCGTTTGTATGAAAAATCTTATTCCTTGAGTTAATAAACTTGAAACTTGGCACAAATACTTATCTAAGTAAATTATGAAGTTGGGCATTTTTTGTTTGTATAAACTACCCCCTAAAAGGGGATTGGGGGGTTTCAAAGTTTGTATGGAAGAATTTTAGCGCGCGTTCCGATTTAATCGAAATTCAGTATTTATACCTAAAATTGAAAGGAAAGAATAATGTGTATCAGGGTTTTTCGAAAATCTACCCCTGACGGCCTGAAAAGGGGTAGTCAATTTTACAGGGGAGGATTTTACAGCGTGGCTTGATTAACTCGAAAATTGGTATAAATAATCTTTGAGTCAAGTTGTGAACACATCCCAAATGATTTTTCAAAATTCCACCCCTGTGGGGGTGAAAAGTGGGGATACAGTTTATATGAAAAATCTTATTCGTTAGGTTAATAATCTTGAAAATTGGCATGAATACTCGCCTAAGTAAGCAATACAGTTTATCATTATTAGTTTTTCAAAACTACCCCTCATAGGGGATATAGGGGTGTTAAAGTTTGTGTGGAAGAATTTGAATGCACGGTCCAATTTAAGTACTCGAAATTCAGTGTTTATACTTAAGACCAAAAATAAAGAATAACATGTATCGGGGTTTTTCGAAAATCTACCTCTAATGGGTTGAAAAGGGGTAGGCAGTAAATTTTACAGGGGAGGATTTTACTGCATGGTTTGATTGACTCGAAAATTAGTATAAATAATCTTTGAGTTAAGCCATGAATACATCCCAAACGATTTTTTTAAACTCCACCCCTGTTGGGATGAAAAGCGGGGATACAGTTCATATGAGAAATCTTATTCATTTAGTTAATATACTTGAAACTTCGCAAGAATGCTCGCCTAAGTAAGTAATAAAGTTTATTATTATAAGTTTTTCAAAACTACCCCTCAAAGGGGGATATAGGGGTGTTGAAGTTTGTGTGGAAGTAATTGAATGCGTGGTCCAATTAACTCGAAACTTAGTATTAATACTTTTGACAGAAAATAATTAATAATAAGTATGTAAAGTTGTCGAAAATTGACCCCTGACGAGGCAAAAAGGGGTAATTCGATTTTCAAGGAGAGGACTTGAACTTGAAACTGTATGTTACATTTTCACACCTAAACCACTGAACTTCTGATTTGGCAAAGAGATAGATGGCATCCTGGGGAAGGACTTACTTTTTATCCTGGTAGTATGTTCTCGTGGGATAATTTCCGACATCCACGCGGGCGAAGCCGCGGGCAGAAGCTAGTTAATAATACGACTACTCATGCTTTTATTAAAAAAACCCACAGTTTTACTGTCGCAGAAATAAATAACACAACATAGTGCGGTCCGTCGTGCTCGGCGGCCTGTTGCGCGTTGAGTGCACCGTGCACGGATCAATCTAATCTACGTTGATCGAGAAAAATAGGTTTTTGCTGAGACTTTGTTGTTTTCTTTTTTCTTATTTGTATTTGTAATGATATATACGTGATTACTAGTTTATTTATTTATTTATAAGTACGTATTAGGTATGTTGAAACTGTGTGTACTCCCCGTCACTTTTCCCTAAGGGTTCATTAGAAAACCAGCGTCAGACAGCATAACCCTTTTGACGCAGCCGTGAGGCACACACTATTGTTGTCTGAATTATTATTTGTTATTTTATTAGCAAAGACTACAATATGTATAGGGACAGGTCAGGTATTAGTGTTCTGTGGTAATAACACTCTGCCGTTTCGTTTTGACATCCGCTTGCTCAGCAAGCAGGAGTGAGTCCCTGGTCCTCAAGATACTGGTACGCTGGTACCCCAAATCTAGGGTGAGTTCCTCATTAACTTGGTAATATACTTTACCCATAGTACTGGATGTCCGTTATCAACATCTATCTACCAATGTTGTAATTATTTACACGGTTGTCAATGACGGGCCACGCGGTAAAAGATTGTCCAGTGCATGGGAGACTGAAATATGTATGTATTGCTGCTGCATCCGGTCTGTGCAATGCCTCACTGTATTATAAGCTAAATAGCGAGCCATCTGCTAGGATTATTGGTAATCTTGTGTTTTATGCTCGCTTGTCGCACACACAGAGCATGTAACCTTTTGTCGCACACATAACCTCATTCTGGATCTGTCATTGTGCCACGCTATCCTTACAAACTATCTGCCTGTAAACCGCTGCGATGTGTTGAGTTTCCATCTATCCATTCTCCTTACACCGCCCTTGGTCGAGGAAAAGGGAATGAGGCTGGACACATCGCACGCGGCCTGCTGCTTTTGCACCTCGCTAACATGCGCACCCTATCGCGCCTTCCAGGGTTCTACGTCCAGGCTTCTACGTCCGGGCTGAGGACTGGGCCTCAATAACTGCGCAATCCTTGCGTGGCTGAGCTGCGCGCTACACACGTGGCTGACCGACTGTGCCTACCTACCGCGCGCTGCACGCGTAGCTGAACTGCGCACTGCATGTGTGCTATACTGTGCGCTGCACGCACACCTATCCGCGCGCGGCCTGCTGTCGCGCCGCGGTCTGCGGCCTACTGACGCTTGACGGGCTTCCTGAAGTCGTACTGGCAAGCCTGTTCCCGGGCCTGAATTCCTGCATCCCGGAGACCCAAGGACGGTACCCTTCCCTCTTAACCAGTGCTAGTGCTCAGATCCATAGTGTCCTTACCCGCGACCTATGTAGTTTACTTATAATATATGTATGTACTTTCTTATTAAACTATGAACATTAACTAAGTGCTTAACTTCCTACCTAATTGTTAACGGTCTGCGCAGCCTACCTGCAAAGCCCTAGCCGTTACAACACATACAATACAATATTAATATAACTTAAAAATACTATAAATACATACAACATTATAATTACACTAAAAACTAACTAAGTCACACGAAGTGTCTGCGTCGTGTTTCGCTGACTGGTGTCATGTAGCCGGCCACGAAACCGGCGGTAGACAACACCCTTCGGCCAGAACTCTTCCTTGAGGAACTTCTCAAGATGATGTGTCGGAACACGCATCACGAACGACTTGAAGTTCGTGTTGTGACGCGACTCCAACTTCTCGACCCTCAAAGTCCAGTTGAGTGGTGCAGTCTGGACACGTACAGCTGCGTCGTCGGGATTGCTGGTCGCAGCAGCATGCTGGGGCCTGCCAGCGCGGTGCCGCACTGGTTCTGACAAGGAGGCTTCTTCTTCTTCTTCTCCACCTTAATGAAACCTTCCTTATCGCACGTGTCCTTCTCTAGACCCTGCGTTTTCAAAACCTTGTTGGGTTTCGACCGGCTCCGTTTACCCTCTTTTGGTTTTCCCGCTAGTTTTACCTGCGAGTTGGTGACGCATTCGAGCCCGCCGACTCGAAACTGCAGATGGAGGCGTTTTGTTCCCCGCGACGCGCGTTCACATTTGCGGCGTCAGCGTCGGTAGGTGAGGGCACGCCGCGATAGCGGCGATAAGACCCCTCTTTGAGGAGTGGCTAGAGAGGCGTCACGGCGCTCTCACGTACCGCCTGACGCAGGTCCTCTCCGGACACGGATGTTTCGGGAGGTTCCTGCACATCATCAGGCGGGAGGAGACGCCCGGGTGTCACCACTGCCCGGATCGCCCAGAGGACACGGTGGAGCACACGGTGGAGGTCTGCCCTGCTTGGGCGGAGACCCGCCGTGTCCTCGTGGAGGCGATCGGCAACGGCGGCGACCTCTCGCGCCCGGCCCTGGTGCAAGCCATGGTCCGGGGCGAGAGAGAATGGGAGGCAGTCACCTCCTTCTGCGAAGCAGTCATGCTAGCGAAGGAGGTGGCGGGGAGGCTGAGGGAGAACACCTCACGCCTCAGCCGCCGCGGGAGACGCTCCGGGCGTCGGGAGCCGCGTGACGACTCCCGGCCACCGTAGGCGCGGGCCTGCGGGCGGTGAGTAATGGGTAGCTCACCGTCCGATCAGGACCAGGCCCGTGCCGGACGGCGCGTTGTGTTCCACGCGCGCCTCAAAGAGATGTCAGCAGAGGACGGGGCCCCACACGGGGCCGAAGCCTGCCGGGGCGGTGGGATTTTCCGAAAGGTTAACCGCTGCCCTGGAACAGAAAGGGCTAAGGACGGAACACGGGTGGGTTTTAGTCAGTAAAAGTCTGACACTCCCTTCCGCTCCACCCAGAGCGGGAGGGGTCATTTGATGATTTCCCATCCACAAAAAAAAAAAAAAAAAAGCGTCGGTAGGTGACCTACTTACAGAAATTGCGTTGCGCAAGAGCACTTCTGCCCGTAGATCACTGATGGTATTGTTGGACACCTCCAGCTTATACTGCATCGACCTGGCTTTGCTTCAGAAATGTAATGTCCTTCAGCAGCCTGGTGACGTCTACGTGGTCGAACGTGACGGGAGGCAGCTTGTGCAGATCCTTCGTCACGAATTCAGGCACGTTGTCCGGGTCGGTCTCCTTCATCAGCGTTATGATGTCCTGGAGACTCTTCTGTGTACCGTCCCTAAACAGGCCGGTAAAGACCGTACCTACGTCTGTGTGCATAAGTGATGTATCAACATAGAACGCACATCTCAGAATTCGCACACTAGCTGGCGTCGAACGAAACAAAAAACATACCGTCGCTTTTGCACACAGGCTACGTAATTACGTATGACCTTTCCTTTTCTTTCCTTTTGACCTGACCCTTTCAAATTGTTACATCAAGTACCGATGGATTATTGAACACTCTGGGTTCTAATTTCGAGTTGGGACTTTTATTTTTCTTTTCCCACTAATCTTTATAGATTTTTTTTTTATTATTCATTTTTATCTTACTATTATCATTTGACTCGATATGCGTAATCTCATTTGTTTCAGTTGCCAACCTGAATTGGGCATTCGGCTACTAGATTTGTATGAATCTCCGTATGCATTTTTGGTCGACTGTTAGATTCCTCAGATTTCTCCCAGAACCGCTTTAGATAAAACGTTTTATAACTATAATAAAGTTTGTATCAACATCTAGGACAAGTTATCCAGTGTGGGAGAAACGGACAGACATGTGGGGTGTTGCTCTAATTTTTATCGTAGTCGCAAGCTGTAAGTGAAAATTTGTATTTATAATGGATAGTATGGTTCGAAACAGGACCTGTCAAAGCTCGCAAGGATGTTGGTGAAAAAGTAGAAGTATCCTAAGCACCATGAATGATATACACGGACTAGCTATCACCAATCAGTAAGTCGACATGACATCGCAAGTAAATATAAAACAAGACTAACATAACGCTAACCAACGCTGCTTGTGTGGCCATAACACAAGCATTAGGTTGCTTAGCTTGGGACAAATGGTGCTGTGTGAAATGTCCAGGGATATTACTATTATTATTATTAACGCTTTCACTGTTAAAAAGTTATCACATCTAATGTAGAGCCAAGCCCCTAACTACACAAGGCTTAACTCTACAAACCTTACATTTTGGTCAAAATGGCCTTTTCCGTCGCCGATACTCCTATATACTTATGGTAAGAAATTAAGTCACTGGTCTTTAATGACCGTTGTGTCATGCAATAGTTCAATAGAACGGCCAAGCCTTACATGAAAGAAATAAAAATGAAATGCAATCTCTATGTCCCTCACAACAATCCCTTTCATTTGATATGTCCCGTGGTAGAGTTCGTAATTAGGTTAGGAACTTTAGAATTAAACCAAAAAACGTATCGATATCGTGTACCTACTTACTATGGATTTCGACAAAGACCACCTTTTGTTCAGTAAACGACAAAAACAAAACCGATTTCGCTTCTTATATCGCATAGCATACAAAAAAATACCTACCAGACGAATAAAAACTCTTTCGACTTTTCGACTTGTGACATCAAACAAGTAACAACCCGCACTGTGCCGGCTCTCTCACAGAAGATTTGATTCTCACAGAGCTTGTGTTCCAGCAGTGGGAACCTTATGAGCGTATTATGCTAGTCTTAAAGAGTTGTGGGTGTGAAACGCAATTAGGAAAGTTTTTGTTATTTTGTAGGCAATGCGGAACTGTACGAAGTAAACACCGCGGAACTGCCGACGATGGGCGACAAGCGTATTATTGGCGGGTCTCCTACCACCATAGAGAAATACCCATTCGCCGTGCAGGTAAGGGGAACAGATGGAAAAGCGCTATTACGTACAAAAAAACGAATAGAAAAGCAGGACTCAAAAAACAAGAAACCGTAATTCTATTTTGTGAATGTTTGCAACTGGACATATGCCTTGTTGATCTTGTGGTTGCAAGCATGAATGAACCTGTTCTGAACTCCTGGGTTCAATCCCCATCATCTCAACTTTGACTAGCTCTACATAAATTTAGATTCCCCCTTGGATGCAGTGACTCTCATTTTGATGATTATATAATAACTCTCAAAACGGCACAATGGCGCCGATTCCCTTGTTCACAAACTAAACTAAATTTAAGTTCAGTGCATCTTTTTCTTTCTATTTCTCTAAGAAAAGGACAGAAGATAACTATTAGTGTAGTCCTGTCAAATTAAGATACTCCATAGACAGTTTAGACGTGACTAAAAACATGGCGACTAAAAATACGTCCATTTACGTCAGGCGCTGACTAATTTGAGAGATCGAATGTTGAGTAGGAAGCCCATTTACCTCTTTAACTAAAAATATCATTGCAACCTAGTGGGATGCGGTAGCTTTCCTTTATGTCTGCAGATACTTTTCAAAAACAAGTTCATTTGCGGAGGCTCCCTGGTGACGAGGCAACACGTCCTTTCAGCAGCACATTGCTTCGTTAATAAGTAAATTACACTTTACGTTTATTTAAAACACATTTGCTCGTAAAGGGTCTCTTATTTCACCAATTTCAATATCGTATTGTATCTTATTACGTAGGTACCTACTTGTGCGTTATCTATAATATAGATAACGCACAAGTACCTACGTAATGAGATACAATACGAATTTTATATATATGTTACAGTCATAGTGATTAAATAGCTATTATACATAATGACTGGTCATTATATATAATAGCAAAATTGACTAGACAATATGATAAATTAATTACTTTATCCGGATATTATTCATAATAGCGGGTCAAAGTTAGCCAAAGTAATAAATACGGTCTAACTGACTTGACTCCCGCTCTCTTTATAAAGTTAAATAACTTTATAACAATATTAATTATTGTAGAATTATTATCTATGACAATGTTATTTTAATTCTTAAAATAAACATTATATGTAATTATAGCTTCTGCCCGCGGCTTCGCCCGCTTTGATGTCGGAAGTTATCCCACGGGAACGAGCTACCAGGATAAAAAGTATGTGCTTCCCCAGGATGCCATCTATCTCTTTGCCAAATCAGGAGTTCAGTGGCCTAAGCGTGGAAATGTAACATACAGTTTCAAGTTCAAATCCTCCCCTAAAAACCGAATTACCCATTTTTGCCCCGTCAGGGGTCAATATTCGACCATTTTACATACTTATTAATTATTTTCTGTCGAAAGTATCAATACTGAGTTTCGAGTTAATCGGACCGCGCGCGTTCAAATTCTTCCACACAAACTTTAACACCCCTATATCCCCTTTGAGGGGTAGTTTTGAAAAAATAATAATGATAAACTTTATTGCTTACTTAGGCGAGTATTCATGCTAATTTTCAAGATTATTAACCTAACGAATAAGATTTTTCATATAAACTGTATCCCCGCTTTTCACCCCCACAGGGGTGGAATTATGAAAAATTATTTCGTATGTGCTCATAACTTGACTCAAAGATTATTTATACCAATTTTCGAGATAATCAAGCCCCGCTGTAAAATCCTCCCCTGTAAAATTGACTACCCCTTTTCAGGCCATCAGGGGTAGATTTTCGAAAAACCCTGATACACATTATTCTCATTTGTGCCCCGTGGTCCCTTCCGTAGTCCCTGGAAGGGACCACGGGGAATTTCATAACCCGTGGTCCCTTCGAGAAAAACAATGCAGCCGAATTAAAATGGTAGTTTCTGCCGTAGTCCCTGGAAGGGACCACGGGGATTTTCATTACCCGTGGTCCCTCCGAGAACAAAAATCCTTCTCAATCAAAAACTCTTTGACAAATATTATATCTGGCCACTTATGACTTTATAATAATTAGTGCATATTAGGCACTATTTTAACCCTAAAAGCCCAATCTACGTCATCTTTGACGTACACTCCAATGAAAATTCATATTAAAAAAAAAATTAAATAAAAATCTTATATTTACAGACTACATAGTGTTAGTGTCTAAAATTATCTTATAAACTATGTTAGTATATACTTAGGAAACAAAAAAAAAGGTGATAATATACGAGGGGCGGCTGAGAAGTTTTGAGCCTAAGGTATAAAAAATGGTGATAGAAATATATAATTAAAAAGGGCTTTTTACCCGTTCAAAAAATATTCACCGTCTTTGGCTTCAAAAGGTTCATTTACGGCCTCTTTAATTTCCTCGTCGCTGGAAAATCTCCGTCCTCGGAGATCCTTTTTCAAATTTGAAAAGAGGAAATAATCGCTGGGGGCCAGGTCTGGACTGTAGGGTGGGTGGTCGATTTCTTCAAATCCTGTCTCGGCTAGGGCACGCTTTGCAACACGTGCAGTGTGGACGGGCGCATTGTATTGCACAAACAGAAATCCTTTCGTGAGTTTGCCTCTCCTTTTCTCGACAATGACTTGTCGCAATTTTATCAACAATGCGGCGTAATAGTCTCCATTAATTGTAGTATTTTTAGGAAGAAAATCGATAAGCAAAATCCCTTCACAATCCCAAAAAACTGTGGCCATGAGCTTGGACGCAGATCTTTCCACTTTGAATTTCCTTGGCGGCTTTTCCCCCTTTACTACCCACTGCATTGATACCTGTTTTGATTCCGGATCATACTGTCGGATCCATGTCTCATCAACTGTAACAAGATGAGAGAAAATATCGTCGGGATTATCGCCACACAAGTCCAAAAACTCCTGCGATGTTGTCACTCGACGCTGCTTATCCAGCGGTGTGAACATTTTCGGCACCCATCGCGCACACACCTTTTTCATGTGCAAATGATTATACAAAATGTCACCGATTCGTTCCTTGCTGATGTTTATGGCTTCAGCTATCTGCCACAACTTGATTCGTCGATCTTCAAGGACGAGATTTTTCACTTTTTTAATTTTTTCTTCAGTAATGGCGGTGTTTGGGCGTCCCGACCTGGGATCATCTTCGAGCGACTCCCTACCGTGTTTGAATTCTCGGTTCCAGCGTTTTACGGTGGCAAATGAATGTGCCGACTCTCCATAAACTGCAGACATCTCTTCAAATATTTCCGTCGGCGTTTTGTTCTTCTTTGTGAGGAATTTAATAACAGCTCAGTACTCCAATTTTGTAGAAAACGCGGATGACTCGGACATGGTGATGTTTACGGTTCAATAACTTAAAGCGTAATGATGCTAATTACATTAAACTTGTCATTTATATTACTAAGGGTACCCTCAATTAATGATGAGCTGCCAGAGTCAATAGCGACTCATTAAGGTATCTAGGCTCAAAACTTTTGAGGCCGCCCTAGTAACGACCACAGTTAGTTTCACCACGTCCCATGTAATACATGAAGCTTGATAAACCTACCCATGGTAGGCCCATCCAGTCTTTCAGCAAAGACCCTCAGGATACTGTTGGTGCTTCCTCCCACTCTGCGTGTCATCGACGCACGCACTATTGCAAAACGAATTATTGCAAAATAGTCGTCATTGTGCGCATCGGCGAACATACCTGACGCGCTGCCATAGGGTGGAAGCCTCAACAGCACCCTAAAGGTATTATTATATTGTATTCGCAGAGCATTGTTTGCTTTTTGGGTATGATTAGCCCAAAGGCTGCTGGTGTAAAACGTTTGACAGTAAGCCTCGAATAGGGTAATTTTTACTGGTACTGAGCAACCAGCAAACCTTCGAGCCACCATATTTTTCTCACAGCCAATGCCCTGCGCTCTCTTTCCATATCTGTGTCATCTTTCAGGTCTTCGGTAACAATATGGCCCAGATATTTAAACTGGGTTACTCTCTGTAAAGTGATAACCGCACAGCATTACCGGAGGGATATATGATGGACTTTTATTGCGACCTCTAAACACTCTATGTGGCATCTGACATGCGTGTTGCTGAGCTCAGCCAGTAATTTATTGACATAAATGTTAAAAAGTCTTGGGGATGTAATACCCCCCTGTCTAACACCACGCTCCAGCTTGTAAGGGTCAGACAGCGCATTTGACCATTTTACAAAGTTTCTCTGCTTATCATAACCACATAGATAACGTGGACACCAACGAAGCAGGAACGCCCGCCTCTCGAATAAAACCTTTGACTGTATTATGACTTGACCTCGGTACAACTTTAATTCGGCAGCATGGTATTTCTCGGAGGGACCACGGGTAATGAAAATCCCCGTGGTCCCTTCCAGGGACTACGGCAGAAACTACCATTTTAATTCGGCTGCATTGTTTTTCTCGAAGGGACCACGGGGCACAAATGATTATTCTTTCCTTTCAATTTTAGGTATAAATACTGAGTTTCGATTACATCGGACCACGCGCTAAAATTCTTCCATACTACATACATTATATTATTATAAACTTTGAAACTCCCCAATCCCCTTTTAGGGGGTAGTTTATAAAAACAAAAAATGGCCAACTTCATAATTTACTTAGATAAGTATTCGTGCCAAGTTTCAAGTTTATTAACTCAAGGAATAAGATTTTTCATACAAACAAAATCCCCCCATTTCACCCTCTTAGGGGTGGAATTTCGAAAAACCCTTTCTTAGTGGATACCTACTCTTCACGAAGAATACACCCTCCAAATTTCATGTCTCTAGGACCAGCGGTTTAGGCTGTGCGTTGATGTCTCAGTCAGTCAGTCAGGACTTTGAATTTTATATATGTTACCGGCCGAACCCGATTTTAGGATGAACTAGTTTCTCCTAGGCTTAACTAGTTCTCCCTACACTCGAAAAGTTATAGTTAAATCGAAAAAGCTAGGTTAGGTTAGGTTAGAACTGTGACCCCCCCGGTGGGTTCCCGCATTGTCGAGGCGGGGGGGCTCAGTAGCCGTGGTGGATTGGGCCACGGTGAAGCTAAGAGGAACCCGAGGAGCGGCCGCTCGTCTAGGCTGTGCGGAAAAGCCGACGACGTAGCGGCCGGCGGGTAGGTGGCGGTGCCGCTTGGGCGACATCGCAACCTACCCGAGGCGGGCCGCGATGTTTCCCCTGTGGGAGACATTGCGGCTGAGGATTAGAGGCCGCGGCGGGAGAGGAGTGTCGGTGTTACGTTGCCGCTCTCCCTACCTTCCGCGGCCTTGACGGGGCCGCCACCGTTTGATGGCGGACGCGGTGGGGCCGCAGGGGAGGAGGAGTGTCGGTGTGTCGTTGCCGCTCTCCCTATCCTCTGCGGCCGTAGCCCCCCATCCTGGGGGGCATGCGGGGCCCGCCATTCAGGCGGGCGTGGGGGCCAGCGGGCAACGGGTGCGGGGGCACCGTTGCCTGCATTGCACAGGCCTCCACCAGTGTTGGACGGGAATGGCTAGGTGGTCCCGGCCATTCCCGTAGCCCCCCAATTCGGGGGGCATGCGGGGCCCGCCATACCAACTAGGCGGGCATGCGCCGGGAGGGCTATGGAGGTAAAGGCTATGCCTATTCCCGTGGCCCTCCCATCACGGCGAATGAGGGAACACCGCTGAGTTTTAGTGGGTATACTGTCATTCCGACAGGGAGTCCCACATACCCCGTCTCGTCCCCCGCGAGGCGGGCATGCATAAAGCATTTCTCAGCGACAAAAAAAAAAAAAAAAAAAAAAAAAAAGGTTAGAACTGTGACCCCCCGGTGGGTTCCCGCACTGTCGAGGCGGGGGGGCTCAGTAGCCGTGGTGGACTGGACCACGGTGAAGCTAAGAGGAACCCGAGGAGCGGCCGCTCGTCAGGGCTTTGCGGCTAAGCCGACGACGTAGCGGCCGGCGGGTAGGTTGCGGTGCCGCTTGGGTGACATCGCAGCCTACCCGAGGCGGGCCGCGATGTCCCCCGTGTGGGAGACATTGCGGCTGAGGATTGAGGGCCGCGGCGGGAGAGGAGTGGCGGTGTTACGTTGCCGCTCTCCCTGCCTTCCGCGGCCTTGACGGGGCCGTCACCGTTCGATGGCGGACGCGGTGGGGCCGCAGGGGAAGAGGAGTGTCGGTGTGTCGTTGCCACTCTCCCTATCTTCTGCGGCCGTAGCCCCCCATCTCGGGGGGCATGCGGGGCCCGCCATTCAGGCGGGCGTGGGGGCCAGCAGGCAGCGGGTGCGGGGGCACCGTTGCCTGTATTGCACAGGCCTCCACCAGTGTTGGACGGGAATAGCTAGGTGCTCCCGGCCATTCCCGTAGCCCCCCACCATGCGGGGCCCGCCATACCATCTAGGCGGGCATGCGCCGGGAGGGCAATGGAAGTAAAGGCTATGCCTATTCCCGTGGCCCTCCCATCACGGCGATGAGGGAACACCGCTGAGTTTTAGTGGGTATACTGTCATTCCGACAGGGAGTCCCACATACCCTGTCTCGTCCCCCGCGAGGCGGGCATGCATAAAGCATTTCTCAGCGACAAAAAAAAAAAAAAAAAAGGTTAGAACTGTGACCACATAACGCACGAGCCGAGCGAGCGAAGCGAGCGGTGCCGCGGCAGCGGCCGGCGAGTGCCAGAAACATATTTTTGAATGTAAAACCAAACCACACAGCCACAGCGCCACAGTGTAGGGAGAACTAGTTTAGCCTAGGCGAAACTAGTTCATTCTAAAATCGGGTTTGGCCGGTAACATATTTATAGATTACTTTACAAATAACAGTATAATATTGCTACACATATAGTTAGGTATGCTTAAGGTAAATTGAAATATAGGTAATTTTATAATCTTTACCTATACCTACTTGTTTTATTACATTATCCAAGTCTTCGATGATATTATATAAAATTGCTAGTTAATGTGATTAATTCTGTGTCAATTATCACTTTATCTAAATTAAGTAGATATTATAAATAATGGCTAGATAATATATATAATATCCAGATTTATTACTTTGGCTGTAACATATATATTATATATAAAATTCAAAGTCCTGACTGACTGACTGATACATCAACGCACAGCCTAAACCGCTGGTCCTAGAAACATAAAATTTGGAGGGTGTATTCTTCGTGACGAGTAGGTATCCACTAAGAAAGGGCTTTTCGAAATTCCACCCATAAGAGGGTGAAATGCGGGAATTTTATTTGTATGGAAAATCTTATTCCTTGAGTTAATAAACTTAAAACTTGGCACGAATACTTATCTAAGTAAATTATGAAGATTGCCAGTTTTTGTTTTTCTAAACTACCTTCTAAAAGGGGATTGGGGGGTTTCAAAGTTTGTATGGAAGAAACTCTGTGTTTATACTTAAGACCAAAAATAAAGAATAACATGTATCAGGGTTTTCGAAAATCTACCCCTAACGGGTTGAAAAGGGGTAGTTAATTTTACAGGGGAGGATTATAATGCGTGGCTTGATTAACTCGAAAATTGCTATAAATAATCTTACAATCAAGTTATAAATACATCCCAAACGATTTTTCAATCCCAAGACTGCTCGCCTAAGTAATAAAGTTTATTATTATAAGTTTTTCAAAACTACCCCCAAAGGGGGATATAGTGGTGTTGAAGTTTGTGTGGAAGTAATTGAATGCGCGGTCCAATTAACTCGAAACTCAGTATTAATTAATACTTTTGACAGAAAATAATTAATAATAAGTATGTAAAGTTGTCGAAAATGGATCCCTGACGGGGCAAAAAGGAGTGATTCGATTTTGAAGGGGAGGATTTGATCTTGAAACTGTTTCACACCTGAACCACTGAACTTCTGATTTGGCAAAGAGATACACTCGAGAGCAATGAATCCGGGTCACTTGAAGAATCCTAAAAATCTCGGAAACTAAAAATGCTAGGTTAATGCAATAAATTGTATTTAATAGACAATGCAACAACAACAGTCGACCAGTGAACTGCATCGCGAGTGGACCTGTTGTTTTTTCTTTATTTTATTTTTTTGTAATTTGATACCCAAGTTTTTAAGAATTAACTATTTTAGTTTGTGTTCGAAGACTCGGTACCTCTCTTACCATCTTGTGGAGGTGCCCATAAGCGGCTGGCGCCATCATTGAAACTGTATAGCTTCGTCCCTCTCGTCCTTTGGTGAGTCGTAAGCTTGTTATAGAAACTAACAGTTCAAGAACAAACTTAAGAAATTTAGAAAAAGTCAACTGTTTGAGTGGGGTTTGAACCCGCGACTCGTCGTGCACAGGGGCCGCTAACCGCGCCCGTTACCACAAGACTAGACGTTGGTGAGAGGCGCCGCGCGAAATTCTTGACCAGTATCGGCACAAAGCAAAACAAAAATCCTTTTGTTTATATTATTACTGGTCGATTGCGTATTCATAAATCATGATCCGGTCTCCTACCACATCTTCTTCCTCTCCAAATCTAACAAGTGTCACCGGAAAGGAAACGAATGTTTCACAAAGAAAGAGAAAAGAGCCGGAATCTGAAATAACAAACGCTATTTGTGACCTCACCCAAGCTATGAACAAAAGATTAGACGAGTTACGAAGCTATTTCGACTGCGCCATGTCAAAGATATCTGATGATATTACGTCCATCAAAACTGATCTGGCCACTGTTACTCAAGTTACTACTGATATAAAAAGTGAGATTAATTCTTTGAGATCTGAGCACGTAAAATTAGAGTTGCACGTAACCGCGCTAGAAAGCAAACATGACGCTTTAGTGCAAGATTTTGCTTCCATGCAAGAATCGCTTCAGTTTACGTCAGGGCAGCAAGACGACTTAAAGAAACAGATCGATTTAATCAGTAAACAGTCTACGAGTACAGAAGTTCTAAATAATGCAATAATAGAGTTGGAGGCGAAAATCGATACACTCGAACAACAGGCTCGACAATGCAACCTAGAGTTATGTAACATCCCCGAAAAGCGCGCTGAAAATTTGATTACGCTTATGGAGACTGTTAGTGCGAAGATAAATTGTTCATTGAGCCAAAAAGACATCATTGCCATTCACCGTGTACCGCATGCACAAAAACAGAACACTAAGCCAAAAAATATTATTGTTAAGCTTAGTTCGCGTATACTAAGAGATAATCTCCTGAGTGCATTTCGACGAGCAAAGGGTTTAAAAACTGATCAAATTGCAATATCCGAAACACCACAACCTATCTACATGAATGAACACCTGACATTAAAGAATAAGCAGTTGTTTCGAGCAAGCCGTGAAGCTGCCAGCAAAAATAAATTTAAATTCGTGTGGGTCAAGCATGCTACCATACTCGTGCGAGAGAGTGATGGTGAATCAGCAATTGCCATACGATCCCCTCAAGACATCCTTAAAATTAAGCCAGGTGCTTCAAAGCATGATTAATTATTTCATTTCCCACTTTTACAAATCTTATAAAAAATATCCTAATGTCCTATTTATTGTAAATTGTAAGATCAGCATTAATGATGTTTTTTCATATTTACCCCGCATGAGTCCCGGTGTATTTTACAGTTCAAATTATTTATTATATTTCAAAAGTGGTTTTCTAATTACTGTGTGGTCGTATCTGTTAATGCATAGTGTCATATTACTTTTATTTCTTTGTTTTAACTTAATTAGTCTAAACTGTAGTTGCAAGTTAAAAAAACAAGGTCATGGGTTGAGGCTTTTCAATTACATTAAACTACATTCTATTGGATCTCACTCATATACTAATGGATAACTTGATCATTTATTATCAGAATTGTAGGGGTATGCGGACTAAGCTCAATATCTTATATATGAATATATTATCAAATTGTTATGATATTATAATATTGACAGAAACTTGGCTTACTCCACAAATATTTGATAATGAGTTTTTGGACGACCGCTACATAGTCCATAGATGTGATCGTGACCGTATTGCGACTAACAAAAAGGAGGGTGGTGGAGTTCTTGTGGCCGTAATGAAAGACTTACAATCCACCCTTGTACCATTTGATCTGCCAACTACTCCTCACATTGAACACGTTCTTATACAACTTCCAGGTACTAATAATAATAGCAAATGTGTCATTAGTGTCGCATATGTTCCCCCTAAATCCTCCGAGGAAACATACCTATCTCATTATGACCTTCTGCATAAAACATTAGATAGACTTAAGACAAACATATTTTATCTGTTTGGTGATTACAACCTGCCTGATATACGCTGGCTTCCAGATCATAACGGCAACGCTGCAGCCCTACACTGTAATGGAAATAACTCACTGAGCGAACATATGTGTAACTTCTTGTCACTGCTCAACGCCGCGCAGTTTAACAACATCTTAAACCATAATGGTCGTACTTTGGATTTATTAATAAGCAACACAAACTGCATTACATCCATACCGACATGTACATTATTACCTATTGATGATCATCACCCTCCCTTCTATACCACAATCGCCTACAAAAGTAAAAATAAAAAAATCGTACAAGCGAAAACATTAAAATATAATTATTTCAAAGCAGATTATGAACGAATTAACCACGAATTGTGTAAAATTGACTGGGATCATACCTTAACTGGGCTGTCAGTAGAGCAGTGCGTTAGCATATTCTATGATATTGTCTTCGGTTCTATTAAAAACCACACTCCCACAAGCCATTCTAAACCTTCAAGATTTCCAGTTTGGTTCTCCAAATCACTCATACGCATATTCAATAACAAAAATAAAGCCTGGATTAAATGGAAAACGTATTTTTCTTTTCTCAGACAGAGATTCCAAACAGAATGCAAAAGAAATTATACTAAGTTTATAAATGGTGTCGAGGACAATATTAAAAAAAATGTTAAGAATTTGTGGAGTTATGTTGCTAATCGCAAAGCCAATGCTGGTATACCAGCCACTGCATTTTACAAAAATCAAAGTTCTAATGACCCAAATGCGATCTGTAATATGTTCTCAAACTATTTTCAGTCGGTCTATGAAGCTACCACTTTTAATAGAAGTAAATGGTTACCCCCCGAAACGTGTGCGGATAATTGTGTAATTATTAACCGCATAGTTTTTAGTCCGGATCAGGTATTGCAAGCCTTAAAGGCATTAGATGTAACAAAAGGCCCAGGCCCAGACGGATTACCAGCTTGCTTTATTAAAAAAACAGCCAATAGTATATATATTCCACTACACATTATTTATAATAAATGTATTACTGAGGGAACATTTCCTGAAGTTTGGAAACGAGCCAATATAACCCCTGTACATAAAACAGGTTCTAAACACGATGTCGAAAACTACCGCCCTATCTCTATCCTGTCTGCCTTATCCAAGATTTTCGAGAGACTTGTACACACAGCAATATACCCAACAATTCATAACATTATTCTTACTCAACAACATGGATTTGTTAGAAAAAGATCCACCGTTACAAATCTACTAGCGTTTACAGATTATTTGCTTAATAATATGGATCAACAGGTACAAGTAGATGCTGTGTACACAGACTTTCGGAAAGCTTTTGATAAGGTGGATCACGAGCTGCTTCTCAAAAAGTTAGCGTATAATGGCATACGTGGAGATCTACTTCGCTGGTTTGCATCATATGTAACAAACAGGTCGCAAAGAGTTGTGATCAAGGGCTATCGGTCTAATTCCGTCAACGTCTCTTCTGGTGTGCCGCAGGGCTCTATTTTAGGCCCTCTTCTTTTTGTTATTTTTATCAATGACGTTTGGAGTTGTTTCGTACATTCAAAATTTTTGCTGTATGCAGATGACCTTAAAATTTACAGAACTATTCGAAACCATGCTGACTCTTTGTTAATTCAAGAGGACCTTAATCGATTTTCTGTTTACTGTGTAGAAAACAAAATCCAATTAAGTACATCTAAATGTGTATGTATTACATTTACCAAGAACAAAAATATTATAAGGAGCACTTACGCATTAGATAACGCTGCACTGCATAGAGTCATGTCAGTGAAGGATCTTGGAATACTATTGGATACTAAACTTCACCTTGATCAGCATATTCAAAAAATTGTTAACAACGCTTATCGGATGTATGGTTTTGTTATGAGATCTACTACTGAATTTAAGCGCGTAGATACCTACATACATTTGTACAAGTCACTAATTAGGTCACAACTCGAATACGCTGTAATAATCTGGAATCCTCTTTATCAAAAATACATAGACAGCTTAGAAAATGTCCAGCGTAAATTCCTCAAAGCCCTACATTATCGGTGTCGTCATGACTTGTTTCCCCCTAATTTACGCCAAAAGAATGTTGAACTGTTGAACTTAAAGTCTAGACGCCTTATCCTAGAAACTATGTTTCTCTATGACTTGTGTAATAACAGATATGATTGCATAGATCTTACTAATAAGTTAAGTTACGTTGTTCCGAGAACTGTCATTGGACGACAGGTGCGCGCACGTCCGCTTTTTGCCGTTTCCTACTGTCGCACCAACGCTGGAGTTCGCGCACCTCTTCGTCGTATTGCTAATAATTTTAACACTGTGTTCACAAATTTGGATTTGTTTACATTGTCTTCTAATAAGTTTAGAAGCTCATTGATAAAATTAATTAGTGACTTAGATTTTTAGTTGTTTTGATTTGTTCTTTCTCTATTATTGTAAAATTGTGTTTATCTTTTCTTTTCATTTAAAAATAATCTTAAGATTTTGCCTTTTAAGTTTCACTCGTGTGCAAATGGTTCCATAATAATTTTGTAGTATTTAAGATGTGGATAACGTCGTGAGCTACACATATGTAACGTCTTTTTTTCCTACTACATGTTTATTACGATGTTTGTGTAACTGTTTGTTTTCCCGAATTAAATAAATAAATAAACAATGTAATACTCCTTAAATGAAGTTATTAAAACTTCTTAGTTATTGTAAAGTTATATCATAAAAAAATCAAATTTGAAGAAGGGCCACTTTCGAAGATGGAACTACGAAATTACAGCATTTGGTTTTGCTTTTGTTTGTAATCTGTCATTTATGTGGGTACATAAACCATGTTGATAGTGCTCTATATTCATTATTCAAGCTGAAATTATGTCGCTTACGCCTGAAGAATGCACCAGAATACTTACAATGCTGGAAACCGGCCGGAGTCAGCGCGATACAGCCAGGACTGTCGGTGTGTCGCTGTCAACAGTACAAAGAGTTCTCCGACGTTACGAAGAAACTGGTTCTAACCTACGCAGACCAGGAACGGGCAGAACTAGGTGTACCACAGCACGAGAAGACCGATACTTAGTGAACACCATGCTTCGAAATCGCTTTCTCACAGGAACTGAACTCACAAATCAGTTTCGACGCCTCGGAGGAAGTAACCCAAGTACATGGACAGTAAGACGTCGGCTTGCTGAATCTAACTTAAAACCCCTTAGACCTGCAAACGGCCCTAAACTGGAGCGTGGGCATCGTATTTCAAGACTAAGATATGCCCAGAGCCACGTAAATTGGAGTATTGAAGATTGGTCAAAAGTTATGTTCTCCGACGAATCAAAATTTATGCTCTACAAGCACGATGGAAGACACAGAGTGTATCGAAGACCAGGGGAAAGATTCAAGCAAGCATGCATCGAAGAAAAAGTAGCCTACGGTGGTGGGTCTGTACTTGTGTGGGCCGGAATTTCTTCTGAAAGTCGCACAGAGCTGGTGATCATAGAAAACGGCTCTTTAACTAGCGTAAGATATGTGGAAGAAATCCTCAATGATCACGTTGGTCCATTTATGGTCAATTTAGGTGAGGATGCTATATTTATGCATGACAATGCCCGACCTCATACAGGCAGGATTGTGAATGACTACCTTCAAGAGATGAACATTACTCGTATGGAGTGGCCAGCGCGCAGCCCGGATATCAACCCGATCGAGCATGCTTGGGACGAGCTAGGCAGAGGCGTAAAACAACGAAACCCTCCCCCAATCACGCTTCGTGAGCTCAAAATTGCTCTCACAGAGGAATGGGAGAATATTCCCCAAAATCGTGTAAGGAACTTGGTGTACAGCATGCCAAACCGCGTAAACGCAGTAATGGAAGCACGAGGAGGCAATACGAAGTATTAAAACTCAAGAAAATCGTAATCAAGTTCAAAAATTTCATGTTTCCTATTTTTGTTTTAAGGAGAGATCAGCATTTTTTTTCTTTATGTAATTTTGTGTTAATAAAATGTATGGTGACTCATATTTTTTTTACTTTCATTTAAGGGGTATTACATTGTCTATTAAATACAATTTATTGCATTAACCTATCATTTTTAGTTTCCGAGATTTTTAACATTCTTTAAGTGACCCGGATTCATTGCTCTCGAGTGTAGATGGCATCCTGGGGAAGGACATACTTTTTTATCCTGATAGCACGTTCCCGTGGGATAATTTCCGACATCCACGCGGGCGAAGCCGCGGGCAGAAGCTAGTGGTAATATAAAACACACGGTTTATCAAGATGCTCCGTCTAAAACGAACGGTACTTTTTTAAATCTTAGCAAAGAGTTTTTAAGTATATCAGAAAAGTGGTCAACATTTTATGAATAAAATTAACTTTGTGAGATAAAATATAATAGTTAAACATTTAATTCTTTATTTTAATTAATTTTGACAATAAATTACAACAATCTATTACAAAAACACAAAAATATTAATTTACTTTATTAGTAATACTGGCTGTTTTTTGTGCCTTTGCCTTAAAAAAAAGCGCTGATGCGCATCGCTAATTTGTTGACAAGTAAAAATTATTCCGCACGCTTTTTCTTTTTGCTGTTTTGTTTTTATTTGAAAATGTCGTCAAGTAATGATGAATTTATTGATTCGACACCGCCAGAAGTCTCAGAGGCAGCGAAAAAGGCTACTCTAAGCCTCTTGCCCGAAAAATGGACCGATAGATACTTACAAGCGTATCAAAATTTCATCTGGAAAACCAGCAAAGATGCAAATTCATTTTCAGAATGTGTGTTTTTAGCCTAGATGACTCGATGAGAAATAAAGAAGAAATTAGCTCCCGCATTACAAGGAATATAAATTTGGAGCCAAGTGTTGACTCTCGACCATCTACGAGCACACACGCGTACATTCCACCATCGTCGCCGCCGCCGCAGCCGCCTCCGTCGTCGCCACCGACTGCAGAACTCTGTGGTCTCGTTTCTTCGACTTTCACTGAAGAGAGTGAGAGAGAGACTGGTGAAATTGTAACTAATAATAATAACTTGACAACATTAAAAATGCCAACTGGCAACGTAATAATCAATTTAAAAAATTGTTTAAATTTTTATAACTACTTTAACAAGTGATTAAAGATTTATTCGTTTAAGAAAGTCCGAGTTTTATTTATTTCCTCGCAAATATGTTATAAAACGTCGTATGACATACTTGCGCTTTGATAATTACAGCCTCTGCTTTCTTGTAGCAATATCGCCTCGGCTATACCTATAATTTTCAACTTACCGCACTTATATCATAATGTACGTACGAAGCAACTAAATACGACATATAGGAATGTGGCCGCTTTTCTTTAGATCGAATTTAGTTGCTTCGTGTCTCAATATGAAACTTAATAAAAGGTATTAGAAAATTCTAGACACACTTACCGAGGTCGCTGATTGAGCAGATTTTCATAATTCCTTCTCAGTCACGAGATAATATTTTTTTAAAGGAGTGGCACTAGTGGACCGTTGTATGCGCTCTTAATAATATAAATAAGTCTTAATGTATTTCAAAATTTGCAGAAAAGGCAAACGTAAAAGCGCGGAGGACTTGTCCATCCGTGAGGGCACGACTTTTTTGAATTCAGGTGAGTGACACAGTCATTTCGTACAGTCAACCAGAGGCCCATATGCTACCAATTTGACTTAGAGAGCTCCCTTATTTCAAAGAAGCTATGCCTTGATTTCACATACAGTCACGAGCATAAATTACACAAATCCTTACACTTACGCAAAATTTTAAAGCGATTTTCTCGTGAACAATTATGTTATCATGTTATGTTATGCTACGAGTTTTCAGTATCGTACGGACAACTGCAAGTCAGGACTAGTCAGGACTTCAGGAGTACCATATGAACTTCGAAAAGCCTATGGCTGCCTTTCCACCGGAGATATGATATGCCGTGTAGCGATGGATGTGTAATCCTACTAATATTATAAACGCGAAAAATTGTATGGATGGATGGATGTTTGTTACTCTTTCACATAAAAACTACTACTCGGATTTGGATGAAATTTGGCACACAGATAGTTTATAACCAAGATTAACATATAGGATACTTTTATCCCGATTTTCCCAAATTTGAATTACAGGATTCTAATATACCATGAATAGGGCAGCGTAAGCCAGAGTTCGTACGACAAGAATTTAGGGCGAACAGAGTTCAGTCACGAGCATAAATATGTATACACTTGGCTTTATTTCAAAGCGATTCCCTTTTTATTTTTGGATAAAATTTTGTGTTGTTACGAACTTAGTATTTTCTAATCCATGGGTTTATGCAATGTGTCGTATTTCATTGTTGTTTTCGTTATTTCACGAAAAAATCGGTATTGAAAGTTTCCAAGTGTTGACATATTAGTGCTCGTGACTGTACCGTGCACGAACCTGACGTACATAAACTGTTCGGGGGACAGAATAACACAGCTTACTCGTTAGATCAATGGCATTAAAATGAATGTGAACAATATCATGAAGCACGTTGGCATCCAGGTATTTGCGCCTGTTCTCGAAGCCGATACTTAAGCTTGTAATCAAGAAGTTAGGAGAATGACAGATAAGTCTTAGTCCCATAACATCTGTAGTACATAACACGGAGGTACTTGCGCTGGACCCTTTCTATTCCAACTACGTACTTTTGGTTAAAGAGGTTCCAAATAGGGACCGCATATTCTAACTGAGAGTGAATTAGCGTTTTATAAAGAAAGGTTGAGATACGCTTAAGTTCTGTTGAAAATCTCATCACAAATCCACACATTTTAAAAGCGCTATTGACTATGGCTTCGATATACTGGCTCAAGGACAGTTTGCCATCAAAAAGAACACCTAGATCCCTCATATAGAAATATTATTTAAGGGCATAGAGTTAAAGTTTTCATTGAAATTAAAGATGAAATTATTCTTAGTAAAGTGTATATAGTTACACTTGGAGATACCAAGATGCAGCTTGTTGTGAATACAGTAGGTAGTTAGTCTGTCTAGGTCCCCCTGAAATGACTGGCAGTCGTCCATAGTACGTATCGCTTGAAACGCCTTCAGGTCATCAGCTTACATCAAGAATTTTGACTTTTTAAAACATTTCTTAATATCGTTGATATAAATAATGAATAATAGCGGCCCCAGAATACAGCCCTGTAGATCTCCGGAACCAATATTAACAGAGACAGACTGATGACCATTAACTATAACCCTTTGTGACTAGTTTTCGAGGTAGGATATGAACCAACGCAATACAATTCCGCGTATTCCATTGAAGGAATTTTATTCAGGAGAATTTTATGATCGACCTTGTCAAAAGCTTTCTTGAAATCAGTTTAAACCGCATATATTTGTAATCGCCTATCAATATTTTAAAAAAGGTAACTAGCAATTGTTATCAAGTTAGATGTCATAGATTGGCGCTTAACAAACCCATGTTGTTCAGGAATGATAATAATTATGCAGAAGAGGGCAAGTCTCGTTGTGAACAAGTATTTCAAAAAGCTTTGACAAGGTCAGCAGAATCGAGATGGGTCTATATTGTTCGACGTCATACTTTGAGGTATGTTAGCTCGCTTCCACGCCACCGGGAACACACCTTCATGCAGACATCTATTAAAAGGGATATAGATCGGCTCACAAATATTATCAGCCGTAGCCTTAAAAAAGGCCGCTGGAAGACCGTCACGTCCTATCCCCTTAGAGGGGTCCAACCGTCTCAACTGGCTGAGTATTTTTGATTAATTGATATGCAAATTACTAATAAAGCTACCATTCAAAATCAATTAGTCATTTATTCAAATCAGGCTGAGAATCAGCACTTTTTGAATGTCAAAATTACATCACATTACATACAATTACCCTAGTGCTTTCGCTGGGGAGAAGAAGTGGCGCAACAAACTCCCCAGCTGCACAGCTATCTATTCAGTTAGAAGAACTTGCTTCTTTACAATAGTAAGTATGCAAAGTAGTTAACATCACGAGATGCGGAACATTAAATTACGCTATTTGCCATATGTCAGCTAGCCACGCCAACATACCAATAAACAGAATGTAAGCTATTCTCAAGCAAAACAAAATTAAAACTATTAATGAAAACAAAATTTAACACCTAAATAAAAGCCTCCAGGTATAAAGGGCGTGACAGCTTACATATTTATGCAATATTGGCTTATATATATTTTTTTATATGATAACTCACACAAATGATAAACTAGGACCATCAAAGTAAAATAAATAAACAGTTAATAACTAATAACAATAACAAAACCATGGTCAGCAAGATGACCAGTCATCACAAGCAGCACCCGTTCACGAGCATAGCACGAAGATCTCTCCCTCTCCCTCTCCCTCGCCATATTTGAAAGATGTAGGCAACCCGACCTCCGACGCTACCGCACGGCAAGCAGTGACATCTAAGGAAGCATGACGAATTTGCTGCCGGTTGCTCAAGCAAGAATAATATGATCAATCGTCGAGGTCGCTAGCTAACCACATATTGCAATCAACTCATTAAAAACATTGAAATGAGTAGATTATGTCAATGAGTTATAATAAATTAAACTGAATTGACTTATACAGTCAAATAAAATAAACAATTATTTGACCTCATATAACCTGTCAGCAGCTAATTCTGGGGAAAGAACATAAACATTGTCTTGAATTAATCAGGGCGACCAACTCTTCTTATAGTTTAAGTAGTCGTTGATGGAATAGTATGCCTTTGAACAAATGTTGGATTTTACTTGAGCTTTACATAATTAGATGTTCCCACTTCTAGAACCCCGGCCTCCTCTCTGTGAGAGGGAGTGGTCCTTAATCCACCACGCGGGCCCAGTGCGGGTTGGTAGATGTTACATGTCTTCGAATGTTTTGGTTCTATTAGGACATGCCGGTTTCGTCACGGTGTTTTCCTTCACCGTTTAGAGAGCAGTGGTGATGAAATAATTTACACAAAGTAAAGCGCCTGTCTGGGTTCGAACCTACGACCTACAACTCGTAAGTCGCGGCTGTTACCACTGGCCCACTACTGCTCTTAATCTTAAGCTTGAGCTTTAACCGCATTAAATGGCAAATCTAGCAAAGAAGAGAGTAGCTTGTTATAAAAGGTACCAAGCTCAACAAATGAGTTATGAACCTTAGGAAGCCGGTGAAAGGGGGCACGTAGTTTTTTTCTTACTTCTAGTGTTAACATTGTGAATATCACTGTTTTTAGTGTAGAAGTGTATATTTTGCCTAATATATAAGATGTTGGTGAAGATGAATTGAGATGCAACCGTGAAAATATCAATATGTTTGAAAAAATCTCTTAGAGAAACTGTGGCACCTAACTGGTAAATTCTCTGCGCACTGCTGTTGTGAACCCGACGTGGTGAGCGTTGGTGACACGGGCTCAAATACGGACAAGAAAATGTCCGAAAACATATTACAGACAAAATTAGGGTCACTTCATTTGACATTCTGATATTCTGATACTGTATCATGGACAGAATGCCTGACTTACTTTTACGATTAGAAATATAGGACCAAAAATGTTTTATGTTACTAGAGAGACATAAATGTTTGAAGACAGACCTACATTCGGAGAAGTTATTATATTCTTTGACGTTACTTGCCGATTGGTTCTATTAGGACATGCCGGTTTCGTCACGATGTTTTCCTTCACCGTTTAGAGAGCAGTGGTGATGAAATAATTTACACAAAGTAAAGCGCCTGTCTGGGTTCGAACCTACGACCTACGAGTACAACTCGTAAGTCGCGGCTGTTACCACTGGCCCACTACTGCTTTTAATCTTAAGCTTGAGCTTTAAACGCATTAAAAGGCAAATCTAGCAAAGAAGAGAGTAGCTTGTTATAAAAGGTACCAAGCTCAACAAATGAGTTATGAACCTTAGGAAGCCGGTGAAAGGGGGCACGTAGTTTTTTTCTTACTTCTAGTGTTAACATTGTGAATATCACTGTTTTTAGTGTAGAAGTGTATATTTTGCCTAATATATAAGATGTTGGTGAAGATGAATTGAGATGCAACCGTGAAAATATCAATATCTTTGAAAAAATCTCTTAGAGAAACTTTGGCACCTAACTGGTAAATTCTCTGCGCACTGCTGCTGTGAACCCGACGTGGTGAGCGTTGGTGACACGGGCTCAAATACGGACAAGAAAATGTCCGAAAACATATTACAGACAAAATTAGGGTCACTTCATTTGACATTCTGATATTATGATACTGTATCATGGACAGAATGCCTGACTTACTTTTACGATTAGAAATATAGGACCAAAAATGTTTTATGTTACTAGAGAGACATAAATGTTTGAAGACAGACCTACATTCGGAGAAGTTATTATATTCTTTGACGTTGCTGTATTTTTCCAATTTATCCAGAGATGTTGCTTCTTTTTAAATATTTTTATTAATGACTGCATTGGTGTCCTGTAAAAAGTCAAAATGAGATGTACTATAGCATCGGAGCTGGTTCCCCGCGGGATGGACACTGTGCTGATGACATACTGTATCTTATGTTTATCGTTTTTGCAACGCAGTGCAACCATGACGTCAATAAACTAACAATAAAGAGGGTCAATAAACTCGCTATTCGCTATTTCTGGTATCAGAAAAGTCTCTGTCAATATTATGAAGTCATATGAGGATGCCAAGATATACACGAGCAACGAGTTTGCTCAGTTCTAATAATTAACCTACCTACAGTTCTGGTAGTAAATTAACAAATTACAGTGCTATCCATTATCAGAGTGTGTTGCAACACATTTATATAGATCTCGCGTTCTTTTCTAAAACTTGATACATTGTGGAATCCAATAACAGTAGGTACATTTATAGTTGTTGAAATAAATAAATAAGATAACATTAAAACTTGTATATAATTTTGAGTTACATTTCATAGATGCTATGATTTTATAAAAAAATTATTTAAAATTGACTTTATGGTAAGTAGATTTTGATTGATTAAAATAGTACTATGTTTCGTGGCATGCACAATTTTGTAAAAGTAGGTAACGCAACAGAGTAAAACATAAAAAAATAGAACAGTAAAAACTATATAGAATATTGATACCTATGTGAGTTAGACATTTATTCGTATATAATATCTACTTGGCTTATCTCCGTTGAGGTTGGCCGCAATTCAGTCGGGGGCGATAATATTATTATTTGGTTACACATCCCCCGTTCCAAAGCATATCACATCTGTGGTGTAAAGGCAGCCATAGGGTTTTCGTAGTTCAAATGTTACTCCTGACTAGTCCAGACTTGCAGTTGACAGTACGATTCTGAACATAATTAAAAACTCGTAGTATAAACTTGACCCAATGTTCCACAGGCGGTTCGGTACACTTAGTAAAAAGAATCATAGTCCACAAGCAACACAACTTTAAGCCCCTCCACAACGATGTGGCGATAGTCGTGATGGCCACACCGGTTGATTATAAGACCAGTGCAGCACGGAAAACCCGTATTGCTCGTCAGGACGCCGTGGTCCCTGACAACTCATTCGTCACCGCTGTTGGATGGGGGCGGACTAAAGTGAGTATTTATGATTACAAGTACATCTTAAAAAGAAACGAAATATAATTAAAACCTGACTGCAACTTAAAAGTTTAACACAAGATTCGCGAGTGTAAAAAAGTATGTATTTACAGAATTAAAATCATCAATACAGCTCTCTAAGTTCATAATTATAATCATATCGATTTATATTTCATGAAATTGTCACTCAATAGGATTAGGGATTAGTTATTTCTCTGGTGCTTCCCCTTTAACATAAAAATCACTGAAGATTTATGTGGGACTTCCGTTAAGGGTTTTGGAGATATCATTTACACAATTGATCCGGTCCTAACAGGCATTTAATCAAAGTTCAAAAGTCATTTATTCAAATTAGGATGAGAATCAGCACTTTTCGAACGTCAAAATTACACAAGACAGTCCCACAAAACGCCCGCTCCTCACCACTTCATAGTGCTTTCGCTGGGAAGAAGTGGTGCAACAAACTCCCCAGCAGCACAGCTGTCTGTTCAGTTTTAAAAAAACTTGCTTCTATTCAATAAAAGGTATGCAAAGTAATTGACATCATGAGACACAGAACATTACATTAAACTATTTGCCATATGTCAGCTAGCCACGCCAATATATCAATAAATACAATGAAAACTCAAGCAAACAATAATAAAAATAAAATAAACAAAAATTAATACCAACACAAGGTAGTGTCCTCGGGCCATTATTGTTCTTAATCTATATCATTGATCTGCCTTGTGAAATTCATCAACCGATGACACTATTTGCGGACGACAGTACAGCCATAATTGAATGCGGAGATAAAAATAAATACGAGATTGAAATAAACAGCACACTTAAAACAATAATAGATTGGCTAAATAAAAATAATCTAGTTATAAATTTACAGAAAACTAAAGTAATGCATTTTTACCAGAGGCTTCAGCCACAGAATATAATTGCCGAATACAATGGTCAACACGTAGAGTCAACCTTAGAGGCAAAATTCCTAGGAATACATATTGACCATAAATTAACATGGGAACCTCATGCTGAAATCGTGTGCCAAAAATTAAGTAAAACTGCCTATATACTATATATCCTCTCCAAAAAATTAAATATCAATGCCTTGTTGACAGCATACCATGGTCTAGCGGCGTTGTTATTAAGATTTGGTATAATATTTTGGGGAAACTGCACCGAGAGGGAACGAATATTTAAGACACAAAAGCGCTGCCTAAGGTCAATGACTGGTCTTAAGTCGACAGAAAGCTGTCAACCAGTATTTAAAGCACTAAAAATTCTGACATTTCCATCCTTATATATATTAGAAGTCGCCTTATTCGTTAGAACAAATCTGCACTTATTTACATCAATGGATGATATAAGGCAGCATAGGTACTAGACCAATTAGGGCCAAATATAAAAATCTACTGTACACAGGCGGCCATAAAACAGCCTTACTTAAAAAAAATATTCTACAAATGGGTCCTCTTATTTATAATAACTTGCCTAGAAATTTAAAGGAAATACCTATTAAAATGTTTAAAAAGCAGTTAACAAAACTGCTACTGGACAAGAGTTACTACTCAATCAAGGAATTTTTGTATGACAAGACAATCAAGTAAAATGTTGCTCAACAATTATAATATACCTACTTAATTAAGATTGTCCTTGAATATATTTATATATATATTTTTTGTTTGTTTTGTTTTTGTGATGACGCTAAGTTCTTATTATTATTTGTTTTGTTTGACATAGAATTATCTGTTTGACATTGTATTACTTTATGTGTATAGGTAAGTAGACGATTAATTTGTTGACTAATCTTTATCAATTAATTTACAACTGACAAATATTTATTCAATTTTAATTTTTCTGTGGTATCTTGTATCTTTAATATTAATTGTTTGAAAGCATTTGCACGCCGGAAGGTAAAATGTATCGGGACTATTGACATAAAAACATCTTATTTGTATACCTACATTATTGGCAAATAAATGATTATGATTAACAAGCATACAGGGCGTGACAGCTTACATATTTATGCAATGCGGGTGCATAGCAGTCACTCGAAGTCACAAATGATAAACTAGGACCATCGAAGTAAAATAAAGAAACAGTTAAGTAATTACTACTAACAATAACAAAACCATGGTCAGCAAGACGACTAGTCACTACAAGCTGCACCCGTTCACAAGCATAACGCAATGAGCAGCCATTACCACCCTCGCCATATTTGAGGGAAGGAGGCAACCCGACCTCCACGCTAGTGACATCTAAGGGAGTATGACGATCACATCGGCGTCGAGTCGACGATGAAGTACCTGGGACTCGTCCTCGACAGCCGGTGGAACTTCGTGGAGCATTTCCGACGTTTGGTTCCCAGACTCGAGCGGGCCGGGGCTGCCTTGAGGCGGCTCCTGTCCCATCTAGGGGGTCCAAAGGCCTCCTGCCGGAGGCTCTATGCGAGGTCGTGCGGTCTATGGCCCTTTACGGGGCACCGGTGTAGGCGCGTTCCTTGAGGTGACGACCAGCCCGCCGGTTGAACGCGTTCCAAAGGGTCATGGCAGTGCGGCTAATCCGAGGGTACCGCACGGCCTCCGCTGAGGCGGCGAGCCTCCTTGCTGGATTACCGGCATGGGATCTAGAGGCAAAAGTCTTCGCCCACATATGGGACTGGCGAGAGGAGGCAAAACACCGGGGCGTAACTCCGCTGCCGCGAGAAATCACGGTACAGCGGACAGAGCTCCGGCGGGATCTCATGGCGACATGGAGAGTGCGATTGTCACAACCCAGTACTGGGCACGCCACAATTGCGGCAATAAGTCCCCTCTTTGAGAAGTGGCTGGAGAGGCGCCACGGCGCCCTCACCTTCCGCCTGACGCAGGTCCTCACCGGACACGGTTTTTTGGGAAGGTTCCTGTTCAGGATAGGAGGAAACGCCAGGGTGTCACCACTGCATGGATCGGCTGGAGGACACGGTGGAGCATACGGTGGAGGTGTACCCGGCTTGGGCGGAGCACCGCCGCGTCCTCGTGGCGGCGATCTTTCGTGTCCAGCCCAGGTCCAGGCCATGGTACGGAGCGAGAGTGCATGGGAAGCTGTCACCTCCTTCTGCGAAGCAGTTATGCTCGCAAAGAAGGAGGCAGAGCGCGTGAGGGAAAGGAAATCTCTGCGCCCTCACGCCCCTAGTCGTTGCAGGAGACGCCCTGGACGTCGGGAGTCACCAGCCGACTCCCGGCCACCGTAGGCGCGGGCTTGCGGGTGGCGAGCAATGGGCAGCTCGCCGCCCGGTAAGGCCCAGGCCATGTTTGACGGCGCGTTGTGTTCCACGCGCGCTTCAAAGAGATGTCAGCACGAACTGACGGGTCCGCTAGGGCCGATGCCTGCCAGGGCCGCGAGTTGTTCGAAAGAGATACCGTGCCCAACAAATGAGTTATTAATCTTATGAAGCCCTTGAAACCCGGTCACGTAGTTTGTCCATAATACTAGCCGATGAAACTCAATTCTTCAGTCTTCATATCAAGCTTTTGTTGTTTCTGTTTAGGTTTCCCTACATGTGCTTGACAACCGAAAATCTTTAAATGACTCAAGTCCCTTTTCTTATTATACCAAGTACTTTAGTCATGACAGCCTTTGTCGAGCTTCTGTGTATGTACACAGGAAGTCAATGCACGCTAACAATAGTGTAAATAGTAAATTCACAAAAAAGTAAATTAAAAACTGAACCGCTTATTGAAATAGTCGCTACATGTGACAATAATTAATAATTATTAATTATGTAATATATTTAAATCTTGTTCTTCTCAACCTGTTGATGAAGTTTATGTTCGCACGTCAATCCTTGTGGTATGTACGGGTGCTTTCATAAAGAAGCTGATTCCCGGTAAAGACAAGTAGGTGCGGGTGAAATAGTCCCACATTAATTTATGCGCTCACACATAAAGAAACAGGTAAAACATGTAACCGTTTCCATTCGACGATCAACGTATATCGTATACCTGAAACAGTACGCGTAGCGCTGCAGTTGCTGTTTGGTCCAAAAATAATTTTTATTTATTATTTCGGCAGGTGGGCGACCCAGCATCACACTCAAAAGTTCTAAGAGAAATGACGGTGCGGAAGTTAAACCTGGACACCTGTCGGGATTACTACAAGCACCATCTTTCTACCGTCACCAATAGTACGATCTGCGCAGAGACCGACGGTGGAAGTAAGTAATTGTACCTAAATATGACGTATGGCCCTATAATCGGTCGGGAAATCCTCATGGATCCTCATGGAGCGCCATTCAGCTATAAAATATTGGCCGAAATATTACCAGTAAAATTGACTTGTAACATATCAACTTACAGAAATAATTATATTTAATTTTAAACCCCACGGTTCTTCCTGCTACCAAGAGTGGTAGCGGGCCCATCGGGTTCAATGTTATAGCGAGTAATTTTATTAATGTGCAGTTATTAAAATAAAGAGAGCAGTGGTAGCCCAATGGAAATGGCCACGACATAAAAGTTCGAACTCATACAGGCGCTTTTACTAGCTTGCGCTTTCCTACTCTTGGGCAAAGGCCTTCCTCCACTCCTTCCGTCTTTCGCGGGCCCGCGCGTCCACCTTCCAGTTTTGTCGGAACCTATCCAGCTCGTCCCGCCATCTCCTACCTAGTCTGCCGTGACCCCGCCTCACTGTCTCAAGGCACCAATTCTGTGCTATATTGGCCCACAGTTGGTCCGGCATGCGGCAGACATGTCTTGCCCAGTCCTATTTAAGTTGAGCAGATTTTCGCTACTGTGCTCCATTGATATTATATATTATACATCCAACCTCAGTCCAACCTCAAGGCTTGCATTGCTAAGTTCTTGGAGCATCCGTTCAAGTTCAATGGCTGATGATGAAAAGAGAACAATGTCGTCAGCAAAACGTATGTAGATTTGTGAGGCTCACTTCGCCAAGGAAAATGCCTCTTTCCCTCCATTTGGCTGCCAACTTCCTGCAGATTTCTTCAAGAATAAACAGTTTAGGAAATAGCGGGTCGCTTTGTTTGACTCATATCTCTATTTGAAATTTTGAACCCTTTATGTGTTACACATATATATGTACAAACATACAAGAAAAAGCCTGGGTCCAGGTACTATTTTTGTAAACGTTGCGTAACAGATTTATATATGTGGGATCAATATTTTAACTCGAGACGTCGTGGATTTATCGCTGGTATGGGCGTCAGCGCATCGACCGAGCCGTCTGACTCTGCTAGGGGCGTGGCGAAGGTCACATTTCGCTCTGAACCACATTCACCTTCTCCTTCTCCTCGGACGGGTGTACTGTCACTGAGGGTGATATCGTAATGTGTACTGGTGATGGTGTTCCTACTTCCTCTAAATCAAAGTTGGGGTTGTTGCTGGTTGGGTCGTCGTTGATGGCGTATATTGGATGTTATTCATTCTCGTCTGGTTTGCGTCTGGTAGGTCGCGCTGAATATCCGGAATGACATCTGAATCCCAGTTTGAGTCGCGATCTGGCATTTGTGTTTGTCCGAGTGACCGTATCTGATCCACGTGTTATCAAGCGATCCAAATCAGGAACATAAACTTCGTACATTTCGTTTCCGATCTTTTTCTTTAGTATTCCTTCGACCTATATAAACTTTTTATTATTTAAATTTTTCATAATCCACACCACTTCTTTATCTTGGAATTGTTTACGTTCTTTTCCTTCCTGAACCTGTTCCTTTATAGTGGGCGAAGCTTCCCAATCCCAAACGCTGCCCAGGCCAGCTGAGTCAGTTCAATACAGATAATAAAATGCAAAGTGACACTGGCTAGAGAAATAACTTGACTAAATATTATTCGGCTAACATGTAAGTGTATCCCTTCTGTTTCAGAGAACAAAGTGAACAAAGGCGACTCCGGGGGCCCGCTGCTCTCCGGAGGAATAGTCGTGGGCATTACATCGTGGGGCGCCGGCAGCGCGAATCCCGAATACCCGCAAATTTACGCCAGGGTCGCCAAATTCACCAATTGGATCAAATATACGGTAAGCAGGAATATAACGAACTAAACCCTGGTTAACATGGTACAATTTAATTGCCTGTGTCATACCACAAGTTGAAGCAACAACAAAGATAAAGTCCTCCAGACCGTATTTCGATCACGGCGGCCAATCTCAACGGAGACTAGCCTTCGGCGCGGGAGATATTATAGTACACAAGTGTGCGCACAGACACAGGGCACTCCCTCTTCCCACACTCTCATTGTCCGATAGGACGACAATCTGACACGACCGGAGAGAGATCAGGCGCAAGACCAACGGCTTAACCGTGTAGTATATGCAGGAACGCAAGCCTGCGTTTATTCACTAAAAACTTCGCAAACAAAGGAAATTGAAAGAAAAGAAAGAAAATACATTTATTTAGCACAGACTAAAAGACAAACAATAGGTACACCAGAAATTGCTACTGAAGGCTTCGAGTGTCGACTCAAGACGAGCCGGTTTTCACACGAACATATGTTCGTCTCTTACTCCCTCATCAGTCCTGACTTTCTGTATATTTTGGCTGATGAGACCAAAACTACAAACGTAGTTTACAGGGATGTTTTATAAAAATGTGGCTGTTATTTTAGTTACTGAAGAACGTATTTCGAGGCCTGGGAGGAGTCGCAAGATGCCCTTGGCATTATCTGCAACTTGTCCAAGGCCTTCGATTGCGTACAACATGGTACACTTCTCAGAAGACTGTACCACTATGGTATGAGGAACAGGGCTCACGACCTTCTGATTTCTTATCTGAATAACAGAATTCAGAGGGTTGATGTTAGTGGCAAGAGATCTACAGGATCTGCGGGCGTTCCGCAGGGTTCAATTCTAGGTCCTTTCTTGATTCTAATTTATATAAATGACTTACCTTATTACATAAGCGATAATAACAAGATTGTAGTATTCACAGATGATACTTTCCTCGTTTTTTTAATCAAACGCCAGTTAGTCGACTTTGAACAAGTTAACGATGCTCTCTCTAAAGTTGTACATTGGTTTAATGTAAATAATCTTCACCTGAACGAAAAAAAGACTAAGCTCATTAAATTTTCATCGCAAAATGTCAGACATCTAACCACCGATAGAGTTGGACCCTGTTGAGTCGACAGTTTTTCTTGGAATAACTATTGACGGTAAATTACAATGGGGTCCACATATAGAAAAAAGTAATTTCGATATTCTATTTACAGAATAAACAACCTCATTTAATTTAATTTCAATAATTATATTGTCTTACGACTTCCACGCGGACGAGGTCACCGGCTTAAGCTAGTTAAGAATAATAAAAGCTTCTTATATGAAATTTAGCTAGGGGGATAAGCAGCAGCATTATCTTGTCTTCCACCAATAAACTGCGATCCTGATTAATTGTTCTTTTCCTAGACAAAAAACTCCTTGCAGCGGAACGAAATCGATAACAGTACCAAACCTGATGACACCTGCTCGCTCGGCAACAAGGTCGGGTCTATCACGCTGCTTACCCCTGTCCTGTCCTTAATACTCAGCATTTAGATATTACGAGTTTACAGATTAGGTGGATTTTCGAGCAGAGCTGTATGAAAAAAACGGAGCGGTCAGCTAATATCTGTTCCACTGTAAACAAACGGATCCGAAATTGAATGTTTTGATTTGAATATTTATAAATCACCTTACAAATGTTTGTTTATAGTTTATATTGTGAGTTTGCTTTTGTATTTTTATGTTGAAACTAAATAAAATGTAAATATTTAATTTAATTCCGTTGTTTCTGTTTTACTCCATCTCTTCAATTGACAAAAATGAATAATTATATTTTCATCGTAGCCCTAGCGAAGTCATATTAAAAGAAACTAAAATTAAATGTAGTCGCCGTGCCATACCAACTGAAAATAAGCTACTCAAAATACTGGTGGGCCCAGTTTCTTTACAACAAAATCATTTATATCATAATACAGCATCTTTCAGAGGCACTTTCCGATACGCTGCATCTAAGGTGTGGAATAATATCCCACCACCATTAAGGGTACTGGGCACTATCCACACGTTCAGAACACGTTTACGGCAGTATCTGATAGATTCGCAACAGAAATTAGATATGGTCGCCGTAAATCTTTCACTTATATGAAATGCCTACAGTAATAATAATAAATAAATTTATTGAACCAATGTTACAGTAAGTTATTACCTTAAAATTAACTTAACTTAACATCAGTCTTACTCAGCTTTACGGAAACAAAAAAGTTTCGACGCCTGACTACCAACGCAATACCTACTATTAATGTATTGAAGGCGTTAACTAATGCTGGAGTTACGTAGCTGAAGAACTGGGAATTGACCACAAAACAGTTTTGGCACATTTGAAAAAAACTGGGTACACAAAAAAGCTCGAAATTTGGGTACCTCGCGAGCTCACTGAAAGAAACCTAATGAACCGTGTACTCATTTGTGATTCTTTATTACGACGTAATGAAACCGAACCATTTTTTAAGAAGTTGATAACTGGTGATGAAAAGTGGACCACGTACGACAAGAACGTGCGAAAAAGGTCGTGGTCAAAGTTTCATAATAGCGCCTTCTACTGGCTTTTCTTTTTGTAGATAAAATTTCTTCTAGGGTTTTTTTATTCATGTTGTAACTTTCCTACAACAAAGTACATAACAAGACTAATTAGGTTCAACCAACCAATAAGAACAAGTTATATACAACCAAATTCAGATGGACGGTCCTACTGTCCAAGACGATCTCTTATCGATTCTCCTCAGATTCCGCCAGCATAAATTTGTAGTATCGGCAGACATTGAAAAAATGTTTAGATCTATTGACATAGTACCTAGTCAACGCTCGTTACAACAAATTGTATTTAGGTATGATTCCTCTCAACGTTTAAAAACCTACACACTAAACACAGTTTGTCAGGGGACTGCTGCTGCGCCATATCTCGCGACAAAATGTTTGAGTAGTCTGGCATCCACAGTCAACAATAATAGCGTCAAATACAGTATATCACACGACTTTTACTGTGATGATTTATTAAGTGGATCCAGTACTGTAAGCGAAGCTATAAAGCTATGTAAGGGAATTACTGCCGCCTTAAATTCAGCAAGATTCAATATTCGCAAATGGAAATCTAATAGCGCATTAATTCTTAACGAGCTGTTCTCAGGTAAAATTATAGATTCAAACACAGTTTTAGATCTATCAAAAATACATCATCAAAAACATTAGGTTTATATTGGCTTTGTCAGCAGGATACATTATCTTTCTCGATTAACATTGAACTTCATGAGAAGGTTACCAAGCGCCACATTCTTTCAGTTATAAGTCAAATATTCGACCCATTAGGGCTTGTAGGTCCATGCGTTGTCGAAGCTAAATTGATTATGCAGAAATTGTGGGTCAATAAAAGCTCTTGGGACGAAGAAGTTTCTTCAGAGATTTTACATCTCTGGTCTTCATTTGCTAACACATTACCCTGTCTTAATAAATTACAAATTCCTCGATGGGTTCTTAGTGATCTTTGCGTAAAGATTGAAATCCATGTATTCACAGATGCATCTGAACGTGCGTATGGGGCATGCGTCTACATTCGGTCTGTGTGTAATTCGGGACTTGTACGTGTTCAGCACTTAAACTCAAAAAAACTCTCTTCTTATAAATAATGACGTTAGGAAGAACCAAAGAACGATGACGACAAACTATTTGCAAAACTTATACCTAAATATTCACAATTTACACGATTACAAAGAGTTATAGCCTACATACACAGATTTATTTATAACTGTAAAAACAAAACGACCTTATAGCTATGACACCAAGCATCCAATATTATTATGTAGCAAACATCATTTAACGAAAATCATATTTCATAATTATGCATCACTTAAAGCTTTTACATGCGGGGCCTCAGTTATTGTTGTCCAGTATTCGTCAAACTTTTTGGCCTTTGGGAGGTAGGAATCTGTCTAAATCCATAACGAAAAGTTGCATAAAATGTTTCAGATTTAAAACTAGTAGGTAATGTTCAGCCCATAATGGGACAGTTACCTGAATCTAGAACTTCCCTTTTTTACACTGTTCGGTGGATTATGCAGGCCCAGTTAAGATAGCTAACCGTAAAGGTCGAGGTTGCCAACTGACTAAATCTTACTTGTCCATTTTTGTCTGTTTAGCTACAAAAGCCGTGCATTTGGAACTCGTTACAGACCTTACTAAAGAGGGATACATGGCCGCTCTAAACCGGTTTGTGGCTCGTCGAGGGAAGCCTCAAAGTATAACCTCCGACAATGGGACTAATTTTGTAGGTACATGTGACGAGTTACACCGTTTCTTACAAGAATCAAGTTCCTAAATTAGTTCTGAAGTCGCCCAAGAGGGTATAGACTTCCTCTTCATTCCGAGTTACACCCCCATTTCAATGGTATGGCTGAATCTGCTGTTCGTTCCACTAAATATCATCTTCGTAGGCTTCTCCAACTTACGCATTTCACTTATGAAGAAATGCACACTTGTCTGACTCAAGTGGAAGCCATCCTTAATTCATGTCCTATCACCGCCTTAAATTCCGATCCTACAGACTTCACACCCTTAACACCCGCTCACTTACTAATAGGACGACCACTTGTGTCTGTTCCACATCCACAGCTGACACAAAGAATAACAAGCCTTGAGCGATACAAACGAATCGAGTTCGTCAAACAACATTTCTGGAAACGATTCTCAAACGAGTACGTCACCACTCTGCAGCAAAAGACGAAGTGGCCTACTGCGTCAAGCGAACTCAAATTGGGTTCCTTAGTCCTTATAAAGGATAAAGCATTGCCTCCTTTACGTTGGGCCCTGGGTCGTTGTGTGGCCGTTTTCCCAGGGGCTCAGGATCAAGTTGCTCGAGTCGCCGATATAAGGATCAAGGGAGGAACCATTATTCGAAGGGCGTTTAATAACATTTGTCCCCTTCCAGAACCTGCTTGTTGAATCAGCTGCCACGCCTACCTATTTCAACCCGAGGAGTATGTTGAAGACAAAACGTAGCACCGCCCGCCACTGCGACTACGGGAGCGGGGCAGCAGCGTGCGGGGAACGGGGGACGGGTTGCCGATCGCCGATGGCCTGCACTGCCCTTCACTACCAAAATTACAACGGTCCGAGAGGCCCGCGTCCTTATGTCAATAATACAAACCATACCTATCGATACAGTCCGCTATTTTATTTATAACACCTCTGAGAATCGCCAACACTGGGTGAGCATTGAGGTTCGAGGCTGAATGGCCAGGCACTCGGCCTTTTCGTCGTCATCGAAAGCGATGGTTTTGTCAGGGCGGACCAGGGGTGGTACGGTGACTACTTCGCGGGATTTGATTTTCCTTTGAAGGTTCCAGAAGGCCTGATGGGTGGGCTCTACTTCGCTTAGCAGCTTATCCCAGCTGGCGTCACGCCACTCCGATAAACGTGACTTTACAGAACGCTGTAAGTAACGCCTATGGGCTTTGTTATCGTCGCAGGGAAAGCTGCTGTAGGCACGGACAGCCGCGTTCATCTCATTCAGCAGTTCACGCACGTCGTCTGATAACGATTGTTCTAGAGAAGTTCCAGCGACGGTCACCAGTCGCTGGAACTTCTCTAGAACAATCGTTCAGGACTGACTGTACGTGTTCCGTGAATGAGTCGAACGCGGCCGTCGTGACCGCGATAGAGCTGAAATGACCGGGGATGGTGTCTACATAAGTGGGGGGATGTGTTGGATTTCGGGCATTCCCTTACTTTTCTTCAGTCCGTTACCACTTTTGTCTTTGTCTGAACCAGCAACCAACCTCGGTTGCTGGTTCCTCCATGGATGACCGTTTACATAGTCGATTTGACAGACAGTAGTGTGTGTCTTCACCATCTTATGCTTGTATGTCGTTGTGATCGTGACCTTCGTTGACGTCACGGACACTTCACACGTCGAATGATAGATGTCGCTAGTAGTCTGTAGATACTGTTGCTGTTATCGATGATTGATCTTGTTAGTGTTGCGATCTGTTTAGCTTGGTATGGGCATGTGATGAGAAGGGACGAAACGCACGTGACTAAAAGAGTGATGAATATACATGTTGATGGATGGAGAGGGAGAGGAAGGCCGAAGAAAAGATGGATGGATTGTGTGAGGAATGATATGAAAGAGAAGGGAGTGAATGATAGCGTGACGGTTGACAGGGGATAATGGAAGAAGAAAACGTGTTGCGCCGACCCCAAGTAACATGGGATAAGGGCAGGAAAATGATGATGTGTTGCGATCTACTCGGGTGGCGTAGTATTGTGCACACGATCCGGTAGATGGCGTAAGACGTCGTGTTATAAAACTAAAATTAAATGTAGTCACCGCGCCATACCAACTCAAAAATAAACTACTCAAAAGAAAATACTGGTGGGCCCAGTTAATAGGCTATTATTTAAAAATATTAATGATTAAGTGGTTTTTAAGAAGATATTGTTTGAAGTGGTGATTTAAAATGTATTTACATCGTAGGCTTATTTTGATCGATTTTCACAAAAAAAGGGGAAATAGACTCAAATTAACTTGAAAAATAAACTTAGCTTATCGAATTTCCTGTAACCGTTTGATGGAAAATGTTATGGTTAGTAGCGAGTGGGGACTCTTCTGATTTGTATGCACTCTATAAGCCTATCTGGTGCACTTTCAATAATATAGGATTGAGGAGTTGTATATTCGGAAGATGCTCACATAAATTCATCAACCAGAAAAGAGCTGATAATCTTCAAACGGCTGAACCGATTTTTAAATCGCTAAGAACAACATTCAAACAAACAAAAAAATCAAAATCGGTTCAGCCGTTTGGGAGCTACGATGGCGCAGACAGACACACAAATACACAACAACAACAACACACACACACAAACAGAACAGGAACAGGATTCTACACACACGTTAAACTTGGAACACTCCTCTGTTTTTGTCGGGGGTTGTGTCTCAAAACTTCCTTATATTCAATTTTATAAACCTACTAGCCAAGCTTCGCGGTTTCCCTTGACTCGCTTGGGTCCTGAGGATCGTACCGTGATGGTATAACTTTCTTCGAGAATTGGGCTATCAAGCAAATAAGATTTTTTTTTAATCTGATTAATTCGAGAGATTAGCGCAATCAAACACTTCAGCTTTATTATCAGTATAGGTACAGTCAACGGTCATTAATTAATTAGCAGCTTAAGGACTGTATTGCTGTGAACGCGCGGTAATTTATTTTTTAATTTTTTATTTATCCATTTATTTCAGGCATCAAGGCCCATATAAAACACTGTAGCGTTGTGAGAATCTCAACGGGAAATAGTCGACTGATGCTAAATATTTCTTAATTAGTAAGTTGCAAGTCACAGCACTAAGATCATGGCACAACACTAATTTCCTAATAAAGTAATAACCTCGCCTAGGGTATTAGTGTTCTGTGGTAATAACACTCTGCCGTTTCGTTTTGACATCCGCTTGCTCAGCAAGCAGGAGTGAGTCCCTGGTCCTCAAGATACTGGTACCCCAAATCTAGGGTGAGTTCCTCATTAACTTGGTAATATACTTTACCCATAGTACTGGATGTCCGTTATCAAAATCTATCTACCAATGTTGTAATTATTTACACGGTTGTCAATGACGGGCCACGCGGTAAAAGATTGTCCAGTGCATGGGAGACTGAAATATGTATGTATTGCTGCTGCATCCGGTCTGTGCAATGCCTCACTGTATTATAAGCTAAATAGCGAGCCATCTGCTAGGATTATTGGTTATCTTGTGTTTTATGCTCGCTTGTCGCACACATAACCTCATTCTGCATCTGTCATTGTGCCACGCTATCCTTACAAACTACACTCGAGAGCAATGAATCCGGGTCACTTGAAGAATCCTAAAAATCTCGGAAACTAAAAATGCTAGGTTAATGCAATAAATTGTATTTAATAGACAATGTAATACTCCTTAAATGAAGTTATTAAAACTTCTTAGTTATTGTAAAGTTATATCATAAAAAAATCAAATTTGAAAAAGGGCCACTTTCGAAGATGGAACTACGAAATTACAGCATTTTGGTTTTGCTTTTGTTTGTAATCTGTCATTTATGTGGGTACATAAACCATGTTGATAGTGCTCTATATTCATTATTCAAGCTGAAATTATGTCGCTTACGCCTGAAGAATGCACCA
Source organism: Apamea crenata (assembly GCA_949629185.1). Lineage (NCBI taxonomy): Eukaryota > Metazoa > Arthropoda > Insecta > Lepidoptera > Noctuidae > Apamea > Apamea crenata. Next base: position 3,120,139 of record OX451377.1, read on the forward strand.
GAATACTTACAATGCTGGAAACCGGCCGGAGTCAGCGCGATACAGCCAGGACTGTCGGTGTGTCGCTGTCAACAGTACAAAGAGTTCTCCGACGTTACGAAGAAACTGGTTCTAACCTACGCAGACCAGGAATGGGCAGAACCAGGTGTACCACAGCACGAGAAGACCGATACTTGGTGAACACCATGCTTCGAAATCGCTTTCTCACAGGAACTGAACTCACAAATCAGTTTCGACGCCTCGGAGGAAGTAACCCAAGTGCATGGACAGTAAGACGTCGGCTTGCTGAATCTAACTTAAAACCCCTTAGACCTGCAAAAGGCCCTAAACTGGAGCGTGGGCATCGTATTTCAAGACTAAGATATGCCCAGAGCCACGTAAATTGGAGTATTGAAGATTGGTCAAAAGTTATGTTCTCCGACGAATCAAAATTTATGCTCTACAAGCACGATGGAAGACACAGAGTGTATCGAAGACCAGGGGAAAGATTCAAGCAAGCATGCATCGAAGAAAAAGTAGCCTACGGTGGTGGGTCTGTACTGTGTGGGCCGGAATTTCTTCTGAAAGTCGCACAGAGCTGGTGATCATAGAAAACGGCTCTTTAACTAGCGTAAGATATGTGGAAGAAATCCTCAATGATCACGTTGGTCCATTTATGGTCAATTTAGGTGAGGATGCTATATTTATGCATGACAATGCCCGACCTCATACAGGTAGGATTGTGAATGACTACCTTCAAGAGATGAACATTACTCGTATGGAGTGGCCAGCGCGCAGCTCGGATATCAACCCGATCGAGCATGCTTGGGACGAGCTAGGCAGATGCGTAAAACAACGAAACCCTCCCCCAATCACGCTTCGTGAGCTCAAAATTGCTCTCACAGAGGAATAGGAGAATATTCCCCAAAATCGTATAAGGAACTTGGTGTACAGCATGCCAAACCGCGTAAACGCAGTAATGGAAGCACGAGGAGGCAATACGAAGTATTAAAATTCAAGACAATCGTAATAAAGTTCAAAAATTTCATGTTTCCTATTTTTGTTTTAAGGAGAGATCAGCAGTTTTTTTCTTTATGTAATTTTGTGTTAATAAAATGTATGGTGACTCATATTTTTTTTACTTTCATTTAAGGAGTATTACATTGTCTATTAAATACAATTTATTGCATTAACCTATCATTTTTAGTTTCCGAGATTTTTAACATTCTTTAAGTGACCCGGATTCATTGCTCTCGAGTGTATCTGCCTGTAAACCGCTGCGATGTGTTGAGTTTCCATCTATCCATTCTCCTTACACCGCCCTTGGTCGAGGAAAAGGGAATGAGGCTGGACACATCGCACGCGGCCTGCTGCTTTTGCACCTCGCTAACATGTGCACCCTATCGCGCCTTCCAGGGTTCTACGTCCAGGCTTCTACGTCCGGGCTGAGGACTGGGCCTCAATAACTGCGCAATCCTTGCGTGGCTGAGCTGCGCGCTACACACGTGGCTGACCGACTGTGCGCCTACCTACCGCGCGCTGCACGCGTAGCTGAACTGCGCACTGCATGTGTGCTATACTGTGCGCTGCACGCACACCTATCCGCGCGCGGCCTGCTGTCGCGCCGCGGTCTGCGGCCTACTGAGGCTTGACGGGCTTCCTGAAGTCGTACTGGCATGCCTGTTCCCGGGCCTGAGTTCCTGCATCCCGGAGACCCAAGGACGGTACCCTTCCCTCTTAACCAGTGCTAGTGCTCAGATCCATAGTGTCCTTACCCGCGACCTAGTTTACTTATAATATATGTATGTACTTTCTTATTAAACTATGAACGTTAACTAAGTGCTTAACTTCCTACCTAATTGTTAACGGTCTGCGCAGCCTACCTGCAAAGCCCTAGCCGTTACAACACATACAATACAATATTAATATAACTTAAAAATACTATAAATACATACAACATTATAATTACACTAAAAACTAACTAAGTCACACGAAGTGTCTGCGTCGTGTTTCGCTGACTGGTGTCATGTAGCCGGCCACTAAACCGGCGGTAGACAACACCCTTCGGCCTTCCTTGAGGAACTTCTCAAGATGATGTGTCGGAACACGCATCACGAACGACTTGAAGTTCGTGTTGTGACGCGACTCCAACTTCTCGACCCTCAAAGTCCAGTTGGTCTTCACACGCATGTACTCCACGATCTTCTCAACCTTCGTGGAGTGGTGCAGTCTGGACACGTACAGCTGCGTCGTCGGGATTGCTGGTCGCAGCAGCAGCTGGGGCCTGCCAGCGCGGTGCCGCACTGGTTCTGACAAGGAGGCTTCTTCTTCTTCTTCTCCACCTTGATGAAACCTTCCTTATCGCACGTGTCCTTCTCTAGACCCTGCGTTTACCCCCTTTTGGTTTTCCCGCTAGTTTTACCTGCGAGTTTTGCGACTCAGCAGGCATGTTAGCGGCTACTATTGCTGCGTAGGCTCGTTTGGGGGTCGACGAACCTACACACGTCGTTGTCTCCACCTGTGTCGAGGCAGGGACTGCAGATGGAGGCGTTTTGTTCCCCGCGACGCGCGTTCACATTTGCGGCGTCAGCGTCGGTAGGTGATCTACTTACAGAAATTGCGTTGCGCAAGAGCACTTCTGCCCGTAGATCACTGATGGTATTGTTGGACACCTCCAGCTTATACTGCATCGACCTGGCTTTGCTTCAGAAATGTAATGTCCTTCAGCAGCCTGGTGACGTCTACGTGTTCGAACGTGACGGGAGGCAGCTTGTGCAGATCCTTCGTCACGAATTCAGGCACATTGTCCGGGTCGGTCTCCTTCATCAGCGTTATGATGTCCTGGAGACTCTTCTGTGTACCGTCCCTAAAAAGGCCGGTAAAGACCGTACTTACGTCTGTGTGCTTAAGTGATGTATCAACATAGAACGCACATCTCAGAATTCGCACACTGGCTGGCGTCGAACGAAACAAAAAACATACAGTCGCTTTTGCACACAGGCTACGTAATTACGTATGACCTTTCCTTTTCTTTCCTTTTGACCTGACCCTTTCAAATTGTTACATCAAGTACCGATGGATTATTGAACACTCTGGGTTCCAATTTCGAGTTGGGACTTTTATTTTTCTTTTCCCACTGATTAGTGGACAAAAAAAAAAAAAAAACTAAAAAATTTTATAGGTTTTTTTTTTATTATTCATTTTTATCTTACTATTGTCATTTGACTCGATATGCGTAATCTCATTTGTTTCAGTTGCCAACCTGAATTGGGCATTCGGCTACTAGATTTGTATGAATCTCCGTATGCATTTTTGGTCGACTGTTAGATTCCTCAGATTTCTCCCAGAACCGCTTTAGATAAAACGTTTTATAACTATAATAAAGATTGTATCAACATCTAGAACAAGTTATCCAGTGTGGGAGAAACGGACAGACATGTGGGGTGTTGCTCTAATTTTTATCGTAGTCGCAAGCTGTAAGTGAAAATTTGTATTTATAATGGATAGTATGGTTCGAAACAGGACCTGTCAAAGCTCGCAAGGATGTTGGTGAACAAGTAGAAGTATCCTAAGCACCATGAATGATATACACGGACTAGCTATCACCAATCAGTAAGTCGACATGACATCGCAAGTAAATATAAAACAAGACTAACATAACGCTAACCAACGCTGCTTGTGTGGCCATAACACAAGCATTAGGTTGCTTAGCTTGGGACAAATGGTGCTGTGTGAAATGTCCAGGGATATTACTATTATTATTATTAACGCTTTCACTGTTAAAAAGTTATCACATCTAATGTAGAGCCAAGCCCCTAACTACACAAGGCTTAACTCTACAAACCTTACATTTTGGTCAAAATGACCTTTTCCGTCGCCGATACTCCTATATACTTATGGTAAGAAATTAAGTCACTGGTCTTTAATGACCGTTGTGTCATGCAATAGTTCAATAGAACGGCCAAGCCTTACATGAAAGAAATAAAAATGAAATGCAATCTCTATGTCCCTCACAACAATCCCTTTCATTTGATATGTCCCGTGGTAGAGTTCGTAATTAGGTTAGGAACTTTAGAATTAAACCAAAAAACGTATCGATATCGTGTACCTACTTACTATGGATTTCGACAAAGACCACCTTTTGTTCAGTAAACGACAAAAACAAAACCGATTTCGCTTCTTATATCGCATAGCATACAAAAAAATACCTACTAGACGAATAAAAATTCTTTCGACTTTTCGACTTGTGACATCAAACAAGTAACAACCCGCACTGTGCCGGCTCTCTCACAGAAGATTTGATTCTCACAGAGCTTGTGTTCCAGCAGTGGGAACCTTATGAGCGTATTATGCTAGTCTTAAAGAGTTGTGGGTGTGAAACGCAATTAGGAAAGTTTTTGTTATTTTGTAGGCAATGCGGAACTGGACGAAGTAAACACCGCGGAACTGCCGACGATGGGCGACAAGCGTATTATTGGCGGGTCTCCTACCACCATAGAGAAATACCCATTCGCCGTGCAGGTAAGGGGAACAGATGGAAAAGCGCTATTACGTACAAAAAAACGAATAGAAAAGCAGGACTCAAAAACAAGAAACCGTAATTCTATTTTGTGAATGTTTGCAACTGGACATATGCCTTGTTGATCTTGTGGTCGCAAGCATGAATGAACCTGTTCTGAACTCCTGGGTTCGATCCCCATCATCTCAACTTTGACTAGCTCTACATAAATTTAGATTCCCCCTTGGATGCAGTGACTCTCACTTTGATGATTATATAATAACTCTCAAAACGGCACAATGGCGCCGATTCCCTTGTTCACAAACTAAACTAAATTTAAGTTCAGTGCATCTTTTTCTTTCTATTTCTCTAAGAAAAGGACAGAAGATAGTGTAGTCCTGTCAAATTAAGATACTCCATAGACAGTTTAGACGTGACTAAAAACATGGCGACTAAAAATACGTCCATATACGTCAGGCGCTGACTAATTTGAGAGATCGAATGTTGAGTAGGAAGCCCATTTACCTCTTTAACTAAAAATATCATTGCAACCTAGTGGGATGCGGTAGCTTTCCTTTATGTCTGCAGATACTTTTCAAAAACCAGTTCATTTGCGGAGGCTCCCTGGTGACGAGGCAACACGTCCTTTCAGCAGCACATTGCTTCGTTAATAAGTAAATTACACTTTACGTTTATTTAAAACACATTTGCTCGTAAAGGGTCTCTTATTTCACCAATTTCAATATCGTATTGTATCTCATTACGTAGGTACTTGTGCGTTATCTATATTATAGATAACGCACAAGTACCTTCGTTAGGTTAATAATCTTGAAAATTAGCATGAATACTCGCCTAAGTAATAAAGTTTATTATTATAAGTTTTTCAAAACTACCCCCAAAGGGGGATATAGGGGTGTTGAAGTTTGTGTGGAAGTAATTGAATGCGCGGTCCAATTAACTCGAAACTCAGTATTAATTAATACTTTTGACAGAAAATAATTAATAATAAGTATGTAAAGTTGTCGAAAATGGATCCCTGACGGGGCAAAAAGGAGTGATTCGATTTTTAAGGGGAGGATTTGATCTTGAAACTGTATGTTAAATTTTCACACCTAAACCACTGAACTTCTGATCTGGCAAAGAGATAGATGGCATCCTGGGGAAGGACATACTTTTTATCCTGATAGCTCGTTCCCGTGGGATAATTTCCGACATCCACGCGGGCGAAGCCGCGGGCAGAAGCTAGTGGTAATATAAAACGCACGGTTTATCAAGATGCTCCGTCTAAAACGAACGGTGCTTTTTTAAATCTTAGCAAAGAGTTTTTAAGTATGTCAGAAAAGTGGTCAACATTTTATGAATAAAATTAACTTTGGGAGATAAAATATAATAGTTAAACATTTAATTCTTTATTTTAATTAATTTTGACAATAAATTACAACAATCTATTACAAAAACACAAAAATATTAATTTACTTTATTAGTAATACCTACTGGCTGTTTTTTGTGCCTTTGCCTTACAAAAAAAGCGCTTGCAGTTCGGATACTGACCGTCGTCGAAGAGGACAGACGTGTGTCCCGTCGCGTTTTCGCGTGCGCGCAACATGGTTGGATTTGAGTGTGAACCTCGGATTTGAAATTTGAATGGTGTTTTGCTTGTGGTTTTCGTGGGTGCAAATTAAAACACCCTTAAACGGTGGAAAAGTGACATACGTGCGTTCCTGATCTACAACCAGAAGCTTAGGCTTTCCGGCCGAGAATCCTGGTGACGTCGAGTGACTCAGAGCTCTTTCCGGGCCAATCTGGTGAGATCTTTCCGTTTATTTCAGGGATCTCCATTGGACGCTGTATCCGGCTGGGTTTCAGTTTGTTTGGACTTTTGAAGCTACGCGCGAATTAACATCATTTTCAGATATAGCTAAGCTTTAGGACAATTTTTTCATATTATATTTAGTAATGCGGCATAAACTAATACACTCTATTATTCTAGCACAAAATACGGCATCGTTCTAGATTTTGTACTTCACGCTTTCTTATACATACACTAAACACACGCTTTCACGCTTCGCTTTTACGCTTCGCTTTTTTTCGCTTTTACGCTTTCTTTTACATTGCACTAAATTACCAAAACTGCCTTGAACAAGTTATCTGCATATTTTCTAGCTTATAAGTCAAGTTTCTATAACCACGCCCGATGCAACAAAAAAAAAAAACCTCGCAGTGCAACAAAAACCAACTCCGAACTCTTAAGTTTGCATTAAAAATGCATTCCTAAAGATAAACAAGTCCTGCACACATGTGCCGAGAAGCTCTTGTAACACCATAAAAACAAAAGCATAACTGTGCCGATGACAAAAGACGGGAATTCTTTGTTCGGGGCGAACTGATAGCCCACCAAATAAATATGTGTTTAATTTTCGGACCACTAACAGAATTCGCCTAGCAATTCTAAATAATATACGAGAATTTCTCCCTAACAGCAATCTCTTCCACGAACAAAGGATAGCAAAATACGCAACTACACAGTTTAACATAACGTTCAAGGGGAGGAGACGAGGATATCCTTATCGCCGCATCCGAGTTCTATCTAAATGTGCATGGGCACACCGATACCAGTACCCGGCAACATACTCATCTTCTACAAGGACCAGCATTATGATAGCTGGGCCATGACCAACGAAGAACATTGCAACAGCAACCCGATAGTTCGAATGCAAGAACGAAACAACCAACGTCAAAACACCACAACCTATAGCCTTTACTTAACCGGTACAACACGCGAGAAGAGGAAGGACAATCCACGAAAACCTAGTCTCAAACGAACAGCCTTCGGGGCTGGTCGTAGCCTTGGCTAGCTCAGTAACACAGTATTAACAACAAAAACGTAACGGGAAGCATTACTAAAATGCTCCCGGAGCTGACCAAGTGGTAATTAAGCGATACTCCAAATATTACAGGAAACCCTCACGTGCGTCACCAAACCCATCAATAAAGCCTGGACACAGAACGAAAAGTCCGACACGTGGCTGGAGACCGTGCAGCAATCTCTCCCAGGAACAAAGGATAACAAAATACAAGCCACGCAGTTTAACATGACGTTCTGGGGAGGAGAAGATATCCTAATCGCCGCGTCCGAGTTCTATCTCTATACATACCAACTTCACACTGGTGACACCTACAACCACTGGTCACCTACCGACGAACCAGAACCTGGCAACATACACATCCACTACAAGGACCAGCATTATGCTAGCTGGGTCATGACCGACAACGAACATTACTACAGCAACCCGATAGTTCTAATGCAAGAACGAAACAACCAACGTCAAAACACCACAACATGTTAAGCCTTTAGTTAACCAGTATAAAACACGTAAAGAGCAAGGACAATCCATGAAACCCCAGTCTCAAATAAACAGCCCCCAATTTGGCTAGCTCATTAACACCGTATGAACAACAAAAACTCCCGGAACTAACCTAGTGGTAATTGAGCTTTACAAAGCGATACCCCATTTATTACAAGGAACCGTCACGGGCGTCACCAATTAAATGGACAAAGCCTGGTCACAGAACGAAACGCACGACACATGTCTGGAGCAGGTACCAATTTCGAATAACAAAAACCCTAAAGTTGCAAATGAATAACAGAGTTGGGCAACTATCAAGCTGCCTTTTTAAACAATAGGTAGATCAACAAACGACCACATCTTTACGCTTAAAAGGGTCTTAGGTGAAGAACGGCTTGCAGGTAATAGAATTTATGTACTCGCTATTTGAGCGAGTTATCATGAGAGACTTGATTAACCAAGCTAGGAATAAATCAAGACAAAAGGAAATGCATGAAATCTTAGGAGCATAAACAGTAACCAAACTCATCAAGTCCGACAGGATGTGCTAACTCGCTCATTTTCATGGGCGCCGTGAACTGCACCTGCTGCATACACTACCGACCTATTTACACATGGAACGACAACTTAAAATAGGACATGAAATACTTCGGGGGAATACAAGGGAATCAATTTTTGGAGGGATACGGCGGAACCCATAAATAAGATCAAGAAACCTGCTAGTGACATTTACAAAAACACTGGTAGTAAAACGCTGACAGTAGCAGACGAAGACATGTAACACAGCAGAGCAAGGACTTAGAAAAGAGCCGAGAAAGCAGTTGAAACCCCGCCAAAAGATTCACAGGTGAAGCTCGACCTGAAGCACCTGGCCGCGACGTCATTAAAAGATGCCCATCCATAGACAAATATCACCCATCTTTCCACTAGTCCAATGCTTATTCTAGGATGCATATCCGGTAGGCTCTTAAATCCTTCCCTTTCCTACGGGCACGTCTTCCTTACAATTACCGCGCCCCCCGGTCTACTCCTTGATATGCAATGGTCGCTGTAGCACCATGAACATGAGGCTACAGGAGCTAGTGCGAATCTTGGGGTTCATTCGATTAATCGAGTCTGGTTTAACCATGCTGGGATCGGTGCCTTTCATTCATTCATTCATTCATTTGCCTTACAAAAAAAGCGCTGAGGCGCATCGCTAATTTGTGAACAAGTAAAAATTATTCGCGCGCTTTTTCTTTTCGCCGTTTTGTTTTTATTTGAAAATGTCGTCAAGTAATGATGAATTTATTGATTCGTCACCGGCAGAAGTCTCAGAGGCAGCGAAAAAGGCTACTCTAAGCCTCTTGCCCGAAAAATCGACCGATAGATACTTAAAAGCGTATCAAAATTTCATCTTATGGAAAACCAGCAAAGATGCAAATTCATTTTCAGAATGTGTGTTTTTAGCCTAGATGACTCGATGAGAAATAAAGAAGAAATTAGCTCCCGCATTACAAGGAATATAAATTTGGAGCCAAGTGTTGACTCTCGACCATCTACGAGCACACACGCGTACATTCCACCATCGTCGCCGCCGCCGCAGCCGCCTCCGTCGTCGCCACCGACTGCAGAACTCTGTGGTCTCGTTTCTCCGACTTTCACTGAAGAGAGTGAGAGAGAGACTGGTGAAATTGTAACTAATAATAATAACTTGACAACATTAAAAATGCCAACTGGTAACGTAATAATCAATTTTAAAAATTGTTCAAATTTTTATAACTACTTTAACAAGTGATTAAAGATTTATTCGTTTAAGAAAGTCCGAGTTTTATTTATTTCCTCGCAAATATGTTATAAAACGTCGTATGACATACGTGCGCTTTGATAATTACAGCCTCTGCTTTCTTGTAGCAATATTGCCTCGGCTATAGGTAATTTTCAACTTACCGCACTTATATCATAATGTACGTACGTATGTACGAAGCAACTAAATGCGACATATAGGAATGTGGCCGCTTTTCTTTAGATCGAATTTAGTTGCTTCGTGTCTCAATATGAAACTTAATAAAAGGTATTAGAAAATTCTAGACACACTTACCGAGGTCGCTGATTGAACAGATTTTCATAATTCCTTCTCAGTCACGAGATAATATTTTTTTAAAGGAGTGGCGTTAGTGGACCGTTGTACGCGCTCTTAATAATATAAATAAGTCTTAATGTATCTCAAAATTTGCAGAAAAGGCAAACGTGCACGCGCGGAGGACTTGTCCATCCGTGAGGGCACCACTTTTTTTAATTCAGGTGAGTGACACAGTCATTTCGTACAGTCAACCGGAGGCCCATATGCTACCAATTTGACTTGGAGAGCTCCCTTATTTCAAAGAAGCTATGCCTTGATTTCACATAGGTACAGTCACGAGTATAAATTACACAAATCCTTACACTTACGAAAAATTTTAAAGCGATTTTCTCGTGAACAATTATGTTATCATGTTATGTTATGCTACGAGTTTTCAGTATCGTACGGACAACTGCAAGTCAGGACTAGTCAGGACTTCAGGAGTACCATATGAACTTCGAAAAGCCTATGGCTGCCTTTCCACCGGAGATATGATATGCCGTGTAGCGATGGATGTGTAAACCTACTAATATTATAAACGCGAAAAATTGTATGGATGGATGGATGTTTGTTACTCTTTCACACAAAAACTACTACACGGATTTGGATGAAATTTGGCACACAGATAGTTTATAAATAACCAAGATTAACATATAGGATACTTTTCATCCCGATTTTCCCAAATTTGAATTACAGGATTCTAATATACCATGAATAGGGCAGCGTAAGCCAGAGTTCTTGCGACAAGAATTTAGGGCGAACAGAGTTCAGTCACGAGCATAAATATGTATACACTTGGCTTTATTTCAAAGCGATTTCCTTTTTTATTTTTGGATTAAAGTTTGTGTTGTTACGAACTTAGTATTTTCTAATCCATGGGTTTATGCAATGTGTCGTATTTCATTGTTGTTTTCGTTATTTCACGAAAAAATCGGTATTTAAAGTTTCCAAGTGTTGACATATTAGTGCTCGTGACTGTACCGTGCACGAACCTGACGTACATAAACTGTTCGGGGGACAGAATAACACAGCTTACTCGTTAGATCAATGGCATTAAAATGAATGTGAACAATATCATGAAGCACGTTGGCATCCAGGTATTTGCGCCTGTTCTCGAAGCCGATACTTAAGCTTGTAATCAAGAAGTTAGGAGAATGACAGATAAGTCTTAGTCCCATAACATCTGTAGTACATAACACGGAGGTACTTGCGCTGGACCCTTTCTATTCCAACTACGTACTTTTGGTTAAAGAGGTTCCAAATAGGGACCGCATATTCTAACTGAGAGTGAATTAGCGTCTTATAACCTATGCCTCAAGCAGACTGTTCAGTACTACACAGCAAGAAAGACACCAATATACGCCTGTTACCTAGACTTGTCAAAGGCATTTGACCTAGTGTCATACAATATATTGTGGGACAAACTAAATAGGGAAACCTCGGTACCACCGGAAGTGATAGGCATATTTAAATTTTGGTATGGAAACCAAGTGAACCGTGTGAGGTGGGTGGACTCTTTGTCGGAAGAGTATAGGTTGGAGTGCGGGGTGAGACAAGGGGGTTTAACCTCCCCGGCGCTCTTCAACCTGTACATGAATAGTCTGATCGAGGAGCTCAGCGGCAACAGGATCGGATGTCGTATTGATGGCACTTGTATTAATAATATCAGTTATGCCGACGATATGGTGCTGCTGAGTCCCTCGGTTGGAGCAATGAGGAGGATGCTAAGTCTTTGCGAATCCTATGCTAGGGCCCACGGGCTCAAGTACAATGCACTCAAGAGTGAACTGATGGTTTTCAAAGCTGGTAATGAAACCTACTCTAAAGTACCACTTATCACACTGGACGGAATACCATTAATAAGAGTTACTAAATTTAAGTACTTGGGCCACTGGGTGAGTGAAGACCTTAAAGATAATTTAGATGTGGAAAGGGAGCGCAGGTCGCTGGCTGTCCGATGCTGTATGTTGGCCCGCAGGTTCGCCCGCTGTACTGCACGAGTTAAAGTCACGCTTTTTAAAGCCTTCTGCCAATCCTTTTACACGTGCAGCCTGTGGGTGGACTTCACGCAGAGGGCATACAGCGACCTGCGCATCCAATACAACAACGCTTTCCGGGTGTTGTTGGGGCTGCCGCGTTTTTGCAGCGCGTCCGGTATGTTTGCCGACGCAAATGTTGACAGCTTTTCAACCGTCATGCGCAAGAGGTGCGCATCGTTATTATATCGGTTTCGCGCCAGCCCCAACACTATCCTGAGGACGTTGGCAGACCGCTGGGACTCTCCGATTCTAGGACCCTGGATACGACTCCATGCGGTGAAGTAGATTGGGATGGGAAAGTCTCTAGCGTGTGTACTTAAGTTAAAATTTTTATAATTACCCGTTAGTTTAGTTTAGTTTACTTACTAACACTAGATATAAGGCATTTTATACTGGTACTAACAAACTATGGAACTTGATTCTGAAATAAAAGTTTATTATTATTATTATAAAGAAAGGTTGAGATACGCTTAAGTTCTGTTGAAAATCTCATCACAAATCCACACATTTTAAAAGCGCTATTGACTATGGCTTCGATATACTGGCTCAAGGACAGTTTGCCACCAAAAAGAACACCTAGATCCCTCATATAGAAATATTATTTAAGGGCATAGAGTTAGTTTTCATTGAAATTAAAGATGAAATTATTCTTAGTAAAGTGTATATAGTTACACTTGGAGATACCAAGATGCAGCTTGTTGTGAATACAGTAGGTCAGCTATACTCTAAGTGTGTTACGCGGAACCCTAGGGTTCCGCGATACCTCTGTAGGGGTTCCTCAAGAATTTAGAAAAAAAATCAAAACACCTCTCTCTGGTCGAACGTTTTGACACCGCGGCCGCGCGTATGTATATTTATTTATTTATTTGTATTTGTATAAACATGTGTTACAATAACTGGTACAATATCTCATAACTTTGGTATCAACATGTATACTTGTAGGTATACTTGTGAGCGCGCAGTCCCTTTGATAAAAGCCGCCTCTGTATTAGACGCTATAGTTGTCAACAAGCGACTTTCGACTCTAACTTAAAAAAATAAAGTCGAGATTGTTTACAACGTAATTTTTATATTTCTCTTTTTATTTTTGCTTTTTGTTTATCAAAGGCGCCGACTCGAGTATTTTCGAGAATATTCGAGATCGAGTCTAGGACTAAGTATAAAAGCGGCGATCGCGTGTCGCGCCTCGTCAGTCAGTTGACAATTAGCGTTCGGAGCGATAAGTTCCTGCCTACCTACTTATAAGCTTGCTAGCGAGAAACTAGTGTTCATTGTTCTACTGCCTGCTGTATTCGTTGTCTCAGTTTTATACATTTCTTCATTGTACTAAACTTAGTCTCTTATACGCAGTAACGATTGTGCATTATTTAGACCCCACTATCCTGACGTGTAACATTATAAATAAAGAAGAATGGAACGTTGGCTTAAAGGTGTTAAACGTGTTGCAACAACATCTTCTAATGACGCTGAATGTTCAAAAGCAGTACGCACGGAGAATATAGCAATCACCGATCCAGACGATGATGCCGCGACGTCAAGCTCGACGGTTTCAAAGACGAAAAAAAGGAAGTATGATGAATCATATATCAGTTTCGGATTTGTTGATTCCAACGGCTCACCTCTCTGCATGCTATGTAGTAAACTGCTTCCTAATAGTTCCATGGCATGGCAAATTGCGCCGACATTTAGAAACTGTGCACCCCGAGTCTAAAGACAAGAATAAAGAATTTTTTGTTCGTAAAAAAGATCAGTTATTGGAAAGTCAAAAAAATATGATGCATGTAACACAAACTATCAACGAAAAGGCCACGGAGGCATCATATTTAGTTAGCTATCGCATTGCACAAGCAGGTGAAGCGCACACTATCGCTGAGAATTTAATAAAGCCATGTGTATTAGACATAACAAAATGTATGCTCGATGAAAAATCTGCAAAGCATCTTTCTACTGTGCCGCTATCAAACGATACTGTTTCACGGCGAATCCATGATCTGGCAAGCTACGTCAAACAAGAACTAGTTACACGTCTACAAAAAACACGATTCGCCTTGCAAATGGACGAGTCAACTGATGTCGCTGGTTTGGCTATCTTGCTGGTTATCGTGAGATATCCATATGAAAGTTCTTTTAAAGAAGACATGCTTATGTGTTCACCGCTGCTCACAAACACTACCGGGGAAGAAATTTTTAATAAAATAAATATATTTTTTGAAGAAAATAATATCAGTTGGAACAATTGCATTGACATTTGTACAGATGGGGCCAAGGCGATGACAGGTAAAACAGCAGGAGCAGTGTCACGAATAAAAAATAAAGCGCCTAATTGTAGTTCCAGCCATTGTATTCTGCATAGACAAGCACTTGCGATGAAGCAAATGCCGTCAAATCTAAAATTAGTTATGGATGAAGCGGTAAAAATAATTAATTTTATCAAATCACGACCACTACAATCCCGATTGTTCTCATTATTGTGTGAAGATTATGGCAGCAAACATAAAACACTGCTGCTCCATACAGAAGTGCGATGGCTGTCTCGAGGTAAAACTTTAACAAGGCTATTTGAACTTAGAGCCGAGTTACAAATGTTTCTTTCAGCAGATACTTCTTTTAATTTGAAGGACCGTTTGTATGATAAAACTTGGTTGTTCCGATTGTCTTTTATGGCGGATATCTTTCAAAAACTGAACGAATTGAATTTATCATTGCAAGGTAAACAGACAACAGTGTTTCAGGCCTATAACAAAATAACTGCCTTCAAAAGAAAATTAGATTTTTGGATTATTTGCGTTGGTAAGAAAGAAATAGAAAGCTTTACGTCACTCAGTGAGTTTGTTAGCGATAACGACTCAGAAATGTTTCAAAATGATGTGTTTGGAGAATTGGTCCAATATCACAGATCGAAGCGCGCATCTTATGAAAAGTATTTTCCCGAAGAACAGAATACAAAAATGAAACTGAATTCATGGATTCATAATCCTTTTTTACCTAACTTGGAAAAGCCCGAAAGTATGTCAAACGAGATATATGAATCTCTTTTAGAAATGTCATCAGACACAAGTATGGAGTCACTGTTCAAAACGACGCCTCTCAACGATTTTTGGTGCAGAATCCGTGATGAATATCCAATGCTTGGCAAAATGGCTCTGAATATTCTTCTCCCGTTCCCAACAACATATTTGTGCGAAACAGGATTCTCAACCTATGCAGCCACGAAAACAAAATATCGCAATAGACTGGACGCCGAACCTGATATGAGACTTCAACTGTCTTCTATCAAACCTGATATCAACCAATTGATGAAAAATAAAAAACAGTTTCATACCTCCCATTAGTTAGATTTTTTTCTTTTTTAATATCTTCTATTATTGTACTTGCCATGTGGTAAAGTAAGTAATAATTAGTAACTGTTACATTGTAATTTTATTATGCTTATTAATAAAGAATACACTTTTAAAAACTATTGTTTTATTGTAGGGTTCCATCAAGTATTTTGCTTCCCAAAAGGGTTCCGTCACCAAAAAAGTTTGAGAACCACTGCAGTAGGTAGTTAGTCTGTCTAGGTCCCCCTGAAATGACTGGCAGTCGTCCATAGTACGTATCGCTTGAAACGCCTTCAGGTCATCAGCTTACATCAAGAATTTTGACTTTTTAAAACATTTCTTAATATCGTTGATATAAATAATGAATAATAGCGGCCCCAGAATACAGCCCTGTAGATCTCCGGAACCAATATTAACAGAGACAGACTGATGACCATTAACTATAACCCTTTGTGACCAGTTTTCGAGGTAGGATATGAACCAACGCAATACAATTCCGCGTATTCCATTGAAGGAATTTTATTCAGGAGAATTTTATGATCGACCTTGTCAAAAGCTTTCTTGAAATCAGTTTAAACTGCATATATTTGTAATCGCCTATCAATATTTTAAAAAAGGTAATTGGTTACTTGCCGACAGTGCTATCCATTATCAGAGTGTGTTGCAACACATTTATATAGATCTCGCGTTCTTTTCTAAAACTTGATACATTGTGGAATCCAATAACAGTAGGTACATTTATAGCTGTTGAAAAAAATAAATAAGATAACATTAAAACTTGTATATAATTTGAGTTACATTTCATAGATGCTATGATTTTATTTGAATTGACTTTATAGTAAGTAGATTTTGATTGATTAAAATAGTACTATGTTTCGTGGCATGCACAATTTTGTGTAAAAGTAGGTAACGCAACAGAGTAAAACATAAAAACATAGAACAGTAAAAACTATATAGAATATTGATACCTATGTGAGTTAGACATTTATTCGTCTAAAATATCTACTTGGCTTATCTCCGTTGAGGTTGGCCGCAATTCAGTCGGGGGCGATAATATTATTATTTGGTTACACATCCCCCGTTCCAAAGCATATCACATCTGTGGTGTAAAGGCAGCCTTAGGGTTTTCGTAGTTCAAATGTTACTCATGACTAGTCCAGACTTGCAGTTGACAGTACGATTCTGAACATAATTAAAAACTCGTAGTATAAACTTGACCCAATGTTCCACAGGCGGTTCGGTACACTTAGTAAAAAGAATCATAGTCCACAAGCAACACAACTTTAAGCGCCTCCACAACGATGTGGCGATAGTCATGATGGCCACACCGGTTGATTATAAGACCAGTGCAGCACGGAAAGCCCGTATTGCTCGTCAGGACGCCGTGGTCCCTGACAACTCATTCGTCACCGCTGTTGGATGGGGGCGGACTAAAGTGAGTATTTATGATTACAAGTACATTTTAAAAAGAAACGAAATATAATTAAAACCTGACTGCAACTTAAAAGTTTAACACAAGATTCGCGAGTGTAAAAAAGTATGTATTTACAGAATTAAAATCATCAATACAGCTCTCTAAGTTCATAATTATAATCATATCGATTTATATTTCATGAAATTGTCACTCAATAGGATTAGGGATTAGTTATTTCTCTGGTGCTTCCCCTTTAACATAAAAATCACTGAAGATTTATGTGGGACTTCCGTTAAGGGTTTTGGAGATATCATTTACACAATTGATCCGGTCCTAACAGGCATTTAATCAAAGTTCAAAAGTCATTTATTCAAATTAGGATGAGAATCAGCACTTTTCGAACGTCAAAATTACACAAGACAGTCCCACAAAACGCCCGCTCCTCACCACTTCTTAGTGCTTTCGCTGGGAAGAAGTGGTGCAACAAACTCCCCAGCAGCACAGCTGTCTGTTCAGTTTTAAAAAAACTTGCTTCTATACAATAAAAGGTATGCAAAGTAATTGACATCATGAGACACAGAATATTAAATAAAACTATTTGCCATATGTCAGCTAGCCACGCCAATATATCAATAAATACAATGAAAACTCAAGCAAACAATAATAAAAATAAAATAAACAAAAATTAATACTAACACAAGGTAGTGTCCTCGGGCCATTATTGTTCTTAATCTATATCATTGATCTGCCTTGTGAAATTCATCAACCGATGACACTATTTGCGGACGACAGTACAGCCATACTTGAATGCGGAGATAAAAATAAATACGAGATTGAAATAAACAGCACACTTAAAACAATAATAGATTGGCTAAATAAAAATAATCTAGTTATAAATTTACAGAAAACTAAAGTAATGCATTTTTACCAGAGGCTTCAGCCACAGAATATAATTGCCGAATACAATGGTCAACAGTCAACACGTAGAGTCAACCTTAGAGGCAAAATTCCTAGGAATACATATTGACCATAAATTAACATGGGAACCTCATGCTGAAATCGTGTGCCAAAAATTAAGTAAAACTGCCTATATACTATATATCCTCTCCAAAAAATTAAATATCAATGCCTTGTTGACAGCATACCATGGTCTAGCGGCGTTGTTATTAAGATTTGGTATAATATTTTGGGGAAACTGCACCGAGAGGGAACGAATATTTAAGACACAAAAGCGCTGCCTAAGGTCAATGACTGGTCTTAAGTCGACAGAAAGCTGTCAACCAGTATTTAAAGCACTAAAAATTCTGACATTTCCATCCTTATATATATTAAAAGTCGCCTTATTCGTTAGAACAAATCTGCACTTATTTACATCAATGGATGATATAAGGCAGCATAGGTACTAGACCAATTACGGCCAAATATAAAAATCTACTGTACACAGGCGGCCATAAAACAGCCTTACTTAAAAAAAATATTCTACAAATGGGTCCTCTTATTTATAATAACTTGCCTAGAAATTTAAAGGAAATACCTATTAAAATGTTTAAAAAGCAGTTAACAAAACTGCTACTGGACAAGAGTTACTACTCAATCAAGGAATTTTTGTATTACAAGACAATCAAGTAAAATGTTGCTCAACAATTATAATATACCTACTTAATTAAGATTGTCCTTGAATATATTTATATATATATTTTTTGTTTGTTTTGTTTTTGTGATGACGCTAAGTTCTTATTATTATTTGTTTTGTTTGACATAGAATTATCTGTTTGACATTGTATTACTTTATGTGTATAGGTAAGTAGACGATTAATTTGTTGACTAATCTTTATCAATTAATTTACAACTGACAAATATTTATTCAATTTTAATTTTTCTGTGGTATCTTGTATCTTTAATATTAATTGTTTGAAAGCATTTGCACGCCGGAAGGTAAAATATATCGGGACTATTGACATAAAAACATCTTATTTGTATACCTACATTATTGGCAAATAAATGATTATGATTAACAAGCATACAGGGCGTGACAGCTTACATATTTATGCAATGCGGGTGCATAGCAGTCACTCGAAGTCACAAATGATAAACTAGGACCATCGAAGTAAAATAAAGAAACAGTTAAGTAATTACTACTAACAATAACAAAACCATGGTCAGCAAGACGACTAGTCACTACAAGCTGCACCCGTTCACAAGCATAACGCAATGAGCAGCCATTACCACCCTCGCCATATTTGAGGGAAGGAGGCAACCCGACCTCCACGCTAGTGACATCTAAGGGAGTATGACGATCACATCGGCGTCGAGTCGACGATGAAGTACCTGGGACTCGTCCTCGACAGCCGGTGGAACTTCGTGGAGCATTTCCGACGTTTGGTTCCCAGACTCGAGCGGGCCGGGGCTGCCTTGAGGCGGCTCCTGTCCCATCTAGGGGGTCCAAAGGCCTCCTGCCGGAGGCTCTATGCGAGGTCGTGCGGTCTATGGCCCTTTACGGGGCACCGGTGTAGGCGCGTTCCTTGAGGTGACGACCAGCCCGCCGGTTGAACGCGTTCCAAAGGGTCATGGCAGTGCGGCTAATCCGAGGGTACCGCACGGCCTCCGCTGAGGCGGCGAGCCTCCTTGCTGGATTACCGCCATGGGATCTAGAGGCAAAAGTCTTCGCCCACATATGGGACTGGCGAGAGGAGGCAAAACACCGGGGCGTAACTCCGCTGCCGCGAGAAATCACGGTACAGCGGACAAAGCTCCGGCGGGATCTCATGGCGACATGGAGAGTGCGATTGTACTGGGCACGCCACAATTGCGGCAATAAGTCCCCTCTTTGAGAAGTGGCTGGAGAGGCGCCACGGCGCTCTCACCTTCCGCCTGACGCAGGTCCTCACCGGACACGGTTTTTTGGGAAGGTTCCTGTTCAGGATAGGAGGAAACGCCAGGGTGTCACCACTGCATGGATCGGCCGGAGGACACGGTGGAGCATACGGTGGAGGTATACCCGGCTTGGGCGGAGCACCGCCGCGTCCTCGTGGCGGCGATCTTTCGTGTCCAGCCCAGTTCCAGGCCATGGTACGGAGCGAGAGTGCATGGGAAGCTGTCACCTCCTTCTGCGAAGCAGTTATGCTCGCAAAGAAGGAGGCAGAGCGCGTGAGGGAAAGGAAATCTCTGCGCCCTCACGCCCCTAGTCGTTGCAGGAGACGCCCTGGACGTCGGGAGTCACCAGCCGACTCCCGGCCACCGTAGGCGCGGGCTTGCGGGTGGCGAGCAATGGGCAGCTCGCCGCCCGGTAAGGCCCAGGCCATGTTTGACGGCGCGTTGTGTTCCACGCGCGCTTCAAAGAGATGTCAGCACGAACTGACGGGTCCGCTAGGGCCGATGCCTGCCAGGGCCGCGAGTTGTTCGAAAGAGATACCGTGCCCAACAAATGAGTTATTAATCTTATGAAGCCCTTGAAACCCGGGCACGTAGTTTGTCCATAATACTAGCCGATGAAACTCAATTCTTCAGTCTTCATATCAAGCTTTTGTTGTTTCTGTTTAGGTTTCCCTACATGTGCTTGACAACCGAAAATCTTTAAATGACTCAAGTCCCTTTTCTTATTATACCAAGTACTTTAGTCATGACAGCCTTTGTCGAGCTTCTGTGTATGTACACAGGAAGTCAATGCACGCTAACAATAGTGTAAATAGTAAATTCACAAAAAAGTAAATTAAAAACTGAACCGCTTATTGAAATAGTCGCTACATGTGACAATAATTAATAATTATTAATTATGTAATATATTTAAATCTTGTTCTTCTCAACCTGTTGATGAAGTTTATGTTCGCACGTCAATCCTTGTGGTATGTACGGGTGCTTTCATAAAGAAGCTGATTCCCGGTAAAGACAAGTAGGTGCGGGTGAAATAGTCCCACATTAATTTATGCGCTCACACATAAAGAAACAGGTAAAACATGTAACCGTTTCCATTCGACGATCAACGTATATCGTATACCTGAAACAGTACGCGTAGCGCTGCAGTTGCTGTTTGGTCCAAAATAATTTTTATTTATTATTTCGGCAGGTGGGCGACCCAGCATCACACGCAAAAGTTCTAAGAGAAATGACGGTGCGGAAGTTAAACCTGGACACCTGTCGGGATTACTACAAGCACCATCTTTCTACCGTCACCAATAGTACGATCTGCGCAGAGACCGACGGTGGAAGTCAGTACTTGAACCTAAATATGACGTATGGCCCTATAATCGGTCGGGAAATCCTCATGGATCCTCATGGAGCGCCATTCAGCTATAAAATATTGGCCGAAATATTACCAGTAAAATTGACTTGTAACATATCAACTTACAGAAATAATTATATTTAATTTTAAACCCCACGGTTCTTCCTGCTACCAAGAGTGGTAGCGGGCCCATCGGGTTCAATGTTATAGCGAGTAATTTTATTAATGTGCAGTTATTAAAATAAAGAGAGCAGTGGTAGCCCAATGGAAATGGCCACGACATAAAAGTTCGAACTCATACAGGCGCTTTTACTAGCTTGCGCTTTCCTACTCTTGGGCAAAGGCCTTCCTCCACTCCTTCCGTCTTTCGCGGGCCCGCGCGTCCACCTTCCAGTTTTGTCGGAACCTATCCAGCTCGTCCCGCCATCTCCTACCTAGTCTGCCGTGACCCCGCCTCACTGTCTCAAAGCACCAATTCTGTGCTATATTGGCCCACAGTTGGTCCGGCATGCGGCAGACATGTCTTGCCCAGTCCTATTTAAGTTGAGCAGATTTTCGCTACTGTGCTCCATTGATATTCGACATCCAACCTCAGTCCAACCTCAAGGCTTGCATTGCTAAGTTCTTGGAGCATCCGTTCAAGTTCAATGGCTGAGGATGAAAAGAGAACAATGTCGTCAGCAAAACGTATGTAGATTTGTGAGGCTCACTTCGCCAAGGAAAATGCCTCTTTCCCTCCATTTGGCTGCCAACTTCCTGCAGATTTCTTCAAGAATAAACAGTTTAGGAAATAGCGGGTCGCTTTGTTTGACTCATATCTCTATTTGAAATTTTGGACCCTTTATGTGTTACACATATATATGTACAAACATACAAGAAAAAGCCTGGGTCCAGGTACTATTTTTGTAAACGTTGCGTAACAGATTTATATATGTGGGATCAATATTTTAACTCGAGACGTCGTGGATTTATCGCTGGTATGGGCGTCAGCGCATCGACCGAGCCGTCTGACTCTGCTAGGGGCGTGGCGAAGGTCACATTTCGCTCTGAACCACATTCACCTTCTCCTTCTCCTCGCACGGGTGTACTGTGACTGAGGGTGATATCGTAATGTGTACTGGTGATGGTGTTCCTACTTCCTCTAAATCAAAGTTGGTGTTGTTGCTGGTTGGGTCGTCGTTGATGGCGTATATTGGATGTTATTCATTCTCGTCTGGTTTGCGTCTGGTAGGTCGCGCTGAATATCCGGAATGACATCTGAATCCCAGTTTGAGTCGCGATCTGGCATTTGTGTTTGTCCGAGTGACCGTATCTGATCCACGTGTTATCAAGCGATCCAAATCAGGAACATAAACTTCGTACATTTTGTTTCCGATCTTTTTCTTTAGTATTCCTTCGACCTATACAGGGTGGAATTTTGTAATGCCACCTGAAGGGAAAGTACTCTTAATACTGTAGATAGACAATTTTACCAAAAGAAAACATTCCTTTATTTTTTAACAGAAAGAAAACTACATTCAAAGATTTTCAAAAATTCGCTTGCCACAGCCGGGAATCGAACCGACTAAAATCTGTAAAAATTACACCCTGTACTTTTATTGCATTGATCGTTAGGATCAATTATAAGGATTAAATCTCTCTAACAAACTTGATAAATAAAATGATAGGAAAACTATAAAATCTTAAATTATTTTAATTATTTACAAAAAATTGTAAATTAGCATGTCATGGTCATTTAAAGACTGTCAAGTATCTTGAAATATTGGATCTCTTAAGAAATGAGTTAAATGGTTTCCCCGAGCAAGAGCGAAACCAAATAATTCTACAGCAAGATGGTGCTCCAGCCCATAACAGCAGAATCACTACTGCCTACATTAATAACCATTTTAATACCTGGATTGGTACAAACGGCACAATCAGATGGCCTGCGAGATCACCAGATGTCACCCCTTTAGATTTTTTTTTTTGGGGATATGTAAAAAATCAAATTTACCTACATTAAATTTTATGCGAATGTAAACGAGTTGAGAGTTGAAGTTCAGAATACGATTTATAACATTCACCACAACACGTTATTAAAGGTTACTAGAAATGAATTCGTTAGAAGAATACATTTGTGTATCCAAGAAAATGGAGCCCATTTCGTGCAAATAATTTAAGATTTTATAGTTTTCCTATCATTTTATTTATCAAGTTTGTTAGAGAGATTTCATCCTTATAATTGATCCTAACGATCAATGCAATAAAAGTACAGGATGTCATTTTTACAGATTTTAGTCGGTTCGATTCCCGGGTGTGGCAAGCAAATTTTCGAAAATCTTTGAATGCAGTTTTCTTTCTGTTCAAAAATAAAGGAATGTTTTCTTTGAGTAAAATTTTCTATCTACAGTATTAAGAGTACTTTCCCTTCAAGTGGCATTACAAAATTCCACCCTGTATAAACTTTTTATTATTTAAATTTTTCATAATCCACACCACTTCTTTATCTTGGAATTGTTTACGTTCTTTTCCTTCCTGAACCTGTTCCTTTATAGTGGGCGAAGCTTCCCAAACGCTGCCCAGGCCAGCTGAGTCAGTTGAATACAGATAATAAAATGCAAAGTGACACTGGCTAGAGAAATAACTTGACTAAATATTATTCGGCTAACATGTAAGTGTGTTCCTTCTGTTTCAGAGAAGGGCGTGTGCCAAGGCGACTCCGGGGGCCCGCTGCTCTCCGGAGGAATAGTCGTGGGCATTACATCGTGGGGCATCGGCTGCGCGGATCCCGAATTCCCGCAAGTTTACGCCAGGGTCGCCAAATTCACCAATTGGATCAAATATACGGTAAGCAGGAATATAACGAACTAAACCCTGGTTAACATGGTACAATTTAATTGCCTGTGTCATACCACAAGTTGAAGCAACAACAAAGATAAAGTCCTCCAGACCGTATTTCGATCACGGCGGCCAATCTCAACGGAGACTAGCCTTCGGCGCGGGAGATATTATAGTACACAAGTGTGCGCACAGACACAGGTGCACTCCCTCTTCCCACACTCTCATTGTCCGATAGGACGACAATCTGACACGACCGGAGAGAGATCAGGCGCAAGACCAACGGCTTAACCGTGTAGTATATGCAGGAACGCAAGCCTGCGTTTATTCACTAAAAACTTCGCAAACAAAGGAAATTGAAAGAAAAGAAAGAAAATACATTTATTTAGCACAGACTAAAAGACAAACAATAGGTACACCAGAAATTGCTACTGAAGGCTTCGAGTGTCGACTCAAGACGAGCCGGTTTTCACACGAACATATGTTCGTCTCTTACTCCCTCATCAGTCCTGACTTTCTGTATATTTTGGCTGATGAGACCAAAACTACAAACGTAGTTTACAGGGATGTTTTATAAAAATGTGGCTGTTATTTTAGTTACTGAAGAACGTATTTCGAGGCCTGGGAGGAGTCGCAAGATGCCCTTGGCATTATCTGCAACTTGTCCAAGGCCTTCGATTGCGTACAACATGGTACACTTCTCAGAAGACTGTACCACTATGGTATGAGGAACAGGGCTCACGACCTTCTGATTTCTTATCTGAATAACAGAATTCGGAGGGTTGATGTTAGTGGCAAGAGATCTACAGGATCTGCGATCACCATGGGCGTTCCGCAGGGTTCAATTCTAGGTCCTTTCTTGATTCTAATTTATATAAATGACTTACCTTATTACATAAGCGATAATAACAAGATTGTATTATTCACAGATGACACTTTCCTCGTTTTTTTAATCAAACGCTAAAGTTGTACATTGGTTTAATGTAAATAATCTTCACCTGAACGAAAAAAAGACTAAGCTCATTAAATTTTCATCGCAAAATGTCAGACATCTAACCACCGATAGAGTTGGACCCTGTTGAGTCGACAGTTTTTCTTGGAATAACTATTGACGGTAAATTACAATGGGGTCCACATATAGAAAAAAGTAATTTCGATATTCTATTTACAGAATAAACAACCTCATTTAATTTAATTTCAATAATTATATTGTCTTACGACTTCCACGCGGACGAGGTCACCGGCTTAAGCTAGTTAAGAATAATAAAAGCTTCTTATATGAAATTTAGTTAGGGGGATAAGCAGCAGCATTATCCTGTCTTCCACCAATAAACTGCGATCCTGATTAATTGTTCTTTTCCCAGATAAAAGACTCCTTGCAGCGGAACGAAATCGATAACAGTACCAAACCTGGTGACACCTGCTCGCTCGGCAACAAGGTCGGGGCTATCACGCTGCTTACCCCTGTCCTGTCCGTAATACTCAGCATTTAGATGTTACGAGTTTACAGATTAGGTGGATTTTCGGGCAGAGCTGTACCTATGAAAAAAACGGAGCGGTCATCTAATATCTGTTCCAAAAGTAGCTGATGAAAATGTAAACAAACGGATCCGAAATTGAGTGTTTTGATTGAAATATTTATAAATCACCCTAGACATGTTTGTTTAAAGTTTGTATTGTGAGTTTGCTTTTGTATTTTTATGTTGAAACTAAATAAAATGTAAATATTTTATTTAATTCCGTTGTTTCTGTTTTACTCCATCTCTTCAATTGACAAAAATGAATAATTATATTTTCATCGTAGCCCTAGCGAAGTCATAGGTATTAAAAGAAACTAAAATTAAATGTAGTCGCCGTGCCATACCAACTGAAAATAAGCTACTCAAAATACTGGTGGGCCCAGTTTCTTTACAACAAAATCATTTATATCATAACTAGCTGACCCGGCAAACGTTGTTTTGCCATATAAATTATTTCTAGCTGCCCGGCGTTACTTCGTTCGCGTGAAGTCCTACCCCCTACCCTACCCAACTCCTACACTACTCCTACCCTACTCCTACCTTACTCCTACCCTACTCCTACCCTACTCCTACCCTTCTCCTACCCTACTCCTACCCTACTCCTACCCTACTCCTACCCTACTCCTACCCTACTCCTACCCTACTCCTACCCTACTCTTACCCCACTCCTACCCTACTCCTACCCTTATCCTACCCTAGTCCTACCCTACTACTACCCTAATACTACCCTACTCCTACCCTACTCCTACCCTACTCCTACCCTACTCCTACCGATGTTAACCATTTGTCATTATTTCTGAACGCACGCATAAATATTTGAGGAACTTCTATTCAAATCTGCTTAATACACTTTTAACCTTTTTAATTGATTAAAAAAAATACAGACAAAAGTTTATTAACCCTTTTTAAATAGTTTACACAAAATACATTTCTGAACGCATGCATTTAAATGTCAATCACAGTATTTGACAGGATGACAGGAGGAAAACAAATGTTTGACAAGTACGAAACAAAGGAACATAATTAAATGGAAAATGATTCATTTTCATAATTATGTATTCGTCAAGTTTTCATTGTTTTTAAAATGTATTCTGCTATTCAGGGCGGAGACAAATCCAACGAAACAAAAACCATG
Organism: Apamea crenata; assembly: GCA_949629185.1. NCBI lineage: Eukaryota > Metazoa > Arthropoda > Insecta > Lepidoptera > Noctuidae > Apamea > Apamea crenata. The sequence goes on from OX451377.1 coordinate 3,146,528, forward strand.
AAAATTGATCCAGCCGATCTCGAGTTATAAGTGTTGTAACAAACCCGTCTTTGTTTTATATATATAGATGATATATACGTGATTACTAGTTTATTTATTTATTTATAAGTATGTATTAGGTATGTTGAAACTGTGTGTACTCCCCGTCACTTTTCCCTAAGGGTTCATTAGAAAACCAGCGTCAGACAGCATCTGTCTGGCATTAATGCTGAAATGAACCTTTTTGGCGCAGCCGTGAGGCACACACTATTGTTGTTTGAAACATTATTTGTTATTTTAACAATTTTGTATTTTGTGTTTCACGAACTGTGTCCAAATAAACGTTTTTCTTTCTTTCTTTCTTTATTTACGTAATAACATTTCGCTTCGTACGCAAATAACGAATACAATACGATCATATGATACGACGATGATATGATATACAGTATGTAACAAAAACCCTGTTGTTCCAAGTAGGGACGTTTTCAGAATCGATATCCGATGGTAATTACGTAAGTCAATCAAAAAAATATTGAAGAAAAAAAAATCAAAATAAATATTTTATAATAAATATTTGAAAAGTAACACTGATTGCTCACCCCTGCAAAGAGAAATAGGTAGCAACCGGTCGCTTTGTCGCTGCCCGCCGCGCCGCACACTACCATACTACACTAAGGTCATGAACTCGTCACGTGTCGTTCACATCACTCAGCTGTTTGACTGATAGATAACACTTTGGGAACGTTAGTTTGAATTTTTCAAAAAGTTGGCTTATCAAGTTTGACGATTGATAATTACAATAAACACATAACCAGGCCTCCGTCACTCCATGTACTTGCACGTTATAATTACCTACCGCCCGGCCGAGCGGTCCGGGCCGTTTGCGGCCCAAATTCAGTGCTGTGGGATCGCGCCAAAGAGTATAATAATAATACGGGAATCGCGCGGTGTGAAGCAATCACAACTGTACGTTTGAGTATTTAGGCACATTTTAGCATGCAGCGGTTGCTGACGAGACGGAGTAGGCTATTATAGCAGTAGGTAATTTTCTACTAAGTAAAGTATTTATTACGTAGTAACTATTTAGTCATTTGTGACATAACTAACACTTTAAAATTAATTTATTTACCCACAGAGCACGTACTTCCGTAGGGTCTTCTTCAAACATCACGAGGATTTCTTCCTCAATGTCATGGTCTCGAGTCCTCGGTTATCCTTCGTCAATACGATGTTGGTCTCGACCGTGCACAGACCCAATGTTGAACGTCCGTATGTGGAGACGTTGGGAAGTTACAATATTCCTCATTTGAATAAGACATTTTGGAAAAAACGCACACACAGAATTCACACTCACAAAATCACAATAATTTGGTTCTTTTTCTAATGCTGTCAACGTACGATACATCCGTCCGGGAGTAAGTTGCGCGGGCGACTGAGGGACAGTGAGGGGGACAATCGGCTAGTGGCGGTCGTATAAAGGGAGTTTGTGCGTGCCGCCTGCTTTGTGTTTTGGCGCCAACCTGTCTAGCTATCGCGAATCAAAGGGGCCGCCGCCGGCGGCGGCAATCTTTATCGACCGTAGGCTAGATCCATTAGTACTTGTAAGTTCAGATGTTAAAAACATTTTGTAACAATGTATCGAATTTAAAAACTATCTGATTATGGACAATGTTCGGCCACCATTGTTTTTTTTTTAATTATAACTTCAATAATGGTAAGCCTATAGCTATATATATACGCTCCTACAAGGAACAACAGGGTTTTTGTTACATACTGTATAATTATATATATCATATCATCATATTTAATGATGTATATCATATCATCAGCCTATAATGTTCCCACTGCTGGGACGAAGGCCTCCTCTCTAAGTGAGGGAGTGGGCCGTGATCCACCACGCGGGCCCAGTGCGGGTTGGTGAATGGCAAATGGCTTCGATTCTTTTGTTTCTAGGGCATGCCGCTTTCCTCACGATGTTTTCCTTCACCATTTTGAGAGTAGTGAAGATTAAATAATTTTGATACACAAAGTAAAGCACCTGCTTGGGTTCGAACCTACGACTCGTAAGACGCGGCCATTATCGCTTGGCCACCTCTGCTCTCCAGAGAACGATCTACCGGGCCACAAAGGACCCTATGTATTGTGTCCTACTATATCCTATCTTACTAATATTATAAACGTGAAAGGTTGTATGGATGGAAGAATGGATGGATGGATGCATGTTTGTTACTCTTTCATGCTAAAACTACTGTACGGATTTGGATGAAATTTGGCGCACAGGTGGTTTATAACCAGGATTAACATATAGGATTTTTATCCCGATATTCTCACGGGATCGAAACTTATGCGGGTGAAACCGCGGGGCGCAGCTAGTTAATCAATAATTCCGAAATACCTACTTATTTTGTTATCATAAATAACTATTAGTTTACGCGGCGCACGCGAGTAAAGCTCCCAGCCGGAATGGATTTATCCGACATCTTCAACAAACATCGTCATATTTCAGCCAATTTACACAAAACCTTAAAGAATTATCCTCCATCCTTTGGTTAAAACCGTATACAAATCCGTTTCGGAAGTTTTTGAGTTTATCGTGTTCAGACAGACAGACAGACATACAGACGCGGCGGGGGGACATTTTTTTATAATATGTGGTGTTAATGATTTCATAATTAAAAGCAGTTTATGTCTTCAGATTTCATAACGTAAAAGACAGACAGACAAACAGACTAGACAGCACTAACTGGGCTTATTTTTAATCTTATATTTTGAATTGTTTCTTCATTTGTTTTTTTTCTACATTGCTCTCACTTAAAGAAGCAATTAAAATAATGTACCCAGGATTTTGTAATAGCTTGATTTAAAAGAGTGTCCTTGGAGTTTCTTGTCCGTTCTTCTCCATAGAGATAGTACGTTACGGATCCTACGTTTACCTACGTTTTGGAATGGGTAGTTCGTTCAACTTTCTGACTAACTGACTGATTATTTAATTTTGACAATTCAAATGTGCCTGTAAATGGTTGGAACAAATGCTTTCCGTCTTACTACAAAACCAGTTCTAGCTTTAGACCTAGCTCAAACATTCAAGCCAGTTACAGTATATTGACCTTTATTCCGGCTAAAGTAAAGTTCTTTATAGAAATTTGACAACTTAGACACGGGTTTAAAGTATTTTTTTGTAATAAGAACTAACTTTGTCGGAATAAAGTTCCAAATTCAAAAATGACTAGATGGTTTAAACCTAGATATAGAGTAGAGTATAAGTAGATAAACCTTGTTTTGTAATAAGGCCGTTTGAATTTAAATTTGACACTTACTTACTTTCGCATTTATAATATTATTAAGTATATAATTGAATATGTATTGAAGTCGAAGGCTGTCTAACAGTTACCAAAGTCGAGGATCCAACCTTTTCGAGTTAGGATAGATAGTAAATACTTGATTTATTTCGATGATACATCAGTTAGATCTTCAAAACCGAGGCCATCGTCGCATAAAAACTATTTGAGTGCCTTTACTGCTGTCATCAAATGGATCTAAGGCATAGAAAATGATCTAAGGCCATGACACGTAATATTAAGTACCCAAGTATCCCTGAAGTCCAACACCCTATTTGCGTAACACACTATCAACCACAATCAGAATAATTTTGAAGGATATTGCTAATCCATTGCTTCATATGTTCGATTTTTTTTTATAAATTGCATCTCGTAGTTGACCTTGAGAGGTCGTGACTACTTAACCGGACTATCCTGTGATTGCAGCCTCCAACCAGGGCTTAAAACTAAGCGACTGCACGCTAAGGGCACCCCCTGTGGGGTATGAACCTCGGCTTAGGGCGTCGCTGGGAGAGGGCAGCAAGATGGGACAGGATGGATCGAATTTATATTATTAATGCTTTGATGAGCACGGCGTCTCCTAGGACTATCTCTGAGAAGAAAGGCCGAAACAAACTCAGAGGTCTCAGTCGGGGAGTTTAAAGCTACAGGCTCAGCTACGGCGCGAGCAAGGGTCGGGGGGGAGAATTTACTTGGGGGCGTCGCGAGGGACCCCGGCGGCGAGGTCGGAATATCGGTCTTCTGTATTTGTACACTGTATTGGTTGCCCTATTGCTCTCTTGAAGGAGGGTTACGGGGTTATCAGGGTCGGCGAGAATATGCCTGGGACACAGTTGTTCCGGGTCTGGCTGTTTGTGTATGTGAGTGTAAATGTTTGTAAACGCACCCACGATACAGGAGAAATTCCTAGTGAGGCAAAGTAAAAAAAAATAATAATAAGCACAGATTACATTATGCAGGCAGTAGCGTAGTCATAGTTTGCCTGTAATATTACCGGCAGACATGTCTAGTAGCGTGTGCCTATCTTCAGCAAAATACGTTAATAATACTGGAACGACTCCCGGAACTGTCTTTGTTTGGACCTCATTATGTATGGGTGATCTTTAGATTAAAATGTCAAACTAATTATGTGAACAGATTACAGAAGGTGATACATTTTTTTAATTACAAATTTATGTCAATCTGATTAATAACTAATTTCTTATTATTGGATTCTGCATAAAATCTAATAAATTATAAATCTCCTGTGTCTAGCCTTTTCCCAACTATGTTGGGGTCGGCTTCCTGTCTAACCGGATGCAGCTCAATACCAGTATTTTCCATGGAGCGACTGCCTATCTGATCTCCACAACCTAGCTGCTGGGTAATACAATACCACTTGGTAAGACTGGTTGTCAGACTTTCGTAACAGGCTTAACGTGCTTTGCGAGGCACGGAGGGGTTTTGGTATGTGAAGATGGTCACCCATCCACGAACCGACCGCGGCAAGCGTAGCTTAACCTGATCGATCGACCCGTGTGGCTATTATTACTTAGCCACAAGCCCAAATTATAAATATTACTATTACACTTATCCACATTAAATTTTACTATTTATACATCGTTAAATTTTGATCATTTTAATCCTTAAAAGGGGTCATTGTACTCATCATTATGAACAACTTTTATTACGGGACTAACACTGAAATCGTGATAAAAAATCAGTTGATTTATATCCGCATAAATAAATACCTACCTTACCTTATAATGTATGGATCAACAGATTTTTTTTTCACGATTTCAGGTTTGGTCCAGTAGTAAAAGTTGTTCATAATGATGAGTACAATGACCCCTTTTAAGGATTAAAACGATCAAAATTTAACGGTTTATAAGTGTATATTCTGCAATAATCTTACACCAACCGGGGCTTGTCCTTGGGTGCACTTGCATAGTGTGAACAGGGAAAATCGTCGGTTGGTGGCTCATTTCAATAAAAACTCTAACGGGCCTCTGCGAGTTGGCTTCGACCCCTAGTACGAGTACGCCTTCCAAAGGTCCTGGACCCCAGGCTCCCGAAAAATATCAAAACATGTACAACTAGAATTCACACGCATCTAACTGCATAAACATCTTAATTGCGGATATGAGGCGGATATCGATTGCCTTTGAAGTAATCAATATTTCTAGATCGCAACGAGTTCACAATGATTTTTCGCGATGTGGCTATCGTCGCCAATTTACATCGTATCATCGTACATTATGACACATCACAGGTGTTAGCATTTGACGTAACTGTATCAACTAATGCGACCTTTTGAAACCGCAGCTGATTTAGGTGACAACGACAAGGACGGTCGGTTATACTATTACTATTCCTACCCAAAAAGCAAATTCTGATGCTCATACATAGTTTATTATTAACATACACACGTATAAATAGCGGGTCGATTCTAAGTTGGTCATCAGTCGACCAAGTTCGTTAAGAAGTGATCGTCCTCATTCGTATCCTAACACAAAACCCCTTCACAATGAGATTCTTGGTGGTGTTGTTAGCTCTCGTCGCCGTGGCCGTGGCCGCCCCCGCCCCCAAGGCAGCTGAAGGCAGCGGCACTGCGAAGAAGAGGTCCATCGGACACGTGGGTGTGTACGCCGTGCCGTCGACCGTCTCACACTACTCCGGGGTGAACCTGCAGTCTTCTCCCACGTTGGTGGCTGCTGCTCCGGTAGAATACGCCGTGGTATCCGAGCCTGTTGCTGCGCGTACTCTTACGGTCGGGCCTGCTGTGTACGGCGCCCACCAGTCCCGTGTGAATCTGCAACACTCTCCCGCTGTCGTCACCAACTATGCTTCCCCCGTGTTGTCCCAGCAAGTTGTCTCCTCCCCCGTGTATTCCCAGCAAGTGGTCTCCTCGCCCGTGTTGTCCCAGCAAGTGGTCTCCTCCCCCGTGTACTCCCAGCAAGTGGTCTCCTCGCCCACTGTGGTGGATGCTCGCTCCGTGTACTCTCCGGTAGCTGCCGTGTACTCCGCTCCCTCTGCCGTGACTCACCAGTCCCGGGTTAACCTCCACTCGTCTCCTACGCTGGTGTCGCAGAATGTGGTGTCCCCCGCTGTGTACTCCTCCCCCTCCGTCTACTCTTCTTACTGGTAATCGAGAAGAGTAATAGGATCAGATGTTAATGAATTTTGTAAATAAAAAATTATAGTAAAAGTATTTCTGTAAAAAAAACAAATTTGATTTTTATTAATTGCACCCCGATATTTTCGTGCGCTGCGAATTGAACGCAATGATATATGAACATGAAAACCAACAATTATAACTTATAACACTTGTAGGTAATAATTATAGGTCCTGTTTCAACTTATTGTAATTGTTTAGGCTAACAAATATAAAACTATTTCATGGTACGTGTAATGTACAGACGCCAGCACGTCAAGCTACTACTACTAATCTGTCAAATTTCTTTAATGGATTTTCAACTTTATCACTAACGCGTTAAGGTTCAAGGTTGATTGGGAAAATTAGACAGTTTCGGGTAGCTTGACCTGCAGTGCTGGCGTCTGTACCTATTCAAAAGTTTAGTTGTCATGACTTGAATAACGAAGACTTGTTATAAAACAATTTTTGTGAATGTCTTGGGGCTGATTTTTCAATCGACAGATAATTTTTATTCGCGGAATAAAATTGACGTCTGACCGATTTTGTGTGGAAGAACTGTCAGAAATTAAAAATGATTCCTCGGAGAAAATTATCTGACGTTGGAAAAATCCGCCCTTAGTTAAATAAATGGTACATACTCCTTCTGTAGTAGGTAAGAAGTCTTTGTGTGCATTTCATAATGTCCTTATAATTTTGTGGTTGATAATGGCGCCGATTCCCTTGTTTACAAACTAAACTAAATTTAAGTTCAGTGCATCTTTTTCTTTCTATTTCATTAAAAAAGGACAGATGATAAATATTGGTTTAGTCCTGTCAAATTAAGATACTCCATAGACAAATTAGACGTGATTAAAAACATGGCTACTAAAAATACGTCAATTCACGTCAGGCGTTGACTAATTTGACAGGACTAAACTAATATTTATCTTCTGTCCTTTTCTTAATGAAATAGAAAGAAAAAGATGCACTGAACTTAAATTTAGATTAGTTTGTGAACAAGGGAATCGGCGCCATTCGATGATTATTATTAGATGTCGCTGATATTGTTGTGTTATAATTATTCTGGCTTGGAAGGTAAATATATTTTATTTTGCAAATATGGGTAACAGTACATGGTGATAAAGGAATATAGGTTCAGTCATATTTTACCAGTAGGCATGCAAAAGTTACAAAAATAAAAACTAATCCACTAAACTTTAACTAAACTATAAACTAATGAAGTCCTCCAGACCGCATTTCGGCCACGGCGGCCAATCTCAACGGAGACTAGCCTTCGGCGCGGGAGATATTATAGTGCACAGGTGTGCGCACAGACACATCTGCACTCCCTCTTCCCTCACTCTCTTAGTCCGATGGGACGGCAATCCTGCACGACCTGAGAGAGATCAGGCGCAGGACCACGTGCTTTCCGAGGCACGGTGGTATCATACCGCCAACTTCCAAGCTCCGGGCTGTGAAAAACTCAACAACACTGCCCCACCCGGGAATCGAACCCAGGATCCCACGCTCAGGAGTCGCGCTTGCGACCACGAGACCAACGGGGCAATCAGAACGGGAACGGGTAATATACAGACCATACAAATTAAAAAACAACAGAAAGACAGAGGAACTTTCGCATTACTAATAATAGTACGGATGGCGCGGCTACTACGGCATTTAATTTCAGCTTTAAACTTGCCTTTGTTTGTGCTACGAAAAAAATGAGTTTACCTCATATAAAGATAAGGGGAAAACAAAAACACCTGTATTTCCAATTGAACTTCAATCGAATATTTACATTTTATTTAGTTTCAATATAAAGTTACAAAAGCAAACTCACAATATAATCTTCATCGGGCGGTGGCCAAAGAATATCACAGAACTAATCGGGTTTGGCGTTAACCACGGAACAGATAATAAGGTCATAAGGTCACCTTATTATCTGTTCCGTGGCGTTAACAATATTTTTTTGAGTAAGAACATAATTTGAAATAAAAGTTAAAAAAAACACCAAAACAGACCCTAGAATAAAAGCAGACGGTCTGCTTTTATTTTCTAGTTTTAACTCTGTCTCACAAATATGATTTTTGAAGTGATAACTTCTTATGGGAGGGTAAACCGCTTCGTAACGTAACGCGTTACGGCGCCAGTCTGTTTGGCTTCCCTTTCTCTCACGCATACGGCAGCGGTAGGCAGGCTCTTCCTCTCTCACTCTGACCCACAGCGCTAGTCGTATTTCGGACAGACGCTGCTCCTACTCAGTGTTTAGTGTGCGATAGACATACCATAGAAGTTATCACTTCTGTCGGGCGTCCCGAGACGCACACGTTTTTTTTTTAATATTTTACTTTATCGTGGGTACATTTCATTTCATACACATAAATCTCACATACACAAACTGCATACATGGTTACAGCCTACGGGGTTGAACCCGAAGCAACTATCAACAGGGTCAAGTTAAATTAGCTAGCGAAACTCCACAGAATCATGTATCAGGTAACTTCAACTTCTAACCTGCGGTCATTGATCCCTAAAAAGTTATCGAATTATTCTTTTTTTTGTTTTATCATATTTAGATATTACTCATCACGTTTCACTAGCTAATTTAATTTGATCCTGTATTTCTTCTAATCCGTCGACTCGTAACGTAACAATTAAACGCTGAGTATTAAATACAGGAGAGGAGTAAGCAGCGTGACAGCCCCAATCTTGCTGCCGAGCGAGCCGGTGCTGCCAGGGTAGGTACCGTTACCGGTACCAGTACCGTTACCGGTACCAGTACCGTTACCGGTACCAGTACCGATACCGGTTCCGATACCGGTACCGGTTCCGTTCTGGGTCGGCAGCAGGTAGTCATTTATCTGGGGAAAGAAAAAATAATCAGGAACGCAGTTTCTTTGAGAAAGACAGGAGGACACTGCTGCCTATCCTCCTAAACTTTATTATCCATACACTGATGGAAAACGCACACATGCATTGTGGCGGCATCCAACGCTAGTTGCGAACTACGCATCACACCTAACGAACTACGTAACACAAAACCTAGATATGCAAGCAGAATTATCCGCGATTAACATATATATTTCGCAGATCAATTCTCAAATCCGCTGTTTTAAATAACCGCTAGCTGTTTTACAAAACCGCGCAGTTATGTAAAACAGTTGAACAACTTTCAGCTGGATTGCCACTGCGTTACGTTTAGCAAGACTGCTACCATGTTTAGATTCAGAATGGCTTATCTGAAGCCACACAAAATGTTTAATTGGTGTTCAGTTCCAAGTTGGTCGCAGTTACTTGGCCAGTTAGTATTTTTAGGATTAACTTTCTTACAACTTTCGTTAACATTGTATTAAAATTGTCCTTAATATAACTGTTTTCTCTTGAATTAGGGTCATTTTAGCTATTATATTACTCATTCTATATCAGTTTCGGACGCCATATTGTTATGTATGACACACAGAGCCACGAGTGACAAAATTTAGAACCAAAATCTACAATCTGACGTTTCATCTCACGCTAGTGTACAAAACCTCTAATCGTTGACGCGCTGCATTGATAATAACAAAACGTCTATGCAATTCTGCGCTAAACGCCGTTCAGATGTTTTACATAACGGAGCCGTTCTGAAAAACTTAAAGTGGTTATGTAAAACATTGGATTCGACATTCTTCATATATAACGCCCCGACAACAACCATCGTCCAACTGGGTAATCGATCAGTCACAACACCTGTCTGGTTGGAGGATTCACCCTTTGCATTCGAGGACAAAAACTTAGCTTTACGTACAGCTCCCGACTGGTGTCCGGTTATGATAGTACGAGATCACGTACGGCGATTGCGTATGCAGAAAATTTGTGCTGTGCTGTGGGTCCCCCATAGCACAGCATCATGCTGAGTGGAAGCCTTCTTGTCACAGTCATGACGTGCAGCTGCCAACTATTTATGTTTTGTGCTCATGATTGTAAGATTTTTTCTTTTATTTTGTTTTATTTTCTGTTTACCTTCTCGAGTTAATTATCGTTTTGTATGCACGTGTGCCTGTGACAAACAAATCTGTTTTCTTTTCTTTTCTATGTGAGTGCGCCGGTTTTTTTGTTGTTTGTATGGTGGCGACCTTCTGTATTATACTGTGGCGTTAGCAAGGCTGACTGCACAGAATAAAAACGTTTGGGTCACCAAGACACAGGCTGAGCCTAGTTTGGGACCCGCTGCTTTATCTTTCTGTCTTTTTGTTGTTCTACTTGTATATTTAAGAACTTTGTGTAAGCTAAATAAATGAATATGATTTTTTTAATTTGAAAAAGAAGTTAGTACCTTTCTTCAACCAAGGTATAGATATTTCTCATGCTTCGCAAAAATATCGATAGAGTATATTTAAGACGAGAGGATAATACTGCCTAACCTAGCAAATTAATAGAATATAATACTCTTTTTTATGTACACCATATAAATTACAGACATAAATATAGAAATTTTACAAAGGGTGACACATTGGGCGCTCTTGTCGCTAAAAGCGATCTTTTAAAGACAACCTTTGGACGGGTTAAGAAGGGGAAGGAGAGACAAACACTGACAGAGTTATTCCAAATCATCATCGTCATGAGTTTATCAATCGATAATATTTAATAACATTGTGTAGCTGATAGCAAACAAGTAAAATTATGGATTATCTCATTTATGTATGTAGGTATACGTCGCCATAGTAAATGCTTTTAGCGATATCTACCGATAGCTAGTTGTATGTCGGCTCGTTTTCTTATAATATTTTAAACAGTAGGTACCTAAAATAAACAAGATAAATTCTAACACTAAAATACCATAATCAGCAATCATTTATAACCAATAGCATGAATAAATTTAAAAAAGAAAGAAAGCGTCACTGAACAGCCGTAAAACAACGGTGGGTTATAGTACCCAGTAACTGGGTTGTGGAGGCCAGATAGGCAGTCGCTCCATGTAAAACAATGATGTACAGCTTCATCCCGTTAGACTGGAAGCCGACCCCAACGTTGGTGGGCTAGGCCGCTAGGCAGATACTGATTTTGACATATCTCCACAAACTCCACTGTCAAATCGCAATTTGTCTTCCTCAGATAAAAGTTATCTGAAATATAAAAAAATTGGCACTTGGTTAGTTAAGCTCCTGCTTACCGTATTATTTATCCAGTTGGTAAAACTAGCGGCCCTAGCGGAGACTCCCGGGTAGTCAGGCTCCGCGCAGCCGTTGCCCCACGATGTAACCCCCACCACTACTCCGTTGTAGATCAGCGGCCCACCTGAGTCGCCTTGGCACGCGTCCTTGCCTGAAACACAAGGGACACGAATTAAAGAACATTCATACATAAATTCACACTTTTTTCCATGGATGTAAAAACTACAGAATGCCACCTGCTACAATCCTTGGAAAATGTGTTTATTCTGCAAGGCGTTCGATTGCATAAACCATGAGACAATTGTGCTGAAATGAGCCCTATGGGATTAGGAATACACCTCTTGATTTGCTAAGATCATACCTAAAAGATAGAAAGGTTAAAGTTCAAATAAACGGCAAAAGCTCATTAGGGTCTGAAATGACAATCGGCGTTACTCAAGGTTTGATATTGGGTCCATTTCTCTTTTTAGTTTAGATGAATGATTTACCCCAATTATTTCAAAATCAACCGACACTGGTGTTATTTGCAGATGACGCATCATTGATCTTTAAAATACACCGACGGTCACAAATTTTTGACGACGTGAATAACTCTATTCTTCAGGTCAAAGATTTGTTAACGGTAAATCATTTGGTACTAAATGAAAGAAAAACCAAATGCATAAGCAGAGAAAGTGACATCATAAAGCCATCAGTCCCAACTATCATTCGTAGATCTTTGATCGTCGTTACAGGAATTAAGAAGCCCGGAAGGTATTACTTAGTGACTGGGTTCTGGAGGTCAAACATACTGGAAGCCGAAAACAGTTAGGAATGGAGAAAAACTAGAATTTATTAATCAGCCGGTTTTCCTAGGAATCACGCTAGACGAGAAATTACAATGAGGACCTCATATAACATCTCTTGTGGGGCTAAGCTCGGCCGTTTGTGCGGTTAGAAAGATAAGACAGTTAACAGATGTAGAAACCGCGCGTTTGGTCTATTTTAGCTACTTGCACAACATTATTATCGTATGGCATTTTAATGTGGGGTCGGGCTGTAGACATTGAATCCATCTTTATTTTGAGAAAAAGAGGGCTGTTTGTTTTTGAATACGAAACAATCATAAAACTATGTATAAACTTATACTATTGAATTATGTTGATTTTTTATGTTTTTTTATACGCTGTTAAAATAAGATAGTTTTAATAAAAGGAAAATATTATTTCATTATTAATTTATTCAGTGGCAGCATTTCTTGTTAAAATAATTTCGAGCTATTGATTTTATATGCAATCACATATCATAAAAAAAACAAAAGCGGCCATTTCTTTTCGTGCACGAATCGAACTTGCAAGTTCCGGACCCAACAAGGATACCTACCTAATTTATAATTTAAATGATGATTAAACCACTGACAAGAATTAATTAGTTCTACTCGTAGATAACACTTCGGGTATTTAATTATCAGGCATGATTAACGTTTTAGTTGAAGTAAAAGCACTTGAAATTCCAGTTACTTTCTTATCATATCCTACGTGTCTACTAGGAAGTTTGGCTAATTAATTCCGTATTTGATCCGTGAACGCAGTATTTTAAAAAAAAATAATGCTATGCTTCATCATTCACACGTGAGATGTCCACTGATGGACATAGACTCCCTAAAGTGTCGCCACATCGACCGGTCCTGTGATCCTTGCATCCAGCGGAGTCCCGTGGCCTTCTCCAGGAGGCCAATTCTCGTAAGTAATTTAGAACGTTCCAAATCTAGTCGCAGTCTCATCTCGGCGACTAACAAATGTCAAAAACTTGTCAAAAATGTCCCTACATTTAAAATAAAATACTTCTAATGTCCCTACATAAAACCCCAGTTGCGTAATTCACTCACAATCCCTCCCTTTCAGAATCCATTGCTTCATGTCATGAGTTTAGAAAACTCGTCTGCTCAAGTAAGTATTGTTGAACTTTCGAAGATATATGACATCCACCCACCCGCTTTGAGCCCGCATGATGAACGTACGGCCTACTCTCTGACATCAGTGAAGGCCAATTCCCATAATTAAAAACGTTCAAAATGTAGTCGCAATCTCATCTCACCGACAGTCAATGCCAAAAATGTAGGGAAATTATCGGTATTTTTTATAGATCGAGAATGAGATCAGACTGTGAACGTGCTAAAAATTACGAGAATTGCCCCTCTGGTCATCCGTCAACGCTTCCGGTAACTACCTACTTACGTAGTTCCCACTGCAGAACCTTTCGGCCCTACTCCGGTGATGTTCTTCAAATAACTGCCTTATCATACTGACTAATATTGATGTGCATATAAGGGCTTACGCTTCAGTTTTTATCATTTGATACTGCTATTTACCTCCGATTGGGACGCAATGAAATACCTAATGGGTTTTTTACGTGAATCGTATTTTGTCTTATAGCTTATCAATCGTTGTCACGTCAGTACTTGAGGCTGATGAATCATACTATTTAAGTCCATTAGTGTGACGTTGCCATTTTATACTAAAACACAATTATGGTTGAACTACCTTCGCCCCGCGGTTTCAGCCGCATAAGTTTCGATCCCGTGTATCGGGATAAAAAGTATCCTATATATTAATCCTGGTTATAAACCATCTGTGTGCTAAATTTCATCCAAATCCGTTCAGTAGTTTTTGCGTGAAAGAGTAACAAACATCCATCCATCCATCCATACAAGCTTTCAGGTGTTGAAACTGACCGTTAGGTAAGTAACCTTGTGTCGTCGTGTTTATAGTTCTGTTGAGTGTTAAGATATTTCTTAGAAAATTTTGAGGGTTTTTTTCCAGGCCCCTCACTGCCAAAAGCAAAAGGAAATGTGTGGTTTTAGTCGGTTGGAGTCCGCAATAACCCTCAAATAAGCATTGGGGACTCACAAATGATTCGTTTTGTTGACCATCTTTTATTTTGTGGTTGTTGACAGGCTTACACTGTCTTCCCACACATATTAACTCTGTAATTTGGAAATATTTTAAAAGCCAATTATTTTTAAAAGAGTAACCGTGGAGCAAAGAAAATTCAGGAAAAATAGGAGTAGGGTAGGAGTAGGGTAGGAGTAGGGTAGGAGTAGGGTAAGAGTAGGGTAGCAGTAGGGTAGGAGTAGGGTAGGAGTAGGGTAGGAGTAGGGTAGGAGTAGGGTAGGAGTAGGGTAGGAGTAGGGTAGGAGTAGGGTAGGAGTAGGGTAGGAGTAGGGTAGGAGTAGGGTAGGTTTTTTTTTCACGATTTCGGGGTTGGTCCCGTAGTAACAGTTGAACATAATGATGAGTACAATGGCCCTTTTAAGGATTAAAACGATCAAAATTTAACGGTGTATAGGCCATTTTTTATTAATAGCCTTTTTCAGAGTGCTAGTTGTATACTAAGACATAGTGAGGAAACCGGCATGTCCTAGAACCCAAAATTCGATGACATTATGTGACATCTACCAACCCGCACTGGGCCCGCGTGCTGGATCACGGCCCACTATCTCTCACAGAGAGGAGGCCTGTGTCCCAGCAGTGGGAACGTTATAGGCTGATGATAAGTTGTAGTACAAAACGTTTAGGTAATATCAGTTCCAAGTCTCTGTGTGCCCTTTGGCAAAGGCCTACTCCAACCCCTCCCTGTTTCTTGCCTTGCCTTGCCTATCTATGTCTGTCCATGTCTTTTCAGCAGTCCTCACCAGACCCATAGGTAAAGTAAAGTAAAGACTAAAGTACTGACCTCCAACATCGAGGATCCCTGCGCAGATCATATTACTGGTGACGGGATAAGGGTAGCCGGTCAAGACCTGGAGCCTCATATAGCGAGCCTGACAGATGGTCTGGTTTATCTTCCGCACCGTCACTTCGTTCAGCACAGTTGATGCAAATCCATTGTTTACCTGTCGAAAAAAGTTCCGGGTTTTCATGAAGTAAACATTCTACGTGGTGGCAGGGACAACGATGCGGGAACTGTTACCATGGATTCAGTACATGATTCTGAACCCCGCTGCGTTGAAGTTTTTAGTAGGCATTTTAACCGCGTGGGGTTCCGTACCTCAAAAGGAAAAACGGAACCCGTATAAGATCACTTCGTTGTTCGTCTCTCTGTCCGTCTGTCAAGGCCCTTTTTCTCAGGAACGTGTGGAGTTATCAAGTTGAAATTAATATCAAATACTGGCTGCAATCCCTTAAAGCATTGAAAAAATCAAACTTTTAGGTCAACGCAATCAAAGGATACGGGCGTTTATGTTCCGGAATCAAAACCTATAGGGTACTTTCCGTTGACCTAGAATCATGAAATTTGGCAAAAAGGAATGTCATGTAGCAGTAAAGTAAAAAATCCGAAAACCGTAAATTTTTTAATCCGACTCGCACTTGACCGGTTTTTTTTATAAACGACGAAAAAATTCTATGCTAGGTCTTCTAGAATCATGCGCTGAAATCATGGTTACAGTTTGCGCGTCGATGTCCCTGTTTCCAGTGTAGTAAACAAAACCCCAATTGCGTAATTCACTTACAACCCTCCCTTTCATAAAACATTGCTTCAAAAAAAAAAAAAAGTAAGCAAGTAACAACTAATACCTAATTAATTAAGAAAATAACAAAATTAAATCCTAACTTAACTAAAACTATCGAAAAATTCATCCGCATCGCTGTCGACTGAGTACCCAAGAGACTGAGAAATTAGTCAGCACCTGACGTAAATTGACGTATTTTTAGTAGCCATGTTTTTAATCACGTCTAATTTGTCTATGGAGTATCTTAATTTGACAGAAATAAACTAATATTTATCTTTTGTCCTTTTCCTAATGAAATAGAAAGAAAAAGATGCACTGAACTTAAAGTTAGTTTAATTTGTGAACAAGGGAATCGGTGCCATTATCCTTTCATTTTTAAAACGTAGAAATTAAGAAGTACTCACATTAGTCAGCCCCCATCCAACAGCAATGACGGACGCGTTATCAGGGACCACGGCGTCCTGATAAGGAAGGATGGCTATTCGAGCGACACTGGTGGTCAAATTGACCGGTGTGGCCATCAGGACCACCGCCACATCGTTGTTGCGGACCGGAAGGTTGTATAACTCGTGGACCTTTATTGCTGATACCAGGTGAATAGTACCTCCTGGGGAAAAATGGGTCAAGTTCATCCCCATCTAGTTCTGTTCAGTATCGTACAACAGCACGTCAGGAGTATCATTTGAACTACGAAAACCAGCACACTACTTGCGTGACACACCTTCAATCACAATCTAAGGGTTTTGAAGGAAATTCCTTATCTATTGCTCCATAGGTTTGAAAAATTCAGACGAATTTGCCTACTAAACTAACGAGCAATGGATTAGATCAGATTACTTTTTCGCGTGACCAAGTATGGTGAGTCTATCTAGTGATTTAAATCTTTGGGCAGCGGGGTTTGACTTTATAACATATCAAATACTTAATAATATCAGTAAATGACAGATTTCAAGATGGCCGTTTTATTATGACGGAACCGCTTTCCTAGGAACCAATTGATCCCAATGTCTTTCATTTTGACAGTTCAACAACATTCCTTGCGTTATTACGTTGTTGAGCAGACAATTTTTTCGAACATACGAAGCAATGGATTAGCAATATCCTTCAAAATGATTCAGTGTGTGATTGATATTGTGTTACTCAATAAGGGTCTTTTCTATGTATAAGTTACAATCATTATTTCAAGAGAAAATCGTTTTTGGATTTTGCGCTAGTGTAAAGTACGTATGCTTGTGACTGTAGGTACTATCGCCATAACCTATACCTACCTGACCATTTTGAAAACAAAATCCCGTGAGCGATGGCCGTTTTGCGTGAATGTGACGCACTATTTATGTTCTGTGGTGACGCATGTTTACCCCCAACTAGTTGTTTTTTTTTGAGTGTTATGATAAGACGTGCACATTATGACCACAGCTGCGTCCGTAAGTAAAACAATCAGCGAATACTTTTTAGGTCTACTAATAATATGCTCTGTCAGCAGGAATAGTCCTTACGGTGGTCAGATATAGATTTTAGCGATAGTACAATCAAGGCATAACTTCTTTGAAATAAAGGAGATGTCTGAGTCAAATTGGTAGCATATGGACCTCCGGTTGACTGTACGACATGACTGTGTACTCACCTGAATTCAAAATAGTTGTGCCCGCACGAATGGAATAGCTGCTGGGGCTCATAACATAGCCGTTACTGCAAAGATTGAGATATGAATAATTAATACATACAAGGTGTAAAATAACTGTAAACCTGAAAAGGGGTTATAGCTACTCATTATTATGAACAACATTCAATAGTATGTACTCCACACCGAATTTCGGCCATGACGACCAATCTCAGCGGAGACCAGCCAGACCGGCGGGAGAGATAATTATATTGTAGTGCACAAGTGTGAGCGCAGGCACAGGTGCACTCTCTCTTCCCTCACTCTCATTGTCCGATGGGACGGCAACACGAAGCGACTGGAGAGAAATCAGGCTCAGGACCAACGGCTTAATGTGCTTTTGTGTTTAGTTTAGTTTTATGATCTTTCTGTACGAGTCGCAATAAATACTTTTTCTTTCTTTCTTTTCTTTCGGTATCACACCGCCAACTTCCAAACTGCGGGCTGAAAACAACAACATTTACTATGGGATGGACACTCATCTGTGCCTTTTCCCAACTATGTTGGGGTCGGTTTCCAGTCTCAGCTGAATAGCAGTATTTTATATGGAGCGACTGCCTATCTGACCTCCACAACCCAGTTACTGGGTAATACAATACCCCTTGGTAAGATTGGTTGTCAAACTTTCGGGCTACCGACGACCCGTAACGACTGTCAAAGATCCACGAATGACAGCTGGGACGAACGGCTTAACGTGCATTCCGAAGCATGGAAGAGTCTTGTATGTGAAGACCCATCCACGGATCAACCTTTCTTTAATTTCGCGGGCTACCCTGCATCTACATCTTAAGATAAACGTATTCAAACATCATTCTGTCTCTGTCATCTTCAAAGGATTGACAGAAAAAGAACGATGTTGTGTTAATTTAGCGCTTAATACAATTAGTGATTTGTGGTGCATGGGCCTTAGTATCCCTCAATGTCTTTAAGAACGTCCTAACGTTATGTGTCGTTTGAGACTTCGTAGATAAATAAATGTAAAATGTAACTTACTCATCAACGAAGCAATGTGCTGCTGACAGGACATGTCTTGTCGTCACCAGGGAGCCTCCGCAATAGAACTGCGATGTGTAAAGTACCTGTAGAAGTAAATAAAAGTCACCTCATCACAATCGGTTGGACACATCTAACGTTGAGACCAGAAACGGAACTATCAGCACCACCCGGGTTCTTTCACGTCCACTTGACGCATACGTCAAAAATGGCGCTAACTATCGTCAAATCAAAAAAAGCATTCTTTCAAATTAGGTACAATTACAAAATTTGTCTGCTCAACAACGTAAATAATGCAATGAATGTTGTTGAACTGTCAACATTAAAGCCATTGGTACTGTTTGTGTGTTATTTTCTTGTTTTTAGAGTTATTTGATTTTTTCCCGTAAGTACTTATTAGAGTATTTTTTTAATTTATTTATTGGGGAGAGAGGCTAGAGTGATCTTACCTGCACCGTGAATGGGTACTGTTGTATGGTGGTAGCGGTTCCGCCAATAATACGGTTATCCGCCGTCGTCGGCAGATCCGCGGTTTTTAGTTGGTACAGTTCCGCATTGCCTGGAAAATAACAACTTTTCTACAGGCCTCTGATAGCAGCAACCCAGAAGCAATCTTATAGTAACGAGAATAAAGATCAATGTGCTTTTGACAGTGACGCAAAATCAGAGGTGCAGTCCGTTCACAGTTATTTTACCTAACATCAACCTTATAGTGACGAGAATGAAGATCACAATGATTTTGAAAGAATTGTCTGTGGCAGCGATCCAACCAACAGTAACCTTATTAGAATGAGAATAAAGGTCACTGTGGTTTGATTTAGTGATGCAACATTGGGGTACTCCAGACCAGGCGAATGCGCCGCTCGCGAGCCGCTTGCGAACTGCGCGCGTGCATTTCAAGTTCGTACGCAGCCCCTGCGCCGCGCTGTCCGCGCGCAGCTCGCGCGCCATCTACGCGCCGTACTCGAGCGGCACAGGAGGTGCGCGCGTGCCGCTCGCGGTGCACCTCCCTCGCTATTCTTTCTTATTTTTAAAAACGGAACTTGCCACCAACGTCTTCTGTTTTCCCTTTTAGTTTTTGTCAGTAATGTGCGGCTTTTTTTTTTAATAACCGACAATTATCACCGCGGGGTTCAGAATCATGTAGGTACTGAATTCATGGTTGTAGTCTGCGCACCGGTTATTTTTTTTTCTGTAGGAGATAAGAGTTCCAATTATTGTTATCAATACTTATTATTATTTTCTGTATCAAAACAAAGTAGGTAATCTTATCTAGCTGAATTAAGCACTTTTTTTACATTTAGGCCAATCGGTTAAGTACAGTTTGCATTTTTCCGCCCGGTGTAGATATGAGTTGATAGCAAAAATCGATTTCTTTCTAAATCTTGTAATTTTAATAAAAATCTGATTTAGGGTTGAAGTAAAATTAAATCGGACATTCATCATCTGCCTAGCCTTTTCCCAACTATTGGGCCACAAAAGGGATGAATGAAAGGCAATTGCATGCAGCTGAGATGAGAATGCTAAGAGGGATTTGTGGTGTTACACGAATGGATATAATAAGAAATGAGTACATAAGAGAAAATTTGAAAGTGGCACCGATGGCTGAAAAGTTGTGTGGAAATCGGTTGTCATGGTATGGGCATGTTACGGAGAAATGAGGAAAATTTCGTGAGGAGAGTTTTGGGTATCAATGTTGAAGGCTATAAGAGTAGGGGAAGACCAAAGAAACGATGGATGGAATGTTTGAAGAATGATGATATGTTTAGAAAGGGGGTGACTACCGAGATGACGACTAATAGAGGAGTATGGGAGAAAAAGACATGTTGTATCGACCCAAATAAATAATAAAAAAAAAATAATCCCAAATAAATTGGGATAAGTGCAGGAGAATGATGCTATGGTCGGCTTCCAGTCTACCCGGATGCAGCTGAATACCATAATTTTTATCGAACATTCTCACTTATAATAAAAAAATCACTTTCAATTATTTGAGTTACTCGTATGTTCTGTTCACTTTCAATTTTAGCACTGAAAAGACATGTTTTCAAGTGGCTATACTATAAACACTTTAATCGATACATAGGTAAACACTATTCAATTTAATATTTATGCACAGAACCACCTAAAAACATCACCAAAATTCATCACTCACGAAAAGTAAAAAAAATCTAATAAAAAAAAAATACCACTTACAGCTTGCGACTGCAATAAAAATTAGAGCAAAACCCCACATGTCTGACTGTTTGTACCACACTGTATGACTTGTCCTAGATGTCGATGTAAACCTTATCATATTGATAAAATATTTTATCGGAAACGTTTCTGCGAGAAATCTTAGGACACTGACAGACGAGCAACAAATACTTACGACTACTTACTTTAGTATACCTTGAACTGGCGTCAACTGCCCCGTTCGGTGTAGTGGTCGCAAGCGCGGCTGCTGAGCGTAGGGTCCTGGGGTGAATTCCCACTTCAGGCAGTGTTATTGTGTTTTTCCATTAGGAATTTCTTAATAACAGCCTGGAGGAAGTTGGCGGATACCCCTGTACCTCGGAAAGCATGTTAAGCCTTTGGTCCTGCGCCTGATCTCTCTCCGGTCGTGTCCGATTGCTGTCCCGTCGGACTATGAGTTAGGGAAAAGAGAGTGCACTTGTGTTCTATAATAATATCTCCCACGCCGAAAGCTAGTCTCTACAGCTGCAGCTTCGAAGTGGTGGTTTTCAACCAAGAGTATTAATGACATGGTTTACTTTAGTAATTAAACTGCCTCAACTAGGTAGGTACCTATAGTGTATCTATTAAATAGATATGTAAACACTGTCTCATTCACACAAGCGGGGTAGCTGCTGTCACTCATGTCATCTGTCAGTCACGAGGAATGGCAGGAAACAGACACCAGGCTATATGTATACGATGGCGTTTGGTGTGGTGTTGCCAGTCGAGCCAGTGAAGTGATATATTCAACATAAATACGGAATCAACAGGATTCTACAGTACCTGTGTAACTATTGAACATAGCAAGGTTATTCATAGTTAGGTAATACGTGCTGGTATCCGCGTCCACTCCACGTCACAGCACGTTTTTGCGTACCCGTAGTTACACAAACGTCGTCATCAGCGGTCGTCGATTATACGCATCGCTCGTCTGTTAGCACCTTTACGTCATTCGGCACTTTCCTGGTGATTTAGTTTCAAAGATACCCAATCAATTTTATAAGGGCCACTCATAATCTCTTCCTCAAAGTAATGAGGATAGGAACAAAGGCATTCAGACTGACTAGTTAGCAATGCTCATTGGAACCACTTCTGTGACTTTCAGAAAATCAAAATTTTCTTCATTATCAGAGCAATCGTCATCGTGGAAGCCTATTTTTTCATATTTTCTTTTTCTCTGTGTTGGATTGTCCCTTCTGCGACATAGAGATTGCATGTACAGATGCCAGCACATCAAGCTACTACAATCTGTCAAATTTCTGTAATAGATTTTCAACTTTAGGTATCTCAAAGCATTAAGTTTTAAGGTTGATTGGGAAAATTTGACAGTTTCGGGTAGCTTGACCTGCTGGCGTCTGTACCTAGGGCTGGAAAGCAAGAGGTTCTGTCTCTGTTAATACCGGGACGAAAACAGCCGATCGATTCTGTAAAAATCTCACCGTGAAAAGTTAGATGAAGTGAGCTTAGAGTGAACTGTCAATAGTGCCAATCCCTAGCATTAGTTGGAATGACAGCTCACTCCACGCTCACTTCACCTGAGTTTTCACGGTGAGATGGTTACAGAATCGCACTGTAGGAGGTAAAAGAGGTATTCCACTCAGAGCACTGATATCAACGACACATAAGCTGTTTTAGTAGAACCGCTTAGGTACCGCACCGAAACAAAATTAACAGGGGGCTTACTACCAAAAGTTGAATTGCACTGCTTTTTTGTACTTAGTCATAGAACAAAAAAAGGAGTGCATTTCAACTTATGCCCTGCTACATGAGCTGGTGGTAAGCCCCCAGATCAATAAAAACATAGAATGCATCAGATGGCTTATCTTTAGATAAGTCATGGGATATCACCAATTACAATATTGTGCAATTCTACTAACTGTTATCTTAAATATTATCTCTATCTATGGCGTTGAGTGGATACTTATGTATGACTCATATTCGACATGACTCATGTTCACATTCGTATTAGCTTCGAAGCGTGACGTTATCCCTTTACAATGATACGTAATCAGCCTATAATGTTCCCACTCCTGGAACACAGGCCTCCTCTCTTTGAGAGGGAGTGGGCTGTAATCCACCATCTGACCCTGCCCTGGATTAAGACAGGATATTTTTTTATCCCGATATTTTCACGAGATCGAGGCTTATGAACTGCGGGGCGCAGCTAGTCGTAAATAATAATAATAATAATCTTTATTCATGAATAATTATGAGACAACCATACAGAGCAACTTATAAATAAACCCGGGATATACAAAAATTGCTTAGTCATTTTGACAATAGACAGTTGAAGAATTTGAAGTGTCAGATTGTATAACAATGGTTTGGTTGTCTTTGGACTGATTCGCCCTATCCCCTCGTACTAGTATAAACTGTATCACGAGCGGATAAAAAATAAAACCACAAAAAACTTTGTGCCGTAACTTTATTCTTCATAAAAACAAAAAACACGTTATTGCAGGCATCACAACGGACCGAGTCGATCGCAAGTTCTTACTTAAACTACGTTAGTATGTAATGTAAATACAACATTATTACTACTATTTCCTTTTTTAAAAACAAATAAACGCTATGCGTGCGAAAAGCAGAAGTTTTTGTCAAGTATTTTAAATATTACGTCATAACTTTTTACTGTACTATCTATCTAAATGAATGAGTAAATAATTTGTTTTGTGAAAACACAATGTTTTACGATAAAAACAATCATAAGATAAACTTCTGTTTTTCGCTAGTATAGTTGAAAGATTAAAAAATACAGATCTAAATACAATGGAATATAGTATATGTAATAAATAATATAAAAAATACACAAGGAATGTATTATGTGCAATAAATACAGTATATAAAAACATTTTGTTAATAGATGATTTAAAAATATAGATCTCTAGAGAAAAATTGAACTAGTTAGATAGAGTTGGTCAAGAGTTAGGTTCCTGTTAAATCCGCAATGAAACAGGAGTAGGTGTTGAAGTCAGAGATTCGAGAGAGTTTCCTAATTCACGATGAATGCGAATGTCTACTTAATTTTTATTTAAATATTTACTGGACAAGATTTTTAAATAATCACTATTTTGGTGTATAATGTTTTTTAGTTGAATTATTACTAATATTTCATTAAATTTAACTGCACTCCTTATTTTTTTCTACATTCACAGTATATGCAAAAAAAGTGATATAATTTGTTTCGTTTTTTTTTAAATATTTTCTTATTGCTTTACATAAATACTTAGGTACCTACTCTTTTTTTTTTATTAAATATTGTTTTTGTAAACACTGCGGCCAAGAAATAATTACAGAATAGAAAACTAAAGCGTTTATAACCAAGGAATGTTAGTTTAAACGAATGTGAAAGTATGCTCAATTAGTTAAACAGATAAATTTTTAAGTACAAAATTATAGAAAAAACAAAAACATGAATTGCAAAATATTGACGATTTCTGTCGCAAAGTATTTTTAGAATGAAATATGATGAAAAGTTGTTGCAAAAATCACCATACAAAAGATTTAACATTTTCTAAATATTCGGCATAGAATATGTCTAAATAGTATACTATAACTCATATATTTCAAAACGGTTATATTTGTCTTCTCACTACGGACCATATGGCACGGCGTGTTCTATAATAGCAGGAACATCGTCACGAAAACTGTAACCACGCATTCAGCACATAATCCCCTAGGGTAGAAAGTTTTCGTCAGTAATAAAACAAAACCTGCTGTTTCATAGCCAAGTGGTATTTTTTTTAATAACCGACGATTCAACGCAAGAGGGTTCAGAATAATGTGCTGAATTCATGGTTACAGTTTGCGCGACGGTGTCCCTGCCACCCTTTACATAAAAAAACTCAAGTCAATATAGAAATAATTACGTTGTTTTTAGAATGCAATCGAAATTACATAAACAAAACTTTAAATATACTAGGTAAAAAAAAACAGTATAGCATAATTATCAAATTCCCTTTTTGTTTATATAAGGATGTAATCTTAACTTTTTATATATGATTTTAGATCTTTATGTACCTATATTATTTCATTCATGAACATGATAAAAAATATTCAATAAAATTTTAATTAAACTATATTTTTAGAGACGCTAAAACTGTTGAAACTTAACAATACATACACCAATAACATAAGTTTTCTTTACATAATTTTAAATTTAAGTAATTTAACTTATATATAAATTTTCCAAAAGGACTAATATAAGAAATTCGAACTTTTTTTTTAAATACATTTCATTTTTCTATTAACTTTTACAGTATCTAAAAGACTTGTCATAGTTCTTTCGGTAAAATGTTTTCCACGAGTGCGAGCGAGACGTTGCACACATTAGAAGCTATCTCTTTCTCGCGCGAAACATGGACTTTTACTGTCAGTTTTTACATACTCTTACAAAATTGGTGAATAAGAGATTTTTCCGCTGGTATTTTCATTGTTTTTTAAAGTCCACTGTTTCATGTATAGAATTTTCATTTTGAGATTTTATTTCCAAAACGATTGCCTACGTAAAACCGCGTAGCTTGTCATTTATATAGAAAAGACCTTCGTTTACACGTCGGATTATAAATTTAATAATATATTTGTGAGAGACTTAATACTGATAAATGATTTAATTCGTTTATATTTTGGCATATTGGTTGAGCATTTCTATATTTTATATCTTCAGTAGTAACCCTTGCTTTATTAGTTAACAGTTCATTTAACAAATATACACATATTTACGCTTTAAAACACCACAGTAATATCATTGTACATTTTGTAGTATTTTCTCGAGTTGAAATATTTCGCAATTAATCAAATAGAAAAGATGTAAAAGAAAGTATTTCACAAAAAAGCAGTGAGGGTACTATTTTATTCTTTATAACAGGACTAAATAAAATAAACAAGTAAGATCAGTATTAAGCCTCACTGTCTAGAATAAATCTAGACTTTCGAAAACTTAAACCTAGACATAATGTAACAAACGCTATCACTTTTAAACTAACATTAGACAAACGCAACATTTTCAACCACATTCCGACTCTAAGGGCAGATTTTTCAACCTACAGATCATTTTTATTCGTGGAATAAAATTTACGTGTGACAGTTTTTGTATGGAAGAACTGTCAAAAATTCAAAATTATGACTCCGATAAAATTATCTGGCGTTGAAAAATCACCCCTTAGGCCCTTTATAGATTATATTCAGATCTTTTTCAAGATTATTTTTTGTATGAAGCTTTTAGAGCAAAATATTTATGTTACAACGTTTTAAGTGAAACATTTCAATATCACTTAGTGGTCAATTAGCGCACCGGTCAAAGTCTGACAACCAGTCACAGACAGTGACGGTGACAGAAATGTTACCCGGTAACTGGGTTGTTGTTGAGATCCGATAGGCAGTCGCTCCATGTAAAGTAGGTACTGATATTCAGCTGCATCCGGTTAGACTGGAAGCCGACCCCAACAGATGTGCTTGGGAAAAGGCTAGGCAGATGATGTGGTAAATTTGGGTGCCCGCCTAATAGTAGCAGGTAGTCACCGTTGTCTAAGGACATTCATTCATAAAACCAGAGGCATTGTAGGTTACGTTGCCATACCACCTCGGAGACAAATTAAACGTCTCATATGCTTGTAAAGTCCTTGAACCATTACGATATTATTTCACACGACCGCACTAATATAGATTCGCCTTTTTGCTCTAAAAACTTCAAATATACTTTACAAATAAAATTTGATAACTAACTACAGTATCTATAGGTAACTTGTTTGAGCTGTATTGCACGTCCAAACTTCTAAATTGGGGGAGATTTTATAGAAAGAAGTAGAGAAATAGTGATTAAATGATTCCTTCTCGCTACATCAATTACTTTTAGTAATTCTGCTTGAGAGTAGAGAAAATATAATCGTATTATAAAAAATAAAATAACATAACATTTGATTTAAAGTTTTTTTTTCATTCGACCATTATTGGATTTATGAAAAACACACTCTTGGAGGAATTCATCTTTCTCCATTTTATTTTAGAATAAAGATTTTTTCCTTAGCATTTATAAATAGTATTTATTATATACTTAAAAATGGATATTCATTTTTAAGTATACAATGAGTAAATAAAATAAATAAATAGTAGTATATTGTGTAACATTGCACAGAGATAAGACGTTAATGTTTTTAGAAATATTTAACGCTTTTGGTAAACAACATTGGAAGTTGGAAATATAAAAATATAGATATCTACTCGTAAATATAAAAGAAATTAAGAAACATATTAACAGTATAAACATAACGAAATATAAGAAAAATATTTGGAAATCCATCCTTATATTGCTTCTTACAGCCGTTTTTCAACATACAAAGGGTTAAAAATTATCTCCCCCTTTAAAAACTATCTACGAACAAAACTATATTTGTTCAGATTTCACTATAGAAATATATTTTCTTCATCGAAGGCAAAAATCCGATTTTATTGAGAAACTCAGGCGTTGCCTGGGTATAAAGTCATGGTCTAAAAGTTGTGGTTACAGTTTTGATAAAACCCACTCATACAGGGTTAAATTAAATTGGTTGGGAAAAACTTCACAGACTGTCTGTGGAGTTTCACTAGCTAATTTAATTTGATCTTGTATATTATTAAAAATATCATCTAACAGGCTGCAGTAACCACAAATTTCATCATAATATATTGTTGTTTTGACCATAACTTTATATTGTAAGTTCAGAAAGTGAATATCGACGTCGATTCAATATTATTTAAGTCAATAATAAGATATTAAAAATCTACATAACAGTAATAATTTACCCGCTGTTGCACTAATCACGAAACACATTTTATTTAACTACGAAATTGTTTAATAAAAAACAAGGTTTACTATCTAAGCACAAATTGCGTAGTTTCGCCCGAAGTTACGGGTGTTTGCTCCATTTGACACTTGTCCTTACACCCGATGCGTTTTATGCGAGTCCAAAAAGGTTAATTAATCAGAAGTACGGTTCATACCGAAGTATTAAAGTACTTTCGGACGGACCCGTATTTTCGTTGAGAGAGTTGGGCCCCAGACTAATAATTCCCTTCAGATAAATTACTGAAAGTAATGGTTACACAAGTGACCGCTGGGCAAAAGTCTCCACACAATGGGTGCCTGAAGATGGATGACGCCGCAGAGTCGGCCCAGAAAGAGATGGCGACCTGGACGCGTACCGCGCGGGCTGGTTTGAGGTGACGCGGGAAAAGAGTTCCTGGAAGGATTTCGGGGAGGCCTTTGCCAGGCATTGAAACAGTATAGACTAATTATCCGACTGTTAATAAAAACTTATTCATTCAATTTCGTGTCAGTGCAACCGGGGGTCGAGTACGCTAGCCTACTCTGCTTGCTCAAATATCATAACAAGATATGTTTTAACTACTACTACTCACTCTAGTCACACGTTTAGCCTTTAGCCTGTACCATAGACAAAGAAATAATACTTGTTTTTGAAACAAAACTAGGAGTTTCTTACACCTTACCAGCTAATAGTGATTTTGAAAGCGTACAATCAATCGCAGATTTGTAGTAACACGTGGACTATGAAAACCATCCTTATTGCTATAAAAATAAAGGCGCTGTCAAAGTCATACTGTTACCAAGGGCGTGTTGTTGACGATACGAAACTTTCAACTAGTCAAGATAGTACCCGGTACAATTCTCACTGGTTCTAAAGTATCATCCCGTCACTGTAGGATAATTTAGCGCGATTTTAAGTTGGATTTTCGCTTCATAGTAGAATATTGTGATGTATTATTTCCTTATTTATGTCTGTATCTTTAAAATATGAGAACTAAATTAGGTATTCGTTTTGAAATAGGTTTTTGAGTGCAGAAATATACGTTTGTTGAGCTGTTGAGTGAAGATAAAGAGCAACTTTGTATATTTGTAATGCAGAATAGTGTTTCTGTCATTCAAAATTTTCAAATTACATCGAACTCTTTGACAACTTCTTAGTAAAAATAACTATGTATTTTAATTTATATCACAGAGCTTAAATCTACTAACTGCTCCAAAACAATTCGCGTATTACTGCACTAGGATTCAATAGATTTGAATTAGACGTCAGCGTATGTCAGAGGAAATCTAAAGCTGTATTAATTAATATATACAACTTTTATATATATATATATTTGATATAGGTATTTACATATTTTTTGATTGTGCGGTATTGAGGTACCTGTCAATGAGGTGTACATGTATAGGGTTTAACACACGCGTTTTCGTTAATAACCATAAATATATTAACTATTTAATCATGTATTTATGTATGACGTAATGTTTTTCTACCTGGGTTTGTTAAGTTCAGTAATTTTGAAACTTTAATAATGCAAAATTTTAAAGTTTTTAAGTCGCGTAAAATTCGAATTCTGAATGAGCTTACCAAACTGCGCTGCAGCAGTTGGGTATGACTTTTTTCTTTGTCACACATTTCAAACGTCATAGATATTTCTTCTACCTAATCGGAAATACCTACATTTTAAATATAAACAATAATTTACACACATGGCCGGCCAAAATTACCCTAAAAAACAATTTACTCTAATCACAATCCGACCGGTCATAACTTGCACGATCACATACATACATAAATACACAAGTACTTGCACGGTGTTCTGACGTCACGGCGTGTCGCTCACGGCGGCAGGTTCATTTGCAAGTTCTGCAAGTACGCCGAGGTTGAGTTTAATAAGCCGATACGTTGTTTCTGCTTCCGTTGTTCTGTCATCTGTGAAAAAAAGTACCATTAGTAAGTATTTAAATTGGTTTTAGGATCACATATCCGGTAGTCCCGGCTGCCTTACGTGGATCTTTGATAGTCGTTACGGGTCGTCAGAAGCCCGAAAGTCTGACAACCAGTCTTAGCAAGGGGTATCGTATTACCCAGTGACTGCGTTATGGAGGTCAGATATGGTATTTTACATGGAGCGACCGCCTTCGCTCCATGTAAAATACTGATAAAAAGCTGCATCCGGTTAGACTGGAAGCCGACCCTAACATAGTTGGGAAAAGGCTAGGCTAGATAATGATGATATTTTTATTTGAAGCCTGTGCTCAAACCTTACTTAAAGAGTACTTGTAGTCTCTAATGCCAGTGCTGGCTAGTCACTACTGGCGGTCAGTATTAACAGGCAGTGCTTGACGCCAGTGATACGCAGTTTTATAAAAAACAAAAAAAAACGCTGCCAAATGTGAGTGGGTCTCAATACTTGTTTATACTACTAGCTGTTCGTGTCCGGCGTCGCCCAGGTGAATTTGATGACTCTATCTCGAGTGGTTTCCAACTTTTCATGTGGTATTTCCGAATAAAATCTGTCATGCAAACCTTGTCTCACAATTACGAATAAAAATCAGCCAAATCGATGGAGCCGTTCTCAAGTGATGATCGACAATATTAATTTATATACATAGAGGACTTACCTGGTCCCTGAGCTCAGTGAGCAGCTCGGTGAGGGTGTGCACGGCGAGCTGCGCGCGGTCGAGTTGCGCTTGCAGAGCGCGCGACTCCAGCTCGCCCCCCTCGCCTTCCCCGCCACCCACGAGGGACAGCGCTCGTAAGCGAGGGAACCAGTCCAGGTTGTTGGACTGGAATAAGGATTTATTATTATTTATAAACTAACAAGATTGAATTTTAACTAATTCAATTCAAATTGGTCCCTGGCCCTGACATCAAGCATTGGACAAAGTTGACAACTTTTTATGTGCTAGAGTACCTACGAGGCTTTTGACTACGATGTATGTGTATACGAGTATTTTATGTTTTTTTTATTTGTCATGTGCGTTTTGTTTGTGCAGAATAAACAATTTTTCTTTCTTTCTAAATTCCATTCAAATAATTTATTTTTCTCTTCACAAACAATGGTATTACATTAATTTAGACAAGCTTAGAAACTATGTGACACTAGTTTGTGAGCGACTGGTGTCTGCACTAGGAATACCTATATAGCAGATCACCTAAAGTAAATGTGAATTGCGTTAGTGAAAGAATCATCAAAATTGATTTACTAGTTTCAGAGAGAAACGCGGACGCGACATACGGGACGATTACAGAATCCTTTTTTACGATTCATAACATACCAAGACCCCGCCGTGCCTCGGAAAGCACGTTAAGCCGTTAATCCCGGCTGGCATGTCATTTGTGACAGTCGTTACGGGTATTCAGAAGTTTTTTTGTCTTTATTCACAAACAATACTTGTCTAAGTAAAGTAGCTATACTATGCGAAGTAAGGCATTTCTCAATGCGTTCCAGATGACAAGCCTTTAAATTCATAAACATTAAGGGACGCATAGTGCCGATCGTCACTCAAGTATTGTCTATGAATAGGTTTTTGGAACCCTGTGCGTCCACGCGCACTCTACTTATAGTAATGTTTGTGAATACGGGTATAAGTCTTTTGCGCGCTGCCCAAGCACCCATAACCAGCCCTTAATGTTCCCACTGCTGGGACACAGGCCTCTCTTCGAGAGGGAGTGGGCTGTAATCCACCACGCGGGCCCAGAGCGGGTTGGTAGATGTCACATGTTTTCGAATTTTTGGTTCTATTTATTTTTATCTAATTTATTTATTTACTAATAACAAACTGTTAGTAATAATATAGTTAGAATTTAAGTTTCCTCGGTTGTAATTAATGTAAATCATAGTTTTACTTTATACTTGAATAAATTTTATTTTATTTTATTTTTTTTTTTTATTTTTTAAACTTATATTAACAGTTTGCACCACACATACAAGTTATTAGTCAATATTAGTAATGACACCTGTCATACAATCATAAAACTAAGTTAGTTCTAGGATATGCCGGTTTCCTCACGATATTTTCCTTCACCGTTTTGAGAGCAGTGGTGATGAAATAGTTTACACAAAGTAAAGCGCCTGTCTGGGTACGAACCCACGACCTACAACTCGGAAGTCGCGCCCGTTACCTCTGGGGCACTACTACTCAAACTAAAACACCCTAGCACAAACTCACCTTAATCATAGAGTGCACGTAGCTCTCTGGACCGGTGAACTCGGTGGGGTCCTTGACCCGCACCAGCACCATGAAGTAGAGATAATGCCACATATTGTGCTCGCTCTTTATGTGTTCCTCGAATGAGACTGTTTTGTTGTCAAAGGCTGACCTGTTCAATCCTGTATGAAACAAAACAAAAATGGTAAGTTAAGGCTAGGACCGAATAGCGCCATACACTATTATTTTGATTTAAAAGAGTGTCTGTGGAGTTTATTGCCCGTTCTTCTCTATAGGTATCTACTACGCTTTGGAATGGGCAACTAGCTTCATCTTTCTGACTGACCGACCCCTTGACAATTCAAGTCATAACAAAAAAAAAAATAGAAAAAAAAAACAAAAACAAATCAAGTCATCATCAGCCTTTAGCAGTCCACTGCTGGACATAGGGCTCTCCTATTGCACGCCATTCAACTCGATTTTCGGCAAGTCTCATCCAGCTGCTACCAGCCATCCAGCGAAGATCGTCAATTTTCGAAGAAATTCAAAAGTCTCTGTTGATCGAAGAAGGATCAAGTGATCCTCATGGCTTATCGCTGGCATTGCGGTAAATTGCTTTAAAAAGTTATCGTGACGTCATTTTGTACCAATATTTCCTAGAAAGCACGTTAAGCCTTTAGTCCTGCGCCTGATCTCTCTCCGATCGTGTCGGATTGCCGTCCCATCGGACTATGAGAGTACAGGAACAGAGAGTGTACCTGTGTTTACGCGCACACTTGTGCACTATAATATCTCCTGCGTACTTGGATAATCTCCGTTGAGATTGGCCTCCGTGACCGAAATCGGTCGGGAGACTATTATTTATTATTATTATATGTATACTGACCACACACAAAACAGGTGCTCTTGAGTATGAGCTCTTTCTGCTGCTTCTCGCTCCTGAGGTCGGCGAAAGTGTCGATGATCACGCCGAAGATGAGGTTCAGCACAATAATGATCACCACGAAGAAGAACAGCAGGTCGTACACCACGCGGGCGACGAATAGCGGCTCCTGTGAAGGTATCATTGCAATTTTTAAGAAGCTTCAGTGTATGTGTGTTCTTTGTATTATCTGTTGTTATACCGGCCATACTAGTACACAATCTGAAACTTCCAACCGTCTTATTACAAAACGAAACCTAACTTTAGTTCTAGCCTAAACTATTGAGCCCGTATTTGTATTTCGAACTTTATTTCGATTTAGGCAAAGTTCTTAATACTAAAATGACAACTTAGCAACGAACTAAGCTGTCAGTTTTGTATAAAGAACTACTGTAGTTCTTAATTCAATAACTGGGTTAGTGGTTTAAGCCTGATCGAAAGAAAAACCTTGTTTTGTAATAAGGGGGCAAGTGTCTACCTATTACGGTTCAAAACATACAGCCCTGCGACAGACGGACGGACGAATATCGGAACCTTACTAATACGGTTCCGTTGGCACCCTTTGGGTACCGAATCCTTAAAGTATTATCTAAAAATCACAAGTCATCATCTGCCTAGCCTTTTCCCAACTAAGTTGGGGTCAGCTTCCAGTCTAACCGGATGCAGCTGAATATAAATATTTTACTTGGAGCGAGATCCTATCTGACCTCCACAACCGAGTAACTGGGTTTGATCTTTGCCCATAAGTCTGACAACCACTCTTAAGTTAAGTGGTTGTCAGACTTATGGGCAAAGATTTACGAATGACAGCCGGAACCGACGGCTTAACGTGCTTTCCGAGGCACGGAGAGGTCTCGATATGTAATTTGGACTAATCTAAAAAATCATAAGTGACAACACTAAAATCATACTCACAAAACTAGCAGGGGCTCTCAATATGTCCCCTATGCCGCCGCCATTCCTCAGCCCCTGGTTGAGCGTGGTAACTATACACATG
Organism: Apamea crenata; assembly: GCA_949629185.1. Lineage (NCBI taxonomy): Eukaryota > Metazoa > Arthropoda > Insecta > Lepidoptera > Noctuidae > Apamea > Apamea crenata. Next base: position 3,180,348 of record OX451377.1, read on the forward strand.
ATCAGTGAATCACAGCTGCGTTCTCTCAGCTCTCCGCCGACCGATACGAAGCGAGAAGAGCGGCGGCATTGCTCGACATCCTTCAGGTACTTGGAGGAGCCGTCGTCTACGCAGCCATCCGGCTCATACCGTGGGTCGTCGTCATCTGGGTGAGTTATTATTTTCGTTAGAATTTGTTTTTTACATAACGTAACAACACACCTATATTCCTTAAAAGGGTGTCGGAATGTATGGTGTATATAACGTCGGTGTGTATGTTATGTGCTGACCCTACACGCACACGTTCACAGCATTTTTCTAACGCGCGTTTTGCTTGTGGTAACCAAGTGGTTACCGCAAGTAAAGTGCGCGTCACTTCATGATATAAAAATACCATACTTGCCTACACGTTTCTCCAGTTATATTGTCCAGGTCCCATTTAATTTAATGTACATTTTCGGGCCGAGGATTTTGATAAAGTTTTGAATGAATATTTTTTTTTATATTTTCAATTTTTATAATAGTTTTAAACTATTTACTAGTAGTTTGTCAAATAGTCAAAAGAATTAATTTTAGAACGATATTGTTGTCCGCGCACAGGATGGATGGAAATCAGCACATGAAGTGATTTTTGCTCCATTGGTGTAATTGCTGTATGGCGTTCCAGTGTGAGGATAAATAAATAATAATAAATAAATAAACAGTTAAGTTAACCTAAGGTTGTATTTCCCGAAGGGATGAATTCTTGTGAACCCATGTAAGTCATATGTAAGTCCTGTACACAGTTTCAGACTCAGGGCTACCATGGATAAATTTCCTAATGCAAAAAAAAAACGACTTCTCTCACCTTGGAGATCGAACTCAAGGTTCCGCATACATCAGTTGCGTTTGCAAGTGCAACGGAAGGACCAAGAAATGAAAATCGAATTTGAATGTTAATATTTTTTCGATTCCCAGGTCGGGTAGTGTTGGGTTTTTCCATCAGGAATTTCTGGGACTCCAAGCTGTGGTAATATGGCAGTAGGCAGGTCTAACATGCAACTTAAACGCAACAAATGATGTTATATTAGTTCTCATCTGCCTAACCCTCCGAGGAAAACAGGTGTGATATTATGTAATGTATTTTTTTTTAAGCAAAATAAAAAATTGTAAGTACTTACCGTCAAGCCGATCGACAGCGACGAGGAAATGGTCTCGGAAGAACATGTAGCCTACGATGGAAAACATATAGACCAGAACAAGCGCCAGCACGGCCGTCAATAAGATGGACCGCCCGTTGCGAGTCACTGAGCGCATCACGTTCAAAAGAGTCTCTTCGCGGTACACGATGTCTAGCAACTGTAGGTAACAATCAAGTAGATATGACATATAGACCACAAACGCGCCAGCACGGCCATCAGTAGGATGGACTGGAGAGAATATTTTAACAACCAAATATAACTTGTGGATGTAAAGGTGCTCCCACACAGCAGTTATATAATGTTATAAAACATTGTGTAGCACGATAACATTTTATAACAGTGTGTAACGACAAAAGAAAAAGTTAAAACAAATGTTATGCATCATTCTGTAACGTTATATAACTCCTGTGTGGGAGCACCTTAAAAAAAACATAAAAAATCAGAGAGTCAGGTAAATTCTTTCCTTGTTACTCAATCAGTCTAACATGAGATTTCACAGCTTATTTAAAAATCAGAAAGTAGCTCAGAGTTTCTGAAAGCTGAATAACAAACAACAGACCAAGACATTAGACAACTTGTTGAAATGTGTACCGTCTCAGGTACAACGTTCATTCAGTACAGACGAGCACATCAAGCTACCCAAAACTCAAATTTTCCCAATCAACCTTGAATCTAATGCTTTAGCGATAAAGTTGAAAATTTATTAAATAATTTTGACAGATTGTAGTAGCTTGATGTGTTGGCGTTTGTACAGACGCCAGCAGGTCAAGCTACCCGAAACTGTCAAATTTTTCCAATCAACCTTGAACCTTAATGATTCTGGGACAAAGTTGAAAATCTATTAAAGAAATTTGACAGATTGTAGTAGCTTGATGTGCTGGCGTCTGTACCATATCCTTACCCGAAATATTTGTGGTCGAAATCAAAATTGCCAGTTGTCTTAGTGTCGTCTAGTAACGTCTCTTCATCATCTTCATAAAGGCTCTCCTCACAGGCGCGTTATTATCGGTCGATAATATCGGATGCGTTATTGCGATATCTGTTTTCAGTACATGTAGTAGAACGACCACGAAGTTACACACTGCTGCGATAATAACGTCGCAATAGAAATAGGACGGTTGCGTTCCTCCTTCCTGCGATTTCCGATATGAGTTCTTAGAACATTTTGTATTAGGACGCATACGATCTTACACACACCTGCGTGAATAACGTTAGTGCTATTAGTACCTCATCGATAATTTGGGTTTTACCGCCTGGTATTCTATTTAGTAGTGGTTACATGATACACACGAACACGTTCTCTTGCACTTGTATGTGCGGGCTTCGTTCGCGTAGCTGAAAACGGTGTAGTGCGGGCGGGAGAACGCACACGTTGGAAATATCGGACGATAAAAACGCAGCTGTGTGGCGAGGAATCGGGACGCATTATCGCAATAACGCATCCGATATTATCGACCGATAAAACGCGCCTGTGGGGGAGAGCCTTAAATCTACGTACTCACCAAAACAGAAAAGAAGAATGGATGCCAACAAATGCCGCAGAAACAGAATACGAGATATACGCTGTGGTACAGCAGTTCAGGGTCGGTGAGCACCTTGCCTGGTGATTTGGAGAGGGTGCCCTGGTTGCCCATTATGCTCACTAAGTGGATGCCTTTCACCACTATCTGTGGGGAAAAGTGGGCAATTATTTTGGTGATGTATAATAATAGTATATTCGGTGTATCGAGGTAAGTATCCAACTAAATAAGTTAACTGTTAGGCAGGTGTTGACTTCGAACGAAGTAAAATAAAAATTTCTTTTGCAGAATAAGTTGTGTGCCTTTTAGTCTGTGCTAAATAAATATATTATTGTTTTATTTTCTTTTTGAACTGATACTTTTCTTTATACATTGGCGCCGATTCCCTTTTTCACAAACTAAACTAAATTTAAGTTCAGTGCATCTTTCTATTTCATTATGAAAGGACAGAAGATAAATATTAGTGTAGTCCTAAAAAAAAGGGAAAAAGATGCACTGAACCTTAATTTAGTTTAGTTTGTGAACAAGGGAATTGGCGCCACTGACTAATTTATAGACTATGTATTTAGGTATTAGATTTTTTTGTGGTTAAGAATCGTAATTTTATAGCTTGTCAAAAACCAATCAGCATTTTTATGATTTCATTTACGATACGTTTATGCAAAACGAAATGTCAGTAGCTTATATGTCAACACTTGGAAACTTCCAATAGCGATTTTTGCGTGAAATAATGAAAGCAACAATTAAATACGACACATTGCAAAAACCTATGGGTTCGTAGCAACATAAAATTAGCTTTATTCAAAAGCGATTTACTCGCTTTTGAATAAAGCCAAGTGTATACATACTTTTGCTCATGACTGTACGACTTCGTGTCATACGTCACTTTATTGTATTGCTTTATGGTTGAAATTGATGAATCTTTAATTGTCTTACAAGGTTGCTTTTCAAGATCTGCCTAGCATACAGAGTTTATGCAAAATTGAATGTGTATTAGAAAGATTTATATTTAAAAACGTGTGTGTTGGATGAGTTGTATGAGTGTGTATAGTTACAGTAAGCATGGCGAGCGCCCAGAGCGTGGGCTCGGGCCCCGCCGAGTACATAAAGCGCACGGCGGCACTGGCGAGCAGCGCGCGGGCCCCGCCGCCGCGCGGCAGCCACGTCACCAGCGCGCCCGCCACGCCCGACACGCACCACACCACCAGCGACAGGTGCTCGCCCAGCTCTGCACATGTGAACACCGTATGACCGACATATAGAACCGGCACAACAACAAACTTAAGCTAACACACAGAAATCGCAGTACAGAGTCTAAACAGACAGAATTACATGCATAATCAGCCTATAACGGGACACATGTCATAACATGGACACTGATGGGACACATGCTCCCTCTCTGTGTGAGAGAATGGGCCGTAATCCACCACGCGGACCCAGTATAGGTTGGTGTATGAAAAATGGGTATGTCATCATGATTCTCTTACCCTTACCGAAATGTATTTGGGATCGGCATTATATCTATGCAAATAAATTGCAATTTGGCAGAGTACAGTTCAAATGTAGTCCGTCTGTTTAGACGGACTTGTGTAAAGCTCGAAGGTGTAATACTTACTAGTGGCCTGCATCTGTAGCCAGTCACAGCGTGTTGTGAGACAGAATCTATTCTTTTTTATTTTTGGTTAGTTACTTCTTCAGTTACAGATTCAGCTTACTAGTGAGTAATCAACTTAAGAGGGTAGCTCACTAAATTTAAATTTTCTAATGTTTTTTTTTTGTAATTTGAAAGTCTAGTCGAAGTATGTTGATTAAAATATGATTCACGAGTGCAACAAGTAAATAGTTACAGAATTACAATCATTAAAATCATCAATACAACCGCAATTGTATGACCTACAAGTAGTTGTTCCGGGTCTGGCTGTTTGTGTAGTAGAGTTTAAATGTTTGTAACCGCACCCTACAGGATAAATTCCTACAGTGGGGCAACGTTTCAAAAAAAAGTTGGGACATGTTCACCCACCTCCTTTTGTTAGTTAGACAGTAAGCAACAAACATGCACATGCATTAACAATAGTTTAGACACTTACTTGGATTCTCTTCTTGGAAAGGATAAAAGAACGCGACGATGACGTTGATCAGAACAGCGAAGTTGAATAGTATGTTGCTCCACAAAGACATGTAGGACGACACCCAGAAAAGGAGACGTTGTCCTGCAACAAAAACTATGTTAAGGCGGATCACACACTACAACGCCTCACGCAACGGGGCGCGGGAAACGGAGGCCAATTCCCCGCGCGAAAACACGTTTTTATTGAATTTGTATGTAAAAAATCACGCGCGGACGGGGGGGGCGTTATCTGCGTCCCGTCGCGTGGCGCGTTGCAGTGTGTGATCCGCCTTAGAGTCTATTTCACAATATCCATATGACGTCACGAGCATAATTATAATCAGCCTATAACGTTCCCACTGCTGGGACACAGGCCTCCTCTCTGTGAGGGAGTGGCAATCCACCACGCGGGCCCAGTGCGGGTTGGTAGATGTCACATGTCTTCGAATTTTTGGTTCTAGGACATGCCGGTTTCCTCACGATGTTTTCCTTCGCCGTTTTGAGAGTGGTGGCGATGATACAATTTACACAAAGTAAAGCGCCTGTCTGGGTTCGAACCTACGAGCTATAACTCGTAAGTCGCGGCCGCTATCACTGGGCCGCCACTGCTCTCACGTCACGAGTTTAATTATCTAGCAGAAGTTATCGTTAAATTGATCTGGTGGATTGTATTGCAAACTTCTATGCAAAAAATCTTTTTTCCAAAATTAAAGTTATTTTTCACTTTGTAGTGTTTTTATGGAAGTCGGTTGTTTTTTTTTTTGTAAAAAAGATTTTATTTTTCACTTTTTTGTTGTAATATTTTTTTTTATTTTTGTTGATTTTTCAAAAACCGCTTGTCCGATTTCGATAAAATTTTCATGGGACCATTTGGGAAGTATTAAGTACCCTTTCCAACAAAAAAAAATAAATAATTTATACATTAAATTAAATAAAAAAAAATACAAAAATCCGAAATGAGAACCTCCTCCTTTTTTAGAAGTCGGTTAACAAGTTCAAAAAACATGAATGTCACGTGATCAACTTTGAACGTTAATATCTCGGAACCGTGACACTTTACGAGGTGTGGTCTTATTATGTTTTCTGTTTGCCTTAATGTCAGCTATCGATTTATATAGTACCTTACGTGGCCGCCATTTTGAAAAAAAAAAAATGGCGGACTGTTAGGTATGCCACGGTAAGCTAGGTAACAACAGGTTGCCGAGCTTCAGGAAGGTTAGGTAGGTAACAACAGGTTGCCGAGCCTCGAGAAGAAGTCGGCCACCATACTGCGTCACTCTAGACACTGGTTCCTGTGCATCACACTCACCCCGGACCTTCTTCTGCCACTTCATCTCGTGGAACAGGTTATCGAGTCGTAAGAAGAAGTCTGCCACCTTACTGCGTCACTCTAGACCCTAGTTCCTGTGAATCACACTCACCCCGTAGCTTTTTCTGCCACTTCATCTCGTGGAACAGGTTGTCGAGCCTCGAGAAGAAGTCGGCCACCTTGCTACCCTGGTCATCGCGCTCGGCGCTCTGCAGAACACGATGCTTACTATCCGCAGGTAGATATTCGCAAATCTCCGGGATAGGGAACACTATCTGTTCCATACTCCGGTCGGTCCGGACAATCTGTGGGAGAAAACAGGATATTCAGTTGTATTTTTTAAGATCTTTTTGAAGTCAACACATAGTTTGCGATAAATTAAAGCGAAGCGGAGCAGCTCTAAAAAACTCAGCGCAAAAGCTCAGTTCTTCTCTTTTAAGGGGGATGCAGTAAGATAGCCCGCGAAATTCAAATTTTCTTACGTTTTTTTCAAATTGGCATGCCAGTTGCAGGTTGTATGTTGATTAAAATATGATTTGCGACCGTAACAAATAAGACTCTACAGAAATATAATCATTAAACTCATAAATGCAACCCTCTAAGTTCATATAATCTTATTGATTGATATTTCATGAAACAGTCATTCAATAAGAAAATTTGAATTTCGCGGGTTTAATAGGAAAAACTGTAATATAACTGTAATATACGTTATCACACGTAGGAATTCTAAATAATGGTAGTTTTATACTGTGTTTCTTATCGACAATATAATAAACGGGTAATAGTTTACCTTCAAGTCCATGATTGTGACGGCAAAAAATCACTATACTAATATTATAAAGAGGTAACATTGTTTGTTTGCATGTGGGTGGATTCAAGGTCGCTCAGCGCGCTATGCAGCGAGCTATGCGACCTCGGAGTCTCTTTGGAGGATAAAATCAGGAATTAAATAATCTGGAAAAGAACCGGAGATTGATGAAAGAACTGACATTGGGCTGGCCATGTTTGTCGAAGGACCGATGGCCGGTGGAGCAGGCGTAGTGTGGGACGCCCCCAGCTAGATGGACGGACGACCTAAAGAAGGTGCCTGGGACAGACTGGATGCGGAAGGCGAAGGACAGGGTGCTGTGGCGCAGTCTGCGAGGGTCTATGTCAGTGGACAGCGATAGGCTGAGTTTGTAGATGTTGTGACCCACCTACGGGATGAAACACTCACCTCGATCTGCGCGGTGTGAGTACGGTAGTAGCGCAGAGCGTCTGCGTTGGCACCGTGCGGCGAGGCACGCACCAGCGCCGCCAGCTCCTTGTTGTGGGCCGCCAGCTGGTGGCACAGGATGTAGATGTTGTGGCCCACCTGAGGGAAGTTACATCATAATGTTGAAAATTGACAGAAAATTACGCAGTTTCATTTTTTTTTAATGTAAAAAATACCTTACTTGTGCAGGTGGCGTGCATTGCATAAAGGCATATACGCAGTGCCTACCTCGATAAATCACCATAAGCCTGTCAATTACATTTTAGTGTGTGTGCCCCACAATTAAGAAACTCACTGAATTATCATACCTAACAAAAAGCAAAATCTTCATACAAACACGCGCGGCAGTAGGCTGTCGCCAGATGGCTTACTCGGCTCTAGTACTATTCGCACATTGTCATTGGTCTTTCTCACTCGTTCAAGTTAATACGACGAAATTATATTGTTAAAATTAAAAATATACTTTGTGATTAATTTGGTCGTGCGAAGGAAGAAAGGGATGAATAATGCGATCGCCGATAGTAAGGTAAAACTGAAAATGCAAGATGGCGGCTGTAATAAATTTCGAATTTTTCGTCATGGGTGTCGTTTTCATGGTTTACGAGGGTGCTGGAGCCGATAATAAAGTCAAAATGATAATCCAAGATGGCAGCTGCGAAAATTTTAAAATTTTTTGTCATGGCTGTCGTTTTCATGGTTTATGAGGGTGCTGGAGCCGATAATAAGATCAAAATGAAAATCCAAGACGGCGGCTACGAACATTTAAAAAGTTTTACAGCCGCCATCTTGGATTTTAATTTTGAACTTCGTACCTGCCGGGGGTCCCCCGACCACACAGGTTTTTTTATACCCAGTAAATCAATTACTATTTACATAAAGTGCCTGCCTACCTTCTGAAAACCAATGCACGCGACTGCTGGTGCTACATGACATTGCTTCTTGCCAAATTTAATGTTCGTTTATGTGGCATAAACGGAACATAAACGCCCGTATCTTCTGATTGCGTTGACTTAGAAGTGTGATTTTTTCACTGCTTCACCTAAGTTTTCACGGCGTTCACGCAGCCAGTCTATTCTGTAGAAATCTCCCCGTGAAAACTTAGGTGAAGTGAGTTTAAAGTGAGCTGTCATTCCACCTGAAGCAAGGAATCAACACTATTGACAACTCACTTCACTTAAGTTTTCACGGTGAGATTTTTACAGAATAGCACCGCTGTACTCAAAGTGACAGATGCCATGCTCTACAACGATGAACTCTTCCTAAAACTCGATGGGCCAAGTAAAAGGCCGCGTAATGCAAACAACTGACCTCCTTAGGGGACACGCCTTGTATGATGGCATCGTCTTCCGAGTCGGAGTCAGCATCCATGGCGTGTTCCTGGTGGAAGGCGGAGCAGGCAACATCAACCTGTACACAAATATAATACAATTGTTTAACAAACATAATTAATGTAATAATTAAATTACATCCATTTATTTCAGACTATTTATATGTCCATATTTGTTAGTACGAGTACTTGTAACAATTAATGTCTTAAAACTATGTTAGTCAATACTTAAATCAAAATCAAAACAAAACATCATTCATAATATTCAAAATACAAATCATAAAAAATCATAGTAAAGTAATAATGTCATCTCGTCACATGAAACTGGATGAATCTCCGCACTAGAGTCTGGCCTCTCAGAAATCATCCTTAGGATTCCTCTTGCGCTCCCACGAATCCGGCGCATGAGAGAAGCTTTTTCGTCGATGTTTTTTTATGCCATTATGCGTAAAAAAAATTTACGCATAATGGCATAAAAAAACATCGACTCTTGCGTCAGCAAGCCCCATGCTGGCTCACTGGATACGGCTGCACACGTAGATGTCAGTCGTTTCAATGTTTGTACATACAATGTGGTTTTTACTATTTATTATTATTATTAAAAGCGACTTCCACCAACTGCTTACCAGCTGCTTTGGATTCATATTATATAAGATCCTCTCAGCGTTGTTCTCTGAGTCGTTCCTGGACTCCATGATGGCCAGGAGCAGCTTGGAAGCGTTGTTCTTCAGCTCCAGGACGAGGTCCATACGGGTCTTGCCGAGCGGGTTGATGTCGTTCAGTATGAGCGCTGTTATTATGTCGAGTCCGTTGCTTTCATGGGTTGCTATGCAGTTCTGGTTGTCGTGACAGGGGCCTGGCGAATAAGGTTGTTTTTTGAGGCGATAGTACGAAAAAGTTAGGCAAAAGAGGTTTTTTGGGGTGACAAGAACTGACTTACAAAATGCATGTACTCAGAATTCATACTTAGAACCTGCACCCTAATTGCGTAACACACGATCAATCGGAATCGGTTTCATTTTGACAGTTCAACAACATTCATTGCGTTATTTACGTTGTTGAGCAGACACACGACACATTTTTTGAACACATGAAGCAATGGATTAGCAATATCTTTCAAAATGATTCAGATTGAGATTGATTGTGTGTTACGCAATTAGAATGCAGCCTAAGCACATGCCTATTAATTAAGAAAACCAATTTTATTTTATAGAAAGTCGTAGCTGAAATAGAATTGGGAGAATCACGTCGGCCGCATGCACCGCTGGACAACAATTTTTACCTATGGCAGGCTATAGCTGACTGGGTTTGGTCTTATTTTGTTTTCAGTTTGCATTGATGTCAGCTATCAATTTATATAGGTATCATGAGTAGCCGCCATCACAAAAAAAAAAAAAAAAAATGGCGTACAGGTAGGTATGCCAGGCTCCATATAAAAATCTTCAATACCCTTTATCGCCAGTCAAACAATCATTACCATACTTGATATACTCTTACCTTGGCAATATTCAGTGAGTGTTTCCAGGGTCTGGTTGATAAGCGCCACGTTGCCTTCGTTGATGTACAGTCCCAACAGGCCCAGGCCTCCGGTGGTGGACCCGCAGATACAATCCAGGAACATCAAGGTTTGTGATACTAGGTTGTAGTTGGATTTGTTGTTTTGATTACGGAGGAGGTTCTGAGAACAATGAGGAGAAACTCGTTATTTTAACTGTTTCGACGGTTAAGTTCAGGTTAATCAGTCTGGCAGTTAATTTCAATAAAATTCTGTGACTTCTTTCTAATTTATCTGATAGCTGATACTGTCAATATGGACCCTATTAAACACCTTGTTTAAGTCAAAACAGGTAAGTGTCAAAAATATAATCAATAGAATCCGCAATACAACAACTTGAGTTAGAATTGCCTCAAATGTCATGATTTCATGAAATAGACATTCAATAGGGTACCATGAACTTAGAGAGTTTTATTGATGAGTTTTATTATTATAATTCTTTAAATAAATATGTATTTGTTACGGCTACGAATCGTATTTAGATCTACATACAACCTAATGCTGACCTGCATATTGCAAAAAAAACGTAAGAAAATTTGAATTTCGCGGGCTACCCTGACACTTTTGCCATAAATGCAGTTCAACTGTTTTATGTTATCTGTGGCTGAACCTCTGATTAATTCGCTAGTAAGAAGACAGTTAATTTACGTCATGTATGACATAATCTGCGTTCGTGATTTAGTTTCCAAACATGTAAACAAATATGAGTCACTGGAAAAATAACTTTAATACCTACATAATCAAGTTCAGTTTACGCTATAACTTTTTCAGTCACTGAAATCCACTTAATTTTTACTACAATAAAGTTGATATTTGTTTAACTTGAAATAAGATCAATTGGAAACATGAATCTGAATAGATCGTAAATTGTTGACGTTACCTGCAGGTCAGGGTTATGGTTCTCGCAGAGCAGCTGAACGAACCGTAGAATGGGCCTCATGATGGCCACTTTGGGAGGCAGTACATCAGAGTTGCCAGCCTCTTTCTTTTCCGCCATTATTTCTTCCAGAGCTGTCGTACCTGCATCGTGAAAATAATCATGTAACTTTTCAAGTCAGTCAACTTTTCGCTGACTAACATCTAGTAGAGCAGAAGGATATTTTCAGAAAATAAATAAAATACTCAGATAACACTTTATTTACTTTTAACGGTTACGTTAGATAAAGAGCAGTGGTGGCCAGTGGTAAGGGGCTTGTGGCTATGTAATAACAGCCGCATGGGTCGATCGATCAGGTTAAGCTACGCTTGCCGCGGTTGGTCCGTGGATGGGTGACCATTTTCACATACCAAGACCCCTCCGTGCCTCGGAACGCACGTTAAGCCGTTGGTCCCGGCTGTCATTAGTGGATCTTTGACAGTCGTTACGGGTCGTCAGTAGCTTGAAAGTCTGACAACCAGTCTTACCAAGGGGTATCGTATTACCCATTAACTGGGTTGTGGAGGTCAGATAGGCAGTCGCTTCATGTAAAATATTGGTATTCAGCTGCATCCGGTTAGACAGGAAGCCGACCCCAATATAGTTGGGAAAAGGCTCGGCAGATGATGGTGGCCAGTGGTAACGATCTCGAGTTAAGAGTTGGGTTCGAACCCAGGCATGAGCTTTATTTTGTGTAATTTATTTAATGCTTTAATCACCACTGCTCTCAAAAACGGTGAAGGAAATCATCGTGAGGAAACGGGCACCGAACCGAAAGTATTCGAAGACATTTGCCATCCACCAACCCGCACTGGGCCCGCGTGGTATATTACGGTTCGACTCATAGAGGCCTGTGTCCCAGCACAGTGTGTGTGTGAGTGTGTGTGTCGGAACTTTATAGGCTGATTGGTGTAAATAGAGCTTTTCAATAACATCGGCATTTTCAAAATTAGAGTAAGCTTCGGCAAGCCGTGCCTAGCCATTTGATATACACCGTGTTTCGGGAGATATAAATAAACTTCGACCAGATGTTCAGACCATGGAAATAAGCATTTTTCATTATGGACACATTAATGAATTCTTATTTTTTTTTTTAATTTTCATCATAACTAAATACCTTGACGTAAATCGCCCAATATGCATGTCTCTCTATCCGAAGCATTTGATAGATTTATCATTTTAATTGCACTAAGCGGTAACATAGGCCAAATTAAGACCCTTTCTTACTGCATAACTCAATTAAAAGGGGTTATTTTTCAATCATCTGATAACTTTATTCGAGGAATAATTTTGAAATTTTGACAGTTGTTTCATACAAAAACTGTCAAACGCCCATTTTTTTCCTCGAATAAAAGTTATCTGGCGATGGACAACAGCCCTAAATGAAATTACAAATATCTTTGAAGTAGGTTCTACTTCCTTTATTAGATTTGATTTGTAAAATCTATAGAAGCGTTTGCCAAGTTTATGGATAACGTGATGAGCATGGTGTATGAGACTCAAATGATTATTTTTTCATTTATGTTGAGTCCACACGAGAATGAAGAATAGTTACCATGTGACATGGTGTGTATATCCGAGTACGCGTGGACAGCAGAGCCGCAAGCGCTGCTCACCTCTTCATCCATCTCCTCACCGACCACTAAAACCGGGGCTGCCTTGGTAGCTGTAAAATACATATAAAATAAAATCATAAAATATAAAAAAAAATATAAAACTCGTTCGATATCCACCGCGCACAGGATGGATGGAAAGCAGCACATGAAGTGATTTTTTGCTCCATTGGTGTAATTGCTGTATGGTGTTCCAGTGTGAGGATAAATAAAGAGTAAAATAAAATAAAATAAATTTTTCGAGGTCTGGGGACGATTCTAATGCCGCAAATATAATTTTTAGACTTTTTATCTTTTTGTCTGAATACATGTTCCAGCATCACGTGAAAACTACTGGATAGATTTTGTCCAAATTTTGCATACATATTCCTTATAATAAGTCTGGTCAGTCCATAGGTTATAAATTATTACGCCATTTGCTATGGGGAATGAACAATATTGCAATTTGTTCGTATTCGTCTATAGTTTACCGCAAATTGTAAACATACGAACCAAAATATTACAGATACCTACAGATTTAACATTTTAAATGACTATCATCACGCTATCCTTTAAGGAGCTATGCAGTTAATCATGACATAATATAAGTACGGCTATTTTAGTCAACTTTCAACAAAGCATTTACTTTAATGCGTGAAAGGATTTGGGGGAGGCCTTTGCTCTGCAATGGGAAAATGTAGGCTAAATAAAATAAAAAAACCGGCCAAGTGCGAGTCGGACTTGCGCACCGTACCGTTCTGTACAATTTAAAATTATTAAAAATATTATTTATTGTAACTAAAAATTTACGGTTTTCGCAATTTTCCTTTATCTGTGCTATAAGACGTGGCTTCGTACCAAATTTCAAGATTCTGAGTTCACGAGAAGTACCCTAGGTTTGTAGGTTTTGATTCCCTTGCGAGTGTCGAAAATTTACGGCATAAACGGCTGTATATTTTGATTGCGTTGGCTTAGAAGGTTGGTTTTTTCACAGCCCCAAGGGTCAGTAGACCTGAGTATTTGATATAAATTCCAGCTTGATACCTCCACGCGTTTCTGAGAAAAAGGGTGTTGACAGACAGACGGACGGACGGACAACAAAGTGATCCTATAAGGGTTCCGTTTTCCTGTCGAGGTACGGAACCCTAAAAATAGGAGTAGTCAGTAATTGCTTTATCATGTGTGTAAGAAAAGAAGAAAGAAAGAAAATACATTTATTTGGCACAAACTAAAAGACACACAATACACCAGTTACATACATCAGAAGGCGTATTCTCGTAATTTAAAACGTTCAAAATCTAGTCGCAGTCTCATCTCGGCGACAAACAAATGTCAAAAACTTGTCAAAATGTAGGGAAATTAGAGGATTTTTTGACAGATTGAGACTCAGATCAGACTGTGAACGTTCTTAAAATTACGAGAATCGCCCCTATGATAAAACAAAGAATAAAAAAAGATTAAATAAAAAGTGTGAAGTCCGATATAAGAAATTAGCAGGAAAGTGTGCCTCACGGCTGCGCCAAAAAGGCCCAGTTCAGCAAAAATGCCAGACAACTAGTGCCTGACGCTGGTTTTCATCTGGACCTGAATGAGTGAGGTGACGAATATAAATCAGTTTTATACTGCAACGTGACGTATGTGTGCATGCTTACGAGATATTAATAAAATTAATTTGTGTTAGATAAAAACAGTACCGAGCCAGGCTGAATGTCACTTGCACGTTATAAAACGAGAAGGTATATTTTTCTATGTGTCCAGGTGATCCATTGTCATCATCTGTCTAGCCTTTTCCCAACTATGTTGGCTTTGATTTCCAGTCTAATCGGATGCAGCTGAATACCAGTATTTTACATGGAGCGACTGCCTATCTGACGTCCACAATCCAGTTACTGGGTAATGCGATACTCCTTAGCATGACTGTTTGTCAGACTTTCGGGCTACTGACGACCCGTAACGACTGTCAGATCCACGAATGACAGCCGGACCAACGGCTTAACGTTCTCTCCAAGCCACGGAGGGGTCCAGGTGTTCCTTTGTATGAGTGCAATAAAAATACCAGAAATCGGAGTCGGTGGCGAGAAATCCCGAGGCGAATCACACCAGCCACTAGACAAGAAACTACATGAGGACCACGACCGCTGTGACAAGAGTGCCACAAAGAAGAAGTCCTGGGGGCCTACTCCGAAGTGCAAAATGCGAATGTTCGGATCGGACCGACACATGGCCGAACCGAATATTATTGAAAAATGCGAAAAAAGTTCGGATCGGCTCAGTCGGGTCGGGACCGGGTCATTATTCAAAAGAGTGTAGGAGTGTAGGATCGCGACCGACCGAAACAAATAGTAACTTCGTAGCAGGAAACGGCCGAAAATTCGGCCGATACTACTTCGGAGTAGACACCCAGGTTTTTTTTTTTTGTAAATAAATTACACATTTTTGTTTTGTTTCCTCACGATGTTTTATTTCGCCGTTTTGAGAGCACTTAACTTTTTAGTTGAACAGTAAATGGGTAGAACACTTACGATCGGTGGAGGTGGTCTTCTGTTTCTCTGAGTAGTTGGTGCGTTGCTTCTCGCTGGCAGCGGATGTACTGCTAGCTGCCAGCGATCTGATCTCATGCTGAGCCTCGCGCATTTTGTCGTAGAATACCTAAAAAACATACATTGTAGAATAACATATATATATTTTACCATCAAACTATGTATATTTTCACAAATAAAGATTGGAAATAAAAGGATTTTTCTATACAAATAAATAACTTTGAAGTCTCTTTTTTTGTAATGTCAAAATAACAGCTTTTTACTTTTATATTTTTTATTGTCTGTCTGTCTGTTTGTTCCACCTAATCTCCGAAACGGCTGGATTGATTTTGACAGGACTTTCACTGGCAAATAGCTGATGTTATAAGGAGTAACTTTGGCTACTTTCATTTTAGAAAAAGAATTAGGGTTGAACGCAAAAAAAATAAAATTCATGAAATTCAATTTGTTTTTCTACATGCACGCAAACGAAATCGCAGGCACAGATAGTCTTTACATATAAAGTGAAATCCCAATTATATTTTACACGGAAAAAGAAGGAAATCAATCAAAAGGAAATTCGCCGGAAAATCATTCAGATTATGATAAAAAATGTAGTAAAAAACATGGAAGAACCTCAGATACCTCAATCTCTATCAACGCCTTGACCATTTGGTGCGTTTCGAAGAATACTTTTGGTGCGTTTCAAAGTTGGTGCGCTTTGAGGAATACCCCCAGGATTCCTGAGGTTCTTCCATGTTTTTTACTACATTTTCCCTGAGTCAGGAAAGAAGATAATATTTACCTTCAAAAATGCTTGTGATATTTCACCATTTTGTAGTTTTGTATAGATGCTGTGTTGAATTATTGGGTTGCCACCTTCGAGTAGTGCAATACCTGTGTAAAAAATAAATTATATTTTTGTTCAATGTTTTTATTTTATTAACTACAATAACCTGTCACATTTCTATTAATTAATGGATGGTTGGACCCCACGTCCTAGAAAGCTATGCTAGAAAGCGACCGTCGCGTCGCGCGAATACGCTATCGTCGCGTTGTTGTATTTGTCACTTTTTGTTCGGTGAACCGGAACGCGTGGTCGCGCCGACAGAGGGCGCCTTCCAGTTTTCCGAACAAAAAGTGACAATAAAACAAATCGCGTCGATCACGTATATGCGCGATGATCGCTTCCTATTGAGACGCGGTCTAAGAGTTTCAAATCGTTGATATAAATACGGACCGGTTTCAAATTCAACAGCTACGAATTCAATAAAAAAAATTGTTTTGAGCGGGAATCGGACCCGTGACCTTTTGCGTACAAGCCAATCTCTTAGTCACATAGCCATACTAATTTGTAATATATCGAGATGGAGAATAATAAAATGCAAAATCATTGTCTTCGAAAAGGTTGCCTTGGGATTTTTTTTTCATCATTTTTTTTCATACAGAAAACATAAATAACATTTAAAATCAATTTTATAAAACTCACCAAGCTGTATAGCCTCCAAGAAGATAGCCTGTCGATTGGTGCTCTTGATGACCAGATCTACCACCAGATCTGAAGCCCCTTCCTTGTCCAGGTGGGCCTGCACTTGGGCCAGGGTCTGTCCCGTGCGGAGCAGGACTTTCGCTGAATAAGCGTATGTACAGTTAGTTACATAGCATAACGAAGAAGGGCAGCTAGCAAACGTGTTAGAAAGCTTTTGGGATGCTAAATAAATATAAGAAGGGAATTTAAATGGGAATTTTACGAGTGGGGAAAAAAAAGGGGTGTTTTTGAGGATTTTAAAGGGTAGATAAAAAAGTTGCAAGCGTAGAAAATTAGAGGGTATTAAAAGTTTTACACCATTATGATTTAAAATCTGTACCGGAGCCAAATTTGGATGTATTAAAGTTAGAGTCATCATTGTTCCAGTTAGAAAGAGATATACCTATACAGGACAGATAAAGCCATCCCTTTTGTTGTAACAGGGACTGTTGTAACACTTCTTTTTGTGTTATGCTTTATATCATTTGAAGAAAGCTACACATAGGCATCATTTTATTATATAGGAAAAACTTTATATCCAAATAGATACATTATTTAAACAAATAATTTATGTTTCTTACTTGTTATATCTGTATTAAATACAATATATAAAGAATAATTAGTTTATACAAGGCATACATAATGATGTGATCTATATTAAAATGCTAATTAAAATTAAATAAATGGGAATAGCGATAAAGCATTGATAAGGTGGGCGAAAAGAACACAACAAGTGATTTGCTTGCGAAATACATTTAATTAGAATATACCAATACGTATGTATAAGAACTCAAGTAAATCAAAAAATCTGCCAAGCCTTTTCCCCACTATGTTGGGGTCAGCTTCCAGTCTAACTGGATACAGCTGAACATCAATATTTTACATGGAGCGAATTCCTATCTGACCTCCACAACCCAGTTACTGGGTAACACGATATCCCCTGGTAAGTGGCTGTCAGACTTCTGGGCAAAGATTTACGAATGACATCCGGAACCAACGACGACGGCTTAACGTGCTTTCCGAGGCACGGAGGTCTCGCTATGTAATGTAGACTTGATAATTTTTAATTATGATTGAATTACTTGAGTTCAGATACATCTAAGATTTGTGAGCACTGTGTTTTAAAATAAATATTTATGCTGTATATTGCTTGGCATATTTCGAGGAAAATATCGTAATAGATTGTAGGTTAATGGAACCTCTTGAGCTCAAGATAGCGATCAAAATCTGCTGTTCCATTCAATTTGATATTTTTGTATTGCTTAATACACTATCAGGAGAAATGACTTTCATTTTGACAGTTCAAAACATTCATTGCGATATTTACGTTGTTGAGCCGACACATTTTTAGAACATATGAAGCAATGAATTAGCAATATCCTTCAAAATGATTCAGATTGAGATTGATAGTGTGTTACGCAATTAGGGTGCAGATTGCACTTGTGGAGTAATGTGGCCTGAAGCCGTATTATGAGGTTTAGAACCTTGATTTTTCCAGTGTGAGAGAGAGATGGAGCTATACAGTACAGATAGCACCATCTCTTTTTCGCAACGGCCCCTGTTACATATTTTATGGACTTTATGGCTGACGTAGGTTTGCAGTTCGGTTTAGCGTCTCTCTCTATTTTTGGTAGGCTAAAAATCTAAATATGCCAATCAATATACTGAACACTGTGCAACACAAAACTCTAGTGTATATAAAATGGTACTTTTGGTACCGTCTAGTGGCATGGACCCACCTGTCTTCATCTTCAGCGGATGGCTTTCTGCATCGCATGCGGTGAGAAATAAAGAAATATTGCTACACTAAACTATTAAGTGTTATGGGTTAAAGGTGCCTTTGTTATGTTGGAAAGAGAAGAAAAAAGTAAATATGTATTTAATTTCTCGAGTTAAGCACGATCAAACATCATATTTACTGGTAAACCAACTCTTTATTTCTTCGTCAATAGAGCAGTATAGTCGTCAAACCTTAGTAAGAAAATACAGGGTCAAAATAAATTAGCTAGCGAAACTCCAAAGACAACATATTTCATATATGTATATTCTAATATTTTTTTCCTGGTAAAATATCGATACTTATTACGTCCGCAGGGTTTCACTAGCTAATTTAATTTGCCCTTGTGTTTTCATTCCCTAAGCCATTTAAACACTACGGATGCGGTAGCCCGCAAGCAAAGTTCTCCAGCCTAAGGAGAGCTGCTACGAATTTTATTACGCTGAAACCCTAATATTTTTTTATATTTTTAAATGTTTTATATACTTATTTTTTATATTTTAAGAAATATTTAAAAATGTAATTAAGTATGTAAATAGATAAATAAACGAAATAATAATTGATATCCATATTTGTGGGGAGTCTTTTCCGTATGCGTTGCAGTCTAACAATGAAATAAAATTGATTTAATTCATAACAAAGGCATCTTTTTATCACTAAATTTACGCACTAAATCCTATCACCATAAGTAAGAACAAGTCTAGTGTCATATTTATATGAAAATTCAACAACTTTTCAAAGGGAAAGAGACTCTTAACTAGTAAGATATAAGAGCCGAATATTTTGAACCATTTTACGTTCCCATTAATGGTATTTATCGTTAGACGGCTGAAGATGATAAAAAGCCTAGGGGTCTACTCCGAAGTGGTATCGGCCGAATGTTCGGCCGTTTCCTGCTACGAAGTTACTATTTGGTTCGGTCGTCCCGGTCCTAGACTCCTACACTCATTCGAATATTGATTATGGTCCCGACCCAACTGAGCCGATCCGAACTTTTTTCGCATTTTTTAATACTATTCGGCTCGGCCATGTGTCGGTCCGGTCCGAACATTCGGCCGATACCACTTCGGAGTAGACCCCTGAATTTAGACCAAGAATACTCAAGTAATGCAACCACATTCTGCTTTTTATAGGGTCTAATATTACATACAATAAAATCTTTATTTGGACGTTGGAAGGCAAAATTGACTAAGGGCTGATTTTTCATACATCTGATAACTTTCTGATAACTTATTCTGACAGTTATTTCATACAAAAACTGTCAAACGTCAATTTTATTCCATCGTCATTGGAAAAATCAGCACTAAGCGACTTAAGGCTGACTTTATAAGCGAACTAAAGTTTAACTTTTAGAAAAAAATATTATATGAATTCTGATTCAGATGATAAAATAAGATTACCAAAACAGTAAAAATGACGCATGTAGGGTGATTAAAAGAATTTGTTTTTTTTTTTCTGAAATTTTGAACTTTAAATTGTTCTCCTGTAAAGCTAGCCCTATGTCGCTTAGTTAATTTTGCCTTTTAAGCGTAGAATGTACGTTCAGATTTTGTTAACTACTAATAGAGATACCGCAATGTATTTCCAAAACATATTTACTTTTAAACACGAATCTTTCCCTTTGAAAAACACAGTTACTTTTAATTTCTAACCAAGTTATGAACAGTGCTGACATCTACCGCTAACTGTGCACACTAGTCTGACACTATCCTTGGGAAACTGTTAACAAGTTTGTTAATTTAGTCAGTTCACTCACTATTACTTTCAAGACTGCTTCACCATTTTTACACCGATTTCAAAAAGGAGGTTCCCGATTTCACTGTATTTATTGATAACTGAAGTCCCACAAAAATTATTTAGATATGCTTGATTTTAATTAGATTCACCCCTATACACCATTAGGTAAACCGTTTTTTGACAGATGGAACTAGTGATTGCAGCAACACACAATACATTGATTGATACACTTACGGTATTTTAATGTAAGTATATAAGAAGCCATAAATAAGATAAGGCAGTTTATATATTTATTTTATTACGAATTTTAAAGTACTGTAACTTGTAACTGGAATATGTACGTTCTAAGACAGCTGTCAAAAAACGGTTAACCTAATGGAAAGGGTATAGTGTCTGAAAGACACGAAAACACAAAATCTATAACATTTTTTTTAGTCTTTATATCATACCATAACAAAAATAACCCAAAAATTGTTTCTGAAAGTTTTATTGTGTGATAAATGATGAAACTAGCCTTGATTTACTTAATAACTACCTCACACCTCAAACTTAGAGCTTAGTTCAGGTTATGCTGAATAAAGTGAAGAGTTTATTGAAAATTCAAAATCACAATTTAATTGATGTTATTTATATAGTATACATTCCAATGCTAGAAAACTCAAACACAAAGCATTTATTTTAAATAAACCAATTACAGGCACTTTTGATTAAGTATTTAAATACATGTTTTTTTTTGTATTTTTCTATCTATAATATGTATGTATTTACAAAAAAAAAAAATTGTATATAAGTAGTTTATCAGCCATCTTGTTACCATAACACAAGCATTAGGTTGCTTAGCTTGGGACAAATGGTGCTGTGTGAAATGTCCAGGGTCCAATTATTATTTATTATTACCTAAAGATGTTATTAATTGTATCGATACTAACGCATACATATAAAATGCTTCATTCTCTATTTCGATATTGAGATAGACTCATGATAGCACAAGTTTAAACCTTAGTGGTTTTTGGTTGCTATTTAATATGAATAATCCTGTATTCTTTTACATAAAGAAAAAAATTAGTTAAAAAAAAAATTAAGAGAAAATTTAGTTTTTGTATTCTTTTCCCTTTTACTTTTCTTTTAAATAAATTTAAAAAAAAAATGCAAAAGGTCAGTCAGAAAGATGAAGCTAGCTGTTGTTGGACAAAGGCTTTTCCTAGTTTGCGCAACAATACTTATCCATTCTTATTAATTATTTGAAAATGTTTTCGACATGCTAGATTTTCTTTGAACGAGGAATGCCTGTCTTTATAATCAACCTACTTAGGAATGAATGGAAAATAGGATGAGTTTTATGTAGTTTCAGAACTTTATTATTTCTCATTAAAAATTAATAATAATTCACTTACTGTGAAACTAAAGGGTTTTGAGGTCCGGGGCATAACTACCTGTCGCGTAAGCGTTTTAGGCGCGGCCGGCATTTTGAAAATAATCAAAATGGCGTCCACGCATGAAACGCTTTACGGGGTTTGGTTCTATTATGTTTTCTGTTTGCATTGATATCGATTTATATAGATTTTAAGCGTGGTCGCCATTTTGAAAGAAAATAACAAAATAGCGGCCAGCTAGGTGCCAGGTTCCATATAAAAATCTTCAACACCCTTTACATACAATGTTTTGGTGCGTACAAAAACGGCGTTTACTATTCATTGCGTTGCGTTGCGGCCTACCTACCCCAAACTATAATAAAATATAATAATATAAAACGTTTATTTTCTCTACTGCTTCAGCCTTAACGGATATTTTTAAACAACTCAGCATAACCTGAACCACTTCAGACCATTTCAACCCCAACAAGCACACAGACATAACTTACCGCCGGGCCCGTGTGTAACAGTCAAGGAGCATGGTGGCGGCGATATCTTGGGTTCCGACTTCCGGTTGATGAAGTATTGGGACAACAGCTTCGAACGTAGCTGATTGCCCTGGTGACCAAATTTGAAGAATTTTTTAGATGTACTGGTCTGTGGATGGCGTAAGATTTGCTGTTATATAAACAAGGTGTTAGGTTAAACGAGCATGTTTTAAGGGATGTAGTACTCATGAATATTAACTTTTTACTATGTACAGACGCCAGCACATCAAGTTACCCCACTTTGACCTTGAACGCGTTATGAGCAACAACAGCGAGAATCGTGCGAAAGAGATGTATAGCTTTTTGTCAGTTCTTACTTGTAATATTTCGTGCTGCAGCGCGTACGTGAGGGTGTGTGCGTGTGCGCGTCGTTGTGTTGAATAAGACACTATGCGATAAGAAATATCGTACGTAGCAGGTTGAATACTTTTGACGTTTTGACTTGAATTCGAATCGAAATACTGGCATGGTAATAAAAACAGGCGGCCCGCGCAATGCCTACAATACATACGAAAGCTTATAATCAATTTGTTTTATTGAAATGATATCTTCTTAATCCTTCATTTTTACATATATGTTTCTATGTATTACCTATAATTAGTAAGTAGGTATTACCTACTCATATTACCTACATTTAAACAGGTAGGTAGGTATGGTATACACCGTTACACAATTAATTTGCGAAATTTGCTCTTTGGATAAATGTTGTTAAGTAGCCAGGTAGGTATAATCCGATGTGAGAAAAACATTTTTTTTTTTAATTTCAAGCAGCTTTTAATAACCTTTTCCTGGTTTTGTTACCTACTTACTGGCGGGCTGGCGGTCAACTGTTTTCGTGCGTTCCTTGCTCTTTTATTGCTAATACCCATTACACAATCTCCTTGAAATTTTGAAATAAATATGGATAAGTGCTTACCCCATCACTTAATTATACCTATAAAGTTTAGCCAATTAATTATACCTATAAAGTCTCTTGTCAGTCCGCCGTGTTTGAGATTAACGTTACGTCCGCGACACGATCTTATTTTACTAAAATAATAAGTTTGAACTTAGTAACGGAATTATCTATTATACTACCTACCGAAGTTTGCTTTTACATGCAAGTTCAACCTTATTGCGCTAGTAATAAGATACGATTTCGAAGATTATGAATTTTCAAATAAAATTCTAATCTATTATTATCGTTTCTACATCATCAGCCTATAGCAGTCCACTGCTGGACCTATGTTCAGCCGTGGACTGCCGCCCCTCCTATTGCACGCCATTCAACTCGATGTTCGGAAAGAAAAGAACATGGGTTCCGTAATGGGGCCCATATCAAATTACCTTGGTGGGGTCTTTTACAAAAGGACAGTGACGTTTTCAACAGACTTCAAAAAAGGAGGAGGTTCTCAAACCGACTGTATTTTTTTTAATGTTTGTTACCTCAGAACTCCGTTATTTATAAGCCGATTTACAAAATTCTTTTTTTATTTGTAAGGATATACTTCAGATTGGTCCCATATAAATTTCCTCAAAAACGGTTCAGTAGTCTGGTTTTTAAACTAAAATTACTGGTAAAACTTACAACTTAAAAGTGAAAAAAAACACTACAAAGTGAAATATAACTTTAATCTCGGAAGTCGGTGCACCGACTTCCGAAATTAAAGTTATTTTTCACTTTGTAGTGTTTTTATGGAAGTCGGTTGTTTTTTTTTGTAAAAAAGTTTTTATTTTTCACTTTTTTGTTGTGATAATTTTTTTGATTTTTCAAAAACCACTTGTCCGATTTTGATAACATTTTTATGGGACCATTTCAGAAGTATCTCCGTTCGAACAAAAAAAGAATTTTGAATATCGGTCCACAATTGGCGGAGTAATCGCGTAACAAACACACAAAAAAAAACATACCGTCGAATTGAGAACCTCCTCCTTTTTTGAAGTCGAAAGTAAAAACTTTTTTACAAAAAAAAGCCGACTTCCAAAAAAGACACTACAAAGTGAAAAATAACTTTAATTCCCGGTGGCGAACTTCACAACGAAAATGCGAACCCAACGACACCGACTTTCGAATTTATTTATATAATTTTGGAAGTCAATTGTCTTTTTTTCAAAAAAGTTTTTTTGAGTAAGTAATAAATATGCCGTCGGGGCCCCGTATAATAGATACGGCGGTAGCTCCGACCTCTGCTTTTGGCGCCTTAACCGATCATCATGCAATTTTGCATACCTACTTATCAGAAAAGGACATAGGAATAGGATAGGTTACTACGGGAACGCGTGTGACACCGCGAAAAAATCTCAAAATAAAATGGGGAATAATAATCTTAATCTTTTTATTTAATATTACTTAATTGAAAACAAAAAAAAAAACTTATACCTACTCTAAATTTAAATATACCTACTTACAACAAAATTTATAAAACCAAACTACGAGTATACAATAGATTAAAAATAAGTAGATAATATTTATTATTTATATTATTTTATTTTTAGAAAGAAAGAAAATACGTTTATTTGCGGTAAACATGACGCGAAAAGGAACACAAACACAAAAAAAAAAAATATTTGCATTAGTTTTATTGATATTTGTGACAGATTAATTATACCTACAGTAACATCTCTATCACCAATGGTTGCCCAACAAAAGGCCCGGTACGCACAGGTGGCACGGCACGACAATTTCATTGATATGTCACAGCCTGCTTTGGCATCCTTCGGGACGTTCTGGCATGCCGTGGCATCCCGAAATGTGAATGCCAACCATGATAAAATGAGATCACAAATCATTCGCGCTTACTAAAATCCCTTGTCGTGCCATGCCGCCAGTGGGTGACGGCCCTAACTTAAATTATCACTAACAAATTAGTAAAGGAAAAATGCTCAACAATTTAACAATGGTGCGAAAAGAAAAGAAATTTCAATTTACACATCTTTATCACGTTATTGGAAGAATTATCCATACTAATATTATAAATGCGAAAGTAACTTTGTCTGTTTGTTACGCCTTCACGGCCAAACCGCTGGGCAATTGTGATGAAAACTATGGAGATAGTTTGAAGCCTGGGGCAGGCAATGGAGGAAGCTAGTTTATTGTGACACAACATCAACGAACGACATGTCTGGCGTCTTTCCCAAATGGAGCAATGGAAGAATAAGCGTTTGAGAAACAGTGGTTGGAAATACCTATATTTTGATAAATAAAATAATTACAATATTAAAATATACATAACTTATGGATTGTAAAACTGTGCTACTATTTAATGTGAACGGAAACCCGGGTGATTGAAGTGCATTATTTAATAGTGCCGTAGAATCGGAGGTCGTCATCTAATGGTAAGTTTAGGCTACGGCACTATACGCCGTGCACAGTGTCTGTATGTGTGAACACACAAACTCAACGAATACCTACACCTTGCGACACCGAGTGTAAGTGTTCTGACACGGTGTCAGTGTCGGTGACATTGAGTGTACTGCCTATAGTGTTGTAGATTAAACTAAGTTCGCTCGTGTCTTATTAGCGACATAGAATATGCCATGACCTAAAAGAGCCCAAACTTGACCTCAGAAATACGCACCAAGATCGGCCTTTCAGTTGTTATGAAATACTACTACATGGGCATAAAGCGTTGCCAAAACAATATAATATTATTATTAAATTATGAATAAAAAGTAAATTAAACTCTAATAACTATACCTAGAAGATACTGCAAAATTGTAATAACATAACAATACAAATATATAAGCAAATATAGGTATTTATTTATTAATATTATTATAAAATGATTGTTGAAATGAAATGAAAATATATTATATATACTTTACAATATAATATAAGTATTTAATATTTGGTCGGACCACCTTGCGCGTCTAAAACGGCAACCAGCCTGTCCTTCAAGCCGGCCACCATGTTCCAGCAGGTGGCCTTGTCCTTGCCTCTGAATTGCTCCCATGTAGTATGGGCTTCTCGCCGCAAGTTTTCATTGTTGCGGATTTCTGAAGCATCCTAATCGAGAAACATGAGAGCCCATAGATTCTCGATTGGGTTTAAGTCTGGGCTCTTTGCAGGCCATGGTAGGCGGATGACGTCATCCTGTGCCGCGAACCACGCCTGCACCACCCTGCAGGTGTGCACGCGGCAGTTGTCTTCCGGCGTCCATAAGGCGTCTCCTGACTGTGTCCATTGAAATCTAAAACAAAGAAAATTTTGTCAATTTAATACTTACCTAGGATTCCGTAATATGACAAATAGTCCGGGCCAATTTAACTAATCTGCATTCGCGATTTATTTGCAAAAAATGTAAACAAATATGAGTTTATGGAAAAATAACTTTAATTACTACACCATAAAGTTCAGTTTACGCAACAACTTCAAACATTTTATTACTGCTAGTCTAGTAGAGCCAGTCACTCTAAAATCAACCTAATGACCATTGAAATAAAGTTGATATTTGTTCAACTTGAAATAACATCAATTTGAAGCATTAGTTGAATAGACTTTAGATGAGTATGGGACGGTTAAAAAATATTCTTCAAATTATAAACATAAACAAAAAAACTATTTATCGAATTGAGAACTTCCACCCTTGTTGAGGTGGGTTGTAAAGAACTGAAGATGTATCTAATACATAGTAGGTAATAATAATAAGTAGTAAGTAATAACAATTCAGACTGGCCGCGCGGCGCGCGTCAATCCGGTAAAATCCGGTTTGCGTGAGCGCCGAGCGCCCTTCCAACTACCTACTACAAATGTCTAATAAGTAGTAGGTATGATTTTAATCACAATTTTGTTATTCACTTTTTAAGAAAACCATATTTTATGAAAGTGATGAATAAGTTGAGCTGATAAGGTATGATTACAAGCTACACATGGACTCACCCTGTACGAAGTTGATGTTATTCGTGTGGTCAGAAAAGGATCGGCAGAGTGTGCGGCGTCTGCCGTCGTACCGTAGTGGATCTCGCGTAGAGTTGGCGACGATGGGCTTCTATGGTTCCACTTTCTTCCCGAAGCCAGAAGTAAACATATTTTTTCTGGAACGAAACAAATAGCTATAGTTTATTTGCCCATTATTACTCAATGACTATAGGCAAAGATGTATTAATACTTATAATTCCCTACACTACAATAATAAAGTTATTAAGTTATTTAATTACACACAAACATCGCTATCATTACAGGGTTACACCCAATGCGATAGCGTGGTAGGTAACTAGATTCTAACTAGATTGTGGGGGTCGAACATGGACTAATCCTAACTAAGCAGGGGCTGCAGTCTCGACATTCATAGCGATCGCTTTAAGACCGAATTCGGTCGCAAAGCCCTGTCACTCCATACATTAGGTACACGTACACCTGTTAATCCGGGACTTTGCGAGTTGCGACCGAATTCGGTCGTAATGCGATCGTTATGAATGTCGAGACTGCAGCCCCTGGGCCCTGGACAAAAAGAAAGTGCGTAATTGCTTAGATATTTACTATAGAATCCAATCCAAAGAGTATAATAATAATACGGATCCAATCACTACCTACCTACTGGATTAACTTTTGTTTAGAATGTGTCATGACATGGAATCAAAAACAATAGTTCATCGAATTCTGTTAACATAATATGTATAATTATTTCTCTGAATTTAAGCTTTCACAGTTACTCTACATTTTAGTGACGCTTGGAACAGCGCGCAGCGTTAACTAATTTCAAAAATTCTGTATAAAAACACCATTGACACATTTTTTTAATATTAGACTTTCTATTTAAGATTACAAAAAATATTACTCACCGATAAGCCCGTCTGCCGACAAATATCTATCACCCGGCATCCACTCAATCGAAGCGCTATGATGCGCTCTCGTTGAATTTGCGTCAACTGAGGCGCCATTATATTTATAAATTTATGCCATTATGTTTTAAGAAAGTTCACAGCACAGCACAGCACACAGTACGATTCCAAATCACAGAACTTATATACCCTAACGGGTTCCAAATGCGTACGCAACTGACTGACGTAAACTAGTGAATTGTGACGAGTGACTTTCGTTTAATTTCGTGAAGGATCGGGGAAACTCGGGAGCAGCGGCGGACGCGCAGGGGCGAGTGGGTGTGGCTTATTCCTAGTAAAACATGATAATTGGCTCCCAATTTTTAGTATGTGCACCCATTGGGCAATTTTAAAAACGTTGAAAACTCCACCAATCGTGCCAAGGATACTTTCTTTCTAACACTCCGCAGCGCGTCGTAGTTATATTTATGTATAGGGTTTACGTTGACGTGCTGCCGTCTGTACCAACTATGAAATAGGATAAAAATACAGCCCAAGTGCGCTAAGGACCACGCACAGTGAAGTGTCCATAGTTGAGATGAATATGTAGGTACGCATGCACAGTTGATTTTATGGACTACAAATAAAATGTAAGTAAAGTACGTTTGTGTTCATGTTTGTACTATGTTATGTGATGTAAGTAATATGTTATATTATGATTTGTGTTTTAATGGTATAATAATTTAATAATGTTGTTAGTTTTATTTTTTCTAATTTGGTTATTGTAAGTACATATATAGCTTAGGTTATTAGTTTAAGTTCTTAACTGTCGCATCAGGGTAAACCCTGTAATGATAGTTAAAGCTTTAATTAAAAATAAATAAATAAATTTTTACATGAGAAACAAGGTTATTGGGAACAGCAGGTATTTATTTAAACATTTGAGTACTACACACCCATAAAGTATGACCCTCATTTAACCTAACACCTCTTAGATAAATAATGGGTATTTAAGCAAGGTTGACCGCATAGCGCAGAATACTTCACCTTTTGGAACTTTCATCGGTGCGGTACTTTGTCGGGAAGAAAATTAGTTTAATGGCGATGCAAGTAAAATTTACCTAAATGTGCTTTTTTTTCTTGGGCGGTCCAGCACCCCATGTTGTAACTTGTAACACGCTTTCTATCACAATCCGAATGATTTTGAAGGAAATTCATAATCCATTGCTTCATGTTTTTGAGAAATTCGTCAGCTCGACAACGTAAATAATGCAATGAATAATGATGAATTGTCAAAATGAATGACATTGGGAGTGTGTTACATAATTACCACGTAGATATGATAAGCACCTTTAGGTGAATTCTTATAGCGATTGTATAGATGGTGCCATATAATTTGGATAATTAAATGAGATACGAAGATACGAAGTGTCCAGCCTTCAAGACCTTTACACACTGAATGCGAACAAACATTTGCGTGGGCATTCCCTAAAGCTATGGGAAAATTCGTCAAAGAAAAGCCCTTGAAGCAATTCTTGTCTAACCGAGTTGTAACAGCATGGAATAGACTCCCGGAAAATGTAGTGACGGCTCCCACACTGAACTGCTTCAAGAATCGACTGGACAGATTAAATATCTCCAAGCTATACGAAACACACGCATTTAGCTAATTAGCAGCTAGTGTGTCTAACCAAACAATAATAATAATAACACACCTTCTCTCCATACTCAGGGTCGACAGCCATCATTTCTCGTAAAGTGCGCAATACTTTAACGCACAGTTTTTCTTCTTTTTCTTCTAGAAGCTTCTCAGTGTGACGGATCAGCCTGAGAACGAAACAATATATTGCTTAACTAGCATTTTAGATGATCGCGAAACAAAAATTTGGTGTTCTCTACATTTTGACGAGTTATACGAACATAAATGTAGGGAACAGCTGATTATTTTTTCGCGCTTTCAGGTTTGGTCCCATTGCAAAAGTTGTTCATAATGATGAGTACAATGACCCCCTAGAGTTATGGGATATAAAAAAAAAGCACGTTGTATAATAGCCAACAGCTATGTTCGACAATACGGTGCGCTTTTGAGACATAAATGTCGCAGAATCTTTTGATATTTTAGCCGAAAAGATAAAGGGAGATAACTGACTAGGTCCTCAGTTTCTGGTATATGAAGAAGCTTTCAAGCCTACAAAGTTCCCACTGCTGGGACATAGGCATCCTTTCTGTGAGAGAGAGAGAGAGTGGGCCGTAATCCAACACGCGGGCCCAGTGCGGTTTGGTGAATAACACGTGTCTTCGATTTTTTGTTTCTAGGACATGCCGGTTTCCTCACGATGTGTTCCTTCAACGTTTTGACAGCAACGGTGATGAATTAAATTACACAAAGAAAAGCGCCTGGCTGAGTTCGAACCCATGACCTACAACTCGCAAGTCGGAGCTGTTACCACTCGGCCACCCGTGCTCTGGAAGAAGACGCCTTACATCCTACATTAATAACCATTTGAGCAACTTTTTTGTTGGAGACGTAAACTTTCTTGTTGGGAATGGTAAGCTCATCTACGTGATTTCAACATACCTGGAAATAAAGATCCCACTAGTGTCAGAATGCGACACTTCCCCGGGACTGGTGAACAGTAAATGAGGCTTGTACAGGATGTCCACGAGGAGGGACTGTTCTGCCTGCAGGAGGGGACGCAGTTGTTCCTCTAGGAGGGCTACGATCTCTTGGAGACCTTCCATTACTGATCTGTCGTTTTGGAGGTTTGCCTGGGGAGTAAATTGGAGATAATATCCGACTAATATTATAAACGTGAAAGTTTGTATGGATGAATGGGTGGATGTTTGTTACTTTTTCACGCAAAAACTACGAAACGGATTTGGATGAAATTTGACACACAGATGGTTTATAACCAGGATTAACATATAGAATACTTTTCATCCCGATATTCCCACGGGATCGAAATTTATGCGGGTAAAACCGCGGAACACTGCTAGTAATGGAAATACAAGTAACGTGCGAATCAGAACCCTAATTGCGAAACACACTATAAGTCTCAATCTGAATCATTTTGAATGATATTGCTAATCCATTGCTTGATACGTTCGAAAAATTTGTCCGCTCAACAACGTAAATAACGCAATGAATGTTGTTGAACTGTCAAAATGAAAGAGACTGCTACTGATATAGATATATATGTAGATTACTGCGTAAAACACTAACAGTAGTAATAACTTTCATTTTGTCAAAATGAAAGTTATTACTACTGTTAGTGTTCAACAACATGAATTGTGTTATTTACGTTGTTGAGAAGAAAATTTTTCGAACATTTGAAGCAATGGATTAACAATAGCCTTCAAAATGATTCAGATTGGGATTGCAAATGTGTTACGCTATTAAATTAATTAAAAAAAAAAAACAAATTAAGGGGGTTTGAACACATATTAAAACCTATCATCATAAAAAAACTCACCTGTGAAGTCATCTTCTCAAGTTTGGAAGTCTTGGATGCCAGCAGCCACTTGCTGGTCTGTCGGGACAGCGCGGCTGCCTTCTCGAACACCGTCTGGATCTTGGCCTCCAGTTCCAAGGGAATGGCAATGCTACGAGATTTGGCTGCAAATATAAAAATGAAGGCGAGTATAATGACCGGCACGAGTCGTGAGCACAGATGGGCAGTAGTGGGGGCAAGCTCGCGCATTGTACACTTTCGGCCAAATTTATTTAATACCTCTTTTGCTCAAATTATTGATAGCTACGCAAACTATAATTAAAATATAATTGGTACTTGAAATTTTATTTTGATACATAATGTTGTAGGCCCTTGTGACTTACGGCCAGTGTCTTCATCAACACAATCAGTCAAAGTATTAACTTATACTTGACCTTTACTGATACTACGGCAAATGTTTTCTTCGTTCAAGTAACTGCTAAAATAGTGAAGAAACAAATTTAACCGTTACTTTGACTTAACAAATACGAATTAACAAAAATAAACTATTTCAAAATTAAAAACGTGTGTCACTAAAATTGCACGAAAGTGTACAGTAGCCGAATGACACGTGAGAGTCCAATAGACGACGAGCATCGACAGACGAACCAATCGCGTGCAGCCTCGGTGCCCCCCGCCTTCTTCATTCCGCCAAAGAGACCGAAAAATGAACTACTGCGCAGATGTCAGTTTGTGCTCACGACTCATGCCGGTTACTATATTTAGTACGGCAGGTCTTTTATTTAAGGCGAAAGAGTCAGGGTAGCCCGCTAAATTTAAATTTACTTACGTTTTTTGCAATTTGCAGGTGTGTCAGGTTGTACGTTGATTAAAATATGTTTTGCGATCGTTAACATAATTATAATCATTAGAATTAGCAACACAACTCCTTGAGTTAGAATTGGCCTCAAATGTCACGATTTCATGAAATAATAATTTAATAGGGTAATAAAAAACTTAGAGATGTATTGATGATTTTTATAATTATAATTCTATAAATAAATATTAAGTGTAATTTGTTGCGGCCGCGAATCGTATTTAGAACAACATACAGCCTAATACTGACGCCAATTCCCTTGTTCATAAACTAAACTAACTAAGTTCAGTGCATCTTTTCTTTCTATTTCATTAAGAAAAGGACAGAAGATAAATATTACTTTAGTCCTGTCAAATTAATATACTCCATAGAAAAGGTACGAGGAGCAGGGTGTAAAGTTCACTCATCTTCCATAGAAATAGGAGGATCCTCCGACCAGATGGGTGTTGTGTCTAGTGGGCAACCACCCGATGATTCAAGTCGGGCCGTTGCATATATGCTAGTTGCGCGTAAACACTGCTTGCGCAGAGATCGCGTGTGGCGTTGTATTATAGATACCGCTACAGTCTTAAAAATTTTTCTGTTTGCATTGATGTCAGCTCCCTGGCTGGGGGCCTTAATTTATTGAGGCATCCAAAGGCAAGCCCGGTTAAGCAGACGACAACCTCACAGGTTGAACTGCGAGATGTAAAAAAAAAGTTGATGTCAGCTATCTATTTATGTTGGGGTGCATGCGTGGCCGCCATTTTGAAAAAAAAAACCAAAATGGCGCGACAGTAGGTATGCCAGGATCTATATAAAAACCTTCAATCCCCTTTGCATTTCGCGGGTTACCTTGACGCTTTCTACTTAACTGGAAGTCACGTGGGAGGCTTCTGCCCAGCAGTGCGATGCGATGGCCTTCACCACATGAGCTTGAGCTAGTATCACTTACTTATGGGTAGTGTCGATTCTTGCGAAGAATACTGACCAACTTCACTGAGCGTGCGGATGCACTTCTCGACGTTAAGCTTCTGCGGCGGCGTGAGCCACGGACACTGGTAGATGCTGAACGTCGTCTGTAGTAGCTTCACGAATATCGACTGACGAGTCTGTGGGAAATAAACGAGGTATTTTTGTAATGAGATTGGTAAAAGACGTGTTTAGTTGATTGATTAATTATGAACAATTTTAAGGTTTTTTTGTGCACTTATTGAGTACACGTATTAAAGCAAAGAGGATGTAAAAATACGCTTAACGAAGGCAAGAGTCACTTATTCTTCCTGTAATTGAGTTATTTCGTACTGGGACCATATCTGGGAACCTTCTGGTTACGGAGATATTGAAGTCCTAACTTTTTTTTATTATAACGAAAACCAGATTTTTTATTATTATTTTTTTATTATTTAAGATTCATGCACAACATTACAGAGTTTAATCCCAAGGCGTTGTACAGCGCAATTTATACACCAAAACAATAATTTTTATAAAAATAAACAAAATGTAATGAAGAAGATTAATAGAATAATTTACAACATAAGATTTACACTTACAAACATATCACGTGTAACCTTTGCGCACTCGCTCTTAGGTTTAATTAGGTTTTAGGTTTATTAAGGTTTAATAAGTTAACCTTCAACACACCCACGACCCCTGTACAGTCACGAGCACCAATATGTCAACACTTGGCAACTATCAATTGCGATTTTTTCGTGAAATAACGAATGCAACGTTGAAATACGACACATTACATAAACCTAAGGCTTCGAAAATGCTATGTTCGTAACAACATAAAATTTCATTCAAAAATAAAGGAGTAAATCGCTTTTGAATAAAGCCGAGTGTATACATACTTTTGGTCGTGACTGTACATGCACCCTTATGGGTGGTACAATGTTTTGATTTAGTATGATGTTTCACACTACAAATAAAAGTCATTTCGCAGCAATTATTTTTATGCAATGTTATTCAGTTTGATGTACAGACGCTAACACATCAATCTACTACAATCTGACAATTTCTTTAATAGATTTTCAACTTTATCGCTTTAGGTGTTAGGTTCAAGGTTGATTGGGAAAATTTTACAGTTTCGGGTAGCTTGATGTGCTGGCATCTGTACATAATGCGAAGTTAACGGCTATGTAATGGGTCTTTTAACACCCTGTATGTTCAACAAACAGTCAAATATGTTTTTTTTTTATAATTAACAGTATCTGGAAATGGAACATTTATTATATTTTGTGTGTTAACTTCGATACTTACGTAAATTTGAAGAGAAGAAATATCCCAAGCAGCAATAAATAGAATTGTAATTAATTCAAAACGAAATCTATTTTACATACTTTATGATTTACAGCATGAAAGAAAGGAATAAATAAAATTCGTTTATTTGCAAACATGACGCATAAAAAGAACACAAACACAAAAAAAAAAACAAGTTGGAAGAAAACATGCGTTACATCCACGTAAAACGGCTATCGCTCAGCATAATGCTAAAACCATCTGGCATGCATTTTATATGACTTTAAAAGAGATAAAGACCTGAGTTTCTTTCGGCATTTCTTTTCAGGGATCATTCATAGGTAGGAAATGCCGACGCCATCTAGTTTTAAAATATTGACCAACAAAATATTTGATCAATCGTTGGTCAATATTTTGTTGGTTAAAATGAATGTTTATTTCACCTATATGTCACTGTGCAAGCTACTGGCATGTAAATGCCCAGATTAACGTATACTTTATGAGATAGCGATAGTATTTGATGGTCACTGGTGTACTGGTACAGACGCGCCAGCACA
The DNA here is from genome assembly GCA_949629185.1 of Apamea crenata. Taxonomy (NCBI): domain Eukaryota; kingdom Metazoa; phylum Arthropoda; class Insecta; order Lepidoptera; family Noctuidae; genus Apamea; species Apamea crenata. Next base: position 3,215,374 of record OX451377.1, read on the forward strand.
TCAAGTTACTACAATCTGTCAAAATTCTTTAATAGATTTTCAACTTTATCGCTTAAGCATTAAGGTTTAAAGTTGATTGGGAAAATTTGACCTTTTCGGGTAGCTTGACCTGCTGGCGTCTGTACGGAGTGGCAGGGACATCGTCTCGCAACTGATTATTACCATGGATTCAGTACATGATTTGTTCATATGACATACTCAGTCTGTAAAGGGAGTGGCACGTAATCCACCACGGGTCCAGTGTTTGTGGTGTTTGTACATACATTAATCCCCCCCCCCCCGTTCTGAATCTATGTATGAACAAAAGTTCAGAATCCAGAAACTCCGTTGACGATTTTCATCGGTTATCAAAAAAAAATCGGCTATTCTACACGTTTTGACCGCGTGAGTATTTCACCTTTCTATGAATAAGCAGTTGCTTTGCTTAATAATTTTAACATGTTTCTCTTTTTTTTTTTAATCACCTTGTATGCTGTACGGTGTGTATGCAAAGTATTATTTACTTGTGTTGTAAGGTGGTTTCTATTGTGTAAACCTACCTGCACTGTGGTACTCTGGTCGCTAAAGGGCGAATTGAAGAACGTGCATATCGTGTGCATGAGCACGTCCGTCACGTAGTTGACCCACGCCTTCTGCGTGCCGATTTGAGGCGGCTTGCGGGAGGTAGACGGCATCTCTGTTGAGGGACCTAAGGAAAAAACATAGTATATAAGACGTATATTAGTTGAGAAGTTGGGCAGGACACCTGGCAAGGCGCAGTGAGGACAGGTGGAGTAAGGCTGTGACACAGTGGCGTCTGAGGACTGGAAGTCGAGATGTCGTTCGTCCGACGGCGAGATGGGCAGATGGCATTGTTGCCATCGCGGACAAAATCTGGATGAGGTTGGCACAGGAGTGTAGGCATTGGCACAAGAAAAGAGGGGCCTCTACCCAGTTGTGGATGAAGCCCGGATTTGGATGTGGATGATGATGATATTAGTCAAGAAAACACACGGAGGAAAATCTAAAAAAAAAACAGAGTTGTTTTAATGTCACGATCTCTTGAAAACGCTTGCTAAGACTACTTCCTATCCTACTAATATTATAAACGCGAAGGTTTGTATGGATGGATGGATGTTTGTTACTCTTTCACGCAAAAACTACTGAACGGATTTGGATGAAATTTGGCACACAGATAGTTTATTAACAGGATTAACACAGAGGAAACTTTTTTTCCCGATATTCCCACGGGATCGAAACTTATGCGGGTGAAACCGCGGGGCACAGCTAGTGTTTCTATATAATCCTGGGCATCCTTTTCCGCTAGATGAAGGATCACATTTGATAGTTATTACGGGTATTCCGAAGCCCGAACGTCTGACAGTCTTACAAAGCAGTAACGAGTTGCCCAGAAACTAAATTGGGGCTGGGATCTGACCTCCCTTTAGATAGGCAGTCGCTCCCAGTAAAATACTGGTATTCTGCTGCATCCGGTTAGACTGGAAGCCGACCCGAACACAGTTGGGAAAGGCTAGGCAGATGATGATTATGATACAGAATGATATGATACCTGGCATCTGATGCGGCGCGTCGCTATGCAGGATTGCCTGCATGTCCTGGAGGAAGGAGCGCTCGAACAGGTCCCACATGTAGTTGCTGGAGTAAATCTCCTTCATCTCCACCTCGGTGTCGATGTAGCAGTGGTTTAGGAAGCCTACGTAAGCTTCTTTTACCTGTACAGTTGATTTAGATTTAAAAAAAAAAGATTTAGAAATCAATATCTATATGTCGCAGCCAACTGATTAAATTAGCCGTTTAGTCAACCGCCTGGCCTTTGGAAGTAGTGCTCGCCTCGCTTCGCTCTCTCGGCTCGCACGCGGTTGATCAGTTTTTTTTTTTTTTAAACGTTGCCCCACACTAGGAATTACTCCTGTATCGTGGGTGCGTTCACAAACACTTAAACTCACATACACAAACAGCCAGACCCGGAACAACTACCTGTAGGCAATACAAATATTTGTTCCGTGCGGGAATCGAACCCGCGACACGCAGCGCAGCAGTCAATCGCTTAACCACTGCGCTAACCGTGCCGTCAACCTAACACAACCCAGTTCTAACCTAACCCATTTAGTTGGGGTGCCCTGGCTTAGTTACTGCGACCAATTCGGCTCGCGCGTGATTGGTTACAGTTCCAACCTAAACTATTATTGAATATCATCCAGGCCGTTAGTTGAACGGCCGCCGTTTAGTTAAAAGGCTAGACGGTTAACTAAACGACTAATTAAACCAGATGGCTGCGACATATATACTAATAATAAAACTGAAGAGTTTGTTTGTTTGAACGCGTTAATCTCGGGAAATACCAGTCGGATTCGAAAAAATCTTTTAGCATTTGATAGCCCAATTCTTGAGGAAGGCTATTTGACATCACGCTATGGCCCGTCCAAAGTCAGAATTAATGCTAAGTAAAAACAAAGTGGTAGCCCGGGGAGGTGATGCGATGCGATGGGAGGAAAATAAACTTTTCCGTGGACGAAGTTGCGTATATTGATTTACGGCACGGTTGGCGCAGTGGTTAAGCGATTGACTGCTGCGCTGCGTGGCGCGGGTTCGATTCCCGCACGGAACAAATATTTTCATGACCTACAAGTAGTTGTTCCGGGTCTGGCTGTTTGTTTATGTGAGTTTAAATGTTTGTAAACGCACCCACGATACAGGAGAAACTCCTAGTGTGAGGCAACGTTTAAAAATATATATATATATTATTTGTGTCTTATAAGATAAATTACAAACAAAAAAAGCTCAAATCACCTCAGGAATACAGTCAGGATGAGTGATCATAGACACGATGTCGTCTAGCGGCAACAGAGAGTGACACTTGATCTCTGTGTACACGTTCTTGCCCATAGTGCAGCAAGTCAGCAGCTTTACAAGTTGGATGTGATACCTGGGTGGAAGGAAAAAGATATAAGGTATACATAGACAACATTTTTAATATCGAATGTAATGGGGTGGAGACGAGTGTTGCCAGCCCAACGGTTATGAAAAACCATTATTTTTTGTCCATGGTAACATTTTTTGCGAAACATGAATTACGTGACATCGCACCTGAATTCCTCGAGTTAGTAGGCAAAGGCAAAATATACCCACATGTCGCCTGTTATAATTTACAGGGTGGCAGGGATCAGCTGTTTATAGAAAAGTGCAATCAATTTTAATATTCAATAATCAATTTTAATATTTCTACACCAGCAATGGTAGTATGGGTGAAACAATGCTTAATATAAGACCTCATGTCCATAGTACTGAGAAATAAATAAATACAATACAATCACTACGCGGTCAAAATGTATGGAACAGCAATTTTTTTTTTATAACCGATGAAAAATATCAACGCAGGTGGGATCAGAATACCAGGCCCGGGTCGACGCGACGGCACGTTGTGTTCCACGCGCGCCTCAAAGAGATGTCAGCACGAACTGACGGGGTCCGCTAGGGCCGATGCCTGCCAGGGTCGCGGGTTGTTCGAAAGAGATACCGTGGCCCCTGGCACAGGCAACTGAAGGCACACGGGTGGATTTTAGTCAGAAAAAGTCTGACACGCCCTCCCACTCCGCCTAGAGCGGGAGAAGTCATATGATGATTTCCCATCCAAAAAAGGGGGGGATCAGAATCATGTACTGAATTCATGGTAACAGGTTGAGCGCCGATGTCCCTGCCACCCTGTACAAGACAATAATGAGAATAGCCTATTTATTTATTTCCCGTTACTATAGAATTAGCAATTCGTATGTATTCGAAACCCTCCTGTCTACCCCTTCGGAGAATGCAAGCGTGATGTTATGTGATATTTTATTGTACCATATAATCCCTTCGATCCGTGGTTTCCATTCCGGGTTGAAGAAAGACAAATGGCGATCACTGTAAAATAAATATTTATATTCGGCTGCGTCTTGCTGGCCTGGGAGCTGCGTACACACACTCAAATAGCGACACATCTGCGGTAATTACATGCTGACGCCTGCAATGCTTTGCAAATTACCAGCAACATCAATCATTCTGCTGAGCCTTTTTCCAACTATGTTGGGGCCAGCTTCCAGTTTCACCGGATACAGCTGAATACCAGTATTTTACATGGAGCGACTGCCTGTCTGACCTCCACAACCCAGTTATAGGCCGACCGCTTAACTGAGACGTTGCCTGAGGTAGCTGCGCGGCGCGGGAGGGGTGATAGTTGTCACAAGTTGACGAGTCACTGAGCTCTCGCATCACGTCACCACGCCCTCCCGCGCGCGCTGCTACCTCATGCAACGTGTCAGTTAAGCGGTTAGCCTGTACTGGGTAATACGATACCCCTTGGTAAGACTTGGTAAGAAATTACCAACAACATATCAGACCGGTATTACCTTAAGGGAAAGGCGTTAGCCCGCGACATTCTAATTTGCCTTACGTTTTTTACAACTTACAGGTCAGTATCAGGTTGTATGTTGATCTAAATGTGATTCGCGGCCGTAACATTAGACAATATTTATTTACAGAATCATAATCATAAAAATCATCAATACAACTCTCGAAGTTCATATTACCCTATTGAATGATTATTTCATGAAATCATGACATTTGAGGCAATTCTAACTCAAGGACTTGTATTGCTGGTTCTAATGATTATAATTGTGTAATTAAAGTCATATTTGTTACGGTCGCGAATCATATTTGAATCAATATAATACAACCTGGCACTCACCTGCAATTTGCAAAAAACGTAAGAAAAGTTGAATTTCGCGGGTTACCTTATCGCATCCCCCATAACATAGAAAACGAATAAGCATTTAGCCGCCGAGTTGAGGTGATGTAATTTCGGCAAGTATCTCGTTTTACTAAACCTAATCTTACCTGAGAGCTTCCGGCATTTCGTTGCCCATCCGGAACTGCTTCATCATCTGTATGAAGTTGTTGAACGACACTTTGTCGTTGTAGAATACTAGTACGTCTTCACCGACGTTCACCATCTGAGGATGGAAAAACAAACATTTAGGAGGCTACTCGAATTGACTGTGTTTTCTATTAGCTCTGTTATGTTTACACATAAAGTCTATTTAAACTTATATTCAAATTAATATTATTTCAAGTTAAACCAATATCAACTTTATTTTAATTTTCATTAAGTTGATTTCAGACTGACAATCACTATTAAAAAAGTTATAAAAATGTTTCAAGTTGTAGCGTAAACTGAACTTCATTTGTGTAGGATTTAATGTTATTTTTCCATAAACTCATATTTATTTACATTTTTGGCATTAAATCGCGAATGCAGATTATATATACAACGTGCCGCTACAATGGCGACATTAATTTAACACACGGGTAGGGCTAGTGGCCAGTAATCATAAAAAATATAACAACATAAAATAATTCGTAATTTGAAAACGTCGTTTTTGTCGATATTCGATATCACCTTTGGATATTGATATGAATGGTAAAAATGATGATTTTCTATGTTAATCAGTGTCTGAGAAATATTTAATATTAATTTATTTGTTGCACAAGCTAGGTGTTGTGGTTATTTCAATATAAACATACGATACGATTACTTTTTATGATGAATGGGTGTCAACTTGATTTCATTGAGAGTAGAAAAAAAGCCTGCGCCGCTCGCCGACATAGGGCTCTGTGTGAGGTACTCGGGAGCCCTATGTCCTGCAAAGATGATGAAGAGAACTCACCTCTTGCATGACGAGATCCTGGCTCCTGCGTATATAGTGCGTTTCTGCGTGCACTATAGTTTGCAAGAAGTGCAGGTACTCCGGCCGCCTGCCTCGGGACTCAATGCAGTGCACAAAATGGCCGACCACCTTCTCGTTACCCTCGTGACCGCATAATGCTGTGTTGTCTTTGAAGATTGAGCAGACGGTTTGGGCTTCGCGGATCTGGGTAGAGAGAAAATCATTAGTAAAAAAAAATATAAAATGGTAAACTGACTGACTGACTGGGTGATATATTAACAAGTCCAAACCGAGACTTGAAATTTTGCACATATATAATTTATATAGTGTAGGCATCCACTCAGGAAGGATTTTTAGAAATTCCACCCCTAATGGGATAAAATAGGGGGATACATGTTCGTATGAAAGTCCGTCAGTTTCGAAGTTAGGATCTTAAAATTTTGTGTTTAGGCTGATGATTTAAAATTAATTTACACGTGTCTCAGCGTTTTTTACGCTGCCAGCTTGCGCGGGATGAACGCTCTTAAGTCATCGCACGGCATTTATAAGCCATATAATAAGTTTGAACCAAATACTTACTCCTGCATTAAGGAACAGGTCCAGATGTTTGTGAAGAATGGCCTGGTTCTGCTGGTTGCCATGGCAGAAGTGTTGTAGGAACTCATGGGCCAAATCCAGGAGTTCATCCATTGCTAGGTCATCCTCGTCGTGTGGGACCTGGGTAGAAAGTCAGATACATAATTTTTTTACATACATTTTTTTTTAATTAAAATTATAGAGAAAAACGTGAGAGGAGTTTTTTTAGTGCTGGCTTTTATTTTAAGGCTTTCATATGGTTTTTAAGAAATATTAAGACAGAGATAGATTGAGTTTTCAGTCTTTTGACGAGGTTGTGTTGGTTTTGGCATATTTATGTGTATGTTAACAAATTTTTTCTCGTGAGTAAAAAGTTTTTTAAATATAAAGGGTTTTGAAGGCCCGTGGCATACCTACCAGTCCGCCATTTTGTTTTCTTAAAAAAGGCGGCTACGCCCGAGACTTACATAAATCGATACCTGACATCAAAGCAAACAGAATAGATTATAAGATGAATCTCTGTAAACGGTCTTATTGTGTTTTCTGTTTGCATTGATGTCAGCTATGGATTCATATAGGTTTCATTACGACATTAGGTATGCCAGGCTCCATATAAAAACCAACAATCCCCCTAAAGGTCGAATAACAAAATATTAAGTAACAGATGATCGCACTTTTTCAAGACTTCAGACATGTAAATGGTTTGAAGGGTTTTGCCAATGTAGGTCCACATTCGTATCTTGCAGCATGCACGCATTCAGAAAGTTAAAGCACTCACGCTTGCCCGCCAGGGCGACGTCTGGACATTGAGAGGCATGAATATATGAGACGACAGCTTATTGAACACAGGGTTTAAGAGACATCGACGCACAAACTGTTACCATGAATTCAGCACACGATTCCAGACACAGCAGCGTCTAAATGGCGGCCACGTGTCCTATGGATGTCACGTGACTAACTTAATACGTTAATATCCCGGAAACGTGACTTTACTGGATTTGGACTTATGTTTTCTGTTTGCATTGATGTCAGCTATCGATTTATAAAGGTTTCACGGGTGGGCGCCATTTTGAAAAAAATAACAACAAAATGGCGGAAAGGTAAGCATGCCACTAACCTTCAAAGCTTTTCGTCGCCTATTAAAAAAAAACAGCAGTTCCATACATTTCACTGTGTAGGTATTGCACTTTTGTATAGATCAGATTTATTTGCTGAATTCATGGTAACAGATAGCGCGTCAATGACTCTTACAACGTGTATATTTAAATTTAACAAAATGGTAAACATAAAAATAATTTAGTTATAATGACGTTTTTTTTTTGTCTTTATACAGGGTGGCAGGGACATCGACGCGCAAACTGTAACCATGGATTCAGCACATGACTTTAGACCCCATAGCGTAGAAGTTTTTCGTCGGTTATCAAGAAAAAAATGTTCTGTTTCATAGAAAAGTGAATACCTACGCGGTCAAAATGGTAATGAATGGTATGGAACTGCAATATTTTTTTTTTAATAACTGACGAAAAATTTCGACGCTATAGGGTCTAAACGCATGTGCTGAATCCATGGTTACAGCTTGCGCGTCGATTTCCCTGCCACCCTGTATAATGCCATGTTCCGTCTTCTTTGAAACTGTTACTCAACCCATTTTTGTGGCGCATAATAATCAGCCTATAATGATCCCAATGCTGCGACTCAGTCCTCTCTGTGAGAGGGAGTCGGCCGTAATTCACTACTCGGCCCAGTGCTTGTCGGTTGAAGTCACTTGTCTTCGAATTTCTGATTCTAAGACACGCCGCGTTTTGTCTCCTCTCGCTGTTTTTTTTACCGTTTTGAGAGCCGTATTGATGAAATATCCCAATGTATATTTAATGTAACGGACAATGCGACATATTTGTCACATTTTCACGACAAGTGTTTAATAATAAAAACGGTCAAGTGCGAGTTGGACTCGCGCACCGAGTCTAACTACGAATATGTAACTATGCAAATGAAAACGAGTATGTAACTACAGATTTACAGTTTTCGGATCTTTTCCTTTAATAGTGCTACATATACATACATATTGCTTCTTGCCAAATTTCATGATTCTAAGTCAAGTTTTTGACATTTGTTTCTCGCCAAGATGAGACAGCGACTAGATTTTGAACGTTTTTTAAATACGAGAATTGGCCTACTGATTGTAAAATTGTCGCCTGGCACCCTGGCTCCCTAAGAGTATATATGTTCTGTGACCCCAGGTCTTACTGAATCCCAGCAAAAAAAAACTTATACATACCTGCAGCAAATCCAGCACAATATTGTGCACCCCAATGTTCCGGAGTAGTCGTTGTTCATGTCTGCGCGGCCGGCCACTCTCTCCGGAGCCGCTGTTGCCGTGTGTGCAGTACCTTATCATGCGCTGCAGAATCTGTGGAAGTATCAGGTTTATATAGATAGAGACATGGCTATCTATACTAATAATAAAGCTGAAGAGTATGTTTGTTTGTTTGATCGATCGCGTTAATTTCTCGAACTATCAGTTCAAAATTGAAAAAATCTTTTGGAATTCGATAGCCCAATTCTTGAGGAAGACTATAGCCATTTAACATCACGCCATGACCCGTAGGAACCGAGCGAAAACAAAAGAAAGTCAGAGAGCAACCGCTGAGAGAAAACGAAGCAATAGCGCGGGCTGGCGATGCTATGCAACGGGACAGGGTTGCCTCCTTTTGCGAAGATGTCATGCGATAGAAAGAGACAACTTGTAGGTGAATATAACAATTAATTAAAAATAGGCAATTAGCGCTGTGCGACCTGAATTGCACTTTATTGTGTCGTGGCAAGAGTCGTTATTTATTTAAATGATTTTATAGAGTGAGTCTTCTGTACTTGTACTATTAAGTGTTCTGTGATTCTACTGATGATAATTTGTACAGCTAGAACTTTACAATATAACCTGATTTCGCAATTAACGCATAGTATAATATGAATATTATATAATCAGCCTATAATGCTCCCACTGCTGGGACACAGGCCTCCTCTCAGTGAGGGAGTAGGCCGCAATCTACCACGCGAGCCCAGCGCGGGTTAGTGGATGGAATATGAATATTATAGACTATAGTATAAGTGACTTACCTCTTTAATCTTCTTATATTCGTTGTGGTCGTGCTTGGCGGTTCTGGACGTGTCTAGAACGTTATCCATTGACGCGTTGCGTTCCAATACCGCGCCGCCAGGACCCACTGTACCTGTTAGACCTGATAGATACAGTTTCAAGTTTAGGGTTTATGTGAGAATGTCATAAAGCCTCAACCACAATAGAGCCAATCTGGCAAAGAAATGCAATATAATAAAATGGCCTCCAAAATAGGTAAATACCTAAATTTACAGTCGACCTCGAAATATCTTTACCGCAGTTTTAACCAAAACTTCCAGTAAATTGAATCTTCAATAAGGTTGAAACTATCTAAATGTCACATTAGTCTTAAAGCACAAATAGACCTTGTATTTTTATGACGTGCAAGTGTCATTCAACCCTAGGGTGGTAAGCCAAATATGAGGTCAACTATACGTTAGGTGCACCTGGATAAGCCCCTATAAGCCCCGCTACCTTGATGCTTAATAGCATATTCATCCTATACTGGTGGGACACAGGCCTCCTCTTTGTGAGAGGGAGTGGGCCATAATCCACCACGCGGGCCCAGTGTGGGTTGGTACTTTGGAAGATGTCACATGTCTTCGAATATTTGGTTCTAAAACATGCCGGTTTCCTCACAATGTTTTCCTTCACCGATTTTGAGAGCAGTGGTGGTGAAATAATTTACAAAAAAGTATAGGGCCTGTGGCGCCTGGTCTGTAAGTGCCCGTGTGCCTGTGTGTGTGCGCCTGTGTGGGTTCTACCTACAACACTTAAGAGCGTTGACAACGTACGGCATTTCATACAAACTTTCAAGTCCTTGAGTTTAGAGTAAAAAGTCACAGGGTGGCACAGATTGCACCTCACTTGCAATAATAAATGTAAGCAAATATGAGTTTATGGAAAAATAACTTTAATTCCTACACAATAAAGTTCAGTTTGCGCTACAACTGCAAACATTTCTTACAACATTTTCAATAGCGCTAGTTACTCTGAAATCAACTTAATTGCCATAGCAATAAAGTTGATATTTGTTTAACTGGAAATAACATCAATTTGAAACATTACTTTGAATGGACGGTATGGAAATATAGTGGGCTCCTATGAAAGCAAGAGACAAATACATTCTAATAATAGACTACTCACTAATATGTTCATCAATAAGCACAGCGCGTCCTTTGTTGAAGACCCAGAGCTCCGACTTCTCAACGCTCTGTCGCAGCAAGTCCAGATCAGCCTTGATTTGCTTGTAGGATTCCACGTCCGCATCTGAGACTAGGAGTTGAACCTGGTGGTGGAAAAAATGTGTTAGAAATATTGTTTTGGAACATTTTATCTATACGAATAGTAAAACTGAAGAGTTTGTTTGTTTGAACGCGTTAATCTGTGGAATTACTAGTAGGATTTGAAAAATTCTGTTTGCATTTGATAGCACAATAGGCTAGATGCCTAAAAAAATCTAATTAGTCCGTCAGTTAGATTATCAAAAAATATTGGACCCGTATTTTTTCTTTTGTCAATTATATGAAAAATTGATGAAGATATCGCCCGTTAAAGTTCCGCGTGACGTCACGCCATGCTACACTTTTTAACACTCCTCACTCCCAAATTTAGACGCGCTTTATCTTTGTCATTTTTTGTTTGATTGACAAAAGAAAAAATACGTGTCCATTATTTTTCGATAATCTAACTGACGGACTAAATATAATTATTATTTTTTTACCGGCAGGCATCTACCCTATTCTTGTGGAAGGTATTTAACATCACGCTAGGGCCCTTAGGAGCCTAGCAAAAAGAAAAAAATTCTGAAAGATCGCTAAGCGAAAACGAAGTAATAGCGCGGGCGGGCGATGCGATGCGACGGGGTGCGTTGGGAGAGCAAGAAATTTCACGCGGACGAAGTCGCTGACAGAAGCTAGTTATTAATATAATACAAGGAATGTGCTGCACGGTTATTTACTGCACGGTTATTGACTAGTTGCGCCCCGCGGTTTCACCCGCATAAGTTTCGATCCCGTGGGAATATCAGGATATAAAGTATCCTATGTGTACATCCTGGTTATATACGTTCACTAGTTTTGGCGTGAAAGAGTAACAAACAAACAAACATCCATCAATCCATACAAACTTTCGCGTTTATAATATTAGTAGGATTAAATGAGCTTCGACCAGAACTCTTCGACCAGAGTTCTGGTCGAGCTTGAAAAATAAATTTTTCAAGTTCGGCTCAAGAGATTCTTGTTGTCTTTTTATTAGGCCGCAGTCATACTTTGTAATAGCTCCAACACTTTTATTTGTGTAACACACTATCAACAACAAGTTGATTCATATTAGAAGGCTATTGCTAATCCATTGCTTCTTATGTTCGAAAAATGTGTCTGCTCAGCAACGTAAATAACGCAATAAATGTTGTTGAACTGTCAAAATTAAAGCTACTGCTCCTGTTAGTGTGTTACGCTCACCCCTCAGGTTTGTTTTGAATTAAATCAATCAACTCCGCCTATCTCAGTCTACGGCTAGACATTTATGCCTTTCCCTTACGCATTCAGTCTGTCCCAGCCACCTTTTTTATGACGTCGATCCATCTGGCTGGGGTGCGCCCCAAGCTACGTTCGCTGAGCGCAAAATCCTGCTGTTCCACAACTCTTTTTAACTAGAAAAATAGATGAAAATAAACAAACCTGCTTAAAAGCAGCCAAAACCTCCTGCCTCTGACTAAAATGTCTGAACAGCAATGCCAGGGCTCCGGACACAAGGGATGCAGACGCTCCTTGCGAACACAGCTGTAGCAGGACTCGAAGTACCATGCGGCCTCCACATTCGTCAAGGTCCAATCCATCCCTGAGCAGGTTGAAGGTTGATAGAATCGAGGCAGTAGGTGGATTTTGATGTTCGGTAAAACACGACCACAAATCACGAGGAATTTTGTGCACTAAGCTATCACTATTTATCTCGCTCGTGCATATATTGTCGTCTCGCTTGCTTCGCTTTGTGAGCGAGGTGGCAATATAATTGTGTGCGAGCGACAGATTAGTGATCGGTCAGTGAACGAATGTCTTCGGGTTTTGCGACCGTGCTATAGATGAAGCGAAGGTTTTAAGCAGGACTTGACTGACACCGCCGAATTGGACGCATAGTATTAAAATATGGATATAAGTTCAAATAAATATATGGAAATTTCGACAAGGTTGAAATCACGGATTGGTTACATTCTTAGGGATATCAAAATAGTAAGAAAAAATATATAATATATTTCGCGGGTGAGGAACGATTTGTTTAAATAAGGTTTAGTCTTATATAAAAGAACGGGATAATTTAAATAACAAAAATATGTAGCAAGATGTTTCAAACCTTTTTATCAATAAATATTTTAGAAATCTTTAGGAAAATAATGTACCTAATAGCATTTTATCGTGGCTAAATGCCCAAAAATATCGGAAAGAACGTATAATAGTCGAAATATTATATTAATATTAATTAAATAATCCACAACCCGAAATTAATATTGTATTAGTAACTGGTAATAAAAATAAATAAATATCATCCAAAACCCAAAATTCGTCACAAATTCAACTCCTGCGCAGAAGCCAGGGTATTAGAAAATCCTTTGAACCCCACAAGCAGCATGGTTAGTAGCAATATTCTTACATGCACCTTCAAATTCATGGGGCACAATACACACCTAAAACTATACATCAAATGGAAAATGATAACATAAAAACTCCTGCGATTTTTATACGGTTATTTTAACTTTGTGAAAATTAAATATGTTTTCTAATATTGACGGTCGGCTCATGAGTTACTTCGTTCGAGTTCGGAACTAGTCGGACAAGCCGGAAATAAAACGTGGGTTTTAAATGTTTTCTCAAAGCTTTGCCACTTCCACGCCGTTGTCGGCAGCGCAGAGGTCACTTTGACTGCTGTTTTGGGACACAGAGGGCAGGATAGACATATGTAGTCGTGCAAGTGACTCGAAGAAGAACGTGGGTGGCCGTTAACATTAGAAAGGACAATGGTCATGGATGTATGGAATCCCGTACCATGCTGCATCAAAGTCAAACTTTATTTTTTATAATTATTATACTACACTTATCGTGTTAACTCCTACAAAAGTTCTTTTTGTAAACAAAACCCGGGTTTCGGAGATTTTCAAAAAAATCGAAATAACCTAAAAACTATGTACTTTATTTTGTTTGACATGGCATCCACGAACGGCCATTATTGCTCTAAAAAAAATGATAACCGTTTATATAAATATTTTATTCTGTTACATTCTAGTTATTTTCAATTAATGTAGAATCGGCAAAGTATATTTTTTACAAGTTCTTTGAAAGACGTGAACAAGACACTTTCAAAGTTCAAGGTTATATTAATCATATCATTTGAAACGGAACTTCATGTAAAGCGAATAAAACAATATCAACACTTTTTTACTTTCAATTAAATTCCCTGTTCAAAAATCAAATCCCCGACGCGTAATGTCGTAAAAAATTATGAAAATAATTACTATAATATTTTGATTTTGATGCGTGAGACTTTTTGGTACGAGTTTTGGTCATTGTCTTTTCTTTGAAGCCTGTCTTAGCCAAGTCGGACCTTTATGCTCCCTAAATGGTCAAAGGTCTTCATGCATTTTCAGACCTTTTTTTTCATGACTAAACGACCGTGTGGAGAATCTGCATACCAAGCTACGCCTGAACTAGAGCAAATTACAAACGTGAAATTACATGTGACGACAAAATATTTCAAAATATATGCTCAGTAGCTGTTACATGACATATGCCGAAATATATCCCAACATTTTACTTGCTATCTATGATTTCTACTCCTAACAATTACACGACTAATTCTAAGGATCACAATACTTCTAAAAACAAAGTGTTAAGGTTAATGGTTAGTTTATAAATTCTGTAAATAATTTTCACAAGATCAGCATGACATGCAAGGATTATTTTGGAGTTTCTTGCAATAACTCGATCTTTTTGTCCCCTGAACGTCTGTGGCGATATTAGAAAAGAGATCAAAAGTTTTGAAGAATGTTTTGGCAATTATAATACCTATGCATGTAGTGATATTATCTGGCATTTTCTGAACAATATCCGTGATACTTGATTACATGATTATTTAATCGGTTTTTTAAACAAAATGGGTTTTTTTAGTCGACTCGATTTGAACTCAGAATGTAATCTTGGAGTGTGTGCAAAAGAAGACGCATGCCACTTAGGGCACTTGAGGAGCCATTTTTATATTGCAAGCACAAATCAGGCTAACTCCCGTAATTTAAAACTATCAAAATCTAGTCGCAATCTCATCTCGGTGACAATCTATGACTATGTCAATAATTTGTCAAAAATGTAGAGCAATTTATAGAGGTATTTTTGACAGATTGAAACTGAGATCGGACTGTGAACGTTGTTAAAATTACGAAAATGACCCCTTAGATGTACAAAGATGGACTTAATGCCATAGTCTGAGTTGTCGTATCCTACAGACTCTTCCAAAAACTCTGCCAAAAATATGTCTAGGGCAGTATTATGAAGTTTTCATGGTATCCAGATTTCAGTCCGAGAAAGGGATGGTGCTATCGGTCATGTATAGCTCCATCTCTCTCTTGCCCTGGAATCGTGATGACATTAAAACGTCAAAACGCACCTGTAAAGTGTTCAAAAGACAAAAAGACGAGCCACAAAGCTAATTAGTACCAAACCCCAACCGCATGCTAAGTTAATCATTCCATGCATATACTATGTCATACTAACAAATCTACATTTTTTGGAAGACAGCTGTCAGGCACAGTCTGTATCGCTCTGAAAAACATTTCACATTAGTACCATTACATGTCATTATCCCAGACCTAGAATAGTTTATTGACAAACGACTTTATTAGATTTGGTCATTACATATAGATGCTAAGTTCATCAGTTCAGTGTGAAAGTGATGGAAAGAAATGAGAGTGTTAGTTAACCCATGATGACACCACAGGAAATCTATATTTTTTAGCTATACAAAGTGTAACAGAATAAACGCAAGTTCTGAAAGCAGTTTGTTTTAATTTGACTACTGAATCGATTTCCGTGACTTTCATTATAGGTACCTACATAAAAAAAAATTAAGGTGATTTTTTTCATTTCACTCAATTTTTTTCTATAAAATTGAGGCTTATTATCTTGAAATAAGACTAAATTTTCTTTGGCTTAATCAGCGGTCAGTATAGCAAAATATGTTTGTATTATGCTTTTAACTCAATAGGTACTCTAATTGGGGTGTATGATAAATGATTTTATTTTGTAAGTAGGTTTGTACAAACACTTTTACACGTCAATCATATTTTAAGAGGTCTTGCGTTAATTATTTATGTTACATATTGTATACTAATAATAAACCTATACCCCCTTATTACAAAACAAGGTTTTTCTTCCGATCAGGTTTAAACCACTGACCCAC
The DNA here is from genome assembly GCA_949629185.1 of Apamea crenata. NCBI lineage: Eukaryota > Metazoa > Arthropoda > Insecta > Lepidoptera > Noctuidae > Apamea > Apamea crenata. The sequence continues at coordinate 3,231,214 of OX451377.1, forward strand.
TTATTGAATTAAGAACCCAACTGATAGAGAAATGCAGTTCTTTTTACAAAAATGACAGCTTAGTTCGGTGCTAAGTTGTCATTTTAGTATTAAGAACTTTGTGTAAATCGGAATAAAGTTCGAAATACAAGTACTGGCTCAATAGTTTAGGCCAGAACTAAAATTAGGTTTCGTTTTGTAATAAGACGGGAAGAGTTTGCTTGTTTGTTTGACCGCGCATTCAAATTCTTCCACACAAACGTTAACATCCCTTTGGGGGGTAGTTTTGAAAAACTTATAATGATAAACTTTATTACTTACTTAGGCAAGTATTCATGCCAAGAGTCATATAAACTGTATCCCCGTAACCGTATTTTTCACTCCATAGGGGAGGAATTTTGCAAAATCGGTTGTGTTTTAATCATAACTTGACTCAAAGAATATTTATACCAATTTTCGAGTTAATCCAGCCACGCTGTAAAATCCTCCCCTGTAAAATTTATTACCCCTTTTCAGCCCGTCAGGGGTAGATTTTCGCTTCCGCTCCACCCAGAGCGGGAGGGGTCATTTGATGATTTCCCATCCAGAAAAAAAAAAGGGGGAGATTTTCGAAAAACCCTGATACACATTATTCTTTACTTTCAATCCTAGGTATAAATACTGAGTTTCGATTAAATCGGACCGCGCGCTAAAATTCTTCCATACAAACTTTAAAACCCCCCAATCCCCTTTTAGGGGGTAGTTTATAAAAACAAAAAATGGCAAACTTCATCATTTACTTATTCGTGCAAAGTTTCCAAGTTTATTAACTCAAAGAATTTTCATACTAACAAAATCACCCCATTTCACCATCTTAGGGGTGGAATTTCGAAAAACGATTTCTTAGTGGATACCTACTCTTTACGAAGAATAGACCCACCAAATTTCATATCTCTAGGACCAGCGGTTTAGGCTGTGCGTTGTTGTATCAGTCAGTCAGGACTTTGAATTGTATATGTATGTATACTAGATGTGCGTTTTGTTTGTGCAGTATAAACAATTTTTACACAGTCCACAATTTATTGACAGTTTACAATCTCTTGAAACAAATTATAAACTAAGGGTGACCAAGGTGACATAATTATACATTTTGAGTAGAAACTAGTTACGAGTAGTTGCAATTTTTTAGTGTAAAGTTTTTCAAAGATTTAAATTTTTTCATGCATATTATCCAATAAACTAAAAAATACTATAATGAACTATAGAAAATATTTGTCTATATGTAATGACCATAGAAGTTTAATGCCCCGTCACCAGTCAGCATGCGTTAGTCACTGATAATTATTACCAGTCATAGATAATAGAGATAATTCTACAAATGACATAAAACATTTAATTGAAGATTGAAATATTTGAAGTTGCTACCGTAAAACGGGGTGAATCGGGATGCAGGGGTGAATCGGGACGAAACTTTAAAATGGATTTTAACGTAAAATAATACAGGGTGGCAGGGACATCGACGCGCAAACTGTAACCATGGATTCAGCACATGAGTTTAGATCCCATAGCGTCGAAATTTTTAATCAGTTATTAAAAAAAACATTGCTGTTCCATACGTTTTGACCGCGTTGATATTGCACTTTTCTATGAAACAAAAGATTTTTTTTTTATAACCGACGAAAAGTTTCGACGCTATGGGGTCCAAACTCATGTGCTGAATCCATGGTTACAGTTTGCGCGTCGATGTCCCTGCCACCCTGTATAGTTTGTGGCCATAAAGACTATTACTGTTTTTTGATTAAAGATTAAGTGTCCTTGTTAGCAGCAAACCATATCATTTTAAAGTACAGACGCCAGCAGTTCAAGCTACCAGAAACTGTCAAATGTTCCCAATCAACCTTGAATCTTAATACTTTAGCGATAAAGTTGAAATCTATTAAAGAAATCTGACAGATTGTAGTAGCTTGATGTGCTGGCGTCTGTACAAATTAATTTTAAAGTTTCGTCCCCATTCACCCCTGCATCCCTATTCACTCCGTTTTACCGGTACTTAAGTTTCAATGAATCTAAGGAAGGAAAAACAGTTGAAACCGCGATATTTGTCTCTTGGCACCATATTGTGGCCGTTTAGTAAAGTTTTAAGTAATTTTGCTCCAGTGCAAGAACGAGACGTGGGTATACGAGACGTAGAGCACCATCCCTTTTTCGCACGGAAACAATGACGGCTTTGACACTTTCTCTGCTAAATGGGTAAGCAAGCCAACGAATGAGGCGATACAGTATGTTCTAGATTCGTTGAAACTTAGTTTTTCTTTACAATTAAACATAGAAATAGATGTTACAAGAGACTAAAGTTTACAAATATCTGAAAGAGATGTTTAATTTTACAGTTTGTACATTTTCTACAAAGATGTATGGACACTTATTTTAACCATCAAAACATTTATTTTACAAAAAGAGAAGGTTTGAGTTTAGGAATGAAGTGAGAATGTAAGAAAAAGTTGTATTAAAATGATTTTTATTCAGGAAATCTAAAGATTGAAATATGATAGTAAACCTTTACCAGTATATTCATAAGAAAATAAATTAAATTGTCTATCATAAGTACTACTACTATCGTTAATTAGAACCTAATAAAGAAATTGATTTGTCTATTAATCCACGATCAATAAATCAAACAAAATATCTTACAAACTGTCAAAATTCGACTGACAACGCTACAAAGTTCTTTTGGCGCGTGGCCAAAATCGGAACTACTGCCGCCATCTTGTTTTTTCAATACATTTCACAAAACAATTGCAATGTTTACCAACAGCGCCCCCCTATCAATGTCATTCAGGAGCCAGAAGACCCTTGCAGCACTCTAGATTATGATGATTTCAATGTTGAATTTTCTAATTATTTAATAGAAAAAAAGTAATATTTTTCGCATTTATATTTGTTACTTTAACAAAAACATCACTTCATTTTAAAATACCCTGAAATTCAAATTCCTTTTGTTTGATTTATCAACCGTTGCTACTACAACCCCCCTCATTCTGTCCCCCTCTACTCACCGACAGCTAAAGATCCCTTCAGCCTGAAGACCGATGGCCTCCACATCAGCTCTTCCGATGGTGTCGGCGGAACGGTCGCCTGCTTGCTCAAACTCCTTCTTGAAGATGGACAGCAGACAGCTGATGCGGTAGTCAAGTCGCACGTCTAGGATGAACTGGAGGTACGGTGGTGATTATAACATGATGCAAAGGATAATTTCAATATTTGTAAGGTTTCTTACAGTTGTTAAAATCGCTAGCAGGTCAAGCTACCCGAAACTGTCAAATTTTCCCAATCAACCTTGAACTGTAATACGTTAGGAATAAAGTTGAAAATCTATTAAAGAAATTTGATAGATTGTAGTGGCTTGGTGTGCTGGCGTCTGTACAAGCTACTAAGGAAAGCAACATGCATGCTGAGATTTCAACGACTACTTTACAACCTTCTATTAAGGTAAATAAGATTGTGTGAGAGTGAAAAACGTGTGGTATCGGGGTAATCCGTCAGGAACGAAATTCCTTACGCGATGCTCACACGCACACACACTGCTATATAATAGGAAGAAAGCGAGAAAGTGTGAATTTAATACGAGTTATTAAAATAGAGCCATCTAGTATAAGTTTTTGGAAGCTCTCATAAAGTAGTCGCCATCTTGGATTTTCATTTTGACCGATGTTCCGACGACTGACATTCGCTATCGACTTTAGCGCCCTCAAAAACCATGATAATAGAAATAAATTAGTATGGAGGGGCTTAACGTTTTATCGTTACGAGACGATTTCTATTCTTATTCACTTTACTCCTACCACGAGCCGCGTTAAAGAACAACATCAGTCTTTTGACCTGTACAGTCACGAGTACCAATATGTCAACACTTGGCAACTTTCAATTTCGATTTTTTCGTGAAATAACGAATGCAACGTGGAAATACGGAAATATGGAATACACATTACATAAACCTATGGATTCGAAAATGCTATGTTCGTAACAACATAAAATTTCATTCGAAAATAAAGGAGTAAATCGCTTTTGACTAAAGCCGAGTGTATACATACTTTTGCTCGTGACTGTACCTCCATGATTTTTTGTGAGGCTTCATAAGATTGATCGATTTCTCTCACCTGAAGTATCTCAATGATCTTGAGCTTGGTTTCCATGACGAGTGGCTGTTCCCTCGCCAGCAGTAGCGCGGATGGACTACGCTGTAGCCCTCCTCCCGCCGTGCTGGCGCCCGCAGCGGAGGTGCCTCCAGTTGCCTGGAGAGTGATGAAAGGTATCAGCATACTGGTCTATTTTCAAGGATGTGTAAAATGACAGCAGAAACAGCATTGTCGTTCATCAGCCTCTCCACCTTTGTCCAAGATGCGTGTTATGATTGGGTACTACATAGTATGACGGAGCAAGGAGGAGTGGTGGCCCAGTGGTAATCTGAACTCTTCCTGGGGTGACAAAAGCTAGACATTTAACTAACTAGAGGCTTTCAGGTTTCTGACTATCCTAAGCACCTGCCATAGTTATTTTTTTTTTACAAAGACTAAGACCTGCACCCTAATTGCGTAACACACAATCAATCTCAATCTGAATAATTTTGAAGGATATTGCTTATCCATTGCTTCATATGTTCAAAAAATGTGTCATTGTGTCTGCTCAGCAACGTAAATAACGCAATGAATGTTGTTGAACTGTCAAAATGAAACCGATTCCGATTGATCGTGTGTTACGCATTTAGGCAGCTGGTTCTCGCCACATTTTAGTTGCATACAAAAACCTAGTGTTAGGAGACTGTATCAAGCCCTTTAAGGTAAATTTTACGTCCTAAAAGAAAGGTATTCCAACTTACATTTCTGGGAACTGAACCGAGTGTTACTGATGTCATCAGAGCGCCCATGTCACCGATGCTGCGCAACACACCGCCTTCAGCTGAAAGATACAAAGAACATTATTATAATAATATGTTACAGCTGTGCTATTCTGTAAAATTCTCACTGTGAAACTTAGGTGAAGTGTTGAAATGAACGGCCATCCTTCCTAGGGATTGACAGATCAATTCAAACTCACTTCACCTTATATTCACGGTGAGATTTTTACTTAATACATTACATGGCAAAGGAATATAATATAAAGCACAAGCATACAGTTTGCCGTACTGCTCTCTTTCCCTACATTTTGACAAGTTTTTGACATTTGTTTGTCGCCGAGATGAGACTGCGACTAGATTATAATTACAGAAAGCTACAAAATGAGAGAAAAACAACAACAACTGTGTAGCTCAGCGAAGTACTAACACATGAATACCTGAAGTCAATTTGTCTGAAATGTTTACACGTTGCAAGTAAGTCAATGACGGCCTTAAAGTTACTTACGTTTCTCTCGTTTTATCTGCTCCTTTTCCTGAGCTGCTTGCGAAAGAGAGTAGGAATGAAGTACTAAGTCGAAATAGAGTATCAGTTTTGTACAGTTGGGCTATGCACACTTTGACGTTAGGGGAATTATATGCCGAAGGTGCTCGCGATCGTGGCTGCTATCTCGATACCTCGAGGTCGATAGCTATTTCTACATGGATGGAAGTGCGCACACGTCGGTTCAGTCGCACCTGAAAACTCAGTTTCCCAGTCGTGTTTGTGCTGTACTCTACCTACTCTAGAAAAATAAGTTGAACCGATTTGACCAATCACGAGCCAAATCACATCTTGCCATCCACTGCGATGTAAAAACGAAGTTTTTTGTTTTTCACGTACACATCGAGGTAAACCCCCGAGCGTCCCGCGATGTATCGCAGTAAGGTATCCTTCGGTATGTGCGTGCATGTATATTAGCATGCGTTGGTTTTACATGGAGGTGACATCGAGGTAGCGACCTAAACTGCCATCACGAGGTATCGCAGAGAGCCAACTTCGGCATGTAATTACCCTTACACTCAAATTTTATCAAAAAGCTAGGGCACCATGATCACAAAGTTGTTAACAACTATTCGTTGTGATGTTGAATCGTAAATACAAAGTGAGCCACCTTCGGCATGTAATTGCCCTTACACTCCAAATGTGATCAAAAAGCTAGCGACCATGATAACAAAGTTGTCAACAACTATTCGTTGTGATTTTAAATCGTAAATACCACAATATCACCCGAGTTTTTATACTCACATTCAACCTCTCCAGAGAGCGCATTCGTTTCGTTGAGTAGATCCATAGCGGTGACACAGTCCAGGATACTCAGTAATGTCTTAGTTAGCCGTAGGAGGTCGCTGAAGCTGGTGACGAGAATAACAATATTTTACATAAATACGTTAGGTAAGTTTAGTTTTTAGGGGTATCGTATTACCCAGTAACTGGGTTGTGGAGGTCAGATACGGAGTCGCTTCATGTAAAATACTGGTATTCAGCTGCATCCGGTTAGACTGGAAGCCGACCCCATAATAGTTGGGAAAAGGCTAGGCAGATGATGATACGTTAGGTAAGTTTCACAAAGATTTTGAGAAGATAATGCCAAAAAATGCAACAAAAATAAAAAAGGGGTTGAAAGCGAGATCATTACGAAAAATTTCTACGCTAGGGGTCTAGAATCAAGTGCTGAATTCATGGTTTCAGTTTGCAGGTCGATGTCCCTGCCACCCTGTATACACGTCAGTTACCACACCCCCCAAAAAATGTTAACTCACCTATAAAATCCAAAATAAATCAGCTCCCTTGCTAACTTGACCACTTCAAAAGTAAGCTTATTCTGGTCATGATCACTGAAGTACCAGGTCTTGGTGACCACGTTACAGAGGTAGTTCTCGACGAAGCGGATGGTGGACGCAAACTGTTCTTTGACTTTCTCTCTGTTGGCGTCTGGACCTCCTTTTACACATTGGTAGCTGGGGAAAGAGGACAATAAGTTTTATTTATGGTAAATGGAACTTAGAAACTCGCCAACACCTCAGAAAGCTCTCATTACGCGCTCTCAACAGTTTGATTCAGAAAGCAGTACTCCTGGACACTGCACGTATAGTGAGGAGTTTCTTCTCTGTAGAGCCTCGATCTCCAGCAGTTTGGACCTTGTTCCTGATGCTTGAACGTTTTAAAATGTTTTTTTTTTTGTGACAAAATATGGGGGAAAAATTTGTTCAATAGTGGGACAATATAGTTTGAGTAAAAAAAAAAATATATAAAAAATGTATTTAAAACATGTAAGGGCTGATTTTTCCATCGCCAGATAACTATTTTTATTTCGAGAAATAAAATTAACGTTTGACAGTTTTTGTATGAAATAACTTTCAAAATTATTCTTCGAATAAAGTTAGATTGAAAAATCAGTCCAAGTTGTAAATAAAAACACATGTTAACAATTATGTAGATACTGCGTTGATAACTTTAGAATTTTGAATACACTAGCAGATTTGACCATAGATTTCAATATTGCTACATTTCATCACAGAAATGAAAATAAAATCAATCGGAAATCTTATGGTCAAATTGACGCCGAGGTTATAGGCTATTCGATGGAATAAAGAGAAGGGGGAAGAGAGGGGATAGCGGTATTTATTTATGTAAGTACACACAAAACAATAGAGAAAAAATCATAAAGATAAGAGAAGAGTATAAAGCTTATTTCATTAGAAATTTCTTCCAGCAGACCTGCGACAGGAGAGTCGGATGAGAGACTGAAGACACAGTTTATAAAACAGTATACAGGAAAACTTAAAGTATACTTCGATTTTTAATTGTATTCAGTAACTTGACAGTTCAAAGAAAAATAATGTTACCATACTAAAACTAATAGTGTTGGGGTAGTGAACGATTTTGCGTAAAGAACGAGTGATAAAAATGGTTTAATTTAAATAAAACTTAAAAAAAAACAAAAACCCAAATTCAAAAAATTATATATATAAATAAATAAAATAAAAAGAATAAAAAAAAATAAAAAATAAATAAATAGAAATAAAATAAAATAAATATTAAAATAATATTTTTCTTTTTTTAGATGTCCTGGAAGAAAAAAGACATTCGAGAGTGGCTGAATGTTAATAATAATTAATACATTCTAACTAAGTTTGTACTACTGAGAAACAAAATATATATCTAACAAATTCTATAATTTTTAATAGTGTATATTTTTAAGACAAGTTATTAAAAAAATAAAAAGTTTGTATTAAGTTGTACATTATTTAAGTTCGTTCATTCTTGCACCACCTCGCTATCTTTTCTTTTGTCAAAATCTGGTAACCCTTCAACTGTCACGTTACTGAATACAATTAAAAGTCGAAGTATAGACAATAGTAACCTACACACACACAATTGAAAACGAGAATAGGTGCGTTTATCAAATTTTTTTTTTTTGATAGCTGAGTCATATAGTGCAGATATTTTTTTTCCGCTAATTAATTTGGATGTATGCTTTAGGAGCTAGCGCAGGTTTGTTAATTACGCGCAATACATTAGTAGCCTAAGCTAATTGACAGCAATAAAAATACCTTATAAATTTTGTTTTGTAGAATGGTTGTGAGCTAAAAATATATAAAAAAAAAACAACTTAATTTTGTAAATTATTTTACATTAATTAATATTTGTGAGAAATAATTGGGTTTCCCTCTCATAGAGAGGAGGCCTGTGTACCAGCGGTGGGACCGTTATGAGCTGATTATGAATTGGGTAACAATAAAGCCATTGGTCACGTGACATTGAACGCATCACAACTACCCAGACGTCAGTTTCAAATTGTAAATAGAAACAAACTTTCTGCGTCAGACTTGAAGTTGCGTTTACATTACTATCTGACGTACGAAAATAATGATCTTGAAAGGAGCAACACTGATTGGAAGTGTGTCTCCCTCGCACTGTCACTGCTCATTTATGTCCTAAATTGGTAGTATTCAGTCTCAATTTTAGGTAACTAAACTGCATTCGCGATTTATTTGCCAAAAATGTAAACAAATATGAGTTCATGGAAAAATTACTTTAATCCCTACACAATAAAGTTCAGTTTACGCTACAAATTCAAACATTTTGATAACTTTTTCAATAGTGGAAGTCACTCTGAAATCAACTGAATTACCAATAAAATAAAGTTGATATTTGTTTAACTTGAAATAACATAAATTTGAAACATTAGTTTGAATAGACTTTACATAAAAAAATATTAAATGTAAATCGTCCAAGATAAGACTGACAAAGTAAACATGAACACAAATAATGCTTTGTCTGCTTTGAATAATATTTTTTTTTTATTATTTTAGAACTTTGTTAATAAGACTACCAAATATTATAATATTTCGACAGAAGTATTAAATGACGTTTTTGTGCAGACAACACTGACACATGTTGTCAGTGTTGTGGTTTGGCGGGAGTGATATGTGCATATTTAAAACTAAACTGACTGAATTGCTATTACAAAAATGTTACTATTCTGTAAATGACTTCTTGAATAACAAAGATTTATAACTGTATCTTGACTTTTTTTTCTTGTAATTGACATTTTAAATACCTTTCTGCCATAATTTAATAATTTGATAACATAATTTTCAATGTAATTACTTTTTATTGTGACAATTTATTTATGTGTATTAATTTTTGATGTCTTGTTATTTTAATGTCAATGTATTGTTAAGTAACGTGTTTTGCACGCCGTAAGGTATAATGTAGCGGAAACATTGTATTCTGTACCATCTCAAACCTATACCTACATTATTAGCAAATAAATATTTCTGATTCTGAATCTGATAGGTTCCTGAGGATCCTTGTGGAGTGCAGGTACCTAACGACACTTACTCATGTATATGTATCCTGTCGCACACTTCAGTCCACAGCCTGGCGTATTTAACGGGAGTGACAGGCTCCTGAGGGTCCCTGTCTGCGTGCAGGTGCAGCATCAGTCGGCAGAATGATGCGCGCACCTCGTAGGACAGGGATGCGTTTGACATACATCTGTGGAGGGAATTTTGATTAAAGATATTTCACAGTGGTAAGGGGCAGGATGAATTACATAGATGCTATGTGCAAATATAGAACTTTGCTTACACCGTTAAATTTTGATCGTTTTAATCCTTAAAAGGGGTCATTGTACTCATCATTATGAACAACTGTTACTACGGGACCAACCCTGAAATCGTGAAAAAAAATCAGTTGATCGATACATTATGTCGAGTTATGCGAAAATAAATCTATGGATCAACAGATTTTTTTTTATACATATATGATGGAGTTATGCCCGAACATACATAAAAATCCTTTTTTTGAAGTCGATTTAAAACTAAATTGTTTCTACAGTTATTTGATTCGGATTGTGAAAGTCGCAAGATATTTGAAAACCCTGTTTTATTTAAGATCAAACTAAGTATAGAACCTCTTGGGTCCCCTAAAAATAGAGTAGATTTTTTTTACGATTTGTTTAAACTTGTTTCTTCAAGACTGCAATGTCTGGTTAGTTAGGAGTGGGCAAGTCAATAATGATGAGTTGCGGCTTTCTAGTAGAGATAATTAACAATAATAGTCCAGAATGCCCACTAGTGGCCTTACTTACTTCAATATAAGATGTATGTGCAGCTGAGGCGAGAGCGTGTTGAGCGCTAAGTACTGTCTGTTGAGACACATGTTCGAAAACAGGTCTAGTTGGTGGTGGTAGTAGTCTAAAATGGCGGCTGATTGGCAGTTCGGGTCCACTCGGGCTTCGGCTGCTAGTTCCGAGAGGAGACGGGAACACTGGGAAACGAAAAAGTGCGTTCAAATATGCAGGGTCTTGATTCAATATAGTTCCCAAAGTTCAAAAATGAACACCTGAAATGTCAAGTTCTTTTACAAAACTAATGGGAATTGCAGACGCTCGTAAATCCTATTTCCTACTAATATTATAAACGCGAAAGTTTGTATGGATGGATGGATAGACGGATGGATGTTTGTTACTCTTTCACGCCAAAACTACTGAACGGATTTGGATGAAATTTGGCACACAGATAGTTTATAACCAGGATTAACACGTAGGACTTATCCTGATATTCCCACGAGATCGAAACTTATGCGAGTGAAACCGCGGGGCGCAGATAGTTTATATATAGCCCATAGAATCAATAAGTCAAAATTTGTGTATCTTTGGGACACAAAGACACAGCTCTATGTTTTAATAGTTTTGTAAATTTTCTTTATTTATTTAATCATTTATATACACATATATAAACAAAAAAGAAAAGAAAAATAGGTACAGTGGTAGGTTTAGTCAATTTTATTTAGATTATTATTTTTTTCGATTTAGCTTCTCGTAGTTCAGCTTATGAGGTTGTCGTCAGCTTAACCGGGCTTGCCTGTGGATGCCTCAATAAATTAGGCCTTCAGTCAGGGCTTGAAAAGGATTCTGCAAGCATTCTCCGACAGTCGTTTCTCTTTTGTGCTGATCACCGACAGGACGTTTCGTTTTTGAGAGATTCGTCGATAGAACGTTTCACCTATGGATGTTTCGCCGACAGAATGTGAAAAGTTAATGTAATAGGATGATATTTACCTTTTTATTGTTCCATAACAGCATCACTTCTTCCTCAACGGTGTATCTGTTATCGTCCGGGTCTAATGTCTTGCTTTTTTCGTATTTCGTTGAAACCAATCTGCAAACAAATAACATTTTATTTTTGTTATGTATGCAAGTATTTATGCGGAAGGACAGTGACACTCGTGAATCAAACTCACTAGTCTATTGAACACTGATTATATTGTTATAAGAAGTTGCTCCCCGGTGCGGCGAGGGGCCGGGCACAGGCCGCTCGCCTACATAATCTGGATTCGCGATTTATTCGCCAAAAAGTAAACAAATATGAGTTTATGGATAAATAAGTCTAATTTCTACACAATGAAGTTCAGTTTACGCAACAGCTGCAAGTACATTACTATAACGTTTTCAATAGTGCTGGTCACTCTAAAATCAACTTAATCACAATTGAAATAAAGTTGATATTGGTTTATCTTGAAATAACATCAATTTGAAACATTAATTTGAATAGACTCGTACACATACATAACTATTTCTAACATTGCAACTGTGTATAACATTCTGTTATGTGTTTGGCATGGTCCGAGATAATGATTTAAGGTCAGAAAAAACCTAGTTTCGTTTGTAAGCCGAAGTGTCTACGAGTTACGAACGAAAACGGACTTTGTGTGACAAATTAACGATTCCGTCATTGGCGAATTAGCAGTTAAACTAACTTTAGCGTAACACCAACACGGCTTGCGTACTGGTATATTTTCGGTCCAGGGAGTCTACTCCCTACACACGAAGTCCGCCGTTTCATTCGAAGTTATGGTAATTTCCCAGTCCGAATGAATAAAAACACGGTTTGATAGCTGTCCCTTCGACCGATGTATATTAGCCCGGCGAAAAATTATTTCGTACATTTGTTTTGACGAACCTACTACATTCGGACGGCTCCGTATTTTCGTTGACGGACTTAGTTTTTTAGTCATATTTTCTTTTTTTCATTTCGACGGCATAGTACCCTTCTGCAACTCCACCTACTTATGTCGTGAATACAAAGTTAGTGGAGCGTGTATTGAGTAGGAACTTTATCGTCATTGATAAAACTACTCAGATTGAACTGCACAGTGAACCGAACTTGATGAACTTGGAACTTTATTTTTAATCGTAAACCGACATGCTTCTTCATTTGTATTAGGACAACGACAAGATATAATTATTGTTCATCGACAATCTGCAAGGAGTTGTCATCTTACATTTTTGGTACTATGTCACTACACAAATATTTATATTAAAGTTAGACCTAGACCTTGTGAAGGCCGCAGGAATCCGCTGGATGCGACAGAACCGGTCGAAGTGGAGGTGCTTGGGGAAGGCCTATATCCAGAAGTGGACGTCTTTCTGCTGAAATGATGATGATGATGATGAAGTACCTTGTCTCTATAAGTATGTCAGAGTTATTGGCACACAGCACACTCTTGCAGATTAGCTCCTGCGTCACGGCAATAGCCTTCTTGTTGGAGATGCAGAGGTCCCTCAGGTAGTCTAAGAAGCGCGACTGCCAGGTCTTCATGTTCTTGCGGACAAGACCTGGGAAACAGAAGCAAAACGTAGGTAAATTATAATTCCTTTTTCATAGCGAAAGGGACAAGGTATCCAAGATACACCAGAGGGGCAATTCTCGTAATTTTAAGAACGTTCACATTCTGATTTGTCTCAATCTGTCAAATATACTTCTAATTTGCATACATTTTTGACATTGATTGTCGCTGAGATGAGATTGCGACTAGATTTTGAACGTTTTTAATTACGGGAATTGGCCTGCAGGGTGCACTTTCAGGTTTAGAAATTAGGGCTGCCCTAAGTTTGAAAAACCCGAGACATTTCATTTCATTTCTGGGCAATTTATTTTAATGCTTTTTTTCTAGATTTACTAGGGAAATAAATACACTTCCGAACGGTCTTATAACTACGTCACATCCTGGGAAATAGCAGTAATAGTTAGTACAATATACAAATCATGGACACGCGTCATGTGACTTTTATAACATTGGCATAAGGTATGAATTGACGCTCGTGAAGAGTAATAACTATTGTACAGACGCCAGCACATCAAGCTACCCGAAACTGTCAAATTTTCCCAATAATAATAATAATAAATCCCTGGACATTTCACACAGCACCATTTGTATCAAGCTAAGCAACCTAATGCTTGTGTTATGGTAACAAGATGGCTGATAAACTACTTATATACAATTTTTTTTTTGTAAATACATATTATAGATAGAAAAACACCCAGACTCGGAACAAATACATGTACGTCATACAAATATTTGTTCCGTGCGGGAATCGAACCCGCGACACGCAGCGCAGCAGTCAATCGCTTAACCACTGCGCCAACCAATCAACCTTGAACCTTAATGCTTTAGTGATAAAGTTGAAAATCTATTAAAGAAATTTGACAGATTGTAGTAGCTTGATGTGCTGGCGTTTGTACTGCAAACTCTTTGGAAACTAAAAATGTGCGAAGAAACTTGATTGTATATCTTCATGAAATTTTATCGCATCCGTTCATTAAAGAAAGAAAGAAAGAAAAAAGTTTATTTAGACACAGTTCGTGAACACAAATACAAAAATTAATAAAATAAAAAAAAATATGTTTCAGACAACACCATTAAAGTGCACTGTTTTGTCATTGTCACCCATCAGATTTACGTACGGGTTGATCATAATCATCTTTGAATCAATATGATACTGGCTGTTACACGTAACTGCCTCGTATTTAGTGGTCGCAACATTTTTTGTTATTTTATTAATTTTGTATTTTGTGTTTCACGAACTGTGTCCAAATAAACGTTTTTCTTTCTTTCTTTCTTTCTACTGCTAAGCATGAGGTCCTGGGGGTCTACTCCGAAGTGCAAAGTACGAACGTTCAGATCGGACCGACACATGGCCGAACCGAATATTATTGAAAAATGCGAAAAAAGTTCGGATCGGCTCAGTTGGTTCGGGACCATAGTCAATATTCGAAAGAGTGTAAATTTGAATCGCAACATATTCGCCTAAAATGTAAACAAATATGAGTTTATGGAAAAATTACTTTAATACCTACACAATAAAGTTCAGTTTACGCTACAAATTCTAACTTTTTCAATAGTGCTAGTCACTCTGAAATCAACTAAATAACCATTAAAATAAAGTTGATATTTGTTTAACTTGAAATAACGTCAATTTGAAATATAAATAAAATTCGAGTGTAGGAGTGTAGGATCGGGACCGACCGAACCAAATAGTAACTTCGTAGCAGGAAACGGCCGAGCATTCGGCCGATACTACTTCGGAGTAGACCCCCTGGATTCGATTCCCATTTCGGGCAAACTGTTTTTGGGTTGTTCCATCTTGAATTTCTCAGTAGCAGCACGGATTCTGGAATTGTGTCCGCTTGATGGCAACAGGGTAGACCCGTACAGTCACGAGCAAAAGTATGTATACACTCGGCTTTATTCAAAAGCGATTGACTCCTTTATTTTTGAACAAAATTTTATGTTGTTACGAACGTAGCATTTTCGAACCCATAGGTTTATGTATTGTGTCGTATTTCAACGTTGCATTCGTTATTTCACGAAAAAATCACAATTGAAAGTTGACAAGTGTTGACATATTGGTGCTCGTGACTGTACATGGGACTACATGGGACTTAAACATAATCAGGCGGAGTGTGGGTACACTAAAGGTACACCTCTGCCGAACCCTTCGGGGATTACAGTCGTGATGTTATGTATGTTACACGTTAACTGACCGACAAACGTCTCGATTTCGGAGGCCGTGATGTGCTTCTCCAAAAGCTTCCTGTTGTTGTGTAACAGGGCTGTAATGGTGTCTTCTGCTAGTATGTCGTAGCCAATTTGCTTCTGCATAAAGCCGAAATGTTTCGCGATGTATTCCTGCAATAAAACATATGGATCAAGTTATCAATTTGAACGGAAACAAGCACAAAAACACTCAACGAAATCGGCACAATTGACAAAATGGGTGATAACCTAGAAATAACAGCCGATCGATTCTTTAAAAATCTCACCGTGAAAAGTTAGGTGACGTGAGCTTAGAGTGAGCTGTCACTCCCTAGTATTAGTTGGAATGACAGCTCACTCCACACTCACTTCACCTAAGTTTTCACAGTGAGATGGTTACAAAATCGCACTGCAGATCCGTCCGAGTGCTGTGCTCGTGACGAACCTATATACCACTTGCTGGAGTGCTCCAAGTCTCTGTTCAACATCACATTTGAAGAACATTAAATTTAATCTTCAATTAGTCAGCGCCTGACGTAAACTGACGTGTTTTTAGTACCCAACTTTTTAATCACGTCTAAACTGTCTATGGAGTATCTTAACTTGACAGGACTAAACTAATGTTTATCTTCTGTCCTTTTCTTAATGAAATAGAAAGAAAAAGAGGCACTGAACTTAAATTTGGTTTAGTTTGTGAACAAGGGAATTTTGAATATGTATATATTTGTCTATTTTATTGTATTGTATACATAATATTTGCACCAACAACGGTCCCATTTTGTGTCCAGGAAAATCGCTGTCCATACTGAGGTTGCCTGGAAGAGATCGCAGTAATGCGATAAGGCCGCCCATTGTATATTTTGTAGTATCTCATGTGTTTTTTATGCTATGTATTTTTGTGGTGTACAATAAAGTATATATAAATAAATAAATAAATAAATAAATCAGCGCCAATATAACAATTTTCTTTCTTGTTTTTACGGGAACTGCAACTCTGAACAATTGCACAAACCTGGTTCTTCCGGTAGTCTTGCTGGCTCAGTTTCAGTATCCGGTAGCAGAGACGGAAGATGTACTTATAGGCGGCGTACCGAGGGTCGTACAACTCCTCGATCTTCAGGAACGCTTCCCCGTCTGGTGTCTCTTGGAATGGACCCTGGAAGTACAAGAAATGAAAATTAGTACATCAGTTTAATACAATCTGTGTCTACGTGGATTGTTGTAGAATGAGGATTTATGTCATGAACTATTGCTTATCAAAAAAATATCAATATCATGTAGTACTGGATCACTTGATTGTCACAGTTATTATATGTTGTGTAATGAATGAATAGTTAAGCGTGTATGTGTATGTGAGTTTACATGTTGGTGTATAATAATATTATGTTATGGTTTTTTTTTTAATACTTATATATACAGTAAGTATAGCGTGAATTGCTTATACGTACGTACTGGATATCCTACTAATATTATAAATGCGAAAGTTTGTATGGATGGATGGATGGATGTTTGTTACTCTTTCACGCTAAAACTACTGAACGGATTTGGATGAAATTTGGCACATAAATAGTTTATAAGGATACATCACACACAAGACCACATAGGATACTTTTTATCCCGATATTCCCACGGGATCGACACTTATGCGGGTGAAACCGCGGGGTGCAGGCTATCAATAGAAATTGATATAAAACGATGGTTTCATAATTGTAGGTTTCGCATTCTGAATCTTTAGTGTTGGCTGTATTACCAAGATTTATTTAGTTCAGATCTGAAAATAATGTGATTAGAGTAAGCAATTGAGTACCTGACGATGACGACTTTTGAAGATGGATGGATGGATAAACAGCAGCTTTAATTGATTGCTTTTATGCTGACACGACTAATTTATTTCAGAAATCAGAATCTGAATCATTTTGAAGCAAATTGCTAATCCATTACTTCATAAGTTCGAAAAATTTGTCTGCTCAACACGTAAATAACGCCCGAATGTTGTTGAACTGTCAAAATGAAACCGATTCCGATTGATAACGTGTACAATTGCCCCCCAGTTTATAAGGTAGGAAAATGCCGTAAAGAAGTTTACCTGTAATATCTTGAACAGCTGCCTCAGTATATACTGTTCTCTGAGCAGCTTCTGTCGGTCTCGATTAGGGTTCTCGACGCTCAGCTCCAGGGCTTCGGATTTGTTGGGCTCGTTCTCGAAGCCGGCTATGAAGTACACTATGTCTTGTAGGAGGCAGGTTAAGGCCCTGAAGGAGGAGAAGGTAATCATTAGAAAATTGGCGAGGGTGCAAGTTATGGAGAGCTACGGTGTGAAGTGTCGTGCCATTACAAGCAGCCGTGGCGTGTTTCTGTTTAAAACGTAAAGGTGCTGGTGAATTTCAGAGACTTGAGACATACCAGTTTTGTTTGAAGGCTGGCAACACATTGTAATATTCCTTGTTGTTGCAGCTGTCGGCAGGCGAAAAATACATAAGAAAAAGAATCCATCAGTTTACTTTACACTAGGTATTACTAGTGTGGCGACATCTATATCGCTACATGTGAACTACACATCATATTGAAGTCACGCTAAATCCTGCATCGCGCAAGCAGAGTTTACTGCGCGACTAGTATACATAAAACGTCCCGACATCAATCGTCGGGCAGTTGCCCACCAGACGGGTCTTGTGTCTGCCTTTTCTTTGGAGGATGAGTGAACTTTACACCCTGTAACACACATTTTCCAACCAAATTCTGTCTTATAATCAGCCTATGTATAACGTTCCCACTGCTGGGACACGGGCCTCCTCTCTGCGAGAGGGAGTGGGCCGTTACCTACCGCGCGGCCTAGTGTGGGTTGGTGATGTCACATATATTATTTTTTTTTAGTTCTAGAATATGCCGGTGTCCTTAAATGTTTTCGTTCACCGTTTTGAGAGCAATTCTGTCACAGTTCCTGCTGTTTTACGAGCTAGCGCGAGGTCAGATAGGCAGTCACTTCGAGTAAAATACTGATAATCAACTGCAACCGGTTAGACTCGCAGCCGACCTCAACATAGCTGAGAAAAGGCTAGGCAGATGGTGATGATTGCTGTGCCACAGAATAATATTTTCCACCACATTTTAATCTTATTATTATCAAACAAAATTGTGCCTTACTTCCTCTCGTTATGTTCTATATTCCCGAGCTGCAGCTTGGTTGACAAGGCCGAGAGCACTTTGCACGCGTCGTTCGCGAAGTCTAAGTCTCGTACTTCGCTGGGTGACACCGATATAAGGGCGAACGCTTCCTTGTCCTCTTTTACTAGGGAGCAGCCCACCTGGAAGGTAAGGTACAAAACAAGACATTTAAAACAATATTACAGTGGACGAAAGTAATTGTCACGAAGAAAAGGTTAATTAAAGTAAGTGGCCTCTGAATTCTAGATTCTAATATTCGTTTTTGTATGTTTCTGTTCACCTTAAAATTCCGTTGACGCATCGCTTTCGCTATCGACGGAATCACACCAAAATATCGGGAAATCGACACTTATTTTATAGTTATATGATAGGTATAGTTTGACCGAAACCGCTGTCTGCACTGACAAATGAGCGGCTTATATTGCCTACCATTGTAGGCCACTCATTTGTCAGTGTAGGCCGTGTGTCAGTGTAGTAATGAGAGGCCTGCACTGACGAATGAGCGACCTGCACTGACGCATGAGCGGCCTGCACTGACGAACGAGCAGCCTGCACTGACCAATGAGCAGCCTGCACTGACGAATGAGCGGCCTGCACTGACTGGTCTCATCGCGGACGTACCTAAGGCGCAGTACAGCGGTTTCGGTCAACTATAGATATCGTTTTAATTTCGCAAATTATCATCCACAACCGACTAGCGCTTCTGTTATTAAAAGCAAGTCAACTTTGAACTTTGTTAATCTAGATCTTCAACCACATTATTATTGTGTATTCTAAAGGAAATCATACCTTGGACATGACCGGTTTTTCTTCATCCTTGTCTATAGGTATGGAAGTAGAGTGCACCCAGGTATGCGTGCATAAATGCTGGAGCCTGCAAATTATAAAACGAAGATAAGTTATAGTGTATAAATACGGTTTCAGTATTTTCAATAAGTGAGCTAAGATATCCGGGTAGTGTTACCGCAGTCTACCTACGTTTACTATTAGTAATCAACGCGAGCTTATTCATAGAGCAATTGTTCGGCAGTCAGGGTGGGAAGTCGACATTGGCGCCGATTCCCTTGTTCACAAACTAAACTAAATTTAAGTTCAGTGCATCTTTTTCTCTCTATTTCATCAAGAAAAGAACAGAAGATAAATATTAGTTTAGTCCTGTCAAATTAGTCAGCGCCTGACGTAAATTGACGTATTTTTAGTAGCCATGTTTTTAATCACGTCTAATTTGTCTATGGAATATCTTAATAAAAATAACAGAACTAAACTAATATTTATCTTCTGTCCTTTTCTTAATAACATAGAAAGAAAAAGAAGCACTGAACTTAAATTTAGTTTAGTTTGTGAACAAGGGAATCGGCGCCATTGTATACAGAGTGGTAGAGACATCGACGCGCAATATGTTACCATGGATTCAGTACAAATGATCCTGCGTTGAAATTTTTTGTCGGTTAATTTACCTAAGAAAAAGAAATGCTGTTTCATACATTTTTATCACGTTGGTATTGCACTTTTCTATGAAACAGCAGTTTTTATTTTGATAACCTACGAATACTTAAAGGGTTACGCTAGAGGGTCTAGAATCATGTGCTGAATTCATTGTTTCAGTTTGTGCGTCGATCTCCCTGCCACCCTGTATTTCCCAAACTATAGTAAGGTGGTTTGGGACAAAACACATAAATTACATATTTTGTTATTTCTCAATTCCCGAGAAATGTATAGGCGATGAACCATTTTAACACTATATACTGAAAAAGGTGCCATTTGGGACATTTTGACTTCGTTAGTATTTTTCACATTAAACAACTGTACTTTACAAGTTTAAAAATCAAATTCTGTTTTTACATACCTGACGTAGCTGCTCTGAGGTACAGGCGAGTCAGAATGCGTCATGATGGTTGGATCCAATTCGAACAGCGTCGCGATCTCCGAGGAGTGAGGAACAGATACCAGCTGGTAGGCTGGTTCGCAAGGATCTACTGGGGCGTCACTGGAATTAGAGAGATAAGTAAATAAAATCATTTTTTTTTTTTACTATTATTATTAATTTTTTTTTAATCCATATTTTTATGTGTATTTATTACTTTTAAGAAGGCTTACAGACTAATTACAAATAATAGGTTACAACAACACATTATCAAGCTGCTAATAACAAGCCTCCACAGTTACATAACATATCGATTACTTAACGATGAACAATTATTAAAGCACACTGTGTACATAAGTAAGTAGGTTCGGTTAGATTAATTTATTTAAGAATTTATGTTGCTACATATGAATGGAGATGCGTACGCATCCGTAAAGCTGAACGGATGCGTACGATCTCATAGAAAATCGTTGTTTTCTATGGACAAAAGCTGAACAGAGCTGATTAGTGTGGTTAGTCCCTTAGTCTAGTCCTTCAGTTTAAGGCTGTCTGACATAACGCTGTGAAAATAGACTAAACGAGCTGTATCAACGTCAGTGTATTGTCTTAAATTACTTTCCTGACGGCGTAGGCAGCCGAACTGAGCCTTCCTGCTAGACTTGATATATGAGGTCTCCACTGAAGTTTGGCATCTACTGTTAGTCCTAGAAAAATTGCCGAGCCTACAGTTTCAAGCACCTCTTTACCTAAGACGATGTTGGGTCCTAGATTTCTAACATTCGGTAAGGCGAACTTTACACATTTCGTTTTCTTGGCATTGAGAACTAGGTTATATGACGTAAACCAATCTGTAACTATTGAGAGTGCACTGTTTACGTCGTCAAAATCTTGTCTATTCCTGTCTACTTTAAAAATAAGAGAGGTGTCATCTGCCAACAGCACAACGTCACAGATGCCGTTCAAATGGAATGGTAAATCATTCTAAGAACAAGAATGGACCCAGTATTGAGCCTTGCGGAACACCTAACTGAACTGGTAGCCCGGAAGATTTCACATTATTAACATCTACACATTGGACCCTATTAAGTAAATAAGAAATTATTACGTTGAGAGCTTCGTTTTGAACACCGTAATGACGTAACTTACGCAAAAGCGTGTCATGGTGCATGCAATCAAAAGCTTTGGAGAGATCACAGAAAACTCCAATAGCATTTTGCGATTTCTCCCATGCGTCAAATATGTGCCTCAGCAGAGCAACACCCGCATCAGTACTGCGTTGAACGACCTTTCGTAAAGCCATATTGCTCATTATGGAGGAGGTTATTTAAATTAAAATGTCTTAGCAACTGATTGAGTATTAACTTTTCAAATATTTTGCTAAATGCAGGTAAGATAGAAATAGGAATGAAATTGCCAACGTCATTTTTATTACCTGATTTAAATAATTGTATGACTACTACTCTTCATGAAGTCAGGAAAAGTTCCTAAATCAACACATTTATAAAAAGTACTACGATGTCTATCATATTACTTAAAAGTTTAATGGAGATGCCCCAATAATCACCGGTGTTTTTAGACTTAAGTGTATTAAAAACGTTAACTACATCACGCGGGGTTACATGTTCGAAACTAAATAAAGGACTACATTTAGGTACACTACTATGCATAAGGTTTTCAGCTTTAGACGAGGGCGAATTTAAGGAGCGAGTCGTAGTTATCGGTATGTTGGCAAAAAACTCATTGAATGCCTCAGCTACGTCAGCTGCTTTATTAACTAATTTGCTGTCGACCATAATCTCAAGTTGTTTTTCTTCCAAGTGGTTTTTACTTTATTATTAGAATTTTTAATTGTATCGCCTAAAAATTTTGATTTAGCAAAAGCACTAATCTTTTTGAATAATTTTTGACATACTCTAGGAAAGGAGTATCAAACCTGTATTTTTTCAAACCCAGTGTCCCAGTAGTATTTAAACAGAATATTGCATATTTTGATACAAAGTAATATTTAAGCTTACGGCGGTCTGTTACACGCCTCAGCGGCCAGATAGTGTCCTGTCGCGAGATGTTTGAATCTGAAGATAGAGTTCCAGTGTCCAGCGCCACCGCGGCAGGGGTCGTGTTGTACGACCTGCAATTTATAGATAAATGATGTAAATAAAACAAAGAAAAGGACTTCGTAGTCAAGAGTAGTTATCATGGTATAGTGTAACCTCAGAAGGCCAATTCTCGTAATTAAAAACGTTCAAAATCTAGTCTCAATCTAATTTCAGAGAAAATAAATGTCAAAACTGTAGAAAAATAAGAGGAATTTTTGAAAGATTGAGACAGATCTGTGCACAGGCCTCCTCTCTGAGAGAGGGATAGGGCCGTTATCTACCACGCGGGCCCAGTGCGGGTTGGTGGATATTACATGTCTTCAATCTTTTTTTAGTTTTAGGACATTCCGGAGCAGTGGTGATGAAATAATTTACGCAAAGTAAAGCACCTGTCTAGGTTCGAACCTACGACCTACAACTCGTAACTCACGGCCGTTACCACTGGGCCACCACTGCTCCTCATGATGATGATGAACTTGGGCAAGTTTAATGCAGACCCGTTCAAAAGAATTTGTCGGTAAAATGATCTACCACAAAATAGCTTATTTCTACAATTCCTCACCTCGATCTCCCACAGCGCCTTACTGCTCGTCGCAGCAGTAGCACTGGACCTTCCAGTAGTCCTCAGAAACACGTGCTGTCTCTTCTTGTATTCATCCATTGTGAGGAACTTCTCCTGTTCCGCATGGAACAGTCTCACCACGTCGCCACCCTTCAGAATCTCTTCCTGGTTCTCTTTGTGTTCGAGGAAGAGGGTCACCTTCCATGATGTTGAGGAGTTTACGACGTTGACCTGGAAGGTTGGAATTTATGAGTGAATTGAGAGTTTTGGTTGCTTTAAAGACTAACATACATGGAGAGGCCAAACTGAACAGGCAAACTTGCGTCAGATTGGCTTTTATGGATCCGTGCATATCAATTTCCCGCCATTTACACGTAGGCCTGGGGGCTGACCACCACCTCTTACAGCAGTATTATTTTAATCTTACTTCAGTGTGTGAAACTTGTGAAAGAGACAGAGCTATACACCGTATAGCTCCATCTCACACACTGAGGTGGTGGTCAGCTCCCTGGAGGTAATTACGGTACGGATTTTTAAGAGATGAGGTGAAACAGGAGGCTGATCATGTATGGTAGCTTTAAGTGTAGAAATCTACTAGCCAATTGTAATCTAGCACAGTATTAGCAACTCAGACATTCACAAATTGACGGCACAATTGGGCTACCTAAAGTCTAAGTCCATAAAAATCCTTGTCTCTAATTGGTGTTATTTCCACTTAAACAAAGATCAACTTAATACTACTAAAAATTGAGTCGATTTTAGAATAAGAATAAGAATATTTTTCATTTGTAAAACATAGGTAATTTACATACAGAGATCTTAAAAATTAGTAGTGCGCTATGCTTTGCCAATATTGGCATACAAATGATTAATATAAAGACCAGATACAAATGATTGTATGATTCTGATTAAATACAAATAATGAGTGGGTACTATTAAATTCCAATGATAAATTTATTACGATATAATATGATAAGTATTTAAGTACCTATTTGTATTAACGTATGCATGCAAATTAAATTTCATAACAGTTCATAGTCAATTTCATGTCAGAATTTAATGTCAATTCAATTTAAAATATTAGTAATAATTAAATAATAAAGGTATTAAAAATAATAAAAAATAAAAATATGTCAGCATTATAATTATGATTACAGAGATTCGCCATTAAAAAAATCATCAAGAGTATAATAACATCTTTCAAGCAGTAACCCGTTAAGTGTTATTTTAAACTTCTGTAGTGGCATACATTTTATTTCATCTGGTATTTTATTGTATACTTTTGGAGCAACACCAAAGAAGCTTTTCCTTATTAGAGAAGTTTTACATTTTACATGGCATAATTCATTTACGTATTGAGCACGCATCGGTGTTTTCTTTACTGCACATAGTTTTTTAAACAAATGTGGATTTATTTTTACAAATAATGCAGTTTCCAGGATGTATAAAGCTGGTAGGGGTAATATTTTAAAGTTTTTAAAATATGGAATGCAGCTATCTGTTGGTTTTAGACCACACATTGAACGTAAGCATCTTTTCTGCATTTTGAAAACACGTTCGCAATCTGTTGACTGCCCCCAGAAAATAACACCGTACTAGAATTAATAGTAATGGGTATCTAAAATAAGAAAATTTGTTGACGTTGTAGCGCAAACTGAAACTTTGGTATTACGTACATACATTTTAGTTTGCATTTTTAAAGTTATTTATCGAAATACACATATTTGTTTACATTTCTGGAAACAAAATATTGAACACAGTATATGGCCTGTAGAGAGTTTTCCAAGCTGTTTATGCTTGAGATTTGTGTTTAAAAACGCACAGATGAGAAAAGTCTCGGAGCAAACATACAAAAAAAACTAGCATTAAGGTTTCTACGCATAATGGACCCTCTAGCTCTTTCTACACATGGAAATTAGTCTCTGGTTGACTAACGCCTTCGTTGAAAGTTGGAAGCAGCAAGACAGGACAGGATTCTTCAGAGAGCGAGGATATCAGTGCTCGTCTCTTTGCCATTTGAGCACAGTACGAGAAGAAATCTTTACCCTGCAGTAAATGAACTTAAAATCATTTAAAAATTACATTTTATTCCAATGGAAAAATAAATAATATTTCGTAGACAACGAAACCTCCCGTTTGAAACGTATTTGATCGCGCAACTTAACAGTATTCTCAGTGTGTCCGCAGATCGGTGGGATTCTCCGATGTTGTGGAGGTGGACGCAGCTCCACGCTGAATTTTAATTGTACAATATATCAATCTTTGTCTGTTACCTACTAACACAAGAAGTTAAGTCAAATTGTTACTAACCCTATGGACTCCTATCTAAAATAAAAGTTTTCTATTATATTATCAAATCTCAAATAAAAGTTTTCTATTATATTATCAAATCTCAAATAATAATAATGCGTTTGGTACGCCCAATTTGGATTTTACGAAGTTACTTTTTTGGTGAAAAACTTATTTGCCGAAAATGAAAGACATGACACGTAAGTATCGACATTAAATCACAAGGGGCCATCAATCAACATCCAGGTGTCGCCCATCATGTGATGGCCTTTAGTAGATCCAACCAAACATTTTTTTACGAATAACTGTAGTGTTTTTTAACCGACTTCTAAAAAAGGAGGAGGTTCTCAATTCGGATGTTTGTATTTTTTTTTTATGTTTGTTCGCGCATAACTTCGTCGCTTGCCAACCGATATGAAAAAATATTTTTTTGTTGGAAAGAGTATACTTCCCAAATGGACAAGCGGTTTTTGAAAAATCAAAAAAAATATCGCAACAAAAAAGTGAGAAATAAAAACTTTTTACAAAAAAAAAACAATCGACTTCCATAAAACACTACAAAGTGAAAAATAACTTTAATTTCGGAAGTCGGTGGCGAAAAACGAAACATAAAAACCAAAGACAAAGACACCGACTTCCGAAACTAAAGTTATTTTTTACTTTGTAGTGTTTTTATGGAAGTCGGTTGTTTTTTTAGTTTATTATTAAGATTGATATAGATAGCCACTTAACCAGTGAATTTTTTCTAACGAATTAAAACTAAAGTAACAATTATTTAGTTTCCTATGATGACTCCAACGTTTCAAAGTAGGGTATTCTCACCTCCATGCAGCCAACATTGTCAGTCAGTTCGTGGTTCGAGGACACGTGTAGGACTTGTTGACCGGCATTCACGGGATTCATTATCACTTTGTCTCCTACTACTACATTGTCACCTGAAATACAAGAGATTGAGTTTTCAGTATCCGTTGGTGATGGCAATTGGTGGTGATGATGACAGCAGTGGAGGTCATCCAGCAGGGCCATCTTTAACCTATTGGAGGCCCTGGGCACATAATCACGGGACCCCTGGGTAGAGGAGCAAAATTCTAAAATTAATCAACATTTTGATAATTGGCAAATTGTTTTTTTTTTCAATGATCCAATTTTTTATTTCCGTTTTTTCCGTGTCCCAGCAGTGGGACAATATAAGTCTATATTGTCTCACTGCTGGGCAAAGGCCTTCCCCTTATTCTGCCTTTCCTTGTGCTGTGCCTTCTCCGTCCAATCGGTTAGGAACCATTAGGAATTAAATAATATAAAACCAATAAAAGAAACATCACTAGTTTGAACTATTCATTCATCAAATAACTTTAAACTAGTTTTAAGTAATGCTTGAATCTTGAGGTGAAGAAATATTAGTTTAGTCCTGTCAAATTAAGATACCATACCTACGTGATTAAAAACATGGCGACTAAAAATACGTCAATTTACGTGAGGCGCTGACTAATTTGACAGGATTAAACTAATATTTATCTTCTGTCCTTTTCTTAATGAAATATTAAAAAAAACATGCACTGAACTTAGATTTAGTTTAGTTTGTGAACAAGGGAATCGGCGCCATTATCGACCGATAATAACGCGCCTGTGGGCGAGAGCCTTAAGGCGATGGAAACTTACCAGTGGATCTCAGTTTGTAGAAAGGCATGACATAGAACCAGGAGCCCTCGTTGCCGTTCGCGTCCAGGTGGACGCGCATCGCGTTCTTCTCCAGCAACGCCGGCAGTCTTTTGTTTACCTGTAAATATAATTTAGAATGAGAATTAGAATGTGTTTATTTGTCAGAATGTAGTTTTACATAGTTGTTTACATGTTAATCAAGTTACTACAATCTGTCAAGTTCCTTTAATAGATTTTCAACTTTATCGCTAAAGTATTAAGGTTCAAGGTTGATTGGGAAAATTTGACAGTTTCGGGTAGTTCGATGCGCTGGTGTCTGTATATTCTTCTATACAAATATAATTCAAATATCAATTTAAATACAATCAATACCGCGGCAACTTAAAATTGGTTGTATTTAGTTCAAAATCTAGTCGCAGTCTCATCTCAGCGACAATCAACCGACTTCAAATTTTTTTGACATTGTCAAAAAAATTTGAAGTCGGTTAAAAAAGAGGTATTTTTCATAGATTAAGACTGAGATCAGACTGTGAACGTTCTTAAAATTACGAGAATTATATTTTAACTGCCAACATCTAACACCAGAGGGCCTGGTGTCAGACGAAGGCTATCAATCATTTACTTACAGTGAGGTATTTGTTAGATTTGACATGCAGCAGTTGAAGAACGCTGCCGTACTGAACGATAGTCCCCAACAACTTCTTGTTCTCCAACTCATTTTGTTTCTTTTCTATCTCAGCGGCATGCTGTGGGAGTAAAAACAATTATTATCACTTCACCATCATCATCATTTCAGCGGAAAGACGACCAGTCTGGACATAGGTAAGCACCTCCACTTCGACCGGCTCTTTGCTTCGGCTTCCCACACAATATTATCACTTTTAAAAATTATAATATCATAGGCTAGGCGCGGGACCAAAGGGGTCATGTGTCCTAGACACAGGGCGAGAGTGTCACCTGGCTGTTACTGAGAAATTGCTGACGGAAAAACTCAATAACACGACACTTTTTTACAATGGCACTCTAAATTCATGAAAATATTTTATTTCACATAAACCTTCATGGGCACTTATGAAACGTCAAAAGCTAGGTGCACGGTTTCAATTAGTCGTTTCCTATGGAGAAGAACCGGCAAGAAACTCCACGGTTACTGTTTTATTTTAAGTGTTGGAGAACAGTGTAGGACTGTCAACAATAAATGTCCCTAATAAATTAGCAAATGGTATACAAATCAACAGGGCCAAAAATAAAATAATAAAAAAAGAATCTATCAAGAAGGATGACCTCAGGCAAAACTAGTCACTCACTAGTACCGGAAGCAGGGGGTCTATCAGTGGTCAAAGATCCTCTTAGTAATACGTGTCGAATCCAGGGGGTCTACTCCGAAGTGCAAAGTGCGAATGTTCGGAGCGGACCGACACATGGCCGAACCGAATATTATTAAAAAAATGGGAAAAAAGTTCGGATCGGCTCAGTTGGGTCGGGACCATAGTCAATATTCGAAAGAGTGTAGAGTGTAGGATCCGGACTGACGGAACCAAATAGTAACTTCGTAGCACGAAACGGCCGAACATTCGGCCGATACTACTTCGGAGTAGACCCCCAGGACTAAATAAACTTTTAGTCCTGGGGGTCTAAGAATTCCAGGACTAAGAATTTCCATATCACTAAAATATTTTATAGTTATACCTATGGGAATACCAGTACCAAAATGCCTTGATCATCATCATCACCATCATTTCAACCCGGAATCACCGACTGCTGGGTATAGGGCTCCCGTTTTTTCTGCCAATGCAAATGGCTTTACCAAGCCACAAAAAGGTGGCTTACAAAAAGTTAACCTCAAACCGATGCCAAAAAATACAATTGGTATATAAATATTTTACATTGTAACTTTTACGTTACAAAAACAAAAGCTCCGTTTTAAATACAAAACGCCCAATTGTCGAATCTAAAACAAATAAGGCTATATTTTTACCCGACTGCTTCATAATGGAGTTATGTTTTTCTTGCCAATATCACCGTGGGAACCAGTACACCTGCCGAGGCCTATTATGTCAGAAATTCGTGAGGTTTTAATGTAGTTGCCATAAAATTAACCCGTTAATTTGTGAGGGCCAAACACGTCGGATCCCAAAATAGGGTCAAACGGGGTAATTATATGCGGGTTGAGTGTTCTTTACCTGAATACCTACTCCTGGGTGAAAGGATTTGGTAGGTGTTATGAATCACCGAAATGTATGTACGCGCATAACTTTCGATCGACTGCACCAAATTGGATCATTCTTTTTTATGTGTTTGTTATTGACTAGACAAGGTTTTGTACTAGAATTGGACCCGGTAGGTTGCACTGCTTATTCGGGCAGGACGACGACGTCTGTCGGGTTCGCTAGTTTCAAATAAAAAAATGAAAATTTTCTTTTATTTTTTTACAAAAAAATTAAGACATGACCTGTAGCCATTCTCTAGGTAACTTACTCGTACTTCTTTCACAAATTATCAAAAATAGGAAATTAGTTTAGATGCTAAAGCAAATGATTTAACATGTTGTACATTTGTTTAATGAGTGGTAATGTCGAAACAATTTCTTAAGCTAGCGCGTTAGTTAGCTAGCTTAGGTAAGGGACTCGTCTTTCATCAATATTTTTTATTTTCCCATTATTACAAAATAATAAAATATTATAACGGCTGTCATAAAAATCTGTGATTTTCACCAATATTTCTGTGGTGTTAAGGTAAAGGGGGATAAGTCATTAATATTGAAAAACGAGTTAGTTTTAAAATTCGATACATATTAATGTTTAGTAAGTATCGAATTTTAAAACTAACTCGTTTTTCAAAATTAATGACTTATCCCCTTTTACCTTAACACCACAGATTTTACATTAAAGTCGCATAAAACGCTCTGTATTTTTAACAGTCGTTATTGTGTGACCGTTCGCGGCTTACATTACTAACCAAAGTTTAACGTTATTTTCCAACTATTCGCATACGGTAATCAGTTACTTACATAATAATATTAAAATGAGATTGCCCTATAATAAATAAAGCTGCTGTCACATTATCCAGAATAAATTATGCAGCTGAATGCATAATGTCACTTCAATATCCTGGGACCCATCTATCAACTGCTTGATAAACGATAATAGCTTTTATTTATACTACCATAAAGACTATTTATGAACTTTTACGTGAACTAATAAAGCCCCTTTTACGAGGTTTTAAAGACCACATTATTACATATGAAAAATATTTATATACTCTCTTATATTTTGTTAAACGATTATAGCCCATATTATTAGGGAGTAAAAAACTATAAGTGCCAATAAACAGCTCATGTGTCTTATTAATGTTGCTATTTACTTAGTTAACATTATTTTGATGGCCTAAGGTAGGAGTTATTTCGTCTGAATGTTAATAAATGGGCAGTTAGGTCATTCGTTGATTCAATAAAGGGGTGTAATGATGCTGATTTAGTTGGGCAACGAAATCAGCATCATTATATAAAACAAATAAAAATCATAACTATTTTTTCTTTGCAGATTAAATAATTAAGGGACTAGGACGGATTTCACGAATGAAACAGCTGATCTATTCTGTAAAAATCTCACCGTGAAAGTAAGGTGAAGTGAGCTATCAATAGTGTCAATCCCTAGCATTAGTTGGAATGACAGCTCAATCCACGCTCACTTCACCTAAGTTTTCACGGTGAGATGATTACAGAATCGCACTCCTGAACGCGATTGTTGTGGAATATTGACATTGACAGCTCTTTGACTCTTGAATGCCATGCTACTGTTACTGCCAGTCGACGGCAAGATTACAGAAGACCAATATTCTCGTAATTAAGAACTTTCAAAATCTAGTCGCAATCTCATCTCAGCGACAAACAACGTCTAAAACTTGTCAAGTAGGGAAATTAGAGGTTCTATGTTACAGGTTTGGTTTCCGCACTCAGTCCTCCAAGTGGCCCATTGTGCGTGGGCCATGGCAGCCGTCGCGTCGGTGGTTATTCCAATGAGAAGTATTTTTGACAGATTGAGACTCAGATCAGACTGTGAAATTTCCTCTCGGTTTAATTGTTGAAATTGGCACTTATGAAAATAAGGCAGAAAATGTATTTAAATTGCTTAAAACCCGTATTTATTATATGGAGCTTCACGTGATTAGCTATTCTAGGTTATGATAAATGATCCAATAATTTTTTATTAAGAATTCTACTAAGAGAAGCACAGGTAGCTTTTCTGGCAA
Organism: Apamea crenata; assembly: GCA_949629185.1. Taxonomy (NCBI): domain Eukaryota; kingdom Metazoa; phylum Arthropoda; class Insecta; order Lepidoptera; family Noctuidae; genus Apamea; species Apamea crenata. Next base: position 3,262,321 of record OX451377.1, read on the forward strand.
TATTTATAATCAAAGACAAAAATTAGGTTAATTAAACTTTTTTACTTTGTCATGACAGATGAATGTGATTCGTACAGGAAAGGAACTCATTAACCTATTTAGAGTTCATTATAATTTGATTTATTTGAAATTTTCTCGATTTAATGGTGACTTTTAATAGTGCAGACAGTGATAATATAAATGGCTAGCTTCTGCTGGCGATTTCGTCCGCGTGAAATTTCGGCCTCCGACCTACCACGTCGTATCCCATCGCCCGCCTGCGCTATTACTTCGTTTTCGCTTGGCGTTTTTTTGTTTTTGCTCGACTTGTAAGGGTCGTAGCGTGATGTTAAATAGCCTATAATCTTCGCCAAGAATTGGGCTATCAAATGCAAACAGACTTTTTTCAAATTCGTCTGGCAGTTCCAGAGAATAGCGCGTTCAAAGTAACTCTTCAGATTTATTATTAGTATCTATACTAATATTTGTTTGTACCGAATAAGTTCCAAAACTACTAGATCATTTTTCACCCGTAGAAAGCTAAATTATCAGGAAGTAACATAGGCTATAATTTATTTTCATAAAAATTAGAGATCCTTAAGAAAATTGCAAAAATGTAACCCAAGTAGCAAAATTTTGCCTATAAAATTCATTATTTGCGCTGAGAAAACTATTGATGATACACAAAAGTTTACTACATGAATAAAGTACTCATTATTATATGTATACATATAGATGTCTAGCCATTATTTTTAATGCAATAATTAAGTATTCAGTTTCCTACCAAGAAGGAGGAAAATGGAGCATTTTCTCATTTCCTTTTCTAAAGATGAGCTGTTCGTGACTATTAATACTTTACGATAAGACCTACTGTTAGAAGTGAACGATAAGGCGAAACGGAACCTAAGAGCTTTTTTTACAACTTTCAATTGTTTAAAAACCTCCATTTATTTTCTTACATTCAACTGAGATAAGACGAAAATGAAGGATCCTTTATTCTGTCCTATGTCCTGGAGGCACGTGAAAAAGTAGAGTTAAGGATGATTCTTGGGAAAGACAAGCTAACTTTCTGTCAACTGTCAATTACCTATGATCATTTTTTCCGTCTCGGAAAGCACAAGCCTGTAGTCCCAGCTGTCATTCGAGTCAGAGTTTTACAGGTCGTCAGAAGCCCGAAAGACGGACAACTAGCTTTACTAAGGGGTATCGTATTACCCAGTAACTGGGTTGTGGAGGTCAGATAGGCAGTCGCTCCATGTAAAATACTGTACGTATTCAGTTGCATCTGCAGTGAGATTCTGTAACCATCTCACCGTGAAAACTTAGGTGAAGGGAGCGTGGAGTGAGCTGTCATTCCAACTAATGGTAGGGATTGACACTGTTGACAGCTCACTTCACCTAACTTTTCAAGGTGAGATTTTTACAGAATCGATCGGCTGGTTAAACTGGAAGCATAACGTGATGTTTTTAAACGGAATGTGTAGATTGCCTACGTGATACTCAACAGTAACACAACAAGCGCCTATTATTACATTTCCAACTACACTACTGACTGGGTCACGTCTCCCCAGGACGTGCTTGCAATTTCACTGGTACTCACGCCCTTTAAAACGGAAATTAGCAATACTGCTTTCCCGGACTTTGCCCATTCGCGACGAAATTTCGAAGTTCTTAATTGCATGTCGGCTCAAGACAACCACAGACAGGTATTTTGCAGGCCCACGCCACGACAACATTTATTTGCTGCATAATCAGCCTATTATGTTCCCACTGCTGGGACACAGGCCTACTCTCTGCGAGAGAGAGTGGGCCGTAATCCACCAAGCGGGCCCAGTGCGGGTTGGTAGATGTCACATGTCTTCGAATTTTTGGTTCTAGAACATGCCGGTTTCATCACGATGTTTTCCTTCACCGTTTTGAGAGCAGTGGTGATGAAATAATTTACACAAAGTAAAGTGCCTGTCTGGGGTCGAACCCACGACCATCAGCCTCGCAAGTTGGGGCCGTTACCACTGGGCCACCACTGCTCCTTATTGGCTGACGATGGATGATTTGTCCGCGACGATAGAACGCATGGAAATGTATGAAATAACGCACACGTAAGACAAATGGCCTGCCGGATATTTCTGTCATTTCATTGCGGCCATTTCTGTTCGGCGGACAAATAATTTGTCGTCTGCTCAGCGCTTTACCAGTCGATGGTAAAGCGCTGAGCAGACGACAAATGTATGCGGTGTGCTAATAAATTGTTTTTAACCATTTCTAGGATTCCGTACCCCAAGGATGCCAACGGGACTATTACTAAGCCATCGCTATCCGTCCGTCTGTCCGTCTATCAACGGGCTGTGTCTCATGAAGCGTAATAGGTAAACAGTTAGTAGGCGCAGAGTGTGTGCTATTGCTGCTATAACAACAAATAATAAAAAAAATAATTAAATTAAAAATTAATGGATGTCTCCGTACAAAAAATGTGTTTTTATTTTTTCGCGTTTTTTGCCTTGCGGTACGAAAACCTTCGTGTGCGAGTCCGACTCGCACTTGGCCGTTTTTTTTAACAACATATTTATCAATAAATACAAGCAATCAACTCAGCCTATCACAGTCCACTGCTGGACATAAGCCTCTCCCAGACTGCGCCATAACACCCGATCCTCCGCCTTCCGCATACAGTCTACCAAAGCCACCTTCTTTAGGACGTCTGTCCATCTAGCTGGGGGGCGTCCCACACTACGTACGTTTATGTAAGTATCGCATCGTAAAAATATGAGGCATCGCTGGTGTTACCATCCCAGATATAAAAAGCCATAAAGTGGATGTAATTACACCGGCACTTACACCCTTCAAGCCGAAATACAGCAACGCCATTCGACGGCAGAAATAAGTATGATACTTCGCCGGATAAGCCCCTTCACAAAGAGTTCTACAACTTCTAAAAAGATCGGGTAAAGGAGGTGTGAGTCTATCTGGCAGGTTCCAAAGAGATTAATCAAAATTTCGACTTTCTGTGAGATATATTTCAGAAGATATTTGTAATTTACACAAACGTCCAGCCAGCGGGCCCCTTTTTAAATACTACTCTTTTATACCATACAATAGTTTTAGGAGCTTGATACTATTTTGTACCTTACAAATCCAAAATTTCGACTTTCTGTAAGCTATACTACGTTTGTGTAAATTACGAATATCTTCTGAAATATAGCTCACAGAAAGTCGAAATTTTGGATTTGTAAGGTACATAATAGTTTCTAACTCCGAGCAAGCACTATTGGGCGATCTGAAAGTATAATAACCATCAAAATAATCCTAAGGAGCCCGCTAGCTAGACACTTCATAAAAACGTCATTCAATCAAAAACTGTCGAGGTACAAAATATATCTTATTTATTTCCTTTAGGTACAAAATAATGTCTATAAGAAAAGCAATCACCTGTTGATAAATCTCGTTGGGGCCTGCCAGATAGACTCACACGTAAAGGAGTCGCTAGAATCACTTTTGTCAAATGTACCTAAACATAGACCTCATCCATCGCTTTCCATCAGGCGTGATCAACGTTAAGTGTAGGCCCATCTAGCAATAAAAAAATCTTTGGTGTATGAAATGAGCCTGTTTGGAAAACGGTTATATGACAGATTATATACAGGGTGGCAGGGACATTGACGGGCAAACTGTAACAATGAATTCAGCACATGAGCTTAGACCCCATAGCGTCGAAAGTTTTCGTCGGTTAAAAAAAAAATATTGCTGTTCCATACATTTTGACCGCGTAAGTCAGAAGAAGTGCAATACCTACGCGGTCAAAATTTATGGAAGTGCACATTTTTTTTTATCAACACGCAAAATTTCAACCCAGATTCAGAATCATGTACATCGTTACAGTTTGCGCACTGGGTAAAAATTATCCTATACATATAGGTACACATTGTGGAATGCAATAAACTATTTACAATGATGTTGTTATCTTCATCGACTAGAATCAATTCTATTTTAATGTAATTTTCATGTTCAAAAGTGCCTTTTATGTGCCTATTTGAAATAAATTATTCGACTTTGACTTTAATGTTTTGCTATGATTGATGTAAATTGATTGATGTAAATACTCACATGTAACCTCTTCAGCAGCCCTGTATCGGTGTTGGAGTTGGCGGACTGTTTGGCAGTATTCCAGAACTGCTTTTGAGCGGAGTATCGGTTCATAGGACATATTTTGAACAGGCAATCTGAAATCAAATAAAAGTATTGTAAAATTGTAGGCTTATAACAACAATTCACAGTAGATTATTGCGGTACGTGTAGACATGACAAATTATTTTTCTTTTATAGAATTCACTAATGGTCAAGTGCATGTATCTCCCATTTAATAAAAGAGTGTCCGTGGAGTTCCGTTCTTCTCCATAGGTACTACTACGCTTTGGAATGGGCAACTGGCTTCATCTTTCCGACTGACTGACCCCTTGACAATTCAAAAGTGCCTGTAATTTGAAATAAATGCTTTGAGTTTGATTCTTTGCCCCCAGTCACCAAGCTGGTTAGGTATATGAGGCCAGTATTGCTCTATCGAGTGATATCGAGGGATTTTAGTGGCCTGAATAGGCCGCTAAAATGTTGAAAAACTGGGGTAAAATTAATAAGGCAGAGTATATTTCTATGAAGACCGTCCTTACTAATTCTAACCCAATTTTACGAGATTTTGATAATGTAGCCTCGCGATAACGTTATTATTTAACCATACTCTAACCTTAGAGAAGGTTCGAGTCTAAGGTTAGAGTATGGTTAAATAATAACGTTATCGCGAGGCTACATTATCAAAATCTCGTAAAATTGGGTACACATTGAACGAAAACACTTTTCCATTTCCGGTTTCAATGGCAATTGAAACCGGAAATGGAAAAGTGATTTCGCACGCGAACGTAAATGCTTGAATTGCGAGCAGCTGCAGAGTTTCCCGTCAATATATTCCCCCCTTTGCCCGTGCTAAATAATCAATTCCTTGCAGCTGTAACTGAGTACCAAACACCTGCTATCCTACTCACACGTCCGTATTTAAAACAGGAGCATATCAGATGTCCCATTTCGCCGCAAACGCCACCAGTATTTACCCCTTAGGGAAATTAGGTGGTCACAGTATGATATTATCAACGCAGGTATCTAAAGCTGTACCCAAGGGGGAACCGAGGTGACCATTACTATCCGGAACCACACGGTGAATATTTAAAAGCCGTAATAAAAAAACTTCAACGGTCTGGTGCCCATTGTGTGTAAAAAAGGTAAATAAATTCTGGACCCACACTAAAATGAAAAGTTATACCGGGGTTATAAGCCCTACGCTAAGTATAATCCCCCACATATTCCCACTACTGGGACAGACCTGCTGGTTTTGGTCACCAGTTATGAGACCAGAACATGAAAAGAGGAGGCCTTATTCCTAGCAGTAGGAACATCGTAGTGTGATAATTAATGGCAAACATGGTTTTATATAAATATGAGGAACAGGGTCTAAAGTTCCCTCATCATTCATAGAAAAGGGAGGATCCTCTGACCGGACAGACGGGTGTTGTGTCGTGTGGGCTACTGCCCGACGATTCGTGTCGGGACGTTGTAAATATGCTAGCCGCGCGGTAAACTTTCCTTGCGCGATGTAGGATTTTGAGTGACGTCAGTGAGATACGTAGTCCGCATGTGGCGATGTAGATTAGATGTTAGATGCCGAACTAATGTTTTCGAAAATGATCAAACTGACTAACGGATGTAAAAACACCCATCATCAAGTCATATTCTTCCTGATTCCCATCAATGCGATTTTGTTTAGCACTAAACTAGTACAGCTATTTTCTTATACAGTAAAAATATCGTGCAGTAGACTAATAAATATTCTAGCCATTTCCTTTTCTTTTGTTCAGACCATTCATAATGTAATTTAATTTCCTTTATGGAGTTCTGGGCGAGATTTATAGCTCTTACATTAGAATAAAAGCTGAGGAAATATTTTAATACGACACATTTAATATAAATGATTTTATTTGTAAGTAGGTTTGTACAAACACTTTTACATGTCAATCATATTTTAAAAACTAGATGAGATCGGCGTTTCCTATCTGACTAGTCTGAGAAGAAAGGCCGAAATAAACTCAGAGGTCAAAGTTAATTTTAAAGTCTAGACATACATTCAGCCAAAAAAGTATCGGTAGTGGATGATTTGTTTATGGTTCCATATTATATTTTTATGTTTTTTTTTGGTTGTTAGATTGGCACAACTGTTTTCCATTTTGTCGCGGAGTTTGAGTGGCATCTGTTATCTAGATTAAGTAGGTACAGTGCTGTTTTTTGTTACATCATATCTAGTGTGTATTGCGAATTTCTTAATGGACAAAAAAATCGAACAAAGAGTTTGTCTTAAATTTTGCATCGCTAATAGAATTTCGTGTTCGGATTCACTGAAAATGTTACAGAAGGCTTACGGTGAATCGACTTTACCAAAAACACGTGCTTATGAGTGGTACAAAGCGTTCAAAAGCGGTCGGGATTTGATAGAAAATTTGCCTCGCTCTGGTAGGCCATTAACGTCTTCAACTGAAGTTAACATCGCAAAAGTGAAGGAAATACTGACTGAAAATCCTCGTTCAAGTTTGAGAGAGATAGCCGCTGAATTTTCTGTGTCTCACGAGTCGATCCGTACCATTTTAAGTAATCATTTGGGTATGAAACATGTTGCCGCTCGGCTAGTCCCAAAAGACCTGAATTTTCTCCAAAAACTCAATCGCATAAGAGTCGTTGAGGATATGCTAGACAAAAAACTCAACAAATACCATCGAGCAACCACCTTATTCACCAGATATGGCTCCAGCCGACTTCTTTCTTTTTCTTAAACTCAAATTACCACTTCGTGGCACACGTTTTTGTTCGGTAGAAGACATGAAAGGAGAATTCGCGGCGAGAATTGAATTGAATTCCGGAAAACTCATTTAAAAAATGTTTTGATGATTGGACTATTGGTTGGCGTAAGTGTATCGTTTCTGAAGGAGCATACTTTGAAGGCGATACAATAAATTTGGATGAATAACTAATATTTTGTGTATTATTGATCTTTTCCCGGTACTTTCTTGACAGAGTAGTAATCTTGGTCAGATCATAATGAAGACCATGTAGATCGATGTCTGAGATGGTCTTTGAAAAGAACCACACAGATTGAGAAGACCTGTCCAGTCAATCAAGACCTGTCCAGCTGTACGATTTCTGCATTTGTCAGAAATCGTACAGCTCAACTCGGAGCTCAACGATTCGACGAACAATACCAAAGAAAGGTCATTTGGGTAGGCCACATTAATTACTCAAACTGCCAGCCCATGACAAAACTAACAGAACAGAGAGAAAAATAAATGAAATACATAGTCTTCACATACTTATATTATAAATGAGAAAGGAACTCTGTTTTACACCTTAACAGCTGGCATAATCAGCCTATAATGTTCCCACAGGTGGGACGCAAGCCTCCTCTTTGTGAGAGCGAGTGAGCCATAATCCACCACTCGGCCCCAGTGCGGGTTGGTGGATGTCACATGTCTTAGAATTTTTTGGTTCTAGGACAGTTTTCTTACGATGTTTTCCTTCACCGTTTTGAGAGCAGTGGTGATGAAATTAAATACACAAAGTTTGAACCCAGACAGGCTGGGTTCAAACTACAACCCAGTAAATCGGGGCCGGACCGCTCGGGGCTAGCTGGCTCGTACCAACGCAAATGTATACGTACATCCGCGGTGGTGCGACTCAGACTGCCGGGCACTTCTTCTCTTGCAACCGAGCGGGTGGGCAGGTTGCGGATAGCCCAACTCCGGCTGCGGGACCGGCTGCCTACAGCCGATCCCGCGCCCGGAGCATCTCGAAAGAGATCCCGGACAAGAGAAGTGCCCGAACACCAAGTCCCAGGTTTAGGGTATCCAACTCACCTCATCCCATGTTCCTCAATGTCCTAAACAAACCCAACCCTTCCGTATCCATAAAATCCTGTCAATCCGCAAAACCCCTAGGCCAAATCCCAGACCTAGGGTGACCCCCCAGTAACCCACACCCCACTTCCAAACACCTTCCCTCCTATCCCTACATCCTGTCGGTCCCTGAGGACGGGTAACCTCGATTCCAAAAAAGCCCACCCCCCACCAAATGAAAATGCAGGAAGTTAATACAACTACCCAGGTGGGTCCCGGCCAAGCCGGGGAATCCCACACCGCCAAGGCGGTTAGCCCCCAACGTAGTATGGGGGGGGCAACTAACTGCGAATCATTGCCGCGCTCTCTAGCGCGGCCGGCTGCTGACTTAGCGCCCATTACACAGGCAGCGACAAACGCGCCCACTGACACAACCCCGGCAGCGACAAACGCGCCCATGGACACAACCCCGGCAGCGACTAACGCGCCAAAACCCGCTACGACGATGCCTCCCGCGAGCCTCTGGCAACAGAGCATCTTGCGGAACAGCATCACAAACCCCGACACCGAAAGACACGGACAGACCGAGACGGGGAAGGTTAACGAACCCGGCGGCCCTACCACTCTCCCGGTAGATGGAGTACGACAGCTGAAAAAGCGCGGAAAAATCACAGGCCGGGGGAAGAAAGTAGGCGACCGAAAGCGCAACACTTGCGAAGGCAATAGCCAGCGCGAAGCGCGATCGGACGCCGAAGAGGTGGCACGCGACCAGCCCCGATTACGCGACGGAGAACCCGAGCGCGAAAAAGGGCCGGACGCGGAAGTAAGAGAACGGCCGCAAGTACGCGTGGGGGCAACCCAGCGCGAAAAGCGGCCAAACGTGGAATTACGCGACCAGCAGCCAGTACGCGAAGGGGCAACCCAGAGCGGAAAGAGGCCGGACGCGGAACCACGCGTGCAAGGGCAAGTACGCGAGGGGGCAACCCAACGCGAAAAGCCCCTGCACACGACAGAGCCCACCGGGGACGCCAGCCGACCCCCTCACACGGACACAGACACACCCCGCGACGCACCCAGACCCAGACACCACAGAGGGAGGCGGGGTGGAGTCATGCACGCTAAGGCGGCCACCCAGCCGGGCACCTCCAAGCCGCAGCCTGGACCGAGCGGTACAGGGCCGGCGAAGAGGGAGCGCCCAGACGACTCGGCCTCACCGAGCACACTCCAGGGGGACGCCAAGCGTGTAAGGGTCCACTCCGCCCAAGGGGAGCCGAGAACCTACGCGCGGGCCACTAAGGATATTCCTGCGAGGCTCGCCGTAGCAATCTGCTTCCCTCCCCCCTCCAGAGACTTGACTAAGGAAGAGGCCGAACTGGTCAAGGTAGGCCTGGAAGACCTGCTCATGGACGCAGACTCATCGTCACCACTCCCTGCCTTCCGCGGATACCCACGGGTAGCGGAGGGTACCGTGCAGATGTGGTGCGAGGACGACAGCGCCCTGACATGGCTGACCCAAAATGTCCCCCTCTTACAACTCCCAGACACTGAGCTCAAACTGACAGTTCTAAAGCAGTCAGACGTGCCCACCCGTGTCAGAGCCTCGCTTTTCGTCCCTCGGTATAGAGGGGACGTACGGAGGCTCCACAGTGTTCTGATCCGTCAGAACACGTGGTATGACATTGCCAGGTGGTCACTGTACAGGGCAACTGCCGTCGGTGGTGACAACTATGGGACTTTTTTGACCCTGGGTGTGCCACCGGAGGAAGTTCAAAAGGTTTTGGACCGGGAGCGTCGGATATCGTATCTACTAGGTTCGATATACGTGCGCTTCTGGCCCACGACCCAGCCCTCTGACTGCAAGACAGACCAGACAACGACACCGACAGAGACACGGACAGACGACACGGACACAGACATCGCCCACCTGGAAGAGGTCATGGCCCGAGCGGCGATGGCTGACGACGAGTCCACAATTCCGCCCACATCTCCCGGCTGGAGCGAGCAGCTCCTCGCATCGTCCCCGGGGGACCAACACGACGGCCCGTACAGGGAAGAGGCGGTGGAGGGACTGTCCGATGGATCCATCACCGACTAACCCCCCCGCCCCTTCATCGACATTGCCCACACTCAACATCATCCAAGCTAACCTCCAGCATAGCCAGACTGCCACGGCTAGCTTACGCAGGGCGCTAGAGGTTAACCCCCAAACCGTCGCACTGATCCAGGAGCCGTGGATCAGAAACAATAGAGTATGCGGCCTCAGTAACATCGGAGGTAAGCTAATCCTTAACACACAGAGCTCAGACAAACCCAGATCCTGTGTGTATACACCCAAAGACATCCCTACCACACTGCTCACCCAATTCTGTTCCAGAGACTTGACAGCTGTCAGGCTCCGGACCGAGGATGACCTCCCTGACGTAGTACTAGCCTCGGTGTACATGCCGGGCGAGGACACAAACTGCCCGCCGCAAGAAATGGCCGATCTAGTGCAGCATTGCGAGGTCACTGGCCTGGACCTGATCATCTGCACCGACTCCAATGCCCATCACCCGCTCTGGGGCAGTGACACATCAAACCCCAGAGGAGAGGTACTATCCACCTATTTATTCACTACTAACCTTAATATTGTTAACCGAGGCTCCGAACCCACTTGGGTCACGGTCCGAGGACAAACGATCATAGACCTAACACTTGCTACAGAAAACGCGAAAAACCTCATCACAAATTGGCACGTGTCGGACGAACCTTCTTGCTCGGACCACAGAAGGATCCGCTTCACACTAACCACCAACACTAAGAAACCCGCACCGAGAAGAAATCCGCGGCGCACCGATGTGCCCGGGTACAAGCGCCTCCTGGCCGCCCTTCTAGCTAGACACCTATCACAAATAACGATAAGAGAACCAGCACAGCTGGAATACACTGTGACAAAGCTATCAGAATACCTTACCGAAGCTTACCACGCATGTTGTAAACTAAGGACGCCACGAGCCAACAGCGAGAGAAATCCCTGGTGGAATGCCGAACTTGGTAAACTCAGACATGCTTTACGGAAACAATTCAACAGAGCCAAAAACACCAGACTCCCGGAAGACTGGGAGATATACACAGAAACCCGATACACTTACAAAAAACAAATCAGAACCGCCAGAAGGACAGCATGGCGGAAATTCTGCGAATCCATAGAAACCAATAATGAAGCCGCAAGGGTAAGGAAGATCCTATCAACCGACCAAGACCGAACCCTCGGCACGCTGAAAAAACCCGACGACACATACACACTAACGGACCACGAGACCAGCAAGGTCCTTCTGGAAACACACTTCCCAGACTGCAAACTCCTAGAGGACAGGACCTGGGAGGACGTACCGGATTGGACCCCAACGGAACGGGACTGGACCTGTGCCCACAGGCTAGTAACGGAGGACCGGTTAAAATGGGCTATCAACACCTTCAAGCCATACAAGTCCGCGGGATTGGATGGCATTTTCCCAGCCCTACTACAATGGGGGCTCGACTACATTACACCATGCCTGATGGAGATCTACCAGGCCTGCATAGCACTCAGATATATACCCCTGGCCTGGCGCGAAGTGAAAGTCATCTTCATACCCAAGCCAGGCAAAGCCGACTACACGCAACCCAAGGCGTACAGACCCATAAGCCTCACATCCTTTCTACTAAAGACCCTGGAGAGACTATGTGATCGCCACATCCGAGACGGTCCCCTTAGGGCAAAACCACTCCACAAACAACAGCATGCGTACTCCACAGGCAAATCCACAGAATCCGCGCTGCACAGCGTGGTATCCAAGATTGAATGCGCAGTGGACCACAAATGCTCAGCACTAGCCGCCTTCATTGATATCGAAGGCGCCTTTGACAAAACCACATTCAAAAGTATCAGCACAGCCTTAGACAGACACGGTATAGATCCGTCTCTGAGCGGCTGGATTACCAATATGCTCGAACAGAGAGCTGTACAAGTGACCGTAAACGACACCACAAGGGCCATTGTGGCAAAGGGCTGCCCACAAGGGGGCGTCCTTTCGCCGCTTCTATGGAACCTGGTAGTAGACAGCCTGATAAAGGCACTTAACGATAAAGGCTACTTTACCGTAGGCTACGCCGATGACCTAACCATAATAATAAATGGCACACACGAAAACACCCTGTGCAACCTAATGCACCAGGCACTGAAAATAGTAGAGAACTGGTGTAGTACACACCAACTATCAGCGAACCCAACAAAAACCGAACTGATCCTCTTTACAAAAAAGAGGAAACTTGCTACACTACAACTTCCACGATTCTTTGGAACTACCCTAAGCCTATCAACTGAAACCAAATATCTGGGCATATTTTTGGACAAACAGCTGAATTGGGCAAAACACATCAACCACATCACCACAAAGGCCAGCATTTCCCTGTGGCAATGCAAGAAAATGCTTGGGAAAAACTGGGGGATTAACCCCAAGACTACCTACTGGCTTTACACCACAGTTATCCGACCAATTATCACATACGGCTCACTAGTCTGGTGGCCCAGAACAGACCTGAGCACAGCCCAAAGAGATCTCGAAAAGCTACAGCGTTTTGCTTGTGTGGCAATCACTGGCAGCATGAGAACTGCACCCACCGCTGCCCTACAGGCCATGCTCGGACTGCCTCCCCTACACCTCATCGTGCGGGAGGAGGCGACCCTGTCTGCCTTCAGACTCCATATATCAGGAATCCTGAGTAAAGACTCGAGGATCAAGCACATACGCCTAAAAGACGAGGCGATCAAACGGCAGCCAATGATGGCATCACCCTGCGACAAAGCCCCAAAGCAATACTGCTTCCAAAAGCACTACAACATAGTGCTTAAAGAGGAGCAGTGTGACTACTCAGGCCCGGGAGAGCTGAGGGTTTACACGGATGGATCAAAGACCGACTGCGGAACTGGAGTCGGAGTCTTCTCACACGACCTCAACATAAACATATCCAGCCCGCTAGGAATGCTCAACACGGTCTACCAAGCAGAGTGTGTGGGTATAATACAAGCGGCCCATGCCATAGCAGCCAGGAGAGTTACGGACACTCATGTTCGTATACTCTCTGACAGCGCCTCAGTCCTCCAATCCCTACAGAAGGGATGCATCACATCAAATCTTATACTAGAATGTCACAAGGCGCTTGAACAGGTAACTGTATCGAACCGCAACACAGTGACACTACAATGGATAAAAGGACACAGTGGGTCACTAGGTAACGACGCGGCTGACGAGCTGGCCAGAAGGGCATCCAGCACGCCAGTCTATGGGCCGGAACCAGTCGTACCCATCCCCTTCAATCAACTACGCAGGTGGCTACAGAAGCACACCCACGCACAAGCAGAGAACTGGTGGTCCTTGGCACCAGGCTGCAGGCAGTCCAAGGAAGCCATGCCATCACTAGATGGCAGGCTAACCAAAAAATTACTACGCCTGGACAGGAAAGGCCTGCGCCTGATGACGGGGACCATCACGGGACACTGCTCACTAAACAAACATTTCCACACGATAGGCATAACGGACAGCCCCCTGTGCAGAGCTTGCATGGAGGCTGACGAAACCGTCGCGCATGTGCTCTTTGAGTGCACAGGCGTCACCCAGATTAGGTCGCAAACCCTCGGGACACCCAGATCTTACACAGATGTTCTCAACAGACCAGGAGACTTAATAAGCTTCTGGAGGGAGGTGGGCTGGTTGGAATAACCACCGACGGCCGCCATGGCCCACGCACAATGGTCCACTTGCAGGACTAAGTGCGGAAACCAAACCCGTAACATAGAACATAGAACATCGGGGCCGGACCACTGGGCCACCACTGCTCCCCTGATGTACGAATTGGGATGAAATCTGGGCCATGACCTAGCTTAGGAGATAAGACACTTTTGATCCCGGTAGTGCGTTCCCGTGGGATAATTTCCGACCGCAACGCCGGCGAAGCCTTGGGAAAAAGCTAGTAATTTATCATCATTATTCTCCTGCCCTCATCCCAATTAATTTTTGGGTGAAATCTCTGTCTGTTTCTTCCATACTTCTCTATTAGTCGTTATCTCGGTCTTCATGCCCTTTCTAACCATTCACACATTCCATCCATCGTTTCTTTGGCCTTCCACTACTCTTATAGCCATCGACATACATATTTAAACTTTCCTCAAGCTAGTAACTATATTATATGTAAGCGAACAAATAGCGGCCTTTTGAGAAGATATAGCCTTTTTGAAGGTTCATTCATGCGCCGTACATACGCTACTTTTTATCCGTTTCAAATCTCCTAATATTTCAGGATTGAAATTCGGCTCAGGTTATTTACGATAGAGCCTAAAGCTTCTTTTCAGAAGCCTTGGGCTCTATTACAAATATACCCTCCTAATCCTGCCTATAGCAAATGCTTTCCTAAGCTGCTATAAAAGTAAATACTTTATCTGAAAAACGGATCACGTGCGACCCTATTTCGATCAAGATCCCTTTGGCGAATTATGTGCCGAAAGTTATTCTATTACGTTACAATTTATTTTTTCCCAATTTCGGTTGCTGTTTTTAATTTGCAATTTAGCAATGTAGACTACAATGTTGTAGGTCGTAGGTTCTAAAACAGACAGGCGTTTTACTTTGTATACATTATTTCATCACCACTGCTCTTAAAACGGTGTAGGAAAACATTTTGAAGAAGCCGGCATGTCCTGGAACGAAAAATTCAAAGATATGTGACATCTACCAGCCCGCACTGGGACCGCGTGTTGGATTACGGCCCACTCCCTCTCACAGAGAGGAGGCCCGTGTCCCAGCAGTGGGAACATTATAGGCTGACTATGCTAACATTGAGTTACACACGATGTAATTGAAATAACTGAAAGGGCTTTTAGGGGTATGAGGCTCAGGGTGTGAAGTTCACTCATCCTCCATAGAGAAGGGAGGATCCTCCGACCAGACGGGTGTTGTGTCTGGCGGGCAATTGCCCAACGACTGATGTTGGGAAGTTGTATATATGCTAATTGTGCGGTAAACTCTGCTTGTGAGATGCAGGATTTGCGTGACATCAGTATGACGCGTTGTTCGCATGTGGCGTTGTAGATACCGCTACAGGCTCATATCTAGGCACATCTGGGTACTCATCATTATTAACAACACTAGCTGCGCCCCGCGGTTTCACCCGCATAAGTTTCGATCCCGTGGGAATGTCGGGATAAAAAGTATCCTATATGTTAATCCTGGTTATAAACTATCTGTGTGCTAAATTTCGTCAAAATCTGTTCAGTAGTTTTTGCGTGAAAGAGTAACAAACATCCATACATCCATACATACAAACTTTCGCATTTATAATATTAGTAGGATTTACTATAGGACCAACCCTGAAAACGAAAAAAAATCAGTTGTTTTTGGAACACATATAGTCCACATTTATAAAACATATTATTTAACTATGTTTTATAACATGTTTTGTTATATAATCTGTACGCACCATTACTCAATTACCCCGCTGTTCTCTGTGTGAGAATAAAAGTCTTTTGCAACACTCAATAAAAAGCTGGAATATGTTATTAGTTATTACACAGACATATTAAACCCCAGTTTTAAACAAAAGCCTTTAAACATCGCGGATAATCCCTTGTTTTTCATTCGCATCAACCCGTATCTGTGCTAATCCAGGTTATGTCAGACAGACGGCGCCAGAGGCTTCACAACAATATAGTACAACAATAAAGAGTACGCACATCGACATATAAAGCTATACATTTCCAGTTGTAGCTGAGCTCGCAAATTTTTTTTTCTCTGAATTCATCAAATGACATTAAAACATTACATATTTTAATTACAGTACGTTTGCTTATTTCCTATCATATAATTTGGCGGAGAATGACCAACAGATTTTGTCCTATAGCCTATTGTTACAAATGAAGACACTAAGATTTTCCTAACTAACTTTACTATCGTCACAGAATAGTCTTCCGTTTGGCGCTTTCTAATGAAGCTAAAGAAATATTATAATATTTTATTCAGTAAGTATTAAATTGGTAAAATATTTACATTAAGTCTTAGAAATAACTTACATAGGTATAATAATGTTAGATGCCTGTACTAGGATAAACCTGTATCACAGGCGGCATGAGCCTACTTTGAGGTAATTGAAATCTTAAGTTTAAGAAGTATTTTGCCATAATTTTTAAATTCTAGCCTTTAGTTTTGTTATTATTAGGTGTGATCTGATCACTTATTCCTTATATTGCTGGTAAACCTATAATTGGCGGCTGTGTAAGACCGAGGCTATTGTGATATGTAGTACTTCAGATATAAACTTAAACTCAAATCATTTATTTCAATTAAACCATTTACAGGCACTTTTGAATTGTCAACATTAAATAGTCGGTCAGCTAGTCAGAAAGTTGAAGCTAGTTGCCCATTCCGATCTCTCAAAACGTAGATCTCTATGGAGAAGAACGGGCAAGAAACTCCAAGGACACTCTTTTAAATCAAGATATTATTACAAAATCCTGGGTACATTATTCTTATTGTTTCTATATGTGAGAACAATGTAAAAAAAAAACCCAGATCAACCATTTTGTAGCGAACCGAATAATCCAACACACGCGCCACCATCAGTGAGACATTTAAGTGAGCATGACATAATATTCTCAACTGCCATGCTCTTTCAAGTCAAGTTTTATATATTATACATACTAGAAGCTGTTGGTGTACCTTAATCTATACATGTAAAAATTAATCCCTATTTCCCTTGGTCACGCCATAACTGTACATAACGACTACCGATTTCATCCATCTTTTTTTTAAAGTTTTCTATTACTATGTAGAAGGTTTTTACGGAAAAAAACTTAAGAAAGTTGCGTACGCTTTTACGCTAAAACAGCAGAACGGATTTAGATGAAATTTGACACATTTGACCATGATCTGGAGAAGGACATACGCTACTTTTCATCCTGGATCGCAGACGAAGTCGCGGGCAACAGCTAGTAAGTAAATAAATAAATAACTTACTAACTTATGTCCGTAATACAAATAAAATGCAATAATTTTAACACATCTTTGTCCGATATACTCGTAGGTGTATTTCGATTTCTTACTTAAAATCAAAACCCAGAAATTTCAGCTGCGTGGCATGTGTCACGCGTGCTAGGTTCGCCATCCCTGACCTATGCCAAATGCTCGTTAGTATATAAATAAACGCTGCTGACAACGTTGAATAAATTATTCGCTTAGGACGAATGTGGCTGTTGTGTATGTGACATTAGTCATGCAGGAAAAAAAATATGATAGATTATACAACGGGGTATTATCTATCTATTGCTATTATTTGCTTATTATTACACGACTGCCCAAAAAGGAGTGTGTGTATGTTTGTATGTATGTGAGTTTCTTTATTCCACCATAACTTTTAAATGCCTGAACAGATTTGGATGTATGGTGTATCTTTAGAATCCTTACATCATCCCGAGTAATATATCTTTTTTGAAAAAAAAAATCAATATGGCGGCAGTATGGCTTCATTTTGAAATGTGATTTTTTTTTGTTCTATTGTTACAATATGGGTATCAAATTGAAGGCCTTAATGAGCACATTCCAAATATATATAATTTATGGGCACCAGTTGTACCAGTGTCACTAAAATGTACAAAAAAAAAAAAATTAAAAACACGACTGCCCTGTTCGTTTTTTGGCAGGGCAGTCGTGTTTTTAATTTTTTATGTACTGGCTTCTAGCCGGGAGTTCATCCGCGTGAATTTCATGTACCCCCGAACCACCCCGTCGCATCGCTATTACTTACTTCGTTTTCACTAAGCGTTTCTTCTGATTTTTTATCTTGTATTTGCTCGGCTCCTACGAGAGGATGCATAGGTATCCGGTAGGTTCATAAATCCTACCCTTTCCTACGGGCACGTCTTCCTTACAAAAACCGCGCCCCCCGGTCTACTTCTTGATATGCAATGGTCGCTGTAGCACCATGAACATGAGGCTACAGGAGCTAGTGCGAATCTTGGGGTTCATTCGATTAATCGAGTCTGGTCAAACCACGCTGGGATCGGTGCAATTCATTCATTCATTGTATTTGCTCGGCTCCTACGGGTCCTAGGGTGATATTAAATAGCCAATAGACTTCCTCAAAACAATTTAAAAAAAAAAACGAAAAAAAAAACCGGCTGATAGTTAAAAAGATCAAACAAACAAACTCTTCATCTCGGTTGAATCCAAAACAATCAAGTCTCATACAATTTCTTTTTATTAACTTTTTGTCCCACAGCTGGGCAAAGGTCTCCTCCATATTAATCCAATTCTCTTTATCTTTCGCCTGCTCCGGCCAATCACAAATTTCATATTTTGTAAATTATTTGGTAACGTCAATAAAGTAATCTGAAGTAAATTAAAAGTTGTAATGCTACATGTTTTTAGGGTTCCGTACTCAAAGGGTAAAAACGGGACCCTATTACTAAGACTTCGCTGTCTGTCCGTCCGTCTGTCTGTCACCAGGCTGTATCTCAAGAGCCGCGATAGCTAGACAGTTGAAAATTTCACAAATTATGTATTTCTGTTGCCGCTATAACAACAAATACTAAAAACAAAATATGTAAAATAAATATTTAAGGGCGTTTGTTGTAAGGGAGCACTTACAACAAACGCGATTTTTTTGCCCTTTTTTGCTCGACATCAATAATGGCAACAGGTAGGCACTTGAAATATTCACAAAATACTCAGTTGTATTTTAACTATAATGGTTAATTTAAATATTTATTTTATTTTAATTTTATTACAAACGTAATTTTTATAGATACTGGTCCGGAATCCTTAGAGCGCGAGTCCGTCGCGAGTCGCACTTGGCCGGTTTTCTCTAACGTTATCCCTGAGACTTGCCAAATGCCGTCTTCTAAATCTTCTTTTTATCGTGTCGATAGCAATCTAAATGGACTTGGACTGAGCCCAGAATTCGGCTACTTGTTTGGCGCCATCACCAGCGTCCATCAGTTCCTGTAACGTGCAGCTGACAGGACACGCAGGACACGATATTAAGTGTCTCATCGTTTTTGGAACAGCACCACATTTACACTCCAAGGCGGAGTTGTCTATGAATCTTCTAAATAAGTACATAGTAACCATCTATATATAGATGTTCACTGTATATGAAACGTTGCTCGGACAGGCCGAGCAACGTTTCATGAGTGAACATCTAATTTTAACAGTTCAAAAAAAATTATAGGCTCGTAATAACTGATTCTTTATGGCAACAAAACTCCTTGCATTCCAACTTTAACTATCGAGCTTTTGCGGGAGTTGAAGTAATCAAAGCTTTTGCAGAATATGGTAAGTATCTAGAAGTAACATTGGACAAGGGAAGGAAGAGGATGATGGTAGGTATCTAGAAGCTTAAATACTACTATCCTACTAATATTATAAACGCGAAAGTTTGTGAGGATGGATGGATTATTAGAGTAACAATAATCCATCCAGCTGTCAAAAAACTGTTAACCTAATGGACAGGGCGGTGGATAGCGGTGTGTGTGTATTTGAATGTCCACCGAGACTCGAGACCGAATACGGATAACATCCTTTGTGCGTTGGACTCTCAATAAGTATCTGGTAATAATGTTCAACGTTACTGCAGGCAGCCTGACCGCGGCAGATGCAGTGCAGCAAAACTTCGCAACATGCTATTGATCCGTACCGTAGCCTTAGTAACAAAGTACAGTTACTTAGCCAAACTAATCAAAGTTTTATAACAAAAGCTTAGAGCACTGCAATTTTAATTTTACTGGCCTGTAATTACACTAACACAGGCAAAAGGCCACTGTTCATATAGAGTATTGGAAACCAGCATGAACCACATTGCTCTTTCAGGCTGTTATCAATCTCCCTCTTTCAGTAGTAACCAGCCCGACAGGCAGTGATGAAGTATAAATATACCGATACTGCCGAAGTCACATAGTTGCTTCCAAGGTTTTGGGCCCGCAAATTCCTGGAGAAGAATTTCCGCAATTTTTCGAGAAGCGAACCTTGAAAATCTAACAGAGCACATCCCAAGCACGTTAAAAATTGCATCGTTGGATTCTGAACGCTCGGATTAACGCCGAGTGTCGAAAATCTAGTGCACTTTTTTCTAATGCCATATTAGAAAAGCGCACGTGCTTTGGGGGCTTAACCACGGCTAAATCCTGTGGTCAGCCTAGCAGTATACTCCTAAAAACTTAATAGGAGTGGTAATAAGGTAATAAAAGCTTACTTACCCCGGAACTTTTTGGGAGGATCAGTCAGGTCACCCGCTTCGGGGCATACCACACACCTGTCATCTACCAACCTGTGGACAAAAGTTAAGTATTAGTCAAGAACTCAAGATATATACTTAAAAGATCCTGGTAGCAAGGATCTTTTGGCGCTCGAATGACGTTGACAGGGTGGCGCTGTTGGTGAGCATTCGTGAAATTGTTTTTTGAAATGTATAGAAAAACAAGATGGCGGCGTTAGTTCCGATTTTGACCACACGCCAAAAGAACCTTGTAGCGCGTAGACCGATCAAGGTCCAGCAATAGCAAGCTAATTGTTAAGTGGGCCAATTGGCCTAACCAATAAGTTTATGAAATATTTTTATTGCGCAATATGAATGAATCACCTTTGCAGTCAAACGGTCAGTTATTTTTACGAAATAACATTGTCAGCCCATAAGATTCAAGCCTCAGCTTCGCGTGGGCAAGACCTGCCAACAATATACTGACCGCTGCAATGAAAATATTGTCCAATAAACTTGAAACTCGCTCAAACTTTTGTTCAATCATTACGCAATCTTCAATCTTCAAAAATGCAAGATTATTGATATTGCGCAATCATATTGTAGGAGTAGGGGCTTCTTTAATTCCCTGGTAGTTGAAAGTACTTCTATAATTAATTTATTTACAAATGGTGGTTGCGTTTTATTCTGATTTGTAAGCTATTTCGTTGGTTTGAAAAAAAAAAAAACTCATTTTTGGCGCTTTTTATTTTTCTACCGTATGGAATTAATACTAAACACGTATAGTATACGCAGTGTAATTTAATGCCCTTCTGTCATATCAACTCTGTATGTTTACTCAGAGTCCTTGAGCTACGCAGTTTGGTTCCTAGCTAAGACCTCTTGATCTTTTCTTTAATAGTTCCACTATTTTCCAAAGATCAGCAATTAAATGCACAGTGCTTCTTCATGTTAGCTGATAACCAACCTGTCATTAATATCAAAATGGATTTCTGAAGATATAAATTGACATTGTTCCTTTATTATATCAATATCAAAATACCTACTTAAAAAACAGCATTCCTTTCCAAAAAACCAGGCCATCAGATCGTACACTTCTCGAAGGTCGCGACGATGCAAATGTTACGCATTTGTTTATATTGCTAACATAAACAACTTGTATTAGGTATAATAATATGATGATACACACATTACAATGTGTGGATAGCGGTGTGTGACACAATTATTATGATACTTGCATGACTATGTAACAACTATGATAGTTCATACATGTGATACTAAATTGGCAAGCTAGAGTGAGTATCCCAAAAATCTAATAAACCTTCGACTATTGGCATTTGTGAGAGCAGTGGTGGCTTAGTGGTAACGGCCCTGACTTACGAGATGTAGGTCGTGGCCGTGGGTTCGAACCCAGACAGGCACTTTACTTTGTATAAATTATTTCATCACCACTGCTCTCAAAACGGTGAAGGAAAACATCGTGAGGAAACTGGCATGTCATAGAAATAAAAATTCGAAAACATGTGACATAGACCAACCCGCACGGGGCACGCGTGGTGGATTACAGCCCTCTCACTGAGAGGAGGCCTGTGTCCCAGCAGTGGGAACATTATAGACTGATTATGTATTGACATTTCGAAAGCCCGGATCTCGCGGACTAGTAGTCCAAGACTACTGGACTTATTGAGGTGCCAGGCTATCTACGAGTATTTGTCAAATTTCATAACGATCGGTTCAGTGTTTTAGGCGTGAATAGTTGATGGACATACTGCCGAGCGATTCTGTAAAAATCTCACCGTGAAAAGTTACGTGAAGTAAGCTTAGAGTGAGCTATCAATGGTGTCAATCCCTAACATTAGTTGGAATGACAGCTCACTTCACCTAAGTTTTCGCGGTGAGATGGTTACAGCAGTTACGAGTTCCTTTCGCAGTTTTATTAGTATGGTTTTAAAACGTCGACATCTGGAGGCTTTAAAAGAACTGACGCACAGATAAATTTAATTTATATACAGAACAAAGTAGTATCTAGAAAAACTTTTCTACAAAAAAAAAAAAACAACAACCGTCTTCAAGAAAAACCACTACAAAGTGAAAACTAACTTTAATTTCGGTTTTTAATTTCCACTTTTTAGTTGTAACTACCCAATGACTATAAATTCTCTTTGTACATACCTACCCCACACAAATTCATTTAACATTAATTGCTATGTAAATATCAGTGACAGGAAGTTATTAAAACATCATCAATATAAACTAAGTGGAAAAAAATCGTATAATTTATTGGAGCTAACTCAAAAACTACTCAAGCAAAGTTAATTAAATTGATATGGCTCCACCCCTAAGTCATACCTTATCCATTAAAAAATAATTGTGCAAATCCGTCCATATATGACGGAATTATGCCCGAACATACACAAAAAAAACATCCGAATTGAGAACGTCCTCCTTTTTTGTGCATATTGAAAAAGTGCATATTTCAAGCGTGTTTATTCCCAATAAACATTGTCAAAAATTATACTGCAGAAATTCCATACTCGACATTCTGCGGTGACACCAAATAAAAGGGGCATACAGGAGAATGAAGACCAAAGTTACCGAATACAGAACGTAATTGTTAAACAGACCTAACCGCACCTGTTTCTCATCCGGCTTATCTCAGAGCTACCGGTTCCAGCTTTGCGGTTTCAAGCAAAATGCTGGATGTAGACACTCAAACAGTAATTTAACTCCACAGAGAGATCTAGCACAGACATATTTAAATTCTAGAGCAAATCCAGTTTGTAACAGTTTATAGAGGCATGAGGAACAGGTGGTCAACATGTCTGGTGGGCAACTGCCCGATGATTCATGTCGGGACGTTGTATATATGCTAGTTGCGCGGTAAACTCTGCTTGCGAGATGCAGGATCTTGCGTAACGTCAGTATGACGCGTAGTTTGTATGTGGCGTTGTAGATGCCGCCACAAGTTTAATATTTAGTGCCAGCGCAAACTGTGTGTCTTGTCACTGCAACAAGATGCCGAGCTGTCGTTTGGGTTTGCGACTAGTCGTAACGACAGACGCCGTGCAAAAAGTGATAATTTTCGACGAGTTGTCGACTGAGACGGTCGTGTTGTTCATCTAGTGAGTTGTGAGTGAATATGCTGCCTACAGTTTTTTTTTTAAATCGTCGGAGCTGCGCAAGATTTTTGTCTTGTGCAGCGCTGACGCAGTGTAGGTACACTAGTCGTGTGAAGAAACGACACGAATTCTTGAATAGACCCGGCGATTTTTCTTGCCGTGGACACGCGGCCTTACGTGTCGCCAATGCGACTAACCTGTCGTTGCGACTCTGCAACTCGACGTGTGTGAAGCTTTAAACAAAATACATGAAAATTGTCGGCCGCAGGCTTGTCGTTGCGTCTAGTCGCTGTCGCATGTCGCATAGTCAGCGCCATGTCTTAATCGAAAATGAAGGTCATTCATACCAGAATTCCAATGGGAAATAAAGTTATCACATAGGGAAGAGAAAATGGTCACAGGTGAAGCAAAAAAAGTTTTGGAGTATTCAAGATTGTGACCGTCGCGTCGGTCGGTTCTGTTTTTGTTGGTCGAAAAACTTTTTAACTTCATATGGGTACCTAAATAACGGTTCTAAGTTTGTTTGAACAGAAAGTTTCGCATAGTTTTTCATTCTATTTGCTTTGCGTTTTAGATGATTAAACATGCTTTAAACTTAACAGGCCATTACTTCATTAGGTAGTTAGGTAATAGGTTGTGCGTCGATGTCCCGCCACCCTGTATAATTCTAGATGTGTATCTAGTTAAGTAGAAGATTACATGCCCGTTTTTGAAACATTTTGCTCTACTTAAGTAATTGAAAGTCCAGCAAACGTTAGAAGCCCCAGGGCGCTAACCTCATAAAAAAGTCAGCTCAGCACACATACACAAGACACTTTTCATCTTGCAAGGAAAATTTATAAACTATGTACGAGTATATGTACTACTACACCTGTCCCACTGCCGTCGAGGAAGCGACTAGCTATCAACGGTTTTCTCGCTTAAGAAACGTACAAAAGATTGCCGAAACCCGCTTACCAATCAAGGTGGGTGGACCTTTGGGGTCGCGGGCGCATAGAGTGGGCACTCTGTCCGCCCACCAAGTGACGCCAGGGAAGACGGTGGCACAGTGGTCACGTGCTGCCGTGCTTAGCGAGACTCAAGCGCAGGCCACATATAAAAGGCGTCGGGCGCGGACATGGCACGGGCGGCTTCCTATTCCATTCAAATTTCATACAAAATGCATGGAAATAAAGCACAATTTAGTACACACGGTATGTCGTTGTTCGGACGTGGTTATGACGCGCTATTTCGGCGCCCGCGCCTGAATTTGAATGGAATAGGAAGGCGCCCGTGCCATGTCCGCGTCTGACGCTATTTATATGTGGCCTGCGCTTCAGGGACAGCCTCTTTACAGTCTTCCCAGGGATGCGCCTTACAAGCGTTGCACAGGGGGGGGGGGGGTTCCGGTATTGGTCTTTTAAGAGGAACGGGGGCCAGCCCAGCTAGCGCTAGAGCAATCAAAGCGCGATTCGAGTAGCGGAACATCATGAGAGTCAGTTGAATTGTAGCAATCGGATGAGAATGTCGTCGCTTTCGACTTAGTAAATACAGTATAAGGTCTACTTCGGAACTCTCAGATTAGTTCAATTTCCAGGAAATCTATGAAATCGATTATTATTAGGTTAGGGTTTTCAGCAGGCTCGTTCATTATGTATGTCAATTTTAATTCCTAGACAATAAAGTTCAGTTTACGCAACAACTTCAACCATTTTTATAACTTTTTCAATGGTGCTAGTCACTCTGAAACCAATTTAATTGCCATTAAAATAAAGTTGATATTTGTTTAACTCGAAATAACGTCAATTTGGAACATACATAAAATTTGAATTTAGATTAAGTACGGTCTAGTCTCTACACAAAATATAAATTAGGCATAACATTACCAATTTATTCAAATCAACGAATTATCATTATATCCTATTTTACATAGCAGACTACTTTACCTAATAATTTACGTACATCCACTTCACTTGATTACCCCATTTGAAATGCTAGCTGAAAATAATGTTACACAGGTTCATCCCAAAGTTTATATTCATGAATTATTCAGGAGATACGCCGAAACTACTTTAAGTACGAAGTTACTGAAATACGCTCTCCTTTATTAAGACTTTATGATGTAGGTAGATAAAGCCGTATTTGAAGATACGTCCTTTTTTTGTTTTTAGGGTACCTCAAAAGGAACCCTTATAATTATGATCACTTCGCTGTCAAGACCCTTATTCTCAAGAACGCGTGGAGTTATCAAGTTTATACCCATTAGATTTTTTGTTTGTTTACATTTTATATCAATTTAATTAAATTTTTGTTTTTACTTATCAGATTATTCAAATCAAATCAAATCAAAATATTTATTTGCTAGAATATGGTACACAAGGTGTTACAGTAAATTTGTTTCAGCATATCCTGCCATAACATGGCGTGCAAATGTATTCACACTCAGCGATGTCACCTAATCTAACTTACAGATTCTATTGATTTGTCTTCTAGATAGTCCTTAATATATTTATTTACTATGTTACATTATACAAGCTAACATTTAAAATAATAATATATACATGTGAAAAAATAAGCAAAATAATCATAGGGCATCAAAAAATTCGTCCGCGTCGCTGTCAACAGGAACAGTGCTCAAAAAGCTGGCAGCATTGCCACGTTGTTTGGCGATGCTAATTCTTTGGCCAAGAAACAGGCCAGCCCTCTGGTCACGTTATCATGTTGAAATTAATATCAAATACTCAGGGTTGCAATCCCTTGAAGCAGTGAAAAAATCAAATCTAAATCAACGCAATCAAGATACGGTGTGTGGGTGTTTATTTTCCGTTTATGCCACATATTTGGACACTCGCAAGGGAATCAAAACCTATAGGGTACTTTCCGACCTAGAATCATGAAATTTGGCAAGAAGCAATGTCATGTAGCACAAGTAAACATACCTACAAATCTATACAGAACCCTCGGTGCGCGAGTCCGACTCGCAGTTTGTTTTTACATCTTTTGTTGAAATGCTACAGGTAACGTCTGCACACCTCTGCTAAAACCTTTCACCCGTATTACCGGGCGTGATGTTATGGTATATTATGTAAATATCTACAGGATTCACCCCCGATTTAAAGTCATATTCATTATTTTGTCGTACGATTTTCTTAGACACCGCAGTAGAGTGTTACGAGTATTTATTTGTATCCTTTATTCCACAGTATTCGTATGCATTGTTTACCTAGCGGTAATTTTATTGATGTTGAATAGACACTGACGTCATTCCGTATGAAATACAAGTCATGGCCATGGTCAAGTTATAGTGCTACTAATATATATTAATCGATACGATTCGTTATCGAGCAGTTCTAAATTGGAGACATAACATCACGTTAGACAGAGGTGTACTATCGCAAAAATATATATCTGACCACCTGTAAGGACCCTTAACTTATCCGTGCCGATACGAGAGCTGATGTAGATTTCTTCACAGAAACTTAGACCGACCTCATCGAACCGTTTTCTACCCGTCAGTCCAGGCAGCGACGATTAAAATTCAAAGGTAATCAATCGGGGACCGATAGAAACCCTTTTTGCAATGACCGAACTCCAAGCGTATTTTCCAGGCTGGTTCCCATTCCTGAGAAAGAATTGTTATTTTAACCATTACTTTTTTGAATAATGCCTTCAAGTTACATATCCATACCGTGACTGTATGCCTATGTCCAGGTGTGGACTGCCATGGGTTGAGTAATTGAATTCATACCGTAGCGAATCCTGGGGAGCCTTGTCCAGCTGTGAACGTCTATTGGTTGATATGTCGAAGATGAAACACAGGAGGTGGGGCTCGTGCCTAAATAATAACAGCCGCACGGGTCGATCCAAGGTTAAGCTACGGTTGCCGAGGTCGGTCCGTGGATGGGTGACCATTCATTACATACCGAGACCCCTCCATACCTCGGAAAGCACGTTGAACCGTTGATCCTGGCTGTCATTTGTAGGTTTTGAGCTTCTGACAGTCGTTACGGGTAGTCAGAAGCCCAAGACCTGAGAACCAATCTTACCAAGGAGTATCGTGTTATCCAGTAACTGGGTTGTGGTGGTCCGATAGGAGGTCGTTCGTCCGTGTAAAATACTGGTATTCAGCTGCATCTGGTTAGACTGGACGCCGACCCTAACATACTCGTAGTTGGGTAAAGGCTAGGCGGATTTATTTTTTGATGAAGATAAAACACACCCTATACGCGGTACACACTTTCAGTCACTATCCGAGAATATTGAAGGAAAACCTAACTCCATTGCTTCATAGCTTAAAAAAATCGACTGCTCAACAATGGAATACTTATACGTGGCTAAACAGTCAAAATTAAAGGCATTACAATCGATTGCCATTTCCTATGTGTGTTACGAAATTACCCCGCTAGACTTCCGCAAATCTCACGAAAGTACAGACGCCAGCAGGTCAAGCTACCCGAAACTGTCAAATTTTCCCAATCAACTAAAGAAATTTGACAGATTGTAGTAGCTTGATGTGCTGGCGTCTGTACCATAACCCAGCCGTGGCTGAAAATGCGATGAATTAGAAAAAGACACTTACCCTAAGGTACTCAGGAAACCTGATACAGTGCCTTCCGCGTGCAGGGAGACAATGTCCCCCAGGTGCAAGAAACTGTCTCCCATGTTGGCACTTTCTCCTTACCCCCACCATGCAACAACACCTGTGAAAAATGGAAAAGAAAGGTATTTAGAAACAGGTATTTTTAAATCATGACGCTATGCCGCCTTGACAAACTAGGTTTCCAAAAGGGAGAAGGCAGAGGGTAATGCGAGTGCGGTGCTTCTGACCAGATGATTGTCCACTTGTTGGAGTAGCCAATCCATTGTCCCCTACCCCTGCACATTTAAAGACGTCAAGAACGCCACTGAAGCCGCCATCAATATGATCATGTAGTTAACCAGCACCTTAACAGCGTAACACCCTATCAATCACAATCTGAATAATTTTGAAGTATATTGCTAATCCATTGCTTTATCTGTTCCAAAAAATTTTCAGCTCAACAACGTAAATAACGCAATGATTGTTGTTGAACTGTCAAAATGAATGCTACTGATAGTGTAATACGCGATTACCTCGCTGGCTTATGTTGTTTATCGATCCGGGAAAAAAGGAGGTAGAAGGAACGATATTGTGCCCTAAATTATGTCAAATTAGTGATGGTAATTCAGTAGCATAACAGCATTAAGGCATTAGGGCGGTAGGGCGTCATTAAATCCGCTTTTTGTGCCACCGTTAGGCCTATTAGACACTAAGTATAAATAATATATGTAGCGACAAATACAATAGCAAGTCGGCCGGGACGAAAGCCTCGTCTGTATCCTTGTATACCGCCACAAAAAAAAAAAAAAACTTCTTTGAAGTAGGATTTGCATTGGGGATCGTGAAGCTTTTCCAGACAAATACGGCTTGTATTTACCTGGAAAAGCCTTCAGCTTTTCAGCTAGAATTTGTGTGGCCAACTTTTGGTGGAAAACTTTTCTATGCGTCATTTCTGAAAGTGATTTTGCCCAGGTATTCCACTCAGAGCACTGATTCTCAACCGCATCTGAGCACTTCCACAAACCGCACTGAAACAAAATTTTGTAACGTGCGGTTGAGTGGAACAGTTTTTCAATGTTTATGGTAACCGCAATATGATATGATAATGATTCGATAATAATTCGAGTAGTCGCGTATTTTTTTAGGACATGTAGAAGTTTATGTACTCTGGAGGAAAGGGTATAAATGTGGGATATAGCATGTCTGTAGGTAACTAGGTAAGTCCGGAAATGCGAATAATTCGTATTAAGACAGTTTCATCGAAATTAATATCTTTAGAAATGTATTACCCTTACGAGTAAATCTCCTTCGTATCTTGTTGTTGATCATAAAAGCGAGTATATTTAATGATGGCTATCCGGTTTTCATTCATGCCATAGATTATATCGGAATTATCTATACGCTGAAGAAGTATTTAAATACCTATACATATGTAGCGGTGTCTACAACGCTACATGCGAACAACGCGTCATACTGACGTCACGCAAATCCTGCATCTCGCAAGCAGAGTTTACCGTGCAATTAGCATAGATACAATTTCCCAATATCAATCATTGGGCAATTGCCCGCAAGACATAACACCCGTCTGGTTGGAGGATCCTCCCTTTTCTATGGAGGATGAGTGAACTTACACCCTGTTCCTCATACCTCCAAAAATATATGTACCTACAAGATTTGTTTGTATCAATGATGGATATTGTGCAGAGTTTTTTTTTTTTCAGTTCGTCACTTGCTTGCAAAAGTGTCGCAAGCAACCGACGTCACGCGGAACTTTAACGGGCGATATCTTCATCATTTTTCATATAATTGACGAAAGAAAAAATACGGGTTCAATATTTTTTGATAATCTAACTGACGGACAAATTAGATTTTTTTAAGAAACTAGCCTATTACCAAAAAAAACCTCAATACATTGTTACACATATCAAATGCTAACAGAATCGGGCTTCACTAGTTTTCACGTCAATATGGTTCCGAAACCGAAGGCTCTCACAAAGTTTGCTGAGCACATACATTGCTCGGGGCAGGGTGTGATGGCCAAAAATTGCCTTCGTTTGTGTTACACCCTCTTTGTTAGATAGGGTGGAAAGTTTTTTGCTTTTTAACCGATGTGTTAGTTTCTGAAGCGTTTGTGTGGAAATTAGCTTGAAAATATCGGTTGGCTACGAAAAAAATAGCATTTTAACAAGACTTTTTGGAACCATGTTCTTTAACGGAGTTTGAGGTAGGAATAAACAGGGAGAAATCGTCACATAACGGAAAAGCGTCTATGCCACTTTTTTATATATGTACCTATAATAGAAAGAGACAGAGAAAGACAGAGATAGTTTTCGTGGCTCGAGGGTGTTTATAGTGAGGTTAAAATGAAAATCCCAGATGGCGGCTGCGAAATTTTAAATTTTTTCATCATGGGTGTCGTTTTCGTGGTTTTAGAAGGTGCTGAAGCCGATGGTGAGGGTTAAGTGAAAATCCAAGAAGGCCATCTTGGATTGTCAATTTGCCGGGGGTCCCCGACCGCACACGGTTTTTTTTTTGTGGTGATTTATGCCAGACCGTCAAGGGTCCGAGCCGCGTCCTTGTCTGCTCAATTTGTAGCGATCAAGACTCGGACGGGACACGGACGCTATAGAATGAACTTGCGTCATATATATATAATGTTTGTGAAGTTTTGGACTCGTGGGTCGCCCGCGCCTCGTACGTGGTACGGCTCGCGCCCGACACGGTCCAGCTTGAATCGTCCGTTGATTTCAGTAACTTATTAGATACTAAATATTCTCGTTAAAACATAACTATGTCTTTGCTGTCGCGCAGTCGGGTAGGAAACAAGAAGCATGTTTTATACTTAATGTCGCAGCACTAAGCAGAGGACCCTATTTCGGCGTCTTATAGATTTTTTCACTATAAATTGTAGATGTCTCTTTTATATGGTAGTTTTATATTTCTAGTTCAAGTCAAGGATAGTTTTTTTTCTCTATCGTAGCATTTATATAACCATTTACAGCCGATCGATTGTGTAAAATCTCATCGTGAAAAGTTAGGTGAAGTGAGCTTAGAGTGAGCTGTCAATAGTGTCAATCCCTAGCATTAGTTGGAATGACAGCAGTGCGATTCTGTAACCATCTCACCGTGAAAACTTGGGTGAAGTGAGCGTGGAGTGAGCCGTCATTCCAAATAATGCTAGAGATTGACAACACTGACAACTCACATCAAGCTCACTTCACTTGAATTTTTACGGTGAGGATTTTACAGAATCGACCAGCATGCTCACTCCACGCTCACTTCACCTAAGTTTTCACAGTGATATGGTTACAGAATCGCACTGCAGGAACTTTTGAACTGTCAAGGAGTCGGTCAGTCTGAAATATAAAGCTAGCATTCCAAAGCGTAGTATATGCCTTTTACTTTTCTTCTACCAAATTATCTAGTACTACATTCATTCTTACTTATTTCGCCACATGGTAATATTGTTTATGATACAATTTTGGTATTTCACTACCAAAATTGTATCATAAACAATATTACCAACCAAGGGAAAAGTTTTACTCCAACAAAATCGTGTTATAAGAAGCTTCCCCGCGCCAAAGTCACGTAATACCTCCCTCATATTAACTTACGAGGCGAGTGTGTTAAGTACTGAAGTTATATGAACGTAGTAAAGGCTACTAAATCTTTATTAGACCTTCCAATAGGAAATTGATATAGCTATATCATGATTATCCTGAAAACGGCCAAATGTTAATGCCTTATAACAGTTTACTTAACCCTTAATTTTTGCATGCTATATGTTTTATCTGTGTGTCTTAGTTGTAGGTCATAAGTTCGAGCCCCGAGCCAGGCGCTTCACTTTGTGTAAATTATTTCGTCACCACTGCTCTCAAAACGGTGAAGGGAAACGTCGCGTCGTGAGGAAACCGGCATGTCCTAGAACCAAAATTTCGAAGACATGTGACATCTACCAACCCGCACTGGGTCCGCGTGGTGGATTTCGGCCCACTCCCTCTCACCGAGAGGAGGCCTTTGTCCCAGCAGTGGGACCATTATAGGCTGGTTATGATGTTTTATCCTAGCTGAACATTTATGCTATTCTAATTAATATATATTAACACCATTGTTTACCATGTTGTATGCAAATAAATTAGTTACTTTACTTTGGGCTGATTTTTCAATTGTCAGATATCTCTAACTGAAAAGTTAATATTGCTTTTGTATATAAAATTATGTCAAACTGTCATATTTATTCTTCAGATAAAAGTTGTCTGACTATTGCAATATCAGCCCTTAATTAATTTGTCCAATTACACTGCTATGCAAACGTTGCCATGAAGTTAAAAATCAAATCAAAAGTCATTTATTCAAATTAGGCTGAGAATCAGTACTGTTGAACGTCAAAATTACATAAGACAGTCACCCAAAACGCCCACCCTTCACCGCTTCTCAATGCTTTAGCTGGGAAGATGAAGTGGCGCAACCAACTCCCCAGCCGCACAGCTGTCTGTTAAGTTATTAATGATCGAATACTAGGCAAAGTTGTATTGAAATTGGTTTATGAACAGAAACTGGGCAAAGTTTTATGGACAATGGTCTATAAATGAACCATTAAAGATTTGATTACCTAATACATTTTTAAAGTATAATTCTACAGTCGTTTTATGGCCTACTCAAGCCAGATCATTTATTTTTATGATCTGTCATCAAAATCTGATCCGACAGATAAAAAGCGGCCAAGTGCAAGTCGAACTCGCACACGAAGGGTTCCATATAAGGGTTACATTTTACAGACGCCAGCAGGTCAAGCTACCCGAAACTGTCAAATTTTCCCAATCAACCTTGAACCTTAATGCTTTAGAGATAAAGTTGAAAATCTATTAATAACAAGTTAAAGGGGGTCTATAATCCATATTATAGACCCCCTTTAACTTGTTACGACTTGTTACGACGTTCAACTGCTACCTATTACGGTTCCAAAGATACAGCCCGTGACGGACGGACGGACAGCGGAGCGTTAGTAATAGGGTCCCGTTGGCACCCTTTGGGTACGGAACCCTAAAAATGTAACACAATATGAGCAAGTAAGTACGTTATTACAACAATAACTCGTAATCGATTCGGGCTGCTATCGAACATTCAGAAGGCAAATACTAGTGTCCATAGAGTGGGAGGCGGTAATGTTTATTTGTCCTTTACTTTGTGTGCTTTCACGCTTCATACATCATCAGCATCTATCCTTTTCCCAATTATGTTGAGGTTGGCTTCCAGTCTGACCGGCTGAATACCAGTATTTTACATGGAACTACTGCCTATCTGACCTCCACAACCCAGTTACTGGGTAATACGATGCTCCTTAGCAAGACTGGTTGTCAGATTTTCGGGCTTCTGACAACCCGCAACGACTGCCAAAGATCCAAGAATGACAGCCGGGACCAATGGCTTAGCGTACTTTCCGAGGCACGGAGGGGTTACATACCAATGTATGTAAAGATGGTCACCCATCCACGGACCAACCGCAGCAAGCGAAGCTTGACCTGATCGATGGACACGTGCGGCTGTTATTACTTAGCCACGCTCACGCTTCATACAGCCCTCATAAAATTTTCCACACGGATGCTTGTGGTTGTGACACGGACATAAGTTTCTTATCTTCAAGACAAAAGCTAAATGCTAAAGCTGGTTAGTCATAATCATAAAGATCAAACGGTAGTCGCACATCGTAAAACTACAAACTAAGCGTATCATAGACGAAGAGCTCTCTGGTTATTTGGCGCGAATATATTCAGGCAGGGTAATTTCCCGTAATATAAGTAATTTCATTTAGTTAAATTAATATGAATGACGGAATCTCTTTATTTTTTTGGGAAAGTATTTAAAACTAGCTTTTGCCCGCGACTTCGTCCGCGTTAAGCAACTTTCTTTTTCCGTAAGAACCATCCTCGTACTAGGAATATTCTAAAGAATTAGCGAAATCGGTTCAGCTGTTCTCGAGATTTCCGCTTAGCAACACATTCAGCGATTCATTTGTATATTACAAATAATATACAAAAAATAATACTCGATTTTTTTTTAACACCAGCTAACCATGTTAGGATAATCATCATCATCATCATTTCAGCCCAAAGACGTCCACTGCTGGATACAGACCTCCACCTCCACTTCGACCGGTTCTGTGCTTCTCGCATCCAACGGGTTCCTGCGGCCTTCACAAGGTCGTCGGTTCAACTTGTGGAAGGCCTTCCAACTTCCAACGCTACGTCTTCCGGTACGCGGTCGCCACTCCAGAACCTTTCGGCCTCATCGGCCATCTGTTCTGCGACCAATTGTGCCATAGTGCTCTTAGAATAAATTAACTCCAAAAGCATGTTGGCGGGCTCATAGAACTACATAAAATTTGAGTCTCGAATTAAATTAATGTTTAAAAGTAAATAGTAAGATTGAGGTCAAGAACAACACTACTGAATACGAAAGCAAAAATATTCGATTCAAACGCGATCACCTCCGGATTGAGTCAGCTGTTTCATTTCAACACACGTGTAATGATTGATAGGTCTGAAACTGCTAAAAACAATGAGAG
The DNA here is from genome assembly GCA_949629185.1 of Apamea crenata. NCBI lineage: Eukaryota > Metazoa > Arthropoda > Insecta > Lepidoptera > Noctuidae > Apamea > Apamea crenata. The sequence goes on from OX451377.1 coordinate 3,296,722, forward strand.
AGTATAAAACAGACCTCCATCCATCACATACCACCAGAGTTCACGAAACAGACAGCTGATACGAAAACACAAAAAAATGCAACGCTTCGTCAAATTCTACGGATAGCGAACAGTTTATTTGTACGTACAACGATCATTTGGCAACGCATGTTAAGTGTTACAGCTACGTGTGTTCATCATCAACACTATTTGGGTTAGAAATATTCTAGACTGGTTAAAGCCCAGATAAGAACAGGTGATTTTTTTTCGCGCGTCCTATTTTCAACTCTCTGCTTACCGTCGAGAGTTGAAAATCCAACAGAATGTTTTCTTGACACGCTTTGTGAGATTCTCAATGCTCGGCTGAATGAAGAAAGTTGAAAATCCAGTGCCCGAAAAAAATCTTCGCGTAATGAAATTGCCCGTGCAGCCGAGCTTACAGTAACTCGTAACGTTTGATATGATTTTTTTAAATGTGTGTATTGTATGCTGTTGTTTATGACGAGAGAGCTCAGAAAGTTCCTTTATGTTATGAGGTAAGATGGCAGTGTTACGTTTAAAATGGTGTTCATTTTCTACGTAATTTATGGTGTTTGCGAAGCTAGTTTATTCTGTAAACCAACCTCATTTTGCATCTCTTTACTCTCAGTGTAGTGTGAGATCCTTAGCATAGGACTTCAACATTTCCAATTTACGGATGAAATATGTTGTTGTATCTACGATATCGGAGCCATCGTTAGGGTCGTCCCCAATTAATTGAGACATAATGACTGGGATATCAAAATTAAGCTTACCTTAACCTTTGCTAATAAAAACCAACTGATTTCTGAAAATAGGCCTCTCCTTAGACCGAATAAACAACAAACAGTCGAAGGAGATAATTACCATGTTTGGCAAACAAATTGGTTTATTTTTTTACAGACTAGGAAGATTTTGCTGCCAATTTTCTATAGAAAATCTTCTCAAGATGAACGAAATATTGTGCACAATGACCATATTCTTCGGGATTTAATGTAGCTCATTATTTGATGTTTTTCTCCTTGTATTCTCCTCGACATCGGTAGGTATATATAATTGGTACTTAGTGGTTATTTAGGACAACCAACAACTGCTAACATTAATTTCGACATTGAGAAATCAGGAATAAAGGATGAAGCTGTTATATCATCAAATCTGTGCAATTTGTTCAGATTGCAGCATGTAAATACATATGGCCATGGTCAGGAATGATATAACAGGATGTAAACCAATGAAATAATTGCTCTAGTCCAGTACAGACTCCCGTACGTGGACGATGCACTTGATAGTAAGAGGGAAAATGTATCCAGAATATAAGGTATATTGATATTATGTCGAAATTAAAAGAAATTTATTCAAACTAGGCTGAGAACCACTTTGCGAACGTCAAGAGCAAAATTGATGCTACGGAGAAAGATGATAATCATAAACACAAAAGAAAAGATGGATGGGTTGTGTAACTGTAAAAGATAATAAGACAAGAAAGCGAGTGAATACTTAGATTACAGCCAATAGGAAGAGGATATGCTGCGCCAACTCAAATAAACTGAAGTAATAAAGTAGGATAATAATAATGATAATTATGTCGATTACGTCAAGAAAGGGGCTTGTTGCTAAGTAATAACAGCCGCACAGGTCGATGGTCCATGGATGGGTGACCGCCTTCACATACCAAGACCCTCCGTGCCTCAGAAAGCACGTTAAGCCGTTGGTCCCGGCTGTCATGCGGGGATCTTTGACAGTCGTTACGGGTCGTCAGAAGCCCAAAAGGTGGACAACCAGACCTACCAAGGGGTATCGTATTACCTAGTAATTGAGTTGTGGAGGTCAGATTGGCAGTCGCTCCATGTAAAATACTGGTATTCAGCTGCATCCGGTTAGACTGGAAGCCAACACCAACATAGTTCGGAAAAGGCTAGGCAGATGATGGAAAAGTCAAGGAAAAATTCCAAAAAGGTTAGGTACTATAACCCACACTATAACCAAAACAATGTATTTGTTTGAGTATAATTTCATCCACTTTAAGTTCAAAGTGAAATTGGAGCTTCAGACAACCAAATTAGCTGTTTAAGACTAAGAATAAACTCAGGGATTTTATCTAGATAGGAATCCGTGTTCCAACTCCGTTAAATTACCAATTTCAGGAAATTAGGAGAAGCTACACTTTCACAGAAGTAACCATTTCAGAAATGGTGATTTAAGATTCTGAAATTAAAGTTTCAAGGAACCATTTGCAGATTAGGACATTCAGTAAATTGGTCGTTTGTAAGGCTGAGGCTAGATTAGGCCGCGACGCGACCTGCGACACATGAGCGATTAAAACAAATAAATGAATGCTCACGTATATGGCTACACCGTACATCAAATATTACTAGCGATCTTTGATTTTTTTCTGCGATAGGAACAACATTCTGTAATCATGGCATCGGCTACATCAATGTATCAGCGAAATTGAAGCGAATTTATTAGATAATTTCTCACTTGCACGACTAGTTCAATAGTGCTACTAAATGTAGCCGCATGAATAGCTCTTGCTGATTCGTTGTGTAGCATCTATACTGTAGCCACGTCATCGCCGAATATACGCCGGATTTTCGCTTATAATGTGGCCATACCATGTTTATCTCGTTTCGCTCTTTCAGTCGCATCGCAAATCGCTGCCTACTGTAGCCTCAGCCTAAAGCAGTAGCCATTTTAGAAATTGACGTTGGCTCGGTGCTCGTGGCTAAGTAATAACAACCTCGCGGGTCGATCGATCTAGTTAACTACGCTTGTCGCCGTTTGTCCGTGGATGTGTGACCATCTTTACATACCGAGAGCCCTACGTCCCTCATAAAGCACGTTAGGCCGTTGGTCTCGTCTGTAATTCGAGAATCTTTCGGCCTGACAACCAGTCTTACCAGGGAGTATCGTATTACTCAGTAACTGGGTTGTAGAGGTCAGATAGGCTTCATGTAAAATACTGGTATTCAGCTGCATCCAGTTAGACCGGAAGCCGACCCAAACATAGCAGAAAAAGGGTAAGGCAGATGATGACTTTTGGTCAACTCATTGACCATTTACAGGAAATGCCATCATGATAAAAAATTCTAGCTGATTCATATAGATTTATCGATCAGTGCGCTAGCCATATAACCCTTATAAAATAATCCATTACTTCCTCAAAAAAATAAATAAGTTCAGTAATACTTATAATTAGAAAATTGGCCTAAACGCGTAACACGTAAACGTATTGACTATCAAACTATCATCACTTTAGTTTTTTCGATACTAACGATCAATATAGTCAATATAAAAAAAGTGTAATTGAAACGTGCCGTTAGAAAAATCTCAGTTTGGTTGAATTGGAATTCTGCCCAATTGTTGACAGGTATTGATCACATAATTTGAGAGCTGATCACAGAAGTTTATTGCAGATCGCGTACCGGAAGACGTAGCGTTGGAAGGCCTCCCACAAGGCGGACCGACGACCTTGTGAAGGCCGCAGGAGCCCGTTGGATGCGAGAAGCTGAGATCCGGTCGAAGTGGAAGTGCTTGGGGGAGGCCTATGTCCAGCAGTGGACGTCTTTCGGCTGAAATGATGATGATGATTGCACACCTTGGCTATGCTTGTTTCGTCATTTTAAACTATGGGAAAATATAATGAGATGACTCACAAGTCATCTTGGTGTTGAGAACCATGCAAGATCAGTGCAAACGGTGAATCAAAACATCGTGAGGAAACCGGCATGTCCTATAGCTATAGCAGAAAATCCTACTAATATTATAAACGAGAAAGTTTGTTTGGATGGATGGATGGATGTTTGTTTGTTACTCTTTCACGCAAAAACTACTGAACGGATTTGGATGAAATTTGGCACACAGATGGTTTATAACCAGGATTAACATATAGGATACTTTTTATCCCGATATTCCCACGGGATCGAAACGTATGCGGGTGAAACCGCGGGGCGCAGCTAGTGCGAAATATGAGATCAATCATCCGTTAGGTGGATAAAGCTTTGGTTTTATAGAAAAAGTGGTGATCGGTCAAGGAAAATCGGCTGTCCAAATAAGGAGCGTTTTTCGACACCTTAATGACAAATACTGGTGAAAATTACAGACTATATTTTGTATTGTATGTTGTCTACTTGTTTTAATACTACGGAACCGCTTTTCTTGAAAAAAAAAAAACAACCTGAAATATTATGAAAATCGACTGGTCTTGATTTATATTTTTCCGCAACTGGATTTTTCTAAAGGTATCCATCAAATGCTTTTTGCTTGTCAACGAAAAGGAGGTTGTAACCGCAGAGGCCACACTGCACTACCAATTTTATCTGATCGTCTTCCAGACGTTGTTCAACATAATTACGTGACCCAATCCCTCTTACAGAGAGAAGGCCTGAACAGGCCCCAGTCCCAGCAGTGGAAACGGAAAAGGCAATGCCAAATAGGGCAGACTAGATGAGGTAGGCAGAAGACCAAGCGTTGCTGCAAAGAAGAGAAAGCTAGATAACAGTGTTCTACGAGTACAGTCGGAAAATCTCAAGAACCACGACATTCGAAAGAAAGCTTTAAGTACTTAGTCTGACCTACATGTATTTGTTCCGAGTCTGGGTGTTTTTCTATCTATAATATGTATGTATTTACAAAAAAAAAAATGTATATAAGTAGTTTATGAGCCATCTTGTTACCATAACACAAGCATTAGGTTGCTTAGCTTGGGACAAATGGTGCTGTGTGAAATGTCCAGGGATATTATTATTATTATTACTTAGCATCTGAAAATAGATACTGAGTACCTAGGTAACATACACGCCATTTTAATTTCCAATTAAAGATAAGTAAAACTTTGTGTAACGAAACAGAGTAGGTACCACTATAAATTAATATCTCTTAATCCAGTGCCTCCCCTGCTTGTTGCCTAGGGATACAACCGACTCAAATTCCACAAACTTTTTATACGCCGCCAACGTTTCCCTGACAGTTATTAACGATCTTGTAAAATAGAGGCTTTTTAACAAAAAATAAAGGCTTTTATCCGAGACCATAAACTTTAATCCACTTTTTTTAAATAAAGAGTTTTTTGCCCACAGCCATTAACTAACTGTTATAGAAAAACGCTTTATTTTCTGAGACCAGTCTACTTGTATTATTCTTTACTTTCCGTCGTGCAGCGTAGATGGAGCCTTTTAGTATAAAAGCTTAGATAAAAGCTCGTCGAGAAGGTTGAGTAGATATAGATTTTATATCTACAGCTTATAGTTGAGAGAATATGCTAATATGGCTATATGACTAGTTCAGAAGACACACAAGACAAGCTATGTGCCCGATGGGATCCTTATTGGCAAAAATGACGAACTTCCATTAAAACTTTCATCCCCTATTTAACCCTTTAGGGATTGAATTTTCACTATCGTTACATCTAAGGAGCTCTTGTGCAATATTTCTTGCTTCTAGAGTGCTTAAAGGCCTTGTGAATCAATAAATGTATTTCGTATTACCCAGTAACAGGGTTGTGGAGGTTAGATAGGCAGTCGCACCATTTAAAATACTGGTATTCAGCTGCATCCGGTTAGACTGGAAGCCGACCCTAATATAGTTGCGAAAAGGCTAGGCAGATGATGATAAGTAGAAAGATAAAATCTATTCTCGCCACTGTATCAAATAAGATGTTTGCAACACTTAATATCAGACGGATTGCTGCAAGCATTAAGGTTCAATTTAGCGTCTATATTTTCATTTAACAAAAATATATGAAAACAACCTCTGAATTTTGGGAAAATATCTAATAAGTATTTCGTTTAAACTGAAGTCATTTAAAAGACATTAGTAGGCCAACCCATTTATACATACAACAGCGCCGAAGGGTGTTTATTAAAAAATACTTTGAAGCTTCCCTTCTCAAAAACGGCCTTAGTAAATTCTTTACACATTTGTAAACCAATCTCCGTCAAAATTTTCTCCCTTAGCTTCTAGGTACGACATAATATATCTTTACTATTATGTACGAATCATTTGATCTGACTTGGTTTCCGTGTCTTTTCGGGTAACCACTGAAAATCAGCGCTGTGCTGTGGGCCCCTATAGCACAGCATCATGCTGAGTGGAAGCCTTCTTGTCACAGTCATGACGTGCAGCTGTCGACTTAGAACGAATTATCTTTTCGTATCCACGTGTTTCTGTGATGACAAATAAACCTATTTTGCTTTCTATTACAAAGATGAACCAGGGGGTCTACTCCGAAGTAGTATCGGCCGTTTCCTGCTACGAAGTTACTATTTGATTCGGTCGGTTCCGATCCTACACTCCTACACTCTTTCGAATATTGACTATGGTCCCGACCCAACTGAGCCGATCCGAACTTCTTTCGCAGTTTTCATTATTATTCGGTTCGGCCATATGTCCGATCCGAACATTCGCACTTTGCACTTCGGAGTAGACCCCCAGTCAGCCAGCCAGGACAATCTACAGAAGATCGCAGCGAAGACCTGTATGACACTAACACCCCTGCCTGTAACAGCTATTGTAGGCTATGTTCACAAATAAATTAATTGAATTGACACTCTCACAAACCAGGGAAGTACAATAGGAGGCTAATAATTTTCTCAATGATGATGATAAACAAATTTCCCTTTTAAAAACTGTCAACCCTACCCTCTGCTAATCCTACTAATATTATAAATGCGAAAGTTTGTATGGATGTATGGATGTTTGTTACTCTTTCACGCAAAAACTACTGAACGGATTTGGATGAAATTTGGCACACAGGTAGTTTATAATCCTACTAATATTATAAATGCGAAAGTTTGTATGGATGTATGGATGTTTGTTACTCTTTCACGCAAAAACTACTGAACGGATTTGGATGAAATTTGGCACACAGGTAGTTTATAACCAGGAATAACACATAGGATACTTTTTATCCCGAAATTCCCACGGGATCGAATCTTACGCGGGTGAAACCGCGGGGCGCAGCTAGTATAAGATATATTATGCTAGTTAGCACGTAGGTTAGGTACGTAGACAGAACAATTAAGTCCTTGATAAAACACAAAGCCGAGGACAATGGCGACGATTCCCTTGTTCACAAACTAAATTAAATTTAAGTTCAGTGCATCTTTTTCTTTATACTTCATTAAGAAAAGGACAGAAGATCAACTATTGGTTTAGTCCTGTCAAAGTCAGCGCCTGACGTATAGTGACGTAATTTTACTATAATTTTACTATTATTTTTTTTACAATTTTTTTTTTAGTGTGTAGTCAATTTTTTAATCAGCAGTGCGATTCTGTAACCATCTCACCGTGAAAATTTAGGTGAAGTGAGCATGGAGTGAGCTGTCATTCCAACTAATGCTAGGGATTGACACTATTGAGAGCTCGCTCACTTCACCTAACTTTTCACGGTGAGATTTTTACAGAATCGATCGGCAGGTCTAAACTTGTCTATGGAGTATCTTAATTTGACAGGACTAAACTAATATTTACCTTCTGTCCTTTTCTTAAGGAAATAGAAAGAAAAACATGCACTGAACTTAAATTTAGTTTGTGGCCAAGGGATTCGGCGCCACTATCAGTGGTGGTAAAGCAAACACAAGTCTCAACTTTGCCTTTGTCTACAATGTGACCTCGTTTGCCGTCATATTTTTCTTTTAAACTTCCATTTTACTAGGTTTATGAAGAGAAAAGTTTCGTACGGGAACGTTTAAACTTTTAAAGTGAAGACGAGTCACGAGTATGGTAAGATTGATGGCTGTTTTGTACTGGATTTTGTTAGTTTTGTTATAAGAAATGGCAAAGTTAACATCATAAGTTTAAAGAAAAACTTTAATGTAAGGTTTCGATGGCAAACAGAGCGACCATGCCACTTCAAATTCGTACAATTTTCACGCCCGGACAGTGGTCTGAGCTGACTATAACAAGCCTTGAAAATCATTGAAAGGGTTTTTTTTGTTAGACAAAGACAGCAGCACTTCAACCTGTTATACAGGGTGGCGATTTAGTCATCTACATCTGTCAGGTGATTCTACACGTCATTTTAAACAACTTTCGCAACGAAACTCTTAATCGATTCGTGATAAAAAAAATTAAATTGATATAGACATCGTAGACAGACTATTTCGATGCATGTACCTATGTTTTTCTTTTTTTGTATGTAGTATTTCGCCACTCTGCTCTGCAATTGGATTTTTTTTTGTTTTTGTTATGATTGTTATTGTTTCGTGGCCATCTACCAATATCGTCTTGTCGTGTTGTCAATGTCAATTAATGTGAGTTGTCATTGGTCCCTGGCCTTGACATCAAGCAATAGACAAAAGTGTCAACATTTTTATGCTTGAGTACGAGTCTTTTGACTATTTGGAGTCCACTGTGCCATGTTAGTTTTAAGTTATATTATTGTCAACGTCATGTCTCTATGTTAAATTAATGTAATTGGTGTTATACCGTTTTAATAACCTATAAATAAATAAATAAATACGAGTATGTGTAGCTTATGTCTTTTTTCATTTTTTATTAATATTATGTTTTAGTTGTAATTGTGCGTTTTGTTTGTGTAGAATAAAATATTTTTCTTTCTTTTCTTTTTCTTGAATGAGGCTGAACGGTAAGAGCACAGCGGTCGCTGTGGTTACAAGTCAAGGGCTCGTAAGAGAAACGTCACGCTGAAAGGAGAGCGGCCCCGACCCGCTTTCTACGTAACAGAGGCGATATGGTTTCAGTCAGTTTCAGTCCGACGGATCGATAGCATCCAAATGTCAGGGGAACTATGAGATAAGGCATTTGATATTAAATAGTAATAACTACGGTATAGATAATGATGCTGGTGAAGATAAAGGTAACCGACATGTGGAATGTTGATTAGGCTTATTTGGTGAAAGCTTTTTATGGTAATGGCCATCTGATGAATAGTAGCTAAAGCTGGTTTTAATAGGTCTTAGCGACCCTTTAATTTTAAAAACTTTTTTACAAAAAAAAAAAACAACCGACTTCCATAAAAACACTACAAAGTGAAAAATAACTTTAATTTCGGAAGTCGGTGTCTTTGGTTTTTTTATTTCGTTTTTCGCCACCGACTTCCGAAATTAAAGTTATTTTTCACTTTGTAGTGTTTTTATGGAAGTCGGTTGTTTTTTTTTTTGTAAAAAAGTTTTTATTTTTCACTTTTTTGTTGTGATAATTTTTGTGATTTTTGTTGATTTTTCAAAAACCGCTTGTCCGATTTCGACAAAATTTTCACGGGACCATTTGGAGTAGTATACCCTACCCTATCCAACAAAAAAAGAATTTTTCAAATCGGTTGGCAAACGACGGAGTTATGCGCGAACAAACATAAAAAAATAATAAAAAATACAAACATCCGAATTGAGAACCTCCTCCTTTTTTAGAAGTCGGTTAAAAATATATATTCCTCAATTTCCACAATAGCACCTACCACTGTTCTGTTCTGTTCTGCATCACCCAATGGTTGACTGGTGTAGAAAATACCTATGGCATTATGTCCGGCATGTACATTTGTGTGCTTAAAGTAATAAATAAATAAAGCACTAGGAAGTGGTGAAGGGCGGGCGTTTTGGGGGACTGTCTTATGTAATTTTAACGTTCAAACAGTGCTGATTGTCAGCCTAGTTTGAATAAATGACTTTTGATTTTGGCATTGTTTGGTAAGTGCTGGCTACGTAAAGAGATGATATTTGAAAGAATGACGCGTCTGTAATTTTAAGAGCACCCATGAAACCGTATCACAGCAATGCTGCTTACGACGACAAAAATAAGAATGGTGAAATAAACATCCCCGAATGTATGTAGGTACCACTATCAACCTGTTGGAGTATGAGTGAGCAATGTAGCATCGCAGTAAATAACCCCGTGAAGCTTACAAAATAATTAACAAGCAGGTTAGTTTGTAGTTTACAAGGAGGAACATGTCGTGAGGAAAGTTTTGATGAATGTGGATGGATGGCTATAAGAGTCACGGAAGACCAAAGAAACGATGGATGGACTGTGTGAATGATGATATGGTTAGAAAGGGGGTGAGATTAGAGCTACTGAGATGACGACGACTAAAGTATGGAAGAAGAATACATGTTGCTCCGACCCCAAATAAATCGGGAAAAGGGCAAGAGAATGATGTTGCTCGTAGTTTACAAACAAACTACAGTTGCTTTTCTAAATATATATTGATTCAAGAAAGCGTCAAAATCCTTACGACGACGCGGATCCAACGTCTCCTGTCTTACTGGAGTTTGTGAATGCTTCCAGATTGATTCCATAAATTATTCTATTTGCGCTTCGTGAGGAAGGGTAAATTATTTAGAAATGGCACTCAAAGCCATGTATTCGGTTATAGCGAGATAAGGTTATATTATGTGGTAACTGAAGGCTAAAAGTGTGACTACCGAGATGACGACTAATAGACGTATGGAAGAAAAAAAAACAAAATAAAAATCGGTTCATCCGTTCGAGAGCTACGATGCCACAAACAGACGACGTGTAAGTTTGACGTGTCTGTGGGTGTGTGTAACACACACACCCACAGACACGTCAAACTTATAACACCCCGTCGTTTTTGCGTCGGGGGTTAAAAACGACATCTTTCGCCGACCGCAAATAAATTAGGATAAGGGCGGGATTCCCGTAAAATTGCCAAACTTAGTGGCAGTGGACGGGGCACATTGCTCGCAGAACAGATGGCCAATGAGCCCGAAAGGTTTTAGAGTGTTGGCCGCGTACCCGAAGACGTATTGTTCAAAGGTCAAGGTGGACCGACGACCTTGTAAAGGCCGCAGGAAATTCGCTGGATGCGAGACGCACAGAACCGCAGGGTACACTACCAGTAGTACCTAATGGGTTTCATTTTGACAGTTCAACAACATTCGTTGCGTTATTTACGTTATTGAGCGGACATTTTTTTCGAACATATGAAGCAATGGATTAGCGATATCCTTCAAAATGATTCAGATTGAAATTGATACGTGTGTTACGCAATTAGGGTACCGGTCGAAGTAGAGGTGCTTGAGGGAGGCCTAGGTCCAGCAGTAGACATCTACATTAGATGTTTTGTATGTTTGTTTATTACGCTTTCACGCTAAAACGGCTGAACGAATTTTACTTTTTATCCCGATATTCCTACGGGATCGAAACGTATGCGAGTGAAACCGCGGGGCGCAGCAAGATAATTTCAAATTTGTTTATTTATTAATAATCTTAATGTAATAAAGAGTAAGTATTCGATTCTAGTTTTCCAAAAACTTGCGAGACTTCTTACTATATTGTATCTATCTCTATAAATTCCATACTAGAATGACTAAATCTGAAACAATTTATAACAGACTGCCATTAGAAATAGCTCTGTTACAAATTATTTATTCAACGATTAAATTTGCCCACGTCGTCGTGAAGATGAAAAGAACGCAATTCCATTCATATACTGCTCTACCGTTTAGTTTGTGTTGCTGAAGATTGCTTTAGAATTTCTTACGTATTGGAAAATATTGATACTGGCATCGCGCCGATTTATACAAACTTAGATTTTGTTTACCCTATACCTCTTAAGTCCCTTTGTACACACACGTTTTTCTTGCCGCGAAAATCTACGGTTTATTCGCCGAGTAGACACGGTCGTCAGTGTTGTATGGATGATTATGGGAGCTTGTTGACAAAGATAAAGAGATTTTCTTTTGCAAATATGGGTACAGTCGGTACATGGTGATAAAGGAATATAGGTTTAGCCATATTTTACCAGTAGGCATGCAAAAGTTACAAAAATAAAACGAATCCACTAACTAAATACTTACTAAACTTTTACAAAGTGAAAAGTTAGGTGAAGTGAGCTTAGAGTGAGCTGTCAATAGTGTCAATTTCTAGCATTAGTTGGAATGACAGCTCACTCCACGCTCACTTCACCTAAGTTTTCACGGTGAGATGGTTATAGAATCGCACAACAGGAACGACACAAAACCAAACATAATTCTTATTTTAAACAACCAACAACAGTCTACGTTTAAATTTTTTTATCAATCAGGAATTCTGTTAAACAAGCTGTTGTTTTATATCCTCGTCAAATTTCAGGAGGCTGTTATGAAAGACATAAATAATCAAATAAAATTACGATCCCTGGTAAAAAATGAATACATACTTGTTTTTTTTTTCGTTATTTAAGTTTGAAAGTATTTCAGAATACACCACTTTCAAAGAACAGAATCGCCCCGTTGCGTATGCGGTAGGCCGTGTTTTATGTGTATTGTCAAAGGGCAGTTACAGTGCGGTCTCAGACGGGCCGCGTTTTAAAATGCGTGTCCCACACATGCCGATTTCCGCAAATTAGTAAAAACGAAAAAAATACCTACTTATTTTATTATTGATTCGTGTCGAGAATCAGTAGCACACTCGTAGTTACCTCCTTGAATTTGACGAGGATGCAAAACGACACCTTGTATTTTGCTTTGACTGTTAAAAAGCTTCGCTGCCTCTTTTTAAATAATGATAGCGGCAATTTATTCTTTCCAACTTCTAGGTATTTTATTGACAAACACGGTTTTTCCGACGGCACGGTATATACGCCTTACCGTAAAGAAACCGTGCCGTATACAAAGGGCCTAAGGGATCACTTTACTCATCATTATGTATCAACAACTGTTACTATGAGACCAACCTGAAATTGCGAAAAAAACAAAATAGCTGTACAGTTAGTTGTGTTTACATAAATCGACAAACTATTTGCGAACGATTTGGCGGCCCTTGGGGAAGGCTTGTGTCCAACCGAAGATGTCTTGAAATGGTGATGATAAAATCGACAAAATGTCGATTGGTTTTATGTACACACGGCTACACATCAAGCTATACATTTCCAGTTTTAGCTGACCTCGCATTGTATAGGTTTTTCGTACGATCGGAAGTCAGCTTATACTGGTTATGTATAGCTTGATGTGTAGCCGTGTGTACAACGTATAGGATAAACAGAAGCCAACATTGTAAAGGTAAAATCATAGATATAAGATGAAGTATTTTACATTTCTATAGGTAAAATAGAGGAGTTCGTTGACGGCTATCAACGAACTTGTCTATTTTACCCTGTAAATGAATAATTAATGTATGTACATCCCCAAAATGAAGGAATAAACTTCATACCCGTCGCGATATGAAGTTGATTAACATCATACCCATCGTGATTTAAAGTTGCTCCCTCTATTCCTTAGAGAGGAAAGTTTGAAAGGTATTAGCATAATACAAGTAATCCCTATCCACCGTTAGAAATTCTATCGGCACATTATCTTTATCTCACGGAACGACGTTTATTTAGGTAATATATAGGTACATATATCTGCATTCCCGAGTTCATACAACCCTAATCTCTTCAGGGCGAGAGTGAATAGGCTTCTTCTGGGCAAGCTCGTTCCACCGTAGATCTCATCCCTGCCTCTGGGCTGGATTGAGGTCAAGAGTGAGCCCATTGTCAATAAAATTTAAAAAAAACATAATTCTAATTTATACTGATTAATCGAACACCCGCATTACTTGTGGTTATCAAGTGTACTGTGAATGTGTGCGTGAAGAAGAGTAGCGTCAGCACATAACACACACACTTATGTCTAGGACGATACTGAGAGCATCTACATTTACACATACATTCAGAATTTCTATCGGTACAGTATCTTTATCTCACGGAGCGACGCGCGCATTACTTGTGGTTATCAAGTGTACAAACACGCAAGCCCTTTGCGGATTACGGGCGTGATATTATGTTATCCGTTCAATGTGATGGTGCATTTCATATTGCGGTCTCGTACTTCCTGAAGCCTACATTAGTTTCCTTATATCATAATACCGAACTAACAAACAGCTATTATTCAAACTTCAGCGAACCAATTTAGTTACTTCAAAGCCGAACTGAACAGTTAGCTTTGATCTTTGAGCTTCACAACTGTTTGTCTATATTTATCGAAGCTTCTCAATCTCAATTGGCAAATATTCGCCACTCCATTCATCCCGTACGAACGGGAATGCTCGACGGAAAGAAAATATGAAATGTGTTTGAGATTTTCATTGTATGTACGTACATAACTTGCGAAATGTGGGTGTACTTAGATAGGTTTTGATTAAAAAGAGTGTCCGTGGAGTTTCTTGTAGGAAGCTACTACGCTTAATTTTAGGACATGCCGTTTTCGTCACGATGTTTGCATTCGCCGTTTTGAGAACAGACTAATATGAACTATGAAGACAGGATATTCCTAAATGGTAGCAAAATAAACGTAAATACAAATAAACCGACAAATAACCACCCAAGTAGCTGTATAAACCAATCCGCCACAGGCAGTTATCGCCCGCAGTGAGCCAAAGTTTCGAATAGTAACCGTCGTCGATGAACACACAAAATAAAGACGTTAAGCGCGGTCTGGAGAGCTCATTAAACTGCAGTAAAACCAACGCAACGAATCAGTAAAGCGAGGAGAAGAAATTTTGTTTCTAACACGCTTCTGGCGAAATTTCGTCTGCGTGAAATTTCTTGGTAACATTTATTTTGTTGATAATATGACGCGTGTTTTACACACAGCGAAAGCTTAGCGCCAAAAAGCTGGGCAGTTATCGAAAGCAAAGGTGTGCAAGGTGGAGAGGACAATACGCCAATAATCTAAACTACGCGTATCTGATGCCGTTCCCAGTCTGCATATGGAAATATATCCAACAGTTTAGTCATTTTAGCTAGTCAAAGATTGGCAAAACCCAGAGTCAGCCATCAGCAGTGCGATTCTGTAACCATCTCACCGTGAAAACTTAGGTGAAGTGAGCGTGGAGTGAGCTGTCATTCCAACTAATGCTAGGGATTGACACCATTGACAGCTTACTCTAAGCTCACTTCACCTAACTTTTCACGGTGAGATTTTTACAGAATCGATCGGCAGTACTATTTAGTTTGTTTGAAAAATACCTTTTTCATTACGATGATAGGGTTCATTTTATAGTCCCAATATACTCTTATACATTAGTATTGCCAATGTTTTCATTTACTGTCGTATTGTTCACTCCACATTGTATCTTAAGCTGATACAAAAACTAGAGCTGGATATACAATGTGTAACTGAATTAATGCACATTATAAAAATAGTTTACTGAATCGAATTCTGTCATTTTTAATATAGGTAACTTTTTATACCAAAAATAATGAAAACTACGTAAATTATAGTCACACTTCCGCTTTACATTCAAAACAAACCAAAATGGACGAAGTAAGTACCTACTACGCTAGAACCTTATAAGTTTGCGACTATGTGCAAACATAGGTATATTGTAATGTGACCACAATTTTGTCCCACAATCAGTATAACTAATTTAATAATTAAACAATGTTGTATACATAATAATAAAAATTCAGTGTATGTATTATGATTATCTATACTTATAATAAATCTGTAGAGAGGTCAATTCTGTACATGAAATATATTTCCAAAATAACTATCAGGTGGTGATTAGGGATCGATACTGATGCCAAAAATGCAATCAGTAAAATTTTTGTCTGTCTGTCTGTCTGTCTGTCTGTCTGTATAACCGTTATAGAAACAAAAACTACTCGACGGATTTTAATGAAACTTGGTACAATTATTTTTCATACTCCTGAGCTGGTTATAGTATACTTTTCATGACGCTACAATCAATAGGAGCAGAGCAGTGAAGGGAAATGTTGGGAAAACGGGAGAAGTTACTCCATTTTTTACGCTTCCGTCGCGTGTGCAACCATAATGGTTAAAGCTACACAGAAATCATGTATGACGGAAATATTCTCCTTAAAATTATATAAAAAATATCCCACGACAGCATATGTCTATCTTTTATGGTTGACTCACAATAACACGTGTAACTCCCGATAGCTTAGCAGTTCGAAGCTTTCTGATTATATTTGTCTACTCTTACATTTATAACACTCTCAGTCATTCTTAATTAAAAAAGTTAACATTATTAACTATTCCATAAAAAAGAATCATAGAAATCGGTATAGAAACACCAAAGTTATACATGAAATACGCTAATAATAAGCCATCGCGCGTGAATACTGAATCACGCTCGACGCGTCTCGCGCCTATAAAATTCAAAGTCCTGACTGACTGACTGACCGACTGAGACATCAACGCACAGCCTAAACCGCTGGTCCTAGAGACATGAAATTTGGAGAGTGTATTCTTCGTGAAGGGTAGGTGTCCACTAAGAAAGGGTTTTTCGAAAGTCCATCCCTGAGAGGGTGAAATGGGGGGATTTCGTTTGTATGAAAAATCTTATTCCTTGAGTTAATAAACTTTTGTATGGAAGAATTTTAGAGCGCGGTCCGATTTAATCGAAACTCAGTGTTTATACCTAAAATTGAAAGAAAAGAATAATGTGTATCAGGGTTTTTCGAAAATGTACCCCTGACGGCCTGAAAAGGGGTAGTCAATTTTACAGGGGAGGATTTTACAGCGTGGCTTGATTAACTCGAAAATTGGTATAAATAATCTTTGAATCAAGTTATGAACACATCCCAAATGATTTTTCAAAATTCCACCCCTGTGGGGGTGAAAAGCGGGGATACAGTTTATATGAAAAATCTTATTCGTTAGATTAATAATCTTGAAAATTAGCATGAATACTCGCCTAAGTAAGCAATAAAGTTTATCATTATTATTTGTACGCGCCGTCCGATTAACACGAAACTCAGTGTACTTAAGACAAAAATAAATAATAACACGTATGAGGGTTTTTCGAAAATCACCCCCTAACGGGGTGAAAAGGGGTAGTTAATTTTACGGGGGAGGATTATAATAAGTGGCTTGATTAATTATAAAATTGGTATAAATAAAATAATCTTTGAGTCAAGTAATGAATTTTTATGATTTTTTTAAAATTCCACCCCTGTGGGGGGAAATCGGGGTTATAGTTTATATGAAAAATCTTATTAATTTAGTTAATAAACATGAAACTTGGCAACAATACTTGCCTAAGTAAGTAATAAAGGTTATCAATATAAGTTTTTCAAACTACCCCGCAAAGTTTGTGTGGAAGAAATTGAATGCGCGATCCGATTAACTCGAAACTCAGTATTGATACTTTCGACAAAAAATAATTAATAATAAGTATGTAAAGTTGTCGCAAATTGACCCCTGATGGGGCAAAAAGGGGTAATTCGGTTTTTAGGGGAGGATTTGAACTTGAATCTGTATGTTACATTTTCACGCCTAAACCACTGAACTTCTGATTTGGCAAAGAGATAGATGGCATCCTGGGTAAGCACATACTTTTTATCCTGGTAGCACGTTCCCGTGGGATAACTTCCGACATCCACGCGGGCGAAGCCGCGGGCAGAAGCTAGTAACATAATATTTTAATTGGGGTGTTTGGTGGGGTGCGTTAATTCCGGAACATATTGTATACCATTACGACGCATATTGAACACGTCATCTGTTTGTATTAAATGTGTCCACACTTCCATTAAAGCTTTGAGAGAAAAGAAATCCGTACTCTGCACTTACCTACAAAAATCATCGTCTTCAGTTCATACATCAAGTTCAACCAATTTCATGAGCAGTTTCAGCAAGTCACACACGATATAAAAGGTATGCAAGAGGAGCTTATACCACGCGCGTTTTAAGTCTATGTAGGAGTAACAGATCACTATAGCGAACAGACAGACTGCGCAGTAGCATATTATCTTCCGATTTTCACTTATGACCATCTGAAACGCCGGTACGGAGTTCAAGATGTAAGTATTGAACGAATTTCAACCTTGTGTTCGCACCTTTGGATTTAGATTTGGTTTTGAAGACCCCTTGTTTTTGTGGTTTTGTTGAGACAAGTACATATATGTATGTAGAGAGAGATAGGGGTCTGTGTGAAAGGATCGTTAGTTCGAAAAAAAATTGGTCATCTTGGGCATTTGTTTTGATGGAGCATTAATGGCAAAATTTGATGTTTTCTGTTACAGAAATACTGAATGGAGAAAAATATGTGTTGGATAAAAGGAATAAATAGTTAAACAATGTTACTTTGAAGTGCTGCGTGTTTGGGCAAGGTTAGGGCTGTTAGGTGCCACCTGTTGCCAAACGTAACCAGCTTTTATAGGCACTTGTAGCTTCTTATAGCGACGGAACGGGCCAGCATTAGGTGCGTTTTATTTGAGCGATACAATATTCAAGATCTAAAAATATGGCTGTAGCTAAACAACAGTTTTTTGAGATCGTTTGTCACAGGGAAAACTAGAAATTCGGACACAAGAGGAAGTATTTTCAATCAAAGAGTCAAGGACATCATTAGAGAGACAATTAAAATCGTTATCATACAGGAAATCTAGCAACATACCCATAACAAACAAAACCATACAAAAACAATGAAACATGAACTCCTGAAGGTAACATTTCAATCACAGCACCAAATGAGTCCACAGCCACAAATGAACATTCAAACAAGGGTCTCCAAAACCCAACCACAAGTATTTTAAGCGTTTTTCGAATAGGTAAACGTGAAACCGGCCATCAGTTAGCGTATATTATCTTGAACTAGCAGTAACACCTAACGCTGGGCGAGATAATGCCAATCAATATGTGGGCATGACTGGGCTTGTACGCAAAGCTTAATCAAGCGACAGGTAGGGCCGTAACACCATCAGGTTATATATAGGGAAAGCCTTTGGAGATATTTCTGCTTTTTTGCTAGCCAAGTGACCTGGATTTGGATTCTCTTGGCCGTGTAATCCTGTCAGGGTTGCTGGATGCGGTCCGTAAAATGTAGGGATATTATCTTTATTTTCCGCTTAGTAAATATTGGGTATAAGAATGTTGGAACTCTTTTGCGTGGGATAGGAACATTGTTTGAAATGGAATTCGTAGACGCAAATATTCATGGAATTTGTTGGTAAATTCAGAGGTGCTTGCACTGAACTTTTTGATAAATATTTTTGGTTTAGAGCTGATTTTTTAATCGACAGATATTTTTTTTTCGTGGAATAAAATTGACGTCTGACAGATTTTGTATGGAAGAACTGTTAAAAATTCAAAATTATTCCTCTGATAAAATTATCTGGCGTTGGAAAAATTAGCGCTTAAAAGTTAGAATAGCTAACGGTGAGGTTGATCGTAACTTTTCAAACAGTTCTTAACACATTTTCTTCAGAAAAATCACAGTAAGAGATAACACTAATCTAGTCTAACAGCACACACTTTTCACTGTACAATGAGCACATGAAACACACAAGTATCAACAGTTTCCCTACAAAGGATTAGTAAAAATATCAATGTTTGTTTCTCTGTACAATGATGGACATATAATGGAACCTCGCTAAAATAAAACTACTAAAAGTGTTTATTTTGCCTCGTCTGTGCATTTCCATCAGCAATGTTGCCAGTGCTATGAGTCGGAGAGATAGTCTGTTCAAGCGTATCGTTTCCTAGAAAAATGTAAATGAATTTCGTGGTTTGTTAAAAGTTTTTAGTGGTGGTATTTTTTTTTTAGATGGTGATATAGACGTTGTAAAAGAAGAATACATACCAGTTATGAAAAAAAAGCCGATTATTTACACAGCATCATCATAAAATATGTTTCTTCCTTGTTGATTTCACATTTCCTCCTAAATTTTGGTAACTCTCGAAACAAAGAGTGCAAGCATACATTTATAAATTAGACGACAGAATTAGCAACGCTTCACGCGTTGTTTAACAGAAATGTTTATAAGAAAGGGTAATTAGTTTTACACGCTACGACATACCTTATTCACGTTACCTAAGCAAAGAAACGATATAAAAGACAACATAACATGTCACCTTGTATTTCCCGAAGGGTTAGGCAGAAGTGTATATCTATAGTACACCCACATTGCGCCAGTAATGTTTAAGTTCCATGTAATAGGAGGCGACCCAATTGCCATCAAGCGACCACAACTCCAGACTTCGGGCTGTTTCTGAGAAATTCCAGAAATAAAAACCTAATAACACTAAAAAATTAATAGTTTAAAAACACTAGAAAAACACGCTTTTATAAATGCACGATGCCAGTGCCTATATCTTCCGGCTTCATCATCAGATCAGTTCGACAGTACCATATTATTTTATTGTCATCAGAACTACATACAGCTGCCAATTTTCATTACGCTACGACCCTTGGAACATGGTTATATTAGTTACCTTAGATTCCATTACATAGTTAGTTACATACAGGTCGACCTAATAAAAACGTATTAAAAACAATAAAGATGTTAATATAATTTTAGTCAATAAACTATTAATTTTACCTGATTTTCTAGTTCTACAAAAACTTTGATACTAAGTCGATCTATCATGCAAATTCGCACGTAATCCTTCATCAAATGTCATCTTTTAGGAAAAGTTTAATACATGTAACTCAACCGAGATATGCAAAGTCGTATGTATCTACATAAAAAACATCATCTTCTGCATTACTCGACAGTAAAAACCCAGACTCAAATATATTAAACCGAAGTAGGTATACACTTATACAGCTCAAGTAAAGACGACGAAATGTCACGCATAAAACATTACAGTGACATAAAATTATATGTATGGGCACTATCTCCGAGCCTACAGACCGGAGGGCGTGTACTTCAAGAATAATTTAATGGAATCTCTCTCTATCTACGACTTCATGAAATGTATTATTGGTGTATTATTCGTTTATTTATTTTGTTCCTTATTTTATACATTTTTAAATAGAAAAAATGAATATAATTTTTTTTTTTTAAAGTTGTGGTCCGTAGAGTTCCAGAGAAAGGAACCTCCTCACAATGGGAACCTGCAGTGCGATTCTGTAACCATCTCACCGTGAAAACTTAGGTGAAGTGAGCTGTCATTCCAACTAATGCTAGGGATTGACACTATTGGTAGCTCACTCTAAGCTCACTTCACCTAACTTTTCACGGGGAGATTTTTACAGAATCGATCGGCTGTTTCGAGGAATACTGCCTTCTGAATCAGGCGAACCTCGACAGATGTTATTGGGGTTATTGTTCTCTATGTTCTCTATGTTACGGGTTTGGTTTCCGCACTTAGTCCTGCAAGGAGGACATAATATGTCCTCAATAATTTACTTGAATAATGTAAAAATAGGACGGATGAAGTCTGGCTGCTATGATATAGCAGCCAGACTTCATCCGTCCTATTTTCCCCAACCCGTGGCGATTTTGCCTTATTTCTTGGCCACATGATAAAGGGAGGCTCAATGAAACCTTCTAGGTTTCTTGGTCCCCAAATGTTTAGGTTGGTCATTGATGAGTCAGCAAGTGAGTGAGTTAACACTTTTATTTTTAAATGTATTAATTTTATAACTACTGGTCGCTGAATCTGACAACCTAGTTTCTAAGAATGATAGAAATAGCAAAAAAATGGTATTGACGAAGTAGTTTTTACGTGTGGGAAAACCACCTTTGTTTTGTGCTTCCTTTGGCGTTTGACAGCGCCAGGTAAAGTGTTTGTACAACTAAGTATGAAATGGTATGAAAGCATTCACACGTAGGTACAGTCACGATCATTTATGTATACACTTGACTTTATTCAAAATCGATTTACTCCTTTATTTTTGAATGAAATTTTACGTGGCTACGAACATAGTATTTTCGAACCCTTAGGTTTTTGCAATGTGTCGTATTTCATTGTTGTTTTCGTTATTTCACGCAAAAATCGCTATTGAAAGTTTCCAAGTGTTGAATAAGTGCTCGTGACTGTACTAGCACAACTCGGAACACACCCAACTTATCATGAAATGGCAAATAAATTAAATTTGCTTACGCTAAAGAACTCGACAATGATTTAGCAAAAAACATGTCATTGAACCGTTTCTATTCATTAGCGCTTTTTATGATTAAATGGAATGGACTGGAACTTTAAACCAACCAAAATGATTACAATTGAAAGAAACAAGGTTTAAACATGACCAAAAAGACGAGAAACACAATGGTACTCAATCCTTCATCTATAGGTACTAATATTATAAAGAGGTAAAATGGTGTGGTCATGGTGGTGTATGTTTGTATGTTTTTATATATAGGGTAATCTCCAGAACTACCAGTAGAATTTGAAAATTATTTTTGTTTTTGATAGCGCAATTCTTGACGAATGCTATATAACATCACGCTAGAACAATAAGGGACCTAGCAAAAAAGTCAGAGATAACGAAGAGCGCGGGCGGGCGATGCGATGCGATGCGACGGGGTGGAGCGGGGGGAAAACAATAACAAAAATCAACCTCAGGAAAGTTTGGAGAATGAATGTGGATGGCTATACCAGTAGGGGAAGACCAAAGAAACGATGGATGGACAGTGTGAAAGATGATATGGCTAGAAAGGGAGTGACGGGAACTAATGCACAGGCGTCACCAGATTAAAACAGAAACTTTCGGGACACCCAGATCTTACACAAATGTTCTAAACAGACCAGGAGTTGTAATCAACTTCTGCAGGAAAGTGGACCAACGGCAGCCATAGCCCCACATACTATGGTCCACTAAGTGCGGATACCTAATCTTTATTTATCTCAATATCATATTACAGACACTATACCCTGTCCATTAGGTTAACCGTTTTTTGACAGCTGTTTTAGAACGTACCTACATATTCCAGGCTACGTAAAAAATAACTTTAAAATGCGTAATAAAATAAATATATGTATAAACTGCCTTATCTTATTGAATTATCTTATTTATGACTTCTTACATACATTATAATATCGTACGTGTATCAATCAATGTATGGTGTGTTGCTGCAATCGCTAGTTCCATCTGTCAAAAAACGGTTTACCTAATGGACAGGGTATAATCAATATAATGCACAATCTACAATAAGAACGAATATCAACAATACTCATGCATTCTTCATCGATTATCCTCTACATTTTGTCATATAACAAACAGGCATAAAATCAACTGTATAATCTAAAGCTCAGTAAGTGTAACCCAGTTTCAGGGGATAAAGTCAAGAAACCTATTCACTTTTCTATAAAGGTGATATTAAGCTAGCTATTTCGAGCTCGTCCGTAGTCAACGTTGAGAACACTCCATCTTGCCGTAGTAAGCCATTGTTATCGTTGGCGTTTTAGGCAAGAACAACCTTTAGAAAGTACGTAGTAGTATGTGCGAAGGTATTTTTCTAAGCTACTTACAAAAGGAATTCTAATCGTGGGAGGGGATTTTACAGTGGAATTTTATGTCAGTTTTCTTTCTTTTACAGGCAATTTTTTTAGTGTAGTATTCCTCATGAATACTCTTCAAGCATGAGCAGTGGTGGCCCAGTGGTAACACTTTCGAGATGTTGGTCGTGTTCTAACTCAGGTAGGCGATTTTCTTTGAGTAAATAATTTCATCACCACTGGTCTCAAAACGGTGAAGGAAAACGCGATAAACTCAAAAACTACTGAACAGATGTTCATACAATTTTCACCAATGGACGAAGTGATTCATGAGGAAGGCTTGGGTGTATAATTCGTTAATGTTTTGTGTAAATTGGTTGAAATATGACGATGATTGTTGAAGATTTCGGAAAAAGTCATGCCGACTGGGAGCTTTACTGGCGTGTGCCGGGTAAACCAAGAGTTATATGAAAACATTGTATTACGGAATTATTGCTCTTAAAAAGATCTATTAAAGGTAGTACGTTTCCGTGGGATAATTTCCAACATCCACGCGAACGAAGGCGCGGACAAAAACTAGTCTGAAACTATATCGGCTGTCCAATTTAGCGGAAACAACCCAAGGGATCAGGTGCCTTACGGACGGACGCGCGGGTGGACGTGACTTTGACAAGACCTCTGGCATGTTTACGTGTGCTTTTAATTAACTTGTAACCCAACAATAATAGCTATATTGTAGTGGAAGGGTTTATTGAGAATGTTTTCAAGAATACTTCCTTTCCCGAGTGCGAAATATTTAACGAGAACAGTATGATGCTTCGACATTTAAAAAATAAATGTCGCAGCGCTGTAATAACGTAAATAACGCAATGAATGTTGAACTGTCAAAATGAAAGATATTCCTACTGTTAGTGTGTTACGCAAATAAAAAAAAATCAATAAACTAAAAAACAAAAAAAACTTAAAAATAAACTTAAAAAAAAAACAACAACTCTCTCTCTCTCAACTCTCTCTAACTCTCTTAATAAACTTTTTTCTTTCTTTCTTTCAATTACCCCGCTGTACTACAACACTGCAGCAAAGTCTCTACCCGTACAGTGAAGGAACGAGCTGTAGTCTCCAGCCTCCACGCTTGTTCATTTAGCATTCACTCAAACAAGAATCTGATACTAGACACCCACTAACTGGCGTACCTGGCTACGAACGCAACGGCAAAAAACCAGACACAGCTTCTTAAAATCGACAGCGTCTCTGTCAGGAAACCCGGCCGACGCCCGTTGCAAACTGTGGCTGGATACTCTTCCCCCTCCTACTTTTTACCTACCACCAAAGGAGCACCTTCCTGCAGCGTGTAACTTTCTTTAGCCCACTTGGAAGTCTCTGAACCGCCTCCGGACACAAGTTGGAAGATGTATGTCCAACCTCGTAAAGTAGGGCTACCTTGACGGAACGGCAGTAGGGTGCGATTGTGGAGCTATGTCACAAACCATGCCCCACCCCTATCCTGCCCTGTGTCCCAAAACAAGCAGTCAAAGTGACCTCTGCGCTGCCACCGACAACGCCGTGGAAGTGGCAGAGTTTTGGGATAACAATATTTAAAATACACTCGTGCCAGCGAAAAGACGTAGAAGACGCTTGTTCACGCCGAAATCACAATATACTCGCTCGAAAATGTAGTTTCAAGACAAAATAACGAAAGATATTTTTATCCACAATTTCACTCAACAAAAGCCGCCGACCAAAACTAACAAGGTATCTAATAGCAGAAAGTTTCCGAAACGTTGATACGTGACTTGAATATAAATAAGTCCAATTAGATGAAATAATAAAGAGTGACGGATGTAGTACAAAATGGCTGTGGCGGTTGCGAAATCTTCCCGTTGCGTTGCTTGCTTATTTATTACTGAGAGATTCTGCTTTGAAGAAACGTGAGAAAGTAAGTATGTGATTATGGTAGACGACTGCCCCAGATGGAGAGGAATGTTGGGTTATCGTCTCTTACCTGGTAACTGGGTTGTGAAGGTCAGATAGGCAATCGATGCCTGTAAAATACTGCATTCCGGCATGCTCCAAGCCGACCAAAAAGTGTTGGGAAAAGGATAGGCAGATGATGATGATGGTGAGAAGAAGAGGACTGTTTTTGAACATGATAATTTACAGACGCAGACATTAGCTGGCATAGAATCCGTATGTTTTAATTTGCGTTTGTTTTTTAAGGCTTTGGCACTCACAAACACCATCATCATCTGGCTAGCCTTTTCCTATGTTGGGGTCGACTTGCAGTCTAACAGGATACTGCTGAATATCATAATTTTATATGGAGCGACTGCCTTTCTGATATCCACAACACAGTGACACAGTAACACGATACCCTTTGGTTGTAAGACTTTCGGGCTTCTGATTACCAGTAACGACTGTCAAAGATCTAACCAAGTAATTAATGGTCAGCCATCCAAGAACCGACCTCGGCAAGATTAACTTACCCTTTGATCGACCCGTGCCCCTCTCCCAAACTCCTTACGAGAAATATATTTCTATACCTTTACATCCAGCAGACATCTGTGAAAGACTCCGTCACGAAGGCTCCGCCCGAGTGTAAAGATTTAATTTCCCCCGAGATGTTAATTAAATAGCACTCGGTAACAAACCAGTGAAGTTATAAGTTGTAACATAGCATACGGATAGATACATTGGGGTTTATTCATAAACGATGACTAAAGTTAAGTAACGTTTAAACGTCAAAAATGTATGGTTAAACAGTCGCTAATCACTGCTTAACTTTAAGCAACGTTTATGAATAAAGGGGTTTTAGTGTAGCAGTTACATCTACGCAATGATGAATATACATTATATATACTCTTTGCTGTGCCCTACAGGGTCCATAATTGTACCTTAGCTTTAAGCCATTGTAACACCTCGACAACATTATGGAATGCAAATAAATATATGAATATGAGTATAGTAGTGTCTATATCTACTTATAATCCTTGAAATTCAGTCATTCGATCAGTGTGCGTTTTTATCATTTCTAACGTGATCGTGGACGTCCATAAATTGTATGGAAAGAGTTCCTCTTATAACGACAGTGGTACTAAGGAAGAATTAAAAAAAAAATCTTTGTGTGGAAGTTCGTCATTCTTGTCGATGGGAAATCCCATTAGGCATAAGGCTTGTATCTTTATAAAGAGTATTCAAAAGAATGATCTCATCTAAAATCTTCCATCTACAGGTTACCATACTTCAATGAAATGATCAAACTCGCATAATGATTCTTCTGCCCTTATCCCAACTAATTTGGGGTCATCGTAGTTGTTTCATAGTTCGGCTGTTGTTAGTTTGGTTAATTAATCTTGTTAGCTATTGACGCCGATTCCCTTGTTCACAAACTAAACTAAATATAAGTGCAGCGCATCTTTTTCTTCCTATTTCACTAAGAAACGGAAGGAAGTAAGGAAGCTTAAATTGACGTATTTTTAGTAGCCATGTTTTTAATCGTGTCTAAACTGTCTATGGAGTATCTTAATTTGGAGTTTTGGCAGAAGATTTTCTGCTAAAAGACTTAATCAGGACTGTAAGATTACCGAGACTATTATGTAACAGTAGGTAAGGATTATTCTTCCATTATTCTCGGTTCCTAGTTCTTATAAACAAAAAGGAATCGTTTTGCTTACCAATGGTAGCATTTTTTACTGCCAAACTGGGCATATAAATAGATTCGTAAGCTAATTTTACCTGTGATAGCTACGTCCATATAGGAGGGTCTACCTCTACTATGAGGGCTCTGGTCATTATTTGTAAATATAAAATATTTTATTTCTAGTCAGTAGAGGCTGGTACAAGCATTTTTACACGTCAATCATATTTTAAAACAAAACTAGATGAGGTCGGAGTTTCCTATCTGACTACTCTGAGAAGAAAGGCCGAAACAAACTCGGAGGTTTTAAAGTCCAGACATATTTTACGATAAAGGTTTTATTTATTTATTTATAAAAACACATTATACAACTATCATCACCGGCTTACATAATACAATAGTGTAGTTATTGTTATAATAGCTTACAAATATACAATTATTACTAAAAAAATTAAACATTATTATGAACAACCGAGAGTAATTATACAAAATGCGGCCCGTGTGAAATCACACAGGTAAAGATAAATTATAGGAATCGTCCTAAGCCGCCATTTTGTTTTCACCCCCGTTCAAGCCATATCATCTTTCACGCAGTCCATCCATCGTTCTCAAACAAACATACAGTAAGTAGTATATTACAAAGACGTACGAAGCAATGATAAACTGGAGTAATATCACAAGCAACGTTTACACTAGTCTGTCGGCGTAAAACTGATGTTTAATCTAATAATGCGGGCATACTAACATGTTTTACAACGCTTGGAATATGAATCATATAACTTCTCATTCAAACAGCTGAACAAAATGAATTGTTTTAGCATTTCTATATTTATGTCTGTAATTTATATGGTGTATACTGGTATTCAGCTGCATCCGGTTAGACTGGAAGCCGACGTCAACAAAGTTGGGAAAAGGCTTGGCAGATGATGAATTTATATGGTGTAGGTACATATTAAAGAAAAAATCAGCTGTTTCCTACATTTATGTTCGGTCAACTCGTCAAAATGTAGTCTTCAGTATACAGGGTTATTGGTAAAACACCAACAACCTCTTAAGAGGTCATTGTACTCATCATTATGAACAACTTTTACTATGGGACCAAACCTGAAAGCGCGAAAAAAAAATCAGCTGTTCCCTACATATAATATGTTCGTATAACTCGTCAAAATGTAGGGAACACCCGATTTTTGTGTCGCGATTTCGGGTTTGGTCTCAAAAAAACACGTTGTATAATGTAAATATCTACAGGATTCAACCCCCGATGCAAAGTCATAATTTTGTCATACGATTTTCTAAGACACCTTAATAGTCTGTTATTTATCCCAAAATACTCGTGTGGGTTGTTTACTTGTACTAAAGGTTCATCTCTGCCTAACCTCTCGGGGATTACAGGCGTGGGAAATGTTTTAAACGTGTTTTTTTTATGTTTACAGGTGAAAAAACACTATAGGGACGTCTCATAAATTTGTAACATGTGTCGCGAGGATTTTGCGTGTGGGATGAAGACGCTATTCTCTGTTTATAGGTAAACCTGAACGCTTATCTGACCTCCACAACATAGTTACTGGTACTCTTAAAATAATGAAGAGAAAAACGAATACCTGCTATACCTACCAGCTCCATGCTTAAAGCAACTGCAATAAAACTCAACAAGAGACTTAAAAAGAAAGAAAAATAACTGAAATAAGAGTTTCCCTACTTTAAAAGTCAGTATAAAATTGCAACATTGCAAAGTGCTAACAAGTCGGTCTCGTTCTCGTTCCAGAGCCGCACAATACCCTACTTCCTTCAGTTAAGTTTTACATTATAGGGCAAAATTCCTGAATTTCCGCTTCTTCACATCTTACTTCCTAGTAATATTATAAATGCGAAAGTTTGTGAGGATGGAAGTATGTTTGTTACTCTTTCACGCAAAAACTACTGTACGGATTTAGCACCTACTCTAGCTCGTATCTTTAATAGTTGTATTGACGGTGGGGAGTTTCCTGACCGCATGAAAAATAGTAAAAAAATACCTTTGTTTAAATCAGGTAGTACATCAGACCCCACAAATTATGGACCTATTTCTGTACTACCTACCTTTAGTAACATTTTTGAGAAATTAATTTTAGACCAAATAAAAATAATAAAAAAAAAATCTGCAGATTCATACATTTTGGTCGAGGTTTTTTTCGTGATTTCAGAGATGGTCCCATAGTGAAAGTTGTTCATATTCATGGGTGTGAAAACTTGCGCACTGAATATAAATTTATCCTGTTTAGATAATGAAAGTTACTTTTTAGAAGAATTATTTACCTACTGTAAAACTATAATAATGCTGATTTACATTTACACAAATAGTACCTAATGATTACACTGTGATTTATATAGTAGATTAAGAAAGATACATACTTATTTGAGAAGACTTCAGACTCGACGTAAAGGGACTCGGCATAAAGGGAACCATTCGATATTCCCATGGGATCGAAACTTATGCGGGTGAAACCGCGGGGCGCTGCCAGTCCACAATATAATAATTCATTTTTATTTTATGTAACTTCTAGAGGGAAAAAATGATAACAGGTGAGGTATTTGCGTACAGCGTAACACACATAAAATATCAATTGATCGCATTCCCTTCATTCTGACAATTCGACAATATTTATTGCGTTATTTACGTTGTTGAGCAGACGAATTTTTCAATCATAATGAAGTAATTTTAATATTAAAAAGGTTTAGGAATTTACACATTTGTGTCACGCAATCGGGGTAACAGGTTTGAAGCGTGACAGCACTATTTTCGTGGACTTTTTACCTACGTAGGCCCAAATTATATAATATAAGTTATAAGATAGAACTCAATGTAAAGTAAGAACATTGCTGTAATATAAATATATATATATATTTTTTATAATAAATTAATTGAATAGATTTGAAATTGTAAGAAAGAAGATAATGGCTAAAACAGACAAAAGAAGAGGAGATTGAGAAAAGAGGAGAGAGGGAACGATTGAGAAAAGAGGAGAGAGAGATACATTGAGGCGAGATTTCGGAGATCGCTGGTAGAAAATGTATGGAAGAAAACATGCTGTGCCAAACACAATCCAAGTTTGTAAAATTTTATTAAAAGACGGGCACTCCCGTCTTTTATCCCAAAAAAAAAACATTTATATCCGCTATAAATTATAGCGGATATAAATGTTTTTTTTTATAGCAGTTATAGCCTATAAATGCTATAAGCTGCCATTGGATTTTATGTGACGTGAAATAGGTAGTTGCGGAACAACAAGACGCTTGCAAACGATACCGTTTGTCAAAATACGACGAATAGTTTAGGAGTAATGAGGGAACAGATGCAATGTAGCC
Source organism: Apamea crenata (assembly GCA_949629185.1). Taxonomy (NCBI): domain Eukaryota; kingdom Metazoa; phylum Arthropoda; class Insecta; order Lepidoptera; family Noctuidae; genus Apamea; species Apamea crenata. The sequence continues at coordinate 3,326,770 of OX451377.1, forward strand.
TGTTAAAATCATGACCCCCCTAGTCGGGTAAAAAGACAAAAAACAAAGAGATTAAGAAACTAACTACAATTATTCCGCATCCGTTCAGAATGGATGCGTGCGCATTGCAGCTTCTGGTGAACAGAGCCTGGTTAGAAGAGTGGTTAGTCCCTAAGATGATATTGTGCACCAAGTCGACTTAAGGGTTTTACTTTTCATTCATCAGTCCACAGGGAGTAATAAATTAAAAACACATACTAAAGACAAAAAAACAAATATCACCGAACTCCGAAGTTGAATCTCGGCCAAAAATATACGAATTCTTCCAAAACAACAAATAAAACTTTATACAGAAATAAAATGAAATTGTTACTGTACTCTCAATGCTATTTAAACGAGAAAAAACTCCCGAAACAGCCAACAAATCAAAACTTTCGAGAAGAATCATAACAAATACGGGAAACTTCTAAACATTTGCCAAGTTGAAGTTTACAACGAGTGGCGGGATTTCAATGAAATTCTTCGGAGATGGACTTAAGAAACATTCCCTAACATTTAGGAGAATTATTCTATTGGAAATATTATTGTCAACATCATTCTCTTGCCCATCCTAATAGAAAAAAAAGGAAAGAAAGAATAAATTCCATTAGGACATAGTTCGTTAAACACAAAATACAAATAACATTGACGTTTTAGTGGAACAACAATGGTGCGTGCCTTGCGGCTGCCCCAAAAAGGTTCATTTATGCAGCAATAATGCCTTACAGATGCTGTCTGACGCTGGTTTTCTAATGAACCTTTAGGGACAAGTGACGGGGAGTACGCTAGGGGTTCGGCGCAGAATCTCTTCTACGATACTTACTTCGCTATTAGTCGTTATGTCAGTAGTCACCCCCAGTCTAGCCATATCATCTTTCGGTATTTCTGTACTCTTATTGCCATCCACATTCATACTCAAAACTTTTCTCACGAACTTTTCTTGATTTCTCAGCACCACATGCCAGTGCCATGCTATTGTTGCTGTCATCGGTTAATTCCTTCAGAAGGCTTTATAGATGATCTTACGTGTTACGCAATGCTGCGCTTGTATCTTGGGGATCAGTTGTGATACGTAATGCTATTTACCACTGGAGTTTATGTAAGAATAGGTGAGTAATTGCAAATAATTATAAATAAAACTAAATTAAATATTGAGATCAAAGTGAAAGTAAAACTTAAATTATTAAAAACAGAAATATCTAAAACTAAAAATATTAAAAAATTAAATATGAATTGTTAAACAAAGATATTATAAGCCAGTGGATTATGTTAGGTTTACCAAACGCAGAATCAAACCAAAAATTATTCGCTTGTAGAAATCCTATGGCAACAAAAAATGAGTCCATAAAACTATAGTGGTTAGTGTTTACAGACAGGCCTGCTAGTAATGAATGAAGATTCGTAAACTGGTCATGAATAACTGAATCTGTAATAGCTTTTTAGAAACAATAACATGATTTAAGTCCAAAGCCCGCTCATAAAAACACATCAATTTGCGTCTGTTGTTAGAAACTATTCAAAAAACGTCTAACAGAGAAGATAATTGTCGCAGACATTTAAATTAAAAAACTTAATTATCAACTATGTACTCGTAGAATATGCCAGAAATATTAAATTTTAATAAAACAATACGCCTCGGAAAACTCGTTACATCATTGGTCCCGTCTGTCATTTGCAGATCTTTGACAGTCGTTACAGGCAGTCAGAAGCCTGAAAGTCTGGCAACCAGTCTTACCTAGGCATATCGTATTACCCAGCAACTGGGTTGTGGAGGTTAGATAGGCAGTCGCTCCTTGTAAAAAACTGGTATTCAGCTGCAACCGGTTAGACTGAAAGCCGACCCCCACATAGTTGGTAAAGGCTAGGCAGCTGATGATGAGGTTGAAATTAAGCCCTAATATAACTAGCCTGAATTGTCCCACTGCAGGGCAAAGGCCCCGCTCTTCCTTATCTGCCGCAAGTCAGATGACAATTGGGCTAAGAGAACATCCCATTGGGTTCCACTAAACGCACAACGCTATCGTGGTGAGCCGAGATGAAGATGGCGGAACGAGCCGTACACCCCTACCGAAAGGACTAGCAAAGACAGCATTGTGAGAAAAATGCCGATAATAATCTGAAAAAAATCTGTAAAGACAAGACACTAACATGACGATTGAACAAACACACAGGTTTTAAGAACTGTTTACTGATGCCGATTGAGGATGGATCAATCAGCACAAGACAAGTACCTATACACAAATACTCAAGAATTTTAATGGAATACGTACTACTTCCTGATATATCAATGTCCGGTAGTAACAGATGATTGGCTGTTATAATGGTTTGGAAGTATGAGGAACAGGGTGTAAAGTTCACTCATCCTCCATAGAAAAGGGAGGATCCTCCAACCAGACGGGTGTTGTGTCTGGCGGGCAATGGCCCAATGATTGATATTGGGAAATTGTATCTATGCTAATGGCACGGTAAACTCTGCTTGCGAGATGCAGGATTTGCGTGACGTCAGTATGACGCGTTGTTCGCATGTGGCGTTGTAGATACCGCTACAATGGAATGATTCAATTATAGTACGAGATCAGATAGCTAAATCTACGGTTTCCTCGAAGAACAGTGGCCGCCATATAACGTCTGTCATGAAAATGATGGCAGCGGGGTTTGACTTTACGATGTCAAAAAACGCTATCTCGGAAACACCAACTTACTTTTTCAGTGACATCATTCGTCGGTAAATTGCGGACGCTATGTGGCGGCCACGGCCCCTCTAAGAAACAGTAGCTTGAGTACTAGGTAAAGTTAAAAATATATATAGATACACAGTGACTAAAGACATTATAATTACAGAGTTTGAATAGATTAATCACTATTCTAGCAATCAGAGAATCACACCGACATAAACGAAGGTCCATAAACAAGGAAGGAACAAAAGCAAGTTAACAATCAAGGGACAATACACAACAACCCAACATAATACATTGTCAAATAATGCGGCCACATTATCCCCAAAGCCCCAAAAGGACCTTCGAAGCCACTAAACGACGACGACGTTTTATGCAACCCAAAAGGGATGTTTTAAGTACCTTACGAGTTTATTCAGAAATGGCAAGCTCTATAGAATGGTATTCTGAAATTGAATTACTGAATGGTAACTGAAAGTCTGTGGATTTTTCCGGCGGTTTTGTGGTTGACCACCTTTTTATCAATGTGTAAGCTGATGTTTAAAATTGGTCCTTCGAGCCGGATACAGTTACAATACGTATTTTATTGGTTAGTTAAATAAAATTGATCTTTACCTACTGGATTTAGAGCCTCTTTAATACGCTAGAATGATGGGGATGACCAAACAAGGGATTTTATTTAAAACTAGCTCCTGCCCCCGAACTTCGTCCGCGTGAAACTTATATTATCATATTGCCGATTATAATGTTCCCACTGCTGGGACACAGGCTTCCCCTCGGTGAGAGGGAGTGGGCCATAATCCACCACGCGGGCCCAGTGCGGGTTGGTAGATGTCACATGCCTTCGAATTTTTGGTTCTAGGACATGCCGGTTTCCTCACGACGATGTTTTCTTTCGCCGTTTTGAGAGCAGTGGTGATGAAATAATTTACACAAAGTAAAGCACCTATCTGGGATCGAACCTACGACCTACTACTCGTAAGTCGCAGCCGTTACAACTGGGCCGGCACTGCCCAAAATCTCAAGCTTTAGTATAATCACGTTACCGTGATTATATACCAACCAATGTACCAACGTACGGTATTAAATTAGAATACGTGAGAAAGCGTTAAACTACTACAGCAATAATAAAAGATAAAATCGCAATTCCACACAGAGTCTAGGCGGAAATCTGGTTAACTCGCCGCACATTATTACTGCAAGCCAGCTAGGCTTTGCAACAAATGCCGAACAAATCCCAAGGAACGCAGGAAACAACAAATAACGCGCCTTTATCTCCAGAAATGTTAGCTAGAAGTGTATATAGTACTAGTAACTAGTAAGTAATAACAGCCGCACGGGTCGATCGATCAGGTTAAGCTACGCTTGCCGCGGTTGGTCCGTGTATGGGTGACCATCTTTACATACCAAGACCCCTCCGTGCCTCGGAAAACACGTTAAACCGTTGGTCCCGGTTGTCATTCGTAGTAGATCTTTGACAGACATTTCGCCAGTTGGACTGTTGGGAGGCACATGTAATAGCGAGTAACGAATCCAGACTCCGACAGGGAAAAGAAAAATAACAGATAATTTTATAAACCTAGATATTTATAAGCGATCGAGAGGGTGGCAGGGACATCGGTGCGGAGACTGTAACCATGAATTCAGCACATGTTTGTAGTCCAGTGTAGATTTGTGTAGATTTTTCATCGGTTTTATTTTTCAATGGCCATTAATGTCCCACTCCTGGGCAAAGGCCTTCCTACTCACTTTCCACTTTTCCAACAGAGCTCACAAGGACCACCAATCTCTATTCAAGGAGTTCAGCTCATCCCGCCATCTCTATAATAATATCCCTGGACATTTCACACAGCACCATTTGTCCCAAGCTAAGCAACCTAATGCTTGTGTTATGGTAACAAGATGGCTGATAAACTACTTATATACATTTTTTTTTTTTTGTAAATACATACATATTATAGATAGAAATACACCCATCTCTGTCTGGGCCTGCCGTACTGTGTCGTAAGTTTGGCCGATTAATCGTCTGACATGCGGCAAATGTGTCCAGCCCAATTGATCGGCTATCAAAAATAATCTGCTGTTTCATAGAACAATGCAATACCTACGCGATGAAAATGTATGTTACATAGATCTATAGCTAAATTAAAAAAAAAATAACCGCCGAAAAATTTCATCTCAGGGAGGTTCAGAATCATGTACTGAATCCATGGTAACAGGTTGCGCGTCCATATCCCTGCCATCCTGTAAGTATATATACGATCATATAGGAGCATGTAAGAACGCGTGCCCCAGATCACAAGTATTCTTTAAAACAAAACCGGGAAATTTGCAGTGTTCCACCACCGAGAGCACACGATTGACCCGGTTTAGACAAAAGGCGCGCTGAATTTCCCTTTGTGAATATCGAATACTCAAAGCCTAGTTAACATTCTGCAAATCAAATGCGATGATTCTGAAGTCAAAATCAATGCTAACCGAGTGCTTTTGAGTTATAAGATTTTTTTGTGAATTTTGGCTCGTTGGTATAGTGGTCGCAAGGGCTACTGCTGAGCATGAAGTCTTGGACTCTCGGGTCGGGCAGATTGTTATTGTATTGGTTTTTCCATTTGGAATTTCTCAGAAGCAGCCTGGATTTGGGCCAGATTGATGGCAATAGGCTCGAGCGAGGCTCAAAATGTGGGTGTACTATAATAACAATTCTGCCTAACCCCTTGGGGAATACAAGTATAATGTTATGTATGATGTTTTGCATCATTCGAGGTATTACGTATTTTATTGCTTAGATCCGTTAATGTTTGAGATCGTTCCACGATAAATTCTTAGTTCTCAATCATCAATAACAATTGTTTCGGAATTAGACCGGGGTAAATGCATACACACTATATGTAGCAATAGCTTTAATTTTGACAGTTCAACAACATTCATTGCGTTTTTTAAGTTGTTGAGCAGACAAATTTTTCGAACATATGAAGCAATGGATTAGCAATATCCTTTAAAATGATTTAGATTGTGATTGTGATTAATAGTGTGTTACGCAATCAGGGTGGGTTCCAACGATGGGCCGTTATGGTAACACTATCATCTATCATATAATAACATCAATTTACTCTCAGACGTCGTACATGTCCCCACCGAAAATAGGCCAAAACTTTGCGAAATGGAAAAGTTTAACTACTAAATCATTTGAAAACCTAATTTAATTTGTGAGTAGGAATGGGCTGGGCTCATCGTTTTCGTTCACCGCAAAACCCAATTTCCGTCGGTAATCTACAGCGGGAATTAGAACCTGAGGCAGAGACCCTCTTTATAATCCTACTAATATTGTAAAAGCGAAGCGGAAGCGTTAAATGTTTCGGATGGCTACTTTTGGAATCGAGAACGGATTGGATCGTTTCTTTGTTAAGTTAAGTAAGTTTTTTTAAATTAAAGTAAGTTTTTTGCTAAGTTTATTCAATGTATAAGTTAATCCTAACTAATATTATAACCGGTCGAAGTGGAGGTACACACGGCTACACATCAAGCTATACATTTCCAGTTTTAGCTGACCTCGCATTGTATAGGTTTTTCGTACAATCAGAAGTCAGCTTATACTGGTTATGTATAGCTTGATGTGTAGCCGTGCGTACTTGGGGGAGGCCTATGTCCAGCAATGGACGTCTTTAGGCTGAAATGATGATGATGATGTATAATTATAAATGATGATGATGTATAATTATAAATGATGATGATGATGTATAATTATAAATGATAACAGCTACTATTTATATAAATTTCAAGATGCGCCCATTAGGCCCATTAGGAAGACAATTTACAAAATATTTCAGACTAATAATATAATAGAATTAAATAATATTAAAATAAATTCATAATAAAATTTAGGGATGTCTTGAAAAACTAAGCGGGCACTCGGATCCCATGGCCCTAGTGTTTCAACCCCAAACGGATTTTCTCTCGAAGACAACATGAAACAACACGGAAGGAAAAGTTTGGACAAAATTAACTTTCAATTAAACTTGGGTGCTCTGGAAATAATTTTAAAACTTTGGCAATCGCTTTACGTATTAATGTTGCCAGCCGCACTTAGGTGAAGTTACCTTGAAGTGCCGAAACGTGGACACTAGACGGTCGGGCTGGTTCACAAATTCAAGGTCGCTCAGCGAGCTATGCTCGGAGTCTCTTTGAAGGATAAAATCAGGAATGTAATTATCCCGAAAAGAACCGGAGTTACCGACGTAGCTTGCAGAGTAAGCAAACTAAAGTTACAGTGGGCTGGCCATATTTGTCGAAAGACCGATGGCCGGTGGAGCAGACGAGTCGTGGAGTGGAGACCGCGTACCGGCCAGCGTAGTGTGGGACGCCCCCCAGCTAGATGGAAGGACGGCCTAACAAGGTGGCTGGGACAGACTGGATGTGGAAGGCGGAGGACCGGTTGTTGTGGCGCAGCCTGGGAGAGGCCTATGTCCAGCGGTCGACTGCGATAGGCTGAGCTGATTGATTGACCTTGAAATTCATGTCATTCCACCTAATGCTAGAGATTTACACTATTGGCAGTTTACTTCTCCAATGTTTTCACAGTGAGATATTTTCAGAAGAGATCAGCTGGGTTTAGCTATTGTGCATGTACATTTGTTACAAAAACACGTCAAACTAAATATTGAACAACAGTTTGTTGAAAAAGCCAGCAAGAAATAAAACAGTACCAACTTTTTATCGGCTCGTGGGAGTAGTAAAAGTCAGGGTGAGATGGATTATATTACTGGGGTGAACATAAATGTAGATAGGAGGTAGATCACTTTGTTATACGCCACACTGCGTTTTATTGGTCCTGAAGGTATGGCTTATATCATTAGGTACAGGAGACTTTCCTCTTAATGTTACACTTGTGGTTTCTATTGGGGAATGCCCGTCTGTTTTTTGATGGACGTTAATTTATATTGTTCTCTTTTAAATCTTTGAATAAGGGCTGATTTTTCATTCGACAGAAACCTTTTAACTGTGGAATAAAATTGACTTCTGACAATTTTTGTATGGAAGAAATGTCAAAAATTCAAAACTATTCCTCTGATAAAATTATCTGGCGCTGGATAAATCAGCCCTAAATCAAGCTGTCTGCATCATCAATAAGGGCTTGATAACAGTGATGTGATCCCTTTAGGAGCTACAGGCAGGACTAGATTGGTGATCAGTGTACGTTCACCTACTGTTCACCTGCACCCTAATTGCGAGACACACTTTCAAGCACAATCATTTTTAAGGTTATTGCTTATTCATTGCTTCATAATTATGTTCGAAAAAATTGTCTGCTCAACAACGTAAATAACGCAATGAATGTTGTTGCACTGTCAAAATGAAAGCCATTGTTATTGTTAGTGTGTTAGGCAACTACCCCGCTGATCACCTACTTTACTAAGCACCATGATCGCTTTTTTTATTTCCAGTAAACCCCTTTTTTGCCATGATTCTGGCGCTTGCCCGCAAAACAAAAGAAACAACGAGAAAAACAATTGAACACATAGATTAGAATACTTAAAACCTACTGTACGCCCTATCCCCGTAGAGAATAGCGTGGAGCATGCATATACGTATGGAAAAGAGTCGGCAGCCGGCACAAAATTAATATTTACTTTGGCAATTTGCAAGTCAATGCCGTCTGGTTTGTGTACAGAAAAACTCGGGAAGTCACATACTTTTTAACTTTATCACCGGGAGATTTAAAGAGTTCTTTGTTTTTTGAGCTGTGGTGGCCCCGACTTACGTGTGGTACGTAGTTTACATTACTTTGTGTAAATTATTTCATCACCACTGCTCTCAAAACGGTGAAGGAAAACATCGTAAGGAAACCGGCATGTGTTAGAAGCAAAAATTCGAAGACATGTGACATCTACCAACCCGCAGGGCCCGCGTGATAGATTACAGCCCGCTTCGCTCTCGAAGAGAAGAGGCGTGTGTCCCAGTAGTGGAAACATTATAGGCTGATATGTTTATGCTTTTTTGTTTGAAAACACGTCGTTGCCGACAATAATTTTGGATTGCTAGCAGACGGTTGTAGGCCGGACAGTAGATCTATAGCATGACTGTCGCCCAAAATCATAAGGACAAATTTCACAGAGATAATATCACAACCTTTGCTGGAGAACAGCAGTAAGGTGTGGACGTGGAGCTGTGCCGCAAGCTATGCACCACCTCCTATCCTGCCCTCTGTGTCTCAAAACATGCAGTCAAAGTGAGCTCTGCGCTGCCACCGACGACGCCGTAGAACTGGCAAATTTTTGGGCCAACCAGATTTGAAATACTGTCGTCCCGGCGACACAAAGAAAAGGAAGCTGGAGAAAAATGGATGAGACCCAAGACGACCTTCTAGTGTAATCTAGAAAAGTAAACAAGCACCATTTTGATCATGGACGTATTAGTGCGCATACATAAAAGCGACACTCGTCGACGACAGAGTCAACTGCAGCCGCCGATGCGTATCGGTCGGCGGCAGACGTCGACAACATGCCGCTCGTGTATTTGAGCACCGTACTCAAATACACGGGCGACACGTCGTCGACGGATTCAGTCGACTCTGTCGTCGACGCGTGTCGCCCGTGTGTACTGTAGTACGCACTTAAAGAACCGATACATTCTGGTAAGTATATGTATTTATCTATTTCTCGGTCGAAGTAGAAATAAAACAAAGAATACACAACGAACCCATCCATATTGATGAGCTTTTCAGTTCCATAAATACTGAATACTTACTTTCCAAGGACTTGTTTTGTTTTTATAAATCGCTCCACATTTGGGATATAAATGGGCAGACTAAAAATAACCTGGCACGTGCCTACGTAGGTGTCGCATAAGGTGTAATGGTTCCGTAGCCAAAATTGTTTCTGAACACAAGCAGCACCCTAATTGCGTAACACACTATCGATCACAATCTGAATCATTTTGAAGGATTATTGCTAATCCATTGCTTTATATGTTCGAAAAATTTGTCTGCTCAACAAGGTAAAAAACGCAATGAATGTTGTTGGACTGTCAAAATGAAAGCCTGCCAAAGTCAGAGTTTCCTGCCAGTTCTTCTCCATAGGAAACGACCAATTGGAACCATGCACCTAGCTTCTGACGTTTCATTAGTGCCAATGTAGGTTTATGTGAAATAAAATATTTTGATTTTGAGACATTCGAAACAACGTTGTACAAGGTTGTGACGAACCCGGTGAGAGTATGTCAGTAAGAATTTAACAACGGAACCCAAAAACGAGAAAATACAGCGTCGCTTACCTTCTACCCGACTGCTCTTAAATCTTTCGAAATAGGTCACAACACGAGTTTCTGTTTACTTTTTTATTGGAAAGATGACAGTCTCGTATTTATTGAGACCTTATTCTAGAGTAGTAGAATATTTCACTACTCAAAGTGATTTTAAAAATGATTTTGTTTTTTACTTTTATACGGTTTCTCATATTAATTTATTTGCCAGAAACATAGTATGTAAAGGTGTTCATAATTGCATAATGCGACATATCTCACCGTTTTAACGGTATGCAAAATCAATTTATAATTACATGAATTTACAATTAACATTAAATTAATTTTCAATTAACATTAATCACATTACAATAATAATAATATAATATATACTTTGATTTTTCATCCATAATGTATACTTTGTCACACACACTTCTACATCTTCTCTGAGGGGCAATTCTCGTAATGAGAGAGTGAGACGATCTGTCTCAATGGGTTAGGCAGCTAATACAAGCGTGATGTTTTTTTTTTATTATCCGTTAATGCCCCACAGCTGGGCAAAGGCCACCCTACTCTCCTTCCACCTTCTCTCTGTAAAGAGCTGCCAAGGACCAATCTGAACAGGCGTGATGTTGTTATGTCAAACAATGTTTTTTTTTAACGAATTACTAATTACACCTTAGATGAACTCGTACTATTATAATTCCCACATGAGAGACCTCAATTAGAGTAAACCACAAAAGCGACCCATTTTATAGAAAAACAAAAATATATCAAAGTTCACTACAACGATACAGTTTCCAGGCCCCAGGGAGTACGGAGACAAAAGATATCAACAACAGACAACTTTCCTATTACGTGAGTCACTTTCAGACTGATACAGCCTCAGAAATTGTACGGGAAATGGGATGAAAGAAATACGACGTCTATTCGGGAGTGAATGGACGTTTGTAGAGAGGTTTCGTGAACGGAAAACCGTTATTTGTAGCCTTTGTGAGTACCGTTTATGTGATGAAGTGCTAAGGATCGAAAAGCTATTTAGGCTTTTGGATACAGGTATATTGAATACTTTTTAAGTATTGCACATACCTAATAAAGACTATTCTAGAAGGGGCTTGTGGCTAATTAAACCGCACGGGTCGATCGATCAGGTTAAGCTACGCTTGCCGCGGTTGGTCCGTGGATGTGTGACTATCCTCACATACCAAGACCGTTAAGCCGTTGGTCCCGGCTTTCCCGGCTGTCATTCATGGATCTTTGACAGTCGAAAGAAAGTCTAACAACCAGTCTTACCAAGGGGTATCGTATTACCCAATAACTGGGTTGTGGAGGCCAGATAGGCAGTCGCTCCATGTAAAATACTGTTACTCAGCTGCATCCGGTTAGACTGGAAGCCCATCCCAACATAGGAAAAGGCTAGGCAGATGATGAATAAATCCTTTTCTAGATCTAGAGCATTTATAGTTTGAATGGGTACCTATGTTAGATGGCTAGTTCTCTTCTGACTATAGGTAAATAAAATAAAAATCCTTATTGTAGATCACATGATCCATAAAAAAAACCGGCCAAGTGCGAGTCAGACTCGCGCACCGAGGGTTCCGTACAAACCTGTAGGTATATAAGTAAAAGTTATGGTATTTTTATTGCTAAATGAAATCCATAACATAACAATGTGGAAAGCTGACGGTACCTTGTCAATACATATATGAAAACATTATGTATGTTCGGAAAAATCTTCATCTCTTTAAGAAGAGAAGTGATAGACATAATTTTAATACTAGAAATAGGCACAATTTGGATCAATCTCGGTTTAGATTGGCTAAGGTACGAAATTCTTTTATGGGGAATTGTGTAAAATTTTATAATAAAATACCACTGCGGATTCTACAACTGAACGAGACAAAATTTAAAACATGCATAAAACGCACACTATGTAGACAAGCATATTATAAATTAGAGGATTATATCCTTGATAAAAAAGCTTGGCTTAATGCTGGTCCTGCTCCACAGTCACAGCCACTTGGGTCCACTAATTAGTTTTCTTTTATTTTATATTTGGAAGAGATGCTCTCCCTTTTATTTTTATAAACATGGTTTTTTTTTTTTTTTTTTAAATCGTATTTTTTTTTTTTGGAGTAAATGTTTAATCTTTTTATTTTTAACTTTTGAAAAGTTATAGTATTGTATAACTTCGAAGCATTTTTTATTTATTTTGTAAATATGAGTACCACGTGTAATATAATGTAACTGTTTTTGTTTTTTTTTTTTGACATGAACGAGCATGGCAATTGAGAGTTTGTCATGCTCACTCAAATGTCTCGCTGATGGTGGCACGTGTGTTGGGTCATTCGGTTCCCTTCAATATGGTTGAGCTGAGTAGTGCTGATCCACGCGTCATGTTCGTGAACGGGCGCCATCAGTTGAGACTGGTCATCTCTCAACTGCCACTAGCTTATTAACACGCTTTTATTAGTTTCACCTGTATGTTTGTATGTATGTTTGTTTGTTTGTTTGTAACCGACCCCTTTGAGCTCGATTTTGTCCTACTTTGAACGATCAGATTTATTTCAAACTTTGCACACCTGTCAAAGATCGATGACAATGCAATAATCCGATCAAAATATCCGATTATCCTAATTAGATTCGCCAGGATTAATTAATTTCTTTCCGCATCCTTTGCATGCGAGTAAGAGAGACAGAGTTAGTGCGCGAACTACGCATGCGTGCAGTTCCAGGCTTACTCTTTGGTCGGGCAACACATTTGTACATATTAAGGACGATTGATAGTTAGCAAACCGAACTTAAAAAAAAACTTGAACTTATATAAAATTCTCGTGTTGCGGTGTTTGTTTCCAAACTCCTCCGAAACGGCTGAACCGATTTGCATGAAATTTTGTGTGCATATCGGGTAGGTCTGAGAATCGGCCAACATCTGTTTTTTTTTTTTAATCGTTGAACAACGTTTGCTGGGTCAGCTAGTAAGTTTATGATTATTAAAAAAAATATACTATGTGATGTAACTAAAAATTTAAGATTTTCGGAATTTTTCCTATATGTGTACTTTATAACGTTGCTTCATGCCAAATTTCAAGATTCCAGGTCGTCTGGAAGTATCCTTTAGGTTTTGATTCCCTTGCGAGTAGTTGCGAGTTTCAAAATATGCGGCTTTAATTGCTGTATCTTTTGATTGCGTTGACGTAGAAGTTTGATTTTGTTACAGCTTAAAGATATTATAGACTTGAGTATTTGTTAAGAATTTCAATATAATACCACTACGCGTTCATGAGTAAAGGGGTAATAAGTTTAAAATTATTAAAAATATTTTTATTATATGATGTAACTAAAAATTTATGCTTTTCGCAATTTTTCCTTTATCTGTGTTATAAGACGTTGCTTCGTACCAAATTTCAAGATTCTGAGTTCACGGGAAGTACCCTGTAGGTTTTGATTCCCTTGCGAGTGTCGAAAATTTGCGGCATAAACGGGAGTATCTTTTGATCGCGTTGACTTAGAAGTTTGATTTTTTCACAGCTCCAAGAGACCATAGACTTGAGTATTTGATATGAATTTCAGCTTGATACCTCCACGCGTTCCTGAGAAAAAAGGTCTTGACAGACAGACAGACAGACAGACAGACAGACAGACGGACAACAAAGTGATCCTATAAGGGTTCCGTTTTTACCTTTTGAGGTACGGAACCCTAAAAATACGGTAAAAAGAAAATACAATAAAAAATGGCATACCCACAAACATAAACCACAGTTTTCTTATCTTGCACATAAAAAAACAAACATACCAATGCTATATGCATTGCATTCTAGATTTTCTGGAGGATCCAATACAGGAAAGGACGCGTGCGGTGCGATGAAACCCCTGAAGTCAATGTTCAATTCGTCGTGACGGTCCACCTTGGTTTAGAAATATGGATTGACGAACCCAGAATTCATTTCCCCTAATAGCCTTTTAGGCTGGACCTGCACCCTGATTGCACCCTGAATGAACACTATCAATCAGAATCTGAATAATTTTGAAGGATATTGCTAATCCATTGCTTCATTTATGTTCGAAAAATTTGTCCGTTCAACAACGTAAATAACGCAATGAATGTTGTTGAACTGTCAAAATTAAACCCATTGCTACTGATAGTGTGTTACGCAACTACCCCGCAGGTCATACATTTCGATATCATACAGCTAATTTATTTCATTCCACTCTTTCAAATCCAGAATATCAGCGAACTCCTATCAATTACAGCTGTACCTACTTCCGCCGGACATGACATTCGATTGATTGGATTAAGCCGAGGATAAAGAAAACGTCAAGCTTCGTCAATCATGCGTGCGACGCTTTTAATTAAATCACTAATCAAATAGATAATTAACTTATTGAAGGTGCGCGTCGGTATATTTTTACGCCTCTGGGCAAAACGTAGAGGATCTACCTATCTGTGACATCTCGCACACTATTGTAATTTATGTTTACAAATAAAGCATTCTGCCGATCGATTCCGTAAAAATCTCACCGTGAAAAGTTTGGTGAAGTGAGCTGTCAATAGTGTCAATCCCTAGCATTAGTTGGAATGACCGCTCACTCCACGCTAACTTCACATAAGTGTTCACGGTGAGATGGTTACAGAATCGCACTGCTGATTCTGATCGATTTTGACGGATCGGATCGTTTCGGATTTGGACGTCATCACGTCATCACCGGCTGTCGCTGAAAACCGGCCTGGGGCTCCGTCTCGCATAGGGTCTTAGTATTATGCTGGGCGATGGCCGTTTTGCGTGTGTGATGTGACGCATGTTTTCCCCCAACTTGTTATTTTTTTTCGTTGTTTTGTTATTGTTTGTGTTTTTTTCTGCGTCCTGTTTACCGCAAATAAACGTATTTACTTCCTTTCTTTCATTTACGTTGATGATTTTTCGATTGGACGACGATTAGAGAGTTTGATGGGACCGGAGAAAGAGGCAATGTCCAGCTCATCATCATCTGCCCAGCCTTTTCCCAACTATGTTGGGGTCGGCTTCCAATCTAACCGGGTTTTAACAGATGCAGCTGAATACCAGTACCGTGGAACGAGTACCTACTTATTTGACGTCCACACACCAAGGTACTGAGTAACACGATACGCCTTGAGTTGTGATTATAAGTTGACAATGATGAGATATATGATGATGACGATTGATATTAGGGTTTGTTTTCATTAGGTTTATTTCATTTCCCTTTTCTCATGAAAAAGCAAACAGCTTCGTCCTCTATTACACGAGACTATACCCTGTCCATTCACATTCCGGTAAGCAGTTTTTTGACAGATGGAACTAGTGATTGCAGCAACAAACAATACATTGATTGATACACGTACGGTATTATAATGTCTGTAAGAAGCCATAAATAAGATAATTCAATAAGATAAGGCAGTTCATATATTTATTTTACTACGCATTTTAAATTTAACTTTTACGTTATCTGGAATATGTACGTTCTAAGACAGCTGTCAAAAAACGGTTAACCTAGTGGACAGGGTATAGTAATCTTGATACCTACAAACTTCAAGGTGAGCGTGGCGAGCAAATAAAACGGTTCACGTATTCCGAAATCTTCCGATGACAGATCTCTTTGAACCATTGATAAATTCAGGAAAAGGAAATCTTTTTAGATTCTCGGTTTTTTATTGTTATTACACGTTACGTTTTGAACCGAAACAGGAAAAACGAGCTAATAATACCTAGAGCTTAAATAGGTATTCGATAGTGTTGTGAGTTATTTCTGTTACCCTAAACATCGATTCCGAAATATTTATTCTAAATGTATTAGGATTTTTTTTAGTGTGCTATGCTGTCCATCCAGTCCGCACTGGGCCCGCGTGGTGGATTACGGCTCACTCCCTCTTACAGAGAGGAGGCCTGTGTCCCAGCAGTGGGAACTAAAGGGTGATTATGCTGTCCTACTGCTCGGCAAAGGCCTCCCTCCACTCCTACCATCTTTCGCGAGCCCGTGCGTCCTTCTCCGAGTTTTGACGAAACCTATCCAGCTCGTCCCGCCATATCCTACGTGGCCTGCCGCGACCCCGCCTCACTGTCTCAGAGCACCAATTCTGTGCTATTTGGGCGCACAATTTATCCAGCATGCGGCAGACACGTCCTCCTACGTTTTATTATTAGATACTTTCATCATATTGTTGCCATGTGACTCGCAAAATAGGCGCAAGCGCAGATGCTGAGATTCTAGGGCACTTCTTATAGATAACATCTGTTGAAATGCAGATTTTATCAATGAACATATATTGTCGTATGTTGAATGAAATTCGAGACGCAATTTTTATCTATGTGATACGAAATCCTACCTAATATTATAAACGTTTGTATGGATGGATGTTTGTTACTCTTTCGCGCAAAAACTTCTGAACGGATTTGGATGAAATTTGGCACACAAATAGTTTATAACCAGGATTAACACATAGGATTTTTTACAGTTCAAAATACGTACGTCCATAATGTCCATTATAACCGCGCGTCCGTGGCGTTCAATGGGTTAATCAACAAAATAGTGCTTTATTATGGTCTTATTCCCCATTATCCTGATGTGCCCAGGGCCTCTAATAGGTGAAAGACGGCCCTGCACCCCAATTGCGTAACACACAATCAATCGGAATCTGAATCATTTTGAAGCAAATTGCTAATCCATTCCTTCGTTCGAAAAATGTGTCTGCTCAACACGTAAATAACGCACTGAATGTTGTTGAACTGTCAAAATGAAACCGATTCCGATTAATCGTGTGCTACGCAATTAGGGTGCTGACTACCATATAACAGGGGGCGAGCCCATTGCCATCAAGAGGGCACAAATCCAGGCTCCGCGCTGCTACTGAGAAATTCCTGATAGAAAATCCCAGTAACACTTTGGCCGACCAGGAGATCCCCCTCCATTAGATCTCTAGTCTAGATCAATCAAATTTGTCTCCACATGTCATGATTTTAGCACTATTAGTGGAAATGACGTTAATTTCGGCCGTCATGAGTCAGCCCGAATGACTAACTTAATCTAATATCGCGACATATTCGCCAAAAATGTAAACAAATATGAGATTATGGAAAAATAACTTTCATTCCTACACAATAAAGTTCAGTTTACGCTACAACTTCAAACATTTTTATAACTTTTTCAATAGCGCTAGTCACTCTGAAATCGACTTAATTACCATTAAAATAAAGTGGATATTTGTTTAGCCTGAAATAACGTCAATTTGAAACATAAATAAAATTTGAATAAAGAGGTCACAGTAAATAATACTAAATTTTACTAGGTTTCTATTAGTAAATCATTTTGAAATGTTAGGTCACAGTGAAAGAAAGAAAAGAAAGAAAGAAAAAGTATTTATTGCGACTCGTACAGAAAGATCATAAAACAGAGTAGATCATAGATCAGTGAGGGGCTTGTGGCTAAGTAATAACAGCCGCACGGGTCGATCGATCAAGTTAAGCTTGGTCCGTGGATGGGTGGACCATCTTTACATACCAAAACCCCTCCATGCCTCGGAACTCGGAAGGCACGTTAAGCCGTTGGTCCCGGCTGTCATTCGTGGATCTTTGGCAGTCGTTACGAGTAGTCAGAAGCCCGAAAGTTTGACAACCAGTTTTACCAAGGGGTATGGTATTACCCAGTTACTGGGTTGTGGAGGTCAGATAGGCAGTCGCTCCATGTAAAATACTCAGCTTCAGCTGCATCCGGTTAGACTGGAATCCGACCGGAACATATTTGGGAAAAGGCTGGGCAGATGATGAGGTCACGGTCACGAATACCTAATTCAAACAGGTTTCTTTTAGTCAATCATTTGAAAGGTCACGAATGGTCTAAGACCCCGTGGAAGATGGTGGGACGAACTGGAGAAAACAAACGACCAGTCCACTTTAGTCCTGGATCGAAAAAGCTGAAAGTTATGGGGCGAGCCTTTGCCCAGCTGTGGGATGCTGCAGGCTAACAATAACAGTAATCATGGTAGGTACTTACCTAATTTCTAAAATGAACATATTTCTTTGATGATTTTCCTGTTAAGCTAGGTAAAAAAAGGTAGTAAATTAAACTGAAATAGTTCTACCAACGCGGGCCAAAATTCGAAGACGTGCCACCCCACAGCCCACTCCCTCTCACCGAGAGGAGGCCTGTTTCCCAGCAGTGGGAACATTATAGGCTGATTATGCTAAGTATTTGTGCAGTAACTGTCTTTAGCAGAAATTGGTAATTCATAGTCAAAAATCTCTGTAAAAACTCCGAAATTATTCCACACTAGAACCTAGATTCCTACTTACCCTCTAACACCAAACAAGCAACTCATTCTAACACAAAATCCCATAAAACAAACAATTTAGAGCTAATTTATTAATAGATTCGCGTTGTTATCACGCTGCTCGAATCCTGCGCAGATACGGCGAAGGTCGTATACCAGTTATTATAATAAAGTCGTCTGTGGATCTCTATACAACACGGAATTTAGAAATTATATGTTTTGAATGGCGATTACGTAGTCTTGAATCGATTTAAAAAAAGATAATTTCAATATTTGATTCGTGAATACTAATTAGTACTCTCAGACTGGCGTCTATGCAAAGATTTTTTTTGTAATTATTTCATGACCACTGCTTTTAAAAATGATGAAGGAAGACATAGTGAGGATACCGGCATGTCCTAGAACCAACAATTCGAAATAATTTGAGTAACATTTCTTCGAAATTTTGGTTCTCCCTACGCGGGCCAAAATTCGAAGACATGTGACATCCCACAGCCCATTCCCTCTCACCGAGGAGGCCTGTGTCCCAGGCTCCCAGCAGGGGGAACATTATAGGCTGATCATGCTTTTGCTACGCAGGCCTACCGGGCCCGCGTGGTGGATTACGACCCACTCCCTCTCGAAGAGAGAAGGCCTGCGTCCAGCATTAGGAACTTTATAGGCTCTGATTATGCTAAGTATTTGTGCAGTAACTATTGGCCATTATTAAAAGTCAACAGCTTGTCGTCATTAAAATGAAATAATCTTAGTATTTTAATACATCATTAACGACCTATGTCATAACTCGTAATGAGCATTTAAAACTACCACTAAAGTATAAACAATGAACCCTATTAAAATAAATCTTTACTATACGGGTTCAAACTAAACTGGCTGGCGAAACTTCGCAGACATGACGGGTGCCATAATTATAGAATGAATAGTTGTTACGTTACATAAAAAGTATGTACCTAACGCAACAACCATTCATTCCCTCTTTCTGCGTCAGTCGTGTAAAGTCAGGAGTGAATGAAAATTACAAACGTTCATCATCATCATATGCCTAGTCTTTGGGGACGACTTCCAGTCTAACCGGATGCAGCTGAATACCAGTATTTTACATGGAGCGACTGCCTATCTGACCACCACAACCAAAATCAAAACACAAACGTTAATAAGGCAATAAAAGCATAAACAAACAAAATCAGTAGGACTCCTAGCGCACAGTAGTACAGTTCTCAGTCAATTAATTAGTACGCCAGCCCGAGCCCGACGTCCATTTAGATCAATTAGCAGCCGCGAGAGATTGAGCCGCTGTGTTATATTCTCATATTGCATAGTAGGCGCGGGCGCATTATCACTTTGTATAGGTCGGACGATACTTACGATCATAAGCGTGTGTGTGTTCACGACGAGAAATTTGTGAATGAAATGGTGATTTCTCCAATTCATAAGCAAGGATTAAAGGTTAAGGAAAAAAATACTAACCATAGTAAAGTTGGTGTGAATGCACCTTTAGTTAATGAAGACGACAGTAAAAAAAATTATAATTGTCAGCTCCCTAAAATGGACGAAAAGCACATCAATCACCTTTAGTTTTTCATAAAAAGAGTCAATGTTTTAAAACCTTTTTTAAGGTGGGATTTTATGATTGGCCACTCACTTGGTGTGAGCACATCTTTAGCGACTGATAAGGAGAGAGATCAAAAGTTCAGCCTTTCAAGAGTAGTGAAAATACAAAATAATCTGTTATTTATTATATTTTTGTGGCAGTTTTATTAGAGAAAGCTTCCATTACGGCTTCCTGCTATGAAATAGTGCAAGCCATTTATAGTCAAAATCTCAAAATAACATCACACCGTGTTTTACCTGAAGGGTAAGGTAAAGGTGACCCATAGTCCCATGTAATATTGAGCGAGCCTACTGCCATCAACTAGGTACAACTACAGACTCCCGGCAGTCATAGAAATCTCAAACTCAATGAACTTTTGAATTGTCAAGGAGTCGGTCAGTCAGGAAGACAGCCAGTTAGTTGCCCATTTCAAAGCAGGAAGCATAGAGGTATCTATGAAGAAGAATGGAAATCTCAAAATATGACACCATATACTACTCTTTCTGTACCAGTGTTTATTGTTGTGACATATTCAAAATGAACAATTAACAACTACAAATACACCAAACAATGGTCCGCAGACAACAATATGATGCCGATATATCTAACAAAATCTCAACATGTTTTACAGCATAAATGGTACCACATTTAGTTTTGATTAGAGCCAATTACCAAGTGTGTGGGAGAGATTGACATGTTATTATAGTGATTGCATTGTTTGCAATACTATCTCACAACTATTTCTGAAAATACAATTAATTGGGATGCAGTATTTTGTTAATACACTATTTTCTTTTCCCATTTAGCGTGTTCATGCCAATCATTTTAACTTATGTGCATGTAAATAAAATAAATTTTACATTTTTTTTATATCTTCCAGAATACACAATATGTACAAAAATATATTAAAATAAAGAATGCTGGAATAAATAATAGCTATGGTTAATTAGAATTTATAATGACTTTGTTAATTGACTTGGTCACACTCAAAGCATAGTTGCTTGCTAAAGTAACATACACTATACATATGTACATTATAATGTACATAGGTAGGTAGTTGAAAATCTTGACCTAATTTATAAGCTAGGAATGTACCGTGTGTGCCTGCTCTTCTATAAGTCAAGACGGGCCTAAATTGTGGACTTCAAATTAAGAGTATTAATGAAATACACTTACTCAGCAATTGAATATAACCTAAATGTACTAACTTATAACTTAAGCGACATCAATCAAGTTGATTTTTAATGTTTATTTCTTTATTTCCTGATTCAAATGGACAGAATAAAGTATAATTTCAAGGTTAAATCATAAAATTAATTAATTTGAAGTCAATATTGGATTTGATAGATACAATTCTTTGTATAGTATAATGTTGTAATTTTAATGAGATTTTAAGTAATTCATGTTTTGGGGAGTCCAATTTCAAGTTATTTTCAATATAATTTTTATATGAGTGTTCCTTAATTATAAGAAAATGTTAAGGTAGGTAGTAAATAATATTTTCTGAACCAGTTTCTCAAAATTACACGACTTTTGTGGTCTTAGAATTCTTGTCAAAAATGTGTTATACCTTTTAGAAGTTCATGGTCATTAAGGGAATCAATGAAAGTTTGGTAAAAACAAGTTATAAGGTTATAGCTACTTACTTAACCTGCAGACATGCTTGAAAATAAGAACTAAGTTGGAGGTAGAAAAAATTTTTAAGTAAAAATTCGTTTTTTTATGCTTCATTTTACATTCTCATGAAATTGACATTTCATTAAGGTTTTGTGGGAGTTTAGGTAGTCTAGAAAAGAAGAAAATTAAAAGTTTGACCTGACATAATGGTCCAAAACTAAGTTTTGAAACTTTTTGCTACTCCAATAAGATTCTCACAGGAACGTGCATGGTTGAAAGAACTTGAAACAACCTCGCAAAACTGATAACATAACCATAACATGAAATAACCCGCCTCTCTATTAATAATAAGCAAAAACATTGAAAATCGTGTCAATATAATAATCAACAAATAATACAAATATCCATAAAGTAGCACCATGGTCGACCCCGTAAAGTCACAAAACGTCCAAAATACACACAAGAGACGAATATTTTATAATTATTCTAATATTGCAATCATGCTATGAATGAATTTGAGTTTTTCGAAGCACCGCCTGATACGGACAAACATTAGTATTTACAATGTTATCTTACCCTTATCGTACACCTCTGCCACTCATAAGATAACGGCACATAATCACAATAATATCACTCGAGGATTAGAAATGGGTTTTAAATGCGATAATTCGAGAAAAAACATATAAACTTTGATTTCCAGTGACACGGCGGAGCGAAGTCACCTCGCGTGAAGGCGCGCCACTGCGGTGTTGCCACTCTACAAACTACGTTTACCCAACAACAAACGTCAAGTTTGCTAAATTATTTATTTCTATGAATACAAAACAATTACACACAAAACCTATACAAAATACTTATGACCAATACTTAACAAAAACGTTTTTGTTTCTTACGTTTCTTGCACTTTCTACAGAAAGTCGTACAAGAATTTGGCATCAACCTTCGCCACTCTTGGTCGCAAGGTAACGAGATGTTTAATTGTGAACAACAATGGCTTACGGGTTTATTTTCAAGTCGTATTCGATATGTGGAGTCAGTCAACAATGCTAGAACAACCGGTACATTATCTCCGAACCTTGTTCGAATTCTCTGAAATTCGTAACAAGATGAAGATATTTTCAGCGATCTATTTGATATGGATTGTACCTTTGCCTTTCTTTTGGTCCTTATTAGTTTTCTCGTTTCTGGCTCAAGGATTTTGTGTTTAGATTTACCATTTATATCTCTGTTACGATCATTTTTGTTTGTCTCTCCTACAATCTCAGTTTTTTCTCCCCAGTCGTAGTCGTTATAATCCTTCACACTTTGATTTCCCATAGTACTAATAGTATTCTTGTTCACATTAGGATTTAAGTTAATAAACAAATAATTTTGAGAAACAATGGCAGATTTTTTGACACAAGAAGTTTTATTATTTTTTATCTAGTGCACAATTCTAAAGTTTGTAACCAGTAAAAAATCAATCTGTGAAAACTTTTTGATACCTACATAACTACTTACATAGGTACTACCACAGTTTATATAATTGTACTACGCTACTACCCATAGATTTAATTACATTTCTATGCTACAACCTCAATACTTAGTCCCTAGTGTCCCTAGGGATAAAAGTGACCACCACTTTTTTGTAGGTAGGTATTTTAGATTCTACGAAATGAAACTGAGTGGGCACATAGTCACACACCCTAATAACTGAACGTACCATGCACCAATGTATAGGTAACTTCTTTTTTCCTAGCTAGTGACATGATATTGATAGGTACACACACAAACTAAAGTAGAATTTAGGTGGTTCCTTGCGTATAAAAGTCACTCTGACTCTGCACCCTAATTGTACTTTCAATCACAATCTGAATCATTTTGAAGGATAGGATTGCCAATCCATTGCTTCATAAATTCGAAAAATGTGTCTGCTCAACAACGTTAATAACACAATGAATGTTGTTTAGCTGTCAAAATGAAAGCTATTGTAGAGTAGGTACAGACGCCAGCAGGTCAAGCTACCCGAAACTGTCAAATTTTCCCAATCAACTTTGAACCTTAATTATTTAAAAATAAAGTTGAAAATCTATTAAAGAAATTTGACAGATTGTAGTAGCTTGATGTGCTGGCGTCTGTACCTACCTACATTTTCCAACTTACGCGAAGTCGAAGGCGAAGTCGGAAAATGTTAGATGGCGCTTTAGGGCTAGGTGGACCAACGATTTTAGCAGAGTGGCTGGTAGCAGCTAAGAAGATGAAGAGCATATGACCAGCGGTGTAGGTACCTATTGCTACAGACGGTTGATGAAGTCAGTAAGATGTAGGTAACCCTTCGTGTAGGTACCTACTCGAGGAGACGTGCTATAGCGGTAACCAGTTCGGCCCAGGAAGTTCCAGGCGGTCTAATCTATAAGCACGAAATCCGTAGTTTCGGCCGAGGTAACGGGCGTCTGCTACTCCGTATCAGTAGATGATACGGAGTAGCAGACGCCCGGTACTTTACGATATACGTACGTACGTAATAGTTTACTTCGCGGACCGAACTAAGAATGAATGACAACACCATTTGACACTCGTCCTTACTACCAATATCTTTTGCCCGTCCGAAAAGGTTAGTTACCAAAGAGTAGGTACTATAAGATATGTTAGTTACTCGGGAGTTGGGTTCATTTCAAAGTATCGAACTACTTTTGGGCGGGCCGGTAACATCGTTGACGGAGAGAGTAGGGCCTCCTGATTAAAGTAGGTACCTATACGTTGCTAGGTACAGAGCAGCAGTTTAATCCGATAGGTAATCAATGAATATTTAGATGGATTTAGGGCTTGGTGAAATTAATTGTTTTGAATAACGACTGATTTGGACTAGTTACGTTATCAAATGATCTGAACGAATTTGATAATTTGTACGTGCTTGATTGCCAATGCACATTATCGGCTATCCGCTGCTAAAACTGTAGTAGGTAGGTATACAGAGTGGTTTTAGTTGAAGACCATCAATTAGTATTGTGTTAGTTCTCCATAACGATTCATATATAAATCAGCACACCTAATGTTTCCACTGCTGGGACACAGGCTGACAGGCCTCTTCTGGGAGTGGACTGTTATCTACCACGCGGGCCCAGTGCGGGCTAGTAATGTCACATGTCTTAGAATTTTTGGTTCTATGTCATGCCAGTTTCCTCAGGATGTTTTTCTACCACCACCATTGGTGGTCCCATATTATAAGAAAGTTAGGTAAACTTTTTTGGAAAGGACAGCATTATTATCATCAACAAACCAGCGAAAATACTGTTGCTGCAGGTATTACGGCGATGATAATGAGTGCCTGAAAATACTTTACCTTTCTGTATTCATATTCATGGACTCTTTGAAAAAAAAAAGAGAAATGAAATCTGTCAGCGAGGTAACTGTCACGACATCCCTGGGGACCTACGCAAAGAGTACTATAAGATACCGGACCTACGCCTGGGACCCTGGCCTATTGAAGTGTTACAGCTCGCGTCAAACTTTATGGCGGCTCTGAAGTGCGCTTCTCGCTGCGCAGTACCTCACCCCTCACCCCTGCTGACACGTGAATTTCTTACTGCGCAGTGACTCGCCTCATGCTCCGAGCCGCCATAAAGTTTGATTCGGGCTGTTCCTATACTTGATCTTGTTAGCAATACCTAGCCACGACCACAAAAATAAAACGCCCTGTACAGCTAAGCATGCATCATTGATAACCACGATGGATTACTACAGGTAGTATAAATGACCACCGCGCTTGTCACCAGAGTCTAGTTCAGTGGGTCAGTTGAAACATGGCTTCCGTTGCGTACCTGTTCCTCGCCATCCTGGCTGCTGGTACGTATTTTCATCATCAACATTTTATGTATTTCTTTTTAAGTATGTTCATCGATATTTTCATCAATTATTTTAAAAAATTCTTCTGTCATTTGGTAGTGGAAGCTCGCCAGTGGTTCCATGTGAATTTTATTATGGTATCATTGAAGCTTACTCAAAAACCATGCTTTGGTAGTTATAATAATACCTACGAACTTATCCACTTCCTGTCATTTTTGTTTGCAGTCCAAGTAAGTCGGTGGCAAAAAAATGAAAATATAAAACCGAAGATACCGACTTCCGAAATTTAAGTCATTTTTCACTTTGTAGTTTTATGAAAGTCACTTGTTTTTTGTAAAAAGTTTTTTTTTGTGTATCGGCACCAAATAAATCAGAAATAAGCTTATACTGTGGTAGAAATATTAGCATGGTGTTTGCGGGACTAATTGCCAACGAAGAGACGTAGATACAAGTATCTGCATTTGTGGAGGTAGAAAATCCTTTGAAGGTCTTCAACAGCCACAGGCAGAATGACTGGCACTTTTGTAAGACAAGGCTAGCATTGAACTGTTACTAATAACTATTCATCACTATCGTAACGATTATTGTTACCTACTATTAGTTTGCTTCACCCCCAGTAGTGACTTCCAGCTCTTTCGATCCAGGGCTAAAGTGGACCTCTGGTCATTTGTTTTCTCCAGCTCGTCCCGCCATCTTCATAAGCATTCTACAGGGTCATAATTAATAATCATTGAAGTTGGGAAAATGGGCGCAGGTACAGACTGGCTACCTGACTAGGTCAGAGATTCTCTGTGCCTACGCTCATTTTCATTCTTTTAGCATAATTTTTAACACTTATCTCCAATTTCCTCACAGCTTCGGCAGCTCCAGAGAACCGCATCGTAGGTGGAGACCATGTCACCATTGAGGAGTTCCCCTACGTAGTTGCCTATAATTACCTCTACCCTGGACCTGGAATCACTGTGCAGCGCTGTGTGGGATCCCTGGTCTCATCCTGGCATGTGGTGACCACAGCTTTCTGCTTTACGTAAGTAGAAATATGTATAATTGTTGTAGTATAATATTGGGTAAAGGTCTTTTTTTGCAAGCAATGAAGCTTAGGTACATCGAACCTGAGTTGTGGTGGCCTGTAACGCCTGCGACTTACGTGTTGTAGGTCGTGGGTTTGAACCCAAGCAAGCAATTTACTTTTTGATAATTATATCATCACCACTTCTCTCAAAAAGGTTTACATTAAAAAAAAAAAAAAAAACGTTGAAGGTCATCGTGAGGAAACCGGCATATCCTAGAACCAAAAATTCGAAGGCATGTGACATGTTTGATATCCACCAACCCGCACTGGGCCCGCGTGGTGGATTATGGCCCACTCACTCTTACTGTTCGAACCGTGACCGTGATGTCAACATTTCTGCGATGCCTCTCAATTGCAGATACCCATGTCCATACCTGAACGTCGGTAACTACCTACCATCACGTGGGCATATTTTAGTATCTTGATCTTATCCCAATTTATTTGGGATCGACGCAGTATGTCTTATTTTCTTCCATCCTTCTCTATCAGTTGTCATTTCGGTAGTCACTCCCTTTCTAGCCATATCATCTTTCACACAGTCCATCTACCAGTTTGTTGGTCTTCCCTAACCTTTATAGCCGTTCACATTCATAGTCAAAACTTTCCGGACGACATTTTTTCTCATTCCCTCGCATCACATGACATCCCGCCGGCTTCCACAAAACTTTTCAGTCACCACGGGTCACTTTAAGACTTCATCTTATATTTAATTTCATTCTATCCATCCGAGTTACAGCACGCATTAAATAACATCAATTAATCATTTTCTCCACAGTGGTGCCATGATCCCCAACTTCCAGATTCGAGCTGGTTCTACCAACAGTCTTGCAGGTGGAACCATGGTCAATATCGCAGACGTGTTTAAGCACCCGGACTACACTGAGGTTCCCCGGAGCAACGACATTGCCGTCACATTGCTTGCGACTCCCCTATACATCAGCAACGTTATCGATGTGCTGTACCTGCCTCCTCAGAATTTCTTTATCGCTGATGATCAGTCCGTCAAAATAGTCAGCTGGGGATTCCAAACTGTAAGTACAATCCAACGATTTTAGAAGCAAGGCCCATGAAACGCTTCTCTCTTAGCTTTGTTCAAAGGTAGCTTAAAATTCTGTGAATGGATTTATTTTGTTTGCTGGTGATTTCAATCACCTTAAACCTGGTTACATGGAGAAAATAATATTAGAAAGTAGAACTAAAGTTGTGTTATTTATAACAGGAAAACGGACCCCAACTAGAAACACTGAAGACCGTGTTCTTGAACAAGATCAGCATGAAAGATTGCCAGGATGCCTATGGAGACAACGATAATGTTGACATTTCTGACAGTAAGAACCACTATTTCTTTATTTCGCGAGGCATTTTCCAACGTTACGGTTTTCTTTACTCACGTTTTTATTTTGGGTTAGTCCGACTTATTTTGAACTCGTTCTTTGGTACCTATTGTTCGTCGAATCATTGAGTCCTGAGTTGAGCTGCACGATTACTGATAAATGCGTGCACTGGCTGGACAGAACCACTCAATCTATGTGGTTCTTTCCTCAAAAGAACATTTCAGACACCAATCTACATGGCCGTCATATGATCTGACCGACATTATATCTGGACTTTAAAAGAGACTGATCTCCGAGTTTGTTTCGGCCTTTCTTCTCAGAGTAGTCAAATACGCCGACCTCATCTGTTCAGTGTTTCAAACCTACTTTAATTTAAGCTACTTACAGAAATAAAATCATCTAACATTTGTGATAATATGAAAAGTTCGAAACTATTCGGGCAGAATACGTGAGCCAGCTCAAAACGGGGAAGGAAACATCGTGAGAAAGCCGGCATGACCTAGAATCCAACATTCGAAGACATATGACATCTACCAACCCGCACTGGGCCCGCGTGGTGGATTACGGCCCACCCCCTTTTACAGTGAGGCCTGTGTCCCAGCAGCGGAAACATTATATATAGACTGAGTATGACGTGAGCCAAATCTTAGGCAGCCTAAGAGCCGGTACAATGGTCCACTAGCGCCACTCCTTTAAAAAAATATTATCTCGTGACTGAAAACAAATTATGAAAATCTGCTCAATCAGCGACCTCGGTAAATGTGTCTAGAATTTTCTAATACCTTTTATTAAGTTTCTTATTGAAACACGAAGCAACTAAATACGACCTAAAGGAATGTGGCCGCTTTTCTTTAGATCGAATTTTTTTGCTTCGTGTCTCAATATGAAACCTAACAAAAGGTATTAGAAAATTCTAGACACACTTACCGAGGTCGCTGATTGAGCAGATTTTCATAATTCCTTCTCAGTCACGAGATATATTTTTTTTAAGTAGTGGCGCTAGTGGACCTGTGAGCGCCCTCTTAACTGTATTTTTATTAAATCGGTTATCAAAATAATCTACACCCATAAATATACATAGTCACCCAAAAGCCCTAGCCAATCTTGTAACTTTTTTAAAGGTTCGATACTAATCGGATTTTCTTATTACAGGAGTAATATGCGCAACTGGTGCTGGTAAAGGCATGTGCATGGGCGACTCGGGCGCCCCCATGGTCATCGACAGCGTGGTGGTAGGATGCTCCTCTTACTACGAGGACTGCCTTGGCGATGAGTACCCTGACCTCTTCACCAGGGTTGATAGGTTTACCAACTGGATCTTGGAAGTCGCTACTCCTGGTAACGCGCGCAAAGCTGGCTTCAGAGATGCTCCCATAGTTGCCACGTAAAAACCTATGTTAAGATCAATTTTGAAGTCTGGCAAGTAATCGTACACACGCCAGCACATCAAGCTACTACAATCTGTCAAATTTCTTTAATAGATTTTCAACTTTATCGGTAAAGCATTAAGGTTCAAGGTTGATTGGGAATTTGACAGTTTCGGGTAGCTTGACCTGCTTGCGTCTGTACAGACCAAAAGGTTTTATGGAGATTAATAATAACATGTCAAAATTATGTGATCTGCTCTTTCTCACCAATAGCTGTTATGGAACAGCAAATTAACTTTTAAGCTAACAATTATATATTTTAAAAAATACGCCGTTGTTTTCTTTTAACGTTATCGCTATTTTCCATTCTTTGGGTACAGAGGCCAGCACATCAAGCTACCCGAAACTGTAAAATTTTCCCAATCAACTTTGAACCTTAACGCTTTAGCGATAAAGTTGAAAATCTATTTTCGACAGATTGTAGTAGCTTGATGTGCTGGCGTCTGCACTACAGGGAGACGCAACTATTATTATCAGTACCTGTTGATTTTTAACAGACAAACCACTCATACATAACATTGTTAACAAATAAAACCTTCCTGTAACCAATATTAGATTATTAATATAGATATTGTTAGATTATTATATTGGCTTGTATTACTAAAATCATACATACAATGTATTCCGACGGAGAAGAATGGGGAACAAACTCCATGTCCACGGAGTTTCTTGCCTGTTCTTCTTATAACGAACCTTGCTTTGGAATGAGCAACTAGCTTCATCTTTCTGACTGATCGACTTCTTAACGATTCAAAAGTGCCTTTAATTGAAATAAATGCTCGACTTTGAGTTTCCATCTATTCGCATTAGAACAAAAGCTTACGAAAGGGGATTATAGGATTTTTATATGGAGTCTGGCATACCCACTGTCGCTACATTTTGTTTTATTTTTCAAAATGGCAGCTACCTCATCATTTTCCTGCCCTTATCCCATGTTACTTGGGGTCGGCGCAACACGTTTTCTTCTTCCATTCTCCCCTGTCAACCGTCACGCTATCATTCACTCCCTTCTCTTTCATATCATTCCTCACACAATCCATCCATCTTTTCTTCGGCCTTCCTCTCCCTCTCCATCCATCAACATGTATATTCATCACTCTTTTAGTCACATGCGCAGCTATCTATGACACTTATATAAATCTATGTATAGACGACATCAATGCAAACAGAAAATATAAAGACCAAAACCCCGTAGTGTCACGTTTCCGAGATATTACTTTCCAAAGTTGATCACGTGACATTCATATTTTTAAACAGCTGTAGATTTATATAGGTTTGATGCGTGGCCGCCATTTTGGAAAACAAAATGGCACGAACCTTCAAAGCCTTTTAAAATT
The DNA here is from genome assembly GCA_949629185.1 of Apamea crenata. Lineage (NCBI taxonomy): Eukaryota > Metazoa > Arthropoda > Insecta > Lepidoptera > Noctuidae > Apamea > Apamea crenata. Next base: position 3,357,186 of record OX451377.1, read on the forward strand.
GAGGGTAGTTATGAAATGAGGTGCAAATGGATTAAATAAAAATATTTATTGAGTAAATCTCTCTTATAATATCGTTATACATTCGGATCTACAGATCTTATGAACGGAATGGAGCCCTCTTTGGATATAGTTTTATACAAATAGGTATTTTTTTTATTCTTTTTTTTACAATCTTGGGTAAGGCAAGACAATGTTTACATTAAAGGCACATTGATTTATTGCAAACTCTTATAACTAATTAAAATATAATACGGGTTTTAAGTGGATGTAGATTCTTAATTTTGTGATGTAATATCAAAAGACATGAGTTTTCAGGGAAATTCATATTTTACACATAATTAATTAAGATTTCGACATTTCATACAAGGGTACTTTCTTTTCTTCGGGACATGGCTTGTATTACTAATCATACATACAATGTATTTCATTTAGAAGACATAATGGACGACACAATGGGTATACAACAATTATTCATATTATTTCTACATACAATAAAACATACATTAACAACAATTAATTCAAACTATTTAATACATTTTAAGTAATATTGGCAAAATATGTAGCTTATTTTATGTACGATTTCCTACCAAAACACAGTAAAATTAAGTAACTTATTTCTAAAACAAGTATTTTTCCAATCTCGGTGGTCCAAATTAATAATAACCATTATAAATACGTTTCTAAACGTGACCTAGAGTAAAATAATTTGATAATCAGTCACCGTGATTATGAACTACGTATAATATGTAGTATTTAAAAGGTAATTTATTTATTTAACAGTCAATTTATTTTTATATAAAACATTGACATAAAAAGGCTGTATATTGCATGATTTATGGAAGGGATTCGACATCTTAAAAACTAGTTTTTTTTCTTTACAAAATATGTAACTTCTTTTGCAAACTGCAGCTGCCATCAAATATCAACAATAATATCAATCTGGGATTTATCTATCATGTTCTGTACTCCATGTTATTCTGCCTAGATATCATCATCATATCAGCCGAAATACGTCTACTGCTGAATCAAGGCCTCCCACAAGCACAGCCACTTCGACTGGTTCTGGGCTTCCCGCATCCAGCGGGTTCCTGCTGCACAAGGTAATCGGTCCACTTTGTGGGAGGCCTTCCAACGCTACGTCTTCCGGTACACTGTCTGCCTAGATATACCAGAGTCTTACTTTCTAATACTCTTAATAACTGTCTGGGTATAAAACTAAGTTCACACTAAACTTACTAAGTAATGTATGTATTTACATAATATAAAGAGATTCACAACAGATTAGTTAGGAAGATATCATTCTGAGCCTGTTTTTTTTACCGAGACGGTGACAAAAAGACTATTTTTATCTTACATGAAAGATAAAATAAGTGCGAATACTAGGTGAAATACTGAGCAAAATGTGGAAGGGAGATAGCAATAGCTACGAGACAATACTTGTGGTATATTTGTTGCATTTCACGAGCGTGCATGAATCATTGTAATTTAAACCTTATGTCAATCCTAATAAAAGTCATTATGATGTACTTTAACTATCTTACAGCTGACAAAAATCGTTTTTCTTTATGAATAGGAGTCTGACTCATCTATTCTACAACAAACTATGAATCTTTAATGGAAAAGGTATTTAATACATATTGAGCAGGGTTCAAACAGTAGCTGCCGGTCGGTACAAACGCCCGCACATCAAACTACTACTGTCAAATTTCTTTAATATATTTTCAACTTTATCGCGAAAGCATTAAGGTTCAAGGTTGGTAGCTTGACCTGCGTGGCGTCTGTACATACAACACTTATAATATTTTAGACTGAAAATATTAATTATAACTCTTAATAACTAAAGTAGATATTCCTCATTAAAGCTATACTTTTCTTTATTGGTTACCAGTTGTTATGGTATGTAAATACTCTATAGTAAGAGCGTATCTTTGGGGCCATACATTATGTCACACGAATTTCATGATTTTTGGAATCCCCCCCTGTCGTCATATAATTATTTTACAATTTTAAAGTTGTATGTTACAGTCGAAGTTACATAATATGACTCCTTTTTGTCTCACGATGTCATACTTTGCTGATCTCCTCCCTCCTCCATAATGTGCAACGTAATTTACGGGTGGCCCCTTTGGGGTACCTAGTATTTTATTTAATAACAAAGGTACACCCACAATTCCAATGTTGTTTTAGTAGTTAATCAAAAACATTGAAAAAAATGTTTTTAAATAATTAAGACTCTCATGAGATTAAGAGGTATCTTTCATGCAATAAGATGCATGTCATCATCACCATTACAACATCACGCCTGTACTGTAATCCCCAGGTACACATTCACCCAATTCATAATTATATATCATAACTTTGATTAATAATGAGGCATGTTATTGTTAATTATTACGTTCAAGATATCAAAACATCAAGTTGTATAGCATTGTGACAGCTGCGCACGCGTACAGATTACTAATACCCGGCGGCGCGAGATTCGTTGTCCGGAATGTTACCACATCATAATAAATTATATTTCATGTTTTTTTTTTGTGTTTGTTCTTTTTTATGCGTCATGTTTGCCGCAAATAAATGTATTTTCTTTCTTTCTAATCCCCAAAGAGTTAGGCAGAGGGGTACCTATAGTACACCCACATTTCGCCGGTTATGTTAAAGCTCTATGTAATAGGGGACGAGCCGATGCCGATGAGATTTTTATAAATTTCATAATTATCATTAATTAAATTATCATAATAAAAGAACATCAACAACATCAAATCAATGTTTTTCTAAGATCTTCCCTGTTGTAGGAAAATAGGCAACACTTCTACTACAAAATAGAATAAAGGATGTTTCTAACAATTTACAACAACCTTATCCAGCATTAGCATCCAATACGATAAATTTTATGATATCGCGGGAAACTGACACACATTATTTTAGGTCTGCATTCACAACCATTCGATACGCTTCCGTGCCAAATCAAACATCAATCAATGTTGTCGAAGGGTATTTTAAACGCTACTCACAAATCCAAAACCCGAAAAATTTGACAGTTTAAACCAAATAGACCCGACGGCTATTTTCGGGCGGGGACTAGGCAAATCAGGTAACCGAAACTGTTATTTTTGACTCGGAACCCTGTCGAATGGGTGTGAATAGCTATGCTGGACAGGGCTCTAGCACATTTTATTTTGTGGATGACACATTTACGTCTAAATGTTCTAATAAAATGAGATTATTATGGGAACTCGAGATTATTACAAAAAAGTGAGATAATTATGAGATTACGAATCGTGTAATAGAATAGTAACTGAGTTGTGGAGGTCAGATAGGCAGTTAGTCCTTGTAAAATACTGGTATTCAGCTAGATCTGGTTACATGCAAGCCGACCTCAACATAGTTGGGTAAAGTCTTGAGAGATGATGATTATCATCAAATTGGGTCTCAATTTTTTTTTCTTTCTTTACTATACAATTATATACGTCTCATTAAAAAACGAGTCGTAATTGAAGTCCAAGCTCAAACGTTCTTTACAAAACAAGTTTTCTCTTAAGACCCTGGTTAAAACCATCGAAACATTTTGGAATGTCGAATTTTATTCTGACTGACGTTATGTTTTTAAAACAATAAGTGCTAAGTTATTAGTGGTGGTCCAGTGGTAACGACCCCGACGTAGGTTCGAACCCAGGCAGGCGCTTTTTTTGTGTAATTTTTTTTATCACCACTACTCTCAAAACAGTGAAGGACAACGTCATGAGGAAACCAGAATGTCCCAGAACCAAAAATTTGAAGAGATGTGGCTTCTACCAGCCCGCACTGTGCTTGCGTGGGGGATTACGGCCCGGTCTCTCTCAGAGAGGAGGCCTGTGTCCCAGCAGTGGCAACAAGGCTGATGATGATTAAATGGTTTAAATCTGGTTCTAAGATAAATATTGTTTTTTAAAAAGACGGTAAAGGTTGTACCTGGAGATGCAATATGTTCAGTACCGATAGAGCACGTCAGTCTGCGGCGGCAGACTGAGTCCCGTGCGTCAGTGCGTGCGGTCGGGCAGCACGGTGAGCGTCACGCTGGTGCCGGAGCGCTTGATGAGCGCGACCACCTCGGGGTGCGGCAGGTTGCGGATGCAGGCGCGGTTGATGGCCACGATGGTGTCGCCCACGTGCAGCAGGCCGCAGCGCGCCGCCGGCGAGTTGGGGATCAGTTGGCCTGCGGACGGAACAGTTCAAGTGACAAACTCGAAGCGCAAAAAACACTCCTTAGTCATTCAGCGGTGCTTTTCTGTAAAAAGATCACCGTGATAACTGAGGCGAAGTGAGTTTAAAGTGCATGTACATTTTCTGAGAAAAATGACATCGACTACTTAATAAACTTTGTTAAACTCACCAATAGTACTAGTTGCCTTGTTAGCAGACGAGATGACGACGAAGCCGAATCCTTCGCCTTCATTCCTGGTCACTGTGACGTCATACGGTACAGAGGCCCAACCACCAGTCGTTGTGTCGTATTGGACACCGTACCTATAATACAAAAAGGGTAAGATGATGCGAATTTCAAAACAGCACATGTTTTTGATGCAGTGGTATAATAATAGGCTTGCTGTGGTCTGTGGGTTGTGCAGTGCCCAGAACGATGTCCGTTTCGTGCGACAAGGAGAGAGTATTTTTCGTCCAAAACGTATAGAAAGAAAGAAAGAAAAAGTATTTATTGCGACTCGTACAGGATCATAAACTAAACTAAACACAGTTAAAAATAAAACAAATTATATGTATAGAAAAGTGTAACTTCAATTTTTTCGTTCATTTCTCCAGGATACATTTTAAAGCAGTGCGCGGTATATACGGTATATATACGGTAACCATGAATTCAGCACATGATTCTAGATCTAACATAGAAATTTTTCGTCAGTTATAAAAAAAAATCAGCTCTTTCATAGAAATATACATTAACCTATACATGCAGGTCAAAATGTATGGCAGAGCAAATTTTTTAATAACCGACTATATATGTCAACGCAGGAGGGTTCAAAATCATGTACTGAATTCAAGGTTACAGTTTACACGCCGATGTCCCTGCCATCCTATAAAGTCTGAAATCCCACTTCCTACTAATATTATAAACTTGAAAGTTTGTATGGAGGGATGGATGTTTGTTACTCTTTCACGCAAAAACTACTGAACGGATTTGGATGAATTTTGGCACACAGATGGTTTATAACCAGGATTAACATACAGGATACTTTTTATCCCGATATTACCACGGGATCGAAGCGTATGCGGGTGAAACCGCGGGGCGCAGCTAGTGTTATCGGGCGGGCAGACCTCCCTGATGGCGTCAGCGTAGTTTGCTACGCTGACGACACGCTGGTCCTGGCGCAGGGGAGGTCGCATCAGGCGGCGGCCGACGCGATGACACGCGGGGTTGCGATAGTCGTGTATAGGATCCGGCGGTTGGGTCTCGAGGTGGCATTGCACAAGTCCGAGGCCATGTCCTTTCATGGGCCCCGGTACGGGCCACCTTCGGGATCCCAACTGATGGTAGGAGGGGTTCACATCGGTGTCGAGGACGAGACCCAGGTATCTCATATACCTGGGTCTCGTCCTCGACAGCCGGTGGAACTTCGTCGAGCTTTTCCGACGTTTGGCCCCCAAACTGGAACGGGCCGGGGCCGCCTTAAAGCGGCTCCTGCCCAACCTGAGGGGGCCAAACGCCTCCTGCCGGAGGCTTTACGCGGGGGTCGTGCGGTCCATGGCCCTATATGGGGCCCCGGTATGGGCGCGTTCACTGCGGCTTCGAGCCGCACACTATCTGAACGCGCCCCAGAAGGTGGTAGCCGTAAGGCTGATCCGGGGCTACCGCACGATCTCGCGCGAGGCGGCATGCCTCCTTGCCGGACTGCCGCCATGGGATCTGGAGGCGATAGTGCTTGCGCGCCTGCATGATTGGCGCGCGGAGGCACTACGCCGGGGGGAAACTCTGCACCCGCGGCAAATCGCTGCGGAGCGGACGGACCTCCGGCGCGATCTCATGGCGGAATGGAAGGCGCGACTATCGCAACCCAGCGCAGGGCACGCCGCGATAGCGGCGATAAGACCCCTCTTTGAGGAGTGGCTAGAGAGGCGTCACGGCGTTCTCACGTACCGCCTGACGCAGGTCCTCTCCGGACACGGATGTTTCGGGAGGTTCCTGTACATCATCAGGCGGGAGGAGACGCCCGGGTGTCACCACTGCCAGGATCGCCCAGAGGACACAGTGGAGCACACGGTGGAGGTCTGCCCTGCTTGGGCGGAGACCCGCCGTGTCCTCGTAGAGGCGATCGGCAACGGCGGCGACCTCTCGCGTCCGGCCCTGGTGCAAGCCATGGTCCGGGGCGAGAGGGAGTGGGAGGCAGTCACCTCCTGCGAAGCAGTCATGCTAGCGAAGGAGGTGGCGGGGAGGCTGAGGGAAAGAACCTCACGCCTCAGCCGCCGCGGGAGACGCTCCGGGCGTCGGGAGCCGCGTGACGACTCCCGGCCACCGTAGGCGCGGGCCTGCGGGCGGTGAGTAATGGGTAGCTCACCGTCCGATCAGGACCAGGCCCGTGCCGGACGGCGCGTTGTGTTCCACGCGCGCCTCAAAGAGAACTCAGCAGAGGACGGGGCCCGACAGGGCCGAAGCCTGCCAGGGCGGCGGGATCATCCGAAAGGTTAACCGCTGCCCAGGAACAGAAAGGGCGAAGGAACACGGGTGGGTTTTAGTCAGTAAAAGTCTGACACTCCCTTCCGCTCCACCCAGAGCGGGAGGGGTCATTTGATGATTTCCCAGCCACAAAAAAAAAAAAAAAAATCATAATCCTACATTCCTATCCCTCTCATACCAACAAACTAATTAACAAAAATATAAATATAACCAATTATTAGAACACTGATTCTAACATAAAATAAACATTAGTTTCTGAATGAATAGAGGCAGTAATTAACCACAATCCGTTGCCAATCAATGAGTGCCTCATACTTTTCCATATCTGAGGCAGCATATCACGGTAGTAAATGATATTATGGTAAACTTACATTGGTACTTGTGCCGCGGGTGGATACATCGGCGCCGGGTGTAGAATGTTGTAAGACACCGGCGGCATGTTGTGATGCATCGCGGGGTCCGCACTGTGGATGAAATTATTTGTCAGCACTTTAATTCTGGACACGTGAAATACCCACGCTTACAAAACAATAAGTAAAAGGGGATTCAAGATTTTTATATGGAGCCTGGCATACCAACTGCCGCGCCATTTTGTTTTTTTTTTTCAAAATGGCTTTACGGGGTTTTGTCGTATTATGTTTTTTGTTTGCATTGATGTCAGCTATCGATTTTAGGTATCATGCGTGGCCGACATTTAAAAAAATAAATAAATGGCGAACAGCTAGGTACACCAAGAACCTTCGCCAAGCAGGAGGACATAACGGCTAATAAAAAAAAAATCATAGTACGCGTTTAGCTCGCTAAATATACGGAGTAGAGTGCAATACGCAGGTTACATGTTTCGAGTGCAATTTTTTGTGTGTATGACTGAATGGAGCTTGGTCAGGCTTGGTGGGTATTTTGGTTAAGGGTGAATGGTTCCCCTTTACCTCAATCGACGTCTTGTACGTGATGTTAACCAGGTCATATATTCTGACCTCCTGTCATTCCGAAGTCAGCATGTAAGTAAATGTTTGTGTCTTTAAATGGTAACATAAATTATAATCTCGCGTAGCGTGAGGTAGCTGCGCGCGGGAGGGCGTGGCGACGTCATGCGACAGCTCAGGGATTCTCAACTTGTGACAACTGTCACCACTCCCGCGCGTGCAGTACCTCACAGAACGCGGTTAAGCAGTCGGCCTATAGTCCGTATGATAAATTATAAACAATGTATGAATTATACTTACGTTAGTAATGGTTGGTGTGGATGAGGTGCCACCATTGTAGGTAGACCAAGGGGCTGGATATCAGCTCGATTGTGTCTTACACCTAATGTTACCTGTTATAAAAGAATATACTTAATAAAGTTTTTTTTTTTATCATCGTCTTTGATTCTTGAAGATGTATTTTGGGAACAAACGAGGTTATGAATAAATTTTTAACAGCAAGTCTAGTTCAAAAAATCCTAACAGATAATTATGTTGTATTGAACCAATTCATTTATAGTGACAATGGTTAAATGCAACAACACGTTGGGCTTACTTCAATAGTTATTTTGCTATAGATTCACTTTTTTTTTTCAAGCAGTGAAGTAGGTACGTACATCCGAAATATATTCATGCACATCAGAAACAATTTGAAAACTCACGTGTCCTCTAGAAGCAGCCTGACACACGTAGGAGACCGCACGGGTATGCGTGGCTCCCGCTAATGGTATTCCGTCAACGGAGGTCAGTAAATCGCCTGGTCTTAGGAGCCCATCTGCTGGACCACCTGATTTAGACATAAAACAATGGAGTTAATATTAAAGAAAATTATACTTTAATTTCATGGTGTATTCTTTGTAGTTTGGTGAACCAAACTAAACCAAAAATTGTGTGGAAATGAAAGGAAGGAAATGGAATTTCGGTTTTTGGCGACAGGTTACAATTGTAACTTCGTTCACTCTTAGCTGCAGTAACATATGCAGTAGAATATTTTCAATCATACAGTGAATAATATATGCACGCACTTTATTTTTGGTTTTACACGCAAGCTTGCAAGCTACGAAGCATGGAGCCGAGCGGGCGCGTTATGCTCTTTGTTTACACACGTTTTTTCGTCGTTACGGTATATTCGCCGTGTCGTCGGCACGGTCGTCAGTATTGTATGGATAACTATGGAAGCTTGTTGACGGACACATTTTTTTACGGCGTGGTTTATACGCCGTACCATGTACATAAGGCCTTACCCTTAGGATCGTGCAAGGCCAAAAGACACAATGCAAATTGACAAAGGAGACAAAAAAGATATTGCCTAAAAAAAAAAAACTGCTACTATTAGATAGCGTCCCATAAATCCGCTAAAGCGGCCTAAAACTCTTTCGTTTTTTCAATAACATTAGTGACATACCTGGCACAACATATCCAACTGCAACCCGGCTACCATCTTCAGTGCCGCCAACGATCCGGAAGCCGAAGCCGGCAGCACCACGCGCCAGTCGCACTAACACATCAGCTTCTGGGTCTTGTCCGCCCGCACCACCGGCTTCTACCTGTGGATCAAACTACTCAGTCTAAACTAGATTGTAACCGTACGTAGCATAATCATTGTTTATATTTATCCATTTATTTCCAAGATCAAGGCCCTTATAAAACACACACAATATTAATATAACTTAAAAATACTATAAATACATACAAAATTATAATCACACTAAAACCACAATGTAATTTTCCCACTGGGACACACACAGGCGTCCTCTCGGTGAGAGGGAGTGGGCTTTAATCCACCACGCAGGTGCAGTGCCGGTTGGTAGATGTCACATGTCTTCGAATTTTTGGTTTGGTGTCAAAGTCCTCATTGTGCCAATGTGAAAACGAAATGGAACTATACATTTCCCTATACGGCTTCTGATATAAGTTTATGATACATAAAAATGGTCTCAGATATAATGGGAATAAAAATGGGCTTTTTAATGGAAGTTAACGTATGATGATACCAAGAATCTTATTACAATATTGTCTCTTAAATGAACTAATGCTGTATTTAAATTAAGGCGCTGTTGGTTTAATTTATGTTGTGTTACTATAAGTACCTGCCCGACACTTGTTACCTATTGTATGTCATACCTGGAGGAACCTTGGCTCCTAAAACACAGGCTTTTGGCCTAGTTTAGGAGGCGTCAGTTCGCACTTTAATGTGACTCTATTGTACAATATATTTTTAATCCTGTGTACTTATGTATGTTTTCCAAGTGTACAAATAAATTTATTATTATTATTTATTATATTTTTGTTTGTACCACTTTATATTGCTGCACGCGATGTTCGCTACCAATGAACCATGCACGTCTTCAAAGAAAGCATTTTATCAAAACATGCATAATATTTTAGAGTGTCTTCTATACAGTGATTGAGTATGTAGAATATACTTGAAGAACATACCTGTGGGTAGTTAGCAACATACAGGGTGTTGGGTTGTGCCTCGTTTTCGTAACAAGATGGCGATTGTCGCGACACTGGCGAGTGCATGTGACGAGATGGCGAACTTTCTCGTAACCTACAGAAAATGAATAATAATAATTAGCTTTAGTTTACAACTCAGAAAATGGATAGCTTGTTTACCGTAAGGTCTAAATAGTGACCCCCGCTTGATAAGATTAAGAAAGAAAGTTTTTTCCGTGACGGAAAACTAAACATAACATATAATTAATCGTTTATTTGGAACAAATACAAAATATACAATCAAAGAAAACAATGTTACATGATGATAGCTGCTAAAGTAAGATTAAGTTAAGATTAGTTTCGCCCGGGAAACCCTTATTTAATGTACCGAAAATCCTTGCGCCGAATTGTACAACAAAGGGTTTGATAATTATCATCTGCCTAGCCGTTTCCCAACTATGTCTCCTGACTGGCTTCCAGTCTAACCAGATGCAGCTGAATACCAGTATTTTACATGGAGCGACAGCCTATCTGACCTCCACAACCCAGTTACTGGGTAATACGATACCCCCTGGCAAGACTGGTTGGCACTTTCGGGCTACTGACAATCCGTAACGACTGTCAAAGATCCACAAATGGTATGTGAAGATGGTCACCCATCTACGGACCAACAGCGGCAAGCGTAGCTTAACCTGATCGATCGACCCGTACCGCTGTTATTACTTAACCACAAGACTCTCCAAGAAAGGATTTGGTAATCTTATACTGAAGTCAAACCAACCAGCTGGATGTTATAAAAAGTTAATACAAATAAATTACTTAAGTGGTGATGACTTGATCCTGCTATTCGACGAGTTATTCGATGGCGACTGACTTTGTAGTCGAGTTGATGGCGAGTTGGACAGCATTCGGTCTGTAGCACTGTTGTTAGATGGCGAATGACTTCGTAAACGACCTGAGAAAATAAAGAAAAAAGTGGTGAAAACATCAGAACATTTCGTAGCTCTTCAACGTAAAGGACGCAGTATGAATAGTCCAGTCTGATATCCTTATAACACTGTCTTAAAATCACGCCTGGGGGTCTAGTCCGAAGTAGTATCGGCCGTTTCCGTTTTGTTTCGGGCGGTTCCGATCCTACACTCTTTCGAATATTGACTATGGTCCCGACCCAACTGAGCCGATCCGAACTTTTTTCGCATTTTTCAATAATATTCGGTTCGGCCATTTGTCGGTCCGATCCGAACATTCGCACTTTGCACTTCGGAATAGACCCCCTGAAAAGGGTAGCTTGGAGCGCATTTCGATAGTTTAAATTCTATGGGAAAAAAGGGCAAGTTTTTGTGATATCTTGAATGATTTATCTCACCCGTAGAATTTGATGGTGAATGTGGCCTTATTCTGCTGGTTGAAGGGGATTGTCTAGTAAGACCACCAATCGCCGCAGTTGTTGGTGAATGCAGCATACCATCTTCTGGGAAACCTTGACAATAGTTTATTTGTTTCAATCAAAGAGTAAGTAATACGTTATTTAGATAAGTCAGTAAATGTCACATTGAAGTAGAATAGTATTTCTTTGCAGCCAGTTGCATGTAAAATAGCACCATTTTGATGACGATTTTAAAACATCGATTTATTTCTAGAATGCCAGTTAGGCATACAATAACAACTGCTTCAGTTCAGCATCGAATGTAGTTTATGATTCTTGTCTAAAAAAAAGTATAGTCAAGTTATTCTCACCTCCATTATCACTGCTATCCGCCACACTAGCGTTTCCCCTCCAGTACGCCGCATTCATATCAACATGTACAGTAGGCGTGGGTACCTCTCCCCAATTTCCATTCCCCCATCTTTCATTATTTTCCCACTGGTTCCCATTCGCACTTCCATCCCATTTTTGGCCATTTTCAACCCATTTTTGTCCATTCTCTTCCCACTTCTGACCATTTTCATCCCATTTCTGTCCGTTCTCAACCCATTTCTGTCCATTTTCATCCCATTTCTGTCCGTTTTCGACCCATTTTTGTCCGTTTTCATCCCATTTCTGTCCGTTCTCCACCCATTTTTGGCCGTTCTCGTCCCATTTCTGGCCATTCTCGTCCCATTTCTGTGCGTTCTCGGCCCAGCTCCGTATGTTGGAGTTGTCGAGCCACGTGTCCCGCTCCTGCCACGCGGCCCCGCACGCGGGCCAGGCGGCCACGTTGGCGAGCGCGAGGCGCGTGCCGGGCGTGCTGCTGCGACGTCGCCGCTCGATGAGACTTTCTCTTTCACGATTTTTGTGTTCTGGTACTGCGTATGTTGCTTCTGTTGAAGGTAATAAGACGGGTTATTATTTATTTTTATAATAATATGCAATACACTCAGATACTGGTGTAGAATATCCTATTGTAAAGTAATGGTAATGGCCTTGCTCGATCCAGTTCTTGTTATCAGCCTTTACATAACAAACAAGTGAATAGCTTACGTTGTGATAGGATGATTAGGGGCTGATGGTTTCAAACGGTTGGTTAACGTAACATACGTAAATTAAATAATAACGATTACGTACTAGTTATTATTTGACGTACGGGAAGACCATAATTTTGTAAATGTAATTTGAAACAACGCTTTTTTTTTTGGTTTGACGATAGTTAGCGCCATTTTTGACGTATACGCGTGCGTCAATTGGACGTTAAATAACTAGCCCTAACTAGTCGTCAGGAAGGCAACGAGACAAGTGTGATGTACAAGATTCTAATATTTACCTGAATTCATGCCGTTCAGTCTATCTCTCAACGTATCTTGTGTGTGTAGATTTGGTGACCGTAGTTGTTCTGCAGTTGGCGTCTTACTTCTAATCAGCTGGTTGTTGTTTGATGCAGCTGTAATAAAACGGTAAGTTTAATTACAAATTTTATAATCATCATCATCTGCCAAGCCTTTTACCAACTATGTTGGCGTCGGATTCCAGTCTAACTGGAAACCTCCACAACCCAGTTACTGGGTAATACGATATCCCTTGGTAAGACTGGTCAGACTTTCGAGCTTCTGACGACCCGTAACGACAGTCAAAGATCCACGAATGACAGCCGGGACCAACGGCTTAGCGTGCTATCCGAGGCACGGAGGTTTCTTGATATGTAAAGATGGTCCCATCCACGGACCAACCGCGATCCTGATCGATCGACCCGTGCGGCTGTTATTACTAAGCCACAAACCCCCTCCTAATAAGCCAACTAAATACGAAATTGACCACACTTACTAGAAACAGGTTGAACACGGGTAGCAGATCTACTCCTGGGCGCTCTGGTGGCAGCGTTGTTACGTCTCCAGACACGAAGCGTGGTCTCGTGCATCGCTGGGCAGTCTTTTAGTACCTATTTGAAGGAAACAAAGTGTCAGCGTCTCCTCACGATGGTTTCCTTCACTAATGTCAGTGATATCCAAGATAAACTTAGAAAGTACTAGGTTTTTTTTTTAATGACAGCGCCCTGTTCTTACTACCTACTGGTGCATGAAAGGATTGAATGGGTTACCTGTACAACATGTTGGTGTGGTGCATGACGCACATCATTTTCTCCAATCTGCAGTAGCAAGTCGCCTTCCCGTAGACCTGCACATCTACTACGATCTAACACCTGGAAAGATAAAAATGTAAGAAATAATTTGACATAAACGAAATCTTAAGTTTTATCTAGATTTTGGCTATTCTGTCAATAACCTTGTTTTCGTCAAATTTTATCATGAGTCGATATGCTAATACATTTTAAACACTTGTAAGGGACAATTCTTGTAATTTTAAGAACGTTCTCAGACTGATCTCAGTCTCAATCTGTCAAAAGTACCTCTAATTTTCCTACATTTTTGACATTGATTGTCGCTGATATGACACTGCGATTAGATTATGAACATTTTAAATTACGAGAACTGTCCTTCTGTTTAGCAGCAGATTCACTGATTTTGTTAACACTGAATAGATTTGATCCATGGCATTTTACTTAAATTACTTCAAGAAGTAACTACTTCTTGTGCTAAATATCACTTACCTTCTTGACTTTCTGACCATGAACGCTATCAGCGATGGTAAACCCGAAGCCCGCTGCGCCTCGACGTAACGTAAGTACTAGTTCTCGTCCCGGTTCGTTAGTTGTGTTGTTGTCAGCTCGTGATTGATGTTCTGCAAATATTCAGAATTAAATGAGTATGCTATATTCTTGCTAAGATACTGAAAAAGGTTCTAGGATACTTACTGAAGTTCCTTAGTCATTTACATTAGTTTTAAAGTTGAGTTATGGATTTGTTAAAGTAAAGTGGATACAATTGTCATTTTGTTAGGGCCGAGCGAACTAGAAGACATTACTCATAACTGAAAGTCAACGATTCTATGCGGTTAAGTAACAATAATTCTATACGGTTCAAAATCTCATGAAAAAATTATAAATGGAGTTTGTTATTTAAAAAAATGATCACAACTGCTTCAAAGTGCTGCAGGCTGTCAATGTGTAATGCTACCTGTATTACATTTTGGCATCAGATTTACTGATGTTGCTTTTAGAAATCTTCAACCTAGCACTTTTCATTTGTAGGTAAAAACTTTTTTCATAATCATCATCATTTATTTTTTAAATATTGTAGCATCATGCTGAGATAGGAGCCTTTTGGCCTCGTACAGAATGTTTCATTTTTCTTTCTGATACTTTTTTATATACTTAATTAGGTTTTTTTTATTTTTGATTGTGTTTAGTTTAGTTTTATGATCTTTCTGTACGAGTCGCAATAAATACTTTTTCTTTCTTTCTTTATCATAATCAGCCTGTAATGTTCCCACTGCTGGGACACAGGCCTCCTCTCTTCGAGAGGGAGTGGGCCGTAATCCACCACGCGAGCCCAGTGCAGATGTCACACTACCAACCCGCACTGAGCCGCGTGGCTTCGAATTTTTGGTTCTAGGACATGCCGGTTTCCTCACGATTTTTTCCTTCACCGTTTTGAGAGCAGCGGTGATTAAATAATTTACACAAAGTAAAGCGCCTGCCGGGGTTCGAACCCACGACTTACAACTTACGCACCCACGATACAGGAGAAATTCCTAGTGAGGAGAAAAGTTAAAAAAAAAAAAACTCGATATTCGCGGCCGTCGCCACTGAGCCACCACTACACACGATATAATAAGCCCTTACTAAATATTTTAAATTATAGAACTGGTCTTACCACTAGCTAAAGACAGCACATGATCCAGCGACGGGCACCTTGGAAGCTCCTGATTATCATCGTTAATAGTCAGTTCATCCAAATCAAAAGACCTGGACATCATTCTCCTCTGTCCTGGGCTGTGAGGTGTAGAGCCACCGTCCACCTTATCCCGACCCTGGGCTGAAGAGTCCAGGTTCGGAGAATCCAGGTTGAATCTGGAATTGTATGCAGATCTGAGTATTTCTCTAGATTGTCCTTAGTACTAAGGAATTGGTTTATTATTATAACTAGCTTCTAGCCCGCGGCTTTGTCGCATAAGGCTCAATTTACACTGCCGCGGAACGGAGTGGAAGCGAGTTTTCGTAGCGATATTTTAAATAGTAAAAAAAAAAGCGCTTCCACTCCGTTCCGCGGCAGTGTAGATTGAGCCTAATTAATCGTTTCTTGTTTTGCCATTGTGTCTCGCGTGGATCCACGTTCCGGCGAATATATACGAATGATTAAATCTCATCGCTGGGGTACGCATATACCCACTTGCATTACTAAGAGAAAAAAAAAATCGCTTCGACGAACTATACCAAAGAAAGGACATTTGGGTAGGCCGCATAAATTTCTCAAACTGCCATAAAATCATTAAAGCTAACTAAAAAAAAAAACAAAAGAAGAGAATAGAGGTAAAAGTAAACATTACATGATTCTCAGTTGTTTGTTCTAATGAAATTTTTGAGCAAATCTATAGCCTCGACTGAAAAGAGATTTGAAGATACATACATTGATGGTAAGTAGCTGAAGCAAGTATCAAGATTACTATAAGAGAAGTTAGATAGCATAAGTATAGCATAATCAGACTATAATGTTCCCATTGCTGGGACACAGGCCTCCTCTCTATGAGAGGGAGTGGGCTGTAATCTATCACACGGGCCCAGTGTGGGTTGGTAGATGTCACATGTCTTCGAATTTTTAGCTCTAGGACATGGCAGTTTCCTAGCAATGTTTTCCTTCACCGTTTTTAAAAGACTGGTGGTGAAATAATTTACACAAAGTAAAGCGTTTGTCTGGGTTCGAACCTACGACGTATAAACTCGTAGATCGCCGTTAGCACTTGGCCACCATAGCTCTCAAGTTAGATAGACTAAGTAATATTCACCTGGTCCGCAGCGCCCTGGTCAGTTGTTGCATGGCAACAGCGTCTGACGTAGCAGGGGTGGTAGCATCTACTGCCATCGTACTTAGCACACGAGTGTTCGGGTCTTCGGAATCGAACGATAGAGGGTAACCTGCAAATAGGACAGGATATATAGTTTTAATATGTGTGAAGGGCTGGCGTTTTTGGGGGACTGTCTTTTGTGATTTTGACGTGCAAAAAGTGCTGATTCTCAGCCTAATTTGAATAAATGACTTTTGATTTTGATTTTAATAGGGAGTCGTCGCTAAATAACAACAGCCGCAAGGCTCGAGCGAGGGTTAAGCTACGCTTGCCGCGGTCGGTTTTTGGATGGGTGACCATCCATTACATTTCGAGAAGTCCTCCGTGCCTCGGAAAGCACGTTAAGCCGTTGGTCCCGGCTGTCATTCGTAGAACTGTGACAGTCGTTACTGGTCTGATTTTTCATCTGTCCAAATCACAGTGATCTTTAAAGGTATTTTTATTTTTTAAATTGCTAAATGGGCCCGCTCTGGACCTCGATCACGCCTGATAGAAAGCGATGGATGAGGTCTATGATGGAACGAGCGTGCCCAGAAGATGCCAGTTCACTCTTGCTTTGAAGGCAGACAAAAAAATAGACTATTTCTGACTTTCCTAGTGGTCAAACCTCAATTGGTCCTGGTTTTTTGATCCTTATAAAAAAATCGAAAAGCTTGGCAATAAAATTATGTTTTGTGAAAATTCCCCTATTTTTTTTTGGTCTGTTCCATTTTTTTCAAAATCCATGAATGCATATCAAAATGTCCCAAAAAGTTAAGGACAGTCTCCTAAGACTGCTTTCCTGTACCTACAACGGTTAAGGTTTGACGACACGGTTGGCGCAGTGGCTTAGTGATCGACTGCTGCGCCGCATGTCACGGGTTCGATTCCAGCACGGAACAAATATTTGTATTGTCTACAGGTTCCGGTTACAGTTGTTCCGGGTCTGACTGTTTGTGTATATGAGTTTAAATGTTTGTAAATGCACTCACAATACAGGAGTAATTCCTAGTGTGGGGCAACGTTTTATACTATTAAAAAAAAAATGTTTCCTAAACATAGTTGTCTATGCGACTACGCTTACCTCTTACAAGATGCAGCGTGACGTCAGTTCCAGGTGTAATAGACTGGAAGATTTGAGCGACGAGAGCATGTGATAACCCTCGTACACCTCGATTCCCAACTCCGACTACCACGTCGCCGGGACGTAGGGCACCTGAAGGAAAAGAAAATAGTCAATATGAGCTTTCTTTCGCTCTGTGTATGTTTTAATAGGTATAATTTCATGGCAACTGCTTGTTTGCCAAGTAGCACCTGCAATAATAAAAGCAGGTGTGATACTATTTTTCTTAAATCTGTCGTATATTCTTTTATATTCCATTAAAACTAACGAACGCGACAACGGTAAGTAGATTGTGTTATGTAATTAATATAAATTAATTGTTATTGGGGAAGGCCTTTGTCCAGCAGTGAGACAATATAGGCTAATGGAAAAAAAAAATACTTACCATCAATCCAAGCAGGACTATGTGGTACTATGCTGCGTATTTGAAGATAGCCTTCCGTTTCTGGAATACCTTCAGCACCGATTAGCGTGAAGCCCAAACCCTGGAGACAGAAACAAACATAAGGTAAGATGCTAATCCAATGACATTGAATAATTCACCAGCTTTCCTTAATGGTAACCCTCTCAGGGTTATCATTAAGGAAAGGATCTGTTTTCAGCAACACGAAAACTTGATAGCATAATATATTGGGCGTGATGACAGAATACCAAGAATATTTACTGTCAAATATATTTTCAACGTTTTCTCATCGTGCATCTCATGCTGAATACGCTTGCCGAAAATTCCTCTGGGCTCCCCTACCGTACGTTTCGTGGGAAGCGGTTTACGGGAGTATTTCAATAGAGGGGAAGTCGTTTCTTCTTAATTACCAGTCATAGTCTATGGAGAGGCTAAGAAACAGCATTTGAAATTAAAAGGCACAGTGACAGAAGCCTTCCTTTTTCAGAGAAAGGAGTCTCTTTTTTCTAGTCCTAAAGTAATCATAAAACTTCATAAACTTCAGCAGCGTAACACACTAACATTACCTAATTATAACCTGTCACTGAGAGGTTATTAAATTACATTCAAACTCAAATCATTTAATTCAACCAAACCAATTACAGGCACTTTTGAATTGTCAAAGGGTCAGTCAGTCAGAAAGATGAAGCTAGTTGCCAATTCCAAAGCGTAGGTACCTATGGAGAAGAACGGGCAAGAAACTCCATGGACACTCTTTTAAATCATAAAATTGTTACAAAATATTTGATTAGACATTCCAACTCATACCCGTTAATTTTATAACAGTAACAGTATTTAGCTCGGTCGTCACGGCTACGGCGCAAGGATAAACAGGGTCAACAAGTTACGGTTCAGCTCCGTTCCGCCCGGAAACATGGGACTTGTAGAAAATCGTCCTTTCTGGTGAATTAATTATTTGAATTCTACGTTTTGTTTGTTTTCTATTATAAATATGTTGTGACAGACTTTTGTCTATTCTTGGTAGAATGGATTTGGAATTTGTTAGATACGAAGCACAAAAAAAAAATCTTTTGCCTGTGCATAACACGATCCTATGCATGTAGAGCAGTGGTGGTCTAGAGTGCAGTGATGGCCTTCATGTCCTAAATCTAAAATTTCGAAGACATGTGACATCTACCAACCCGACTGGGCCCGCGTGGTGGATTACAGCCTCTCGAAGAGAGGCCTGTGTCCCAGCAGTGGGAACAATATAGGTTGATTATAATGCTTGTACATAACGAGGATTTGTCATACTACGCATGCTAACCTACCTTTTTCGGTCACATGTTTCTCAAACATTTTCGTTAATACCGGATTCTTACCGGTAACTACATCGTTGTGCTGATCTTTACACTTTAACCAAAACATGTGGCGATGCGAAAATGGCCACCTATTTCGCGACTTGTATTCTAGTCAGGTCGAGGCTAAATAAAGATACGGTCAGCTGCATTAATTGGTCCCTTTTACAAAGGGATATGTTCACGTGAGTGGGACCCAATTAATGCTTGAGTGACGTCTGTACAGAGCATCTAAAACAGTCCTTCTAGGGCAATAGGGTGACAATACCTATAGTCGTCGCGTTAAAGCATGGCAACAGCGGTCATTGACCCACCTAAATTTTCTAGCATTGTTTGTCTTATTTGTTTTTAGAATATTCGAGTATTTAGAAATATTTATTTGTGCCTATATTTAAATATAATTAGGTGTATATATATTTATAGTTCTAATAGGTTTTTGAGTCGTTTTATATTTAAACATATTTATTCCTCAACTTTGACAATAGCTCCTACCACTGTTTGTTTCTCCATCACCCAACGTTTGACTGGTAGAAAATGCCTATGGCATTAAATAGTTAAATTATTAAATAAATAGATAATAAATCAATACCGTGATCTTCAATGTTTCAATAACAAAAAACCATACATCGTTTATTCTATATTCCGACATCTAAAGGAGCGTGACATCAGAATAAGGTCGACAGCCAGACACTGATTCACAAAAAAATCGGAAATGAATCGAATAATCGCTTCTGAGTCACAAGCACAGGAAATTATTCGGAAACGTCAGTCTGATTGCTTACCTGAGTGCCTTTAGTGAGAGTGAGAGTAAACCTCTCGCCGCGAAGCTCCCCCGTGGGCGTAGGCCCGTTAGACTGGCTGGTGCCTCCATTCTCAGATGAGAGTTTCTCCGCTGAAATAAAATTCAGTAAATATTAGTGTTATTTTTCTCGGGTGCTGCAATCAGCACAGAAATAATATCTCTCTATACATAAAAGAAACAACACGTAAATCCAATAAATGGTTCTCCAGTTTTTAAACGTACTAATGGACATAGAGACCGAGTTTCTACTTATGTATGTTGAGTTCATAAGAAGTCAGGATGTTAAGAATGGTACTCGCATATAGTCCTAAAACCTGAGTTACGTCATCATCTGCCTAGCCTTTTCCCAACTATGTTGGGGTCGCCTTCCAGTCTAACCGGATGCAGCTGAATACTAGTATTTTACACGGAGGAGAGAAAGAAAGAAAATACGTTTATTTGCGGTAAATATGACGCAAAAAAGAACATAAAAAAGAAAACAATAAGAAATGGTTGACATGCGTCACATCCACGCAAAACGGCTATCGCTCAGCATTATGCTGCGACCCTATGCAAGACAGAGCCCCAGCGCGGGTTTTCAGCGACAGCCGGCGCCGACGAAATGACATCGTCAGGTGCAGCAAACAATTATTCATCAACAATTATTAAAACCAATTATGTTTATTTTTAAAGCAAACAGTTATTAGGACGCTGAACTGGTACAGCGTCCTAATTACTAGGGGTGGAGGGGTCTTGGTATGTAAAGATGCAAGCGGCAACCGCGGCAAGCGTAGCTTAACCTGATCGATCGACCCGTGCGACTGTTATTACTTTGACACAAGCCCCTCTAGTTGCGTATAGCGATGAATTTGCCTGTCAATTCAAAACGAATGATTGCTTTGTTGGTCTAGTGGTCGCAAAGCTATTTTGTGCGATTCTCAGGCATTTCCCTGTTTGTGTGTGTTATTGTTTTTTTCTATCTGGAATTTCTCAGTTTGGATTTGTGCTAAGTTGATTGCCTAGGTTCGCCCCCTATTACAAAAGACTGGCGAAATTTGGGTGTGGATAGGTACACCTCTGCTCCACCCTTCGGGGAAACAAGGCGTGGTGTTATGTTCAAAACTAATTGAGTGTGTTCCGGCATCGAATATGGTCTTTAGTCATCAGTGTGTTATCATCAAGAAGTAATCTTAAAATATTGGGAAGTAGCACCGTTCATAATGTTCCCACTGCTTGGACACAGGCCTCCTCTCGGTGAGAGGGAGTGGGCCGCAATCCACCACGCGGGCCCAGGGCAGATGTCACATGTCTTCGATTATTTTATTCTAAGACATTCCGTTTCCTCGCGATGTTTTCCTTCACCGGTTTGAGAGCAGTGGTGATGGAATAATTAAGAACAAAGTAAAGCATCTGTCTGGGTTCGAACCTACGACCTACAACTTGTACGTCGCGGCCGTTACCACTGGGTCATCACTACTCTCGCAGCATCGTCCGGCTGTCACCAATTAGCCAGCCAAACATCATCAATATGGCAAGATATGATGGCCGTAGAACCTAACAACTGGTTTAGAAACCCTTGTTCGAAAGTGCAACAGCACAGCAAGTGCAACAGTTCTCCCTGTTGCACTTTCAACTGTTTCACTGTTTTCCTTTGCAAGGCCTTGTCACTTGCCTATAGATGCCTATAGGCTTCTAATTAGCCTTTAGAAGTACGTCGAGTCGTCGACGAACTAGAATGGAAGAAGAAAGGCCAGGAAGATGGTTACGTCAACGAAGTGTCGTGTAGATCTTAGGGTCATCTCAGCGGGTTAATTACAAAACACACTAACAGTAGTAATGGAAAGAAAGAAAGAAAATACATTTTTGCACGGACTAAAAGACACAATACACCAGATACATACATCAGATAAATATCAAATAAAAAGTGTATGTAAGAAATTAGCAGGAAAGTGTGCCTCATGGTTTTCATTTTGACAGTTCAACAACATTCATTGTGTGATTTACGTTGCAGAGCAGACACATTTTACGAACATTATAAAGCGATGGATTAGCAATATCCTTCAAAATGATTCAGATTGTGATTGTTATGCAATTAGAGTGCAGGTGTTCTCCATTAGGCATGAATTTCTAATGATTTGCATGATGGCGTGATACCACGAAATAATAAAAGTATTAATGCTGACATAGTAACTTGTGTCTTATATAATAACAATGCAATTGGCATTTAAATACGCTAGCTAGTTGCGTAAAACCAAAAGAAAAGTCAAGATTTATTTCGTGACTTCGTTGGGTCACTCACGCTACGAGGCCTACTATCTAAGCACGATACGTAGTTTCGGCCGGATTTACGGTCGATACCTACTCCGTATCAAATACGGACATAATTATGATTAGGTTACGACCTACAAATGAATGACACCATGATTTGAGTTGACAGTTGTCCCCCTTTGTATTTTTGCCCGTCTAAAAATGTTTATTAATTGGGTGTAGGATTGACTCCGAAGTTTCGAACTACTTTCGGACGGGTTCATATTTTCGTAGCCGTCTAAGAAAATATGAACCCGAAATGCCTGTGCGCATACTAAATCGTCAGACGATTTAGTATGCCCCATGATTTATCAGAGAAAGCACAAGTACAATAGAAAAGTTCATATCCTGGAAAATAGATTATCTAGCAAGCACGGGTAGTAGAGGAACCGAGTCCCCAGGACCTGCTTAAGTGCCAGGCACTAATCATAGCTTCTTCGTCATGACGAATTAACAATTGTAAAGCTAAATTACGTCGATCTCGTTTGGGCCATTTTTGAAAGGTTAACTTTACATGAATTTCATCTACTGTATACACCCTGTGAATTGTGCATTTAGTTATGTATATCAGCATGAATAATCAAAGAAATGACTGTCTGTCTGCACGCTCAATTGAGTCCGTATATCACAGCTTTTACTTTGTCGACACCAAATTAGGATTTTTTAGAGCCACTGTCCATATAAGGACCAATGCATGCATAATTGTATCAATTTAAAACAGTTGACAGTTGATGGACAGTTTTGTCATTAATTTTTAATCTATACTAATATTAAAAAGAGGCAACATTTGTTTGTTTGTACGGGGTAATCTCCGCAAGCGCGACTGCTGAGCGCTGGGTTCGATGTCAACATGATAACAGAAATATCAACCGATAAAATTACACTGCAGTTCGAAAGCCCCTTCTCAAAGTACAGAGAAGCGGCTTCATGATCATCGGTCCCTGCATGTTGCTGATTTGAAAACTTTAAAGTCGACTTTTCGTACGTTACGTACGTTTTGTTACGTAATTTCTCAAATACTGTACAGAAAGTAAAAGAATGCTAACAGTCGATTACTCAATTTGAGAACAACAGAAATAATTGAGTATTTTGTGAAAGTTAGCTGAGGCGATGATGGGCAACCATTCATTAGCATGCTTATCACTGCAACATTGGAATGTTTCAAAAAAACTGTAAATCGGTACCTACTTGAAGTTCGATTTCATTTGCAACAGTAGAAATATTGGACATTTTGGAACTAGATGCATGCAGCTGAATTTTTTGCCTTTTGAATAGGGTATAGTGTATCGTAACAAATAACGTGTTAGGTTTTCAATTTTTCATATTATGTGTAACTGGGACTGACTGCTTAGCGTGCTTACAGAGGCAATTTCGGCAAAGTAAAGTTATAAGAAACCTTTTTTCTCATCATCTCAAACTCAAAGCATTTATTTCAAATTATTCAATTCAACAGGCACTTTTGTATTGTCATCTCATCTTCCTAGCCTTTTCTCAATCATGTTGCAGGGGGCTTCCAGTCTAACCGAATGCAGCTGAATACACACATGGAGTGGTGTTTTACATGGAGCGACTGCCTGACATTCACAACCCAGTTACTGGGTAACACGATACCCCGTGGCAAGAATGGTTGTCAAACTTTCGAGCTTAAGACTACTCGTAATGACTGTCAAAGATCTACAAATGACAGCCGGGACTGATAACCGAAATACAGGCATTGCCTAGTTCGGTTACAGATGCTAGTTTATACTGTTAGTACATATTATTGCCAAATTGTGTGTAACTTAGTGCTAAGATTTTTTTGGAGACAATAAATTATTATTATTCCCTAACTCTCATAGTAACGGAGGGGTTTCGGTATGTAATGGATGGTGACCTAGCCATTAAACAACCTAGGGAAGCGTTGCTTAACCTTGAAGATCGACCCGTGCGTCTTTTATTATTTAGCTACGAGATCCGACAACGTAAGATAACGAAGATTTTTCGTTTCAGAGCGAAGGAATTAAGCCGTAGGTATTTAAATGGTGGTGGAAAGTAAATAACTACCACTATGCTCATTGGTCAGTAATATCCCACAAAACCGTTTAGACTTCAGATGATCTCCCTAACATAATATCCACGTGAATAAACTTCAAAGAAAACATTTTGGTCAACTGCGTTCATGCATCCTTTCCACATGATCAAACTATTTAGGGATACCTTTGGCGAAGGCGTTATCCTTGAAACTATAATTCAAATAGGCAGTGGGGTGACATGGTGTACTTAAAGACTTTTACTTATTCATGGTAAACAAACAAAAGCTGAGCAAAATCTGCAATTTTTTTTGCACTGTTAACTGCTGTTGTAGACGTCATCTTGGTTACCGTCCTTGAGCGTTCAAATTAGGACGTCGGTGTCCAGTCGGGCGCGTTTTCGGACAGTGTGGACGGGTTTTACTTTCTAAAAGCCTTAATAAATTACACTACGCTATATTCGGGGACCCTTTCCCTAAATCAGGATGGTGTAATAAGAGAAACGAAGGAAGAGTCCCTATTAAAGAAACTCATCACCTAAATATCGGGTTTTAAGTGGAATCCAATATTAACATATAAGTAGAGATCGTCTAATTCAAAATTGCACTCCCTCCACTGCTTGTGATTCACATTTCAAATGTTTGTATACCGTGCAATTCTACAGACTGTACTTCGGAGAGTGTGCGCAGGTGCTCCATGACCTGATTCCACCATCGCCCTTTTACCACAGGACAACTAGACGTACTGCAGCGTACCATCCACACTTGGTTGATATCCCGACGAGTCGTACTCAGCGCTTCTCCTCCACGTTTATTATGCGCACAGCCAAAGTGTGGAATTCTCTGCCAGCATCTGTTTCCTCCCACATTTAATCCCGTCTGCCTTCAAAGCACGAGTGAACAGGCATCTTCTGGGCACGTTCGTTCCATCATAGACCTTATTCATCGCTTTCCATCAGGCATGATCGAGGTCAAGAACAGGCCCATTTAGCAATTAAAAATAAATAAATTAGACGATCTCTACGTCCAACCTTGGACAGTAAGCTCAAAAGATGTGGGCTACAGCATCAGTTATTCTCATAGATCTCGTCGTAAAGTAAAAAGAAGAAGCCTTCTTCTTCTTTTATAACTAGCAAAGAGGCTACATTATGCATTACTTAGATACCACTTACATTTTACTGGATTACAGTTAATTCAATAAAGAAAAACTCACGATAATACATAACAACAATAACAGTGTTACAAAACAAGTTCTGGCTGAATTATTTCCAGTCGAGTGGAACTCTACAGCATAATAATAATTGACTTATTGTTTCCTGAATTTTAGATTAAGACTGACATTACATAAAGGATTTATGACTGTTAAGTTGACTATGATTTTCGAATTTATAGCTTAGGTAGCATTTGCCTGCATATTTGGACGCGTAGAGGACGGAAATTATCCAACGGGTAAATACCGGGATAAAAAGTATGCTATGCATGAAACGGCCGCGCGGCAGGCCGAGATAGAGATGGCGGGATGAGCTGGACTGCTTCTTAAAGGATTGGCCCACAATCGCAGTAGACCGGGAAAAGTGGAAAGATTCCCTCTTTCCACTCTCCTCGGTCTACTGCGGCAGAAAGAGGAGGCCCTGAAATGGCACAACAAGGCTCATAATAATATGTCCATAAGTCCAGGTCATAGTCCACCTGTGCGCTAAATTTCACCTCGCAAACTTAGTTTCCAGGCATTCTCAAAAATTGCTACTGGATAGACTTAATATGCCTAAAGTTCAAAGGCTTAGTAATTCAGACTACATACATTCTAGGTTCCACTGGAAGTTGAGGACGATTATGTTTACCTAGGACACCGTTATGTTTACCGGTTACGTAGGTCCGAGAAAGAGTTCAATCGTCGGATGTGACTCGGCTGGGAAGCTACGCCATATCTTCTCATTTCACATACCGCAATGTCTCAAGACGAAAGTCTTTGACTCAGAGTGTGTTGCGAGTGATGAATTATGGCACTGAAACGAGGTTAGTTCACAATGGGCTGCATTGGAAGGCTGAAAGTTGCCCAGAGGGCAAAGGAAAGGGCTATGCTTGGAGTATGCCCTACGTAATCGAATCAGAAATGAAGAGATCTGTCGGTGAACAAAGGTAACCGACATATCCTGAAGAATTGCCAAAATGGACAGGGCACATTGCTTGCAGAACAGATGGCCGATGGGGCAGAAAGTTTCTGGAGTTGCGACCGCGTACCGAAAGACGACATAGCGTTGGCGTTTTACTATCAAGTAATCGTTTGGGCGTTAGAAAGCCTCCCACAAGGTGGACCGAAGACCTTGTAAAGACCGTTGGAAACCGCTGGATGCGAGCATAGAATCGGTCAAATTGGCGATGCTCGGGGGAGGCTTATGTCCAGCAATGGACGTCTTTCTGCTGAAATGATGATGATGAAGACATTCTAGGTATATGTTATGTGGTGAAGACTAGCAGCCAGAAGTATCAGTACAGTGCAGCCAGCTGTATTTGTCAGACAAAATGGTGATGTCACCGATTTGTTTGACGAGTGTGGCCAATTAACACAATCAAACATAATTATTGTCACTTGAGGTCAATTAACACAATTTCTCCTTTTGAATACTCAACTTAGAGGTCTTTTTTAAAAAGATCAAGTACCTAGCAGATATTATCACCTTGGTATGGTTTATTAATTCCAAGATATATCAATCCATCACCATGAAAATAAAAAAAAAGAATAACTCACCTCTCAACCTCCTTGCTTGCAGAACTGGATTCTCATACTGCGTTCTCCTGTTTATATGGTCCACATAATAAGAGCCATATCTCTCATCAGACACTCTTTCCCAACCAAAAGGCAGTTCATCTTCTCCGCATTCTCCGAGGGAGTGTTTCCGGACTCTAGCTAGTCTTGGGTCCAGCCAGTGTGATGTGCCAGTGTTGTGGCTAAAAAGGATTTACTAGTTTATTGTCTGGTAATAGTTTTGGATGTGTTGAAGATCAGACATCAAAATGTTTCAAGGAACATGCATCTGGTTAAAGCATCTTATGTAAATGATAAACTGATAACTCCAAAATTTTCATTTACATTTACATAGAATGTTTTAAGCAGAAATTGGTTACTGCATGTTTTGAAAGCAGATAGGGGTTACTACTATTTCGTAGGCTGGGATAAGTTCGGCGCTGGGATAAGAAAGTATAAATCAAGTTTCCAGCTAGTTTATCAATACTTTTTAATGCGGACAACATTGTGTTCAGTATCATTTTGTTGTGCCCCGACAAAGATCAGGACAAGATTTAATTTTTTGTAGTAAAATGGTGCAGAATTTGATTTGTACCGTCTTATTCTAGCGACGAACTTACCCCAACATAACTTATTATGCTTATGAGTTCCTATATCATAGTTGACAAAATAAAAGACTACTATGTTTGCACCATCAATTTTTTTGGTCACGAACCAAAGGAATAAGCTGAAATGCAGGTAGATTGTTGTTTATTTACATAGTGTAACTTCCCTAAATAAGATACAGCAATAAACGGAATAGTGTAACTAGTAGTAGTGTGTCAGAGATAAGTGAATTTCTCACAAAAAAATGCATCATTGCTGATGATGATTTATATCTATAAATATTATAAATTAAAGTCACTTTTTGTGTCTGTCTATGGTCTTCTAAACTATGCAACAGATTTGAATGCGGTTTTTACCATAAGAGAGGA
The DNA here is from genome assembly GCA_949629185.1 of Apamea crenata. NCBI lineage: Eukaryota > Metazoa > Arthropoda > Insecta > Lepidoptera > Noctuidae > Apamea > Apamea crenata. The sequence goes on from OX451377.1 coordinate 3,385,285, forward strand.
AGGAAGGAGCCAGACTGCTACGGCTACCCTACGCAGAGCGCTGGAGGTTAACCCCCGGACCATCGCACTGATCCAGGAGCCGTGGATCAGGAACAACAGAATATGCGGCCTCAGCAACATCGGAGGTAAGCTAAGCCTTAACACACAGAGCTCAGACAAACCTAGAACCTGCGTGTACATACCCAAAGATATCCCTACCACACTGCTCACACAATTCTGTTCCAGAGACTTGACAGCTGTCAAGCTCCGGACTGATGAGGACCTCCCAGACGTCGTATTAGCCTCGGTGTACATGCCGGGCGAAACCACTAACTGCCCGCCGCAAGAAATGGCCGACCTAGTGCAGCACTGCGAGGTCACCGGTCTGGACCTGATCATCTGCACCGACTCCAACGCCCATCACCCGCTCTGGGGCAGCGACACATCGAACCCCAGAGGAGAGGTACTATCCACCTATTTATTCTCTACTAACCTTAACATCATTAACCGCGGATCCGAACCCACTTGGGTTACGGTCCGAGGACACACAATAATAGACCTAACACTTGCTACAGAAAACGCGAAAAACCTCATCACAAACTGGCACGTGTCGAGCGAACCTTCTTGCTCGGACCACAGAAGGATCCGCTTCACACTAACCACCAACACCAAGAAACCTGCACCGAGAAGAAATCCGCGGCGCACCGATGTGCCCGGGTACAAGCGCCTACTGGCCGCGCTGCTAGCTAGGCACCTACCACAAACAACCATAAGAGAACCAGCACAATTGGAGTACACTGTAACAAAACTATCAGAATATCTTACCGAAGCTTACCATGCATGTTGCAAACTAAGAGCGCCACGTACCAACAGCGAGAGAAATCCCTGGTGGAACGCCGAACTTGGTAAACTCAGACACGCACTACGGAAGCAATTCAACAGAGCTAAAAACACCAGACTCCCGGAAGACTGGGAGTTATACACAGAAACCCGACACGTATATAAAAAGCAAATCAGAACCGCCAGAAGGACAGCATGGCGGAAATTCTGTGAATCCATAGAAACCAACAATGAAGCCGCAAGGGTAAGGAAGATCCTATCAACAGACCAGGACCGAACCCTCGGCACGCTGAAAAAACCCGACGACACATATACACAAACGGACCACGAGACCAGTAAGGTCCTCCTGGAAACCCACTTCCCAGACTGCAAACTCCTAGAGGACAGGACCTGGGAGGACGTACCAGTTTGGACCCCAACGGAACGGGACTGGACCTGTGCCCACAGGCTAGTAACGGAGGACCGGTTAAAATGGGCTATAAACACCTTCCAACCATACAAGTCTGCAGGATTGGATGGCATCTTCCCAGCCCTACTACAATGGGGGCTCGAATACATTACACCATGCCTGATGGAGATCTACCAGGCCTGCATAGCACTCAGATACATTCCCCTAGCCTGGCGCGAAGTGAAAGTCATCTTCATACCCAAGCCAGGTAAAGCCGACTACACGCAACCCAAGGCGTACAGACCCATAAGCCTCACATCCTTTCTACTAAAGACCCTGGAGAGACTATGCGATCGCCACATTCGAGACGGTCCTCTTAGGGCAAAACCACTCCACAAACAACAGCATGCGTACTCCACAGGCAAATCAACAGAATCCGCGCTACACAGCGTGGTATCTAAAATCGAATGTGCAGTGGACCACAAATGCTCAGCACTGGCCGCCTTCATTGATATCGAAGGCGCCTTTGACAAAACCACATTCAAAAGTATCAGCACGGCCTTAGACAGACACGGTATAGATCCGTCTCTGAGCGGCTGGATCACCAATATGCTCGAACAAAGAGCCGTACAAGTAACCGTAAACGACACCACAAGGGCCATTGTGGCAAAGGGGTGCCCGCAGGGGGGCGTCCTTTCGCCACTTCTATGGAATCTGGTAGTAGACAGCCTGATAAAGGCACTAAACGATAAAGGCTACTTTACCGTAGGCTACGCCGATGATTTAACCATAATAATAAATGGCACACACGAAAACACCCTGTGCAACCTAATGCACCAGGCACTGAAAATAGTAGAGAATTGGTGTAGCGCACACCAACTATCAGTGAATCCAACAAAAACCGAACTGATCCTCTTTACAAAAAAGAGGAAACTTGCTACGCTACAACTTCCACGATTCTTCGGAACTACCCTAAGCCTATCAACTGAAACCAAATACCTGGGCATCTTTTTGGACAAACAGCTGAACTGGGCAAAACACATCAATCACATCACCACAAAGGCCAGCATTTCCCTTTGGCAATGCAAGAAAATGCTTGGAAAAAGCTGGGGGATTAGCCCCAAGACTACCTACTGGCTTTACACTACAGTCATCCGACCCATTATCACATATGGCTCACTAGTCTGGTGGCCCAGAACAGACCTGAGCACAGCCCAAAGAGATCTCGAAAAGCTGCAGCGTTTTGCTTGTGTGGCAATCACTGGCAGCATGAGAACTGCACCCACCGCTGCCCTACAGGCTATGCTCGGACTGCCTCCCCTACACCTCATCGTGCGGGAGGAGGCGGCCCTGTCTGCCTTCAGACTCCATATATCAGGAATCCTGAGCAAAGACTCGAGGATCAAGCACACACGCCTAAAGGACGAGGCGATCAAACGGCAGCCAATGATGGCAGCACCCTGCGACAAAGCCCCCAAGCAATACTGCTTCCAAAAGCACTACAACATAGAGCTTAAAGAGGAGCAGTGCGACTACTCAGGTCCGGGAGAGCTGAGAGTTTACACGGATGGATCCAAGACCGACTGCGGAACTGGAGTCGGAGTTTTCTCACACGACCTCAACATAAACATATCCAGCCCGCTAGGAATGCTCAACACGGTCTACCAAGCAGAGTGTGTGGGTATAATACAAGCGGCCCATGCCATAGCAGCCAGGAGAGTTATGGACACCCATGTTCGTATACTCTCCGACAGTGCCTCAGTCCTCCAATCCCTAAAGAAGGGATGCATCACATCAAACCTTATACTAGAATGTCACAAGGCGCTTGAACAGGTAACTGTATCGAACCGCAACACAGTGACACTACAATGGATAAAAGGACACAGTGGGTCACTAGGTAACGACGCAGCTGACGAGCTGGCCAGAAGGGCATCCAGCACGCCAGCCTATGGGCCGGAACCAGTTGTACCCATCCCCTTCAATCAACTACGCAGGTGGCTACAGAAGCACACCCACGCACAGGCAGAGAACTGGTGGTCCTCAGCACCGGGCTGCAGGCAGTCCAAGGAAGCCATGCCATCATTAGATGGCAAGCTAACCAGGAAACTACTACGCCTGGACCGGAAAGGCCTGCGCCTGATGACGGGGACCATCACGGGACACTGCTCACTGAACAAACATTTCCACACGATAGGCATAACGGACAGCCCCCTGTGCAGAGCTTGCATGGAGGCTGATGAAACCGTCGCGCATGTGCTCTTTGAGTGCACAGGCGTCACCCAGATCAGATCGCAAACCCTCGGGACACCCAGATCGTACACAGATGTTCTCAACAGACCAGGAGACCTAATAAGCTTCTGGAGGGAGGTGGGCTGGTTGGAATAACCACCGACGGCCGCCATGGCCCACGCACAATGGTCCGCTTGTAGGACTAAGTGCGGAAACCAAACCCGTAACATAGAACATAGAACATAGAGGAAGGAAGGTTTATGTTTTATACATTAATAATAAAATAAAGAAATCTCTATGTCTTGTTAAGTCATTACAATTGTCCAAAGGAGGTGCGGGTCACTAGTAATATAGTAATTTGCCTCTCCTTCTCCTCTTTGATACAAAAAAGGTTGTCTTTAAAAGATTGCTCAGCGATAAGACCGCCTATTGTGTCACCCTTTGTAAAATTTCTATATAATTATGTCTGTAATTTATTATATGGTTTTTAAAAGAATAAATAACTAATGCACTACTTTTTTTTGTTTTTTAATAAATCGTTCAATCAAAGGTTGACCATCAAGGTGGATACAAAGACACAATATGCAGATGTATCTTTGTATTTTTTAAATCATGAAACAGGTTATTTTGTTGTAAATATCACAGCTCACATTTTTAAAGACATTCTATTGTTAGGGTAGGTGCACAATTTAATGCCTATTATATTCCTATTATTGAAGTTAAATGGTGTCCATTGTTAATAGAAATGATTACTATTTACAGAAAAAAGTAGTCGGTCACAGGATGGAATGTATAATTAAATTCTATAAAAAACCTGTTGCCTGTCAGATTTTATTTGTATTTACTTTTAAAACTTGTCAATTTTTACTGTAAAACTAAAATGAGAGAAAAGTGACTATAATGAGACTAGAGCTATTAGATAGAAATGTCTTAAACAGTAATATTCTACTTACTCAATAAAATACACCTCTCCGGAGGGTGTAAATGCTTTCTCCCACATTGGAGGCAAAGGTCCTAGGTTGTATTCGTCCTCATCCTCCCTTTTTAGAACCGCATCGCCGGGTCTCACTCCAACCACTGAACCACCGACTGTGCCTGCAGTCCCAGAGCTATGGGTTGAGATACCTGCTGAGGACAGCCTGTCCGAGTCAACAGAGCTCTGAGCCATGGCAAATATTATTTATGACCAGTTTTCAACACATTTTACACATAACACTCGCTAATATTCACTCATGTTCGCGCCAAACTAAAAATAATTTTATCTTCTTAAATTTTCAATTAGAGAACCTTCTTGTTTCTCATATCTTCATAGATAATTTTATCTTTTTTTGTTCATTCTCTCCGCAATTTACTCATCGATATGGCATTCCACAAAAACAAAACAATACAGGAATGCCAGTGACCACGTATGAGTCATTTTGGGACAGACTCTTCACTGACTTGTCGATTCGTGTACTTTTTTACCTGCGCCATAATTAACGACGTAACAAATAACTGGATTTCAATTAGCTTTCCGTCAGACCTTGTTAACAACCGCGATGCACTCGGCTCAATGCAACGTTATGTGCTGCAGGTGCATCGTAACGTACATCCACGATAACAATATCAAACCACATTTCCCACATTCACTAGACAGTCGTAACGGTAAATGATCACAAAATGAATTCTATGACATGTAAATAAGATATGTTCACTTTCTCACAAACAGGTAAACTGAATCTCTATAATTTTGAAAGTGGGTGCAACAAGTGTAGGCACACATCTACAGATGTTTGTTTATAGCCACGGCAAGTACTTAATTAAAGGTTGTTCCACTCTTTATTGAATTAATGACAGTAGCAATGACGATTTAATTACCACGTTCTTTTAAAATCACTTTTAACTTCTTTTCCTACATATTTTCGGCCACAATTTCACTTGAAAACAAGATTATTCACTGAAAAAACTAAAAACGAACTTATTTTACTGTAATCGAATACATTACACACAAAACATAGACAAGACACAGTAGAGGTAGAGATGCACCTGCATAGAATTATCGATATAACGGATGATTGAACATCATTGAATCATAATCGAATCTAAAGTTTCTGACTTTCTGTCACCCTCACCGAGTTGACTTGATTGTTCAATGATATTATTACTTTCTGGTTGTTATGCTAAGTGTGATTCTTTAATTGATAATCAATGTTAAAATACAACTTTTTCAATATGCTTTATTAGTCCTATAAGCGATGTTAGTAAATATTTATTACGACTTAAATATTTTTGAATAAATAAAGAATCGTTATCGATTCAACAAACTTACTTAGCAACTCTTCACTTACTACGTTCCGTTCCATTACAGTTCAATCGTTAGCGCTAGATCCTTAAACCATCGCGTCTTTTGATGAAAATAAAATAAAGCGACTTTGCACTATTTTTAATTGAATTAATGACCGCATTATTTTTAATTAGTTGAGATTCTTCAGATTTCTTACAGATTACTAGAAAAGGCACCGACTCAAAAACTGTAACGTAAAAAGGAAAGTCATGAACCATCACCATCGTATGCTAGAGTTGCAACTATTCCCCAATAGATGGCGTTGATTGGCAATTAATACACTCGACCGTAGTAAATGTGATGTGGCCCAAAATCTAAACTCGAATTAGTGAACAGGATACCAAATAGCTTCTCCAGTTAGTATAAGTAAATAATTTCACATTTAAGTCAGTTTTAAATTGACTTATTGACGTGGAAATTGCAAATGTCGTAAGGGACAAACCCTTTTCAGGATCACCAAGAAATGAAATTTGACCTAAAACACGTCATAACTTTTTAATTTTTGTCGTGGTATTTATATTGTTTCCAGACCAAATTGTGGTCAAAGGCGATTATGCGAGTTACTAGAAGATCGTGGCGATTAAGCGTCATCATTATTATTATTATTATTATCACCTGACTACCCTTTTCCCAACTTCGCCATTTAAATAATGGCCGGGTATTAATAAAAAAAACCACCTGTTTCGCCATTACTTCTTCAGAGATTCGGTCAGTCGGACCACAATCAAACGACGACCGACTCTGGCAAATTACACAGGCGTAAACAAAGGAACATAATCAAGATTCTCCAAAGATAGATCTGGAAGATATAGAAGGAGAGATCTTGATAACAAATTAGCAAGTTAGGATGGGAATTATAGAAGATTTACTAAAGAGGATAAAAATAATATACACTGGCTAAACTTCATAAACTAACAAACAATAAAATTATAACCTAGCCAAAACTACTTATTAACTAAAGGCTGATTTTTCCAACGCCAGATAGTTTTTTCCGAGTAAAATGTTTAATTTTTGACAGTTCTTCCATACAAAATCTGTCAGACGTCAATTTTATTCCACGAATAGAAATTATCTGGCAATTGAAAAATTAGTTCTAAATTAAATATGGCGTCGAATAGTCCGCATCGCTGTCGACTGGCAATGTACCCAAGCGACTGGCGGCATTGCCATGTTGTATGGCAATGCTTAGACCTTGACAAAGACAGTGGAAGCACTCGATGATGATCAAATCCGATAATTTGAACTTGTGAACCACCTAACAGTTAGAGGGTGTGTCGGCCAGCGTGAAGTACCTCTATAGACCTTCCATTTTTTTTTGGGTGGGAAATCATCAAATGACTTCTCCCGCTCTGGACTGAGCGGAAGGGCGTGTCAGACTTTTACTGACGAAAACCCACCCGTGTTCCTTCAGTTGCCTGTGGTGCCAGGGGCCACGGTATCTCTTCATATACCTTCCCTTGCTTTGCATTTTTATTAAAATGCAAAACAGGGGTATACGACCGATGAAACATTTGGAATAATATAAAATCTTTGGAAGATCAAGTAATCTGCCTAATGTTTTCTGAACTATTTTGGGGCCGGGGTGCAGTCAAACTGGAAGAATACCATTATTTTACATGGAGCCACTACCTATTTCACTTCCACAACCCAGTTACTGGGTAACATGATACCCCTTGGTAAGACTGATTGTCAGACTTTTGGGCTTCTAACTGCCCGTAACGACTGTAGAAGATTTTTTTTTTAAAAAAACGTTGCCCCACACTAGGAATTTCTCCTGTGTGTGTGTGATTTACGAATGATAGCCGGATCCAACGGCTTAGCGTGCTTTCTGAGGCACGGAAGAGGTCTCCAGGTAGGAGGTATTATGTAATGGATGGTCACCCATCCACGAACCAACCGCCGCAAAAGATTATGGTACATTTTCATTAGGTACTTAACATAATCAGCCTATAAATGTTCCCACAGCTGGGACACAGGCCTCCTCTCCGTGAGAGGGAGTGGGCCATAATCAACCATGCGGGCCCAGTGCGGGTTGGTAGATGTCACATGTCTTCGAAACTGTGGTTCTAGGACATGCTGGTTTCCTCACGATGTTTTCCTTCACCGTTTTGAGAGCAGTGGTGATGAAATAATTTACACAACACTGCTCTACATTTTCATTACTCATTCTGAAATCAACTTCCACTTTGCATAAAGTTGAAATAATCACGTTCATTTTAAACAAGAATACGAATAAGCTTATATTTAAGGGCTTACTACATCCGATTTTTATATATTTTCGTGAGCATAATGTCATAATCATAACGGACGTAATTTAATTATTTAAGCTACTTTATTTCTGGACAGAATATCGTAAGGGAATATAATGAAAAATGCGTTGCCAATAACTCGAGTTTAGACTTGCTGTTTCAACAATATCCAGCTTCTACCAGCCATCTTGGGTAGATCATCTCTGCACCTATCCTGAGAGCGTTCTACCCTACGCTGGCCGATATGGGTTGGCAGGGTATCCACTCAAGAACAAATCGGCTTCCTACCAGCATCTTTCCCCATCTAATTAGCACAACCTACCACAATAATTATGCCAGTCTATGCTAATTAGGCTGACTGGCTCTAACGTTTCCACTACTGGGACATAGACCTTCCCTCTATGAGAGGGAGTGGGTGGATACCAAGCGGGTTGAATAAATGGACTATAATAAGACTACTGCAAAGTCCAACTCCTGCAATTTGCAGGAGTCATATTGTGATAATTCACCATTGTCATCTTTCGTTTGCGAACTTAATGGAATTTTCGAAACAATGAGTAAGGAGGTAGGTTTACGTCTTCTTTCGAAAAGGCCGTCCTCACTGCTCTATTGCTGTTCCACAATGAGCTCTATGCCACGATAACGCCGTGGAAGTGGCGAAGTTATGGCAAAGAAATTTTAGCATCCTTCATGCTAAACTTTGGATAACTGTTGTGCCAGCGGCACTAAGAACAAGATTGCTACTGGTAAATAATACTTTGTTTATTTGTAAAACACCAGCAACCTCTTAAGAGGTCATTGTATTCATCATTACAGAGGGCTGGCCTGTTTCTTAGCCAAAGATTAGTAGTCGCCATACAACGTGGCAATGCTGCCAGCCTGTTAGGCACTGTTCCTGTTGACAGCGATGCGGACGAATTTTTTGATGCCCTATGATTATTTTGCTTATTTTTTCCCATGTACATATCATTATTTTAATGTTAGCTTATATAATGTAAATAATTTTATGAATTAAATAGGAAAAACATTAAAAAAAAATATTCATCATTATGAACAACTTTTACTATGGGACCAAAACAGAAATCGCGAAAAAAAAATCAGCTGTTCCCTACATTTATGTTCGCATAACTCGTCAAAATGTAGGGATCAGCTGATTTTTTTTTCGCGGTTTCAGGTTTGGTCCTATAGTAAAAGTAGCTTTATAATGATGATTACAATGACCTCTTAAGAGGTTGTTGGTGTTTTACAAATAACCCTGTATAGGTAATCACGTAGGTAAGCACGTTAAGCCGTTGCTCTCTCTCCGGTCGTGTCGGATTGCCGTCCCCACGGACTATGAGAGACGGGAAGAGGGAGTGCACCAGTGTCTGCGCGCACACTTTTGCACTATAATATCTGCCGCGCCGAAGGCTGGTGTCCGTTGGTCTCCGTTGAGATTGGCCGCCGTCGCCGAAACACGGTCTGGAGGATTTTATGTAGGTAATATTTTAAGCTCCTCATGTCGTTTCAACTTGGTGGTAAGCCTGCTTACCGTATTACCTGGACAATAAACTATTTTCTATTTCATTGCTATTACCAAATGCCCATTACGCGAATTCTCGCGGGTGGGCTAACTAGAGATCGTGTTGATGCATCTTGTCGTCACAACGAAAATGCGGTAGACGTGTGGCGTTATCTACGTTGTGTCGACGTCACACATCTACAGGAAATGTTGAGATACATAAACAATATTTTTTTGGGTCAACGACTTATTTCAGTAATAAGATATATTCGCGTGCATTTTTCACTTTATTTCTGTCCTTTCAAGATGTATTTTTATATACATTTGCGTCGTTCCATAATTAATTAGACATTTCTTTTGCACTCAGTACTTAAATGTGTCTCATTTTTTAAGGACGTGTAGATTAAGGGGGATGCTCTCAGTCCGCGTAATTCAAATTTTCTTAGCAATTTTAAATTTGCAAGTCAGTGTCAGGTAACAGGTTGTATCTTCATTAAAAATATGATTCACAAACGTAAGAAACATGGCTTTCCAGCATTATAATCATTAAACTTAGCAATACAACTCCTCAAGTTCAAAGGCTTCAAATGTCATGACTTCATGAAATAGTCATTCAATAGAGTACTTAGTATGAACTTAGAGAGTTGTATTAACGATGTTTATGATTATAATTCTATAAATAAATATTTGATATGGCGGCGAATCACAACCAGACGCTGACCTACAAATTACAAAAAAAAAGTAAGAAAATTTGAATTTCGCGGGCTACCCAGACACTTTTGCCTTAATTGCAAGTGAGTGTTTGTATCAAGTTTGAATTCCTAAAGATGTTCCAATTATTTTTACGAGAATTGCCTGAACAAAAAATTAAAAAGTCATCCTGTACAAATCGGTCAATAAATCCCGCCAAAAGGTTTCAGCACTCTGTAAGTCTTGCGACAAAATTAATGTTAACGTTTGTTATGTTAGCACATTCGTAAAATATTCGTTTAGTTGGTAACACCCGAAATACCCCGCGCCACAGCTGAAGCTGAAGTGGTCATAAATGTCAATTTTTTAGGGGGAAACCCGTGCGTCAAGAGATTAAACGGGTAAACGCCGTATTATTAACTTTGGTCGTTTTATTAGAGGATCGAGAATGTCCGCAAACACTCAGAAAAAAAAATCCAATTGTTTTAGAAAAAACTGTCTGTGCGCGAAATAAATTATAAAAGAATATTTTGCTTTATTTTTCATTCATAAGATTGTGTGGAGAATTTTTGGATTTCTCTGAAGCGTAGGTAAAGAAAAATTTGAATATTTTAATATTTCACAAAGAGTTGGAAAAAAAGACTAGAAAAAAATATCTAGATATTTATGAGCTGTTAAATGTAACATGACGACTACTGTGTTCATGAGCTACAATAACGAGGAAAAGAATTATTACGGTTCTCATGGAAAGTAATAATCGTAATTTCCATCCTGTCTGGATAAGGCCCAGTACACACAAAAGAAATAATAAGTTTCTGAATTCTTGTTTTTACCCGTCTGCGCGATAGCAAAGACAGGGTAATATGTTTCTTATGTGTATCAACGTATCTTTGTGTGTGGGATTGTACCCTTGAAACATCCTAACGGGTGGATCGATTTTAATACATGAGGGGTCGATCGTTTCCTTTATGTCGCCCGATAGTTAAAGATAGGCTAGGTTTTGTTTTATATAAAAACAGAATTATCAAGTTTTCGTCATAGCTTCATTGGCTTTATACTATTATCTTAATGAAGAATATACTAGACGCAAAATATAAAAATAAAAATATTTAGTTAAAAAAAAAAACAAAAACTTTAATTGTAAAAGCGTGGAGTTAATTTAATTATTTTATCATTTTTAGTGCGTTTTATAGGCTGTTTTTTAGTTTTTTTTAAAACTACGTAGTTTTTTTTAAATTTGTATATAAAAATCACACGCGGGACACGTTATCTGCGCCCGTCGTGCGGCACGTGGTAGTGTGTGATCCGCCTTAGGCCTGCAATACTTGGGAAAGAAATAGAAATCTTGAATTAAAAAAAGTAAATACCTCTGTGTGGTTTTTCATGTGTTTTATAAAATGCTTTATTTCTCATGTATTTATGCTACGCTCTCTTTTAATAAATAGATAAAGATAATGATTGTTACCAATGTTCTGTAAACTGTTAACATTAATAACATCTACCTAAGTTTGTAGTATAAAATGACTATAGAGTTTTGCAAATTTAAAAACTAATAAGTTGCGTACATACCTACATGCTCTTATCCACTCATCAATCAATAGGTAAAGAACATGGATCTATTGACATGACTACCAAAACAGTTTGCTTCGAACGCATTCTTTTGTTTTAATAAATTAAATATTGCTTTAATTAGTTCTAGTATTGTTTTCTGCGGGGTACTTGCGTAAGACTCTTACTGTAGTCATGGCTTTCATTTTGACAGTTCAGCAACATTCATTGCGTTATTTACGTTATTGAGCCGACCAATTTTTCGAACATATGACAGCAATGGATATAATATTCTTCAAAGTGATTCAGATTGCGATTGATATTGTGTTACGCAATTAGGGTGCTGGTCAGGTATCTGGAGGTTCTTACATAAAAAGAAAATTAGAGTAAATTTTCATCAAATATTTTTTTTTTGTGGTCGGCCATAGATTTGCCGAACAAGGACATTTTGTCAATTGCACAGAGACGGTGTTCTGCGTGAGTCAGCTCGTGTACTGACTGGTTATTATTTCCATGCAACCGCGTCGCATGACTTTATGACGCGATCCGAAATACATCGGTACCCGCCCAGCATTTCACCAGTGCCACCTAAATTTTATATTAAAAGCACGTGAAACGTCTTAGTCACGAATGTTCGCTGGGCGGGCGCAGACTACGCGATAAAAATTCCAACACCCGACACTCATAAACTTGATAATAATATAATTATATAACGACGCAGTTGTAATATCCTCGTCGGCGATATCACTTGCCGCCAGAAACTTTTCGCGCGCTTTCGACGCCATCTTGCGCTTTCGAGTTTTCCGCCCCGGAAGTAAGTGCAATGGAATTTGTTTAAACAGCCTATTTATTTGTGCTTTACATCCTTTTTCGGAGTGTTACTGTGAGTGATCTTTTTTTATTTAAAGCATTTGCTGTAAGGTAAGGTAGAATTAAGGGCTTAATAGTAAATAGGTTTTACTTTGTTATTAAACGTTTCGAAACGATTTTAAAGCTTGCTAAATCGTTGTTTTCCTCTGCCAAATTGTCCAAGTGCGTTCAGTGGACTAATTATTACGCAGAAAGACATTAAATTGGGCTTGGCATAAATACTGGATTTCGCACAAATTACGAGTTATATTAAACGGGTAGATCGAGAATGTCTCGATGTGATGTAATCGGTTAGCTGAACCCGCTATTTTAGGATTTGGTTGTATAATTATCGTTATTTTAAAGGTGTCCCTCGTGATTTTTTGTGTAGGACGATTTCTATTAATATTAAAATGTTGCCGTTAATTGCAGCTGAATGACTATACATGAAAACGGTGTAAAATTACGATTTGTTTTCATAACCATTTGTCTAGTTTAGTTACGGTGTATGTATGATAAACAATAGCATGTTTTATCATATCCGAAGTCGTGAAAGAACAAATAGCATCTTCTAGGTGCACTTGTTCCTTCGTAGACCATCCATTTCCACTTTCCACGAAGCGAGATCGAGCTCAAGGGCTGACCCATTAATTAATAAAGATGACAGTTATATAAAAATCCCTTTCCATAAGTGATTAACACAGCTTTCAGAGCTCAGAAATTGACTTTTCATTTCGACTTTCCAAAATTATGTCTAGACTTTTAAAGGGACTGAACTCTGAGTTTGTTTCGGTCTTTTTACTCAGTATAGTCACATAGGGAACACCATAGATATCAGTTTTAATTTCTGTGGGAAACACCGAAGTTTTAAAACATACCGTAAAAGTGTACAAACCTACCTACAAAACTGAAATTTTAACATTTGAATTCCTTAACTTTTCAATACTGGTCCTACGGTTCGAATAAGCGAGTATCATTATAATCAATCTACTTATCCTGCTGCATCAAGCTCAATTACCCTATTTTCTATCACCACTCTACGAGAAGCTAGGTACATACTGGCCCTTTTTTTTTTTTTTTTTTGTGGATGGGAAATCATCAAATGACCCCTCCCGCTCTGGGTGGAGCGGAAGGGAGTGTCAGACTTTTACTGACTAAAACCCACCCGTGTTCCGTCCTTAGCCCTTTCTGTTCCAGGGCAGCGGTTAACCTTTCGGAAAATCCCGCCGCCCCGGCAGGCCCGCCGCCCCGGCAGGTACATACTGGCCCTTCGGTCCTAATTTATTTATTTATAATTAATTACAACGGCTTGCCAATGACAGTAATTAACAGGTAAAACAGGCTAAAGTGAATAGGCTCATAATGAATTAGTGCGCTTTACCATCAAAGATTGCATTACTGCTTTCCATCAGGCGGGATCGCAGTCAAGCACTAGTTTATATCGTAAAAAAAAAACTAAACATAAAAATAAACATATTACATAATTCAAAAACAAATAACAAGTCAGAGATCAAACATACTTAACAATAACTTTAAGAAGAGAAAATAAAATAAAATCGAATAAAGTGATAACAACATACAACTTATTTACCTAACAAACATAGCTTTCACAGAACATGAGACAATTTTTCATGATCACCCTAAGTGTGTATCATTCAGTCTAATGAGTCAGTATCATTGTCTGAATCAACCAAGTCCGTTCCTTCAACTGCAATTACTGCATCATCATCAGCACAGTCTGACTTCATCTACAGCTGAGAATACGCCTCTCTTTTCTTGTGCCAATCCTCACGCTCCTGTGCCAGCATCATGCAGCTTCTACCCGCGATGGTAAACATCTCGTCCGCCCATCTCGTCGCCGGGCGACCTACACTTCGTCTTCCAGTCCTTGGACGCCACTGGGTCACTGCCATGCTCCACCTGTCATATCTTCGCCTTGCCAGATATCCTGCAGTTTACTCTATTCGAGTTCCAGTGACAGCCTGACTTGGTTTCCCTACGTAGTTTTGGGTAACCACTGAAAATCAGCGCTGTGCTTAGGGTCCCCATAGCACAGCATCATGCTGAGTGGAAGCCTTTTTGTCACAGTCATGACGTGCAGCTGCAGCTGTCGACTATCTGCATTTTGTGCTCGTGAATATAGATCTTTTTGTATTTCTTTATTTTTCTAGCTAATTATCAGGTTAACGAATTTATTTACTCTTAAAGAACAATACAGTTCACTTAATAATGAGCTTAAGTAAAAATAAAGTAATGTAGGTAATATACAGCGATCGAGCAATTCTAATAGATGTTGTTATAAATGTATTTTTTAAATTTTGATTTAAACACTGCAAGCGATTTGCTGTCCTTGATATTATGTGGCAGATTGTTGTATAATTGTGCTCCTTCATATGTGATAGTCTTTTACCATAGTTAGTCCTATTTATTCGCAATTTAATCTGGTTAGTATTTCTTAAGTTATGGTAATATAATTTTTTAACAAGTTTTATATCAGATTTTAATTCACCAGTCATTATTTTTCGTACTAGTATGCACATTGTGTAAGTGTATGTTTGTGTTACATTAAATATCTTTGTGTTACGGTTATTTTACCTTTTTGTATGCACGTATTTCTGTGACAAAAAAACAATTTTTCTTTCTACGTCAAAACCCCCAATTACTTACTTTAATGCAAATTATGACAAACTTTTGAAAAACTAACTCATCCACAAGACATGACAGGCGACGTCCCATCTTGTCGTCTCCAACATTATATCACGGCGTTCATAATATTTATGTATACTGAAGTTATTTACGTCGTTACTGTCTGGTTCCTTAATTAATTAGCAACGGTATATAGGACAAGGATGAATTTCAGACCATTTTGTTGCTACCAAGAATATGGGACGCTAAAACGTGTAATATAATTAATGGTGGCGAGTAAAAGTGTATGGTGTTGATAAGTTTCTTTAATTTCTCTCAGTTTCTTAATAAATAAGGAGTACCTTTGTACTCATTTTTTTAAATTTATTTTTCTTTGTGCGCTGTACTGGTACAGCGTCCTAATAATTGTTTGCTGCACCGGATGACGTCATTAAGTCGGCGCCGGCTGTCGCTGAAAACCAACGCTGGGCTCTGTCTTGCATAGCGTCGCAGCATAAGGCTGAGCGATAGCCGTTTTGCGTGGATGCGACCCCAAACATTTCATTTTTTTTTTTTTGTGTTTTATGTTCTTTTCTGCGTCATGTTTACCGCAGATAAACGTATTTTCTTTCTTTCTTCTTTCAATAGGTACTAATAATAAATGTCGTATCTGATCTGTATCTATTTTACTGTTGTTCGGTCACCAAAGGAGATAGGTAACCAGGGGTCTACTCCGAAGTAGTATCGGCCGAATGCTCGGCCGTTTCCTGCTACGAAGTTACTATTTGGTTCAGTCGGTCCTGGGGTCTACTCCGAAGTAGTATCGGCCGAATGTTCGGCCGTTTCCTGCTACGAAGTTAATATTTGGTTCGGTCGGTCCCGATCCTACACTCCGACACTCTTTCGAATATTGACTATGGTCCCGACCCAACGGAGCCGATCCGAACTTTTTTCGCATTTTTCAATAATATTCGATTCGACCATGTGTCGGTCCGATCCGAACATTACATTACATTTTGCACTTCGGAGTAGACCCCCAGAGACGTCGGATATAGTTGAAGTTTCATTCAAAAACATCGATCGGTTTCTTACTAAACTTTAACTACATCCGACGACCCTGGATCGTCATACGATTACTTATCTCTTTTCGTAACTGTATATAAAAAATATAAAAGTAAGTGGGGTTGTAAAAAATGTTGCAAAATCCTTGAATTATGAGGAGCACGTATTTTCATTATGATTGTTAGAAAAAGATTAAATCATTTAGTTTCAGATGAGTAAAAATGATATGGTTTTATGAAAAGTGATGTGGCATGACAGAAAATTTAAGAGTAGGAAGGTTACGACTCGCATTTAGCGCTGGGAAATTAGTTACGGAACGGTTGTCAGCATATATTTGCTGAAGAATTACTTATTAGCAATTTTTCTATGCTACATGGTAATGAATCCGATGCAGTTGAAAGTAGTTGTTGTGGTGTACACTTATATAGTTGTAGCTCATTCATGAGTTTCGATCATTGACCGTTAGCAGTTTTCATATCCATGTTTTCTTCGGCTCTTAACAAAGGGGTCCATCATTCAGAAAGATGAAGCTAGTTGATCATTCCAAAGCGTAGTAGCTACCCATGGAGAAGAACGGGCAAGAAACTTCATGGACACTCTTTCTCTGTAAATTAAACTTCATAGTTTAGCTTTTTGCGCTCCCGCAGATAGGCGCAAAGTGACACTAGTGGTGAGAAAATTTCTATGATAACTTCATGGAAATTGTTCTACCAGAATCGCATCGCACCGTCGCGTTGAACCTGTCTGCGGGAGCGTTAACACCTTAGTCTTAAAGGCCATCGATGTGCACAGACGTCATCCAGATTAGGTCAGAAATCCTCGGAACACCCAAATTTTACACAGATGTTCTCAACAGGCCAGGGGGTCTACTCCGAAGTAGTATCGGCTGAATGTTCGGCCGTTTCCTGCTACGAAGTTACTTTTTGGTTCGGGCGGTCCCGATCCTACACTCTTTCAAATATTGACTATGGTCCCGACGACCCAACTGAGCCGATCCGAAATTTTTTCGCATTTTTCAATAATATTCGGCTCGGGCATGTGTCGGTCCGATCCGAACATTCGCACTTTGCACTTCGGAGTAGACCCCCAGGAGACGTAATAAATTTCTGGAGGAAGTTGGGCTGGCTGGAATAACCACCGACAGCCGCTATGGCCCACACACAATGGTCCATTTGAAGGACAAAGTGCGGAAACCAAACCCATAACATAGAACACAGAAGACCATCGATATTATAACAATGAGGTTTAGTCCTCTAGTCCTCGTTAACAAGCTTTATTCATTTATAGCATTTATAGCTCCAATTGAGAACAACAGTCAGCCAGTAATAATATGTTAATGGCGTAGCTTCGTCTTGACACGTTTACGTTCAAAAACAGATTTAAGTACAAACAATAACAGTGTACACGTCAGAGTAGTAATTAGGAACGCAATTACACATGTCTTAGTTAACTAGGTAATCTGCGTTCGCGATTTACTTGCCAAACATGTAAACGAATACGAGTTATTGGAAAAATAACTTTAATTCCTACACAATGAAGTTCAGTTTACGATACAACTTCAAACATTTTTAAGACTGACTTTTTCTTTTAAAATAATGCTAGTCACTCTTAAATTAACTTAATTACCACTGAAATAAAGTTGATATTTGTTTAACTTGAAATAACATCAATTGGAAACTTAAATTTGAATAGACCTTACTTGAGTGGTGACTATCCCGTTGGTCTCGTGTCCAAATGTCCAGGGATATTTACTCCATAGATAAGTTTAGACGTGATTAAAAAATTGGCTACTAAAGATACGTCAATTTACATCAGGCGCTTACTAATTTGACAGGACGAAAACTATTTATTTTTTATTACTATAATTTTTTTATCCTCTGTTCTTTTCTTAGGGTTGATTTATCCATCGCCAGATAACTTCTATTCGAGGAATAAAATTGATGTTGGACGGTTTTTGTATGAAATAACTTTCAGAATAAATTATTCCTCGCATAAAAGTTATCTGGCGATGGAAAAATCAACCCTTAATGAAATAGAAAGAATAAGATGCACTGAACTTAAATTTAGTTTAGTTTGTGAACAAGGGAATGCGCGCCATTATCCTTTACACACAAAATGTAAAATGTAGGTAACTGTAGTACTACAAACGTCTTTAATATACATATACGACACCCGCCACGCAGTATTAAGAAACCGGAATAAATCACCTACGCTAGCCAGTGTAAACACTACCCGGTTTAATTTATTGCTAATGTTACGCTTTACCCGGGTGGAGTATTTATAGACAGTGTTGCTGTCTGCGATTTCCTTTGATACTGAAGTTACGTGTCATTTAATAAAATATCGATGTTCTAGTACAGAAGCCAGCTCATCAAGCTACTACAATCTGTCAAATTGCTTTAATAGATTTTCAACTTTATCGCTAAAGCATTAGGTTCAAGGTTGATTGGGAAAATTTGACAGTTTCGGGTAGCTTGATGTAGGTAAATATTTGTTTGTTTTTTAGTGCTCTCGATTTATAGGTTACTGAAATGGACTAAACATAAACCCCCTTATTACAAAACAAGGTTTTTTTTTCGATCAGGTTTAAACCACTGACCCAGTTATTGAATTAAGAACCCAACTGATAGAGAAATGCCGTTCTTTATACAAAAATGACAGCTTAGTTCGGTGCTAAGTGGTCACTTTAGTATTAAGAACTTTGCCTAAATCGAAATAAAGTTCGAAATACAAGTACCTACTGGCTCAATAGTTTAGGCTAGAACTAAAGTTAGGTTTCGTTTTGTAATAAGACGGATTGAGTTCGGAACTTGACTAGGTGAAACATCTAGCTAAAAATATTAGACGAAAAAAAATTGAGATTTATAACGATAAATAATGTTCCCACTGCTGGGACACAGGCCTCCTCTCGGGGAGAGGGAGTAGGCTGTATTCCACCACGCGGGCCCTGTGCGGGTTGGTAGACGTCACAAAAGTTTCTAGGACATGCCGGTTTGCTTCCGGTGTTTTTACGTTTTAAGAGCAGTGGTGATGAAATAATTTACATAAAATAAAGCGCCTGTACGGGATCGAACCTACGACCTACACCTTGTAAGTCGCGGCCATTACCACATGGCCACCACTAAAAAACACACGCTAAAAATAAACGTATTCCTCTCTCTCTTTCCTGTCTTCTTTCTACTAAGTGAGGTCATAGTTATGATGGGACCTCATCAGACGTTGTCTATAATCATTTCCTGTACGTATGTACAGACGCCAGCACATCAAGCTACTACAATCTGTCAAATTTATTTAATAGATTTTCAACTTTATCGCTAAAGCATTAAGGTTCAAGGTTGATTGGGAAAATCTGACAGTTTCGGGTAGCTTGACCTGCTGGCGTCTGTACATACATAACCAGTATAGCATACTTCTGATTGTACGAAAAATCTATACAATGCGAGGTCAGCTAAAACTGGAAATGTATAGCTTGATGTGGAGCCGTGTGTACAGTCCTGCAACGAAAATATATATTTTTTTAAGTGTTTGAATTTCCATTAAACACTGTTCAAATATCCAGTATGTTTCATTCATGCGCAAAAAGTGAGCAGCGTGTATTATTTGACAGTTTGACGTTTACCAACGGTGTTGCCAGGGCATTCGAAGAATTTGGGCAAAAAATATGTAAACAAAATTACACTAGAAAATTCAGAGATCGGTAAACAATGCAGTAATTTCAATGTAACTTTGTTTTCGTTTGTGAAACAATTCGTGACATAATTAATTGGGTTTTAATGCTTTTGAAATCGACTTTTTAATGTTTTGTTGATGTTAGGTACCTACTCTATTTTTGTAATGCATTGTCTATTTCAAATTACAAATGGCATTTACAATTAATTATTCGGAAAATTTTTGGCCCTACACCAAACATTACATGATTTTTTTTTTCAGTAAACAGATTTTTCAATTCCACCTCCGCTTCGACCATTCTTTCACTTCTTTGGTGGTCGTTTCTGTGCTTCTCGCATCCAATGGGTTCCTGCAGCCTAGAAGGCAGTATACGTTATTTTTATTATTCACATTTATTTTAAAGTAAAATAAAATTTATGAAACCAAACTTTTGTCAAAACATTAACCTATACCGCGAAAAGGGGCTTAGTCCAAGACCGTTCTTTTTTTGAATTGTCTCTCATTAATGTCGCCAGCTACAAAAACATGAATGAATTATACTTTTTATTTGAAAAATATCTATTTTGAAACGGTTCAAAAATCCGTGTGTTGCGTTAGTTAATTAATGTAAGAAAGTTATTTATAATGTGTTTTAATAGCGGGATCATTCGTGGCCTGCCCACTGCCCGAGTCATGTGATGTTGTCACATGAATAGTTTATATTCTGGGTAGAATGGTGACATTGTTCGTGTGGTGGAGTGACTAAGGTTGAGGAAAATTGCTATAAATAAAGTCTAGCTAAAATGATGGCCAGTTATGCTTGTAAAAGTTGTTCTTTCATCTAATTTTCCTCCTTAATTTACTCTTGTGTGATGACCCCAAGGAAGTGTCATAGGATGTCAGAAAGACTCTATATTTTGTTCCTCCATTCCACTTGTCTATCCCCCAAATACTGTATAAGAGTACCTACAAACATAAAGTTTTCTACGTGACATTCGAGTTTCCTGGAATAACTTTGACCCATCTAGAACGAAACTGTTTTTTATGTTGTAGGAAACCTAGATTAGCGGATATATGTACAGACGCCAGCGGGTCAAGCTACCCGAAACTGTCAAATTTTCCCAATCAACCTTGAACCTTAATGCTTTAGAGATAAAGTTGAAAATCTATTAAAGAAATTTGACAGATTGTAGTAGCTTGATGTGCTGGTGTCTGTACATTATTCACACTAGAGCTCACAAAGTAGTCGCGGTCCATCCTTAAATCTCCATTTTGTAGAAAGTAGGAACTACACAGACACAATAAATCACAAGAGTCAGTCGTTCTATGTAAAATACTGGTATTTAGCTGCATTCGATAACATTGGTAGTCCCCTCAGGATAATTGTGAAAAGGGATGACCTCGGTTGTGTTACGGGCCGTCAGTAGCCCGAAAGTCTGACAACCAGTCTTACCAAGGGGTATCGTATTACCCAGTAACTGGGTTGTGGAGGTCAGATAGGCAGTCGCTCCATGTAAAATACTGGTATTCAGCTGCATCCGGTTAGACTGGAAGCCGACCCCAACATAGTTGGGAAAAGGCTAGGCAGATGATGATGAATTGTAAAAAGGTAAATGATGAGGATATGTTGTGTCGGTCTGATGAGTAAACGTCAATTACCTAGTTAGAGAAAATGTGCCTGCGCTTTTCGTTCTCCCAGTTTCTACTGACTATAAGACTAGTCGGATAGGAAACACCGACCACTAGTCGGTGTTTCCTATCCGACCAGTCTTACTAGGGACGCGTTCAATCGGAATTTTAATTGGTTGACATGGTCCTTTAGGACACGAAGGTGCTTAGATATTGCCTAGAGTCACGTACACGTTATTAAGGCAACTTTTATTCCTGTCATTTCCTGCTATTTGCCCTTCACTGTTGTGTCTACTTTAATGCAATGTCTAATAAATCCAGGCAATAATTCCCTGAGTACCTACTACATATTTTTCACACAGATGCTCGACACATGTATCCACTTTATATCTTGACGAGGAAGTGATCACGGGTCATTTTAACCGTCCGTCCGTCCAGAGCCGGACAGTTATGATTAATAAGCTTATTTATAATATACTCTCTGGTTATGAGGCAAAAGCGTTGCAGGTTAAGAGTGGGGCTAGATGAGTGCGATTTGAATATAATAGAATAGAGTACTCTTTACTATGTACACCATATTTTATTTATTTGGTTCACCAACAATTGTATACACTGGTATAAGCAAATGAAACAGAAGCAACAAATCAGAATAAAGTGTAACAATCACTTACAGGTAAACTCTGCATGCACACAAAACGTTTTCGTAACTACAAAATTGAAATAAAACGAGTATAATAACAAAGTTGCACTGAATTAAACTTAATAAATAATTTAAACTAAATGAAAACAAATTTAACTAAATAAAACTAGGTACTAATACAAAAATAGGTAATATGCAGCCTTAATTCAGCCACCCAGTGAGATAATGTAGGGCCAAGGAACTCAATGTTCGGGGAGATACTTATTAAAACTAGCTTTCAATTTGCCTAAACCGCCAAGATGGAGGTCGATACGATCACTGCAACCGTTCACAACCCTGCAAAACCTCCAAATTTCAGACATAAGTATCTAAATTTTACAATGGTCTTACCGTTTCGCTAAGAGCGATCTTTTAAAGACAACCTTTGGATGGATTAAAAAGGAGAAGGAGAGACAAATACTGTTTGTAGTCTGTGGGTAGTGGTGTGGTGGATTTGCGTGGCGAAGAATGTATGTTGGGCTAGATTTGGTAATTTCGTGAGAACTTATTGTAAGTCGAGTGTGCAGGAAACTGCAATCTTGACGTGATCCCGAATGCTTTGTAATTTTTGTGACTCTCTCTATAATATTCGGTTCCTATAAATAAAAACGAATCGTGTGTGCAGTGGGTTGCAGCTGAAAATCAGCGTCAGGTGGTACACCTTGTGTTGTCATCTGACATTATGCTGAGCTGAGGCCCTTTTGGCATTATAATCTTAGTTTTCTGTTTTTATACTTTTATTTATTTTGCTGTAATGCCAATAAACGCATTTTTGTTTTTCTTTCAATCGTTTTGCTTACCTTACCAATGTTAGCATTTTTTACTGCCAAACGGGGCATATAAATAGATTCGTAAGCTAATTTTACCTGTGATAGCTACTTCCTTAAGGGAGGGGTCTACTTTGCAAAGCTATGAGGTTCTTGCTTCATAGTTGGTACAATGATACTGGAGTCTTCATTTTAACCAATAAAGGTCCGTAAATTATAGGAATCGGCCATTAAAACAACATTAATAACACTTCCCAAGCACTATCCTGAGGCTTGAAAACGATCAAAACAAAAAAAAATATATTTTATTTCACATAAACCAACGGGCACTTATGAAACGTCAGAAGCTAGGTGCACGGTTCCAATTGGTCGTTTCCTATGGAGAAGAGCCGGCAAGAAACTCCTCGGTTATTCTTTTAAAAATAATTGGCTTTTACAATGTTTTCAAATTACAGTAGGTATACAGGACAGCGTTGTTTCGTAATGAGATAGATTAGAATAATGCAAAATCCACCTTTAACGAGAAAGCTCCCGGAATCCCTTACCCTAAATTCCCGGTTCTATTTCCTCTTTATACTAACTTTCGCTATTCTCATTTAAATCAGTTTGTCTTCGCAATGGATAGCAGTTAATTGGTACTCCTCCATTTAGCCTAGTCGATGCAGTAGGCTACAGACGTCACAGGCCGTTTGTGCTGTCATCTCCAGGACATAAGAAATTAAGAGCAAGAGCGGCTTCATCTGTTTCCGCGTTAGTGTGAGGACACCCTAAGACTTTGTTTATAATGCTTATTTTGTATGTCTACGTTGTAAATACTCGTCACGCGTGAGTGCGTCTCTAATCATCTGACATTTAAACTATTTTCATGCAGCAGCCGATCGATTCTGTAAAAATCTCACCGTGAAAAGTTAGATGAAGTGAGCTACCTTTTGAACGCCATTGTCACATATATGTGACAAACGAAATCTTACCCTGAACGCCAATGTCACAAATATATGACAAAATAAACGTCGCACCATATTATGAAATAAACAATTTAAATCATTACTGGAATCCCTATTTTTTGTAAAGGTCATTTGACAGAAAAAGTGGCCTGGCGTCAGGGGTACGGCGCCGGCGCGGCGGTACGTTTATACTCTGGCGTTCAAAAGGTTAAGTGACCTGTCAATAGTGTCAATCTCTAGCATTAGTTGGAATGACAGCTCACTCCACGCTCACTTCACCTAAGTTTTCACGGTGAGATGGGTACAGAATCGCACTGCTGGTCTGGTTGTGCACTGAAAACTTTCAGTCTCCAAGCGGGCAGAATTATAAGCGGATTATCACTTCCCCATCAACGTTTTTGGACTTTAGAAAGGTGGCTGGGACAGACTGGATGCGGAATGCAGAGGATAGGATGTTGTAGCGCACCTTGGGAGAGGCCTATGTCCAGCAGTGGACTGCGATAGGCTGAGCTGATTGATGGATCACTGTTTTTGTAAAAGATGACCAAGGGCCAGGGGACCAAGGGACTTATTTCGTCGAAATATCGGAAAGCCGATTCTTTCCCACATTTCGACGAAATAAATATAAGGAAGGTTTATTTAATATCTCTGCCAGTAACAAGAAACTTCGTCGAAAGTCCGTCTATCCTAACTTTGTAATGATGGTGGTGTCATGGTGACACATGGTAGTGGGTAGGTCTTTGTGTAGTAGTGAACGTTTAGTAATATTATGAAATTGCCTGTAAACATTCAGAAAAGACAGTGGCGCCGATTCCCTTGTCTACAAACTAAACTAAATTTAAGTTCAGTGCATCTTTTTTTCTCTATTTCATTAAGAAAGGGAAAGAAGATAAAATATTAGTTAGTTTAGTCCTGTCAAATTAAGATACTCCATAGACAGTTTAAACGTGATTATAAACACGGCGACTTAAAATACGTCAATTTACGTCAGGCGCTGACTAATTTGACAGGACTAAACTAATATTTATCTTCTGTCCTTTTCATAATGAAATAGAAAGAAAAAGATGCACTGACTTAAATTTAGTTTAGTCGGTGAACAAGGGAATCGGCGCCATTATTTAATAGCCGATTTACACTCTACAGAACACAAGAAAATCCTTACTATTTTATATTAATTACGCGTAAACCTTATGTTCTTTACCACATTTACGTTCGCATGTCTTCGCGGAAAATTATCAGTAATAATGTATTTTCAAGCTTAGTCGCGCGGGACTTACTTTGTAGTTGCAATTATAAACTATTTTGTGATTCATTTGAGCTATTAACAGACTTTGGCTAAAGAAGGGTTCCGTTGGTAAATTGTGATAGGAAAATTAATTAATTAATATGTTACTTATTAGCACTGCAACATAATACACAATTACTGGCTTTAACACTTCTTTTTACTGCCAATTATTTAAGGCGCACACATAGGTGCTTATTTATTAACGATGATTAAAGTGTCAAAAATGTATGGTTAAACAGTCGCTTATCATTATTCTACTTTAATTAACGTTTGTAAATAAAGGGGTAAAAGTTAGAGTGTGATTACAGATTTTTCAGAATTCACAAAAACTGCTGGTAGAAAATATTGCTTTCCCCAGACTGAAGTGGTGTTAATTCTGTTGGCACTTAAAAAGCTAACACACTGGGACACCATGGCGACGTGGCTGGCTACGTAGCCATGCCGACCTCTGGCTACCTACTACCGTAGCCAAATGAGGTTGCCAAATAAGTACCCAGTGGCAACTGACTCTCAGTCTTGGCGATTAGTTGGCCACTGTGGTGGTGTTGGTGAGGGAGGCGTAACTTTCTTGTATACAAAATACTGGCGACTTGGCTTCCGGTCGCCAGGTCGCCAGAATATTCAGTCTCCACATAGGGGCTGGTCGGTCGTGGCTATGCTTCCAAATTGGTGACGTCGCTAGACCGTAGCCAAGTGAGTTAACTGTCATACATTTCAATACGAATTGTTTGGATATGTAGCTGGCGACGTCGCCATGGCGATCCAGTGTGTTAACGATAGGAGCGAAAACTTTGACTAATGAAATAAGAATTTTAGGTGGACTTGTGGTTACGTTAGCCGGTCTGTTACTCTGGCGGTTAGTGCCTAAAGATCAATATTGGTCTGTAGGTGATTACGCCAAGAAGGCCGCCGAGATTTTGGGCATTTTTGCCAAAGACAGAGACAGTAAATAATATCAAATATATAAACATGAGCAAGTAGATCATAGGAAAATAAATCTTTTATTTTCGTTAGTTTACGACGAGACCTATAATATGATTAATTTTGAGACGCCGCTTCTGCGTGATTTCAAAAGCACAAAATTTAATAAAATTAAACAAGGGAAATGTTGACTACCCCTGAAACGTCACTTTGGCAATGAAATTTCTTTGTTTACATTTTTGATCTCGAATTCCATTTCCGAGATTAGTTGTCAAAAGCGTAGTAACAAGATGAGAAAACGCGAAGCTATCCTGCATTATTATTCGTCTCTAACTAGAGCAATACAATAGTTATTAATTATTAAATAGTGCCTGTCCATACGCTGGGTAACCGCCAGATCAAAGTGCAGTCATTAAACAGTCTGACACTATTCGATATTTAGTAGTTCAGTACTCTATTCTGCAGATCTTTGACAGTCGTTACGGCTAGTCACAAAAGGCTGACAACAAATCTTACTTCTTCCGCGCGTCGATGGCAATCTTAATGGACTTGGCCCAAAATTCGGCTACGTGTTTAGCTCCATCACTAGCGTCCTTGTAACGTGCAGCTGACAGGACATGTAGGACATGATAATAAGTGTCTCATCCTTTGTGGAACAGCTTAATTTACACTCCAAGGCGGAGTCGTCTATGAATCTCCACCTGAACAATCTTTCCTTGCTTCGGCCCACCTGAGCCCGGAGTCTGTTTAAAGACTACCCAAGGCAACTTAGTCTTACTAAGGGGTATCGTGTTACCCTGGGTTGTGGTAATCAGGTAGTCGCTCCATGTAAAATACTGGTATTCAGCTCCATCCGGTTAAACTGGAAGCCGACCCCAACATAGTTGGGAAAAGGCTAGGTAGATTCTAGCTAGATTTATCTCTGTCTTCTCTACGTTGATCAGTGGTAGCCCAGTGATAATGGCCGTGACTTCCATGTTCTAGATCGTAAGTTTGAACCCAAGCAGCTTTACTTCCCTCCTTCTTTTCTTCCCTTCTTCCTCTCTTCCTTTGTCCTAGAACCAAAAATTCGAAGACATGTGACATCTACCAACCCGCACTGGGCCCGCGTGGTATATTATAGCCCACTCCCCTCGAAGAGAGGAGGCCTGTGTCCCAGCAGTGGGAACATTATTGGCTGATTATGATGTTATGATGAGGCACTTTACTTTCTGTAAATCATTTTCAAAACGGTGAAGAAAAACATTGTGAGGAAACCGGCATGTACTAGAACCAGACATTCGAAGACATGTGACATCCGCCAACCCGCACTGGGCTGCGTGGTAGGTTACGGCCCACTCCCTCTCACAGAGAGGAGGCCTGAGTCCCAGCAGTGGGAACATTTTAGGTTGATTATGCTTCGGTTTATCTACTGCTTTATCGTGGAATGACCCCGACATAGTTCCAAATTCTACGCAATGGCAAGTATTCGAACCACGTAAATTTAATGTGTGTTATTCGGGAATAATGTTCATTGATACGTAACGTTTTCAACGTTTATTGCCTGCGTTTATTGAATGCGATAATACGCGTTATTTTCACAAAATAACGTCTTTAATAACATTATTTAGTGTGAAAACGTTTAGCTGGAGCACTGAATAAATTTATTTTACAGGCATTGAATATTTTGCTAAGTGCTCGCGTGCTCGGTTGACGATTATTTTATTGAAATGTATGGAAATAGACGATGTGTCATCGACTATCAGTTCAGGGATATTAAACATTACGTTTTTATTCATTACTTTTTTTTGTGGATGGGAAGTCATCAAATGACCCCTCCCGCTCTGGGTGGAGCGGAAGGGAGTGTCAGACTCTTACTGACTAAAACCCACCCGTGTTCCTTCCTTAGCCCTTTCTGTTTCAGGGCAGCGGTAACCCTAGGTTTGGACGATCCCGCTACCCTGGCAGGTTTATTCATTACTTGTATCCAGTAGTTTCAAAACGCCGAAGGAAATCATCGTGAGGAACCCAGCATGTCCTAGAACCAAACAATTGGAAGACATGTGACATCCACCCACCATTATAGTCTACTCGCTCTAACAGATAGAGGTCTGTGTCCCAGCAGTGGGAACATTATAGTCTGATTATGCTATATACGAGTGCTAGTACTAAATTCTATTAAAAAAAAACTTCCTTCCGCTGTCCTTAAATCTGCAGTTTTGTTTAGATAGAAGTACCCATGTCCAGACGCCAGCACATCAAGTTACTACAATACAATCTGTCAAATTTCTTTAATAGATTTTCAACTTTATCGCCAAAGCATTAAGGTTCAAGGTTGAATGGGAAAATTTGACAGTTTCGGGTAGCTTGACCTGCTGGCGTCTGTCCATTTCCGGGTCACACTTAAGTTCTGTGCATAATTTTGTTGTAATTGGTTTGTTCAATTAATGCGTCCAGAAGTAACAAATATACTCGGATTTTTATTAGTTATAGTACTAGCCTTTGTCCGCGACTTGAAAGACGACTTGTTTTAACGTAAAATTCTGCCGAAAATGCCGATGCCGAAATGCCAATTTTCGGCAGAATTTTTGGAATCGTATCAATAGTTTCAAAGATTACCTTCTACATAATACAAACTAACAAATACCTCTTTATAACTATTCAGACACAGGATCTTTAGTCCGTCAACACATTGACCTACATCTGTATAACCCACAAACTGTTCGCAGAATCTAAAACTCATTCAATAAACAAGGATTAGCTTGCTCTGTTTATCTCTAAATATTAATTTCCTACAAGTGTCAAACTACATAGTTAGCAAAATAAATTCCGAAGGTTGGCAACCTCTGCTTGCGTCCGAAATTCTCGCGCCGTGATGAATGTCGAGGAAACTCTTATTTGATGCACTACATTAAATATGTCTAAATAAAGACTCGTATTTTTACCCTGAAATGTGGTAAAGGAATTATTTCTATTTTTAAATACATCTGCTTCATTTCATAATTACTCGTAAGTAGACATTTCTTTTGCACTCAGTACTTACATGTGTGTCAGGTGTCAGTTTTTAAAAGGACGTATAGATGTGTAAGGGGTACAGTCACGAGTAAAAGTATGTATACACTCGGCTTTATTCAAAAGCGATTTACTCCTTAATATTTGAATGAAATTTTATGTTGTTACGAACATAGCATTTTCATGTCACCATTGTAGTGGAATACTGATATTGACACAGCTCTTGAACTCGGTTTAGATATGCTAATGGCGTTCAGTTTTGTTGGTGAAAATCTCCCTAAATTATAATTAGCCTGTAATAGTCAGGACAAAGTCTAAATTGAAACGATGTAAGAAAGTTGGGTGTACCTAGTAGAAATGTGTTTTGGCAACCGTCCTGTAATCTAGCTTTATACGGTTGAAATAACATTGGACACATACCAATGCATAATATCATACTTTATTGATAATTCAAACCGTGGTTTATCTTTATACAAGGTGGAGATGACAATACGACGGTAAATTATACTGCTTATATCTAATGATGTTACTAGCCTGCATACAAAAAATCAATCGAATTTATCCAATAGTTTAGTCACTATAGCTAGTCAAAGATTGGTAAAACCCATAGTCGTAGTAAATAAATTCTAAGATCGAAATAAAAAAAGTGATTTATTCTAACAAACTAAATGTAGTAGATGTTAGAATTTATTTGATGGTTCCTAAATACTCCTATGCAGGAGTATTGCCAGTGTTTTCGTTTGTTGTTGCACTAGCTGCGCCCCGCGGTTTCACCCGCATAAGTTTCGATCCCGTGGGAATATCGGGATAAAAAGTACCACATGTGTTAATCCTGGTTATAAACTATCTGTATTTCAAATTTCATCCAAATCCGTTCAGCATTTTTGGCGTGAAATCCATACAAAATTACGCGTTTATAATATTAGTAGGATTGTCATCTCTACATTGGATATGTAAAATACCTACCATTGTTTTAAAACATAGTGCGATCGGCAGAGAAGTCTAATCGAGTGTGGCAGTGGCAAGCTATTTTCTATGGGTGACTATAGCAACATCTGTTTATTTGTAGACTCAATTATTTATAGTGTAGGGAAAACGCGAGAGGAAATAACAATAGCACAGTTATATGAGTTTAGAGAGTATTTCAGGGAATATAAGATTTCCCCGGTAAAATATAAATGAAACGTCATACCAATCTTCTAGCAGAGAGAATTTAGAAGTAGGTTGTCAAGAGCACCAATTTCAACCGCACTTGAGCGAAAAGCACCTAAGCTTGTCACTTACGGCACCGAAACAAAATTTGGTCAAGTGCTATTAAAACTGTGCATAGTTCTTCAATTAAACTTTCGTTTAATAAATTTTCGTCTAATAAAATAGCACAGTAAAAATAGAGTCCAGCTAATATTATTTGATAGTTATCGACTAAAATTAAACTTCCATCATTGTTAATCTTTTATTACCACTATTTATAGAGGTTGACAATAAAACGTTCTTCAAATAATGTAATGTGCCTTGAAAATAAATCTAATTAGGTGCAATAGAATAATATTTTAATTCATTAAGAGCGTTTACAACGTACGGCATTTCATACAAACTTTCAAGTCCTTGTTTTTGGAAATGCATGAACTGATTTTAATGAAACTTCCTACGCATAAGCAGGATATATATGTAGGTCTAAAAAGTTAATTGAGAACATTTTCGAAAAATAGTGTTACAGCTAAATTCAACCGATTTGTGTGTAATGCCGTACGGTGTAAACGCTCTTAAGGGCCGAATTCACCAAAGTCTGATATCTTTTATCCATGGAATAAAATTGATTTTGGCAGTTCTAGTATGGAAAAACTGAAAATAAAAAATGTATTCTTAGGATAAGACTTATTCTAGGTATAAAAGTTTGGTGGAAACCGCCGTAAGTAAGACTGAAGAGAGTAAAATATGAAGATGTCATGTTGAAATCCATTTTAATTAATCTTTCAATTCCACATAGCATTCATGAGATTAAATATGCTGTAAGACTGATGAAAAAGCTGAAAAAAAGCAATCGTAAAAATTAATGACACTGTTTTTGTGAAATAAAACTTTATAGGCTGTTTCGTGTTCAGATTTTATTTCTTCTACGCCCTGGAATGCTTGGTTTATCGTGCTGTTAATTAAGACATCTGCACGTAAGTAATCCTTTACTGCTGAAGAATATAGGTCTTCAAATAGACTAGCTCAATGAACGGTGATTCGGGAATAGTGTTTTATTAAGTTTGGAAAACAATTTGTGGTCCCATTGACTGACCTATATGAAACCTTCGTCGTTTTTGTTGTAAGAATGGGAAGACGAGGTGTAACTTAATCTCAGTGAAGAGATTAATTTAACTAGAACATTTTGCCAATTTTTTGGCCAAAGAATCAGCATTGCCATACCATACAATGTGGTAATGCTGCCAGACTCTTGGGCACTTTTTCTGTTGACAGCTATGTCACAGATTACTAAATAGTTACTACGTAACAGATACTTCACTCAGTAGAAAATTTCCAATACCTACTGCTATAATAGCCTACTCCGTCTCGTCAGCAACCGCTGCATGCTAAAATGTGCCTAAATGCTCAAACGTACAGTTGTGATTGCTTTGCACCGCGCGATCCCACAGCACTGAATTTGGTCCGCAAACGGCCCGAGATCGCTCGGCCGGGCGGTAGGTAATTATAACGCGCAAGTACATGGAGTGACGGAGACCTGGCTATGCGGAGAAAATTTTTTGATGCCCTTTGTTTATTTCCCCTCTTTTTTACATACTTATGCATATTTTTAGTATTATTTTAAGACTTAACTTTTTGAATTATGTAAATATAAATAAATAAATACTGGGACATACTACTACCACAAAGCCAAAACCTGATGCCATGTATGTATGTAAGCGTAACAGTAAGACAAAAGTTTTCAAATACATATGAATATAGACCATTGGTATAGACCATGGGTATAGACCATTTTTAACCAAGCACGTTGGTGATTTTAGACAGCAAGATGAATTCGAAAGCCTTCAACATTCAATCGTAGTCCACTGCTGGACATTGGCCTTTCCCAAGTTCAATAGAGTAGATTAGTGAGAAACCAGGTTTTGAAAAGAAAGGTCCTTTGCCCACTGGTGGGATGTTATATTTTAAAAGTCAAAGCGTCATTACATCAGCGAGAGCATCCAAACACACAGTCCTGAACATTGTTCGTATGGCTGTAGGATGTAGCGCTCGTTCTAATATCAACGCTAAGGTTGTGCGCGCGCGCCGGTCATAGAGCCGCTCCCAACCACATGAGTATACTGCTTGTCGGAATTGTTCACCCTGAGGAACAGAGGAACATGTTTGAATAGAATAAAGTAAGTATTAATAAAGAGTACTCACTCTTTATTAATATGTAGAAAGGAGAGACAGTACTGGAGGTGGTCTATAGTGTAACATTTACATATCCTACTTCCTACTTAATATAATAAACGTGAAAGTTTGTATGGATGGATGTTTGTTACTCTTTCACGAAAAAACTACTGAACGGATTTGGATGAAATTTGGCACACAGGTGGTTTATAACCAGGTATAACATATAGGATACTTTTAATCCCGATATTCCCACGGGATCGAAACTTATGTGGGTGAAACCACGGGGCGCAGCTAGTACAATAATAATTATAAAACAAGTGCAAAAAACAATGATGTTGAATTTTTATGATAAGGATTTATATGTTTTATATATTCATGATTATGATAACATAAAGGTTAATTCTGCTGTGCACTGTGATAGGTAAATTTTCTTTGTTTTTTTTAGAATGTTTGAAGGACGAATTGTTTGCTTGAGACTTTCCTAACACACACTTATTGTAGCCTATTTCTTAAAAAAATTGTCTTGAAAAACCACAGACAAGAGTCAAAAATGTAAATTTTCAAGCCTACTGAGAAATTAATGGTAAAACAGGAGTGTTGGTTAGGGATCTGCTTACATTGACGTTACGCAACTAGGATTTGATAAGCTTAGTAAGTTAGTGAAAACGGGGATTATACCCATTTTTGAAGTGAAAACTTTTTTAGCGGCGTTGTGCACTTTTTTTGTGATGGGTGAAAAATGTTAAACTCGCGTCAGGGTCGAAAATTCGTAAGACGGAGCTCGCGTCAGCACACGTGACCTAATCGAAAATTCGTAAGACGGAGGGAGAGTAGACCGCATTCCAAAATATCAGAGTTCTCACTTCTGCCGGTACTCCCGGAGCGCAGCCTGTTTTTTTCTTATGATCTTAATTTAGGGGAGATAATCTGATTCTTAATTTCTTAATCATCATTCTCCTGCCCTTATCCCAATTTATTTGGGGTCGGCGCAGTCTTTTTCTTCCATACTTCTCTATTAGTCGTCATCTCGGTAGCCACCCTCTTTCTAGCCATATCATCTTTCACACAGTCATCTGCCTAGCCTTTTCCCAACTATGTTAGGGTCGGCTTCCAGTCTATCCAGTTGCAGCTGAATACCAGTATTTTACATGAAGCGAC
Organism: Apamea crenata; assembly: GCA_949629185.1. Classification (NCBI taxonomy): domain Eukaryota; kingdom Metazoa; phylum Arthropoda; class Insecta; order Lepidoptera; family Noctuidae; genus Apamea; species Apamea crenata. The sequence continues at coordinate 3,418,953 of OX451377.1, forward strand.
TGCCTATCTGACCTCCACAACCCAGTTGCTGGGCAATACGATATCCCTTGGAAAGACTGGTTGTCAGACTTTCGGGCTTCTCTTCTCTTCTTCTCTTCCCGTAACGACTGTCAAAGATCTACGAATGACAGCCGGGACCAACGGCTTAACGTGCTTTCCGAGGTACGGAGGGGTCTCGGTATGTAACGATGGTCACCCATCCACGGACTAACCGCGGCAAGCGTAGCTTAACTTTCGATCGACCCATGCGGCTGTTATTACTTAGCCACAAGACCCTCACATAGTCATCTTAATAAGATTTAGATATTAGAGCAGTATATTAATTGGTTGGATTGTTTGGTCTTTTGAGTCGAGCAGGACTTGGAGACTTTAGACATGTGTTGCAATTTATCTCGCCATCTAAACTTTATATTCACCTGAACCCAATATATATGCCAAATTGTCAGGTGTTTCTTTCGAAACAAAAAAACTTGCTTGTCTATTGTATTGACATATTTATAGCCACATTAATACCAACATGACAAAAATGTGTCACCACGTTACAGAAAAACAAAGAAAAGTTACGTTTATTTTGTAAAATTGTTCGTAAAATTAAAGGGCCGTGGTATGGCAGTTTGCCAGATGAATCTTCGAGCTCAAGCGTTTCCACTAAGTGTGTCTTACTAACCACTGGTATATGTTGATTTAGCAGCAGATTAGAGTATATGACATACTTATAATATTTCGTGAGTTAACAAGAAAACTTACTGGTTCTCTGTTCGGTCAATCTTGCGGCTCTAACGGGCTACTAGAATTTTCAGGTAAACAAACTTCACTAAAGTTTTAACAAAATGCTGCAATACAACCTACTAGGTACAACTATTTTTACTTTTGTGAGGATAACTTACCTGCTACGAGTAATTGTAACATTAGTATTATTTTACGCCTTTACAAAAAGTGTTAAAAAAAAAGTGCTCCAAACCAAACTGCCCTGACAACCAATCATAACGAAGATCAGCCTTCGGCGTGGGAGATATTACAGTGCACAAGTACCTATTTGCGCAGAGACAGGTGCACCCTCTCTTCCCTCACTCTCATTGTCCGATGATGGGACGGCAATCCGTCATGACCGGAGAGAGATCTGAGGGGAATTCTCGTAATTTTAAGAACGTTCACATCTCAGTCTCAATCTGCCAAAAATCCCTCTAATTTCCCTACATTTTGACAAGTTTTTGACATTTGTTTGTCGCCGAGTTGAGACTGCGACTAGATTTTGAACGTTTTAAATTACGAGAATTGGCTTTCCAATCTCTCTCCGGTCTTACGGGTTAACGGCTTAACGTGCTTTCCGAGGCACGGGGGTATAACACCACCTACTTTCAAACTCTGGGCTGTTACTAAGAAACTCTCAATGGAAAACTCAATAACACTTTGCCTGACCCTGGACCCCACGCTCAGCAGTCGCACTTGCGACCACGAGACCATAAAAGGCACGAAAAGGTACAATAAATAATAATTATATTCCGATTCACGAGTACCCAAGTCCCACAGGAACTGCTAGTAGGTACTGCAATAAGATCAAACCTTTTCCATAAGCAATTCACTGTAATAACAGGGCGAGCTGCTGATCAAAGTGCCTCCGAATATAAACGTGATGAACTCCAAGCTCACCTCCCCTTCGCCAAAGGACTGGAACGATTAAACAAACAATTAGGAGTAAGCAATAAACATGTCTGTCGAAGTGAAGTAATCAGGCATTGTTTATAAGTTCAATCGCCGACGGGAATAGGACTATGATGGAGGTCATTGGGAATATTTCAGTTCTTAACTATGTTTGATCTCGAAGATATTAACATCTGCCTAACCATTTCCTAACTATCTTGGGGCTTTTTTTTTACAAAATACAAAACCGTTTATTGTCACAATTAGCATATTTAGACAAGTTTGGAGCCTCCCTTTAAGCAAACAATGCCTGTATTAGGAGACTCCGCTCTTCCATAACATTGCCAGCTTATAGTCTATTTATTTCCAAAATTTCAGTGCACGTTATATACGGATGCAGCTGAATACCAGTATCTTACATGGAGCTGGGTAACACGATACCCCTTGGTAAGACTGGTTGTTAGACTCAGCCCTTTGCAATAGCTCACTGAGCTCGATCTTCGGTCCATCTATAACGAGCATGAACACTGTAGGTACAAACAGAAGAAATGAAAGAAAAAAAAATCTACGACGTCAAATTTAAAGAAAAGATATATGGCACTTTATCTTCATATATAGTGATAGAAGTGGCCATTGCTTCGCGTGCTGGTAAACGATAAACATGCTTTGACTGACATAATTTAAAATGCGCCTTGCGTTGCTTCTCCGATGAGCGTAAAATGACAGTAGCTATAACATACATTTTAGATTCCAAATGTCCAGTAGGTTACCACAATAATAAATTGTTTGTAAGCCAGGAACTTACCTCAATAACTTCATAAACAGTTATAGGCAAAATAATTGTTGTAGCCTTCAAAGTTAATTCATACGCCACTCTGAAAGTGTCTTTGATGCGGTCCACGAAACTGCAAATAATAATATACATACGAGTATGTCAAATTATCAACCCAACGTAATGTTGATAATTAATAAAAAAATGAAACCCAACTTTTTATCAAACAATAAACATGTTAGTAGATCACAACATCTTGGTAGATTTTTGTTAGTCACAATATTTAAAAATAAAATTGAAAAACTCAGAGCCCCTTACTCTTGAGACCGTTTTGTATTTCTACAACGACTTTCAACAGGATTGACATATTGAGTTTTTCGGTAGCTTATGTCAATCCAACAGCTTTTTGTCTTTTCCACCATCTTTATCTCCAACAGAATTAATCTCTATCTAAAAAATCTAAGAGAATGTCACTCTCTCTTTCATATCTTAAGTTCGTTTCGAAGGACCAAAACTTTTGTTTACTTACTCATATATCTGCTGTAATTCCACGACGATACTTCTCAGCTCCACCATAATTCCGTCTCCACTGTGGTCCTCAAACAGACTTTGCATACGTTTTGTCAGCAGTTCGATCCGGCCACAAGCATGCAGCATGAACGTAGGACCAAGAGGCACGAAGGAAGTATACATTATCCCGGCATAGACCCCATAGTATATGAGAATGGCATATAAAGCAAGATACACAACCAAATTATCTTTCTTATCCTCAATAACACCAGGATACACTAACTCATAAAGAGGCACAATTTTAAATTCTCCATTGACGTAATTGTAAATGTAGAAGACGATATTTTTTATGAGAAACATGCTAGTTCCTAGAAGGGAAATAATAAAGCATTGTTTGCCAACATAACCTCCGTTCAGGGCATATTTTAAGACTACTTCTTGGTCTTCAATGCTTGAAGACTTAACAGAATCATAATCGGATTTCATTGTTCGAATTAAGTCCTTCAACAAGTCTTGTTTCCATAGCATGATTCCATATTGGAAAGAGACGACGATATAGACAACGGAAAACGTCCCGTTTTTGCAAGTTTTCGAGAAATCATTGTTCTTTAAGTCATGGAAGATGATATTGTACATGATGATGAGAAATACTATTGAGAATATTCCGTGCATGATCAGGAAGCGAAAGAACCATCTTTTGTTTCTCATTATGTTTGGGTGGCATTGGTTTAGTGTCATCGCTTTTGTATTGACTTTGAAAATTTTCTCGTAATTTATTTCCATGTTTTTAAATTTTTGGTCTTTAGTGAAGTAATATAAGTTGTGCTGCCAGGTCCAATCAGAGAAATAAGTAGCAGGTAAGGATTCTACTTAATACTTTTTGCCTTTAATGAACATTGAGTTAAGGGCCAGTTATAATGTTCTTTTCATAAAATTATTTTAAGTCATGAGTTTGTCTGTTAGTTAGGAATAAACAATCTAAATATATATAACTCAAAGGTAACTGACTGACTGACATAGTGATCTATCAACGTACAGCCCAAACCACTGGACGGATCGGGCTGAAATTTGGCATGCAGGTAGATGTTATGACGTAGGCATCCACTAAGAAAGGATTTTGATCAATTCTACCCCCAAGGGGATAAAATAGGGGATGAAAGTTTGTATGAAACTTTGTCAATTTTAAACCGATCGGGCTGAGACTTTGCATGCATAAAGTTACTATGACGTAGGTACTTCTTAACGTGAGCGAAGCCGCGGGCAAAAGCTAGTAATTAATATGACTGCTTATTTTTGGTCATTATGAGTCGAAATTGGTCAAAGCAAGCTTGCCCAACATAGCCTCTGACAGTTCCTTGAGCAAAAATAAAACATTATAACATCTGTCTAGCCTTTTCCCAACTATGTTGGGGTCGGCTTCCAGTCTAACCGGTTTCAGCAGAATAGTATACATTATTTTACATGGAGCGACTACCTTTCTGAGCTCCACAACCCAGTTACTGGGTAACACGATACCCCTTGGTAAGACTGGTCGTCAGACTTTCGGGCTTCTGACTACCCGTAACGACCGTCAAAGAGCCATCAATGCAGCCCGCACGGATCGATCAGGTTAAGCTTCACTTGCCGCGGTTGGTCCGTGAATGGGTGACCATATTTACATACCGAGACCCCTCGGTGCCTCGAAATGCACGTTAAGCCGTTGGTCCCGGCTGTCATTCGTGGATCTTTGACAGTCGTTATGGGTCGTCAGAAGCCCGAAAGTCTGACGACCAGTCTTACCAAGGGGTTTCGTATTACCCACTGGGTTGTAGAGGTCAGATAGGCAGTTACTCCATGAAAAATATTGGTACTCAGCTGCATCCGGTTAGACAGGAAGCCGACCCCAACATAGTTGGGAAAAGGCTAGGCAGATGATGATGATGATCATGTTTTCAATCAGCTCATCTATAATGTTGCCAGTGATAGATCAGGGTCATTTGTGATATATTTCAGTGTAACTTTTCTGGTTCATAAAAAAACATTTTTCAACGACAAACAAATCTTCGCTTTAAATAATTCCAATTACCTTTCAGCATTGCAAATTACGCCGTATCAATCAAACTGCTCCTGAAGCTTTTAATTTTCAGCCAGAAGGCGTATTATCTGTCACCTAGATTATTACAGACCTGTAACTGGCGTTGATATCTAGATTACTAGTCGTGCTTGTCAAGATCTAATTGAAGTGACTGATGACATGTTTCTTTCAAGAATTTTTTAAAATCATTTTTTCAAGTATTTTTTTCTAGTTGTGGTTGATTAGCGGGTGTTGAGTAGCCTTGTCTCGTTACTAGAGCAAAATAGGAGTTTCCGATTTAGGATATTATATCATAACATCACGCCTGCATTCTAGAGGGCTTGTGCCTAAGTAATAACAGCCGCATGGGTCGATCGATCAGGTTAAGCTACGCTTGCCGCGGTTGGTCCGACCCATGCGGCTGTTATTACTTAGGCACAAGAGACTAAGACTCCTCCATGCCTCGGAAAGCACATTAAGCCGTTGGTCCCGGCTGTCATTTGTGGACACTCATTACGGGTCGTCAGAAGCACGAAAGTCTGACAACCAGTGTTACCAAGGGGTTTCGTATTACCCAGTTACTGGATTGTGGAGGTCAGTTAGGCAGTCGCTTCATATAAAATACTGGTATTCAGCTGCATCCGGTTGGATTGAAAGCTGACTGGGTTTCTTTAATCTACAACGCCACATGCGAACAACGCGTCATACTGACGTCACGCAAATCCTGCATCTCGCAAGCAGAGTTTACCGCGCAAGTAGCATAGATACAATTTCCCAACATCAATCGTTGGGCAATTGCCCGTCAGACACAACACCCGTCTGGTCGGAGGATCCTCCCTTTTCTATGGAGGATGAGTGAACTTTACACCCTGTTCCTCATACCTCCTAAAACCCTTCGTGGCAACAAGGCGTGGTGTTATGTTATAAGCGAAAGTGTTTTGTTATGATGATTGATAGATGTGCTGGAATCTCATCAAAATCAGTTTCTTATTGTGTTTACGTCTGTTTTGGGTTTAGCTCAACACAGCATTCATGGGATTGAGTATGGTGTGAGCTTGTTGAAACATCTGAAATATAAAGAGTCAATATTTAGGGATTTACTACTAACATTTAGACATTCATTGTTGCTAGTTTAAGAGTTTGTAAACAATTAACATCTGCTAAACACGATTACTTTGCTATAAAACAGAACAGTTCATTTTAGTGCTAGATGATTTGGCAGCATTATTTGGTTAATTGAAACTATCGATAATGATTAAGTAGAACGAACCATCATGATACAGGGTGGCAGAGACATCGACGCGCAAACTGTAACCATGGATTTAGCACATGAGATTACACCACATAGTGTCGAAATTTTACGTCGGTTATTAAAAAAAATATTGCTGTTCCATACGTTTTGACCGCGTAGGTATTGCACTTTTCTATGAAACAGAAGATTTTATTTTTGATAACCGACGAAAACTTTCGACACTATGGGGTCTAAACTCATGTTCTGAATTCATGGTTACAGTTTGCGCGTCGATGTCCCTGCCACCCTGTATGATAGTTTATTAAGAAAGACTTAAAACACATTTCTGGTCCTTCGACATATTTTTAAAATTAACTTACTTCAGTGAGTGCATAAAGACAGCGGGGTGAACATACGATAGGTCGTGAGCACCGAATTAACAGTGACAGCAAAAAGCTGCGTGCGCGCCGATTGTACTGACACTCCCCACGTTTAAAGTGGTAGCCTCACTTCTTCACCCTGGACAAGAAAAAGGGATTATTACTCTTTTTATTAAGGGGGGAGTACGTTTCAGCTAGTTTAAGGGATGGTAGGGATCCAATTCATCTGTATCCAGGTGGTGAATGTTTTGGCTAGAATCGTCCAAGAAATAACCACAGTTCAACTTAAATAAACAAGGAATAAAACTTCAGGTACAGTAGACCTGATAGAGGCCCAATCGTTTGGAATAGAATACTAAAATTCTTACTATTTCTAAAAGCATGTCACTGTAGTAACAAGGAGCACTGCTTGCTATCCCATTTAATATATACGACGAACACTCCAAACTAAACTCGCCATATTATAGACCATGAAAAATCATAGTCAAAGATAGGAATAGGGAAACCTGTCCAAATTACTAGTCATTCTGCAGTTTACTACCGATTTTGTTTCTTAAAACTATCCCTCCCGTATCTTCCAATCGTAGTTTTCATAGAGAATTTGATTTTTTGGGGCCAAAGGACCAAGAATTTTTCAAAATGAAATATTATGTTTCACATAAACCAGCACCCTAATTGCGTAACACACGATCAATCGGAATCGGTTTCATTTTGACAGTTCAACAATATTCATTACGTTATTTACGTGTTGAGCAGGCAAATTTTTGGAACTTATGAAGCAATTTGCTTCAAAATGATTCAGATTCCGATTGATTGTGTGTTACGCAATTGGGGTGCTGCATGGGCCTACCTATGAAACGTCAGAAGCTAGGCGCACGGTTCCAATTGGTTTCCTATGGAGAAGAGCCGACAAGAAACTCCACAGTTACTCTTTTAAAAACGTTTCAACGTTTCTATCCCTTTTTAGACCATAGAAACTGGGTTATATTGAGTAAAATGCCCTCTAAAAGCTGCCTTATTTACGAGTATATATACTGAAAGTATGGTTACATTTATTTATTCACTGATACACTTACTGATAAAATATTTAGATACAGCTGCGAAACACAGATTTCCAGAAGAGGTCAGACTCACTCGGCGAGTGAATGATTTATGAGCAAAACATGACTCACCAGTTTTTCTGGACCAATAAATATGCCTACTAACTATATATGTTTACAAAAAATAATATAGAAAAAACTGAAATCGATATCAAATCCCATTAATTTGATGTTACAGCTCAATTTTGTCATCCGGTTGTGTTTGAAATATTTTTTCGTTGAATCACTGGAAAATAATACACACAACATATTAAGATTTGGAACGATTCCAAGTGATGGAGGATTTGATTTGATACTGACTTTTAGTGAATGAATTCGTGGTAACGATCAGTTTGAGATGCTGTAATTTGATCGGGTGGCAACGAAGATTAAGTAGGATTTCAAAGTGTCCACACATTTAGGATTTTCTTGAAGAAATAGAAGCATTTGTATAAAGCGTTGCGTTGATATAATTTGTCCTATGAGAGTTCACGTTTAAGACATATGGATTAGTATCCAGTATTCTCTATATTTTCATGAATGATTTCCCAGCTACGAAGACTTTTTAAACTAGATTCGATAGACAAAACAACTCTGTCCAAATGTGTTAATGCGAACAAATCATGTGACAAAGGGACATTCCCTTAACCCAGATACGGCGACGGGATTATTCTCACATATAGAAGCAACAATAATAATGTACCCAGGATTTTGCAATATCTTGATTTAAAAGAGTGTCCTTGGAGTTTCTTGCCCGTTCTTCTCCATAGAGATCTACGTTTTGAAATGGGCAACTAGCTTCAACTTTCTGACTAACTGATCGACTATTTAATTTTTACAATTAAAAAGTGCCTGTAATTTTTTTAATTGAAATAAATGCTTTGAGTTTGAGTTTGGGCCTCTTAAGAGACCCCTATTATTACGGCGGGCCTTTTAAATGGCCACCTTTTCCTGGTTTTCCAGAAAAAAAATGGTTTCAGTAACATCTGGATTAAATTCTTTCTCTCTATTCTTCTCGCAAAACTCCACTCTATTGTTTAAACGTTTTGATTATTGTCATCTACATGTACTATAACCAGTTAAAAGTAAGATAATTCCACCTACGACAGATATAATTGCAGCTGATGATTACACAGCATGCTACAAATCACAAGTGTCCAGTTGTCCACATATACCTTCAGCAGAGCATAGAATATGACAGGCAGCGCAAGGGCATACAGTTTTAGCGTTGCTTCGTAAAACACTTTGAAACACTCCTTCACCGTTTCCACGAAACTGTAACAATTTACAGTTGTTTTGTGATCTTTGTGTTGATTCACTGTTTTATTTACTACGACTACGTTTACTATACCCTGTCGATTAGGTAAACCGTTTTTTGACAGATGGAACTAGTGATTGCAGCAACACACACATACATTGAATGATACACGTACGGTATTATAATGTCTGTAAGAAGCCATAAATAAGATAATTCAATAAGATAAGGCAGTTTATATATTTATTCTATTACGCATTTTAAAGTTAACTTTAACGTAATCTGGAATATCTACATACAGTCACGAGCAAAAGTATGTATACACTCGGCTTTATTCAAAAGCGATTTACTCCTTTATTTTTGAATGAAATTGTATGTTGTTACGAACATAGAATTTTCGAACCCATAGGTTCATGTAATGTTTCATTTTTCAACGTTGCATTCGTTATTTCACGAAAGAATCGCAATTGAACGTTGCGAAGTGTTGACATATTGGTGCTCGTGACTGTACGTTCTAAGACAGCTGTCAAAAAAACGGTTAACCTAATGGACAGGGTATCATCATCATTTCAGCCGAAAGACGTCCACTGCTGAACAAAGGCCTCCCCCAAGCACCTCCACTTCGACAGGGACAGGGTATAGTTGGTATTCAATTGTTTTGAATTCTACGGGTTGTATCTGGATGAAATTAGGAGCAATGGAATCGGCATTGTCATTATAATAATATGTTCTAGCATCTGCCCCCGTCTTGTTCCCCCGATCCACTGCGTCGCATATAGCGTTGCCCGCCCGCGCTATTACTTTCTTGTCAATTAGCGTTCTAACTCACTTTTTTTTTTTTTTTGATCGACTCCTAATTATCATACCGTCATGTTAAACACCCGACACAACCAAACAGCAAACAACGTTAAACAGCTATAACCTTCCTCAAAAAATGAGCTATGAAATGCAAAAAGAATTTTTCAAATCTGACTGGACATGTTTTTTGTTAGTATCTGACTATCCTCTATCAGTGTAGTGTATCCTCTGTCTCTCTTACTAAATACTACTCCCAAACGAATTATTAGAACGGTTTTTTTATGACTGTGTACTTTTATTGATACAATTTCCTCTGTAATAATTACATTTAAGTCTTTCCTGCAATGTTCATTTCTAAGACTACCGATTGTCCTAGCCTCTTCCTGCAGTCTCTCAACGGAATTACGAAATAAATCTAAATCAAAACTACAACAAATCTTAATGATTTACGTTACATTTATGCACCATTTGTAACATCAAATGGCTTAATCTGTTTTATGACGAATCTAATGAACTGTAAATTAGAAAATGTTCTCAGAATATCACCAACTATGTATAACATAAATGCATGTATAATGTATTCTCTTTACAATGTAGTTCAATTTATTGTTCCCTTCCTACGGGTTTGCAGTGAATAAGGTGTCGATTCGTTTCTTACATAATCAGCCCATAATGTTCCCTATACCTCCCATAACTGCTGGGACACAGGCCTCCTCTCTGTGAGAGAGCTTGGGCCGTTATCCACCACGCGGGCCCGTTACGGGTTGGTGGATGTCACATTTCAAATTTTTAGTTCTATAGGACGTTTCCTCACGATGTTTTCCTTCACCGTTTTGAGAGCAGTGGTGATGGCATTAAATACACAAAGTAAAAACCTGCCTAAACTTGCCTAGAAACTCGCAAGTCAATTGTCGATACCACTGTGCCATCACGACTTTATTTAAAATACCCAATCCGTGACATCACAGCGGGCCCTATCAGAATACCAGCGCTGCGACATTTATTTTTTAAATGTCGAAGCATCACGCTGAGATAGGAGCCTTATGGCCTCGTATAGGACTTTGTTTCATTTTTCCTTTTGTTATTTTTTTTATATAATTTGTTTTATTTTTATTTTTAACTGTGTTTAGTTTAGTTTATGATCCTGTACGAGTCGCAATAAATACTTTTTCTTTCTTTCTTTCTTTCAATCCTGGAAATTAACTGTTCATCCCGGAGTAAGTTTGCCGCCGTTTCGTAATCTATTCTCATCTTATCTGACTGATTATTTAACTTACTGTCTGATACTCGTTTGGTTTTAGTTCGACCGGATTTTGAAAGCAGTAATTTTCTCCCTCCACTTTCTTGCAATATTTTTAATGTAGTTAATTCACTTCACAAAATTAGCTCGATTACGCAATTTCATTTCTCTGAAACTATTTTTAAGTATGTTGTTGTAACCTCAAGAATGTATCGCGCGCTTCGCATTCCTAGAGGATTTAGTAGAACTATTGTTTTCATACGTTTCGCCGAGAAAGCGACTGTGTGGCAAACGTTACTTTATCTCATCTATGTACATCTCAAACTCAAACTCAAAGCATTTATTTCAATTATACCGTTTACAGGAACTTTTGAATTCAGTCAGTTAGTTAGAAAGTTGAAGCTAGTTGCCCATTCCATAACGTAGATCTCTATGGCAATATAGAAGAATCGGCAAAAAAACTCCAAGGACAATCTTTTAAATCAAGATATTACAAAATCCTGGACATAAAAAGCGTGGTGATTATTATGGTAATATTTTACCCTTGCGCCATCCCATCTTCCTAGCACGGTGGGCTGTGCTGGAGCGGCTGCTGCTGGTGCAGAATAGCTCAAACGGCGAACATATTTCAACTTGATTGGGAGTTATATTTTGAGCCGTTTGGGGTTGAAACACTAGGGCCATGGGGTCCGAGTGCCCACTTGGTTTTTCGAAGTATCGCCAAGCGGTTAATCGACTCTTCACATGACCAGAGGGCTGGCCTGTTTCTTGGCCAAAGAATTAGCATCGCCATACAACGTGGCAATGCTGCCAGCCTTTTAGGCACTGTTCCTGTTGACAGCGATGCCCTACGATTATTTTGCTTATTTTTTCACATTGACCTACATTTAATTGTTTTAAATGTTAGCTTAAATAATGTAAATATTTTTTTTTCAATCTAATTATATGCTTAATTGGAGAAAGAGAATTAAATTACAGTAGATAGATCGTAGTTACTTTCCTGGACAACCACTTTTACTAGGAGAATCAATACATATAAAAAGAGAAGTCTTGACTCACCTCTCACTGACTGACTCATGTTGATGAGTCAGTCAGTCCCTGGACCTAAGTAGCCGAAATTTTGCACAGAGGAAAGAATGTTCCTAGATGTAAGTAGACAAGGATTAAGTATGCATACAACCGAGCGGCACGTGTGACCGGCATACTGCAGCCGTCGACACATTTAGGCGGATTTTTATCGTCGTATCGACCGTTGATTAAGTCCCCTGTCATCGCGAGTAGGGGTTTCGAATACCGGATTTTTTCAATACCTGTTTTACTGCCGCATAGAAAATTTCCAATACCTGGAACGCGGGATCCTGGTATTGGATTAACTAGTAAGTTTCACTACAAAACAATAAAACATTACTTTTTAAAAATATAAAATCACTTTTCTTGCGCAGAATAGTAAAATGTAACTAACTGCCTAAACAAACCACGAGATAATTAAAATATACAGTTTTCAAAACTTACTCAGATAAAAAATGGGTTGGAAATATAATGTGAAAAAGAACGAAATTGTGTCACTATAGTTTCTACTTAAAATAAAATAAGACCACCAATACCGGGATCCCGGTATTAGATATTTCAATACCGGTATTGAAAAAATGTCCGGTATTAGGCGCGACCACGCTTTCCGGTTCACCGAAAAAAGGTGACATACGGACACGATGATCGCGTATTTGCCCGACCGCCGATCGCTTTTTATTAGGACGCACCCGAAGTCGTAGGCAAAGTGCTATTATCTTACAAACTGCCGTAATATTATGAAGTGGTCTTCACCAGAACTGTACATTCATTGTTAAATATTTTTTTAACATTAACAACGCATTCATTACTCGCCATAAAAATAAAATGGAATTATCTTTTCACGTAACTGCGTTTTACTTGTAGTTAAATTTTCTGCGTCAAGTTAAATGAAAAAGGCTTTATTGCAAGATTTTATTAAATATTACAAAGAAAGAAAGAAAAAAAATATTTTATGGGACACGCACAGGAAATACAAATAATAAAAAAATACAATACAAACACTTTACATCTGCGTGTAAAGTGGTAATCTAAAGAATCACTCTTAGATTTAAATGTTTTATTTCAAGAGGTTATTTCTTGAAAAGGTATAATAATAATAATTAAAGAAAGTTTTAATGCAATATGTTTGAAGGAAAAATATAATTCAGCTAAAGTAAGCTTGAATTTTATATGACTGGCTAATCCAGTAAATCCGATTTAACTCCACATGGCATTCATGAGATTAAAGATGGCGTATGATTGCTGGAACAGCTGAAAAAGAAATAAAAAATTCAAATTAAGTTCACTTTAATACTTTGGAGTTAAGAACGTCTGCATAACTTTTATGTTATTAAACTGTTGTTTTACTTTATTGTAAACATACAAAAAAAAAAACATACAATGGGCGGCCTTATACGATGGGAAACTGGAATCCACTGTCTATTCCAGGGTTGCTTGGAAGAGGACAGTGGATTCCAGTTTCCCAGATTTCAGTTTTAAAATCTCTTCTTGGCCAAAGAATTAGCATCGCCATACAACGTGGCAATGCTGCCAGCCTTTTAGGCACTGTTCCTGTTGACAGCGATGCCCTACGATTATTTTGCTTATTTTTTCACATTGACCTACATTTAATTGTTTTAAATGTTAGCTTAAATAATGTAAATATTTTTTTTTCAATCTAATTATATGCTTAATTGGAGAAAGAGAATTAAATTACAGTAGATAGATCGTAGTTACTTTCCTGGACAACCACTTTTACTAGGAGAATCAATACATATAAAAAGAGAAGTCTTGACTCACCTCTCACTGACTGACTCATGTTGATGAGTCAGTCAGTCCCTGGACCTAAGTAGCCGAAATTTTGCACAGAGGAAAGAATGTTCCTAGATGTAAGTAGACAAGGATTAAGTATGCATACAACCGAGCGGCACGTGTGACCGGCATACTGCAGCCGTCGACACATTTAGGCGGATTTTTATCGTCGTATCGACCGTTGATTAAGTCCCCTGTCATCGCGAGTAGGGGTTTCGAATACCGGATTTTTTCAATACCTGTTTTACTGCCGCATAGAAAATTTCCAATACCTGGAACGCGGGATCCTGGTATTGGATTAACTAGTAAGTTTCACTACAAAACAATAAAACATTACTTTTTAAAAATATAAAATCACTTTTCTTGCGCAGAATAGTAAAATGTAACTAACTGCCTAAACAAACCACGAGATAATTAAAATATACAGTTTTCAAAACTTACTCAGATAAAAAATGGGTTGGAAATATAATGTGAAAAAGAACGAAATTGTGTCACTATAGTTTCTACTTAAAATAAAATAAGACCACCAATACCGGGATCCCGGTATTAGATATTTCAATACCGGTATTGAAAAAATGTCCGGTATTAGGCGCGACCACGCTTTCCGGTTCACCGAAAAAAGGTGACATACGGACACGATGATCGCGTATTTGCCCGACCGCCGATCGCTTTTTATTAGGACGCACCCGAAGTCGTAGGCAAAGTGCTATTATCTTACAAACTGCCGTAATATTATGAAGTGGTCTTCACCAGAACTGTACATTCATTGTTAAATATTTTTTTAACATTAACAACGCATTCATTACTCGCCATAAAAATAAAATGGAATTATCTTTTCACGTAACTGCGTTTTACTTGTAGTTAAATTTTCTGCGTCAAGTTAAATGAAAAAGGCTTTATTGCAAGATTTTATTAAATATTACAAAGAAAGAAAGAAAAAAAATATTTTATGGGACACGCACAGGAAATACAAATAATAAAAAAATACAATACAAACACTTTACATCTGCGTGTAAAGTGGTAATCTAAAGAATCACTCTTAGATTTAAATGTTTTATTTCAAGAGGTTATTTCTTGAAAAGGTATAATAATAATAATTAAAGAAAGTTTTAATGCAATATGTTTGAAGGAAAAATATAATTCAGCTAAAGTAAGCTTGAATTTTATATGACTGGCTAATCCAGTAAATCCGATTTAACTCCACATGGCATTCATGAGATTAAAGATGGCGTATGATTGCTGGAACAGCTGAAAAAGAAATAAAAAATTCAAATTAAGTTCACTTTAATACTTTGGAGTTAAGAACGTCTGCATAACTTTTATGTTATTAAACTGTTGTTTTACTTTATTGTAAACATACAAAAAAAAAAACATACAATGGGCGGCCTTATACGATGGGAAACTGGAATCCACTGTCTATTCCAGGGTTGCTTGGAAGAGGACAGTGGATTCCAGTTTCCCAGATTTCAGTTTTAAAATCTCTTTATGAAAGTGTGTATGCCAGTGGGTTCAATAGATTCCTTTTTGGTTCTTGTAGGCAGCGCTAGAACGACCAAACAACATTGTTACCATCGCGGATAGAACAGGGTGAGCATTAAAGGGAGCAGGGAGGGAGGAGACCGTGGTGATTGGTACAAGAAAAGAGACGCCTATGCTCTGTAGTGGATGAAGTTGGGCTGTGGATGTCGATGACGAGGCAATGCTATAACTTCTCAATTTTTTACGAAAGTAGCAACATCAGCCTATAATGTTCCCACAGCTGGGACACAGGCCTCCTCTCGGTGAGGGGAGTGGGGCGTACCTAATCCACCACGCGGCCCAGTGCGGCACCCTAATTGCGTAACACGATCAATCGGAATCGGTTTCATTTTGACAGTTCAACAACATTCATTGCGTTACGTTGTTGAACTGACACATGAAACATTTTTTGAACATATGAAGCAATGGATTAGCAATATCCTTCAAAATTATTCAGATTGAGATTGATTGTGTGTTACGCAATTAGGGTGCAGGTTAGTAGATGTCACATGTCTTCGAATTTTTTGTGTTGTCGGAAACGTTGAAGGAAAACATCGTGTGGAAGCTCACATGATGTTTTTCTTCAGCGTTTTGAGAGCAGCAGTGATGAAAGTAAAAACTTGTATTTATATACAATACCTAATACAAGATATTTCTTTTGTCTTTTCGATGAAACCGTTTCCTACATTATACATATCCCAAAATCGGATTCGGTCTGTTACCGTTACGGTATTAGAGAGATATGAAAACGCTCTATTCAGAAAATTATTCTTGTTCTTAATCTTCTTCTTATTCTTAATTGACGGCACGGTTGGCGCAGTGGTTAAGCGATTGACTGCTGCGCTGCGTGTCGCGGGTTCGATTCCCGCACGGAACAAATATTTGTATGACCTACATGTATTTGTTCCGAGTCTGGGTGTTTTTCTATCTATAATATGTATGTATTTACAAAAAAAAAAATGTATATAAGTAGTTTATCAGCCATCTTGTTACCATAACACAAGCATTAGGTTGCTTAGCTTGGGACAAATGGTGCTGTGTGAAATGTCCAGGGATTTATTATTATTATTATTCTAATGTGACACTCTATTCATCTTGATATTTTCTGAGTCTAGATTCCTCCCACCCACGATACAGGAAATCCTAGTAAATGTTTAGATATATTCTGTCGCTTCAATCGTAAGTTAAATGTTATTAAGAGGGATGTTATAACTATGTTTTTCCGTGTTTTCATGTGGGATGAGAAGTTGATTTGTTAATGTTTCCTTTTCATATGGAATTATTACTATGCAGCATGTAATAAATATACATTATTTCTGTTTTTTTTTAAATGTATGTACCTAAATATTAGGAAAGCTGCCACGCTTAAATGGTCTTTTTTAAACTTTGTCTCACACTAGAAATTACTCCTGTATCGTGGGTGCGCTTACAAACATTAAAACTCACATACACAAACAGCCAGACCCGGGACAACTACCTATAGGCAATACAAATATTTGTTCCGTGCGGGAATCGAAACCGCGACACGCAGCGCAGCAGTCGATCGCTCAGTCACTGCGCCAGCCGTGTCGTCATCATCATCAATTGGGTTGGATACATCTGCCGCATGTCAGACGATCAATGGGCTAATCCTTCGACCCAGTGGATTGGGTCTGGGCCTGTCGCGATGTCGTTTACCATTGTAAACCACATCGCGGCAGGCCCAAACGGAGATGGTGGGATGAGCTGGACTCTTTTTATAGTGATTGGTCCTTCGCAGCTCTGGACAGAGAGGTGGAAAGAGGCCTTTGTTCAGCAGTGGCTGACATTAATGGCTAGTAAAAAGAAACTCTACCGGACTCCTTAATCGAGCCACCATGCATTTCGGTGTAAGTTATCAAGGTTAAAAGCTCAAAATGGTGATGAGTCAAAGAAAAAGTTTTTATGCAGTTTTGCAGCAGACATACTGGCCATAATTTTGATGTCATCATTGTTCCATGAATTCATCCCCATTTAAAAAAACTTGTAGCTAAGTAAAGCCGCGCGGGTCGCTCGATCAGGTTAAGCTACGCTTGCCGCGGTCGGTCCGTGGATGGATGACCATCTTTACATACCAAGACCCCTCGGTGCCTCGGAAAGCACGTTAAGCCATCGGTCCCGGCTGTCATTCGTGGATCTCCCAAAAGTCTGACAACCAGTCTTACCAAGGGGTTTCGTATTACCCAGTAACTGGGTTGTGGAGGTCAGATAGGCAGTCGCTCCATGTAAAATACTGGTATTCAGCTGCATCCGGTTAGACTGGAAGGCGATCCCAACATAGTTGGGAACAAGCTAGGAAGATGGATGACCATTTAAAAAGTCATAGGCAAAAAATGCAGCGTTGCTCGATCTTGGAGTCCGAGAGTGTAGTATCCTAGGCTTACTAGTTTAGTTTATGACATCCTGACTAGCCAGTGTTCGAAACAGATGAGTTTTTAAGTCGTACGCAAGAAACAAAGTAACCGTTGGAACGTAAACAAGCAATATTGGCAGCAGTGGAATGGTTGAGTTCGTTAGTTAGGTTAGAAGAGGCGAATTCCACCAAAATTGTATACCTTTTTTTTTTTGTTTTCGGGGGGATACCTTCAAAAGGCGCCTGGTCTTTGGGGATAAAACCAGGGAGTGTGGGATTTTTACCTCACTAAAACCACCCCGGTGGTCACCATCTGCACATGGAGGGGCACCGTTACCTCTCAAAAGACCAATCCGGAGCCCCCTCTGTGCAACACCTGTTAGGGCACATCTCTGGGGAGACTGTAAAGGGGTCTCCCCGAAGCCTGACTAAACATTTATACCTAGAATAAGTCTTATCCTGAGAATACATTTTGAATTTTTAACAGTTTTTCCATACTAGAACTGTCAGACGTCCATTTTATTCCACGGATAAAACATATCTGCTGACTTTGGTGAAATCAGCTCTAAGTAAATATTTTGGAAAGGCAATACCTAAGTTAGGAAATTGTTGTGAAAGTCAGGATGTTCCCTGTCTTCCCGTTTCCTACCTTCGGAGTTAATATGATAATTATTTTTGGAAAGGTTGTGGCTTCATGATAAAAAACCTATGCTTAATACTTTAAATATCAACATACTTCAGTCAAAGCATCTAGACACAGAACCCTAAAGATAGTCTGTATAGCTACGGGCCTGAGCGCGTTCTGTAACATCAGTTGCAACGTTGTACGCGTGCGCCGGTCGTAGTGCAGTTCCCAGCCGCAAATGTAGAGTGCTTGGCGGACGTTTTCACCCTGGGGAATGAAAGGTGCAACGTAATTCATTTATGTTGTTATGGAGGTACATAGCTGGTCATTACAAAGCATAGGCAGTATATTCTATTTGTACTGGAAACTGTACCTGGGAACCTTCTGGTTTCTGATTCCCTTGTTCACAAACTAAACTAAATTTAAGTTCAGTGCATCTTTTTCTTTCTATTTAATACTAAGAAAAGGACAGAAGATAGATATTAGTTTAGTCCTGTCAAATTAAGATACTCCATAGACAAATTAGACGTGATTAAAAACATGGCTAATAATTTTTAATTTGACAGGATTAAACTAATATTTATCTTCTGTCCTTTTCTTAATGAAATAGAATGAAAAAGATGTATTGAGCTTAAATTTAGTTTAGTTTGTGAACAAGGGAATCGGCGCCATTATCGGTCAAAGTTATAAAAATTTTTCACGAAAACAAGTTTTAAATGTTATGCGTGTGCATTGTGCGCTGCCGTAAACAGTGATTTTACACGTTTTCCATCCCAGCAATAAACTTTTGCTCAACACCGCCGGTTAACTGCGCATTCTGTACGTCAAACTAAGTACTTAGTTTGACGTACGACGTCATGGCTATAACGAG
Organism: Apamea crenata; assembly: GCA_949629185.1. Lineage (NCBI taxonomy): Eukaryota > Metazoa > Arthropoda > Insecta > Lepidoptera > Noctuidae > Apamea > Apamea crenata. The sequence continues at coordinate 3,438,156 of OX451377.1, forward strand.
AGTTGTGTCTATATTTTATTTTTAATTTTTTTTCAAGAACAAAGATCCATTGTGTTAATAAAAATACTCTAAACCTACGTTAGTACTTAACTAATAACACCGACAATGTACAGGTGACAAGTGACCTCACCAGCGGACTGTTATGTCTCCCGGCTATGGCGCGTAGAATCCTGCTGGGGCTGCCTCGGAGTCTGTTTAGCAGCGAGGCCGCTTTCTTACGTAGTACAGCATTGAAGCAGTCGCTACGTGCCTTAGCGAACACAGATGATGCGCTAAACAACCGAGGCAGATGCAACAGCAATCTAAATGAGTAGTTATACTGGATCTGCCGAGCATTGTAGGCCTTTTGGGTGTAGCTGAAGCACAGCCTCCCCGAGTACAGCGACATGCAACAGCGTCTATGTTTGGCATTTACCCTGCAGTAGGACAATAGGCAATAATCGATGAATAAGGACTACTTTCCAATAATAACTGACCTTTTCCATGAGTAGGTCGCTGTAGTAGCAGGGCGAGCTGCTGATCAGGATGCTTCCAAATATGAACGTGAGGAATTCTAGGCTCACCTCGCCACGGTTCAATGCCTGCAAACATTATACAGGGTTATTGGAAAAACACCAACAACCTCTTAAGAGGTCATTGTACTCATCATTATGAACAACTTTTACTATGGGACCAAACATGAAATCGCGAAAAAAAAAATTGCTGTTACCTACATTTTGACGAGTTAACCGAACATAAATGTAGGGAACAGCAAATTTTTTTTTCGCGATTTCTGGTTCTACTTCTTTGGCATCATTAAAAACAATTTTTAATTGCATGCAAATAATTAATTACAAAATTGGTTACAATAAAGTTCGTTGCTTAGGCTAAATAATGTTGGTAACAAGTCACGGGCCTTTTAAAGAAATTAAAAGCATAATAAAAAAACCAGAATTGTATGGCACCAAATTGTAAATAATAATAATAATAAACTTTTATTGCAGACCTTGCAGTCCATAATGTTAGTAAATACATAAAATTACTTAATTAACTAATGTGTAAAACATTGTAAAAAAATAGTCAACCGAATTTAATTTCGTTATTTTACTGCAAAGAGGTTCAATATAACCGTAAACCAGTAGGTACCATACACACAAAGATGCAGTTGAGGTTTTGAGAGTTGGCAAGTTACGTTTTAAATGAATTGGGCTACGGAACTCTCAAAAGGTGCTGTGGTCCAACTATTTTTAAAGTTGGACAACTGCCCCTAGTAAAGACCCATGGTCCAACTAGTTGGACAGAGCAGTTGGACCACTGCCCTGGACTGAATTTTTTTATAGTGAAAAATGTCCATTGCCTTTTTTTTTATCGATAAGAACAAACAGGTTGCTATAAAAAAATGCTCAAAATAGGTACAGGCCGGTTTATGCTGAAAAAAGTGACGTATAGCTTTAAAAATAATGGCGGTAATCTCCGAAACGGCTAGACCGATTTTTATAAAATTTTGTATGGGGATACTTCTGACCCTAGAGAAGGACATAGGCAATACTTTTTATCGACATACCACGCGGGCGAAACTGCGGGCGAAAGTTAGTTTGTGTAATAATGACTTACCTCTAGGACTTCATAACAAGTTATAGGCAGCATTAGTGTACTAGCTTTCAGAGTTAGCTCATAGGCAACATTGAAAATATGTTTTATGCGGGCCACGAAGCTGTAATCAATGAAAAATTATGTTTTATTATTTCAAAACTTTATATGTACAGACGCCAGCACATCAAACTACTACAATCTGTCAAATTTCTTTAATAGATTTTCAACTTTACCGCTGAAGCATTAAGGTTCAATGTTGATTGGGAAAATTTGACAGTTTCGGGTAGCTTGATGTGCTGGCAGTCTGTACTCTGAGAAAATAATCTTAATGATACAGAACAGTCTTTAAATATTTTATGGCTGACATTTATAGTTTTTTATATCCACAAAGTAATATTATTATGATGCTTGCAAAATAATATTAATATTTCATTGAGGTTTTCCGCTATGACATAAATCTAAAGTAATAAGATTTATAAAGTGAAAAGATTTGATTTTTTGTATGTTTGTTTGTCACACCTTCACGCTAAAATGGTTTAACGGATTTGGATGAAATTTGGCACATGGGTACACCATGACATGGATTAGGACATAGGATACTTTTTATCTCGATATTTCCATGAGATCGAGACTCATGCGGATGAAACGGCGGGGAGCAGCTAGTGTTATCATAAAATCAAATATTTTTCATAGTAATATAAGCTTTTGAAATATTTTTTGGCCGTCTTTCAATCCATCAAGTTTCTCTTCTCTGTTTGACCATAAAGAATGGTTCTACTACACTTACCTATAAATATACTGCATCTGCACGATAATAATTTTAAGCTTCCTCCTAATAACTTGATCATCACATTCCGAAAACAGATCATCAATTCGATTCTTCACCAAGTCCAGCTGCCCACACATATGCAGAATAAAAATCGGACCCAAAGGCACATATGCAGTATACATAACCGCAGAATAACAGCCAAAGAGCAACATCAAGGCATACGTCAGCAAAAACACGTAAATATTGTCCTTATTCTCTTCAATAATCGACGGATAAACCAGATCGTAAAGAGGCTCTAGTCTGAACTCATTGATACAATAATAATAAAACATCATAGTTAAATTTTTGACTACGAATATACCCGTTCCGGTTGTGGAAATCACCAGCCATTGCTTGCAAACCCAAACGCCTAGATTAACGTATTTATACATCACATCTCTTTCAGCTGAGGTCAAATCTTGGGACTGTTCATAATCCCTTTTCATGTTGTTAATCAAGTCAACGAGAGCAGCCTGGTGCCACAGCAAAACGCAGTACTGGAAGGTTATAACTACGTAAACGACGAATAAGACCCCATTTTTGCAGATTTGGGAGAAGTTGTTAGACTTCATATCGTGGCAGACAATGTTATAGACGATGTTGACGAAGGCTAAAGTGAAGAGGCCATGGACAGTGAAGAATTGGAGGGCCCATTTCTTGTCCCTTGGTATATAAGGATGGGCCCGACTAATATTCAAGGCTTTGGTAGGAAGTTTGAAGATTTTATCGAAATCTAACTCCATTTTAATGACGATTTTGATTATGAACTTGTGATGATTTTGACCTGGAACTCGTGCAGTCAAAGGGAGTTTGTCGTGTTACGTGTTTACGTGTACCTAGTGGTTGTAGAATGTTGCAGGCTAAGCATTGTTTTGTTAAATTATAGGCCTTAACTTAAGAGGTAGACTGTTCAAAATGTAGAAATACAAAACATAAAGCAGACATCTTTTACTATAAGTAGTTCTATCATAATTGGTGAAGGCTAGAGCAAAGAATCCGTGGTCAGTGAAGAATTGGAGTGTCCATTTCCTGCTCTCGGTATGTGTATGTAAGCCCGACTACTATTCGAGGCTCTGGTTGGAATTTTAGTAGGGCCCATTTTAAGCTTCGAATCATTATTATTAGAAACTTTCGCTCCTAGTACAATATCATGATCGTCTTCACAAGATAAGCTTCTCTGTAAAACGTACTTGGATTAATATTTGTAGCGGTATCTACAACGCCACATGCGAACAACGCGTCATACTGACGTCACACAGATCCTGCATCTCGCAAGCAGAGTTTACCGCGCATTTAGCATACAAACATACTTCCCGACATCAGTCTTTGGGCAATTGCCCGCCAGAAACAACACCCGTCTGGTCGGAGGAGCCTCCCTTTTCTATGGAGGATGAGTGAACTTTACACCCTGTTCCTCATACCTCTATAATATTCAATACGCCAAGCGGTTGGTCGACTCTTCACGTGACTTGGGCTGGCCTGCTTATTAAATCAGCATTGCCATACAACGTGGCAATGCTGCCACCCTTTTGAGTACTTTGTGTTGACAACGATGCGGACTATTTTTTTATGCTCTATGATTCTTTCCTTTTTATATACTCAAAATACTGAAGTAGTGTATATATGAGTACTTTTTTTTTTAAAGATGGCCCCACACCCTAGTGTGGGGCCATGTTTATGGAGTAATTCCTAAATTACTCCTGTGTCGTGGGTGCGTTTACAAACATTTACACTCACACAAACAGCCAGACCCGGAACAACTACCTGTAGGCAATACCTAAAAGTATTTGTTCCGCGCGGGAACCGAACCCACGACACGCAGCGCAGCAGTCGATCGCCCAGTCACTGCGCGAACCGTGTCAAACGTGGTTTTTACTGATATTGTAGGATTAAATAAGCGACTATTCATGATTACTTAATATATCTTTGATTTGGCTATAAAGCTTTAGCTAAACTTTTATCCCCTGTCATGTTCCTGTCATCATTTATAAAACTTTAAACTTTCTTTAAGCCAGTTGTCTTCTCTTTAAATCTATTCAATGGTTTCCCTCTGTAATCTTGTTTCGACTAATTTGCTGTGAAACAGTACTTTCTCATTAGTCTTTTAGCTTTAAATATTGTGAAACGACCTTTGAGGTTGTAAAGTGGCATTTTTTTTGCAATTATGTACTTTGTTACTTAGAAAATTATGCTTGGATATATTATTCAGTAATAGATAATTATGTTTTTGTTTTCGAACTAGCAGTGTTCTTGGTAGTAAAAAAGTCTAATGAAATATCGAAAACACTTGTGCTGTAAAGATACATAATAATTTATCAACAAAATATTTAGGAGTAATAATAACAATCGCATGGGTCGATCAAAGGTTAAGCTACGCTTGCTGCGGTCGGTTCGAGGATGGGTACACAATAGTGTTAACCAGTATCTGGGTTGTCCAGGTCAGATGGGTTGTCCGTGTAAAATACTAGTCCTCAGCTGCATCCGGTAAGACTGGAAGCCGACCCCAACATGGATAGGAAAAGGCTAGGCAGATAGAAAGAAAGAAAGAAAGAAAAAGTATTTATTGCGACTCGTACAGAAAGATCATAAAACTAAACTAGACTAAACACAATCAAAAATAAAACAAATTATACATAATAAAAGTAACAAAACCAAATTATATAAAAAAGAAGTAACAAAAAGAAAAATGAAACAAAAAAGATGATGATGATTGATTTTTTGATGATTTTCAGATGATGAAAATATTTATATCAACACCAGATTTCTATTCCAGAGTTGGTTTTGTTCGTCGGAATAACCAAATTGGGGTTTTGAAAAGACGGATGACAATTTTCATACTAGCCATTTTCTATTCCTATGTGGTTTGCAGCGTTGTTCAAATCAAAATATTTTCTAACATAATTCGTTACACTTTCAAAGACAACATAATTTATTATTATATTATATATATTTCATATACATTTCACAACATACATATTTTTTTTAATGATAAATTACACAGAATGTCTCTTTTGATTTATGTGAAACAATTATATAACAAATTGGCGAGTTTTCAGAATATTTCATATGACTACAATGCTCGTTATTCACAATTACTTTTGACGTTCATATATTATACAAGCCAATTTATCGGATGGATGATTTTTATTTTTATTTGATATATTGTTGTCCGTATAGTTTTCATAATGTAGATATTCGGATTATAATAACAACTATACTTTATTTATTTTAACATAAAATGGCCAAGGCCTATTACGATAGTTATGTAGTAATAGTTTACAACTACTCGAGTTATACGCTCATCTCACGATACTCCCGACATATTGACCTGGGGGTGTACTCCGAAGTGCAAAGTGCGAATGTTCGGATCGGACCGACACATGGCCGATCCGATTATCATTGAAAAATGCGAAAAAAATTCGGATCGGCTCAATTGGGTCGGGACCATAGTCAATATTCGAAAGAGTGTAGGAGTGTAGGATCGGGACCGACCGAACCAAATAGTAACTTCGTAGCAGGAAACGGCCGAACATTCGGCCGATACTACTTCGGAGTAGACCCCAAGATCTTCTTCCATTCTTTCGTGAACAAATCACAGTCTGGCTTAGCGTCCAAAAGAGCGTTGAGCGCAGTGCAGTGAGATTTGGCTCGAGGGACGACGGTCCGCCTCCCAGGCACGGCGAATAATACCCGCCTCCTTTTACGGCTATAGTTTATCGGAGCAAAAGGATGTGACAGTTCGTCATGCAGTTCAGGAGCATCTCTTTTTCCGTGAAGGATCTTACACATATTAAACTAATAATTTGGTATTTTTGAAGTGAAAACTTCTTTAGCGGCGCGGCGTTGTGCACTTTTGTTGTGATGGGTAAAAAATGTTAAACTCGCGTCAGGACACGTGACCTGATCGAAAATTCGTAAGACGGAGGGAGAGTAGACCGCATTCCAAAATATCAAAAATGCACAACGTTAATATTCAAGTTTTCACTTCTGCCGGCACTCCCGGAGTGCAAGCCGTTTTTCTTTTCTTCTAACACAAGATAATTGTAAAACTTTGGTTTTTTCAAAGATTTCTGCGTTAGTTTCATCAACGATTTTATAGAGCTCTTCTATATATTGTGCTTAATTTGGAAAGAAAGTCTTACAAGTTTTCTGTAATTTTTGCACGTAACAGAGAAAATTTAGTTTTCTGTCGGTACACTTTCTGTAGCTGCAATGGCTATAGCTAAAATGAGTAATGACATAAATGTTTATGTATGCTAAAACTTGAGTGTTTATGCTGAGATTAAAGATAGGACTGGATATTTAGGTTACCAGATAAATACGTTAATACAATTTACATATTCGAGTGAAATCGGAGATTTACATTGATTTCTTTATGACTGTGTAAATACATGTTTGTTTGGGTGTACACGCCTAGTTTTGAACAAAACTAATGTCTTGTGGGGGGATTTAAGGTCCCCCTTCAATCCCCCCACTCTTCTTCCTTTTCTTCATTCTACATATCCCTTTTTAAACAGACAAACGCGACGTATAAGTGGAATTATTCGTTAAATATTTTGTGTCTAGATCAGTTCAAAATCAGTCAGGGTCGATCGATCAGGTTAAGCTACGCTTGCCGCGGTTGGTCCGTGGATGGGTGACCATTTTCACATACCAAGACCCCTCCGTGTCTCGGAAAGCACGTTAAGCCGTTGGTCCCGGCTGTCATTCGTGGATCTTTGATAGTCGTTACCGGTCGTCAGTAGCCCGAAAGTCTGACAACCAGTCTTACCAAGGGGTATCGTATTACCCAGTGGGTTGTGGAGGTCAGATAGGCAGTTGCTTCATGTTAAATACTGGTATTCAGCTGCATCCGGTTAGACTGGAAGCCGACCCTAACATAGTTGGGAAAAGGCTAGGCAGATGATGAACATCACGCCTGGATTCCCCGAAGGGTTAGGCAGAGGTGCACTGCATATAGGTAGTACAGCAGCTACGTCACCCACATTTCGCCAGTTATGTTCAAGTCCCATGTAACAGGGGACGAGCCTTTTGCTATCAACCTATCTGCTGACAAATTCCGGATGGAGAATCCGGATAGCATTTTGTCCGACATAAATAAAATATAATATAATATCCCTGGACATTTCACACCATTAGTCCAGCCAGCACCATTAGTCCCAAGCTAAGCAACCTAATGCTTGTGTTATGGTAACAAGATGGCTGATAAACTACTCGCCATGGGAATCGAAACCTCATGGTCAGCAGTTAGCGCTTGTGAGACAGTGGCAGTTTAGTGTTGTGTTTTCAAATGCTCGCGACGATTACACCCGAAGATTCCGAATATTTATGAAAACCGATATCCCATAAGCACACTAGTAGTGCACACTATTATTCCGGGCGTTAACGAATTTTCATCATACTCAGTTTTATTTTTAGTTGCGCGTTCGTTTTCAACATAGTACCATGTTTTGTGTGGAGTGCTGGACACGTTCGCTTCATGTTGCTAGTTTTTAGTTTAGTGCTTATTTTGTGACCTGGTTTTTGAGCTGGAGACTTGTGAGATTTTGGTGAGTGAGTTTTATGTAGTTTTCGACAGGGTGGGAGTTGCTTTTTTGAAGGTTTTGGGATGTGATTGTGTGAAAATGTGCTGATAAACATTCGAGATTTCAGTATCGCACCTTCATAAATAAAATATATTTCAGTATTAACGAAAATACCAGTCAAATATTTTGTTTTTGTAGTACTGAGATAACTATTATTTGTTAATATTAAAAACCCCTAAAAATTCTTGCCCTAAAGCTAAAATCAGCTCTTCAATAATTTCTAATTAGGTTTTAGGGTCCATATTTTGATTAGGTATGACGTGCCTTGACAGTTCAAAAGTGCCTGTCATCAGTTGCCTAGCCTTTTCCCAATTCTATTGAGGTCGGTTTCCAGTCAAACTGGATGCAGCCGAATACAGCCTATAGTTAAATAAAAAACCTATAAAAAAGCAAAGATGAATAAGAAAAAAAAAACGATGAATAGAAATGATGTGTGATGCCTAATAAAAAAGCTTGTTGAGTGAGTTTGTGGTTTGTTTCAATGCAAGTTTTCGAAGAGTTCATTCATATTCATATTCGTTTATTTGCATTCCACAAGGTATGAAGATGTTCACAAAAGGCTTATAGCTAAGAGCCTATGTAGACCCTGTCAGGGCACAGCAAAATTATAGTTATACATATTTATTAAAAATACAAATCGTTGAAACAAAAATAAAAATAAAAATTCTACTTGAAAACTAAAAAAAATACGTTACTAACATAATAACAATAACATAAATAAATCTGTTATAAGGGTAAGTAGGTACCCTTTTTTCTTAAAACACTACGTATTTTTACATTTAGATATATTTACTCAGGTAATATAATATAATAGGTAGCATTCATAAGGTAACACTAATATCAAATGTGACTAAAACAGTGATGAATGGATATAAATGTTGATGGATGGAGAGGTAGAGGAAGGTAAAAGAAAGGATGGATGGATTGTGTGAGGAATGATATGAAAGAGAAGGGAGTGAATGATAGCGTGACGGTTTACAAAGGAGAATGGAAGAAGAAAACGCCGTGCGCCAACCCCAAGTTGTGACGTAGGACCCCATAAGACCCCCTAAGAAAATGATGATCAAAGCAGAACATAACCTAGGTATTCCATTTCTTATGCAAGCCACATTTAACAATGCTAGGCTGTTTTATTTTATAAAACAGAGGCGCCGATTCCCTTGTTCACAAACTAAACTAAATTTAAGTTCAGTGCATCTATTTCTTTCTATTTCATTAAGAAAAGGACAGAAGATAAATATTAGTTTAGTCTTGTCAAATTAGTCAGCGCCTGACGTAAATTCACGTATTTTTAGTAGACATGTTTTTAATCACGTCTAATTTGTCTATGGAGTATCTTAATTTGACAGAACTAAACTAATATTATTTTATCTTCTGTCCTTTTCTTAATGAAATAGACCAGACCAGTCAGATAAAAAAACGGGTTGCACTACGGGAGTGCCCGTACCCGTTTTTTTTATCTGACTGGTTATCCTACTAATATTATAAATGCGAAAGTTTGTATGGATGTATGGATGTTTGTTACTCTTTCACGCAAAAACTACTGAACGGATTTGGATGAAATTTGGCACACAGATAGTTTATAACCAGGAATAACACATAGGATACTTTTTATCCCGATATTCCCACGGGATCGAAACTTATGCGGGTGAAACCGCGGGGCGCAGCTAGTCCTAGATATTAGCGCGTTCAAACGAACAAAAAAAAAAATAAGTTACTCTTCAGCGTTATTTAGCTGTAGGTAAAGTGATTGTTTTGCATAAAATAATAAAGAAACAAAAATCTAAAAAGAGCTGTCTAAACTATTTAACACCTTATTAAAAAGTCACCATTGTGTGAAACAAACGACGCGGGAAAATAGAAAATAATAAAAGGCAATATGGCGCTTGTCACAAGCTGTCAAATTAACACGCTCGGATGACAAGCGCCTGTCATTGGCTGAAAAATGAAAGTAAAAGTGTGATTAGACTTTTGTTATGGTGTATCTTTTTTTCAGCTTTGTTTGTTTTACGGAAATAGATATTTTTTTAGAAATGCGTAAATCTACAGCAGAGAGATATTACTTTAAAATTAGATTACAAATTAGCTAAGGAAGAGTGTTAGGTAGTGTTACAAAAAAATTATTGAAGTTAGAAATCTTCAAGAACTTTTAATAGGTACCTACTAGCTTCCGCCCGTGACTTCGTCCGCGTGAACTTTCTTATTTCCCCGACCCACCCCCTCGCATCGCATCTCCAGCCCGCGCTTTTACTTCGTTTTCATTCTTATCATAGCTGTATTTCTGCTGGGTTCCTAATACCCTTAGCATGATGTTATATAGCCTATAGCCTTTTTCAAGAACTGGACTATCAAATGAAAAAATAATGTTTCAAATCCGACTCGTAGTTCTGGAGATTAGCGCGTTCAGACATACAAACTTTCAGCTTTATTGCGATTTTTCGATGAAACTCAATTAAGTTTTATTATAATTCTTATGAAGCTCGCATAATATTTATTTATGGAACCATCTTAAAGACGCAAAAATAACAAGTTAAATAAATGTATTTCTGAGTTCCTACATAAAGTATTTTACTGTATATTACACCTACAGCCACCCACCTCCCCATACGACCTTCACTGTGTAAATCTCAGCTCCGGAAGCCTCCACAACCTTGGCCTCAAGGCCTCAAATCGAGGCCCCGTATCCTCGAAATAAGGTCGCTCCCGGAGCCCAGACCTTGAGCAAGGCCACGGCCTTCTTCCGCGGCCTCGATCCAAGGGCAGTCCTTGAGGAAACCTTGTCTTTTAAGGTCAATGAAAAGACCTAGAATATGGAGGACAGAGGTGGGTCGATAGTCTCTACGTCATCGGTGAACTTGGTGGAAGGTCGCTGTTTCGTGACCTTGCCCTTTTGCTTTCAGGGAAGTTGTGACGTCTTTGTTTTGCGGACGGTTTTACAGGCTGGAGGTTTATTGTATCTCTTACATGTTAAGAGTTTTGGGGGTATACTTCGATAGATAAGTTCAGATACATGAAATCATTGAAGATGAGGTCAGATAGGCAGCCGCTCTATGTAAAATACTGATATTCAGCTGCATCCGGTGAGACTGGAATGGGCCTCGATAGTCTATTATTTCTATTTTTATTATTTTCGATAGTTTATTATTATGGTTTATTTTATTTCTTGTTTTGATTGTTGTTTTTATTTATTTATGTATAATTGCATGCTGCACTGGTTGACGTCATCACGTCAACCACGGCTGCCGCCGGCTGCAGTTGGTTAGCAGTGGCGTTGACGGCCATCGCTCAGTGTATTGCTAAGACCCTATACGAGACAGATCTCGTATTGGGTCTGAGCATTATACTGACCGATGGCCGTTTTGCGTGAATGTGACGCATGTTTATCCCCAACTAGTTTTTTTTTGTGTGTTTGTTCTTTTTTATGCGTCATGTTTGTCCCAAATAAATGTATTTTCTTTCTTTTCTTTCAAAATGGAAAACATTGATGTAAACAGAATCTAAGAGGTCGATAGATTTAGAATTAGCTTCGGAAACCAATCGACAAACTGAGCGTAGGTTGAATTGATAGATTGATTGATCCGGAACCATACTGGTTTATTGATTCAAAATCCTCTAAAACCACTTAGGATTTAATGGGTGTACCTACAAACAACACATACAATTTATGGCTTCCGACTGACGTGCTCACCAATAATCTCTCTCTCACTAAAAACTTGGGTAAAGTGAACTTGAAGTGAGCTGTCATTCCAGCTGATGCTAGGGATAGACACTATTGGCAGCTTACTTCAAGTTCACTCCACCCAAGTTCTCACGGTGATATATTTACAGAATAGATCGGCTGTTCTGTAAAAATGACACCGTGAAGACTTAGGTGAAGTGAACTTGGAGAGAGCTGTCACTCCATCTGATGCTAGGGATTGACACTATTGACAGCTCACCCAGTTTTTCACGGTGAGATTTTTACAGAATAGACCAGCTGTAAACCAAATCAAATGTTGGCAATGTCGTTGTAGCGGAATTAGAAGATATAAATCATTCTAATTGATGATTTTACAAGATTCGACATTTACCATTTACCTAATGACTTTTGTGAAAGATGGTCCTATCAATATCTTTGCAAAATACCTAAATACTAATTACCTAAATTGCTAGGATTACTGAATTAAAAAACTATTTGGTTAAATTCCGAATACTAGTGGGCATTGAAATGTGATTGATTTACTGAAATTCTTTAGACAATTTACTGTTAGTGAGTTAAGAAAGTATCTCTGCTAGTTATTTAAATTAATACCTACCTATACAAATTGTTGTACGTGCAATATACAACATGTCTCGGAATTAACGCTCACCACAATTACAGAAAATTAGTAAATTATATTATAATCATAAGACACACACTGGATTTTTATTAACCTCCTATAATATTTTAAACGCGAAAGTTTGTGAGGATGGATGAATGGATGGATGGATGTTTTTTTACTTGTTTACGTAAAAACTACTGAATGGATTTGGATGAAATTTGGCACACAGATAGTTGATATCCAGGAATAACACATAGGATATTTTTTATCCCGATATTCCGAGGTGCAATTAGTTATGTATAAAACATTGTTTATTTATTAAGATAAGGTAACATTTATTTGTCAAAAAAAAAAACACGTGTAGGTTTTACAATGAGATGGAAAAAGAGAAAAAAGAAGTCTCAACATGTTTTGCCTAGAAAGGCGTACAAATACAATCGAAATAAATTATTCGTATTAAAAAGAAGTAGACAATATTTACAAATTCATAACAAGCGATACAATTGATAGTTAAATAGAGTTGTTAAATTACAGATAATTCGGTCCAATAGCAAATATATTAAAAAGTAAAATGTCAATAAGCTTTAAAATAATGTCAAGAGTGTTAATAATGTCAGAATGTTCAAAATCATAATCCAAAATAATAATGAATTACATTAGCATGCATATCTAAAGTAATTTATCATTTAAATAGTCGGCAACGTTATAATAGCATTTATTTATTAAAAGTTTTTTAATGCATTTATTAAAACTATTTATATTTAAATCTTTGTATGCCTTCGGTAGCTTGTTGTATAATTTTGGGGCCATGCAGAATACACTCTTACTCATGAGAGCTGTTTTAGACCTGTGTTATTAAATTAGTTATACTGATTGTGAAAGAAAATTGTAGTCACATTACAAATCTACGCATGCACACAGATGCACACGTGTAACGGTCTAGCTTAGTAGTAGTTCCTCCATTTTGGTTTGTTTTGACTCTACTACGGAATTGTGACAGTAATTTACGCAGTTTTAATTATTTGTGGGATAAAAATTACCAATATTAAAAATGAACTCGATTCAGTAAACGATTTTGAACAAACTACTTTCATAATGTGCATTATGTTCAGTTACACATTGTATAAAAATATTCTGGGTGTTTTTCTATCTATAATATGTATGTATTTACAAAAAAAAAAATGTATATAAGTAGTTTATCAGCCATCTTGTTACCATAACACAAGCATTAGGTTGCTTAGCTTGGGACAAATGGTGCTGTGTGAAATGTCCAGGGATATTATTATTATTATTATTGTCAGTTTAAAACCCAATTAATTAATTTAGCAACTTTCCTTTAAGCAGTATGAGGAATTTACGCACACAATTTATTCGCAAAAACAATTACATTTCAACAGCAACAGTTCAGAAATAGAATTCAGTTTAAAAATACAGGAAAGTAAGATGGCTACCATAAAAAAACCGCTAAAACAAACGCGTTCAGATTTATTGCGGACGTTTTAATTTGCGTTTAATACAAACGGGGCAAGCCCGTTTGTATTAAACGCAAATTAAAACGTCTACTTTCTCAAGTGTGCTAGAATTTATTTTATACGTTAAATATATAGAAAAATACAACAGTAGTATTCTGTAACAATCTCACCGTGCAAACTTAGGTGAAGTGAGCTTGAAGTGAGAGGTCAATGTCATTCCAACTGACGATGACGCTAGGAATTGACACTATTGACTCATTTCACTAGTTTTTTTTTTTAACAGAGGGTTATTTCGGACTCTTACCGACTAAAATCCCCCACAGTTCCTTCTAGTACCATGAGTCGGGGGCCCGGGAGGTACTTGTACATACGCCGCACCCCTGACTGGTATCAGCCCGCCATGCCTAGCGGTCACCATCATGATGCAGCTGGATACCAGTATTTTACATGGAGCGTCTACCTATCTGACCTCCACAACCCAGTTACTGGGTAATACGATACCCCTTGGTAAGACTGGTTGTCAGACTCGGGCTTCTAACGACCCGTTACGACTGTCAGAGATCCACGAATGACAGCTGGGACCAACGGCTTAACGTGCTTTCCGAGGCACAGAGGGGTCTCGGTATATGAAGATGGTCACCTATCCACGGAACAACCACGACAAGCGTAGCTTAACCTGATCGATCAACCCGTGCGGCTGTTATTACTTAGCCAAAAGCCCCCAATCTCAATCCCTATATACCCTTTATACCATAAAGTTTTTAATGGGTAATTATTTCTATTGGCATTCAAAACGATGGTTCACGAACTTTGTGTACTTAAATATAAATGTATCAATATATTTAAATACTAGCTTTTGCCCGCGGCTTCTCTCGTGTTAAGAAGTATCTACGTCATAGTAGCTTTATGCATGCAAAGTCTCAGCCCGATCGGTTTAAAATTGACAAAGTTTCATACAAACTTTCATCCCATATTTTATCCCCTTGGGGGTAGAATTGATCAAAATCCTTTCTTAGCGGATGCCTACGTCATAACATCTACCTGCATGCCAAATTTCAGCCCGATCCGTCCAGTGGTTTGGGCTGTGCGTTGATAGATCACATGTCAGTCAGTCAGTCACCTTTGAGTTATATCAATAATTCAGCTTCTGGGTTAATAATCAAGACCAACATCGATACAGCAATCTTATGCGTTTATCGCTCACCATCCACTGACAATATAGACAGATTTTTAAGTGCGCTAAATGACATACTTCCCACCCTACGCGAATTTAAATCTGTTGTTTTCACTGGGGACATTAACATTGACATTGGGTCACCCTTGGATACTCGCTCCCAAAACTACCTAAACTGTCTCGCATTTCATGGCTTTTTACCTGCTCATGCACTTCCGACAAGAGGAAACAACTGCCTTGACCACACTTTTATGCGAACAAATTGTCTTGCAACAACACTAATTTTTGAGTCCACTATAACTGACCACTACTCCTCCCTAGCATGTATCAAAACTAAAAAAGTACGCTCAACAGACAGCTACACTGTTACTAAAATCAATTTTGTAAACCTAAACAAATCTTTCCAACAGATGGATTTCACCCCTATTCTATCAATAAAGGATGCAAACGCTGCTACTGATAAATTAGTAAATTTAGTGTCAAAAGCTATATTGGAGAACTCAACCACGTCAATACAGCCAGCGAGGAAAAGATTACTCAAACCTTGGATAACTCCCGGTTTGTTGAGATGTATTCGCAACAGAGATACACTTCACAAGAGGCTTAAAGTGTCACCAAACAATGAAATCCACCATATGACCTATAAACGTTACAGAAATTTCTGTACTAAACTCCTAAAAAAAGCAAAAAGGCAATACGACAGCGAACAACTAAAAAATGCAGGAAAAAATTCTAAGGCGCTCTGGACTGTAATAAAAACCATAACTTATTCTACCAAATCAAAGCACTCATCTACTCAACTGTTACTTAATTCACATTCCCCAATTGATTCATGTAATAAAGTAAATGATTTTTTTGTCAGCATCGGAAAGGAACTCGCCGATAAAATCACTGGAAGTACTGTGCAACCATCACAAACGACCTCGTCACATACTCCTACCAGCTTGTCTTCCTTTGTCCTCGAAGAAACCGACAATGATGAGATCCTGAAAACTATAAATTCTTTAAGATCTAGTGCAGCAACTGGCTGGGACGGGATCTCACCTACCATTTTGAAAAGGTACTCTGGTACTCTGGCACCTATTATATGCCATATTTTTAATCTCTCTTTTCAGACCTCCGTCTTTCCCACTTCATTAAAAAGGGCAGTTATTCACCCCATCCTCAAGGGCGGCGATGGGAACTTAGTTAACAACTATCGACCAATTGCAGTGCTAAGTGCCCTGTCCAAAGTAATGGAACGCCTTATTAATAAGAGGTTGAGAGCTTACTTAGAGCACTTTAACCTTATTTCACCACAGCAATTTGGTTTTCGCGTAAAAAAGTCCACCTCTGACGCTGTACACGAATTGACTTCTTTTATTGTTTCAAACCTTAATAATAATAAAAAAGTACTTACAGTATTTTTAGACCTCGCGAAAGCGTTTGATACCGTTCCCATTAAAACCCTTCTACAAAAACTCGAAAACATAGGTGTCAGAGGTCCACAACTCCAGTTCTTCCAAAGTTACCTCACAGGTCGAACGCAAGTGGTTAAAATAGGAAATACCGTTAGTAACGAGCTTCCTATTGAGTATGGGGTGCCGCAAGGGAGTATTCTTGGTCCTACACTGTTTCTGGTTTTTATCAATGACCTCTGCAATTTAAGTATTCCAAATTCTAGTATTGTAACTTATGCGGATGATACCGCAATAACTGTCTCCGCAGACTCCTGGTCAGAGCTTCAAATTAAAGCCCAAAGGGGTCTCGACTCCACCCTTGACTGGCTTCTGGCTCACACCCTAACACTCAACACAAGCAAAACTAAATATATCACTTTTTCTATTAGTTCAAATTCCCAGCCAAAAAATAATCTAACACTCACAGCTCACACATGTCTCACACAAACTACACTAAATTGTAACTGCGCTCAAATAGAGTCTGTAAATAGTATTAGATACCTGGGCGTAATTTTGGATAATACCTTAAACTTTAAGGCCCATGTGGAAGTTTTGACGGGCAGAGTGCGTAAGTTGATGTTTATTTTCAAAACACTTAGAATTGTAGCTAACCAATTTATTATTCGCAATGTCTACTATGCGCTCTGTCAGTCAATATTATCTTATTGCATTTCTTGCTGGGGTGGTGCTTCTAAAACCACATTACTTCCATTGGAAATTGCGCACAGAGCGATATTAAAAATTGCAACCTTTCGTCCAATTTTATTCTCCACCACTCTGTTATATAAAGAATGCAATGTTCTTAATGTACGACAGTTGTTTATTTTTCATGCAATCTTATTTCAACATCACCTTACTCCCTTTGTTAAACTTAAAAAACGACGTAAAGATTTAATTTGTTCCCTTCCACAACCGCGCTACTCCTTTACGAAAAAATTTTTATTTTATCTTGGCCCTTTCTTGTACAACAAAATTAATGCAAAAATTTCAGTATACTGTTTATCATTCCAAGAATGTAAATCAGCAGTCCGCTCCTTCCTGCTAGACAAAACGTATGACGAAACTGAATCGTTTCTTCCACACTGAATCTTTTTTACACTATCATAAGTAAACACGCTTCACTCATAGTCTCATACTCTCAAAACACAAACACACACACACACACCCCCCCACACCCTACCACACCCCCAGCCCAAGCACACACACCCTCACACACACAGATACACACATACGAATATACATCCACATAGCACACTTACTCATATCTGATAGGTTTTAGGTTTTTTTTTTCCACTTTAATACTTTCAGGCATATTCCAAAATTGTTGTTTAATGTTATTAAAACTAGTATTATATTTTCTTAAATTTTGAACACTAAGCAATTGATTTCTCCATTTCTTGAGGGATTCGGCACTGTATCTCTTTACTACAGGCTATTATGTAGCCTATCTAAGAGGACAGTACTCCAACCATCTATGTTGTATACCAGTGTTCATTTGTAAAGTGCAACTGTTTTATTGTATTTACTGCAACACCTTTTTATGCAATAAAGTTTTTATTATTATTATTATTATTATTATTATGTTGGCGAGTAGACAGCGACAGAGACAAAAAAGTTGCTGGGCAACTAAGTTGCTCGTGGGTATAAAAAGGTATAAAAGAATAATAATATGAATAGCTACATGATATTTCCAAACTTTTTGTGGAACTGAAACACAAAATATTAAATTATAAAGTACAAATTAATTAAAAATGTGATATTGGATCTTTCCCGGTTTTGAATTGAACCAAAATCTTGTGCATGAGCGGCGATGTCTTAACCACTGGGCCATCACAGCATCGCATAATCAGCCTATAACGTTCTCATTGCTGGGACACAGGCCTCCTCTCCTCGAGGAGGGAACTGTAAACTACCACGCAGCCCAGTGCGGGTTGGTGGATGTCACATGTCTTCGAATTTTCTGTTTTAGGACATGCCTCACGATGATTTCCTTCACCGTTTTGAGAGCAGTGGTGATGAAATTATTTACACAAAAAAACGCCTGTCTGGGTTTGAATCCACGACAAACATTGTCAAACACAAGATCATTGTTTAAAAAGTAGACTAAATACACTGTCTTACGCTCGCACGTACAATCGATACCGACTGCCCCATCACTACTTTCTCAGTGACGTATCATGACGATAGCTCGTTTGCTAGCCGACGCCGCTTGACCGGCCGTGTATACAAAGATCTTTGCGCGAACTACCCGCTACTTAACTCATTTTTATTATAATAAACCGTACATATATATTTGGATATATATACTCTGCTTTACGTTTACGCAATTGATGTATGATGCATTGACAGACTTTATGTTCTATTTACCTGATCTTTTCCAGATCAGAATCACATAAATATAAATAAACCAAAAAACGTCATAGTACTTACAACAGATAACTCCTACCACCATTCCGTTTCCATTATCACCATCATCATTCTCCACGCTTATCCCAACTTATTTGGGGCCGACACATGTCCTTTTTTTTATTTAATAAACGTTGCCCCACACTAGGAATTACTCCTGTATCGTGGGTGCGTTCACAAACATTTAAACTCACATACACAAACAGCCAGACCCGGAACAACTACTTGTAGGCCATACAAATATTTGTTCCGTGCGGGAATCGAACCCGCGACACGCAGCGCAGCAGTCAATCGCCTTTTGTTCCATACTTCTTTCACTATTAGTCGTCATCTCGGTAGTGACGGCTCCGCTGGTCTCTTGGTTGTAAGCGCGACTGAAAGAAAGAAAGAAAAATGCGTTTATTGGCATTACACAAAATTAATACCCTTAAGACTATAAAAACAGTAAACAAATATTATAATGCCAAAAGGGCCTCAGCTCAGCATAATGTCAGATGACAACACAAGGTGTACAGTCACGAGCAAAAGTATGTATTCACTCGGCTTTATTCAAAAGCGATTTACTCCTTTAATTTTTAATGAAATTTTATGTTGTTACGGACATAGCATTTTCGAACCCATAGGTTTATGTAATGTGTCGTATTTCAACGTTGCATTCGTTATTTCACGAAAAAATTCGCAACTGAAAGTTGCAAAGTGTTGATATATTGGTGCTCGTGACTGTACCACTTGACGCTGATTTTCAGCTGCAACCCACGAGTGCCATACGCTGGAAGTTTGTTATTCCAGCGTATGGCACTCGTGGGTTGCACATAGGGAAGTGTGTGTCCGTTATAATAAATTGAGAGAATTAATTTAAATGCTAGAAATTATAGAAAAGCTTATACAAAATCAAATAAAATGTCGTGACATAAATGTATGTGTGAGTGTGTTGTATTGTAATTAAGAAAAAACTAAAATAAATACCCATTATGTGCGTATTACCTACACAAAAAAAAACCCGACTGCTGAACCCGGTCCTGCGATCGGTTCCCGCGGTTTTCCATTAGGAATTTCTTGGTAACAGTCCGGATTTTGGAAGTTGGCGGTTTAATACCTCCGTGCCTCGGAAAACACGTAAAGCCGTTGGTTCTGCGCCTGATCTCTCCCCGGTCGTGTCGGATTGCCGTCCCATCGGACTATGAGAGTAAAGGAACAGAGTTCACCATTGTTTACGCACACATTTGCGCACATATCTCCTGCGTACCTGGCTTATCTCCGTGGAGATTGGCCACCGTGACCGAAATAGGTCGGGAGGGTATTATGTTTTATTAGTAAATCCCTTTCTAGCCATATCGCGAAACGCGAAAGTTTGTGAGGATATATGGATGGATAGATAAATAATAATAATGAAGTTTATTCATCAAAAAGTCAAATACAATGTGACGGATTCGGTGAGCCACAAACTAAGCATCTAGTATCTTGTGGCTCTAATGATGGAGGGGTGGATGGATGTTTGTTACCCTTTCACGCAAAAACCACTGGACGGATTTTAATGAAACTTTACAGTATTATAGCTTATACATCAGAATAACACATAGGCTACTTTGTATCCCGATATTCCCACGGGATTGACACTTATGCGGGCGGAACCGTGGGGCGCAGCTATTCTAAAATAACAACAGTAGGTACTCTCACAACTAAATGCGTCGTATTAACTACAAAACAATTAATCAATATCACCACCTATTTCGTTTAATTGGCTAGCATAAGTAATGGCACATACATTGTCAGTCACAATCACAATGGTGGGCACAGCGCCAACAGCTGTCAGCGCCAATCACAATGATCTGCCACACC
Source organism: Apamea crenata (assembly GCA_949629185.1). Lineage (NCBI taxonomy): Eukaryota > Metazoa > Arthropoda > Insecta > Lepidoptera > Noctuidae > Apamea > Apamea crenata. The sequence continues at coordinate 3,458,752 of OX451377.1, forward strand.
GGTTGTGGAGCCGCGCTGTAGGCCTGAAGTGGAATAATAAGATCAAAACGACTTTGGTTTTCGTAGGTATACTGACATGAAAAAAGAAAGAAAGAAAATACGTTTATTTGCGGTAAACATGACGCACAAAAGAACATAAGAACAAATAAAGAAAGTAAAACAATAAGAAATGGTTGGCATGCGTCACATCCACACAAAACGGCTATCGCTCAGCATTATGCTGCGACCCTATGCAAGACAGAGCCCCAGCGCTGGTTTTAAGCGACCGCCGGCGCCGACGTAATGACGTCGTCCGGTGCAGCAAGCAATTAAAAACATATATTAATTAAGACATATATTTGTATACATAAAGGTGGTTTGTTAGAAGGACCGACACAATCTTCTTAGGGATAGGAATGTCATGTTATCCTTGTTTTCATCCATAACATCTGTCTTAAGTTTCACGGTAGGTAATTGAGATAATAATATGTTTCTTTCTTTCACCCGAAATATCGTCACAATTTTATTGTTTGTGGTTGTAATAGAGCGCAATAATTTTTGGTGCTTTCTGTAATGTACATTTATGTACAATTTTTTCTAGAAAACGACTTGGGGGCTTCCAAACTCGTACAATAGTGTTAAGGAACGAAAAAATTAAATTAAAAAAAATCATAATAAAAATGAAAAATAAAACAATTTTGTGCTAGCAAATGGTATCCCTTATTCCTCATAAAATTATGTCGGTCCTTCTACCTAATACCCTGTTACTGTTAGCCTGCATCAGCCCACGGCTGGGCAAAGGCCTCTCCCCAAGGACTTCCGATTCTTTCGATCCAGGGCACCATCAGGCACATACGAAACACCCTTTCAGGGTGTCAAATGAAATTAGCTAGCGAAACCGAAAATGAAATAAAAGATACAGAACTTACTAGATCAGGCTAACATCAATTTAACGCTGCCGATTCTAGACAGGTAGTGATCTGCGACCGGCGTGCGGCGTGTACGCACCCGGCCGTGCAATGATTTATAGCGATACTTGATGCTTTTATTGCACCAGACTGTTGATCTACAGACATTTTTGAAATAAGATGTGAGAATAGAATACTCTTTATAATAGGTTTATATGGTATTATAGGTTTATAACAAAATTGATTACTGGAGTGGGTTATTGTTAAAGCAAGAAGATAGGTTAGAGATAGGAACGTTTATAACAACGTTTATGCATCGGGGTTCCTAAACTAGAATAAAATGGAGGCCCCATTTTATCCAGTCGATGATGACTTTTGAAACCCAACAATCATCAGCATTTCATGAAAGCGCAAGTGCGGTTTTTTCAGGAATTATTCCAAGGTACTCTCTATGGCTATCAAATAGATACCAATGTTAAAGGTTATATGTTAGGGTAAAATTGCTGCAGTATCAATCATGATTGGCATTTCAAAACACGTAAACCAAAATCCTCATATGTTACTCGATCGCACGACGACTCCTGCGCACGCTAAAAATAACGATATCATACAAAATAGTTGACTAAAATAAAAACCGAGATTTGTATGAGTTGAACGCTCTGAGAGAACAAAGTTTTCATAAAATATTCGTTTTATGAATGAATGTTTTAAAATAAAAGCAGGGGGGATAAGGCGGCTGTCGTATTTCGTGGTTTTATGTTTTGTTTGTAATATTATTATAATATACATAACATGTTCTGTTTTCACTGGAATGCTGCAACTTGTTCATGGTCTAAAATCCTACTAATATTATAAACGTGAAAGTTTGTATGGATGTATGGATGTTTGTTACTCTTTCACGCAAAAACTACTGAACAGATTTTGACGAAATTTAGCACACAGATAGTTTATAACCAGGATTAACATATAGGATACTTTTTATCCCGACATTCCCACGGGATCGAAACTTATGCGGGTGAAACCGCGGGGCGCAGCTAGTAATATTATAAAGAGGAAAGATTTGTTTTTTTGTATGTTTGTTTGTTACACTTTCACGCTAAAACGGCTGAACGAATTTGGATGAAATTTGGCGCATAGGTAGACCATGGCCAGGACTAGGACAAAGGGTACTTTTTATTTCGATCTTCTCACGGGATCGAGACTTATGCGGGTGAAACCGCGGGGTGCAGCTAATCATTTATATGTAAAATGGATTTATTACGGGTCAATTTCGACAGGTTCAGCAGTGTCTGCAAGCGCTGTAATTTTAAAAGGTTGATAGCAATGTTTAGACAGGCAGTCGCTGGACTGAATCCAGCATAGCTGTTCACAACCATCCAACAGGCTATCATGTTATCGGTTATCGGATTTTGTATGATACATTTATATACCTACTTAGATGATCTGGTCCCGACAGCAAAAAGCTGTCGGAAGTCTATCGGTCGATTATCTGATCTACACTGACAAAATTTTCGAATTTTGGACTCGTGAAAGCGTAACAAACAAACAAATTTATTTTCGCGTTTATAATATATTAGTTAGGATTAGCAAAACATTATGACATCATATAAAATATAAAACACGCACGCTTATAGTAAACACATAAAACACGCTAACAGGCTATTTACTAAAAGACATATTGCACATAAAAACTCCTGGCTTTAAAGAGAATCAATAAACAATATTTTATCTGCAGTCAGTTCGTAAAATCATATCATTTGGGGCTAATAAATAACCAGTTATATATCATCATAGTACTCGTATATGTTTATTATTCTGCATGAATTTTTGACGGACTTAAAGACTAATAAGTGATGTCATGAATTTGCAGTTACCTACGTCTCTTACCTAGTGTTAGCACGAGTTTAATAATAATAATAATAACTTTATTTCTGGTGGCATAGACCCATAGAAACCTTAACCTAGTACACATTACATAATTTTTTTATAATTTGCCATGACTCGCCACACCTACACACGACATGACCCACCGATTCTGAAAGGGACAGTCAAAACGTACTGCTATTGCGTTCAGAATGCCGTTGCTGCTACCCCGTATACGGGCTAACAGGGAAGCTGCTTTTTTGCGCATGATGGCCTGGAAACCATCAGTGCACGCTTCAGCAAACATCTCAGACGAGCTGCACCGCCACGGCAGACCCAACAACATTCTGAACGCATTATTGTGCTGAGTGCGCAGGGCTCTGTAGGCTCGGTGAGTATATCTCACCCACAGTCCGCTTGAGTAGAAGGATTGGCAATCAGCTTTGAATAGCGTAACTTTCGCTTCTCTCGTGCATCGTGCGAACCTGCGTGTGAGCATATTGGCTCTCACCGCCAGAGCCCTGCGCTCCCGCTCAATCTCTTCATCGTCCCTGAGGTCACCTGTCACAATGTGACCCAGATATTTAAAAGCTTGAACCTGCTTTAGGGCTATTCCATTGAGAAATACAGGAGGCACATGGGTAGGCTGATGTTTGCCTGACGGGAGAACGCTCACGAGCAACTTTTGTCTCCGCGACTAATTTGTCTCACATCAAGTCTACGGATTTGTATGAAAGTGCGCGCATGTGGCGCCGCGACAACTGGGCAACATTTTTGTCCGCGGGTTTGGACGCAACTGTCACACGTCTATTGGTTGCAATGCAAGTGCGCGCACGGCGACAAAACTGTTGCCGGCTAGCCAGTTGCCGTTCAACTGAAAAAATAACAAAAAAGTAGCGTTTCTGTTGCTCCCGTGTGTGCGTCGTCCAAATCTTGGCGAGGAGACAGCAATGGAGACAAAAAAGTTGCTGGGCAACTAAGTTGCTCCTGGGCACGTCCTCCCTAAAAGAAAAGCTGATTTCGTGGTGAAAAACATTCCGTAATTGAGCTGTTCTATTGAGCTGTTGAGGTCCCCCACGCTAGCGCCAACCCTCTTGTGATGGCATTAGCAGAAGCAAAAGGAGAAATAGAAAGAACGACACTACTTTCTATCTATCCTCCTGAAGGATTTTGTCATCTCTTGTACCCAACAGAAGCCAAAGCCCTATGATCTATTGAAAAATCTTATTGATCAACAAATTCAGCCTATCTCATGCTACACATAGGTCTATCCCAAGTTCGGTTTAAGGAATTTATTTCTCAAAAAGAACAAACCAAGTTGACTTAATTAAGAAAAAAAAAACAAACACAAAAAAAAAACTAAAACAAACATACAAAACTAATCTAGCTAAAAAAAACTAAACTTAAAAAAAAAAACATAATATTCTTAATCGTCGTATCGTAATTACTAATTGTCGTTCGATCTATCGAATTGTACAGAGTTACTATTCCTTTATCGCTGGTTAGCCAAACACAACTTCAACCTATTTTTAAAACAGTTGAGTCTCTAATGTCTTTGGGTAACTTATTGTAAAGCTGAGCTCCCTCAAACTGTACCTATGTATACTTTTCCTTCCGTACAAAGTAAAAAAACTGCAGGCAGAAAACGTTGCATCATATAATCTAGCCTTTTTCCAACTATGTTGGAGTCGGCTTCCAGTCTAACCGGATGCAGCTGAATATCAGTATTTTACATGGAGCGATTGCCTATCTGAACTCCACAACTCAGTTACTGAGTAACGTCGTGTCGTCGTGTAGTTGTTAGACTTTTAAGTTTCTGACCCAAGTTACATTACAACACCCAGAAATCTTGCTGTCCTTGACTTATATGACAGTATTCCTCTAGGAATGCACACAATGTCCGGTTTGTTTGAAGAAAACCTAATATTAGCAGATCACAGGATTTGGTAGACCACTGCGTTGCACACAATGCCTCGTAAAACTCGGGAATTGGTGTAAACATACTATTATTATGAATAACGGTTAATAGTAATAGTGTGTTAAATTATTACAGCGCGGAATGTTACATAATTTATCGATTTTAGAACCAAAATATGCATTTTCAGGGACGAATTTAAGCCATTCGCATGGTTTTTTTATCTTGGTTGCGTTCCCTTTTTGTTCAACTTTGCATAAATCACCCTATAATGTTTCCACTGGCTGGGCCACAGGCCTCTTCGAGAGGGAGTGGCCTGTAATCTACCACGCGGGCCTATTGCGGGTTGGGTCTACGAATTTGTGATCCTCAGACTTGCCGGTTTCCTCACGATGTTTTTCTTCACGGTTTAGGAGTGGTGATGAAATAATTCACACAAAGTAAAGCACGTGTCTGGGTTCGAACCTACGACCTACAACTCGTAAGTTGCGGTTGTTACCAGTAGGTCAACACAGCTCTCAATATTATTGCAATTGAAATAGATACTTATATCAATTATGCTCGTTGTATCCTGTTAGACCATTAACCATCAACCTTATAGATGATAGCATGCAAAAGACGCGCTCAGACTGACAGTTAACACACCACCCAAATAGGGTAGTTTCCTGGGTAAAAAAATAATTATTTTATTTAGTCCGTCAGTTAGATTATCGAAAAATAATGGACGCGTATTTTTTCTTTTGTCAATCAAACAAAACATGACAAGGATGAAGCGCGTCAAAATTCGGGAGCGGGGGGTCGTGACGTCACTTGCTTGCAAAAGTGTCGCAAGCAAGTGACGTCACGCGGAACTTTAACGGGGATATCTTCATCATTTTGTATAAAATTGACAAAAGAAAAAATACGGGTTCAATATTTTTTGATAATCTAACTGACGGACTAATTCGATTTTTTTAGGAATCTAGCCTATTGTGTAAGACACTATCAAGCACAATCTGAATCATTTTAAAGTATATTGTTCGAAAAATTTGTCTGCTCAATAATTACGTAAATCTCATCTGCCAGCCGAGCCTTTTCCTGGTTGCCTATCTGACCTCCACAACCCATTGCAGTTACTGGGTAATACGATACCCCTTGGTAAGTCTGGTTGTCAGACTTTCGGGCTTCTGACGACCCGTAACGACTGTCAAAGATCCACAAATGACAGCCGGGACCAACGGTTTAACGTGCTTTCCGAGGCACGGAGAGGTCTCGGTATGTAAAGATGGTCACCCATCCGCAGACTTACCGCGGCAAGCGTAGCTTAACCTGATCGATTGACCTGTGCGGCTGTTATTATTTGGACGTAAATAACGCAATGAATGTTGTTGAACTGTCAAAATAAAAGTCATCCCTACTGTTACCATGTTACCCAATTACCCCGCAGTTTCCATAAAGGCTTCGTACAAAATCTAACAATACAATCATTCTAAATCACAAATTAACCTATCAAACCGAAAATTACGTACAGACGCCAGCAGGTCAAGCTACCCGAAACTGTCAAATTTTCCCAATCATCCTTAAACCTTAATGCTTTAGCGATAAAGTTGAAAATCTATTAAAGAAATTTGACAGATTGTAGTAGCTTGATGTGTTGGCGTCTGTACTAGGAACCTGTACAATTAACTACTCCTGCTATAAACTAATTAATTTTAGTTGTCAAAACACGTTTCGTAGTTATTAGTACATGACAAACAAGTAGTAAACGTACAGCACTTGTGTTATTTTTATTGTTATGCGCTGGCATTATTAGATGGGTGTGTGACGATGGCGGTGTGGAAGATGAAACATTTAGAGAGAGAATATTTTTACACTTTTAAACTAAACGATTTTTTTTCCTTCAGCCTTTATTGTCCCACAACTGGACAAAGACCTCGCTCCATATTCTTCCACCTTTCTTTGAACGAATTTATTAAACTTTTTTTTTGTTATCCTATATTGTAGACCAATCTACAAAGCCTGGAGCACAGGCGTAAGGTAGCCCGCCTTTCGGTATTCTACAGGAAGCATTCTGGAGAGTGTGCGCTGGAATTACATGACTTAATTCCGCCATCACCGTTCCATCATCAGACAATCCGTCGTACGGCGAGTGTCCACCCTTACATTGTTGACACTGCCGCGATCAGGATGAAGCGTTTCGCCTCGTCGTTTATACCGCGTACATCGAAGGACTGGAACAATTTGCCTGCCGCGGTCTTCCCGTCCGATTATAATTTAAGTGTCTTCAAGGCTAGAGTGAATAGGCTCATAATAAATTTCACTGCTTTCCATCAGGCGGGATCGCAGCCAAGCACTAGTTTATAAAAAAAAAATTGTGTCCAACTGTTGGGCAAAGGCGGGGAGGCCTTTGCCCAACAGTTGGACACAATTTTTTTTTTCCTTCCAAACCCTGTCTTGAGCGATCTCTGGCCATGTTGGCCCTGCAAACCTCGTTAGATCGTCACACCACTTTCGCCGTGGTCTACCTCGACGGCTATAATTTTTCTAATACTTACTAAAAAACCACAGAATGAAAAGGAGACTGGGCGAAGGCAATCTATGGACCAATAGAGATATGGTTTGATATTTGTGTAGTAGGGACACCAGGCGGCCTAAAAAGGTCACTTTAAGCAATACCTCTAAAAGTTATTCATTTCCTGAATTCCCAGCAGATCATTAGCAATTCCTCTAATTTTCGTTAATGGTTACACATAATAGTTTAATCACCTACAATTCATTTCATATCATCATATTTGGTGTAAACATTGGTAGACCATTTTACGAGTTTACATGTAAAACTGTCAAACAGGTAAATTGCGTGATATGAATTGCACACAGATCATAATATAATAATTTGTCAGTTTGTGTGGTCACAAACTGACAAATTATTATATTATGATTTTACGATTTTTAATATGATTCATAATGTTATCCAATTATGATTCTGCCAAAGTGGCCTTTTTAGGCCCCCTTAACTTGACCCACCCATTTAAGCAAAGTGGCATCAAAATCTCATGAAGCTTACTTTGTGTGCGTCCAAGCTTACTTTGTATTTCCATCGGTGGGATCAGTGTTTTCTCAGTCATACACATTATTTACAATTAAACTCGCCAGACGTTCCAGCCCAGCTGTAAAAACAATGACCAGCCGACGCGACGCTCTATTTATTTTAGTATGAAAATATTTTGATAAGACGTTGAGATAATGTTGTAATTTTATGTTTGTCTAGTGCCACTTAAAATAATAATGCAATATTTATTCGGCTGAGTATTTTCAATGTCATCTACATTACTTACTCTTTTCAATAAAATTAATGTCGTAAATCTATTGGGTTTTATGGTAAATGATTTATTTTCTATAAGTAGTTTGTACAAACACTTTTACACGTCAATTATATTTTTTTAAACTATATGAGGTTGGCGTTTCCTATCTGACTATTCTGAGAAGAAAGGCCGAAACAAACTCAGAGGTAATAATCTATTTTAAAGTCCAGACATAATCTTGGTCAGATCATGTGAAGACCATGTAGATTGGTGTCTGAAATGGTCCTTTGGGGAAAGAACCACACTGATTGAGTGGACCTGTCCAGTCAGTGCAGTATGTTGCTGTTTCCACATGAATATTATGTGGATGCATTAAAAAAATGACAATGGGCTCACTCTTGTCCTCAATTCAGCCCAGAGGCAGGGATGAGATCTACGGTGGAACGAGCTTGCCCAGAAGAAGCCTATTCACTCTCGCCCTGAAGAGATTAGGGTTGTATGAACTCGGGAATGCAGACGCAGGCAGACAATACATGGACTGTGGGAAAGATGAAATGGCTAAAGGGGGTGACTACCGAGATGATCACTAATACAGAAGTATTACAAGAAAAAGACATGTTGCGGCGGCCTAAATAAAGTGTAGACATCATTGATAAATTTTATATATATCAATGGTGAACGACATGATCATCAATTAACATAATCTTCTCCTTCTTTTCGTTTGAGCCCAATAGGTGGCCACGTTGATTGCGGCATCAGTGACATTCTTCAAGTCATCCGAGGTGCAATAAATATTTTATTTCAAACTATTCAACGAAATGCGCGCAAACTTTATCACTAACGCCATCTCTTACCGAATAGCAAAACTATTTCACCCGCAATCGATGTGAACAGCGCTATCTGTTTCCCCAGCTCGGAACTACCAAGAGCTTTGACTTTCAAATTTCACCCGCGAAAAGCGACGCAAGCGCAAGCGGCGCGTTTATTTTTGCATCTATCCAACGTGAACTTGGGGCTGTACAAAAATAGTTCCGAGTTTGACATATGGTGGAAACATGTAGTTTTTATTTTGAATATCGCCTCGCGAATTTAATTTTATGTATTATAAACCCGTGCTCCCTTAGATGACAGTAAAAATGGATTCAGGGTAAATATTCTGACCGGCTTTTCCTGCATGATTGCTATCAGATTTACAAAAGGCGTTAGTCCCGAATGTTTTGATTCGTCATAACCTCACACTGTGTATTTTTCTAGGGTTTTTAGCCCAATTAATGGAGATCTGTTTTATATTTAGAGTTTTTCACGTTTATATTGTAATTTCACTTCAGATATAAAGTCCATTGCATTGGTTTTAAATGAATGAAGCGGTAATCATGAATGAAATTTGCTCGATAATTTCCTGCTTTATTTTTGTTTCAAATAGTTTACTTACATATTCATTAAATACGGTCTGCCATTTATTATACCACATACTTTAGTCTTAGGTAAAGTTTATTTTGCATTGGTTCACTGGTTTCATTAGGGCGAGGTCATTAGGTACTTGCTGACTAAAATCTGGAAAACAGTTGTCTTATAATAAACGCGTCAGAAATAACTCAAATACCTATGTGCTTACCCTCAACACAGTCATTTGGCTATCAATTCATAAAAACAAATATTATTATAGTAGATGGATATTTTATAAAATTCTTTTACTCTTTTATTTTTGAGTTTCCAACACACGAGTGCAGCAAGTGAGTTTTTTATTTTTGTGTGGAACTGAATATTCTTAGATCTGATGAAGGTATATTTTATGAACCCTTATCACTTATCACTCCAGCAACATATGTAGAGCTTATGGATAGGAATGATCTGTAAGAATGAACTTCACGAGAGAGAACCCCATAAAATACGGCCGCATTCAACGCAAATTGTTGACCACCCTTTGATAAGTTTGGTTTTAATCAACTTCATCATCATCTCTCTTAATAAATAATTACTAATGAAACCTCTTATCTCCTTTCCAGAGGCAGCACCAGTAGGCTGGGTGAGCAGCGCGACCCTCACTGGTACATCGACTCGGCGTACGCGTCGTCACTCAAAGTCTCGTTACGTTTACCCACCAGACAGTTTTTAGAAGGTTAGTACTTATTTTGCCTTATTTGTCTCTAAACTCGAATACCCAGCCCGAATACCAGCTCGAATACACTTTTCGTTTTGGTGGCTACAAAGCACCTGCATGCATATACGAGACAAAATAGACTAAATGTCTAAAAACTAAGTTGCGTTTGAGTATTCAAGGGGTAAAACTTTGATTGATGACTTTACAAAAACATATTGATTTATTTGTTAACACTAAATTCTGTATGCACACTCAAAATAATTCTCACGTGCATACTGCACGCCCTCACATTATCAAAAATTCTTCCAAGCTTGGTACAAAAATTGCAGTCGGTAGTTAAACCTACTACCGTCGAAAGTGGCACTCGACTTAGCTGCAACTGCGCCATAGTAGATCTGTGAAAAATGGACATTACAATGACATTGTGACATTTTCAGACTTCTACCATCCGTGGTTTCGTCAAAGCGATATCAAGAGATACGTTTTCGGTATGCCAGATTTTCAGCTTGCTTGTTGCAATCAGAGATTACCAAAGACATGAAATTATTTACTACATGAGTTTTACTGCATTTTTCTCGAGATTTTCTTTGTTACATTTTGTACGCCTAATTTTCATGGTGATTTGTGTATGCACATTCACGATACATCGATGTATGTGTTTGTCCATTTATTTGTGTCTGTCTTATAAATGTGTGGTTTATTTTGATAATAATGTTGTTAAAATATTGCGCACTATTATAATATACTCGTGTTCGAATGTCTTTGTGTTAAGCGCCATCTGTTGATGTTGTATGGAACTGAGTGGAATGGCGTTGTGGAACTTCAAAGTTTGCTAGTTCACCCGCTTGAAGCTAGATGGCGTTGTTATAAAATTATTCAATTCGTTATTTTTAGTACAACTTCAATATTAGGTTCTGCATATTATACAACTTTTTTATAATAATTATTATAATTTTACTCTAACCAACCTACATTATTATTTTATAACTTTTTTGATTGCTGTATATCTCACTTCAAGAAAATATACAGAAAGAAATAATAGTCTTGAATTCTTAGTAGTTGTATTGTATACATTGAGCCACTGAAACACTGTGATATGCGTTAATGCGTATGCGTATATTTTTTGAAAATTGAGCTGTAATATTTTAATAAACTGGTTTTCACGAGTTGTCCCGTACACAAAATTATTTTGCACGATACCTAGGTATCTAAATTAAATTCAGTTAACGTAAAAATGCCTGATATTTATCTATATTTATTTAAAGTTTGACGTAAACATTATGTTTTATGAGAGCAGGTGTCTAAGATTTTATAAAATACTCGTATAACGTTACCTATTTTCGCAGGAAGTGCGAAGTTTCGTTAATAAGTGACATTATTTTTACGATTCTGCAAATTGGTTTTCGTAATAAACGAGTTTGTTTTGATTTAATGATATCCACAATTAATTTTTGAACATAATTTTGATGGAACGAATAAAAAACGACTTAAAAAGTTAAAAATGAAAAAAAAAGTAGTGAAATTAAATTCTAGACTTTCGCATTTATTTGACTTAAAAAAAACCAGAAGGCAATTTTTTCTACTTTCCGTCAAAACTACAAAACCTTTCAGTTTTTTTATTTATGAAGTAATTGAACAAAACACATAACATCTGCAATATTACGCATGTAGACACATCACATTTAAATCTGAAACATACAGGGTGGCAGGGAAACGCTTCCGAAAACGAAGACAGGTGATAGGGCTACTGATTCTCGATACGATACCATAAAAAAATGAGAAAAAAAAATGAACAATTTTACCTATTTTTTTTAGCATTTTTCGTACACTATGCTGTGAGAACAGTTAAATTAAACCATTATTTGCTATTAAACACATTTTTTTTCTTTACAACTCTAACAAGCAATGTATTCGTAAATAAATATCATCTGACGCTTGCGCGTGACCTCAAGTTCAAAGTGCGCGCGCGCTCGCCGACACTGTGCGGCTGACGACCCCAAGTCCACGTGACGCGCGAAAATAATCAATTTCAGGCGAAAGGTTATTGGTATCCGTTTGCATAAAGGTTGTATATAATCTACGTTCTGGCTTCGGAAGCGTTCTCCTGACACCCTGTATTACCTAAAAACTAGAAAATGTAATAAACTTACAAATTCATAGCAGTCTGTCGTTTTTAAAATGACTTTCAGAAACTAAAGCTGAGTATTCACTATACCCAACAAAGATTGCCCATAACATTGCCTGCTTTTACCCAAAAGACGATTTATCATAGAAAGATGAAGCTGGGTATCCGTTTGAGTTTTATTGACTATCTCCTTAGGTACTAACTACTTGCTGCTTCCCTACTTTTCTTGTATATAGTAAACTAGATTCTGCCCGCGACTTTGGCCACCGTATGCACCGAAAACAAAAATTTAAGGTAGAACTGGACATAATTTACAGTGAAAAAGTACCAAACAGATAGACCAACAAATTAGGGCAGGTAGTCCAAAGTCTTGGGCTAATCATTGCGCATTTGCCCATTTATCGTTAGTGAATACGCAGCTTTATACCGAGTGGCAGGGACATCGACGCGCAACCGTTTACCACGGATTCAGTTCATGATTTTTGATACTTTTAGTAGGTTATTAAAAAAAAATTTTTGCTGTTCCATAAATTTTTTCCATAAAGTTAGGTAAGTTTTTTGATAACCGACCTACAAACTTTGAGGAGGTCTAGAATTATGGGAGCGGTGAATGCTTATGCGAATCCCGCACCCCCGGCCATAGGCAGAGGTGGAACACCGCGGTGGTTTTAGCCGGTAAGAGTCCGCTGTCACCCACACGATGAAGGACGTCCAGGGGTCTAGAATCATGTGTTGAATCCATGGTTATAGTTTGCGCGTCGATCCCTGCCACCCTGTATAATATTTTTACATTAATTTTAGATACAAGACATCGTCGTTACAGACCATTAAAACGACGCTTCCTTTGCTAATAGACATTAACGACGCAAAAATGTGGCCACGATATTAAAATTAGCTACGATGAGGTTGTGACATCGAGTTACTGGCTGATAGTCTGAAGGCGATCGTCCGTAGTGTTAGAACAGAAAGGTGATAGTGATCAGTCATTAGGCGGGAGAGCTTGAAAACAGAATACTTTTTAGAAAACTTTAGAATAGAATAGAATTGAATACTCTATATTATCTACAGACGCCAGCACATCAAGCTACAACAATCTGTCAAATTTCTTTAATAGATTTTTAACTTTATCGCTAAAGCATTGAGGTTCAAGGTTGATTGGGAAAATTTGACAGTTAGGGGTAGCTTGGCCTGCTGGCATCTGTACACCATATACATTACAGACATAACAATAGAAATTTTACACAATGGGCGGTCTTATCGCTAAGAGCGATCTAGGACATAGATATCTAGGTAGAAGGGTCTGCAGTTTTTTTTTTATAAATGCCATCTTGTAAGTCTATATAAAAGGCTGCTTAACCGGGCTAGCCTGTGGGTTCCTCAAGCCAGGGCTTAAAAACTATGTGACCTCCGCTTAGGGCGTTGCTTGGAGAGGGCAGCAATTTTGACTTATGGATTTACTAGCTGCACCCCGCGGTTTCACCCGCATAGGTTTCGATCCCGTGGGAATATCGGGATAAAAAATATCCTATAATATGTTAATCCTGGCTATAAACCGTCTGTGTGCCAAATTTCATCCAAATCCGTTCAGTAGTTTTTGCGTGAAAGAGTAACAAATATCCATCCATCCATCCAAACTTACACGTTTATAATATTAGTAGGATATATAGTAGAAAGGAGGAAGTTTGGATTCATTTCAAATCATACTGACTTTTATCGTAATCAATGTAGTTTAAGCAATGTTCTAGAAAAGGAAATGAAGCCTGAAGGCCGCTTCCCGTTATTAGACACGTACAAAATCTAGTTGCAATCTCACGTCAGCGTCAATCAATATCAAACACTTATCAGAAATATATGAAAATTAGTGATGTTTTTGACAGATTGACAATGAGATTATAAAGCGAACGTTCTTAAAAATACGGTGATTGCCACACTGTTTTTATACTTTGTCAATATTTGAATCTAAATCATTTCTTAAAAACACTTTTCCTTACTAATAGACATAACAAATTATGTTTTAAAATGGTTGTTACGTATAACGTCAATGTGGTTTACTAATAGAATTCTTTTACATAAAGGCGGCTTGGAATCCAGACAAACACGGCCCAATCTGTCACTAATTTGTAAGTTAAATAATTTGTTGAATGTTACTATGATGTACGATTTGTCATCAGTAACGAAGGTTGACGTGCGGATGTCCGGAGATACTGCCCTAGATTTTAGTAGACATTTAAATCCTAATCATCATCATATTATAAACGCGAAAGTTTGTGAGGATAGATAGATCGATGTTTATAACTCTTTCACGCAAAAATCACTAAACGGATCTGGATGAAATTCGGCACACAGATAGTTTCTAACCAGGATTAACATATAGGATACTTTTTATCCCGATATTCCCACGGGATCGAAACTTACGCGGGGGAAACCGCTGGGCGCAGCTAGTATTCAATAAAATTAGTTTGGTTAGAATACTAGTATTCAGCTGCATCCGGTTAGACTGGAAGCCGACCCCAACATAGTTGGGAAAAGGCTAGGCGGATGAGTTTGGTTAGTTCGATTAAAACGGTAGTTACCTCGTTCCATACGCCACAGTAAGTTGTTATTTTCTCGCGATTAGGTCACACGTTGCGGTAATTTATATTGGCAACTTCTACGTGTATCTTTCAGGATCTTAGATACGGGTAGAGTGCAGGCATAATTGATAGGTAATTAAACTACGTCTTAACGAAGGCTAAGCTTTTTTGTCACTTGGTTCCTCATCACTGCTGGGACACAGGCCTCCTCTCAGTGAGAGGGAGTTGGCTGTAATCCACCACGCGGGCCCACTGCGGGTTGCTAGATGTCACATGTCCTGAAATTTTTGGTTCTAGGACATGCTGGTTTCCTCACGATGTTTTCCTTCACCGTTTTGAGAGCAGTGGTGAATAAAGTACTGTCGATGTATAGGGGAGTTAAGCAAATAGAATTTAACACGTTTTCATATTAAGATAAGATAAATTATTCCTACAAGTAAAAAAAAATATAGGTAGATAAATCTGATGATCGAAAAGCTTCTGACGTCCGTTGCCTTCTTTATCCGGCAGTAGATATACAGCTGGATAAAAAAAAACTACCACTTGGCGCCACAACATACGCTTTGCCAAATTCCTCAATACCCAACTTTATTTAATTTTCAAAGTGTCATGTTTTGTAAAATGATGACAGAACGTTTAATAACGTGTTGACAGCGCAAGATGGCGCCCTCTCGTGATGTGCAGTGAGGAAATGTACATGACAAATATGAGATTAGTACGATGACAGGAAAGTGAATTGGGTGATGAGAGATATTCGGAAACTGCATCAAGGTTTTGTGGTTGAGAGTGAGGCTATTGAGGGCAAAGTCCTGGGTTACGTTCACGAGTCGCAACTGTATAATTTTTAAAGATGCTTGTTTCTGCCTTTCATGGAAAAGATCTGCTTTACTATATATTAACTTTGTGATCAATCAATGCCAGCTGTTGCCAACCTCTTCATCTGCGTGTATACTGTATTCCTTTTTTTTATACAGACATCTAGGATGAACGGTAGCCTAAGTATGTCCTGTACAAGGTCCCAAGCTACATATCTGTCTGTCTGTCTGTTTAGTGGTTTAGGCGTGAAAGGTAACAGATGATGGTACATTCCCATTTATAATATGTACTAGTATTCGCTAATATTCATTGTATTTGTCATTTGTTTACTTTTGGTTGTTATGAAAACTCAGAACGTGACGGTAGGTACTTACCTACTCCTGCAATAATTGATGTATTAAGTACTCTCTTAATTTTTTTTATAAGAAGAGTACCTAATCAGTGGTTGATAATAGTTACTCTTTAATTTTACTTATCTATAATATACTGATACCGATGATCATTGGGGTAGACGTGTTCTTGACCACTCAAGAACGAAGTTTGTCGATTCGCGGTCTCCACAGACCGTGAATCGATAAACGTAAGGTGAGACGTTCTCAGGCTAGGTGCAGCGACGTTCTTCGCAGGATGGCTGGTAGCAGCTGAATGAGAGTTGCCGAAAATCGAGTTGAAGGGCGTGCAATAGGAGAGGCCTATGTCCAGCGCTATAGCAGTCCACTGCTGGACATAACCCTCTCCTATTGCAGAAATATGCAGTATATTATTTTCATCACCAGCATAATATGCTGATAATAATATAATATAATTTTACTGCTCCTAACTCCGACATTACAATTTTTTGGAAGAGGAAACTTTTTAATTCACGCGGAAATCCTAAATCCACTACTTTACAGCGTTTCCTTAGAAAACAACCATAATATACAAGCTAATATATTGCCTAGGACACGATATAACAAGACGATTACAGTGCAAATAAATTTCATCGATTTCCTGAAATAAGTTTACTGATGGCGTCGTTGACAAGCGCCGAGTGACTCACTGCGGCTACGTTTTGAACATTTTTACACTTTTTCTAACATTCTGACACATTGCCAAAAATTAGATGGCGGTTTATTATATTAAATATTATAATTATAAAGTCGAGGTGGCGCTGAAAGCGGGGAGCGGTAGCGAGAAGCGGGATTTATCAATTTGCGGACGTATTTTTCTGGTGGCCATCAGCAGTGCGATTCTGTAACCTTCTCACCGTGAAAACTTAGGTGAAGTGAGCGTGGAGTGAGCTGTCATTCCATTAAATGCTAGGGATTGACACTATTGACAGCCCACTCTAAGCTCACTTCACCTATTTTTCACGGTGAGATTTTTACACAATCGATCGGCTGGTTGGGGTAAACTATAATAGCTGTAAACTGAGAGACGTGAAGTTGAGTAACTCAAAAGATATAACAATCAGTCACGCTTTCGAACCTATTGGTGTTAAAATGAAAGTAAGAAAGAAAAATAGGTTTATTTGTCACAGAGACACATGCATACAAAAATATAATTAATTCTAATAATAAGGAAAAATAAAAACAAAATATATCTATAATCACGAGCACAAAGCAGAAATAGTCGACGGCTGCACTTCATAACTGTGACAAGAAGACTCTGCATGATGCTGTGCTATAGGGGATCCACAGCACAACGCTGATTTTCAGTGGTTACCCGAAAAGGACAAGCCGGGGTTATTGGCTGTTCCCCAATAGAGATGAATGCTACCAAAAGCGTCGATAAGCTAACCTGAATCAGCACCCTAATTGCGTAACACACAATCAATCTCAATCTGAATCATTTTGAAGGATATTGCTAACCCATTGCTTCATATTATTATGTTCAAAAAATGTGTCATGTGTGTCTGCTCAACAACGTAAATACCGCAATGAATGTTGTTGAACTGTCAAAATGAAACCGATTCCGATTGATCGTGTGTTACGCAATTAGGGTGCAGGTTGGAATGAAAGAAAGAAAGAAAAAGTATTTATTGCGACTCGTACAGGATCATAAACTAAACTAAACATAGTTTAAAATCAAAATAAAGCAAATTATATAAAAAAAAGAAAAATTAAACAAAGTCCTATACGAGACCAAAAGGCTCCTATCTCAACATGATGCTTCGACATTTAAATAATAAATGTCGCAGCGCTTGTATTCTGATAGGGCCCACTGTGATGTCACGGGCAATCACAGTAATAAATCTATATACATAATTATGTAAAAATGAATCCCTATTTCCCTTGGCCACATCATAACTTGAGAACGGATTTATGTATCGGGACTCTCCATAAATTAACACCATATTTGTTACCTACATTATTGGCAAAAATAATAAATATGTTATTATATATCCATCTTTTTTTTAAAAGTTTTCTAATACTTTGTAGAAGGTTCTTACGGATTTTTTTTTTAAGAAAGTTGCTTCACGCGGACGAAGTCACGGGCAAAAGCTAGTAAATAATAAAGCAGATATAATAAATATGTTATGTAACATATTAGAATGAACAGTAATGAACAGAAAATACAGCCTTCTAACTGTAGGTACCTAAGTGCAGGCGACCATCGGGAAGTCATTTTCATCTCGTATGAGTTGACCTGAACTTATCATGTAGTACCGACAATGGCGAATACTCAAAATCTTACTTGGTCTCCACCCTAATTGCGTAACAACCTATCAATCTCAATCTGAATGATTTTGAAGGATATTGCTAATCCATTGCTTCATATATTCGAAAAAATGTGTCTGCTCCACAACGTAAATAACGCAATGAATGTTGTTGGACTGTCAAAATGAAACCTATTACTACTGATAATGAGTTACGCAATTAACCAGCTGTAACTGATACCTTGACTGACTCCTAACATGAGTCATTGGAAGAAATATTAGTCTTTTATTTTACTTTTTGTCTGCCCGATTAAGTTTTGGGTTGTCCGCTCCGCTTAAAGAATCGCTACCCGCTATCATGGTACCCCAGCCTTACCCACCGGTATGCGGTGTCCCAAATCGCATAGGTTTTATAATTTGGCATCGCACACAACTTTGTACGTCCTATTAAGATGCAGTTTAATCATATAATTTATGCACTTGTAGCCAGTGAACTATTTGTGCAGGATTATAATTATTAGTTTCACAAAATATATGTTCCACACTAAAATTATTTTAACTACGAGTATGTGTTATGTTTAGCGTGGATGTTGAGTTGATCAAATATCAGGAAAGTCTGTTATGAGCTAATTAGGTGTCATGTAATATTATGCTTTGCCAGTTAAATTATGAAGGTAAGGTAGTGTTATTAGAAATAGGTCAAACGAGATGGTGTATTGGACATAATTATAAATAGTCGGCCGGAGCAGACAATCTCCACAGATGGTTCACGGACGGCTCAGATCTCAAGTGCATATGCGGACCCACTGAAAATGGTCCACTCTCCATCCTGCGCCGCATGCCCTGTCACCTGTGCACTTGATGACCTTATGACAGCGTCAGTGAGTGGAGCTCGTGCAGCTGAATTTTGGGCCAAAATGTTTAAAAGTTTTTGCCATTGATACGTATATCTTACATAATGACTCTTACTACTAACTACGGAACTATAACCAAACCAAGGTTAGGTTTCTAAGCTTGGCCTGTTGCTTTACTAGCAACTCTTCGTTTATTCAATACAGCTACTGCTGCAGTAATGCTATTATAAAAAAAAAAAACTAAGTTATGAAAACAGAGTTTTCATAGCGGTACTGAAAGCATGAAAATACATTTATTTAGCACAGACTAAAACACACAAAATACACCAGATACACACATCTGATAAAAACATGTACTGAAATTAATAACCGACAGGTTGGACGCCTATAAGTTATCTTTTTACTTGAAAACCTACTTTTGCTCGCACAAAAAACTTGACGGTGTGACTCAACATTGTCCAACCAAATATCTAGACAAGGCAGGAATAAATTTGTTTTCTTTCTAAACCAAATCGTTACAGTGATCACGGAAATACTTCAGTGACCAAGTTCCTGGAACTGCTGACATCTAGACAGACAGATATTTTGATATGAGTGAGTCAGGCAACGGTGAGCCGAAATAAACGGTGATCATATGATTATCACTTGATTAGACGGCTGTTTTTTTTGGGATAGGTAGGAAAAGCGGTCGTATAAAGTGTTTCTCTTGATTATTCACTGATGAATATTCTGTGATAGTCATTCTATGACGGTATCTACAAAAGGTCTTGATAACTAAATGATAAATGATTTTATTTTGTAAGTAGGTTTGTACAAAAACTTTTACACGTCAATCATATTTTAAAAACTAGATGAGGTCGGCGTTTCCTATCTGACTAGTCTGAGAAGAAAGGCCGAAACAAACTCAGAGGTCACAGTTACAAGAGCTTACAAGTCTTTCCCCATAACTTTTCAGTTCATGATTTAAAACTCAGTTCAGTTAGTGAATCTAAACATAATATCCGCACCCTAATTGCGTAACACACGATCAATCGGAATCGGTTTCATTTTGACAGTTCAACAACATTCATTGCGTTATTTACGTTGTTGAGCAGACACATGACACATTTTTTGAAAATATGAAGCAAATGGATTAGCAATATCGTTCAAAATGATTCAGATTGAGATTGATTATGTGTTACGCGATTAGGGTGCAGAAGGGTTATGCAAATTATGTGAATCTTTAGGTTCTAATTGATAATATAAAACAAGAGATTTTATTCGTTTTATTCTATTCATTATTTTAAGCGACGTGTAGCATCTCGCTTGATCATCAAACGCATGACTGGGGATATTTATTTATTAATAAACAACTTATATTACAAATGATATATACTTAGGAGCCCGAAAGTCAGTCAACTGCGTACTGCGTCCTTAATATCTTACACAGAACGACTGCTGCAGTCAGCAGTCGTTCTGTGTAAGATATTAAGTAGATCATTTTCAGTCGCACTGTTAACCTGATTTACAGTTACCTGAAGGTCAGACTTCAGACTCCAAAATAGTCAGGACAAGGCTAGGCAGAAGTTGCAAGTTAGTTGACAACGGTGATTGACTCTTACATGTGTGGGATGCGAAGCAGCTGTTCTATCATAAATCCTCCAGTTCCAGTAGTGAATGGAAAGTTAACTATTGAAAACATAATGAATCATCTTGGCAATTTTATTATCCTGTTGACAGTCTACACAAGCGCCTCCTCTACGATAGCAATTTCAATAAATTACAGTGATATCCTACCTACTATTATCTGGTCGAAAGGTTTTCGAATGAGTCTTTTTCACTATAATTAGTTTCGTTAAATCAAAACTCATCATCTTCCTAGCCTTTTTCCAACTACGTTAAGGTCAGCTCCGAGTCTAACCGGATGCAGCTGGATACCTGTATATTCGTCTAATCGAAAATAAATAATATTTTATTTACTACTGACAAAGTGATGATTTCTTTTGTCATTTTTATGACAACTCTCCAGACGCCAGACGATTTGATTATGATACGAAGCTCATAAATTATGGTAGTAACAAGAGTTGCTTTTTCTTCGTCTAGACGTTTGCATTGTTGAGACATTGAATTTGAAAAGTCTCTCTCTTCAGCTGATATTCACAACTAACTTACCCTTTAAACTAAACAGAATAATGCTGTTTTTTTCCATTACCCTATATTGTCCACTACCACACCAATCAACCAACCAGCAACCAGTCTTACCAAGGGGTTTCGTGTTCCCCAGTAACTGGGTTGTGCAGTCGCTCCATGTAAAATACTGGTACTCAACTGCATCCGGTTAGACTGGAAGCCAACCCCAACATAGTTGGGAAAAAGTTAGGCAGATGATGACAAGCCTATATTTTCCCACTGCTGGGGAAAAGCTTCCCCCATATTCTTCCACCTTTCTTTGTGCTGTGCCTTCTTCGTTAATGCTGTTAGGTAGCCGAAATTAGTATCGTGGTTCTACTTCCTCAAACGAGCTAGAGCCTCCTTTGGTAGAACACTAACTGTGTTTGTCCACCGCAGGCGTCACCGGGAAGTCAACGAGAAATGAGATTGTTCGAACCGAACGTGAAGTCCCGGTGACGGTGATCGTTTGTGCACCGCGACCGAACTCGGCGGTTCAGTATGTTATGAATTATGGTAAATAAAATAAAACAAAGACAGTGTGTGAACAAGATCAAACGTGCCTTAGTAAATATATGTATCGCTTCTTTAGCGCCGTCATCTGGTGCACGTTGACGGTGGCAGTGGACAAACGCCTTAAGACCGCGTAAACGTTGGGATTGCATATCTGTGCAGCAAGTGAAGGATTGATCAGAAAATTTAGAACCACCTTGGCTCTAATCAACCAACGCTCTTCAATCACCAGCTGACAGATTGATCAGATTGATAGATTGAAATCTGCAAGATTTGTGACATGCAGAGTAACGTAATTACAAAGCAATGATGAACGTTCTAGTTTCAGTTTCAGAATTTTCCGAAACATTCACTTCCTAAATTCAGTAAGGCTTTTTCACGTTTACGCCCTGACTACGATGAAATCACGTGGATGTCTATTCGAGCCCCCAGAAACCGCCAAAAGTTAACAACCAACCGCATAAGTCTACAGGGAATCATTCACTCAACCCCGAAGGCCACCAGCCACATCACACAAATGTCACAAAATTACTCGGCAACTGATCGACGTCATATTATTTTATTTTTATATTAATACACTCAGTTACGCCAAATTATACGTTTTTATTGCGTACGTATGATATTTTAGTTCTGTGACTAGGTGCTGGAATGTGTGGATGTGACATATTTTGTGCAACTTTTTGAGTATGAAGTTTGATGTTAGATTGATAAGGGAAATTGTTGGGTAGAATCCAGACCTCCTTGTGAAAAGCCTCGTTGCTAAGCAGTATTCAATCAATCAATCAACTCAGCTTATCGCAGTCCACCGTTGGACATATGCCTCTCCCAGGCTGCGCCACAACACCCTGTTCTCCGCCTTCCGCAACCAGTCTGTCCCTCTGCGCCACCTTTTTAAGGTTGTCGGTGCATCTAGCTAGGGGTTCGCGATCTCCAGCTGTATTGCTGCTTGTTCAAAAGGTGCTGATGAAAAGGCTTTTAGACAACTTAAGCAGTGCCTAATTCGAAATTTAGTAAAAGTGAATGAGATTTTTTTCACTTATATTATCCTCTGCGCCACACGCCTACGCCTTCTCTTAGTAAAGCTATCAGGGTATCAAATGCAGGATCGTGTTCCTGAAGGTGCTCCCTCACCCGAAGCATTCGCATGTAATGTAATAATTCTAGATTCCCCTGTAAAGGTTAGGACTTTGCAAGGAAATAAAAAAAAATGTGTTTATTGGCATTATAGCAAAATAAATACACCTTAAAACTATTGAAACAGAAAACAAAGATGAAGAGAATATGAGAAGAAACCCAAAAGGGCTTTCGCTCAGCATAATGTCAGACGACAACACAAGGTGCACCACCTGACGCTGATTTTCAGCTGCAACCCACGAGTGCCACGAGCACAAAAACAAAAATCTAAATCAAAAGTCATTTATTCAAATTAGGCTGAGAATCAGCACTTTTTGAACGTTAAAATTACAAAAGACAGTCTCCCAAAAACGCCCACCCTTCACCACTTCCTAGTGCTGGGAAGAAGAACAAGCACGAAGTAGAATGCGCAGGCTGTCAACTGCTAGGTAGTGTAGAGAAACAATTGAAGGTAGGCCAGCAGGAGAGGTTAATACATATAATTAAATATTTTGAAGTAATACAGCTAGACGTCTTACGGAGCCGAAACGTGGACATTCACGGTATGGCTGGTCCATAAATTCAAGGTCGCCCGACCGTCCGCCTGTTTCCTATATCGGGCTATGCTTAGAGTCTCCCTGTGGAATCGAATCCGCAACGAGGTGATCCGGTACAGAACCAAAGTTGTCGACATAGCTCACAGAAAAAGCAAGCTGAAGTGGCAATAGGCCGGCCATATTAGCCGTAGGATCGATAACCGTTTTGGTAGACGTGTTCTTGAGTGGAGGCCGCGAATCGGTAAAAATAAGGCGGGACGCCTTCAGGCTAGGTGGAGCAAAGATCTTCGCAGGATGGCTGGTAGCGGCAGAGAGTTGCCGAAAATCGAGTCGAATGGTGTGCAATAGGAGAGCCCTGTGTCTAGCATTGGACTACTGTAGGCTGATGATGAACACGGCTAGGTAAGGTTACATTACAGGTGAATGCTCTCGGTGAGGAAGCGCCTTTACAATCACTATTGAACCAAGCCAGAAACCGAAAAATAAATTAAAACCTACATTGAAACTCGTAGAAATTATCACTAGGTACTGCAATCTTTCAAAGAACGATCATATGTCGTGAAATGACTGGGCAGATATAATTATATTTAACGGAAGTAATTAAAACTTTAGTAGACATCTTTGTTTTTTTAAATGAAAATGGCTAATGTCATAAAAATGTGGTACTTTGATTGTGGGCTCTTTATTTCTCGAACTACAGAGTTATTTCGGTATATTTTTGTATCACTTATATATGTCCTTGGTCCTAATGTTCATCATGAAGATTGGAGACTCTACTCTCAAAGTTGTGGATGATAATGTTTACGAGTACCTAGGACAAACAGTCCAGATAGGTAGGTCCAACTTCGAGCAAGAGGTCAATCGTCGAATCCAACTCGAATGGACAACGTTCGGGAAGTTACTCAATATCTTCGTGTCTCACATACCACAGTGTCTCAAGACGAAAGTCTTTGACCAGTGCGCGTTGGCAGTGATGACCTATGGCATTGAAACCCAGGCCAAAATCTAGTCGCAGCGACAAACAAACGTCAAAAACTTGTCAAAATGTAGGGAAATTAGAAGTATTTTTTGACAGATCGAGACTGAGATCAGACTGTCAATGGTCTTAAAATTACGAGAATTTCCTCTCTGGTTGCAGACTTGCAGTGGTCACTTACAATGGGCCATGGATCATTAAAAGGCCGAAAGTCGCGCAAAAGGGC
This sequence comes from Apamea crenata, assembly GCA_949629185.1. Classification (NCBI taxonomy): domain Eukaryota; kingdom Metazoa; phylum Arthropoda; class Insecta; order Lepidoptera; family Noctuidae; genus Apamea; species Apamea crenata. Next base: position 3,483,338 of record OX451377.1, read on the forward strand.
AATGGAGAGGGCTATACTTGGAGTTTCCCTACGCGATCGAATCAGAAATGAAGAGATCTATTACTAGATATACTGCCTCGCTGATATTGTGGTCGCAAGCGCTTTTTTATGAGGTCCTGAGTTCGATTCCCGTGTTGGGCAAATTGCTATTGGTTTTCCATTTGGAATTTCTAAGTAGTAGCCTATGGTCTCCATTTGTGTTGGCTGATGGCAATTGGCTAGCCCTCTATTACATGGGACTTCATAACTGGCGAAATGTAGGTGTGTAGGTTCAATAGGGTAGGTACAGGTACATGTCTGTGTGGCTGTTTGTGTATGTGAATTTATATGTCTGTAAACGCACCCACGACACAGGAGAAATTCCCAGTGTGGAGCAACGTTTTAAAAAAAAAAAAAATGTCTGCCTAACCCTTCGGTTATTTTTGCGTGATGTTATGTTATGTTACCTTGGATATGATGTTACGTTTGCGACCTTTTACTTGTCACAGCAATGCCACAGAGTGCCTCTGACACTCAAAGCATAGACAAGTACTGAGGTTACGTCTGGCGCAGATTAAAAATGAATTATTATTTATTTATTTCTGAAACTGCTCGTGACATCACAGCGGGCCCTATCCGAATACCAGAAGGCAAATTCTCGTAAGTTAAAATGTTCAAAATCTAGTCGCAGTCTCATCTCGGCGACTAACAAATGTCAAAAACTTGTCAAAATGTAGGGAAATTTGAGGTCTTTTTGACAGATTGCGACTGAGATCAGACTGTGAACGTTCTTAAAATTACGAGAATTGGTGGGGTGTGACATATATTTTGTAAATGTCGCAGCATAATGCTGAGATAGGAGCCTTTTGGCCTCGTATAGGACTTTCTGTTTAATTTTTCTTTATGTTACTTTTTTATATAATTTGGTTTTTTATTTTTGACTGTGTTTAGTTTAGTTTATGATCTTCCTGTACGAGTTGCAATATGCTTTTTCATTCTTTCTTAACTATTCTTGTAACTGAATAGTAATAGTATTCAGCAAGAATAACTATGATACATAGGTACCTACGTACTAATAGAATATGTGTTGGAAATATCTGAATGACCATAAACACTTCGCCATTTTACTGCTACCGTATGTACCCTCTTTGATGTGTGCTTACGACAACAAGAGGTAATTTCATGAAGAATGTTAAAAGCCGCAGTATAACAACATAGCGTTGGTAGGTCTGTACTCGTAAAGGGTTTAAAACTGTAAATATTTTGTTAAAGGTTGTGAGTCAGAGATAAAGTGTTTGCTACAGTTTCATTGGTTTGGTTCACTTTGGTATCTATTTATTTCAATGTTTCTATGTTTGTAATGGCAAACGTTTGGCTGTCGAAAGTGTTATCTGTGTTTGCTGTGGAAATATGTTGATTGCTCGTAAGTATCGTTCAACTGAACGATACGAGCAATCAACATATCTCTGCCAATCCCTTCAGGGAATAGGTACAGTGGTATGTTGTGTATTTTATGTAGATGAGTCGCACTTTGCGTATAACTATAGTTAAACACGTTTTCAGATTTTTAAACAAACGATGAATTATTTTTTTTTCAAAAATCTGGAAACCTGTTTAACTATCACTATAGTTAAACACGTTTTCAGATTTTTGTACGCAAAGTGCGACTCATCTACATACAATACACAACATACCACTGTATCTATTCCCTGAAGGGATTGGCAGAGGTGTAGAGTATACTCATATCACCTCATCTACGTTAAGTCTGACTGCTGGAACTACTTTGGACCTATCAAACAATTTGCCTAGCCTTTTCCCAACCATGTTGGCGGCAGATTCCAGTCTAACTGGATTCAGCTGAATACCAGTATTTTACATGGAGCGACTGCCTATCCATCCTATCCCTCTCACCGTGTGGAGGCCTGTGTCCCAGCAGTGGGAACATTATATTTATTTGGAAACTCAACAACATGAGTTATTAATGTTTACCCCACTATCAATAAACAGCTCAATGCAGTTACGTCAAAATCACAGCATCCTACAGTCTGCATACACTGCTCAGTGATAGCGACTATGATGACAATTATCACTTAAAGCCAATAATAGAGTTGCATTAATGCAGGCATTAATAAAGCTAGGTTAACTAGAACGTAGCGAAAGAAAACAAAAGAAAAAACTTAAACTAGTATAGCTATACGATAATAGGTAAAATGCGATTGTTGACACATTACTCACATTAAATTAAAGTTAAAAGTATGTACCTACATACATATGACTTATTATGTTATGTGTGACTGCCTATCTGACCTCCACAACCCAGTTACTGAGTAACACCCACCCTTTGTTAAGACTGGTTGATATACTTTATAGGCTTCTGACTATCTGTGTCTGTCAAAGATCTACGAATGACAGCTGGCACCAATGGCTTAACGTGGCGGAACACGGAGGGGTCTCAATTGGAATGGATGGTCACCCATCCATAAACCGACTTCGGCAAGCGTAGCTTAACCTGCTCGATCGACCCGTGCGGCTGTTATTACTTAGCCACAAACCCCCGGTTACATTGAGGTTAAATCGGAACTACTTTAACAAATGTATTTTGTACCAAACAATTAGCATCCCTCCCATTATTCCCACAGAATTTCCACGGAAAGGAGCTTCCACACAAAGATGTACAGACGCCAGCACATCAAGCTACTACAATCTGTCAAATTTCTTTAATAGATTTTCAACTTTATCCCTAACGTATTAAGGTTCAGGGTTGATTGGGAAAATTTGACAGTTTCGGGTAGCTTGACCTGCTGGCGTCTGTACCTCTTCAACAAAAAATACTAAGTTCTCTGTCAAAAAGGCGCGCAGAATTTTATCTCCAAAAATTGGTCCTTCCACCCGCAAAACCACATAGTCGCTATCAGCTGATCATCTTTCAGCCCGAGTATATAATAAGTCATTAGCCGTTACTTGGCGCTCGCTACCTGTCCTTAGTTACGACGTGTCGACATATTTACATTCAACACATTCAAATATGAAACCTTGTAAGATTCCGCTGTATTTACGACCATTTCTCCTTGCATTTGCGAGGTTATTGAGATGTCATCAGCTTCGGGTAAGAATTAATTCCTTTGCAACATGAAATTGTGGAATCCATTACTATTGTAGGACATAAATTGTTGGTAGATTACTTACAAACTTCTAATACTAAATAAACTACAAATTATTAAAATAAAAATATAACATCCTAAACAGTTGTTTTAATTGTTTATAAATACACAATGTACAGTTTAATAGAATAACAACACGCCAATCTAGTCAAATAACCCGCCCCTAACTGTTCCCGGCGCAAAGGTGCCCAAAATGCTTCCTGCATTGCCACGTTGGATGGCAATGGCTAACCTTTGCACCAAGAACGAGCTGGAGCGAGAGTCACCCGTTTTGTCACGGAGCTTGTGCCCTATCTCACTAATGAGCTTCCTGGCCTCAGTGCCCCAAGCACCCATGGTCTCCACGGCAATGGGCACAAAATGACAGTAACATCCTAAACTAACTAAATCTATTAAAAAACTAAAATATTCCTCCGCATCGCTGTCGACTGGTAATGTACCCAAGAGACTGGCGGCATTGCCACGTTAAATGGCAATACTTAGTCCCTGGCCAAGGTAAAAGCCACCCCTGCGTCACGGGAAGTGTCAACCAGCCGTATAAAGATTTCATTGAACAAGAGATGAGCACTCGGACTTTTTAGATTACTTTGTATAAAAGTTTAATATTAATGTATCACCTTTCAGCCTAAATTGTTTCAAATTCAAATATTTTTATTTGTAGAACATAGGAAAACAAAGGGTACAGATGTCTAAATTTATAAAAAATAACCCTATGTGTTGCCGTCAACGGCGTACAAATTTCTAATTGATATTAGATAAATGGAAAAAAAACAAAAACTAAAACATTACAAATTAATAAAATGTCAATAATTACATAAACGTCATTAAATTACAGTTAAAATGTCAAACCAATCAACTGTCATTAAATTACATATAATTTGTCTTCCAGGTACTCATTCACTGTACCTATAGTAAGCTTTCTCGCCTTATATCGCGAATAGCCTTTTTTAAATGGTTGATCTTTTATTGCTATTGGTAACTTATTAATCTTATTATATAACTTGGGTGCCATTTCCAAAATTCCTTTGAATGATAGTGAAAACCGTATCAAAAGTTGTTGCACAGTTTACAAGAAAAACGCGGTCACACGGACAGATACGAATAGCGAGTTTAATCTGTACATATTATAATATAGATACATACATACATCCTACTAATATTATAAACGCGGAAGTTTGTATGGATGGATGGAAGTTAGTTACTCTTTCACGCCAAAACTTCTGAACGGATTTGGGTGAAATTTCGCACACAGATAGTCTATAACCAGGATTATTAACATATAGGATTCTTTTTATCCCGATATTCCCACGGGATCGAAACTTGTGTGGGTGAAACCGCGGGGCGCAGCTAGTATTATAATATGTATGGAAGCTTTTAAATGTATGGATGGTCACTTGTATATGCTGGTTGATGCACATTGTTTAATGCATAATCACACAATTTTCTTTTTAAAGTTTTTATAGTACCTATCGTCAATGGTGTCACACCAGATTGCAATAAAAATAAAATCTCTCTTTTATCTCGAATTATCTGCAAAAAATCAGACATTACACTAAATGCTCAAATATGTCAAGGTATATTCACATCTACCCTCATTTTGGATATGTCCCAAATGCGCCGGAGTCGAGTAAACATCGATTAATATTCCAGATTGTCGTTATTTTCGGTATTTGTGGAGTTAATTTAGTGCATAACTAAATTGCAGAGATTTTCTGAGGTATTTTTTGCTTTCATTATTGGTCAGACGTCACCGTGCTATTATGTTCTGATAAAATAGAAAATGAATGGCGACTTTGATTTCTTTTGTGTTGATACAAATTGTACAGGAATAGCTTAAGTGGTGGTGGAAAGGTTACCTTGTTAGTGATTTGGTATAGCAGCTGCCTGCCTCGTTGGCATCGTGGTTGCAAGCGCGACTGCTGAGCGTGGGGTCCTGGGTTCGATTCACAGGTCGGACAAAGGGTTAGGTATTGGATTTTTCATTAGGAATTTCTTGGTAACAGTACGGAGTTTCATATTTGGGGGTTTAATAACCCCGTGCCCGTGATCCTGCGCCTGATCTCTCCCCGATCGTGTCGGGTGGCCAACCCATCGGACTATGAGAGTAAAGGAACAGAGAGTGCACCTTTGTTTACGCACACACTTTGCACTATGATATCTACTGCGTACCTGGCTAATCTCCGTTGAGATTGGCCACAGTGACCGAAGGTCGGGAGGCTTTTATTATTATTTTTATCGCGGCTTACTGCTCAAAGTGCTATTTGGTCGTACTTAAGATTCTGCATTTGATTCTATTCTTTCTGAGATTTTCTGATTAATTAAGCATTTTTTTTGTCGTGGAAAAATGCTCATGCATTCTGCACTACCACGGGGAGATATTGCAGTTATGTGGGACTCTAACCCACTAAAACTCCACGGTGTCCTCCTCTGCCGCTTACGGGGGGAACACGGGCACGCGTTATCACTCATCCGTGATTAATTAAGCCTTAAAATTAAAAATCAAAATTCACAACAGGTTTATAAATAAGTGAAGACTGAAGGCTGAAGAGTATGTATGATGATTAACTTTTGTTAATAACGAATATCTTCTACAGAGTCCAGTATTATTCTTATTAATTTTTATTGTCCTTCTAGCTGCACCCCGCGGTTTTACCCGCATAAGTTTCGATCTCGTGGGAATGTCGGGATAAAAAGTAATCTATATGTTAATCCTGGTTATAAGCCATCTGTGTGCCAAATTTCATCCAAATCCGTTCAGTCGTTTTTGCGTGAAAGAGTAACAAACATCCATTCATCCATCCAAACTTTCACACGTTTATAATTTTACTAGCTGCGCCCCGCGGTTTCACCCGCATAAGTTTCGATCCCGTGGGAATATCGGGATAAAAAGTATCCTATATGTTAATCCTGGTTATAAACCATATGTGTGCCAAATTTCATCCAAATCCGTTCAGTAGTTTTTGCGTGAAAGAGTAACAAACAAACATCAATCCATCCATCCAAACAAACTTTCCCGTTTATAATATTAGTAGTATCTATTAGGAGTAGGACTACAGGGCTGGTGCCTCCATCCCTCATACCAATTCTCACTGTCTCTGCTACTAAGGACCAGTTCAATCTATGTTCTATGTTTGAGGGTTTGGTTTCTGCACTTAGTCCTCCAGGTGGACCATGTGCGTAAGCCATGGCGGCCGTCGGTGGTTTTTCCAACCAGCCCACCTCCCTCCAGAAGTTGATTACATCTCCTGGTCTGTTAAGAACATCTGTGTAAGATCTGGTTGCCCCGAGGGTTTCTGTTCTAATCTCGGTGACGCCTGTGCATTGGTTTCCTCAGCCTTTATGCAAGCTATGCATAGAAGACTGTCCGTTATTATGCCTATTATGTGGAAGCGTTTGTTTAGCAAGCGGTGTCCCGTGATGGTTCCCGTCACCAAGCGCAGGCCGTTCCTGTCCAGGCGTAAAAAACGTCGACGACCAGTTTTTAAAGTTGGTTTTGTATTTAAGACCTCCACCTGGCGCCACCCGGGACTGACTTGTAAATTAAAAAAACACTTTATTGCAAAAAAAAAAACAACCGACTTCCATAAAAACACTACAATGTGAAAAATAACTTTAATTTTAGAAGTCGGTTGTTTTTTTTTGCAAAAAAGTTTTTATTTTTCACTTTTTTGTTGTGATTTTTTTTTTTGATTTTTCAAAAACCGCTTGTCCGGAGTTGACAAAAATTTTATGGGACCACTTCAGAAGTATTAACTTTCGAACAAAAAATAATTTTGAAAATCGGTCCACAATTGGCGGAGTAATCGCGTAACAAACACACACATACCGTCGAATTGAGAACCTCCTCCTGTTTTGAAGTCGGTTAGTAATCAAAAGTCATCCTTATTTCCACGTACCTAATCAAAAGCATAAATTGTAGAAAGTTAAATATAACTAAATCTCAGAGGTTCTTGAACTATCGTCCTTGCTCAGTATTGTTTTATTTACGTTAAAGATAACACTCTTGCGCATTGGAAATAATCGCGCTGTTTTTAAAGCAAATATTTTTGGAAGAGCTTTCAAAGGAAAGCTGTTTAATTCTATTCTTGTTGTTGAAAGTAATGTGTTATTGTCTTAAAGTTCACACTTTCGAATTAAGTGGGATTTTTAATACCGACCTGTAATCTTCTCGGTGACAGACAAAGAACTCTTTGCATTACTTCATGAGCATACAAACTCGATGCAACAGAGGTTTTATACATGCTTCAGCCTTAACAAAAGAGTATTTCTACATATATTTTTTTATTTTATTATATATTATTAGTGTTAATTATTTCTCAGTTGCCAAGCAATCAAATTAATTGAAAATTAAATGTCTATTTTGCATGACGTGATTAATACTTTATTTATTTAATGATTACTAATTGATATTTCTTTAATTATTTATTATTAATGTGATGTAATTATTTATTACCTATCTAGTGGCACTCATTATCATATTTTCTTTTGTTAATATGCGGATAATGTAGTGGGCTGCAATATTGTTAATAGGTATTATGTAGGTATTATCTTTCCTCTGTACCAACACAAATATTGTAGCTGTTTATTGTCCCTGAATAAATAAAATAAAATAAAATATAGCTGAATAAACCTAGAGAGGGGCGGGTGGCTTAATAATAGCAGCCGCACAGGTCGATCAATCAGGTTAAGCTACGCTTGCCACGGTTGTTCTGTGGATGGGTGACCATCTTTACATACCGAGACCTTTCCGTGTCTCGGAAAGCACGTTAAGGCGTTAGCCCCGGCTCTCATTCGGGAATCTACAGTCGTTACCGATAGTCAGAAGCCCGAAAGTTTGACAACCAGTCTTACCAAGGAATATCGTATTATCCAGTAACTGGCTTGTGGAGGTACATCCGGTTAGACTGGAAGCTGACCCTAACATAGTTGGGAAAAGGCTAGGCAGATTATGAGCTGAATAAGCCTAATACACAAGTAACATCGCGCCTGTATTTCCCGAAGGGTTAGGCAGTAGTACGCCCTCATTTCACCAGATATATTTAAGCTCCCACACCACCATCAAATACTTAGGTATACATACATAATCGGCATAAGAAGTTCTCATGCCCCAAGCCGCCATGCACGTTCTCATGCGTGGTGGATTACGGCCTTTAATGTCCGATAATGTCCCCATTGCTGGGACACAGGCCTCCACTCGGTGAGGGAGTGGGCCGTAATCCACCACGCGGACCCAGAGTGCCTATACCACTGGGTTAACACAGCTCTTCTTCTCTGGGGTATTATAGTAATATAATAATACATACATACACTCATAAACTCAAACCTTCCACCCATGGAGGTAGGCAGCAACTATAGAACGCCACCTGGTACGATATAATAATATACTCAATTTACGACGAATACGTTCGAACAGGTGGTGCTCCCGACATCTCTATGACCTTGGACTAATAATTTTAATAAATAAAATACCCCGCATTCCTGTATTATCAAAAAATATTATAAGCTCATAAAAACCGGTAGGAAGATTACGGTTGCTAATAAAGTGTTCAAAATAATAACGATTTGGCAACACGCTGTTGTTAACGCGGAGCTGATGAAATTTCCAAAATATCTCGTGTCACATTGCTGTTTATGTTATGGAGTAATTGACTTTTGGCGTATAGGGAAGGTTACCGTAAACCAATCTAGCTGGTAAGTGGGCTTTTGTGAAAATATGTGGCCTCAATCAAAAAGTCCACTTATCGAAAAGTCATTGACCACAGGATTGATGATCAAAACTGGGAGTTTTAGGCAGAAGCACTGCTGCACATCCCTTTGGGACTATTCTTTGATAATGCTAACCTAACTTAGGTGAAGAACAGACAGTGAACAACCCTTGATCTTGATTTGATCAATGCTTGAGACTTTGGTTTTTCAGTTGAGTGCACGCTAAGCCGTTTGTCATTTTTGTACATCTTTACAATCGTTATGGGTACTCAGAAGCCCAAATGTCTGACAACCAGTCTTACCAAGGGATATCGTGTTCCTCAGTAACTGAGTTGTGGAGGTCAGAAAGGCAGCCGCTCCTTGTAAAATACTGGTACAGTCACGAGCATAAGTATGTATACACTTGACTTTATTCAAATGCGATTTGCTCCTTTATTTTTGAATGAAATTTTATGTTGCTACGAACATAGTATTTTCGAAACCATAGGTTTACGTAATGGGTCGTATGTCAACGTTATTTCTCGAAAAAATCGCAATAGGAAGTTGCCAAGTGTTGCCATATTGCCATATTGGTGCTCGTGACTGTACTTGGCTGCATTCGGTTAGACTGGAAGCCGACCCCAACATAGTTTGAAAGGCCTGGCAGAAGATGATGATGATGGTTAATGTAGCTTACTTCATTTAAAACAGCAGAGGAAGTAAGCTCTCGAAGTCGGCGTGACCAATACAGACTTGTGCTAGATGTGCTGCCTCGATCAGCGAAATATAATAAAAACTCCCTGGCTATTATGTGTGTACGCCTCTATAATAAATTACCAAAAATGTTTAAAACACTAAACTGTAAATTATTTAAAATCCAATTATATAAATGGCTCAATAATAATAATTTCTATAGCATTAATGATTTTTTTAATATGAATTCATAATGTATCTTTAGTAAGTAAGTTTGCATGCCTTAGTATTAAGCAAAACATGTCCGATCTAATTATTTTTTTTGTTAATAACACCTTGTATACCATGTTTTATGCAAATAAAATATCTTATCTTATCTTAATTGAAGGTAGGTAAAAAGCAGTGGTGGTAGGAATAGCCCCGAATGTGCTAGCCTACCTTAGGTGAAGAACAGACTGAACAGATCTGGAGATGCTTGTTCCTCCTCTGCATGAGTAGAGGACGTACGAGAACCTACAGAGATAATGTTATTATTGTTTTATAGTAAAAAAAAAAAAAAAAAAATGAAAAAGTGTTTATTCACAGAAAACAATTTTAAGACACACAAGACAAGACACTAAGGTTACTAGGCAAGGCACTAAGCAAGCATACTAGGCAAGGCACTAGGCAAGGCACTAAGGTTTGTAAGACACTTGTATCAGAAATCGGTACTGATTCGAACTTTATAGCCATTTTATTGGTTTTAACATATTAGTGTAAAACACAGATGTCATTTAGAGATCTGAGCATTTCAGCAAATGAAATCCATTTCATACGTTTATGATTCTGTGTCAACAAACTAGCAGTTTTATTAGTAAAATAACGTTTTATGATGTATAATATTGGCTGTGAAGAAGACGGATGAAAGAAGATTGCATGCAGCGGAGATGAGAATGTTGAGATGTATGTGTGGAGTGACGAGAATGGATAAAGTAAGAAATGAGTATATAAGAGGAAGTTTGAAAATGGCGCCAGTGACAGAAAAGTTGAAAGGAAATCGTTTAGCTTGGTATGGGGCATGTGATGAGAAGGGACGAAACGCATGTGACTAAAAGAGTGATGAATATACATGTTGATGGATGGAGAGGGAGAGGAAGGCCGAAGAAAAGATGGATGGATTGTGTGAGAATGATATGAAAGAGAAGGGAGTGAATGATAGCGTGACGGTTGACAGGGGAGAATGGAAGAAGAAAACGTGTTGCGCCGACCCCAAGTAACATGGGATAAGGGCAGGAAAATGAATGATGTATAATATTGTAAGTGTTATGTACTCCGATTTCCATTTTCTCCATTAAAGCTTTTTTTAAATCTTTCAAATTAATTGATTTACTTCTGGCAACGTGTAATCTAACATTTATGTTCAGAGTAAAAATAAGAAAATAATACCTTTTTGGCCCTTAAGCCCACATCGCACGGGCGCTTTTTTAACGCGAAGTTTTTAACCGTGCTCGGGATTTTCAACTCTCTGCGTTGGACCGAGCGTTGAGAATCTAACAGAGTGCATCCTTAGCTCGTTAAGAAAGTGCACATTTGGATTTTCGAGTCACGCCGCTACGGAGAGCGTTGAAAATCGCGTAAAAAAAACGCCCGTGACTCGTAGGCTTAGATTCATTAAAATTAAATCAGGGTTTTCCTTTAAACATTGCTCAATATCTTCGATAAAAGCTCATATATCACCAATTTAATAAATAGTACAAAATCTAATCTGCTCTCGAAACGGTGAAGTATAATATCGTGAGGAAACTGGCATGTCCTGGAACTAAAAAATCAAAGACATGTGACCTCTACCAACCCGCGTTCACCCACCGAGAGGAGGCATGTGCAATGGGGAAGTTCCTCCTCCCCCATTGCACTTGCAGTTGTAGGTCGTAGGTTCGAACCCTGACAGGCTCTTTCATTATTTCATCAAATTTGAAGACATGTGACAACTACTTGTTACTCAAAAAACTAAAAACAGTTGTAAAGGAAGCTATTAAAAATATGTAAAATTCTACCGATCAGTTTCAAACATAAATATCTTCTAGCAGTTGACCCATGGTGGTCAACTGCTAGAAGAAGACCCAAGAGCATAACTTGACTCATGTACTTAATAACTATAATACGCGATCTATGGCTGCCAGCAAATTCATTGTACCCAGAGTTACCAATTATTTTGGCGACAGAACTCTAAACAAACGATTACCATATCTATTGAATAGTCTGCCGGCTGACATAAGGAGTGTAACCTGTCAAAACAGATTAAAAAATAAGTTAAAAAGTTATTATTTAGAAATGTGTTAAAGTGCTACCTACGTTTTAAGTGTGAAGTTTAAGTAGTGTATAAAGACTCGCCAGACCCCACAGTCACGGTTTTGTGGGGCTTAGTTTTAGTTACATTGTTTAGTATGCTGTTAACTTATAATAAATAAATAAATAATACTAACCCGCAATGGGCCCGCGTGGTGGATTACAGAGGCTAATTGGGCTAATTATAGGCTAATTATGCTTATGCCACAAAATCTAAAAACCATACAATCAATCATTTTATCAACCTATCACAGGTTGCTACGAATTGTCTCCCTTTGTAATGTCTGACCATAAACTCTATTATAATAACTAACCAAACAATGTCTGTGAACTACCCTGAACCCTTACAAAAATAAAATCATAACGATAACGTGAAAATTTCTCCAGCAATTATGAATCCAGATAGACAGTAGTATATCGTTGAGCCAACACATTTATTGCTATGAGACGGCAAAATTGAGACAAGTCTCGAAAAACACGTAACTATGTCAAAACCACGTCACTGTCGAACCTCACCTCTCTCATTCCAAGTTGGTTAATCATGCATACTACCCAAATGCCTCACGCAACTAATTTTAGGGTACAGAAAAAACAAGCTAACAGAAGTATTTCAGGACAATCAGCGAAAACACGTCAAAACACGATGATTATAATTCAATTTATCGTTACAAAAATATCTCGGAATATGTACATAATTAGTGTTTAATATAAATACGTAATTTTCGCGTTTCTACTGGTCGGGCAGGCCGCTGCCTAGTCTCTGCGCACGCGTTAACCCGTACGGTACATTCTGAAGATTTTTTTTAAGTGCCAAGTGTGAAGTGATATAAAGTGCTGGTAAATTGTCACGGTCCGTGTTATCATGACGCCAGTACGAACTTTACAAGTTTTCCCACTTTTCTACACTATACAGTTTTGAATAATTATTTTTGAATAGAAAATAATTAATATGTGACGTCTACAGTGTTGGTGGGAGCGTGCTACGAAACGGCTACGCACTTTGTTCGGTGCTACGAGATTCTAAAATGATGAATGGAGGAAGTTTTTTGTAGATAAAAAATGCGAATAATTAATTTTAATGTTTGTTACTTAGGTTTTTAAAGATCTTGTGATAATTAATTGAATTTTTTTTTCGGATGAAATATTTTTTTAAGTATTATTTATAAAAAGTGTTCACGTCGGCTTTATCAGTGTAAAAAATAGCTAAATAGTTTTACCTAATTCTAGGAAAAAAACACCCTAAATAATAAATTATTAAAAATATTGAGTTAATCTCTAAGACGTAAAATTGACGCGTAACATATATTAAAATTATCGCCCAGACTTCTAAACGTCACAAATCATAATCAAACAAAAAACAAATTCATTACAGAAAATTCAGAAACGCGCAACCCCTGACACCTATAAAAAAATGACAAACAAAAAAAATGTCTCCTACTCATAATTTCTCCAGCAACTTTCTACTAAGCCCGCTCAAAGTATTATATTACTAAAAAACCCACTACAGCACAGTCCACGTTTATTTCCAGCACTCATAACTGTGAACAGTTGTGGTCATTTTATAGAACATAATTTAGAATTTATTATGTTTTTTCATATAAGATGGAGGAGCCAAATATCTTGACGATTATTTTTAGTTACTGTTAGGTAACCCACTACTTGAGCTTTCCGTGAATTCAATTGGTCACTGAGTTCGTATGATCACGCAGTGCACTTTGGGGGCGCGGTTGAGCAATCATGTTCGAGCTACGAAAGTTTAGTAATTACGATGACGGTATGTAATCTTTTGTTTCTATTGTTGTCAGGATGCAGGGTTAATTCTGAGATTTTTAGTGTTAAAATGAGATTTTTTGGACAAAAAGTGAGATTTTTAGCGAGACTTTGAACTTGAAATAATTTTGCGGAAATATATATTTTTTTTTGTTTTGCGAATTTAAAAAAAAAATTAATATCTATTAGGAATGCTTCACATATCAAAATCTTTTCGATTTAACTTAAATCTGGTACATAGTTGTAAGAATTTGTGAATAAAACCTCAAAAACATTTAGTTACGAAATAATATCCTGGTATTTCTTGCAAGAAGTAGGCTTGGCTCTTCCATTAAATTAACTGTCCATAGTGCCAACTGATGTTACACATCGTTATTCTCATTACACTTATTTCAATGTGCTGTAGAAGCCAGAAATATTAACGTCAGCCTCAGTAATTAGAGCGAGACTTCTAATTGACTGACCAAGGTCTTCAACCTGGCTTGTTGAAAGATTTAAATTATGGATGGAGTTGGTTCACTTTCAGGTTCTTGATTTTGATATCAGTGATTTGTCCTTATGTTATTATAATATTTGCTTATTTCTTTAGCTTATTCTTCGTCATATCCATTATTCCCTTTTATTAACCTTATACATAGTACATGAATTCAGCCCATGACTGTAGAACCCTCGAAAACATTCGTCGTTTATAAAAAAAGCTGTTTGTTTTCTACGCTGTCAAATGTTCGGAAAAGCTCATAAAAAAAAAAAATAATCGACGAAAATTTTTAATACAGATTCAGAATCATGTACTGAATCCATGATAAGAGGTTTTGCGTCAATGTACCTGCCAGCACGTATAAGCTTCGACCAGAATTCAGCCTCTACGATAGCGCTAGCGTTATCTGCTCTATGAACTTCTCAGTCTCACCTTTTTGCGTTGTTGCCTGTAGAGATTCATACGCAGCTATAAGAATTAGCGATGGATAGAGTAAAATGGACGTTTTTTTACCGACAAGTGTCTGGCCTTTTAGTTTTTAATATGTTATATAAATGTTCGGTGTTACCAAAGAAGTTTAAGAAATATAATCTCAAACTCGAAGACTTGACTTGTCAATGAGTCAGTCAGTAAGAAAGGTGAAGCTAGTTGCCCATTTCAAAGCATAGAAGTTTTCTATGGGAAAGAACGTGCAAGAAACTCTATAGACACTCTTTTAAATCAAGATAAAGCCTAAAGCCTGGGTACATTTTTTTTAATAAACTAAATTATTTAGTGTATCTAAAATCCAATGAGCTTCATATTACCACTTAGTGATGCTGTCAAGTCAACGTCTTCTCTTTCATCATCAGTCGACTATTAAGTCAAATGGCAGTCACCCTTGGCACTCTCCACTCTCTTGTCACTGACCTATCTGGTTAGACTGGACGCCATATCTTTGCCCAACTGATAATCTTATAATTAAGTCAGAAGGCAGTCACTTTGTGTAATGACAAAACCTACCACTGACCTATCTAGTCAACATATACGATTGACTTGATAGCCAGATTATATCAACAATTTAGGTCGACATCAAATACCTGTTTCAATTTCAACATACATTGAAGTAAATTAAAATTACCGACAAATACATGAAAATGTGTACGATCAATTTCGCGGCAGTACACTCTGTGTTTGTGACGCAGTTTCTTGATAATATTAGATTGGAATGTTCAGGTTGTTCAAGACATAGTTGATCAACATCAGTTGGGTATTTGCATGATGGTAGAAGTCGTGATGTTTTCCGGGAGACATTGAATGATAGAAGATTGCCGATGGGGCCGAAAGGTTCTGGAGTGGCGACCGCGTACCGGAAGACGTAGCGTTGGAACCTCGCACAAGGTGGACCGACGACCTTGTGAAGGCCGCAGGAACCCGTTGGATGCGAGAAGCACAGAACCGGTCGAAATTGAGGTGCTTGGGGGAGGCCTATGTCCAGCAGTTTACGTCTTTCGGCTGAAATAATGATGATTGAAACATGTGGGAGAGTCTGATGGTTGTGTGAAAACTTGTTGTGTTGTGCAAAGTTACGAATCTCTGTGGTTTTTTGGCTTTAGTTGATTGCCGGTTTTGATTAAGATTTTGTTCAGTTGCTTTATCAAGTTCAGTTTTTTTTTTGTTAATGTGTCTGTGTTGCCAAATTTTAAGAGAATTTTATATAGACTTAGTGAAAATTGAGGTTTTGTGGTTAAGTTTCTAACCTGAATCGCGGATACTTTCAAAACTGGTGTTAGGAATGTGTTATATGTATAGTGTGTTTAGTTTCATGACCAAAATTATTGTGGTCTTCGGATACCAAAACGAAAACTTAACTGTGTTCTCGGTGACCATTTAGATAACGGACAATTCTTTACCTTCATGGATAAGCTCGAAATTAAAGACACATCATCAGGTGTATATCTCTGTATTTGCAATGGTTTTGTCCTTGTCTTCTTCTAAAACACCATATATCCATTCTGTACTAGATCTATCAGGTTTACCACTGGCAATTTATAAGGACTCTTCTGTCACATTCTATTAATTACTACTCATTTAGATATTGTATCGTTTCACCCACCACTAGATCTTCCACTGCATACATAATCAGCCTACAGTGTTCCCACTGCTGGGACACAGACCTCCTCTCTTCGAGAAGGAGGTTGGCTGTAATCTACCACGCGCGGGCCCAGTGCGGGTTGATAGATGTCACATATCTTCGAATTGTTGTTTCTAGGACATGCCGGTATCTTCACGCTGTTTTCCTTCACCGTTTTGAGAGCAGTGATGATGAAATTGTGTACACAAAGTAAAGCGCCTGCCTGGATTCGAACCCACGACCTACATTTCGTAAATCGAGGCCAATAACACTGGGCCACCGCACCCTTCATTCATACCCAGACAGGTGCAATATCTTCGCCAACAATTCCAAGGTACAAATTCCAGCCACTCTGAAAGTTATCACCCAAAATTTTAGCCTAATTTTGGGTGATAACTTTCAGAGTGGCTGGAATTTGTACCACGAAAATTTGCTCTCAGACACCAGAAATTTACATCAAGTTCATTACTCGCCAACTTCACCAGATTTATATGATCGACGTCACGGCCTCTTGCGTTGTTACACATTATTTATTATAATATATATAACATATTCGGCGGATATGTAATTTGGTGGCTAAATTCTTGGCCGTTCGCCGTTGACATGCTCTTACGATCTATATCCCTGATTATTTCTGCTTCGGTTTAATATATCGGTAATGTTGCAACATTATGTTGGATTTTATTTATTTTTATATATTATTTTTATTCGGGATTTGTAAATATATCTTAATGGAGCTGAGAGTGGGCTGGGCCACCGTCGCAAGGTTTAAACTGTCTCTTGTTGTAAGACGTAGCTTCAGGAAGTAACTATTTCTGTAAAACCAGTGCGGGTTGGTAGATGCCACGTCTTCGAATTTTTGGTTCTAGGACATGCCGGTTTCCCCACGCAGTTCTCCTTCGAGCAGTGGTGATGAAATTATTTACACAAAGTAAAGCGCCGAACCCATGACCTACAACTCGTGAGTCGGGGCGGTTACCACTGGGTTACCACTTCCACCCTAAAACCATTTATCGCAATAGTCATTGGGAAGTCCAAGTTCAGAATTAGGATTAAGCGCATTTACAACGTACGGCATTCCATACAAACTTTCAAGTCCTTGTTTTTCCAAATGCATGAACCGATTTTAATGAAACTTCCTACGCATAAGCAGGATATTTAAAAGTGTGATATTTTTGTAATATTGTTTAGTGATATTTTAAAGTTCCCATAGAAACAGAGATTTCCAATTATCGTTTTTTAAAAATGACGTTTCGAAAATGTTCTTTACTAACTTTTTAGACCGATGACCTGCTTATGCCTATGAAGTTTCATTAAAATCGGTTTATGCATTTCGAAAAACAAGGACTTGAAAGTTTGTATGAAATACCGTACGTTGTAAACGCTCTTAACTGGAAGATGAACTTCAAGACCACGTGAGCCCCCAAAAGCCTGTCTGACGCAGGACTTAAATTTGAATCAAAACAAATCGACGAAAAATATTGACGGCACGGTTGGCGCAGTGGTTAAGCGATTGACAGCTGCGCTGCGTGTAGTGGGAACAAATATTTGTATTGCCTACAGGTAGTTGGTCCGGGTCTGGCTGTTTGTGTATGTGAGTTTAAATGTTTGTGAACGCACCCACGATTCAGGAGTAATTCCCAGTGTGGGGCAACGTTTTTAAAAGAAGAAGGAAGAATATAAATAACATGTGTGAATTATTGAAGAGATTCGTCGAAATTGTGAGAGAGCTTGAAGATTTAAAGTCGTATAAAATACGTTAGGGATCTCGAATTAGAAATGCCTACATCTTGGTTTGAATCTCGGGAGACGCTCCGGAAGTTTATACATTCTTATATTAAATTAAAGAGCAACGTAGATTATCATCTGATGTCATTCGTGTGAATTAAAAGAGGTGAAGTGGCGGTAAAGACGGTTATGTATTATCCTTGTATGTGGCAGTGACCAACTTTTTAGTTCTGTATGTATGCCTGACTTAGGAAAACGTCGAGTGGGAATTTGGTCCTTATAGTGTGAAATCACTAACACGCATTTAGCATCATGGTCCAGTGATCAGTGCTCTTTCCTTCTTTCTATGAGAACATCCCGTCTCTTTTCTGTGAAAATCTTACCGTGAAAACTTACGTGGAGTGAGTTGTCATTCTACCCGATGATACAGATTAACACTATTCAAAATCAAAAGTCATTTACTCAAATTAGGCTGAGAATCAGCACTTTTTGAACGTCAAAATTACAAAAGACAGTCCCCCAAAAACGCCCGCCCTTCACCACTTCCTAGTGCTATTGCTGGGAAGAAGAAGTGGCGCAACAAACTCCCCAGCAGTATTGACTTCACTTCGAGTTCACTTTACCTAAGTTATAGTATTTCAGTCTTTATCATTCTCCTATGAAAAGTAATATATTTGTAGCACGGTTTCAAAAAGTTGGTCCTAACCTTGGTGACTTAGGACCAAATTTTACTTCCCACAAATTCGATTCTAAATTGTTTACAAGAAGATCCCATTATCAGGTACTAACGTGTTCTCGTGTTTATAATAATTTTGTAGTAGTTTACAATCCAGTCTATTGCGAGAGGTTTAGATCTTACATCGATCAATCAAGTGATTTGCATGAGAACTGGAATTGGAGCATTTCAGGAAACCTTGGGAGCAATGATTAGCCAAACGTTTGATCTTAATTCGACATGTGCAATTATGTCCATTACCTTTTACCTTAATGCATAATCATCAACGAGACTTATCTATTTAAGCGAAAATCAAGACAGACTTCGTCCTATTTACCTAGGAGAGGAATCAAATACACTACTTCTTTTGGGGCAGAAACTATAGAACGCCACCTGAGACGATCCTTACATAGGTACTCCTTTTGCCTCGTGTACGATCATACATCAGAGGGGAAATTCTCGTAATTTTAAGAACGTTCACAGTCTGATCTCAGTCTCAATCTGTCAAAAATACCTCTAAATTTCCCTGCATTTTGACAAGTTTTTGACTTTTGTTTGTCACCGAGATGAGACTGCGACTCGATTTTGAACATTTTAAATTACGAGAATTGGCCTTCAGGTCATACACGCACGCTGGTTGCGAGTACTACGCACCAGACATTTCTTAAGGACATCACCAATAAGGTCACTATAATCATGTCCACCTAAGGCGTCCCTCGGCGTTTCCACTCACACCTGCCTAGTTAAATTATTAGTCTACTTATTATTCTCCTACTTTTTGTTAGTCACCTTATTTTTGTTAGTCATATATTCTGTTCTGACGAGACGAGACGTTCTTGAGTTTGAGCTAACTTCCAGTTCCCCCCACGATATCTAGACCCTCGTGGATATAGAACATTATGTACTTGGTTACCACAAAGTTCATAATGTTGACAGGCCTATACTGTCCTCCCATTCCTATTAACACCGTAGTTTGAAAATATTGTAAAAGCCAATTATTTTCGAAAGAGTAACCGCGGAGTTTCTTACCGGCTCTTCTCCATATGAAACGATCAATTGGAACTGTGCACTTAGCTTCTGACGTTTCATAAGTGCCCATGTTAGGTTTATGTGAAATTAAATATTTTGATTGATTGAGCTCATAAGGTACAATTATAATAAATAGTCAACAGGGCAACATCTGCTTCACAACGAAATTCTATCCTAAGCAACATCGCCAACACCAATACAAATTCCTATATCACAGGAATTTTGAGTGCGCATCTAAATCAAATCTGACTAAGGAACCCAGCTGCTATCCTTGAAATATTTTCACGAGTGTACTCTCGTCAAAACATGCATCTGTCATACAGTCGTGACGTCGGCTTTGGCCAGGAATATGAGTCCATTTGTCAAATGAACACTTATATTTTGAAGTCGGTGTTATATTTGAAGTCTTTGCAAATGTGATGGGAATATTGTCTATCTAATGGAGCTGTCATTTGTGAAGGAGATTTGTGTATGGAGTGATGGAAGCCACCTACCTCTGCTTGTGTTTACAAATAATACAGCATTCTGATTCTGACGTCGTTGTAGGGATGTTCTTTTGTTTCGATTTTGGTCCTTGGAGACGTGTGTGTTTCTTAATAATAAATAATTAATTATTGTCACTGATTGGGCAACTAGCTTAAACTTTCTGACTGACTGACCGACTATTTGACAATTCAAAAGTGCATGTAAATGGTTTAATTGAAATAAATGCTTCGTGTTTGAGTTCAAATTGAACTCACTTGTCTTCAGTTCTATTTTAATTTTGAGTTCATTTCATTAAATTTTTTAGAGTTATTTTGGAATCAAATGAGTTTCTGCGACTTATTTCTTTAGGTCAAACAATTAACTATAATAAATTAGAAAAGAAAAGAGGCCCAATACCCAGTGTAGTGATTCCAGACTAAAATAATGACGATAATAAATTCACTACACTTTTTAAGTTGACTTGAAATCTTAACGCCTTAAAATTAGCCCTTTTCTTCATAAACGTTGCTTAAAGTTAAGTAGTGATTAGCAATGGTTTAACCATACATTTTTGACGTTTAAACGTCACTTAACTTTAACCATCGATTATAAATAAACCCAAACCCCCTTATTACAAAACAAGGTTTTTCTTTTGATCAGGTTTAAACCACTAACCCAGTTATTAAATTAAGAACCCAACTGTTATAGAAATGCAGTTCTTTATACAAAACTGACACCTTAGTTCGGTGCTAAGTTGTCATTTTAGTATTAAGAACTTTGCCTAAATCGAAATAAAGTTCAAAATACAATACTGGCTCAATAGTTTAGGCTAGAACTAAAGTTAGGTTTCGTTTTGTAATAAGACGGTATAACTTCAACCAAACCCCGTAATGTCTACTGAAAAAAAAAATTGCAATTCCTTCCATCTCTTCTAAATACTTTTTCTTGTCAAACAGATCAACAAACCACCTCGTCAAACATGTAGGTAAAATCTTAAGTGTACTATACATATATCTGTGTTTTCGCATATCTTGGAAATCTGCTCCAGTTTCCAGAATTAAAATCGCCCTCGCCGTTGCGCTTACGCAAAATATTATACGGCAGATGTAATATCTAGATACAGGATGATGTGTTAGCTTTGATATTAAATTGAGTGTTTTTGAGGTAGGAATAAGCTTCGTCTAACGTGGAATCTGGTATGTTTACTTTACAAAAGCAATCGGAATACCAGTGCTAAGCAGTAATGAGTAGCTCACAGGAGATTAAACATACTTTGCCCGAGAATAGAATAGAGTACTCCTTGTTACGCGTCATCTGTCTAGCCCTTTCCCAACTATGTTGGGGTCAGCTTCCAGTGTATCCGGATGCAGCTGAATACCAGTATTGCACATGGAGCGACTGCCTATCTTAGTAGTACTATAATATGTACTACTTATTGTAGTTAATTCTTCACTGGGATACTCAAGTTAGTACTTGACTTGTACTTCTTAATATATAAATAAATTATAAAAATGTCCTATGTTTATTTATGTTTAAAAAAAAATGACATTCTGATCTATGTTTTGCTTAAAAGGTATATTTATGAATAACGCAGACAAATAATGACAAAAGTCCATTTGTGTTGACAACCATGACAGAACGAATCGGTAACAAACCGATTCAAGCACCCAAGTACCGTTTATTTCTCAATTAACCGATATTTTATCGGATAGTGTAAATTTGTTTGTAAAGAAATTACAACAGCATTCAAATAACTTTTAACCTTAGTGGCTTTATAAAACATTATAAGTTAAGCAATGTCAGTATAGTCTGCAATTTAAATGTCCGATTGATCTGTGTAACTTTATATTTCACGGTTTCGGGACCGAATAACAACCGTTAACAATCGATGCAAGTGATAATTATTTCGACAAGCGTTCGTAAAAATTTGCATATTTTGAAAAGTTGAAAGGAAATTGTTTGGCTTGGTATGGGTGTGATGAGGAGGAAAGGAAACGCATGTGACTAAAAGAGTCATCACTTCTAGCGGTATCTACAATGCTACATGTAAACTGACGTCACGCAAAATTCTGCATCGCACAATCAAAGTTTACAGCGCAACCAGCATATAGGTATACAACAGCCCGACATAAATTATCGGGCAGTTGCCCACCGGACACGACACCCGTCTGGTCGGAGGATCTTCCCTTTTCTATACAGTATGAGTTTACTTTATACCCTGTTCATCATACCTCTATACACTCAGCCCAACAGTGAGTGATTACATTCAACCCGAAATCACCGGAATCACCCAAGTATTTCCCGCGACTTTGACGATATTGTTAACCCAACGAGTTTTTGGACGGCTCTGGTTTCTTCGGCCCAACCTTGGCCACCATTCAGTCACAGCTTCACTCCATCGGTCAAAGTTTCTTCCAAACAAAGAAAGAAAGAAAATAAATACATTAATTTGCGGCAAACATAACGCATAAAAAATAACAAACACACAAAAAAAAAATAACAAGTTGGGGGTAAACATTCGTCACATTCACGCAAAACGGCCATCGCTCAGCATAATGCTAAAGACCCTATACGAGACAGAGCCCCAGCGCTGGTTTTCAAAAAAAGTTTCGCAAAAAAATGTGAAAGTCACAATATGTAAAGTATTTTACATACGTCTTCATTTACAAATGGCTACTTCGCTCTCCGACAGATTAGACGACAAGTAAAAGATGTAATATTAATTAATACACATACCAACGTTATTTAAAACCCCGTTACTAATCTCTTTAAAATGTTCACAATTATAAAAATAATATTCTTGCTCTAATAATATAATATTGTGACATATTTTTTTAATATGTTTATGCATTCCAAATATTTAACACGAGGCATGAATTTTCAGAGTTTTTCATTGTACCTACGTCATTGGATCGATCCCAACCGGGATATAATTTGTTTATTTTTTTATTTTTGACTGTGTTTAGTTTAGTTTGTGATCTTCCTGGGGGCTTACCACCAGCTCTTATACCAGGGCAGAATAGTCGCAATAAATACTTTTTCTTTCTTTCTTTATATGGAGATCTACTCCATCATTATCATTCTCCTGCCCTTATCCCAATTTATTTGGGGTCGGCGCAACATGTCCTTTTCTTCCATACTTCTCTATTAGTCGTCATCTCGACAGTCACCCCCTTTCTAACCATATCATCATTCACACAGTCCATCCATCGTTTCTTTGGTCTTCCCCTACTCTTATAGCCATCGACATTCATACTCAAAACTCCCCCCTTCCTTCCTTCCTCTCCGTGTATATGAAGATCTACTTCCTAAGCACGAAATCCGTAGTTCGCAGCCGAAGTCACGGGCGGTCCCTACCCCGTATCACCTACGGACATAAGATTAATCGGGTGTAAGAGTAACTTTGAAGTTTAGTTCGGACGGGCCTGTATTTTCCTTGAAGGACTTATAGAGCCCGCAGACACGAGCTACGTGGCTAATACGCGGGTTGCAATATTTTCATTACTACATTATACATTACTTTTAACGTTCTGCATCGTTCTGAATAATTTCAACATGAATGATGTAACCAATATTTTTATTTAAAATATTCTCTGTGGGTATGTCTGTGGAGTTTCTTGTCCGTTCTCCTCCAAAGGTACTAGCTTCATCTTTTTGACTGACTGACCCCTTGACAATTCAAAAGTGCCTGTAATTGGTATATTTGAAATAAATGGTTTGAGTTTGATGTTCTATTCGGTAGGGAAGTGTATCAAACGGTTGTGAACAAAAATACCCTTCCACGCCTCGCAGTCCCGATCCTTCGAAAACCTGCAATGTGGGCATTTTTCAGTAACTGTGATGTAGTCAGATTCAGATGTGTAGGTAAAACACTGATTGTCAACGGTTTCTCCAATCAGTCTGGAAGCTATAGCTGTGAAAAGTCTATTATAGCCACGTACAGAAATTCATTGCATGCGATATCTCAAGGTCGTGTCCTGACACAAAATAACGGACAGACAGACAAACGATCGGTTTTAATTTCTGACATTAATATAATTATACGATAGTGACACGTAATTATGAATATGTCATGTAATCTTAATGATGATATTTTAATGGGCAGCCAGAGTTAATTTATTTAATTTCTGATGAAATATTATTTCACTAAATGTAGATTTGGACGGAGTGTTAGGAAAACTATTTATTTTGGTAGGGTTTACACCTGGTCCTGGTCTGGGTATTATAAGATTGGAAATATTTACTAAACCAACTAATATGTCACCATATGACTTTTCCTAAAATAATACAAGGTGGCAGGGACATGGACGCAGGAGGGTTCGATGGTTTACGAGGTTTTTCTTCATTACTTGTCTAAGGTGTGTCCTGTTTGTTAGGTTGTGGGTCGATGTCCCTGCCACCATTTATAGTCTCTGAGTCAAGCAGAGACACCTTCGACAAATGAAAAAAAACCTCGTAAGGAACCCTGGGTTTAACCAACACCGACTATCACTACACTACAATGCCTTTTGCTTTAGAAGCACCGTATGTGATCCAGGAAAAAGCCCTCTTTTAAAGTAATAAACAAAACAAGTTTTCTCTTTCAATATTAGAAGATTTTAAACCAAATCTTTTAATACCAACTAAAAGTACAGGATGTTGGGGTTACCTACAGTACGGTAGGTATTAATAAAAAAAACGGTATAAATAGTTTTTAACTCAATCTCAAAAATGTATTCGAAAATAAAGAGAGAGGAAAAGTTTATTTATTTAACCACACATTAATATTACCTCCAAGCGATGTTGCTAACACTAAAAATTCCTTACTTTACGTTGTTTTCATAGACAAATTTTATCGCCGACAGGTTACGACAGAAAAAAATCTCAACAATTCGAATTCAAGTCGAATTTTAGAAAAGTTAAAGATATAAATTAGTCTTACATGTCATTATAAAGTGTAATACACATATATTGCATTTTTATAGTGTGTCGCGATTTAGTGACATATGTTTATGTCTTTATGATATGTGACAATGGATGCGAGTGATTACGATTCGAGTTTTTCAAGCGATTTTCAGAATAGTGACTTCTAACCGTTGCTTGGTCGTCGGACTGTAGGTGGTATCTATCTATACGATTTTTGTCTGATTATGATTTCATTTTCGTAATATCTGATAAATAATAATACAGGGTTGCAGGGACATCGACGCGCAAACTGTAACCATGGATTCAACACATAAGTTTAGACCCCATAGGGTCGAAATTTTTCATCGGTTATTAAAAACGCCAGGACTCTGAGGAGGTGGGCAAAGAAAAAAAAGTAATAGCGCGAGCGGGAAATATGGCTTTTATCTAAACTAATATTATAAAGAGAAAATATTTGATATCTTGTATGTTTTTTTGTTACGCTTTCACTCTAATACGGCTGAACGGATTCGGATGAAGTTTTGCACATTGGTAGAGCATGATCTGTTATAGGAAATGGAATGCTTTTTATTTCGATATTCCCACGGGATCGAGACTTACGTGTGTGAAATCGCGGGGCGCAGCTAGTGTAAAATAGAGCGGTACAGTTTGTCCATTCCTACTTTTGTTTTCACCTTTTGCCGCTTTTGTTTCAATAGTGCAAAGGAATCGTCCCAAAATAAAAAAAATACTTTAGAATTTTTAGTTTTAGAAATAACATTAGATATTTCTATTTTCATTCAAAGCGAATGAAAAGGAAACACGTCATGTTAATGTCTTGAAAATCAGCTAGCGAATCAGAAATAGAGCTGCACCGTTTCTTATTCAAAAATATTACATTCATGAATAAACTTATTCAAGAATATTTAAATGGTGCGTAGCGTTGCATTTCTCAGAGTTTGTGTGATAATATTATTTATTGGTTCATATAATATGTCAGTTTTTGTGGAGGACACTTTCATGTTCTCGTGTTAATTTTGAATGAAAATCTAGTAGTGATGTCCTGCGGAGATACCGATGAAATTGAGTAGATATTTTCCCGATAATTATACTGTGGGATGGGGTGAATTTATGTATGTATACTAAAATATATTCTAATAACCTAATTAATATAATGTATTATGTCATAAATGTTCTGAATTTGATAGCACTAACAGAAAAGGTGTGTTCCTTAAGAGAAACACTGAAAAAGATCTATCACTATTCTTTTAAAAATAACCTTGTTAATTTAAAGCTTATTGTGTACATCCGAATAATTATCATGTTTACACAATCAAGTTATTAGTTTCTTAAATTATTTCAATTACATTTTCCTTCCACACACCAGGGGACCACCCAGGAAAAGAAACTTTCACACACTCTCCGTGTAAAAATACCTATCATCCAACTGTTCATAATATTAAAATGAACATAATCGCATCACTAAACCGTACTAAGTATAAATCACGGCCGGAATGTTGCACTCGCGAACTGTCAGTGACAGAAGAACTTTATTGTCACTAAAATAGTGTTCATGTTCTAAGACACAGCGCGCACTATGAGATTTTTAGACTAGGGGCAATTCTTAGCGGAAAAAAACGCAATGGAATTTAACGACATCCGAGGGACAATTTTCGTAATTTTCAGTCTGAAGGCCAACTCTCGTAATTTAAAACGTTCAAAATCTAGTCGCAGTCTCATCTCAGCGACAAATAAATGTCAAAAACTTGTCAAAATGTAGGGAAATTAGAAGTATTTTTTGATAGATTGAGACTGAGATCAGACTGTGAAAGTTCTTAAAATTACGAGAATTGCCCCTCTGATCTCAGTCTCAATCTGTCAAAAATACCTCTAATTTCCCTACAATGTTGACAAGTTATTGACATTGATTGTCGCTGAGATGAGATTGCGACTAGATTATATAAATGTATAGTCTGTAGATGGTATATCAAGTCGTTCCTGACCAGATATGTCAATTCTCAGATTTTTTTTAACATTCTTAAATTGAGCGAAATTCAGCTTAAATTCATTTCTAACCATAGTAAAGAAAGAAGAAATAACAGCTGTTTCATGCGATTCTAAACCAATACCTGTACAAGCGCTTCGTTTTTGTTATTTCAGTATTGTTTCTATAGTAATGTAGTGGTTATACGAGTATTTTTTCACTCTGAAAGATTACTAATGCAATCAATTTTAAGTCTTTTTTACTTTTAAATTATGTTAATATTATTTTAGAAATAGAAATAAGGTCTGACAAGAGATACAAAATAAGAAAAAAATGTGTTTATATAAACGAGAAAACAAACGTATCTAAATAAACGTATTTTATTTATTTCTTTTTCTTATATTATAGTCAGCTTGAAAAGCATCATACTGTTTCCCTGGCCAATAAATCTAGCCGACTAAAAGTCTTAAAGTGTGCGCTAGCCCTAATCGCACCTATTACGAAAATAGTGCATAATATATGTACTAATTACTTGAAATACCTCGCTGAGTAGCGGACGTATGTTGTGTTAATGCTTTCCTCTGATCTTTCGTTATGGGATGCTGTATTCATTCAACTGTGATTTTATTATGATTATGCTTTCTAGGTATTGTTGTGGTCAGCTTTTGTTTTTGTTACAGTTTCTATGTTTTAATTTTGCAAACATCTTCTGAGAGTTTAGAATTGTGGTGGTTGTTTTTTTACAAAAATGGTAACTGTGACTATCTAGTTGAGTAGGTCAGATACCCAGAGGTATACATGGAGCGTTATGTCTCCCTCACAGTCAGTGTGAGGAAGATTGATAAACTCTCTATTTAGTTGGATAAAAGGCTAGAAAGATGATACTGATTAGGTACCTCAAAAATAATATGATGCCATTTTATGATCGCATGACGTTCTCATTGATGGCTCGTGTCCATCTCATGCGTAATAAATCTACTTGATTTATTACGCATGAGATGGACACGATCCTCGAGTCTAGTAGACTAGGCTCGCGAGGTTGTCGAATAGTAAAGTAAAAAAAAAATGGATTGGACTCAGCTATTATTGTGCCGATAGTCGTGACAGCCAATGTATTAATAGCCAAGAGCTTTGACCAACACCTGAGGAGGCTCTCGTTGGGCAGCTGCATCAAGGACTTTATTCAGAAAGCGGTACTTCTGGGCCCGGCCCGCATTATTAGGTAATAATAATAATAATATCCCTGGACATTTCACACAGCACCATTTTGTCCCAAGCTAAGCAACCTAATGCTTGTGTTATGGTAACAAGATGGCTGATAAACTACTTATATACAATTTTTTTTTTTGTAAATACATACATATTATAGATAGAAAAACACCCAGACTCGGAACAAATACATGTAGGTCATACAAATATTTGTTCCGTGCGGGAATCGAACCCGCGACACGCAGCGCAGCAGTCAATCGCTTAACCACTGCGCCAACCGTGCCGTCAAATTAGGTGGTTCCTCTCTCTGGAGCCCTGACTGCCGGTAGCTTAGACCCTATTCCCGATACCGGTGGGATACTATTTTTTATATTCTAATATTTAATCATATAATTTGTAATAATATGACTGATCACCATTGATTACTACGCGTGTTTAAAAACAAATTGACTGAAATATTACATTATAAAAAACTATTCAATTTCCGACTCCGATTTGTCCAAAAACTATTTAATCAAAATTAATTATTTTGATCAAAGGAACAATAACTCTCGTTAATGAATAATAACTCAAAGTCAAAGCCAACCGGGTGAATAATTAAATTTTTGACATTCATAAACGACACGACATAAAATATTTATATAAAACACTGAAGAATTTAGGCACTAAAATCAGCATTGACATTAAATAATATTAATTACAAATCTGTCGTAATGTTTCAGATATTTTTGTCACAAAATGTAGCTCGATATGATAAATAAAATCTAAAATATTACCTGTCTGTTGAATCCAGCTAAAAATATTATAAGATTTCTTTGATATGCGTTTAATGTTATGTTAAATATGTGATTGTAGAAGTTTCTGAAGTGCTTTGAACCGGAAATAAATTGTATTTGACTAAAATATGGGAGGTCGGAAAAACTTGAATGTTCTGGGATGTGTACGAAACTGTACTAAATGTTGATAGTTTAAACACTTTTCGAGGTAAAGTGCAGACTAGGATATGTGTTGGAATCAACCGTGTCTAGAAAGGGTATGAACCCAAATTAGAACATAGTATACATACCAACAACAACATAATCAGCCTATAATGTTCCCACTGCTGGGACACAGGCCTCCTCCACTGTGAGGGAGCGAAGAAAAAATATATTTCTTCCCTAATTAATTTCGTAAAATGCCGTTTTGTCACTCACCCATTTTTGACATAAAATAACAAAAAACTAAAACAGGTAGTTCACACCCAGTAAAAATCTCACCGTGAAAACTTAGGTGAAGCGAGCTTGAAGTGAGCTGTGTTCCATTTGATGCTAGGGATTGACACTATTGACAGCTCAGTTCAAGCTCATTTCACCTAAGTTTTCACGGTGAGATTTTTACAAAATAGACCGGCTGAAATGCCTGCGACTCACGTACCTAACCTACCGCATTCGGTCCGTCATCGGCCGAACTATGCTCGTTCGTCGTCGGCTGAACTCGGCCGATCGAACCAAACAGATATGTAAAAGAATAAGTAAGTGCGTACACACTACTTCAACTGATATCGCCCGATGACGCTCGATAACTATAGTAGGTATACATAATGTTTGGTGTGATCGGTCGAATTCGTCCGACGACCTACGAGTTACACACTATTTCAACCGATATTTTCCGATGAGGCTCGATCTCATAATGTTTGGTTCGATCGGTCGAGTTCGGCCGATGACGTACGAGTATAGTTCGGCCGATGGTGGATTCGGTGTACGCCCAGCGAGGCCTATTGGAACAGCGCGAATGTTGATTACTTAGTATAGATACGCTTTTCTTGCAATTTCGTCTTCTACGCAAGAGATCGTTGCTCTTTTTGTTTTGACTAATAATAACATTATCATCAACTTCATTCTAAACCAAAGTCCCACACGCTTAGGTATTCTAAAAATCTAGATCGTAAAAGAAAGATTCGTCCCACCAAAGTGCCCACACGCATGTCTCTCAAAAGAGATTTGTATCAAGAATGTTAATCGACTACCGGTGACTCAGATCAAGATATATAAATTAGGTATATCAAAATATATATATTTACATATAAAATATAATATACTGACTGCTGAGTGACGCGAATTTTATTAGCTGTGAAATTATTAAGTAACATCAGATCAGATATCAGATTTATAAAAACGCCATTTTTATTTCGTTTTGCTCCGTTTCAGATATGTCAAAATCTGCCTAAACAGTACTAATGAGTGCCAGAAACACGCCCAAAGTGTCATGTGATACTAATTGGGCAAGTGTCAGTTGTAGTAATTTGTTAAAATGTAAATGCCAGAGGAAAAACAAAGGGCTGGGTAAAGAATAAGACGTTGCTTCGTACCAAATTTCAAGATTCTGAGTTCACGGGAAGTACCCTGTAGGTTTTGATTCCCTTGCGAGTGTCGAAAATTTGCGGAAATTTGCGGCATAAACGGCTGTATCTTTTGATTGCGTTGGCTTAGAAATTTGATTTTTTCACAGCTCCAAGGGTCAGCTAACCTGATATAAATTCCAGCTTGATACCTCCACGCGTTCCTGAGAAAAAGGGTCTTGACAGACAGACGGACGAACGGACAACAAAGTGATCCTATAAGGGTTCCGTTTTTTCCTTTCGAGGTACGGAACCCTAAAAAGAGAAATAATATTTCGGGGAAGTACTTATTACATACGATTCCCGCCAAGCAAGACGGTTGAATATCATTTGAAGGTTAGATGTATAAGGGTCCCGGCCACCGTAGGCGCAGGCTTGCGAGCGTCGAGCAATGGGCAGCTCGCCGCCCGGTAAGGACCAGGCCCGGGTCGACTACGCGCGCCTCAAGGAGATGTCAGCACGAACTGACGGGGTCCGCTAGGGCCGATGCCTGCCAGGGCCGTGGGTTGTTCGAAAGAGATACCGTGGCCCCTGGCACCACAGGCAACTGAAGGAACACGGGTGGGTTTTAGTCAGTAAAAGTCTGACACGCCCTTCCGCTCAGCCCAGAGCGGGAGAGGTCATTTGATGATTTCTCATCCAAAAAAAAAGGGTATAGAAGGGGCGATTTACTGTTACTTGGTCTCTAAAGTTGTCTACGCGTCAGCATAGCTCCTGGTTGTTGCAAGTGTCTATGCGGTAACCGAAAAGTCGGATTGGTTACCAATCCATCGAAATGAAATGCTACGGCGTAGCAAGATCGTACTCGTATATTACTGAATTGGTAGATGATCATTAGTTAAGAGGGCGCACACAGGTCCACTAGCGCCACTACTTTAAAAAATATTATCTCGTGACTGAGAAGGAATTATGAAAATCTGCTCAATCAGCGACCTCGGTAAGTGTGTCTAGAATTTTCTAATACCTTTTATTAAGTTTCATATTGAGACACGAAGCAACTAAATACGACATATAGGAATGTGGCCGCTTTTCGTTAGATCGAATTTAGTTGCTTCGTGTCTCAATATGAAACTTAATAAAAGGTATTAGAAAATTCTAGACACACTTACCGAGGTCGCTGATTGAGCAGATTTTCATAATTCCTTCTCAGTCACGAGATATTTTTTTTTTAAAGTAGTGGCGCTAGTGGACCTGTGTGCGCCCTCTTAAATGAAGTCAGTGATGGCTAAGCTTTGGGACGGTCGACCCAGAAACCGTAAGTACCAGCCGCCATACCATAAACAGCTTATAATCTTTCCACGACGCTGTTCTAAATGTAACAAGTCTTCAATTTTTTAGGTTCTATGACACGCCGGTTTCCCCACATGATGAAATAATTTACACAAAGTAAAGCGCCTGTCAGGGTTCGAACCTACAACTCGTAAGTTGCAGTCGTTACCACTGAGCTACCACTGCTCCTCCCCCATCGCACTCTCCTAATTGATATGATTTTTTAACCGACTTCAAACAAAGGAGGAGGTTCTCAATTCAGATGTTTATATATATATTTTCTTTTTGTTTACATTTTTCTGAGTGATATTTCACTAAGAAAAAATTTAAACCTAAAAAAATGTATGTTGGGGTGTGTGTGTGTATGTAAATTATAAAGTTTCTAAAATGATAACCAATGCAATAATATCTTCTCAAGAGAACTCTATTTCCATCGAAAACAAAATTATTTATAGCTACTTACAAACTTTATCGCAGGATAATATTATTCTAACCTCAAATTAATATAATTAGAAGCATTGGTCAACAACATTTTGGCGTGTTGACTGACAGATCGATATTATTTATAAATAACGATAATTTATTGGAACTCTGCCTGCCATGAAATGCGTATTTTAGACAATTTTGTTTATCAGGAAAACATTAAAATGTTAAACTTTATTATTTTCGGTAATGTAGATGTTCGTCAGGCGTCAAACAAAACTGATTTTTAATAATCCCAGTTTTCAGAAAAATAGGTTAGTGTAGGTATGTCGTATATTTTTTTTTTCATCGAGATGGATGTATCGTTAAAGCCAAAGCATTTATTTCAAATAGGCTCATAAAAGGCACTTTTGAACGTCAAAAATTGCAGTAGAATAGAATTGATACTTGTCGTCCCTTCCAAATGGTAGTTATCCAATAGTAGTCGTCCAATAGTAGGAAATAAAAAATAATTAAAAGGCAGAGGAAATGGTTTACGTGGTCATTATACTAATTTATTTAGTAGCATATTCATAATCTTTGTTTTTTTAGTAACTGTGACTAACATGTGTTTTGTATAATATGAATGATGCCAGGTTAAGTAGGTATTACAAAAAATATCAATCTTTTTAAACTTATATAAAAACTCTTACCTATTATTTGGTTTAATTTATGTATTCACCAAAGAAACACGCGAATACGCTAAGCAGCTGGTTTTTATTACAAAAATATTATGATATTTTTGTATATTTTCATGCGTCACATGATTTTACGCTTATGAGATGCGTAAGAAAATTAGATTTAAATGGCGGCTTATCTGTCGACGCAAATCGTAAAAGTCAACCATAGGAAATGAAAGTCAGTATCATAGCGATAGGCTAGCGAAGGATTACTATAAATCTTAGTGTTAAATGACTTCAGGGACTAATTTACTCTGAAACTGACTTATTTTATTTAATAAATTGTCAAGCCCTTCCCTATTCACAAGGTGACACAAAAATAACAGTTCGTATATTGTATATAGAAAAAAACGATTCGTACGTCATTTATTTATTGAAATCACCGGTAACACTAATAAAAATATCCCCAAAAAATGTGTGCTGACATTTATACTTAAACCCATTAATAACGCCCTTAAATCTAAAAATCATGTTGCAGCTATTATATAAATAATTTTATTAGCCATTTATAAAAAAATAATAGAGATAAACGGTTGACGACATCTGACTGCCGATGAAATTGTCATCGGGCAGAGGTCATAAACATTTCGCGATGACGCAAAACGTCCGTGATTTTTTTATCCAAAATGCGTCAGGGGTTGCCAACTATTTTTATGTTGCGTTACGATGTCAAAATTATAGAATAAACATTGTGTTTTATAATATTTCACGCGATCACGTGTCCTCAGATCTGATATTCTATACAAATTGATGTTTTGTAGAACAAGTCAATAAAATTTCTAAAATAATATCATACGGGCTGTCGAGTACGAAGATAAATTAGGCTTCTTTCAAATGAGGCGACACGAACGCCCGGTTTTGCTACATCAAAGCGTTTTTTTTGAGCCCGGAAATAAATTATTATAATATTAAAATAACTGCGGCACGAATAAATAGGTTAGACAGATGTTAACGAATTCAGTTACATTTTTTAAGGTGCAAATACCTATGTTACGTAAAAATAGTGGCAAATGCGATGTCAAAAGTCACCTGACAGTAATGATCAAAATTAGTATAGTAGAAAATCATGATATAATTAATGGGTATGGTATGACTGAAAAATATGACACATTTTTAAGAAAAAAATTGCAATATTCTCACCTTTTCATTTTTGAATGAAATTCTCTTAAACAGTGGTGGCAAGGCATCGTTGCGCAACCCGTTGCCATGGATTCAGTAAATGATTCTGAACCCCCTGCGTTTAAAAATGCAATCGGTTTTTTTAAAAAAACAACAGCAATTGCACTTGTCTATGAACAAACAGTTTTTTTTTAAATAACCGACGAAAAGTATACGCTAGGGGGTCTAGAGTCATGTGCTGAATCCATGGTTTCAGTTTGTGCGTCGATGCCTCTGTCATCGTTTATAATTTTGTATTTTATATGCATATTTTTTCATAGCTCATTTTATATTTTCTCCAATGTTTTGACATTCGAAGTTTTTATAATATGGTAATGCGTGTAGATTTAAAATTGTCTGCCTACGTTTTCTGTGACGAATCAGATTTGATGCTTTTTAATTTGAATCATACCTAAGCTATTTTTATAAGCAAAGCTTTTGCAAATATATTTCAGTCCGTCTGGAGAACAGCTGTTTTAGACTGACATAAAAACAAGTAGTTTTATTCCTTACTAGCTGTGCCCCGCGGTTTCACCCGCATAAATCTCGAACCCACGGAAATATCGGGATAATAAATATTTTATGTCCTAATTCAGGTCATGGTCTACTAACCACCATGTGCCAAATTTAATCCAAATCCGTTCAACCGTTTAAGCATGAAAGCGTAACAAACTAAGATACAAAAAATCAATCAATCTCTTTATAATAATTATGAGTTTATATAACTAGTTTGCAAACACAATGCATTTTTGTCGTCTCACCATTGAACACACTGATTTTCTTATTTTTTTGTCGATTTCGGGTTATCTGGCCGCGTCCTATGGTGTGCCGATTCGCTGTTTCTGATCTTGGTGGAAACGGTGGTACCGTACATGAAAACAAAAAAACAATAATTCGCGTAAAAAAACTAGTTTATAAAAGTTTCGCACAGCGCTAAACATAAGTTTAGAGCTGCGCGAAACATGCACAAATTAACTTGAAACCCGTAACAAAATAAACAAAAAACTCATTCAAAATATTGCGCGTGCAGCACCGTACATGTGGTAGTGAAACTTAAAAAATTAAAGAATAACATAGATTTAGTGTAAGAGACAGAAAGAACGATAGAGTTATATCTTTCCTCTCCCTCTTGTAATGAAATGTGGCTAAACGTGACGCGTCCTTGAAATTTTACTCTAAAGTCTTGTCCAAATATCGAATCGCTGCATGAGAAGTTTCACTTCAAAAATGCGTACCTTCGTAGCACCTACCCAACACACAAAAACCCTTATCTATACTCCAACACAGGGACCAAAACACATACCAAAGTGAGCACAAAACAATGACACACATCTGACACTCACACTGCACAATACTAATAATATTTTCCGCACCAGAAGAAAGCCATTTCTTTTTAAATGGCGTTTGTAAGCGAACTCTGGAATTCTCTCGTTGGAAACAGCGATAAGGAAGATCTGAACTGGCAAGAACTGTCCAGGTTTTACTTCGATGATAGTCGGAAATATTTCTCAGTATCTGAGATAGACCAGGAAGCAATACCTATAGTGTTTGCGGAGTACCATAAGATCAGTTTCAATAAACACGGGTTTGGATACGATTTTACGCCGCTGAATTTCGTCACTGTATACCATATTGATAGTAGAAGAGGTTTGTATATCAATATATTACTCATACCACTGTATTTTTCAGCTTTAAAAAAAATAATAAAGGATTATTTTTTCAAACCGTTGCGTGAACTGTAACCATGAATTCAGCACACAATTCTACACTCCTTAGTGTAGAAATTTCACAGAGTTTATAAAAAAAAAACATGCTCAAAAAAATATGGCACAGCAAATTTTTTTTTATATAACCGACAAAATATTACAACGGAGTTTCAGAACCAGAAATACTGAATTCTTGGTTACAGTTCGTGCACTGGTTATTTTTTTTTCCTGTATGCACTTTTCGCGTTTCAACAAAAACGCGCGTTTTTTTGCCGCGTGATCGTAAATCTGGGCGTACGCAGATTTACGATCACGCGGTTTATTATTAAGTTATGGTTTTCTAAACGAGCGATGGCCGCTACATAGTGTCCACAACTTACCAGCGAATGACGACACTGAAACGTTATTTAGGAAAACAAGTTGGTGTGTTTTCCTAAAGAGTGATTTTTGACAACGTAAAGTCAAACCCCGTCATAATTTTCATGACAGCCGTCACTGCGGCCGTTAGGGCCTGCGCTCACTGGCGGTACGGCACGGCAAGGGATTATTATTCCACGAATAGATATTTATAATAATAGTATGACAATAAAATTAAAATTTCAACGGCAACGATGCCGCGGTATCCTTAGGCATGCCGCGATGTCCTTAGGCATCATCATTGAAATTTCAATTTTATTGCCATACATATAAGTTACATTCCTATTCGTCTCATAAAAATCCCTTGTCCATGCCCCCAGTGGCGCAGGCCCTTATGTGGCGGCTACCGCTTATCTAAGAAACCGTCGCTTAAGCGAAATATATTTTCCGTTTATCAAAATAGACAGCACCCTAATTGCGTAACACACTATCAATCAGAACCTGAATCATTTTGAAGGATATTGCTAATCCATTGCTTCATATTTTCTAAAAAGTTGTCTGCATAACAACGTAAATAACGCAATGAATGTGGTTGCACTGTCAAAATAAAAGCAATTCTTACTGCTAGTGTGTTATGCAATGACTATGTCGTTTCCAGTTTTCTTATTGATATCTGAAAAGGTTTCGATGAAATTTTCTCCTCTTCAAGGTTCCGTCCAAAATACCAGTTATAAAATCTTTTTTTAATATCCCGTTCATGGTTTTTGACACAGATTCATGATTCCCATCAACTGTTTTGACCTTGTCACGAGGTCTGATATAAGACCCCTGTTTACGTGCGATATATTTAAATATGTACTTAAATATCCGTCTCCGTCGGTTGACGCAGTACACGCGCCAACGAGCGTAAAAAATCATAATATTTTTATGATGGTGAATTCCTTAGCTTTTTCATGTAATTTGATGTCGCATTTCTGGAACATAAAAACCATTGGTACTTTAGTTTATATCTGTGTCGAAATCTTATATAAAACCAAACCAAAGGTTTTCATTATAAAACTATGAAAGTGATTAGCAAAAAACATAAATATTAAATTTCTAAATTGCATAATATGTATTTGATTAGTTTTATTCTAAGCCAGAAACAAAAGGAATTCTTAAATACTCAATGAGACAATACTCATATCAAGACATTCTCACACTATCACCACCAGACTCAGCTAGCGCTCTAGTCTGGCAATGAAAAAATCTGGTTACTGATAAACATCAACTAAGATCTGCAGGTCGTCAGGTCTTCCTTCATTGTCTACAACCAGAATTGACCATGACCTATTTCTTTTCCAGCCGAAGTCAAAATGCCATCCGGCAACATAGACCAGCCCCAGATCGAGGACAACAGAGACGGCACAGTCAGCATCAAGTATGAGCCCCGAGAGGAAGGTATCCACGAGCTCTTTGTCAAGTACAATGGAGAACATGTGCAAGGTAGGTCAATAAAAATCGTACAAATTATATCTGCGTATAGAAAGGGCCACCTACAAGAAGGGGCAAAAGTAATCACCCTGTTGGAATGCGCTATTACTATTGCAAATGGCAGCAAATGTCAATTCTGTTTTGACATTTGTGAAGTAAACAGATGCAAAATACACGTCAATAAGCCATGGAACGCTATACTCCTCAAGAACGCGGAATAATTGCGTCGTCGTCGTATGGCGTCGTCTAAACTCTCGGTTTGGTGATTTGCACTGGCTGGCCAGATCACCCGATTTGACAGCTCTACACTTTTTTGCGGGGTTACTTGAAGTCCCGAGGCTTATGTAAACAAGCCTCAAACTCTTATCCGACAGGAATGCGAGAACCTATCGCCAGAAGTTCTGACACAAGTGATGGAAACTGCCATAAAACGAGCCCCTATGTTCTTCAATTTTACGGCGGCCACTTGACCGATATCATTTTCTCGACTTGATGGAAATAATTCTAATTCATTAAATAAACATAATCCACAAGTAGAACTAAAAATTTTCATTGCTAAAAAAATTTACAGTTAAACAACATCGGGTGTTTACTTTAGCTCCACCTTGTATTTAACTTGATTACGTTAATTAAGAGAAATGATTTTTTAACGATGACCCATAATTTTAAATCAGGCGAGGTCACAATCAGACCCATTGACAAAAAACATTAGCTGACAACCAAAATGTTGGACAAGGTTAGAAAGGCAAATGGACGCATTATTCCTGGTTAACACTGGCCACGGAGAAATCGAAGCTTAGCAGTGATGTTTGCCAACTACCTAATGATAGTTAGCAATAATTGTAATGATGGCTTGTTGACTCAACTGTTGATCAACAAATCGTTATACAACTACTAGTACCCTAACCTTGCACGTAGGTATTAACATTCATCATAAAGCTTCATGTTTCAGACAAAATATACCACTAACCTCCAAAAATTCTCATTCCAGGCTCCCCTTACAAGTTCCACGTCGACTCCATATCGTCAGGGTACGTGACAGCCTATGGACCTGGTCTGCTCAGTGGCGTGAGCGGCGAGCCTAGCGAGTTCACCATCAGCACCAAGGGAGCAGGGTCTGGTGGACTGTCCATGGCTGTGGAGGGACCTAGCAAGGCTGAGGTAAGAGATCATTTCATAAAAGTGGTGGCGGCATCTATATCGTCACATGCGAACACACCACACACCACCCACAAACATAACATAAAAGGTAAAGTAACTGAGTGGCTACTAAACAAAGACTATTCGTATACAGAGTCCCTACTAGAGTATATTGTGTAATATCAAAACTAACTAACTACATTCCCTCACTTATAAACCACACACGAACATACCGGCACATACACACACACACCCCCACACTCACACCACACACACACCCCCACACTCACACCACACACACACCCTTTCCCACATATCCTCACAGTTCACGTACACAAACGCGCACAAACACACGCACACAGGCAGACACACAAACAAACATGACTCACGACATTCATCCTTACAACCTTCGTTCTGTTAAGTAGATCGACACCGCTTCTCTAGTTGCATTAATTATTAATTGAAAAATTATGGCTGAACACTGTCTCTTAAGACACAGGTCACCCTAGTTTAAGAGGCAGGGTCAAAAAAAAAACTATGTACAGATTACTGCAATATTAAATGTCATTTGCCTTCTAATATGTCATCTACAACTTACTAATTACTGACCATCACACTGACGTCACGCAAAAATCCTGCATCACGCAAGCAGAGTTTACCGCGCGACTAGCATATCTACAACGTCCCAACATCAATCGTTGGGTAGTAGCAACACACAACACCTGTCTGGGCGTCTACCCAGACGGGTGGTGTTGTGTCTCTCATTGTGGAGAATCCTTCGACCGAATGGTCGAAGAATCCTCCCTTTTCTTTGGAGGATGAGTGAATTTAATGTTCCTCATAACCACTATGAAATAAACTATGGCAAACTACGAATCAAGCACATGTGGTACGTTTGATATCTAGATCTAAAGACAAGCGAGTTATCGCAAAAGAGGTGATAATTATGTCAAAAAGAATTATCATTTTCACCCAAGTGTTATTTGTCAATGTAGGACCCTCTTCTAACTTAATGTAATTTCTTCTTATTACGCGAAGAACGTTACAACCTGGAATGAAATATGTTTGTGTCTCCCTCTTTCAATCCTGTCTTGCAATAACGGTACCTTCTAGTCTTCTTTTAGCGTTTGAATATACCAACTTAATGTTTAACCCCCTAGTTATAACATTTACTTTTATCTTTTCTTTGTTTTTCACACAATCTTACTAATCTTCTACCATAAAATTGCACGTCCTCATGTCCATCTACCTCTTTATATACCGCATAATATTTTCCCAGATATTTTTTGTGTTTGTTTTCTTCCTCTGCGTCATGTTTACCGCAATCAAAATGTCTTTCTTTCTTTATTTCTTTGTTGTTGCTTAATCTACTACCTTCTCCTTCCAGATCACATGCCACGACAACAAGGATGGTACAGTTTCGGTGTCGTACCTGCCCACCGCTCCTGGAGAGTACAAGATCTCCGTCAGGTTCGGAGACAGGCACATCAAGGGATCACCGTACACAGCCAAGGTATGTTTCATATCATTTTGTTCAATGTTTACGTGCTTTTAGTTATTTGTCTACTATCAACTGTTACTTCTATCTTTCTAAAAGTTCAAATAATACATATTTATGTAATTGTTCTTTTATTTTTCGCAACCATTAGTTTACCACTGCTGCGAAAAGGTCTCTTAGATAGCCTCCAATAGCTTGGAACCGGATCCAAAAGTACAGGTTCTGTATCAGTACTTACCGGTTCTTGCCATTTCGGTACCTGGGTACCGGTACCAATAGTAAAGATTTTATTCTGGTCGGTACCAGAATAGAATCTTTACTATTGGTACCGGCGGAAACGGAAACGTACTATTGGCCTTGGTGTGATATCGGTGTATTACACCAAGGCCAATGGTACGTTTCCCAAAAATACTGGTATTCACATTGAACATTATTGTTGAACATATGAAATTGAAAGATTTATGAAAATCCACTTTTTGCGAAGTATTAAGTAAATGAGTTTGAATGGTGTGCACATGTTTTCAATGCTCAGCATTTCGATATGACATTTTCTTAAAGTGATTTTATAAATATTTAGTTTTTAAGAATTATAATTTTATACAATACCGTGTTCCACTGACTGCTAAGTATAGGCTTCGTCCATTTTGTGGCATGTCAATTGCCGTGCCATTTTCTACAACAACGTTATATCTTTCATCCAGGTCACCGGTGAAGGTCGCAAGAGAAACCAGATCTCCGTGGGCAGCTGCAGTGAAGTCACCCTTCCCGGCAAGATCAATGACAATGACATCCGCACACTAAACGCTTCCATCTGTGTAAGTAGTCTGATTAACATTTGTGTCTTGGTTATGTTCATACTTTAGTAAATTACATTTACACCTTAGCCTTAATAAGCCTTTTCACATACCGTAGAACACATACATTATTATAATAAAGTTCCTTAGTGATGTCAACAATCGCTTCAGGATATTTTTGAATTTTATCGACTTACGGCTGAACCCAATCTATTGACAGATCGCTACTGATGGTAACCAGTATAATTATAACTGCCAGTATAATCATACATAATTATATAGATTATTGGGACGTTAAAACCAGAGACAGATAGGTTTTTCTACCTCCAGCATGCCAAAACTGGTGATAGGTAGGTAATTGTGTTCGGCCGTTAATCTAATCGACTAGCAGATATTCGTTTTATGTCTTTTTTAGGGTTCCGTACCCAAAGGGTAAAAACGGGACCCTATTACTAAGACTTCGCTGTCTGTCCGTCCGTCTGTCTGTCACCAGGCTGTATCTCAAGAACTGCGATAGCTAGACAGTTGAAATTTTCACAAATCATGTATTTCTGTTGCCGCTATAACAACAAATACTAAAAATAAAATAAATATGATTTTTATAGATAATGGTACGGAACCCTTCGTGCGCGAGTCCGACTCGCACTTGGCCGGTTTATTATTATTATTATTTTTTTATTATGTAATGTGCGTTTTGTTTGTGCGGAATAAACTATTTTTCTTTCTTTCCTTCTTTTTTGGCTTTTTGTAAGATTTTTTTTGGCGATTATAATAACAAACCTTTGTTTTGACAAACACAATGTATACATGTTACAGTCATGTCTTATTAGTAGATTTTGTATTTTTAACTTGCAATAAGTATAACAAATAAGTCAAATTTAATTGCTTAGCTATCACAAAAGACCTTAGAGCTACTTAAAACTGTGTAACTGTACTCAATAATTTGAAGACATGGACCCGCGTGGTAGATTACAGCCCACTCCCTCTTACCGAGAGGAGGCCTGTGTCCCAGCACTGGGAACATTATAGGCTGATAATGATGATGTAATAAAATATTCGACTTAAAACTTTCTTGTTTTTTTTTTATTTTAAACTGTACCTCAAACATTTCTTTCACTTCGTCCCCAGGCGCCGTCAGGACTCGAAGAACCCTGCTTCCTCAAGCGTCTCCCCTCCGAGAACATTGGCATCAGCTTCACCCCCCGTGAGGCTGGTCAGCACATCGTCTCCGTCAAGAAGATGGGCGTCCACATCCAGAACTCTCCCTTCAACATCACCGTGTTGGCCCAGGAAGTCGGTGACGCTAAGAAAGTCAAGGTGAGTCAAAACGTTACATTTCACGGACTGAAGTAGCCGGTTTCCGGAAGGAGTGAAACCGTTCATTCCAAAATCGGGTGTAGGGTTCAATTAGATGATGAGTTTTGTATTAGTGCTACAGTTCATGCTAAATCATATTCGGTACCGGTAACTAAAGTGTGCTTTGTGAACTGTGTTGCTATTGAAAAAAACGGGTTGCACTCCGGGAGTACCGGCAGAAGTGAAAACTTGAATTATTAACGTTGTGCATTTTTGATATTTTAGAATGCGGTCTACTCTCCCTCCGTCTTACGAATTTTCGATCAGGTCACGTGTCCTGACGCGAGCTCCGTCTTACGAATTTTCGATCAGGTCACGTGTCCTGACGCGAGCTTAACAATTTTTTACCCATCACAACAAAAGTACACAACGCCGCTAAAGAAGTTTTCTCTTAAAAAAACCATGTTTTTTAGGAAGCCTTAGGCCCTTTGTACAGTCACGAGCAAAAGTATGTATACACTTTGCATTATTCAAAAGCGATTTACTCCTTTATTTTTGAATGAAATTTTATGTTGTTACGAACATAGAATTTTCGAACCTATAGGTTTATGTAATGTGTCCTATTTCAACGTGGCATTCGTAATTTGACGAAAAAAACGCAATTGAAAGTTTCCAAGTGTTGACAAATTGGTGCTCGTGACTGTACACATACGTTATTCTTACTGTAAAAGGGATGGTTTATTCGCCGTGTGTAGGCACGGTAGTCAGTGTTGTATGGATCACGATGGAAGATAGTTGATGAACACGTTTTTTGTACGGCGCGGCTTTTATGCCGTACCGCAAAGAAACCGTGCCGTGTACATTCATGTGAAAATATGATATTTTTTTATATTGATTACGTCATCTAATTCATACATAACTTCACGTCTGGAAAACCTTATACAACTTTCTTCATGAAATTATTTATTTCTATGATCATGCTAACTAATTTTCCTCGCTTAGGTTTCTGGCTCCGCCCTGAAGGAAGGCAAGACTCACAGTGAGAACACCTTCTCAGTTGACACCAGGAACGCTGGTTACGGTGGTCTCTCACTCTCCATCGAAGGTAATTTTGAAATAATGAAATGAACTTACAAACATGAAAAGGACAAGGATAAAGTACTGGCGAACAGGCTTCAACATTATCTGGTTTACATAAAAGATTTTTTACTTTCTTCGATAAAATAATCATTTCACTTCTTGTAAAGGAACTTGTAAAAGATTCGTCAAGGAAAGTACATTTTCTTTTTCCGTCGCCAAGTATATTGTACAGTTATAGTTAACAGCACGAAAAGGGT
Organism: Apamea crenata; assembly: GCA_949629185.1. Taxonomy (NCBI): domain Eukaryota; kingdom Metazoa; phylum Arthropoda; class Insecta; order Lepidoptera; family Noctuidae; genus Apamea; species Apamea crenata. The sequence goes on from OX451377.1 coordinate 3,527,103, forward strand.
GCTTGTCTGTTGTATCTGGGTGACGAATGGCCTACAGCTGATCCTTGGTCTTAAGATTAAAGCTGGACGTGATTAAAGAATAATTTATTGCAGTGCTGCTATATGCAATGGTGAATATAAATATCAGTTATTTGCTGATTCAGTTTCAAGAAAGCTCAGTTTCATTCGTGGATCTTTGACAGTCGTTACGGGTCGTCAGTAGCCCGAAAGTCTGACAACCAGTCTTACCAAGGGGTATCGTATTACCCAGTAACTGGGTTGTGGAGGTCAGATAGGCAGTCGCTTCATGTAAAATACTGGTATTCAGCTGCATCTGGTTAGACTGGAAGCCAACCCCAACATAGTTGGGAAAAGGCTAGGCAGGTGATGATGAGTTTCAAGAAAGACTAATACTTCATGGTTTGCGCAGGACCCAGCAAGGCCGAGATCCAGTGCGCAGACAGCAAGGACGGCGTGCTGGCCATCAGCTACAAGCCGACAGAGCCAGGCTACTACATCGTCAACCTGAAGTTCGCTGACCACCATGTGGAGGGATCGCCTTTCACCGTCAAGGTAAACCCAAAATTAAAGCTAAAAGATCTCTTACACTAACATGGGCACAAGAAAGCTAAGTAAGTTTAGTAGTGGTGTAGTATAGTTTGTAAGTTTACACCGAAAATCCTACTAATATTATAAACGTGAAAGTTCATATGGATGGATGTTTGTTACTCTTTCACGCAAAAACTTCTCAATGGATTTGGATGATATTTGGCACACAGATGGTTTATAACCAGGATTAACATATAGAATAGTTTTAATCTCGATATTTCCACGGGATCGCAACTTATGCGGGTGAAACTACGGGGCGCAGCTAGTAATAAAATAAATAAGATTTAAGGACAAAAGGCATTCAAACCCTTATTATTAAGATCATATTTTAGTAGGTATTCATCATTCTCTTGTAAAAACTGCCAACACTAGGTTCGCAAAAACATGAGGTATTTGTGTTCACATTTGTCAATTATTTATGTGGTTCACCTAAGTAGTTAATATATTGTTACTTATATCTTCAGAATACAGGGTGGCAGGGATATGAACACGCAACCTGTTACCATGAATGACACTGAACTTCTTTCTGAACTCCACTGTATTGAAATTTTTCGTAGGTTATAAAAAATTTGCTGTTCCATACATTTTGACGAGTTATGCGAACAAAAATGTAGGGAACAGCTGATTTATTTATTCGATTTCAGGTTAAGTCCTATAGTAAAAGTGGTTCGTAATGATGAATACAATGACCCCTTTAGATATTTCGTGTATGACCATATACACTTTATGTAATGGTTTTTTAATCATCGATTGACATCGTTGCCTGTCTTTACACTTATTTTTTGGGCAGTCGAGTTCTACAATTATTTATATAAATGTATTCAGGTGACCGGTGAAGGCAGCAACAGGCAAAGAGAGAAGATCCAGAGACAGAGGGACCAGGCACCTCTCACAGAGGTCGGAACCAACTGCAAACTTACTTTCAAAATGCCTGGTGAGCAAGGCCTTTTCAATATATTTATAACACTTTTAATAACTTAAAAATTGTATTTGTAACCTTAGCGACTGTTTTCACTGTATTGTATCCTATGGTTAATCTGTGAACAGCGTTGTGGGCTGCAATATTGTCTATATATTTAGTGTTTTTCTTGTTTCTATGTTTTATATTGTAGCTGTTTGTTGTTCCTCTTGAATAAAAATAAAATAAAATAAAACACAGTGTGACCTAAGCCCGCACATAGGTCCAGTTTATCTGAGCTTTAAGTAGTCTACTCAGCCTATCGCAGTCCAGTACTGGACATAGGCCTCTCCCAGGCTGCGCCACAACACCCTGTCCTCCGCCTTCCGCATCCAGTAAGTCCCAGCCACCTTCTTTAGGTCGTCCGTCCATCTAGCAGGGAGGCGTCCCACACTACGCTTGCCGATACGCGGTCTCCACTCCAGGAGTCGTCTGCTCCTCCGGTCCTTAGGTTTTTATATAAAAAAGCGCGACATGTGCAGGTTTAGGTCACACGAGCTATAAAATAGTATATGATATGTGTGACTTAAATAGTCTATTAATGTACGGCGTTTTGCCTCACTAACTTTTACTAACTTACACCTTGGTGATCCCCCCCCCCAAATCTTGCGCGGCGACCGCGCCTGGTCTTGATGGCTAATCTAATGAGATTCTGACGAAATTCCACGCGCGCCTCACAAAGAGATGTCAGCACGAACTGATGGGGTCCGCTAGGGGCCGATGCCTGCCAGAGCCGCGGGTTGTTCGAAAGAGATACCGTGGCCCCTGGCACCACACAGGCAACAGAAGGAACACGGGTGGGTTTTAGTCAGTTGAGTAGTGAATGACAGTAGTCATTTGATGATATCCCATCTAAAAAAAAAAGGAGCTCTTGACAAAACTTATTTAGTCTTCAAAAAAACTTATACTAGAAACTTCCATCTGTCTAAGCACTTACCTATTTGCATAACTCTCCACAGGCATCACCTCCTTCGACCTGGCTGCAACCGTCACCAGCCCGGGTGGAGTCTCCGAAGACGCCGAGATCCAGGAGGTGGAGGATGGCCTGTACTCCGTGCACTTCGTACCCAAGGAACTGGGAGTACACACCGTGTCCGTCAAGTACAGGGAGATCCATATTCCTGGTTAGTATTTTACTCATTTCCTAAATACATATTAATAAAAATATATTGCCGAATCGCCAAAAAATATGTAAGAATTATGTCTTTGCTTTGTTGCTCCAAGAAAACAAAGAAAGAGCTGAAAGCTTTATGCAAGAAAAATAACAAAATATTTATTATATCTTATGGCCAAAAGTTTAAGGCTATCACGGCTTGCGGGTTCATAACCTGAAAAGTATAATTAGTGCATTACTGAAATGAGATATTTCATGTATATTTGTTGAACACCAATATTTAACAGCAGGTAAATGAAAACATAACTATATAACCTTGGGGTTTTTACCTCAAGACTTTAATATTTATGTAAAGATAAAGTTTAATTATTACTTAGGGAATGCTCATTCCTGGATGCCTACCATAAACGTTTAAAATAATTGCTAAGTGCAGGGCAGTCCAACTCAGCATGTTTACCTGACAGGTTTTGTGTTGGTACCATGAGTATTTCCCGCTGACCTGCATCATGTCAACTTTTGACCTGGTACATAGTCTCTGGTCAGTAAGCTGGCAGACGCTCTAGAATACTTTAGCGGTTTTAAGGTTACCTACATACTACTATTTTCAAGCCTTTGCTTGAGCCCTTAAAGTCAAAAATGTATGGTTAAAGAGTCAAATCACTACTTAACTTTGAATAAAGGGGTTTATGTTTAGGATTAATATTTCAGTTTTTCTTAATCCTCTTATTGCTTTCTAGGATCACCCTTCCAGTTCACAGTAGGTCCTCTCAGAGACTCCGGCGCTCACTTAGTTAAGGCCGGAGGTCCTGGTCTCGAAAGAGGTGAAGCAGGCCGCTGCAACGAGTTCAACGTGTGGACCCGAGAGGCCGGTGCCGGTCAGCTCGCCATATCCTTGGAGGGACCCAGCAAGGCTGAGATTGACTTCAAGGACAGGAAGGACGGATCCTGTGATGTTTCTTATAAGATTGAGGAGCCTGGTGAGTGATTTTTATTATTTATTTCTTCTCATAAAACAGGTGACTTTTTCTAAAAATTTAAAATGTGTTTGAAAGTCTTTCAGCTTCTTATTCCTGAAGATCAAGCTTTGAGTAGTAGTGGTGGTAATCAGAAGGCTAGTTCCCGTGATTAAAAACGTTCAAAATCTAGTCGCAATCTCATCTCAGCGACAATCAATGTCAAAACTTTAGGGAAATTAGAGGTATTTTTGACAGATTGAGACTGAGATCAGACTGTGAAAATTCTTAAAATTACGAGGACTGCCCCTCTGAATTAAATAGGCACAGTTTCGAGGTTCACCATAAACAAACAGTATTGTCTACGACGTTTTTAAAAGTCAATTTAAATTAACCTGAAAAATTACTGATGCCATTAAAAAACTCATTGCGTATTTGCTTGCCATGTCTTAAAAGCCTTACATTCTTTAAACATCGAAAAGGTAGTTCTAATAAGGTTTTATTGATAAAAAGATTTCCTATACAAAGTTGATACGATAGAGCGGCTTTCCTTTAAACTGCCTATACTAGGTACAATTTTCAAGCTCTGTACCAAAAATCAATTAAATAGGAGCAGTAGTTTAGTCGCAAATTTTATGATATTTTGATGTTGACTTGAAAGTGCATGGCAGTTGAGAATATGTCATGCTCACTTAAGTGTCTCACTGATGGTGGCGCGTGTGTTGGATCATTCGGTTCCCTACAAAATGGTTGAGCTGGGTGGTGCTGATCCACGCGTCATGTTCGTGAACGGGCGCCGTTGGTTGAGACTGGTCATCTCTTAACTGCCAGGGCTTATTTTTAATGTTATATTTTAAATTGTTTCTTTTTTACATTGTTCTCACATATAGATGCAATAAGAATAATGTACCCAGGATTTTGTATTAATATCTTGATTTAAAAGAGTGTCCGTGGAGTTTCTTGCCCGTTCTTCTCCATAGAGATCTACGTTTTTGGAATGGGCGACTAGCTTCAACTTTCTGACTAACTGACCGACTATTTAATTTTGACAATTCAATAGTGCCTGTAAATGGTTTAATTGAAATAAATGATTTGAGTTTGAGTTTCAATGATTTTTTAAGTTTTTGCTCCGTTTGAACATGATGTGTCTTTCCTAACAGCTGATTATGTCTAAGCATAGTTCATGCACCTTACAACGATAAAGACGATGCCACTTTGTTACCTAGGTATCTAAGGTCAGTCAAATTTATTTACAAAGGGTGGTTGCGTTTTATTCTGATTTATAAGCTACATAAATTTAGTTTGTTTGAAAAAATATTTTCTCATTTTTGGCGCTTTTTTTTATACCATATCGATTTAATACTAAACGCGTATAGTATACGTAGTGTAATTTAATGCCCCTCTGTCATATCAACTCTGTATATGCTATCTATATAATACAATCTTGAGGTGCGATCAGGCAAAATATTTTTTCCAATTTTAATGGGTGTTTTGACGGATCCGTGGCTAAATAATAACAGCCGCACAGGTCGATCGATCAGGTTAAGCTACGCTTGCCGCGGTTAGACTGTGGATGGGTGACCAGCTTTACATAATATCGAGACCCGTCCGTGTCTTGGAAAGCACGTTCAGCCGTTGGTCCCGGCTGTCATTCGAGGATCTTTGACAGTCGTTACAGGTAGTCAGAAGCCCGAAAGTCTGACAACCAGCCTTATCATGGGGTATCGTCTTACCCAGTAACTGGGTTGTGGTCTGTGGAGGTCAGATAGGCAGTCGCTCCATGTAAAATACTGGTATTCAGCTGCATCCGGTTAGACTGGAAGCCGACCCCAACAAAGGCTAGGCAGATGATGATGATTTATCAATCTTGAGGAGAGACAAGGCAAAAAAAAAATCCAATTGTAATGGCTGTTCTCTATAAATCAATCACAAATAATACTATGTAGGTAGTCAATCATTGCAACACATTTTTTTAAAGCCCAATGCCGGAATTAAAATATCTAAAAATAAACCGCAACCAAAATCTATTTTCGCAAAAGAATTTAAATATCGAGGTGAAAGAAACTGTTCAGTATATTTAAATGCTTGTAGGATGTTTTTAGTGTATGCTATTCAAATATATTTAAACACAATTTCTTGCTTTTTATAATAGGTACTGACCCCTCCTTTGTGTCGCAAAAACAACTGTTCATAAATAAACAGTCTTGTATTTCAATTGTTGACCACGCCTACTTAGCAGCCAGCCAATCAGCGTAAAGCGCGGCAAAATTTACTGCGAACCATTTTGACAGTTCGATTTTTAGAGTTCCTTGTGGCGGGGTAAAAAACCGACGGTGAATAGTGTAGGTTCCGGTCAGTGGCCTACCGGGTTTGTTGGTTGTATTTTGTTGGATTGTGGCTGGTTTGTTTGATTTTATTCTGTATAGAAAGATAGTATTTCTATTTATCATGGCTATGCAATTTACTGATATATGAAAATCTCAGAAGATTTTGGACTAAGACAAGTCTTCTTTTGAGACCTTCTTTTGAAGGTATTTATAAAGATTTTCATTTTTATTAAAATTATTGATATTGACCTAAAAGACGACAAAAAAGGGGCACAATTTTATTTAATCACTCATACCAAAAATTTGCCTAACTTGTGAGTATGTAGCCTAATTAAAAACTTGTGATATGAATTGTTTTTAAGTTCACCAAAACTTATATAAAATAGAAGATAACAAATATCTCAAGAAAAAAGTACTTACGGAACTCACAGTCCAACTCAATTTCGATCTTGTCCTTACATTTTTTCAATTTGTTTTTATTTTTTTCGGCTACTGACCATAGAGGGGCGCGTTCGTTTTTTAAACCTTAATGCTCGTCGCGTTTTCGGCACATGATTGTACCGATTTACGATATACCTTTTTGCTAATGAATCTCGTAATTCTTGAGACATTCCTCACTTTTTTTGAGCTTTTTACTCAGTGCGTTGTTGTTTGGATATAGATTTGAGCATAGACATATTACAGACAGCCTCATAAACCGGTTTCAGGTGATTTAAGGTGATGAATTATTCGTTTATAGGTTATTTTTTGTAATTTTATGATGACGACACTGATTTATTTTGTAAGAAAAAAATTTCGGAGTTATAAAAATACATCGATGACAAATGACAGTGCTAAACATTTAAATATGTAGGTAAGCGATTTTCATGGTGGAAACAATACCTACAATTCAGAGGTTCTAAAACGTTCGATATTTATAGTAGTGGTGGCCCAGTGGTAACAACTGCGACTTTCGAGTTGTAGGTCGTAGGTTCGAGCCCAGACTGGCGCTTTACTTTGTTTATATTATTTTATCACCACATCTCTCTAAACGGTGAAGGAAAACATCGTGAGGAAACCGGCATGTCCTGGAACCAAAGATTTGAAGACAAGAATGTGACATCCACGCACCCGCACTGGGCTAGCGTGGTGGATTACGGCCCACTCCCTCTCACTGTGAGGAGGCCTGTGTCCCTGTATCGGGAACATTATAGGCTGATTATGATAAAGAGGCTATTTTTGCCTTTCAATCATTAAAACACTCGAGTAGTCAACAAATTTCTTCTAACAAAAAATAAACTTTTACTTTAAAATGAAACCATTATCGTTTTCTTACTTTATAATCTGTAAAGGTATAATACAGATAATATATTCGCATACGTTGGCAGCGGCAGCTTTGACGGCCGAGCCTCGCGTTCGAATTTTAAAAAGTTACAATTTTTTATCTGTCCCCCGTGTAGAAACAAAAATGGATGCTGTTTTGATAATTTAGGAATTTCTTGAAATTCGTCAATGATAACAGCGGGGGTTATGGATTTTAATGTTAAGTGATTAATGAAAACGAAAGGCTTTGGGTTCATTATATAAACTTAAACTAATTCCATTCATTGAATTGCAAAAGTAAAATGATGGAGGACTGTTGTTCCTCGGATTTTGAAAAGAGAAACTATGACTAACTGTGTTTTTTTTTTATAAATGGGCTGTGGTATGTGTTTATACCCTGTCCATGAGGTAAATGGCTTTTTGACAGAAGGAACTAGTGATTGCAGCAACACACAATACATTGATTGATACAGGCACACCGCGCGTATAATGTCTGTAAGAAGCCATTAATAAGATAATTCAATAAGATAAGGCAGTTTATATATTTATTTTACTACGCCTTTTAAAGTTAACTTTTACGTAATCTGGAAAATGTACGTTCTAAGACAGCTTTCAAAAAACGGTTAACTCAATGGCCAGCTAGACGCACTAGACTTTCATAAAAAAAAATCAGCCTATGAGTAATGTTCCTACTGCTGAGACACAGGGCTCCTCTTTTTAATCCTCTTTATTCCTTTTTTTACTAGACTTTCATTTTTATCAAAATGGCGCAGAAATACAAAAAACAGTAACAATAAGCTCATTATTAAAAATGACATTATTAGTAATTGAAAACAAAGCTCTTAGAACTTAAAATTCGATTATAAATTCAACAAAAACACATTCAACGCATTAAATACCAAATAATCTTCAATAGCATAACAGTGGGCAACACACAAACGTTCTCCCGCCAAAAAACATAACCAATCACAGAATAACTGTCGCCTAACAAAACTTAAGTCATTATTATTTTGGAATTGTTCAAAATTTTCTAATCGCGATACACTAAGCTTATGAAGTATCTCAAGACAAAAAGGGACCGCTTCTTTGTCGGAGAGTTCGCCATTTTTTTTGTCGCACAGAATACAATAGAATACGGGACAAATTCAGTTGGAGCCGGCATTCCTCGTCGGTGGTGTGCTGCAGCCATTTTAATTGACCGTCCGATGGTAATAATCGTTTAGGAAAAAAACGTTTTTAAAACGTACAAAAGGGTGGACGCGTTTTGACGGAATGTAACTTTTGATTCTTTGGACGAGTTTTTGACCGACATTTGGAGCACTGGGCTGCTTTGGATGGCTAGAAGGTTTGTTGAAGTTTTTCGGTGATGCAATCTTGTTATGAAGGGTTCTGTAATGTTTTTAGGTTAGATGGCGTTTGTTTTTCTTTGTGATGACATCATAATTACGTGGCATTTCACCTGTTTTTCTGAGTTATTCCGGTCGGATCCCCTGAACTGATCCCTTGCTGATTGTCTAGGGGCGAAAAATGCTGCAAAGGTATTTTGTTCATGATGTAACTTACCGTGCTTAGGTCTGTAAATGTGACCATTACTCATTCTAATCAGAGCAACCCGTGATTGTTCTGATTAGAGTGAGTTGACCATCTAATTAAACAAGTAAATGTAACAAGAAGTCGCTCATGTCATTCTGTTTTAACACTTGTTAACGCCCTTTTTTATTCTGAAAATCTTTGCGTAGAGCTTAAGTGTGAACCGATTTGGACTCGTTCCTAACCAAGTGGACAGAGGAGGCACAGCACAAAGGAAATGTGGAAGAATATGGGGGAGGCTTTTGCCCAGCCATAAAGGCTAACAAGAAAATCATATGTAGGCTAACGATTGAATACGTTTTATTAGTTCAGCCTTTGGCAAACTGTTGAGGTCGACTGCTTGTCTGATTAGATACGACTATTATACAATACACACATCAATTTTCAGACAGCGAAAACATCAAGAAATGGCTGTTGCAACTAATCTCCGCACTCGTTACTGGACAATAAAAAATATTTAAGGTTAAAAACCAACTGCCAGATTTCCGGGTTCCTCCCTCCCCATAACGTTGTCAAAGATGTTGATATTAGTATGACAGAAAGGACCGACGGCTTTACGTGTTTTCCGATGCTCAAAGAGGACTATAATTGTGTTAAATACTGAGGCCCTTATCACAGAACCTCACTCACTTCAAGCATTAGGTACCTTTTTTTTACGTTGCCCCGCACTAGGAATTTCTCCTATGTCGTGGGTGCGTTTACAGACACATAAACTCACATACACAAACAGCCAGACCCGGAACAACTAATTGTAGGTCATACAAATATTTCAACTTTAAACTAGTTTCAACGAATCAAATGGCTTAAAACTATTATAAAGTCATGTTTAAGTCTTCGAGTGAGGTTCTGTGATACGAGCCTGAACGCTGTAAAGGCTGTAGGACTGATATATGAAACCTTAATTAATATAAAACTGGTACCGGCTGTCATTCGTGGATCTTTGACAGTCGTTACGGGTCATCAGAAGCCCGAAAGTGTGACAACCAGTCTTACCAAGGGTTTTCGTATTTCCTAGTAACTGGGTTGTGGAGGTTAGATAGGCAGTCGCTCCATGTAAAATACTGGTATTCAGCTGCATCCGGTAAGACTGGAAGCCGACCCTAACATAGTTGGGAAAAGGCTAGGCAGATGATGATGATGAATTATTATAAAACAAGCCTGTGACTTCGTTAGCGTGCAAGTTCTAAAATACACAATGGTGCCGATTCCCTTGTTCACAAACTAAATAAGAATTAAGTTCAGTGCATCTTTTTCTTTCTATTTCATAAAGAAAAGGACAGAAGATAAACATTAGTTTAGTCCTATTTATTTTTTTATAATTTTTTTTATAATATATTTTTTATTATTTGAACAGACTGATTACGACTTGTAATAACCGCTTTACTGTTTAATGTGATAACCTAATCGTCCGCATCGCTGTCATCCGGAAAAGTGCCCAGGACTGGTAGCATTGCCACGTTCAATGGCAATGCTAATTCTTTGGCCAAAGAACGACCCAGCCCTCTCGCTCGGTCACGTGAAGTGTCGATCAGCCGACGAGAAATTTAATTAAAAAGGATTTTTTTCTAAATAATATCTTCTGCTTTAATATATTCGTATAGATGTAGATTATATCCAGTTAATTCAAACCCCATAATCGTCTAATCTTAAAGCAATTAAACTCGCCAACTTAATTATGAATACAGTATGCTAATATGACATTAGCAATACAAAATGGCGGCCTACCCCTTTAACATCAGTTAAAATGTCATTAGATGCAGCTGATGTGTCTTTCTCTGTCTCCTGGCGTTTGTTACATTTCGTTATGTTGATACCTATGAAGATATGGCAGGTACCTATGGATAAGGCACTTTTCCAAGTGAACAGGTTTTTTTTTATTACCTGCAACATAGTGGCCGTGGTAAAAAGATGACCAGTACGAGTATGTCAGTATTGTTACTCTTGGAAGCTTTTTAAATAGCCTATAATACTATGTTCCCACTTCTGGGACATAGGCATCCTCTCAGTGAGAGGCAGTGGACCGTAATCCACCACGCGGACCCAGTGCGGGTTGGTAGTTGTCATAATGTCTTCGAATTTTCAATTCTAGAATATTTTCGTGTCCTCACGATGTAACTGAAATATAATCATAGTTAAATTACCTGGATCACATGAAGGCTCATGTAAAAGCAGCATATTGAAGCTCCTGTCCAACATAACCGAGAGCCATAGATACCGTCGCTGTGGCCTATAGCTGGAATCATCATCATAATCTGGATATCATTCGCTAGGCTCCATTTGCCATTCAATCGATGAACTCCGCCTATCGGGAGAAACTGCTGTCTCTCCCAAGTTGCACCATTACACCCGGTTCACCGGCTTCCGCTTTTGTTTTGCCCACAGCCGCCTTTTTGAGGCCAATTATTGGACTAGGCCATCGAAATTTTTCCAGTGGGATTAGAATTCGTATCCCGTGTCTCCCACGGCGCAGTACGACCTTACCATACCTACGCCACCTCGCCGTATACGCCGTCATCTCATCATTCTTTCCAAGCAGGCCTACGATACAGCCAATCGATTCTGTAAAATACTCACCGTGAAAACTTAGGTGAAGTGAGCTTAGAGTGAGCTGTCAATAGTGTCAATCCCTAGCATTAGTTGGAATGACAGCTCACTCCACGCTCACTTCACCTAAGTTTTCACGGTGAGATGGTGACAGAATCGCACTGCTGGTACAACGTAAATTAAAATTTTCTAATCAAAACAAATCGCAGATGCTACTGTTGAAATTACGTTTAAATCGGATATTTAAAACTTTAATTACCTCCAGATAAACGTCTTCATACAATTTTATATCTTGCATCCTCTATAATGCAACAACTGTCACCCATCGTCAATTCTAACCAAATCTCTGGTGACAAAATTCCTCCTTTACTCTCCATTCAAAAAACTGATGACACCAACAGCCACCTGCGAAATGTTTTATCCGCAAAAAGCTAAAATTCAGTTTTTGCTTCAACAAAAACTTTTTAATAAGAAACAGGAGGAAACGGGCCGGGCATCGAACCTTTAACATGTCAATACCACTATTTTGCATAGCATACGTCATTATTTGAAGCACTGGGTGGTGGGTTGCACTGTTGGCTTAACTGCGGTTAGTTTTGATGGCATTCGTTTCAACTTTGACAGTTTGAGATTGACCCCTATGTATATTACGTTGTTTAAAGTTAAGAGACGTTTAAACGTCAGAAATGTATGGTTAGTCGCTAATCTTTACTTAACTTTTAGCAACGTTTTTAAATAAAACCCTGGGTCTCAGGCACACAAAACCAGAGGGCAATTCTGGTATTTTTAAGAATTAATCTCAGTCGCAACTGTCGTTTAACTGTAATTGAGAATACCTACTGCAGATTTGATTATGCAGAATACGACGTCTTAGGAGGGGCTAAGTAATAATAGCCGCACGAGTCGATCAATCAGGTTAAGTTAGGCTTGCCGCGGTTGGTCCGTGGATGGGTGACCATCTTTACATACCAAGACCTTTCTGTGTCTCGGAAAGCACGTTAAGCTGTTGGTTCCAGCTGACATTCGTGGATCTTTGACAGTCGTCACGGGTCGTCAGAAGCCCTAAAGTCTGACAACCAGTCTTACCAAGGGGCATCGCATTACCCAGTAACTGGGTTGTGGAGGTCAGATAGGCTGTCGCGCCGTATAAAATACTGGATATTCAGCTGCATCAGGTTAGACTGGAAGCCGACCCCAACATAGTTGGGAAAAGGCTAGGCAGATGATGATGAACGACGTCTTAGGAAGATAATTAAATAAGTTTTTTCTAGTATAGCTTTTATGAAAATAGTTACTTAAGTGTAATGATATCCTGTGGTTGGTTCCATGCTGCTTAAAAGGATTAAGGTTTGTACACATTATAATAATATTAAGTTACTGTCACTTTTATCATTTATTAATTAAAGACCCTTAGTGGTGCCAAAATCTTACTACTAAAACTTTATATTTAATATATTTATTCCTCAATTTTCATGATTGTATCTACGACTGTTTGTCTCTGCATCGCCCAAAGGTTGACTGGTAGAAAATGCCTATGTCATTAAGTCCGCCTCTGCACATTTATATGCTTGAAGTATTAAATAAATAAACTCTTAACCGAATTCCGGGCCGAATTCATTTATATTGCCATCAACGGGCACAATATATTACCAAAGTATAAAAAACATCTCAATTTCGCCAAGGATTTCCAACTCTCATAAAATATTTTCCTTGAACGGCAACCTTCCTGATTAATCTTTAAGTCCATGGTGGAGTCCACCCTTCAACTAATTCCGAAACAAAAGGATTGTTTCCGAAAAAGTCTACGATCAGTTTTTTTTTCGTCCAATCAGCAAAAACTTTATCGAAAAAAGTCCGGCTCGGATGTAAATAAATTTGTAGCAACTATATGGCCACCGCGGAGAATTCGTTCATATTGAAAAACGATAATCAAGCGAGAGAAGTTGAATGAAGACAAAGGGTTCTGCAGCAATATTTGAATAGTACTACTAGTGACTACTTGTAACCTAAATTAAGCCCAATAGTAGGCTGTAATAGATTTTTACGAAGACTAGTAAAGTGAATTTGCCATTGAAAAAAAATGAAAAGTCTTGGCGTATTGATTAATAGCTCGTTCATTTGGGACCCCAGCTGGCAGACTGAAGTACTAAACGAATACAGTTATAATTACTCACACAGTAACATACCAAAATGTTTAAAAAAGCAGCACTATTATGACATTGCAAGGCCTCTGTCTTAGCCAGAAATCAATTATCACAACCACCCACTATAAATTTAAAAGAAGATGAACTGTGCACAGGAGTTTCGGGAAGCCTAGGCAAGGTTTCCCGAAACTCCGTTCTCGGCATAGAACCCTAAATAAACGTAGAAAATTTAAATATCTCAAGTCAGTCGCCAAGAATTATTGGATGCATCGTTAGTCGGAGCGACATGTACTCCTCATTTTTTTACAGACCAAACAGTATTTTTTGCCATTTCGTCAGGTTTTTAGAGCTTCGCGAATTTATTAGTATATTTGTCGGTGTTTTTGGGTGGCTGTTCGTATTAGAATACGATTTGTTTCGATATTTAATTGGCTGTTCCGGTTTTTTGTGGGACTCGGCTGTGGGACGTTTCCGGATCGGTTTACGAGTTGATTTTGTTATATGGGATGGGGAGGGTTAAGGAGTGTCGGAGGTTTTGACGAGAGCACTGAGAATTTTTTTTGAGGATTGCAAATTGATCATCCGGCGGCATGATATTGTGTTTTTCAAACGAGTAACTGCACGAAACATAGCCAACCAAGTATATGAAAGAAAGAAAGAAAAAGTATTTATTGCGACTCGTACAGGATCATAAGCTAAACACTGTTAAAAATAAAAATAAAACAAATTATATAAAAAGTAACAAAAGGGAAAATGAAACATTAAGTCCTATACGAGGCCAAAAGGCTCCTATCTCAGCATGATGCTTCGAAATATGTTCGACATTTAAAAAATAAATGCCGCAGCGCTGGTATTCTGATAGGGCCCGCTGTGATATCACGGGCAATAGCCTCGACCCTGATACAGCCCAAGTATCTTAAACTAGAAACCTCAGTTTAATATAGCTGTAATTTCCTCTATGACATACTATTGGTGGAAGTCATTGCACTACGTTGTCTGCGTCTTATGTGCTTGTAATTTCACAGGTACCTTTTTCTCATAAATCTAAACACTGGAGCACTGCTTGGTGACAGAAAAGTGGTTCTAAATTCTTTAAACAAACTCTTCCCGTACTCCTTCGACAGCCTATTTTTTACCATAGTTATTATTGTCATTCGCAATTAAATCACTTCTCTTTTTTCCCAGGTGAATACCGTATCGGTCTCAAGTTCAACGAGCAGCACATCCCAGACTCCCCATTCAAGGTCTACATCTCCCCAGCAGTTGGAGATGCCCATCTCCTGGAGGTTGCCCAGTTCCCAGACTCGGCACAAGTGGACAAGCCTACCCAGTTCTATATCAGGCTCAATGGAGCTAAGGGTAGCTTGGATGGCAGGGTAAGTTTAAGAGACAATTTTTTACCTTGTCTTGCCCAAAAAGAGGTTGGTACATAATTGCAGCTGAACATGGGTAAGACTTAAGAGTAAGAGGTGCTTGTGGCTAAGTAATAACAGCCGCACGGGTCGATCGCTCAGGTTAAGTTACGCTTGCCGCAGTTGGTCCGTGGATGGGTGACCATCTTTACATACTAAGACCCCTCCGTGCCTCGGAAAGTACGTTAAGCCGTTGGTCCTGGCTGTCATGCTGTCATCTTTGTCAGTCGTTATGGGTCGTCAGAAGCCGGAAAATTTGACAACCGGTCTTACCAAGGGGTATCGTATTACCCAGAAACTGGGTTGTGGAGGTCAGACAGGCAGTCGCTCCATGTAAAATACTGGTATTTAGCTTCATGCGGTTAGACTGGAAGCCGACCTCAACATACTTGGGAAAAGGCTAGGCAGATGATTAGCGTGGGTAAGACTGAGATTGTTTTAAATGCTTGAAAAATGAGGTTAACTTTAAATGAAAGATACAGCTACTATATCAAATTATAACTTACCTACTTCTACGACTACAAACTACGGTTCGTGATGGCACTAGCTTTACAACCATCTTCAAGTACCGTAAAACATATTTAAAGCCATTTCTCTAGATTAACTATGTGTCTAGGGTGTGTTAGATAAACGAACTAACTGTGTTTTGAAATATCTTTAGAAATAACTTATAACCACACGTAAAATCCATATAAACAACCGTCAACCATCATCTTAACTGTGTGACACTGTGTGTACATTTGTGTTGAAATGATGCTTAGCCAGATATCGTTAATTTTACAATTTATGATCGATTAGAAGACACATATCCAACTTTAATTGAAACTATTGAAACTGGACAAAGATTACCACCCCTTAAACCGTCAATATTACACGAAGGTTCAAAATCACACACTCCCATAAGATCTTTAAAAATTTACGAAGCGAGCTAGACAATGTCTTCTAATATACTCTAACTTACCCCCGGGTCCGTTTGATTTATTGTGAGAACATGACGATCGGCCATGTCCGGCTGTGTCCAAGATTTATGATCGATGGACCACTGTGCTGTATCATACGTGCGATTATTCCGCGTTTAGGGCGGTTTTTTTTGGGTAAAGCAGGGATTTGGTGCAGTGTGTGAGTTTTGATTTTGTATGTTTGTAAGGAGGAGTGAGCTTATAGCTATAGTAATATGTATAATATATAGATGGTTGGTAGCTTATTTAAATATTGTAACTACATACAAAGTCGTCAATTGGAGGCTCGATAGAAACCTTATCAAGTCAGCCGGTAAGTTAGGACCGGTTCCCGGTTTTAAACCAACATTATTTAAACTCAAACTCAAAGCATTTATTTCAATTAAATCATTTACAGGCACTTTTGAATTGTCAAAATTAAATAGTCGGTCAGTTAGTCAGGAAGTTCAAGCTAGTAGCCCATTTCAAAACGTAGATCTCTATGGAGAAGAACGGGTAAGAAACTCCATGGAGACTCTTTTATTAGAAAAGGAATCTAATCCGTGGAGACACTATGAATGGTTGGACGACAATATTGGGTGATGCACGCAGTCCAAACGTCCAATTTTAACCCATTTTCCCTCAATAAATTTTTAGTATTATGCCTAATCAGATGTCATGTAGCCATGACTCTAACTAACTCTTATACGTAGCAAAATACTTAAGCGACTAGAGAGAAAAACGTCCAAATCAAGTAATTTCTACCACTACGGAGCACAACTAAAACAATATATTCCAGCACAGTGTGTCTGCGCTAACCCCACATTTTGTGGCCAAAAAAATGTAATAAAACTGCCTGACCGCACGTGACCGGGTTCTTACGAAATAAATCATTTTCACGCTAATATTTTATAACAGTGTGCTCTATGATGAATATTGTGCCAAGTTATGCCAAGTTGTGCCATAAAAATAAATATGGGGTTGCGAAGTTTGGCTCCTTGAGGGAGAGGATAGTGGAAAAAATGGGACGGTTTTTAAAGATTTTGTGTTATGTGTGTAAAAAACTATGTTATTGAGAGAATGGAGATGAAGTCTTCGAAGAAAGTAGCACGGTTTGTCTGATTGTGTTGTTAAGGCAGGAATTACAATCTGAATGACTTCAAAAGGAAATTAATCGTAGAGTGTTTCAATCGTATTGTTTCGTATTAAATGTAAGTAAAAGTAAGTAGGTTTGGACAAACACTTTTACACGTCATCAATCATATTTAAAAAATTAGATGAGGTCGGCGTTTCCTATCTGATTAGTCTGAGAAGAAAGGCCGAAACAAACTCGGAGGTCACAGTCTCTTTTAAAGTCCAGACATAATCTTGGTCAGATCATATGAAGACCATGTAGATATGTATATATATGTTTACCAGACTACGGCAAGTCCAAAGGAGGGTGTGATTTTAATGAAATATACGATTAATTTTTACTAAACATCGAGTATGTACTTTTGTAAACATTTTAGGCAGAAATTTAAACTTTGATAATTTTATTAGAATTATAACATGTTCCAGACAAGTAGAAGGAAAGGAAATCCATAATCCCGTACAAAAGGTTTTTTTCTACACGCAATAAGTGGTTTACGTCGCAGCCAACTGGTTAAATTAGCCGTTTAGTCAACCGCCTGGCCTTTGGAAGGTGTGCTCGCCTTGCTTCGCTCTATCGGGTCGCACACGGTTGAAGACAGTTCTAACCTAAACTATAATTTATTGAATATCATTCAGGCCGTTAGTTGAACGGCCACCGTTTAGTTACAAGGCTAGGCGGTTAACTAAACGGCTAATTAAACCAGTTGGCTGCGACATATATACTCGAGAGGACTGGCAGTCAACCTCAAAAATTGTTGGGTAAAAAGGGTAGGCAGATTATGATAACTCGGAATGACTTTTGTCGCATTAATTAAGTAAGCACATTAGTTATTCTAAAATAATATAATTATTAGCTGATGAAGCTAATATTGAGGGATTGGGGTTCCTCAACTCATTCCATACGAGAGGCAAGAGGTATCTTTAATAACTTACTGAAAACTTAAGCCAAACCATCTTCCTTGTCCAGGTAGTGGCTCCATCAGGCAACACCGACGACTGCTTCATCCAGAACATCGACGGGGACCAGTACAGCATCAGGTTCATGCCCAGGGAGAACGGAGTCCACAACATCAATGTGAAGTTCAACGGAGTGCATATTCCTGCGTCTCCTCTGAGGATTAAGGTTTGTTTCAATGAATAGTTTTTTTAAATTCCTATTAGGTAAGTATTCGTGAGAGCAGTGGTAACGGCTCCAACTTACGAGTGGTAGGTCGTGGGTTCGCACCCAGACAGGCGCTTTAATTTGTGTAAATAATTTCAACACTGCTCTCAAAACGGTGAAGGAAAACATCGTGAGGAAACGAATGTCCTAGAACCGAAAATTCGAAAACATGTGACATCTACCAACCCGCACTGGGCCTGCGTGACAGCCTCTCGAAGAGACGAGGCCTGTGTCCCAACAGTGGGAACGTTATATACTGATTATGCTAAATATGAGCTGTTACGTAACTGAGTTGTGGAGGTCAGATAGGCAGTCGCTCTATGTAAAATACTGGTATTCAGCTGCATTCTGTTAGACTGAAAGCCGACCCCAGCCTAGTTGGAAATAGGCTAGACAGATAATGACTAGCTAGTACCCGCATTTCATGAAACCAGGCTTAAAATATTGCCCATGCGCTTATTTCATCAATGATTTTTTCTCAGTATAAAATGTATTTTCTTTAAAACCTTTCTGTTTGTATTAAAAACTGGCTACGTAAGATCTGCGCGCTACGAACGTAGCACACATTACAAGGATAGTTCTCACTCGGTATCATAGATGGCACTACCCATCCTTTATGGACACATAAGACAACGAAATCACTAACGAGTCCTTTTTGAGAGCAACTCTGAAAACACTGTTTTTAAACAGTTTTCAACAGATAGGAGAGCTGTTTTAGAACAATGTTTTTTTATATCTATAGAGACAAACCTCTTACTTCCTCGCAAAGAGAGAGAGTGGAAATAAAATATCTCAAAATACTTCTAATATAACGTTGTCCATTCTATGTATGTAGGTAACCATTTTGGCATACTTGTACAGTCAAACGCAAGCCAGTGGTAACACTTTGACTTGAAGACCAATTCCCGGAATCAAAAACGTTCAAAATCTAATCGCAATCTCATTCATTACAGCGACAGTTAATATCAACACTTGCGAAAATATACGGTAATTAGAGGTTTTTATGACCGATTGAGACTGAGATCAGACTGTGAACGTTCTTAATGTTACAGGAATTGCCACTCAGAGCCTGAGCTGGCCTAGCGTAGTACGGAGTTTCAATAGAATGCACGGCTAGCTTCCACTGGTTTAGTTACCACTGACGTGTCGCCTATTGTACCTACTTGTACGCCAAAATTATACATAGTAATAATAATATAATAATTCTCAGTACCTACAGATTCTAACGTTAGAAACAAAGTCCTAACGTCCAAATAATACGGCTTCATATTCTTTGCGATAATAATCTTTCATTGTTTGTCTAGGTCGGTAAAGATGACGCTGACCCCGCGGCAGTCCATGCCCATGGACCTGGACTGGGAGCAGTCAAGACTGGTGAGTTATCCGAATAATTAACTACTGATTTTCATATGGGAAAATACTGATCATCGTTGGTCATTTCACACTGGTTAGCTGGAATGTCGCGTACGAGACATCGAGGCGCAAACTGTTACCATGAATTCAGTACACGATTTAAGACGCCCGAGTGTTGTACTTTACGTCGGTTATTTAAAAAAAAACAGTTTTTCATACAAAGGCGCAGTACCTACACGGTCGAAATATATGAAGAAGCAGATTTTTTTTAATAACCGTAAAGTTTCATGGTAACAGTTTCCACGTCGATGTTCCCTTACCTCCAGGCCGAATTTCGGCCAAGGCGTTCGACCTCATCAGAGATTAGCCATATACCCGGTACATATTTATAGTGCACAAGTGTGTGCGCGACACCGGTGCACTCACTTACATCCTGTTTAAGGCCAGGATTTTGGTACTGACGCTAATATCTTTATCAGGATGTACCAAGCTCGCCAGATAGAAGGATCAATTTATTTTGAGTTTGCTTTGATACTATTATCTAAAATTCTTCCCTAAAATTGTATTGAACATCTTTCAAAACCCTCGAACTTTCCTTAACCAATAACTTTGTCCTTCTTAGGTGTGAAAACAGACCTCATCATCGACACATGCAACGCCGGAGTAGGTCTGCTAGCCGTCACCGTGGACGGACCTTCCAGGGTCGCCATGGACTGCACGGACATCGATGAGGGCTACAAGGTAATCATCATCAGTATTTTATTCAGTAGTGGACATCTACTACTCAAATTGAGTCTTAATTTAATCATCTTCATGCTCATTCCCTCTCACCAAGATCTGTGTCCCAGCAGTGACCTGATGCTCATTCCGACTTGTGAGTTGTTAATGACTCAGGTCGACGCTGCTCTCAAACAGTTGAAGGAAAATATCGTGTGGCCTAAAACTAGTGGGTTCTAGAAAAATTCAAATACATGTGTCATCTACCAACCCGCACTGGGCCCGCGTGTTGGATTACGGCCCAGTCCCTCTCATAGAGAGGAGGCCTGCGTCCCAGCAGTTAAAATTATAGGCAGATTACGCGTGGTTGTTACCTATCATGAAACATAGACTTATAGACAATGGTATAACACTGGTAGAGGCATGGAGAATGATCGTGGCATGCTGTTTTTGTATACACCTGTTTCACTTCTTGTCAAACCCACATGTACATAAGCATTGATTTTCTCTTCTGGAGACCATAATGGTCTTAAAGCTTCAATACTTACGTGTCGTTTTGTTGTGCAGGTGCGTTACACGCCTCTGTCTCCTGGTTTCTACTACATGAGCATAAAGTACAACGGTGCACACATCGTTGGATCACCATTCAAGATTGAAGCGACTGGTAAGATTCTTTCGGTCTAATTTCCTCTGAATTAACTTAGAATAGCAGCTAAAGTTTTTTGCCTATCAGTGTAACAGTAGAAGCAGTGATCCTTTCTATGGATTTACTCGTAGAAACATTCAAAATAGAAGAAATAATTACTTTTTTTTCTGTCAGCTATTAAATTATGAAGATCAATCTTAACGATTATCTTAGGATACAATGATACGAGATGAAGACGAAGTGTCAGTCTCCAGATTTACCGGACTGAGATTTCAATCGTCAATGTTCCTTCATAATTTGAATTAGTTGACCATTCATTAACCCTGTTTATCTTATCCACAGGTGCAAACTTAGCCGAAATAGGAGCGCAAGAAACATCATCAGTAACGGTGGAGACAGTCCAGAAAGTGGCCAAGTCTATGCAGAAGCAGGGACCAGTGCTGCCGACGTTCAAGTCAGACGCCACCAAGGTGATCAGCAAAGGAATGGGTCTGAAGAAGGCATATCTTAACAAGCACAACCAGTTCACGGTCCATGCTGGTGATGCTGGTAAGTTTTTGGAGATTTTATTACCGTTTTTGGGTCTCTTAAAGAAAAAGGCAGCAATATGTTCTGGTCACTTTTGACTAGGATTGTCTATGTAGCTTTGCAATCATTTTTAGTCTTCGTCTACATAATAGTCCTCCAGAATGAATTTAGGCCATGACGACTAATCTCGGCGGAGACCAGCTTTCGGCGCGGGAGATATTGTAGTGCAGGCGTGTGACACACAGGTGCACCCTCTCTTCCCTCACTCTCATAGTCCGATGGAACGGTAATTAGACACGACTGGAGAGAGATCAGGCGCAGGATCAACGGCTTAACGTGTGCACTGAGGCACGGATGTATGTGTATCACACAGTCAACTTCCAAACTGCGGGCTGGCAATATCACTTCGCCCGGCCCGGGAACCAAACCCAGGATGGGGCTCAGCCGTCGCGTATGCAACCACGAGACCAAAGGGGCCGGGGGGCAGTCATAGCACTCTTTACAAACCAGCGGAATGTTTTCATCTTCGAAATAATTGTAATTCTGTTCCATCAGACTATAATTATAGCGTAGATAGTTTACGAAGACCCATAATTTTAGCTGGCATGAGGATTTTGAGGTTTTATGTTATCATTTTGCATATTAATAAGGCATAATTCAGGAGTCACCATTTACGACGAAAACTGAACTTATTTGTCTAATCAAACCGTCACCAATTTATTTTAATAATTACTTCTTCAAGCATCTATGTTCTCTCAATATAATCTCCTATATTTTATCAGGTAACAACATCTGCTACGTCGGTATCTACGGACCCAAGGGTCCTTGTGATGAGGTCCAGCTCAAGCACAAAGGAAAGAACAACTACGAATGCTGGTATGTGGTCAGAGACAGGGGAGACTACATTGTCATCGTTAAGTGGGGAGATGACCATATTCCCGGATCCCCCTACAAAGTTGAGGTCTAAAGGATGAAAGGAGGATGAAAGCGCATACAGACCTTTTTTTGGCAGTTCTTTTTTTTTAATTTCTATTTTGAAAATTCGATTGGAAGGTTTTCATTTTTTATCTAGTCAAAACTTAGTCTATTAATAGTAAAATTACTTTTTAGCTAGATTTTTTTATTAAATTCGAATCTGTATGCGCGATCGTAGTTTTAAGTTATAATTATTATTTCCTTAAAACGTATTCAGATATAGACTTGAAATTGGCATCTAAAATGATTGCGTAACTTTAGGAAAGATTAACTTTTAAGAGTAAAATACTCTGGCAATAACTGAACCAATCAATGTATAGACTATAAGCAATAAAGACAAAAATATTATTAATAATTGTGAAGTCTATATACTTAGTTGCTATTTCTAAGCTGTATCTAAGTATGTTTTAAGTTTTCTATATTATATGATCAAAAGCTTAATTATGCTACAGGATAACGAAAAGGTTTCTGTAACCATCTTTTATAATGATCTCTTATACAATGTGACTTTTTGATTGTTTTTATCTTGGCATGTAGTGATTCAATGTCAGTCGTACTATTTAATTGTTTTTTTTTTAATCTTTATTTAAGGAGTTTAGTCAACAAGACTAAGGGCTGATTTTTCCATCCCCAGATAACTTTTATTCGATGAATAAAATTGACGTTTGACAATTTTTGTATGAAATAACTGTCAAAAATTTCAAAATTATTCCTCGAATAAAGTTACCAGATTGAAAAATCAGCCCTAAATCGCTCCAAAATGGTGATTTAAAATCGATTGCAACTTAGGTACGCACGGATACATATCAAGCTAACCATAACCAGTATAAGCTGACATCTGATTGTACGAAAAACCTAAACAATGCGAGGTCAGCTAAAACCGGAAAGACTTGATGTTACCGTACGTACTATCGATTGGTGAATTGATAACAGCTTAGGTACCTACTACCTACCTACATCGAATCAAAGTGTCTCTTTTCCATCTTCTGATTTACTACAGCTTGGTCCTGTATAAGTAAATTTAGGTAGGCAGAGGTATCTACCAACCCTCACTGGACCTGCGTGGTGGATTACAGCCCACTCCCTCTCATAAAGAGGAGGCCTGTGTCCCAGCAGTGGGAACATTGTAGGCTGATTATGCTAAGTCAGTTTGCTACATCTGGAGCCAAGCTTTCTTTTTTTAG
Organism: Apamea crenata; assembly: GCA_949629185.1. Classification (NCBI taxonomy): domain Eukaryota; kingdom Metazoa; phylum Arthropoda; class Insecta; order Lepidoptera; family Noctuidae; genus Apamea; species Apamea crenata. The sequence goes on from OX451377.1 coordinate 3,550,672, forward strand.
GTTTTAGTTCTACCATTTCTATATTTTCAACTATCTACTGAGAGAGTCATCACAATTCCAGGTAAAAATTATCGAAATGTCACAGAGTAGTCACGTCTTATTAGTCCAAACCTTTTCACTATCCATCCCGTGTTTTTCTTGATCCTTTTATTCTTTGTAATTTATTTAAGTTCATAAAATTTTCATCGCAATTTCCTGTTACATTAAGGCATTTTTCAGAAGTTCTAACAAAGATATACGTAAATGAATAATAAAAACACATAAATTGTTTGTTATGTTCTGCGACAACGATGTCGATGTCAGTTGTAATGTCGATAGATTATTGTGACTTTGTTTTGTGTTTTATTTTTGTTTTGTAGTAACGTTTTTTGTTTTTTAGCAACGGAGTTATTTTCATTTGTTTTTAGTTGCTTTTTTAGAAGTTGTAGGCGTATTTGTGTAACTCCATTAGTAAGTTTATTTTTTTTTTACTAAAAGCTAAGTCGAGTCGTATTTTAGGTCTAATTTTTATGTTATTTTTCTGTCAGACTGAATTTTTTATTGAATATTTGTTACAATTTTTCTATCGATGTATCACAAAAAAAAATTGTTTGGCACTCGGCAGATCGAATGTTTCGTTGTTTGCCAAAGTTATTTTTGTTTGCTTTACTTTGGCAAATAAAGTCATTTTTCCACGTTGTCGTATTACAGTATTCTGGCCAATTTATATGATTCTCGTTTAGTATTTAGGGCGACTAAATGACAATACATATAAAGTATTAACTCAAAAATATTCCCTTTAATTTATAAGTTTAGCGAGACACAATTAGCTGCCCAAGAATTTTTGCGAATTTTTACAGTTTTTTTTTTATTTAAACTTTTTTACAAATTCCTCTACGTCTTTTTTAATTAAAAGTTGTTAAATTGTTAGAGGATTTTTTGATAAATTCGCTTATAATTTTTGATTGTCAACTTTAGGTAGATATTTCTATATTTTAGTGAATTTCTACTCAAAGTTTATTTGTTAATTGTGCCTTAGCGTTCTCATATAAGTATTATGTATCTGCTTTCTAATTTTTGTATGGTTTGTGTATGGACTTTGCCTACGTAGGTAGAATGATCCCGTATTTGTAAATACCTATTTTGTAAGTGTTTAATTATTATAATGTATTTTGCGACTGTTAACTAAATAAAAAGAGGAAAGTTCTAAAAGTTGTTTTTTTCGAAGTTCCTTTAGATAATTTTATAGCAGGGTAAATGATAAATGATTTTATTATGTAAGTAGCTTTGTACAAACAATTTTACACGCCAATCCTATTTTAAAACTAGATGAGGTTGATAATTTCGTAACAAACTAACAGTAGGAATACCTGTTTCACAAATAAATATTCTGATTCTGAATGGTTTTCATTTTAACAGTTCGACAAAATACATTGCGTTATTCACGTTGTTGAGCAGACAAATTTTCCGAACATATAAAGTAATGGATTGGCAATACCTACCGTTCAAGATGATTCAGAGTGTGTTACGCAAATTAGGGTAGGTATAGTAAACTCATCTAATTCTGTGACTCGCCTAATTCGGTGATATTTGGTTTGAGCGCTATCATAGGGCTATACGAGTGAAATCAATGGTTTGAAATACAACCTTAAGCCTCTGTGATAAAGTTCAAATTCAAAACCAAATATCACCGAATTAGGCGAGTCACAGAATTAGATGAGTTCACCCTACTCTTTTCTTCCACGCGATTTCTAGCACTGTTCTCTTTCACGTGGTTTGTAGTTTTCCAAAAAACAAAATCCATTCATTCTTATCAAATACTTTACGTCACGCGAACTGTAATTCAGACTATTTTTGAATAGTGCACGTTTAAATTCAATTAAAAGACCTAAATTAATTTGTAGACAAACCGTAAATTACTGTACCGTTCTGTAAAAACAGAACAAGGTTAGTTGATTACTAACCCCCACCCTCACCTACACACACACTCACATACTATTTTAGTTTATTATTATTTTTTCTTTAATTTTTTATTTTTCATTTTGTTTATATTTTATTATGTTTTGGTACACCACTTTTACCATTTTATAATTTGTCATTGAAGAGCGGGGCCTCCTAGCACAGGTATATTTTTTACTTAAAAGGAGGTCCCTATGTAAGTTTTATTGTAAAAGTTGTACATGTTACTGCAATAAACTTTTTGTATTTTTTTTTGTATTTTGTACTAAACATTGCAACTGAACACGGTTTTGGTGGACATGTAACGTGCTACAAAAACGTGGTAATTTCACGCAACCGCCGGGCGTCTCGAATTGAACACGAAAAGGGAAATGCGCCCCAAACACTTAACTATATCTATATATATAAATATGAAAATCCTGAAATAAGAGATTTTATCCATACATTGGATCTTCATCACTGCATTTTAGAGAGACATCAATTGGCGCTTCCCAAGACGGGTCCGTGGGTTACCATCCGTTACATATCGAGACCCCTCCGCAACCGATGTCTCGAACTAAACCCGGGAAGGGAACGCGCAGTTTTTGGCATTAGATACTTTTTATTTGCGGTAAGGGAATCGAACCCTTAATAGAAATTACGTACTATCGCCAAAACCTATATCTGACCATTTTGATAACAAAATCCCGTGCACATGATGACCACAGCTGCGTCCGTAAGTAAAACAAAAGAGGATCCTTTTTAGGTCGACTAATAATATGCGCTGCAAGCAGGAATAGTCCTTACTGTGGTCAGATATAGATTTTGGCGATAGTACTTCTACTGTATCCTGACTCGGAGATAATCTCAGGATCTGTTCAGTAGGTACAGCAATTTTCATTACGATATCTCTGAGTTGTGGTATGGGAATCGAACCCGTAACAGAAAATACGTACTTCTTCTACTGTCTACTCTACTCAGAGGCAATCTCAGGATTTAGCTATGTTCATGAGGTAACTAATAATTTATCTTGTAATTTCAGAAATATGGAATTTTCTGATGTTTGAAATTGGTTTAAGTAGAAGTATTAACAGTTCAAGGAGGATTCATTTAAAAAATAAAAGACACAAATATAATTCTTGGCATAGTTGTAATTAATTTTTAATCAATTTTAAGTAACAAAAAATGATTTTCGTTCATTTTCATCAATAAATCTTAAAACGAGAACGCTAGAAAAAGCGAAAACTAACGTAAAACGAAAAAAAAAAATTACTTACAAAAATATCGTATTCATAATAATAAGTTTACACTTAACTTAAAAAAATCAAATTACAATATCACATGTCTACTTACAATAGAGAGATATTGGCGATTTTTATTCCCTTAAATCCAAAGTTCGAAAAAAATTGGGTATTTAACAACTCTTGGCTCATTGTCATGATACAGTTAATATACAATAGTGCTTACTTAACAACAAATGATCGGAAGAAATACTTATTGCCGTTATTTAACATTAAAGAAAAAACATATTTGTACAAGAAAAAATAAAGATTTGGCTAATTTGTGACAGACAGACGGCCATCTTGCCCCGCGGACCCCTAACGAATAACCACAACCTAACATTTTTTTTGTTATAACTAAAAAGATCAATAGCAAATTAATTTAGAAGGAAAATAGACATTCCTCCAAAAATAGTCACTCTTTCCCATTCCATCTCCTATCACATTTTTTTTATTAATTTTACCTACTAACGCTGATTCGTTCGAAAAATTAAAACAAATCAACAGTTTCCGTGTTCGTATACATGAAACTAGTCTAAAAAATCGATGTACGAAGGGCCTATTAAGTACGGAAAATAGGAATACTATACAATTCCGATGTACGCCACTATCCCTGAGTTCTTAAGGCTAATATAATTGAGCATAAGCACTTTTAGATATCGTAAAGTAAACAAAAAAAAAACTTTTCTTCAATAAATTTCAAGGATTTTTTTCTCAAAAAATCGTAATCGTATTTACAAAATATTTACAAAAAGTGCAGTTTCATTGTGTGACGTAAAGAAGCGATTTTGGCCACTCATAAATGTATTATACACATGGGGAATAATCTTTTAACATTAGAAAATATATTCGACCCGCGACGGCTTAGTAATAATTAACTTAATTTTTTGTTTGTTAAAACATTTAAAAAACAGGAAGAATACATTTTCTAAATTTTTTGAAAAGATAAAAATACTAAAAATGATAGTTGTAAGATAGATAAAGCTAAAAAAATACATAATATGATCTAAGTAGGAACTGAGTGCAAATGTGATGATTTAAGAGATCTATTATTATTCTTAATGAATACAATAAAAATGCAACAGAAGTGAGAAGTGAAGAACTTGTGATAATAATTTGTTCAAGTTGTTCAAGTCACTTGTATCAGTACAAATACTTGTGTTTGTCAGGAACTTTTTGATTCAAATATGTTTTATTACTTATGTTAATTGTGAATAAATTATATCGAAGTAGATTTCCAATGCAGTCTCACTCTAAAAGTTTAATGTCACAAAAAATATTTAATTCGAAATAAAAGTATTCGAAAAATTTAGATGCGATTTTTTCGTTACTTTCAAAATGTAATTTAACATTTAAGTAATGTAAAATGATGATTTTTCTAATAATTAATAAACAATCACTGGGTCCAAATTATGCATCGATAAAACATTATTATGCATTAATTGCAGAAAAAAGAAAATATAATAAAGATATAAAACAAGACTCCGCTAGAGTTTTGTCCGTGTTAAAGATTAGTTTTCTTTTTATTCAGTGAAAATTAATATGCGTCCGAGTTGCTACGAATGTTTGATCGATAAATTGTAAAGTGCTGAAAAAATTTGAACAAAGACAAACCAATAAAATGACATCAAAAGCATAAAAATGTAACATATCTAGCTTTAGATAAAATATTTAATATCTATACCCATATCACAAATATAAAAATTCAATTCAATACGAATCGTGATTTCTCAAGTCTTTTCTTCTCCAAACTAATTCAGCAATCTAAATAATAATAATTGCTATCAACCATAATTGACGATCAAACCCCCGGATCAACTGGGTTGAAACGAAACAACCGTAAAATAAAAAAAACTAATCAATAACCCGTAAAATTGGAAAATAAATCCGAAATCACATTCAAACCCATAAAATTTTGTTAACTACTCACAAAATTTCGAGTATCCATACAATTTTATTTCTAAAAACATGAATTTGTTTCTCTAACGATAAAACCGTAATACCACTGTCTTCGAGAGCGAGATTCTAAATATTTTTTTTTAATATTTCGTTAATTATACAACTAGTAATACCATTATAAGTACATACTATAGTGAGTGTACCTACGGTAAGTTACTGCTTATCCTTGTGCGATAACGCATGGGGGAGGATGTGTTCCGCGGGCAGCAGGGCCGAGGGTTGGTGAGCGTAGTTCCTGATCTGATGCAGGGATATCAGTTGGTTGGGGAAGGAGTTGGGCTGCTGCTTGCCTTGTTGGAAGTGGAGGGGATCGTAGAGATACGGCCGCGTGGGGAGGGCGCTATGATGCGACAATCCATTGAGGTGAGGAGCCATCGAGTTGATGGGAGTAAACGCAGAGTTCGCCGCTGACGACACAGGGGGCTGGATGCGGTCGTCCTGGCTCTCATGCTGAGCGAACAGAGCTCGCTGGTGCTGCAGCTGCTGCTCATGATGCTCGTCGGCTTCTCGCTGCTGATGGTAGCCACCTTCATCAGACATATGCGCCGCTGAATCAGGGCTAACCTTTGGCCAGTAAGGATGGTCGCCGAAAGGCGCTGCCGTCGGCGCGGCCGCTCCCAAGGATCTATTCAATCCACTCAATCCTAAAGCAGATATTGGCGGCCGCTTGTCGGCCCTTTCCGCATGCTTATTCATGTGCTTACTTAGGTACGTTTCCTGCGTATAGCTCTTGCCACAATACTGGCATATATGAGTCTTTAGATGCTTCGATTCTTTGTGCTTAGGGATGTGTTCAAGGAGGTCCTTCTCGTGGGTGAAGCACTTGTAACAGGAGTTGCATTTGAAGGGCTTATCTGTCTGGTGACAGCGGCTGTGGCTTTGGAGGTTGGAGAGCTGGGAGAAGGCTTTGGTACATCCTATTTGGGTGCAGCGATAGGGCTTATCTCCGGTGTGTGTTCGGATATGCTGTTGGAGGTGCGACAGCTGGGTGAACTTCCTCTGGCAGATCTCGCAGCGGTAGGGCTTGATGCCCAGGTGGATGCGGGAGTGTTGCGCCAGGTACGAGGAGTTGGCGAAGGCCTTCGGACACTGCGTGCAGCGGTAGGGCTTCGCCTCACGGAGGTGGATCTGGGTGTGTAGCTGCAGGTCTGCTTTTGAGCCGAACACCTGAAATGAATAGAGAAAACATCTGTTAGTTATATTGTAAGGTTACAAAGTATTTTTGAAGGAGATATAAAGGTGGTTTACACTAACACCCGCTCACAAAATAGTTTTTAATCAAAAAATTCTTGGTCGCTTGCACAAATCGTTAAAAAAAAATCAATTACTATAACTGCAAGCCAACGCCAAAAAATAAACTCCAAAACAAACTGAATCTTACAATCAAATTTCAACACCACCGTTGTAAACATCATTGAAATCATCAAAAAGTGAATTTCGCCCTTGAACGACATCCGCGGGCAGCCGGAACAAATGATTCTCGTCTTTTTTTATTTGCCCAACTCTTAATAAAGGCAGGATGTCGGCTTCACGGCGTCTTCCACGCGTAGTAATCGCTTTGACTTCCTTATATACGTCTGGGCAATCAGAATCTTTGACTCAGCTTCTGTTGCCGTACCTATTACTTATTACATTTCCAATATAAACTAAAAAGGGGCGCAAACATCATTGACTTTGGGAATGTTCTTGAAATTAGGTGGTGGTGATGTAAAACTTTTGAATAGAGATGAGTTTAAAAGGATAGTTCAATGACAGATGGATATGGATTTATCTAAGACATAAATAGCATGAAATTAAAGCTGCTAGATTCCTCTGCTAACGCAGTATGAATCAACTTTATCAAAGACTGAATTTTAAATAAGTATTTGTGTACACGTGCCAACAAAGGCCGGTACTTTCGGCGGCACTGTTCGCGCACTAAAGTGTTTCGGTATACCATTGATACTCTTTGTGATATCCCAAATTAGTTTCTAACTTAAAACTGACACGTCATCTCTTAGAATCGTTTTCATCTAACAATGAGGCTGCTAGCCACGTTCCTTCGGGCGCTACCAATCCACGATCAAACGATAATGATCTCAAATCTAAAGCAAATACAGCTCAAACTATACCATCAACAGTTGACGCTGACGGTTGTAGTGCCTCACAATGAACGTTAGGGAATGTATTTGATAAAATAGACGTAGCAGACGATTTTGGATTTAAATAAGGTTTGAATAGAGTTCCTTTTGAAGATAAAGGTGTAGGTTTTGATTCTGCCGGCCGGATTCGTTCGGTAGCACGTTGCATGACTAGCGAGAAGTGCGAGACACGAACGCAATTGGTCACAGATGGAACATAATTAAAGTTTGGGGCACTACTTTATGTTGTGAAGCAGTAGATTCGAGGTGGTGGATGACTTTTAATAGGTCTTCGTGAAGGATCGTCTCGTAAGGAATCTGTGTTAAATTGGTGGAACTAGGAATGTCGGTTTGTTAAATCGGTTGTAACAGTTAGAGGATGCTGTAACATTCCCCTAAATTACATCTCTGATGTCCAATAAGATGCACACAATACCAAATGATTTTGAGTCTACGAAACATTCGAAGCCTTGAATAACAAAATCGATTAAATGTCTGTAAATTAATATAACGGACATAAAAATAATGTTTATATTAAATTAAATATATAAGAGACGTCTATTCTATTAGTCAACAAACAGCAACATAAAGCTTAGTCTTAGGTAATCGAGAACAGCGCAAAAACTGAATTGACAATTCAATTGCAGGAAAACTGACAAAGCGTCCACAACACGAAGTAATTGAATAAAAGAAAAAATCTAAATATTGTCGCACAATGAGCATCAGACAGACAGAACAGCTATTGAGTGTAATGTATCTATCTTTCATATACTATTTTCCTCTTGTATTCAATTTAGAAGCATCAATCGTTTTGGGGTATATAAAGAATTGCTTCGACATAGACGCTGTTTGAATTGAACTGGTCTTTACTTCATCATTGTCCAGTTGACTTTTAGGATTGCGTCCTGCGTTGCGACCTGGACCTTCTTTATGAGTTAAAATTGTTTAATTTAATCTAAATTAAATTAATCTCAAACGGCGAAAATATTCCAGCCTAATGGGGAGTTACATGTTCGAGCCGTTTGGGGTTGAAACACTAGGGCCATGGGGTCCGAGTGCCCACTTGGTTTTTCGAGATATCGCCAAGCGGTTAGTCGACTCTTCACCTGACCAGAGGGCTGGCCTGTTTCTTGGCCAAAGAATTAGCATCGTGATACAACGTTGCAATCCTGAAAGCCTTTTGGGCACTGTTCCTGTTGACAGCGATGCGGACGAATTTTTTGATGCCCTATGATTATTTTGCTTATTTTTTCACATGCCATTATTTTAAATATATAAACTATAAAGCCATCAAAATTCTACAAACTATGCTTTATTGCCTAGGAAATTTGGCTTCCAAAGTGGTTTCGTTAAAAATAAACCTGTATCATTACAGCTGACCTTGGCAACTGGTTCTACAAGATAATGTGTGTTACTATATGCAACATTTTTTCACGAAATTTTATTCCATACAATGTTGCTGTGTTGTAGAAGTTTTTATTATTTTTCTCTAGAAAACTTAAATAAATTGGTGTTTTAAATTATGCGATCGTTATTTAGATACTTATAGAGGGAGAAAGATACTGTTTTATTCATAGATTAGACTGTAGAACATAAACGAAGCAAAAGGAGTAGGTATGTAAGAAACGTAGGATCCTGGCGTTATGTAGTTTTTGCCTACTCCCATGGGAACGTGTCGTGAGTTTATGTACTGTACTGAAAAATCCTTAGTTTCATTTGCTGTCTGTTTTATCGCAAAACGAGAGATTTTTATTGTTGACCATGATGAAAATTTAAAGTAGTAATTCATATTTATACTCTATGAAATCATATCTTCTCATACTTGAAAAGAATTATTCCATATTTTATCTTAACAAATCAAACTAACTACACATAAGCCATTACCAAAGTACTTCTTAACATTGCAATATTAAAATGTTTATCAATGATTGCCATTAATTACGAAGCAAATGTGTATTTACTACTTGTAGGAAATAATCAAATCAGCGAACCGTAGCGATGGAAGAATTTTATTAAAGTGGTTTTAATGTTATGATAGCCAATTTTGCTAAAATTTAAGGAAACTACAGTGATTATTTTTTGTTAGTTGTTTTGGCAAAGATTGGAGAAGATTGGCACATGATAGAGGAAGCTGTGGTCCATAGTAGTCTTGAATTGTTGAGTTTAGTTGTTAGGTAATAATTTTTGAACGAATTGAACTTATGGCGTAGCAAAAATTGCTTAAAATATCGGTAATTCGGTAACTAAAATGAATTTGAAATCTGCTCTCAAAACGGCGAAGGAAAACATCGTGCGGAAACCGGCATGTCCTAGAACCAAAAATTTGAAGACATGTCACACGGACATGTACCAACCCACACTGGGCCCGCGGGGTAGATCATAGTCCACTCCCTCACCTATAGGAGGCCTATATCCCAGCAGTGGGAACATTATATGCTTAATGAATTTGAAATCAATCATGAACAGATAATCGCAGCAGTTTTTAAGACAAGTGACGTTTATTTAAAGCTGGATACGGGTCAAAAGAAAATCTATCTGTCACACTTTAAAACCGAAAGATAAAACATGACAGCTGTCATAATAACCCTATTAAAATCAAGACAAGATTAGGTAAGGGTTGAAGTGAGGGCTGGAGGGTTAAGGGTTATTAAGCACTGGTCGTCTGTTACGGCTGTCCCGCCGAAAAATGTAGTGTGGCCGGAGGAGGGTTGGAAAAAAGGTGTAATTTTTTAATGGTAATTTTTCTACAAGGCATAAAGTTCTTTTCTTATTTTGAGAGAGGAAAAGAGAATAGAGAAAAAACGAAACGACTATTTAAAATTATTTTCAATACAAAAAAAAAACGTCTTGAAAAAACTCATGTGTTCTAAGAAAAAGAGAATTGCAGTTTCAAACATGCAACATTATTGTCCATCGAAATGCAGGAAGTATTATTTTATGTGTACAAAACATAATATGACGTCTATACAGGGTGGCCGGGACATCGACGCGCAAACTGTAACCATGAATTCAGCACATGAGTTTAGACCGCGTAGGTATTGCACTTTTCTATGAAACAGAAGAATTTTTTTTTTGATAACCTGTTTCTACGCTATGGGGTCTAAACTCTGTGCTGAATCCATGGTTACAGTTTGCGCGTCGATGTCCCTACCACCCTGTATTTTCCAAAGGGTTACGCAGAGGTACACCCACATATCGCCAGTTATGTTTAAGCCCCATGTAAAAGGGGTTGAGGCTTTTCCCATCCACCGAGCACAAACCCGGTCTTGGGATGCTACTGCCAAAAAAAAAATGGAAAAATCTAAAAACACTTTCCCGGAGCCGGGAATTGAAACCAGAAATGATGATGAAACTTAATCTGAATCATTTTGAAGGATATTGCTGACCCACTGCTTCATATGTTCGAGAAATGTCGGTTCAACAACGTAAATAACGCAATGAATGTTGTTGAACTGTCAAAATGAAACGAAACCCCGCAGGACCGATCGGCTGTGGCGAAACGTGTGTAGCGAAGTGAGATAATATCTTTTTGATACTAATATCCAACTAATATTATAAACGCGAAAGTTTGTGTGGATGGATGGATGGATGTTTGTTACTTTTTCACGTAAAAACTACTCAACGTATTTGGATCAAATTTGGCACACAGATAGTTTATAACCTGGATTAACACATACGATACCTTATATCTCGGTAGTAGGTACGTTCCCATATGACCTCCACGCGGGCGAAGCCGCTGACAAAAGCTAGTACTAAATAAAAAGATAGCACAATAATACCACCCAATTAAAAAGTATTTAGTCTTGGCTAAACATGACTGATGAGCAGCATGTATTATTCATTCGAGCACAAAGGCTCCTGGAACAACTACAGGCATTTAAAGAATTAAATATAACTATACTAAAGTTATCTAGCCGCATCTTGAGCAGGTTATGCGGGTCGGCATTCCATAATCAATTTCATCATCGTCTCTGATCAGACAGCAGGCATCAGGTTATCATAGCGTGATAATTTTAGGTGACGTGTGAGGAAAAATATATGTTATGATAGATTGAGATTAAAATAAAAAACACTGCATAGAAGATTGAGTTAAGTACATAACGTAGATAGGTGCTTTAGTTGGCATATACATAGTTCATAGAGTTCGTTTTTTCCACACTGAATTATCTTCCTACTAATATTATAAACGCGAAAGTTTGTGAGGATGGATGGATGGATGTTTGTTACTCTTTCACGCAGAAACTACTGCAGGGATTTGAATGGAATTTGGCACAGAGATAGTTTATAACCAGGATTAACACATAGGATACTTTTTATCTTATGCGGGTGAAACCGCGGGGTGCTGCTAGTAATCTATAAAAATTACGTGTACCAATTCGTATTCGCGAATCTCCGAAACCACTAAACCGATTTCATTGTTTATGTATATGGTTGGTTTCAGCTTAAAAGATAAGATAGTTTTGGACCCGATGGGAAACAGGTCGCTAGATAATAATTATATGTATGAAAACATCAAATCAATCAAAATCAGTCATCTTTTCGAACGTCAATATTGCAAAAGACAGTCCCCCAAAACGCCCGCCCTTCACCACTTCCTAGTGCTTTCGTTAGGAAGAAGAAGTGGCGTGGAATTCCCCAGCAGCACAGCTGTCTGTTCATCTTCAGGTCTGTGATATATTTTAGTCATTACCTAAAGCGGAATATATTTTTTAACCCTACTATTCATTGCTATAAGAAATGTCTAAATAATTTTCCCAATACGGAACTTTTACCTAAAGCAGCTTAAATACTTTCTGCAAATATTTTCGTATCCAATCATCGCTATTTTTACGGCAATTCCATCAAAAGCTACTAAGGAATATTCAGCGGGTAAATAAGCTCTTACACCAAAAGTGCTTATATTTTCGCGCCCTTTCAAAACAAAGCCTTCGAAAAACACAAAAAATGAAAACTAATTTTCTTAAAACCCTCCACTTTTCAGCGACAAAAAGTGTGGGCTGATAAAAAGAGCAAGCCAGGACGGGCCACTTTTTGCCTCCCCAAAATTATTATTAATTGTAAGCATACATTCTGTCTGTTTATCTGTGGACATTAGACCCTAGCCAGAGGCGGCCTTTCCCCTTAATAAGGCATAGTTTTTGCCCGCTCAGATTAATTTTCGCGAAAGCTTAGGGTTTCAAAATGGCCGCCGTTCTGGCGTTTTTGGCTGAAAAATTGTGTACAAGATTTGTGGTAGGGCTTGTTTATCGTGTTTTTGTCTTCGAGGGTAAGCAGAATTGTAAATACAAAAGGTTGTCCTGCCATAGATCAGGACGTACGCACGAAAGGACTTCTGTAGATCATAAAATCGTTTGTAGGTCAATTTTATGTTATTTTGTTTTCACAAAAGTGTGACTGTACTTTTTGTGGCTGTGTTTTTTAAAAAAGATCATTAGTAACTTAATAATTCCCTACCTAATGAACTATGCCACTTATTAAAAGCAAAAACAGTTATTTGTCCGCAATTAATAGAAGCAAATAAATCAAGAAAATCCAGTACCTACACTACGCTAAAACCGAATAACATCATATCTGCAAATCCTTGTCAACAAAATGACATATGAGTGACACTACATAGATTAATTCTTAAGACCAACCTCACGGGAGATTAAACAGTGCTTAAATCTCGTTTACAAATTAAATCTTTTCCTAATGCTAAACAGGTTCATCGATTTGTTTATGTAAATTAGATACCATAAATATGTTATCGTGACTTCTTATTACTATTTAGAGAAAAAGTAAAAGTTATGTCTTTTTTTCCTGTAAAAACTATTAAAGAAATTATAGTTATTATTTTATTATGCATTTTTTTACCCGTCTAAGCGCCGATTCTTTCAGATTATCATCGAAATAAATTAAATAAATTATTCAAACAAAAAAATAACGTTAAAAAGAACTAAGTATCAGTCTAGGAAGTAATAAACGGCTTAAAATGAGGAAAAGATTCACAAACTTAAATTGGCGGCTTCCGAATCGATTACGACTCAATGGTACAGATAATGTAACGGAATTAATTTCCCACTTATCCATTGAACCAATCCAATTATAATTATTTAATTAAAATTTAGTTTTTGCAATTATTTTCAGTGTCAATTAATTGATTTATTAATTAAGTACGTTTTAATTAATTGTTTGTGGCTTATAATGTTTTCTACGGTGACATCGGGGTACATCAGGACAAACGATACTGAAAGATTAAAAATGAATTTAAAAGAAACGGCAATTTTCTCACAATGCAAGTAATTTCAAATTATTTCGCAAATAATTAAGTAAACACTTTAGTGGTTCACAACAAGAATTCATTAAAAATAATAACATTAAATCGAAATCTCAAGCTATTGTTGCAAAATTTTGATTAAATCTCACGTTTCTCCAATGATTTGTATTCTAGACCATTTAATCCAATCTTTTGTATTTCAAACGGAAATCTAATCTCTAGGGGATAATCGTGCGACAAGTTACATTTTTACAATTTTTATAATATAAAAATTCAATCAGAAACGTGAAAAGACATAACTGTAAGCATATTTTATTTTTTCTGTTATTATGTCATGAAAATTATTGGTATTGAAAAAGTGTCGTTTTTCTCAGACGGCCCTGGCGCATGATTTTGGCGGCAAAAAGTTGATTCTAAGCCAATGTCACTATCGGCCATGCGTTAAATGTTGCCGCAACTGATAAAAAAAAACCGAGTAATCTAGGTAAATAGCGAGAAATCAAGCGGCAATGTTACTAAACACAACCGACGATAAGTAGATTGATATTGTAAAGTTTCGTAGGTATAATGAAGTAAAAATATTTGAAACATCGAAATTGTCGTTTACGCGTTCATTGCGTAAGGGTGGCGCGAATTGAAATGTAGAAACTGGGCCTATGTCACTTCCTAAAATTATTTTCTTTATTAACATTAATTGAAACTTAACAAACTTCATTTAACTTTCGTTTTGGGTGTATTATGAGTTTTGTTGACAGTATAGCACGTAGCATTCACCACGCGGGCCCAGTGCGGGTTGGTAGATGTCACATGTCTTCGTATTTTTGGTTCTAGGACATGTCAGTTTCCTCACGATGTTTTCCTTCACCGTTTTGAGAGCAGTGGTGATGAAACTATTTACACAAAGTAAAGCGCCTGCTTGTGGGATCAATTACACATAATTATGAAGAGTAAGGAAGTAGCGATCCTGTTCATATTCAGAAGGGTCTGCTTCATGGACTTATTGAGCTAAGGGAGTTGCTGAGAAAAGAATTAGTGGTCACAGTATATACTTCTACATACAGACGCTAGCACATCAAGCTACCCGAAACTGTCAAATTTTCCCAATCAACCTTGAACCTAATGCTTTAGCGATAAAGTTGAAAATCTATTATGGGAATTTGACAGATTGTAGTAGTTGATGTGCTGGCGTCTGTACACCATCATTAGAACTAAATGTATATATCATATCCAGGACATAATAATATTTATATATGTATAGCCAACTTTAAGTCCCAAGGTATGACATATCCTCCGAAAGTACAGTATTCTATCAATGTCCACAAGTTATCTGATCACATGCTGTCCAAATGTTAAGTAATGTGGAATAATGGCGGCTCTTACGCATTTTATTGTATCACATTTGAATATGTTTAAGAACTTTATGGTTGATGCGGTTCTGCTTGATATTTCGGTATTTATAGATGAAATAAGAGGTGATATAGATGTAATAAATGATAGATGAGATGAAAATGATAAATAATTAGAAGTATGGCATTTTAGGGAAGAAGAAGGAACAACAGTTAACATCGAGTGAAACCCAGATAATAAAGATGAAGAAATGTAAGTCAGATTGAATGATTTTACAGTTATTATTGATAAGGAGATAATAGATTCCATTGATTGTGATTTTAATTAAGATTTTGACAACAATCGACCCATGAAAATCAATTTGAAATATGTGCTTGTCAAGAAACAAGTCAATTGAATAAAGTTGAAGAAAGGAAAAAGTCATCTTTTAGTTACGACCGAACAAACATACAATAAAAATTACAATAGATGTCAGTTATAAAACTACTATTAAAGTTAATAATGCAAAGCACCTTTTCGTTCATTCAAACATAGTAAAATGAATGTGAGCTGAATTCATTATTTTGTATCTATATTTAGTAGTTTCGAGACTTAATTTTAATGAATTAGAATTATCAGTAGCACGTGTATGAAATCTTGATTCGGTGGGGTCAGTAAATGTTAGCAGTGGATTAGAAGATGGTGATTATGATTGTCCAGAAGTCCATTGCATATTGTTAGTTAGAGACCATGGCAAAAGATGAAGTTATTTTTCTTAGTGGTGAAATACGTGGCTAAGACATGAAAGACGATTTGTTGAACAAGGAAAGTGTAGAGACTTAGTAACTGTGTAAACAAAAGTGTTCAAGTAGCAATTTTTCTCGTGGAAAAGTACCAAATAAACCTGTAAGTTTTAACTAAATATGCATGTAATGCAACGCCAAATGGCACAAGCTAAAACCACAAAATTTACAAAAGGCAGGCGAAACCAAATGATATTCAAATCCGATCGCGACGGGTGGCGGGCGCGTGCTCAACGAAAAACGCTGAACCAATTCAAAAAACCGTTTTTCCGAACTCCTAAAGAAGCCAGTGACCAAGACCCAGATAGGACCCTACGATACCACCAACAATACAAACGAAAATGATCTTTATAGTGAAGAAGTTAAGATCAAACGAAACGCAGAACATTTTTTACATGGTTCCACTTTTTTACCGTCTTTTGTCACCCAAGCGAATGAAAAAGTTGGAAATCGTGAATAAAAAAAATCCGTTTAATATTGGCATTGAACGGTCTGCAGATTTGAGCGTAGAAATTTGGTTTTAAAACGTATAATTTAGACTCGTGTCGTGCTCCGCTAGCTAAAATAAATGTCACGTTTCAAGCTATTGTATAGATGGAAGACAAGAAATTGATATTTTTCTATCATCTTCCGCCAGTGGCGACTAATAAAACCATTTTGATAGTTCACTCCCATTCATTGTCGTAAAAACTAGTCAATAACATATTGAAATGGATAACGTTATTGTAGCATACAAAGCTCATTTTTTATTTACCTCTTCGAATTTTACGGGATCAGGATTTATTTCAAAATGTATGAACTTGTCGATAATCTTCACCTTTTCAGTAATTTCTATTATATTGTAGGTGGTAATACGTATTGGACAATGGTTTGGATGGATGTCACCCATTCAATGTCGCTTTACTAAATTAGCGTTGCCGTGACACGAGTCGAGATCGTGTTGACCGACATGGATGGCTGCTGATGTTCATTCTTCTGGGATAATTAGTTCCTTAGAAGCATCTTAGTCATAGGAAGCTCTTAATCCGTCGTCATTATCAACTGAGCCTTCAGGTTTATACTGTATGTTTGTTTCCCTTTCCTGTCTTCAGACTTTAAGCTACATTCCTCTCTATATAAGGCTACTAAGACGAGTCTTTTGTTAGCCGCTTCAAAATTACTTCATCTTTATTTTTATCATGTAAGTTATACGACGTCTCATGACAAGCAATCGTCACATGAATGACAACTTCCATTCCAAGATCAGTATCCAATTCATCATTGTAAGGAACATTATCATCAAGCATCTTAATACAAACAGGGGTATCAGAATTAGTTCCAGATCCTGATCGAATGTGGTATGAAGCGTTTCGCTTGAATCTCGGTGATGTTACCTTTTCGTCGGCGCTTGAGCACCCTGAGTAAATATGGACGCGTAATGACGTATAGAGCTTTGATATTGTAGACTTGGTTTGGGATAATATTATGAAAACTAATGATAACTTGTCCTACTTTTTTTTTCCTTTTAATAAACAAGCGTTTGATTACTATCTCACCTGATCGTTAGCGATGATGTGGCCGTCGGTGGAGCTGACATTTGCCTAAAGCTAACCTATTCATTCTCGACTCAAAGAACCCCAAGTTTATATCTTTATATCAGGCTACTAAAGTTATCTATAAAATAATGATACTATTTAATATCTGTTAAAGAAAAGAAAAACCTTACTATGAAAAAAAAGACGCCAATTTTTTGTTGCCTAAAAACCATGTTATTCTATTACGTTGTCACTACATAATGATCTATTAGAAGTAGCTAAAAAAACACTACAATATATTTAAACGCGGACAATGTTTACCATAACCATATTATCGTAGGCCTAACAAAAAACCCAAGATATAAATATAAAAAAGGCCCATAAAATTATGTAAATGGTCAATTCATTAAGTAATTAATTAGCTTTTCTATAATAAAGCGCGAGAATTTTATTATAACGACCATATCTGACCCTGAACATGATAGTGAAATGTTGTCACTTTTTTGTAGTTAACTCATTGTTTTTTTATGGGAAGACGTAACCGACAGTTGTCATGATTTGGATGGTATTTTTACGAAGTGATGTGGCTTAGAAAAATATATATATGGCATATATTCTATATTAGATCTAGAGATTTTGATTTTGACACATTAGAGATTCAGAACGACACTGCACTATGATCAACACTGTAGGTTGGTGTACTGGGTTGTGGAGGTGAGACAGGCAGTCACTCCATGTAAAATACTGATATATAGCTGTATTCGGTTAGACTAAAAGTCGAACCAAACATAGTTAGAAAAGACTAGGCAGATGAGGACGAGTCAATAGATGTAGTTACTGTACCAAGTCTAGAACAGTAAGATGCTATACCATAAAGATTTAGAGATGAGTTAAGAGTAATACACATTGATGTACACGTGTTCTTTTTCTAACATTGTCTAACGAGTCATGGGCCAAATCTACCACCATGCGCGTCCCAAAAAACGTCCGGTGATATCGAGGCAGACCCTGTAGAAGATGGGGGGATGAGCTTGACGCCTGCGGATAAAATTGGTCAACACTAGCTCAAGACAGAGAAGACTGGAAACGAGAAAGGTATGCCTTTGTCCTGCAGTACGACAACATAAGCTAAAAATAAATATAACATTTAGACAATCATGACATCGTAGACTTAAATCATTACCTGCCTTTTAGGCTTCCCCACAGTCGGGTAGAAACAACGTCATAAAGGTTTTTAGGACAGGAAATAAGCCATGTCTAAAAATTTCGATCCCTACAATCTGAGATCGATGGGTCCCATCGTTAGTTCGTTCCAGGACCCATTAAGGTTTCCGCCCGCCATGAGATGCGCGGGAGCAAGTAATATGCCCATTTTCGAAACATCACAACTGATCTGTATTAACACCAAACGATTTTGAACCTTATCACACCCAAAATCGTTTCGGCTCATCATCCTTTACAGGAAAATAATTAGAATCGAAATCAATATTTGAGTGAACTTTTTGGGTAATCTTCTAAAGCTTTCCTAATGATAATAGAGTCTGTTTTTCTTTGTCGGTACAACAAATTGCATGTTGTAAAGAAATTAAATTTCGTCTGAAGCAATTTTAACTTTATGCATTGGGTTTTAAAGTAAAATTTTGTATGTTTTAAAGCTTGCTTCTCAGAAAACTGCCGGTTGTTTAGTATCACTCATTTTTATAGTGGTTTTAAGATAATGGTATTGATTTACCACTGTACATGGTTATCCGAACCATCTATAATAAGTTTTCTCTATAGGCTGCTGTAGGTACAGTCTTGCACTTTTTTTTTTTTGTTGGATTTGCCTTGACAATGACGTATGATGTCAGAATAAGGGAGCGAATTCTTTTAGTCACCGGTTTATATGCCCAAATAAGTATATATTTTAGACAAATGACGAATTCAGTCTTCAAATTAAAACTGAGGTAGAAACTACAACAGATGGGCAATTCACGTAATTTTAAGAACGTTTACAGTCTGAATCTGTCAAAAATACCTCTATTTTCCTTACATTTTTGACAAGTTTTTGACATCGATTGTCGCTGAGATGAGATTGCGACTAGATTTTGAACGATTTCAATTACGGGAATCGGCCTTCCGATCTAATGAATTTCATCAAAAAGATCATAGACGCACTGCTCTGCATTTTATTTTGAAAAACATGAAATTATTTTTGGCAATGCCTTTCTCTTCAACAAAGACATCAACTGCTTTAGCTAATTCAACGTTCTAGAATCTACCCACCTTATAGTAAACGATACCAAGAACACACCAGCATCCAATATCTTTACACCCAACGAGAAAACCATCAAAAATCGGTTCCGCACGTCCGCACAAAACAACCTGACAAACCCATAAATATGCAATAATATTATCTTCAATACATAGAATTGCAATTCACAAAAAAATGTTCTACGTGGATCCTGCGCAGGAAGTGGCCTATGCTTTGTCTCGTTCACTCTTGGGAGAAGAGCTATTGTCATCCCGCTCTAGCGTAATACCAGTTTTGGCGGGTAAATGTGGGTTTGCATGGTGGCCATAGAATGATGAATATGGTGAAGGGAATTTTGTTTTTTAAGGTGATGCTGCTACTGGTGGAAAGATAGGATCGGTATTGGTTGAGGATGTCGTAAGGAGTAATGTGGATACAGATAACGGAGGCAGTTTAGGATCGAATACAACAGCAAGTGTTCTGATGAGTAACTTGATAATATTTGCGAGGACGAGGACTGATAATTACTGGAAAGGAGCTGAACATCGATAACTCGATGTTTTTGTTAATTAATATCTAAAATTCCCTGATTAATTTCTGTTATAATTATATATTATAATATACAATTTTTGGAGACGAATTCTATTTTGCTACTGTAAGTACTTACGTTCTGAAGTAAAAGGGACCATTTAGAATTAATACGGCACCAGAATCAAATAAAATACTGTGGAGTTTCACTATAAATATTAGGCTACAAAATGGTCTAAGATTTTAGCAAAAAATATGAAGATCCTTAAACAAACAAGGACTAGACAGGTCTAAAGGGATTCCCAGATCTATAGCAAGGTATGAATGGTGTAAAACATGATGTAACACAGCAGGTGACCACAATTTCTCTTTAAACCCTACTACATGTCAAAACAACCCTTAAGTTCTTCGGAAGAAGATTGACTTTTCATTGACTGATATTTCAAAATGACAGGTGAGTGACGAAAGACACATAAATATGTACTTTATGCAGTTAAAAATAAGAGTTATTGTTGATAGTGGTCGCAAATGTCAATCATAAGTTGATACAGTTGATGACAACGGTTAATTAAGCTGTAATATGTAAGAATTATGTTATTGACTGGGGTGTTGTTAAATTAAAACGATGTACGAAGTTAAATTTTGCACTAAATTACCGTAAAGAATTGGAAATGTTGTCGTGTAGGGGAAAGTGATTAAAATAATATCAGCTGCATAGCGTGTCTTTGTAAAGGGTTGCCATCTAAAAGAAATCTAATCTAAATATTATATATTATTATTTATCCCAATTTATGTCCGGTCAGCGCAACATGTCTTTTTCTTCCACACTTCTCAATTAGTCGTCATCTCGGTAGGTATTCGTCTTTACTAACGTCATCGTTCACACAGTTCATCCATCATTTCTCTGGTGGATATATATTATTTTAGTGAATAAAACAATAATCCAAACACTGCAACACCTGAGGAGGCTTTTATTGGGCAGCTGGATCAAGGGCTTGATTCAGAAAGCGGTACTTTTGGACACGGCCCGCATTGTTAGAAGGTTCCTCTCTCTGGAGCCCTGACCGCCCGGTAGCTTGGACCCTGTTCCTGACAACAGTGGGCCACTATTTTAATTAACTTAAAAAAATTATTATAACGTAGCATATCAGCCTATAATGTGGTGTGTTTATATATTTTTTTGGGATGTAGGCCTTCTCTCAGTGAGAGGAAGAAAATAATCAAATCACTATTATTATATAGTCAAGCAAATACTACTGATTAATATGTGTAAACTGACAATACAAGAAAACAGCAGGTATACGCATACTAGTAAACTATAGGCCATAGAAATGCGTACAGTGATAATCAAAATCACATAATTTTTATAAGCGATTGACGCGATCGTACATATTAGCATAGTTATTGATGCAGCATCTTTAGCCACTTTAGCATTATTTAAATTTTCATTCACAACCAGTTTTATTTGCAAATGAGACTGGCCATTTAATTCTTCAAGATCAATTTCTCCCCTCACATTCAAAGATACTTCGCCAAAGAACGCACCAGACATGGACCAACCTTTTGAAACCGCCCTACAGCTTTCTCTCCAGTCCATCTCTTCATAAAAACTAGGTTACCGTGTCATTGTTCGATCCCATTGATACTCGTACATTCAGTACTGCATACACCCCTTGGTAACACCATAAATTAGGGGGACGGTCATTGTCCTGCATGGGTTGACCGTTAAGGGGTCGCGGCTCGCGGATTATTCTATACATATCTGCACAATGTATGTTTGGATTATTTAAAGCTAATTTTTGTGTGATGTTTTTAATGTTGATAGTTTTGAGACTGTCTTTTAAGGGAGGGAAAGTTATGGGATCAGCTGTTTTATTCTTTTTGAAGTTGGTTTCGTTTGTAAGAACGCGTGTGATATCTGTCGTTTTATTTCGATTTGCTATTTCTTCTACTGGTTTTGAGTTATTTTCTTTTTTCTCCTCCTCCTCTTTATCCTTGATTGTTTTTAATACTTTTTCTATAACGTTGAGTTTTGCGTGTGCATCATAGTTATCCATTTTGATTGTAAGACCATGTTTATCAAACCAAGTCGCTATAACTAGTGGATAATTGCGTAACACACTAACAGTCGCAGGAATCGCTTTCATTTTGACATTTCAACGACATTCATTGCGTTGTTTACTTTGTTGAGCAGACAAATTTTTTGAACATACGAAGCAATGGATTGGCTGTATCCTTCAAACTGATTCAGATTGATACTGTGTTACACAATTAGGGTGCTGGTACAGGTGATACAGGTCTTATTTTATTATAAGACTTGTCAAGTAAAAGTGTCTACCTTTTTGTGAAAGGTGTCATTATGTTGAATGCCAGTGTTCTCTTGAATGCTATTATTAAGTCTTAAAATTGCATTGCATTGCATTGCAATTGATCCCTTATATTCAACTCAAAAGCGAAATTATCTACACAAAAATCTCCAAATCAACGCGAATTCCCACACTATTGAAAAGCCAATAAATTAATGCATTCAAAAGATATTCACGAAACTAATGCATCACATATTGCATCTCGTTGCATAAGACCATTGACGGAAACATATTGTTAGAAAAAAAAAGCTTTTGAAGAATTCCCTCAGATGCGTAAAATTTCGTTCCCATGGGATATCAAAGGAAACCACTACACCAAACTAAAATCTACCATACCAACCAAAACTTAAAGTCGGAAATCCATCAACAATTTCGGCGGTGGGAAAAGACGGTATGAAAAAAGTGATTTTGAATTTTGGGCGTATTAAGTTAGGGGTGGTTTTCTCTTGTTTATGGGGGTGGAACACCATCACCTGCCGGGTCGTGGGACAGGTCGCGAGCATCCCTCTTATGCCACCGAATTGCACATCCTGTATCGGATTTTGATGGATAAACAGGGCGTTTGTTTAGTGCAAAGATTATGTGCGTGAAGATTCTGATAGGTTCGGCATTAAAGGCATTTAAGCTACGTTTTTGTGCATAGTTTTGATGAAATAGGACTTAATTTTGGTATTGAGTGTGGAACGTTTATAAATAAACATGATAACAGTTACAATAAAATTCCATCATCATCTGCCTAGCCTTTTCCCAACTATGTTGGGGTCGGCTTCCAGTCTAACCGGATGCAGCTGAGTATCAGTATTTTACATGGTGCGACTGCCTATCTGACCTCTACAACCCAGTTACTGGGTAATACGAAACCCCTACGAAAGGTTACAACGAGATCTCTATTATCAGGTTCTTCTTCAACGAATTTTTCAGTTTTAGTATTCGGAAAATTGAAGAAAATATTTATGTAAGTAGGTCTATCAGATCACTCAACGTTCAGACTGGCCCAGTGCATTGATAACTGTCATCCCGTTGATACCGATCAGTCCCTAAAGGGATGTAAGATGGCGTTCAAGAAAACTGAGCCCACATCATTTTGTTTCCAAAATCCATGAAATGATGTTTTACTTAAGTGGTTTTCGAGCTAAACGTATTTATTGAATCCTTTAACATTGAGAATTGAAAAATCAACAGCACAAATTAACATGCATAGTTCTAGTTTACAGTTTTTACAAATTTCTAGGAAAAACATCTTACCACGTTTTTTCGTGTGGGAGCACCAAGGTGACACGATTTATCGGCGGCCAGTATTTTTAGACGTTCCAAATTTAAATCAAGTTCTAATTTCGAATGTTATTTTTAATTTAAAGAATATTTGCATTTTTTTTAATATTAGCTTTTATTTTGATGCCTTTAATGTTGTTAGTTTTTAATTTGACTTCAGAGGTCAAGTTCAGTAGCGAAAACTGAAATATTTTAGCATAATTATAAATTGTTCAGCTTTTATTTACATAATTTAACTGTTTTGTAATAACCTCATTAATTTATAGATAATTTAACTTATTAGGCTGTATAATTAGTATTTAGGTACTAGCTCACCCGACGGACGGTGTCCTGTCAAAATTTCAATAATTCATACAAAATTCCCTTCAAAAATGCACGTTCAGTTTTTCCATTTTCCCGGCAACTTTTTCTATGTTTCTTTCCATAAAGACCTAATTCAGATTAAAATAGAAAATAGCAAAATCCATTTGGCCGTTCCCAAGTGATGCGTTTACCAACGAACAGAATTTCATTTTTATTTATAGAAGATTAATACTTCTTTAAACATCTCTCCAAATTTTCCAAAAAAAAATAAAACTAAAATAAAACATACAACATAATCAGCCTTTATTGTTCCCACTGCTGGGACATAGAGAACGCTGTGAGAGGGAGTGGGCCGTAATCCACCACGCGGGCCCAGTGCGAGTTGGCGAAATAAAACTTCCTAAAGCATTAAAACCTTGCAAAATCCATTGATAAATAGAACACCAGTCCCCGATACTAAAACAAAAACCGAACACATGTCTTCTAGCATGTGGGCTACTATATTTAGACAAAAATACACCGTATCGACGTACTTCTAAAGTTGAATATTAATTGCCAGCAACGGCGATAAATTGAGGAAATGTCTCTTCAGTGCAAAACAATAGTTTTATTCTTTTATTGTCAGATCGTGCAGTTGCGTGCAGAAAAATTGTACGCCATAAATAATTAATTAAATGCGTGATGAGGTTATGCATTAACTCATCATACGATGAGGTAATTTAATGACGTAATTGAGACTACTTAAGACATCTTAATCGAAATTAAAAACTGGGCAATTAAACAGAATAATTTTGGTAGGACAATTATTGAGCACGGAATACAATACTGCAATGACTTTAAAAATTCCTTCCACTTAATTGTTTTATCCGGTGTAATGAAATCAAAATATTTCGCAAATTAATTACTGCCGAAAATTTTGGCCGAGCGTGTACTAAAACAATTACTTATCTGCAATCAAAATTGAACTCTATTTTCTTATTCTTAAAGTTCATAATCACTATGTTGCTATGTCTACTGTCTAGGGTCCTTTATAGACTGCCATATAGACATTTTATGGCGTGACTGGACTAGAACTGCTGACGTCATCAACCAATAATCAATGCTTAAGCCCATAGAATGGCTAATGATAGGGGAATGAGTAGAAATTAGTTGCAGTAATTCGCTTGTTCTAATTCTGTCTAGAATTTTTTAAAAGAAAGTTTGGTAACATAAGATAAAATCACGCTTGTTGTCCCAAAGGGTTAGGCAGATGTGTAGCTGTGGTTGTGGAAGTGTAACACATGCACACTCACCCTCAGACACACCTACACGTACACCAGCACCCTAATTGCGTAACACACGATTAATCGGAATCCTTTTCATTTTGACAGTTCAACAACATTCATTGCGCTATTTACGTATTGAGCAGATACATTTTTCGAACTTATGAAGCAATGGATTAGCAATTTGCTTCAAAATGATTCTGATTCCGATTGATTGTGTGTTACGCAATTAGGGTGCTGGTCACACTTACACTACGCCTATCCCGTAATTTTATTGTCTTTGTTGTTTTTATTGTCCATTTTTATCTTTTTATTTTGAACTAAATAAATATAGTTTAAAATATATTTTTCTTATCTGGAACGAACTACCCTCTCATTAGGAGCCGGACGTTGACAGCTGCGCCACAGTTATTAACTTTTGCAGTTATCATCTAATAAAATTCATTAATTTCATCAAAATAAACGATTTTGTTTTTACCTATAGTACAGACGCCAGCAGGTCAAGCTACCCAAAACTGTCAAATTTTCCCAATCAACCTTGAACCTTAATGCTTTAAAAATAAAGTTGAAAATCTATTAAAGAAATTTGACAGATTGTAGTAGCTTGATGTGCTGGCGTCTGTACATTTCGCCAGTCATGTTTAAGTACCGTTTAATAGGAGAAGTAAGTGTGATTTTAACTAATTTTGATATTGTAACTAATTGTAATTTAGGATTATTTATTTATGCATTGACTGTAGAAAATTATTCCATATTGTCATTATTTCTCATGCAACCATATTTGTACGTCTCTTGGCATAACATAGCGACATATGAACTTTAATTTAAGAACTGTCTCTGCCTATGTTACACAAAATTAAATAAAAAATGATTATGATTTGCAAATTAATGCTGTGTTCTCACTAATGTCTAAGCATAGTTTCCTAATTTATCATCATGAAGACTTTTTCAAAGCATCTTGAAAAGGAATTCCATCCTAACCAGATGCGACTACTATATCTGTCTTCCGCAATATGGCGCACCTACAAACATTACCCTTTAAAAAAAAATACAACAACAGACACTATTTTCCTAAGGCTTCTAACCGGCGTTTGCAAAAACTTAAAAAAATATATAGGTCAGGTGGTCACCAGGACCACCCGGGCTATGTTGGGCAATTACATGGGAGACTGGGCAATGTGGGCATGGTTATTTAGCACCCACTTGTGATCGTCACATGTCACTGGGTAAGTCACTGGTGTTATAATTGGGTGAGAAAGTGACGAAGTTCACAACCAGGCTGTTCCATTGAACAGCCTGGTTACACGGGCAGCCTGGCTATACGACATATAGGAATGTGGCCGCTTTTCTTTAGATCGAATTTTGTTGCTTCGTGTCTCAATATGAAATTTTATAAAAGGTATTAGAAAATTCTAGACACATTTACCGAGGTCGCTGATTGAACAGATTTTCATAATTCCTTCTCAGTCACGAGATAATATTTTTTTAAAGGAGTGGCGCTAGTGGACCCGTGTGCACCCTCTTAAGTTCTCAGGTTAAGAAAACCCATGGTAACCATAAATCTACCCTCAAACTAGCAGAGGTCAGACAAAACGGATAAATTATAGACCCTCCTGTAATTAGCATAGATACGCGGACCCCTAGATTAGAGCGGGTCCTGCTTATCTCCTAGATGGGATAGATTTATTGTAACTATTATATTTGTTGGTTAAAGTCACGAATAGTCACGATATAGTTATACATATTAAATATCAATACGTTAGATGAGTGAAAATAAAGAAAGAAAAATGGTTTATTCTGCACAAACAAAACGTTTACTCATTACAAATAAAAAAGACATAAAATATGTACACATAAAACTAACTGGAAAATGATGTTAAAGTGGCGGGAAATATATTATGACAAATTAAGATGGTTATCTAAGAAATACCCAAAATGTTATAGTGTAACTCTTAACTTGTAAAACCTGGAATTACCCGCAAAAAAGCTCCTTAGAAATGCTCCTTTTCCACCAAAATTGGTTAAAATAACTAATTAGCGGCAACTTTTAAAGGTCCCTCGGTCAAATTCAACCCTTGAATGATGACTGGCGATTTAAAGACCTCTCCTAATTTCGCCTGCACTTGCTATTTTAAGGGTCCCAAATTAATCATTTTAGGGTTAAAGGGAACTATTTTGATTTATTATTCTATATCCTGTTGAACTACGATGGAAAACTGTTTGAAATTTTGTTGCCAAGCAGAATAATTATAATCGACAAGGCTAAATAACAAGTCTTCCTAGTTGGCGTCGGTGAGCCTCCGTAGGATCAAAGGTAGAACTTACAAATTTTATTCATAGAAATAATTAAGCCGTTAAATTATCACAAAAAAAAAAATTAGGCACATTCAATCTGACATACATATTCCAAATATTTGCGAAAAAAAATATTAGTAGCCTCTGCTACCAGATCACAAACATCATTAACCGACATTTCAAAAATTACCGGTTAAAAACCCATTAAAATTAATTATTTTTTTAAGTAATTTATTTAATTAATTACAACATGTAACTGAACTGTCAAATTGTCAATTAATTATTAATGCTTCGATTAGAAACGGATTAGTATTTTCGCGGCTGTATTTAATTTTGTCCGAGAGTGTATTTTTTTAATGCGGCAGTGCGTCTAAAATTACTAAGGTCATCAATGCATCAGTGATTCTGAGGTTACGGATGTACTTAAATGTACTTAATTTTGATGCTTACTGGTGTTCAGTTGGTAGGCTAATCTGTTGCCGAGATAAATTTAATGCCTGAAGATGGTGGCTGACTACTTGGTTTTAAGTTAGACAAATTGCCTGGTGGTAGCCTAATGTGTTGCTGACGAATTGAATTTCTAAAGATCGTATATTAGTATGTAATTGATTGCCAGAATTTTATGAAAATCATAAATTGTTGGCGCTATTTGCTGATAAATTGATTGCGCAACGAGTCTGGGGCAGCGTAAAAATTAACACAACGTGTGGGTTTTCAGATGAACCTAACGTAACATTCTGGTTTTCGGGAGAAAAGTTTGATAACTGGAGGACTCTCGACATCAAGCTGTAAATTTCCAGTTTTAGCTGACCTCGCATTGTATAGGCTTTTCGTACAATCAGAAGTCAGCTTATACTGGTTATGTTTAGCTTGATGTGTAGCCATGCGTACCGTACCGATTACTTGAATAGGCAAAAGGTATTTTACGCTAAAGATAGTCATCAGGAAGTCTTAACAAAAACCAACCATTTTTAATTCATCAATGTTTAAAAAGTGTTGTGAATTAAAATGGTCAAACGATTACAACATAGGGTCAAATAAACGCTTATAAAGCGGTTTTGAAATTCGGAAGATTTTTTTTTTGCATTTTTTTATTGAAGTCTAGTAATGAGACAAAAAAAAAAACTACAATTTATGCCAAAAACAAAAAAAAAGGAAAAGAAACGTCTAACAGTAAACCGACATGGCAACACACCACAAGAATAGCATGGATGCGCCACCTGCGCTCGCGCCTAATTTCTGCTGGCATTGAGCGGCGTCAAGGTCACGTTACTCGGGTGACGTCATTCAAACGCTTTCGGTTGCGACTGGTGGATATGACAAGACGCATATCCGTGTTGTAGAGTACTGAGCGACCATTGTTTTTACTTGTGAGTAGTTGGGTAATGGGTATTGCATTAACGATAGAAAGATTTTTAAGAGTGACGGAGGAGTGAGGTACTCCATGTATATGTTTGCATTTGGAGTACCTACAATCAAGAGAGAAAGTAAAAAAAGAAGAAAAAATGTTTATTCTGCACAAACAAAATACACATTACAAATAAAAAACAGACAAATTATACACATACAACGTAGTCAAAAGCCTCGTACTCAAAAGCATATAAAAATTAGTCAATTTTGTCTAATAAAAAAACATTATTTAAATTAGGCTGAAAATCAGCAGCTTTTTGATCGTCAGCAATTACATAGGACAGTGTGATCAAAACGCCGCCCTTCACCACTTCCTAGTGTTTTTCCTAGCTGGGAAGAAGTGGCGCAACGGACTCTCCAGATGAGGATGGCTAGACAAAGATCACTCTACCAAAGGGTATTGTTTTACCCAGGAACTGGGGTATGGAGGTCAGATAGGTAGTCGCTCCATGTAAAATACTGGTACCTATTCAGCTGCATCCGGTTAGACTGGAAACCGATCCCAACATAGTCGGGAAAATTACAGACAGAATAACAGATGATGACGAAGTTTCATCCTATGGTCTCGTATGGTCAAAAGAAAACTCAACCTTAACAAATCTTGCAGGAGGTCGAAATTTGAATGCAAATGAAAAGTCGCGGGAAACACCGACCAGATAATATTTTTGTTTGTGCAAAACCACGTATGATAATAATATCAGATTTTGATATAAAGAAACCGGATTTATGTTGATATGTACGATATTCTCAGTCGAGTGAATTTGAGGCTTGTTTGTTAATAAATTGCTTAGCAGAAGTACTGTCAATTAGTCTCAACACTTGATGTTGATAGAAATATACAGATGAGCGGTTGAAACGGGCAAGTTAAGTACGTTTTTTTGATATTGAAGATAGTGATCAAGAGGGTGTTGCTATGCTTTGTTTATATCAATATCTCGTACACATTGAACAGACAGTGCATGCATCTGTGTCTGTGCACTCACTTCAGCATCTTCCTGCCCTTGTCCCATCAAGTAGGGAGCCCCATGTTACTTGGGGTCGATGCAACACCTTTTCTTCATCCAATTTCCCCTGTCAACCGTCACGCTATCATTCTCTCCTTTCTCTTTATATCATTCCTCACACAATCACTCACTTGTGCACTACAAAATCTTCTGCGTACTTGGCTAGTCTCCGCCAAGATAAGCCACCGTTACCGAAATTCGGTCAGGATGATGTTAAGTTTTTTTCTATAATTATCTCCTGTAGTAAGAAACTATTACTTATGTCCCTTGCTTTATAAAGTCAAAGTATAACATGGAGGCTAAAAAATCAATTCAAAGATACCGGATAAGAGCGGTTTCGCACTACGTCAGATCTGAATCCGAATTCAAGGTCCGAATTGGGAATGTCCTAAATTCAGACGGACTGATTTCGGATGTAGTGCGCAACCCCTCATACAAATAGTACTATGGCTACTTCGGACCGTCATTTCTCGGATTCGGATCAGACACAGTGCAGACCCGCTCTTAGTGAAGCATTATGCTGCAAGATTTTGAAAGAATTCATTCTTAATCAGTAATTTTTATACATAGATGATATCGCTATAAAGAAAATAATGATTTATAATCTCAAACCAGTTGAAGACCGATCCAACAGCTAGATTATCTAACACTTAACAGTGCGTTCATTTTGTATCGCCATTGTTTAACTGTTGAATCGTCCAACAAAAGTTTAAGGTCAAGTTCGGCACAACACGTGTGGGCGTTCGCGGAATAGTTTTGTGTATCACATGTTTTGAGGCTGATATTATTATAATGGTGCTACTTATTTTGGGATTAGATAAGATATTTAAATAATTATGTAAATACTGCGTTATTTTTAAGCGTTTTCTTTCATTATCATTTCGTTCTTATACTAATTTATTTGTGATTCACAATCGCACGCCGCCCATATACATCACTATGAGTCGTCAACTCAATTTTCATCCCTTTTCTGGCTATTTCATCTCATCATCCGTCTAGCTTTTTTCCAACTATTTTGGGGTTGGTTTCCAGTCCAACTGGTTGCATTGCAGCTGAATGTCCCATCTTTCCCAACTATGTAAATGATAAAGAAAATGACTTTAGACGCTTCGTGCCCGCACAGTAAGTCTATCCGTATGTTTCCACCTACCGAGAACTTTAACGGAGTTATTTATCTTAAATTTCGACGCTCAAATAATTATATTATATTATTTGCCTAGTACAAAAATCTGTGCATGATTGACAGTCTGCGTCAGATGAAGATAAATTATTGTGCTAGATGCCTTTTGAAAATATTTTGACTGAATTTTTTCGCAAGTTATTAACCATAGTTATATTCTTCCTCCTATTGAATTGACTGGTATTGAATGTTGATGCTTTTGGCACTACAGGTGTTAACAAAATTACGTATATTGTAAGTAGTTTTTAGGGTTCCGTACCCAAAGGGTAAAAACGGGACCCTATTACTAAGACTTCGCTGTCTATCCGTCCGTCTGTCTGTCACCAGGCTGTATCTCAGGAACCGCGATAGCTAGACAGTTTAAATTCACAAATGATGTATTTCTGTTGCCGCTATAACAACAAATACTAAAAACAAAATAAAATAAATATTGAAGGGGGCTCCCATACAACAAACGCGATTTTTTTGCCCTTTTTTGCTCGATATTAATAATGGCAACAGGTAGGCACTTGAAATATTCACAAAATACTCAGTTGTATTTTTACTTTAATGATAACTAATGAGAGACGTCATTTTTATAGATAATGGTACGGAACCCTTCGTGCGCGAGTCCGAAGAAGTTTTGCTGTTTCTCGCATTCATTCAGAAAACACCTTTTACTTCACAAAATTGCGTCGTCTCATTCTGCACCATAATTACTGTGGGTAACAACTACACAACACGACATATGTCGTACCTACCTACATAGTATTTAAACAATGTGAGGTCCCCAAAACCACAAGCAACATGATATAACCATGTGACATTTTACATACAAGTATTCGGTTGAATGATTTATAACATGCTCAAACTGGTTCTAAGTGGAAAATAGTAGTAGGTAGGTATTATTAAAGATCAGTAGGAAATAATCTAAATTAAGGAACTGTTTATTGGCTTTATTCTAATGGTGATTTAAAATTGATATCTGCATCTGTTTTTGATGTAGTAAAGTAGATGGATGAACAGATGCAGACCAAAAAAAAATGGATGTGATTCTAAGATAGATGATAATTCTAAAATATCGATTAATAGAGATATACAGAAGTACATTGGGATGAGAGCAGGTTGACGATGAAACTACAATGTAAAGACTAAATGGTGACAATGATGAGACGATAATGACTCAAGGAGTTAATTCTAACAAATAAATGAATGAATTTGAACACCTGAATACCGTTGAAATTAATGATTTAATTGCACCTATTGAACTTCTTGTACCAACAAAAAATATTAACTAAATGCTCATAAATCAAACGTTTTAGCATTAGCTGCTAAATCTTTTGGCGTGACCTACACTGAACTTGACTACTTCCTGTAAGGAATTTGAACTATTGATTAAATATTAGACTAAGGCTTAAATGCCGACTATGAATGCATAAATAAATTAGTGGTTAAATTACACTTCAATTAGAAGCCTGATGTAAAATTATTATGCTTCAATAAAAATTATGAAAACCTCAATACAAACACAAATATGATTAAGTGGGTAAAAATCTACAATTGAATAAAATAAAAGCAGAATCAAATAAAACTACAAAGGAAGACAACGTTTTCAAGGAAATGTATAAAGATACATTGTATAATTTAAGAATCATTAATAAAGGTTTCAGAAGATACCCAACAAATTAATGAACAGACCAATGCCAAATGAACATGAATAGCTAAAATAAGTCCCAACACTAACCAACCGTATGTCAGTCCTTCTAACAACGAACTTCGGGCAATAACTTAAACTGACTACGAGAATATCAAAAATGAATTCTATTCGTATACTATTAAAGTCAGTAATGCGAAGGATACTTAGAAGGAAGTAATGCTATTAAGCATGTGCTTATTATAAGTAACTTAACGAGTGAACTCAAGAACGAGACGTAGGTTAACCATGCCAGAGATAATTCTACGGATAATATATTTTTCAAATTGTGACTTGGTAACGCTCCCCTTTAGCGTTACCAAGTCACAATTTGATGAAGATTTTTATATGGAGCCTGGGGTAAGCAAATATCTATGCGACACAATGTAAGCTAGATCAAAAAATATAGATGTCACGTGATCAACTTCGAACGTTAATATGTCGGAAACGTGACGATTTACGGGGTTTGGTCGTGCAATATTTTCTGTTTGCATTAATGTCAGCTGTCAATTTATATAGGTTTCTTGCGTGGCAGCCATTTTGAAAAAAAAAACAAAATGGCGTGACAGTAGGTACGCGATGTCAAAGCCCTTTTTGGATGACGATTATGGAATTATTTGAACAAAATTAGGGTTATAAATAATGCTAGGTTTCTATAGGTTTATATTGTAAGTGTTGGTGAAGTATTTTACCTTGTCACGCATTTTCTCATCTCTGACAGAGTTGATGACGCAAAAGAAGACATTGTACTGTATCGTGTCTACGTAATGTTTTATGTATAGTACAAATACACCTACTTTAACGAACACTTTTGATTTATTATTACATCTGTAGTCGGTAGGTTTTATCTTTTCATCGGAAGCCAGCCGAATATTTAAATCTCACGAAGTGTTTTAGATGAAAATATCTTTAAGTTTAATCAATGATCACATATCATGATATGGAGTTTAATTAATTTGTTGATAAGTATCATGAGTTTACTTTTGTTGAATATACTGGTTTTTTTCTTTAAGCCTCCCGCAGACAGAAGTGACGCGCCGGTGCGACGCGATTCTAGTACAACAATTTCTATGAAGTTGTTCTAATAGTCGCGTCGTGCCTGTCTACGGGAGTCTTTACCTCGTCTCTGTCTTCACGATTTCATTAAATCCCTAATTATTTTGACTCGCTTCCCTTAAATACTTCTTCTAGTGGTTTATTTAGGTAGTGTTTGTCATATCTGTTGGTAAATGAGTCAGTCAGTCAATATTTTTTTTGTATAGAAACTTGATTGAATTAGACGTGATTCGTAATACAAGCAGAATTCTAAATTGTTTCTTTAAAATATTTAATCCATGTCACCTGAAATTGTTCTTTCAATTGCCTGAAAAATTGTCTATTTTCCTATCGCAGGTATGCTGGAAGAGATTTCTTATGAAATAAGCATCATCTCTGTACCTATTTTTCTGATCTGTTTTTTCGTGTCTTTTTATATATGTGTGTACATAAATGATTAAATAAATAAAAACCTGATCAATTATTATAATTTACCAACAAAATTCAAGAATATCCTGAAAAATCCAAGAATTATACACACAAAGCAAACAAAGAATGTTGGTCATAGCCTGCGGGCCAAATTATATCGCGAGATAAAGATAGAGGAATCGCGTGACGGTACCACGATTAGTGTAATTTCGGTACCGAGTAACATTTGGAGTTTCGACGTCATTCACGGGTCACGTTGGAGTATCGATAATATGTTGGAGTGATGTTGCACATCACTAGTTGTGTTTTATTTAGTGGTTTGAGAGATTATTAGATAATATACACATAACATCACGCCTGTAAAATTCCAAAATTGTATTTATTGATATATCTTTTATTAATTATTTAATTGAATTCAAAAAGGATCGGGCCGGATTCAACACAACTGAAAGTTATTTTTTCAAATGTGGACATGCAACGACGAAATATTAAAATGTATTAATGGCAAATTTATATGTTTTTCTAAGTTCATCCAAGAAATGACTGACTTACGGTCAGGAAAACACCACCGTAGGTAAACGTAAAACTACTTACTGAAGTCTGAAATGGCGCAGCAACTGCAAGCGAGCATGGTAATCAATGATCGTCCCATGGGGTAACCCCATTCAGGGGATTTCCCTACAGAATAATATAAAGGTACAGGCTGACATTCATTAAAAATTTCTATACTTCGATGATTATAAAATAGAGATGTATGTAAGTCATTACGTGTATTAAGGAAAAAAATATCGATGACTCATAGTCCATAGGCTACCTATCACAGAAACTCGATTTGTAACAGGTATTGTTCATGCAAATTTTTGCAATAAAATTATAAATATTGAACAGGTTTTAATTTTTTTGTTTTTGTCTAAACATTCTAGACTTGAGTTTCTTGATCTACTTAAATACTTTTTCGTTTTCATTTAAATAAATTAGTCAGTGACTCGTTGGTCTAGTGGTCGCGAAGCTCTACTGCTGAGCATGGGATCCTGGGTTCGATTCCCAGGTCGGGCATATTATATTATATTATTGTCTGTTTCTACCCGGATTTGTGCCCGGTTGGTGGTAATAGGCTTGCCCGGGGTTATTATATAGGACTTAGGCATAATTGGTGAAATGTGGGTGTACGTGTGCTATAGGTGCCTCTGCCTAACCGATTGGGGAAGCAAGGCGTGATGTTATGTTATGTAAATGAGTGAGTTTTACTTACGAACAGGTTAATTTTATATTATTCATGAATACGAAGTTTTTTTGCGTATAAAGGGCATTATTATTTGAAACTCCTTTGAAAGAATTCTAGAGGACACCAGGACGTTTCCGACCTATTAACGATTGCATGATAATTTACAAAACTGAAACTTTTCCTTTAAAACATAATGTTCAAATTCCTTTGTAAATAATAGTTTCTTCAAAATAATTTATATAACCTCTGCGAGGGAATGAAGGCTTTATAATGAAGATTGTAAGGTACAAAGTTGCATGAAATAATTGGGTTTTATCTCATGCGTCGTTATGTATGACGCAATACCTACTCAGCCGTAATGGCTAGTGTCAATCAAAATTATAAACCAACCAACTTATTTATGCGCTCACTAAAATAATTGCTATGCCAATGTCGACTGTATGCCCTTGGAATTGGGTTCAAGGATTGTGTAACAGCGTCATTAAAGAAACTGATTTTGGTAATACGTTCTGAGAATTGGCTTGGATCAAGACGTTTGAGTTAGACTAAAGTTAGTCAATTTAAAAATATTTTTAGGAAGTACACGGTGAGATCAATCTATTTAATAATATCTATTTTAAAAAATCCCGAAAATATATAAAAAAAAAATGTTTTCAATCATAATTCGTAGCTTAACATAATTTAAATGATCAATTTATAAAAGAAATAAAATTCCATTTAATAAAACGCGTTTATAATATAAACGTGCATGAAAAATATCATTTTAGTAGGATAATTATATTATAATTAATTATACACGTGAGATAAAAAAGTAGTACCTAATGCAGAAATGATTGAATTATAATTATTATTTTGCCTCAAAATAAAACATCAATAATAAGAAGCCCGTAATTATTTTATGTAAATCTAAATCGTTTTAATAATTTTATTTTGCGAAACACATATTTATTATCTTTTGAACTAATTTATCATTTAAATGTTGTAAGTTCGCACGTGTTTCGCAAACGTGACTTTTGGCTGCTAAGGTTGCTTATCCCTTAAACTTTTTTAAATACTTCTTAGATGTTCCCAAAGTAATCCTGTAATAGTTGGATAAATTATCATCTGTCTAGCCTTTTCCCAAGCAGCTGGGTACCAGTATTTTGACAGCACGGTTGGCGCAGTGGTTAAGCGATTGACTGCTGCGCTGCGTGTCGCGGGTTCGGTTCCCGCACGGAACAAATATTTGTATGACCTACATGTATTTGTTCCGAGTCTGGGTGTATAATATGTATGTATTTACAAAAAAAAAAAAACATTGTATATAAGTAGTTTATCAGCCATCTTGTTACCATAACACAAGCATTAGGTTGCTTAGCTTGGGATAAATGGTGCTGTGTGAAATGTCCAGGGATTTATTATTTATTGTCCAGGGATTTATTATTTTACATGGAGCGACAGCCTATCTGACCTCCACAACCCAGTTTCTAGGTAATACGATACCCCTTGGTAAGACTGGTTGTCAGACTTTCGGGCTTCTGATGACCAGTAACGACTGTCAAAGATCCTTCGAGTAACAGCAGGGACCAATGACTTAACGTGCTTTCCGAGGCACGTATTAATAATAATAACAGCCTATTAAATATTACTGTCTCACTGCAGAACAAGGGCCTCTTCTCGGTCTCATTCAGAGTAGGCGCAAGCATTACCTACCTAAAATTAAGGTCGATTCAAGTACGTTAGAGATATTAATTTCTCAGCATTGAAATATAAATATTGCATTATAATTTAATATATTTTTCTTATATTATAAACGTGATGAACGTACTGTATACGAATCAATTTAAAATTTCAAAAAAATATAATACAATTTTTACGAGATTTTTTATTTGTTTCCGTGTTGTCCATGTTTTATCAAATTATACAAAAAACGTGTATAAAGTTAAAAAAATTAACTAACAACTTTAAAAAAATCTGTCAAACATAATGACAGCGGAATTAATTATGTCTTTTTCAAGTCAATGACCACATATAAGAAGTTGTTTACACATACTTATTTATTATGTAGATATAACTGTATTGCTTTTAAATGTGTTACCTACATTTAACACTATGTATATTAGGTGAATATTAGAATTACCAATTTAACTTAAACCTTGGTAAGGAAAAAAAAAAGTTAGTAAAATAAAAACATTGGTTTTAATTTAATAGAATAGACATATTTTTAAGCGCTGTTTATTTTGATTGTGACACTAGGTACCTCTACCTAAAGATAATTTTAGTTATCGATGAGGATTCTGAACTTCCTGTGCGCTAAGAAGTATTAATAATGTTTTTAATTTTATTATTATTTTAATTTTCATGCGCGAGTAATATTTTGCAAAAAAATAAAAAATCCACTATTTTACTATTTATGTAGACATTATTGTCATCAACAAGATTTCTATCAAAAAAAAACATAATTTTTGAAGAAAAAAAAAACACAAAAAGAAAAAAAATCTGCAATTAATTCCCGCCATCCATTGTAACACATTCATCCGTCATTCGCGCTAGCCCGCGACATTGACAATGGACGGTTTGGACTTGGTATGCGGCCTTGAAGCGAATTCGGCGCTCGGACGGGCGCGGGAAACGAGATCGGGTTTTTTATAATCGATATTAGACGTGCAGAATAGATTATTCGATTCGACGTGCAAAATATATTCTGTTGTATCGATTCGGGAAGTTTGTGAGGTAGCCGTTTTATGGTTTATTTATTGATGTTCTGAGAATTAGAAAAAAAATACATCTTTTAAGCAATAATAAACATAATAATAAAAATAAATAAGTGAGTAGTAGATGTTTCAAAGATGTCAAATAATAAAACCAATGGTTAATCCATATTAGCATAAATTAAACTAAATGATGCAAACTTGAATAAGGGCAACAAGATTTTAAGTTTCTAATAAAATCTAGAGTCACGGCCAGGTATTGATATTTAAGTATAAAAGAAAATAATAGAAATGCAAAAAAATTTCATAGAAAAAAAAAAACGAGCGAAACATATTTTTTTTTTATGAAACGTCATACAACTAGGGGTACGTATATTGTTTCAAATGCTATTTATTTCTTTTAATTTATTTGAAGATCACTTTGACTTGGTGGTTCACAAAAATGTTCCGAAAAATTAAATCAAAGAGATACCAACAAACAAAGATACTATTTTCCTTTAGCAGATGAATTAATATCTGTGATAAGAAGTGTTCGAAGGTTAAACTGAAAATTGAGAGTCAAATTTTTACCAAAAAAATATGGTTTCGGGGTCAGACGAAAATGTAAACAGTGTAAAACTGAAAAGAATACATAAATAATATTCTACATAATTTTTTCACGACATTGAGTATAAATTTGCAAAAATAAAAGTGACATCGTCTGATGATTACGTTGTTATTGTAGTCTTGTAACCATGTGGAATTTGAATGAGATACTATATTTTATGAAAGACTAGCTAGGGACCTGTCCCTGCTTCGCGCAATTTTTACAACTTCACAAAAAAGACGAAATTCCTTTACTATACAGGGTGACAGGGACATCGGCGCACAACCTGTTACCATCGATTCAAAATATGATTACTAATGGAATATGATTCTGCGTTGTAAGTCGTCGGTCATTAAAAAAATCTGCCGTTTCCTACAAATTTATTGGGATTAGCAGTTTTATTATTATTAAGTTAAGATGCAAAATGAGCATAACCTTGAAAATACTTGAATTCTGGTAATCCTATCTACATGATAACGTGAGCAAACTTGATTTATACGAATACATAGCTAATACCGATATTCATAGTAGATAGGTATAGTAGGTACCTACATTCTGGTAGCTTTTTATTGTTATGCGATTTATCATAAACTTGTTATTCGGCTTTTTCATCTTAGGAAATTTTCTAATTTGAAAGTATAAAGATGAAGAAGATTCTAAAGTGTATGCTGAAAATAATGCTTTAAACCCCTCTCCTAAACATTTTTTTTTCATGTTAAACATTAGACTGACTACAGTTTTACGAATAAATCTTTTTTTATTACACATAATTCTACAGTTTTAATTTAAAGCTCGCGACCACAAATATTTATATAATCAAATCTACACCTAACGAGTTTCCAGTCTAGTGCAACCATTTAAATACTAAATACTGCCACATAAACAACATAATCGTAAATAAAGCTTCAAAATGCCAAGCAAAACCGGATGGCAACACGGGTTACAAAACTTACATAATGTAAGCCAGAGGGTACCTTATCAACGTCCTTGTAACCGTTTGGGAGCCTACCGGGTCACAAGTTATCGTGTTTAAAAGCTGAAGCTTGTGCGGAATTACTTAATTGAATGTTGAGGAAACATTAGGGTTATTTTTTACTGTGGTAAGGAGATTTCAGTATAAATAGAATTTTTCCCCAAATGGCTTGGGGAAAAAATCGTACTTCAATGGAACATAATATAGCTCTACTTAGTGACAACACTGACAGTTTTAAATGCACAAGGTAGGTATTTCAGAGCGTAAAAAAAACGAATATGTCATGATAAAACTATAACGAAGCTATTAAAATGTCTTCATATTCCATAAGATATTTCTTCAAGTAACAGAAACCAAATAATTTAAAGATTAATATCATCCCGGAAAACGTAATAACAAATACCAAATTCATTAAACCACACGGTTCGTTATCTATGTAATTGTATTAAAAAAACACAGCAGTCAATGTATTAAAACCTCTGCTGTCTGAACTCGACCTTGACTATTTTCAAGGCTCATCCGTGCTCATCTGTCTTATAAGACTCGGCTTTCATTTATGTGAAAAAATGAATTAAATAATTATTAATGAAATAATTATTTTATTTAGAAGGACAAGGGATAAATCAATGATAAATGCGTAAAAAATTAAAATACAGAAAGAAATAATTATTTTTCATAGAAATATTATTATTCAAAGATTGAAATAAGATCGTTCAAAATCTAAATGTTACGTACCTAATGACCTGTAGGTTCAATAAAAAAGACAAAGCTGTCATTCTGAAAATCGATTCACCATCAAATCCGCCTTTGTACAATGATTACTTGTGCTAGTTTAGTTCTTGATTTAGTTAATAAAATCAAAGAGAAAAATATAAACATGATCCCTTATAAATTACATTTTAACTAAAGGTCTATACGGACATGCAAATTCTATTTTTTTAAATTATTAGCATAAACTAAACACATTCAAGTTAACCGTGAGGCTTGTCACCGAATTTGCGCTCCAGTGTTTACGAAAATTGACATTACTTAAATTAAACAGACCGTATTGAATAATTAATAAGTATGGAACTAAATATTCAAATTTCTAATTAGAATGTTTGAATTATAATCCGTAATTAAATTAGATTATAAATTTGCAGGCCATGCACGTAATTCCAGAAGGTATACAAGGTGGAAAGACGAAGGTTAGTAAGAGTACATAAACCCTGCGCCAGATATGTTAAAGTATCATACTAGCATTCCATGTAATAGACATACAAAATATTGGCAAGAATCAAAAGCGGCCCAGAGTCGAGTTTGGGCCGCTTTTGAAAGAAAAAATTGCCTGACCTGACATTTGAACTCCATGATCATCAAACCCGCTTACTCGCGGACTGCGAGGCAGTTCTATTTAATAATAATATTCAGTAATCATTATCAAAGTCAAGGGTTAGATATTATTTGTAGACTGATGAAATAAGGAAGAGATAAGAAGCACAAAATAAACATTATATTTATATGTAAGAGTGCTTGATAGCCACCGCGATATGACCGTCGTTTTAAGTGTAGGTACTTGAATTTCGCACTGGTTGAAGAGTGTAAACATTTTAGGAATATCTTGAATGTGTAATAAGTCTGTTGCTTAGAAACGGGACAAAGGGCTTCCGTGTCTGTAGGTGTCAATATACTTGTAAATCTAACATTATAATAGACAATAACACACGTAACTGAAAACAATTGTATTCTGAAAAGTAATGAGGTCTTGTAAGCAATGCTCAAAATAAACTGGTAGACTGTTAAATTCTAATTCATGCCAGAATTTTAGCGTTCCTATTAGATTTCTCGGAAGAGCATACAAGAATCTTCGGATCTGATAGGAAAAGTTAACACGAAAACGATTTTGAAATTTTGCGCATGAATACTCCACGGAAATATTGTTTAATAGGCAATGAAATCACGAAGTTAAGAATTTCGTAGTTTACAATATATTAACAAAAGGTTTGTAATGGGTATCATCATAGTTTAAAATGTGTTGGATTGGATGCGGAATTGAAGCATCGTGATGAAGTAATGAACGACTATTGTTCGACTGCTCGACGTAGAGTCAGCTGAAGACTTCCGAAATATTCAAGGTAGCTTATCATTAGATTAGCTTCTAGCTGCGGTTTTGTTCGTAATTTGCCTTAAGATTTTTGCATTAAAAGTTCTGAATAGACTGATGTAGGCTTACAAGGTAAATAAATAACGGCGCCGATTCCCTTGTTCACAAACTAAACTAAATTTAAGTTTAGTGCATCTTTTTCTTTCTATTTCATTTAGAAAAGGACAGAAGCTACTCCATAGGCAAATTAGACGTGATTAAAAACATGGCTACTAAAATACGTCAATTTACGTCAGCCACTGACTAATTTGACAGGATTAAACTGATATTTATCTTCTGTCTTTTCTTAATGAAATAGAAAGAAAAAGATGCACTGAACTTAAATTTAGTTTAGTTTGTTAACAAGGGAATCGGCGCCAATGTTTAGTAATTTAAAATTGCAAGTAAGAAAAACTTATCATTTCAAATACGAAATGAAAAAATCGAATAAGACACACTGTTTATTGACTTATAAGACTAAAAAGATTTCTAACCTTTTCCTCCTGAATGGACTGGCCTCCGTTTTCCGACAGCGGCGTTGATGGTGCACTGTATCCCTTGGGTCCATCATCATGAGGCGTCATCTGTCTTTGTACGTCGTTCTCCTGATCATGCTGTGCCCTCAGCTCTTGTAAACCACTTTTGAATTCAGAAAGTCTAAGCACGGACGGTTTAATCTCCGGCATATCATCCGGATGTTCATATCTTCTCAAATCTGCTAGGTTAGTTGCTAAATGTCTGTGATGGTCCATAGGGGGTACTCCTATAGATCTTAAGTGCTCTATACTTCTATGTATATGGGAATAATTGTCTACTGGTATTTCCGCCATTAAAGGCGAATTGTGATAATCTAAGCCACCTCCATCGGGCCTGTAATCGATTGTCCTTCCTTCCATCATCTTGGCTACTATAATTTTATTCTATCTAATGTGTATAAACTGTCTCGTGTTTGGCACTTATAAAAATACGTGTCTTGTGTTTCCTTTGATATTAATGTCATGGAATTTTTCCGAGATCCTCCGTTTTCATTGGGCTGCAAAAATAAAGCTCTACTGTAACCTTTTTTTTAAATACTTCTCGAAGTCCATAATGTTGTCGCGAAAATTTAATTCTATAACATTCTAATCGATTTCTGTAACAAAGTTGTGTGTCTGTTTATTATAGATTAGACGTTTAAAAAAAGATGGCAGTTTTTTTAGCAAGCAGGTGACGAGTTGGCGCGTAGGTTGTGTCAATGATCTAGCCTCTAGCCCACATGCCGCATCGAATAAGGCTTCGATAATCACATTGTACAGACGTGCCTACAGCATGTGCGTTCGCTTAATGATGATTTTTATCTCTGACGAGTAATTTCTGTTTGTTTGACGTTGACGCTGCTTTAAGAAGACGCCATTTAACCAAGATGCTTTGTTTTAAATAAATTATATATTTAAGATCATTATGTTAATGATTGTTGGTGTTTTTATTTTTAGATATTTTTGTTTAAATATTTTTTGTAAGGTTAACGAACGGTTACGCATAGCAGTTTAGTTAAACTATATCTATTATTTTATTATGTCATCGTCTGTACTCGCAGACCCAACATACACGGCTGTCAAAGCTATAATTGCGGGTATAGAAAATAAAGCAACATCGGTTTGCGGTTTTGATCCGCACCTGTCGTTTGATAATGACCCTTGTAGCAGCATAATAAAGGTGTTTTTAGTTCTTCTGGGGATGGCAGGAGGCTGGGCATTTGATGATGTGTATAGAAGGCCTCATGGTTGATCGAGTTCAAGATTTTTATTACTAGTTTAGTTCAGGGAAGGGGCTTAAGGCCTGTAATTAGGTTTTTTAACATCTATTTGTGTTACATAATTGAAGACCAATATTTAATATTGGTTAGTACAGCAATGTTAAAATAGTTAGGTATATTTTTTTAAGTTGTACCTACTAGATATAATAAACTAAATCTATTTTTCATTAAAAATATTCATGAAAGACTTTTAAATATTTTAATTATGTTACGAAAAATAATTACTACATATAATTATTTAATTTTAAAAGAAAATTATCCCAGTGTGAACTTAAAACGAAAGTCATAAAAAAATCAATCGCATCATAACCCTATTTAAGGATTGGAAGTTTAACAGCTTTTTTTATAGTTATAAAACGACTTATCAACTTCTTTTTTATGTCACTTAGTTTTAATACCTTTAAATATACATTTACTGGGCTTTGGACAGCCATTGGTGATTTCGGAGTTAGTGAAGCGTAAGATACAAGGTTGTTTGACAAGAAATACTTATCTTGGATAAGACCGTTTCTAATAATTAATTTGTTGCGTAAAAAATATTGTGAAGCTTATTTATTCGATTGCGGAAATACGGGTTTAAGTTTTAGAGTAAGTGTCGGGGTTTTAAAATGAAGTGTCGGCTTTTAAGATTTTTTTTTAAATATTTTAAAATTAACATCATAATTCAGGGTGAGTAAATAATGATGTTTATTTTAAAATATTTGAAATATTAATTCGGTACCTTACCATATTTTTTTTTTTTTATAAAAAAGTATCTGTTAATTTATGTTTTAGGTACTACTTACTGAGTCATACTAAGTGAGTATACTCAGTAAGTAAGTAACACCAAATTATTAAGTTAATGGACGTAAATTTAATTATTTCCGCATTTGATAGCTAGATGCTTTGATACGTGATTCATGTTATTTAAGTTTATTTTTTAATTAAGTATTAGTTTATAAACTTTTACGTCATTCTTACGTAGTTTTTCTTATTTTTAATTAAATAATGGACCCGTGTTACTTCCCCTTAAATTATTTTATTTTTATTTTTCATGTCACTTTCAATACTTAATTATTTCAATATCGTAGCAACGTTTATGTTATCTATTAAAACAAAATCGCATCGCATACAGATATTTGTAAGTAAACTATACCTAGTTTTTTTGGTGGTTAAAAAAAATGACAACAACAACATATTTTTT
The DNA here is from genome assembly GCA_949629185.1 of Apamea crenata. Taxonomy (NCBI): domain Eukaryota; kingdom Metazoa; phylum Arthropoda; class Insecta; order Lepidoptera; family Noctuidae; genus Apamea; species Apamea crenata. The sequence goes on from OX451377.1 coordinate 3,595,410, forward strand.
TAGCAACAACATTATGGACTTCAAGTTTCTGTCAAAATTCACAAAAAAATATATATACCGGGAAGCTGGACAGCTGTTTTATGTAACAAAAATAACTTCCTCTAACTTTATTGACAATCTAAATGTTTTCAAACAAAGAAACAGCAACAAGCAACAGATCGCAAATCAAGTTAATTTGAAAATATCGTCACGGTACACTGTCCAAAAATATTTCCGTATTTATAGTCCGGGCATTATTCAAGGTCGCCTTTGACAGACGGCGAGCGCCCGACTCACAATTACAACATACACCTCAAGCGGGAGGGATCTTACGTAAAATCCTCTCCCCTCTCGGGGGAGCATACTCCCCCATCTCATAGTGAGGGAGAAACAGCGATCCAACTTCCAAATTAATTAACAAAAAATATTACCTGTCACTATCCAAAAATCTTCACAATCACCAACTATATCACCATAATAAATCACAGTTTGTTCCTATCTAATGTCACTAAAAATATATCACATAATAAAGGTAACACTAATGTCACAACACGTCCCAAAGGCAACAGTCCAAGGCTTTATCGCCAAAATTACTCAAAAAATCCACGTGCTCCTTGCAAATAAACATTTAAAAAATGCCGGCGATTGAAAAAAACGCCGAGCCGTGCTCTTGACCCTGCGGTAAAATTATGAATGCCGGGCGTCGTTACTAGGATCCAAATTACCAGATTTTTTTGTGCTCAATATTTTAGTGTGCTATGTAAATTATTATAGCTATGGGTAATCCACACGTGAGCGCCCCGTCTCGCTCGCACTTGGCGATTCGCGCGTGCACCGGCCTGCAGTAGCGCGAGTGTGAGGTTCCTCAAGACGACATGTGGTCGCACAAAAAGCCGGCCTCTCCAGACGCAATGTTGCTCAGTTAAAGTACTACGAGCCACCACCGGCTACTCGCATCACAAAAATGCAATACAAAACGCCCGCTCGTCCGCCTTTAGACCGACGCGGCAAAAACGAGACTGAAATTCAGATCTATAGTAGAAAAAGTGAACTACACCGCGCGAGGGGTACACTAACACATAAAAATGAAAAAAATCACACGGACGCTAACATCGACAGCGGAGCTTAAAAAATCGGAGTGGGGAGTAGTTGCTACTCGTCTGTCAACTAGCTGCATCTCACTCTAGCGGCGTGAGGCCGCACGCACACAGCGAAGCGGTGGTTAAGCGAAAAAAATGTGTACACATTTTTTTATTATTCACGATTTTTATGTGTGTAAGTGGGCTCGGTGCGAGGGGGACGGCATGCGGCGGGCGCCATACAGCCTCCGTAGCGGGAGCGGGACAGCGCGCGTCGCCACGTGCTCGTCCCTTGGTATTAAATAATAATTAAAATGGCTACAAGACCGGCGATACGAGATACTGTTCGGTAGACGATTTTTTGGACGAGCTTTTGCCTTTTTTGCCGAGCTTTTTGCGGAATCGTCGAAAACGAGGTAAGACGCGTTAGACGCGTGGTTCATAGAGAAAAAACCGCGGGCCGATTGACACATAATAAACGAAATACGCGCAGAAAAAGTCGCGCCGGGGAAAAAAACCAAGGACGCCGAGCGCGAAAAAGAAGTTATTGATTAAAACAGGGCTGTCATTGACCAGACGCAAATGAGGGTGGCTAATTGTATGCAGTGGATCCGGCAGGAATCGATTACTCAACGCCTTGAAGAAAGAATTTAAAATTGAAAACAGTGTTTGTGCTAACAGAGCCCAAAGACAGCCATAATGAATCAGGGGCTGTTTTGTAACTTAATGAGGGACAAATGAAATCATTAAAAAACGTCTTAATTTTTTCTTTATAAAAAAAAACCCACTTAGTACAAAAAATAACTTTTAAAACTAGTTTGTAAAAAAAAAGTTGTCGAAATTAATTTCAAACCCGTTGAAAGTAGTCAATCGACATATTTAAATATTTTTACTTTTTTACCGTTATCACCATTAATTTGATTTAATGACATGCTTAATTGACTAAGGGCATGTTTATTTTATATTTATTTAGTTCTAAGCGGTGGACTGTTTCAATTATAAAGAGGATCATAACGAAGAAATAATCCTATGCATCTGGAATAGTGGACAAAGGTCTACTATGGTCATTGTCAATGACCATGGGGTAGATAGCACAATTCTATTCATTCTATGTTAATGTATGCATCGTAATTAAACATGTACGGTGTAGCATTGGAAGGACCACAGTATGAGCAGATGTGTCGATACAAACATTATAAGGGAACTATTTATTCCCAGATATTTATAAAATTATATTAAACGAGATCGAGAGAGACGAGATGTTAAAACGAGCTGTGATAAACTAAATTAAGAAAAAAAATATGAATGTGTCAAGTTTTAAATTGAGTTTTAAATGTAATTTAAAAAAGTATAAATTACAGGTTTACAACTTCCTGTTTTTTTATAGCAAAATTAAGAAAAACCTCGATACGTATAAATCATTAAATCTTTAATGGTAACCGAATTAGATTTTTTATAAGAAATGATTAATGTTCTCAATAAAAATACTTACTCTACTTACCACATTACATGTTGCTATTAATATAAAATTAAATAAAAATAGGTTTTTTTTAAACTGAACGACAGCTTTTTGATTTTAAAGAAACCGTACATAAATTAAAACTAGAGGTTGCAAAAAATTTAATGGGATGGTGATTTTGAAAGTAAGACATTAGATCATCAAAAAAATTTCGACGAATTGGACAGAAGCAAAACTGATCTAATCCACACAAACCTCATATCGAGATAATTGACTTTAAAGTTTATTGCTTCGTAATGCTAAAATGTTGTGTTTTTAATTTTATGTAATTCTAACTAATACTAAACTAATTTACATGCATGTATTTAGTGAATAAATAATACTCGTAATTGAAAAAAAAATTGAAAGGTTTCCAATCATACACGAGCATGTAAAACTTGGAAGTTGGACTTCCTTGGAGCAATAAAAATTCAACAAGCTGTATAATCAGAAACTGATGGTATCCTGGATAAAGAATCTGACCAGCAAGGAAGGATCTCACCCTATCGCAGTCCTCTGCTGGACATAGGCCTCTCCCAGGCTGGGCTACAACACCCGGTCCTCTGTCTTCCGCATCCAGCCTATCCCAGTTATCTTTTTCAGGCCGTTGGTCCATCTGCCTGGAGGGTATACCACAACGCGCTTGCCGATACGCAATCTCCACTCCGGACACGTTTGCTCTATCGGCCATCCTTCGACAAACATGGCTAGGCCACAGCCACTTCAGCTTGCTTACTCTGCAAGCTATGTCGGTAACTCCAGTCAGAGGTAATGATCTACTTCCAAGCATGGAGGATCCAGGTTGTAAACCAGAAACGGGCTACAATGAATTAGCAGAATTTAATGCTACAAAACAATATTACTATTAAGCTATTATTACAATATTACTGTTTAGCTTTTATTTTATTTTGCTATTTAGTATTACTAAAAATACAAGAGATAATATGGAAATTAATAAAACATGTATTATTCTAACAAGTAATAAAACTAGTCTTTAAACTAGGTCGTGTTGAACAAAAAGTATGCTGTAATAAAAATCATAAAATCATTTCAACAAATTGTCGGTCTCCCTTTTAAACTTTTCATGACAATGAAGTGACAAAACAAAGTAAACTTTTATCACTTTATGACAAGATCGCCTAATTACAGTGTCGTAAAAAATTTTAACTTAGTTATTTAACTTTCGATTTTTGTAAACTTTAAAAACTTGACGTCAGTATTGTGACGCTGCCAATAAAAAATGCTTTGTTGACAAGACAATCATAAGGAGTGAAATAAAAATGTAAAAAAGCATAACTTAACTGGGTAACTTGAATTTAAAAAATAAATAAACTTGTTTTAAAAGGATTCTACTTACCTATTTGGTAATTAAAAATGGTACTAAAGAACATTAATAAAAAGATCGATGTTAATATTGAATACAACTCAACCTGCCAGCCTTTTCCCAACTATATTGGGGTCAGCTTCCAGTCTAACCAGATGCAGCTGAATACCAGAATTTTACATGAAACAACTGCCTATCGGAGCTCCACAACCGAGTTACTGGGTACCACGATACCCTTTGGTAAGACTGGTCGTCAGACTTTCGGCCTTTTGAAGACCCGTAACGACTGTCAAAGATCTACGAATGACAGCCGGGACCAACTGCTTAACATGCTTTCCGAGGCATGGAGGGTATGTAAAGGCGGTCACCCATCCACGGACCAACCGCGGCAAGCGTAGCTTAACCTGATCAATTGACCTTAGCCATACAAATATCGCCAAAAAATAAAATAAAATCATCGACGCTGCAAGCAATATTTCACATCACTGCTTCAGTGATATATTTCACTACAAAAAAGCAAAAACTCGCAGTTTTGTTTCACAATATTTTTTCACACTTTTTTCCCTCCATTTTACGAGATCACGCGTTTCATAACACTTTTGTTTTCGATTCAATTTGACTTTTTTACAATTTCTATTTCATTCTGTCCTTGAATTTTTTTTTACACACGTTGCTTATTCATATGCATTACATTTTTTTTTCGTAGGCAAGGGATTGTAATAGTGAATAGATTTTTTATTTTGATTCGAAAATCACCTGTTTTGGGACTAGGAAGGAAGTTGATCGAATCTTTTTGATTTTTTCTTTTATTCAGATTCAAATGTTTTCAGGTGTGTTTGACAAGTGGTTTTTTGTGTAAGTATTGTAGTGTAAATTGTTGAAAGATGGAGGCGTCAGTTTGAATTTGAATTAAAAATTGTGAGAATGTTTTGGGTCATATTTTTTCTCTAATCTACAATTTCTATATGCAAGATTAATGGTGCATGTGGGTTTATTTGATTGACAGTCTGTTTGGAATTTCTAAATTCAACATTTTTGACGTTGTCTTAAAAAATGGATAGGTCGACTTCCTTGAGTCGACATTATAATTGTGAGAACAAATACTATCACAGTTATTCACACGTTTCGTAGTAGGTAACACACAGATATTTATTAGACATTTAAGATTTTGTTAGGTCAAATAGGCAGTCGCTCCATGTAAAATGCTGGTATTCAGCTGCATCCGGTTAGACTGGAAGCTGACCCCAACATAGTTGGGAAAAGGCTAGGCAGATAAGAGGATGAGTTAAGATTTTGTTATACATATAATATGTATTTTTTTTACAAAAGTGGCAAAATATTCTTCAATACTTTACTAATCTTATTAGATCTAATTCTTTGAATAAATAAATTATATTTACAAGTAATCCGATAAGAAAGCTCAAGTAATTTCAAGTTCTCGTTGAACGAAAAGGATTGCAGAAGTATAAAATATAATAGAAATTCAGAACTAGATTTATATTTTCATCGTAGGACAAATTATGTCCAGAACAATAATTGATCATTTGGCCGGACTATGAATAAGGACCCAAATAAGTAAGGACTTTTAAAATTAAAAAAAAGCCTTTAAATTTTTTTTTATGCTGTTTGTAAACTCATACTAAGCCTATAATGTTCCCACTACTGGGACACAGACCTCGTCTCTGTGAGAGGGAGTGGGCGTTAATCTACCACGCGGGCCCAGTGCGGTAGATGTCACATGTCGTGTGTTTTGGTTCTAGGACATGCCGGTTTCTTCACGATGTTTTCCTTCACCGTTTTGAGAGCAATGGTGATGATATTATTTACACTTAGTAAAACGCCTGACTGGGTTCGAACCTACGACCTACAACTCGTAAGTCGCGACAGTGACCATTGGGCCACCACTGTAAATTATTGTGTCATATTATAGAACTTACCTAAAGCTATTATACTCCATTCGTGATGAAATAGATGTATTTGCTGGTTCTGTAGCCTCAGTCAGGACTAAACTTAGTCTTAATTGTATAATTTTAATTTTTATATTTTTTCTATACTTAGTTGTTCTTTCCCAAAACTTTTTCATTATCTATGGAAAAGTTCACATTTTGTAAGTTTTGTTTTTAAATACTAATTGTTTTACTTAAATTATGCATGCTAGATTCACATCTAGTAGATGTCAATCAGAACTATTGTGTCGTAAAGGTTTCAATGCATTTGTGATTGTACATCAGTTTTGTGAATTAAATAAAAAAAAAAAGCTGCTTCATTGTCAATGGTCAAACTATGTTTCACCATAGAGAAAAGGCGTAATATCTATTATGACGGCTGCTGTATGGCCTTGGATTGCTCACTAAAACTACTGTATCATTTTCCATTGGCATGGGGCAAGCAAAGGGATTTCAATATAGGGACGGATACTCATTGGCAAACTGATTAATTCGTCCGTCTGGTTGATTTTACAATGGCTTTTTACTCCAAGGTTATTATTAATTATGTCCTGACAAACAATATAAAAAGAAAACGTATTTGTTTTAGTTTTTAATAGGAAATTGGTAAAAATCGACCAGACAATAGCCTTGATCGACAAAGACGTTGTAGTCTATGAAAATCTTCTAGAATTAAAAATTATGGCCTGGCAAAAGACAAAAAAAAAACATATTTATTTTAGTCTTTAATTACGTAGATAGTAAGAAATTATTAAATAAAACCTGGGAGACTAACAATGGCATTATCCAATATAAATTAGTAACAAAGAATTAAAAAGTCCTGCGTGAGACCAAAAAGGTCACTCTCAGAACAAAGTCACAAAACATTCAATGAAAACTTGTAGAGGACAGTAATTTAAGGATTTAACTGCCAAACAATGGCAATAGTATAAATAAGTAACAAAGAATTAAAAAATCCTGCATGAGACCAAAAAAGGTTACTCTCAGCAGAAAAGCAGAAAAAAAGCATTTAATGAAAAGTCGTTGAGGAAAGTAATTTAGGAATTTAACTGCCATCTACGAATTTTCATGCTTTCAATGAAAGGAAAGTAAAGAAAGAAAATACGTTTATTTGCGGTAAACATGACGCAAATAGAACATAACACAAAAAAAAGAAACAGTTGGGGAAACATGCGTCACATCCATGCAAAACACGCAATGCTTTTTTGTGCTTATCTTGAATCAAAAATACTGTTAATATTTCTAGTACCTATCCCTAGCAATCCCGTGAACAAACTCGTGAGCCAACAAACCTATTACAAAAAAAAAAGAACTAACACGAACTACAAACTTGTATGCAGCTAATTTCTTACACGTTCCTACCATCACGGAACCTGTATTTTTGGGGGACCGCCATTTTGATCTACTCAATCTATAGCTCATCACTATAATGATCACATTACTCATTCTAAAACAATTGAAAAGTAATCTCTCAAAACCATTGCTGGTGTTAAGTTTAAAACAAATACAATCGATGAAATAAAAGCCGCAATGGATGGCGATCAAGTTGGAGGTGTCAAGGAAGTACGAGATGAAACAGGTCTCGTGGTAGGAGGGATGGTTCGTGCAAGTGCCCTGTCATTCATCACGCGAATGTTGGAACCGGATCCTAAAGACGGGTTCTGAGACTAAGATCGAATTTTTTTAATGTATCTTCATTACTCTTAGGAGTGAAGTCAGTACTATTAATAAAATTGTTTGAAAATTTTAATGTAATGACTGCAATGAGTCTAATGTGTGTGGAGAAAAAATGGGAGGAAAAACATTTTGATATTTTAAGAGATCCTGGAGATGCAAACCAAGATATGTAATAATTATTAAGGCTAATAATAATTTTATGAGGTTCCTCTCTCTGGAGCCCTGACCGCCGTAGCTTGAACTCTGTTCCCGATGTAGTATCACCCAGGATTTACCACATAGCACTGTATTTTGAGGGATAAGAGTGTAGTATTTTTTTTATTACATGTAGTTAGACGTGCCCATAACCCCGCTCCGGTGGGCTACTATTTTTAAATGTTTTTTTTTAATCGTTTTGATTGTAAAAATATTTTCAAATGTAATTTATAAGTATTTAAATGAAATAAAGGAATTTTAATGAATAAGAATTTAATGAAAAACTCATTAATTTTCTACAACTTTGTAGACACTGGGCGAGCAGCAGTGTCCCAATGGCGCTACCATTGCCGCTGTGCTACAATATTCCCTCTGCTTTACTTTGTGTACGTAAATTATTTCATCACGACAGCTGCTCTCAAAACGGTGAAGGAAAACATCGTGAGGAATGTCCCTGAACCACAAATTCGAAGACATCTTACCAACCACTAACGATTACGGCCCACTCTCGCTCACCGATAGGAGGCTTGTGTCCCAGCAGTGGGAACATTATGGGCTGATTATGCTTTTAACAAGGTTAATGTTCTACTCTTCTGTAATTCCGTCTAAATGTGTCTGGATTACAATTTATCAAACTCAAACTCAACGCATTTATTTCAAATAAACCAAGTACAGGCTTTTGAATTATCATGACCTTACTTTTGACTTGTCATTGTTATATTTTTACGATAATTGATAACACCTTGACAAAACCCCAAAACTTTATTGACGAGTGCCTTTCACATTAGATAAGCTAACTAATATTATTATCTAGGAGCGTGGGGATTGGCACAAGAAAATAGACCTATGGCCCAGCTGTGGGCGAAGTCAGGCTGTGTATGACGATATTTATGATGAACTAATATTATTTAATAACTAATATGTATGCACCCTAATTCATAGTATACGTACGGCCGAATTATCCATTACAGCCTGTCTATTCTGTAAAAATCTGACCGTGAAAATGTAGGTGAAATGAGCTTCAAGTGAACTGTCACCCTACCAGCCGATCGATTCTGTAAAAATCTCACCGTGAAAAGTTAGGTGAAGTGAGCTCAGAGTGAGCTGTCAATCCTTAGCATTAGTTGGAATGACAGCTCACTCCACGCACACTTCACCTAAGTTTTCACGGTGAGACGGTTACAGAATCGCACTGCTTGATACATACACTGATTGATAGTTCACTTCACCTATGTTTTCACCGTTTCACGGTGATATTTCTACAGAATAGTACTACAGTTCAGGCTGGACAATAGTCAACATTTAATGTATTGCCCTCGTAGGATTAGCGATTAAAATAAAACTATACTTAATCTCCACCCTAATTGCGTAACACAATCATACTCTGAATCATTTTGCTAATCCATTGCCTTATACGTTCGAACAATTTATCTGCTCAACAACGTAAATAACTCAATGAATGTTGTTGAACTGTCAAATTGAACCGCATTCATAGTGTGTTACGCAATTATATGACCCGCTGCTGATTCACAATGCAGCATTTCAATTCCATACCAAATGGCAAATACATATGGCAAGAAAGAACAAAAATAAGTATAAATGATACCGCAAATTCCATACAAAGAAACATTTTAGAACAATAAAAATCTATAGGAACTACTGGACGAAATAAAGCAATAAAAAGTAATAAGCCGAAAAAGGAAGCCGATTTTTTAGTTGCACAAACAACTTTTTCGGAGCAATTTCAAACGAGAAAAAATTTAGCTTTCACTTTTCTATAATAATACTTCATAAAGACAATGAAAAAAGTTGAAGCTTCTGAAAAAGTTGTTTAAAAAAGTGGAGCGAAAGGGTGGGCACTAGGAGTCGATATTACAAAACAAACAATGGTTGGGTTAAAAAACAAAGTTTTCAATATGCACCTGGTTTTCATTTTTTATATCGAATCTAATGTTTATTATAATCAAATAAGTTCCTCTTCCGGCAGGAAGATGGGCGCCGTGGTTTTTTTCATATTTCTCTAAAAAAATACTAAATTCCTATTCTCAACTTTATCGTTTTGAAATAGGGTGCATTATAGTAATATCGCCGCTTTTTTCTCAAGATTGAGGTTTTATTGTGGCAATGTGTTCGAATAGACCTTTTTTCTAGTGTTTATTCAAAATAGGTTGTTTAATGCAGATGTCGTTAAAACTTAAGAATATTGAGATAAAAGATTTTTTTTTCTTTATTAGCGTAGCACTGTGATTAAATTCGGTTTCTATGAATAACTTTGAATGCAATCCTATACCTGCTTGTGTATTGCCGTGTACTTGCTTCTTACCAAGCCTCTTGTCAACTAATTAAAGGTAAGTTTATACAATGTATCCTATTGTCTACATTGCTTTTTCATTTCTCCTTTCGCAGGTAAATATATATTTGAGGCAGTACCTTTGTTCTCAATACTATTATGTCGTATCTGTATATATTTTACTGTGTGTACGTAAATAGTAAAAAAATAAATTTGCAAGGAAATAAAAAAAAAATATAATTCGTATTTTTTTTTTCTTTTAAAAAAAATATAGTTTAGTCATTCACGTCCTATTGCTGGAACATAGGCTTCCCCCAAAAATCACAAAGTACTAAATCATAGTAAATGATCTTTCAAACATTAGTTATAAAGTCGATATAAATATTTTTGAATGAAATAAAACACAATTCAATGTGCAAAATAAACTAATATTTGAAGTGAAAAACTGAATTTAGAACCGACTATTATATAGACTCTCGGGCTCAGGTAATTTTGAACCAAAATATTCTACACCACCACCACCACCATCTTTCAACGAAATTATTGCTTACGTAGCTTCTAAATCTAACTGTTTACTACCCTTATCTAGGATCTCAGCAAATGGTCATATTCAATTAACTGCAACTATATAATATTCGAAATCTTGGCATAAATCTAAAACTGCATCCGTAGTCCATCCATCGCACCGCTTGACGCCAACACCATCCTTTGTATCTTAAACACGACCCTTATTTTTTTCTTTCATCCTTCAGAATGTTCAAATTTCTTTACCTGCAACCATCCCTTTTATAAATCTCTACATATCTTTACTATCTCCGCTGTACCAAGTTCAACTTTATCTAAAAATATTACAGCTTCTTTTACTTTGATTGAATGAGGAGTTACGTATGTTGGATTTGTATCCTCATCTGCAACATCTTGAATAGCATCCCCTAAGACTTAATGACTTACTGCATGATAATTAGATATGCGATTCTCTTTTTTATTGCCTAAACATAAGGTTGGGTTTGGTGTGCAGTTTTTAAAATTTTAATCATTAGTTTGGTGGAATTTTGCTTTGGCATAGAAAATGTGCGTTTCCTTTATTTCGGAATTTATTGGTATTACTGCGCCCTGTGGCGACTTGCCATAGTTTTAGGGATTTTAAAACTTTACAAAAGGGATGGATGGACAGCAGATGTCTTGGAGATTAAAATTTATGCATATTCACTCTTGTGTTAATAAGTTATCTGCTTTTCAGTGGACTTTGCTAAGTGTAACCGCCTGTTGTATTCGTTTTTAAGAGACGACTGCCATTTCTAAAACCTTATGTTGCATCTGGCTTTACTTCATCTTAGTCTTACTTAAAACCATCCTTATCATCTCCAAGTTCTGTTCACATATCAAAACGAATAGCTCTAATACATACAATTTTATAAATCTAACACCACTTAATCCGGCATTGAATAATCCCGATACATTTTTGGAAGCTCCTGCAATTCTGTCCACTTTAACAAAAAGCGTGACATACAAGTATTTTTTGGGACAATAATACTCAATCAAAAGTAATAAAAACTGCAGAAAGGCGCATGATGAAAGAAAAAACTGCATTACGCATCGTGGGACCATTTTTTCCCAAAAAAATGCTTAGTTTTGACACAAAAGGAGACTTCTTTGTCAAATCTCAGGTGGTTCGCGTTGAATAGATGAATTTTTGTGTAAAATCGTTTGATATTTATGGAGGGACTGGATTTGAACATAAATTATTGTAAAGTAGTCACAATTATGTTTTTGATTTGTTCTATGATGGATTTTATTGTATTTGATAAAGAAATAATCGAATAGGAGCTTTATCCTGATAATATAAGCAAGAGTGTGCATGGTCACTTGTACTGTCAGGGTTTAAAACAGACAATTGAGTAGTTCTATTGACATGGAAATTAGTAAGATGATGACGAACATGCCATCAGACTATAGCATTTCACTGCAGGACCTAATTCTTTTCCAATCGCACGCCATTTACCTTGATCCTTGAGCACTCTCATTCATCTCGCTACTGTCACCTTGCGGAGATAGTCACTCCACCTAGACTCTATATTGGATCAATGTTTTAACCGAATTTAATTTTACTTACCATATAATCCCTTTATTTCGAAAAAACTCATGTTTTATGGACAATCAGCCAGTTGGCAGGGTTGAAAATGGAACTGTCAATGGTTCACCGGACATGATAAAGTATCGTCTCTTCAAGCGGCTTTTATTGATACCATCAAAATGTCTACAGCAGAATTGAATATAATTTTGATAACCTTTCTAATTATTGAAACAAACATCACAGCTCTACCCATCATCACCATCTGCCTAGCCTTTTCCCAACTATGTTGGGGTCGGCTTCCAGTCTAACCAGATGCAGCTGAATACCAGTATTTTACATGAAGCGACTGCCTATCTGACCTCCACAATCCAGTTACTAGGTAATACGATACCTCTTGGTAAGACTGGTCGTCAGATTTTCAGGCTTCTGACGGTCACCCATTCACGGACCAACCGCGGCAAGCGTAGCTTAACCTGATCGATCGACCCGTGCAGCTGTTAATACTTAGCCACAAGCCCCTCATCGCAGCTCTACCCATTCTAATTTAATACTCTATGTATTTAATTTTGTTTTATCTGTAAAGGATGAACCAAGAAGCCACAAAACATTAGTAAACTTGTAACAAATTATAAGTTACTTGCTGACCTTGAGGTGTCATTGCTCATTGAATCAAACGTAATTTTTTGTGGTTCCATACGCTTGGATGTAATGATTTTCATGTTCATTACATAGGTACTGAGTTTATATATTATACTAAATTATTTAGTTAACATTCAAGATACAAATGGCGCAGGTAATTATGGAATATTCACCTTAATCATGAATACCATAAATTAATTGAATTGGAAATACAATGTTATTGAAAGTTATTAAATTGTGCACTTATCAATAATTTAAATAAGTTTGTCTAACTTTGCTATGCACTAGAAGTTGTGGGCGATTATGTTAACCTAGGACAAACTGTCAATTTAGGTAGGGCCAAGTTCGAGAAAGGTCAATCGTCCCATCCGACTCGGCTGGGGTCACATGTTCGAAAATGTCTGCTCAGCAACGTAAATTTGTGCTAAATAAATGTATTTTCTTTCTCCATCTTTCTAGGAACCTACTTCCTACTAATATTTTAAACGTGAAAGTTTGAATGGAAGGATGGATGGATGGATGTTTGTTACTTTTTCACTCAAAAATTACAGAACGGATTTTGATAAAATTTGGCACACAGATGGTTTATGACCAGGATTAACATAAGGGATACTTTTTATTCCGATATTCCGACGGATTCGAAACTTATGCGGGTGAAATTGCGGGGCGCAGCTAGTGCTATAATATTCGTTAAGATGCATTCAATACTCTTTGGGATTAGCTTCTTCATTGAGACAAACGTGTCGTGATGACTTTACTTTATCTTAAGTAGGAAAATAAAAACAGTGAGCAATTAGATAGTCCTTGTCGGTCTAATGGACCGCTGGCGTTGGCCGTGAATTCGATTCTCGGGTCGTGCAAGTCAAGGATGTTACTTAGTATTTGGTGAGGCATTGTTATTTATCTGAGACAACATTTTTCTTCATGTTCTTATAATTGTTATTGTGGGACTGGTGGGGACGAAGATTTACATTTTTATAATTCATCTGCCTAGTCTTTTCCCAACCATGTTTGGGTCAGATTTCAGTCTAACCGGCTGCAGCTGAATATCAGTATTTTACATGGAGCGACTACCTGTCTGACCTCCAAAACCCATTTACTGGGTAATACGATACCCCTTGGTAAGATTGGTGGTCAGACTTTCGGGCTTCTGAAGACCCGTAACGACTGCCAAAGATCAACGAATGCATACGTTTTAATTATTATTGAGTTTAATCGTTAAGGACCCGTTTCTGGGTTAAATTCCTGGAAAATAACGTCTTCGTTTTGTATTTTATTGTTATTGCTTTTGTTTCAACTACCCGACTGCAAAGAAGGGTTATAATAACCATATAATCCCCGCCTGTAATCCCCGAAGGCTAGGCCAGGTAGGTGTGGCTAAGTAATAACAGCCGCACTGGTCGATCGATCAGGTTAAGCTACGCTTGCCGCGGCTGGCCCGTGGATGGGTGACCATCTTTACATACCAAGACCCCTCCGTGCTTCGGAAAGCACGTTAAGCCGTTGGTTCCTGCTGTCATTTGTGGATCTTTGACAGTCGTTACGGGTCGTCAGAAGCCCGACAATCAGTCTTACCAAGATGTATCGTATTTCCCAGGTATTCAGCTGCATCCGATTAGACTGGAAGCCGACCCCAACATAATTGAGAACAGACTAGCCAGATTGATTGTAATCCCCGATGGGTTAAGCAGAGGTTTATTTGCAGTACACCGACTCTTCGCCAGTTATGTTCAAGACCCATGTGACAGGGGGGGGGGGGGGGGGGGCAGCCTATTGCTACTAACCCGGCACAGATCTGCTACTGAGAAATTACTAATCGAAAAACCCAAGAACACATGGCCCGACCTGGGGGAATCGAACCCAGGACCTAATGCCCAGCAATAACGCTTGCGACAACTAGACCAACGTGGCAGTCGTCAAATCGAGTTTGTTGTGTGCTTAAGAGCGTTTACAACGTACGGCATTTCATACAAACTTTCAAGTCCTTGTTTTTCGAAATGCATGAACCGATTTTAATGAAACTTCCTACGCATAAGCAGGATATATAGATAAAAAAGGTAATTGAGAACATTTTTGAAAAATAGTGTTACAGCTAAAATAGACCGATTTTAAAATTTTCCTTAGAAACAGAGATTTCCAATTATCTTTTTTTACATAAGACATTTCGAAAATGTTCTGAACTAACTTTTTAGACCTATGTATCCTGCTTATGCGTATGAAGTTTCATTAAAATCGGTTCATGCCTTTCGAAGAACAAGGACTTGAAAGTTTGTATGAAATGCCGTACGTTGTCAACGCTCTTAACTTTGAGATTTCTTTGTATCGAGAAAATTGTATGCAATCGTGTTTTCGAAATAGACGACACCTCGCTAGTCCTCATCTTTATTGTATATTATCCCAAAGTAAATACTGCAGTATTGTTGAAACTACAGCCATTAATGATAAGACAATTTTCGCAATCTGATGTAGTACCTACAGGCCCTTAAATGTTGGTCTGTGAAAGAAACAAAAACCTTTGGAAGTAGATACTTACCTACATATAATCAATAACTCATAATAAGCAGTTACCAAACATGGTTGAAAACGAAGTTCTCTCAATAGATGATTAGGACAAATATGGCGCCGCTAATAGGAAGTAAAAAATACAAAAGGTTGATCATGTAATACATAGTTAGTTGAATTGTTTAAAAGTAGACACCCGTACTATGTATTCTCTAAACGCTGGATTCGATGCTGTTGTCCTCTTCCGCGTTAAGCCTGTCCCAGCCACCATTTTAAGGACGTCGGTCCATCTAGCTGGGGGGCTTCCTACGCTACGCTGGCCGATACACGGTCTTGACTCTAGGACTCGTCTGTTCCGCCAGCCATCGGTCGGTGAGGGAATTGTGTATAGACAAATGGGGACAAAGCGGGACTGACACTGAATGCCGAATGAGACACGTCAGAACTTCTATGAGGACAATTAAACTCCGACCTGATTCACCTCAGTCTACTTTCAGCTTTAGTCATAAACCTACTATCAACAGGATATTTTAATGTACCATCACCACAACATCACGCCTGTAATCCCCGAAGGGTTATGCAGTGGTGTAGATCTAGACTCAATAGCACTATGCCCGACCTGGCAATCGAGCGGGGTTCAAGCGCTACTGCTGAGTGTGAGGTCAGGATCTCTTGCTCATCAGTAGCGCTTGCGGCCCTGGACTAATAGGGCAGTTACTGTTAATGTAACCCTGCATCATCCCATTGCTGGGCAAAGGCCTCTCCCCATGACTTAAGTCAGGCAGTCTTAAGGATAAAATAGCCCCTTCTCATACAGGAATGATCATAAATGACCAGGTTTGCTCTCTGGGTTTTGGCGATTCAGATCGTTAAATCTAGGTCTTCTTCCTTCTTCACCGCAACTCCGTGGTTTCTTTCTTATTCCTCGTGTCACTTCCACGACTGTATTTTAAATCTTGTTTTCCCAAAACTTTGGCTACTTCCACGGCGTTGTCGGTGGCAGCGCAGAGGTCACTTTGACAGCATGTATTGGGGCACAGAGGACAGGGTAGGTGGAGCATGGTTTGTGATGTAGCTCCACAATCACATCCTACTGTTAGTGGGTAGTTCTTTAATAATCTAGAAACTACATATCACATTGTTGTTTGGCAGGTTGAAAATCCACAATTTGGTTCTGAAGCCTGCCTCCCAGCTACGATACATTTTCAATAACTCTTCATAAATATTTCTATTTGTAAATGAAATAGACGTTTATTTCGCATTGAAAGACGGCCATGACACCTGCCTGAACCGACAGCTAATATGTAGGTAATATTAGCTAACGTATTGTGATTTTGCTTATCCTTGACTAGTCTTGGTACGATGCCAGGGTTTGATGTGGCAACGCTGGAAACTTGGCAGTCAAGAACAGCTGATTTGTGTGGTCTTAACAGGGGAAATTGTTGATTTTATCTCAAACTGGGTATGTTGTAAAACGCGACTAATATGTGTAGGTCAACGTTATAAGGAAGCAGGAAAGGCAAGAGTGGGACGCCCCCCAGCTAGATGGACCGACGACTTCTATAATGTGGCTGGGACAGACTGGATGCGGAAGGTGCGGGACAGTGTGTTGTGGTGCAGTATGGGACAGGCCTATGTCCAGCCGCTGAGCAGTGGACTGCGATGGACTGAGTACATTGATTGAACGTAAAGAGGACGTGCAGCAGCATTCACATGTTTGCTAATATGTAACAAATCTGAAGGCCAATTCTGGTATTTAAAAACGTTCAAAATCTAGTCGCAATTTCATCTCAGCGACTGTCAATGCCAAAAACTTGTCAAAAATGTTGGGAAATTAGAGGTATTTTTGACAGATTGAGACTGAGATCAGACTGTGAACGTTCTTGAAATTACGAGAATTGCCCATCTGATTGTCAATTATGGTCTGGTTAGTGGTCATTCTCTACCAACCCGCACTGGGCTTATGTGTTGGATTACGGCTCCACTCACAGAGAGGAGGCCTGTGTCCCAGCACTGGGAAATGGTCTGGGGCGAGAGGGAGTGGGAGGCAGTCACCTCCTTCTGCGAAGCAGTCATGCTAGCGAAGGAGGTGGCGGGAAGGCTGAGGGAGAATACCTCACGCCTCAGCCACCGCGGGAGACGCTCCGGGCGTCGGGAGCAACGTGACGACTCCCGGCCACCGAAGGCGCGGGCTTGCAGGCGGTGAGTAATGGGTAGCTCACCGTCCGATCAGGACCAGGCCCGTGCCGGACGGTGCGTTGTGTTCCACGCGCGCCTCAAAGAGATGTCAACAGATGACGGGGCCCGATAGGGCCGAAGCCTACCAGGGTAGCGGGATCGTCCGAAAGGGTTACCGCTGCCCTGGAACAGAAAGGGCTAAGGAAGGAACACGGGTGGGTTTTAGTCAGTAAGAGTCTGACATTCCCTTCCGCTCCCAGAGCGCCAGAGCTCCCAGAGCTCCCAGAGCGGGAGGGGTCATTTGATGATTTCCCATCCACAAAAAAAAAAAGGCAGAGTCGAATCCCGATCCTGACAGATTGTTTTCCATCGACTTCACCGGTCCATTTTCCTTCACTGTTACTTTATTGGTGGAACATGGGTTGATAGGTTTTAGGAGGCCTAAAAAAATACCACACGTAGACCTTTCTAAAATAATCCATTCACATCGTATCTTCAATGGCCTATTCCTGCAGAAGCTTAAAAATAAACCCCACTGTTAAAAATAGGCAACGTTACATAATAGCCGGTAGTCACATTACTAACCAAATTGTTGCTCAGTACACAAATAAACATAGAATTAGATAGGTAGGTACATACATACATAGGTAAGTACTCGTAGAATGTTGACCGTGACTTTCATATGAACTACCAAATAAATTGTATGTCTGTGTGCGTGCCTTGATTGGTGTAACGCGATTCAAGTGTTGTGGAATAGACGGAATTGTATTTAGATATTATGTTGGTACTGTTTGTGAATGTGACTTATTTTTAGCCAAATTTAAAAAAAGGAGGTTCTGTATATTCGACCCGTGTGTATGTTTGTATATCCGCGATTTTCTCAAAAACTAATGAATCAATTTTGATGTTCCTTTCATTAACGTGATCTTTATACTTTCAGGAAAGTTTTGGTATATAATACATTAGGTGATTATATAAATATTATATTAGAATAGCATGTTTAAAATTTCATTTTCTGGATAGTAAGCTCAGTTGATTCCTGCGACATTAAAAATGTTAGGTGTTATTGAGAATTAAAAGTGAATGTCTAAGGTTCTCTTTACTTTTATTTCTTGTGTATACAAGTAATTCAATAAAATAAATAACAGGAGAAATTATCAAAAAATTTTAGATTGTTAATTTGTTTTCCTAATTTTATTTTCATAATTAATTAATTTTACACTATTCGCTGTGCCCTACAGGGTCCGTAATTATATTGGATTTAAGCCATTGTAGCACCCGTAAACATTACAATAAGGAATGCAAATAAAAAATTATAAATGAAATCTCTGTAAAAATGTATGATTAAAATAGTAACTAGATATTTATAAAATTAAACATTAATTTATTGTTTGAACTTAAAATTGTATACTTGAATGATAAATGATTTTATTTTGTAAGTAGGTTTGTACAAGCACTTTTACACGTCAATCATATTTTAAAACTAGATGAGGTCGGCGTTTCCTATCTGACTAGTCTGAGAAGAAAGGTCGAAACAAACTCAGAGGTCACAGTCTCTTTTAAAGTCCAGACATAATCTTGGTCAGATCATACGATCATATACTCCCGAGTCAGTCAAAATAAAAGCCAAAACCAAACCAAAGTCAAAGCCTGACTTACACGGTGCTATCTAAGTGCCTGTGGCATACTTGAAGCTTGTACTGTGTTGTGTACAGACGCCAGCACATCAAGCTACTACAATCTGTCAAATTTCTTTAATAGATTTTCAACTTTATCGTTAAAGCGTTAAGGTTCAAGGTTGATTGGGAAAATTTGATAGTTTCGGGTAGCTTGACCTGCTGGCGTCTGTACATAATGCAATAAATGAATAAAATGAATAAAGAAACTTGGATCGGCTTAGCTCAAGTTCACCAACTCGCGTACCGAGTTACAGCTTCACGGCTGTGTGCAACCGGCAGAGTTCTTGACAATGAAACTGTGTGTAAAGTGTTACATGTTAGTTATGCAACGAATAAAGATATATCTCGTTATACAACGTTTATAACAAATAACTTGTCGGTTTTATTGAGATTTTATTGGCTTAAGTTGTAAGTTTAGTGATTTAAAAGTGTTTTAAGTTTGATAATCGCATTTCTGATTTTTGTTTTTAAACGTTCGATTAGTTTGGAACTTTATCTACAATGTCTTTGAAAATATTGCAAAATGTAGTTGATTTTAGAAAATACAGGGTAAAGACACTGTTAAATGTTTTATTGTTTCAGTAAAAGTAGAACATTTGTTCTCTAGAAACGAAGTTGTTCAATAAAATATTTAGGATTTTGCTTAGTTAATAATTATAATCATATTCAGAATAATGTCTGAATTGTAAGCCTGTACTCTTCTTTATTTTATTTTTTAACTTCATTTTAGTTCATAACCCAGCGAAACCGTCTATCTACTATCTTAATTTTTATGGTTTTCCTTAAAATTATTATTATATTTAAATTATCTTTAACCATAAACCGTTAATTGTGAGTTAGAGAAAAATAGAGATTAACTTCACTGTCATTTAGCATGACAGTGAAGTTAATCTACTTTACCTATCTACTTTACCAACACTTCTGATTTATTTTAAGCTTTCAGAAAATACAATCACTATTTATAAAAAATTGCAGTGTATCTCCAGTTGAATTTACTAACATGTTTTTCTTTATTTGACCATCATTAACTGAGCAAACTTTAAATACAAAAAAAGGTAAATAAAAACGTTTAACCAGTCACACATTTACACCTCTATAACTGTGAAAATATAGGTACGAAAAAATATCAACATTACAAAAACGTTCACCTTACGACGCGAACAAGTGAAATTCAGTAAAAAAATTAAAAGCAAAAAGCCCCCTTCGACATTCGTAATACGAATTTTTTCATTCGAAACTTAAAAACGACTCGAAATCTGCGCCAGCGCACGTCAGGTAGAATTTTTGGGTTCGCCGGTAGAAAAAATCTATGGTTGTTTGAAAAAAAAAAGGTTGTATTATGCGGACCCACCCTCTGACTGTTCGCCCACGATTCTCACCCCATAGAAGGAAGGGATGGTTTTGATACTTGATGGTTTTAAAACATTTGAGATACCGGCAACAAATAATTCAACCTTGCTCTCCATTGATGAGACCGAAAGCATACTGAAGATTTCGTAAGGTTCATACTTACACCCATCCTATAATGTTCCCAATGCTGGGACACAGGCCTCCTCTCTGTGAGAGGGAGTGGGCCGTAATCCACCACGCAGGCCCAGTGCGGGTTGGTAAATGTCACATGTCTTCGATTTTTTGTTCTAGAACATGCCAGTTTCGTCACGATTTTTTAATTCACTGTTTTTGAGAGCAGTGGTGATGATATAATTTACACAAAGTAAAGCGCCTGACTGGGTTCGAACCTACGACCTACAACTCGTAAGTCGCGACAGTGACCACTGGGCCACCTCTGCTCCAATTATTATGATTCGGCTCCATATTTTCGTAATAAAGAAAATTGATACCCCTAATAAGAGTTGTGGTTAAAGAAGGAAAGTAGTGGGTATGACGTGCACGAAGAATTTGTGCACCAGCAAATAATCTTTGATAGCTTTAAGCATCTAACAGTTCAGCTATGCCAATCTCAATTACTTTGAGAAAGAAGCCGACAGAAGGATTCAGTTGGAAAACTCCGTCAAGTCTTCTCGTCGCCTATCCCACAGTGTTCGAAGATTAAGGTCTTCAACCAGTGCGTCCGCCCCGTCATGACATATGGCGCCGAGACCTGGACACTGACGGTCGGGCTTGTCCACAAATTCAAGGTCGCTCAGCGCGCTATAGAGCGAACTATGCTCGGAGTCTTTTTGAAGGATAAAATCAGAAATGAAATGATCCCGAAAAGAACCGGTGTTACCGACATAGCGCGCAGAGTAAGCAAACTGAAGTGGCAATGGGCTGGCCATGTTTGTCGAAGGACCGATGGCCGGTGGAGCAGACGAGTCCTGGAGTGGAGACCGCGTATCGGCAAGCGTAGTGTGGGACGCCTCCCTGCTATATGGACGGACGACCTAAAGAAGGTTGCTGGGACGGCCTGGGTTCGGAAGGCGGAGGAAGGGGGTTGCGGCGCAGCCTGGGAGAGGCCTATGTCCAGCAGTGGACTGCGATAGGCTGAGTTGATTGATTGAATCTCAATTACACAATAATCGGTTCATATCCGCCAGAAGTTGGCCGTAACATTCCAGCGCTGATTTGCTGGATTCGATCATTTTTTCTCCTGACACTTCATTTTGTTTGTATGTATGTATGTATCTATCTACATAATTATGTACTAGTATTTATTCATGTTTTTATACTAATTTCCTAGCTATACATCCCAAGTAGCACAGAACTGCATTATAAATTTTCACGTAAGGCCCACAGCGTTAATCTAAGCATTTATACCGAATTATTTGAGTTCACCCAGGCAGCAACAGCTGTTTAGAAAAAGGCGAGGCTCACTATAACGCTTTCTTCTATACTGTAAATCTATTAAGCACCACAAACACGCCACAGATGTCACTGTTATTCAGCATTTAGTAGTGCAGTACCCTATCAGCTGCATGAGCGCATGGTTGTGAACACAAATAATGCAGTTTTCTGAATAAAAACCCAACCGTGTACTATAAAACCGCTGCATTTTAAGAGAGAACATATCAACTTCTATAACGTAAGCAGTTACTTTGTAAAGTTATTTAACAAAGATTTAATGCTTTATGCTGCATACAGATAAACTTTTACCCCATTAGCCAGGTTTCGAATAACAGCATTTATTTAGGCCAAGACAGAACTTAAAGTGGACTTCTAAGCAGTTACATAGCAGCAAACCTGTCAGCCATTCTGTCTTGGGCTGAATAATTTAACTTTCGTAGGCATTTAATTTGCTGATTGAATTATATGTAACCATGAAATGAATATTTCTACACCAGGCCATTTTGACAGTTTCTTGACGTAATATTGGAAAGGAATATTGGACAAGACGGGTTCCGTATGTAATACTTATCCATTCATAAGAAGTTTCCTGTTGAAAAACAAAGAAGAAGTGTTTGCCTATCCAATAAAACCATCCCGATTTGGAATATATATATCTAATAGAATAAAACATTGCGATACCTACTAGTGTGGTTGTGTTAAATCATAAAGATTTACCCCTTTATTCATAAACGTTGCTTAAAGTTAAGCAGTGATTAGCGACTGTTTAACCATACATTTTTGACGTTTAAGCGTTACTTAACTTTAGTCATCGTTTATGAATAAGCCCCATAAAATGTAAATTTGTGTGTATTCCTCATAAAGAATACCACTATTTCATACCGCTAGGACATACTGTTTGAAAATAATATACACCATTGCATACTAATTGTTTTAACTTTTATTTTCTTTCCTCATTAAAAAAATATTTTGCACATTGCACATTGTGTTTAATCATTCCTGACACATAATAATATAAAATACATTTAAAAAATCTTCCGCAAATACTGAAAATACCTGGCATAGATAAATTCGTGTAAGTAACGCCTCAGTAGAGCTTGCAAAATAGTACGGGCTATTCGCTGTTAGCATCTTCATAGGTCCGAATGTTTTTTTCTTTTTAAAGTAGGTACATTTTAGGGTATCCCACCCTGGTCCAGGTCTTGAATTCTCATCTTTTAATAATTTCATGGGGTATTTAGTACTTCTCGGTGGCCACCGTAGAAGTCCCTTAGTTTCCCACTGTGCAGGAACGACTGACAGAGTGGCAACACCTCCCTCTAATCTCTATAGTCTGATCGATTTTGTAAGACATGTCCTGTAAAAAAACAATAAAATCATACTTAGGTATTAAATAGTTCATGTATTTTCTATTTAATTAAATTATATTAATAGGTAGCTATTTAAATTACAATTTTAATTAAGTACTTGTCGTCGAGTAATTACTAAAAAGGGAATAAAATGGTTTTAGCAGAACCACAGCGGGACCCTAAAAGCTTGGATCCATAAAGGTTATCTGGATAACTGGCGCAAAATGTGAACCACTACTACTCGTCATATCGATCCATGGCTGATTTGTTTCTCACAAGTGCTTAACTATTTTACTATTTACTGAATTATAGGCCACACGAGAACACCCGTACAGACCTTAGCATTAAATTAAGATTAGAACTTTTCACTTGCCATCCGCCATTTTTCACTGCGTGACTGTGAATTATTGTAAAATTGTATCTTCTTATTTTGCTTTTATTTTAGAAGATATCGATTGGAATTGATTTGGTTTACAAATTATTTACATGTAACCAGCTTTTTATCAATTTCTTTGTAAAAAACCATAATATTTACTTCATTTACTGTCTATTTAAGTTAAGTTTTTTTTTGTATTTAGTGGTATTATGAGAGCGCGTGAAAATTTTGAACTAAACATGTATGGTATTTCACAGTAAAGTTAACTCCCCAATAAGATTTCAAACATATTAGAAAGAAATCGAAGTTTTGCTTACCTTATATTATATTCACAAATGACACTTGAGATCTTGCACACAAAACGTACACATCATGTTTAACAAATTGACAGTTCATATTAAAGAAAAATAAATAATAATGTTAATACATTCCACAATTTCGCTCAGAGTGTACTTTCAAATGTGTAGAAGCATATAAAATGTACACATTCGTCTTTCGTGCTGTATTATAGGTAACACGTGGCTTGTTAATCAGGCAATTATTAGCTCTTGGGGTGATTGTTACACACATAAATGCTAATATAATGTTGATATAATTCAATTATTTGATAATGGGAATTCTTATACAGCTATGTGCTGAATTATTTGTGCCCAAATTAGAGTTATATCAGCAGAGGATGCGCTGTCTACGCTGTTATACAGCAAGTTTATGCAGCCAATGTTTTCACGGTGCTCTGTGAAAATGCTGTTATAAAGCACTTTTGTGCTACTTGGGATATAACCCGATGTTGTATCTGTCTTGTTTTCCCTCTGCATCACCATAAGGTTGACTAGTAAAAAATGCCTCAGGCATTAAGTCCGCCTTCGTACAGTATTTTTATTACTTGTGCATAAAGTTTTAATAAATTATCAATATAAAACCAAGCTTTTTTTCGGCCCTTTTTATCTTTAAGCATCGTACAAAACCAAATACTTAACCCAGAAAATTACAAAAATAAATCGCAGCAAAAAGTATCAAGCGTCCCCCATCCACGTATAGTGGGGGTGGGAAAGAAGCATGCAACAATGCAACATCTCTCTGCGTGCACGCATTAGAGTCACCCATACACGCGCATGAGTCGCACGATAGTATCATATTACTCGCACACAAGTGAAACAGATTTATATAACTAACACAATGTGGCGACTATGAGGCGAAATTTTTTGAAACACATGCCGTTTACTATGGTTCTCATCCGGGATGCGCAGGAGTTTTAAAATGCAATGATTTCGACAAGTTTTGGCGTAGAACAAGTAGGGTGATATTTCAAGGTATGCCTATTAAAACTACGTAATATTTTGAAGTTAATGCTTTAGGAAAAGCCGTTTTTGGGCTTAGAGCTCCTTAGTAACTGGTTTAGTAGTTATAGCTTACTAGCTGCGCCCCGCGGTTTCACCTGCATAAGTTTCGATCCCATGGGAATATCGGGATAAAAAGTATCATATATATTAATCCTGGTTGTAATCCATCTGTGTGCCAAATTTCATCCTAATCCGTTCAGTAGTTTTTGCGTAAACGAGTAACAAACATCCATCCATCCATCCATCCATACAAACTTTCACGTTTATAATATTATTAAGTTGGATTAATATAATTAATACAAAAAATGCTTTACGTGCCTGACTGTGTGACCGCATTTTTCTTCTACTACG
This sequence comes from Apamea crenata, assembly GCA_949629185.1. NCBI lineage: Eukaryota > Metazoa > Arthropoda > Insecta > Lepidoptera > Noctuidae > Apamea > Apamea crenata. The sequence goes on from OX451377.1 coordinate 3,620,670, forward strand.
CCACAGATTTTTATGCGGTTTTTATCGTCATTTAAAGAATAAGAAGATGAAAATACATTTATTTGGCACAGACTAATAGACACACAATATACCAGATAGATAGATATATCAGATAAAACAAAAAAAAGTGTCAATTCCTATGTAAGAAATTAACAGGAAAGTGTGCCTCACGGCTGCGCCAAAAAGGCCCAGTTCAGCAAAAATGCCAGACAACTAGTGCCTGACGCTGGTTTTCAACTGGACCTAATTTAGAGAATTTATGCCGGAATGTTTATGTGTATAAAACATTAATATGAAAGTTACACAACAATATACTACATTAAAAACATCGATATTTCATTGTTGTACAGAAATCTCTATGTTCTGTCAAGTTGTCAAAACCGTGTGAAGCAGGGGCGGATCGCTAGTAATATTATAAAGTTAGTGTGGTAGCTACTACCATATTTTTATCGAAACAGAAGCTTAGACGAATAAATCCTAAATCGTAATTAATATTTTTTGCTCAAAAACCAGCGAACTTTTTAGCACTTATCTTACGATGTTGATAAATTATAGACAGGTGTTTAAATTGACTAAACTTAATTATTTCTATTACACCAATTAAATGTTAGAAATAGCATTAAGTACATCAATCATTTGTGTTGGCACATGTATTTAAATATTTTGGGGTTATTTATAAACGTTGATTAAAGTTAAGTTATGATTAACGATACATCGTCTAAACATACATTTTTGACGTAAATACGTCTCTTAATTTTGAGCAACGTGCTACTTTCTACTATATATAATATTATAAACGCGAAAGTTTGTATGGATGGATGGATGTTTGTTACTCTTTCACGCAAAAACTACTGAACAGATGATGATGAAACTTTACAGTAATATAGCTTATATATCAGAATAACACATAGGATATTTTTATCTCAATGTTCCAGCGGTATCGACACTTATGCAGGTGAAACCGCGGGGCACTGCTAGTTTATAAGTAAATCTCCAAATGTTTGAATTCCTGTTCCGTATAAGTTATTGATGTAAGTAATGCTAATGCTAAAATTTAATTGGTGCCATAAAAGTATAAGGGTGTTTATTTAGCACCCTTTTTATCAAAGGTTTTTAATCGAAAGCTGTAGAGCAGTGGTGGCCCAGTGGTCACGGCTGTGACTTACTCACGGTCGTGAGTTCGAAACCAAGCAGGCATTTCACTTTGCGTAAGTTATTTCATCAACACTGCTCTCAAAACGGTGAAGGAAAACATCGTGAGGAAACCGGCATATGTCCTTAATCGGAGACATGTGATATCCATGCCATTTCCTGTACCAACCAAACTAAATATAACTTAAAAACACAATCAAATATGGCCAATAACTAGCCACAGTCACAGCTGAAAGAAAAAAAGAAACAAAGATTTTTTTTTGGGTCACGCTCTGGGAATACAAACAATGCATTCATGCTGCTCCCATGAATTCATTATAACTAACATTATAAACCACTTCTTCTCTTAAATAAATAAAAAAAAAAACTATATTGCAGACCATATAACCCTTAAAAAACCATATAAAAAAAAATGATACTACAAAAAAAAAATACGATTAGAATGGCATACATTATCAGGCTACAGCAGTTAACTGCTGGACATAGGCATCTCCTATTGCACGCCATTCAACTCGATTTTCGGCAACTCTCATCCAGCTGCTACCAGCCATCCTACGAAGATCGTCGCTCCACCTAGCCTGAGGGCGTCCCACCTTGCGTTTACCGATTCGCGGGCTCCACTCAAGAACACGTCTACCTACCCAACGGTTATCGGTTCTACGATCGGGCATACATACACACAAACATACTCACGACTTTCTTCTCTTGCACATTCAAAATCTAACATTTACGCGGCTATTTCCAACCACCGCTTGTCTTAAACATCTTCCAGGCAAAACCTTGAATGAGAAACTTTAAAAACCAAAAACGTCACTACGTCACAGAATACCGTAGGGTGAACGCTCAAGTAAGCGTCCACAGCGAGAAAAAACACCGTCCACTGACCGTACATTATGCAATCAAAGGCAAATGCACTATAAAAAGAACAGCGTAGGGCAAAAACACCTAACGGGTTCCGGGGGATCCGAAAGTTCTTTTTTTATTCAAAAAACGGGAGCAAAAAGAAGCGAAAAAACAAAACACAATGAATAAATGTTTTTGCAAATCGAGAATCGACTTTTTCTTAGCACGTGCATGAATTTAAAATCCTTTTTTGTGTTGTTTTTTGTGCCAATATTGTTGCGTTAGGTCGCGGGAGGCTTTGGATTGGCTATTAATATGCTAAATAATGTTTTATTTGTGATGAGGCATGGTAATTGTGTACTTACCTATATGTTTTTTTTGTCGGAGAAAAGATAGGATGGTAGGTCAATGAAAATGAAGGTAGGTGGTATACTGCAGATTTGTAAACCATTTTCTATTTTGTTAAGTACCTGAAGACAAATCCCCATAATTAAAAAACGTTCAAATTCTAGTCGCAATCTCATCTCAGCGACAATCAGTGTCATAAACTTGTCAAAAATGTAGGGAAATTAGAGGTATTTTTGACAGTTTGAGATTGAGATCAGACTGTGAATGTTCTTAAAAGTACGAGGATTGCCCCTCTGGTACTTGTTGATAGGCCTACACTGTCCTCCCACATTACCAACATTGTTAATCCACATTCTTAACATTGTAATTTGAAAACATTGTAAAAGCTAAGTGTTTTTAAAAGAGTAACTGTGGAGTTTCTTGCCGGCTCTTCTCCATAGGAAACGACTAATTGGAACCGTGCACCTAGCTTCTGATATTTCATAAGTACCCATGTAGGTTTACGTAAAATAAAATATTTTAATTTTGAATCTAAGTGATAAAAAGCAAATTCCACATTTTAGTCGCGTGGCATGGGTTAATTCCAGTATACCAATGTATTCCAAGATCTACTATTTCATAGTATGAACTTTCCCTCTAATTCATTACATCAGCTCCCAAGTCGTCCACTGCTGGATATAAGTCTTTCCCAGGAATCGCAACAGCGACCGGTCTTACCCGCATCCAGGGGGTTCCTACAACCTTCACTAGATCGACGGTCTGCCTTTTTTTTTTTTTTTTTTCTGGGTGGGAAATCATCAAATGACCTCTCCCGCTCTGGGTGGAGCGGAAGGGAGTGTCAGACTCTTACTGACTAAAACCCACCCGTGTTCCTTCCTTAGCCCTTTCTGTTCCAGGGCAGCGGTAACCCTTTCGGACGATCCCGCCGTCCTGGCAGCCCCGTCCTGTGCTGACATCTGCCTTTACGTGACTTTTAGTGAGAGAAAATATCCCTACCTCTTTGGTCTAGTGGTAGCAAGCGTTACTGCTGATCATGAGGTTCTGGGTCCGATTCTCCGATTGGACTCTCTGGACGTCCGACATATTGGGTTTTGCCATCGGGAATGGGGGTGTCGCCACCCCTATGGGACTCTAAACATAACAGGCGAAATATGGGTGTATTGTAGATACTATCGCCAAAATCTATATATGACCACCGTAAGGACTATTCCTGCTTGCAGCGCATATTATTAGTTGACCTAAAAAGGATCCTCTTTTGTTTTACTTACGGACGCAGCTGTGGTCATCATGTGCACGGGATTTTGTTATCAAAATGGTCAGATACAGGTTTTGGCGATAGTACACCTCTGCCAAAATCTTCGGGATTACCAGCACCATGTTATGCAAAGATATCGATAGTATACCTGGATCTCAATGGTTTTAAAATCACCAACCACTAATCAGCAAAAGCGTAGTGTTCATTGTTCGCAAAATTAAAATGGTGAGTAATGAACTTCCTACTGCTTTTAATTGTTTTGATTCCTACATACAAAATTAGCATAAGTATCTACATTATGTAAACTATTTCTCATGTATATTACTTCTTTATTATGTGGGTAGTAACCGTATTAAAGTAAATAAGAAAATTGGGTTAATTTACATTTCTTTCTACACTTTTAGTAACAATGACGTTCATTTTGACAGTTCAAAAACATTCATTGCGTTATTTACGTGGTTGAGCAGATGAATGTTTCGAACATATGAAGCAATGGATTAGCAATAACCTACAAAATTATTCATAATATTGTGTGTTACGCTATTAGGGTGCAGGCCCCTGTGCATCTTACTGATTAGCAAATATTTTTACTACGACATGAATTATTCTCATAAGTTTGTGCTGATAAGAGAAAAGTAGAAGTAATGTATATCCCTTCCCAGTATTGTTACATACCATTTAGACCAGAAAGCAATCTTTACTCTGCGCTAATTAAATTCTAAATGTAAATTTTTGACAGATGGCAACGCTGCCATATTACCAATATGGCGCTGTCGCTTAGCAACGGATGCGTAGGTGCAACAGGTGTTGCGGGATTGTTTTTTTAATGTTTTTTTTTTTAATCCGTGGGGAGAAGGCGGCGATACGGCTTTTGAGATCCGGTGGGAAAGATTTTTTTAAAAGATTTTTTGTATTGAATTTTCTGTTTGTTAGTTATTAATGCAATCAAGATTATTTTGGGGTAGTAATGGAAGGTGGTTGTGTATACAGGTGCAGAGACAGAAATTGATCTCGATAAATGTTAGGTAATTTTGGTGCTCGTCCGGGAAGTTGGACCAATATTTAGCAACAATATTTTGAAAACAGTGCCTGTGGAGTTTTTTACCCGTTCTTCCATAAGAACCTACCTATTACGCTTTAGAAGGGCAACTAGCTTCATCTTCCTGACCAACCGACTCCTTGACAATTCAAAAGTCCATGTAATTGGTTTATTTGAAATAAGTAGTTTTAGTTTGGGCCATAATCCACCATGCGGGCTCTGCGGGTTGGTAGTCAGTGGTCTTTGAATTTGTGGTTCAAGGATATACCGGCGTCCTCAAGATGTTAACACACCACCACCATACCCATTATACAGCTTATCCCATGGTCAAAAGCTTATCCATAAAACAAAGTTGGTAGCGGTGCTGATTGCCTAAGATGAGCCTGATATTTCCGTATCTGTCTACAGGCTCTTTGTAAGTATACAAATACAAACACAACTTATATTAACATCAAGTACGAGCCTTATAAACATAATACGACCTTTGAAGTATCTCCTACGCTGCCGGAACATATCAACACAACGTGAGCAAGTTGTACTTAAGTGATTGATCATGTTACACTAGTTCGGTGCTTCGAGCTTCGGTTTGCTTGAGTTTGTTCTTGAAAGGAGGAGCAAATAAATTTGTTGTTTGAAGTCTACTTAACATTAAACAATTATGCAGCCTTGGATTAACATATGTACAGGATATTTTTTAAATTGATGCATGTTGAAATTCCTCTAGGATGCGAGTACAGCTCTGGTCATTCAGAGACGAATCCGATTATTGTAATAATTAGGAATTACCGCGAATATTCGCGCAGCTAAAGTCTTCCAAAAAAGTTAGTTGATACAATCAGCGCGAGCGAATTTCATCCTTAGTTAGAGACAACTATAGTCAACTAAACATATTAGCAGTATAGTTAACTATAGTAGATATTTGACCATCGAAGATCCGCATATTTATAGGACAACAACAGCGTTGGACAAACAGCATTAAAAATAAAATAAATTAGTTAAGAATTTAGTTAGTTAGGAATTATATAATACAATCTGAATATGGACCAGAGTGGTCGATAAAACCCACAGAATAAGCAAGCTCAAGTGGCAATAGTTTGGTCATTTTAGGTAGCTGTAGAACCGTTGACTGTTGAAGTAAACGTGTTCTTGAGTGGAAACTTTGAATCGGCAAACGTAGCTAGTGTAGGACGCCCTCAGGCTACTTGAAGCGAAGATCTTCGCTGAGTGGCTGGTAACAGCTGAATGAAAATGGCCGAAGATCGAGAATATTGAAATAACTAATTAAAATTCAACCGACAACACTCACAAAGCTTCCATGACAGTTTCAAACGTACGTTCTAAAATCAAATCATGACCGGTTGCCAGTGTTGCCACCCTACCTCCTTGTTCAATAATACCGACATAATAATTAAACACATTACGGCAGCGTTTAGACAACATGTGCACAACACTTGCCTAGCCGAGACGTGTCACTTTATATTTCATTTATCGATGTCCGTTGATTAATGTGGACATGCCATTAGCAAAAAAGTAATCAAATATTTAGAGCGAAAAAAAACGTGTATTTTATTTTTTGTTAAATTAACATAGACGGTATATTTCTTAATAAAAAAAAATGTTAAGCAGGTAAGTATATTTTTTCTTCTGCCTATTAGAAGTTTGAAGAGGTTCGAATTTTAATGACATATTTTAATACCAGAAACAGTGTTGACCCAGTGGTTATGGCCCAGACTTACGATTGGCCGTGGGTACACAGACAGGCGTTTTACTTGAAGTAACCGGCATGTCTTAGAACCAAAAATCGAAGACATTGCCGCTCTCGAAGCCTTACGATTTAAAAAAGTCAAAAGTTATTTTGAATTATTAGCGTAGTCATAACCAGTTAATTCATTGCCTGACCAGACAGCCAAAAATTTCTAGTTGGCAGGGTCAGGTTCATTGGCATGTCTAAATACAAAAAATGTACTCATCTGCAATTTGCTACTAAATAATTTGATGGGCTACTTTTCATAAGTAAGTACTTTTTATAAGTGGGGCTTGTGGTTAAATGATAACAGCCGCACGGGTCGATCAAACTCAAACTCAAATCATTTACTTCAACTAAACCAATTACAGGCACTTTTGAATTGTCAAAGGGTCGGTCAGTCAGAAAGATGAAGCTAGTTGCCCATTCTAAAGCGTAGGTACCTATGGAGAAGAACGGGCAAGAAACTCCATGGACACTCTTTTAAATCATAAAATTGTTACAAAATATTTGATTACATCATTCGCGTTGAAATTAACCATGTGAGAACTATGTAAAAAGACGCACGAGTGCACGTTAAAAGCGTCCGTTATAGAAAACATAAAAACAATTCAGAAATTAAAGATTACAATAATCAAAGGTTAAGCTATGCTTGCCGCAGTCACTTCGTGGATGGGTGACCATCAACTACAAATCGAGACCCCTTTGTGCTTCGGAAAGCGCGTTAAGCCGATGGTCCCGGCTGATTATTCGTAGATCTTTGAGAGTTGTTATGGTAAGTCAGAAGCCCACAACGTTTGACAACTAATCTTACCAACGGGTATCGTGTTACCCAGTAACCGGGTTGTAGAGGTCAGATAGGCAGTTACTCATGTAAAATGCAGGTATTCAGATGCATCCGGTTAGACTGGAAGCCGACCCAAACATAACTTTTCATAGTTTATATGTACACTCGAGAGCAATGAATCCGGGTCACTTGAAGAATCCTAAAAATCTCGGAAACTAAAAATGCTAGGTTAATGCAATAAATTGTATTTAATAGACAATGTAATACTCCTTAAATGAAGTTATTAAAACTTCTTAGTTATTGTAAAGTTATATCATAAAAAAATCAAATTTGAAAAAGGGCCACTTTCGAAGATGGAACTACGAAATTACAGCATTTGGTTTTGCTTTTGTTTGTAATCTGTCATTTATGTGGGTACATAAACCATGTTGATAGTGCTCTATATTCATTATTCAAGCTGAAATTATGTAGCTTACGCCTGAAGAATGCACCAGAATACTTACAATGCTGGAAACCGGCCGGAGTCAGCGCGATACAGCCAGGACTGTCGGTGTGTCGCTGTCAACAGTACAAAGAGTTCTCCGACGTTACGAAGAAACTGGTTCTAACCTACGCAGACCAGGAACGGGCAGAACCAGGTGTACCACAGCACGAGAAGACCGATACTTGGTGAACACCATGCTTCGAAATCGCTTTCTCACAGGAACTGAACTCACAAATCAGTTTCGACGCCTCGGAGGAAGTAACCCAAGTGCATGGACAGTAAGACGTCGGCTTGCTGAATCTAACTTAAAACCCCTTAGACCTGCAAACGGCCCTAAACCGGAGCGTGGGCATCGTATTTCAAGACTAAGATATGCCCAGAGTCACGTAAATTGGAGTATTGAAGATTGGTCAAAAGTTATGTTCTCCGACGAATCAAAATTTATGCTCTACAAGCACGATGGAAGACACAGAGTGTATCGAAGACCAGGGGAAAGATTCAAGCAAGTATGCATCGAAGAAAAAGTAGCCTACGGTGGTGGGTCTGTACTTGTGTGGGCCGGAATTTCTTCTGAAAGTCGCACAGAGCTGGTGATCATAGAAAACGGCTCTTTAACTAGCGTAAGATATGTGGAAGAAATCCTCCATTTATGGTCAATTTAGGTGAGGATGCTATATTTATGCATGACAATGCCCGACCTCATACAGGCAGGATTGTGAATGACTACCTTCAAGAGATGAATATTACTCGTATGGAGTGGCCAGCGCGCAGCCCGGATATCAACCCGATCGAGCATGCTTGGGACGAGCTAGGCAGATGCGTAAAACAACGAAACCCTCCCCCAATCACGCTTCGTGAGCTCAAAATTGCTCTCACAGAGGAATGGGAGAATATTCCCCAAAATCGTATAAGGAACTTGGTGTACAGCATGCCAAACCGCGTAAACGCAGTAATGGAAGCACGAGGAGGCAATACGAAGTATTAAAATTCAAGAAAATCGTAATAAAGTTCAAAAATTTCATGTTTCCTATTTTTGTTTTAAGGAGAGATCAGCAGTTTTTTTCTTTATGTAATTTTGTGTTAATAAAATGTATGGTGACTCATATTTTTTTTACTTTCATTTAAGGATTATTACATTGTCTATTAAATACAATTTATTGCATTAACCTATCATTTTTAGTTTCCGAGATTTTTAACATTCTTTAAGTGACCCGGATTCATTGCTCTCGAGTGTAATTTAAATGTATGAGTTTAAAATATGGACCACAGTTATGTCTGAGATAAATATATAAATTAAATTAAATTAAAATTTTTGATTATAAGTATTAAGTAGTGGTAAGTCTGGGTTTACAAAAAAAAGGTTCACGTACAGCTATGTCTTGAGGGTTCCGTGCCAAAGGCCTCCCCCAAGTCCTTCCAGGAACTCCTTTCCCGCGCCACCTCGAACCAGCTCTCGCGGTACGCGTCCAGATCATCTCGCCACTGCTTTCTGGGCCGACCTCGGCGGCGCCGTCCTTCTTCAGGCACCCATTGTGTGGAAACTAATTTTCTGGGTTTATTTACTGTTATATTTTAAAGTGATAACCAAAAATACCTGTCACAAAGTTTTTTTCAAAATCACGATATGATCTTCGATCTTAATATATTTTGAAAAAAAAGCACGACCATTAATATCAGACCACTTTTTCAAAAAATCTTTTCCTCTTAATCTGCTTATAAAGTTTTTGCTCTTCAAAAACTACTCAAAGTAATCATCAAAACTGAAGGCAATTAGAAAAAAGTGGGTTATTTTAAATATAATAAAGTTACAGAGTTTGCTTGATTTTATGTTTGTTTGTTCAAACCCACTCATCTCTGGAACTAACAGTCGGATTTCAAAAAATATTTTTGAAATTCATAGCCTAATTCTTGAGGAAGTCTATAGGCTATTTAACATCACGCTGGGACGCTTAGGAGCCGAGCAAAAAGAAAAAAACGATAAGCGACAACGAAGTCATTACGCGGATAAGCAATGCTAGGCGACGGGGTGGGTTACAGGAACCAGAAATTTAACGGGAACGAAGTCGCAGGCAGAAGCTTGCTTTTGTATAAAAAAGGAAACAAAAAATAATTATCATGTCTAATCATTTTTGACATGTAATGTATTGAATTGGTTCATTGCGCACTACATCAAGTAATCAGGTTTGGTTCTCAGTTAGCGGGTTAAAAGTTGATTTAACTGTGATACATAATGACCATTAGGTGGAATAATTACCACGTGCTAGAAGAAAAGTTTGACAAGTGGTCAACTTACGGTTAATTTTTTTTTTCTAAATTTTTAACTAAGATGATATTAAGAACAGGAATGTCAAAGCTTTAATCTTTTTCTCCTCTTCTAAACTAGTTGTGCCCGTGACTTCGTTGGCGTGCATGTCGGAAAACAAATTGGATTTCATGGGTTTTATTTTTATTGTGCGGGACCCTATTTTTTTCTAAAAAAAAATGTCCTGACGTAAGTTACTCCTTATAACATCAGCTATCTGCCAGTGAAAGTCCCGTCAAAATCGGTCCAGCCGTTTTGGAGATTAGCCGGAACAAACATACAGACAGAAAGACAGACACAAAAAATTGAAAAAAAAATGGTTTATTGTTTTAAATATCGTTTCATAAAAAAACGTTTTGTAAAAAACTGTTATTTTGGCATAGTAAATAGACACTTAAATTTTATTTATTTGTATAATAGGTACATATATTGAATAGATGTATCATATTCATTATATTGCCCATGTATAAAAACAAAACCTTATTAATTATTTATTCATAAAAAAAAACTATACCCTTCCATTTAAATCATTTAATAACTATTACAGTTTTTTTTTTGCGTTTTATCTACCAAACACTAAAACACAAAAAAAATGCCAGCACCTCACAATTAGCATTCAAGAAATATCTCCAAACAGACCAATCAACAGTATTTTCTACTCTAATCTTGCCAAAAAAGTGTCACATTTTTTATCAGACAGCCGCGAATGGTTCAAGATAATAAGCAACCTTCTATAAGTCGTCATGGTTCACAGTATTTGTTATCTAGAACAGTTGTCAAGGCAACGTTTCTTTTCCTATACCTGTGCGGAATTCACGAAACTGTTGGCCTTTGCTTAAATGCATCTTACTTAATAACAGTAAATTATTTCTTGTTTTTTCAGGCTTCTGGGTTAATATCAGGGTCCATTTATTTGTATGTCCTGTATTTTTTTCAACCACCATGGTGGTAATTTGCATATTATTATTATACCTAGGGCTGATTTTTCTAGCGCCAGATTTTAACCGAGGAATAATTTTGAATTTTTGACAGTTCTTCGATACAAAATCTGCCAGACGTCAATTTTATTCCACGAATAAAAATTATCTGTCGGTTGAAAATCAGCCCTTAATGACACATTCTAAGTTGCATTGGCAGAATAGTCGACATCGGCTTTACTTGCCATAATTAAAAATAGAATAGACCTATGTTTATGTGCGCACACCGGGTTAAGGTGTTACAGTATTATAATGAAGAAAAAAATAGCGACAAAAATTATTAAAAAAAACTTTAAAAACACATAGGTAGTATGAGAACTAAATTAAAGTTGAATATTTTACCATACAAAATAAAAACGGATATGCAAAAAGAGGGGAACAGATTACTAGTTTACCAAAAACAAATCACTAATTAAAATACAGGACCGCATCCACACAAAACCAACGTTACAATACCAAATATGGAAGCTGTGACTCGACACACTCTATCGACTCTCGCGCATGGTATTATTTCAAATAGGGCGGCTAAGAAAAGCAATAGTTTTTGGAAATAACCTCATAAAAACGTTAATCACTTCAATCTCTATTTTAGTTTATTTGTTGAACGATTTTTAATTAATATTTTCGATGATGGTGATTGAAAACATATTTTGAAAGAAGTGTTATAGAAATTAAAAAGTCCGTTAAAACTTGTTTAATTAGAACCAAACCTACTTGTATATGGAGACTAATGGCGGCCCAGAGGTAACGGCACCGACATAGGAATTGTAGGTCGTGGGTTCGAACCCAAGCTGGTTTTACTTTGAGTAAATAATTTCATCACCATCCACTGCTCTCAACTAGGTTGGCTAGGTTAGTTCGAACCTACGACCTACAACTCGTAAGCCGCGGCCATTACCACTGGGCCACCACTGGTCTCCAAGTTACCTGATTTGTGCGAATGTTCGGATCGGACCGACACATGGCCGAACCGAATATTATTGAAAAAGGCGAAAAAAGTTCGGATCGGCTCAGTTTGGTTGGGGCCATAATCAATATTCGAAAGAGTGTAGGAGTGTAGGATCGGGACCGACCGAACCCAACCGCGACGCCTTCTAGCTTGTAAGGGCTCCACGTGGTAGTTATTTAGGCCCACAGCTTATTGGGCATACGGCAGACGTTGCCAGCCCAGTCCCACTTCAGCTTAGCGGCTTTTTGAGCAACGTCAGTAATCTGTGTTTTGGAGCGCAGTGTGGTGTTGCGAATGTGGTCTGTCAATTTGACGCCTCGATTACTGATCTCCATTGCACGTTGGCAAACCTTTGAATGTTTGTCAGAGACCAAGTCTGGGATCCATAGGTCAGAATGGGAAGGACATGTCCATAATTTTTCGCTTGAGTGACAAAGGCTGATTTCCTTTCATAAGCTCTTTCATGGACCAGTAGCTCTTCCAGACGTAAAAACCATATTTATTTTTATGTCATTCATCTTTGAACTTACTGTTATTTTTTGAAGAAATACAAAATAAATTATTTTAGGAAATGCAGAAGATTCTTGTCTTCTTGTTTTTCATTTCTCCTTTCGCAGGCCTGCTGGATGAAATTTCTTAAGAAATAAGCAAGGCCTTTGTACTCAATACTAATGATTATGTTGTATCTGTCCATATTAGTGCTAGCGTTGAAATTGATTTGACGAAATTTGACAGTTTCGGGTACGAAACTATCAAATTTTCCCAATCACCCTTGAACTTTAATGCTATAGAGATAAAGTTAAAAATCTATTAAAGAAATTTGACATATACTTTTATATTTGACAATAGCTTGATGTCATGCTGGCGTCTATACATTTTTTTTTAAGTGATAACTTCTTTAGCGGCGTTGTGCACTTTTGTTGTGATGGTTAAAAAATGTTAAACTCGCGTCAATTTCTATTTAATTTATCAGTGCTTGTTAATCAACACTAAAGTCTTAACGGTTAACACTATCCATCAATTGCTACAGACAAACTAATTTTATGCTTCATTAAAAATTGTAGGTACTGTAGGTGCAGACAGAGATCATATTACTTTCTGTATTGAAACCCAAAATTACCAGCAAATGATAAATTCATTACGTTTAATTAATCTTTCAATATGTTTAGCCCAGACACTTCTAAACGTATTTAGGGTTCAATTGATCAAAATCGTCATTATTAATTTAGATTTTATTTTATGAATTTTATTATGGCTCCAACCAAATAATTATAAGTAATGTAATCCTTTCGCCATTCGGTTTATGAAAGAAAGAAAACAAGAAAGAAAATACATTTATTAAAACGACGAAAAAAAAAAGGCGTTTATTTATTTTTTTGTTTTATCAAAACTTTTCTTTTCTTTGTCGGTTAATTTGTACCGTTATTAGAATCATTTGCAGGTTCCAAGTGAATGAGATTAGGTACGATAAAATAATCATCAGTATATAAAAGTGGTGATTGACTGAGAATGGTAATTTGTGACTAGGAATTTTTTCACACCATAAGAAGAAGCCAGCCAGTGTCTTCAACTCCTTGAGAAATTCTTCTGTATTATACAAAAGTTTAGCTGCAGCATTAAAACTTACAATACGTTATACATTCTACACTTATGCGGAGCTAAGGAACAAACACAGAAACAATAGCAACAGCTTACTATTTTTAACACAATTAGATAATTGAGAAGTTCATGAAGTTTCTAAATCCATTAGGACTCCAAACCAACCTATAATTAAAGCTCTATGTAAAGGTCGCGAACGAACAAGAACCGCTGCGGCAAAGCTCCTACGGAGCCCGAAGTTAGCTTGCGTGCCGCAAAGCCGAACACACCGGTGTACATCTCCCGCCTACACTACACCACTAAGGCGGAGGACATCGTAGAGTACGTGCGACAGAAGACGAGGTACACGCCGAGGGTGCAGTTACTGGAATCGCACCGCAACGTCAACTTCAAGGCGTTTGTGGTGCGCGTACCGAATTGCTATCTGCCCGTTGTCATGGAAGAAGACTTCTGGCCGCAGGACGTGGTGTTCCGTCGCTTCCGCGGACAAGTACCACAGAACAGCTTAAGAACAAGCTAGTGAAGTGAAGTTTTATAATAAAAATATGTATGTTTAGGTTAAGGTATTTATCTATGGGCCTGCGTCGCCTGAAATAAATAAATAAATAAAAAAATAATAATAACAAAGAACTCATCCGGGGAAGTACACCCAAACTCATTTGTGCCACCAAAGCCAGAATTCTATGAGTCAGATTTCGCACACAGGTTTCTGGTTCTGGTTTCAAGGGGATGCCAGTGAAATTACAGGCACACGAGATTATTCAAAGCTCCAAATGTTGTAAAATCACAGTCACAGGTGTGACATGTCTGTTCAGCTACCACTTTCCATGTTTGCCAACATAAAAACCACTGACAACCAAAAAGGGCGCGAAGCTAAAAATAGACGGAACTACCAACCATTACATAATGTTCAAACATGCCCGTTTTTTGCTCACTACTACCAGCGATAAAAATCAATTTATAATAATTTCGATGTATAGGTTCCGAGTGTCCGACACAGTAATTCGGCGTGGCGATTTAACGCAAAAAATCAAGGTTATATCTAATACTGGTTGAAAAGTAATAAATTCGTTGCTAAGTGATAATACGTTAATTATTTTTGGCTTCAAGTGTGCTTAGATTAGCGTTTTGGAGTCAGCAGAAATTCTAGATTGGCGTACAATTTGTAGTATGTATGATAACCGAACAAATTGAAAGTCCAAGGCCTTTATCAAACTCATCATCTGCCTGGCTTTTTGGGGTCGGCTTCCAGTCTAACCAGATGCAGCAGTATTTTCCACGGAGCGACTGCCTATCTGACTTCTACAACCCAGTTACTGGGTAATGCGATACCTCTTGATAAGACTGGTTGTCAGACTTTCGACCTTGTCAGGACCTGTAACAAATGCCAAAGATTCACGAATGACAGCCGGGACCAACGGCTTAACGTACTTTCCAAGGCACGGAGGGGTCTTGGTATGTAAAGACGGTCACCCATCCACGGACCAACCGCGGTAAACGTTGCTTAACCTGATCGATCGACCCATGCGGCTGTTATTACTTAGGCAGACTCAAACTCTTAATAGCTGTAAAGGTTTAAAAAACTATGGGTTTCATTCTGTTTTACATTCGTTATGACTACTGCTTGAATTGTATTATATGTGAAGCCTAGGAGGTAAGGTGTAAAAATCATACTGTTGCGGTATCTACAAACGCCACATGCGAACTATGCGTCATACTGACGTCACACAAAATCCTGCATCTCGCAAGCAGAGTTCACTGCGCAACTAGCATTTATATACAACGACCCGACATGAATCATCGGGCAGTTGCCTGCCAGACACAACATCGTCGGACGATCCTCCCTTTTTTTATGGAGGATGACTGAATTTTACACCCTGTTCCTCATACCTCTATAATCTTCAAAATGTTAGTGCAACGAGCCCCAAGATACAGCCTAACCGTCGAGTTTGGGGCTCACTGGCAAATAAAATATTATAACCTAGCTAGGTAGTACTTTAAGCTACTTATGTCGTGTCAACAAGCTATATTAACTTGTGAACCTGCTTACTGTATTACCTGGACAATAAAATTCATTTAACGGCACGGTTGGCGCAGTGGTTAAGCGATTGACTGCTGCGCTGCGTGTCGCGGGTTCGATTCCCGCACGGAACAAATATTTGTATGACCTACATGTATTTGTTCCGAGTCTGGGTGTTTTTCTATCTATAATATGAATGTATTTACAAAAAAAAAAAAAATTGTATATAAGTAGTTTATCAGCCATCTTGTTACCATAACACAAGCATTAGGTTGCTTAGCTTGGGGCAAATGGTGCTGTGTGAAATGTCCAGGGATATTATATTATATATTATATTATATTTAAAATAAAATAACCGGAGTTACCGACATAGCTTGCAGAGTAAGCAAACTGAAGTGGCAGTGGGCTGGCCATGTTTGTCGATGGACCGATGGCCGGTGGAGCAGACGAGTCCTGGAGAGACCGCGTATCGGCAAACGTAGTGTGGGACGCCCCCCAGCTAGATGGACGAACGACCTTAAGAAGGTTGTTGGGACGGACTGGATGCGGAAGGTGGAGGACAGGGTGTTGTGGCGCAGCCTGGGAGGGGCCTATGTCCAGCTGTGGACTGCGATAGGCTGCGTTGATTGATTGAAAATATATTTTATGTCTAACTGTTTCTTGACAGACAACGAAGACTTGTTAAATATAAATAAAACTGTAAAATAATTCATCAAAATCTTACATGTATGTAATTAATAAGCTCCAAATGTAGGTGCAACATGTCTGACCTGTGTCTTGTCTAAACTTATGAAGCGAGACTCTCATTTCCGTTGCAGAAAAGTCTAGTTCAAACAAGATGTGATCTAGATAACTGTGTACATACAGAAGCACTTTGAAGACAAGTTTAAATCAAGTGCTTGAAATACAGAGCCAAATTAAATTAGCTAGCAAAACTCTGCAGACGCGATGGGTATGACATGATAAAACAAAAAATAAATTAATTTGATGATGTTTTTTGTGGAGTCATCGACCGCTATAATGTATTTACTTGAAATATCAGTTTACAAAAATCAGTTTTTTTTGTGTAAACTTCACGGACGTGCAGTTGTAATATAGTACAGTATAAAAATGTATAATAGATGTTTATTTGTATATGTTTTATTTACAGTATAATAATATTTTTTTTTAATAGCCCCCCGACCGATTTCGGTCATGGTGGCCAATCTCAAAGGAGATAAACCAGGTTAGCAGGAGATATTACACAAAGGGTGTGCGCAAATACAGGTGCACTCTCTGTTCCTGTAAAGGAACTATGACTATGAGAGTAACTCATAGTCCGATGGGACGGCAATCCGACACGATCGGGGAGAGATCAGGCGCAGAACCAACGGCGTCACGTGCTTTCCGGCACACGGGGGTATTAAACCGCCAACTTCCAAACTCCGGAGTGTTGCTAAGAAATTCCTAATGGAAAACCTAATATCACTTTGTCCGATCCGGGAAATGAACCCCACCTTCAGCAGTCGCGCTTGTAACCACGAGACCAACGGGACAGTGTATCCAAGCGACAGCATTATAGTAATCAAGTAATATGTTTACATTCAGATTCAAATCGTCAGTCCAACTATGAAGTTCTACTCGAGAACCATAGACATAATGCTTTAGACCACAGTAGTGTTGTGACTTAATGTGTTGTGATATAATTGCTGTGTAGATGCACCTTTACAGAACCATAGACGGATAATTAGTTTGGTTCGCCACAAATGATTCTCCTTGTTAATATATAGCCAGGAAGAACAACCGACGGAGACCTCAAGTTATTTCACGCCCATTACTATTAAATACCTACGTATATAACGCTGGTATACGTTATATAATTAATGTATATATTATACGATGATGTCATAAAAATGGATCCTGAATTATGACTCGTATGATTTAAATGCTGTGAGTTTTAAGTTATGGAAATGTTCGGTAGGTACATTATTAAGTTGGTTGACTATCACACCGGAGCGTAACGTAGCAAACAATTTTAATGATGATAAATATAAAAATTTTATAACTGTGTTGTGTTAATTTTTGATTCAACTGGCTGGGCATTCAAAATGTTGGTAAACACCTAAAGTTTAATTAAATACCTTTAATTAATCTTTGAATATATCTTGTTCCTCTTTAGCTCTTTAGCTTAACTCATGGTTTTTAAGGCTGTTGGCATGAAGTGTCCGGAAAATCTAATCTAAAATCAGCGACGTCACGATTCGTCGGGTGCGGCAGTTCAAATACCTACACACATAGGACATTTCATTGCTGATGATCTTAGGGATGATGAGGATGTTGAACGAGAACGCAGGGCATTGGCGGTGCGGGCGAACCAATATGTTGGCTCGTAGGTTCGCTGTACTCGAGCGCCCTATGGGTCAAGTGTACTAAACGTGCCGCCAATGCGGTGCGTGTTCAATATAACAACGCTTTCAGGGCACTGTTGCGTCTGCCACGATATTGCAGTGCATCTGCAATGTTTGCGCACGCCAGAGTAGACAGCTTCTCAGCTGTCGTGCGCAAGAAGAATGCGTCTTTTCTCGCCAGATTCCGGGGCAGTAGAAACAGCCTCTTGGCAGTAATTGCTGATAGGCATGATCAAAGCCCCGTTTATGAGACATCTTATAAAAACCACCCTGTATTTAGTAGAATATAAGTACAGTCAACAGCAAAAGTAGATGATCAAAATCAGAAATTCAATACTAATTAACGGAGTTCGCGTCAGAGCTGTGTGGCGTCGAAGTGATTCAAAAGTATGACACTGAGTCTGACATACTTACTACGGGCATTCATCAATGCCCGTGTTCCCGCCGTAAGTGGCAGAGGTGGACACCGTGGAGTATAACTGCACTATCTCCCCGTGGTAAGGCCTTCCAACACTACAGCCCAGTGTGCATTGGACGAAGATTATTTATTTATTTTCACCAAGAATTGTTTGCACCGCTTCTATGCTAAATGTAACATGCGAAACATTGCGAACATTGGTGTGGAGACTACAATAAATGCAGCCGAATTCATGCATTCGTTAAAACTACTTCAAACGCATAGATATTACACAACGGTGTGAAATAATCCGCGGTTGATGATGACAGATACTTGATGTTCAAGAGTATTATTTAGAATTATTTTCCGAGGATCCAGAGGTCAGCTCCGACCCTGTCTTAACCAAAAACGTGTTTATAGGGCGACCATACTATTTGCATCTATGAGATATGAATCATTTAGGTACGTAATGTAAGTTTGTTTAACGTACGGTTTAGACAGCAATGTGTACCGCAGAACCGGTCGAAGTGGCAATGATTGAGGGAGGGTTATGTCGAGCAGTGGACGTCTTTCATCTGAACTGATGATGATGTTGAATGGGTATCAAGTATTGGAAGATCTCTTTTATTTAGTTTAATAACCGGACAGTCTCCCGAAAATACATATTACTAGCAGCGCCCCGCGGTTTCACCCGCATAAGTTTCGATTCCGTGGAAATATCGGGATAAAATGATTCTAAGTGTTAATCCTGGTTATAAACTATCTGTGTGTCAAATTTCATCCAAATCCGTTCAGTAGTTTTGGCGTGAAAGAGTAACAAACATACATCCATCCATCTTCACAAACTTTCGCGTTTATAATATTAGTAGGATTAAGTAGGAAGTAGGATTATGGTCTAGTTTATGTTTTTCATTCTCTATCTCTGAAGTTCTTCATCAGATTAACGCAAGATTAACTCGGAGTGAACGAGACAGTATACCTACCATTTTCCAACTAAGTTGGGATGATGATAACTGAGTTGGGGGTTGGCGCGACTGTCTATTTGAACTACCTGGCAGTACGGCCGTACTGCCTGGGTAAGTCAGACCCATTATCCCCATCCAAAAAAGAAAATAATCATTCAAATACTAGAACCGAAATGCAGGAGAAATTAAAAATTTGTCAATAAGACAGTTTCAAGATAACTTATTGCTTTAATTGAAAACTTCTTTGTAGAAGTCGGTAAATAACTAGAACAGAATCCCGCAAACTTCTAAAACCATGGTGCGCACGCGCATACGAACATAGAAGCACGTATTACGCCTAATGCCTCCACGTCAATCACTTTGATTGGACCGGCAAAAACATTGATTCATATATTCATACACGGCGTGTTATGTTTTCCGACTCATTTGAAACATCACGCAGTGTGTAGCAGGGTGAGCAGAGTGAGCAGAGTATGTTATAAAAGGTGAGATAATCACACCATAGGTATTGAATTTGGTTTGGTTAGGTTAGGCCAAAGAACCCAGGGCCGTCCAAAAGCGCATTGGGTTGACGATATCGTCAAAGTCGCAGGAAATACCTGGATGAGCGACGCACAGAACAGGGAAGTATGGCAGAAGGAAAGGGGGTAAGCATATAACCAACAGTGGATGATCCCGGGCTGAAAGGATGATGATGAGGTATTGAATTCGGTTAGTTTTTAACTTGATTAAAAAGGAATAGACATTATAAATCGGCACTATCTTTTCTTTCTTCTATCTTTAGATTGTGTCCGATTACTTACAACTATTTATCTATGCTGAAGTAATTTTAATCCCCTTATGGTGACTGAAATTGCTGAATAAACTATCATATAGACAATCAATCAAATATATCAAATAACAAGTACCTATGAGATATTGCCATTCTGGGCACATAATCTAAAAAAGCACGCTGAATTTCTTAAGACTGAAATCTGACTGATGTTTAGACTAGAATACATATATCTATGGCTTCACACGCTATTCACAACCGATGCTTAATCGGCTGCTAAAAAGGTCAGGTGGTCAGTTGGTTACTGAGACCATACGGGTAATACATGGGCAATTACATGGGAGAGTGCCTTTACAGGAAAGTATACAAATAAGTATACGCGGAGCAGTTGTAGGTCGTAGGTTCGAACCCAGACACCTGTCTTTACTCTGTGTAAATAATTTCATCACCACTTTCTGAAAACGATGAAGGAAAACATTGGAATATTTTTTTTTGTGGATGGGAAATCATCAAATGACCCCTCCCGCTCTTGGTGGAGCGGAAGGGAGTGTCAGACTCTTACTGACTAAAACCCACCCGTGTTCCTTCTTTAGCCCTTTCTGTTCCAGGGCAGCGGTAACCTTTTCGGACGATCCCGCTACATGATCAATACCTTGGGTTGCTAACCTACCAGTATTCAGGATATAAACATAAAATACTCGTTAGGTACCTAATAAATCATAAATAACTAATTAAGTAGCAGTATATTTTTGCATAATCATTCAAATATATTGCTGTTGGTCTTAAATATTATGTGCTTCTATTTATAAATAATGCAGGACTTCAACTTAGATTTAAATCTGACATTGGTACCTAGGTTTTTACGTTAATTTGCATGTTGCATTTCGCTATGTTGTTTGCCCTTTCATAATACCTATTATGAGCGACTAGCAGCGTCCCGCGGTTTCACCCACATAAGTGTCGATCCCGTGGGAGTATCGCGATAAAAAGTATTCTATGTGTTATTCTGATGTATAAGCTATATTACTGTACAGTTTAATCAAAATCCGATCAGTTGTTTTTTACGTGAAAGAGTAACGAACAAACATCCATCTATCCTCTCAAACTTTCGCGTTTATAATATTACTAGCTGCGCCCCGCGGTTTCACCCGCATAAGTTTCGATCTCGTGGAATATCGGAATAAAAAGTATCCTATATTTTTATCCTGGTTATAACCCATACCTATGTGTGCCAAATTTCATCCAAATCCGTTCAGTAGTTTTTGCGTGAAAGAGTAGGTAACAAACATTCATCCATTCATCCATCCATCCATACAAACTTTCTCGTTTATAATATTATTAGTAGGATAGTAGAAAGTAGGATAGGATAAGAATCTTCTCGTCACCATCAGTACCTATTTAGTGCGTAGGACGCTCTCGGGGGAAATGGAGCGACGATCTTCGCAGGGTAGGTTTTAGGAGCTGGATGAGACTTGTCGAGGATAGAGTAAGAGCTGACGTGATGACGTGTGTTGGCTTAGAAGTTTGATTTTTTTACAGCTTCAAGGGTCCGGGCACAGTCCGGAGTATTTGATATAAATTCCAGCTTGATACCTCCACGCGTTCCTGAGAAAAAGGGTCTTGACAGACAGACAGACGGACGGACGGACGGACAATAAAGTGATCCTATAAGGGTTCCGTTTTTTCCTTTCGAGGTACGGAACCCTAAAAATTGACGAGAATCGCATATTCATGTATAGAGTTGAATGGCGTGCAATAGGAGAGGCCTATGTCCACCTGTGAACTGCTTTGGGCTTATGGTGATGTTCCTCAATCAATTGAAGTCCACACTCCACTGCTGGACATACGCCTCTCCCAGACTGCGCCACAACACCCTGTCCTCCGCTTTCCGCATCCAGTCCGTCCCAGCAACCTTCTTCTGGACTGGAGACCAGTGTGGGACGCCCCCCAGCTAGATGGATGGACGACCTAAAGAAGGTTGCTATAATGTACCTATATTTTCACAGAATCATGAAGAAAGATTCTCTTAAAATCAGACTCGTCTTACATACACACGATATGAAGCCACATAAAAACAGCTTCAAGGGTCCGGGCACAGTCCGGAGTATTTGATATAAATTCCAGCTTGATACCTCCACGCGTTCCTGAGAAAAAGGGTCTTGACAGACAGACAGACGGACGGACGGACGGACAGTAAAGTGATCCTATAAGGGTTCCATTTTTTCCTTTCGAGATATGGAACCCTAAAAATTGACGAAAATCGCATATTCGTGTATAGAGTTGAATGGCGTGCAATAGGAGAGGTCTATGTCCAGCTGTGAACTGCTTTGGGTTTATGATGGTGTTCCTCAATCAATCAACCAATCAACTGCTGGCCTCTCCCTGGCTGCGCCACAACACCCTGTCCTCCGCCTTCCGCATCCAGTCCGTCCCAGAAACCTTCTGGACTGGAGACCGCGTATCGGCAAGCGTAGTGTGGGACGCCCCCTGCTAGATGGACATACGACCTAAAGAAGGTTGCATGAATCATCCACATTGCACAGAATCATGAAGAAAGATTCTCTTAAAATCAGACTCGTCTTACATACACACGATATGAAGCCACATAAAAATCTCAATTATTCAGCACTTTGCATCTTAATGTACCTACCTACGTAGATCAGAGCGTGTCTAAATGTTTAAGACAAAAACAAAGGTGTCGGTCGAATTAAATATAATAGTCTTCTCACGTTTTTATTTTTATTATTTTAGTTGCCTATCAGTCGTTCAAACTTATATATTTATCACGATGTTTGGTAATCGAGGAAACCAAAATTCTTTTTCGGAGTAACCCAGGAATTATGAATTTATTCTCAAGACCCGTTGTAAGTTTATAAAATATCGACTATAAGGATTTTAGGCGTTCGTAGATTGCAATACTTGTTATAATACTATTCCAAAGCCTGTACTACGCTAAGCTACTTACTAATTGTCTAAGAAGTATTGAATGTTATCGTAGTTTTCGGGTCCAAAATCTAAAAAACCTTTACTCTTAGTAAAACGCAAACCTTGAAATTAAAGATAAAAATAGTCATGCACAAATTTAGCAAAGCGGATCTATATTAATTATAAAACCCGGGGAAATACTAGAAAAAATAATAATACACAAAGCCGGTTTTAAAAATAACATTTATAACTCCGCATTGATAGCGTACAATCACCACTAATTCTGAAGTAACAAAAAAATCATCATCAACACACACAAAGTTCTAAACAGTCACAAAAACAGCTAATTTAGACGTAATGAAGTCTCGTAAAGAACCAATTCTATGTTTTATTAGACATTAATATTCGTTTATAAGTCTATAAATATTGCAGTTAACAGTTAAATGAGTCAGATGATGTTTAAATTTGAATAAAATTCGTCATAAAACAAATCAAAGGACGAATGGTATAACAGTGACCCAGAAAATCCGTAAAAAAAAATGAATAAAAAACATTATCTAACACAGTTTTTACTATAAAACGTTTTTTCGCGCCTTTTTTTTAAACGTAGAACAATATGGCGGCGCTAGACGTTCGGATACGAACAATGAATGAGTTTTTATTAAGTTTTTATGGTTTGACTCGTGTGTGATAATGAAAGTTATACTTTTTTGTGGTTTGTTTGGCAAAAAGTTCTTATTCGCGTAATGTAGAAGCCATTTTTTTTTATTAATAAGGTCGTAAATATGAAATCGAATGGGTAATAATGGACTTGTTGTATTAATTTAACATATTTTTTATTGCTCTTTAATTTATGCTGGTAAAGGTTCTTCGAGATTGAAGACTTTGAATATGTTAATGTCATGCCAGTTGCCCATATCGGCACTCGATAATATCAAAATGGTGGTCTCAGTAATATGAAGTTTGGTATCCGTACTACTTTACAGCAGAGCAGTGGTGGCCCATGGCCCATGGGTAAAGGCCCCGATTTACGAGTAATGGGTTCGAACCCGGGCAGGGGGTCTACTCCGAAGTGCAACATGCGAATGTTCGGATCGGACCGACACATGGCCGAAATGAATATTATTGAAAAATGCGAAAAAAGTTCGGATCGGCTCAGTTGGGTCGGGACCATAGTCAATATTCGAGTGAGAGTGTAGGATCGGAACCGACCGAACCAAATAGTAACTTCGTAGCAGGAAACGGCCGAACATTCGGCCGATACTACTTCGGAGTAGACCCCTGGCTCTTTGCTCTGTGTAAATTATTTCAAAACCACTGCTCTCAAAATGGTGAAGGAAAACATCGCGAAGAAACCGGCATGTCTTAGAACCAAAAACTCGAAGAAATATGACATCTACCCACTGGGCCCGCGTGGTAGATTACAGCCCACTGCCTCTCGAAGAAAGCTGTGTCCCAGCAGTGGGAACATTATATGCTGATTGTGCTATTTTACAATACCCTAATGAAATATGAGACACGAACAAACTGGCTGTTTAATAACAGAACCTATTTTCTTCAAAACAGATTTTCTCAATCGTGTAACGACCACACTATTTTTTTGCCCATATTGCCCCAATATTTACCTACTTTTGTAATAAATAATACAATAACACGCTAGAACGAGTTAAAACTAAACAAAACGCAAATTACTGCATTAATTAAGCGTTTAATGAATTAACTGTAACTTCTTTAATTTACCACGGAAATCAGAGTCGTTGTTTTGACATTAACAGACGATTTGTTTTATTTTATTGGTTAGTTTACTTAGTTTGCTACAGCATTTCCATACTGGGTTCCTGTCAACTGCTTGATTTCCCCACGTAAAGTATTGTCTAATTTTAGCAATGCTCCGAAGTTGATCACGTGACATCTATATTTTTTGAACCTGCTTACAATGTTGCATAGATGTATGATTACTTTACGTGCACATCTTTTTACATCGTTCTTACGTGTATAATTTTAACATGAATGATGTAACCAATATTTTGTAACAATTTTATGATTTAAAAGAGTGGCCGTGGAGTTTCTTGCCCGTTCTTCTCCATATGTATCTACTACGCTTTGGAATGGGCAACTAGCTTCATCTTTCTGACTAACTGACCCCTTGACAATTCAAAAGTGACTGTAATTGGTATATTTGAAATAAATGCTTTGGTTTTGAGTTTAAACTTTCAGAGTGATTATTTCAAACATCAAGTAACAAGATATAATTATGTAAGTTCAAAAATATGGACGTCTTGTGATCCACTTTGAACGTTAATATTTCGGAAACGTGACGCTTTACGGGGTTTGACCCTATAGTATATTTTCCGTTTGCATTGATGTCAGCTATCGATTTTTAACTATAGGTTTCATGCATGACCGCCATTTTGAAAAAAAAAAACAAAATGGCGCGACAGTCTGTACTCCACCACGCGTACCCAGTGCGGGTTGGTAGGTTGGTCTTTGAATTTTTGGTTCTAGGACATGCCAGTTTCCTCGCGATGTTTTCCTTCACTGTTTTGAGAGCAGTGGTGATGAAATAATTTGATTGTTTATTGTATTTAATATTTCTTTCCCGCAACTTGTTTTTTTTCATGTTGGTGTTCTTTTTATGCGTCATGTTTGCCGCAAATAATCGTATTTTCTTTCTTTCTTAATAAGCATGTGAATAATAATTCCTAGTTATCCAAAATTAAGAACTACCAGATTCCTTAGTGGTTTATCGTAGTTAAGTATGATGTCATCGCATCGCAATTCGCATTCTTATATCAAGTCAGATAGGTATTAATCAAACACCGTATACTTCCCGCCCATCCAATACTTTTAACCTTTTAAAAGCCACGTAACCACAAATTCTCAATCTTTAAATTAAAACAATTATCTCAAATGCGACATCAACAGCGTTTCATTTAACAAATTAAAATCTAATGAATATTCATAGATACATATGAAATAAATCTTAAAATATCTAGTTTTGAATTTAATATTAATAATAATTGCATTCAAAACCGGCAATTTCCATAGGAAATAACCCTGCGACCGGTTCTTAGCTATTAAAAAAAACCATTTTATCCTAACACGTGGCGGCTTTCGGAACAAATTTAAATTTTGTACCGAATTTGACACGTTTTTGACGTTTATCTTAGACAGCAGCGCCACCATGACATGTCACGTTATACTGGTTTTGTTATTCTGTCGTTTGAACTATAATTATGTACCTAATGATCGACCAAAATTATTAAAATTATTTATACCTATTTGAATATGACACTTCCTGAGTGCAAATTTTTTATGTCGAGCATTGACACTTGTCTGTTTATCCTTGCAAGTAATTTAAGTGACATTTATTATCATTTTATGTAATTTGAAATTTCAATATATCTACGTCTGCCAACGGGCTATGGAACAAAATATACTAGGTGTCACACTCACAGGCCGTATTAGGAACCCTATGCTTCGTTCCAAAACACAAGTAGCCGACGCTGGCCGCACAGCTGCTGGACTAAAGTGGAACTGAGCTGGCCATATCTGTCGCATGTCGAAGCAGCAATGTGCAAACCACTCATTGGATCCCAAATAGTAGGAAATAACTACGCGGCAGGCCGAGAAAGAGATGGCGGGATGAGCTGAACTCCTCCACAATCGCAGGACACCGGGAAAAGTGGAAAGAGAGGAGGGAGTTTTTTGCCCTACAATGGGACAACACAGGCTTATAATAATAAATATTATCATCTACATAACTAGACTTATTATTAACTAAAATTGTTAAGCCAAACTTAGCCAGAGAGCATAAATTATCTATTAATTAAAAAACAATGACGTAAACCAGATAAACGGTGGTTCTCGAGTTTTAAGCACACTAACGGATAAACAGAAAGTCGTTACGTTTCAAATTTTGTAGTCAAAATTAATCTGCCTTGCCTTTTATCAACTATGTTGGGGTCGGCTTCCAGTCTACCCGGATGCAGCTGAATACCAGTATTTTACCTGGAGCGACTGCCTATCTGACCTTCACAAACCAGTTATTAACTTTGGGCTTCCTTATAAGTATTAAAATAACAGTAACACAGAACTGCCTCATCATCATAATCAGCCTAAAGCAGTCCACTGCTGGACATAGGCCTCTCCTACTGCATGCCATTCAACTCAATTTTCGGCAACTCTCATCCAGCTGCTACCAGCCATCCTGCGAAGATCGTCGCTCCACCTAGCCTGAGGGCGTCCCACCTTGCGTTTACCGATTCGCGGTCTCCACTCAAAAACACGTCAACCCCAACGGTCATCGGTTCTACGGCTAATATGGCCGGCCCATTGCCACTTCAGCTTGCTTATTCTGTGAGCTATGTCGACAACTTTGGTTCTCTGCCGGATCACCTCATTACGGATTCCATCCCTCAGAGAGACTTCAAGCATAGCCCGTTCCATAGTTCGCTGAGCGACCTTGTATTTATGAACCAACCGTACCGTGAGTGTCCGCAGAACTGCCTAAAATTACCGAAATGATGGCAAGTAGACAATGTTCTCTCGTTGATGCAGAGCATAACATGTCGTAAGAATTTTTTTATTTTTAATAATCGTTGCCCCACACTAGGTATTTCTCCTGTGTCGTGGGTGCGTTTACAGACATGTGAACTCACATACACAAACAGCCAGACCCGGAACAACTAATTGTAGGTCATACAAACATTTTTCTATTTTTTATTTGAGAATGGACGAGACTAGAGCACCCAGACGTTTGAGCATCATCATCATTTTAGCCGAAAGATGTCCACAGCTGCACATAGGTCTCCCCCCTAGTTTCGCCACTATGTGGGTGTATTATAGGTACCTACGCCTCGCTTTCGGATGCCGCCTATCCTTTTGATCTCATCTCGTAGACAGCTTGTATTCGAAGCCTATTCGATTAAAAACTTTTTAGACCGCTATAGTGGTCTCATTGAAATCAGCTCAGTAGTTTCTGAGTTACGTGCTCGTAGAAACAGTGACAAAAAATAGGCGCGAAATTCTACGCACTGGATAGTACACTGAACTTGATTTTTTATAGGCGTGTTTAATATAGACATTATTTTGCATACATTAATACTATGAGCACTTTAAATAACATACATTGCTTATTTATTTATTTATAAAGGTACACCAACAGCTTTTCTGTATACAAAATATCAAATAAAAATCAATAACAGTCATGGGCTTATACAATTCCCAATAACAGGTGAACCTACATTCTCAAATACAGTGATTACCCAAAGTTTAAAAATTAATAAAAAAAATAATAATTAAGGTCGAAATGTATAAAAATGAAGTGGTAACAAACTATATAAACAGAAATATAAAAAGACACAAGAAATAAGTTACAAGTTGCAAGAAATACCTACATAGTACATACTAACACAATGAATCCTTAGTTTGTGTGGGTTGCCTGCTTTGGTACCCTAAAATTTGAGTTTTAAAGATGTTTACGGAGTCATGATATAATTATGTCAACATCTGGACTGGATTTTATATTAGAATTCATCTTAGAATAATTATCTCTCGGCTGAGCCTATTGAGAGGTAAGTTTACTCCTATATTTGTTCTGGATACTTTAGTGCAGAATAAGTGGGTAATGGGATGTCTGGGTAAATTATTGGGGACTTTTAGTCCAATTTGTTCAGTTAATTTATCGCATTTAATTAGTTAGTTTTTTAATCCATACATAGGTGGTGGCAGGGACATCGACGCACAAACTGTATCCTTGAAGTCAGCACATGATTCTAGACCCCCGATCGTACACCTTTTTCGTCGGATATCAAAAGAAATCAGATGTTTCACAGAAAAGTGCGATACCTACACGGTCAAAATGAATGGAACAGATTTTTTTTTTGACCTACAACGTAACATTTCAACCCAGGGGATGCAGGATCATGTACTGAATCCATGGTAACAGGTTACACGTCGATGTTCCTGCCACCCTGTATATTTAAGGCTTATAGATTTTATACCTTCTTATAGCTTTATAACTAAATGGCTTTTCTAGAACACTAAAACGAAGCAAAAAGAGTAGGTAAGTATCGAAGCAGGTGGCATTCTGTAGTTTCTGCCTAGAAGGTGTGAGTTTATGACTGTGTATTTTGGAACATTATTCTCCACAGTTTTTGAAATATGGTGAAGCGAAATGCGCATAAATTATAGATTTTTTGTAATTTATTTTAGTTTTTTATCCACTCTTCGCCTTTATCTTGTAGGTATCTCAAACTCGGGGATTAATGTCACAGTAATACTCTACAAATACCTAACTTTACTAATGTGTACCAATATGGAAGCTCTCTACATAATAAGAAAGTCGTATCTTTAATCATTACAGAAATTCAATTCACGTAATTTAAAACGTTCAAAATGTAGGGAAATTAGAAGTATTTTTGAAAGATTGAGACTGAGATCAGACTGTGAACGTTCTTAAAATTACGAGAATTGCCCCTCAGGTATCTAATCAAACTATCATTGTCTAAAAACAATATAAATATTAAACGAAAAATAACAACAATGTGTTAAATGAAACACGGAAAGCTGTATGCGGAAAAACCTGGCATGTAGGTAGCAATCTCAGGCGGGTACTTATGCGTTAGAGCGTTAAGATATTCCTAAAAAGTCTCAAACACCATCCAAAAAAATTACAGAAAATTCGACTTTATTATCTTGATTCTAAGGTTGGCAATAGAATGAGTCAGCATAAAAATAAGGCATTATAAATATTATGATGTAATACGCGTCGCTACAAGGTCAGTTTAGACCGAAAATCAGGTTTTGGTTCTTTCCTCGCCGCCCGCGCACCACCCGGCCCCTCGTATGCGCGTGAGCAGCGTCATAGAGGCGCCAGAGTACGTTAGTGTGGCGGGTACAGTTGCGAGTATGATGGTTTGACAGATTGTGGATAGAGGGGTTATGTTTTGACACAACCTTAAACATTTCGATTTTTTTTTTTTAATTATTCAAGTTTGAATTATTGTTCTAACTAAAATAATAATTATAAGCTTTCAGTACAAAAACAATAATTAGTTAATTTTGCGGCAACTATGGCCTATAACAATGGTAATTTCATTTATTATAAAATGAAATTACCATTGTTAACACACATTTAACACAACAATTTTGTTTTAAAATTAAAAAAAATGTTTTATCGAATCAAACGTCAAAACAGTTGTGAGGTTCTGAATCGAGGACTCAGAGGCTACTCAGTCTTAATTAAAAAAAGGAGGGAGCTATTTATTCCACAAAAAGGAGGAAACCTATACTCAGCAGTGGGTGCTCAAGGCTGCCAATGATGATGATGATGATTCCAAATTATAAACTAGTTGGTTGAGGAGTAGATTTTGTGTCCAGTCTCTGAATAGTTTATCTATATAAATATTAAATCTCATAATGAGTAGTTGGGTTTGGTTTGCTGAAATAATTACGTACAGAATAAGCTTTCAGAAAACGAAAGTTAGTGTTGAATTGCTGATTAAGCAAATAGAAGGAAGACACGGAAGAAAATGATAGCACAATCGTTCATAAGCCGATAACTCTATTAATAAAATATAAACGCCTATTACACGGGACTTAAATAATTATAACAAGTGGTATTATTAGTAACACCTATGCCTCTTCGGGGATTGACAGCGTGATTTTAATTGTGTTTTTTTTTTAATATAAATCTAATGTGGGACTGGCCTGGACATCCATTTCTTGCCGCACGAGTCATGGGCCAAACCTACCACCATGTGGGTCCCAGAAAACATCAGGCAACATCGAGGCAGACCCAAAAGAAGATGGTGGAACAAGCTTGATGCCTACAGACAGGATTGGTCGACACTAGCTCAAGACTGAGAGGAGTGGAAAGGAGAAACGGAAACTTTTGACTTGCAGTGGGACGACATGGGCTAACAATATTAATAATTAATGAAAACTCTCTGTTGTTATAAATTATAATATAAATAATCTAAATTAAAATCACGTAATGTTGTGTTGACGTGCGTAATAAATATGATTGAGTATGAAAGCAATACAAAAAAACCTCTACGTTCTACGTGTATGTAAACAGCCTGTGAATGAAAAAATAATAAATGTTTACTTATTTATAGATACACGCAAGTTATAAATGATTAAGAAAAGTAGAACATGACGTAGGCAAAGGAAATACAACTTACAATAATAATAACTGAGGTTATTTTTACTGTTTTTTTTTAATTACGTCTCAACTCTAAACCCAGCTAGAATAAAGATAGCTTCCCGCCTTTTTGAAATCTTATGTCATTTATTTTTCTAATACTTGTCAGAATTAAACATAGCTATGAAGAAATTTCTATATTATAATTATTTTACAAATATCTTGAATAACATACAACAACAATTTACAACAACAACACATAACAACATATTTAATTGTAAAGAAATTAAAGTTCTCTATTAATCAATTCCTAATTCACTAATAAAACTTAACGTGTCCCCGCTAGCACGACGCACACCGTTGTCTATTCGGAATTCGTCAAAATACTCGACAACGGACTACCACATGGCTCGCAAGTCATTTTTCATCGGCGTCTGCACATGTGTGTGTGCGTACGTCTGTGTGTGTACATCAATCGCATCATTGTGTGTTTATGTGTCTGTGTGCATGCGTTCGCGACGATCTAAAAGAACCTTTTTGTGTCTCTGATAGTGATAGTAAATATGAACGCAGTTTAGCACAGTAATCTACATAATTAAGTAATAAATAATGATATTTTTGTCATATTTAGGCCTTGTTTTGACCTTGATTATGACCTTGAACTTTTTGCTGTTAATTAGCATTTAGGAAGTTGTTGTAGAAATAAAGTTAAGGAAGACTTAAGACGTTGCTAATCTTGATAATCTTCTGTTAAATATTATTATATTAAATATATTATAATAACATCTAAATTAATCATCATTCAAAATGAGCAATTCCGTAGCCAGTAAAAGCCGTAGATGGGCTAAATAGAGTCATACACATTAAGACTGTTGAAATTATTAATAATGGACACAATACAAATGATGGTCTTGATAAAAATTACCTAAACACTGACAATCCATCAACCTCCTGCCCTTATCCAAATTTACAATCCATTATCCAATCCTAGAAATCCTTGTTCCGTTTGTAAAACTACACTACAGTGAGCTCACAAGATGTATGCACGTTTCCTCATTTACCATACAAAGCAAATTCGCAAATGTGTAGAAGTAAAACAAATTCAGACCCAGAGGACAATATAGGTATACGTATAACTCGAATAAAGATGACAAATTATCTCTAGCAGAAGTAAATTCAACAATAGAAGATATTGGTACTGACATTTCGTAAGGTAAAATAAAAGAAGGGGATAACATAAATACCACAAATTAAGACATAGCTGGCATTTTTCAACAGGAATCTTCCTGTTCAAACTAAGGAAGCCTTTTTCCAAGGTGTATAATTTAATACAACTTCTATAATTATAATAATTTTACCCGGAAATCTTATAATTGACATTTGATTGACCAGTACTTATAAACCATAGGTTCGAGGTTACATCAACTAAAATGTAATTATTGTTTAAAAACAAGTTTAACAATCATTTTTACGATTCGTTAATTTGATCAACAGATCGATTTATGTTTATTGATGCCTATAAAGTACTATATAGCAAACTATCGTATAGAAAATTACGTTAAAAGTTATGGCCGCAAAAATCTATAAAGTTCGGGCTACAGTTATAGTAGCGCCATCTAGTAATGATCGATAGAAGTAGTGTAAAGTTTCTCCATCAAGCCGATAGATGTCACTACGGTGCTACTCATGCTGGATCTAGATCTTTTGAACGAGGGGTACATAAATGAATAAATAATTTTGTGTTGTGTATTTTTATAAAAAGAGTAATTAGCATTGATAAAAGTAAGGACTTACGGTACATTTTTCGATGATTGTATCAGTTGTACGTACCTGGAAGAGAAAATACATATCAATAAGTAATTTTATTATTATAATGTAATTTTATTGCTTCTGTAAACATAATATTTTCGGTTGAACCTTTTTTAATATACAATGCCTTGCACCTTTATTCAAATATTAGGTCATCAAGCGAAAATAAATCCACCTGTTTATCTTTAAACTACAATGAAAGTAGCGTCATAAAAAAATCCATTTAGTGTCTCACTAGTACATACATTATTATTGTGTCTTCAATTAATCTACCATTACCTTATTTATTTTTATCCCCAAAGTCTGTTCCATACAATCTACGAAATCCATCTTCTTAATTTTAATTAATTCAACGGTATAATATTAAATCACTTCCCATCTAACAATCATCGTTCTTTATAAAACCAGACAATACCAAAACTCGTTAGAGCGAATGCAGATTTCTTTATCTTTTTTGTTTCATCCCATAAAAAATCCTACCAACGGATCTCACCCCGAAACCAAAAAACTAGACAACATTCCCACAGTCTCAGTTTTAAACTATGCTTTCGATTTACATACGACCAGTGATTAATATAATTCTCCACTACCATTTTTTCAAAACACTCACCCCACAACTTTTGAATGGAATTAACACAATAAGATGCTATTAAAATAAAAGATTGAGCACCAAAGCCATTTGCATACGGAAGTATGAGAAAGGTGTTCCTCAAGGGACGATCGCAGGACCGTAGAGAATTTATGCAAAATTTGCCAGTCATCCATAGAAGCGGTTTTTTCATTCTATTTGTTTTTATCTTCGCACGACGATTTGCATATCTAGTTCGAATATTTTGCATATTAGTCCGTGAGTATTTACTTTGAGCTTTATTTTAATACTTTTTAGGGGTCAGGTTTTTTTCTTTGATAATTTTGTGTGTATTGTTGGGATGTTCAACGTGAATAATTAATGCTAGAAACAAGACGTGTGTCCCTGCTTTCTTTTGTATGTCTAATTGAATTCCGGTTTTGGTGCAGAGTCATCTTCGTTTTTTATTAATATATTTTTTTGTATGGTTTAATTTTCTGCCCTGGGAGCATCTGCTTTTTGCAATTAATGTCGTGAGAACAGAGGATACGAATTAATTATAAATATTGTTCACAGAGCTTTTTCTTTGTGTTGCGTTTTATGTTCTTGAAGAAGTTCGGTATTCAACGGTTGACGGTTTTGAAATAGTTAATTGGGTATTCTGGTTTGCTATTGTCATTTTATAGAATAATACATTTTGACTTGACGTTTTTAATTTTGGATAGTCAGCAATTTTAAGGAGCAATGTTTTTTTATTTCATTTGCACAACGACTAATTCAGACAAAAAAAAACTTAAAAAAAAACCTTCACTTTAAGAAAAACCAGTTTTAATTAATTCACGATTTTATTTGACAAAATAGGGGGAAATTGTATTTATTTCAATGAAGATTGGACTTCTGACGTGTGCAATGAATTGATCAATGTATATCATCGGGAGAATGGAAACCATTGCATTTCTACATACTTGCATAGACTTGATTATTCTATTCATCAACTTTCAATCAGAATATCACCTATCAAATTAAACTATTATGAAGACAACAATAACACAATCGCTTTATAGCAATCGTGCGCCGGCGCAACCCTTAAAAATATTATATTTCATCAATAGCCAATCGAGGGTTGATACAAAATCATAAACTACAATTTTATCGATCACAATAGTTGACATTGACGCGTGCGCGATAATGATCTATAGATCAATGATTTGCTTTGAAATACGATAGGTTTTTTGCGTTGACCGCAGTCACGAGTTGCCGGTTCGATCTGGTTGTTTTCGGTTGGTTTTCCGGCCAATTATACTGTCGGGAATATTTGTAATTCCGTTTTGTAAGGTTCGGTGTCAGAATTTCATGAAAGTTTTGTAATTATTTGGAGAAAATCTACAAATATTTGCAATGCTGGCTTTTTTATTTCTTGCTGTCCTGCCGTCATTATTTTTACGTTTTGCTTGATTTTAATGAGCTTGAATATTTCAGTCAGAATTTTTATAATTATCTATTTACTTTAACTACAGCTTTATGTTCCTTAAAGGAATAATACGAGTACATTATCAATCGTCATATTCATCACTCAATCATCGCACTGGGTTATCCTGGAATGGTAGATGCAAGTAGATAAATAAAACAAACTATATATGTATTGGTCTATCTGTCATACCTACATGTATTTACAACTATGTAAAAAGGAATTAAAAGCGTCGGAAAACTTAAGGCCAAGACGGTAAATGTCAATGTAAGAAAACCTAACCACAAACAAAAAATATTTAAACTCAATCACTGCAACGATATCGATGGTACTGTAAGTTAAAAATATACACCCATAAAGGGAACGTCTGTCGATACATTCAAGACACTAGCCCTTCACACAGAAAAGCTAATATTAATCCCAACACAATATATTGTTTTATAACTCGTCAGTCATGCAAAATCGGCTTCCACATAAAAAATCTATTGTAAAAGGTCTTAAAGGGTTAACCCTTCAATACTATCTATTATAAGATTATTG
This sequence comes from Apamea crenata, assembly GCA_949629185.1. Lineage (NCBI taxonomy): Eukaryota > Metazoa > Arthropoda > Insecta > Lepidoptera > Noctuidae > Apamea > Apamea crenata. The sequence goes on from OX451377.1 coordinate 3,656,149, forward strand.
AGTATTGACGCATTGTGGGGGGCGCGAAGGGTTAAGTACTGTTAAGACCCCTCTGCTTCTTTGAGTTAAGTTGACGTGTTGAAATCGTTTAGTAGAGTTTATGGAATCTGTAAGAGTAGATATTGTTGAACGGCATATGGAAAGACGAAGCTTGTTACAATAATTTACTTTATTTTCGATTTCCTTACTGAATCAGGCACTATACCCAACTGTATTTGATTTGAATGTCCATTTTTCTATTAGCATAAGCAGCCTAAAAAGGTTCCCACTGCTGGGACACAAGCCTCCTATCGGTGAGAGGGAGTGAGCAGTAATCCCACGCGGGCCCAGTGCGGCTAGATGTGACATGTGTTCGAATTTTTTGGTATTAGGACATGCCGGTTTCCTCACGACGTTTCCATCACCGTTTTGAGAGCAGTGGTGATGAAATAATTTATATGAAGTAAAGCCCTGTTTGGATTCAAACCTACGACCTACAACGGGTAAGTCGCGGCCGTTACCCCTTGCCCGCCACTGGTCCTATTATTCTGGAGTCCTTTAATTTTTCATTCCTCTGTGATCTCTCTACTCTCTCTTGAACCTAACTTGTAAGAAATCCTTCCACCACAATCTTATTGAAATTGTTCTCTTTGCTGATGGGATTGTCATAAATAGGAAGATGCACTCTTTCCAAAAATAGAATAGAATAGAATATAATAGAATACTCTTTATTGTACACCATAAAAGTTACAGAACATAAATAAAATATATAAAAAAAAAACAAATAAAATGAAAAAAAAAAAAAAAAAAAAAAAAAAAAGAAAAGAAAGAAAATATCACTGTGTTTTAAATTGCTATTGTAGGTTTACATAATATATTCCAAAATCCTAATAATACTTTTAGTACTGGGAAAGATGGTACAGAGATTAATCAAACAACATCATTTGTGCCAAAACTTTCGTCACTGACAGCTGATCTTCCTAATGACATATCATTAATATTTCTCCCAGTTCCCACAAAAGCTAAACACAGTAATATGCAAATCCATATCTTCAGTCCTAATCCATCCGAAATTCCAAAGAATTTGGTCCACAAATTTGGCACTGACAAATTACACTTGAGTACAGCAGTTTCCTAGATACGTTCTCACATACAAATGCACAGACCCATCTGCTCTTATTAGTGAATAATGTTTTATTCAATGATTGTCAAGCATTCTGGTTATTATGCAAAATACCCATATTGTGATGGTGTATGTTGACATAATACCATCAATCTGGTGTTTGATTTATTTGTAGGGTTGGGGTGCCGTATCGATGTCGATAAAAATCTAATATTATTAGTATTCAGTCATATTTTTGGTTGTATCTATGATTTTTATAACACAAGTATTGTTAAAATCAGAAGCAACGACAGACGCTGCTGTGTCGCTGGTTCGATTCCCGCACGGAACAAATATTTGTATTGCCTACAGGTACCTAGTTGTTCCGGGTCTGGCTGTTTGTGTACGTGACTTTAAATGTTTGTAAACGCACCCACGATACAGGAGTAATTCCTAGTGTGGGGCAACGTTTAAAAAAAAATCGAAAAGAAACAAGAAGACGAGCTTTGGAAACAGTATTTCCCCTATATTCATAAACATTGCTTAAAGTTAAGTAGTGATTAGCGACTGTTTAACCATACATTTTTGACGTTTGAACGTCACTTAAATTTAATCATCGTTTATAATTAAACCCCTTTATGTTTAGCAACTAACATACATATTATCTCTTCCTCCCGTTCTTAATTTATCGGCTATTAAGAAATCACCTACAAAATTAATCTTACCTTTTCTACATGTATCGACAAACATCCCAACCCTACCCCATCCCTGATTATCATCCTTAAGACCTTTCACAATAACTGTTTCGCACCGCAACGCCTATTACTGCGCACACGCATTGTCATTTAAATCCTGTGTTTAACCTACCTGAATACCCCTTTACGTCCCAGACATGTTCAGAATGGAATATGCCGTCTTAGAAAAGATTAGTGGTATATTTATAGCGATTTAGTTTCCGGGAAGTGTTATGGAAATCTGTATTTTTTGGGTTTGATTATGCTGAGATGGGTTTTATTCTTTCTGTGTGGTTTCATTTATTTATTTATTTATCCTCACACTGGAACGCCATACAGCAATTACACCAATGGAGCAAAAAATCTGTGCTGCTTTCCATCCATCCTGTGCGCGGTGGACATCGAACGATCCTATGCCCTTCGAGTACATCTTCGTTTCTAACACGGTCGGGCCATTTGATGTTCAAGAGATTGCGGAGGAACTTAAGGTGAAATCGGTCTAATGCGCGTATGTGTCTCCTATAGGCGCACCACGCCTCAGAGGAGTACAGAACGTTTAGCAAGACGATAGCCATGTACACGCTGAACATGGTTTGTAGTTTGAAGTTGTGCGAGCGGAATACCTTGTCCCGTAGTCTGCCAAACATTGCTGAAGCAGCACCAATTCTGCAATTGGTTTCCGTGTCCAGATCACCTTTACTTGATAAGGTATAGTAAGGACTACCCAGGTATTTAAATCTGTCCACCTGCCTAAGGACGGCACCGTCGAGTCGTATATCAAGTCAGCCAGTATTGTATCGGTTCTACAGCTAATATGGCCGGTCCAATGCCACTTCAACTTGCTTATTCTGTGAGCTATGTCGACAACTTTGCTCTTTGCCGGATCACCTCGTTGCATGCATTATTTCCTTTTTTTTTGCTTTTTGCCATAATCTCTTTTGTTACTTCAACAAAACGCATGTTATCTTCTCCTCACTTACCTACTCTCAAACCAACATCATTACTCGTACATCTGACAAAATGTAATGTAAATACAAAGATAACATCTCCAACAAGGGAGGCTGTTACCGCAACCATCTTGCGGTCAGTAAGAACCATTGTTAGAAAGTCTACAAACAGCATTTTCTTCAAACCACGTATAAGTGGTTAACTTTGTCTGGGACGGTTTAAGTATATTGTTTTGTAAGTTAAACTTGAAATTAAGTTAGAAATATTTCACGGTAGTATTCTTAAATAAAAACAAATAAACATGCATTTCAATAAACGCGTGCGTACGTTTCTTTGTTTCTTTGTTTGCTTCTTCGTTTCTTGAATAAACTATTAAAATAAAACAGAAAACCACGTTGTAATCCCAAAAGGGCTTCAGTTCAGCATAATGTCAAATAAAACACAAGGTATACCATCTTACTCTGATTTTCATCTGTGGGTGATTCTTTGAGCAAAAAATGACCACTAGCCTTTTATCAAAAGTAAACCCTGGTGCTTCGAGTAAAATACATTGTAAAGGACAATGTATTTTACTCGAAGTAACCCGTGTGTTAGTAAACGATTCTTAACAAACTACTTTCATAATTTGCATTACTTCAGTTACACGTTGTAAGTAAATACGTGATACGTGTCGTGTACCTACGTAAATTCCGCTGTAGAGTCAAAACTACCCGAAATGGATGAAATATCTACAAACAATCTAAGTCTTAAAAGTCTTAAAATAAGGCTGTTTTCTACATTTATTTATATATAGCAGGGTTATTTGCCTCATGCAAATAGACGTAGTTCTGGTATAGCTAAGGAAAATCATCTTCCTTAACTTTATTATTTAAATCATTATTTTTAATCTTTATTTTTTGTATTTAGATTTTAGGGATTTTGAACGTAGGTTATTTTACATTAGTTCTTTTAATTTTAGATATTGCAATACGTACCCATTTTCAAGACTATCCTATCGTCTTATTGGACATGCATTTTATTGACTTAATTTTTGGATTTGGACTAGTAAACCGTACCTTGTAATCCATCCAGATGTTGTCTTTAAAAGATCGGTTTTAGCGATAAGACCGCCCATTGTGTCACCCTATGTAAAATTTTAACATTTATGTCTGGTCTACACAATAAAGAGAATTCTATTATATTCTATTCTAGTATAATAATTTTGGTAAATCCCATTACGGCAAGACTTCATACAAGTTAATAAACGTTGTACTTGTCTCATACAAACAATCCCTACACATGATATTAATATCAAAAGGTTTATACTTTCAAGACGTTTGCTACTTAGACGGTTGCGGTTTGCGGCGGTATACCTTTGACTTGTACCGACCCTATAAGAGTACAGTCTTAAGATGAGCTTACGTACCCTCACGTGTGGTGACTTAGAGAAAATATGTTTGTGGAAACGATTTGTAAGATCATGAAATGTAGGATAGGTTTATTTAAGAACATAATTAAAACAATATCGCGGAGCAAAAGGTTTAAGAGTTACCTAACGGACAAACAAGAAACAGATTACTATTTTAAGACTATTCCTACAAAACATATTATAAACGCGAAAGTTTGACAGGATGGATGTATGCATGTTTGTTACTCTTTAACGCAAAAACTAACTACTACTACTACTATCCGGATGTTCCCGGCGGGATCGACACTTATGCGAGTGAATCCGCGGGGCACTGCTAGCACTAATAATAAAGCTGAAGAGTTTTTTTATGTTTGTTTGTTTGATCGTGCTAATCTCTGGAACTACCAGTCGGATATTAAAAAACATTTTTGAATTTGATAGCCCGATTCTTGAGGAAGGCTATCGGCTATATAAGAAAGAAAGTCTTTCTGACTTTCTTTCTTATTGCGAAAACGAAGAACGAAGTATGTACTAGCGTGAGCAGGCGATGCGACGGGGTGGGTCGGGTGAACTAGAAATTTCACGCGCACGGAGTCGCGGGGAGAAGCTAGTGATGTATAAATATATTCCGCTATAACTAAAAGAAAATAATTATAAACAAAACAGAAATAAATCCTGTTTTATTCGCTATTTCGTAGTAAACTAAACTTGTTTATATTCATGACTAATTTCCCCTCCCCCCCCGGAAAGATTGCCTCTAAATTCATAGCCAGTCTGTAGGGTATTATCAGTTAAATTCGTTGGCTAGTATTTAGTGTTTAAAACTAGCCTTCTAAGTAATTATCTTTGTCGTAGTACAAACCTAACTTTCTAATAATATTGAATTTACTGTCCGTACCTGGCTAAGTTCAAAATAATGGCTAAACCACCATTATTCTAAAGCTATTAAAATATCATAATTCAACATAATATCCATTAAAACGAACTCAAAGTATTAAATAGACGTGAAATTGCCAACTTCCTGCGCCGGCGCAAGTTTAGCGAAGAAAAATGTTTGTCTTTAACTTAGGGTTGGCACGTTTAAGGAAAATTATTGTTGAGTAAGTAATTAAGTTTCTTTTGGTGGCAGTTTAAAGAAAAGGTCATTGTTTCCATTTACTTTTATTATTTACTATCTGCGCCCCGCGGTATCACCCGCGTAAGTTTCTATTCCGTGGGAATACCGGAATAAAAAGTATCCTATGTGTTAATCATTGTTATAAACTATCTCTGTACCAAATTTCATCCAAATCCGTTCAGTAGTTTTAACGTGAAAGAGTAACAAAAATCCATCCATCCATCCATACAAACTTTCACGTTTATAATATTAGTAGGATTTAGAATAAGACTATAACAAATAAAGCAAAGTAGGTAAACACTGATGGATACTGACTTTTAATTCTGTCATTAGATTTGTGTTGTAAAATTCCATTGTGTAATTTGAAACTAAAAGTAGCTTGATTGACGCTTGTGCAGCAGAATAAGCATGTATAATCAGCCTATAATGTTCCCACTGCTGGGACACAGGCCTCCTCTCTGAGAGACGGAGTGGGATAATCCATCACGCGGTCCTAGTGCGGGTTGGTTGATGTCACATGTCTTCGAATGTTGGTTCTAGGACATGCCCTTTTCCTCACGATGTTTTCCTTCATCTCTTTTATTGTCTGGTTAATTTAAGAATAAACCTAGGTTTTTAGTTCTAGTTCTGTCTCGTTGGTCTAGTAGTCGCAAGAGCATGAGGTCCTGGGGGTCTACTCCGAAGTGCAAAGTGCGAATGTTCGGATCGGACGTACACATGGCCGACCCGGAAATTATTTAAAAATGCGAAAAAAGTTCTAATTTGACGCGCTTTATCTTTGTCATTTTTTGTTTGATTGACAAAAGAAAAAATACGTGTCCATTATTTTTCGATAATCTAACTGACGGACTAAATATAATTATTTTTTTTTTATTCAGGAAACTACCCTATTACAGGCGTGTTGTTGTTTTATGGTATGTGTATAACTTTTTTTTTTACTAACCTAACTTTTATATGTCCATTACAAGAAAACACTAAAATAACAAAATTATATCCTAATTTTTTTTTTTTTTTAAAGTTGCCCCACACTAGGAATTTCTCCTGTGTCGTGGGTGCGTTTAAATACATATAAACTCACATACACAAACAGCCAGACCCGGAACAACTAATTGTAGGTCATACAAATATTTGTTCCGTGCGGGAATCGAACCCGCGACACGCAGCGCAGCAGTCAATCGCTTAACCACTGCGCCAACCGTGCCGTCAAATTAATGAAAACTATTTACAAACTAAAATATAGCGTCGAAAAATTCATCCGCATCCCTGTCGACTGTAATGCACCCAAGACACTGGCGGCATTGCCACGTTGTATGGCAATGCTTCGCCTCTGGCCAAGGTAAAAGCCAGCCCTTGTGTCATGGGAAGTGTCAACCAGTCTTTTCAAAATTTCCTTAAAAAACCGTGCGCACTCGGACCCCACGGCCCGAGGGTTTCAACCCCAAACGGCTCGAAAATATAATTATTATTAAGATAATATACGAGTATTTACGCTTTTTAGTTTTAGTTCTTTGGTATCTCTCCCAGACAGGCGCTTTACTTTGTATAAATCATTTCATCACCACTGCTCTCAAAACGGTGAAGGAAAACATTGTGAGGAAACTGGCATGTCTTAGAACCAAAAAATTCGAAGACATGTGACATCTACCAAACGGCTCTAGGCCCGCGTGGTGTTACAGCCCACTCCCTCTGGACGAGAGGAAGCCTGTTTCCCAGCAGTGGGAACATTATAGGCTGATTATGTATGATTATAATTATATGCTATGGTATTTCTGCAAGAGACAGCCCTACTAACCAGCTCGCTGTAATAACCACTTGTGAATTAACAAGTAGCAGGTTGATAAGCGTCAACCAACGGTCATAAAACTGTTGTTTATTATTATAAAAATGTTAAATTACATGTTGAGCTAACGCCAAGTCTTAGGCTATTAAATTGAGCATGTGAGTTGAGCAAAAGTGGCAGGTTGATTCATATCTTCTTGTTTGACTGAGTTTTATATACTGTTAAGTCCTTAGGGTTTGAGTGGTTAAATGGGCAATTAAAAGCTTTGTTTATGAGTATTGTCTGGCAAACAAAGAAAATGGGCACAGGATTGATCGTGCTGTGGAAGTAGAAGAAATGTAAGAAAATATTTTATTTTTATTTTTTTTTATGTATGCTTAGTAAATGTATTGTATATTGATTGAGTTTACAGTTAGCACCTTAGCTCTATACTTTATAGGTATGATCTCATTTCAGATACCGCGATAATAGGAAAAAATAGTTTATTGTGTTGTAATATAAAATTGTAGATAATATCGTTTATCTTGAATTGAATACTGGTATTCAGCTAAATCCGGTTAGACTGGAAGCCGACCCCAACATAGTTGGGAAAAGGCTAGGCAGATGATGATGATTTAAGGCTGATTTTTAAACAAACAGATAATTTTTATACATGGAATAAAATTGACGTCTGACAGATTTTTATGGAAGAAAGGTCAAAAATTCAAAATTATTCCTCGGATAAAATTATCTGACGTTGGAAAACTCAGCTCATAATAAAATTGAAAAATGTACTGAATTTGTCATACATACCGGTCTATATCTGTCTGTCTGTGAAAACGTTTACCTACTTATACTACGTAGAGATCGATTTTCGATTTGCACATCGAGACCCTCCTGTGGTTTCATACGTTTAGCCGTCGCCGTCGGTCCCAGTTGTTTTTCATCCGAAATACTTGACAGTCATGGGCGCCGATTCCATTGTTCACAAACTAAACTAAATTTAAGTTCAATGCATCTTATTCTTTCTATTTAATTTAGAAAAGGACAGAATATAAATATTAGTTTAGTCCTGTCCAATTAGTCAGCGCCTGGCGTAATTTTTTTTTTGGTAGCCATGTTTTTATCACGTCTAATCTGTCTATGGAGTATCTTAATTTGACAGGACTAAACTAATATATTTCTCCTTTTCTTAATGAAATAGAAAGAAAAAGATGCACGGAACTTAAATTTAGTTTAGTTTGTGAACAAGGGAATCGGCGTCATTGTCATGGACAATGGTCATTACGGGTAGTCACCATCATCATCATAATTAGTCTATAGCAGTCCACGGCTGGACATAAATCTCTCCTATTGCACGCCTTTCAGCTCGATTTTCGCCAACTCTCATTTTCTCAACTCTTACGGGGTAGTCAGAAAGTCTGAAAATCTTAGAATGTAGGCTTTACCTTTAGCAGTCAGATTGCAGTAGCTCTGTGTCAAATATGAAAATTCTTTGGTTTAACTGGAAAGCATCACCAAACTATGAAATTAATTGGATGTGAATAAAAACCGTGGATCATGCTTTTAGATCGTGTCTATAAATTGTTAGTAAAAGCTTCATTAACTTTAACAGACTTCTAAAAAATAAATATTGTCCATTTATTTATTTTTCTAAGCAACACTTTGCACCCCATAAAACTAACTATGAAACAGTTAACTGAAGTTCAAAGTTCATCGACTTTTGCCACAATAGTAATAGCCGCTAACCGTCCCGCGACAAGTTTTAATTGCGCGCATGCGCGTATCGTACCACCTGCGCTCGCGCATGCTACGGTATTGACATTCTATCCATTGGAAGTATCTATTAGTCTTGAGTATCTAATGCCGGTTGTGTGACTTAGGTAATGGTTGGAGATAATAATTACTGTTGTTTTTTTTTCTTGTAAGCAAAGATGTAAATAAGATGCGTAGAGTAAGCCAACTGAAGTGGCAGTGGGCTGGCCATTTTTGTCGAAGGACCGAAGGCCGGTGGAGCAGACGAGTCCTGGAGTGGAGACCGCGTATAGGCAAGCGTAGTGTGGGACGCCCCCCAGCTAGATGGACGGACGACCTAAATAAGGTGGTTGCTGGGACGGACTGGATGCGGAAGGCGGAGGACAGGGTGTTGTGGCGCAGCCTGGGAGAGGCCTATGTCCAGCAGTGGACTGCGATAGGCCGAGTTGATTGAAGCAAAGATGTTAATTGAAAAAAATAACATGAATTCTTGTTGCATTTGCTAGAAGGCTATAGATTATTTAACATCGCCCTATGACCCTTAGGAGCTAAGCAGAAAGAAAAAAAATCAGAACGAACGCGAATACGAAGTGATAGTGCGGGCATTCGATGCGATAACACGCAGTGAGTCGGGGAACAAGAAATTTCCGGGGGGAGGCGGGGCAGCAGCTATATAACCATAATAGAAATAGAAATAACCATTACATAAACAAACAATTGATCAAAAACCACATTTTGCAAAAAATTTACGATTACTTACTATTTTTAACAATTGATTGAGTTTAACTACGGGTCGATCGATCAGGTTAAGCTACGCCTGCCGCGGTTGGTCCGTGAATGGGTGACCATTTTCACATACCAAGTCCCCTCCGTGCCTCGGAAGGGACAAAAAGTAATCGTTAAGCCGTTGGTCCCGGCTGTCATTCGTGGATCTTTGACAGTCGTTACGGGTCGTCAGTAGCCCGAAAGTCTGACAACCAGTCTTACCAAGGGGTATCGTATTACCCAGTAACTGGGTTGTGGAGGTCAGATAGGCAGTCGCTTCATGTAAAATACTGGTATTCAGCTGCATCCGGTTAGACTGGAAGCCAACCCCAACATAGTTGGGAAAAGGCTAGGCAGATGATGATTGAGTTTAACTACGGATAAAAAAAAGGAGCTTCCATTTTAAGTAACCTCCCCTTTACATTGCAACAATGTAGCAAGCACACAACTAGAATTCCCAATCACCCGTTATTTTAATTTTACAAAGTTTAATTAAATCCATTTATCACAAATTATCACCTAGCACTTGCAGACATGACAGGCTCGTTAGAAAACTTTATGATAATAGTATTTTAAAGAAAAAATATAGTGTTTTAAATGTTAGAACAGCCGGCTTATTAGTTCGCGTAGGTACGGTTTTAGATTAGAAAATAATAACTGTGTGATAAAGAGGGTTGTTTATTCATAAAGTGTTCGTGCAGGTGATTCTTTATAGTGGTTATTCTACTTTCAGTCTTTTACTGCGTTTGAATAGGTTTTTAATAAGACGCCAAATATCACACCTAAGCGAGGTTTGCACAGGTGACTATAGCCGCCTCAAATATCGTAGAGTACCGTTCCGTGCCGTGCTTCACAGTACCGGGAGGAATAAAATCAAACTATAGTTTATCTTGCCGAATAATTATTCCTATAAAATACAGGTAAGTATTTTACATCTTCATTCCTTTGATTGTCAGCCTAATCTCAAATTTGACACCCCGTTCTAAACTTGCTTGAATGGTTGAATGGAACCCGTGCTAAATTATAGCCAGCCTGCACTACATAAGGTTGACTTTCATGGACTACCTTTACAGTACTTAGCCATCTCGTCTGAATGACAATTCGGCTAGGCTACAGGTGACTAAAATCGGAAGTTCCTAAGTAGACTAGGTTTCGACTTTTGTCGTGTGGCGACAGGTCGCATGCAACGGGTGATTAAAATTGACCGTGAAAATACTCAGTCGCAGGGCTCTGGTTCGAGGCCTTCATTTATGGAGGCACCCACAGGCAAGATCATTACCTCCTAGGTTGACCAGCGAGATGTCATTCAAAAAGAAAAAGCTCAGTCACAGGCGATCACCTATCTTTCAAAATGATTGATAGTGTTTTACGCAATTAGGGATCATACAGGGTGGCAGGGACATCGACGCGCAAACTGTAACCATGGATTCAGCACATGAGTTTAGACCCCATAGCGTAGAAATTTTTCATAGAAAAGTGCAATACCTACGCGGTCAAAACGTATGGAACAGCAATATTTTTTTTTAATAACCGGCGAAAAATTTCGACACTATTGGGTCTTATGTGCTGAATCCATGGTTATAGTTTGCGCGTCGATGTCCGTGCCACCCTGTATAGCTGATCATAATTGATACATATGCCACTTTACACGAGGCTTACCCATACATAAATTAAAATCTTACAGTTATAAAAGAGATTTTAACGCTATTGCCAGCAAAGATTGCCAAATAAATCCAATTACTTTTTTTCTCAAAATCATCTGCACCCAAAACCACATAAATATCCCAAAATATAAGTATTACAAGATCCACTGCACCATCTTGAAAGCCCTCCCTCAGAGGGACTCACTCCGAACCCTCTAATGACGTCATTAGCAGTGGCAAAAACTAAAGGACCTCAGATCATGCTTGGGAGATAGTCTGAAGATATATTTAGTTGTATTATGTAGTGACCAGCAGAGGTAATACAAAGACGGATATCTAGGGAAACGAGAATTTGCTAATGTCAAAAATTGGACATAAATCTGTGTATATGGACTGTAAAATTAAATAAGAAAGAAAGAAAAATATTTTATTCTGCACAAACAAAACGCACAATTACCACTAAATAAATAAATAATAATAATATTAAAAAAATAATAAGAAAAAAGACTTAAGAAACACATAGTCAAAAAGACTCGTACTCAAGCATAAAAATGTTGACACTCTTGTCTATTGCTTGATGTCTATTGCTTGAATAACATACACAATAAAATAAATTAATAACGTTTGAGATTAACAATAATGTTTAATGTTCCCACTGCTGGGACACAAGCCTCCACTCGATTAGAAGGAGTGGTCCTTAATCCACCACCCGGGCCCAGTGCGGGTTGGTGGAAGTCACATGTCTTTGAATTTTTGGTTCTAAGACATGCCGATTTCTTCACGATGTTTTCCTTCGCCGTTTTGAGAGCAGCGGTGATGAAATAAATTACACAGTAAAGCGCCTGTTCGGGTTCGAACCTACGATCTACAACTCGTAAGTTGCGGCCGTAACCACTGGGCCACATGAAAAAACCCAACACGTGACACTTTGTCCGAACCCAGGGAATGAACTCAGAACCACACGTTCTATTGTGTCTGCAGACGAACGAGAGCAGTCTTTTAACAGTTAACCAAAAATCGTGTGACATTCACCAAATCCCCGTTTCTCATAGGTCCTCTAATAACCACACCACAATACCACTTCCTGACCACAAATGACAACCAATAAAAACCTTCCATTCATAATGTCGGCTGAAACAATCAGAAACCGGAAATGACGGGATATGAAAAATAGTCACCTATCTGTAACGACACCTTATGATTACCAGAGAAAATTCTACCTTATCTCCTAAATCATAGAGTTGAAAATTCAATTGTCAGGTTCGAAGGATTTTATTAGAAAAATATACTTTATTACATTTTGGGTTGTAAAGTTATTGGGGTAAGGTATGATTTTCTTTGTAGAGCAAGTGGGTGTAGTAAAAGATTAGGCCCTTGACAAACTGATGGTTTGTAAGATCGTTTGGCACATTATTGAATGGTGCGATCGTAAGGAATCGTGTCTATTATTGAAATGAGGGTAGCCCGATGAAAAGTCGATTGAGGGAACAATATTGGATGTATTTTGTAATATTTGAGGAGCAATATGTAGAGGTTAGGGACATATTGGGTGAAATGAATTTGGTTTTTGTAATGTAACAAGTTATGACAATCCTTATAACTGTTAACAGGTTTAATGGACAATTTAGGTACCTAGTAGACACCTTCTTATTAAGAGATTTTTGTTAAAAATAGCCCAATTTGTTAACTTTTTTCCTTTTTAAAATAGGTAATTATCACAAGTGCATACATATGGCGAATGACATCATCTGCCTATTCTTTTCCCAACTATATTTGAGTTGGCTTCCAGTCTAACAGAATGCAGCTGAATACCAGTAGTTCACATGGAGCAACTGCCTATCTGACATCCACAACCGGGTAATACGATACCCCTTGATAAGACTGGTTGTCAGGCTTTCGGCCTTCTGACGATTGTCACAGATCCACGAATGACAGCCGGAACCAACGGCTTAACGTGCTTTCCGGAGCACGGGGTCTTGGTACGTAAAGATAGTGACCCATCCACAGACCAACCAAGCGGTAAGCATAGCTAACATGATCGATCGAACAGTGCGGCTGGTATTCCTTAGCCACAAGCCCCTTATAACGAGTGTAAGAAGACTCATGTTATGTAAACTGATGATTATCGGCAATATAATGAAAAGTACTTACTCAATATTATATGGCCAGCAAATATTGATACCATTAACCCAAGCCCTCTTTAGGAAAAACCCCATAAGACAGATAAGGGCGACCATGATAATATAAAAAACTGCATCCACCATCAAAGTCGGCAGGCGACATACCGCCGCAGGAATCCGAAAATTTACACAAACGAGACTAGGCGTCGTCCAGGGTGATGAGCTTAAGCGGGTGCTGAAGCGGGCGTGACTTCATCATCACTCTCCTGCCTTTATCCCAATTTGTTTGGGGTCGACGCAACATGTCTTTTTCTTCCATACTTCTCTATTAGTCGCCATCTCTGTAGTCACCCTCTTTCTAGCTATATCATCCATTACACAGATCTTCCATCGTTTCTTTGGTCAATCACTCCTATAGCCATCCACATTCATACTAAAATTTCCTTATTTCACCTTATCACATGACCACCGATTTGGCGAGATTCATCAAACAACCTTTTAGGCAACGAGAATAAGGATGATTGTGCATGATCAACAACTGTGAAAGAACTGTATTGTAAGCGATCGTCTATTGTTTTACCCTGCGGAAACCGCTACAACAACTCGCGATGTCCTGATCATCATCATTTCAGAGACATAGGTGTTCACAAGCGTTGCCACAGCGACTGGCCCTGTGCGTCTTGCATCCAGCGGATTCCCGCCATCTTCAACAGGCCATCGGTCCACCTTATGGAAGGCCTACTAACGCTATCTATGCCTCTTGGTGCTTTGGCCACCTAATCGCGCCCGCCACCGCCCCGCTACCGCCATAGCACCGCGCATGCACCCTGGGCGAGGCCTTACTATCAACCGATTCGGGTTTTTGTTTGTCCGTTCGTCGGTCGTCGGGAACAGTCGGCATTTCTGCAATGACATTCTCGGGCACCCGTTTTGATTAGAAGTCAGTCATTCGATGATTTTTTTTTAACTTTTACTTTTTTTAGTTTTAGTCGCATTTCTTTGGGTTTTCGATTTTTTGGAGAAATGAATATGGATAGGTTTGAGAGACTGTTGGTTTTGTAGTGCGGTTTTTTTTACAAAAAGAAATTGTAGCGAAATTTTAGTGATTTCCTAAAAAGGTCTCTGGCACGGCGGTTACATAGCAGTCGGTTCGTGATCAAATACCTGCAGCTATGGCATCTAGATATAGTGGAAAAACCTCGAAGACCGAGCCAGATAATTAGAAAATGTGTAAGTTCATTACTGTTTTAAAATGCCGCCATGATCCTCTCAATCAAACGAATTCTAGCCAAGAAGGAGCTAAGATGAAAACACTGGAGCAAAGTTAAACTGTACTGAAGTAATTAATTTCCAAACGAGCGATCATGCGAAAGCCAAGTAGTAAATAGATTGTTACAACAGGAACCAGACTTGGTCAAGACCACGTGTCGGTAAGCGTAGCGTGTGACGCCCTGCAGCTCTTATGGTGGTTGGTCCATCCAACCACCTTAAGAAAGTGGCTAGGACAGACTAGATACGCAAGGCAGATATATTGATACTTGCAGGAGAACGAAAACCAAAGAAGTTCAGCACAACTTGAACAGTCTCATTACTAACTAGGCTACTCTGTCTCTGCTCCCAACAAAAAATATTCTCCTCAACAAAGACTTAATCATCATCTGCCTAGCGTTTTCCCAACTTTGTCGCGGTCAACTTCCAGTCTAACCGGATGCAGCTGAATACCAGTATTTTACATGGAGCGAAAGACAAAGGCAAGAAAGACTCAAATAACCACGAAAAGCTACCCAGTTCATTCTAATCTAACTCATAACGCTAATTCAAATTGAATTTCCTATCGAAATCCGAATTACACCAGCCCACACTTCAATTTAATCAAAGACTGATTAGAGGGCACAAAGCGTCCGCAATATTTAGGTATAAAATATCAAAGATGAGGTGCCTCCTAAACGAGATGTGACGAGCAAAAACACTAAAATAGAGAATTAATTGCAAGTTATACAGGACACTGCTACTGAGTAGCGATTGCAGAACAAGTGAGAATTTGTGTAGACATTATTTATTAAAAAAAAAAGGTTTGAGGAAAAAAAGTTAGTCTTAATGGTAAGGTATGTTCATAAAAAAGGTAATATTGAGCATGTTTATCTAACCAAAAAGATAAGAACTCAATTGTGTTGTTTGTTGTTGTGTTGTTGTTGTTGCTTTATTGTTGTACTGCTTAAAATTGACGTTCTTTTCAATTTCTTTGGAAAGTTATTGAATATAATAAAACGAGACAAAAAAAACGAAGACATGTGACATCTGCCAACCCGCACTGAGTCCGCCTGGTGGATTACGGCCCACTCCCTCTCACTAAGAGGAGGCCTGTGTCTGAGCAGTGGGAACATTATAGGCTGATTATGCTTATGTTAAACGAGACAGGATTCACTGATAACAATAAGTACCTGACAAAAAAAAACTTCTAAATGAAGCTGCGTGTTGGGCATTGGAAGTTAACCGGGTTGCTGTTTTAATAACCACGTCAATATGGAGAAGACGGATAAATAGTAGTTCATGTTTCAATTAAAAAGAAACCATTTGCAGCAAATTTTGGTCTAACCACGTAAAAGTTATTGTATTTATGGAATCGCATTAAACCACAGACTTTGGTAACAGAGGACAGCAAAAAAATACCGAAAGTTTTTTTGTCAAAATAATCAGTCCATTTAATTACCAAAAACATCTGCCATATCCACAATAATTACAAAACAAAAATAACAACAAAAAAAAAACATTTCATTTTATTTGCCAACCGTACAGCACAGTTGACGAATTGAATTTTGATGAGTTACAGCCGGCGTTGGTAGCTCATTATCATTTCACCATAGCCGTTCGAAACACATAGCATGACGCATGCGATCGCAGAGGGTTAACTCTGCACGACATTCGAGATTAATCAAGAAAAAAAAAAGTTAATCAAATTCTTGAATTAATGTGAAGTAATGTGTTGTTTACGATCTGTTTACACGTTACTTTGCTTGGTGACAAGATTAGAGGAATGTCAATATATGGATAGATTTTTAGAGAGATGATTGTTTTCTTAATCATACCGGCTTGTCGTCCACGAATGCATAGTTTCCCTCCCAATTACTACTTGGAACGGTTCCAGGCTCAGCATCAGCTTAGCAACTGCTTTACAATTTTGACTGCTTAATCTCAGAATTTAATGGAGTTGTCCTGTACTTTGTTCTGACTATTCAACCTGACATTTACAGTCATTGGGGAGGAACGATGGCAGTAACCGACGACAAATTTCTACGCTACGCTCTAGAATCATGTGCTGAATTAATGGCAAAAGTTTGTGCACTGGATATTTTTCTTCCTGTATTTTAGTTTTGTAGCCACAGGCTGTCCGACCCCAAGCAGTCCCAAGCTTGGAGATGCAGTTATTTTGAATTGTGAAGGCCCACCTTATATTTGGGAGTACCTTCTTGAACTACTGCTTTCCTCACACTGTGTCTTCGCGAACTCGTTTGAGACTGACTCAATATATGAATTGAAGATAGCTTCATATCGCCGCAATCTCGCCCCGACACTATCGAGGAGCGACAGGCATAAAAGTTGACTTAAACATCACCAAATGTGGACAAAATTATTATTTATGGTCGATTTTTCTATGAGATTTGAAGATTTTTATCACCAGGACAATACCGCTGTTCTGTTTGGAAAAGTTGGTTAGCAAAGAAAGTAGTAAATCGTAAAGTATCATTATGGGGCTGTTCATGTTCAAGTAAGACGATTTGAGGGGGTCTGGGTTTTAGTCAGTAAAAGTCTGACACGCCCTCCCGCTGCGCCCAGAGCGGGAGAAGTCATATGATGATATCCCACCCAAAAAAAAAGGGGTGGGGGTTGAAACATGTTTATTTTTTTCTTATATAGGGGTGGGTCGGGTCTAGATTATTTTTACGTAAGATCACAAAAGTAAGCAAAAATTATAATTTTTATGCTACTTTTTCTTTGCAAACTTGGTGCTTTGCAATGTTACGTAAGATTCAAAGGGGGAGGGGGGGTTCCATTCAAGTCTTATTTTTTCTTACGTAGGAGAAGGGGGGGGGCGGGTAAAAATTGGTTAAAATTGTCTTATGAACTGAAGAAGAATTATTATTATTATTGTATTAAGAATGTATGCTAATAGTTCAAAGAATCATGTGTTTCAACTCCAAAGTTATTCGAAATCTGAGCAGTTTTCTAAGACTGGCGTTTATACTAACAGTAACGAATAGCCTGCTTCACACGGTTTCTACGATTTGACAAAACATCAAGATTTACTTATTATTATTTGTTGTTTTAATATTAATTTACTAAACATGTAAACCTTGCGGAATCAATTCTCTCTCTAAAATTTTGACCGCATCAAAATCGGTAGCGAAGTTAAATAGCGCAGTCACACGGACAGCCACGAAAAGCGACTTTAATTTATTAGGTATACAATATATAGATTTAGCACTAGACTGTCTGAATTGCTCCTTCCTTCCTAGTACAGCCAAAACCGATTGAAGTACCTACCGTAATAAGAATAAGTTCTAACAGTTCAGAGAATCAAAGGCACCTGTGTATTTCAACTCCAATAAGGTATCGAAATCTGAGCAGTTTCCTAGAACTGCCGTCTTCGGCAATTGCTCTTTTACCAACAGTTCGATCAAACGATTATTCGAGCGAACGTTTTTCGGAAAAATGAACTTCGGGGAATCGTGATGCGCTCCTTTATGACAACCGTTCTATTCTGTAGCTGTCAATAGTGTCAATTCCTTGCATCTGGTGGAATGACAATGAGATTTTTACAGAACAGAACGCATGGTAACTAAGAGAATTTGTTTAGTAATTTTACTTTAGTAACTTATTCTAACCAAAAAATCTTGAGTCTACGTTCGAAAGGTGCTTATTCTCGGCCTAATTTGAATAAATGACTTTTGATTTTGATGGACAAAATCCATTAGAGACAATTTACTTTTAAAGTACCTATGCTTTGTTGGTTATGTTAAATGGTCTTTCCACATACCTGAGGACACATCTTGCAGTGGTACTTCCTGGCGTGTGCATGCAGCGGCTGCAGCTTCGTGGGCCCCTTGCCCAGGGGTTGGGGCACCACCAGCAGCCCGGAGCCGGTGTTCGTGCCCCCCACTGGAGACGATGATGATGAGCCTGGAAGAAGGGGGTGCGGGTATTAGTACTTGGTAGGTAAAACAGTATTGATTATGCTAATAAATACTTTTGTTTTTGTGGCAATTAAATGGCGTTCCAGAACCGACCGAACTTCTGGTCAAAATACCAGAAGTTCCAAAGTTAATTTCTGAATTTGCATCAGGGTTTCATATATGTGGGTCATGGTGTTTTTTAATTTAAACTTTACCTAGACACCATGGTAAAATTATTTTGGTCTGACAAATGCCATTGCTTGGCCGTACAGATATCTACACCTACTACCAATTAAAATGATAGCATTACTGGTTTTACTAACGTAACGTTCTATTTAGACGTATTTGACGTACGAAAAGGTCTGATTCTCAGCCTAATTTGAATAAATTACTTTAATTTTAATTTTTGCCATTGCTACTGAGCAATGGGGTTCATTTTGACATTTCAACAACATTTTTTGCGTTATTTACGTTATTGAGCACACAAATTTTTCGAACATATGAAGCAATGGATTAGCAATATCATTCAGATTGTGATTGATAGTGTGTTACGCAATTGAGGTGCTGGTCTACGCTTTATACACGGCCTGTACGCGTATAGGTAACTGAAAAATTATATTCTGCTAACAGCACCTAAAAATCTCATCCTCTTTGTTAAACAATCTGGGAATGGAACCCACACGCAGCAATGATACTGAAAACCACAAGATGTTTTGCAAATGTTGCGGAAACCATGGATTCTGGTGTCAATAGAAAGAAAGAATAACGTTTATTTGATCCTACTAATGATATTAGAAACGCGAAAGTTTGTGAGGATGGATGGATGGATGTTTGTTACTCTGTCACGCAAAAACTTTTGAAAGGATTTCGATAAAACTTTACAGTAATATAGGTTATACATGAGAATATCACACGGCATACTTTTTATCCCGATCTTCTTACGGAATCGACACTTATGCGGGTGAAACCGCGGGATGCTGCTATATATATTTTTTAATAATTTTAATAACTACACCTGCCACGGTAGCCAACACATCTCTCAAACTAAGTTCTACAAAATTATATTTAACAAACACTACACTCATGAATACAGGTACATACAATACCAACCTGATCGTCCAGGCCCCAGTCCAGCTCCGTACAGCATCTGACTCATTGATTGATGGTGTCCAAGACGGTCATCAGTCTTCTGGTGACCTCCCACCGTTCCATCTCCTGTGCTCATCTTGGCCTGGAAAATAATGAGAAGAGATTGGTTATTACAGGTTGTTGTTTGAAGGAATTTTGGAAAATATTGGATAGTTTTTAACCGACTTCTAAAAAAGGAGGAGGTTCTCAATTCAGATGTTTGTTTTTTTTAATGTTATTTCGCGCATAACTCCGTCGCTTGCCATTAGATTTGAAAAATTCTTTTTTTGTTCGAAAGGGTATAATTTCCAAATGGTCCCATGAAAATTTTATAGAAATCGGACAAGCGGTTTTTGAAAAATCAACAAAAAACAACAAAAATAAAAAAAAGTCATAACAAAAAAGTGAATAAAAACTTTTTTACAAAAAAAAAACAACAGACTTCCATAAAAACACTACAAAATGTAAAATAACTTTAATTTCGGAAGTCGGTGGCGAAAAACGAAATAAAAAAACCAAAGACACCGACTTCCGAAATTAAAGTTATTTTTCACTTTGTAGTGTTTTTATGGAAGTCGGTTGTTTTTTTTTTGTAAAAAAGTTTTTTTTGAGATATCAATGGAGAAAACTAAAAGTAGAACTCCCGTTAAAAGCAGGGGATAAACTTCCAGTTAAAAACAATCAAGAGTTTTGGTACGGATAAGGTTACAATAAATATAATAAAAAGCGGTTTCGCACTACGTTCGATCTGAATCCGAATTCAAGATCCGAGTTCAATCCGAATTGGGAATGTTCTAAATTCGGACGGACTGAGTTCGGATGTAGTGCGCAACCCCTCATACAAATTAGTACTATGGCAACTTCGGACCGTCATTTCTCGGATTCAGATCGGATGCAGAGCAGAACCGCTCTAAAAATGGTGAACCATTCATTGTTTTTTAGTAGTAAGCCTGCAACAGGCGTTTGAAATGCAACAACAATGACACTTCGAAGGTGTAAACCCTCTTTCGTTTTTGAATGATGCTGCTATGACACGTTTCATAGGATTTCTATACTAGCTAGCAGTGCCTGTAACCATCTCACCGTGAAAACTTAGGTGAAGTGAGCGTGGAGTGAACTATCATTCCAACGAATTCTATTGATTAACACTATTGACAGCTCACTCTAAGCTCACTTCACCTAACTTTTCACGGTGAGGTTTTTACAGAATCGATCGGCTGAATCTAGTCGCAATCTCATCTCAGCGACAATCAATGTCAAATACTTGTCAAAAATGTTCAGCGCTGTGGGGGTTCAGAATCGTGTACTGAATTCATGATTACAAGTAGCGCGTCGATGTCCCTGCCACCCTGTCTATCGTGGAAGTTTTCTTAGATTCGTCACTGCCTTGAAGAAGAAAAATAAATTAAATTGCGAGCAACAACCGAAAATGCAACCATGCAATTTAGTTCATTCACAAACACAAACTCAATACCAAACAAAACACAATTTCTTAAACTAAGAATCTAAAATCTAATAAATTAACAAACGCAATCTGCAAATAGATAATTTACGACTACCCACAGAACCAACAAATCATGAGCGAGAGAGTTAAAGTTTAACAAATAACATTAGACGGAGGGACGGTGGTCAGTCGTGAACACTGTGAGTCACAGGAGTGTGGTCTGATAAATCATTTGGGAGGGCGACACACGGGTAGATAGTTTGGCGAAGTTGTGGCAAGAAAAAGCGATAATAATAGCCCAACAGTTATGGCGTCTGTCAGTCGAGAGAAGACGTGACTTTGAATTGAACCCTCTGAATGAGCATCCTTTTAATTTTACAATTCAATCATATTCATTGCGTTATTTGTGATGTCGAGCTGAGGAAACTTTCAAATATATGAAGCAATGGATTATGTTGTAGTGTCAAGATGAGAAGATCCTCCATAGAAAAGGGAGGATCCTCCAACCAGACGGGTGTTATGTCTGGCGGGCAACTGCCCAACGATGATGTTGGGAAGTTGGAATAATATAGTAATGTGTCACTCACATAGTTGAGATTTTTCTAAGTAAAGACGCCAGCACATCAAGCTACTACATTGTGTCAAATTTCTTTAATAGATTTTCAACTTATAACGATAAAGCATTAAGGTTCAAGGTTGATTGGGAAAATTTTATAATTTCGGGTAGCGTGACCTGCTGGCGTCTGCACAAAGATAAAGAGATTTTTCGGGTTTGTAAAGTACTGAAAGTAAGAAAAAAACTAAAGAAAAAGTAAGAAACCTTAAGTTTTGTTTCTTTCCGTAGAAGCTTCCAATAGTTTAATGAAGTTACTGTATTACTTACTAGTATTTATTATAGTAAGTGCAATGAAATACAAAAGCGATTGCCGTCTAAACGATCGATTGTTATAAACGACGATAAAATTAAAAATTTCATCTCCATAGGAAGTGGTTTTAATTCAGTTTGCAAGATTTTACATAATATCATTCAGAATACATACCAACTAACTTATGAGGCAAGTTAAATAAAATCTTGTAAAAATAGAAATTCGAATTGAAACCAGTAAATATCAGGAAATCATCTTTAAATAATTACGAGTATAAACATTTTCCACACACGAAAATCACTTGTTATTTCCACCTTTCCCAACAAAATTAACCCCACAAACGTCGCCGGTCGTACTAAAACTAATATTTTAACTAACTAAGAGGTCGAACGGTCATAATTTAGTGAGGCCAGCGACTAAGGGACAAATCTACCGTAACTAATGAAGCGGCCCTGTGTTAGCCAGGATCGGCTAAAAGTCATTTGTTTAAATGCACCCTTTAGTGTTTAGGGGTTAAGATTTAATGTTTGACATTAGATTTGTTGAGATGGTTCTGGCTTTGTGCGGAAAATTAAGATGATTATAGTTCGTTTGTATGATAAGAGCATGTTAACTTTTAGGCAATTAAATTTGTGTATTCCCGTTTGTTCGTTCGTCCCACTGCGGGTTCCACTGGTGGGACGAAAAGGAGTCTAATAAATAATTTTGATTTTGTTACATGTTAAAACTGATTTTGTTAGTGGGACGAATTAATTGCGTAATCAGCCTATAATGTCAATCCCACTGCTGGGACACAGGCCTCTTGGTGAAAGGGAGTGGGCCGTAATCTACCACGCGGGCCCAGTGCGGGTTGGTAGATGTCACACTTGTCTTTTAAATTAGTACCTATAGTAAAACAAGACGTTTTCTTTTGTCTTATTACTCAAAGTAAATGTAAATCCAGTATTTTGACAGCGATGTTTCCTTTTCGTCAACTTTTATCAGTTTTTTCTCAAGCGCAGTTGTCAGGACCATACTTTGCAACATAATTTAATATTAATTAATTATTAGCTTTGAAAGCAAGAGCGAATAGGCATCTTCTGACTTTACTCGTTCCATCATAGACCTCATCCATCCCTTTTTTTTTTGTTTTGGGTGGAAAATCATAAAATGACCTCTCCCGCTCTGGGCTGAGCGGAAGGGCGTGTCAGACTTTTACTGACTAAAACCCACCCGTGTCCTTCAGTTGCCTGTGCGAGGGGCCACGGTATCTCTTTCGAACAACCCGCGGCCCTGGCAGGCATCGGCCCTAGCGGACCCCGTCAGTTCGTGCTGACATCTCTTTGAGGCACGCGTGGAGCACAACGCGCCGTTGACCAGGGCCTGGTCCTTACACTCTGGCACTCTCCATGCGATCCCACCGGAGCTCTGTCCGCTGTACCGTGATTTCTCGCGGCAGCGGAGTTACGCTCCGGCGTTTTGCACGGTTTGCACCTCATCCATCTCTTTCCACCAGGCGAGATCGAGGCCAGAAGATGGGCCAATAAGCAGTAAAAAAAATATACCTACTGTTAAAACGTGACGTTTAATTGGTACTTTTGTTACTGTTGTGTGTTATTACCTACTAAATAATACCTATTATAATAAAAATACTTACTATATTAAATAGTAAGATACAACCTACTTTTTTGGTGAATAAGTAGGGGTAACGAAGAAATACCAAGTCTAGGCATCAAAATCATCTGATTATAATCATCAGCCGGTAAATACCCAAAAACCTAATCATAATTCCAATTCTATTCCTAATAAATATCCTTTTGTTACCATCCCAAATTTTAAATCACAAGATACATGTTTCTAACTCAAAACTAAACCCGAAACTGTAACATTAATAAATCATTAACTATTCTGGGGTCGGCAGGACCACAGGACGGTATTCGTTGCGAATTAATTTAGTACAGAAAACGCCCCCTGGACGTGAGATGTGAAATTTAATTTTAGTATTAATCGCACCCGCAGTTTAGGGTTAAGTTTGTGGGTACAAACTATAACTATGTGAGGGTTGGAATTGATATTTGTGTCTGATAGATTTCATTTGGAGCTTTGTTCGAAAATGTGTAAACATAACATCACGACTGTTTTTCTCGACGGGTTAAGCAGAGGTGTACATATATTACTTGCATCCACATTGTGCCAGTTAAGTAAAATTTCCATCTAGAAGGGGCATATTGCTTGGGGTGCCTATTGCTGTCAAATTCGAGTCAATATCACTTTGCCCGATCTGGGAATGAAACCTACGACCTCATGTTCCTGCTGAGCATACGCTGCGCTTACAGCGCTTACGGCAACTCACCAACTACCAACGAGGACGATGAAAATATGTTTAAATATTATACATAATTAACCTATAACATTTCCACTGCTGGGGGTCAGACCAGGGACTCTACTCCGATGTAGTATCGGCCGAATGCTCGGCCGTTTCCTGCTACGAAGTTACTGTTTGGTTCGGTCGGTCCCGATCCCCTCCTACACTCTTTCGAATATTGACTATGGTCCCGACCCAACTGAGCCGATCCGAACTTTTTTCGCATTTTTCAATAATATTCGGTTCGGCCATGTGTCGGTCCGATCCGAACATTCGTACTTTGCACTTCGGAGTAGACCCCCTGCTCTCTGTGAGAAGAATAATCCACCAGGCGGGCTTAGTGTGGTTTTGGTTTAATTTCGGCAAAGAACGAGCCAGTTTCCACAATTTTTTCATTTACCCTTTTTATATTAGAGCAATATAGTGATGATATGAATTGCGCGAAGGGAAGAGCATGCTTACTTGGGTTTGAACTCAGAACCTACGACGGCTGTCCTACCACTGTGCAACTAAGGCCGCGTGTCCACGGCAAGAAAAATCGCTGGGTCTATGCAAGAATTCGTGTCGTGGCGCTACACAAGACAAAAATCTTGTCTGCGCCAGACAAGATTTTTGTCTTGTGCAGCGCCGACGCAGTGTACACTAGTCGTGTGTAGAAACGACACGAACTCTTGCATAGACCCGGCGATTTTTCTCGCCGTGGAGACGCGGCCTAATGGTGAAAATAGGTATATGTAGGTGCGTAAGTAGAAAAAAAAAGTGTTTCATGCATGTTGCTTCGCAGTGGTAGTCGGGCAGGAAACCTCGACCTCATCTAGCATAAAAAACATAATTTATAATCAACTAACTGAATATTAAAATCATTTATCAAACAATTTATTTGTTTATTAAGCAGTTTTTCGTATAATATTGGCAGGCGTTATTTAGCTTTATTTATTATAAATACTGACCGTCGTTAAATAAAATATAGAATTCTGCTAATTTATTCAATAACTGCAGTTGCGTCATATACAGGGTTATTTTAAATTGGCTAGCTAAACTCGGCACACTCGATGGGAATCTGCTAAATAAAAAGATTTGATGGTTTTTTTTTTGGGAGGTTAACGACCTCTGGTATTTTGTTACTTGAAGTAGGAGTTGAGAAAATCTGTTTTGTTTTATCCTGTTTAAATATAAATACCAACCGTCTGTGAAGTTTACACAAAAAAAAATCTGATTTTCGAGTGACCACCACTCACTGCGGTCGAAGACACCACAAAAAAATCATCAAATTAATTTATTGTCTGTTTTATCAAGTTTAGATATCGATGCCATCGCGTCTGCAGAGTTTTGCTTGCTAATTTAATTGAACCCTGTAAAAGACTTGTCTTAATATCTATTATATATTCAGAGACTTGAACGACCGTTCAAAAGCGAGGGTTTCTATTCTTTCGCGTTCTTCCCATCGAAGAATATTGCATATTGCTATCTGCATACATAAACTATGCAAACTAAAACTAGCATGATGTAACTCATCCAAACCGTTGCATAAAAGCAACATGGTATATAGGTCACACAATTTTCTCGAAAACTTTTATGTTTCGCTCGTAAAACGAGCGAAATACACTCCAGTCATCATTGGACAAAATTCTTTAGTACAGCGCCATCTATCGAAGGCTAATGGTGACTTTTGACGTAAACTGCTCGCCGGGTAACAAACAACCCGGGTGTTTTTCGACCCACTTCGCGTTTTAGGGTTAATGTTGGAAGGAACTAATGTTTTTTTTTTTTTAAATAATGGTGGTTTGTAAGTTTCAGGCGTTCTGTAAGTTAGTGAATTCGTTGTAAGAATAGGATGTTGTGTGAAATCAAAAGTAATTGCTTACATTTATTTTAGGTGGTGTACATACCCAGGAAGCGGTTTTAGTATCTACACTAATAAAGAAGAATTTGTTTGTTTGTTTGAACTCGCCAATCTCTGGAACTACCAATCGGGTTTGAAAAATTATTTGTGCATTTGGTAGCCCAACCCTTAGGAGCCAAGCAAAACGAAAAAATGGCTGACAGAACTTTAAACGAAAACGAAGTAGGTAATAGCGCGGATATGCGATGCGATGCGACTGGATGGATCGGAGAAACAAGAAATTTCACGCGCAAGAAGTCACAGGTAGAAGCTAGTTATAATATAAACTGGGCTTATCAAAACCCTGTCGTTTAGTAACATAAAGGTCATCATCATCTGAAAAGCCTTTTTCCAACTATGTTGGGGTCGGCTTCCAGTCAAGCCGGATGATCTGACTTCCACAACCCAGTGATATGATACCCCTCGGTAAGGCTGGTTGTAAGACTTTCGGGCTTTTGACGACTCGTAACGACTGTCAAAGATCCACGAATGACAGCATAAAGGTATCCTTCAAAAACGCAAACCTCCAACTGAGTGCCAATGTTTAAAGAATGGAAATCTGAGGGGCAATTTCTCGTAATTTTAAAAACGTTCACATATCTGATCTCAGTCTCAATACCTCTAATTTCCCTACATTTTGACAAGTTTTTGACATAATGGTTGTCACAGAGATGAGACTGCGACTAGATTTTGAGTGTATTAAATTACGAGAATTGACCTTTAGGTTTCATGTAAAAAAGTCGTAGCCTAGCCGTAGTACGAACCACCTAAGTTCTAAAGAACAATGCTCTGATTTTCAATTGAAAAAAAAACATAAAGCTTTAAATATCATTAAACTACAATCACCAACCCTCTTACCGAGCACGGTGATATTCGCCATACTTGCTTTATCAGCTGTTACATATATTACATTAGCCGACGTTTTTCTTCTCTAGTTTATGTGCTCAGTCGCAAATCGATCGAATACATTGAATATTTATTATTCTACTACAGAGACATGCAGACTATACGTAGTTCCGACAGTTTGTGCTAGACACAATATTACATCGACACTTTCTTAGGCAGGAACAATCGGGTACCCGGGTACCCGGTCCCCTAAACTATGTATGGTTCAGGTTTATTATTTAACTATTGTCTTTACTTTGTGGAAAATGAAAGTATTATCATAATCAGCTTATAATGTTCCCACTGCTGGGACACAGGCCTCCTCTGTATGAGAGGGAGTGAGCCGTAATCCACCACGCGGGCCCAGTGCGGGTTGGTAGATGTCACGTCTTCGAATTTTTTGTTCTAGGACATGCCGGTTTCGCTCACGATGTTTTCCTTCACTGTTTTGAGAGCAGTGGTTATGAAATAATTAGACAAATTAAAGCGCCTGTCAGGGTTCGAACCTACGAGTTGTAGGTCGTAGGTTCGAACCCTGAAGTCGCGGCTGTTTCCATTGGGTTACCTGATATACCTTGTGTTGTCATCTTACATTATGGCTCAGGCCCTTTTGGCATTATAAGCATTGTTTTCTGTTATTTATTGTTCTAAAGTGTTTTGTTTTTTCTTTTTTTATTTCTCTAAGTTGAACAGTCTGCCTAGCCTTTTCCCAACTATGTTTGGGTCAGCTTCCAGTCTAACCGGATGCAGCTGAATACCAGGTATTTTACATGGAGCGACTGCATATCTGACCTCCACAACCCAGTTACTGGGTAATACGATACCCCTTCGTAAGACTGGTTGTCAGACTTTCGGGCTTGGGATGGGATGGATCGGAGAAACAAGAAATTTCACGCGCAAGAAGTCACAGGTAGAAGCTAGTTATAATATAAACTGGGCTTATCAAAACCCTGTCGTTTAGTAACATAAAGGTCATCATCATCTGAAAAGTCTTTTTCCAACTATATTGGGGTCGGCTCCCAGTCTAGCTGGATGATCTGACTTCCACAACCCAGTTACTGGGTAATAAGATACCCCTTGGTAAGACTGGTTGTCAGACTTTCGGGCTTTTGACGACCCGTAACGACTGTCAAAGATCCACGAATGACAGCATACAGCTGAATACCAATATTTAACATGGAGCGACTGCATATCTGACCTCCACAACCCAGTTACTGGGTAATATGATACCCCTTGGTAAGACCGGTTGTCAGACTTTGGGGCTTTTGACGACCCGTAACGACTGTCAAAGATCCATGAATGACAGCCGGGACCAAAGACTTAACGTGCATTCCGAGGCACGGAGGTTCTTGGTATTTAAAGATGGTCACCCATCCACAGACCAACCACGGCAAGCGTAGCTTAACCAGATAGGTCGACCTGTGTGGCTGCTATTATTTAGCCACGGGCGCCCTTTTAGTGGGACCCTATAGGTTAAAAAATAAGTAAATAATAGCGTAACGAAACTATCCCCAAAAACATTAATACTAACGCTCAAAAGGGTAAACAATTACGAGTACAACCGCAGACACACGCAGATCAAAATAAACGCAATGTAGGCGTGTTCCTGCACAGGACAGTTGCAAATGAGCGTCTTTTGTCACAGGACCCGAGTTCACAAGTGTGGCGGCACCCTAAGGAATACTTATGTTGATTCGCAAATCTGTGCTGTTATGACGCGGCAGTTGGGGGGGTGGTTTGACCACACTTGGTGTTCAGTTTTTTGGGGATGGCATTGATTAATTTTCGAGGTGCAAAATATAAATGATCGCTTAATATTTTTGAGAGTGTTTAACAGAGATGCCGGGATGAGCTGGACTCCTTCTCAAAGGATTGGTCCACAATCGCAGTAGACCGGGAAAAGTGGAAGGAGGGAAGCTTATAATAATAATAATTTTACTGTGTTAAAACTTAGCAAAACGCGGAAAACATTTATTAAACTATCCAATAATTAGTTTGTTAGTTACAAGTGAAGCTAATAAAAGCGGTCGGTTCGTGGATGGGTTATCATCTTTACATACCGAGACCCCTCCGTGTCTCGAAAAGCACGATAAGACGTTGGTCTCGGCTGTCCTTCGTAGATCTTTGACAGTCGTTACGGGTAGTCAGAAGCCCAAAATTCTGACAACTAGTCTTACCAAGGGGTATCGTGTTACCCAGTAACGGGGTTTTGGAGGTCAGATAGCCACTCGTTTCATTTAAAGTACTGGTATTCAGCGGCTTCTGATTAGACTGGAAGCCGCACTCAACATTATTGGGGAAATGCTAGGCAGATTGCAGACTGATTGATGGCAAAATATATGTAGCAACTTTAAACATTCAGTTAACTAATAATCTACAATTCAATTTAGACAACTGCTCCATGAAGACTGAAACTTTTGACAAACTAAAGTCAATTAGAACATTGTACTTAAAGTAACAACACTCGACTGTGTGTGTTTTATGTTGCACGTGAAAATAATTATAATAAAAATGTTTTAGGTTGGATGTAATAAATAATACAGCTTCTATTGCCATAGCTAGTTACAATTATTTAATCAAAACGCATCGAGTACCTGTAGATTATTTCCGTTCAATTTTTTAAAAGATTTTTTCAGTTTCTACGGATGAAATAATATCCACAAAGATACTGAAAAAACAGCATTTCTTCACCATTACTAAAACAATTACTAACTAAATATCAGTACAGTACAAATAACAAGTTACAAGTGTTACCTTTAACTTTAATAGTAGTAGTTAAACCAGAATCATAAAGTTGAACCAATTATGTTACATTGTAATTAACCGAGGTGTTTCGTATCAATCAGTAAATTAACTAATACTATGCAATTACAAGTTATAAAGTAATAAACTTGGAGTACATAATCATGCTATGATTCTACGAACTACCTACAAATTGAATGTTACTACAGGAAAACCAAAAAACATTCGACTAATTTAATAGGTGAAGGAATAGGAATAGGTTTTCAATAGGTGACGTAATCACTCTGTGCTCCTATTTGAGTAAACTGTGTAACATACGTCTAAGAAAGAATTTAAGATAGTTAGAGAAATGCTGGCTAATATTATTGTTGGCTTAATTTGAATCTAGGATAATATAGAATAACTACTGTAACTAGTAAATATTAATTTGTCTAGCCGTTTATTTGGGGCTGATTTCTCCATCAATAGATAACTTTTATTTAACTTTAGGAATAAAGTTATCAGATCCGAGAGAGAACTTTATTCGAACTTGAAATTTTGACAGTCATTTCATACAAAAACTGTCAAACGTCAATTTTATTACTCGAATGAAAATTATCTGTCAATTGAAAAATCGGTCCATAGTCATTTATTAGCTAGGTACTTCCTGAAACATATACCTTCTGACTACAATTTATATGAACCTAATTAGAAACTTTAAGAAAAAAAATTGAAAAATAATTATTGAGCTAGGCAAAATAACGAAAAATATGTATTATCTTAAAAAAAAAAACTATTAAAAAATAATAACAATCAACAAACAAGATAAATGTAACAGGCTCTACTACTAATATTCATCTACCGAAACAAAAGACATTCTACCACATCGACCACACTACTTCTCACCTCATAGCCTTGCTTGATGGCCATGGCACCCCGTGGTCGCGACCACGCGGCGTATTCCAGGCCATCTTTCTGTTGACAGTGCTGTAGAACAGATAATTTCATAGTTTTAGCAACACTTGATTGTTTATATTTGTTAATTCAAACTTTACTATACAATCGGAGGATAATTTAGTAAAAAAGATTCTTAGACACGGTTGTTTTAGAAGATAATTATTATAACGGTATCCTGTTAGTTTTAGACAAGTTCTAGACAACAAACTGGTTGCTGATGTAATTATATAATTTATTCTTTTTTTTTGACATTGATTTACGTTCTCTGATTACTTAAACTTATCACTCTTTATTTATTTATTTTTTTATGAAAATTGTTTTACTTTTAGAATGTTTGTAAATATGTGAGCACCATGTATCTATCACATAGTTAATTTATATGTTATGGTTTCATTCATCCATTTTAATTCTTTTACCTATTGTGGTTTAATAATTTGGTTTTAGGTGCATCGTCTTCAAAGAGAATTATATAATTATTTCTTGCCCATTCTTCTCCATACGAAAACTACCTTTTGGAAGGGAGGGGGGATATTAATTTAATTTTTGACGTTGAAAAGTGCCTTTTAAGTGCCTATTTGAAATAAAAACTATGAAGATTACGTTTTTTGCAATTCGTATGTCAGTGTCAGGTTTTATCATCATCTTAATCCTGCCCTTTTTTAGCCTACATCGTGTCCCACTGCTCGGCAAAGCCATCCCCTTCTTTCTTCCAAATCTCCCTGTCTTGTGCGATCTCTAGCCATGTTGGCCCTGCAAATGTTACCACATCGTCGCACCAAATACTCCTGCCCTTGTCCCAATTCATTTGGGGTCGGTGCAATATGTCTTTTTCTTCTATTATTAGGATATGATATAGGATAGCATGGACATCGACGTGCTAGCTGTAACCATGAATTGAGCACAACCTCTGACGAAGATATAATATCTCGTCAGTTTATCATCATCTGCCTAGCCTTTTTCCAACTATGTTGGGGTCGGCTTCCGGACTAACCGGTCGCAGCTGAATACCAGTATTTTACATGGAGCGACTGCCTATCTGACCTCCACAATCCAGTTACTGGGTAATACGGTATCGTGTACGGTAAAGTATAATTATATTCCTACTGATGACGAGAAAATAAAGTTTTTGCAACTCTTATAGCTTGTCGAAAATACGTCCAGTATTACCCCCTAATGCTTTGGCATTATCGAGGATATTACGACGATTCTTTGCGCTTACCGCGGTTGGTCCGTGGATGCGACCATCTTCACATACTAAGACCACTCCGCGCCTCGGAAAGCACGTTAAGCCGTTGGTCCCGGCTGTCATTCGTGGATCTTTGACAGTCGTTACGGGTCGTCAGTAGCCCGAAAGTCTGACAACCAGTCATACCTTATACATAGAAAGTCTTATACTGAGAATAAATTTTGAATTTTAGGCAATTTTTCCACCCTGGAACTGGCAATTTTATTCCACGGTTAAAAGATATCAGAAGGGCAATTCTCGTAATTTTAAGAACGTTCACAGTCTGATCGCAGTCTCAATCTGTCAGAAACACCTCTAATTTCCCTCCATTTTGACAAGTTTTTGTTGGCCTTCTGATTTTGGTAAAATCAACTTTCTATTTAGACATTCTTGAAGCTGGGGAAGCCCTTTGATACCTGACCTACCCTAAGGGTTTTGCAACAACATGATATATAACTAAGCATATGTACCTACTCTCCGTCTTCAACGTTTTACTAGGCAGGTAAAGGTCAATAGTTGTTTAAGTAAACGAGAAAGAGTCTGTAAGAAGTCACCGTCAAATTGAGGTTTTAATTATCAGTTTGAAAGCACTAATCGGCGAGATAATTGCATAATACACTACCAGTAGCATTTTGACAGTTCAACAACATCCATTGCGTTATTAACGTTGTTGAGCACATACATTTTTAAAACGTTTGAAGCAATGGATTAGCATTATCATTCAAAATGATTCTGATTGTGATTAATTATAGTGTGTTAAGCTGTACGCAATAAGGGTACTGCCTGATAAGCATGGCTAAACAGCTATTGGTATGAGATTTGAACAGAAGGCCAATTCCCGTAATCAATAACGTTCAAAATCTATTCGGAATCTCATCTCAGCGACAATCAATGTCAACAACTTGTCCAAAATGTAGGGAAATGAGAGATATTTTTGACAGATTGAGACTGAGATCAGATGGTGAACCTTCTTAAAATTACGAGAATCGCCCCTCAGGTGTTGGTAAAAGATTTGAACAGCAATTTAAGCTTAAAGAATGTAGGTGTGATTATCAGATGATAATCACACCTACTTTAGCGCAGCTAGGAGATTCTAGCTGCGCCCCGCGGTTTCACCCGCATTAGTTTCGATTCCGTAAGAATATCGGGATAAAAAGTATCCCATGTATTATTCTGATGTATAAGCTATCTGTGTGCCAAATTCCATCCAAATCCGTTCAGTACTTTTTGCGTGAAAGAGTAAAAAACATCCATCCATCCATCCACACAAACTTTCACGTTTATAATATTAGTAGGATGTATGAACTGGCAATGGTGTCAATATTATCTGTGTATGGCATATTAGATCAGCAATTCAATTCGTTGCCAATTTTTGGGTACTTAAATACTTGTGAAGTTTTGGAAACCTATTAGTGATTGCATCATTTATAGATGCTTCAAACGCAATTTGCGTTTTATTTCTTTATTTTTTTTTCTTTATTTTAGTATGTAGGTATCTTTGATTAGGAAATGAAGATGCTTTTCCATAATTTCACACATACTCGTGTATATCATACAGTTATGGAGAGCCTTGTGGCTAATAACAGCCACAAGGGTCGATCGCAAGTTAAGTTACGCTGGCCGCGGTTGGTCCGTGGATGGGTGACCATCTCCACATACCATGCCTCGGAAAGCGAGTTAAGCCGTTGGTCCCGGCTGTCATTCGCGGATCTTTGACAGTCGTTTAGGATCGGAAGCCCGAAAGTTTGACAACCAGTCTTACCAAGGGGTTTCGTATTACCCAGTAACTGGATTGTGGAGGCAGTCGTTCCATATAAAATACTGGTACTCAGCTGCATCCGTTTAGGCTGGAAGCCGACCCCAACATAGTTGGGAAAATGTTAGGCAGATTATGATATCAGAAAGAAAGAAAGAAAGAAAAAAGTTTATTTGGACACAGTTCGTGAAACACAAAATACAAAATTAATAAAATAACAAATAATGCATCAATCATATCATGCAAGTGTATCTGCATATTATGCAGTTATGATTCATCTTTTGCGAATCCCATGTTAAGAAAGATAGTGGTTTCTTTGTAAACCTTATAGTAAGTCTTTCAACAAATATATCTAAGACTATTCTTCCAAGAAACTTTAAAACAACATTCTAGCAACACAATAAAGGACAATAATCTTTAAAATAGCAGTACAATGACCATATTTCCACGTTATAGTGGATACCTAATGCCTTTACTGACGCACTTACGACATATACAGATCTAGCTATATATATGTCGAGAAAACGATTTTTATATCCATGACCCAGCCAACATATAAAATGTTAGTCCTAAACTGATGTTCCGTCTCTTTCATACGTTGTGGGGGAGAGGGAGAAGGTGATATGCACGTGTGACGTCGGGGAAGACTTATATGTATGTACGTGGAGGGAAATGGTTAAAGGCGTGGAGAGGAATTGGGATAGAATATTTTCGTGGTTGTGAAAATTTAACTGTAAAAGAAAACATGTTATCGTGTTATATAATTCTTCTTATAATGTAAATTAAGTGATTATTTGTGGTGGCTTTCAATAACAATACAAAGACATTTTAAATATTGTTTTGTAAAATGAAACTGTAGAAATATTGTGTCACTATAATTATAGTATATGGACTCTTAATACCTAGTATATGGACAAAGTTCAAATAGGTAGGAAATACGACTATTTTATACCTGCTTATCCTATTCACATTAATTCACTTAATATACTTAGTACTTATAATACTGCTCATGGCATTTCCTCTTCTATTTGTATTAACATAACTAACCAACAACATCAACAAAAAAATATATTCACAACAAAAACCGACACTGAAAACCTTCCAAAAAAATTTACAACCAACATCCACTCCTCACCACTCCTGTTCCCGAGAAAAGCCCGCGACACGAGTATTTTTCTTAACCCACACACGAGCAAGTACACACACACACGACGTATGTGTGCGTGCGAATACGTGAACGTACGTCGATGTATGCATGTGTGCCGTCTTGGGTAGTAAAATATTATGCTGTCGGGTGAAATAACATTGTATAGATAATCAATAACAGGGGAATTTTATGTTAGATCCAGAATTTCAGGGCGTTTTACAGTGCCTAGGGTGGGTAGGTACCCTAGATTTAGTGTTAGGCTAGGTTTTACAGTCACAAACAAAAGTAATTTGGTATTCAGGATATTAATACACAATCACCTTCTCCTGTTACACTGAAGTATTAGGTTTCAATATTCAATCAATCATATTTCATCATCGTCATCTGCCTAACCTTTTCCTATGTTGGGGTCGGCTTCCAGTCTAACCGGATGCAGCGGAATACTAGTATTTAACATGAAGCGACTGCCTATGACCTCTACAACCAACTGGGAACACGGTACCCCCTGGTAAGACTGCTTTACGTGCTATCCGAGGCACGGCGGGGTCTTGGTATGTAGAGATGGTCACCCATCCAAGGATCAACCGCGGCAAGCGTAGCTTAACCTGATCGATCGACCCGTGCGGGTGTTATTACTTAGCCACAAGCCCCCCACTTGATAGATATCAATCATATTTATAAAGGTAAAAACATATCCTACCTCAAATGAAAGCGTTTGAGGTTTCTATTAAAAGCCAAAACGCAAATTAATGCGTTTAGTTTCGAACGTTTTCAAACAACTGATATTCATAAGTGTCAAACAGCAGTTTTAAAAACAGCACCCCAATTGCGTAACACACTTTCTGTTTTTATAATCCGGAGGATATTTAAGGAAATTCCTAGTCCATTGAATCATATGTTTGAAAAAATCATGTGCTCGACAACGTAAATGACGCAATGAATGTTGCTGAAGTGTCAAAATGAAAAACATTGTAGTTGTAACTTTTCACCGCTACCTATCAATTAGGAAAATCAGAATCAAGATAAAATAAGAATCAAGATTATTATTTTATCCCAGTATATCTGGCAGTCCCACAGTTGAAAAACGCGTACTTTTTCCAGCAATGTTACCTTCGCTTAGTGAAAGTTAACAAAAAAGTTTCACAGACTTGTCTAAGTGACTGTTAAGTAACCCTTCACTTAAGGGTGCCGTGGTAACCTAGTCCCCTCATTACATCCTTTCTTTAGGGGGATGGCGAGGCTGTATACAAAACACTCTTGGTAGGATAAAAATATTGTTGTTGAAAGAAATGGTAGGAGTCATTAAGTTAAGAATAAGTAATATGTGTACAATGTAAAGTCTGGTAAAATTATTGCTTATTGATTCATCAAGGGGTATCGTGTACCCAGTTGGTTATGGAGGTCAGATAGGCAGTCGCTCTATGTAAAATACTGGAATTCAGCTGCATCCGGTTAGATTGAAAGCTGAACCCAACATAGTTGAGAAAAGGCTAGATATATTGATTTTGACCTACCCTTCAAATCTTAATATAGCAGCGTTGCTTAGCAATAGGAATTATGGGTAGGACTTTTCCGGACCAGCTCCTACTCAAAGAGCTGTACCTAATAGGGTTAAGTTAAAAGATTTCTTTAAGAATATTTTTATAGTTTTTTTTTGTAGTTTTCGATTAAAAATAGACGAGTCGTGGGTATTATATTTTGAATTTTTGACAATTTTCTATTCTAGAACTGTCGGACGTCAATTTTATTGCACGAATAAAAGATCTGACTTTGGTAAAAGCAGCCCTAAGTAAGATTATTTTTACATTTCTGTTGGCATTTTAAATAAGATTTTTTTCCCAAAAATTTTCCATCAGTGTCCATCGAAAGCATGTATGTAGGTACAGTATGGATGGTTTACGAAGAGATACAAGCGAGGCATATTATTATGTTTTAATCAGAGGTACCTACTAGTTAGAAGTTGAGAAATAGGTAAATCAGTTCCACAAACATCTTTTTTCTTAAAATGGAACGGCCTAAGTGAGCTGCCAAATAATGAAAATCAAACCTCATTAGAAATGTTGTAAAGATTTTCTGTCCATCTACTCGTTGTGTATTAAAACAGAAAGAAAAATCACAAATGCCCTCCGTAAAAATAAAGAAAACGTCGGAATTGTAGAATGATTAAACGTTTAAACGTCTGCGGGCATCTAAACTCAATTTGCGGTGTTCGTCCATTTGTCACCGCGCGTCTCGGGAACCGCGCTCTGTGCAGGAAGTAGCTGATTATCTGTATGTGTGTACATCTTTGGGTACCTACGATTTAAAGGAATGTTTTTGGTGGTGTATGGGAAATATATTTGAGAATATTTTGAATGAAGGCAGGGTTTCAAATTGATCTGTTTAAGTTTCCGTGAATTTATAGGGGCAGGAGATTATAGCCGCATGGTTCGATCGATCAGGTTAAGCTATGCTTGCTGCGGTCGGTCCATGGATGTCCAGAAAGCACGTTAAGCCGTTAGTCCCGACTGCCATTCGGCAGATGATGAGTTTATATTTTTCAAGACAATGCTATTTTGCCTTTTGATTGGTCTACAGATGCGAGTGCTTACTAACATAATTCAGTGACGATTTGTTACATTTCCTAAGCATCAGTGAGCTCTTTAGACAAGAACCAGCTTGCAATGCAGAAGCAATAAAACATGGCTGTTGTTTTCAGATTCATAGAAACCAAGATTGCTATAAATACCTACCAGGCAAAGATCTTCGATGATTTTCGATCTTCTTTGATCTTTTTTGACCTGAACTCTATGTTTTTATATTTTTTCTTTTATGAGTATTTGTACAATCTTTTTTTTTGTTAGCCTACATTGTGTCCCGTTGTTGGGCAAAGACCTTCCCTTGTTTCTTCCAAACCTCCCTGTCTTGTGCGATCTCTAGCCATGTTGGCCCTGCAAATATTACCACATCGTTGCACCACCGAACTGTCAAACTTGTTTTAATTTTTTTAATGGGTTTTGTACCGTTTTAATTAAATAAATAAATAAATATTCAGACTAGCCTAGGAAATATAAATAACAATAACATAAGATAGCTTTTTCAATTACATGTTTGCGAACCCTAAACAAATTAACTATTAGGTAAAAAAATTAACCACCCAAAGTTGGAGTTAAATAATAGTTAATTATTTGTCCATTGGATAAAATAACAATTGTACATAAAACACATTTTGCAAATATTTAACCATGAGTTACTATTTTTAACAATTGGTTGAGTTAACTATGGATCAAAAAACCAACCCTTACTCCACCACTAACAAAACTTAGAAGGTCAAACACTAAAAGAAATAACTCAAAATAAGGGTAGACGATCAATTAAAGAAGAATATACCAGGATATAAGCTTGAAAGAAAGCTAGAACCATTTTAACTTTAGCTAGGAAAATGTTAGAATGTAGGAAGTAAAACTGCCTATAAATTGTGAGAGGCTTTTCCTAGCAGTAATGGTTTGGTAGCACAATGGAGTTCCGATTTATTTTACTTTCTTGATTCTTCTGCATTGCGGTAGAATGAGGTGGTCATTTGGACGTGTGAACCAACACATCTTAACCTTTTATACGGTTTTCTTTATTTATTTATATATTTTACCTCATCACAAAACATATACACATACTAACACTTTACACTTAGTATAGTTTACATATTATGTTTGTACCCTAGAGTCCTAAGCAGTTTATTAATAATAAAAATAAATGACTGACGCGGACTCGGCAATCATTGTGCGGATAGTCGTGACAACCAATGGGTTAATAGCCAAGAGCCTCGACCAACACCTGAGGAGCCTCCTCAGGTGTTGGCTCGTTGGGCAGCTGGATCAAGGGCTTGATTCAGAAAGCGGTACTTCTGGACACGGCTCGCATTGTCAGGAAGTTCCTCTCTCTGGAGCCCTGACCCTGAGCTTGGACCCTGTTCCCGATACCGGTGGGCTACTATTGTTTATATTTTTAAATGTTTTTTTTACTTTTTGTTTATAAAAATGTAATTTGTAATTATTTAAGTGAAATAAAGGACATAACAATAAAAATGTTTATTTCATCAACTCATCTAAA
The DNA here is from genome assembly GCA_949629185.1 of Apamea crenata. NCBI lineage: Eukaryota > Metazoa > Arthropoda > Insecta > Lepidoptera > Noctuidae > Apamea > Apamea crenata. The sequence continues at coordinate 3,695,070 of OX451377.1, forward strand.
TAAAATTGTTAAGTTTGGAGTCACCTTTTAAGCAAAGATTTGACAAACACGAAAATCTTCTTAGTTTTCGTTCATTTTCCAAATATTCTCACTCCGTACATAGTGTGTACGTTCACACAGTGGGTGTGTATGTGATGGATAGCCAATCGTCTCGGCCACACTGTCATCGTTAGCTCTGCCTATCCCGCTTTCGCTATTTATCTTCAATCCACTAGATTTCACGAGATTATGAGGTATTAGGATTTTGTTAAGTCAGTGGCCGGGCGGACAGCGTGGCTTTTTAGCAAGTGTGTTTGGGAAATGGATACCTATTATAAGGAGAAAAGCGATGGAATTGACTTGTTGTTTTCTTTGATTTTCATTTATTTTTGGTTTCGATAAAAAAAGCGTACTGACGTTTTTGTTAGGTACTAAGTATTAAGAGATCTATGATAGACTTCGTTTGGAGAAGACACAAAATGATCCCTAGTTGATCCTGTCTTGAAGCAGCGTTGCTGTATTTTGATTAGGAAGGTAGAAGGGTTGATAAAATTATAGCTACATGAGACAATTTCAACTTTTTTTTGAGTAACGGGGACTATGGACACCATGTGACCATGCTTTCCATAAAGTCACACCCCCAGAAGACGTGACATAACATTATAATGCAGATATAAAAGGGTAGTAGTTTTTCAAGTCAATAATTTTGTGGTAGGTACGTAAAATACTGGATTAAAATTTTGCTTCAATCTCTTTTCCACTGTTTAAACGCGCCTGCATGCATGTGTCTGCATATATGTGCGTAAATTCTATAGGTAAATAATAATAAATAGCAACGAAAAATTGTTGTCCGTTTGTTTATTTGTCTAAGTATCCGTATGTAATGGATTGGCACAGAAACAATGGAACGGATTTGGATGAAATTTGGCACACAGATAGTTTAAAACGTCGATTAACTCATAGGTTTTAATCCTGGTAGTATGTTCCCGTGGGTTATTTTCCGACATCAATGCGGGCAATGCCGCGTGCAAATGAATTTATAAATGTTTTGAATTTTTTTGGAAATAAATAAATGTTCTGGAATTTTTAGTAAGTCTTTATGCGGTCCAGCCCAAAAGTCAAATAATACAAACTTAAGCAAATATGATCTACAAAGATTATGTAAATAATAATCTTGGTCCCCTAATATATATCAGTTCCATTCAAACGCATCCGTCGCGACACATCCGTCTACGTCACACGCAGGGTGACGCCTCCGGTTATCGACCATGCGAACTTTATTATAGAGCTTTTATCAAAGCATCAAATAGTTAATAAGTTTTTGTGAATTATTTTTAGCAGCAGATTTGACATTGGAAATAAAAAAAAACAAAAAAAAATTGATTCAAAATTCGTAAAGAAAAAAAACTCATAAAGACTACGTCACCCTGTCTTAGAATCAAGTTTTTCTAACTGAAGAGCAGTACTGTGTACAGTCACCTAAGGAGATAAGTAACCTGGGGGTCTACTCCGAAGTGCAAAGTGCGAATGTTCGGAGCGGACCGACACATGGCCGAACCGAATATTATTGAAAAAAGTTCGGATCGGATTAGTTGGGTCGGGACCATAGTCAATATTCGAAAGAGTGTAGGAATGTAGGATCGGGACCGACCGAACCAAATAGTAACTTCGTAGCAGGAAACGGAGTAGACCCCCAGGGTCGTCGGGTATATGTCTAGCTCCTTATTATTAATTAGATTAATAGGTCATTAGATTAAAAAGTCAACAAGACAAGAGAGTAAAGTGACGTACACCCCGTAATAAGAGTATTACATTGTTAGTTGAAGTTTAATAAGAAACCGATGGATGTTATCGAATAAAATTTAATTTAATTAATAGAAAATACTTCATTTATCAAATTTTCATTCGAAAACATCAATCGGTTTCTTACTAAATTTCAACTACATATACTACTCCTGTGGTTACCGTATACTCCCCAGCAGTACAGACAGCTGTACTGCTGGGGAGTTTGTTGCGCCACTTACACAAATAATAAAGCTAAAGAGTTTGTTTGTTAGTTTGAACGCGCTAATCTCTGGAACAGAGCACAGATAGCAGTGGTGGCCCACTGGTAATGGCCCCCGGCATACGAGGTGCAGGTTCGAACCCAGGCAGGCACTTTGTATAAATAATTTCACCACCACCGCTTCAGAACGGTGAAGGAAAATGTGGTGAGAAAACCGATGTCCTTTTCCAACAATTCGAAGACATGTGACATCTACCAACCCACACTGGGCCGTGGTAAATTACAGCCCACTCCCTCTCACAGAGGTCTGTGTCCCAGCAGTGGGAACATTATAAGCTGATTGTGAGTCTCTGGAACCACCAGTCCGATTTGATTTTTTTTTTTGCATTTGATTTCGGAATTCTTAACGAAGGTGGAACGGATTAGTCCATGTTCGACCCCCACAGAACGCCGAGCAAAATAAAAAAAAAAGTAAAAAAAAAAACGCTGAGCGTAAGCAAAGTAATAATGCGAGGTGGGTCGGGGTAGCAAAAAATTTCACGCGGACAAAGTCGCGGGCAGATGCTAGTTATCAAATAAGGACGAACTTTCTAGACTAGAATTTAATGTTGAAACCGATCTAAATCAGAAACCAGAAGGCCGGCTCGTAATCTAGTAGCAGTGTCAAAATGTCAAAAACTTGTCAAAATGTAGGGAAATTAGAGGTATTTTTGACAGATTGAGACTGAGATCCGACTGTGAACGTTCTTAAAATTACGAGAATTGCCCATCTGTATCAACTTACTATAAAGGTATTTTCACACTAACGTCGCATCAACGTCGCGATAACGATCGTGTGTGTCTGTCGGTGACATTGACAGATACGCCGTAAAGATTACCCGCCTTTGTGGAGGATCACACCCGGATTATCCGGGGTGAGCAGGGGAGGAATATTTTTTTTATTTGTTTCTAATTGATGTCTTATGGAATTTGGAGCAGTTTCGTAGCATTTTTGGGGATTTATATTTTTAAGATCTTTTGTGAGGTCCGTGGCTACACAATAACAGATCAAGTTAAGCTATGCTTGCCGCGGTTGGTCTGCGGATGGGTGACCATCTTTACATACCGAGACCTCTTCGTGCCCGGAAAGCACGTTAAGCCGTTGCTCCCGGCTGTAATTCGTGGATCTTTGATAGTCGTTACGGGTCGTTAGAAGCGCGAAAGTCTGACAACCAGTCTTACCAAAGGGTATCGTATTATCCAGTAGCTGGTTTGTGGAGGTCAGATAGGCAATCGCTCCATGTAAAATACTGGTATCCAGCTGCATCCGGTTAGTATGGAAGCTGACCCCAACATAGTTGGGAAAAGGAAAGCTGACTCTTATATACTTATTCAGACGTTCCTTACTCAGCTACGGAGGCCACTTTATTTTATGTGATGCAACCATGCATTATTCTTTTATTTTACCTCAACATCTTTCACTTATCTACATCGCTACTTACCCCCAAAACAAACGGTACAAACAAGGAAACAAACCGACTGTAACGAAAAGTCTACTTAAGGCAGTGAGCACACAGTGGCAGTGAAAACAAATTAACGAGATGAGTCGCTTCGAGTCGGTCCGTCGACGCCCTAAGATGGATGGTGGGGCGATCACGTGAGGACTCGCTACGACGAATTTGGAAAACAGTTTTGTGGATATTTTCGGGTGGCTTAGAATTTCGCTGAGTTTACTTATTAAAGAAGAATAATAATGAAGAATAATTTATTTTGCCAGAAACGTGGTTGCAGGGTGTTACGTTACATTATACATTGTAGAAGTTCAGCATGTCTCACCGTATAATCGGTATGCAAAATTGATTCATTTACAATAATTGATACAATTTAAAATGTCATTATTATTATTCACATGTCATTAATTAATTTAGCAATATTATAAAAACAATAAGTCATTTCTTTAATACAAAAATTAATCCATAACCTCCCAAAAAATAAGATAAAAATAAAAGTATTATTATTTACATGTAATGAATTCATCAATATCATAAAAAAAAATATTTATTAACTATGGATGACTTACAGCTAAAAACTCTGTTTGTTTTAGCTAAATTTTATAAAAAAAAATGTATGTCAGACTGACAGCCAATTAAAAGTCATCACTTCTAAAAACAGATTGGAAAGAAAGAGTGTGAAAAACACAACACAGCTACCAAAAAAAGAAAGAGAAAAGAAATCAATATAACATTCAAGCTTAAACTAAATTGCCACCCGTTAAGAAAGGATCAAAATCATGCTGTTTACATATGTCATTAAAGTTTATCTTGGACATTGGTGAACACAGTGAAGGAAAACATCTTGAGAAAACCGGGACTTATCTATACATACATAGGTACAAACAAATAAAATTGAAGTATCTGTTTGCTAAATGCATAAGAAAGTCATCATCTCCCCTAGCCTCTTTCCCAACTATATTGGGGTCAGCTTCCAGTCTAACCGGATGCAGCTGAATACCAGTATTGCCTAAATGCATATGAAAGTAACAAAAAAACAATTTTTAAAATGTTTGTCTTTCTGTTTGTTCCGGCTAATCTCCGAAACGGTTGGACCGTTTTGACGGGACTTTCACTGACAGATAGCTGAGGTTATAAGGAGTAAATGATTACAACACGTAATAAGACTTTAGACCAAGAAAGAGGCATCCGGGCAAAAAAAAATCCATGGATTCCAATTGATTTTACGACATGCACGCGAACGAAGTCGCCGGCACAGCTAGTTCATATAAGTCTGAAATCTCCAACCCGTCTTGATCAAGCGTAGTGCCCTGCAGTGAAAGAAAAGAAAGAAAGAAAAAAGTTTATTTGGACACAGTTCGTGAAACACCAAATACAAAATTAATAAAATCCTACTAATATTATAAATGCGAAAGTTTGTATGTATGGATGTATGGATGTTTGTTACTCTTTCACGCAAAAACTACTGAACAGATTTTGACGAAATTTAGCACACAGATAGTTTATAACCAGGATTAACATATAGGATACTTTTTATCCCGACATTCCCACGGGATCGAAACTTATGCGGGTGAAACCGCGGGGCGCAGCTAGTAACAAATAATTTTTCAGACAGCAATAGTGTGTGCCTCACGGCTGCGCCAAAAAGGTTCATTTCAGCATTAATGCCAGACAGATGGTAGCGGGATCGTCCGAAAGGGTTACCGCTGCCCTGGAATAGAAAGGGCTAAGGAAGGAACACGGGTGGGTTTTAGTCAGTAAGAGTCTGACACTCCCTTCCGCTCCACCCAGAACGGGAGGGATCATTTGATGATTTCCCATCCTCAAAAAAAAAAAATGCCAGACAGATGACAGTGGGACAGTAAAAAGACGGGTAATATTATTATTACATTATTATAGAATTTGGCTAGTAATAACAGAAGAAATTCTCAGTAACTGTCCGGAGCCTAAAACTTTAAGCATTTATTTCAAATAAACCAATTACAGGCTCTTTTGAATTGTCAAGGGGTCGGTCAGTCAGAAAGATGAAGCTAGTTGCCTATTCCAAAGCGTAGTAGGTAACTGTGGAGAAGAACGGGCAAGATACTCTACGGACTCTCTTGTAAATCATGAAATTGTTACAAATTGCAATTGTTAAGCTGCCCGTTTGCATGCAGCTGAATACCAGTATTTTACTGTAAAGTATCTTCTTATCTGACCTCCACAACCCAGTTACTTGGTAACACGATACCCCTTGGTGAGACTATTGTCAGACTTTCAGGCTTCTGACTACCTGTAACTACTCCGTCCCCGTCCCGTCCCGTCTTTTTGACTATTGGCCGATTCCTATAATTTACGGACCGTTATTGGTTAATATTAAGACTCCTGTATCTTTACCAATAATGAAGCAAAGACCTCATAGCTTTGGATAAACCTTAGTCTACTATGCAAATCTATGGTAGTAGATATCACAGGTCAAACTAGCCTACAGATCTGTTTATATGGCCAGTTTGATAGTAAAAAATGCTACCGTTCGTAAGCAAAACGATTCTTTTGTTTATAGGAACCGAGCAATAGTGTATCTTAAGTCTTTTTTCTATTTTGTGTGCATATCGGGTAGGTCTGAGAATCGGCCAACATTTATTTTTCATTAAATAAATATATATATATTTCCTAGAAATAATGTATATGACAAAACAACGTTTGCCGGGTCAGCTCTCATTTAACTCTCATCACTTGTGTGCTATCTTACCAAAATGTGCCAATTGCATAATACATATTTCTGGAGTTGTCGACTCGCCCATAGAATGGAAAGAATACTCTTTAGTATTCCCACCACATAAATTACAGACATAAATATAGAAATTTTACAAAGCCCATAAATAAATGAACATTGTGTGAGGCGCATATAGAAAAAAAAAGGAAAAAACTGACGATTGACCCGTTTTGGGCGAGTAAATTCGTGCGAATCGACTATGTTCTAATAGATTGATTAGCTAAGGAATATTGGTTGTGGCTTTTGTTTGATTAATAAGCCAGAACATTCGTCACAGTGCGTCCGCTTCCTGCTAATTATTAGGTAGCATTTTCTGAGCAATTGATTGCTCATTGTCTCTCTGAGCACAGATGAGCTAATCATCGAAGTAGACATTGTGTTTGTTTGCGCGTTTGTAACTAGGAAGCTGTGTGTTTTCAAGCTAGGCGAAGAACTGTCGTTAGTGCGTGATAAAAAAAATAAGCTAATGTCGTCTGCCGCTTAAAAAAAAGGAAAACTTTTGTTTCGAAATGTCGGTTTTGGCTGTTTTAATCTTCTAAGATCTATTTATACTCATGATAGCCTGTTTATAATTACAGAGAAGGTCACACACACCTTTGAATCAGATAAGCTTATTTATTTACGAATTAATAAAGCACATGAATCACAATAATCCTACTAATACATATTATAAACGCGAAAGTTTGTATGGATGGATGGATATTTGTTACTCTTTTACGCCAAGACTTTGAAATTTGGCACACAGATAGTTTATAATTAGGATTAACACATAGGATACTTTTTATCCCGATATTCCCTCGGTATCGAAACTTATGCAGGTGAAACCGCGGGGCGCAGCTAGTCTATAATAAACACATTATGACTATATATTTTATACATTATGGATATAAAGGAAATAATTTAGGAATCTAAAATATACTAGCAGTGTCCCGCGGTTTCACCCACATAAATCTCGATTCCGGAACACCAATAAACTATCTGTGTGCGAAACATCCAAATCCGTTCAGTAGTTTTTGCGTAAAAGAGTAACAAACATCCATCCATCCTGACTAACTTTCGCGTTTATAATATTAGTTCAGATACATAAATTATTTTCTCAACGCAGCTAAATTTAAAAAAAAGAATGCCCTAACAACCCTACAATACACTACAAAATATACTCCTATATTCAAAATATTCATATAAATAAATAACCATGAAATAAAAAATAAATACCATAAATATCCATATTTCTATTATTGTCCCAAGTGTATTAACTAGAAACCATATCATTTCTTAACTCTTTACCGATTATTGCTCATCATGACGGATAAGCAAGCCCTACATAGCCGCACTTCTCAGTGATAGTACGTCCTGACACTCCACTCATATTCTTCAACACTGTAAAACACCGTAACTGTAATATCAAGGATAATCTCCCAAAAATCCATTGACTGTTCGAGCACCATAATTATCTTCTAAACCAAAAAGCTAACAAAGACTCTATACTTTAAATCTTCTTAGGAAAAAAAATGATGGTGACAAATACAGTTAGGAAAGAAAGAATAAAAAGAAAGACAGAAAAAATTGCAAAAAAAATGTAGCGGTTGCACCCTTTCATTTAATACTGTTGTCGTATGAGAAACGAATGACAAGACAGGAAATTTATGCTTGTATAGAAGGATGTAGTAGTTTTGATACTTTTGCAGAATATTCGTAATCAGCATAATAATGTTCTCACTGCAGGGACACAAGCCTCCTCTCAGTTAGAGGAAATGGGCCGTAATCCACCACACGGGCACCGTGCGGGTCAAATGCTTTAAAAAAATGAAAGAAAAAAAAATGCCGCTGTGAGGGTGTTTTTGGTCTTGGTTGTATCAGGCGTAATGTAAGTTTTTGTCTTGCTTACTATAATAGTACGGGTTAAAGGCATGATATTTAAAATATTTTCTTTATTGTCTTAATAAAATAACCATGTTTTGATGTAATTTAAATTAAAAACGCGATTCAAGCTTCAGGAATTGTCAATTTTTTTGTTTTTTTTGTATTTCGGTGTGGCGAAGCTTGGAGAGGCTAAAATATGTCCAGCAGTGGACGTCCTTCGGCTGAAATGATAGTGATTTTTGTCTCAGAATCTGTGTCTCTCACAATAACTTTAGCTACATAACTAATACTCCTTTTTGAGATAGTATAAATGCTTATACATAGACATTCGTTAATTTAATTTTGCAAGCAACAAAGTATCAAAATTGACACATTCACCTAACCCTACTTTACTCAAGATCAAATACAACCCCATAAGACAGTTCAATCACCCCTTTACAAATAATACTTTAAGAGTACGACCTCAGAATTTATGTGCCCAAAATATATAGTGATAAAACTGTATCCATTGTCAGTAACATCATAATATTGTATTGTAATATTATTTATTGGGCATTGTCAATATGGTGTGTAACTGGCTGACGATAGAAAGCGATGATGGAAGGTGTGACTTTTTTGTTTATGAGAAATAAAGAGGTAGGAAAAAGTGTTTTAAAAATCAATAAAGTATGAATTCAATGAGGTACAATTTCGACAATACAAACGGTAAAATATAAGCTGAAAGAACTTGAATAAAGATTTAAAAATACCGAAGGACAGACAGCGTGAGGCGTGCTCATCGGAATGCGAACGGATAGGTATGGGGTACCTAATTCAAAAAGTTTAACAAAAATATATCTAAGGGCCCAAGAACTACAGACGCCAGGAGATCAAACTACCCGAAACTGTCAAATTTTTTGTTAAAGATGGAGAAGTAAACCTACTTATCCCTTTTAAGTAGTCTTAAGATTCCCCCACTATACCCTGTCCATTAGGTTAGCAGTTTTTTGACAGCTGTCTTAGAACGTATATATTCCAGATTACGTAAAATTTAACTTTAAAAAACGTAATAAAATAAATATATAAACTGCCTTATCTTATTGAATTATCTTATTTATGGCTTCTTACAGACATTATAATACCGCACGTGTATCAATTAATGTATTGTGTGTTGCTGCAATTACTAGTTACATCTGTCAAAAAACGGTTTACCTACTGGACAGGGTATAACGTTAACGACAATAATAACACATAGATACTAAAACTAAAAATCTCTCAAAACTTGCAAGTTACAACAAGCTCCAGCGTCCTACAATAGCTAGACATCGCAATCCTAACTTTACTTCCTAAAAGTATACTAATAAAAAAGTTTGCCTGTCCATTTATTGCCGCTACGAGCAATATATCGGTTTGTCCGTTTGTTCGTCACCAACTTTCCTTGCCACAAGACCCTGGGGTATTTATACGGTTCCCTGTTTATAACGACTGGGATATCGAGGGTATAGTAAAGATGAGGTTTCTCTGGACATCTCAAGGGCACTGTGGAATACTTTCGGCCCATAGGTTCAGTTTGGCGTTTCACCTTTGGTGAGTCCCTGGCAATTCTTCTGTCTCGGATCAGTAAGTTAACATCACCGGTAGAACCTGGGTGAGACTGGCACATAAGTGTAAGGATTGGCACTAGAAATGACCTGATAAATGATCTGATGTTAATGATGATGGGTTAGGCCCAGCAGTTGGTGAAGTCGGGCTGTGGATAATGATGATGAACAGCATGAACTGTATGAGACAAGCTTGTAGCATAAATATAGTCAGCTTATAATGTTCTCACTGCTGAGACGAAGGCCTCATCTATATGAGGGGTGAAAAAAATAAAATAGGAAAATATTTGACAGTTACCAGATAGCGAAGTAGAGTTACTTTATCTGACTTTAGAGTTCCAAACCAAAAATTTTCTATTCTATCTCACCGTGAAAACTAAGGTGAAATGTGCATCGGTTGATTGTCAGTTTACTTCAAGCTTCAAGCACTTTCACAGAGAGCATTTTGCAGAATACATAGATCAGCTGGTCTTATAATTGAGAGGTGTAGAACGAGTTTTACAACTCTCAATTATAAATTGGAGGAGCCCAAATTTATATACCACCAGAAAATACTAATAACAAAAAGAACACTTAACATAAATTATTTATTTATTTAAACTTTTCGCACAACAAGTTACAAAGGTTCACTTAATGCCTTAGGAATTCTCTACCAGTCATAATCGATAAATATTTTTTAGATGCCTGCTATCAAAAACCAGAAGAAGCTAACAATGTTCCAGCTAGTTACAGTTTCGAGTTGGTTTCGAGTTGATAAAGTCAGTTGTCAAATCTTTCAACTTCACCATCATCATAATCGCCCATACTAAGGAAAAGCAACCCAGCAAAGAAACAAAAATACACAATAAACAATACAAAACTATTATCATTAACAATAAACAAGGAAATTAGCCATACACAAGGGTGTCCACGATTAATTCGCTGAATTAGTCCCGTCCGGAGTAAAATCGATTAGGGAACGAATTTCGGGGCAGGGGCAATTCGCAACGACGCTGCGTCCCATCCAAGATAAACATGCCAGGCTTTTTTCTACGGTTGAGACATTAACCAAGGATGTTTTGGTGGTGACTGTGAGTTCTGTGGGTGTTGGACTGTCCTGGTTTGACTTTTGTGTTGATGGTGGTTGGTTTTTGTGTAAGTTCTTTATGAATAGAGTTTTTTAAAGACGGTTTTTGGTTAGGTATTCTATGAGTTAGTATTGTTATATATAATTGCACGTAGTTTGAGGTTTAATCTTTAATTAATTTTTTTCTAATGCAATATAAATAGGTATATTAAGAGAGTGAAACGGACGAATATTAAATTTAGTATTACAGGTTGAATTAAAATCAACTTATGTAATATATCTAATCATAATCAAGAAAAATACCTAATTAGGTCAACGAGAACAAAAAAAAACACGCACAACGTCGTTAATCTACAGTTTTTTTTTTAAGTCAATTAATAACGAAAAGTCTTAACAGTACATAAAAATAACTGTTTATAAAAATTAAAAATATTAAACACGAGCATTCTAAATAAGGCCATTTTATTCACAAACATTAACCAATCTCAAAAAACACAAATCCTTAACCAACACGGGAAAAACCCTTCCAAAACCTAGCCACCCTACACTGTATGTCATTAGACGAAGCGGCAGGGGCGTCATTACAGCGATGAGTAGAACGACCATTAATCTTCCGAAACCGGTCTCCGCGCTGTCAAAATTGTGGCCACCGTCCTACGTGCGTACTTAGTTCACTGTGTGCTCTTTTGTTTCTGGTCACTCTAGTGTGTGCGTTGATTGTGATTATGGCGGTTACTGTTCTGTCTATGATACGTTTAGTGAAGGGCTTAGCTATTTCAAATTTTGGGCCATTTCGATGGTCGAATAGAGATGTCATGATTTTGATCTGAGTTAAATCATAATTATTTAATTTTGACTACTTGGTCAAAACCAAATATTTATAGCCGTCTAAGAACTGCTTAAGTCAAAGCAAAAGCTGAGGCATTTAACGAAACCGCAGTGCGATTCTGTAACCATCTCACCGTGAAAACTTAGGTGAAGTGAGCGTGGAGGGAGCTGTCATTCCTATTCCTGCTAGGGATTGACACTATTGACAGCTCATTCTAAGCTCACTTCACCTATTTTTCACGGTGAGACTTTTACAGAATCGATCGGCTGTTCATAGTTCTGAATATCGAAGTAACTGCATAAGCATGATCAGCCTATAACATTCCCACTGCTGGGACACAGGCCTCCTCTCTGTAAAAGGGAATGAGTCATAAACCACCATGCGAGCCCAGTGCGGTTTGGTGGATGTCTCATGTCATTAAATTTTTGGTTCTAAGTTTCCTCACGATGTTTTCCTTCACCATTTTGAGAGCAATGGTGATGAAAATAAACACCAGAAGGAAAGTGCCTTCCTGGGTTCGAACTCACGACCTACGAACTTGTAAATCGGGGGCTTTACCACTGGCCCCCCACCACTCATCGCATCTTATAATAAACTCAAAATGATATGTGAGCAACCTGAATGAATGCCCAACACGACTTTAGTCAATACAGTTAGCAAATTGCTTGACTTCATTCAGTTAATCGCACTAGAGCGGTAATTACCCACGAGCCCTTCGTTCGAAATGGGTAGGGGTGTGAGCCGACGGATTCTGACATTTCAATTCTATGGATACATTTTGGATTTGAAGACTGTGAACGTTCTTAATATTACTGAGAATTTTCCGTCTGATCTGAATCTCAATCTGTCAAAAATAACTCTAATTTCTCTACATTTTTGACAAGTTTTTGACATTGATTGTCGCTGAGACAAGATTGCGACTAGTTATTGAACGTTTTTAATTACGGGAATTGGCCTTCAGAATACTTTATTAGGTATAATCTTCATTAGTTATTTTCGTGACCGATATTTATATTTCTTTAACCCAATAGAAGGTACCAATTTACTGTTTTATGTACGGGAAAGTCTTTGTATATTTAAAAAAAATTAAATTCTGTACCTACCAATGTTCGTCAGGGATCACCTGCGCTTGCTCATGAATATATTCCAATCGCGCATGTAACGCTACTTACAGACTGAATTTATTCTGTTCACTACTGAAACATGAGTTATTGTACACAGTCAGTCAGTCAAGCGGAACCAATACTGACAAAATTCTGATTACATTGCTGTATTTCAGCAGTTTATGTAATTAAGTGTTTACGTGCTTTTGGTGGAACAAGTAAATTTGGTGATTGGAGATAACGGACAAAAAACTATAGGGGTCGAACACAGAACTTCTTTTTTTGATGTAGGTTAAAAAAATGCTATTAAAAATAAATAATGTTCAATTAGGGACAACACAAAACTTTGGATGATCAACACAGGTCATGGAAAGAAACCACGAATCTATTAAGGAATTCTGATTTCTTAACTTACAGCCATCTGCCTATAATGTTCCCACTGCTGGGACACGGGCCTCCTCTCTGTGAGAAGGAGAAGGCCGTAATCCACCACCAGGGCCCACTACGGGTTGGTGGATGTCACATGTCTTCGAATTTTTGGTTCTAAGACAGGCCCGTTTCCTCACGATGTTTTCCCTCACCGTTTTGAGAGTAGTGGTGATGAAATAGTTTACACAAAGTAAAGTGCCTGTCTGGATTCGAGCTCACGACCTACAACTCGTAAGTTGCGGCCGTTTCCACTAGGCTACCACTGCTCTCAATGAATGATTTCTTAACTTAAAAATGCTTAACAAAACCCCACAAAACAACTTTCATAACTTAATATCCTGTCAGTTTTGCCAACCTAGGCCCAATAGTTCTAATTAATATCAAACAGCTGTCAAAAACATTTTTCTCACACACAACCTCAATTTAAAACACGTTATCAATCCCTATATAAATTAAGAACATTACAAATTGCTTCTGGCGATCCTTTACGCACAGAGGCGTGATATTCAAAAATTACTAGCAGCACACCTGGTACACAATATAATTAATATCTTAACAACAAAAGGGTTTTAATTCGTGCAAAATCAAGCATAACATCTTTGAAACTCACCCTTTATGGAAAGGTGGATTCGTTCAATGGTTTTATGTGGATGTTAAAGGTTAAATGGGTTCTCTCGAAAAGTATTGGTCTTTTTGTGTTTTAATGGTATATTCATAATCTTTATTTGCTTGCCATAATGTTTAAAGATCTTACAAAAGCTTAAATCTAAGGTACAATTAATGACCCTGTAGGACACCGCAAAAAGTTGGTATAAAATAAAAAAAATATCAATTTTTCAAAATGTTATTACATCAGTAAATAATTGAAAAAAAAAACACTGAGATCAGTTATAAGTACATAATAAAATTAAAAAAATATTCAAAAATTAAAATGGTTTCATTTTATATCCGACAGTTTGACAAACAAGCCGATGCGGCCCAGTTGATGACGTGTTTGACATCTCCTACAGTAATCAAATAACACCAAGAGGTATAATGACACACATTCAAAGTTGAAGTCCTATTTCCCTGAATTCCTGGAATTGCTAATGGCCATTCATAGTTGCAGCAATAGAAAAGGTAAAGATGCTGCTTGTCTTCCCAGTATAATTAGGGACAGATTTCAGCAATGAAATTGCTGCACATGTGAACTGCGATCAAGAGCTGTCAAGGGTATTTAAGTGTACCATTTGTGTGGCTCAAATAATATAAAATATCGAAGAAGATTACCATCGACACGAAACAAAGAAGTGTCAATATTCCACTACAATGTTGACATTGTCAACTCTTAAACGAAGTTCCGGTTTATTGGTGAAAATAATAATATTAAGTAAGTTAAGATAATTATTTAGAGAGAGACATATTTAGATATCTACTTAATATGATTGCCAGAAACCTGAAGGACAATTCCCGTAATTTATAACGTTCAAAATCTAGTCACAGTCTCATCTCGGCGACAAACAAATGTCAAAATGTAGGGAAATTAGACGTATTTTTGACAGATTGAGACTGAGATCAGACTGTGAACGCTGTTAAAATTACGAGAGTTGCCCATCTGAAGCGACGAATTTACTTGAAAGTGTAATAATGAACATTGTTTGTCAATTTTTGTAACAGTATTAAGCTTTGATTTTCTAAGAAATATCAAAGACAAAGGAGAACCGTCACAAAAATATTCTGTACTAATTTCAAAAAACCCGACGAAATTGTTGTCCTTTGTCCATTGTTTTGACTATATCAAAACTTTAAAATTTTAATAGTTATGACATTACCTACCAATTACAATTATTTATATTTATTAATCTGACATTTTATTAAACTTTATCTCTTGAACTGACATAGGTATAGCTTTGACATTAATTAGTTAATTTGTTCCTATAAATCCCTAAGCATGAGATCTTATTGTTGTTGTTGTCTCTTTTGATTTTATTTTTAAGAATGTACCTAATTATATTAATAACATTGTGAAGGTTAAAATTAAACATTTGCACACCATATGTAATGGTAGAATGTAAAAGGGGCCATTATAGTTTTAAGATCATGCATTGTAAACCTACATTCTGGCAAATAAATGGATTTGATTTGATTTGATGAATGTCAAATACTAGTGAAAATAACAGATTTTTATTATAACCGTTATAACGTGACGGAGCCGCTTTCTTAAGCAGCCGGAGCTTAACATTTTAAAGTAGACTTGCCTTCAATTTAATTGTCTACATACAGTAAGTTAGACAATATTAAAAATAAAACCGAATTAACGATTAAAAACTAACCCTTTCTCTTGACATTCAAAATCGATTTTCAACAGTTCCAGTTAATCGTTTTAACCGAAGGAAACAAAGAAAGGTGAACCTCCCTATTGTCGGTATTCATTCAAGATAACCCCAAAGGGATTTTGACAAACGATTAGAGAATACATCTTATTCAAATTATAAAAGATATTTGTGCATAATTGATTTTGACATTTGGTAATTAAGACATCCGATTTTGACGGTTGGCTAGTGTTCGTTGTCAAATATTAATCTCATTTTGACGGGTGACTGATTCGGAGTTAAATCTTCCTGTGAGAAAGATCTGATTGTAATTTTTTTATTTCTAAAATAATTGGTCTTACGTTTTGATTGACGAAGATTAATTGTTCTTTTGGTTATGCTTATTATTGGCTATTATTTGTATTGTGTTTTGCAATTAATCTGAACTTCTGGTCTGGGAATGAAGTCCCGTAACGAAACTTGTATCAATTTAATTTATGTTCCAATTCTAATGATTTTTAATAATATGATTCCAAGACGAGAGATATGACAATTGTTTTTTTTAGAGTAACAACAATAACAATCTATACAAAAAAAAAACAATCTATACAATCTAATCTACGGGCCCGGGGCTAAGTAATAACAGCCGCACAGGTCAATTGATCAGGTTAAGCTACGCTTGCCGCAGTTGGTCCGTAGTAGATGGGTGACCATCTTTACATACCGAGACCCTGCCGTGACTCGGAAAGCACGTTAAGCCATTGGTCCCGGCTTTCATTCGTGGATCTTTGACAGTCGTTACGGGTATTCAGAAGCCCGAAAGTCTGACAACCAGTCTTACCAAGGGGTATCGTATTACCCGGTAACTGAGTTATGGAGGTCAGATAGGCAGTCGCTCCATGTATAGTACCGCCGATCGATTCTGTAAAAATCTCCCCTTGAAAATTAGGTGAAAAGAGCATTCCAACTAATGCTAGGGATTGACACTATTGACAGCTCACTCCACGCTCACTTCACCTAAGTTTTCATTGTGAGATGGTTACAGAACCGCACTGCTGGTATCCAGCTGCATCCGGTTAGATTGGAAGCCGACCCTAACAATATCAACAAAATTGCTCCTGACAACTGACAATTGTTTCTAACAATAAAATTGCTTACTGGGAATTATGCGGCTGATTTATAACACGGTTAGCAAACCTTAGTCTGAGAAGCGGTCTAAGTACCGTTAAGCAATTTAAAAACAATAGGTTTATGATAATAGTTGGATATACCTCTAGAGGTATGAGGAACAGGGTGTAAAGTTCACTCATCCTCCATAGAAAAGGGAGGATCCTCCGACCAGACGGGTGCTGTGTCTGGCGGGCAATTGCCCAACGATTGATGTTGGGAAGTTTGTATATGCTAATTGCGCGGTAAACTCTGCTTGCGAGATGCAGGATTTGCGTGACGTCAGTATGACGCGTTGTTCGCATGTGGCGTTGTAGATACCGCTACACCTCCAACGGCGAAAATATTCCAACCTGATTGGGAGTTATATATTCGAGCCGTTTGGGTATAAAACGCTATGGCCATGGGATCCGAGTGCCCACTTGGTTTTTCGAGATATCGCCAAGCGGTTAGTCGACTCTTCACATGACCAGACGGCTGGCCTGTTTCTTGGCTAAAGAATTAGTATCGCCATACAACGTGGCAATGCTGCCAGCCTTTTGGGAACTGTTCCTGTTGACAGCCATGTGGACGTATTTTTTGATGCCCTATGATTTTTTTGCTTATTTTTTCACATGTACATAATATCATTATTTTAAATGTTAACTTATATAATGTAATTAAATATTAATTATACCCCATCGTCGGATAATATTCGGATATAGAATTTTTTTTTAAATATTATAAAATTCTATAATATTATCCGACGATCAAGTATTATTTCAGAGCATTTTAGAGCAGTGGTGGCCCAAGTGGTTACGGTCTCGACTTACGAGTTGTAGGTCGTGGGTTCGAACCCAGCCAGGCGTTTTACTTTGTGGAAATAATTTCACCAACCCGCACTGGGCTCGGGTGGTGGATTATAGCCCACTCCCTCATGAAGAGAGGACGCCTATGTATGCTTAGTATCATTTAATAGTTAATTAGTCCCAGAATGTTTTTTCAAAAATATCTAAAAATTGAAGCAAAACTTCATCAAAATCTAACCCAAAAATCAGAAACCTCAATGTTATCCCATCTCATGATAATTAAAACCAAAAACATAATCCACACATACACATTCCCAGCACGGTTTTTCAACATTAGCGCCGTATATTATCACGGACAATATTTTTTGTTCGCACAAACGCCGGTTACCTCTCTGGGGAGCACAGTAGTCTTATAAACTTTTTCTTATTTTTTGTGTTTTTGTTTTTTTTTATTATTATTTCATTATATTGTAAGCTCACGGCAGTCATCAAAAGGTCGTTAGCAATCTCACAATGTATATATTGGCAATTTTTTTCTCGTAACTCAAAAATTGACTTTGGTTCGCCATTTTATTTTGTGATATTGTTATATTATTAAGATGTATCAATGCGGTATTGTTACTAGTTTTTGAATGGTGTGAAATAGTGTAGTCTTTTGTTAGGGAGGGACAATTAAAAGTGATTTTTTGTTTTTTTGTGTTATCTTTGTTTGTTATGTTGCCGACAAGTGGGGTGACAAGTTATGTTTTTTTTTTTATATCCAGTCGTGATTTGGAGGTACCCACTTACTATCTACAATGTAAATATCAAGTCTCATCCTACGGAATGACGTGTAAAATCTTAATAATAGGCTCTTTAGGAAGTCGAGTTAGTATAGTGTTTTTCTAAGGGTTCGTGGCTAAATGAAAACAGCCGCACGGGTCGATTAAAGGTTAAGCTACGCTTGCCGCGGTTGGGCCATGGATGGGTGACCATCCGTTACATATCCAGATCCCTCCGTGTTTCGGAAACATTCGTAGATTTTTGACAGTCGTTACGGTAGTGAGAAGCCCAAAAGTCAGACAACCAGTCTTACCAAGGGGTACTGGGGTATTGGAAGTTGTCACTCCATGTAAAATACTGGTGGTCAGAGCTGCATACGGTTAGACTGGAAGACTACCCCAAAATAGTTAACAGGTAATAGGCAGACTGTTAGAAAGTTTTTTTTATTTACTTAAAAATGGTATAGGCTTAGGTACTGTAGATGAATTTTTAAATCCCCACACATATTTAAAGTAATTTTTCATAATAACATCATTATTTTATTTTAACCCTGCAACTGCACCTAATTAAATCAACTGCTATAAACAAAAACGCGTGAAGATTATCAAAACATGCAGGACTTTTAACTTTAACCGACAAAAAGGTGCAACAGTTAACCCAACGATAAATACAATAATTATCATTTTAACCACAAAATAATAATTAAGTAGGATACTTTCACGCATGCGCCGTAAGGCGTTCGCGTGTAACCATGCGAAAATTCGCGTGATTTGATAGTTAGTGGTGATAAAAAAATATCGGAAAGTGTGAGGCCGCGATCTGATAAAAGTGATTTCTGACGTGTGATGCGTACGCGTGATGGTTTACGAGTAGTAATAGGTGAACAGTTTGGTAGTTTGTGATAATTTTAATGAGAAAATAACGTAGGTTGGAAATGGTGATAAGTTCTATTATCTACTTAACTACATATTTCAAAAATACAAGCCGTGTGTCGGATGAGATGTCTCTTCAGCACCTTCACAGGTGTTTTAGGGAATGAGTTTCTAAATGAAGATAATCAGCCTATAATGTTCCCACTGCTGGGATACAGACCTCCTCTCTTCGAGAGTCTGTACCACGAGCGAGTTGGTAGACGTCACATCGACGACTATAAATTTTTGGTTCTAGTACATGCCGGTTTATTCCTCACGATGTTTTCCTTCACCGTTTTGAGAGCAGTGTTGATGAAATAATTTACACAAAGTGAAGCGCCTGTCTGGTTTGAACCTACGACCTACATATATTTATGTATGTTTATTTATATGTATGTTAGTTCAGTCTCGTAATTTTTTGTTTAGTTTTTAAGTGAATTGCTTTTTTGATTCTTTGTATTATTTTTTTGTCTCCTTTGCTCTATCACACGCTGTCTACATCTCTGTATCTATTGTCCTATCTAAGGTATGCTGGAAGAGATTTCTTATGAAATAAGCATCACCTCTGTACCTATTTTTTCTGTTCTGTTTTTCATTGTCTATTTATATGTGTGTACATAAATGGTAAAATAAATACAACTCGTAAGACGCGGCAGGTACCACGGAGCTACCACATTGCTCCCAGTGAGCAGTGCTAGCCCATGTGAGATGCCCTGCTCATTATGTTCAATCGTTTTAAAAACAACCTTTTTTTAACTATAATGAATTTTGCTATCTCTATTCATCATAGAGAATATATTTAAAATATTCCCATCTGATATTCAAAGATTTTTAATCTGTAAGTACTTATAATACTGAAATTCAATAAAATATTAATTTTTAATGACACTGTCTTCAATTCTCTCAGCTACCCAGAATATTCCCAAGCTGTTTATGCAAAAATATCACTTGTGAGAACAATATGGTGAACCCATTCCGACCTCAAGATATATAGGAAATAATTAATCAAAAATATCATTTAAATCCTTTTAAGTATCACGATATTTACCTAATCCGTCATACTTATCATAATGAGTATCAATCACTTGACACCCGACAACCAAAAATACACTTTAACACTATTCAATACAATTTAATATCGCAATACTCATTGAATATCGCGAAAAAAATATCTATTCAATCAATAATACATTCTAATCCACCGTATTATAAACGATATTTGCAAGAATGCATACTCAAGAAAAGTGTTCCTAATTTGAATAATACTTAGGGCTGCGCTACACTTCCACAAAGGTAGGGTTGTCCTAAAATTTGCATACATTAGCGCCACAGGCGACTTTCCTTCAAAAATTACTCTGAGAAAAGGGGTGACAAAATCTATGCGTATGCAAAAATGCATATTGATTCTTTTCCAATCGTGATAGGGGTCAAATTTTATTTTAGGGCTGTTATAATAAGTTGGTTTTCTAATATTTGCTAATGATGCGTTCTGAATCGCTAAACAGGTTTTGTCTATTTAGTATACGATGCGCGAATCCTTTTCTTTCTAATAAAAAATGATCTATTTTTTGTAGGGTAGGTATGCAAATTTTTTGTTTCGTGAGAAAAAGCGTTTCTTTGGTTCGTGGGTAGCAATTTTTTATGGCAATAAAAAAGATTAGGCAACGATGGTACTGGAATAAAATTTTTCTCGAAGTATTCATGATTTTTACTATCTTCAGACTGTTCTAATAATACATAATATGGTAGTTTCCTGGGTAACAGGAATAAAAAAATTATACAAAATACATAATAATTATGTTTAGTCCGTCAATAAGATTATCGAAAAATAATGGACACGTATGTTTCCTTTTGTCAAACAAAAAATGACAAAGATAAAGCGCGTCAAAATTTGGGAGTGGGGGGTCGTAACGTCACTTGCTTGCAAAAGTGTCGCAAGCTAGCGACGTCACGCGGAACTTTAACGGGCGATATCTTCATCATTTTTTATATAATTGACAAAAGAAAAAATACGGGTTCAATATTTTTTGATAATCTAACTGACGGACTAATTAGATTTTTTTAGAAAACTAGCCTATTATATTATAATAAAAATCTGTAACCTAATAACATCATCAGAACCAAAACGCAGATCAGTTTTTTTTTTGGTAGCCGTCCTTATGTCCCACTGCCAACCTTTCTATTTTTAGCGATCTCTGGCGATGATGACCACGTAGATATGATTAAATCGCCGCACCACCTTCACTGCAGTGTACATCCTACGTCGCGAGTCCAATTTCTAATGAATCATTTTAGTTACTAAGAGCTCCGGTCGAGTTCGAATCTAAGCGTTTATTAAACGTAAATAATAACACAGCATAATCAGCTTGTAATGTTCCCACTGCTGGGACACAAGTTACCTCTCTGGGAGAGGGAGCGGACCGTACTCCACCACGCGGGTCACAGTGCGGGTTCATGGATGTTTACAGGTCTTCGAATTTTTCGTTCTAGAACATGACGTTTCCCTCACGATGTTTATATTCACCGTTTTGAGAGCAGTGGTGATGAAATGAGGTATCTACAAAGTAAAATAAATGCCTGCCTGTATTCGAACCCGATCTATGACACCACCACCACCACCACAACCACTCTAAACCATCCTACTTCCTACTTAGGAATGATGGATGGATGGATGGAAAACTACTAAACGGATTTGGATGATATGTGGCACACAGATACTAGGATTAAGTAAGTAAAGTATCCTATGTGTATACTTTTTATCCCGATATTCCCACGGGATCGAAACATGCGGGTGAAATCGCGGGGCGCTGCTAGTAAAACAATCAACTTTAAACAATTACATCAACAATGTTACAAACATTTTTGATCGGAACACTGATGTAAATCCACTCAAGACAGATAATTCAAATTCCACATTAAGGTTAAACCTCTAACAATCGCTGAAACAACTGTCAGAACAATTACCGTAGCCACTGCTACTAATTGCTGCGATTATAATGCAACTGCTCGAGTATTTGCATAACGACGGGCGTCAGTCGCGGTTGCTTAGACACCCATTAATTCCAGATGAGCATTGATATTGATAGTAATATTGTTACTTGGATAACGTTAAATCCTGGTCCTGGGTTCGATTCCCAGGTTGAGTTTAAAAGTATGAGGAATAGGGTATAAAGTTCACTCATACTCTATAGAAAAGGGAGGATCCTCCGGCCAGATGGGTGTTGTTGTGTATTGGGCAAGTGCCCTACGATTAATGTTGGGAAGTTTGTATATGCTAATTGCGCGGTAAACTCTGCTTGCGAGATGCAGGATTTGCGTGACGTCAGTATGACGCGTTGTTCGCATGTGGCGTTGTAGATACCGCTACAAAGTTTTACTGGGTTTTTCTATCAGGCATTTCTCAGTAGCAGGCGTAAAATCCCGGAGTCTAGATGACCCGGTTGATAGAAATAGCAATAAACTCGCCCCCTTTTATGTTGGACTTAAGACTACTATTGGTATACCTCTGCCGAACCCTTCGGGAATTACAAGCGTGTTGTTATGTTATGCTACGGATTTACATCCATCACCTCACATATCAGAAGGCCAATTCTCGTAATTTAAAACGTTCAAAATCTAGTCGCAGTCTCATCTCGGTGACAAACAAACAACAATAGATTGTCGGTTTTAAAAAAACAATTTTGCTGTTCCATACGTTTTGACCGCGTAGGCAATGCACTTTTCTAAGAAACAGTTTTTTTTTTATAACCGACGAAACATTTCGACGCTATGGAGTCTAAACTCATGTGCTGAATCGGGGTTACAGTTTGCGCGTCGATGTCCCTGCCACCCTGTATAAATAAATTGTTAAAGTTTACAACAACGTCTCAATATTGAATGAAACGATTCAAGTCATCCGA
Organism: Apamea crenata; assembly: GCA_949629185.1. Lineage (NCBI taxonomy): Eukaryota > Metazoa > Arthropoda > Insecta > Lepidoptera > Noctuidae > Apamea > Apamea crenata. The sequence goes on from OX451377.1 coordinate 3,717,987, forward strand.
CCTTATAAAAAAATCAATGCAAGAGTAGGTATACTTAATGCTAATCTATTGCAAAGAACCGTTTAGCTAAATTATATGCTTATGCGCCGGCTCTACTAGTGCATAACAACGTAGTTTCCTTCATTTGTGAATATATTGAGTATTTTTTAACACGCAGCTTAATCGAATGTTGGTGCAGTATGCGGCTTAACATTCTTTTAATAGATAATGATCATGATTTAAATAAATTACCACTTCTTCTTAATTCTATGAGAAAATCAGATTTTAGGCTCCATTTGGTGTTTCCATTGAAACAAATATTTTATATAAAATAAAATGAAATGTGGTTGCCCTCTCTCTGGTTCCCCTCCTGAGTGTAGATCTAAATTTTCTTTAAAAACTTTGAAATTTTTAATGTTTTCATAAAACTTGACATTTTTTTAAAGGGTACTTATTGTAATTATGAGTAAATTCACGAAAATTCCTATATCTCGAAATACAATAGCACGTATTTTTCGTACGATACTTAAGTATACACATTCATTTGCAACATCTTCCATTGTAGCGTAGAAAGAAACACCATCTTCCTACTCACCTTTCAAAAATACCTTACCGTCTAAATCAAACTCTACAATAATAAAACATTAAAATCTAGCACTCACATCAACACCACCATTGTTCCAGGGCGGCAGTGCGTAATGGGAGGGGTCATGGTGGCCCCCTCCCATGTGCTCCGCCATCACTGACATCCAGTGCACCAGACCCTGGGCCCCGCCGCCGCCGGTCGTGCCTGGAACAACCAGGATAGTTATGACACCTGTAAACTTAAAGATTCTGAAGAAAAACTAAAGTTCAAGCACTGACTATTTCAGCCAAATACGTTCAGCCGTTTTACCGTGAAAGTGTAACAAAATCAAATCTTTTCTCTTTATAATATAAGTTTAGATGTTTAAGAAAGAAGATGCCCCTTTATAAAATAAGTAAAAAAGGAAAATACAACATTATTATTAACAATAAGGAAGTCCTAATATGAGAGCTACTAGACTACCTAATGGGGATGACAAAGTTTATTTTGAAGGGATCGAGGGATGACATATTCTTTACTAAGTTAGAATAGAACTGAGACAAATCCATGGCAGACTAAAGTTGAGCTAAAACTATATAAAAATTAACCTATGTATTATGACACTTTAAGATATACCAAGAGATCCTTTTGGAATTATATAATCGCTCGTTCCTAAGCCATTCTAAACCCTTTTCCATTCTATATAGAATCTTCGAGGGTTTTTGGAGAAGGTTATAAATTCACAAAAATCAGAAAACTGTTCAAAACAAACCTGTCGGCACGGCGGCGGGCTGCGCGGCTGCCTGGTCCTGCCCCCCACCGCCTGTCACCCCCCCGCCACTCCACACAAACGCTGACGATGCACCCGCCTTCTGAAACAATACCAAACACGGTTTAGTCACCTGTTGACATGGTTTGCGTTTTCATATAAATTGTAACAGCTTAGTAAGTCACAGTCCATATGGACTAGGTCATCATAAGTATCGATCCGTCAACGGTTAAGCGAGGGCAGCAAAATTATTGCTACAATAATCTGTATAGCTTTTCGCCCTGTATGAATCGGAACAGTGAGATCAATGAGAAACTTTAGTTGGAGTTAGGCTATCTTTGTTGCCACAATATCAATGACACGAATGGATGTAACGAATACGCTCTTTACAGTCCGTTTAGTTATTTTACCTCTGACTTTTCATCACTGTCCAAATCATAGTGATCTTTATTCTCATTTTATTAAGGTTGCGGTTGAGTTGGTGGTGTCAGAGGTAAAATAACGATGTATAAACGAACTATAAGTGTATTTGTGAGATAAATTAATGTCAATGTCAATCATCACTAAATATTATGTAATAGAAGATAGAAAGCAAAATCAGACGCTCAGAGAATAGGTACGCAAAACGCACGAATTTCTTATTGGAACTGCTAAAAAAGTCTTATTATATGTAGTAGTTCCAGTTGGATAACTCTCTTGTCAGAACATGATTTCAAATTGTTCATTACAAGCTTGCACCAATACTATCACCAGACACATTTCGAATTACCTCATCCGGCGAATCAGTAACTCTATCGCCATTATTTTCATCATCAGAAGCCTCCAGACCAAATCCATTCGAAAATAGCATATTCCTTGGATACAGGGAGTAACACTCCGCCATATTCCTTCTTCTCTTCCCAAGATTTGCCAGAAAACTCTTGTAAAGCTGAGTCGGAAGCAAAAACGGGGTATTCTGAAACCCATCCTTAAAGCCCAAATTCTGATTTCTAAAAGGATTACTGAAGTCAAACTCCGGAAGAAATTCTTTCTTGATAAAATCTGCTACAGGATGCATAGATAAAGCGTTCTCTGTATAATCCAGTGCAGCAGTTGTATCTTCATTTGGACCATTATTCTCTAGATCACTCGTCTCTGAGTTACCATCACTAGAATTATTGCTATCAATAGGATCCATTTTGTTATCATCAGTGTTAAAATCTTCAAATTCCCTCTTCATTTGTAGATTCATTGGGTTTTTCATAAAGAGGTTCGAACTTGTTAACGTCACTGACATTATTGGCACTATATTACTTATAAATATATCACTATTCAACACTAGTGTCTATAATATACTTTTTCGAAATAAAAATAAATATATCTTCGTAATTATGTAGGTATTTATAGGAACTATCGTTGGGTAGGAGGTGCCTGGACCGAAACTTGTTATTATTATATTTTTTTGGTTTGCATTATCTTCACCCGTCTCAGATCGTTTTATTTTTATTGCAACTCAAATATTATTTACTGCTCATAAATTAATAATTATGTTAATTTTCATTATTTATTGCGGCCGCTGTAATCTTGTTACGGTTGTTGGTTTAATTCTTAGAATGCATAAACGATATTTTTTATGATATTTTATTAAAATTGTTTTGAAATTATTTTTCGATGTGCACTATTTTATTGTTTTTAAGTAACGATTGATTTTATTGATTTTAATTAAACTTACTAATGCGTTTCTTTTTAGAAAGTTCTTATACGACTGCTCTTAAAAACAAAGGATGTAATAAGTAAACCGCTTCTTTATTCCCTAACCTATAGCAGTGTTCATAATCTCAGATAATTTACATTCCATCGCCACTTAATCAGTTATAAACTTTAGTGGAATGTATTCTAAGTTGATTTTTGAGTGACCATTTGTAACAAAAAGATCCTTACAAGTTTTTAGTTGCATTAGAATTTGAACTTTGCTAAGCAAGACATTCAGTTTTTTATATGTAACTCGAAAATGATCTCAAACTCTTAAATAAAATATGGTTGCTGTAATGAAAATAATAACGACTGACTCAATAACTCCAGGTTCCAAGAAAGCAGTACATAGATATGTAGTTGGACCTTTTAAAATCAGAAACTATAACAAGATAGAATGAAACCTAAAGCCTCAAAACCATTACCCAGATCACATTTAAACATAGGACCGAAACATGTAAATGCCAAAAGGCAGACTGAAAATAAATACTGGAAATGTGGGTAAATCAATACTCCGCGACTTTTTATTTTAGGATTTAGGTCATGGAGCTGAAATATTTTTGGAAGGGAATGTGGGAAGGTGGTCTGATTCTAGACGTTTGAGGGTTGACACGAATAGACTCTGGGATGTTAGGGTTGCTTTTATTATAGGGTAGATTGAGGTCATGTGGATTTGATTAGTCGTTATGGCAAAAGCTGATGGTGTTCGTTAGATTGAAAGCAGATGGTGACTTATTTTTGTGTATGCATGTCTTTCTGTGACCAATAATCGTAATTGTCTTTCTTAAAAAAAGTTCGTAAGTTGTTTTTTTTTTTGGAGTAAAGAAAAACGTGATAGTATTAATCAACAGAAATTGAAAAGAGCCCGAAGAAGAATAATAGAATAGTTATTTTAAATAATTATACCAAGCGTAATTGAGTAAGCAGTACCTATTAATGGTAGGTATTGTTTAATAAAAACAATAGTCAGTCAATCAGAAAGAAATAAAGGTGAAGAATATTGAAAATTAAAAGACTATCCCAGTGAAATTAACTTAAGAACAATGGTCCTGGTGCTATATTATTAGTTTCCTTTGCATATTATGATCTTTGGTTCAAACTTAATGGAAATATTCAAAGTCAGTGTCAAATCATTTACTTCATTAACAGGCACATAAAAGGCACTTTTGAACGTCAAAAATTACAAAAACTTGTAAGAGTATCGACACCAGAGGGGCAATTCTCGTAATTTTAAGAACGTTCACAGTCTGATCTCAGTCTCAATCTGTCAAAAATTCCTCTAATTTCACTACATTTTGACAAGTTTTTGACATTTGTTTGTCGCCGAGATAACACTGCGAACTGCACTGCTGCTTAGATTTTGAACGTTTTAAATTACGAGAATTGGCCTTCTGTTGGAAAAATGCAACTTAGCTCCATCTTATTAGTATTTTATTGTATAGTAAGATTTTGTTTCTTATAGGGAAAATGTTTTGACTACTAGCAGTTTCCAAATCAAATTCCAGTTTCCAATCCGGTTCCCAATTATGTTGGGAACAGCTTCCAGTCTTACCTGATGCAGTTGAGTACCAGTATTTTACAGGGAGCGACTACCTATTAGACCTCCACAACCAGTTACTGGGTAACATGATACCCCTTGGTAAGACTGGTTGGCTGACCTTTGGGCTTCTGACTACCCGTAACAACGGTCAAAGATCTACAAATGACAACCAGGACCAACGGCTTAGCGTGCTTTCGAGACACGGAAAGGGTTTGATATGTAATGGATGGTCACCCATCCACGAACCGACCTCGGGAACCGTAGCTTGACCTTCTAACGCCCCGTGCGGCTGTTATTATTTCGTCGCGAACCCAACTTCTACTAAACACAAGCAATTAAAATGTATGTAAGTACTCCTTTTCAAGAAAATTTCCAGCACATGGTTACGTAATAAATATTTTAAAGAAAGTCTCTCCCGGTGGTTATTCTGAAACAGCCCTAGGTCAGGTGGATGCAACCTAAAAACCTAGTTTTCTTACGAATCTAGATTTGTGTTCTAAAAGTTTTAAAGTATCTTCACGGGCGCGTACTTTTGGGGTAAGCAGAGAGATTTGGTAGATGATAAATGATTTTATTTTTGTAAGTAGGATTGTACAAACACTTTTACACGTCAATCATGTTTTAAAAAGTAACTGAGGTCGGCGTTTCCTATCTGACTACTCTGAGAAGAAAGGCCGAAACAAACTCAAAGGTCACAGTCTCTTTTAAAGTCCGGACATAATCATTTGATAATGATAGTGTTGATGAAAATTGACCAACTAGGTTTTTGGGTGAAGATTACTGACGGACAAACTGGGTGATCAGCAGAAATGTTAGCGAAACAACTAGAAACATAAATCAGAATGAATAATCAGCACATCACTCCTCTCACAGGCCTCCTCTCTGTGAGGGAGTTGGCTGTAATCCACCACGCGGTCTCAGTGCGGGTTGGTACATGTCACATGTCTTCGAATTCTAGGACATGCCAATTTCCTCACGATGTTTTCCTTCACCGTTTTGAGAGCAGAGGTGATGAAATAATTTACACAAAGTAAAGCGCCTCTCAGGGTTCAAACCTACGACCTACAGCTCGCAAGTCACGGCCGTTACCACTGAGCCACCACTACTGTCTAAATCAGAATGCCCTTTAAGATTTCCTATAATTTTTCAAATGAAAATACGAGTAGAGCTTACAAGAATCGTTCTACAAATCAATATTCTTATAAGCAAGTTCAAAGACTGCTAAAACTCGGAGACGGAAACCTTATAGGTGAACAAAGAACTTTATAGATGCTATATACCACACCCATAGGAGCTTTACAACGCACTTACATAGATGCTGATACATATCCGCCCCTACTTCACTCGGCTTTTACGACCTCAAAACATCGTGATTTCTTTATCCTATTTTAGTTTAATATAAATGTATTAAACACATATTAAACTTTCAATTCATATCTACTCTCTGGGTTAATCTTGAACATTACTGACTTCGGTGAAGAAAAAACATAGTGAGGAAACCTGGACTTTAATCTATAATATAAAAACGAATCGCTGAATGTGTTGCTAAGCGCAAATCTCGAGAGCAGCTGAACCTATTTCGGTAATTCTTTTTTTAGAATATTCCTTGAAGTACGAATCCTCGTACTTCAAGGAAATTAATTAATTAATTTACGTAATTTTATTCTCTGCGTAACAACCATCCGGTTGTTACGCAGAGAATAAAATAAAATTCAAAAGGGATCGAAACTTATGCGGGTGAAACCGCGGGGCGCAGCTTGTAATTAATATAAGTAAGTCGAAGTACATAACACCGAAATACGTCGTTGGTCGAAAGTCTACGATGACGGGGACAGAGCGATGCGGTTCAAGTGGAGTTGGGCAGGACATCTAGTTAGACGAAGGCATGGCCGATGGAGTAAAGCTGTGACCGAATGGTGGCCAAGGTTCAGCCAAAGAACCACTCTTTCACCACCCCTGGTTGACTGGTAGAGAATGCCTAAGGCATTAAGTCCGCCTTTGTACCTTTTCCTGCGAAAAGTTTAAATAAATAAATAAGGGTCGTCCAAAAGCGCGGGGTTTACGATATCGTCAAACCGTACAGAACCGGGAAGTACGGCAGATGAAAGGGGAGGCCTACCCCCCAGCAGTGGGTGATTAGGGGCTGAAATAATATTTAGTTGTTTAAATTGCCACTTAGCTCTCTTCCTCTCTCCAAAATTTTGCTGTGCGCGACAGGGTCCATATTGATCTTTTACCTTGTAAATCCCATCTATGTAACTCGAGTTGAGTTAAAAACAGCTTCAAAATCCATTTTTTTGTTTAGAAGAAGAACTAAGCACACATACAGACAGACTCGAGATTCGTTTTGGTTTTACGAGTATACTACATATTTGGATGGTAACACGGGCGTCGTTGGGGGTGAGCACAGACGTGTATGATAGATACCACTATAATATAGAGGGACAGAATAGTGTATTGAGATAGTAAAATGTAAGGTTTGAGATGTCTGCTAGTCTTGGAAAGATAGGTAGCGTGAGGGATTTGTATCTGTGTGAGTTTGAAAGCAAAATGTTTCTTATATTTTCAGAATGTTTGATAAAGAAATGGTCATAACATCATGCAAATGATGTATTGTTTTGTAGTCAGTTTATAGTTGCTATTATCATTCATTACTTTACAATATAAATGTTTTGTATTATTAGAGCTGGATGGGTTCCATCAAACCTAGAAGGAGTATGCGTGGGATCGCGAAAGAGGGAAGGAGTGGAGGAAGGCATTTGTCCAGGACAGCGTAGGTAAGTAAAAAAAAAATGTAGCAAGAATGGTAGATCAATTTAAAGCTTATTTTTTTCTTTATTTTTTCTTGGCCAAAGAATTAGCATCGCCATACAACGTGGCAATGCTGCTAGCCTTTTGGGCACTGTTCCTGTTGACAGCGATGCGGACGAATTTTTTGATGCCCTATGATTCTTTAGCTTATTTTCTCGCATGTACCTACATTTTAATATTTTAAATGTTATTAGCTTATATAATGTAACAATAATAAACGAAATTTAAAGCTAGTGTTATGTTGTTACCTTTGTAACTACATAATATCACGCCTGTTATACCCAAAGGGATAAGCAGAGGTGTACCTGTAGTACACCCGCATTTCGCCAGTTATGTCTATGTCCCATGTAATAGGGGGGCAAGCCTATCCATCCACCGGGCACAAATCAGGGCGAACCCAGGTAACTTGCTCATAAATCAATGGAACTAAGTATGTAGATTTTGTTATCATGATTCTAATGACTTCCAATTGTGACCTTATTTCATGTTAGACAAATATTTTTGTTAACATTAACCCATTGAATGCCGTAATTACGGACACAATTAAAAAGCCATTGTGTCTCGCGTGGATCTACGTTCAGTACGGCATATGAAGGGTTAAAACCTATACCGTCTTATTACAAAACGAAAACTAATTTTAGGTCTAGCCTAAACTATTGAGCCAGTACTTGTATTTCGAACTTTATTTCGATTTAGGCAACGTTCTAAATACTAAAATGACAACTTAGCACCGAACTAAGCGGTCATTTTTGTAAAAAGAACTGCATTTCTCTATCAGTTGGGTTCTTAATTCAATACCTAGCTCGGTGGTTTGAATCTGAACTAAAGAAAAACCTTGTTTTGTAATAAGGGGGTTGGTGTTCTTCTCATTAGAAAAAGTGGTCGAACCCTTGCTATGTAAATATAATCCTACTAATATTATAAACGTGAAAGTTCGTATGGATGGATGGATGTTTGTTACTCTTTTACGCAAAAACTACTGAACGGATTTGGATGAAATTTCGCACACAGATGTTTTATAACCTGGATTAATATATAGGATACTTTTTATCCCGATATTCCCACGGGATCGAAACTTATGCGGGTGAAACCGCGGGGCGCAGCTAGTAGATATCTAACTGCATAATCAAACAAGAAATTTGAAGTAGAATCTTACTAGAAAATGTATTAAAGTATTGTAAAAGGATGTCCTTGTCCTTGGAGTACTAACAAAGGTATATTTCCTTGTTAGATAATTATGTATCAGTAGAGAAAAGTTTTCTTTGTGTATACGACATTGGGCTTTAATTGTAGAGCACTAATGATCTAAATTGCATGGAAACGAATGGGAGTTTGGATGTTATGTAAATGTGTATCGGGATTACTGACCTTGGAATGCAGATTAGTCACTTTATGCGATGAAAAAAAAATATGAAAAAATATTAAACATGCTAACTGATTTATGAATAAAAATTGCAGTTTGAGATAAATAATAATGAATAGACAAAATTTCAAACGAATCAAATACTATACAGCAGTTGTATCACAAAAAAAAAAAACAATAAAAACTTAAAAGTTATGTAAGACAAATATTATGTAAAATTAAAATCGATCATTTTCCTTTGTCCACAAAACACGGCATATAATTACGTCACAGCCATTTAGTATCAAAGTACGAAACGCATTCATTAAAATTATCGCCAACGTCATAATTATCGACTCGAAACATCAAACGAAAATTTATAATGACACAAAAATACCGCGAAATTTTTAGCTACACGCAAACTCCATCTTTACACACGGACAGTCCTAACGCACACAGACACACACTCATTAACGAACACATTTACATCACTAATGCACGTGTCTTTGCCGATTAACTTAGTTAACAAGTACAATCAAACTTTCAATTAAGAAATAAACTACTATTACCAAAACACGACACTAAACGCTTGGCGCGAACGCCTAAACAGATTTTTTTTGCGCGCCTTTTTTGTCACATTTTTCGAATTTCGAACGCGTTTTTTACACCGCGAAACGGGTGAAGAATTCTTTAGAGTGCACGGCCGGCATAGCCGATCGATTTAAGTTTTAAAAATAAAATGCTTCTCGAGTATCAGTTATTGTTTCCAATTTTTCATAGTTTTGTATTATTTTTGTTGGTTTTTTGTTTAAAATTTGAAATTTTAGAGAACGAGCAGTCTTTACCGCGAGGTATTCGCTATGGAACTCTTCCCGTGAGGTTGCTGCAAGGAAAAGCATTCTCCAACACATGCAAGGTTTTCTTCAGTCTATGACGTGTGTGGGTGTGTTTGGATAGGGGTGTGAATGTGTGTGTGATCAACTTGAGGCGGGGTAAGCGTGTGTGCGACAGGTTTTACATCTGTGTGAGTATTTTATGACTCTGAGTGCATCCCTTTCGAGCTGCATGCAATTTATATGTGTGCATTTTATTTTTTTTCTAAACGGCGCGGTTCCGTGTGTATGCGAGTAAACTACTCATGTATGGGTGCTCTGTTTTTTCGGTCGCACTGATGGGATTCTAGGCCGTATCTCGTAGTGAGTAAGGGTGATTTTGTTCTGTATATATGAAATGTATTTTTCAGTTTTATATCGCCGATATGAGAATCGCGGATAGCAAAGAAAATGTAAAAGGAATAAAAAAACTCGTGCATCGTACGTTTTCAGGTAGACACATTTTTCTTTAACCCATTTATAGGAAGTTTCATGTGTGTGTGAGCTTGCATCTAGGGGGTGGGTGTTCAAAGGGTTGAGGGGGTGAGGGGGGGGGGGGGAGAACATATAAAAATGATAACGCATCGCAAGACGGCTGCTTTTATGGTTTTTCTTTATTTTATAATGTTTTTTTTATTGAAGCGACGAGTAGACGGGATATTTTTCATGCTGGTTATTTGAAATTTATGTTTTATTTTTACGTTTATAAAATAATGTTTTTAGTATCTTTAAGAATATCATAAAGTCTATGTTTACGGTTTTTCTTTTAATAACTATAGCTGTTAGAACTCCTTCATTACGAGAACTTAAAAACATTAAAAAGTTCTTGTAGCTAAGTTACAAACTTACATAAGTGTAATACTAAGTAATATCGGCATAATCTCTGCACGTAATTTCCAACTGGTATGTAGATTAGTGTCAAAATTCTAATTAGCATAAGTTGTGCAATTGGCAACAATGCATAACTTTTTAATTAGTTATTTACATAATTACTAAAGCCTGAGCTAAATGATTTTATTTTGTAAGTTGGTATGTACAGACGCCAGTACATCAAGCTACTACAATCTGTCAAATTTCTTTACTAGATTTTCAACTTTATCGCTAACGGATTAAGGTTCAAGGTTGATTGGGAAAATTTGACAGCGAAACTGTCAAATTTTCCCAATCAACCTTGAACCTTAATCCGTTAGCGATAAAGTAGTAGCTTGACCTGCTGGCGTCTGTACAAACACTTTTATACGTCAATCATATTTTAAAAACTAGACGAGGAGTCATGATACTGTCTATAACAAATATTAATAGTACGTAGAGCATCCTATTGTAGGACCCAATTACAAGTGAGTACCTTCATACCTTCGTTTCGTTGGGGCGATCGACGCGTTATGTAAAGTAAAAAAATAATAATTGTTAAGCCAATTGACTACCAACTTAAATTGTCCGTATAATCACAACTGTCATTGTTTGATACTTGTATGATATGGCTATAACAAAGTAAATTGATGTAGGGTGTCAATTTGCTCTACAATTAATTTTATTGACGGTACAAGTAACTTTCAAGTTTGATCGCTGGTTTTTAAATTTTATTGAATTGAATCTATTAAGAAATCTCTTGTTACGAACAATAGACTATTAGTTGATGCTGACTCGTTCAATTAACGGGAATTGCTCACATGAGATTTACAGAAGTTTTAGTATGTGGGAAATTATATTTGGACAGGTAATTACAGCAAACTAATTAATTAAATACAAAATCACACAGAATTTATGCAAAAATCGTCGCCTATGAATACAAGATTACATTAAAACTTATACCAATATTAAACAAAAGAAATATGGTTTATTTCCCAAAAAGGTTATGCCCCAGGTGAGGATCGAACTCACGACCTTAAGATTATGAGACTTACGCGCTGCCTACTGCGCTACTGCGGCTATGAATCCTGTGACGAAATAGCCAGTGTCATTCAAGGACATCAGAATCTTTTAAAATTAGGACACAGGTGAAAGGAGAATTTATTGAAAACTTATTAGTGGCCAGGAAGTTTCACAGAAAGTAAATATGGAGAATTTTATTTTAACATGTTTCATCATCTGCCAAGCCTTTTCCCAACTATGTTGGTGTTGGCTTCCAGTCAAACCGGCGGGGCAATTGCGTAACACATTACCAATCGGAATCGGTTTCATTTTGACAGTTCAACAACATTAATTGCGTTATTTACCTTGCTGAGCAGACACAGTTTTCGAACATATGAAGCAATGGATTAGCAATATCCTTCAAAATGATTCAGATTGAGATTGATCTCGTGTTACGCAATTTGGTTGCAGATTCAGCTGAACACCAGTATTTTACGTGGAGCGACTGCCTATCTGACCTCCGCAACCCAGTCACTGGGTAATACGATACCCCTTGGTAAGACTGGTTGTCAGACTTTCTGGCATCTGGCGACCCGTAACGACTGTTATTATTACACTTGTATGGTTTTTAATCCCATTTCACGCATTTGAAAGTTTTCTGATTAATTGGACCTTTAAAAATAACTAGTTCATTGTAATACTTTGTGGTTAATTATTAAGTCTGAAAAGTACTAAAGTCTGTAAGAAAATTATTCACAAAGGCAATTCTGGCTTCTAAGCTTAAAAACGTTCACAGCCTAATCTGTCTCAATCCGGCAAAAATAATTTCCATACATTTTTGACAAGTTTTTGACATTGATTGTCGCTGAGATGAGATTGCGACTCGATTTTGAACGTTTTTAATTATGAGAATTGGCCTTCTGACATTAAAAGTAACTTACTTTAAAGTTAATATTAAGTCAGAAAAGTTGTGAAGTTATATCTGTAAGCAAATCATTCAGATGTACATATGTTTGTTCTCTTTAAGTAAAACTAAAAAGCTTTTTCTAGAATGTATCTTTTCTTAGACATACCTAGCTGTATCTTTTATTAAAAGAAATCCTTGATCTAGGCCACGCGTGTATACATTTTAGATAGTTATGTTTGTATTCCATGTATGCAGGGTTCGCTTAGAAGGTTTTACATTTTGAATCTCATCATTTTAACCAGCACTCTAATTGCGTAACACTCTTTCAATCGCAATCCAGGGGGTTTGAAGGAGATTTCTAATTCATTGTTTCGTTTGCTCAACAATGGTCACAAAATATGAAAGACGACAACGGAAACAATTACTTCACACATGATCTGACAAGACACTGTGACCTCTGAGTTTGTTTCGGCCTTTCTTCTCAGAGTAGTCAGATAGAAAACGCCGGCTTTATCTAGTTTATAAAATATGATTGGCGTGTAAAAGTGTTTGTACAGACGCCAGCAGATCAAGCTACCGGAAACTGTCAAATTTTCCGAATCAACCTTGAGCCTTAATGCTTTATCAATACAGTTAAAGATCTATTAAAGAAATTTGACAGATTTTAGTAGCTTGATATGTACAAATAGGTTTGTAAACATCTTACAGAAATAAATTCGATTATCATTTATTTATCATTTATACGGCAAGAATATCCTATCTCTCTTACCGAAAGTTTTGGCAATAAAAAAAAACTCGTTTGCACTCCGGGAGTGCCGGCAGAAGTGAAAACTTGAATATTAACGTTGTGCATTTTTGATATTTTGGAATGCGGTCTACTCTCCCTTCGTCTTACGAATTTTCGATCAGGTCACGTGTCCTGACGCGAGTTTAACATTTTTTACCCATCACAACAAAATTGCACAACGCCGCTAAAGAAGTTGTCATTTCAAAAAAACCAAAATGAGAGATTTCAAAAAGATTTCTACGGTGTCAAACATAAACAACGCATGCTGGTGGAACGTTAAGTCACATTATTGAACTATTATGTCGCCCGGTTCAGCCCGTTTGACGGAAGTAGGCTCACCTCCTGATACATGGCACTTAAACATCCTGCATTTCGCAAGCAGAGTTTACCGCGTAATTAGCATATATACATCACACACACACACACACCACACACACAGCCGAAAGACGTCCACTGCTGGACATAGGCCTGCCCCAAGCACCTAGACTTCGACCGGTTCTGTGCTTCCCGCATCCAACGGGTTCCTACGGCGTTCACAAGGTCGGTCCACCTTGTGGGAGGCCTTTTATCTCATTCGAACAACCCGCGGCCCTGGCAGGCATCGGCCTTAACGGACCCCGTCATTTGGTGCTGACATCACTAAGGCGCGCGTGGAACTTCTCGTAATTTAAAACGTTCAAAATCTAGTCTAGTAATAGTCGCAGTCTCATCTCGGCGACAAACAAATTTAATGTCAAATACTTGTCATTACGAGAATTGCCCCTCTGGTCCTTATCGGACGGCGAGCTACCTATTGCTCACCGCCCACAAGCCCGCACCTTGTGGGAGGCCTTCCAACGCTACGTCTTCCGGTACGCAGTCGCCACTCCACAACCTTTCGGCCCCATCGGCCAGACAGAACTACAAGTATACTTCTGCCTAACCCTTCCGAGAAATACTGCGTGTGTAGTATCGCGAAGGACGTCGGCTTAGAGACCGAGCTTTCGTGAATTCGATTCGCATTCGTTGCACTATCGTACTTAACTCACTCATATTAAAGGGATATTTAGCTAAGTTGGAGGGATAATAAGACACAGGCCTCCTCTCTTCAAGAGGGATAATGTTAATTAATTATTAATTATTAAAATGTTATATGCTAGGTGAAGGGCGGGCGTTTTTGGGGGACTGTCTTTTGTAATTTTGACGTTCAAAAAGTGCTGATTCTCAGCCTAATTTGAATAAATTACTTTTGATTTGATTTGATATAACCTACCACGTGGGCCCAGAACGGGATGGTAGATGTCACACGTATGTCTTCGAAATTTCGAAACAAGGACATGCCTGTTTCCTCATAATATTTTCCTTCACCGTTTCGAGAGCAGTGGTGATGAAATTTACACAAAGTAAATTGCCTGTCTGGGTTCGAACCCACGACCTACACTCGTATGTCGGGGTCGTTACCACAGAACCAGCACTGCTCACAGATATGTAAGACACTCAAAATACTAAAATGTAAGATTTTCCACAATACCTCTGCCTCAATTTTCTCGACGTAAGACTAAAAAAACTTCTACAAGCATATGTACTCAACCTATATGTATGTATATAGGAAAAATATAAAATACACCCACTAAAAAATATATAAAAGCTACAAAAATATGTTATTCTCAAGACTAGTGCACACAGGTGGTGTTTCAATGTGTGGGTCTGATTTTTGTGTATGTGTTTCGGGTTAGAAAAGGGAGTGGAGTAGTGTTAAATTATACTTTTTTTGTTGATAGTTTTGTGTTTGTTTTTACGTTCTATGTTTTAACTCTGATGTCATTGACAGCGATAACCATATATATTCAAATTTAAATAACCTTTATTTCTGATAATACGGTCACCAAATTTAGTATCTAAGAACCCGAAGGAGGTTTTCGAATAAAATTTAATTAATTAATTTATTTTACCATTTATGTACACATATACAGAATTGATATGACAGAGGGGCATTAAATTACACTACGTATACTATACGTGTTTAGTATTAATTCGATACGGTATAAAAATAAAAAGCGCCAAAAATGGGAAAATGTTTTTTTCAAACAAAGTAAATAGCTTACAAATCAGAATAAAACGCAACCACTTTTTTGTAAATAAATTTGACTGACCTTAGATACCTAGGTTACAAAGTGGCAATGTCTTTATCGTTGTAAGGTGCATGACCTATGCTTAGACATAATCAGCTGTTAGGAAAGATACATCGTGTTCAAACGGTGCAAAAACTTAAAAAATATTTTGCGACTAAACTACTGCTCCTATTTAATTGATTTTTGGTACAGAGCTTGAAAATGGTACCTAGTATAGGCAGTTTAAAGGAAAGCCCCTCTGTCGTATCAATTTTGTATATAAACAGACAAGAAAAACAGAACAAAAATAGGTGCAGAGGTGATGCTTTCACTAAACTTCAACTATATCCTACGACCCTGGTTACTTATCTCTTTTGGTGACTGTACAATACAAGCTGTCACATTTCCATTTATGAAATACAAATTGTGATTAACTTACTTTTTTTTGTTTAGCCTGTACATTACAATAAAAAACATATACGTACACAACAAATTGACGAGTTAATTTCCAACACAACAATTGTTTTCCCATTTGAAATGTAAATAAACCTACATTTAATTTGTTTTGGACATCCCGAAAGATTTAGGGCATTTAAAATACAGAGATATTCATGAAACACCTAAATAAATTATGATTACTCAAAAAAAATATCTTAATAGACATTTCACGCGTAGACCAAGCGTTCGTAGCACTGCTACGGCGTAGCTTGCGCGTGCTACGAGCAGTGACTGCTCGAATAGAGCGGCTACGACTAATGGCGCCGATCATAGATCATTTAATTATTTAAATAATAGTTTTAATAAGCAGTTTTAAATTCAGATAGTGATATAACAATAGACTATAATTCTTACTAATCATCATAATTAAGTATTTTACCGCTAAACGCCTATAATTATAATATTATGTTCACGGTAATAACGATGGATTTGATACACGTTGAATTTCAATCGAATTTTATTTTGGTTCATTCGTCGATTTACATAATCAGCCTATAATGTTCCTACTGCTGAGACACAGGCCTCCTCTCGATGAGAGGGACTGGGCCGTAATCCACCACGCGGGCCCAGTGCGGGTGGATAGATATCACGTCTTCGAATTTTTGGTTCTAGGACACGGCGGTTTCCTCACGATGTTTTTCTTCACCATTTCGAGGACAGTGGTGATAAAATTATTTTACACAAAGTAAAGCGCCTGTCTGGGTTCGAACCTACGACCTACAACTCGTAAGTCGCGGCGGTTACCAATAGGCCACCACCGCGATAATATTAATCCTAGAAAAAGACAACGGCTACAAAAACAAAATGAATTGTAATGAATTTATTTTTAAAAGAGGCATTTGTAATATAACTGTTTATATGGACAAGACATTGCATGTTATACATAAATACCACATTAAATTAACTAAACTTTACGTTACAAGTAAAATAGGAAATCAGTCAAACAGCGCAACGATTAATAATTAAACATTAAGAAAGTACAACGTTTCCAAGCGAATCCAGGAGTTAAAGTAAAAATTAAAATGTATTAGCTGATTAGTAAACCGTTTAAATCGTATTTATAATGGACAATAGGCGATGCGTTTACTTGAAGATTCTTACCTATTTGTACACGAATAAAAATTATTGTGGAGACGTATGAGAAAGGTATAAGAACAATAAAATGCAAAGGAGTTTTTTTTAATGAGCAGTTAATTATCTTTTAAGAGATCCGCAAGAGGACCTAGGTAACCGACATACCCCGAAGAATTGCCAAAATGAAGTGGCAGTGGGCAGGGCACATTGCTCGCAGAACAGATGGCCGATGGAGCCGAAAGGTTCTGGCGTGGAGACCGCGTACCGGAAGAAGGGAAAGGCGTACCGGAAGGCCTCCACAAAGGCCGACGCGACCTTGTGAAAGCCGCAGGAACCTTCTGGATGCGAGAAGCACAAAACATATTACTGAAAATATAACACATCAATATTGTAAAAGCATTTCCACACCTTTCCCTAGTAGTTATTCCTAGACCAAATAGGTGATGTGTTGTATGTGTGTGTAAGCACCTTTACGTACGAAGCACTAACGTTGATGTTAGAAATAAGCACTGAAACTGGATGTGGCTTGAATATTGGAGCACTTTAATATTGTACGCTTTATCAGATACCTATGTGGTGCTTGGCCAAAATAACCACTACGAGGAGCCCTGATACAGCCAGAAGGCGTCGCGGCAGACCCCGTAGAAGATGGCGGGACGAACTGAAGAAAACAAACGACCAGTGTCTACTTTAGCCCTGGATCGTAAGAGCTGGAAGTCATGCGGAGAGGCCTTTGCCCAGCAATGGGATGATGCAGGCTGAACAGTAACCATTAATGTGGTGCGTGAATCCTGAAGGGGAGAGAAAATAATTGTTTACCAAATTGAATAACTGCCAAATTCGATAAATCATTATTTCCCTGACTGTACAACAGTAGGCAAGTAATATGATTGAAATGAAACTAAGAGGAGTAGTGCAGTGATAACAGCTGCGACGTACGGGTTATCAGTCCTAGGTTCGAACCCAGACAGGCGCTTCACATTGTGTAATTTATTATAACCCCACTACTGCTCTCAAAACAGTGAAGAAAAATATCGTGAGGAAACCATGTAATAGAACCGAAAAATTCGAAAAATTCGAAGACATGTGACATCTACCAACCCGCTCTGAGCCCGCGTGGTGAATTATAGCCCACTTCCTTTCACAAAGAAGAGATCTGTGTCCCAGCAGTGGGAACATTGTAGGCTGGTTATGCTTATGAAATTATGGTGTTGTACTTTTACAAGTTCTTCGACCCAAAAATTACCTCCGACCCACAGCCACATCTAGCAAAATCCATAAACTACTAGCCTATATCTCTGTCTACCCACACACTGGCTTGCATGTATATGGCACAGCGAACCGAACTCATATCGTACTTACGCCCTTCTAGTGCGCAAGCTTGAGGATACACTTCCTTGCAAGTTAAGTGTGCACAGAAATAATGTTAAGAAAAAATATTATATGTGAGGTAATTTTTTTTTGTTAGCTGGCACCTTCATTATTATTCCTCATACTCTAAGCCCCTTATTCATAAACACGAAATAAACTTACAACCAGTGCCTAGGGTAAAAATAATCATTAATTTTCGAGACTCGTTGTTGGCATAACTTTACAACGCATTTATTAATTACGGGGTAAAGAATGACATTTCTGTGAGTACATCCAAAGACATTGTTTATTTTTTCATTTGTTTGTCACAAAGTCATTTTTATTACTCACTTTTCCTTATCTTGAAACGAATCACACAAGTTGACAGCAATACTGACGATCACTATCACCTGTCCGTTTATTTGTACCGCTTAACGTTTTTGTATAACTATTCTTCAAACATAATATGTAGCGTGAAATCGCCCGCTATGGATACTATGCGTGTTTAAAAAGTGATAGCATTGCATTGGAAATTTAGCTATCACCAATTACCATCACAAATTCGGTGATAACGAGAAATCTCCGGAATCGGCGTGAAAACTGTTTACCGCAAACATTTCTTGAAGTTTTTACAATAAATTTTCTGATAAAAAATGTATGAAATTCAATTAAATGTCTTATCACGATAGCATTTTACGTACAAATCAATTAGATGGATCTTTTTATCGTGTTTCCCCGGTTTGGTATGACTTTTTTTTAATGATAGCGTTGATAATAGATACAGTTATGTCGTGTGGTTTACGGTTAAGAACTGGCCGCAAACTTTCTTACGCGTGCTGCTGTAAAATTTGATTGACAGCAAGCTGTGTGCTTATCAATGTAGCTATGTAATTACAATCTTATGACAGTAACATCGTACTGTAACTGAAATACATACTGATAATATCATAATTATGGCGATTAGCAATCAGTGCGGTAAATTAAACATGGTTTTGAAATTGTTATCGTGAATGGGTTTGATGAATGTGATGTCCAATGTTTAGGCAGCTCGATTGGCAGGCACGACATAGGAGAAATCCTATAATTGTATAGAAAATTAATGATTATACGTTGAATTCACTAGTGGTGTGAATAAAAGAGTTGAAATTATATAAATTTACGTATATCTAATGTAAGATGGAGGTGCCTTGTATAGGCAAAATAACCATATCTTTTGAGCTTACAAACTCTCCATGACCAATCTAAAGTAGCCATTCCATTTTTGCAGTTTATGTTTTCAAGTCGTATAAGTGACTCAGTGGTAACTAACGGCTGCGACTTACGAGTTGCAGGTCATGTTGGAACCCTGACAGGCGCTTTACTTTATGTAATTTATTTCATCACCACTGCTCTCAAAAACGGTGAAGGAAAACATCGTGAGGAAACCGACATTTCCTAGAACAAAAATTTAAAGACAAACATGTGACACTTACCAACCCGCATTGGGCCTGCGTGGTGGATTTCAGCCCACTCCCACAGAAGGCCACCTGTCTGTGTCCCAGCAGTGGGAACATTATAGGCAGATTATGAAGTCATAAAAACATGAGAAAAAGCATGGCCTTTTAATTTGTCCCCAAGTGTAAATGGAAAGCCTCGTACGGTCAGAAAACACATAAAATATTCTATGAATTTATTTCAGAAGGTTTTCAGTGAAATTGCAAAACTGAATAAACTCCCGGTTTTTTTTTCTTCATTCCGCTTTTTTTTTCATTCAAGAGCTTTTCGACTTCGTTCGCGAAAGAAAGATTTTGTTTTACAAATACAATTTCTTATGTAAAAGTATATTTTTCTTAAGGCTCCAGTTTTTGTTTAAAATTCCGGAAAAAATTGGTTAAAAATTACTGCATTGGAATATTCTCTGGTATTACTTATGTAAGAAGGGAGGATGAAATCAGGCAAACAGCGGGTACCTGCTGGAGGTTAGATAGGAATCTAACCATGCTCTCCTCCAGCAGGTACCATTGGAAGGAAACCAAGAGGAGACCTTTGACCGAAGGTACTCTGAATTAAGAGACATTATTTAAAATGATAAAACTACGGCCTTTTTTTACTTTTTTTAGGGTTCCGTCACTCGAAAGGAAAAAACAGAACCTTTATAGGATGACTTTGTTGTCCGGCCGTCCGTCCGTCTGTCTCAAGCTGGTATCAAGCTGGAACTTATATCAAATACTCAAGTCTACTGACCCTTGGAGCTGTGGAAAAATCAAACTTCTAAGCCAACGGAATCAAAAGATACAGCCGTTTATGCCGCAAATTTTCGACACTCGCAAGAGAATCAAAACCTACAGGGTACTTCCCGTGAACTCAGAATCTTGAAATTTGGAATGAAGCAACGTCTTAAAGCACAGATAAAGGAAAAATTGCGAAAACCGTAAATATTTAGTAACATCATATAATAAAAATATTTGTATTAATTTTAAATTATACGGAACCCTTGGTGCGCGAGTCCGACTCGCACATGGCCGGTTTTTTTTGTTATTTCGATTGTACTTTGATTCAGAAATGAAGGCATATTATTAAGTAGTTAGGTACGTTTCTGACTAATATTTTTTAACTATGGAATAAGGGTTTGAAAGGAATGCATTAGAATGTATGTCAAAGCGTCTTTACCTTATACGCAATTTCGATAAATTTCCAATGACGTGTAATAGAACAAAACGTTTGGTAATACTTAGTAATAATAATAATAATATCCCTGGACATTTCACACAGCACCATTTGTCCCAAGCTAAGCAACCTAATGCTTGTGTTATGGTAACAAGATGGCTGATAAACTACTTATATACAATTTTTTTTTGTAAATACATACATATTATAGATAGAAAAACACCCAGACTCGGAACAAATACATGCAGGTCATACATATATTTGTTCCGTGCGGGAAGCGAACCCGCGACACGCAGCGCAGCAGTCAATCGCTTAACCACTGCGCCAACCGTGCCGTCAAAGCTATTTAAATAGCGCGTTAGTCACGGCTATTTGAATGAAGATAGGGGGATATTTCTTATCATATTCCCTTTATTTCATTTAAATACTTACAAATTACAAATTTAAATATTTTTATAAAAAAAAGATAAAAAAAATATTTGAAAACATAAAAAATAGTAGCCCACCGGTATCGGGAACAGGGTCCAAGCTACAGGCTCAGAGAGAGGAACCTCCTGACAATGCGAGCCATGTCCAGAAGTACCGCTTTCTGAATCAAGCCCTTGATCCAGCAGCCCAACGAGAGCCTCCTCAGGTGTTGGTCGAGGCTCTTGGCTATTAACCCATTGGCTGTCACGACTATCGGCACAATGATTGCTGAGTCCACACGCCACATGTCGACAACCTCGCAAGCCAAGTCAAGATACTTGATTTATCTTTATTATTATGTTGCAGTGGAGACCCAGAACTGGCCAGAGAAGAGTAGACTGGCCAGGAACCAGGTGGACCGATGACCAGCACCCCCATTTTGTAACACACTATCAATCACGATAATTTCGAAGGATATTGCTAATCCATTGCTTCATATGTTGGAAAAATGTGTCTGCTCAACAACGTAAATAACGCAATGAATGTTATTGAACTGTCAAAATGAAAGCCGTAACTGTGTTAAGTAATTACCCCGCTGGTTAAAGTAGCAGGCAAGGGTTGGATGCGGGAGGCCCAAGATGACGTAAAGTGGCTTGCGATGGAAGACACCACCACTCAGGATGGGGTTGAAGAAGAGAAAGAGATTATCACCACTAAACTTCCTAAGTGTAGCAGTGAACCAAACAATTTTTGAAGTGATAACTTCTTATGGGAATGTAAACCGTAACGTAACGCGTTACGGCGTCAGTCTGTCTGGCTTCCCTTTCTCTCACGCATACGGCAGCGGTAGGCAGGCTCTTCCTCTCTCACTCTAACCCACAGCGCTAGTCGTATTTCTGACACACGCTTCCCCCTCCCCTTACTCAGTGTTTAGTGTGCGATAGACATATACCATAGATTAGTTTAAGTTATCACTTCTGTCGGGTGTCCCGAGACGCACACGTTTTTTTTTCTTTTTTAGCCTATTTTAACACTGTCCCACTGCTGGAGAAAGGCCTCCCCCAAATCCTTCCAGGAACTCTTATCCCGCGCCACCTCGAACCAGCCCTCTCCCAACTAAACAATTATGTAAAATAAAGGCTCATTTTACCAACGCCAGATAATTTTATCAGAAGAATAATATTGAATTTTTGACAGTTCTTCCATACAAAATCTGTCAGACGTCAATTTTATTCCACAAATAAAAATGGTCTGTCGATTGAAAAATCAGCCCTTAAATAACAAAATATTTGACGTTTTTTATTAGCTGTGTCCATTTAACCCTTTTCTGCTAACGCTACCGCCTATCTCTCTTGCTATAACTTATAGTTTCGGATAATGCATTAGAGAACTTCTTTATGGGTCGGAATATTCTCGTATATGTGTGATATATAATATATATTTATAGCCTATTTTATATATCGTCCATTATATTTAATATTTTGTATGTAGATAGTATAGAAAAGGAGCTGGGTTTGTTATTTGCGTGGGACAAAGAAATCTGGGAATTGAGTGTTCTGTGGGAAATAATGGGTTCTCTATGTATATCATGCTTGGATAGTACTACTAATATAGGCCAAGCTATTTTTGTTCTTAGTACTATAGATCATTCAAATTCAAATACGTTTATTGTTTGTTACATGTAGAAAAAGATCTTATAGTTATTATAATAGTAGCACTGTAATATACCCATACGGTGTACAATATTCTGTTACGTTATCATTATTAGAAACATTCTTACGTTGGTCTAGTCACACTTTGCATTCATCAAATTATACCTTAAAAAATGTTATAAAAATTAATGTGATTTAGTCAAATTATACTTTAAAAATATTTATATATTGGTCAAATTATACATAAAATTAAAAACTCATACATGCAATAGTCATACATTATCAATTAAACAAAATACATTAACCATTGTAATCTTAAAATAAAAGATTATTATTATTATTATAGTTAGGGGAAATAATTTTCAAGCCAATAGACATTATTACCATTACGACGGTATACCGCCGTTTGCCCGAATTTCATTTGTCTAATAATTATTATGTCTAATAATAATTATGGCGTTTAAATAAAAAAGGGGTTTATTCATAAACGATGACTAAAGTTAAGTAACGCTTAAACGTCAAAAATGTATGGTTAAACAGTCGCTAATCACTGCTTAACTTTAAGCAACGTTTATGAATAAAGGGGATTATGTCTAATCATTACTATGGCAATTAAAAATATGAAAAGCAATACGTATGGCACTCGTATCTTATGGTATCTAAGTTTCGGGCAATTAAAAGTATGTCATATGTCTTTTAGGGCAAACAAAACATTCGGGCAAATGAAATTCGGGTAAATGAAATTCGGGAATATGATGATTATGGTAATCTTCGGGTAAACAATAGACAACCCATTACGACTGCTAAACAATGACAGTTGTGAGCAGCATGGGAGCTATAGATTTGCGCCTATAGATTTTACTTAGGACAATTTTAGTTGGTAGTCAATTTGCTTAACGCTAAGTGGCTCGTGGCTAAGTAATAACAGCCACACGGCTCGATCGATCAGGTTAAGCTACGCTTGCCGTGGTTTGTTCGTGGATGGGTGACCATCTTTCCATATCGAGACCGCTCCGTGTCTCGGAAAACGCGTTAAGCCGTTACACAAAGAAGGTAAATACTTGTCAAAATGTGAAGTGCCCAGCGATTTTGAACCTTGTGCAACTATTACTGCCATATTGACGTGCCTTGCTCTTAAACTTTTCTGCAAATGATTACAGCCGTGCTACAAATTTTTAATGTATTTTATTTTAATGCTAGTTACGAATTATATGTTTTTGTGATTTGTATATTAGGACTTAGTAAATTCTACTAATATTATAAACGCGAAGGTTTATAAGGATGGATGGATGGATATTTGTTTCTTTTTCATGCAAAAACTGCTGAACGGATTTGGATTAAAGGCACACAGATAGTTTATAACCAGGATTAACTCATAGAATACTTCTTATCCCGATATTCCCACGGGATCGAAACTTATGCGGGCGAAACCGCGGGGCGCAGCTACTAAATTAATAATCATTTGAAGGACCACTGACCCAGGACATTGTTTAGCTAATTTCCTGATAGCACCAACAGTACCGACACCGCTTAGAAAAATAGCTAATTACTTTCCAATTTAGACATTTGACATTATGTACAAACATAAATGGCGGCTTCACTAAAGAATATATCCAGCTGTTTACGTACAAGTTGTAAAAGTTAAGTAAGGGGGGAAAAAGGTCACTTAACAATACTAACTCTTTTATAGCTTGTTAATAATACCTACTTAACGTCTTTAAACATGATAAAGTCATTCTGTTAGAACATTAATACTGTAGTTTTCTATATTTCTTTTTTTATTGTTAAACTAGCTCGCTTGCGACTTCTTCCGCGTAAAATTTCGTGTTCCCCCAACCCAACCCGTCGCATCGCATCATCAGCCTTCTTCGTTTTCGCTAAACGTTCTTTCTGGCCTTTTTTCGTTTTGCCCGGCCTCTAAGGGTCATAGCGTGATGCTAATGAGTCTATAGTAGTTCTCAAGAATTAGGCTATCAAATGCAAAAAGAATTTTACAAATCCGCTGTGTAGTTCCAGAGATTACCCCCTACATACAAACAAACAAATTTTACCTATTTGTAATATTAGTATAGACCGGCTTGCTCTTCACCTCGATCATGCCTGATGGAAAGCAATGGCTCATCCATTGCTCTCTAATTTATGATGGAACGAGCGTGCCCAGAAGATGCCTGTTCACTCTTGCTTTGAAGGCAGACGGGTTAAATGTCAGAGAGCAGAGAGAACACAGATGCAGAGAGTTCCACACTTTGGCTGTGCGCATAATGAACGTGGAAGAGAAGCACTGAGTACGACTCGTCGGGATATCAACCAAGTGTCGATGGTACGCTGCAGTACGTCTGGTTGTCCGGTTGTAAAAGGGCGATGGGGGGATCAGGTCGTGGTAGTTCCTCTGCCTAACACTTTTATGTATGTATTATTACTGTATCGGGACTGTCCCGTTGGTCTCGTGGTCGCAAACGCGACTGCTGAGTGTGGTGTCCTGGGTTCGCTTCCCAGGTCGGGCAAAGTGTTATTAGGTTTTACCATTGGGAATTTCTTAGTAACAGCCTGGAGATTGGAAGTTGGCGGTGTGATACCCGATGATAGAATATGGGTAGCCCCAGTGCCGTATATTACCAATCAATAGAGTATACTAATAGAAAAAAAAAAAAAAAATATTGGAAATTATACTCTCCCTGCGGTTTTTCCCGCATTTTTTTTTTCTGGATGGGAAATCATCAAATGACCCCTCCCGCTCTGGGTGGAGTGGAAGGGAGTGTCAGACTCTTACTGACTAAAACCTACCCGTGTTCCTTCCTTAGCCCTTTCTGTTCCAGGGCAGCGGTAACCCTTTCGGACGATCCCGCCGCTTTCGGACGATCCCGCCGCACCTGCATAAGTCTCGATCCCATGGGAATATCTGAAAAAATAGTATCCCATGTCCTAACCCAGGTCATGATCTACCCATGTGCCAAATTTCATCCAAATCCGTTTAGCTGTTTTAGCGTGAAAGCATAACAAACAGGCATACAAAAAATCAAATCTTTTATTATTCGTTTAGATAACACTTTGCCTGACATGCGAACTGAACTGAGTACCCCATGGTCTATAGTCGCGCTTACAGCTACTAAACCGACAACGCAAACTCTGCAAAAAACCTATTCAGACCCATGTAACAGGAGACCAGCCTCTAACAATCAAAAGAAAAATATTATCTTTCACGATAACTAACATTGTTAATTCAGAAATACGAGCTTACTTCTTTTTATTGTACAAAAAAGCGTGAACACTTTTTACTTAAAGTTTTCATCGTTTTCTTTACAGTAAAAGCTAAAAACAATGGCTTCGGGCTCTCACAGCGATTATAATTGTCTATAGTTCTCATGTTAGTAACAATATCAAATCAGTTTTCATTTAGAATTTCATTTAAAAAAAGGTTAATAAAGTGTGTTGTTTATGTATATAGACTGCAAGTAATTACTACTAATAACTGATTATTAATGTATTCATCAGTGGCAAAGATATGGACTCTGAGTCGGAGCTCGTCTAAAGAGTTTGTGTTCATATTGCAATGCTTACCTACATAAGACTACTAAGTCATAACAGTCATGAAAATAAATATATTACTAAGGACAAATCGGCAATAATATATTATCTGATTGCGTGATTAATAAATATCTGAAGGCTAGTTCTCGTAATTTAAAACGTTCAAAATCTAGTCGCAGTCTCATCTCGGCGACAAACAAATGTCAAAAACTTGTCAAAATGAAAGGAAATTAGAGGTATTTTTGATAGATTAAGACTGTGATCAGACTGTGAACGTTCTTAAAATTACGAGAAATGCCCCTCTGGTTGATTATGCTATAATCAGCCTAGAATCTTCCCACTGCTGGGACACAGGCCTCCTCTCTTCGAGAGAGAATGGGCCACGCGGGCACAGTGCGGGTTGGTTAACTAGTCTACTTACATACATATTATAACACACATCTGCCTAGCCTTTTCCCAACTATGTTAGGGTCAGCTTCCAGTCTAACCGGATGCAGCTACCAGTATTTTACATGGAGCGACTGCCCATCTGACCTCTACAACCCAGTTACTGGGTAATACGATACCCTTTGGTATGACTGGTTGTCAGACTTTCGGGCTTATGACGACCCATAATGATCAAAGATCCACAAATGCCGGGACCAACAGCTTAACGTGCTTTCCGAGGCACGGAGGGGTCTTGGTATGTAAAGATGGTCATCCATCCACGGATCAACCGCGGCAAGTGTAGCCTTAACCTTATCGAACGACCCGTGGGGCTGAAAAAAAAACATACCTAATAATACCGCTCGGTAATAATAACAACCGCCCGACAAAATACCGATATTATTGAAAGATAAGTGCCTATTACATGAACCTCTGTATTTCGATCATTAATAAAATAATAATGGCGGTCGAAACCTCCCGAGATATAAATCGCCTTTTGATCGAAGGAAGTAGGTTATTTAAAGCGGGTAATGCAAAATTTTGAATGGTTTTGGGTAATGCAAACTTATTTTATCAGATTTCTAAAATTTACCGTACGTTGTGAGTGAACCACTTCTGAGGAACGCGATGGTTATCGATCGTTGTTATTCTTTAAATATAAGTATGTGGTTCGTCTGCTGATTACTTCATCATAGATAGTCATAAAGCCTCGAATATTGCTGCTGAATTTTGCTTTTTAGAATACTGTTATGATGACTCGAGCCACTATCGATGCAGCGCGCTTGCGCATTATTGTGTAGAAACAATCTGCACGCGTCGCCGCAAACATCCCTGGCGCAATGCAACACCATGTCAACCCCTTTCGTTTTCTGATCGCGATATCGAATTGGACACAAAGGGCTCTATACGACGCTTGCGAATATTTCTTCCACAAGCTGCATGTGTAGAAGTTTGTACAGAATGCTCTAAAGACGTAACGGTACGTCTGCAGTATAACGTGCAAACCTGCCGGATACCATATTCGCGCGTACGGACAGAGTCAGAGCCAGAGCGTCCTATTCGTTCTGTCATCATCATTCTCTATTCCAATTTATTTGGGGTCAGCGCAATATGTCTTTTTCTATCCATCCTATGTTTCCTATTCTTCCTGTATCTTTCGTTAAGAGGGTGCTCACAGGTCCACTAGCGCCACTCCTTTAAAAAAATATTATCTCGTGACTGAGAAGGAATTATAAAAATCTGTTCAATCAGCGACTTGGTAAATATGTCTAGAATTTTCTAATACCTTTTATAAAATTCGACATATAGGAATGTGGCCGCTTTTCTTTAGATCGAATTTTGTTGCTTCGTGTCTCAATATGAAACTTAATAAAAGGTATTAGAAAATTCTAGACACACTTACCGAGGTTGCTGATTGAGCAGATTTTCATAATTCCTTCTCAGTCATGAGATAATATTTTTTTAAAGGAGTGGCGCTAGTGGACCGTTGTACCCGCTCTTAATAGCGACTAGGGGATTGTGTTAAGTCCTTACACTACTTCTTTTTCATATTGTGATTATTCAGACATTTTCCTAAATAGCCCAGAAGCATTTATTTACTAATGCCACTACCTCCCCCTCCTGCACCGGCATTAAGTAAGGTCCAAGGATGTAATAACTATGTTGAATCCCTAAGACATTCAAAGTTTGCTCGTTTGCAAGATTGGCAACGACAATATCTAGTGCAACAAAATCAAAATCAAAAGTCATTTATTCAAATTAGGCTGAGAATCAGCACTTTTCGAACGTCAAAATTACAAAAGACAGTCCTTCAAAACGCCCGCCCTTCACCACTTCCTACTGCTTTCATTGGACACCTAGTATCATACCCTTCAAATCGAAACTCATCTAAGTTCACTTGAACAAACCAAACCAAATCATCGACCAGCTAAACCAACTAGATCGAAGAGCTTATAACTAAAAATAAACAACACATCAGATTTAATACCACCTACATTTCCTCCCACCACAAAAACTTCCAGAAGCTTCGGAATGGCTTCAGTATAAACCAATATAGTTAGTTGACCACAATCAGACCACAGCGGATGCCCGGTTGTTTTAAGCTACCGATCCCTGTAATCGCTCGTAATACGGTACGTTTTGGCTACTGTGGTGTAATGAGACCTTTTTTGGTGTAATTGGTAAGGGTTTTGGATGGAGAGAGGCACCCGTGGCTAAATAATAACAACCGCACAGGTCGATCGATCAGGTTAAGCTACGCTTGCCACGGTTGGTCGGTGGATGGGTGACGATCTTTACATACCGAGACCCCTCCATGCCTCGGAAAGCACGTTAAGCCGTTGGTCCCGGCTGGTATTTGTGGATCTTTGACAGTCGTTACGGGTAGTCAGAAGCTGGAAGAGTTAAGTTACTGGGTAATACGATACCCCTTGGTAACTGAGCGACTGCCTATCTGACAGCAGTCGCTCCATGTAAAATACCAGTATTCAGCTGCATCCGGTTATACGACTAGGCAGATGATGGTAAGATTTTTGGATGGTTTTGGGCACCATGGTTCCAATGAGATGTAGTTAAGGAAGCGCTTGTGTTGTGGGTTTTTGAAACGTTTATGGGCTTTGTTAAATTGCATTGTCAAAGAGGTAAAGACGGGAACTTGACGATCGCTTATAATTCGTATTGTATGGCGAAGCCTATAAAATGGTGTTGGTCGTTTGGCTGATGAGACGAAGTCACCATGACGCGTCGTGGTGACTTCGTCTTCCGATAATAGTATTATATACAGATAATAGTATTATATTAGCTGTAGTTTTGGCAAATAGCTTTATCTTTTTGACCGACCGACCCCTTGACAATTCAAAATTGCCTGTGATTGGTTTATTTGAAATAAATGCTTTGCTTTTAAGTTTGATACTTACGTGTTAGGTACGTAAGTATCAAGCTTAAACTCAAAGCATTTCTTGCATCCTATTATTGAAAAGTCCACAGTGTTTTTTGGTTGACAAAATGACCGAATGCCCACCAAATCAAAAGTGTTTATCAACAGCTTTCGCCTGCTACAACACTATAGGATTTGCAGATGCGTTACCAGGGTTAGAAACTAAGTTGATAATCATATCCTAGAATGACTGTATTTTGGTCCATTAAAATACCAAAACCTTTAAAACAGCGGTTTTAAATCTTTTCACGGACAATATTGAAAAACAGTTATGTCGTTACAAAACTCTTATTCAATTGCGAAAAATAGAAAAAAAAAACATTGTAAAATATGTGAAAAATATAAGTTTCTTTATCACAGAACAAACTTATACCATTTAAAGTAAAGTTATCTTACGGCCTTTATTTTTATACGTATTTTTATCAACTGCCACTCAACCAGCTCCAAAGAAACAGGTTTCAAGCTCATTACAAATCCAGGGACAGTTCTTTCATTCATGAATGAAAGAATTTCTAGTCACGTCTAAGAGTCTGACGTTTTAAATGTTGATCGGACACATCCGTTGTGGAGGCAGGGATAATTAATGTCTTTATGATGGCTGCCATGACTCCTGAGGAACTATGGACATGGACCATCCTCTTACTTGTGAGTGTTTTAAAAGATGTTGAAGGGATTTGGACAAAAGCGTGGGTAGAAGTTTCTGTCTTACCAAGCGGTATCGTGTTACCCATGGGTTGGGTTGTGGAGGTCAGATAGACAGTCGTTCTATGTAAAATGCTGGTATTCAACTGAATCTGGCTGTTACCCATGGGTTGGGTTGTGAAGGTCGGATAGACAGTCGCTCTATGTAAAATACTGGTATTCGGCAGGTAAGACTGGAAGTCGACTCAAACATATTTGGGAAAAGACTGGGCAGATGATGAGCATGAGCAGAAGTTTCCTTCCTTTATGTTTAAATCATTCAAATTGACGGTAATTCAGTTGGAATAGTTTCAAAGCCTTCACAAAAAACTTTATAAGACGTCATACTCCTGGTATTTGCTGAGCAGCGAGACCCTCTATCAACCTTGGGTACTGGATCCTTTTTTCAGAACCCTAGCTCGTCAACAAAACACATCTTCACACATGACCCAAAAAGATTAAAGACAACGAGTTTTGTATCAGTCGAAATGGAACCTTAAAATTATACGATTTTGACCCTTATAGCCATTATTAACCGTAGATTTCCAGCCGTAACTAATCCCTACAAATCTAGCTTCCATTTTATATCCCATCACAAGCAGAACAACATCAAACGAATTCCCGTGAACATTTTTAATCAAATAATATGAAACAAAAAATCTTCTAAATCAACGAAATTGATTTGCGAATTCATCAGGCTACCGCATTACGTTGTAATCATCATCAAAGATCATAAGACCCGAAAACAATAATAAAGTAGTAAGAAAAAAGGTTAAAAAAGATAGAAGTATAAAAAGTATGGCTGTAGAAAAGAGGAGAAAAAGTTTAAAAAATGATCGATACGGGCGAAGGAAAATAAAAGGTTGTGCACGTGGTCAATTGTTTGAGGTTAGGTTCCGTAGGGAGTTTTTTTTTTTTGTTGAAGTTTAGGGTTATGACGAAATGTTATGTTAATGCTACAATTACTATTTAACATTAGAATCATTGTAATCGATATACCTATTGACAAAAAAAGAACGTTAAAAAAAAGAAACATTTATTTATATCATTGAATAAAGACCACTTTAAGTATGGGGAGTAAGTATTTTAAGACTATTTTAAGTTTTGGGGGACTGTCTTTTGTAATTTTGACGTTCAAAAAGTGCTGATTCTCAGCCTAATTTGAATAAATGACTTTTGATTTTATGATCGCTATTTAGACAAGGTATATTCAAAACTATTATGATGAAAAGATCAAACGACATTTTGTTTACTTAACCATCAACATTTGCCTAGCCTTTCCCAACTATGTTTGGGTCGGCTATAATTAATCTAATCGGATGCAGCTGAATACCAATGTTTTTTTTTGTACATAATGCTTTTATTATTTGGTAAACGGCAATCAAATAGACCGAGAAATTCACTAATTCCCTATTTTTTTGTTGTTGGAAAACCAGTCTAGTTTAAATTAATACTAAACAATAATACTAAAAAAAACTAAGAATGCTATGCAAACATCGCCCTTTTCTCTCCTACAGAATTACATTAACATTATACCAAATATAGGCCCACCATTAATTTTTCATAAGAACACCGTATAATTGGCGTATTAATTAATAAACACCTAATGAGCATTTTACGAACAACACATTAAGAAAAAATTTCTTTCTTTAATTCTTTACTAACTTTTGCCCACGGCTTCTTTACTTATTTCACAACGTACTACCGGGATTAAAAGTTCCTTATGTCTTAATTTAGGTTATAAATTATCTGTGTGCCAAATTTCATCCAAATCCGTTCAGCTTTTTTTGCGCCAATCTGGAAAATACATCCGAACAGACAAAATTCTACCACGTCCACGGCGAACTCCTATGTTCCGGCACAATCTTGATGATATTGAAGTTGCTGAACCGCTAATGCATTGGCCAGTTCTAGTGGAGGATATTCTGCACCGTTATGCAGGGTGGCAGGGAAATCGACGCGCAAACTGTACATTATACACATTAAACTATTCGTCGGTTATCTAAAAAAAATTCATGGAAAAGTGCAATAGGTATCTACATGGTCAAAATGTATGGAACAGCATTTTTTTTAAAATACCCTACAAAAAATGGTGTTCAGAATCATGTACTGAATCCATGGTAGCTGGTTGCGTAACTCTTTGCTGACACGAGTACAAAGGACAAAACATAGCTTTTCTGAATGAAAGTAAAAAACCTGCAGCAAGTTTCTTTTTCAATCATTCAAAAAGGTGTTTAATAATTCTGTTTCTGTCAACTTAAACGATTAACAGAAATATAAATACAATTATGTTTTAATTTATGTTAAGAACAACTAATTTTACTGAATCTTCGTGCCTGACTTTTTAGTATAAACCTCTAGGTAATTAGTATACCTACTGAATTACTTACCTAGCAGGTAAATTAAAAAAAATACATTTTTTATAATGCCAACTAGCTTCAGCCCGCGACTATCCTCGTGAAATTTCTGGTGCCCCAGTCCACCCCGTCGCATCGCATCACCTGCCCGCGCTGTCACTTTGCTCGGCTCCTAAGGGTCATAGCGTGATGTTAATAGCCTATAGCCTTCCTCAAGAATTGGGCTATCAAATGCAAAAAGGATTTTTCAAATCTGACTAATAGTTACAGAGATTAGCGTGTTCAAACAAACAAACAAACTCTTTAGCTGTGTTACTAGTATAGATATTCGTGCGCTTTTATTATTTCTAACGTCACGATTATCATCGTTAAAGTCCATGTCCATAAAATGTATTGAAATACGTGCACGTTATAGCGTTATTATCATCTGCCATCATCTGTCTAACCTTTTCCCAACTTCTTTTCCCGGCTTCCAGTCTAACTGGATGCAGCTGAGTACCAGTATTTTACATGGAGCGACTGCATATCTGACCTCCACAACCAAGTTACTGGGTAATACGATACCCTTTGGTAAGACTGGTCGTCAGACTTTCGGACTTTTGACGACCCGTAACGACTGCCAAAGATCCACGAATGACAGCCGTTAACGT
This sequence comes from Apamea crenata, assembly GCA_949629185.1. Taxonomy (NCBI): domain Eukaryota; kingdom Metazoa; phylum Arthropoda; class Insecta; order Lepidoptera; family Noctuidae; genus Apamea; species Apamea crenata. Next base: position 3,751,433 of record OX451377.1, read on the forward strand.
GGTTTCTGAGGCACGGACCAACCGCAGCAAGCGTAGCTTAACCTGATGGACGAGGATCGACCCGTGTGGCAGTTATTACTTAGCCAGAAGCCCCTCACGTTATAACGTTATCGCGGACGGTAATTTAAAAGCTGCTTCATATATTCCCATACATTTTACTTCCCTGTGTTATCGTGATGCCGTGACGTGGACGTGGACGTCCACGATAATACCGTAACGTTACAAATAAATATAAAAGAAAACAATAGCTTTGACATATATTCCAAAGTTCAATTATAAGAAAAAAGATTGTAACCCACTTTAGGGAACCCTAAAATTTAAATTTAGAAAAAAAAGAGCAGTTCTAAATTTGAATCTGTGAGCGGAAGCTGTTGGGTCGCGGTGCGCGTAACGAATTTCGGTATCATTAAGTTTCTTACTTCTTTATATCTCATTTGAACATAGGGCTGGCACGAATGAAAGTTTTATTTTATTTATCTGACTCGATTCTAATACGTAGGTGTTGGAAGTTGCAACATTTTAGTTAATATTCACACATTGTACTACTGTTATTTTGACTGATCATCTGTCAGTCGTTTTGTGACACTGCCTTAGGGAGTGAAAATAAAGCAGTCCTCGGATTCGTATTACAAACAAGTGCGTGTTATTTAGCGTTCTTCCTATTCCTCATCTCCTGGAAATCAAACCAATCTACAGTCCATTATAAGAAAGGTATTCGTGCGGGTTTGCTGAGTAGTGCCACACACTAGCATTTCATACTGCTGACATCTCGAACATGGTCCTTCGAGCCGGATTTGACCCAGCGACCAATAAGGTATAATTAGAACCAAAATGCAATACTATAGGTGAAAAATATTTTTTCCGACTTTATCAAAGAGGATTGCAAAACACGTAGATTCAAAATCAATGCTGAATAAGAAAAAATACAAAAAGAAGGGATCTTTGCCTAGTATGTTATAAAACAATAGCAGACAGATAGCAGTGGGTATGGACAAACAAAATGACAGTTTTTGCGGTAATTTTTGCCAAGGTCAAACTGGTCTGATATCTGCAATTACATCCGTCACCATCAGGTCCAGTTGAAAACCAGCGTCAGGCACTACTTGTCTGGCATAGTTGCTGAACTGGGCCTTTTTGATGCAGCCGTGAGGCAAACTTTCCTGCTAATTTCTTACATCAGACTTTACACTTTTTATTTGATCTTTATTTTTTGTTTTCGTCTGATGTATGTACTCGTATCTGGTGTATTGTGTGTATTTTAGTCTGTGCTAAATAAATATATTTTCTTTCTTTCAATTTCAAACAAAAACATTATAATGATTAGGTACACACGGCTACACATCAAGCTATGTATTTCCAGTTTTAGCTGACCTCGCATTGCATATGTTTTTCGTACAATCAGAAGTCAGCTTATACTGGTTATGCATAGAAAGAAAAGAAAGAAAGAAAGAAAATACATTTTATTTGCGGCAAACATGACGCATAAAAAAAAGAACAAATACACAAAAAAAAATAAAAAGTGGGGGGTAAACATGCGTCACATTCACGCAAAACGGCCATCGCTCAGCATAATGCTAAGACCCTATACGAGACAGAGCCCCAGCGCTGGTTTTCAGCGGCAGCCGGCGTTGACGTGATGACGGCAACCAGTGCAGCATGCAATAGCTTGAAGTGTAGCCGTGTGTACGATAAATAATAACAGCCTGGTATATTTTTTCTATTGCGTGCCGACCCTACTCCAACACCCGTTGCCTGATACCTTGATACCAACGGATCCTTCGACTGATTAGTTTTATTTGTTTATTTATAACTTAGATTATGTTGTTCTTACATAACGATGTGGTTATGTTCATTGTTCTCTATGTCAAATGATAATAATGTAGTTATTATTCTACTGGCTTCTGTGAGTTGTAATTGTGTGGCTTTTATATTAAGGGGCGTTGATGTAATTATTATTATTTTATGATTTATTATTAGTACATGATTTTTGGGTTTCAATGACCTAAACATACACGAACCAATTGTATTTTTTGTGATAGATAATTTGTATGGCATATCCAGAATGCTTATTTTAGAGTTATTCGACGGTCAACCGTCATCAACATTCTTCATAGAACCATTTTTTTATGATAAAATCTAGCTTTTTTTGGATGTCTCATGTAATTTTTTTTTATCAACAATTAACCTACAGTTTATAGTATACAGGGAACACTAACAGTATTCTCAGTGTGTTCGCAGATCGGTGGGATTCCCCGATGTTGCGGAGGTGGATGCAGCTCCACGCTGAGTTTTAATTGTATGTAGATTTGTGTCTGTGACCTACTAACACTAGAAGTTAAGTAAAATTGTTACTAACCCTATGGACTCCTGTCTGAAATAAAAGTTTTCTATTCTATTCTTTCTATTCTAAAACGGTGCACGGTAAAGGGATATATATTATTATGAATAGGCGAGTATTTTATCTTTAATCTTACCAATATTCAAAATAAATACTGAAATCCTAAATAGATATCGTCATTGAAGTTCTAACAGTACCTACGTAAATAATTTTAAGAGTGTTTTGAGATTTCCTACCAATATTAAAAATAAATAAGTACTGAAATACTAATAAGATATCGTTATTGAAGTTCTAACAGTACGTAAGTCATTTTATGAGTGTTAGAACTTCAATGACAATATGTCGATGCTAAAATGACATCAAGCAATAGACAAGAGTCTCGACATTTTTACGCTTGAGTAGCCTTTTGACTATGTGTATCTTAGGGGTGTAGGTCTTTTTTCTTATTTTTTTTTTTTAATATTATTATTTTTTTGTTGTAATTGTGCGTTTTGTTTGTGCAGAATAAAGTATTTTTCTTTCTCTCTTTTTTTTCTTAAATGTTTACATAACACATAATCAGCCTATTATGTTCCCACTGCTGGGACACAGGCCTCCTTTACATGTTTGTTACTCATCATTACAATCTTTATGTCCTCTGGACAAAGGCCTCTTCGAAGCACCGCCACTTCGACCGGTTCTGTACTTCTTGCATCCAGCGGATGTTACTCATTCTCGCAAAAACGGCTGAACGGATATGGATGAAATTTGGCACACAGATAGTTTATAACCTAGATTAACACATTGCATACTTTATCCCGGGAGAACGTTGAGATGATTTCCGACCTCCAAAAGCTAATATTTAATAAATTTTACCTATTATCGATTGTAAGATAAGATTCGCGATAGCAATCAAATAGCCGTAGTTGCGTTTCAAATCATATCAATTCAATAACCAAAGCATTTTATCGACTCTTTCCATTAAACGGCAAAAGACAGAGACAGACAAGATTTATAGACTATTAATTTATTCAAATCAAGTTTTTTTATAAGTAAGATTTATTGCAGATCAGTTGCTCGTCACGCGTGCATCAATTCTTTAGAATCTGATGATGTAATTAGACAAGTAATGAGGCTATATCCTGTCATTAAGTATGTGAGAATACGGAAAATGGATGCTCAAGCGCATTCCAGGACCATCTTCTTCATCCTTTTTATCTATCTACTAGCTGCGCCCCGCGGTTTCACCCGCATAAGTTTCGATCTCGTGGTAATATTGGGATAAAATTATAATATAATATCCTATATGTTAATCCTGGTTATAAACCACCTGTGTGCCAAATATCATGCAAATCCGTACAGTAGTTTTTGCGTAACAAACATCCATCCGTCCATACAAACTTTCACGTTTATAATATTATTAGTATAATACTAATAATAAAGCTACTACCCGTTGGATCTGAAAAAATCTTTTTGCATTTCATAGCGCAATTCTTTAGGAAGGTTATTAGCTATTTAACATCACGCTACGCCCCTTAGGAGCCGAGCAAAAGGAAAAAAGGCAGAAAGCCCGCTAAGCGAAAACGAAGTAATAGAGCATGAAATTTCAAACTCAAACTCAAATAATTTATTTCAACAAAACCAACTACAGGCACTTTTGAATTGTCAAAGGGTCGGTCAGTCAGAAAGATGAAGCTAGTTGCCCATTCCAAAGCGTGGGTACATATGGAGAAGAACAGGCAAGAAACTCCACGGTCACTTCTAAACCATAATCATGTGGACGAAGTCCCGGGCAGGAGTTAGTATAATATAAAAACAGTCGTCGGCCTCTCTGCCTGTTAGTGCGCTTACAACTCAAGAATCACTTACTTATCCTTTTTGCGTGATTTTGGTTTCAATTCATAAACTTGATTTCTGGCCAGGTGAATTTTTTTTTCTAGACGAGATGCAAACCAGTTTTGATGTCCCCCACTGTCATATTTCGAGGTGTTAACATAGTCGCCTACTGACTATGTTAACACCTCTAGACCATATTTCGGCGATGGCGGCCGATCTCAATGGAGCGGCGCAGCCTTAGACGCGGTAGATATTATTGTGAACAAGTGTGTTCGCAGACACAGGTGCACACTGTTTTCTCTCACTCTCATAGTCCGATGGGACGGCAATCCGACACAATCGGCGAGATCAAGCGCAGGATCAACGGCGTACAGTCACCATGCTGACTAAGTGATTCCATAAATGTGCTTCTTCTTCCAGGGTGTCGTCACGAGATCTTAATACGACAGAGAAACGCATAACCTCCCTTTTTAGAAGCCGGTTAAAAAGCATTACGCTGTTGTAAAAAGATTATCAACTTGGCACGGTTGGTGGTGATTCGAAGACATGTGACATCTACCAACCTGCACTGGGCCCACGTGGTGGATTGCAGCCTACTCCCTCTTAACGAGAGGAAGCCTTTATCCCTACAGTGGGATCATTATAGGCAGATTATGACGGTTGGTGGTAAGACAACCATTCTTATCTCCCCTAGCGGTTCGAACATTTACAAAATTACGTTTAATTTTACTCAACAAGGTGAAAGAAAAGAAAGAAAGAAAGAAAATACATTTATTTGGCACAAACTAAAAGACACACAATACACCAGATACATACATCAGATAAAACGAACTATAATAAAATAATTTAAAAAAAGTTGGAATAAAAAGGGTGAAGTCCGATGTAAGAAATTAGCAGGAAAGTGTGCCTCACGGTTGCGCCAAAAAGGCCCAGTTCAGCAAAAATGCCAGACAACTAGTGCCTGACGCTGGTTTTCAACTGGACCTGAATGTGTGAGGTGACGGATGTAAATCAGTTTTATACTGCAACGTGACGTGTGTGTGCATACGTACTTAAATATAGCAATAACATTAATTTGTGTTAGATAAAAACAGTAAGTAACGAATATGTGAGTAACATTGCAAAAATAAACAAACCTGCTTTATCTGTTTTAAACGCTGCCTGCCACAATTTATTAATCCGTGCACTGTAGTGTCATCGCGCAATACGCTGCAAGCAGCCGAGCGTGACGGAGTATTTTCGGACAGTTTGCATGAATTTTAATATTTTATCTTTCAACAGAAAGTGGCCTTCTCTGATCCACAGACCACATACCATGACCTATAAACGCCAGACAAGGACCCCTGATTTAACACTAAACCGCCTACCGTCCAACAAAATAAAAAGTACCAAGTATTTGCTTAAAATGTTGAAGGAGTAAAATATATTGTAAGACGGTACCTCCCTCGGGATTTCTGTGTGATGATGTATTTACGATGTTCAGGCGAGACGAACCCGAGACGAGGATGAGTGTGGAAAGAATAGATATGCTGACTTTATGGTGGTAGTTTTTATTGTACTGCATATTTCGGTTTACGTCCGCGGGGGAAGGTTAAATTGACATAAGTGTGACTCTGGCGGTTATGTACGGAATCTGAAATTCAGATAAACGTGAACATGGATCAAGTTTCATATAAAACTGTCTGCTAAATAAATAAACTGGAACTTATCCAAAGCCCTGCGCCCTAATGGCGTAACACACTATTAATCTCAATCTGAACCATTTTGAAGGATATTGCTAATCCATTGCTTCATATGTTCGAAAAATGCGTCTGCTCAACAATGTAAATAACGCAATGAATGTTGTTGAACTGTCCAAAAAGCTACTGATAGTTTGTTACGCAATTACCCCGCTGTTTTGGCATTAGGCTCGCCCCCTATAACTTGGACTTGAAACATAACTGACAAAATGTGTGTGTACTATTAGTAGGTACACCTCTGCCCTACCCTTTGTGGAAGCAAGCCGTGATGTTATGTTATCCAGAGGTAAGTTTGTTCAAATTCTCGATTTAAACTGTAATTTAATCTCTCTACAATAGTTACAAACATTTCAACTTTGTTACCCAACTAACGAGCTATGGTCGGAGTCTCTTTGAAGGATAAAATCAGGAATTAAATTATCTGGAAAAGAACCGGAGTTATCGACATGGCTTTTGTCGAAGGACCGATGGTGACGGTGGAGCAGACGATTCCTGGAGACCGCGTATCGGCAAGCGCAGTGTGGGACGCACCATAGCTAGATGGACAGACGACCTGAAGAAGGTGGCTGGGACAGACTGGTTGCGGAAGGCGGAGGACAGGGTGTTGTGGCGCAGCCTGGGAGAGGCCTATGTCCAGCTGTGGACTGCGATAGGCTGAGTTGGTTGACCCATCTAACGGAAAAGAAATGGTAGGTTTTGTGTTTTTTTTTAAATTTATTAATTGTCTTAGTAAAACCATGATAGTTTAATAACCTGGTATATCTAACCTTACAATACTCTTCGAAAAATTCAGACCATCAATACCCAACACAAAGACTTAACCCATAAACTGCAGAAGGATATAAATTGTACCGTTTATTACACTGTAAACTTCGAACTCATTAAATATCGCAATAAAATAATATTTAAGTATCAACCACGTATCCCACGGGTTAAACAAATATTTTTCTTGTTTTTTTTGGGACATAATATGCACATGATTCATTAGATTTCATTGAGTAAAAGAACGTATCTTCATAATTATCAATATGTCTGTGATTTGATTGTAACATTTTTGAACACGTGACGATTTTACCAAAGTTGTCGATATAGCTCACAGAATAAGCAAGCTGAAGTGGCAATTGGAGGATCTTAACAGCCGCAGAACCGATGACCGTTGGGGTAGACGTGTTCTTCAGTGGAGACCGCGAATCGGTAGACGTAAGGTGGGACGCCCTCAGGCTAGGTGGAGCGACGATCTTCGCAGGATGGCTGGTAGCAGCTGGATGAGAGTTACCGAAAATCGAGTTGAATGGCGTGCAATAGGAGAACCCTATGTCCAGCAGTGGACTGCTATAGGCTGATGATGTTGATGACAAATTTACACCCAATCCAGGCTGTCTATTCTGTAAAATCTCACTGTGAGTGTACTTACATACACAGGTGAAGTGAGTTTGTATTCTACCTGCAGTGCGATTCCGTAACCATCTCACCGTGAAAACTTAGGTGAAGTGAGCGTGGAGTGAGCTGTCATTCCAACCAATGCTAAGGAATTGACACTATTGACAGCTCACACCACGCTCACCTCCCCTAAGTTTTTACAGTGAGATTTATACAGAATAGCGATGCTTATTAAGACATATTTTTTTACTACGGAACATCTATCTATACTTATAATAAAACTGAAGAGTTTGTTTGGTGTTTGAAAAAATCTTTTTGCATTCGATAGCTCAATTCTTTAAGAAGGCTATATGGTATTTCACATCACGCTAGACCCTTAGGAGTTGAGCAAAATACAAAAAGAAAGAACGCTAAGCGCAAAAGAAGCAATATAGCGAGCAATACGATGAGACGGAGTGGTTCAGGGGAACAAGAATTTCACGCAGACAAAATCGCGGTAGAAACTTGATAATCAATAAAACTAACTTTTGAAGGCCACTGTAAGTATATTAACCAATAAAACGATTTTAAGCTCTTACAATTAAGCGAATAACCAATCAAATATCTACAGATCTCAAATTCACATGATCTACGAATAGTTTCGCAAAATACTCTGTTTTAGTTTAGCGCCATCTTTCGTAGAAGTCTAAGTAACATTTTGAGTCTATCCAAGCTAGTTTCTAAGCAACCTATGAATTTGGTTCTGAGCCTCAGGAAGGGTTTGTTTTTCGAACATGACTTGCTTACCATGTTAGATTTTGTTTCAATATTATTCTTAATTAAAATTAGATTAGGGTTTATTTTTATTATCAGGAAAATGAACAAGGTTATAGGAAAAATGTATGATATATTATATCCCTTCTACAGTATGATATCATCAATATATATTTGCATGTCAATCATACACAGATGTGTTCTTAGATCAGTTATGATATTTATGTCAACAGGTGGTTTCATATGTCATGGAAAATAACAGGAAGTGCGCTTTTATAGATAAACTATTATTAGAACTATTAACTAGAAACGAGTCATTTTGAATTAATTCATTAATTAAGACAGATCAATTAACAAGAGATGATGTTAATTGGTGTTTTTACGAACTAGTTCAGATAAAAACTAAAAAGAAATGAATGAAAGTTCAAAACACTTACCCAGTTTACATTTTACAGGTAATTGTAGACACCAATTATAATTAAAAATCCAATTACAAGCCCACTCGACCTTTAAAAACCGTCATCTCACAAATTCCCACCAAAAGTAACCATTCAATTGAAGATTTGCTATCACAACATAACCTGACTTGAAGAAACCACTAAACTACACTCTAAACTAACGAAAAGTACTCAAAAACCTGTATTTTTTCACACAAAACCTGTCAAAAGTACCACAAACAGTGGGAGTCGGAGGGAAATTAAGTCGATACGTAATTAAAGCTGGCACAGCGCACACATACAAAGGATCGACATAAAAATGCCCGAGAGAAAAAAAAAGTATAGGTTTAAAATTTACCCGGTATAAATTTGTGTTTTTTTCCTTTCACCTACTTATGTATGGGGGCATGCGCAGTAAAGGGTTAAAATTGGATAACCCAACTAAATTTCGAAGTCTACTCTTTTAGACACAGTTGGTGTATCGCAAGGACTACTCAATTTGGTTAGGTTATAATTTGTAATTAGTTCTTCGGTCCTCCGCTTCAGTTTGAGCGCTGTTGCGGCGCTGGGACGTATTTCAGTGTCACTCGATATGGCGTTCTTGCAAATGAGATGATTTTAATCGCTTAAATCACTTGTCAAAATTATGTTTAGTAATCGCCTGATGTCAAATCACATGGAATATTGACATCCTCCAGGCTAAAGTGACAAACAAAAGCCTGACGTCTGAATCTGCGATAAGTAACTGTCAAGGATACAATTTACGTTGTAATTAGGTAGTTATTAAGGAAAGTATTACCATCAGACTCTGATAATAATGTGGCAATATTATTAGATTTAGGTAACAATATATACTACTATAATCTTAAATCTGTTAGACTGCGGTCGGCTTTGAGTCTAAATATCTTTCATCTGGTTGAAAATCAATATGGGGGTAAATCGATGTTTGGCAGCTTGATAAGTTAACAAGAGAATTAAGTTTTTAACAATCCGAAATTTTCGTTAGGTACCTCCTACCGGCATTGCGCAGGGGGGTTCCGGAATTAGTATTTTAAGAGGAACCGAGACCACCACTATGTGCGGATGGTGATCACCGGGTCGGTTAAAAATCCCACACTCCCCGACCTCACTCCCCGGAGGTCAGGTTGGGTGCCTTTTGAAGTGAAAAAAAAAGGCACCTACCCTTAATTCTTTGAAAAATATACTCTATTACTGCATTTTATCAATTTAATTAGGTAAATAGTTACTTAGCTTGTGAAACACCAAAGAAATACTGGAATTGCTTCAAAATTTAACATGGTTGCCGAATCAAGTACTCCGGTACTCGATACTTTATCTAAGTCCAAGAAATATCGCACACTTACAAAATAGAGCCATCGTTACAACGCAATGTCAGGTCTTGTCCATTGATTTCTACGCCATTCTCTCCAAGTGCGAATCCATCATACGAGTAAATTAATGTTAAAATCATGTAAAATACATTCAAGTGAATGTGTTCTAGTCATTAACATAAAGTTTGTTCAATTTTGAAGATAAAAAAGTGGAAAAATGTGAAAAGGTGAATGTTTTGTTTGCCAAAATAAAGCCAAAAGTGGGTCGGATACTTCGTGTGATAATATACAAAGGATGCTGCAGTAAATAGAGATGGACTAGAAAGGAGTATTATAATGCCAAATAGTGAATATTTTTGAGCAATAGTGATTTTATTATATTGCTAACTGGGTTTCTATAACCTGCCGATCGGTTAATCAACATGTTTCCACAAATAACAGTCCGGAATTTAGTACGGATGGTATTTGTTACATTATTTATAAGCATCGTACTGGAATTTATTCCAATGGTGATATATTTGAAGAAACTATTGAAGAAATACGTTCTATAAGAACTTTGGAAATGGATGACAAAGAAGTTGTAAATAAGGTGGATTTTAATTTGGATAACTTTTTTATATAAGAAGGAGATTTGTCTTTTCGTTTCGATGGTGCATCTACTGCTTGGGTCCAGTAGATGGCTACATTTATTGTGGAGTCAGAGGCATTGATTAGAATGTCAAGGGTGCAGGTGAAGGGACATTGGGGGCAGTCTAGAAGATGGGGCATATCTGGAGCACTGCACTCGCATTGGATATTGGATGGTGATAATGCCACAAGGAGGAAGGCAATATAATGGAAAATCAAAATCTTTGTGCAAGAGTGATAAAAATTGTGATAAGATCCTTGTGAAGGCAGCCAGGTTGATAAAGATTACCTACTGGTGGTTGCTATGTTGCCACAATTAACAATTCGTCACTTTATTTGTATAAGAACGTTGGAAATGGATGACAAAGAAGTTGTAAATAAGGTGGATTTTAATTTGGATAATTTTTTTTATAAAAGAAGGAGATTTGTCTTTTCGTTTCGATGGTGCATCTACTGCTTGGGTCCAGTAGATGGCTACATTTATTGTGGAGTCAGAAGCATTGATTAGAATGTCAAGGGTGCAGCTGGGGACATTGGGGGCAGTCTAGAAGATGGGGCATATCTGGAGCACTGCACTCGCATTGGATATTGGATGGTGATAATGCCCCAAGGAGGAAGGCAATATAATGGAAAATCAAAATCTGTTTGCAAGAGTGATAAAAATTGTGATAAGATCCTTGTGAAGGCAGCCAGGTTGATATAGATTACCTACTGGTCGTTGCTATGTTGCCACAATTAACAATTCGTCACTTTATTTGTGTAATATTTTTTACATTGTTTGTAAGTATTGTGCATGATGACAAAAAACCAATATTTTTGAGTCTTGTAATTCAAGTTTTTAGATATTTTTTTTGAGAAGTTCGTTTAGAATTATTCAAGGATGTGAAAGGATTAAAGGTATCTAAAGTATCTAGGTATAGCAGTTCAAAGAAGATTGTTATATAATCATCTAAAATATGATGTTTCTTACTTAATACATTCATGATAATCAAAGAAACCGTAATACAGTCTTACAGATGAGGTGGATTTTAATTTTGATAACTTTCCTATATCATGTTTACTTGTTGATATATACAGGAAAAAAAATACCAGTGCGCAAACTGTATCTATGAAATTCAGCATAATTATGATTATAGACCACTTCCCAGCGATGAAACCTTCCACTTAAAAAATCTACTGTTTCCCAGCAAAATGCGGTCAAAACCTATGTTTCTTTTTTTTAAATAGAATATTTTACAAAGTAAGCAAATGTCATTGTATAAATAAAATTCATTAATGTCAAAGTGTATATAAAAAGAACAACAAAACAGAAAAAATAAAAACATTCAATAATGTAAAATTTGGAAGCAGCTCAATCCCAAGCCTTTTTGTCCTCGATATAATCCTTAACGGTATAAAAGGCTTTTTTTTATATAATTATGTATATATTATATATTTTTTTTAATAACCGAGATTAAAATCATATTATTATTCTGAATTCATGGTTCAGTTTTCGCACTGGTTAAAATGGTTTCCTGTATGTTTATATATTTCTGTATTCTCTCAGAAAATAACACAAAAAGTTGACGCAATAAACAATATTTATTAGTTCAAGACTTAAACCAATTTACATACAAAAAGAACTAACCTAATCGTCAACTACCTAAAAAATCTTTGAAAAAAACTGAAACTGACTTGTCAATCTGTCACCACATTCTAAGCTTAGCAAGATACGGAAAAAAAAACGCAACGACCACAAATGATACCGCTCGCCAGCGCCATCTAGTAACGGCTCACGCAAACTGTTTTTTCTAAAGCTTTTTCAGGCGGTGGACTGAAGGCATGAAAAAACTGCGAGAGGGCGTAACGTGAGGTTCTGGCTGGTTTAGAAGTAATGACGGAGAAAAACAAAGAAATAGTGTTTAAGTATCTTTGGTCTAGAACATGAGCCTATATATATATAAACTCACGTCGTCTTCACATGGAGGTAGGCAGAAGCTACAGAACGCCACCTGCTACCATCCTTACATTCTGCTTTTGCCTTGCGTAAGTTCAAGAGGGGCAATTCTCGTAATTTTAAGAACGTTCACAATCTGATCTCAGTCTCAATCTGTCAAAAATACGTCTAATTTCCCTACATTTTGACAAGTTTTTGACATATTTTGTTTGTAGCCAAGATGAGACTGCGACTAGATTTTGAACGTTTTAAATCACGAGAATTGGCCTTCTGATCATATACTCACGCTGGTTGTTAGCACTACACACTTGACCCGAGCCCACTACAAGGAAAATTACTTAACTTTTTTTGTGAGAATATTAGTTTATATTAGTAAAAGAATAGGTAATAAAGGTGGCGTTACATTAAAGATTTTTGAACGTGTGTGTTGGAGTATAGCAAAAACAAATCGATCCTACTTCAACACTATCGTCTTTCTCTTTCTAACTCATAAATATTATTTTTTACTATCGAGCCCGCCTTTACCACTTGACCGAAATCCTTACTTTCGCATAGCGACTGTACTACTCTGTTAGCCTTGTGTGGGATCACACGTCTCACGTAATATTAGTAAACACACCTTCCAATATATAAATATAAAAGGATAATAAACGTATTATATAAATCCTTATAACAAGTGTTTCCTTTGGTGCTCCTCCATTAACTCTAACAGGTTATGGGTCCAGAGCGCTAAGCCAAAGTGCGATTAAATAATATAAAGTGAAAGTGATTGGACACTAAATAATACACAAAAAGTTATTTTAGTGCAAGTGCTTAAAAATGGACTTAAGATCTAAAAGTAACATCAAACAATTTGATGGGGAGAAGTATAGTGTGTGGAAATTTCGAATTCGCAATCTATTATGTGAACTTGGAGTTTTGAACGTTATCGACGGTGAAGCTCCGACAGAAAGAAGTGCTGAATGGCTTAAAAATAATGCATCAGCTAAGAATACGATAATAGAATGTTTGTCAGACTCATTACTTGGTCTGACTACAGAACAAGACACCGCAAAACAAATTTTCGCGAAGCTTGATTCCATCTTTGAAAGAAAAAGCGTGGCGACGCAGCTGTCTCTTAGAAAAAGATTGCTGAACTTGAAATTGGATAGTGACACCAAACTAATCAAACATTTTCAAATATTTGATGAGATTGTCACCGAACTTATGGCTGCAGGTGCAAAATTAGAGGAATCCGATAAAGTGACCCACCTTTTCATGACTCTACCGAACAGCTACAGCAGCATCGTCACCGCAATGGAGACATTGACTGAAGACAATATAACTTTAGCTTTTGTGAAAACGAGATTATTAGATCATGAAATCAAACTAATAAGCGAAGGACATGATCTAAGTCTAAAAGTACTTCAGGCTGAAAGAAGCTTCAGAAAAAGAAGAAATCATTATCAACAAAAGCAAAAGTCAATAAAACCGTTCAAGAGTAATTTTAAACCCAAGACATGTTATCACTGTGGCAAGGAGGGTCATTTGAAAAAGCATTGTTTTTCATACAAAAGGTCTATTGAAAACAATAGAACCAATAAAACGGTTCAGCTGGTGAGTTCGAAACCACAAGAGGCAAATACTTCTGGATTTGCTTTTATGACAGGCAGTGATACAAATTACAATAATGACGGGAAAAACGATATTACTTTTGTATTGGATTCTGGAGCCCCAGATCATTTCATAAATCGAGAAGATTTGGCGCGAAACTTTACTGAGCTTGAATAGCAAATAAACATTTCTGTAGCAAACAATGGCAAGTTTATACAAGCGACAAAGAAAGGTGATCTCCCCGTTACCGGTAAGATGGGCGTACCAGGTATACTATAGGATGTACTGTTCTGCAGCAAGCAGGTATGACTGTCGTTTTTGGTAAAAAAACGGCAGCAATGTTGTGTACAATAATGGTAAGCCGGTAATGAAGGGTGAGTCTTTGAACAATCTAATCGGCATTAACTTTCTGCTTTCTAAACATGCTTTAAATAGCGAATGCTCATTAAATAGAGTCGTAAATAATAATTATGAATTGTGGCATCAAAGGCAAATCAAAATTTATGGAAATAAAAAGAAATTATTTTCTGATATTGGTAGAATTGAAATTATTATGCCAAAAGATAAATTGTGTGAAGCTTGTGTTTATGGTAAACAAGCGTGCCTGCCATTTAACAAATCGAAAACAAAAGAATTTGAAACGACCTCTATTTAAAGTGCACACAGATGTTTACGGTCCTATTACTCGTTCGTCTATTGATGGTAAAAGTTATTGTGATTTTTTTTTTTGTGGATGGCTCATTATTGTACGACCTACTTGTTGGCTCGTAAATCAGATGTTTTTGTTACGTTTCGGGATTATGTAGCAAAAAGTGAAGCTCGTTTTTGTCTGAGAATTGTTTACTTATGTTGTGATAATGAAGGGGAATTTGTGTCCAATGAAATAAAAGAGTTCTGTGCGCGGAAAGGTAGTTACCACTAAATAGTGCTCCTTATGAACCAAACGGTTATAAGATGCGGGATGTGGTAGATGAATAGTTTGTGGAGTCAGAGATGTGGTTATGGATGAGATTAAATTCTTATCAAATAGGCCAGTTAAATCTGAGCCTGGACGGATTATGGCTAGAAATAGCAATAAATCTGTTGTTTACAGCTCTGTCAGAGATGTGGTTATGGATGAGATTAAATTCTTATCAAATAGGCCGGTGCAACCTGAGCCTGGACGGATTATGGCTAGAAATAGCAATAAATCTGTTGTTTGCAACTCTATCAGAGAAGTGGTTATGGATGAGATTAAATTCTTATCAAATAGGCCGGTGCAACCTGAGCCTGGACGGATTATGGCTAGAAATAGCAATAACTCTGTTGTTTACAACTCTATCAGAGATGTGGTTATGGATGAGATTAAATTCTTGTCAAATAGGCCGGTGCAACCTGAGTCTGGACGGGTTATGGCTAGAAATAGCAATAACTCTGTTGTTTCCAACTCTGGACTCTGTACACCCTTTTTGAAACAGAGAAGAGGTGTGAATCTGATCAATCAGATTGTGTGAGTATACAAACGGAAGCAATACCTGCTAATAAATCTGTACATGATACAGGGGAGCGCTTGAACCGGTTTTCATATCACAATGAAAATAAGTTAACTTTATCTCGAGACAAGGAAACATCACATAATTTGAGACGAAGTAATAGGGTCCAAAACATGCCTACTAACTACTTGTTGTGTGCAGAATCTTTGATATTTCAAATTCCTCAATCGTATACAGAAAGTAAAAGGGGATGATAAGCATCTATGGGAAAATGCTATCAAAGAGGAAATTGATACGTGGTCTTTAGTACCAAAGCCAGATAATAGAAATATTATCGATTGTAAGTGGGTATTTACAATTAAAAATGATGAGTTTGGAAAACCCTTGAAGTATAAAGCGAGATTAGTGGCTCGTGGTTTTAGTCAAAAAGGAATGCAAGTTTTAGACTAATAATATTAGCTTTAGCGAATCAATTTTAATTTGCTGGTTCACCATAATGATGTAAAAACATCATTTTTGAATGGGAAACTGAACGAGGAAATCTATATGAAAATTCCCGGCTGGACGTAATATGGTTTGCTAATTAAATAAGTAATTTTATGGATTGAAACAGTCTGCAAGCTGTTGGTTCCAAATATTTGAGCAAGCTTTGATAAAAAGGGGTTTTCAATACTCATCAGCGGACCGGTGCATTTACATTTTTAATGCAGGTCATGTTTTAAAGAATACTTATGTTTTACTTTATGTTGACGATCTTGTGATTTTCTTTTTATAATGAACACTTTTAAAAGGGTAGATTTAAAGAGATCAAATGTTTTCTGGGAATCAAAATAACTAAATCAGAAAACAAAATTACTTTGGACCAGGAAATGTACATAAAAACAGTTCTTGAGAAATGTAACATGAGTGACTGTAATTCTGTCACGAAACCTCTTGAAAGTAAAATAGATTACGAAGAATTAAGTTTGTGGGAAATAACAAGTGCCCCTTGTAGAAATCTAATCGGGTGCTTGATGTATATCATGCTGTGCACTCGACCTGACCTAAGTTTTTTGTTTACATCTTGAGTCGGTATGCAAGCAAAAACAACCGTTCATTATGGTCACACTTAAAAGGGTCTTGCGTTATTTAAAGGGCACTATAAATCTCAAGTTAACATTTACACGAAATGATTACAAAAATATTTTAAGTGGCTTTGTTGATTCTGACCGTGGTAGTACAATATATAGAAAAATTACTACGAGTTATTTGTTTAAATTATTTGATCAATGCACAATATGCTGTCAAACAAATATGCAGCAAACAGTGGCATCATGAAACAGAGTACATGGCTCTACATGAAGCAGTAAAAGAAACTCTGTGGTTAAAGTCATTAGTAACAAGTATTTTCATTGCGATTCCAGATTCTATTTGTATCAATGAGGATAATAATGGATGTATAAGCATCGCAATCCTACTAGTCACAAAAGATCTAAACACATTGACATTAAGTATGATTTTTATAGAGAACAGGTTGAGAAAAATGTGATTAAAATGATTTATGTTTCTACAGATAACCAGCTGGCTGATATCCTGACAAAATCATTTCCCGCGGTGCGTTCACCGAGATGAGAATGAAACTCTGGGTGACGTTGTGATTATATTCAACGTGGATAAATAAAATGATAAGGATATGATAATTATAAAAGCTTGGTTATGTAATAAGTAGATGAATAACATTAATAGTATCCAGTTATAATGGATGAATTGTTGATAATGGTTTGATTAGGTTTTTCTGGGTTTTCCCTAATCCTGCGCAACGAATGTTGGACCATGATGATTGTATTCCCAGAGAGAGAGAAATAAATTGGAGGTGTGTGATTTTTTAATTGTATAAAGATATTTGAAACATTATATCGTAATTAAAAAGAAAAGGATTTATTTTTGAGGGGGCGTGTTGGAGTATAGCAAAAACAAATCGATCCTACTTCAACACTATCGTCTTTCTCTTTCTAACTCATAAATATTATTTTTTACTATCGAGCCCGCCTTTACCACTTGACCGAAATCCTTACTTTCGCATAGCGACTGTACTACTCTGTTAGCCTTGTGTGGGATCACACGTCTCACGTAATATTAGTAAACACACCTTCCAATATATAAATATAAAAGGATAATAAACGTATTATATAAATCCTTATAACAAGTGTTTCCTTTGGTGCTCCTCCATTAACTCTAACAGTGTGTGGGTATGTACCCTCTTCTTGTTTCCATTAAAAAAATGTAAGTGTCGTAAAGCAGCTCTGAAAATGTGCCAATATAAATATTCTGTCTGTGATCATCATCTTCATAATTCCAGTCGAAAAACGTCCACTGCTGGACATACGCCTCCCCCAAGCACCGCCACTTCGACCGGTGCAAACAGCGTAATAATATGTGTGTCATATGTTGTCTTTTGTCCCTCATTAAAACGGCCGTTTATTTAGATAGTATCAGTTTGCTTAGAAAGTAAAAAATAAATACTGAATTGGTAAAACTGTTTGACGGACGCTTCATTTTCCAATTTTGAATTAGGTTTAAAGAATCTTTATTTCTGAAAATGATACAGTTCACTTATATGAGATTTAACTTTTAACATAAATAATCGTCGTCTAATGACGAAGTATGCAGATATACAATAAGTAAAAACATAACAACGTACGAGATCAATAGCAAACAAAGCAAAAATGTAGGTAGACTTCTAAACAAGTTATTACAGCTGGCCAATTTGACACCAAGGTCCATTTGACACCCTCTTAAGTACTGATTATTCACTTTGTGAGGAACACAAACAACGATTAAGAAGCGAAGTACTGTGTGAATGTGTTTGTGTGTGCTAGCGTAGTGTGTGCACGTGTTTGTTTGCTTGTGTGCGACAAGTATAGTCTCAGACACCGCTGATAATTTATAATTTTGATTATTGCGTTATCGGATTCGGGCAAAGAAGGTAGTCGCTCCATGTAAAATACTGGTATTCAGCAGTTCAGCTGCATCCGGTTAGACTGGAAGCCGACCCCAACACAGTTGGGCAGATAATGATGAAGAACCGAAAAGGCGACTTTACAATTAGTCAATTCCCTACTATTCATATTTTCATGCCGCAACCTCAAGTCTACATAGCAAACACTACCTACCTATACCCCAAAACACAACCCGTGATGATATAAATAAATTGCCAAGACATCTCCACCGAGGCGTGGCACACATCCCGCGCAGTGCCACAAAAAACGGAAAATAACGATTTTTCACGAGCATTCCCGACATCCCCCTGGCATCCTCTCCGAGGGATGCTTTCATAGTTTATCGGTCAACGTAATGACAGCTGATGTTGATAATGTGCGATATTAGATACTGGGGGCCTACTCCGAAGTGTAAAGTGCGAATGTTCGGATCGGACCGACTCATGGCCAAACCGAATATTACCTATAGAAAAATGCGAAAAAAGTTCGGATCGGCTCAGTTGGGTCGGGACCATAGTCAATATTCGAAAGAGTGTAGGAGTCGGAACCGACCGAACCAAATAGTAACTTCGTAGCAGAAAATGGCCGAACATTCGGCCGATACTTCTTCGGAGTAGACCCCCAGGCTACTTCTACTGGCTCTGGCTACTGGGTTTCGGAAGAAAGATAGGCAGTCTGCAATAATACCAGCCTGTTATCCTACTGCAGGGAAAAGGTGCCCACAAGGTGCAACAGGGAAGGAAAACATCGTGAGGAAACCGCCATGTCCTAAAACCAAAAATTCGAAGACATGTGACAATTACCAACCCGCACTGGGCCCGCGTGGTGGATTACGGCCCACTCCCTATGTCCCAGCAGAGGAAACATTACAGGCTGATTATGCAGGGCAAAGGACTGTTCTCATGCAGAGAAGGCACGAGGATTGATCACATGAAAAACAGAATCAACGTTGTCCAAAATCGACTGAATACTTTCAATCAAGACAACACTGTTTTCCAATTGGCATACGTTCTTAGATAAAGCAGGCCAGTCAGGTACAGCCGCCAGGAGGACAAGCTACCCGAAACTGTCAAATTTTCCTAATCAACCTTGAACCTTAATGCTGTAACGATAAATTCTTTGTGTCTTTTTCTCTATGATTTATTACTGAATTTTCCTTCATTTTTCCCCAACAGTTCTCCTCAAAACTGAATTCAAGCCAAATGACAATGATATCCAAAACTTTGGAACAATATCCATCAGTTACCATAAGGCGGTACACATATTAATGATCGGAGCGTGTGCCTGAAAGAACAGCGTTTGTCTTTTAAATTAATTGTTCGTCGCGCGTCTGTGTGTGTGAGGCTTAAGGCTTAAGGGGAACGTTCAGAGGTTTGGCAAGTTTCAAGTAAGATTATAGAGATATCGTTAGTCTAGTTTGGATATTATGTTCTGCGTTATGCATAAACGTCTTTTATAGAACTAAAATTAAACCATCATTTTAGTTCTAGAAATTCATCATCTGCCTAGCCTATTCCCAACTATGTTGGGGTTGGCTTCCAGTCTAACCGGATGCAGCTGAATACCAGTATTTTACATGGAGCGACTACCTATCTGACCTCCACAACCCAGTTACTGGGCAATACGATATCCTTTGGTAAGAATGATTGTCAGACTGTCGGGCTTCTGACTACCCGTAACGGCCGCCAAAGATCCACGAATGACAGCCGGGACCAACGGTTTAACGTGTTTTCTGAGGCACGTAGAAGACTCGGTATGTAAAGATGGTCACCCATCCACAGACCAACCTCGGCAAGCGTAGCTTAACCTGATCGATCGACCTGTGCGGCTGTTATTATTTAGCCACGGGCCCCTAGTTTAGTTAGTTTGCTACAACCGCGCCTGTTCTTACCTTTGTTTCCCTCTTGAGATTGCTAAACTAGGCCAAAAACATGCCATATTATGTATTTCTATATTTAACTCTGAATTATGTAAAAAATATATATTTTTCAAAGTATTTATGTTTTTTTTTTTTAAGTATTTTAACCTAAGCCTAGGCATGTAAGCAGTGCCTACCTTGATAAATCACCATAAGCTTGTCAATTACATTTCAGTGTGTGTGCCCCACAATTAGGAAACTCACTAAATTATCATACCTAACAGAAAACAAAATCTTCATGCAAACACGCGCGGCAGTAGGCAGTCGCCAGACGGCCTACTCGGCTCCCGTACTATTCGCATATTTTCATTGGTCTTTACTCGTTCAAGTTCATACGACGAAATCAAATTCCTGCCTACCTATTCTGAAAACCTATGCACGCCACTGGTTTTACCCCAACTACATAGAAACATGTCAACCCGTGTTAAAAAGTCGAGCGAACGTAATTATTTAATTTTAAAACTATGTAGTAATGATCGCTAAACTGTGATAGATCGCGCCACTTATTTCTACTGCAATTTGCTTCGACGCCTTGCAATCAACTTTCTCTGCCAACACTGTAAGCTAGACTTGACTAGTTGTTGCCGCCGAGTTCGTTCGTGAACAAAGTAAGACAAAGATCTATAACAAATAACATTCAAGATTTGACATCGTCGCTGTTCAAAAGGGTGTTATTCAGATTATTCATCATCTGCCTAGCCTTTTCCCAACATGTTGGGGTCGGCTTCCATTCTAACCGGATGCAGCTGAATACCAGTATTTAGTAGTTATTCAGACTATTATTGGACAAAAATTATTACAGTGTTAAAGAATATTTAGAGGATAAGTCGCTAAGAACATATTAAATAAAAATTATTCTACCATATCCAACACTAACATATCTTTAATATTATATTCTTGACATAATTATTCAATATTAATTACATGACTTATTATAAACACAATACAATTTCGGTCTTTATTACAATAATATTTATATTTTATTAAGTGATTCATGTTTACTAATTCAAATTTTAATAAATAAGCCTTCATTTTAATAGAAACATTTGTACGCCATAGTATGGCAGGATATACTGGGACCAAAATTGTAACATCTATTGTACCATATTCTGACAAATAAACATATTTGATTTGATTTGATCTAAAAACGTTACCTAGCTAACGACTGTGACTTACTAGTTCTAGGTTGTAGGTCCAGACAGGCGTACTTTATGTAAATTATTTCACCTTAAGTGCAGTGAAGGAAAACCTTGTGAGGAAACCGGCATGCCCTAGGAGCAAAAATCAAAACAAAAAATAATAGCCGATGAGACGGCTGACAATTTTTTGTTTTGATTTTTGGTTTTATATTTGGATTGAGTAGGTTTTAAAGGTTTGTATGGAACAGTTGATATAATTTTTTCGCGATTACGATGTTGGTCCCATAGGGACAGTTGTTCAGTTTGATGGCCTGTACTGTACCGCACCCATAAATAATTATTTATTAATTTCCCCATTTATTTCAAGCATCTTGGCCCATATAAACACATACAATACAGTATTAATATAACTTAAAAATACTATAATTACACTAACTAACGCACACGAAGTGTCTGCGTCGTGTTTCGCTGGCAGGTGGCACGAAACTGGCGGTACACAACACCCTTCGGCCAGAAGTCTTCCTTCGGGAACTTCTCGAGATGATGTGTCGGAACACGCACCACGAACGACTTGAAGTTCGAGTTGTGACGCGACTACAACTTCTCGACCCTCAAAGTCCTCCAATATACCCACGCATTTCTGATACCCGCTATTATAGTAGGTAATCTTGTCTTAGTTCTTATAGTCCAAGGAACAGCGGCGGCGATAAAGCGCCGACACTAGCAAGGGTGACCGGTGAAAATCATACGCTGCGTTTATTTCACCCTATTTTATTGAGTGGAAATGAGAACTCGTCGCAGGCAATTGTCTGAACATACCTACCTAATAATAAAGCTAAAGGCAAAGCTTTTTTCGGCTTAGGGCTGATTTTCACGCAAATCCTGCATCTCGCAAGCAGAGTTTACGGCGCAACTAGCATAATCATATACAACAGCCCGACATGAATCATCGGGCAGTTGCCCGCCAGACACCCGTCTGACTGGAGGATCCTCCCTTTTCTATAGAGGATGAGTGGACTTTACACCCTGTTCCTCATAACTTCCTCTAAACCACGAACAAAAAATATATGTCGATTGAAAAATCAGTCCTTAGAGAAATTGGTAAGTTTATAAAATATTAAAGACACGTGAACCTAATCATGGATTATTGTTTTGTTTCAACCGTTGAGATCCTGAAGTTCTGTGTTGAGTTCCACGATTACAGACAAATACGTGTAACTGTTTGTTTCGAAACGGGAAATATTTAAATGAACTTTTATTGATTTTCTTCTAATGATGAGCGCCTTTTTTGATACTCTTAAAGTTTTTTGGTCTTCTAGTGATGATCGCTTTTTTAATTAAATGAACCTCTTTTTAATTTTCTGGCCTTTTATCAAATTTGGTGGTAGTAACTAATCTAGGGTACCCCGACCAAAAGGGTTTGATTAGGTTAGAACTGTGATCAACCGCGCGCTAGCCAAGCGAGTGAAGCGAACGGTGTCGGTGCAGGGGCGACTACTTAGATGACGGCTATAATAATTATTATTTATTTAATCAAATAACAACGTTAACATTAAATAGTAGTAGTCTGTATTAGGTACACTTGACTTATGCTAGTTAACAAATCAGGTATTAGGTGTTACAACCAGCACCCTTAATAAATTATAAAATAACTTGTATTAAGTGCAGTGGTACAAGCCCATTCATAATTTAGTTTCACAAAAGAATTGCAGGAGAACAAGTGTGTGTGTTCTATGGTGATTGTGTGTTTGTTTGTCATGGTGATGGTGTCTGTTGTGCCGGTGCAGAATTTGTGTCATATTCTCGGTGATAGGTGATAGTATGGAAGAAAAAGGCATGTTGCGTCGACCCCAAATAAATTGGGATAAGAGAATGCTGATGATGACCACCTTATAGTGGTAGATAATTATAATAATTGAGATGTCATGATTTAACCAATGAAAAATCGAACATTGTTAATAATGTTTAATTTCTTTATAAATACGATAACCCTCCATTACAAAATTAACTTAACATTTAGAGACTAAATTAATCAAAAAATTAACACAAAATGAAAGACAATTGGTTGTCACGAAGTATCTCCATTTTATATGACAATGCTGTGAGACGTCAAATCATTGTGCGGTGAGTTTATCTTGATCAATGTATTTTGATACACTATTGTGTGCTTAACACATTAATATTCATTTACAAAGTTAAAAAGACAATTAATTAGAGAATAGTTTGTACTTTATTTCTTACAGGCTATTTTAAAATGTCAAATTACGGTTGCTGCTGACTGACAGACTGGCAGGGACATTGACACGCAAACTGTAACCACGAATTCAGCACATGATTCTACACCCCTAGCGTTAGTACTTTTCGTCGGTTATGAAAAATATATCAGCTGTTTCATAGAATATTGCATACCTTCGCAGTCAAAATGCATTTTGAAACAGTATTTTTTTTTATTAACTGACTATTAATTTCAGAATCATGTGCTGAATCCAATCTGTGTAAATAAGTAATTGTTTCGTTAAATGATCGTCAGAGTCCCGAAGAATGTATCTCCTATTTTATGTGACAGCGTGGTGAGACGCCAAATCATACGGTGCGTTTATCTTGATGTATTTAGCGATGCTGCCCGGTAAAACATGGTATCTGCATTATTTTTGTTCAGCTCTATAGGTTTAGTTTTGTTAAGCGTTATTTTTGGGGAACTATCCGCTATTTAAAAACTGGCAGCGGAAAACCACAAGCGGCGTCAGCATAATAATCTTATTGGTCATTATATTTTCGAGCCTTTTGGGGTTGCAACCTTCGGGCCGTGGGGGCCGAGTGCTCATGGTATTTTTAAGGATATTTTGTTGGCTTGGTTGACACTTCCCGTGACCCAAGGTCTGGCATTTACCTTGGCCAGAGGATAAACATTGCCATACAACGTGGCAATGTCGCCAGTCTCTTGCGTACATTACCAGTAGACAGCGATGCGGATGAATTTTTTGACGCTATATTTTAGTTTGTGAATAGCAAAATTTTATTAATAAATTAGATATTAATTGTTATTTACTTACATATTATTTTGATTGTAGATTATTTGGAAAAAAAATTAAGTATTTAAAAATACCTACATCAGAATAAATACTTATTATTTTCAATAAAAAATAGAACCAACCTATATAATGCTGTACTAATTCGTATGCAGTATATCGTAAAGTAAAATTACCATAATTTAATAACTGTGATAAAGTGGTAACTTAAAAAGCGAACTGAAAAATTCATATTCATAAAAGTAATAGGTATGCTTGCGCATGATATTATTTGAATAATGAATTTTTGCAATTCATATTTTTTATTTAAAATTACTACATAAAAATATTTATCACCGTCAAAAGATAACGTTTATCATTAATATGGTAAATAAGTTATTTAATTTATAATCAATGGTTTTATAAGTTACAACCTCATAATCCTAGCCTAGCCTTTTTCCAACTATGTTGGGGTCAGCTTCCAGTCTAACCGTATGTAGCTGAATACCAGTTTTTTATATGAAGTTACCGCGTATCTGACCTTCACAACCCAGTTACTGGGTAATACTATACCTCTTGGTAAGACTGATTGTCAGACTGTTGGACTACTGACGACCCGTAACGACTGTCAAAGATCTACTAGAATGATAGCCAGGAATAACGGCTTAACGTGCTTTCCGAAGTACGGAGGGGTCTCGGTATGTACAGATGGTCACCCATCCGCAGCCCAACCGCGGCAAGTATAGCTTAACCTGATCGACCCTCGCGGCTGTTATTACTTAGCCACAAGCCCCTCTACTTAACCACAAGCCCCCCTGTTTATCATTAATATGTAAATGAGTTATTTAATTTATAATCAATAGTTACAAGTTACAACCTAACCAATAAAATAATAATCCTACATTACTAATAACAGCTATGGCAAGCAAATAGTACCACTTTGTAAGGTCAGTGTTTGGAGCACCTGTTTCCTTTAACAAATAATTAACATCATGAACTTAATTACTTATTTATATCTTCACGCTATCGCTGAGCTTGTGGCTAAGTAATAACGGTCGCACGGGTCGATCGATCAGGGCCCGTATTCCCGTAATTTAAAACGTTCAAAATCTAGTCGCAGTCTCATCTCGGCGACAAACAAAAATGTCAAAAACTTGTCAAAATAATAATAATAATAAATTTTATTTCTCAAAAAACTTAATAATAGGTTACAGAAAAAAAGTTTGGCAGTATTCATTTCTAATAGGTGGATGTAGCTACTGCAACCGAACTAGGCAATGCCTGTGTTTCGGTTTCCAGCGCCTTTGTATGCGCCAAATGTAGGGAAATTAGACGTATTTTTAACAGATTGAAACTGAGATCAGACTGTGAAAGTTCTTGAATTTACGAGAATCACCCCTCAGGTTAAGCTAGTAGTAGTAGTTAGTCCGTGGATGGGTGATCATTTTCACATAACAAAACCCCTCCGTGCCTCGGAAAGCACGTTAAGCCGTTGGTCCCGGCTGTCATTCGTGGATCTTTGACAGAGTTACGGGTCGTCAGACGACCGAAAGTCTGACAACCAGCCTTACCAAGGGGTATCGTATTACCCAATAACTGGGTTATGGAGGTCAGATAGACAGTCGCTCCATGTAAAATACTGGTATTCAGCTGCATCCGGTTAGACTGGAAGCTGACCCCAACATAGTTGGGGAAAAGGCTAGGCAAATGATGACCTATCTTCACGCTATCCTATCGTTATGGGATGTTTGGAATTCTCGGTGTTGTGAGATTTGTGTTACTTATTAAAGTTTAGTATCAAATTATAATTAGCTCCTTTGATGAAGATATAAAATTGCCATTGTAACGTTGGAATCTATAATGACACGCTAAGTTTACATTGCACAAAGACAAAACAATGTAATGTAAATTGTTACATGATTAAAAGCCTGAAGTTAAAACGTCTTAAGGTTCACTTTGAGCTCTTTCTTACAAGTGAAAGAAAGAAAGAAAGAAAATACATTTATTTAGCACAGACTAAAAGACACACAATACATCAGATACATACATCAGATAGCAACTAATAAAGAAAACAAATAGAAAGTAATAATAATAATAGCTTTATTGAAACTAAACTACCTAGTATAAAACATATGCAAGAAATTAGCAGGAATGTGCACCAAAAAGGCCCAGTTCAGCAAAAATGCCAGACAACTAGTGCCTGACGCTGGTTTTCAACTGAACCTGATGTGTGAGGTACGGATGTAAAACAGTGAAGAAAACTGAACCGTCACGCGGGGTCAGTGACGCTGCATCGGCTATACTCGATCAATCAATATCCTATCGCAGTCCACTGCTGGACATAGGCCTCTCCCAGGCAGCGCCACAATACCCTGTCCTCCGCCTTCCGCAACCAGTCGGTCCCAGACACCTTCTTAAGGTCGTCCGTCCATCTCCAGTAGGTCGGTGATGGTGATTGGTATAAATACTCTGTGCTGAATCGCGTTTACTCGGCTCCAGTCGTAAGTTTTTACTTCTATTGTCAGTATATTCAATTGTCACAAGCCTTCGCCTTTTTTTTATTTTTGAAACCATCGGAAGGCATGACCATACTTGAGAATCGTTTTTTTTCAGTTAAATTACAAAACTGTGGTTCGAGCTTAGCTTCTGCCAAGCCACTTTATCTCAACCAGCACAAATATACGTTCAAACTCCAGTGAAACTAGCAACAAAAAATAGTTTTGCACTTTAGGATTCCACAGGCAGACGCAGGAAATAACAGCACACATACTTAGGATCAGAATAAGCACTGTGTGCGTTTACTTGCACGTTTATAGATTGAGCTATGCTGCCATACCATTTTACTTTTACTTAGCATGCACTGTGAATGTAAAAAAAAAAAACGCTTTTCGGACTTCCACGATCAGAGTTGGATTGCTCAATGAGTGTATGTTTTTTTCCGGGGTTTGCAATTTCCAGAAATGTAATGTTTTACATAGTTTTAAAAAAACAGTCGAGAGGTGTTGTGAGACACCTGACACAGGACTGTTTTGCAAGCACTTAATCGCTTGCTAGTCAAAACATCGCGCAATTAAAAAAAGTCGACGTATTTATTTATTTATAAGTAGGAGAACCAACAGCTAAACCAAATTAATAACAATTGTGTAAGCGACACAGAGCCAATTACAGGTTCTCACGAGTAGACACAGAGAAGGTAGTAGAAATCTTAGGATCACTAAAAACTAAGTAGCAAACACGATAAAAATACAAATAAAATGAATTAAATAAGCAAAGCATTAAATAGATACATTCAGACGCCATGTTTGGCAGTAGTGACTTTATGTAACTGTAGTTGGCTGTTTATTATGGCAACTTGTCTTTCGACAACACAAGACTGTTACCGAAACTATGATGCTGCAACTGAAACTGTCTCAGTGCCGTGGAGCACTGTCGCAGAGCTCATGGGAATTCCGGGATGGAAAGTATGTGTCAATCCTGGTTATAAACTATCTGTGTGTAAAATTTCATTCAAATCCATTCTATAGTTTTTGCGTGAAAGAGTAACAAACATCCATCCATCCATCCATCCTCATAAACTTTCGCGTTTATAATATTAGTAGGATTAAAATAACATAATTATACGTAAATAACAAGTCCAAAATTATACTAAAACTATTCACAAACTGTTTTTCTTTTTAGCTAAGTCACACAACTGTTTTAAATGTTTCACCGGTTTGTGGTTGTGTGACTCTGTTGTTATTACGATTGCGTGTGAGTTAGTGAAGTTTATAACAAAGTATTCATTTCATTAGGTTGTAACGGTCACAATAAATCGACAATACACTAAGCTACGTTCATTAATTCGTCATAATACCTACTATTGCATTGATTTATTAGGTAACTACTAAATTACTGGGTAAAATTCGCTACAATTAATATTCCTAGTAATAATAACTTCTGTTAACAGCTAGTAGTGGCTTGCCGCGGTTGGTCTGTGGATGGGTGACCATCTTTATATACCGAGACCCCTCCATGCCTCGGAAAGCACGTTAGGCCGTTGGTTCTGTCTGTCATTCGTGGATCTTCGACAGTCATTACGGGTCGTCAATAGCCCGAAAGTCTGATAACCAGTCTTACCAAGGGGTATCGTATTACCCAGTAACTGGGTCGTGGAGGTCAGATAGGTAGTTGCTCCATGTAAAATACTGGTGTTCAGCTACATCCGGTTAGACTGGAAGCTGACCCCAACATAATTGTGAAAAGGCTAGGCAGATGATGATCTCTTATCTTAACAAATCAAAAGCTTGTTAGCATCATAATATAACGTTAAACTTTTTTTTTCCCTAATTTATTGAACTAGATAACACCCCCAAAAATAAAAATAAAAGACCAACAATTTTTTGCCACATACCCGTTCTTGCCCGTCACCAACCGATCCCCTGTAGACTATCCCTGATTAATGACGTCACCGACATTTAGCCCCGTCCCGGAGTCCGGGACACCGCGATCATTTTCCCGGGACTAGCTAGATGGATCACTTTCTTAGCGGTATTGGTATAGCGATCGATATAATGGTAATGATTTGTGTTGCTTTGGAGGTTATCGTGGCGGTGGCAGGCTTTTTTTTTTTGGATGGGAAATCATCAAATGACCCCTCCCGCTCCGCTCCGGTGGAGCGGAAGGGAGTGTCAGACTCTTACTGACTAAAACCCACCCGTGTTCCTTCCTTAGCCCTTTCTGTTCCAGGGCAGCGGTAATAACCCTTTCGGACGATCCCGCTACCCCGGCAGGCTTCGGCCCTATCGGGTCCCTTCTTCTGCTGACATCTCTTTGAGGCGCGCGTGGAACACAACGCGCCGTCCGGCACGGGCCTGGTCCTGATCGGACGGTGAGTTACCCATTACTCTCCGCCCGCAGGCCCGCGCCTACGGTGGCCGGGAGTCGTCACGTGGCTCCCGAGAGGTGGCAGGCTGTAATTACAATCATGGATAAACGTAAACGTCCCATTTTCTTATAACATAATAAATAACATCCCCCCTGCATTCCCCGAAGGGTAAGGCAGAGGTGCATACCTATGCATGCATAATCTTTACATCAGTCTATAATGTTACCACTGGAGGAACACAGGCCTCCTCTCTGTGAGAGAGAGGGGGCCGTAATTTACAACGCGGAACCAGTACGGGTTCGTAGATGCCACATGTCTTGGAATTTTTGGTTCTAGGACGTGCCGGTTGCCTCAAGATGTTTTCCTTCACCGTTTTGAGAGCAGTGGTGATGAAAGTATTTACACAAAGTAAAGTGCTTGCTCGGGTTCAAACCCCCGACCTACACCCTAAGTCGCAACCTTTGCCACTGGGCCACCACTGCTCTCGTCCTACCTTACGTTTGACGATTCGCGGCCTCCACTCAAGAACGGAAAAGTTATTTTAGTTTTTTAACAGTTTGAATTCATGTATTTCTAAAGATTACACATCACTTGTACAGAAATAAATAAAATAAATTACTAAAATTAAATTATTTTATGGCAATAAGGTTTATTATAATTGCATGTGTATTAAAAGGGGGGAAGAAATCATAGGGCATCAAAAAATACATCCGCATCGCTGTCAACAGGAAAAGAGTTCAGTTGACACGTGCAATCGATACTGATTCTTTGGTACAAAAAAAAATCTTCTTTTTGTATTCTTGAAGGACCATTTTTTGCCTTAGAAAAACTTTTATTTTGTTTAAAAGCAGGCACGAGCTGCCGTTGTGACTACCTTCAAATCTTCCAATTACAGAAATTGTTAGCAGTCATCAATCAGGAAAAAAATACACAGACGAATTGCTTCTCGTGATCTATTATATTCTATTGAACGACAGAAATAATTATATCGTGTTTTAAACCGTTAATAGTTTAAGGGTAAGGTCAGAGCTGTATATCAGAAAACTTTATAAGAGTACTATTTGACGAAGATTTTCATAATTATTTGTAAAAAAAAAAAAAAAATTGCGACACGTACAGGAAAATCACAAATTAAACTAAACACAGTCAAAGATCAAGTTATATAAAAGAAAGTAACAAAATAAAAATGAAACAGAATGTTCTTTAGGAGGCCAAAAGGCTCCTATCTCAGCATGATGCTGCGACATTTAAAAAATAAATGTCGCAGCGCTGCCGTGCTGGTATTCTGATGGCCCGCTGTGATGTCACGGGCAGTTACGAAACTAAATAAATAAAAAAATAGATATACTAAAATAAAATATTAGCAAATAAAATAAATATTTACTTAAGATATTTTTTTAAATTTGGCCGGTTTTTTTGTGGTTGGCCATAATTCCGGCGCTGATTTGCTGGATTCGTTTTCTCCTCTACCAATATGTTTTTTCTCCTGACAGTTCATTTTGTTTATATGTATACGTGTATGTATCTATCTATGTATAAGTATTTATTCTTGTATTTTATAGTCACTTCCTAGCTATTTATCCCGTATGTTGCACCTGTCATATTTTGTCTCTGCATCACTCTAAGTTGGACTGGTAGAAAATGCCTCCGGCGTTTGTACAGTATTTTTTTTACTTGTGCATAAAATTTTAATAAATAATTTTTGTCATACTGTCGACTTGTAAAGTTATATGGTATAGGGCCCAGCACCCCAATTGCGTAACACACAATCAATCGGAATCTGAATCATTTTGAAGCAAATTGCTAATCCATTGCTTCCTAAGTTCGAAAAATTTGTCTGCTCAACACGCAAATAACGCAATGAATGTTGTTGAACTGTCAAAATGAAACTGATTCCGATTAATCGTGTGTTACGCAATTAGGGTGCAGATCAGTGTAACTTGGCGCCGGTGCCTAATTTTCATCTCACCAAAATGAGCCAAGATTTTTTGAAACTCATTAATTTGAATTGTTTTGCATCGAATTTGGCTCAAAGCGTTTTTATATGAAACCGAATACCACGTTATTTATGCGACTAACGTTGAATATAAAAAATGAGCTCCTTTTAACTCCACTCTCATGGTTTTAGAGTAGACACCGCCGGCGTTATTGCAATGCCTTTAATTTTGACAATTTAACAACATTCATTGCGTTATTTCCGCTGTCAAGCCAACAATTTTTTCAAAAATATGAAGCAATAGTTTAGTAATTTCCTTCTTATTGATTGAAACCCTTCAGATTGTAATAGAAACGTTTCGCCATAAATTGGGGCACCGCCATGACACCCGAAATGGCAACACCATCGAACGTCCCAATCAAAAACTAGTTAGCCATTACAACACCTCTATATTTACTTTGAAGCCCACCCAATAAAACCAAGACTCCAGGTCCATGACACTACCCGTGCCATTACAACCACACAAAAACTGACCACAAGAAATCAAAAAACAGGTAGCTTATATTATTCTAAAATGTCTCGCACGACTGCCCACAATTCTCCATGCCTTGGCGTCGGGTGACCATTTTTTCTACTTCCTATAGATTCTCTGATGCTGGGCGAGATGAAAAAATCGGTCACGTTCCGATGACGTGAGTAATCACCTGGTTAGCTGTTGATTTTGGTCAGGTGGCCCATTCATGAGGTGTGGGGCTTCAATGGGAGTGGTGTATGCGTGCTGGTGAATGGAGGTGTAGTTTAGGGTCTAACAGTTGTATGGTTGTAGGGAATTGATGAAGTAGTTGATCCTCAGGCTCTTTGCACGAGGTTCGATAGGGGGGGCCGTATTACAGAACCTTACGCAAGAATGAGCTTTACGTAATGTTCAAGTTTTGAGTGAGGTTCTGTAATATGGCCCTTAGAGGTTTTATTACAGATCTTTTCTAGCATTAAGTGACTGAGTCTCTTATGTGGCTATAGGATTTTGTCATGAGGAGAGGTAAAATATCAGCCATGGTCATTTCCCCTTTCAAAATGAATGCAGAAACTGTTATATAGATTGTAAATTGGCGCAAATCTAGGAAAAAAAAATTAAGTTTCCGTGCGCCATATTTTCTGCTGAACATCGCTGGGCAGCAGTATCTGAAGGTAGATTGACTTATCCATATTAACGGCCCATTGCCGTGGAAACCATGGGTGCTTGGGGCACTGAGGCCAGGAAGCTCATTAGTGAGATAGGGCACAAGCTCCGTGACAAAACGGGTGACTCCCGCTCCGGCTCGTTCTTGGTGCAAAGGTTAGCCATTGCCATCCAACGTGGCAATGCAGGAAGCGTTTTGGGCACCTTTGCGCCGGGAACAGTTAGGGGCGGGTTATTTGACTTGATTGACGTATTGTTATTCTATTAAACTGTACATTGTTTTGACTAAATGCGAAATAAAATAAATATAATCCATAATACATAAATAAAATAAAATTCGAGTAACAACACTAATATACAAACAGATACATAAAAGGGTACAGGGAGGATAACATGCACATACAAAAACGAACATTCAAAAGGTAGCAATATGTCTGCTGCAGCATTGCATTGGATATAAGGGCAATCCAGTCTGTTGGCGATTATCGCCAGGACGGAGTTGGCGCAATATAAGCAGTTTAAGGCGTACTTTGATTCGCTCGACTATCAACCATTAGGGATATCTTAATACCCACTGCCTTTTCTCAAACAGTCAAGATCACCGCGTTGTAAGTGCATAAACCGTGTTGACGAATTCTGTCAATAAAATCCTTAACATTCTGTATAACTTACGTACATCATTCACAGAACTTATGAAGATAAAATCGACGTGTTAATGCTGCCAGCCTTTTGCAAACACACACACACTTATCCCATTGACAGCGATGCGGACGAATTTTTTGATGCCCAATGAGCTCCTGACTTTTCCTTTAATTTTTTATTATATACTTGTATAACGGATTATCCGGATGATTCTAGCTACGATCAGCCATCAGGCGGGTTTATGTGGGCATCGTGCAAAGAAATAACAATTCGTCAGGCAAATAATCACTTTACACTTCAGTAAAGACTTCAATCACTTATGCAAGCAATTCCCTTTTGACTTGTTTTCAACGAAAGGCTCAAGCGTACGCAATAGGCTGAACCTTAATTTCTTCAAAATTAAGTCCTTGTGTTAATTTAGTTCTGGTAGGTACTTATTTTATTTAATTTTATTGTAGTTTATTCCTTATGTTTGGCGGAACCGGTTTTATGGTTGGTGCGCTTATGTTCTTGATAATTTGTCGTTAGTAAGATCTCTTACTGTATTATTGTATAGCTAGCCGTGATAACCTATAATTGGCTTCATGTTTCTTATTCCAGTATATTTAGTGTACTTATGTAAAGCTGTTGGTTTCCCATGAGATAAATAAATAAATATCTTGTTACAATCAACTGCTATTAGTCAATAACAGCTGGTATGATAATGATTGTCTCAACAAAACGTAGGACAGTTCCGAAGCGTCTTCACTGCTCGATCACCAGGATAAGGAACTTCCGACCTGGCACGTTCCCTTCAACCTTGAAACCGAGAGAAAACGCCACGACTCTGTCAAAGCACGTCAACTCTAGTCTTCACAGTTGCCGCTGGGTGGCGTGCTTTGTTTTGTTGTAAACGTCAATTGCCGGATGCGACATGTATAATCTAATATATATACATATATGTATTAGAAGATAAATATTATATTTTAGTGTTGGCTTGTTTGTTATGTCCTTGTGAATAAAACAATATATTTTAAAATCGACCACATTTTGAACAATTAAACCGATTACTTTTGCATCTAAATTATTTCCGATTATCTGTTCAATTTTAATGTTTTACTCAGAAGATTAAATTACATGACGTTAGCTCAGGTGATAATTATATATTCTATATTGCAGCTGGTTGTAATTTTCCTGTGTAATCTTTAGAATTCATTAAGGACCGCCATTTTTTTTATAGTAGAGTTGGTTTGCTTGTGAGCTTGTGCGGATGAAGTCACGCTATTATTTTTTTTTTAATTATTTTAAAATAATTTTAATAGGTGTATTTAGAAAGGAGAAATTTTGTATATTAATACATTGTAAAGAGGGTTGGCAAAATTTTTCAAACGTTTTTCAATACGTGTGACTGTCATAATCAACCTATAATGTTCCCACTGCTGGGACACAGGCCTCCTCTGAGAGGGAATGGGCCACAATCCACCACGTGGGCCCAGTGCGGGTTGACAGATGTCACATGATGATGATGTCATGGTGAAGAAATACACAAAGTGCCTGCCTGGATTCGAACTCACGGCCTACAACTCGTGAGGCGGGGTCGATATCACTGAGCCACCTCTGCTCTCAGTGCTCTCGTGTGACTGTGACGGTTAATTTTTATTTCAGTGTTTTTACTTAGCAAAATATTGACTAAATCAGTCTTTCTCCTAATTTTGACTTTCAAGTTTTTTCACATTGAAAAATTGTATACTTCACACTCCACATTCGTCCTTGGAGCCGGATATGTTTGTATTGTATAAAATAAACGTAGGCACCTAAATATGAACAAAAATATTTTTAGTACCTACTTCAATATAGTTCATAATATTTTGTACAAAAAGCTATTCTATTCTAAAATACCTAAGTATTCTATTATGTTGCCAGTATATTGAAAACATTCACTCTTTTTTTTATATAAAAAACGTTGCCCCTCACTAGGAATTACTCCTGTATCGTGGGTGCGTTTACAAACATTTAAACTCACATACACAAACAGCCAGACCCGGAACAACTACCTGTAGGCAATACAAATATTTGTTCCGTGCGGGAATCGAACCCGTGACAGGCGGCAAGTCACTACGTCAATCTTGTCCTACAAGTGGCAACACTAATAACCATAGATCATAGACTGTTATTAGTTCGACACCTTTAATTTGTGCTATTTACACCTAATACCTACATTCTAGTTATCCTGTACCTAATAGCTCGATTAAGTAATTTATTTTTACAAGAAAATAGCAGTCTTTATGGCTGTGTTTTATGTTATGAGTTTGGATTCCGCACTTAGTTCTTCAAGTGGACGATTGTGCGTGGGCCATGGCAGCCGTCGGTGGTTATTCCAACCAGCCCACCTCCCTCCAGAAGTTTATTAAGTCTTCTGGCCTGTTGAGAACATCTGTGTAAGATCTGGGTGTCCCGAGGGTTTCTGACCTAATCTGGGTGACGCCTGTGCACTCAAAGAGCACATGCGCAACGGTTTCATCAGCCTTCATGCAAGCCCTGCACGATGGACTGTCCGTTATGCCTATTGTGTGGAAGTGTTTGTTTAGCGAGCAGTGTCCCGTGATGGTCTCCGCAGGCCTTTCCTGTTCAGGCGGTCTTTATGGCTATTTAGCACGTACCGCTATAATTTTGTAATTAAAACAGCAAACCACTTGCTGCTTAGGTAGCTAAATTTCGGAGAAAACGTTGTGTGTGTTTTATGCTGACGCTACTCGTCTTTACGCACACATTCACGGTGAATTTGTACACTTGGTTACCACAAGTAAAGCGCGCGTCGTGAGATAAATATACTGTATCAATAATACGAATTTTCTTGTGATTTTAAACCCTAACATAGTAGCGGTTACAGAAATACGTAAACATCTAATATAAACATCAATCATTCAGATATGTGTTACATTTATTGGAATTGATTCAATTAAAACACACTTGTTTGTAACAGATTACATGCTGCAATTTATTTAGATTCCGTAGTAATTGTTGGATATAGCATGTGCCTTATGCACGTTATGATGGTTGATAATTTTCAAAAGTTCTATTGTTTACACTGTGTTACAAAGAATGATCTTCATGATCTTGAGATGTATTTTGTGGTTTAATTTTAATTTTGTGTGTTGGCTATCGCACTAGGTTAAGACCTGTAATGATAGTTTTAAGGCATTTAAATAAAATATAAAAACAAAAAATGATTTCGTCAAATTCGCGGGTAACACCTGGATGAAACCGGGAAGTATGGCAGAAGAAACGCGAGATCTATAGCCAGCAGTGGATGATTCCGGGCTGAAATGATGATGATAAAATGGTGATGCACTTTGTGACATACGGTGCCGAAACGTGGACACTAACAATCGGGCTGGTCCACAAATTCATGGTCACTCAGTGCGATATGGTGCGGGCTACGCTCGGAATTTCTTTGAAGGCACATCATCATCTGCCTAGCCTTTTCCCAACTATGTTGGGGTCGGCTTCCAGTCTAACCGGATGCAGCTGAATACCAGAAAAAAAACGCGGAATTTCTTTGAAGGATAAAATAAAAAAAAATATTATCCGGAAAAGAACCAGAGTTCAGCACATACACATACATACACACACATACATAGCTAGACACACCCTTCCATGCATACATACACACACATACATGCATAGAGACATAGCTTGCAGAGTAAGCAAGCTGATGTGGCAATGGGCTGACCATGTTTGTCGAAGGGCCTATAGCCGGTGGAGCAGACGAGTCCTGGAGTGGACACCGCGTTTCAGCAAGCCTGGTGTGCGACCCCCCAGCTACATGGACCGACGATCTTTAGAATGTGGTTGGGACTGACTGGATGCGGAAGGACAGGGTGTTGTTGCGCAGTCTGGG
Source organism: Apamea crenata (assembly GCA_949629185.1). NCBI lineage: Eukaryota > Metazoa > Arthropoda > Insecta > Lepidoptera > Noctuidae > Apamea > Apamea crenata. The sequence goes on from OX451377.1 coordinate 3,788,399, forward strand.
AGAGGCTTATGTCCAGCAGTGGACTGCGATTGGCTGGTTTGATTGAAGATTCTTCGAGAAGTACGGAAGAAAAACCCCAAATAATTTGAGATGAGAATGATGATGATATTTTGATTGACCTTTCTTCGATAGTGTACATATGTATATCATTATTGGTTGATGTATTCATTATTATGGTTGTGTGTGTCTTATGCTACGGCTACATTATCACGATAACGCGAAGTACACTTCACCCGCTCTTTGTTGTACAGCGAGACGTTTACGGGTGTGTGAGAGAGACCGCGCGGAGTGTAGTTCACGTTATCGCGACAATGTAGCCGTAGCATTACGGGATGTTCAATTGGAACGTCAAAAAGTAACTGTAAACGACTTTTGGCGTCAAAGTGAGACATTCAACGTGTAGGTTTCAAACACATTACAAAGTTTGTTTTATGACCAGCAAATTTTCACCAAGTAGTGGGAAAAACGATATTTTTTTACCCGTTTTCCGTTTCGAGTAAGGAGGAAAAAAAGCGAAATTCTTACCTTAATCGGCGGCGCATAGTCCACGGCCATCATGCAGTCACTATTGACACCAGCTTCAGTCTTTATCATGGGAGGGCCATGGTGGTACAACTGTCCCATCTGATGGTGGTGGACCCCACTGTCACCACGGCTGTACCATGTGGTGTACATGCCGCAGTTCTGATCCCGATAGTCGTTCATAAACTCATTTTCACCTATCGCGTTCAACATAAAGTCAGTTGCGATTTGCCACAAAATTTAAAATTTTTGCCACAAAATTTAAAACTTTTGCCACAAGTTTTAAAATCTTTTTTAAATTTAAATTTTGGGTGGGAATGTTCATTATTAGGTTAGAGGGCGGGTTTGAAAGGTTTTTTGAGTTTTAAAAACTTCATTGTTTAATGTTCACTCATAAAGATTTTTTTAGTTTCACTTTAAATTTTTGTTCGTCACATAACAGTTTGCACATTTTAGTTTTTAAATCATTTTCGCACAGTTAGTCTTTGACATTATTACACTTTTGCACAAAACACTTAACACTTTGGTTTAGAAGTTTTTTTATTGCGTTCTGATTATTTTAGAATATGAAAAATAAAATTGTAAATAATTAAAAACTATTTTTCATATGAAATAGCTTTTTAAAAGATAATTATATTTTAATAGTTATGAATTAAATGTTTTAACCAAGAACATATTCAAAAAAAATAATAATAAAAGCACCTTTTTCAATTAAATTGAACCCGTTTTTAAAACAATTTGATTCTGAATCATTTATTAATTTAAATTATTATTGCACTAAGTACATTTTTCCAAATAAATATATTTGACTATTATTTTTGTGCTTCTTGTATTTCTATCTTGTGGGCAGCATCTGGAAAACAAAAAAAAAAAATCAATTATTTTCATTTTTAGTATTAAAAGACAGATTAAACTATTGACTAAAATTATAAAAACTAAAATGATAAAATAAAGACAATAAATGATTGAGGCTATAATATTTAAGTAATCTTTTCGCACAAAAAGGTACAAAGGCGGACTTAATGGCTTAGGCATTCTCTACCAGTCAACCAAGGGTGGTGAAGAGATTAGATGGCAGGTGCTTTGGTTGAGAGGAACAGTGATAAAAAACTATTAAAACATACTACTATTTAAATAATTATTTATTTTAAGAAAAACAGTGTTTTTTAATATTTTCGTGGATCTTTGACAGTCGTTACGGGTCGTCATTATCCCGAAAGCCTGACAACCGCAGTCTTACCAAGGGGTATCGTATTACCCAGGGCTGTGGAGGTCAGATAGGCAGTCCCTTCATGTAAAATACTGGTATTCAGCTACATCCGGTTAGACTGGAAGCCGACCCCAACATAGGCAAAGGCTAGGCAGATGATGAGTTTTTTTTAACATCAGTCTCTTTTTGAGAACTTTATTTATATTGAGGGCGTCATCCTGTATGTAGTCGTACGCAGGGGGGGAATCTAGAATCATGTGCTGAATTCATGGTTGCAGTTTGCGCGTCGATGTCCCTGTTTTCCTGTATGTTCCAGCATTAACAGGTACCTACTTAAAAACCCAAAACGACGCGACATACCCAATCTTAGAATTTTTATTGCCTTGCCTTTTAAATGGGTTGTAATGTATTTTCTTTCTTTCTTTCTTGTAGTTTTCGAGTGTTATGTAAAATGCCTACTTGGTTTATGTAAAATGCCTCCGCGGATCTAAGTGATTTATTAGTGGATGCGCACGGATTTACTCGCCCGAAACGAGTGAATCGTCTCTTTTAAATAGTAGGTATGTAAAAGTGACGATTCGCACTTTTCGAAGGACGGGTGGCCGCTGGAGCAGACGAGTCTTGGAGTGGGGACCGCATTTCGGCAAGCGTAGTGTGGGATGCCCCCCAGCTAGATGGACGGACGACCTAAAGAAGGTGGTTACTGGGACGGACTGGGTGCGGAAGGCGGAGGACAGGGGGTTGTGGCGCAGTCTGGGAGAGGCCTATGTCCTGCTGGACATGCGATAGTATGAGTTAATTGACAATTCGCACATTTCGGGCGAGTAAATTCGTGCGACTCTACTACTAACTCGTCTAAGTAATAATAATAATATCCCTGGACATTTCACACAGCACCATTTGTCCCAAGCTAAGCAACCTAATGCTTGTGTTATGGTAACAAGATGGCTGATAAACTACTTACATACAATTTTTTTTTGTAAATACGTACATATTATTATAGATAGAAAAACACCCAGACTCGGAACAAATACATGTAGGTCATACAAATATTTGTTCCGTGCGGGAATCGAACCCGCGACACGCAGCGCAGCAGTCAATCGCTTAACCACTGCGCCAACCGTGCCGTCCCCGTCTAAGTGAACTGGAAGTCGAGCTTTTAACACTATAGGCCCACATCAGTCCTCAGAAAGAATTTTAAAAACTTATACTTTACGGGTAGGTACTTTTGAATTATCAAGGGGTCAGTCAGTCAGAAAGATTAATCTAGTTGCCCACTCCATAGCATAGTAGGTACAGACGCCAGCAGGTCAAGCTACCCGAAACTGTCAAATTTTCTCAATCAACCTTGAACCTTAATACTCTAGAGATAAAGTTGAAAATCTATTAAAGGAATTTGACAGATTGTAGTAGCTTGATGTGCTGGCGTCTGTACAATTGGAAAAGAACGGGAAAGAATCTCCACGGACACTCTTTTAAATCAAAATATTGTATAGTGGCCCGGTCAGATTGGATGAGGAAGGCAGAAGACAGGGTGTTGTGGGAGCCTGGGAGAGGCCTATGTCCAGCAGTGGACTGCGATAGGCTGAGTTGATTGTTACAAAACACTTTGACATTGTTCGTTACTAGTCTCTTTCCATGACACGAATTGGGATGGGGTGCAGTAGACAGCCCTTACAAAGTAGATAAAAGAAAAAGAAAGAAAGATGGTAGAAGACGACAAAGAAAACTGGGGGGTAATTGCGTTACACACTAACAGTAAGAAGAGCTTTCATTTTGACAGTTCAACAACATTCATTGCGTTGTGCACGTTGTTGAGCAGACAAATTTTTCGAACATATGAAGCAATGGATTTGCAATATCCTTCAAAATTATTGAGATTATGATCGATATAGTGTATTACGCTGTTAGGGTGCAAGACTATTCTTATTTTTAGCACACCATGGCATACAAGCCAGCTCATCTTTTAATTAAATACTACAAATTCTGCTACTTACCAACCAACTTAGAATTGCAAATATAGCAACATACTGATAAAGTTATATGTACCTACATAGCTTTATGTGGATAGGTCAATGACCGCGACGCCACGCCTATGGTACACGCCCATCGTAAGCCCCGCCCAGAGGAAATTTGGTGTGACGTAATTTTACTGTTTTAGGTGGGCGGGTATGGATTGTCTTAACGCTATTCTATCTAAGTAGACAAGCAGAAATCTAGACCGTTTTGAAATCCCATTCTCATGTCGGCTAACACACTAAGTTTTTTTTTATTTTGTCCAACTATTCACAGATAATGTGAGATGGAAAGGTGTAGAAAAATAATCAAACCAAATTGTGTGTCACCAGAACGAAGTGTTTACAAAAAAAAAACATGATTTTATTATTTTTAAGAGCAAGTTAGGCAAAATGGGTGGCAATTCTTCAGGTAAAACACCTTGATATTACAGTCCTTTAATCGAATTCTCGAAATGATAGCGCCTCGATTGCCAACCATTCGAAGACATGTGACATCTACCAACCTGCACTGGGCCCGCGCGGTGGATGACAGCCCACTCATTCTCACAGAGAGCAGGCCTGTGTCCCAGCAGTGGGAATATTATAGGCTAATTGTACAGGGAGAGGTATCTGTTAGTTAATTTAGCAATTTGAATGGACAGTCTAGCAAAATCTGACTGCGCTTCCTCTTATTGCTCTCGACGTGGGTATGGATAGATGGTACCTAAAAACACTTAAGTTTTGAGTTGAGTTGCACGATTTCTGATTAATGCTTGTACTGACTGGACAAGTCCACGCAATCTGTGTGGTTATTTCCTCAGAATACCCTTCAACATCTACATGATCTGACCAAGATTATTAGTGGACTTTAAAAGAGACTGTGACCTCTGAGTTTGTTTCGCCAATTCTTCTCAGATTAGTCAGATAGGAAACGCCAACCATCTAGTTTTTAAAATATGATTGACGTGTAAAAGTGTTTGTAACGTTTGTTTGTAACCTACTTACAGAAATGAAATCATTTATCAATTTTTCTACTGCACCGAAACCACCATGAAACATGATCATGATCACACAACAAACTCCTAATTTACATGCTAATCGCCACTTCAATGCTGGCCCACTAACATTGGCATTGATATCAAAGAAATTACCTAACGAACGCAATGCGTCTTAGTAAAAAACTACCTACGCATGTGCAAATTAGGTGAAAAAAAGTGTATCTACACTGCATGCAAATTGTTTGCCACTTATTTGCGTTTTAGTTGGTTTTGCTCGCTTCCCGTGGCCGTGTATTTGTGGAGTGTAGTGTGGAGCGACGCTCTTGTTAGCTGTGCCCGATTTACTAACCCGCACTGGGCTGTAGAACATGGCCCATCCCCTCTCGATAGGTGACCTGTGTCCCAGCAGTGGGAACATTGTAGACTAATTACGAGCAAAGACATGACGGATCGATATACTGTAGAATGCAATGAGCACGCAGTGAGATGGGCCGGTGGTATTGTTAAAATGGCTGGTCGAACATGGATGCGAGAGGTATAGGATCAAGGAGAATAGACTACTATTTCAAGCTAGGCCTGTACCGAAAGGATATTGAGAGATTTTGACGAGTTGAAACGTCAGAATACATCCGGAGCCACCTTATCATCATTACATTATCTACATAGCCTTCTTAATTAGGAGGTAGGATCTGGTGAAAACTCAAAAAAATATGATGTCAAATTTTTTGTGAGATGTCAAGTTGTGATGTCATTTGATTATTGGAATAATTAAACCCAAAAACTCTGAAAACGACCTAGTTATTTTATTATTGATTCGTGTCGAGATTCAGTAGCATAGTTACCTCCTTGAATTTGACCTTGAATAACCTTATTGGTAATTATATTTTCGAGCCGTTTGGGGTTGAAACCCTCGGACCGTGGGGTCCGAGTGCTCATGGTCTTTTTAAGGAAATTTCTAAACGGCTGGTTGACACCTCCCGTGACCCAAAGATTGGCTTTTACCTTGGCCAGAGGCTAATCATTGCCATACAACGAGATAATGCCGCAAGTCTTTTGGGTAAATTACCAGTCGACAGCGATGCGGATGAATTTTTCGATGCTATATTGTAGTTTGTGAATAGTTTTGGCTAAGTTAGGATATAATTTTGTTATTTTTATTAATTAATTAAGTTTAAAATACTTATATCATAAAATTATGTTTAAATAAATATAATGTATGACAAAACTCTAATATAAAATCTCAATTTTCTACGATGATTTTTCAACTAGTCCAGGGTTTGTTTACACTTTCACCAGATTCTTTTGAAACATATTACTTACAGGTAAATATCAGCTAATCACACGAAGTGACTTGGATTTTGGTCGATAGATAGACATTTTTGAACATTCATCCTCACACTATTAAGGACAATACTCAGTATAATTTATACAGGTACTTTTTGTAATTCGACCTATGAAAGATTCACAGCTCATGTCCATGCATAGGTTTCCCTAAAGCTGTAAGGAATAGGCTATAAAAAAATCTAATTAGTCCGTCAGTTAGATTATAAAAAAATATTGCACCCTTATTTTTTCTTTTGTCAATTATATAAAAAATGATGAAGATATCGCCCGTTAAAGTTCCGCGTGACGTCACGACATGCTACACTTTTAGCATGGCGTGACGTCACGACCTCCCGCTCCCAAATTTAGACGCGCTTTATCTTTGTACTTTTTTGTTTGACTGACAAAAGAAAAAATACGTGTTAATTATTTTTCGATAATCTAACTGACAGACTAAATATAATTATTATTTTTTTACCCAGGCATCTACCCTATTCTCCTCTGTCTCAGCGTTAAGGCCATAAATGACTAGACTGACATTCTGTCACCTATTCATCATTCAATGTTACCTGAAGCAGGCGCAGTCTATTGCTGGACATAGGCATCCTCCATAGATCAGTAAGATGGAATATCCAGGAGAGTTGGCTATAAATAAACTAGTTTCGTGGTCACTTATATTATCCACTATTGAATTAAACTATTAATATAGTACAGCTAGGGAAATTGATTGCTAAGCAAATTCACAGCCTCCGTCAATTTACCCTGTTATAGCCATTTCATACAACTATCAAAGAATGAGAGAGAGCAGATGTGACCCAGTGGTAACGGTAAATTATTTCATCACCACTGCTCTCAAAACGGTGAAGGAAAACATCGTAAGGAAACCGGCATATTATAGAATCAAAAATTCGAAGACATGTGACGTTTACCAACCCGCACTGGGCCCGCGAGGTAGATTACAGCCAACTCTCTCTCACGTGTGCCCTGCCCTACACGGTAAATAGCGATAAACCTTTCAGATTTATATCGTGCTAATAATTATCATGCTATAAAATTCGTAATAACGTACATACATTTTATTTTAACGAATGTGATTAGTAAATAACTTAACAGGGATATTTATTACTTGCAAGTATTTATTAAAGTAAATTTATGAAATGGGTTAAGTTATAAGCGGGGTTGCATCATCATCCGCCTATAGTACTTCACTGCTGGACATAGGCCTGTCCTATTGCACGCCATCCAGCTCTATTTTCGGCAACTGTCATCCAGCTGCTACCAGCCATCCTGCGAAGATCGTCGCTCCACCTAGCCTGAGGGCGTCCCACCTTACGTTTACCAATTCGCGGTCTCCACTCAAGAACACGTCTACCCCAACAGTTAGTTCTACGGCCAATATGGCCGGCCCATTGCCACTTCAGCTTGCTTATTCTGTGAGCTATGTCGACAACTTTGGTTCTCTCAGAGAGACGAGATGACGACTAATAGAGAAGGATGGAAGAAATAGACATGCTGCACTGACCTCAAATAAATTGGAATAAGGGCAGGAGAGATGATGATGATTAAGTTATAAGCAGCAGTAGCTTTATAGTGATGAACAGGTTGCAAAGTTCACTCATCCAAAGAAAAGAGAGGATCCTCCGACCAGACGGGTGTTGTTTGTGGTGGGCTACTGCCCGAAGATTGACGTTGGGACGTTGTAAATAGGCTCGTCGCGCAGTAAACTTTATTTGCGCGATGCAGGATTTTTCGTGACGTCAGCGTGAGGCGTAGTTCGCATGTGGCGATGTAGATGCCGCTACAAAGTAAACGAATGCGTGTTGAACTGTTGAGGTCATCGGTCGCGTCACATAGGTATGCACTTAAGTTTTTTTTTGCACGATCAAGATGCAGCGTGACTAGGTTGGTGCGTCATAAAAATACCTGTCAGTAATAAATAACTAAATGAGAGCAGTGGTGTCTCAGACTTACCTACGAGTTGTAGGTCGCGGGTTAGAGCCCATGTAGGCGCTTTACTTTGTGTAAATTATTTCATTACCACTCCTCTCAAAACGGCGAAGGAAAACATCGTGAGGAAACTGACATGTCCTAGAACCAAAAAAATCGAAGACTTGTGACATCTACCAACCCGCACTGGGCCCGCGTGGTGGATTACGCCCACTCTTTCTCGAAGACACGAGGACTGTGTCCCAGCAGTGGGAACATGATAAGCTGATTATGCTTATATGCTATATTCTAAACTAATATATAAAGAGGTGAAAATTATTTGCTTGGTTGTATATTTGTATGTAGGGGGTATGTCTGGAATTACCCGAAGGATTTGAAAAAAAATAGATTTGTATGATAAGCAGAGTGGCGATTAGGTTATCACATTAAATAATACAGCGGTCATTACAAGTTGTTAAAAGTCTGTTAAAATAATAAAATTTAAATTTTACTAAAAATAGAGAAAAAAAAAACAAATAAAATAATTAACGTAAAAATTGTCATGAAATAAACCATCCTTGTTAATAAGTTACTAGCCACGCGTGAGGCAATGGTATCAAGAATTCAACACAAACTTTATGTTATTGTTACTAAGTAAACACAAATTAAGTTTAATGTTTTTAGGTAAATACTGAAACGAAAATAAGGTCCCACGACTAAAATGTTAATTATTATTAATTATTAGTCATATGTCACGTGTTATATACTGGTTATATGTTATATAGTCACGTGTTTTGTGTCATTTATTTATAAAGCAGTAGCTTCTGCCCGCGACTTCGTCCGCTTGAAATTTCCTATTCTTCCGACCCATCCCGTCACATCGCATCGTATATACCTGCCCGTGTTATAATTTCTTTTCGCTTAGCGTTTAGTTCTCGTAGCGTAAACCCCTTACATTGGTTTGCACCAATTATGACATTGGAGACACGACTCTTGTCTTTCAATCTCCAGTTATAATTATCCCTACTAAGGGCTATCTTCAGATATCTTTTATCTGTGGAATACAATTTTTCGTCTGACAGTTCTAGTATGGAAAAACTGTCAAAAATTCAAAATTTATTCCCAGGATAAAACTTATTCTAGATAATATTTTTTGGTGAAATTAGCCCTAATAGGTGTAAGTAACTGCTAATGGGGTTTTCCATACGTCTCACAGTTCTAGTATGGAAAAACTGTCAAAAATTCAAAATTTATTCCCAGAATAAAACTTATTCTAGGTATAAAAGTTTGGTGAAATACGATAAATGATTTCATTTTTGTAAGTAGGTTTATACAAACACTTTCACACGTAAATCATATTTTAAAACTAGATGAGGTCGGCGTTTCCTATCTGACTAGTCTAAGAAGAAAGGCCGAAACAAACTCAAAGGTCACAGTCTCTTTTAAAGTCCAGACATAGGTAATCTTGGTCAGATCATAATTATGATGGCAATGTAGGTCGATGTCTGTGATGGTCTTTTGAGGAAAGAACCACACAGATTGAGAGGACCTGTGCAGTCAGTGCACGCATTTGTCAGAAATCGTGCAGCTTAACTCATAACATAAGGCGTCTTATTACAGAACGAAACCAAAATTTAGTTCTAGCCTAACCAATTGAGCCAGTACTTGTATTTCGAACTTTATTTCGATTTAGGCAAAGTCCTTAATACTAAAATGACAACTTAGCACCGAACTAAGCTGTCATTTTTGTATAAAGAACTCCATTTATATAACAGTTGGGTTCTTAATACAATAACTGGGTCAGTGGTTTAAACCTGATCGAAAGAAAAACCTTGTTTTGTAAAAAGGAGGTGTAAGTTCAACGATTACGAATACCAAAGAAAGGACAATCGCCCTAATAGGTGTAAGTTTACAGTAAGTTTTTTTTTTTTTTTAAAACGTTGCCCCACACTAGGAATTTGTCCTGTGTCGTGGGTGCATTTACAGACATATAAACTCACATACACAAACAGCCAGACCCGGAACAACTAATTGTAGGTCATACAAATATTTGTTCCGTGCGGGAATCGAACCCGCGACACGCAGCGCCGCAGTCAATCGCTTAACCACTGCGCCAACCGTGCCGTAGTTAGTGTTAATGGGTTTTTCCATATGGAATTTCTCAGTAGCAGCCGGAGTCTTGATTTGGGAACGGTTGATGGCAAGAGGCTCACCCCCTATTACATGGCACTTAAACATTACTGGCAAAATGAGAGTGTACTTTAGGCACCTCTGTCTATCCCTTCGGGCAATACACGCGTGATGTTAATATTAGTTTTTGGGAAAACTTTTTCTTTCCTATAAATAATAATTTAATTCAGTCGCTACAATCGGTCACTTGTACCATTTAGTTAACCAACGTTTAACGCCAGTTAAAACTAATCGCGTCCAACGCTACGAATTAGCGTGAACCGAACTATTGTCGACTACGAATTACAATTATAATTGTTAATGGTTTTTTGTTCGTTAACTAGAATTTATTTATCTGTAAGTAGTTTTTTTTAAAGCTTGTTTGCGTAAATCTTTAGTTTTGGATTTAGTGTTTTTGAATACAAGCGGTTGTATTTAAAAAAATAAAAAATAAAAACAGTTTAGATTTTGTACTGGTTGCGGTGGTTTCTTAATTTTAAAAACGTAGATCACCAACCACTTAAATGATTTTGGCGCCAGCGAGTTTTTACTAGCGTTTTCTTTTTGCATTATTATATTTTATTTCAACAATTAAAAATACGTACTGTACCGATAATTATCATAGCTTTAAATACTTCATGACAATAATTGACAACTATTTGTCAATATATTTGCAATGATTGAATCCTACGAAAACGCTTATACATAATTACCGACGCTAAAATATATCAAAACAAGGCGTTTTTGTTAAAACGAAAAAACAACCGAGAAACTGCTGTTGGGATAAAATGATGCAATTTTCGCAAAAACTACATTGAGAGAAAAACATCACGACGTCTCGTTTTTATATACTTATTTAAATATCACTTAGTAGATATTTAAAACATTTGTTAATTCTATAGTTTCCAAACCTTTACTTATTGCAACGTGTAATTTAGCACCGAACTATTTTTTTTGCAACTTTTTATTGAGCAATGTAACGATGGTTGTTTTACGGTTTAGCTATTGGTGTAAGACCTTTAAACATGAAGGGATTTTTTTATAAACGATGATTAAAGTTAAGTGACGCTTAAACGACAAAAATGTGTAGTTAATCAGTCACTTATAACTATAGGCAACGTTTATGAATAAAGGGGTAAAACCCTCATTTTAGTTATGGCTTATGATTGAATTATAACCAACATTATTGATTCGGTCACATGGTTTCGAAATGTCATCGTTAGTAAAAACTCAACTTTTTCATAAAGCATACGAACACTTCTAATCAGTATATATATCAGTATGTACGAGTATCTATATAATATAGGCAATCTATTAATGCTTTTTTGAGCAAATCTTTCATAAATCCTACCTTTATAAAGCAATTACTACATTTTTCAGTTCCTTTAAAAGAAATCTTCAAATTAATTTACACCAGAAAGATACAGTATCAGAATACACTTTCCAATAACCACCATTATCAACTTAAAAATAACCCATACCAAAAAAAAAACGTCAACAAAAATTACCTTCATAGAAAAAAAAAACACAACACAGTACACAACACAAAAATACACAGTCAGGAAGAACTAGAAACACCACTATCACACACTGATAAGAATACCACTGAAAAAACCACCATGCTTATAACGAAACGGAAAAAAAGCACGTTATAATTTTTTTTTCAACGCTGTTTATTCTACCGAGAGCGTCAACACGGACGATGTCTTTTGATCGACTAAAAACTTGCCTCGGAAAATGTGTAGGCGTTATGCACGAGAGGGGGATGGAGATACAGTCTTGTGTGGAGAGGAAAGAGAGGTTAAATCGTCGCGGAGGCGTGTCTGGGTAGGAGTGGTCTAAGTTTGCATAAACCGTATCCAGTCTCGTCCGTTCGCAGTGGCAGTGTTAAGCCTGATTCGAGCAATATATTATACGATCCGAGGCTTTTTGCTCCTAGTGCATTGTCTCGGCATTTTTTTTTGGATGAACTATGAAACAGTGTGGTGTTTGCTTTTTAATTCGATACGCTTGCGGTAGGTTAGGGTTATCTATAGATATTTTTAGATAGTACATCTTTGCGTTGCTATTGTTATCTGTACTTAGGCTTTTATTGCGGTTATTATTTTTAAATGGAGGCTCTATATTCTGCATTCGCTGCTAAGACATGATTGTGATCAGTGAAGGTGGATTTGAAGATACATTTTAGAAATGAAATTGTTTTTCTGTATATTATGAAATGACGGAGATGGCGGGATGAGCTGGAGTCCATCAACAAGAACTGGTCCTTAGCAGCTTTGAACAGAGAGAAGTGGAAAGAGAGTAGGACTTTTACACAACATATTATAAAAAAAAAAAAACTAGATGTTGTCGGCGTTTCCTATACGACTACTCTGAGAAGGTAGGTCGAAACATACTCAGAGGTCACAGTCTCTTTTAAAGTCAGATCATGTGAGGACCATGTAGATTGATGTCTGAAATGGTCTTTTGTGGAAACTACCACACACATTTGAGTAGATCATTCCAGTCAGTGCAAACATTTGTAAGTTATCGTGTAGCTCGACTCAGAACTTGAGGGAAAAAAATTGAATGGATAAAATTAGGTACTTCTTTTTAGTTGTCCTGGTTTTCATGAGATACTACAAGTGTCCCAAGCATCCATTATCAGTGTTAACCTGACCAGCATGGATGTAACAACAGTCACAGTCAGCCATGTTACCATCCGACGCTTAGGTACTGATAATCTCGTTACCAGGGCGCGGCGTGAGCCACTCTAGCAATTCCAAACAGCAGGTAGTATTACATGCAGGTTCCTCTTCTACTTTTCGTATCGACGGTACTAGTTGTTCTTTTTTGTTATATAGTTTGAGCCCAGTAGGTGGCCACGTTGATTGCGATATCAGTGGCATTATTTAGGTCATCCAAGGTGCAAGTGAACGGGCACTTGGGACACTCCAGCAAGTGGGGCATGGTCTGGTCAGAGGCACTGCACTCGCACTGGGTATAAGATGGGTCTGTCATCCTCAATTCGACAAATTCTGTCTGCAGCATGCAGCTAGAATTAGTCACAAAAATGTTTCGGAATGAAAATGCTGTGGCATATGTAATTGTCCATTAGGAGAAGTAGAGTTTCAATCCGGTACTAAATTATGCGGAGGAGAATCTCTCGGTTTGCCTAATTCATAGGTGTATTTGGTACGTTTAAATTTTTTCTCAAACCAACTGCGAAACTAAATTAAGACGAGAAAGCTCAAATTGTTTGATACTTAATACGGAAGAAAGAGTGATTTTTATTCCGAGAAACGAAAATGAGTTAATGAAAACATAATTATATTACAATACCAGTGCGCAAATTTGTAACATAATTATGTTAAAAATTTGCGCACTAGTTAAACATGTATCCTGTATATTAGACGGTCGAAGCTGCAGTTTTAGCTTAAGTCAGTATTTATTTTTTTGCATCGTCTCCTAGTTGTTAATGTATTCATTCTAACTTATGATACCTACTTACTTAGCTGCATCTGTTATCACAACCTGCGGAGTAATTGTGTAACACACTATCAGTAGGTAGCAATGGCTTTCATTTTAACAGTTCAACAACGTAAAAGACGCAATGAATGTTTCATTGCGTTATTTACGTTGATGAGCAGACGAAATTTTCGAAAGCAATGGATTAGCAAAATCATCCAAAATTATTCAGATTGTGATTGATAGTGTGTTACGCATCACAGATCAACACAAAAACACTAATATTGTACAGTCAACAGCAAAAGTAGATGATCAAAATCAGAAATTCAATACTAATTAACGGAGTTCGCGTCAGAACTGTGTGGCGTCGAAGTGATTCAAAAGTATGACACTGAGTCTGACATACTTTTGAATCACTTAGTATTAAATTTCTGATTTTGATCATCTACTTTTGCTGTTGACTGTACTTCTGGTTCGGCCAAATTGTTGCATAAACGAAAAATACCTCCTACTCTGTAGGACCATTTCCATATGACCTCTTCTGCATCTTCTTGAAGTTTGTCAGTGCTGGCTGAGTGCTGGAGATAGGCCTTTGCTTCATTTTCCGTATTTATTTAATTGGTTCGGCTTCGTGAAGAAACCGGCATGACTTAGAACCACACATTCGAAGACATGTGTCATCCACCAACCCGCACTGGGTACGCGTGTATGATTATGGCCCACTCTCTTTCACCGAGAGGAGGCCTGTATCCCAGCATTGGGAACGTTATAGGCTGACTATGCTTTATGCCTATGTTATTTTACTGGGTGGTAATCAAGCAAAGGGTTCACCTATTCGTAAGAGCCTACCTGGTCCATTACCAGATGCGTTGCAGGTGCTCTGCCATCCCCGGGACAAGGCTGAAATATGATTTGTGCCTATAATTCTTACCAGCAGATGGTTAGAAAAGGGGTGTCTACCAAGATCACGACTAATAGAGAAGTATGGAAGACATGTTGAGCTGATCCCAAATAAATGGGAGAAGAATGATGTTGATGAATTACACCAGCACTTTCAAACCGACACAGCAACACTGCTCGCCAGATATTTGAATGGTGGTGAACTATCCTGGACGAAATCTTTCACAAAGTTCTACTATAACTTCTACTCATAATCAGCATATTATAATGTTCCCACTTCTGGGACACAGACCTCCTCTCTTCCAGAGGAAGTGGGCTACCACGCGGGGCCAGTGCGGGTTGGTTGATATTACATGTCTTCGAAATTTTGGTTCTAGAAGATGCTGGTTTCCTCACGATGTTTTCTTTCACCGTTTTTGAGAGCACAATACCAAAGAAAGGATATTTGGGTAGGCTGCATAGAGTACCCAAACTGCCAGGTCATACTTAAAACTACCTAGTCAACACTGGCTTTCCCTGCTTGCCAGCCGGGAATGTTGTCATTAAGTTATCGTCATTTCATATTGGCATGTTCTATATCCAAAAATTCGAAGACATATTGTGACATCTACCAACCCGCACTGGGCCCGCGTGGTAGATTTCAGCCCACTCCCTCTCACAGAGGGGAGGTCTGTGTCCCAGCAGTGGAAACGTTATGAGCTGATTATGCTTTGTTCGTCGAATCGTTGAGTCCTCACATGATCTGACCAAGATTATGTCTAGACTTTATAAATATGTTTGATAAACCGACTTACAGAAAAAAATCATTCATCGTTTATATAACATTTGGCTTCCCAGGGGGCGCAGACGAACATTTAATCATATGTATCGCCATTTATAAAAGATACTTAAAAGCACCCATCCATCTAATGAAAGTATATTTTACACCTGTCAAAGTGTTTGCACTAAAAAGGTGACTTAAAACTAAAGAAATAGCAAATAAATAACACGTAAATGTCAGTTAAAATAACAATAAACTATAATGAAGTGTTTTATTTAAGATCTTTAGCGGTTATAAATGATTAAAGTTCTATGTGAACCGACCGTGTGACCTCCGCCCTTGAAATTGCGTCATCATCGTTATAAAATGCATTTATTTAATCAATTTATGGCATTAAAATAATTATTATCTAGGTAGGTACCTAAGTAGTTATCTGCTAATCATTTCTAAGATTTTTGTATTAAATCACCACATGAACCGTAGGTAGGGAGGTAATCACATCCATTGCAAAAAAAATTCATCTAACGATAATTCCATAATAACATTAATGCCTGCTTGCACACACAAATCACTAAATGTCATCAAAAAATCAGTGTGTCAAATAATTTTGTCTGTGTCAGTTTTCAAACGTTGGAAAGAAACAGAACGATGTTTTAAATACGTTAAGCGCTAAACGCAATTAGTGATTTGTGGTGAAACCGGGCCTTTTTGTGACTTGATTAGTGTTCTTCATGGTGTTAAACATTTTAACTGCCAGCTATCTATACTAATATACTCATACTATATTATAAAGAGGCAAAATTTGTGAGTTTGTATATAGGGGCACGGTTAGATAATCTCCGGAACTACTGATCCACTCCCGAAGATTATTGGAAGCTACATATATTGTCGAGTGTCATTAAAACACGTGGACGAAGTAGACAGAAGCTATATTTTCAATAAGGCAGGTTTAGATCTGACAACACGGTCATTCTTTATGTTATTAGTTTCCAAACATGCTGTTGATCCAACTTATAGTAACTGGTCAAAGTCGCCTTTTAATACAAACAACTAAACGCGATCAGCACACCTAAACCGCGTTCAAGAGCTCAGTATTCTACACCAATGAGGACACTGACAGCTCTTGAACGCGGTTTAGATCGCGTTCAGTTTCATTCGTGAAATTGGCCGTGTTCTGATCGCGTTTAGTTGTTAATATTAATTAACAATTAAACGCGATCAGAACACCTAAACCGCGTGCAAGAGCTCAGTATTCTACACCAATGATGACACTGACAGCTCTTAAACGCGGTTTAGATCGCGTTCAGTTTCATTCGTGAAATTGGCCCTTAAAATACCAAAGGCGCATGTAAACCTATACTCTTCAAACAAGAACAGAGCTATGGTGCTTGGTAGCACAAGTAGGTAAGGTGGTAGTACTTCTCCGCTGTTCTGAAAACGGTGAAGGAAAACATCGTGAGGAAACCGGCATGCCCTAGAACCAAAATCATGTCATTTTTAGATAAATTGTTTTTTTTTCGCAGTTTCGAGTCAGATGCGTAGTACGTGCGTGTATGACCAGAGGGGCAATTCTCGTAATTTTAATTACGTTCACAGTCTAATCTCAGTTTTCATCTGTCAAAAATACCTCTAATTTACCTTCATTTTTGACAAGTTTTAGACATTGATTGTCGCTGAGATGAGATTGCGGCTAGATTTTGAACGTTTTTAATAACGAGAATTCTGGCTTTTCAAAACTGTTTTTTATAAATGTATTAAAACAATGTGTTGTTATCCGGGCGATTTATTAGGTAACACATCATATAGCATAAAATCACGCTTTTTAAGAATTTTGTATAGGTTCGTAGCGGGTAGCGTTCTGGAGTTTTTGCCTACCCCCATTGGAAGAAGTCATCAGTGTATGTATGTATTCTGGCCTGATTTGCCATAGCGCTTACTTCAAACAGTGTCTCTATCGTGATAGCGTGAGTTCGAGCCCATGTTCAGTCAAACTCACACGCCATTACATTTGATTTACTCGTGTGAGTTTCCTTTAGTTCACCTCCTTTGCATATTATAACATGCGGTTACATTATTTCTTAGGAACTTGTCACGCATTGAGGCATTTAGTTCAGCAATAACATTATTGAACAGGGCCCTAATTCGTTATGACCATTTAACCATTCCTTACTTCGAAACCACGTCCATTCCTTAGTCAATCACGACATATCTGCTATGTTACGTATTCTCTATGACACAATGGGCTAGTGATAACAGCCGCACGGGTCGATCGATCAGGTTAAGCTACGCTTGCCGCGGTTGGTCCGTGGATGGGTGACCATCTTTACATACCAAGATCCCTCCGTGCCTCGGAAAGCACGTTAAGCCGTTGTTTTCGGCTGTCATTTGTAGATCTTTGACAATCGTTACGGGACGTCAGAAGCCCGAAAATCTGACAACCAGTCTTATCAAGGGGTATCGTATTACCCAGTAACTGGGTTGTGGAGGTCGGATAGGCAATCGCTCCATGTAAAATACTGGTATTCAGCTGCATCCGGTGAGACTGGAAGCCGACCCCAACATAGTAGGGAAAAGGCTAGGCAGATGACGACAATGAACGAAACGCGAAATGAACGCGAAGTTGGCGTGGTTTGAACTGTCAAAATATATGTTGTCCGTACGGTTGACATTTTGATTCCTTGCCGTTACAGGGGTTTCTACAAGACACGATATTGACGTGGTAAGATTTGCGGGGAATGATTATTACCATACAGAATAGGGTAGTTTCCTGGGTAAAGAAATAATAAATATATTTAGTCCGTCAGTTAGATTATCGAAAAATAATGGACACGTATTTTTTCTTTTGTCAATCAAACAAAAAATTACAAAGATAAAGCGCGTCAAAATTTGGGAGTGGGGTCGTGACGTCACTTGCTTGCAAAAGTGTCGCAAGCAAGTGACGTCACGCGGAACTTTAACGGGCGATATCTTCATCATTTTTTATATAATTGACAAAAGAAAAAATACGTGTTCAATATTTTTTGATAAGTTAGATTATCAAAAAATATTGAACACGTATTTTTTCTTTTGTCAATGACGGACTTATTTGATTTTTTTAGGAAAGTAGCCTATTGGGGTAATTAGGTAAAGCCCAGTAGGTAATTTGCGTGACAATTTATACTCGTTCCTGACCGATTGATCAGAGAAGACACAAGATAAGGAAAATGGGAAAAGTGTGGGGGAGACCTTTACCCAGAATTAGGAAAAAATATGTTAAAAAAAAGTTAATTCATCTTCGGAGCAATGGTGGCCCATTGGAAACGGTCGCAACTTACAATTCTTTTTAATTTTTTTTTATTATTTAAATTTTAGGCACTTTTATAACGCACAGCGTATGTCAGTCCCATCGTAACCTAATACAGGATACACATCAAACTAATGAGATTAATATATCAGGGCCATAAAGACGAACAACTTTCTCGCATCTTCAGAGCTCGGCTCAGATAGTATTTGGTGGAATGTACCTATATCGTTCTTGATCAACTTCAAAGCTCTGAACAACTTACTCATAACAGCCTCAAAGCGAACACATTCCATCAACAAGTGATGCTTGTCCTCCACAACTCCACACACCTCACAGTTGGGAGAGGTATTATTTTTTCATCAAGAAAACAAATTTGTTACATGGAATCTAGACTTAGAAGTTGTAGGTCATAGGTTCAAACTTAGACAGGCACATTTTTTACTAAGCCTGCACTGTCCCATTGCTGAGTAAAGCCTCCCCCAAATCCATCCAGGCATCCTTTCCTAGAGCCACCTCGATCCAACCATTGTGGTACGCGTCCAGGTCCTCTCGCCACCTCTTCCTGGGCCAGCCTCAGTGGCACCGTCCATCCTCAGGACCGTGTGGAGACATCCCATCGGTTACTGTGCATGTAGGACTTACAACAGGCACGTTACTTTGTGTAAATTATTTTATACCCACTGCTCTAAAAACGGTGAAGGAAAACATAGTGATGAAAACGGTCCTAGAACCAAAAATTCGAAGACATGTGTCATCTACCGACCTGCACTGAGCCCCCGTGGTTTATTACGGCCCACACCCTCTCTAGAGAGAAGGCCTGTGTCTCAGCAGTAGGATCATTATTATACGTATAGGGTGATTATGCAAGTAATTTTTATGTAACTCCAACACAATACATTTTTTTTCTATGTTGTTCAAGTAATTTCTGACGGTTTCACCTTGCTTATTTTGCAAAGAGATAAAAAACTAATCTTTGAAAAAAGTGAACGGAATTTTATTTAAATATCCCTGTTTATGGTCAAAGAGAAACTATAATGTGTGTGAAAATATTTAAACGCAAGTAAGTCGTTTAAATTTTAAATTCATCCTCCTTTTCTTTAAAATAAAATTACAGAAATGGAATTTAAAAAAACAAATACTCCGACGGTTATTTTATGCTAAATTTAAAATATCGAACGTTTGAGTTCCAATTTTCAAATTTGAACTTGGAACGTCCAGTTCGGATGACGCGCAAAAACTGAGCGCGCGCTGCCCGCCGTCATCTGCGGTGAACGTAGAAATATGTGGAGAGGTGGTCAATCTTTTAAGTTTTTCAATATTATTAAATTTTCAAGATTACCAATAGGTAATCTTGAAAATTTCTTGAGCTCGTACCTAATTTTTAATAAAAAGCAATAGCTTTTTATTAAAAATTGCTTTTTATAAAAAATTAGGTACGATTTCCATCACTTTTCTTCTTTTCACGTGTATAAAACAAACAATCTTAGCGTCGTCGTTACAAAAATAGCCCGTCACAAAGTTTGGTGCATATCTTTTGTGCTGGACATACTGGTGTACATACTAACTGTATACCAATTTCTTCTAAATTATAAAAAGGAATACGTTTAATGCACCTCTGATTCACTAAAAGACAGCAAAGATAGTAATCTCAACCAGTTTTGTTTACTAAGTTACAAATAATGGATTCATTCGCTTTTTCATAACATCAACTTGATCGTAGGTAAGTCAAGCGCAGCAAAATTTACTACTGAATGATAATGCTAATATAACCGATTAAATCGATTTGCCCGCAATTTTGTGTAATGAAGAATGAATTTAATTGATGATTCTAGTTCATATTTTTGACGTTTTCAGTGTGCAATGAACATGGAACTTTTGACGTGGTAATTGTTATCTTACAAACGAGTTTAGTGGTTTTAGTAAATGAAGTAGTTACCAGGTATTAATAAATTCGTATTGTCTGTATATTTGTTACTAGCTTTATTTAGAAACATCTTTCGTTTTATGTTTTTAGAACCATTAGTTGTTGAAAATTATTATTTAGGATTTTTTTTAAATTATACCCGTTTAAGTGAAATGATCTCTCTGAAAGTTTAAAGTAATCAAACATCTATGCAACAAGATCTAAGCCAATTAAATAAATATGGATGTCACGTGTTCAAAATTGAACTTTAATGTCTCGGAAACGTGACGCTTTACGGGATTTGGTCCTGTTATATTGTAGGAAAAAAATTAAATGGCGCGACAGTACCACTGTACCAGCCAGGAGGTGCCAGGCTCCATATTAAAATCTTCAATCCCTTCAAATACTTATCTACTGTTATGAAGGTCAGACGGCAACCATTTATAAAACGTTGATGATCGGCTTAATTGTGTTTGATTAGTAGCAACATCAACTAAGTTAGGAAAATACTACATGATAATAGAGAAAAAAAAAACTTAAAAATAAATTCCAAAAATTTCTACTACTCAACACCTCTCTTTGTCAATCACTGTTCTTCAGAAATATGCCGCCTAGTCGTGCAGACTATGCGCAAAAAGGGCGTCCTTTATACTCATCACATACGTTCCACGCAAGAGCGAGACAGACATACAATCGACCACCACTACCTGAACTCTTTGACCACTGTACGTTTGAAAAATTGGCGCGAAACGGAAAATTTCTTACAAAATGGCGGGTCAACTTATATTGGCAAGTGAGAAGAGAAGGCAAGAGAAAGCTTTTTGTCTTTGTTTATTATTGTATTGTGTGAAAGAGATGGAATGCTTAATGACAGTTTGTGGTCGTGCGATGTAGGTTTAAGATTTTGGATTTTTCGTTTTGAAATTGTGATTTTGTTTTGGATCTTATGAAAATTCGTTGCGTTTGATGCTAACGGCTTTAGATTCGTGTTGTAAACAGTATTGATAAGCTAATATTGCATAATAATTGCACTTATAACTCAAAGTATTCACAAACGATCAATGAACGGCTATGTGAAGCTTTTTCCTCAAATTTTTCCTGGAACCAATTCGTTATCCTAAGGTAGTCAGTTAGTCCAAAAATAAGGTAATGCAATTGTGGAATTAAGTGCTTTTTATTTTTATTCATTTTAAACTTCGTCTAACATTTTTCGAATTTCTTAGAAAGGCAAAAAAATATCAAAACGACTTATACTATAATGCAGAGCTGTGTGTGTACTGTCAATTTGCTTTTCCGACGGATAAGACTTCTATACACAAAAAAAAAACACACAAACGTGCTCTTGAAACTGAAAAGTTGAGGAGAAATTTGGGGGCGCCAAGAGCGGGAGAAGTGATTTGATAATATCCCACCAAAAAAAAGGGGGAACTATGGTGCAAAAAGTCAGATGACCCATCTGCAGTTAAACGGTAAGTCCTGTCTATTATACTCTGTAAGATTTATCCTACGTGCTAATACGCGCTGATATAACATTATTCATTCATTGCAAATCCATATAGTCCTGTATTTTACAGCCCCCTTTTCAATTCCGAACCTATTATTAATTGGAGGCAAAGTAAGGTATAGTGTGTTGAAAAACATCCCACAGACGAATTGTATAACCGCCAACCAACCATAGTTTAAAGAACTTTTAGTTTGATCAATTCCCGTAATTAGAAACGTTCAAAATCTAGTCGCAATCTCATCTCAGCGACAATCAATGTCAAAAATGTAGGGAAATTAGAGGTATTTTCGACAGATTGAGACTGAGATCAAACTGTGAACGTTGTTAAAATTGCGAGAATTGCCCCTCTGTAATCTTTCATGTCTATCATTATTAGTTATTACTTTATAACCAATCACAATTAATGTTAGAAGGATATGAGTCTTATTCAGTCACATTCACATTCTGCAGGCATACGTTCGCTGCCATTAGTTTAGTCCCATGGAACTAAATATGAGTACACTTCTGTATAACCCTTCGGGGAAACAAAGCGTGATGTCATGTAAGTTCTTTACTGATCAGAGACTGTCGGGCTGTTAAAACAACAGTCCAATAAGCTAAATTATCCATGTAACTATGTGATGAAGTATGCATGTAAACTAACATTACAATAAAAAGCTATATGGTTCGCGTCATCTAATACGATCAGATAGTGAGAAAAATGTTACACACGCACTCTGAGATTAAATAATTACTCTGTGAGTTGTATCTTGAAAGTACAGTCAGTAGGAGATAATTGTTGCTAAGAATTGAATACGCCGCGAAGGTGGTGTTACAACCAGGAGTGCAATGTACCCGGCCTAGTGCCATGGCAATTCTTTGGGCTATGTCAGTTACATTGGTTCTCCTACGAATCTCTTCATTTTATTCGGTCACGTAGGGAAACTCCGAGCATATCCTTCTCCATTCCCCTTTTGGTGACTTTCAGCCTTCTAATGAGGCCCATGGCCACGTTTCGGTAAAGTAATCAATCAACAATCAACTCAGCCTATCGCAGTCCACTGCTGCACATAGGTTTCTCCCATGCTGCGCCACAACACCCTGTCCTAAGCCTTCCACATTCAGTCTGTTCCAGCTTCCTTCTTAAAGTCGTCGGTCCATCTTTCTGGGTGGTCTTGGACTGTTAAGTTTTAATTTTATGGAGATCCTTCTCAGACTGTGCTGCGGATAACCAGGGAGTCTACTCCGTAGTGCAAAGTGCGAATGTTCGGATCGGACCGATACATGGCCGAACCGAATGTTATTAAAAAATGTGAAAAATGTTCGGATCGGCTCAGTTGGGTTGGGACCATAGTCAATATTCGAAAGAGTGTAGGAGTGTAGGATCGGGACCGACCGAATGAAATAGTAACTACGTAGTAGGAAACGGCCGAACATTCGGCCGATACTACTTAGTAGTAGTTTACCCCGCGTTATGTCTCACGATTCTATTAGAGTTTTAGTCGTTTTTGAATAACGTTAAGCAAAATAATTAAATAAATAAATATCCCTGGACATTTCACACAGCACCATTTGTCCCAAGCTAAGCAACCTAATGCTTGTGTTATGGTAACAAGATGGCTGATAAACTACTTATATACAATTTTTTTTTTCTAAATACATACATATTATAGATAGAAAAACACCCAGACTCGGAACAAATACATGTAGGTCATACAAATATTTGTTCCGTGCGGGAATCGAACCCACGACACGCAGCGCAGCAGTCAATCGCTTAACCACTGCGCCAACCGTGCCGTCAAATACATCAGTCCTGCACCCTAAATGCGTAACACACTAACAATCTCAACGTGAATAATTTGAAAGGATGTTGCTAATCCATCACTTCATAAATATAATCGGAAAACGTGTCTGTTCAAAAACGTAAATAACCCAATGAATGTTGTTAAACTGTAAAGAGGAAACCTATTCAAATCATTCATTAAACGTAAGTTGTGCCAGAAAGCCTTTTATACCGTTAAGGATTATATCGAGGACAAAAAGGCTTGGGATTGAGATGCTTCCAATTTTTTACCTATGTAGTGTTCTTATTTTTCTGTTTTGTTGTTGTTTTTCTTTTTTATATACACTTTGACATCAATGAATTCTATATATAAGTACTGTGACATTTGCTTACTTTGTAAAGTATTCTATTATTTTAATTATTGTGAATGTGAATACTATGTGGGTCACTTTATTTTTATTATATTTTATTTTTCTCTCTGTTCTCTTAGTTTTGTCATGGTCTGGCAGTTTGAGTAATTAATGCGGCCTACCCAAATGTCCTTTCTTTGGTATTGTTCGTCGAATCGTCGAGCTCCTTAAGTTTTGAGTTGAGCTGCACTGATTTCTGACAAATGCGTGCACTGACTGGACAGGTCCTCTCAATCTGTGTGGTTCTTTCCTCAAAAGACCATCTCAGACATCGACCTGCATGGTCTTCATATGATCTGACCAAGATTATGTCTGGACTTTAAAAGAGACTGTGACCTCTGAGTTTGTTTCGGCCTTTCTTCTCAGAGTAGTCAGATAGGAAACGCCGACCTCATCTAGTTTTAAAATATGATTGACGTGTAAAAGTGTTTGTACAAACCTACTTACAAAATAAAATCATTTATCATTTATCATTTATCATTTATCATTTATTATTATTATATATTTCTTTCTTTCTTTCTTCTTTCTTTCTTCTTTTTCTTTCTTCTCTTTTTATTGCTATTGATAGTGTGTTACGCAATTGCACCGACGATCTTAAGAATGTGGCTAGGACAGACTGGATGCGGAAGGCAGAGGATGAGGTGTTGTGGCGCAACATGGGACAGGCCTATGTCCAGCATTGGACTGTAATAGGCAGAGTTGAAATAGTAACTTCTGTTAACACCCGACAGTACCTATCAAATAATTCAAACCAGGCTAACAAGAAACATTGTATCCATGCTTACACACGACCCAAATGATCGTATCGAGCGAAAGTCTACTATGGGAGTCAATGGTTTTTGTAACCCCATTGTTACCCATGGGAACATATTCGTTGTACATAGAATATCGAGTGTTTGTGCCAGCTTGGAGGTAATTTGATTGGTATGTGATGTGAATTGGAGGGGTTGGTATTGGTATTGTAATGTTTGGTTTGACAGTTTTGCGTTATCAAAGGTGCTAAAGGTGGTAACAGCCGCGATTCTGACTGTGAGTTCGAGTATTTTTTCTCCAGATAGTCCATTTTTTTTATTTTTTCTTCCTAGCTTGTCATCTCAAAACCATGAGCTTTTATTCAATTTCCGAAGGCAAATTAAAAACGTTCAAAATCTAGTCACAATCTCATCTCGGCGACCGACAAATGTCAAAATGTAGGAAAATTAGACGTATTTTTGACAGATTGAGACTGAGATCAGACTGTGAACGTTCTTAAAATTATTAGAATTAACCCCCTGATCTCAGTCTCTGCGGCTAGATTTTGAACGTTTTAAATTACGGGAATACGGGCCCAGACTGTGAATGTTCTTAAAATTACGAGAATTGCCCCTCTGACTTATCTTAGATTTTAAAAGGTGTGTACCGACTGCCTATCCAGATAATATGAAGAAAGGGGAAGGGAAGGGCCTTAGGAAGGCTTAGGAAGGGGTAAAAATAAGTTAGTGACCTGATATTTACTTTGCATTTAATTGTTATGAATGTGGGTATACCTTTCTAGCAATAGGCGGTTCAGATGGTTTTTATTATTTACAACTAGCTTTTGCCCGCGACTTCGTCCGCGTGAAGCAACTTTCTTACATTTTTCTCACTTCAAGGAATATTCTAAAAAAAGAATTAGCGAAATCGGTTTAGCTGTTCTCGAGATTTGCGCTCACATTCAGCAACACATTCAGCGATTCATTTTATATTAAAGAGAAGATGTCTCTAGAAATACGTGACTTACATACAGATTGGAACTCACCCAGAAAGGGAAAATACAAAATGCAGGTTTTTTTTGTCTAAAAAACTGTTTTTTAGGGTTCCGTACCCAGGGGATGCCAACGGGATCGTATTACTAAGGCTCTGCTGTCTGTCCGTCGGTCACAAAACTGTATTTTTGAGCCGTAATAGATAGACACTTGAAATTTTCACAAAGTGTGTACTTTTGTGGCTACCAAAAAATAAATAAAGTTAAAAATTGTAGGGAGTTCCCTTACAAGAAACGCGTTTTTTATTACAAAAATATTTTTTTTTTAAATACTGTTAATTAATATTGTACAGTGGTACGTAACCCTTCATGTGCGAGTCCGGCTTGCACTCGGCTGCTTTTTTTTCTTGTATTATCATGTTAATACTCGTTTATAAGCCCTAACAATACATTTATATGCACTTGATCCACAGACTATAAACTTATGCCCTTTTACATCATGAATTACAAATGCCTAGTAATTATCTACATAAGGGTCTAAATGCAGAGTACTGAAAAGTGACCCGTTTGGGCAAAACGATAATTAGCGACGAAAGACTAAAAGCTGAACCTAATTTGTGCCGAATAGAAATATGTATAATCAGCCTATAATGTTCCCACTGCTGGGACACAGGCCTCCTCTCTGTGAGAGGGAGTGGGCTGTAATCCACCACGCAGGCCCAGTACGGGTTGGTAGATGTCACATGTCTTCGAATTTTTGATTCTAAGACATGCCGGATTCCTCACGATGTTTTCCGATATCGCTTTGAGAGCAGATAATATAGAGATGTATTCAAAGGTAAATAATAGAGCTTACTGTAATATTTTATCGTTCTTTTGGGATTCCTAATAGTTAACCCTCTATTTAGGGAGAAACGAGGGTTATGTAAGGCTCCTAGCGACTGAAACCCTACGACGTTTCTCTGTTACTAGAAAACGGGAGTGAGCGATTCGCTTGCCCATGTAAAATTCCTAAAAAATACCTTACACTTACCTACCTTTCTAGGAATCGAACCCAGGACACGTTTGATACCCACATCAATCATTCGCTTGGCTCTATTCCATTACAACGGCCAACAAAAATGAATTAAACAAATATTCCGACTCACTCCTAAAAAATCAACATAAAAATTATCAGCTCCATAATTTTATTAACATATCTCAATATTCTCAATTCAAACGAATAAAAGTCTCAACAGATCATCGTAAAACTAAAAGGATTTCAAGCCTGCGCATGCGCACGACTCGATTAGATAAAACCGTAGTATTTAATGAGAGCCGTTACACACACGCGGTCAGAACCACCTGACCTTTGCTTGTGGAGAAGCACCTGTTTTTTTGCACGATCAACGGAATTATAGTGCATAACTTTTATATATAGAAATGTCAACGTTTCCGCTTTTGTAGTGTGTGTGATAGCGCCTTTATTGGACAAAAGGGATAGAGTAGTGTTGATTTGTTTTTCTTTTTTTGTTTTATTATACATATTGTCATTGTCTACTGTTATTCTGTATAATTCCTCTTCAGGAAATAGGCACAGAGAGTCTATATCACCCTCTGCTAGAACCCTCCACCATGACTTCCAGTTACTTTGTTCCGGAGTTTATAAAATTACTAAACAGAAACTCAAACTTGTATCTATGCTAATTGCGTGGTAAACTCTGCTTGCGAGATGCAGGATTTGCGTGACGTCAGTATGACGCGTTGTTCGCATGTGGCGTTGTAGATACCGCTACAAGCCTCCCTACTCTCTTTCCACTTCTCTCTGTTTAAAGATGCTAAGGACCAGTTCTTGTTGGAGTAGTCCAGCTCATACCGCCATCTTTGCCTGGGCTATTGATGTCGCTTGCCATTAAGGAGAATTGGTTCATAAGTTTTGCCCATTGGTCATCTGACATACGGCAGATATCCAGCCCAATTCTATTTAAGCGTGGCAGCTTAGAATACTTTATTTTAATTATGCCCTTAACAGATAGCCACTATCAATCCTTTTAAGAATTGAAGACAACTAGTTTATAACTATTCGGAAGCACAGACCTTTCAAGTACACAAGTAGCTTTTGACGCATGCATTCTGAAATTACATCACAATAAAATTTAACTGAAAAAGTGGTTGCACTAAGTAATTAAGCGCTGACTTTGAAAGATGGCGGTTCTTGTTCTCCACCTAAAAGTCAAATTCTATTCATTTATTTCAAGTAGGACAATAAAAGGTACTTTGAAAGTCAATGTACAGGAAAACAGAATTGAGTAAAGTTGCCCTTTGTGAAAGATAGTTTCGTAGTTTCAAGACTGGGAAAAAAACTACACAGTTACTCTTTTGAAGTAAAGACCTAACGAAGGTTGCTGGGACGGACTGGATGCGGAAGGCAGAGGACAGGGTGTTGTGGCGCAGCCTGGGAGAGGCCTATGTCCAGCAGTGGACTGCGATAGGCTGAGTTGATGACTCTTTTAAAATATTTTACAATATTTTTTATTCATTTTTTGTATTTTCTTAACTATAGGGGAAGTCAGCTCAAAGCGGCCATAGTAGGCAAAGCGGCCACGATTCATTTTTCGGATATTTGAAGTGATAGCGCGACGTTGCCTTTCTGCACGCGTAATACACCTCCCGCCCCGTGCCGATAAGTCATTCGGTAGCGGTGGGAGCGAGTGGGTGGCGCTTAGTGACGAAGAATACGTTTTCGCGTCTTTTGTTAAAATAATACAACGTAAGTTTAACCTGTTTTGGTCAAACCTGATTAAGTTTAAATGCTTGCATTACACGTGTATTGTTACTTGTCTATTTGGCTTTGTTTCTTTAGTATTAGCTCCAAAATTTGATAAATAATGTGGGAGTAGTTAATTTTTATAACAAAATGGGCGATAAGGGCAAAGCGGCTCGGGCAAAGTGGCCAGGTGACCGCTTTGCCCTTATTAAAATATTATGAGTCGATTGATATGCTCAGTTATTTTGTTTAGATGGTCAACAATTACAAACGTAAAACTACCCAGGCGTCTTGGGATGAAGTTAAAATTAAAATTATTTTTGTTTGATTTGCATGGAGCCATATGAAGATCCACCCGTAGAGGACTGGATTCGCTGTGATGACTGCCAGTTATAGGCTCATGAATCGTGTACGACATATTCCGGAACTGGAGCTTACTACTGTGATAACTGTCAAGAAATCAGCTGTTGTTATAATTTAATTTTAATTGTTTTATTAAAAGAAGAGGATTATTTTTGATAAAAGATAAAGACTTAAGTAATAGAAGTACCTAACTGTGATTAATAAAAATGTCAAGTATCAACCTAATAGGTAGCAGTAGTTCCTCAAATGTTAACTAAATATTACAAAGTTAAGTTAAATTACTTTTAAGACCAATTGTGATTATTAATTAGGATAAAGCAGAAAATATTGATACAAAAAGTTTTATTTTATTTTAATGGTTTTTTATGAAAGCTTATTAAGTTTTAGAGGATTAATTATTTCAATATTTTAAGACTGTTGGAAGACTTAAAGTAAGATTACTGACTGTTGATTAATAAAATTAATAAATATTAACAAAAACTAAACCTGATTCAAAATTCCTATTAGTTCTAATTATAACATTAAATTTAAGTCAAATTACTTTTAAGACTGATTGTGATTAAAACGGGTAGAAAATGTTGATTATTTTATTAAAAATATGTTTAATAATGGTTTTAATATAATTTTTTTTATTTTTATTTCGTCTAGCACGATATATTTCAACAAAAAATAAACATTTGCGAAGAATTTTTGGGGTGGCCTCTATGCCCTTACCACCATGGCCACTTTGGGCGACCCCTCGGGCAAAGCGGTTTTTTGACAAGTTTTTGTAATCTACAAATCTAAGGCTTATATTTAAATTTGCGCGAAATTTAAATTGCAAATTACAAAAATTAAATAAATTCTCTACCTATTAGTATAAAATTATTTTCAAAAATGAATCGTTTTATAGGTTTTTTCTTAATTTAAAGTTAAGGTGGCCGCTTTGAGCTGACCTCCCCTATGTGAAGACGATGTACCCGGAATGAAATAACTATACCTACTTCAGCAGTTATACCTCCCATCCTCAATAACAACTAATAAGCGATTGTTCGTACTCAAAACTTTTACACATTCACTATCGTCGACTCAACAGTTTTATCCCTACAAACTGCACGGTTCATAACGCATAGACGTTACGATATTCAACTCCTGCACACGCCACACAAGAATTATGCCGACGCGCAATTATATACTAGACGCGAGACTGGACCCGCCCAGCAGTAAATTTACACATTTTATTATTTGCCCCAGGAGACCTTATAGTGGAAGTATTTGCGACTGGTTGATGGTTTTGCAGGTTTTCAAACGGTAGAGTCCAATGGATGAACGAGATAAGTGTGTTGTATTCTGCGTTGTCTGGCATTTTTGCTGAACTGGGCCTTTTTGGCGCAGCCGTGAGGCACATTTTCCTGCTAATTTCTTACATCGGACTTCACACTTTTTATTTAATCTTTTTTTATTTCTTTTTTTATTGTTCGTTTTATCTGATGTATGTATCTGGTGTATTGTTTGTCTTTTAGTTTGTGCCAAATAAATGAAAAAAAAATAAATAAAAAGAAATTAAAATAAAAAGAAAAAAAAAATGGTAATGGTAATGTATGATTAATTTTATGCAGTTAATAGCAAAATTAGTAATGTTCCAATAAAATAATACCCGCCTATTTACTGTCCCACTGAGAGCAGTGGTGGCCGCAACGTACAAGTGGGTGGTGGTGGGTTTAAATCCAGACAGGCGCTTTAATTTCACCACCACTGCTCTCAAAACGGTGAAAGAAAACATGGTGAGGAAACCGGCATGTTCTAGAACCAAAAATTCGAAGACATGTGACATCTACCAACCCGGAACACTACTGGGCCCGCGTGGTTGATTAAAGCCTCCTTCTCCAGGAGAGGAGGCCTGTGTCTCAGTAGGAAGATTATATACACTGATTATGCTATTTAGCAAGTCTCTTTCATACAAAACACCACGCTTGATCAAGACGGGTTGGCGGGTTCCAAATAAATACGTAATATTTGTCGGTCTTATGGAAACTTGTTTTTTTTTTCTATTTCTTTTTCAAGTCTTTTATCCGGGAAGGCGTATCAGCCCTATCATAGTCTTAGCTAGGGCAGCTTAGCTTGAAATCACCGAGTTCAGCTGCAAAATGTGCCCGTTATTTCCGTTTAAATTGGAGCCTAGCGGAATGGTTTCACTGCCCCGCACGAACTCTACTTTTTCTTAAATCAATTCATTTATTTATTTATATATCTCCAATCATACAATTATCTTTACAGGTTTGTCACCTAATGCGATAATGTAGACAACTTACAAACTGTTACACAGTTACAAACTAATAATTTTTGACACTGTTACTACAAACACCATAATATATCTATGTCCTAAGACCATCACATTTTCAAAGAGAGCTTTCACTGTGAACCCACCCAGAGTGCAACAAAATAATATATGTATATCTCCTCCTCTATACTATAATAATAATAATAATAATAATAATATCCCTGGACATTTCACACAGCACCATTTGTCCCAAGCTAAGCAACCTAATGCTTGTGTTATGGTAACAAGATGGCTGATAAACTACTTATATACATTTTTTTTTTTTTGTAAATACATACATATTATAGATAGAAAAACACCCAGACTCGGAACAAATACATGTAGGTCATACAAATATTTGTTCCGTGCGGGAATCGAACCCGCGACACGCAGCGCAGCAGTCAATCGCTTAACCACTGCGCCAACCGTGCCGTCATACTGTTGAAGATACGGAGTGCGGGAGTAAACGGCGCTTCATTCACTAGCTTCGTGCGGCCGCCGCCGACGCCACACGTATCTGTCATGTTATTACTGCAAGAGATCAATGATTACAACAATATCATTCAAGGGATTCTTGCACTCGAGTCTCAACTCTTTGCTCAAGAAGCCTCTTCTTCTGCCCAATCAATCTATCCGCCTAGCCTTTTCCCAACTATGTTGGGGTCGGCTTCCAGTCTAACCGGATGCAGCTGATTATCAGTATTTTACATGGAGTGACTGCCTATCTGACCTCCATAACCCAGTTACTGGATAATACGATACCCCTTGGTAAGACTGGTTATCAGACTTTCGGGCTTCTGACGAACCGTAACGACAGTCAAAGAACCACGAATGATAGCCGGAACCAACGGTTTATCGTGCTTTCTGAGACACGAAGGGTTTTATCCACCAAAATCAACCAAGTAGTGCAGGCTGGCTATAATTTGGCGCGGGTTCCATTCGAACATTCAAGCAAGTTTAGAACGAGGTGTCAAATATTTTATTAGGATTTTTGTTTATGAAAAGTCAGTGGTAGTTTAGTCGGGAATATGTAAAGACGTTCTGTCAATATAAACGTAAAATAATCGTATCGTTGTTTGATTCCTCTTGGTACCACGAAGGGCTCATCTAGCCCTTCACAAGTGCGAAGATATGTAAGGTATGTAAAGATGGTCACCCATCCACGGCCCAACGGCAGCAAATGTAGCTTAACCTAATCAATCGAGCCATGCGGCTGTTATTACTTAGCCACAAGCCTTCTCCTTCTGTCCATCCCTTTTAAAATACCACTTAGAACTTTAAATTGACCTTCAGTAACCCTATTCCGCTCGATTAAGTACAGTTCCGGCTATATAAAGACAGTTTAGCGTGCATACACCTCGCCTTTGGCACCTGTACTACGATTTATAAGCACCTGGTAGTATGCAGCATTAAACACTTTTAATTAATGATAATGAATAAGTTTAGTTTAGTGGTTGTTGTAGTTGTTGCTAAGCGTGAGGTTTTGTGTTCGACATGCAAGTCTGAGGGGCAATTCCCGTAGTTCTAAGAACGTTCACAGTCTAAAGGCCAATACCTATTCTTGTAATTAAAAACGTTCAAAATCTAGTCGCAATCCCATCTCAGCGACAATAGGGTTAGTTTCCTGGGTAAAAAAATAATAATTATATTTAGTCCGTCAGTTAGATTATCGAAAAATAATCGACACGTATTTTTTCTTTTTTCAATCAAACAATAAATGACAAGAATAAAGCGCGTCAAAATTTGGGAGTGGGGGGGGACGTCACTTGTTTGTAAAAGTGTCGCAAGCAAGTGAGGAACTTTAACGGGCGATATCTTCATCATTTTTTATATAATTGACAAAAGAAAAAATACGGGTCCAATATTTTTTGATATTCTAACTGAAGGACTAATTAGATTTTTTTAGGAAACTTAGCCTATTAATGTCAAAACTATGGGCATTTTTCACAGATTGAGACTGAGATCAGACTGTGAACGTTCTTAAAATTACGAGAATTGCCCCTTTGATTTCTCTCTCAGATCTGAACTCTCTGTCGCAAACTGTCAAAAATACCTCTAATATCCCTACATTTTGACAAAGTTTTGACATTGATTGTCGCTGAGATGAGATTGTGACTTGAATTTGAACGTTTTTTAAGTAGGTACGAGAATTGGCCTTCTGGTATAAGTTTATTTGGCATTTTTTAAAGTAGACATTGCAATTTTCCACCATTCAAATCAGATTGGAGCTTGCGGGTGGCGAGCAATGGGCAGCTCGCCGCCCGGTAAGGACTAACCCTGGGTCGACGGCGCGTTGTGTTCCACGCGTGCCTCAAAGAGATGTCAGCACGAACTGATGGGGTCCGCTAGGGCTGATGCCTGCGAGGGCCGCAGGTTTTTCGATAGAGATACCGTGGCCCCTGGCACAGGCAACTGCAGGAACACGGGTGGGTTTTAGTCAGTAAAAGTCTGACACGCCCTTCCGCTCAGCCCAGAGCGGGAGAGGTCATGTGACGATTTAAAAAAAAAAGGTAGGTATAAGTTTTAAGTTTTTTTTTTGGAGTTTCCTTAAAGTAGACACTGCAATTTTCCACCATTAAATTGAGATTGGAGCAGTGGTGGCCTAGTGGTATTGGTTCTGAGTTCTGACTTACGAAATTTTTCGCCGGGTTCGAATTCTAACCCAGTCAGCAGCTTTACTATGTGAAAATTATTTTATTACCACTGTTCTCAAAACGGTAAAAGAAAACATTGTGAGGAAATGTCCTAGAACCAAAAATTAGAAGACATGACTGTGACATCTGCCAACCCGCACTGGGCCCGCGTGGTAGATTACGGACCACTCCTTCTCACAAAGAGGAGGCCTGTGTCCCAGCAGTGGACACAGGCCACATAAAAAAAAATAAAATGCTTGGAAATGGGCTTGAAAAAAACACATATTTTAGTTAACTAGTACATCTTTCCATGAGTATCGTAAGAACGTCCTACCATAGCTATTAAAATTACAATGCAAATACCTACGATTGAAATTCCTTCACTATATTTTCTACGATTGATAAATCCTATGACAAATAAATCATAACTTACAATGCGTTGCGTTATTATCTATCAATCAATCAATCAATACGCGATAGTGTTGCTAATCTGTGCTAACACTAGGGTAAGTATGATTTCTTACAAAAACGGGAATTTGTTACGACTCAGCCGAAAATCTTCGTTAGGTTGAGCCAATTCATAAGTTAAAGTAAAAAAATTTCCGAATCTTCTTTCTCTGTAGTCGGTTTCTCATGTCTGAGGATCGTGATCAGCTTCAGAGTTGCATCCGGAGCGGATGATCCGCGTCCACTGGTTTCTGTCCATCCCTTACTAACGTGTAGAATTTAAAGGACGATCATTTCTTCACCTGATCGGTCTGTCGTGTTGGTGAACGACCGCGCGATCACTTGCAATTGGTGTTCCCAACCACAATCAGTTTTTCCAAACTTTCATCGCCTCTGCGTACTATATGGCCGAAATAGGAGAGAATGCTTTGTTGACATAATTATGGTCGAATCATCTAAGAATTCAAAATTAAAAAAATATCCGGACATTTTGAAACCAGCGTTTTGCAGGGCATTATCTATCAGACAAATTAAAAAAAGAATAAAACCAGAGTACCTACATACATAGAATTTGTAAAAAATTACATGTTTGATCTGCCTGTTAGATAAACCAAAACTTATCTTTGTGCTTGAGAAGCGAGTCCCCAAAACTTGCTCGCCATCATGACGTCATTACCTATGTATTGGAGACAAAATGAGTATGATTATAGATAAGTCGCACACAGGCGAAACCTAGGGCCAGTGGTCCGGCGGGTCAGTTACCACTGTAGGCACCGTAGGTCTTAAACGTTGTAGGTCGGGAGTTCGAACCCAGGCAGGCAATTACAATCATTGCCTAATTTATTTTATCTCTCAAAACGGTAAAGGAACACGTAAACCGACATGACCTAAAACCGAAAATTCGAAGACTTCCACCAACCCGCACTGGGTCCGTGTGGTCAATTACGGCCCACTCCCTCTCAGGCAGTAGAGGCCTGTGTCCCAGTAGGGGGAAAACTAAAGGCTAATTATGCTAAATGAAATTGCTGTACGAGTTAATTTAATATAAACCTTATCAAGATCGAATCCATCCAATCACAAGACACCATGGTCACCCCTCTACTACATAGACTAAAGAACAATGGCCCAACCACTAGAAAACTAGTCTGAGAAAAGCAGCTTTCTAAGAAAACTAGTAATTACTTCACTTTATTATTTACTTAATCGAAGTGGTATGATCTTCCCATAGTAACTCTGCTTGATGGGTAAATTACATGCAAAGGTATGGTAAGTAAATAGGATTGGAAATCGATCTGAAAATCATGGGAAAAGAGGCGGAAATTCTATCTCTTTTTTCTGTCCCCTATATGTTCACGAACTGTCTAATTAAGCCTCTTGTTTTAGAACTAGGTCCAGTTGAAAACCCGCGTCAGGCACTACTGGTCTGCGGCACTCTTTTCTGCTGATTTCTTACGACTTTACACTTTTTATTTGATGTATATGTATCTGGTGTATTGTGTGTCTTTTATTCTTTGCTAAATAAATGTATTTTCTTTCTTTCTTTTCTAACTGTACGAGAATAATCCATGCCGTTGTAAGAAAATGGCATGTATTTTTTGCTATCCCAAAAATATTATTGAACGCTCCAATATAATGACTTCGCCTCTTTTTGTGACCCTCAAATAAGTCCTATTAAGGGGTTAAAAATATACAAAATAGTCAAGTAAGTGCGTCCAACTAGGATATAGTGGTTGGTCTCAGTTTTAACCGAAGCTGATACATTTGGCCGGGGTGTCTTAGCTTCACCACTGCTTTCAAACCGGAGAAGGAAAATATCGTGAGGAAACCGGAATGTCCTAGAACAAAAAAACCGAAGACATGATGACATCTACCAACCCGCACTGGGCCCGCATGGTGGATTACCCACTCCCTCTCACCGAGAGGAAGCTTGTGTCCCAGCAGTGGGAACATTATAGACTGATTATGCTATGCTTATGCGAAAGCGCCTGTCTGGGTTCAAACCTAAGCGCTCATCGCTTCGTTAGATATATATTATATACTCTGACAGACTTTTACCGTGTTTAGCAACAATTAAGATTAAAATGGCAATTGACTATTACACCAAAAGCTTACTAGACGAAGTTATTTAAATAAATTCTTTTTACTACAGTAATTAAACTAAAGGACTATAATACTAAACTAACTGATTATCAAGTAATAAAAGTGAAAATGGGTTCAGCAGTAAAACTTTTAAGACTAACCACTGTTTATTTAACTATGCAGTTAACTGTGACCTTTATAAACCTGTAATCTTTAAATTTAAACTAAATATAGCTATTAGCGAAGTCATAAAACTTTATTTCGCCTCATAAAAGTTATATCAGTTTAATAATAGCTGTGAATATGTCAATTAAAACGAGTTAAGAATGATATAATAATGATATTCTTCTCTAAGCGTGCTGCAATCTAAATGCACTCGGTCAGAATATGTATCACGCAGCTGACAGGACACGCAGGATATTAAGTGTCCCATCGTTAGTGGAACAGCACCATATTTACACTCCAAGGCGGAGTCGTCTATGAATCTCCACGTTAACAGGTTTTCCTTGCTTCGGGCAACCTGGGTCCGGAGTCTGTTTAAAGACTACGAG
This sequence comes from Apamea crenata, assembly GCA_949629185.1. Lineage (NCBI taxonomy): Eukaryota > Metazoa > Arthropoda > Insecta > Lepidoptera > Noctuidae > Apamea > Apamea crenata. The sequence goes on from OX451377.1 coordinate 3,825,354, forward strand.
GTTACTCAAGGCAACTCATGTCCAGGTGGGAGGTCTTCTACGGGTGCAACGAATGGAAAATAATAATAATAATACGGTTGTACGGAACATTATAGAGAAAGTTATAAGCTAATTATCCGATAGCAGTTCAACACAACCTTCTATCCTTTCCAGACGAAAGGTATCAATGAAGAAATCCCCATGGAAAAAAAAACAGCGTGGCTTTCAATCTAAGAAACATTAAATAAGTAAGTTTTTTGTATGCTTTTAACTTCATTAGTTTAGTTTATAGTGTTATCAGTCATTCAGTTAGTCACAGGACTGTTTTACAAGCACTTAATCGCTTGCTTGTCAAAACATCGCGCAATTAAAAACAGTCGTCGTAAAGTTACTGCAGGTGGCTGTTTACTATAGAAACTTGTCTGTGATACATAGCACTGTTACCGAAACTGATATTGCCTCTGGCACCAAGACAGTCTCAGAAGTAGGAATATGGAGTATGTTATGAGCAATATGGAGTATGTTATGAGTAATATGGAGTATGTTATGAGTAATATGGAGTATGTTATGAGTAATATGGAGTATGTTATGAGCAATATGGAGTATGTTATGAGCACTAAGAAGTCTTTAAGAAACATATTTATATAAAATATAAATAAATAAATAAATGCTCATACACACGAGCGATATGCGGCAACTGCAGTCGTCAACAAAATGCCGCTCGTGTGTGCTCATAATATACTCCATATTCAAACCTAAACCGTTCAGTGGATTTTAATTCAGTTCCACCATCATTTAGAGTATTTATTCCGGAATTTTTTTATGTATAATACATAATGTATACTTAAAACGTAAACTGTCGATGTTCTAACATGTTGCCATTCCACCCGTGCCAAGCAGGGTCGGTAGTATCCTACAATCGCAAGTCAAAACACGAAGCAATTAACAAACGTCAAACTTACCCAAGTACAGGTGGCTTCATGTTTAAAACTTAAACTCCAAGGCATACTTAAACACCGTGACAATACCCATACAATTATAAATTTGAACCTGCTAACAGTCGACGATGTAGTGTAGCCATCTTGATAAAGATGGGCTGTGTATGATAATTACTATAATTGGGAGTACTTACGTAGATGTGGAATGGTGATGGGAATTGTTTTGTTAAGGTTTGTACGTAATTGTAACTGAATAGGGTAGTTTCCTGGGTAAAAATATAATAATCATATTTAGTGTGTCAGTTAGATTAATCGAAAAACAATGGACACGTATTTTTCTTTTGTCAATCAAATAAAAAATGACAAAGATAAAGCGCGTCAAAATTTGGGAGTGTCGTGACGTCACTTGCTTGCAAAAGTGTCGCAAGCAAGTGACGTCACGCGGAACTTTAACGGGCGATATCTTCATCATTTTTTTATATAATTGACAAAAGAAAAAATACGGGTTCAATATTTTTTGATAATCTACCTGACTAATTAGATTTTTTTAGGAAAATAGCCTATTTTGAGGTACGGTAGTTGTGAAGGAGCATGGGGATTGGCACAAGAGAAGAGAGGTCTATGGCCAGCAGTGGGTAAGTTGGGCTGTGGACAATGATGATGATGAGTGATCTTCTTTTTCTTCTAATTGAGACTGTTCAGTGACTTCCAATTGGACCTGCAAGACCCTGCAGCAGTGACGTAACAATAGGGTGCAAAAGGGTACCCAGCCAGAGCCAGAGCCCGGCCCGGGAGGATAGGAGGATCCCAAAAAAAAAAAAATAGGTAATACATAGTATTTTTTATTTTATATAATATATTTTTTTTTTAATAAATAAATAAATAGAAATGCAAACTTTTTTCGACCAACGAAGCAAACAGGTATTACAATTTATAGGGGAAATTACGAAATCAACGCGGACGGAATCGCGGTGGAAGTGCAAGTAAAAAAAACTATAACATTGGTTGAGCTTCTTTACATTGAAAATTTCGATTTTCGAAAATTGAAATTTTCTTTAGTGGACTCTATGAGGGGCGGTTCGATGATGCAAGTAGGTGCTGGTGGTGTGGGAAAATGATAATGGTACCTGTCTGGTGAGCTATGGTGGAGACTCGATGTGAAGGACTCCCTAGCCATGTGGAGGCGGCGCGTCCAGGATGTCACGTACGGACTGGGGTCGTCACTTTTCACAACACACAAAGCGCGCACTTGCACAGTTTAATGACAATCTTCGTTCTTATCGGTGAAGTTTGAGTTATTTATCCATTTATTTCAGGTGACGCCTGAAATAAATGGATGGAGGCCCATATAAAACACATACAATACAATATTAATATAATTAAAAATACTATGGTTATGTTTGTACTATGGTTGGTTGGTGTAAAGGTCATGGCACATTATACCGGCACCGCAACGGCACCGCTCCAAACCAGCATTTAACTTGTCATTCAATTTAGAGCATTAAATTGTGTGTAGTATAATATATTTCATAACGTCAATACGAAAAAGCCAACGGCGGGCAGTCAGCGCATTTGCCGCTACCATACAACTCGACTCGCAGCCCGCGTGCTGCAAGCGAGTGGATCATGTGCTTACAGCGCGTCGACCGCATGCTTATTACGCGCCGACTCCGAGTCGCCAGCGAAACAACGTCACTGCGCCGTCGCGCGTCGCCCGCGCTCCACCGCCATAATTATTATGCCATATATAACAATATTGAGTTTGCGGTGACAGCAAGCTTGCACCTCGCGGCCACCGCGCGGACTGTGAGCTTACAAGTTGCGGCCGGCGCGCGGACTGCGAGCTTGCACCCTGCGGACGACGCGTAGTTAGCGCGCTGGCAGCTAGCCGTAGCCTAAATTCGAGGCGACGCCGTGCTGCAGCTGTGCAGTTGCGGTGCCGGTGTAATGTGCTATAACCTTTATTATTATCCCATGAATTTACCACGGGCCTCAAAGGGTATAGTTACGCAACTGCCCTGCAGGTCATTTAAGTCTAATTATGTGTATTATTAGAGCACTGGTGACCCAGTGGCATCGGCACCGGGTTACCAAGTGGTTGGTCGTGGTCGTTTACTTTGTGTATTTAATTTCATCACCACTGCTCTCAAAACGGTGAAGGAAAACGTGAAGAAACCGGCATGTCCTAGAACCAAAAATTCGAAGACATGTGACATCTACCAACCTACATTACGCCCGCATGGTGGATTACGGCCTACTGCCTCTCACAGAGAGGAGGCCTGTGTCCCAGCAGTGGGTACATTATAGGCTGTTTATGCTAAGAAACTCCACAGTGAAAAACATTAAAATGGCAACACAAGGGAAAGGAACTTTGTACAAAAATTCACAGACAGTGAATACTATCAGATACACATACAAATGAATAACAGGACTCTCCGATCACAGATAGTGGTGAAAAAATCATAACATTGCTTTGCATGTAACAGTTTTAATAGTTTTAATTATACTCCCGTTGTTTTTGATCATAGAAGGGATAGGCAGAAAGGTATTGTTGTATCACGAAACGGTAAAATAAAGATCGTAGGTACAAAAAAAACGTCGAGTCAAAAAGTTCTAAAATCGGGAAGTTGTACTTTGACTTTACGAAACAACTTTGAATGTAAATGAATAATAATAATGAAATGTACGTATGTATGTGCTAAGTGATAACAGCCGGCCGAGTCGGTAGATCAGGTTAAGCTACGCCTGCCTCGGTTGGTCCGTGGATGGGTGACCATCTTTGCATACCATACCCCTCCGTGCCTGAAAGCACGTTAAGCCGTTGGTCCCGGCTTTCAATCGTGGATCTTTGAAAGTCGTTACGGGTCGTCAGAAGCCTGAAAGTCTGACAACCAGTCTAACCAATGGGTTTCGTATTACCTAGTAATTGGGTTGTGGAGATTAGATAGGCAGTCGCTCCATGTAAAATACTGGTATTCAGCTGCATCCTGTTAGACTGGAAGCTGACCCCAACATAGTTGGGAAAACGATAGGCGAATTATTATGATGACGTAACTTTGAATGTTTCTAAAAATGGAGGCTGAGCACATTCCAAGACGAAAAACGGGTTGCACTCCGGGAGTGCCGGCAGAAGTGAAAACTTGAATATAAACGTTGTGCATTTTTTATATTTAGGAATGTGGTCTACTCTACCTCCGTCTTACGAATTTTCGATCAGGTCACGTGTCCTGACGCGAGCTCCGTCTTACGAATTTTCGATCAGGTCACGTGAGTTTAACATTTTTTACCCATCACAAATAAAGTGCACAACGCCGCTAAATTTTTCACTTCAATAAAAATACAAACAAAAGCGGCTATAATTAAATTAACCGGCACAAGAGATATTTCAAGCAGGGACCATTTTGGTTACCCATTGAAAGGGTTTTTGATAGGGTTTTGACAAAGTGTTGTTTTAAAACCCATTTCATATTTGTTACACTCTTTTACGCAAACCCTCATCCAATGGATAACATCTTCCAAACCCTATCGATTTGATTACCTGTATATTCAAAAACCCTTTCTTGTTGGGTTATACTTTTTAATGGTAAGACGTTTTGAACGGGTTACCCATTCAACGACTGTAACAGAGTTACCCATTCGGACTACAAGTATTGTAATTTTATCTCTCGTGCCTTTACTTTAAAGTACTAAACTGCGTGCATTCGGCAGGTTTGTTCTTGTTTTTTGTTGATTTCAAATTCTGGTGTAATAATTCTGGCAGTAACGGCACCTACTATTTGATCCTCTTACTTTATCATTTTAAATAATGATGTCGTTATTGAATAAATAAAAATCTTTAAAAAACATGGTACATATTTATTTTTTAAAAACATAATTTTTCAGAATTACTGCTTTTGTTTTGATTGTTGTTCATGAACACTTTGCATGACCATATGAACTATTTGATGCATACATTTGTTACGTCGTCCTTCTTCTAACTTGCTTAGATATTTTGCAATTAATAAAGAAAAATAATAACACGCATGAATATCATATTCCTTGCTATTGTCTGAGTTATCAGTATTTGTAGTCTTATCTTCCATTTCTTTAGAGTCATTTTCAAAAGCCAAATCGGGAGTAGACGCATTGTCTAATGTCGGTTGCAATGTCGGCATTGACACGCATGAAGCATCGGTTGTCCTTAATTCCTCAAAATATGTTGATTCACTTTCGTCTGAGCTTCTGTCGCTGTCTGAAATATATATGTGCTCTAAAAAAATAAGAATTATTATTATAAAACTAGTAGGTATTAAACAATTTAGTGGCGTATTGCTCCTATTAAGACCCTGTCCTCCTCCTAGACCTATAACAATTTTATTGACAAGACAGATTTTGTCTATATAATTAGACTAGCTAGAAGCCCGCGGCTTCGCCCGCGTGGATGTCGGAAATATTTTCATAAAAAATTCCACGGAAACGTGCTACCAGGATAAAAAGTATGTCCTTCCCCAGGATGCTATCTATCTCTTTACCAAATTTTATGAAAAACCTTAAAATAATTATATACTTTTCATTTTCTGTTTTAAGTATTAGTACCGAGTTTCAAGTTAATCCGTCCGAGGGGTTTAAATTTTTTTCTAACCTATTAATTTTTTCATTCCCTAAATCCTCTGTGAGGGCTTTTTTAAAACTAAAAAGTCACCATATTCTGTATTAATTACTAAATTATTATTTATTGGCAAATATTGCCAAGTATCAAGTTTATTAACCAAAGGAAAAAGGTTTTTCATATTAATTGTATCCCGTCTTTTCACCCCACAGGGGTAGAATTCAAAAAACAAATATTGGGATGTTTCCATAATTTGACTCAAAGATTATTTATACCCATTTTCGAGTTAATCAAGCCACGCATTATAATCCTCTTCTGTAAAATTAACTACCCATTTTCACCCTATTAGGGGTAGATTTTCGAAAAACCCTCATACGTATTATTATATATTTTTAGTCTTAAGTATAAACACTGATTTTCGAGTTAATCGGACCGCGAGTTCAAATTCTTCCACACAAAGTTTAACACATAGCCCATGTGAGGGGTAGTTTTGAAAAACGAATAATGACAAACTTTATTGCTTGCGAGTATTCATGCCAATTTTCAAGATTATTAACCTAACGAATAAGATTGTTCATATAAAGTGTATGGGGATACACTTTATATGAAAATTCTTTTCACCCCCACAGAGGTGGAATTTTGAAAAATCATTTGGGATGTGTTCATAACTTGTCTCAAAGATTATTTATACCAATTTTCGAGTTAATCAAGCCACGCTGTAAAATCCTCCCCTGTAAAATTGACTACCCCTTTTCAGGCCGTCAGGGGTAGATTTTCGAAAAACCCTGATACACATTATTCTTTCCTTTCAATTTTAGGTATAAATCCTGAGTTTAGAGTAAATCGGACCGCGCGCTAAAATTCTTCCTCATAAACTTTGAACCCCCTCAATCTCCTTTTAGGGGGTAGTTTATAAAAACAAAAAATGGCCTACTTCATAATTTACTTAGATAAGTATTCTTGCCAAGTTTCAAGTTTATTAACTCAAGGAATAAGATTTTTCATACAAACAAAATCCCCCCATTTCACCCTCTTAGGGGTGGAATTTCGAAAAACCCTTTATTAGTGGATACCTACTCTTTACGAAGAATACACCCTTCAAATTTCATGTCTCTAGGACCAGCGGTTTAGGCTGTGCGTTGATGTCTCAGTCAGTCAGTCAGGATTTTGAATTTTATATATATAGATAGTAGAATAGATAGATAGAATATACTTTATTTGTACTTAATAAAGTATATTCTATCTATCTATTCTTCTATTCCATAAAATTACATAAACTTAAAGTAGAACAAGATAGGGTGACACAATGGGTGGCCTTATCACTTACAGCGATATTTTCAAGACAACCTTAGGATGATTTAACGAAGAAGGAAAACAATACTGCAGATAGTCAGTCCCCGGTGTACATTAAAAGAAAAATATACATACATACCTGCACAAAACCATATTAAAGTATATATATAAAACATATATACAATCAAGGGCAAATAACCATATAAATTAACTAGCTTCTTCCCGCGGCTTCGCCCGCGTGGATGTCGGAAGTTATCCCACGGGAACGTGCTACCAGGATAAAAAGTATGTTCTTCCTCAGGATGTCATCTATCTCTTTGCCAAATCAGAAGTTCAGTGGTTTAGGCGTGAAAATGTAACATACAGTTTCAAGTTCAAATCCTCCCCTGAAAACCGAATTACCCCTTTTTGCCCCGTCAGGGGTCGTCAATTTTCGACAACTTTACATACTTATTATTATTTATTTTCTGTCGAAAGTATCAATACTGAGTTTCGAGTTAATCGGACCGCGCATTCAATTTCTTCCACACAAACTTCAACACCCCTATATCCCCCTTTGAGGGGTAGTTTTGAAAAACGTATAATGATAAACTTTATTACTTACTTAGGCAAGTATTGTTGCCAAGTTTCAAGTTTATTAACTAAATTAATAAGATGTTTCATATAAACTGTATCCCCGCTTTTCACCCCCACAGGGGTGGAATTTAAAAAAATCGTTTGGGGTACCTATATTCATAACTTGACTCAAAGATTATCATACCAATTTTCTAATTAATCAAGCCACTTATTATAATCCTCCCCTGTAAAATTAACTACCCCTTTTCAACCCGTTAGGGGTAGATTTTCGGAAAATCCTGATACATGTTATTCTTTATTTTTGGTCTTAAGTATAAATACTGAGTTTCGAGTTAATCGGACCGCGCGTTCAAATTCTTCCACACAAACTTTAACACCCCTATATCCCCTTTGAGGGGTAGTTTTGAAATACTAATAATGATAAACTCTATTGCTTACTTAAGCGAGTATTCATGCCAATTTCCAAGATTATTAACCTAACGAATAAGATTTTTCATATAAAGTGTATGGGGATACACTTTATATGAAAAATCTTTTCACCCCCACAGGGGTGGAATTTTGAAAAATCATTTGGGATGTGTTCATCATCAGTTAATCAAGCCACACTGTAAAATCCTCCCCTGTAAAATTGAATACCCCTTTTCAGGCCGTCAGGGGTAGATTTTCGAAATCCCCTGATACACATTATTCTTTCCTTTCAATTTTAGGTATAAATACTGAGTTTCAATTAAATCGGACTGCGCGCTAAAATTCTTCGATACAAACTTTGAAACCTCCCAATCCTCTTTTAGGGGGTAGTTTATAAAAACAAAAAATGCCCAACTTCATAATTTACTTAGATAAATATTCGTGCCAAGTTTCAAGTTTATTAACTCAAGGAATAAGATTTTTCATACAAACAAAATCCCCCCATTTCACCCTCTTAGGGGTGGAATTTCGAAAAACCCTTTCTTAGTGGATACCTACTCTTCACGAAAAATACACCCTCCAAATTTCATGTCTCTAGGACCAGTGGTTTAAGCTGTGCGTTGATGTCTCATTCAGTCAGTCAGTCAGGACTTTGAATTTTATATATATAGATAGATTTAAAATAGTCACTTTTCGATGTCTCATATTATTAGACAAAATCTGTAACTAATCCACGTCGGTATAGATCTGATATTTAATATGATATATAGTCTTAATAAGAGTAATAAAAACATAAATTTTGTTTAGAATGTTTGTCTGTCTGTCTCTATATTTATTAAAAAGTTACCTTAAATGTTCACCAGGATATTCAGCTATCACCATACCAAATTTAATCAAAATCCGTGGCGTACTTTTTGCGTGCACAAACAAACATACATACAGACAGACAAATTATTAAAAAATTGGTGATTTGGTATCTATATTGATTACTTATTACACCCCCATTAAAAGTTTAAAATATATTCAATGTACAGTCACAGGTTATTTACAGTTTTATTATATGTGATACTTAATTAAAATACACTTACTTACCTTTGTTCATCTTCAATATTCAGATATTATTTATAACTTAAAAAAGAAAGCACCGCCGTCCTGTCAAACCGAGTAAGTTGTAAGAAACACTAATGGAACGATTCTATATGATTCCAAACTTCCAAGGTCAATACCTACGACGAGTATTCCTCCACTCCAACGTAATTTAAAATGATTTGATTTAAAACCCTTTGATAACCCCGACAAACCCTTTTAAAGGGTTATCTTCTTCAATTGGAAATCATACACGAGCCGGTAACATCTTGTACTAGTTAACTTATTGATAGGGTTACCCTAACGTTAGTGTTATGAAAGGGCTACCACTACCAAGAGGTAACCCTTTCCGTTACTGTAGGCGCACAATCTGTAACACTTTCGAAAGAATTAACTTATATTCGGGGTTGTACGGTCCCTGATTTCAAGTACGTCACTAGCACTGCCATAGCATGATCAAACATCTATACGTCCCATCACATGTGGTAAAAAGCGGCAGCAACACGTTTCGACTATGAATACTGACTATTTGAAGCGTGCGATTTCCAGGTCCTAACATTCCATCTATGCTATTCTAGTCCAAATTCCCTTTTAATGTGAAATATCATCATCATTTCAGTCGAAAGACGTCCACTAGTGGACATAGGCCTCCCCAAGGCAACGCCAAAAAGAAAAACCAGTTGGAAATATGCGTCACATCCACGCAAAACACCCTTCGCTTAACATAATGCTGAAACCCGAGACAGAGCCCCAGCGTTGGTTTTCAGCGACAACCAGCGTTGATGTGACGACGTCAACCGGTGCAGCATGCGATCAGATAAAAAAAAAAACAAAATAAGAAATAAAACCGCTCGCTTTGAAAGCGATTGCCACTTCTCTCCTCCTCGAGAACTTTCAATTCTCAAGATTATAAGCCAAAGTTAAAAATACTCAACAATACAAGTTCTACAAACTATAACAAGCCGCGTATGCCTGCTTACCCCCTTGCAGTCGAGTCGCAATGATAAACAGTTATGCGTTTATCTGATACGGACACGCGAGCATTATTTATTGCAATTTTACATATTAATGTTGATAACGTTAAGGATTGGGCAAGCGTTTTAAAGGGTTTTGTTATGGTTCCGTTGAAGAATTTTTCTTTTCGTCACAAGTACGTATTGGCAAAATTTGAATCAATTTTTTTTTCCAATTGTTTATTTTTCAAAAGAAGTTACGGTGGTCATTTAATTTTGAACGTTCTGCGTAGTGTTTATTGGGAGTCTTTAATATTTGTCACTCAATATTTTAGGTACGATTTTTTTTTTTTGCTAAGGCTATCCACATCATTATTATGCTATACGAAAAAAAAAACTGTTCACTCACACACAATTTGATAATGTAGATATTTCGTTCATTGAATTTCCAGTGCCTTATTGTATTTACAAAAAAACCTTTTCTTTTCTTTCTTGCATAATCAAGTGAAATGCTCTAATGAAGGCTCTAAGCAACATAAACCTAAAAATAGAAAACCATAATATTCCCTATTTACCATAATCTACGTTCATATGTACAATGTAGATCTATGGCAACTGTTAAACATTCTATGAGCACTCGAGCGTAATAGACAAGCTGGCAATTCCTTTTACCCATTAAAAGGAATTACTATGAATTTATGATGAATGTCTATGGTATAAGGAGACTTTAATAGACGTTGTTTTTCTTTGTTTGTTTCTAGTTTTAATAAGTTGTTATTTTGTAATTACTTAGAATTGCTTTGGTTACAAATGTTAAGTTTTGGAAAAATATAAACCAAGAGATGAAGGTAACAATAACATAACCTGGTTTTTTAAAGAATTTAATTGCCTGTTTCTGATTCAATAAGTCAACTCAGTCTATCGCAGTCCACTGCTCGACATAGGGCTGCGCCACAACACCCTGTCCTCCAACTTCCGCATCCAGTCTATCCCAGTTACCTTTTTTAAGGTCGTCGGTCCATCTAGCTGGTCCCACACTACTCCAGGACTCGTCTGCTCTCCGAGCATAGTCCGTTCGCTGATTCAAAACCCTGCTGTCAAATATAATGTTAGCTTTCGTGACAGTGTTCAATTTACCAAAACAACAAACATTAATACATAATAAGCCTATACTGTTCCCACTGCTGGGACACAAGCCTCCTCTCTGTGAGGGGGAGTGGGCCGTAATCCACCACGCGGGCCCAGTGTGGTTTGTTTCTGTGATATGCCGGCTTCCTTACGATGTTTTCCTTCACCGTTTTGAGAGCAGTGGTGATGAAATTAAATACACACAGTAAAGTGCACGACTTATAACCCGCTAAGTCGGGGCAATACCACTGGCCATCATTGCTCTAATAATACACATAATTATGCTTAAATATGCTCAATTACTTGAGATTCGACGGGACATTTAGACCCGCTTTCATCTGACAAGGTTATTTATGTTGATTTAAAACCTGTTCATTGGTAACATCTATACTTAATTAAAATTTTTTGCTAACTTAACCATATCACACAGACACTATCTAATTTAATTACTGAAATAAATAAAAAGAACAATTATTTGATAAGAATCTTAGGCTACATGAACTATTTATTATTTTATAGTGATCATTATTATAAACTAAGTACTAAACAGGAAACAAGACATAAATTCACACGTTCGCAAAAATAACCAAGGAACCCTAAAAATAAATAAGGTTTTTTTAATTAGTACGATAATATGATAATAATATTGTTCGTTTTAATGAAAAAACCGTCTACGGCGGTTCTGTTTGCCGTTTTTTATCGGTTTTTAGATGGAATGGAACCGGTTTTAGGTTAGGTCAAGTTTTGCATAATATTGATACAATTTAGATATGATATTATTTAACTTTGTTATTGATTAGTTAAAGGTTCATTAGCAGTGTAGTTAAATAATTATAATTTGTGGTCTTTGTATGTCACTTTACAGACTTAGTTCCTATCTCTTATCGGTGTTAGATCCTTATCCAAATCACCTATTTATTTATAATCGTCGCACCATACCTATGTATTCTCATCCTCTTCCACTACCTCTATCAGCCATCGTCTCAGTCATCATCTGTCTAGCCTTTTCTCAACTATTTTGGGGTCAGCTTCCAGTCTAACCAGATGCAGCTGAGTACCAGTATTTTACATGGCGCGACTGCCTACCTGACCTCCACAATCTAGTTACTTGGTAATCGACAACACAATCCCTCTCTCATAGTCCAATGGGATGGCAATCCGACACGACCGGAGAGAGATCAGGCGCAGGGTAGACGCAGGTTTAACGTGTTTTCCGAGGCACTGGGGAATCACACTGCTAACTTCCAAACTCAGAACTGCTACAAAGAAATTGCTAATGGCAAAACCCAATAGTACGAGTATCTACTGTTCCCGACCCGGGAATCAGGACCCCACGCTCAGAAGTCGTGCTTGCGAGCACGAGACCAACGGGGTGGGGTATTACCAATTTTGACAGGCCAAGCGGCTTTAATGTAAATTAAGTGTATTTTCGTGTGGCATTAGAGCGAACAGAATCACACCAGCTTTGAACTGGTATTTCATTCCCTTCATTAAAGTTATGAAAACAGTGCCTAGCATAATCTTCCTATAATGTTCCCACTGCTGGGACGCAGGCCTCCTCTCTGTGAGAGGGAGTGAGCCGTAATCCACCTCGCGGGCCTAGTGCGGGTTGCGGATGTCACAACATGTCTTCAAATTTTTGGTTCTAAGACATGTCGGTTTCCTCACGATGTTTTCCTTCACCGTTTTGAGAGCAGTGGTGATGAAGTAATTCATTCAAGGTAAAGTCCCTGCTTGTGTTCGAACCCACGACATGGAACTTTCTTCGCATAGCACACGTGTGAGCACTATGTGCTTGCTATAAAGCTACCATTTACTGGGTACGTCTTTCATTGACTTGAATGTGCCCTGGCGTCTGAGAGTATGTCATGCTCACTCTAATGTCTCGCTGGTGGTGTCATGTGTGTTGGATCATTAAGTTCCCTTCAAAATGGTTGAGCTGATTGGTGCTACTCCAAACGTCATATGAACGGGCGCCGTCAGTAGGGACTGGTCATCTCATTAGCTGCCACGGCTTATTTTAATTTCTGAATTGTTTTTATGTTTTCTTTATCGGACGCTTTTACGTGTGCACGTCTTTCTACATCGTTCTCACATGGTTAATTTAAACACGAATGATGTAATCAAATATTTTGTAACAATTTTATGGTTTAAAAGTGTGTCCGTGGAGTTTCTTGCCCATTCTTCTCCATAGGTACCTACGCTTTGGAATGGGCAACTAGTTTCATCTTTCTGACTGACCGACCCTTTGAGAATAATTCAAAAGTGCCTGTGATTGGTTTTGTTGAAATAAATGATTTGAGTTTGAGTTTGAGTTTGAACTGGGCTACCACTGCTCTCTATGGCCATAATTACTTGCCACGGGCTCTTTATGACGAACTTTAACTAAGTATCTACTTAAAACAACCTAATTAACAAATGAATCGCATCTAGCCATCTAATATAATAAACTTAACATGACTTTAGCCGTAGGTTAGTATTTTCTCACCCGCTGCCCACACTACAAAGGACATAGCGTGATAATATACCTTTAAACATTATAATAGAACGTATATACTGTAATTAAAACTAAAAAAATAAGTAAAAGTACAACTAAATGCCATTACCCTTATAATTCCCTATAAACGTTCTAAACTCATAACGGAGTAAGTGCACATTCGCATATTCCCTATTCACGTTCTAACTCCATAACGGTGTAACTGCACTTTCGCATAAAATAATTATTTTTCGCTCCAACATTATAGTTGAGAATAAAGTGGTTTGAAGCAAAAGGGGTTGTTTTTTTTCTAGTTAATTAAAGCGAAGATTTTAATAGCCGATGGCAATACACTTATTTTTTAGAAAACCATAGACCGTGGTTGTCTGGGCGCGGGAGAGAGCAGGGATCGCGAACCTTTGTGTAGAAAAAAATAAAGTAGTTTTTTTTTGTATTGTTGGTCTGAAGTGTAAATATAAATAATTTGTGAGCCTCATCAGTATTGCGTTTGATCGATTCACGAAATTATGACAAGAAAAAGCAACTTTCACAAAATTCGGTGCAATCAAGATATTAAATTAATTACTTTCGATCAATATCTACACGTCTAAATCGTGAAAGCTAGTCAATTTATGAGCGTAAAATCATTAAAACAATAACCACTAATAACGAAAACTCCACAAAAAAAAAAGCGTTAACAGACACCAATCAATCACTCAACAAATAACAGTTAACGCATCGATCATAGACAAGTGTCATTTACAAATTACCACAAACCGCGAATACAAAAGAAAAACGCTAAACACTCAATTGTCACGTGAAACCACAGTTAAAATCATAAAAACAACATTCAAACACTAAAAACTAAACGATGAACGCGGAAAAAATGTAAACACATCATTATCAAATCATAGACATCGTGGTTCCTACAGCACACACAAAAACGACACTCGATTCAGCCTTGCAAAAAGAAATAATCGTGGTGTCAAAATAAAAAAGACGCGGGTTCAAAAAAATATCGAGTTAGGCGCCCCTGTGCGGTGAAAAAGTAGCATCGAGGAATGAAAATTACATATAGCCGATGTGAAAAAGTTTGAGTAGAAAAAATGCAGTTAGCGTATTCTTTGTGATAAGCGAGACACGCGAGCGTTGCGTCTCGGCTGCGTTGTGTGGACATGGCTTAGAAAATAAAATGGCCGGATGAGTTAAATTTGTGTTTTTTGGACACTGAAGTTGGGGTAGACGTCGTGTTCTTGAGTAGAGACCGCGAATTAGCAAACGTAAGGACGCCCTCAGGGTGGCTTGTAGCATCTGGATGAGAGTTGCCGAAAACCCAGTTCAATGGAGTGCAATTACCCTGTGAGCAGAGGCCTGTGAGCAGTGATGTTCCTGTGGTATCGGCGGCCCCGACTGACGGTCGTGAGTCCAAACCGGCAGGCACTTAACTTTGTGTATTCAATTTCATCACCACTGCTCTCAAAACGGTGAAGGGAAACCTCATGAGGAAACCGGCGTGTTCAAAGGCATGTGACATCTACCAACCTGCACTGGACCCGCGTGGTTGATCATAGAGAGGAGGCCTGCAGTTCCAGCAGTAGGCATTATAGGCTGATTATGCATGTCCAGCTTTAGACTGCTGCTGCTGATGACGATGCGACACTAAAGTTATTACCGTAAAGGCAGTTTTATTCTTTACGCTAGGTGTCGTGTTGAACACCTAAAATCCCCGGCTGCCGCCGAAAACCAGCGCTGGGGCTCTGTCTCGTATAGGGTCTTAGCATTATGCTGAGCGATGGTCGTTTTGCGTGAATGTGACGCATGTTTACCCCCAACTTGTTATTTTCTTTTTTTGTGTGTTTGTTCATTTTTATGCGTCATGTTTGCCGCAAATAAATGTATTTTCTTTCTTTCTAATAGTTGTAATACTCATATCTAAAGTCTACTCAAGAACTTAAGTTTGAAATCGACTAAGTCCCTGCACTGTAGGGAAGTATGTACTTATTTAGGTAAATTCATTTTATGATAAGAAAAGGTAATGTTTATTTGCCAAAAACAGTGCTTTACCTTTACATTTCCTTAAAGTCTACATAATAGCAAGGTTTACAGCTATTTTTTCGTTTGTTTCATATTACACGACTCCTGGGCGAATAAGTAAACGAATGGCTTAGTAGCTCTGTGAGGCGAGTTCGTTTATAAGCAACAAAATTCGGACGCAAAGGAAGCATTTTGCTTATGCACTCCACACTAGTCATGTCATTTTGACAGTTCTACAACATTCGTTGCGTTATTTATACTACGGAGCAAACAATTTTTTCGAACATATGAAGTAATGTACAGCAATTAGGGTGCTGAAAGTTTAATTAAAATGACAAAGTTTCAGTTGAATTTATCAGCTTTTCTAAAATCCGGGTGTCAGTTAGCTATAGCCCGAAACAGTTGAGTCAAGCTACTGTTTCACGACACTAGTTTGAAGTTTCTTATTGTGGGTTTGCATACGCTTTATTGTCAGCACATCCACTCTACACTACCCTCATATTCACACCGGAGCAAGTCTCAGTTCTCAATGTATATCAGTGCAGTTTTTTCGCAACCACAAGCGATTTATTTAATATTATAATAATTACCACGCTTCGTTGATAACGCTATGGTTGATACTACATCACTTGGTCCGCTATTCATTGTCGGCGAGTTTCCTTTGTACTTAACTGGGGTAGGCAGAGATCTCGCTATCGCATAAAGCTAGCGGCCGGTTTTTTAAAGAAAAAGTAGCATTATGTAAGTAGTGCTTCCTAGTTTTCGAACCCGCAATCAAAAAGCAAAAAGTGTTTAAAAAGCCCTGTTCTCTGTTAGTTATGTCCCTAAGACCTGGCCTGGTAAACCCTGATTTCTGGTATCTACCGAACCTAAAACTTTTCTTATTCCTTCATACAAAACATTCAATATTTAGAAATCACAATCAAAATTCGTGTGTTCTAGTTTTCCTCTGGCCTAATCTTTGGGGTTACAAAAATACAAACAGCTGGTTCACTTGTACAAAAAAATGATCCGCCGATCGATTCTGTAAAAATCTCACCGTGAAAAGTTAGGTGAAGTGAGCTAAGAGTGAGCTGTCAGTAGTGTCAATTCTTAATATTAGTTGGAATCACAGCCGGTCGATTCTGTATAAATCTCACCGTGAAAAGTTAGGTGAAGTGAGCTTAGAGTGAGCTGTCAGTAGTGTCAATTCTTAATATTAGTTGGAATCACAGCCGGTCGATTCTGTATAAATCTCACCGTGAAAAGTTAGGTGAAGTGAGCTTAGAGTGAGCTGTCAGTAGTGTCAATTCCTAATATTAGTTGGAGCTCACTCCACGCTCACTTCACCTACGTTTTCACGGTGAGATGGTTACAGAATTGCACTGCTGGATCGCTATTGGAAGAGAGTGCGCAAGTAGACAGTGCTCGCAGTAACTCTTCACTCAATCGCACAAGACTGCCCTTTAGCTGTCCCTCAGTGGCAGTTTTAAGTAAGCCGAATCCTAATGCTGGAACAAAATTCTCCCGCCGATACCAAAATGAGACTGCCGCCGGTGAACACAACACATTCACTAGCATACAACGCACAGCCTAAAACACTGTGTTTAGAAAACATTGCACAATAAGAGCATAACGAAAGTGAGCTGTAACAAGTTACAAAAAAGAAGGCAAAAAATTGGCTTCTCGAATATAATTATTAGGTAGGTAGGTACACAATAAAATATATTTTTGATTTTTTTTTTTTTAATAATAAGGTAGAATTATTTAGTTATTTAATGGAAATGTTGTTATTGTTGTGTTTTTATTTTATTTTATATTGTATATTATACTGCAAATGTCCACAGTATAAGTGTTTTGTATTGTTTATTAGAGTATAATAAGTAGTATACTTATAAGTTAGGTAAATATGCGTATGCCGCTAGTAGCGGCGGATCTGTCGAACTTATCCATATGTACCAACCATCTTTGTACCTACCATATCCGACGAATAAATGCCTTTGTCTAAGGATTTTTGAAAATTCATACTCTAATGGTGAAATAGGAGATGTAAGTTTTATGGTATTTTGTCAATTTTCCGATTGAAAGATCCCATCGGGCGGGTACACGGGCTGTTAATAATAAAATTATTCGTTTACCTGCACATACAGGGTTCAGGAGAAGGGAAGAAGCTGATTATGCCAACTTTTTCTTCACTGTGAATCACGCAACTCAATAAAGCCATTTAAGATTCACTTCAATGAGTTATATTTATATTACTAGTTATCCAAAAATAAACATAATAAAATGTTCTGGATTTATAATAATTTGAAGCCAACCAAGCTGCTTATAATGCCATCTATGAATTCGATGCTAAACAATTTAAGCAACTGAAACGTTATGAATGCTACGACTAACGGAAAAGTTGAGTCAACCAGTATTATTAGAAGTACTAATTAAATCTTACAGATGTCGCTGTAATGTCATGTTCATACTACTACTAAGCCCATTAAATAGATGGCGCTGTTTTTAAAACTGGATGAACGCCCTCTAAACGAAACTTGAAAACAACGTTGCATAAGAAGTGCTCATTGTTTCAACTAGATGGCGCTTGTTCAATTCTTACGAAATAAAAGCTAACACTTTCTCTAATAATTCCTATAATTGATAGCAGATGGCAGATTTATAAGCTTTAATAAAAAAAAATATTGTCCAGGTAATACAGTAAGCAGTTTGTAATAGTTTGGGTTTATGTTTATATTGGTTGTCGACGAGTTTGTCGGACGAAGTATCATCTGCCTAGCATTTTTCCAATTATGTAGGTACTATGTTGGGGTCGGTTTCCAGTCTAACCGGATGCAGCTGAATAGGTACCAGTATTTTACATGGATTGCCTTACAGACCTCCACAACCCAGTTACTGGGTAATACAATACCCCTTGGTAAGACTGGTTGTCAGACTTTCGGGCTTCTGACTACCCGTAACGACTGTCAAAGATCCGCAAATGACAGCCGGGACCAACGGCTTAACATGCTTTCCGAGGCACGGAAGGATCTCAGTATAAAGATGGTCACCCATCCACAGACCAACCGCTGCAAGCGTAGCTTAACCTGACCGATCGACCAGTGCGGCTGTTATTATTTAACCACGGGCCCCTCCGACGAAGTACTACCACCATATTAGCTAAGTTATCTCGCTAAGATGCGTTGCTATTTTGGTTTCAAGGTAGACACAATAAGACACCTCCTGACTCCTGACCCAGGTCATGATCTTACCCATGTGCCAAAATTCGTCCATTTTTTTCCTTTGCGTATTTGGATAACAAACATCCAAGCTTTCACTTTTACATATTTGTTTGTAGGATGTTCCCGTTACCTAAGAAGTTGCTCACCAGACATGACACCCACAGTCGGAGGAGTAAACTTTACACCCCATACCTCTATAATTTCATCAGCAAAACGGTGAAGGAAAACATCGGAGGAAACCGGCATGACCTAGAACTAACAATTCGAAGACATGTGACATCTACCAACCCGCACCGGGCTCGCGTGGTGGATTATGGCCCAATCCCTCTCACAGAGAGGAGGCTTGTGTTGTGTCCCAGCAGTGGGAACATTATTAGGCTGATTATACTTATACTCTATACTAGTTGAACGCTGCGGTAATCATTAACTAGTCGCCATTTTTTTATTAAACTAAATTAGGTTTAATCCTGATTGATAATCTGGATTGAGTGATTTCTAGATCTTTGATAGTAACGAACGCGTGACGGGTAATCAGAAACCCGATAGTCTGACGACCAAAAGACTCTACCTACCTATATTAGATTTTACAAAAAAAAAAAAATGTTGCTACTGGATAGTCAGATGCGCAGATAAAAAAATACTTGTTTTCAGCTGACTGGTCATACTGAAACCAGAGGGCCTAAAAAGGCCACTTTAAGCAATACCTCTAAAAGCTATTCATTTCCTAAGTTCCCAGCAGATCATCAGCAATTCCTCTAATTTTCGTAAAATTTCATTTTATACTTAGTGTAAATATTGCCGCATGATAAAAATAAAAACCGTAATATAATAAAAACGTAAAAAAATAAAAACGGCAATTTTTTCATTACAGTTTTTATTAATCAAATTGGTTTTTTTTATTTTTTATTTCTACAGTTTAAATCTTATTTCATTGTGCTATGAATTGCACGCAGATCATAATTATTACGAATTGTCAGTTTGTGACCATTTTACGATTTTTAATATGATTCATATTATTATCCTATTATGATTCTGCCAAAGTGGCCTTTTTAGGCCCCCAGATCCCTTGAAAAAAGACTCATATCATGGTTGAAACTGTATTGTTCTGTTGTAATTTCTTGGAAGTATGTTATGGTTTACCGTTACTATTTTCCAATGACTCTGATGAAAATCCTAATGAGTAAAATAATAATAATATTATTTTGTGATATCTTAGTAATTTGAATAACTTTTCTATTTAGCAACCATTCATTTTCAGCCAACAAGAATCTAACTAGATTTATTTGCGTTTAGTTCAGCTACTCGATAACAGATGGCATTACCAGTTGCTTATAAGATATCATTAAGTTAACTGAATTCATTGTGAGTAAGATTACAGTAATTTTATCATTGGAGGACTTTATCTGATATCCTTTTATATTATTTTGAAGTAGATGCTCAGCCAATAAGTCATTATGAAACGATAAAACTTTTGAAAAAAAATCTAATCTTAAAGAAAATTATGGGATTTATAAAGAAAAACGCACCTATGAATCATCCTTTTTATTTTTTAAAATAATTATAGCTAACCGTTTCGGCAATAATAGTCACTATTCTCAATTTAATGACACAGTAAGCATTTTCCGTTGTTAAAATTATATTTTTTTCACAATAAAATTAATGGGTTAATTAAATTTGTTCAATAAAATGTAATAACTAAAAAATATTGCTTAACATAACAACGCTAAACTTAACTATAAATTACATAGCAGTTCTTATTTTGACTAAATATCGAGTACAAAAAAAATAATAACTTTTATAAAAAATATAATATTTAATAAACACATCGAGTAAATCTAAAATAATTACTTAAAAACATGGCATCATTTTATATTAATAATTTTTAATAATTATTAAACTTAAAATTATAGGGTACAACTCTATACACGAGAAATAATGATAAAAATAAAATAAAAATTACAAAATAATAAAACAAAAAAATCTCTGTCGTGAACACTTGTTACTTAAGAGATTTAAGAAATATCCAACATGTATGTTTATTTGCCTAAACATCGATTAGGTACAGTAATATCGTCACATCACATTTCTAAAGTTTATTTACAATTTTGTTTAATTTTTACTTTTTTAAGTTTAAATACAGCATGCCAAACACGAATTTTGACTTCTACTTAAACCGTAAATTTTTATTCTAACGTCTAAACATTTTGAATTTTACAATTTTTACGCCGAAATACATTGTAGTTACAATAATTTTGATTTATACAAGTTTTTCATTTTAATTTTTACAATTTACTGTTTCCAAAAACGTACCTACAACAACATTTTTTGATCAATCACGACATTATTTTTAAGGATAAAAAAGATAAGACTAGAATTACACCAATTGGGTAAAGTTATTGCGAAAACAGAGTAATGTTAACGATAATTTAACAAAACGTTTGTAACAACGCAAATGCCCTATGTGACATTACAGAGGCTAGGCAATACGATAAAGTAGACAAAAATTAATGCGCTGTCAGTGGTTGATTTACCAAAGTTACCCTTAATTTGAAACCCATTTTAATTTTTACCCCATTTTTATCAAGACATATTGTAAAGTTTGATTTTTGTAATGTATTTTATTTTTTTTGTAATTTGACTTAAAAATAATTTTGTAAAACGACAACACGATAATTGTTGATGATTGCATATTTTTTTTCTTAAAAATATGTTTACTAAAATGGATACGACGCAAGAACGGGATAGGTACTGTAATAAGTTCCCGTGAAAAACACCAATAATAAATTCCATTATCTATGACATTTAAGTACGTTTAAGTACACTGATATTTTTTTTGTATTTATTTGTTTTTTTTTATTCGTTGTTTACTACGGTATAATATAAAAAACGCAGTTTCAGTGCTTATTTTATATTATATTTTCAGCCATTTATAAATAAATATTTTTAAATATTTATTTATGAATAGTTTCTGGTATTACATTACATTAATTATGCTAACTTACGATACATTAAGATATACGACTACTATTGTGAGTTAAATTGAAAACCTGGCTATCCTGACTACACTTAATTATATGATTAATAATGTATATTTAGCTAAATATGTCATAAAACAAGCTGAAATACAAACCACGTAAACGAACAAGCGACAAATTAAATAACTTTAACGGTCAATAAGGATGTTTAATTCAAATCAACAGCAATTCATTGTTTAAAAACTTAACAATTTTGAAAAATATTATCAGTTGCTGTGTAGCTGAGAGGTTTCGGAAGCAACAGTTTTGTTTTCCTCGTATAAGCGCTTCCAGGATTTCAACTGTTTAATTTCTGTATTTAACTAAACAAAACGTGTCGAACAGTTTCAAAGTTTACCCTCAAACAAATAATTGTTTTTTACTTTTACCCAAACCATGAAGATTATTTTGCAGTAATCTAAACATTGAATATCATTTTGATAATATAAACAAAGTAAGTTGTACGTACGGTCACCAAAGGAGACAAGTGACCAGGGTCATCGTATATAGTTGAAGTGTAGAAAGAAACCGATGGATGTTTTCGAATAAAATTTAATTTCATTAATAGAAAACAAACAGTTCATTTATCAAATTAAATTTCATTCGAAAACATCCATTGGTTCCTTACTAAACTTCAACTATATCTGACGACCCTGGTTACTTATCCCTTTTGGAGACTGACCGTACCTAATATTTACCTAATATTTTTTTCAGTGTTGCATTTTATACAAGGATAATAAAAATATTGCTCCAATATTATTTTTTAAGCAACAATTTTCGAAAATTCAAAAATTCATTAGAACAGCAGCTGATAATATTTTCCCCTTAACTTTGAAATAAAAAATGTAATGTAATCGCAAGTTGTAGGTCGCGATTTCAATGTTCAGATGAAAGAACAGTTTGTAAGTACTTAATAATCACTTTTTAGTGCCCGAAGAAAAACAATCAACCATGACAACTTTATCGGACATTAAAAAAGCGACACAAAAAACGTTAGTCAACGAATTTTTCTAGTAACAAAACAATTAAATAACGCAATAATGTAACTTTATAATTAATTAATAGCCAATTAAACTACAACATTGTAAGGCGTCGTATCCATAGAAAAAACTGACAGCGCATTTTAAAAATTGAGATTCATGCGGACTATTCTCCGCACGTGAAATGACATTAACTGAATCCAGTACTATTGATACTAAAAAACAGCCAAAAATATTACAAGTGTGAACAAATGTAATATTCTTTGACTCCGTATCGGCGATCCAGTACATCGCCTTTACTGTTAATTAGGCATTATATTTAATGTACACTGCTTAACTACGGAATTTTTCGTCATAAAATAAATGTAGAAAAACATTTTTTACCTTTTTTTCCGTAATAACGTTAAAAAAATTCACCGTCGAAAACTTAAAAGTAACCTCTGACAACTCGCAGACACGATCTGTTATAACTATTCCACTTTCGATGATCACAGAAAATACGTTTTAATTCACATTTTGGTGTGGCGTACATACCTAAACACTATTTTTCATTTTATTTTTGTATCTTAATCAAAAAATTCTTATAATTAAATTTTACCGTCTCGAAAATACAACTTGAATATTTTTTTTACAAATATTTTTACAATGAGAGTACGCCGCACAAAAATGTGAACCACGATGCGACATGAACACTTTCTTGGAAACGTAACTTTTGATCTAAAAATCTAATGTTAGGATTCACGATCCGTGCTTTTTTTATTTTTGTACAACTCGGCTTCCTCCGAGTTAAGTTCCCTAACATGATGGTTCATTAATTATAACTTTAAAAATACCAAACGTTCATAAATTTTTCCTTCTACTAAGACCTAAATTTAAAACAATACCTTTTATACAATATTCATAGGAACTTCTTTTGTTGTTATATTAATTTATTTATATATTAATTTTATGAGGACATTTTTACATAAATAGCGATCCGTTCACTTGGAATTTTATTGCGATTATCATATTTTTGGTTTATTATCAGTCAAAATAGTTTTCACGTCCAATATAATTGAATTTTTGCTCACGTTTCCTAGAAAACAGTATACGGTATCGGGTAACCATTCGCGTCTCGATGTAACTTGCCTGTCCGCACCAAAACAAAAAATAAATCTTCGCCGAAAAGTTGTGTATTTCATAACTGAAATTAAGTATAATAAATCATTTTTCAATTAAAACACCTTTCTTCTTCGAAAATAAGAACACGATACGGAAATAAAAAATGATTTTTGGGCTATTGCATTGATTTTTTTTTCCTATTTACATTGGTATAACGCCGCAGCAACGGTAACTACACTTTTGGATGGAGTGTAGATCACTGCACGAAAATACCAATATTAATTCAAGAATGAAATAATTACGTACATTAAAATCAGCTTATTTTTACCTTACCTATGTTACGATTATACGTATAATACAACTTGTATGAACGAAATAAAATACATTCATTTGGTTCACATAAATTGTCCCTTATTTATAATATGATAATATTAAAAAGAATTAATATTCGGCAACACTTGACATTCTCTTAAATTTGAAATTGCAAGAAATCCCCCAGATTTTTTCAGAATTGGGGGATGTTTTGCAATCTTGAACTATAAATCTATTGCGGCAACTGTATGCATTATTAAGTTTATTGATAATGATTTTATAATTGCAGAGTGCAACTATTAATCATTTTGAAATGATTTCTGGGCTATTGCTGTTTAATTATGCTTGTTTTAAAATTAAAATAAAAAATGTAAGTATTTGGGCTGTGTGAACATCCGTGATGAAAAGAATGTCTTGTGTTTTAGTTTGTCTACTCAAGGTTATTGTCGTCGAAAGTTACTATTGGATCTTACTTTTATTTTACTTCGACGTTTAGTCCAATCATCAATAATTGTCCTATAATGTCTTGTTGACTGTAGGTTCAGTGAAAAATCGCTATTTCTTATTTATCAATTACAATTCCATTTTGATTTATTTACATACAAAAGATAAGTAACGGCAGTCTTCTGAAAAAATAATGAATATTTTTTTTATATAATATATATACAACTATACAAATCATTTTGTAAATAATTATTTTTCCAGTAAAAATAATCGTATAATGTTAAAATAAACTGTTATTTTTAAGTTATATAAAACAAAAGCATCAACATTTACGTAAAGTGCTACGGTATTTACATAATTATTATCTAATATGGCATTTAAAAATAAAATACGCCAAGAAATAAGAAAAATTTTGAAATGAAAATAAAAAGTAAAAATAAAATTCATTTTTTGTTAAATAGAATTATTTTGTGCGTTCAAAACGTGACTAGCATAAGACGTGTTATTGCGTGAAAAGATTAATAAAAATAATTATTAATAATTGAATAATAATAATAAAAATATCCTATGGAAACATAATGCAACTAATTATATTGCAATAAACCATCGCTAAATGCGATAAAACGTGCTTAAACCTGTTTGGCACATCCAAAAGTTTGTACTAAGCTAAGAAATTCACTGCTCTGTGGTAAAGCTAATAAAAATAAATATATATTTCTAATAAAAACACTCAATAATAACCAAACAAATAATAGAAGATTGCACTGTAATATTATTTGTCGTAACTCTACATCTAATTAGATACTTGTTCGGGCGAGTTTTTGTTCCATTTTGTTCATTCATTCAACTATTTTAGGTACTTTTTTATTTTATATACAGTAAAATTTGTTTCCGCTAAAAGTTTCCCTATTTACAACAGTTAGTTCTATCTAAATTAATGTTATTACTTTATATTTTTTTTCATAATTGTATACTTTTGCCGGCTAAAATTAAACGTAAAAACACTTTTAGAGTCCAAAACTAACTCGGTAAAATAACAAATTAATTACGAATTACCAATCAGAGGCGATTTCGTACAAACTCCGGCCGAGAAATAATTTTTCATCCAAAAAATACAAAAGTCCCCCCTTTCATAATTTTTCACTAAGTTTTACGAGCTAAATTACAACTATAGCGTCGAAATCGCATCGGATTAGTAATAGCTGAATTTTCATGGCTGAGGATTTTGCTGGAGGTGGACAGCTTGTTGAGCTGCTTGTTGGGCAGCTTGAGCGGCTTGAGCAGCTTGTGCGGCTTGCATGTGTTGTTGCTGGACGGCCTGTTGGGCGGCCTGCTGCGCGGCCTGTTGCGCGGCCTGGGCTGCATGCTGCGCTACCTGCTGGGCAGCTTGTTGAGCAGCTTGCTGTGCAGCCGCTTGCTGAGCAGCCACCGCTTGTTGTGCGGCTTGTTGAGCTGCCTGCTGCGCCGCCTGTTGCACCGGCGACGGCAGGTTAAAACCCAACATTCTTGGATCATGCAATCTAAGAGCCTGCTCTAGTCGCTGCTCCTGTGCGATTCTGAACGCTTCCACTAGTTCAGGTGAAATCTGTCCACTTCCATCGTTCGGCGGTTGCGGAGGAAAGCCCCCGTTGTGTCTTAAAGGACTGGCGGCCTCGTTACCGTGGGCCGCAGCAGCTTGGGAGACAGCGAGTCGCAGCGCTTCGGCCTGACTTCGTAGGAGGGCCTCAGCTTGCTGGATTCTCAGTGCGGCTTCAGAGGGTGCGGGCGGTGTTTCTGCAGGTGGTTGAGCCGGAGGTGGCTCTCTGGCTAGTTGCTGCCTCATCGCGGATACCAGGTTGGCAGCGGCTACCTGCACGGCACTAGCACCTTCGCCAGGCTGGGCCATCATGTTGGCGGCGGCCGCGGCTATGGCTGCAACTCTTTCATCTCCATACGCTTGGTGTCCGTTATTGGCTGATCTAAGTAGGTCCGTGAGTTTGTTGACTGCTGCCCCTGCTTCAGAGCCGGCAGAGGAAGACAGTCGTCCGTTAGAGGATGAGTCTGAGTGTGCTGGCGAGGGTGGCGCGAGGTTCAAGAGGCCTGACCCTCCAGCTGATGCCGAGACGGCGGCGATGATGTCCCTCTCTCGTCTCTCGGCTGCCGCCCTGGACAGTACGTACTGGGCGGCGAACTGATGTTTCGGTTCCATTCTCATGTGTTCCATGTGGGAGAGGAGGCCTGGAAAATTGAATAGCAAATGAGTGTCGAAAAATATAATGAGGGACCAACTTGACTTAAATTTTTAAACAATCTATTTGTACCTGTGTTGTAATTACATCTGTATACATTTTATTGGTTTTGTTATTGTTAGTTCGCGATAGCAAAAGAAAGAATAGGAAACGAAAATACATTGTTTGCTTAATAAATTCTTAACTAGCTTTTGCCTGCGGCTTCACGGCATCTATGATAAATGTCCTTCGGGAACGAGATTCGATTCCGGTTCAAAAACATTTTATGCTTTAGTCCGTGTTGTGATTTATCTCCGCGTCAAGTTTTAACAACTATAGTCTGGCCGTTATCGACAAGGTGTTTGCATATTTGACTGATACGACCTGAAGTCAATATTAGACAAATATGCAGTCAGATACCTACGGAATAATTAACTTAGTACTTAAGTACAATGCTTGTCTCTGTTGGTATTATGGTGCCACTTTGGGAAATTAATATCATTCGTATTTCATCGGTCTAATACTTCGGATCTGTCATGGTCTGTCATTATTCAAACAGTTATGGTTATTTTTTTCTCCTGGTTATGCCTCTACCCTTTGGCGATACAGATAACCAAACAATAACCAAACGTAGGTATTAGTTATTTATCCTTTCATTTGGTTATATTTCTAAGTGGAGCTTTTAATTTCTTTTTCATGCAATGATTGAGCCCAAATGTTTATGCTTGACAATTTAGCGCTCAATACTATTTCGACCATTTCAGAACTACCAACATCCCTGGATGTGAGGACTGGTCGATGTGGTGATGCGTGGGTGGCATATGTCCAGTTGTGGACGTGTTTTGGCAGAACCGATGGTGATGAGGACTGTGAAGTAAAATATAGTGAACACTTACCACTTTCATGCGTAAACACAGCCTGGCAGACGGAGCACGGCCACATCCTCAGTCCACTGGTCAGCTGGGTCTCTGGGTGACAAGCAAGGTGCTTCCTCAGGGAGCCCTCGTTCACGTAGTGCTTGCCGCAGACAGGACAGGGGTGGTTCGCCGTCCGTCGCTTCGCTATATAAGGATCAACAGGTTTAGCCTGTGCTGGGTACGGTGACGTGGCTGGAGGGCCTAGTCACCAGGATCAGGTGGGTTAGTAGGTTAGGGGAGGGAAAAAGAAAAAAAAATACAGGTTAGTTCCATTGTTAGTGCAATTTTGATGTGACTGTACTTTGTTGGTGATTCGATTTTGAAATTGGGGGCTGGATTTTATTTGTGGTCAATAATTTTTTCTGTAACTTTTATTTGAAGTAATTTTTTGTAATGTTATGGAAGGGGTTCTCCATAACAATTACATAAAGGGCTTTCATCCAACAAAATGCCGTCTAAACACTTAAAATTACATTCATATAACCAAACTCAAAACGTGAAAACAAATGGAGCTTAAATAAATCAATACGTAAAACATAAACCAATTAACTGAACATTGGATGCCAACGAAACGAAATTGACGATAGAAAACGAGGGAAATGCTGCCATTAGATACATAAACAAAACATGTTATGATAATATAGACTGAACGCCATCCGAAGAATTTGTATTTCCAGGGACAAGCAAGAAATGTTTGCAAAACACACTACCCTCAGAATGATGCTAAAACAATAACATCTAGTCCCCGGACCGCGTTCAGCGCTTATTTATTAAGTTAACGTTTAAGATTTATGGAGACGATACGTTTTTGTTATACCGTTGATATTGAAACCAACACCCCTCATGGCTTTGTGCCAGCTGGAAGCTTTTATAACGTTTTAAACATAATGTTAGATAAGTACGACTTATCGCGCTGTTACGATGACCAGTTACAAACTTCCAGTGACATAACTTACATGCTAATATATCTCTCCTATTGTAACGTAAAAATTACATTATTAGAATAAAATGATTTTAACAATGCCATTATTAAAATAAAATCATTCGTTTTTAAATATTTAAATTTTGAAAAATACGCAGACAATAAAAGAGATAATTAATATCTAAATTAAAACTAAACCCAAACAAATTGAAAAAAGAATGTCAATGACGATCAATTTCTGAATTTGAAACAGACCGCCGTTATCGACATTCAAATTTCGAGAGAATTCAAAAAAGGAACTTCTGTATCGACGTTCATGATCGACGGAGTTCTTTTTTCAAACGGACCAATCCTTCGAATATTGAAAAAGCCGAACTCTGTGAAACTTACTCGCAACGCCGGATGCATTGGGGTCCTTGTGAGTGTTCTTCATGTGTTCAACTAGAGCTTCGCCACCGAACACTACTTTGTGGCATATTGGGCAGGGAGTGGCGGTTGCGCCACCTATCATGAGTGCCGCGTGTTGCTGCAAAACACCAAGGTGCAGCTGAAGCTCCTGTTCCACCGGCGGTGGCGATGCGGGCATAGCAGTTCAAAGATTAGGACACATTCATAATAAAAACACATAACAAAAATAAATATACAGTCGAAAGGGAATTTTGAAAAAAATATTTCGGCCAAAAGTCAATTTTGATTTTGTAAGTGCAAATTAATATAAAATTGCCAATTCAGTTTGTAGATAATTTTGGAAATGAACAGTAAAATGCAGAAAAATTAATGTTAAAAATCAAAACAAGTTCCATTTTTTTGGGGAACTTGAAAAATTTCATAAAATAAAAGATACGATACTGCCAAATGTCTTAGCAACGAACTTTCACCAATAATTTGATCATATTCTTAATTTTAGAACTTATTTTATAATAGCTAATATCAGTTTTTTGTGGGGAAACAATTACGTGATCTGAATAAATTGATCACTAAAATAGAGATATTTTTTACAAAGACTTGGTATTCCAAAATCTTAATTCATTCAATTTTTAATCTAATAATTAACTTCTAAAGTGCGAGTCTGGAGTAATAATCACCAAAAAAATTACGTTGAAATACTGACCTTTGCCGTGTGCGTTCTCAAACTGCTCTCAGTAGCAAAGCCTTTCCCACAAATATTGCAATGAAAAGGCCGATTTTTAGCTCTTTCCACTTGAGCATCATGGTTCCTTAGGTGCTGTTGTAGGTTCGAGAGCTGGATAAAGGCTCTTCCGCAGTCAGGCAGGTGACATTTGTATGGGCGTTCCCCTGTAAAGAAGGCTAGATTTAAGTTTTTGTTGAACTTTGGCCTACCTATCTGTTTGGAGTAGGTGCCAAGAGGAACTTTATAAATGCCGATATCCAGACTTGGTTGAATTGAAGTTCTGACCGAAACATAGTTCCAGTGCTTGTGCACAATTCTATTCAGTTTTATAATTCCTTTTCATATCTTTTAGTAAAGTCCATTTATAGAACACACATAATGTCATATTTGAGTGAGAGCTAACGCAACACAATGCATCTGACCCTAATAATTAACGAGAACAATGTTTTTAAGATCGGATCTAAAACATCTAAACCATATGCTCCTATTAAAGCTAAACCAAACATCAAAATTAGAACAATCGACGTTCGAAAATCGAACACTAACGGTAATCTTACACAACGGAACCGCAAACCAGTTCGAAATTCGAAACAATCTCAGCCAGCCGGGGCACGTTTGTTAAAAAGCCGAAAAATCACGACCGCGACCTAACCCAACGCGAAAGAAACCGAACGTGGCGTTCCATTTTTAAAATAAGACCATAATAAAACGAACGCATACTTTTAGCCTGTACTGCAAGCAAATGCATAGGTCGTTGAACGCACGCACACGGGCGCATTACTCACACAGAGACGCGTATATCTACGGAGTCCTGGGCTTTGTTGGTGTATGTGAATTTTGCATGTCTGGGAAGAATGCGTGCATATTATACGCGTGAGGGACTAAGATTATTGTAGAATTATTTCCTAGATGCAACTAGATAGATATGTATGTGTATCTAGTGTAGGCTGTAACGGTCCGATCGCCATATTTATTGCCAGTAAATTTTATAAGTGTGTATGTTTTATTAGTTAGCTGATAAAAGTGATTTAAATATTGGCTCGTAGGTTTTATTGGCCGTGTTTGGTGATTGCACTGTCCTTGCTGGTTATTTTAGAATTAATTAGTCTGTGTATTTAAAATTAAGGGTTTATTTGGAGCAGTTTTATTATTCAAAAGTAATCGTTTTTGAATAATTATTTTGGTGGGATTTATAATTATTTCATTTTATTTTAATTATTATAAATGTAATACATGATATCATATTAATGATTATAGTAAATCAAATAGCGACCTATAATTTCAACAATAACAATTGGCTATCATTTCGTTTTTTTTTGTATTTTGCCTTCATATTTAAGATGAATTATTGTGCAATTTTGTCATAAATAGCTAGTGTTTTAAAGTTGTAAATCTCTGCTGAGCGGTGAGCCCAATGTAATAGGTACTTACGTAGGTATGTATTACATTTTTGCTGTTTCACTACATTATAAAAGTGAATGTCTTAAAACGAGGTCTCGGATAGTATTCCGGGAACAAAACCTAGCTCAGCATAGGTGGGGTCAATAATCACCGATGTGTCACGGTTATTCCAGTTCCTAAGTGGTGATTATTAGCTGTGTCGTGGTGATTATGTTCTAACCTTAGAGTGTGTGTAATTTATTTTTAAGCACATGTCACGACCGCATACATACATAAACAGATGAATGGATCGATCCATTTTTAAAAAAATTCAAATTGTATTATAATTCATCTTGAAATAAATAATTATTATAAAATGAATTTCAATATGGGACGGTTTGAGAAATGGACTGGTTTTTGGTTGGGTTGTTTGACTTCAAAAGAGACCTTGACCTCTGAGTTGGTTTCGATGTTTCTTTTCAGCGGTATTCGGGTAAGAAACATCGAGTTCAACTAAATAGTAAAAAAAAATTGACCCGTGAAAGACTTTAAATTAATTAACCTTGAAAACCAAATATCATAGTAAAATTTATAATATTATTGATAGAAAAAAAACATATCTTAATGTGTTAAAATAAACCTGAATAAGATACACAAAAGGTGCGACCGCCACCGATGCGGTCACGGGTTCGAATGCCGTCTCGAGGCAAAATATTTGTATTTCTTACCTATAGTATGCGAGACCTAAGTATGTGTAATACAGCTGTGGCAGAGATTCCTAGTGTGAATTGTCCATTGATGATTTTAATGTTAATATGGATTGAAATTCTGTTTGATATCTAGTAGGTACAGTTGTGGGAAAAGTTTGTAGTACGTAAGGAATCTTTTTTCTTATGTAGCTTTTTTACCTATACAGGTTTATTTAACGAGCTACCTAAATAAAATTGTTGTTCTCTCTTGTTCTTCGGGAAGGGTTAGGCAGGGATTGAAGTACCACTATTTAATTATTATTATATTATGTATTATGGCAATGTCGCCAAAATCAATAGTGGTAATATTGTTGACAGCAAACAATTATTATTCCATTATCTTACTTAATCCTACTAATATTATAAACGCGAATGTTTGTGAGGATGGATGGATGTTTGTTACGCTTACACGCAAAAACTACTGAATGAATTTGGATGAAATTTGGATTAACACACAGGATACTTTTATCCCGATAATCCTGCGGGATCGAAACTTATGTGAGTAAAACCGCGGGGCACTGCTAGTATTATCTAAGAAGAGAGATATTATATTTCTTCATAGAAAACCATTGCATTTTTATTGCATCTATTTATAAGGAAAGTATAATAATAATAACCCTAAAAGATGTACTATTATTACTATTACCTACATAATATATACTTAATAATAGTCCTATTATTACAATGGCAATAAATAAGAGTGCTTTATAGTTTTTCATTCGCCTAATAGCAAACATCTATAAAAGTTTATTGGTATTTTTAAATGGATTGTCTATGTCTGGTCTATGGTAGGGGGTTACCTAAGTAATTTCTAATTGAAATGTAGGTACTAGTATGTCATCATAGTCGTTGTTTGTCACAACCAGTCTTACCAAGGGGTATCGTATTACCCAGTTACTGGGTTGAGGAGGTCAGATAGGCAGTCGCTCCATGTAAAATATTGGTATTCAGCTGCATCCGGTTAGACTAGAAGCCGACCCCAACATAGTTGGGAAAACGCTAGGTAGATGATGATGATGAAGTTAGTTATATATGCTTTAAAAAAAAACAGTGAAAAAGAAAATGAGTTGTTCAGGTATGCTTCTTCAAAGTAGATTTTAGAATCTATACTTGAGAAAACTGTTATATCAAAGACAACAACACTCTAATTTAAGAGTTCTTGAAAGATAGAGATAATTAAAGATGGACAACATAACTCACTAATTTCATTTCGTAGAAAAATCTATTATGTCAAAAATTATGACCAAAACTAACTTAAACCTTAACATAACATATTCCCATAAATGTCCTATTAAACGTAATAGATTTCCTCACAGAAAAAAAAAATCAAATTCACCAAAGATTAATCTTGTCCATGGTCAATATGTCTTCCGGGTTCGCCGTTCCCTATACTATTGTGGCTCCGCGGCCATTTTTCAACGTATACAGCTTGCACAACCTACGCGTGAACCAACCAGTGTAAGTTAACCCTCGAATGCGAGGGGATTAAATTTGGCGTGGGGTCTAGTTATGCTGGTAGTGAACAGTATAGCTATTTTTGTTATTTCACTATGAATAAATGGAAGGGAAAGGCGCTTACCTTAGCACAGTTCGGCCGATGTGCGATGGTAAAGGATGGTATCTTTTAGATCGTGAACGGATTTATAGTTGGCTAATTTGTGGGTTTATTAGGGTTTTGGTTAATATTTTGAGTAAATTTTTTTAAGAAAAAATATTTTAATCCAACCGCCAAAAATAAAAGAAACAATAAAACCTATCTTTTTTTAGAAAAAAAAAAATTGTTTCTTTTTTTGTAATTGAGTGGTAACATGCAAATTACAATATTAGTATGTTTATGTTAGTTCACAATTTAACTAACAAAATTTAATTTAAAAAATAACCAAACAGAAAAACCAATAACATTCCAATTAAAACATCACTCAATTAAAAAAGAACACTCATAAAACAGCTGCCCAATTAGAAACCTAAAAACATTTCAAAGCTAACTGGAATCCAGGTATTACAAAGCCTAGGCTAAACCTAGGTATCCTGAAGCCTACGCGTTCGATTTACATACAAAAGTAACTACCTCTAGCCACCTTTGACTCGTCTGCGTAGGCATTAAACATTCTTATGTAGACAGTTAGACTGTTCCTGGGTCGGCTTTTTGAGATAGATACTATAATTTACTGAGATAAAACAATATTATTGTCATATTTATGATTAAAATGGACCTTATTTTATACGTTAGTGCTTTTAAGGAAACTGACTATGTTAAACTTAACGTCCGGCCATCTTTTATTTAGTGTTCAGACAGGTATGGGTTGTGTTGAGCACTAGCTGCGCTCCGTGGTTTTGCCAGCTTAGGTTAATCGGGGTAAAAACTATATTATATCTTAATCTAGGTTATAAGCTATATGTGTGCCAAATTTCATCTAAATCCGTTCAGCCGTTTTTGCGTGATTGAGTAACAAACATCCAAACATGGAAACTTTCACATTTATACGAGTAATATTAGTAGGAGAAGCATTTTACCAAAGAATACTGTTTAAATCATGCTCAAGCTCTAAAGACATACTTGTGCTAATTGACAGCTGTCAATTTCCTTCATCTTCGTCGTGATCACATGTTGGTCACGAATAATCTTAGTGTAATTGTGGCCGTTCAAAAACTAAGGGTCTTAAACTAATTTACTAGTTACCCGGTCTTGTAAGTATTTATTTCTCAATAAGAATGAGTATTAGAATTTGTTATAATGAAGCAAATCTAAAAAAATGCGCAGCCATTTTGAAGAATGAATGAACACAATCATAGACATTGACAATTCTCGTTTACATTTCACAAAGGCAAGGAATTCAGTTACAGAGCCAAGTTTTGCAACATAATAATTATAGGTCTGTTAAAAACTTCGCAGACATTACAAAAAAGGTATGTAACTTTATCTTTTTTAAGTAAAAATGTTAAAAAAAATATAAGCTCAAATGATAATGATTAAAATCTACGTGTCTCTCGGGACGTGACTTAAGAGAATTTAATTTAATTTGTCTTTTAAAAAGAACTTTGCCTTTTGTTTCATACAAGATTAAAAATGTTGCAAGATAAAAGAGTTTGGTTGTGGTATTTTTTAATGTCCTTTTTTGACGTCCGTCGGCGAGTCCTTGTGAGTACTTAAATGGGAAAACAAATTATGACATTATACTTCATTAAGTTTTCAAAGTATGGTTGCGGACACGATTTCTGTACGTTTGCATACCAAAGGCTAATCACCTAGATTTAATTTAAGTCAGATGCTCGGAGGCAATGGACCGGTAACCTCTCACTAAAGCCTGTCTAATATTATAATCGTTTTGTGTGTTTGTATGTTTGTTACTCAATCACTCTGTACCTACTTAATTACTGAACAGATTTGGATGAAATCTGGCACACAGGTAGACTATGACCTGGATTAACTTATAGTACTTTCCCTAGGAGGTGAGCAAAACCGCAGACATTAGCTAGTATTATAATATCACACTTTAGTACTTTCGAGATTACAGCATAGCTTCATAAACTAAAACCATTTCACAGATTAATACTGGCCACCTAAAAAGGGCATTAAAAAACTATAGACAAGGCATACTATTATGACATGTCATGTATCTGTCATCTGTCACTTGGCTACACACATAGACATTATGATTCTTACTCACACATACGGACATTAATGTACGGTCGTAGGCGTGTAGAATAGGTTGTGTTTGAGTTAAAAGTACTTGTAGGGAAATGTGAGCTAAACGATAAAAGTACCAGAGGCAGAAATTACTTGTAACTTTTACTTTTAAATTCAGGCAAATTTTTGTCTGATAAGAACTCAGAAAAAAGATATCTGTCTTTTATGAAAACAGTCCCAAGTACCATATTATGTATGTATTTTTGTGAGCTAAATAAATAAGACTTTTCTCTAAGTTGCTACTTAGTTATTTTGCTGAAAGACTACTATTATTAATGCCTGCAACACACCTACACAGATACACGTGTATAGAACTACGTAACCATAGACATGGCGGTGGATTCGAAAATTAAAATTAAACATATCTCGTTGCGCGTCGATTTTAAAACACGTCGGCCGGTCGGCGCGTGCGCGATGCACAATTTATTTTTGAATTTGGAACGCAGACTTCGCGCCGTTTTATACTGCATGCGAATTATTCGCGAGTTTTTGATGTTCTGATTGTAATTTTTTGCGTTTTTTGCTGCATTTTTTTGACGAAATTTTATTCGCTTTACAGCATATTGAAATCGTAGTTTCTTTTCGATAGGACAGGCTCTATCAACTAGATACTTTTAACGCAAGGAAAAATCCCTGTTATTGACCATGAAGATATTGAATTCATTACTTACGCACTTTATCTTATACAATTTACAAACTTCCTTCTCTACTTAAAAAACAAGAAAATTGACCATGAAATACCAGTCACCTTATATTAATATTTTTTCTTTGTCATTATTTTTGCTCCACTTTTTTTAAATCCTCTCAACAACCTGAATCTCTGCTCCCCCGTCATCCAATCAAAAATAAACATCATAAACTCAAGCTTTCCCAAAGCTCAGATTATAATCCTACTAATATTATAAACGTGAAAGTTTGTATGGATGGATGGATGGATGTTTGTTACTCTTTCACACAAAAACTACTGAACGGATTTGATTGAAATTTGGCACACAGATAGTTTATAACCAGGATTAACACATAGGATACTTTTTATCCTGATATTCCTACGGGATCAAAACCTATGCGGGTGAAACCGCGGGGCGCAGCCAGTAACTACACTAAACACAACTCAACACCGAGAAGTTACATAATACCAATAAGTTCTTGAACGACCAATTTACTTTAAGTATTAGTTATGAAATATTTTTAATATACTTCTATACATAAACTATTATGTATAATATAGTTTCATAGCGACAGTATCGCCTACACCGGGTAATGAAATCATCATCATCTGCCTAGCCTTTTCCCAACTATGTTTGGGTCAGCTTCCAGTCTAACCGGATGCAGCTGAGTACCAGTATTTTACATGAAACGAGTTCCCGGGTAATACTATATCCCGAAACAAACTCTGAAGGCCAATTCTCGTAATTTAAAACGTTCAAAATCTAGTCGCAGTCTCATGTCGGCGAGAAACAAATGTCAAAAACTTGTCAAAATGTAGGGAAATAAGATGTCATTTTTGACAGATTGTGACTGAGATCAGACTGTGCTGTGAACGTTCTTAAAATTACGAGAATTGCCCCTCAGATCTCTTTTAAAGTCCAGACATAATCTTCAAGTCTTTTGAGGAAAGAACCACACAGATTTTAGAAGCCTAGAGTCTGGAGTTGGATCCGGATGGCAAAAGGCTCGCCCTATTACATGGGACTTAAACGGCGAAAGGCGTGTGAACTATAGATACACCTCTGCCTATTCCTTCTGGTATGACAGGCGTGATGTTTTATCATATTTAATTTTAATCAGCGAACTAACTATAACTCGCAGTTTGAAAATATTCCGTTTTTTTATCGGATTGGAAAGTATGAGCAAAAAACGGATATGGGAAGTGTCTGTTACGGGTTACGGCTATATGAGGTATAATTTATACTGCAACGTTGTATGCATACTGCAGTGAGAATTTTGAGCCGATTTAAGCTTCATATGCAATGCCGAATGTGTAATTTGTTGGCGAAGTTTGAATCGGTTTTTTTTCATATTAGTGTTTTGTTTTTTTTTTGGTATTCTTATAAGAATAGCGGGTAAAGGGTTGCTATTTCGATAATAACGTTTTGATGTCATTATGATCCTGTTAATCCGAATTAGAGTGAGATAGTTATTTGTTTATAGAAAAAGATATGAGTGTAAACGAGCTTTTGCCTGTGGCTTCGCCGGTGTCTATGTATGAAATTATCTCATAGGAACGTAGTACCGGGATTAAAAGTATCCTATGTGTTAATCCAAGTTATAAACTATCTGTATGCCGTATTTCATCCAATTACGTTCAGCCATTTTTTGCGTGATTGAGTATCAAACATCTAAACGTAGGTACATACTTTTACATTTTATAATATTTACTATTAGTAGGATATACGTAACATAGTAATATAGAACCAATAGGTACTCTCATTCATAAACTAAAAGTGATTTAGTAAGTACTTAGTTACAAATATATAAGTAATCAGTCAAAAGTACTGGGGTACGTATTTAAAAAACGGATGAGCTGCAAATATTCTTAGGATTACTTTATCTCATACAAAAACCGACCCCTTAAACGTTGCAGCTCTGAAATCCGATACCTGCACATTTCAACATTTTACATATCCACCCAAAATTATCGAACAATCCACGCACCTATTCAAACTATTTGTGCGTATGTATGTTTGTGAATTTATACAACATTAATCATTGCTATTCGAAATTTAAATTATTGTGCCTCGAATTTGCGTGCACACATGGTGGTGCAACCTCGCCCCCGGCCTCACCCGGTGGGGGTGGGTTGGCCGAGGGGGGCGGGTCACGCACTCCCACCCAACTACTGCCACCCTCGCCCCCCCAACTATTTTGGGGTGGGCAGTGGGCATAAAAAAAAATATAATAGTATTCCACCTGCGTCCGTCGGGCGGAATTGTATTGACGTTCCGTTAAATATGGATATCGTCCGCCATTTTGTTTTGTACTGATAATTTTGGCAACGGATTTCACATTTAAACTAGCCGCGTTGTGTACTTGAATTTAATATTTTATATTGTATGTCGCGTTTCTATATACTATTGAGCTAATATAAGCTGTAATTTAAAGCTTATACGATTAGATAGATGGAATTAGATACATGAACTGGGAACTTCAACTATCGGTATATTCGTTCCGTGCTAAGTAACAGCGCAATCGTTTTACAAGTAAAACTTCGTCTAAACACCAAAAGTCATGCAAATAAATGGAAAGAACATCAATATGCAAACATTTTTGTTACGAAGATCCGTTCCGAATTGTTATCGAGTTGTAACTTTTTAATTGTAATCGATTCAAGAAAAAACAGACTGTTAAAAGTATTTCTTAAGTTGGTAGGAGTAATAAAAAGTGCTTGTTGAGGGTTGAACTTCCCACGTTGCGAAGTTTCGGTCTGCGAGGAAGAATCCTTTTTTATCTCGAGGTTTTTTTTTTTAATTTTCACCGCGGCGCTATCTCGCGAATGCTTCAGTGGTCAAATAAAAACTTAAGGAGTTTTCAAGGAATAAGAAGTCCTGTGGAGACTTCAGGTGAAAAATGTTTTTAAATATTATTATTTTTTTTGGTATGTCCAACGATGGATGGACTATGTGAAAGATGATATGAGAAAGGGAGTGACGTTTGCATGACGTGAACGTGGATCCATGCGAGAAAGAAGGCATTCAACCTGATAATAGATAGAATTATGGAAGAAAAAGTCACGTTGCGTCAACCCCAAATAAGTTGGGATAAGGGCAGGGTAATGATGAATGTTTTTATTGTTTTTGAATGGCTACCATCATCATCATCATTCACAACCCGTATTCACCACTGAGCTGGCCACAGGCCTCTCTTTTCCTGCCAATTCCCACGCTCCTGTACCAGCCTCATCCAGGTTTTGCCTTCGATGGCAACCATCTCGTCTGTCAATGTTTTGAACGGTACCTACTTGTGACTAAATATGTATACTAATACATTGGTCATGATGAGGCAATTGAACTGTTCCAATTATTAATTGTTTTCCCGACATTTAAGGTAATGTCCATTTATTTTCATTACCTATTAAAATTTTGCGTTACATAGTTCCCAGCGGTAAATTACCTACACCTAAATATAAGTTATAATTTGAGGAAAACATCTTATTTACTGAACTGAACTGAAATTGGTTATTACTATTATACATATTTTTCGTTGCGATATAAAAACTGGAACTGCTAATTGGATTTGTTTTAAAATAAAACGGTGAATCATACCTAAATGTTTTATTATTAAATTGTGAATTTGTTTTGTAGTTTTACCTCCCTGTATTTTCAAACGGTAGGTAGGTTTTTCTGCTAACATAACATAGGTGGCAACAATGTTAGTAGAAAAGCCTATTCGTTCTAAGTTAACTAGATGATATTTCTGAACCAAAGTTTTTTTTTTCATTTTTATAGAAATATGATATTCATTTTAATATACCTTTGTACTCATATTATAACTATGTCATATCACTATGTATTTTACTATGTGTAAATAAATAATAAATAAATAAATATTCATCATATTATGTATTAATAGTAGGTACTGAAGTAAACTTAAAAAAAAACCTCAAAAAGTAAAAAAAAATAAAAATAAAGAAAAACCTAACCCTCTCCATGCCGCTCTAATTCTAAAGCAGTCAAGTTGAGAAAGATAGCCAAGCAACTCCTGAAAAGGGTACACGTTTCAGCGACGAGTAAAAAGATTCAACCAGAGACGGAGCGGGTTAAGCGAAAAAAAAGGGGAAAAAACAAACGTTTTGCGCCCGGGAAAAATGCAAAAAGAACAAAACTTATAGTTGGCAAGTTTTCCTCAAGTTGGCGTAGTCTCTGCTAGGGCTGCTAACGACTTCCCTGTGTGTGTTCTATCTTAACGTTTTGTAGTAATTAATGCATTTTTTGTATATCTAGGTTAATGTCTGTTTAAAATAACCAAGAAAATAACATAAACAGCCACCATTATATCCCTCAGAGCCTCAGAAAGCACGTTAAGCTGTTGGCCCCGGCTGTCATTCGTAGATCTTTGACGGTTGTTACGGGTCCTAAAGTCTGACAACCAGTCCTATCATGCGATATTGTTTTACCCAGTAACTGGGTTGTGGAGGTCAAATAGGCAGTCTCTCCATGTAAAATACTGGTATACAGCTGCATCCGGTTTGAAGGAAGCCGATCCCTAGATAGTTGGAAAAAGGCTACGAAGATTTTGACGAGAAAGAAAATAAGAAGGTATCAGTCTTTATAACAAGATACGGAAGCAGGAAATGTGAAGTAAAAGGGAAAGGAACGGTGTCTTTTAACGATGGAATGACAGGCATTCCTTTTATTACTTTACATGGTAGACTTATAAAACACGAAGTTATTTAACGGTATAATAGTAATATAATAAGTGTTCGTATTGATGCAACAATAATAATGATCTAAAGCGATCAAAACAGCTACTGTGATCAATTCTAAAATGTTTTTTTATTACAAAAGCTACAACATTGTATCCCAAGGGAAGAATGTAGACAGTTGTAGCTTCTGGGCTAGGCAGAAACTACAGAACACCACCTGCTACGATCTTTAATTACTCCTTTTTTTCGTTTATCATCATACATCTGAAGGCCAATTTCCGTAATTAAAAACGTTCAAAATATCAATCTCATCGTAGTGACAATTAATGTTAAAAATGCAGGGAAATTAGATTGACAGATTGAGACTGAGATCAGACTGTGAACGTTCTTAAAATTACGAGAATTGCCCGTCTAGTCATACACGCACGCCGGCTGCGAGTACTACGCCTGACTTTTCTGAAGAACATCACCATTTCTATTTTATTTTCCTAAAATCTCCGAATTTACTGCCAGCCCTGCCACTAACTAAGATCGTGTGAATAGTAAGAGGTTGGCCGGGCATCAGTCCCGGGCGGCAATTATTTTTATTCGCCCCCGCCTCTCCGTTGAGACATCGGACATTTTCACAAAAAAAAAAGTGTCTCCAACCAACTTGGGAACGATTTAAAAATTCATCTGCAGTCGCAGTGTTGAATCGGATTTTAATGTCGATTTAAACTTCGTAAGTTCGAGAGATTTTTTATTTTTTATTGCCGTGGCGACCTGGGAAATGGATGAAAAGAGATTTTATTTTTAGTTCTTGATCGAAATTGCAATAAATTGATGAAAAAGGAGTTTGAATAGATAAAATGTCAATAAGAAGTTGGTTACATGCTAACCTCTTTATTCATAAACATTGCTTAAAGCTAAGTACTGTTTAACCATACATTTTTGACGTTTAAACGTCACTTAACTTTAATCATCGTTTACAAATAAACCCCCGTAATGCTTGGTGACTATTGTGCTAAGCTGTGTTCGGAATTTCTAATGATCAGCAGGTATTTGTACTTCAATATCGAATCGAATAGGTAGTCATTTAGTCTAGAATAGGCTGAAATGGAAGGAAAATGAGGACGCCTTTGCCACTATCCATAAACTAAGTAATACCACCGTTGTCTATTAATACTTTAACGGTAATGGTTCATATATTTTTTTTATTTTTTTTTTAATTGCAGCTCTCTGGTCATCCGATAACCAGGAGGTTATCGTCTGCTAAACTAGACTTGCCTGTGGGTGCCGCAATAAATTAAGGCCTCCAGCCAGTGCTTAAAAAACTTAAAAACTAAGCAACTACACGCTAAGGGCACCCCCTGTGGGGTACGGACCTCGGCTTAGGGCGTCGCTGGGACAGAGCAGCAAGGCACATGCTGGATCGGATTATAATGCTTAAAGATATTCCAAATTCAAATAGCACTCATTCGAAATACAAACTTATAAATAGAACTTGACCGTTAACGAACTTCAAAACACAAAACACAATACGCGTATAAAAATCTTCCGTTTCAAATTAACCCTTTGATCGAGTTTTTTTTGTCTTCCTCTATTGTTTGTCCCTTGAAGTTAACCCTTCGAATACCTGTTGTTTTTCATACATGGACAGAGGGGTCCGGTGTGTCAATCTGTATTACTTTTTTTAAAGAGTTGCTGTTAATTATTATTTTAACGTTTACAAACGAGCCGTTTTATTAATTTCATGCGATTTGTCCTTGTGTTTTTAATCTTTTACTTTTTATGATTTATTTTGGTTTCGTGTTGTATTTTGACGTTCGTTTTAAAAAATAAAGTAAAAAAAAAAAATATAAGTAGAAGAAATATATTTTTTTTGTAAATTTTTACGTTCAAAAGTGGCTTTATGTGCATAATTTGAAATAAACGATTTGACTTTGACTGAAAATAAAAAGACACAATATCTTTGTACTGCAGTAGCTCAATAATAATTCTTAATTAAATATTAATACTCGTTAGAAGACAAACACTAGTTTGTGCAATAGAATCATGTACATATTTGGATAAAGTTTGCACAGCTCGAATTAAATTGTGTGAGCTAAAACTCGTAGGCGAAAAGGTATTCCGAGACACTACAGTACAGCTTAATCCGTAATGGCCGCTCAAGGATTTAAACTAGGTAGTCAATATTATAGTAACTACAGTTTGGACTCCCATTCAATCACAAAATGGACAATAGAACGGCGAGACATATATCAAACCTTTGTTAATTATAAAAATAATAATCAAAATTATTACTATCATCCTTATAAAGGGTTGTGACCCGCACATTGTTATCAAGCGCATCCAAATACCAATGGACAATGACCTCAAAAAAATGGCCTGCAGCTGCCCAGGCCATAATGGGCGTTTGTTAGCCAATATCGCCAAAAATAATAGTACGGGCCACTATTATTATGCTAATAAGGCGCAAGGCTATTATTTTGTTCACAGGTACGGAAAGAATATCTTCCGGGACGTTTGTACCCCATTGTGTCCGAGTGTTTGTCGTTGCAGTTGCAGGGTTGATTTTTTTATAATAATTTTTATTATTGACCGACGCGTCCGTGACTAATTTTGACGAATTATAAACCATATGGCAGTGAACGGGTTGGGTAATGCTCAGTGTTGGTTTCCCTTCTATGATTATCATTATTTTTATTACTAACTAGCTTCTGCCCGCGACTTCGTCCACGTGACGACTAACCGCGTCGCATCGCATCGCCTGCCTGCGCTATCACTTCGTTTTTGCTAAGCGTTCCTTCTGACTTTTTTTCTTTTTGCACAGCTCCTAGGGTAATAGCGTGATGTTAAATAGCCTATAACCTTCCTCATGAATTGGGCTATCAAATTCAAAAAGAATTATTCAAATCTGACTGGTAGTTCCAGAGATTACCCCCTACATACATACAAACATACAAACAAATTTTACTTCTTTATAGTATTAGTATAAATAAAAACCACTGCAAT
Source organism: Apamea crenata (assembly GCA_949629185.1). Lineage (NCBI taxonomy): Eukaryota > Metazoa > Arthropoda > Insecta > Lepidoptera > Noctuidae > Apamea > Apamea crenata. The sequence continues at coordinate 3,869,218 of OX451377.1, forward strand.
TTTCAATTAAAGCGCAAGCCTAATAATATGTATTTATTTCTCTATAGGATAAACTTAGCTATTCGTAAATGCTTATATTATAATTAATTACTTTATACATATGTATTTACAATTGTCGGCATTTACATACCTATGCGAATACGGCAATAATGTGCCTATGTAATATTTATTTATGAAATAATAAACTAACAATATACTTAGGTATTAACTGACAGAATAAAAACGTTCAGACTTTCCTTAACCCTCAAATGCAATGGTGCTTTAAAATCCGTGCTCTAAATCGAGCAATTAATCACGAAGAATCAAAAATCGTTTCTCCAATTAAAATGCACCGCATCATTCTTAACACATTCGTTCGATTGTTCCAAAATTGAATTCTAATCACCGTTCCTTTCACAATGGGGCCACCACGCCCCCGTGATGCCAAAAAATAGGGAAAATGGAGAAAATTTTCCTTTCTCTTATAAAATCGGTTCGATTCTTGAAAGGAGGCGAGCAATTAACTCGAGTATCTTTTGAGTTTAAATTAAGTGAAAAAAAATATGGGGGATGAACGATTACTTGGAAACGTCTGGGATATTCTTAGATCTATTGATTCTCATTAGTGTGTGTAATTTGATTTTCTTTTGGTACCTAAACTTATCGCGCACCTAGCAAGTTATGAACCTACTTCGATTTTGTATCGTATTACCATTTCCTATTGACGTAAATCAATTCTTGTGAATTTATTTTAGCGAGATAGCACATGTAACTAAGATTTTTCACTAACAGCCTCTCCGCCGCCAATAAATTATAACAAAAATAAGATAAATATCAATAAAACGTACAAACAAGCTAACCCTAGCGCTGCAAAGGTCGCGAATGCCCGCACGCAACAAAATCCAAGCTCGAGCTTGTTATACATCTACATATTTTTGCTAAACAAAACCAGTTTCAACGTGCGGTATTGCACAGCGTGTACCGTTACTTCGCATCTGGTGATGCAACTTTTGATGCCTATAATAACATAATAGTGCACTTATCTATGGTTACATATCCAGGGAACATTATGTGTGATAGCGAGATAGAGCTAAATTAAGAAAAAAATAAGCGTTGAAACCGTAGTACGGATTTTGTTTTGAAAAACAAAAGTTATTAAAGCATCACAACATTATGCAAATAATATCAGTAACAATGAACTTACAATTCAAAGTAAGCAAATACCGCTCAAAGGAAACCGTGGGTAAAATAACTAGTTCACCGTACTTCCTATTATTTCAACGTCAAATAATTTATAAACAAAAGACTACAAAAATTTGCATGTCCCAACAATTAATTGCGAAACGCATTATCCATTGTCTTCTAGAGTAAGTAATTAAATTAAAAAAAATTAAGAGCAACACGCAATCCTATTCTTTTGCTAATTAAAGAAGGAAGAATGAAAGAAACGGCTAAGTAGCAAGTTGGGAGTGTAAAAAAACAAAAGGTCTCCATAGGGATTTGAATTTCGAACGAGAGAGTTTGCGTGTTCGCGTCAGTTCGCGGCGTTCCATTTTTGAATTTTTATTTTTTCGCTAATTGTGTCACGATTTGCTTTTGTTTTTTTTTTATTATTTTTGTTTTTACTGTTACTTTTGTGGGGAGATAATTATGATTTAGATGAGGCCGATTTGTCATAGGTGATTTTGTTGACTGTTGAACTAAGATTATCATGACTGAACTGTTTGAAGTGCTGTATTGTATTAAGACAAATGTTACTACAATTTTAGCAATAAGTACTTGAATCATTTACACTAATTATAAAGCTGAAGATTTTATTTGAACGCGCTAATCACCGGAACTACCAGTCAGATTTGAAAAAATCTTTTTGCATTTCATAGTCCAATTATTGAGGAAGGCTATAGGCTATTTAACATCACGCTAAAGCCCTTAGGAGCTGAGCAAAAAGAAAAAAAAAACAAAACTGAAGCAAAAACGAAGTAGGTAAAGTGTTGGCAGGCGATGCTACACGACGGGATGGGTCGGTTGAACAAGAAATTTTACGCGGACAAAGTCTCAGGCAGCATTTATCATAATATAAAATGACATAGCAGAGAAACATTTCAACATCAGCAGTTCCTGAGAAACCGAAAAAAAACAACACTTTCGATACCAAACAAAATATCACTTTGAATTCCAATCACCCAACTTCCGCGACCCTTTAAATTTTTTCTCAGTTTCTAATCGAAATAACCATAAACAGCCATAAAACTAATATTATAAATCGATTTAAAGTCCCGGAGAACATCTGTTGTCTCGATGCACTCATAAAGTGATCTTGGGATACCGGAATAAGCCCATCAGTATTACTAGTGATTTTTAAAGGTATTTTTTTAAATGTTTTCGGTAACATGTGGGATCAACAGATGTTGTGCGTCGAAATCTCGGAGTCAACGGACTCATCGGTAAGGTCTGTTGTAGTTTTTTTATGTTCATGATAGGTTTTTACGGCAAGTGCAGGGAAAGTTGGTAATTTTTGCTGTTACGCAAATTCGATCTCGCAATTAAAGTTCGGTTTTACACACGTTTTTTTTTAACAAAAATGCAATTTTTTTTCTAAAAAAGTTTTATTTCCGACGAAAAATGTCTACGCTGGGGGTCTAGAATCATAATATATGCTGTGTAGTGCTGTGTGTGTGTAGTTTACGCAATAGTTAAAAATCCTATATAATAATTATTACAGTGTTTAAAGGTTATGTAAGTGGGATTTCTGTAATAAATATGATTGGTGAATTAGCACCTTGAAACCGCACGCTGCAGTTACAGGTTAAAGTGTGAATTCACCGACACGTCACTAAATTCCTGACATTCACGTGATTGGCTCAGTGGTTTCTGTCTATTCATAACATTATTATGATTATAATCATATAATTATTTTGAATCTTAATTACTAGGTAGGAAGGTTAATTATTATGTAAAGAGTAAACATTCAAAAAACTAATTGCAATTGATGTCTACTATCTGTAGGATCCCTTTAGTCTTTATATTAGAAAAGGGTCCATCATTGAACTGGAAAAGCAGTCAACGATGAGGTCCAAAGCAAACACACAACAACAGACAACAACACAACACAACAGACTTATAAACAGACTTGATGTTTATTTTAAAACAAGTTAACCCGACAGACGTTGTCAAATATTCAATAATTAAAAAAAAAAACAATATCCCATAGACAAAAAGGCATTCAGTTTTTCCTGAATTTGATTTTTTCCACTTATATTTCAATAAGAACTTTAATTTCGGACTATAACGAACATATTAAAACAAAACAGCCAAATATATCCAGCCGTTCTCAAGTTATGCGCTTATCAACGAAAAGCATTTCAGTTTTATTTATATAGAATAATATTATTAAAAAAAAACTTTTTTTATAAAAAAGATCTCACTATCTAGGTAGATGAATGCACAACAAACCTTGTACTTTCCTTACCAACCTAAAGCGTAAAATATGTGCTAATCGGAAAATGCATGCGTTCTTACTATTGCGCACCCATTTCGAAATGCGTCTCTTTAAAAACCAGGTACACCACACAAGAGAATAAAGTTTTGTTCGACAAAACGTATGTTTAGTAAGGAAACCTGTTTTTCTGTAACTACATATATTGTACTCCGTGTCTATTCATTATGCGATGGTAATTGTCATGTTAAAATCGCCATCTTTGTTTTACAAATTGTGTCCTCGATGTCTTAGAGTGGTGTAGAAAAAAAATTGTTTTTAGCTCACGAGTGGTTTAAAATAGAATTAATGTTTGTTATTCATTTATTATTGTTGTTTGTGAAACTTGTTTTTGTTTTTTTAGTTCTGACATATGGTTTAGTGCTGTGTCAATTTAGTGGTGAGCATTGGAGGGTTAATACCTTTTTTTATAAATGATTTTATTTGAAAACCTATCTATAAAATAAAACATAATTATTGTAAAAAGCAATTCTTCACCTCTCATCTTAAGCAATTCGCACCCTAAGAAAAAGAACCAATTCCTACCCGACCATATGGTAGAACAAAAGAGAACAGTACTCTCTCAAAAGGAGTTAAAACACAAAAAAGGATATAATTAATATCAGTAATTATTCTTTGTGAGATTAATACAGGGCTATTTGTTTTTTTTTTCGAGTATTGTTTTTTTTTATTGTGATTAGATTGTTAAGTCTTTTGTTTCTTTAAGCACCGGTGGAGTTATTGTTTTGATATATTTTAATGGAATTAATTAATTTTTCGTGTTGAAAAAATAGACGTGTGTTTTTACGAACGTGAACGATTTTAGTAGACGTTGGAGCTGTCTGTTATTTAGAATGTGCATACCTATTATTTTGTAAATTATGATCGGATCTAACATGGTATTATTAATCTGCATAAGATATTAAATTGCTATATCACAAGATAAAGTGCAAATAAATTCTTAATAATTCAATGTTGCATTATTTCCACCTAAAGTTTTTTCTACATAAAGGTCATTTTCCTCCAACTTCTAAAACTCCCGCACAATGGGCTAAATTAAAAAAAACTCCAGACAAAAAATTCCAAGACAATTAAAAGAGGGTGCGACACTAAGTCCGATTTAATAACCAATCGAGCCCGACACCTAAAGAAAGTAGCAAAAAATTCTAAGAAGAAATTCTTCCCCAATATAATTTCGTAATCACCGGACCGTGCGTCCGGTTCCGGCAAAAAACTGAGATACGACCTTCCAGAGCGTCTTGTCAAAATTCGTGTAGTGTGGATAAGATAGGACAGGTTTGACATTTATTGGAAATGACAAGATAAAAAGATGTAGCTTTTAGGTTAAATATAAAATATGGCGCTATACAATGAGGTAAAAAAATAATGCCTTTAAATGGCATTCAAAATAAAACAGCAGTGTGTTAGCACGGTATAGTAAATAAAATTACCACATTTTTAAAGAATATTTAAAAAAAAAAATATTTTTACTTTTTCGTAATTAGCTATTGTGTAATTTTTCGTGTATTTTTGCTATATTATAAGGTTGGCAGAAAAAACCTACGGCCTTAAGTCCGCCTTTATACATTTGTGTGCTTAAAGTATTAAATAAATAAAGACGTGAAGGTACTGTATTTCTATGTGTCAAAATTCTACAAAACAAAACACAAAAAAAAAATATATAAAAAGATACCCGGCACATCCACCCAATTCGATTCGGCGATATGATGTCAATATTTACCCGGGTAAAAGAAGGCGGCAAAAAATAAATTAGGCAAAAGCTCATTTTGGCTGAAAAATCTTCGCTGCGACATCTGCGGCCCGAGGGTTGGTTAGGGGTGGGGGAAACGTGATTTCTTTCCCATTACTATTTGAGTACTTAAGTGGTAATGGCGGACCACTGTGCAAGTTAGGTGGAGTTGAGTAGGTATTGAGTTTCACTGTGGTGGTTAAAATTGGAATGGCAGTAGTGATGTGATTAGAGCGAGTGAGTTGTTTTTTTTTTATCTTTTTTGTGTTTTCTTTTTTTGTATAAAAATGTAAAATAAATTAAATAGGATGTAAAATGTATGCAAATGTATGCTGCGGCTCTGTCTCATCACTCGCATAAGGTCTTAGCATTATGCTGAGCGATGGTCATTTTGCGTGGATGTGACGCATGTTTTCCCCCAAGTTGTTATTTTTTTGTGTTCTTTTTCTGCGTCATGTTTACCGCAAATAAAGTTGTTTTCTTTCTTTTTCTTTTATTTGTATGTGTGTCATTAACAATATCCTTTTCTAGTAAATAGTGTCAGTCACTGAAGGAAATGTAATGCTCAAATACTGATTAATGGATAGTCAATTTGTAACTATGTCATGTTGTCAGTTTTGACACACTATAATTATTACATCTCCGTGACTTGTTCCTATAGTATTTCTAGAGCTATTTTTAAAGAGAACTAATAGGAAATGTCGGTGTTTTTGCCTGATACCTACTTGAAATTCCACTGACATCCCACAAGAAAAACAGCGAGAAATTTTCAAAGAAAATTCATCTCAAAAAGGGTTAAACGTCAAAACTACATAATAACTCATTCCCTATCTAACAAAAATCTCGCGGCCGAGGGTTAGGTGTACTTCAAATTAATAGAAAGATAACTCCGGCAGTTTCTTTTATTTTATAAAAAAAGCAAGGGTTTAAAACCTTTGGTTTACTTTATATTATGGACTTTCTGAACTTCAACCTTTTGCAAAACATTATTTTTAGACAGCGGCGCTGTTATTGAAGTGTTTGGCTCATAATTAATATATAATGCTAGGTACTGCTCTCAAAACGGTGAAGGAAAACATGAGGAGAGATGTTCTAGAATAAAAAAAATCGAAGACTTGTAACCTCTGCCAGTCCGCACTGGGCCCGCGTGGTAGAACTGATGGGTTACGGCCCACACTCTCTCACAGAGAGGAGGCCTGTGTCCCAGCAGTGGGAAAATAATAGGCCGATTATGTGATTATGTAAATTTAAGTGACGTTTAAACGTTTAAAATGTATGGTTAAACAGTTTTAGCAACTGAACTCACCACTTAACTTTAAGCAACGTTTATGCATAAAGGTGTAAATTACTAAATCATCACCTACACCATTTTCTTAACATTTTAATGACAAACCCATCAAAATAATTGCATAAAACGTTTCAAAAGTGTTTTCTAACACAGGAAAAGCGCGGAAACACAAACAAAATACTCAATAGGACGAGACGGGCGCTAATTTGGACGCAAACATTTGTGAAAATCAAATAAAAGCCGATCACGCGAAACAACCTTTTTTCCATCTCGGCTTCTGCAAATAGGCTTCAGTTTTTTTTTATACTGCAATACGATTTGATACTTGTGTTTTTTATATTTCTTGTTTCGTGTTTTTGATCTGTCCTTGTCCTTGTGAACAAACTTGTGTTAGTTCTTTGATCTGAAACGTTATTTGAGTATCAGCGATACTTTATCCTTTTTATAATAAATAAAATTAAAGTAACTCAATAGCGATGTGATTCATTCAAAGTACGGTTAAAATATACACCTATTCTACTGATATGCTGATAAGGTTCTATCCTAATCAGAATACAGTTACAAACATATTTCTCGATGTACCTAACTAGACTATCGTGTGTTCTTATATGTCCAACAAACGCAAAAGATTTTCAAAGAACTTTATTGACCTGCTTCAAATTTTCGAAATGCCCTGATTTGACAGTTTTACATTTTATCATTTGTTTCATTATCAAATTCAAGCACACATTTTGCCTCGATGTCCCAGTAAATAAAAATTTAAATCGACCATCGTCTTCTCCGTTATTTCAGTAGGTATAAGAAAGTACGTCAAAAAAAAGAAAATACAAGTATCAAAACCTGCATTCCTTGTAAGCTGTGCCCTCTTTTTCTGGAGGGTGGCACAAAGACGCGGTGGAAAATGAAAAAAAAAAGCGACAGAAAAAAGATAACTGAGTCCCTCGGAGTTGAACCAATCATGGAAATTACGTTTTCTATTGGACGACTCTGTTTAGTAGGATTAATTTAAAAAAGCGTTTGTTTTTAGACCGATTAGCCTGTCATTGGTAGGCATTTCGTTTTTTTTGTCGCAACAGTTAAGCCTATGTGTTGTTTTTTCGCTGAAAATACAGTGGGACAAAGCATGGTACACTGCTCTCAAAAGGAAAACATCGTGAGGAAAGAATGTCCTAGAACCAAAAATTCGAAGACATGTGACATCTACCAACCCGCACTGGGCCCGTGTGGTGGATTTACGGCCCAGTCCGTCTCACCGAGAGGAAGCCTGTTTCCCAGCAGTGGGAACATTATAGGCTGATTATGTTTGTACATACCTACAGCCTACAGGTGAACACAGGTGATTTGTAACAAAATATGTTAGATTCCACGTCCATTCTAAATTCATTCGGCATGCAAAAATTTGTACCTAATTATAAATAAGCTTTATTTATTTAAAATTCAGTAAATTGCTCACTTGCTGTTCTGTAATCACAAATGGAGAATTATTATCAATAATTACCAAATTAGGTTATCTGTAATTCGTTGCATTTGGTTGTCATTTGTTATTTTTTAACATAATAATATAATGTAAAACAACTCATGCTTTCGTCAAAATAAATCAAGCTATTTAAAACCACTAAATCTGAAATTGCAAAGTTATCTTCGAAACATGATGGCACTCTGCCAAAATCCAAAAGATACCCTTAATATTATATTAATAATACATTATATGTTAACACTAAAATACCACATTAAATAAACCACCCCTTATCCCCAGTGGGACAAGGATTTCTTATACGCGGACAAATTTTTCCATTAAAATTTTTCCCAAAAATGATAAGATGGATTACGTGGTTGAATTAACGGTTATTCCCAGAGGTCCCAGGTTCATCATCCCCTTCTTTCTTGAGGTTATTTTTAGGGTACCAATGAGGTACGTTTTTAAGACAACTGTGCGAGAAAATGGCGGACTTTTTTGTCAGAATTAAATTATCTTTTGTTGTTTCTTCTGTATCGGTTTTTCGGTAATTGTCATGTGTCGTCAGAAACCCACAAGTCTGACTGCCAGTCTTACCAAAAGGTACCGTGTTTACCAGTTACTGGGTTGTGGAGGTCAGACAGGCAGTCGCATCATGTAAAATACTGGTAGTTTCATTCGGTTAGACTGGAAACCGTTCTCAAACTAATAGGGAAAAGGCTGGCCAGACGATTTGTTTCTTATATAACCATTAAATGAAATGGGAAATTGTATTTTTAGTTCGAACACGTAATTAAACGCATCCAAAGGCGGTATGGTATTATAATCACGTGCTTTAAACGCATTATGGAAACACTTTGAAGGATCTTCAATGAATTTTGATGACTCTATAACTTTGAATGCTGATCATATTGGCTGTGTATTCAATCAGACATCATCGTGGCAAATTTATATGATTAGTAAAGATGGAAAATTATAAGTTAATTTGGACAAAATAAGCGCCAGCTGATAGTAGATGACTAGTTACTGCCCGGCTATGTCAGCGTGTTTTTTTTTTCCCACGGTTCCTAAGGCTCCTAACGTGATTTTAGGTAGCCTATGACCTCCTTAACATTTTTCGAATCCAACTGGAATCTCCAGAGATTAACGCGTTCAAACAAACTCTTCAGCTATTTTATTAGTATATAGATAGAAGATTGATAGGTAACCTAAATCTACACCATTACAGGTACTTATTTCTGCACTTACTATATTTTATGCCGTATTGAATCATCAATATCCAAACATAATGCAATTTTATTGCACACAAGTCAAAATCACCCACCACATTTAGCAAGACAGGGTCCAAATTACCATTTAGTTAGCCCAATATCACATTAGTTTAATTTAAAGGAAATGCATTTGTGCGCTACGGAAGCCACAACACTGCGGTTTCACTGTGGAGATTATTTCGACCAAAATGTATGCCTATCTTCATTTTAATATTTCGTATTATATTACATAATACCTTTGTAGTTAAAAGAAAAAGTAAAAAATGAAATTTAGTCCGTGGAACGTGTGTTATGTAACACTGTCCAGTAATCTCGTTTACTTGGATTTTTTTTATTATTTTCCGTAGTACAACTATGAACACATATTTTGAAACCTTTAGCCATTACTTGTTGGTATAACTTAGCCAAAGGTGAAACGTAGCATAATTCGGAAAGCGGATTGCGCTACCTATTCTATTAGCAAAGAGGACACTGCTTATCCCCTTGAAAGACTCCTTTATCAAGTCACCGTGCCATTCCTAGAGGTAAAAAAAGCCTAAAACATCAAAATAATGATGAGTCAAAAAAAACGTTTATATGCAGTTCGTAGCCGAAATACTGGCCACCATTGTGTCGTCATTGCATTGTATCGAATTTGAATTCACGACCATTTAAGAAGCTACAGATTTCTATAAAAAAAAGTGCCGGGAAGCCTGACGTAGGAGTCAGGGGGGAGTATATAATTCCTTAGTCAATGTTAAGTATACCGACGTGTAGACAAAACAACTTTCTGTCAAAACCAGATCTTTCCAACGACATTAAAAACAGTTCCTGGCCGCTAAGAGAAAGCAAAACTAATCTAATTACAATCTAACGCAATTTTTAATGAACATTGCCAGTTATATCCCAGATGTGAAGACTTTATACTACCTTCAAGGTTTTATAGCAAGATAATAAAACAGCTTTCAACTGTGTGTTAGCCATAAAAGGAAATCGATTTGAAAATTATGTGAAATATATAACGTAACACACATTCTGAATTAATGTGGGATTATATTGAGACCAATGGTCTTACCAAGGGGTATCGTCTTACCCAGTAACTGGGTAACATACTAGTATTCAGCTGCATCTGGTTAGACTGGAAGCTAACCCCAATATAGATGGGAAAAAGCTAGGCAGATTGATATTGAGACTGGTTCTAGATTTTTCTTCTATCCTCTGGTAAGTACATGTTAGTATCATTTTTGAGTATAGCCAGATGGTATTTAATATCAGCATGAAAGAGGCATCTGAGTCGATACACAATTGAAAACGCATTAAGTCACATGTAATAGAGAACAAACTTATCACCAATATGGTACAAATTCAGACTCCACTGACCACTACTGAGAATTTTCCCGATAACACTACCCAACCCGGGGCTCAAACCGAAGAACCCACAGCTTAGCATTCACACTTACAACTACGTAGTAGGCCAAATAAGCAGAACACAGTATACACCAAAGTATCTGTGGTATTAGTAGGTATACAGATATCGATTTGGTCACACTAGAGGAGGCTATTCCGAAGCCTGCAGTGAGTATTGGTTCTAAGAACTTGCGTGGGACGACAAACATGTAGTGGGTACCTACCTATTCTATGGACCTTTGTGCTTATGTGAGCAGTAACGTCTTTGAGCTAAGTGAGGTCTTAGAAGAAGGTAAAGGTGATATGGTCGAGAGCAAACTTGATATATACGTACGCGTAACTAATGAATAGTGCGCCGAGGTGGATATAATATTTGGTGAAGACTGACCATCTTTAGCAAAACATGTGTAGTCTGGACCTCAAGGGAAGAGGTTTTAGTCCAGCAGTGTGGTAGAGGCGAGAAAAGATAGTGTGGTTAAGATACACACTAGAATATTTATAAGAAGATTGAAAGACAGTGAATTTAGATATATTTACATATAATACGATTATCTGCTTATTCTTTTTAATAGCTAAGCCTGTGAATGTATGTAAATTCAGATGAAATGTATCATTAGTCGTGAGCGTATGTAATACTTATGACCTCTGCCTGTTCCATTGGTGTTTGTAATGGATTGATATTTTTGTAATCAAGATTTCAAAATCATCATTTTGCATCTGCTTATAACGTAGATAATTAAAACTATGCAAGTAGTAGCCTTATTGTTGAGTATTTTAACTACTTCAAATAGTTTAAAACCCTTTAGCAAATCATCATTAGTAAAATATAGCGTCCTTTGTCCCCAAAAATCATTAACTCATGCAGAATTTTTATCCCCGCCATTGCACCGCAGTTTCACTCGCGAATTCGGTAGAATCATCGTCTGTGTACCATGGCGCAATGATTCTATTGATTTCCACTATCCCCCTGCCCCCTTACCCCACCCGCGAACACACGAGATCACCCCTTCACCCCCCTGTATATAAGTACATAGAGCCAATAATTTGCACAGGGCGTGAAACCGTAAAAGGCTATGATGTTTATGTTAGTGTAGGTCATTCAACCTCCGAAAATGACGGTAATTTTGGTTAAGAGTTTTCGATAAATGATGATGATTTTGGTGGGGAAAAATACGTGGTTGATACTGGAAAATAGGAGATTATATTATATCCTTTATTTAGTTTAGAGAATTTACTCATATAAGAACAAGTATTTCAACTAAAAATATAACAAACACTCCATTAGATTTTCTATCATCATCATTTAAAGTTAATTCATCTTCTACCTCATTAGGATCATCATTAATATCATCAAGTACCTCACTAAAAAGGTCTTAAACTACAGCTAGCCTCACCTACACATCGTTGCTCAAATTCAGCTGATTGCCAAGGTACGGAGCAACATACCTACAGTCATATCAACATACAATCTGGATTAGCATGAAGTTGGTATATATATACTTATGTATAGGAAGGGCTAACAGTGACGGATGGGATATAAAGCGGCTTGAATGCTCTGGATTTAGAATGATGAGACACGCTGGAAAGAATTTGGAAACTCAATAGTGGTTGAAGCTATGAAGATTTTAATGTTAGAGAAGTGTACAAAGGTTTTATTTTTGATAATAACGGTTTTAAAGGTCTTAGATATAACATACATAATATCACTCCTGTATTCCTCGAAGGGTAGGCACAGATGTGTACACCCATATTTGGCTAGTTATGTTTAAAGGTCGTATTTATCATTTGAGCGTTCGTTGTAGTTTGCAGTATTAATTGGAAAGTCCTTGTGTTTAATGGTAGGTTCACTAGTAGACACAGATTTTGGTTATGCATTTTTTTTTAATTGATCAAAGAAACGATGGATGGACTGTATGAATAAAATATGATATGACTAGAATAGGGACTACTAAAATGACTAAATAGAGAAAGAAGTATAGAAAAAGAAGACATGCTGTCTTGACCCTTATTAAACTGGGTTATGGGTAAGAGAATGATGAACTGCCCTAAATCATATACGAATTATATTTTAACAATTCTAAAATAAAGATTGGTCTTTGGCCAGCTCTGGACAGAGAGAGGTGGAAAGAGAGTATCCCTAAAGGCCTTGCCCAGCTGTGGGACATTAATGGCTAATAAAAAATAAAATCTTAAAGAAAATCTGCACTTGTTTCTTAAATTAAATATGACAATATTAGGCACTCCTAACGCGTGTCATTTGATCCACATATCACTTTATATCGGCCGAATAAACACAAAAAGTCTTTATCCATAACCAAAGTGTCTTAAAAAAATTCTATAACAAAAAGTCAGTAGTAAAAAGTTTCATGTTTAAAAGGCGGAAAGGTTCCAGTGAAATTATTCGAATATTTCTCTCTTCAGAGTTTCAAGAACATTGGACAGCACCCTTTGTTCTTTTAGAGAATTTTTCACTGAAACTTTAGTTTCAGTTTAATATTGAGTTTCAGTAGGTAGCAACCGGAAGAAGACTGCTCGAGTTTTGCGTACACCTGTTATTTTTTTTCTACCTTTTGCTTTAAAATTTGCTAATTTTCTTTGTGAAAGTTGTGACAGTTTATAATAAAAAGTAAAGTGATGACAGGGGTCTTTAATAATGAGTTAGATCGTCAAAATCTATATCTGACCACCGCACCGTAAGGACTATTCCTGCTTGCAGCGTATATTAGTCGACCTAAAAAGGATCCTCTTTTGTTTTAGGTACTTACGGACGCAGCTGTGGTCATCATGTGCACGGGATTTTGTTTTCAAAATAGTCAGAGGCCAATTCTCGTAATTTTAAGAACGGATCTAAGTCTCAATCTGTCAACAATACCTCTAATTTCGCCACATTTGTGACACGTTTTTGACATTTGTTTGTCGCCGAGATGAGACTGCGATTAGATTTTGAATGTTTTGAATTACGAGAATCGGCCTTCAGATATAGGTTTTGGCGATAGTACAAAGGCAAACACACTGCTCTCAAAACGGCGACGGAAAACATGAGGAAACCGGCATGTCCTAGAACTAAATATTCGAAGACATGAGACATCTACCAACCCGCACTGGGCCCGCTTGGAGGATTACGGCCCACTCCCTCTCACTTGAAGGAGGAGGCCTGTGTCCCAGCAGTGGGAACATTTTAGGCTGATTATACTAGGGAAACAGTTAACCACAGGCAGTTATATTATTGATGAAATAATCCCTTAATGCCTCGTTGGTTTAGTGGTTGCAAGCGCTACTGCTGAGCGTGAGGTCCTGGGTTCGGTTCCCAGGTCGGGCAATGTGTTATTGGGGTTTCCATCTGGAATTTCTCAGTATTAGCCTCGAGTCTGGATTTGTATCTCTATATAGGCTCGGCCTGTTACATGGGACTTAAACAGTTTAGTTTAGTTTTGGGTGTACTTAGTTACACCTCTGTCTAACCTTTCAAGGGATACAGGCGTTATGTTATGTTATGTGTAATTGTTTAAACGTTGGTCAAAGCTTTGCTTCGGAAACTTGGACAGCGCAGATTCTGACAAGGGGGCCTAAAAAGGCCACTTTGGCAGAATCATAATAGGGTAACAATATGAATCATATTAAAAATCGTAAAATGGTCACAAACTGACAATTCACATGACATGATCTGTGTGCAATTCATATCACGCAATTTACCTGTTTGACAGTTTTGTATGGAAATTCGTAAAATGGTCCACCAATGTTTACACCAAATATGATTGATATAAAATGAATTGTAGGTGATTAAACTATTATTTGTAACCATGTAACGAAAATTAGAGGGATTGCTAATGATCTGCTGGGAATTCAGGAAATGAAAAGCTTTTAGAGGTATATTGCTTAAAGTGGCCTTTTGAGGCCCCAAGGAAACAATTTATCCCAATCAACCTTGAACTTTGATGATTTAGCGGTAAAGTTGAAAATCTATGAAATTGATGGATATGCTGGCGTCTGTACCAAGGCTTATATTATTGGTTTTGATTTCTATTAAATAAAAGCGACGGACACTGGCGACCATCAAAGGTCACTGTGTAAACGGCGCCCTACAAAACGCTCAATAAACACACTTCCCCCACTTACACAAACAAATGACACATAAATAAACAAGAAAAACTTCTCCAATGAGCATTTTCACAAACAAAATGGACGACTTTTTGTCTAAACTTCCACTTGTGTCCAAGTTTTTTGCTCCATTGTCATGTAAAATCTTGAAAATAATTGGGCAGGGGCGATCGATGAGTTTTTCGGCCTATTCGGAATGTATAAAAGGAATATAAGACAGTGTATAATTGTATACAAAGTTTTTGTCTGACACTTTTAGTACAAGGAGGGGTCCGAGTGTTGTCTTAATTGAGTTGTCTGTATTATGTGTTTCGAAGAACCAAAACAAAAACAAATCCATCCATTTCCGTGACTGCCAAAGCTAATTTTTTTGTCACACAATGTGTTAAATTTTACGGTTTTATAGTACATAATGTATACTTGACTGAGAGCAGGGGTGGCCTCAACTTACCGAGTTGTAGGACGTGGGTTCGAACCCAGATAGGTGCTTTACTTTGTGTATTTAATTTCATCACCATTGCTCTCAAAACGGTGAAGGAAAACATCGTGAGGAAAAATGTCCTAGACCCAAAAATTCGAAGACGTGGCATCTACCAACCCGCACTGGTCCCGCGTGGTAGATTACAGCCCATTCCTTCTCACAGAGAGGATGCTTGTGTCCCAAAAGTGAGAACATTATAAGCTGATTATACTATACTTGACTAAATGTATCATATATTTGTATTATAGTCTTTAATGCGAAAGTAACTCTGCCTGTTTGTCTGTTACCTGTTCATCGATCTGGATATTAATTTTTTGATTGGAATTCCTTTTAAATGGCATGGTTGAATATTATTATTTTGAAATTTTTACACTTAGTAATATTGTTTTTTTATTTTTTATTATGTCTTTTAGTTTTTATTATTGTAATACTCATTTAGATTATTAAATGACATCTTATCGCTAGTAAAATTTGTACACAATGTATCTATTTTTTTTAAATTAAATAAGTGACTTATGACACCTGAACAACTGAAATTATGGTTAAGAAATTTTACAGATACGTAGCCTCGTACCTGGAGAATGGCATATTCTACTATAAAGTATTTATTACTAACTCGAACTGTGTATAATGATTTGGCAAATAAAAATGTTTTTTTAAACTATATTTCGGTATTAGAGTATTTTTGGTATTTTCAGTTGCACCCGGTTAGACTGGAAGCCGACCCCAACATAGTTGGGAAAAGACTAGGCAGATGATGATGAAGTTTTCGTATTAGAGTCGCCCCTGTTACGTGGAACTAAAACATAACTGCCGAAATGATCTCTGTCCTACCCTTCGGTATAACAAGGCGTGATTTTATCTTTGTTATGTTAAATTTGTATTTAAAATTGGAAAACCTACAATAATACCTGGGACCTGTGCCTGCGCAAACACTACACTTGTGCACTATAATATCTTCCACGCCGAAGGCTGGTATCCGCTGAGATTGGTCGCTGTGGCCGAAATTCGGTCTGGTGGACTTTATTTATTTATTGAGGAAAAACGCACACAAAGTTGCAAACGGTAGTTTAAAACCAACCCTGACTTATTAACAAACAAATTGACTATACTGATCCTGATGTGTATTTTTCACCTCAAAGCTGACAGGCTATTATTTAGTATTACTTAACTAATAGACCATAGGGGGGTGCTTTGAAAGGTTACGTATGCTATTATGTAGAATTTTATAGTGAAAACTGTATCGACGTGGGAAAATTTCAGTGTAGTTTGTATTGTCGTTGAAGGGCTGCAAAAGGTGTTCAGTTTGTAACCTGTAATTAGGGATTGACATACGTTGTTTGATGACTAGACAGGATAAGTAGGTATGTCAAAGTGTATGGGGGCTTATGGCAATTTGGCTTCAAGGACTAAACTCCCACTCATAGAGTGGAGGCCTGTGTCCCAGCAGTGGGAAATTTTAGGCAAATTTTCTTTTTGTTGATTATTTTGTAAGGAACAGTTCTACTACAGTGATTATACCTAAATGGATTCATTAATCAATGTTTAAAAACAAGGTTAAAATAACCTTCCCATGGACAGATCCATGGATCTGTGTGGCAATTTAACCAATCTGTGTGGTTCTTTCCTCAAAAGACCATTTCACCAATCTACATGGTCTTTAAAATAATGATCTGATCAAGATTATGTCTGGACTTTAAAAGAGACTGCGACTTCTGAGTTTGTTTCGGCCTTTCTTCTCAGAGTCAGATAGGAAACGCTAGTCAGCTGGTTTGATGAAAAATATGATTGACGTGTAAAAGTGTTTGTACAAACCTCTTACAGAAATGAAATCATTTATCATTCATTTATCATTTATATGTCATGGGGTTAGGTAGTAACTACAGCACACTACCTGCTCTACCTGCTGCGATCCTACCATACTTTTTTAATTCTTTTACGTTCAAAATAGTTATACATTCGGTAATATTATGCTAATGGAAATGCCAGCCTGATTGAAAAGGTTGCTAAATTATAAATAACGCAGTTCTCAGGCAACAAACTTAAAAAGCAACCGAATTGAGAACTTCCTCCTTTTTTTGAAGTCGGTTAAAAAAGGATAATACGCTCCTTCAAACCGTCAATATATTAATAAAACGCAACCAAACTGTCGACACGACTCTTGTCGACATTGCTATAATTAAAAAACTCATTACTACTGGCAACCTGCAATCAGGGGCTTGTAATAAAGGCTTTAATTATTATGAACGGGCATGTCGAGGTTTTTTAGTCTGTGATTAAAACCACTGTGTGTTTCTAAAGTGTTTTTAATGGTCACTCTTTACTTTCTTGCCCAATAAGTAAATGGAAGTTAAAATATAAAGTCAATCATCTGCTATGTTGGGGTCATCATCCAGTCTAACCGGATGCAGCTGAATACCAGTATTTTACATGAAGACCTCCACAACCCAGTTACTGGGTAGTACAATACCCCTTGGTAACACTGGTTGTCAGACTTTCGGGCTTCTGACGACCTGTAACGACTGTCAAATATCCACGAATGACAGCCAACGGCTTAACGTGCTTTCCGAGGCACGGAGCGGTCTTGATATGTAAATATGGTCACCCATCCACGGACCAACCGCGGCAAGCGTAGCTTAACCTGATCGATCGACCAGTGCGGATTACCTGCGTTATTACTTAGCCACAAGCCTCCCAAAGTGATATAAAATAGAGGTATAAAAATGTGTGAAAGATGATACTTATGGCTAGTAAGGGAGTGACTGCCGAGATGACGACTAATAGAGGAGTATGGAAGAAAAGGACATGTTGCGCCGACCATAGATAAATTGGGATAAAGGCAGACGAATGATGATTCAATCTGTACTTTCTATTGATATAAATCATATCTTTATAACGCGAAATGAACGCGAAAAAGGTTCGATAACATGGAAAAATACGACGAAATATACCCATGGTAGATCCTAAAACGCAAACGTAAAAAACATTTATGAGTAAAAATGAAGATACGTTCGATTTACGTCATATCTCAGAGAATCAATTCAATAAGTATACATAAATCATCGCAAAACATTAAAATAAACAACACTAAATCGGAAAAACATGACAGGTAACCAATCCATAATTTATTTTACATGTTTCAAACTACATACTTATTAAAACAAAATCAACCTAAGCTCCGAACTAATTGCCTTGCTAAACGAAACAATAAAAATCCCAACAAAAACATGTGATTGAATTATAATGCAGATACAAATGGACGGGCGACGTTCATTGGCTAGAACGAACGTGGAAAAACACGTAAATTTTTTTCTATCTGAGCCACGTGAAACGTACTTGGCTTGCAACGCGCCCCTCCCATTGGTCGGCGCCGCCGCTCGCCGTTGGCCATTGGAGAATTTTTTTTACTGCTTTTCACGTATACGGTGGTACTAATTTTTTTCTTAGAAACACTGGCCAATAGTGGGAGGCCTATTTTAATTATAACGTTCTATTTTTTCGTGACGCGCTAGCGTGGTGCTTTTAAATTTGGAATAGAAGTAGACATGTTGGATTTTCGAGGTTGTTTGGCTTAGAATTCGTTTGAAAATTGTTTTTTTTTTGTGACGTTGCATAGATTATGATGCGTGTATTAGAGAAACATGGAGATTTTAGTAAAGTATTTAAAGCATTGTAATTAATAGACCAGGTAAAATTTGAGTTTATCACGGCTTCCATTTAGTGAATCCCCTAATACAAATATTAGATGTGTACCTTTTATGTATGTAACTTCCTTCCGTAAAACCATAGTCACGTGTTTCAACCATGATTTTTATTTGAAAATTATAGACATTTTTACTTCATGGTTCGTTGGAAGTCGTATGAGTAATGGCTAGAGGTGTATAAGAAGTATTAATAAAGTGACTAAAATAGCTTCACGTAAGAATCTATTATGAGCCAGTTCGTAATGTAGATGGCAATGTTATGATTAGTTTTAGATGAGCGATATTATAAGATTTAAAATGCAAAAAATATTTTGTTTTGTATTTTAAATGTTTGCTGTTTTTTATCCTGTCAAGAGAGGAGGCCCGTGTCCCAGAAGTGGGAACATTTTAGATTTAAGTGTAAAAATATTTTGTTTTATGTTTAAATCTTTACCGTTTTTATCCTGTCACGGAGAGGAGGCCTGTGTCCCAGCAATGGGAACATTTATAGACTGATTATGCTATTTTTATGTTTTTTTCCTGTCGTTTTGTTCAAATAGTGGACCATAGTAGGTTTAAGAATCCTACTAATATTATAAACGTGAAAGTTTGTATGGAGGGAGGGATGGATGTCTGTTACTCTTTCACGCAAAAACTACTGAACGGATTTGGATGAAATTTGGTACAAAGATAGTTTATAACCAGGATTAACACATAGGATACTTTTTATCTTATTATTACTTCGATATTCCCATGGGATCGAAACTTATGCGGGTAAAACCGCGGGGCGCAGCTAAAAAATAAGGAAGTGTGTTCGTATTTTTCTTTTGTTGTTCCTAAGTAAGTAAGTAATTAGTTTTATAAAGCTTTGTGGTGTAAGTGTAATTAGAGCAAGAATAAATGATGAGCAGTTTTATTTATTTTTAAATCCAAACATTACCATTTAGGTACCTATGTGTTGTTCTGTAGAAGTTCTTTGTAATTATTTTTCTTGTTTAGGATAGGTAGATACTAATACGACCTTTGGTATTTTATTTATATATATATATACCTATGCGTGTCTTATTTGGTCTTGTTTTTGTTTATCGCCACAAGCATGACTGTCTGTCGTTGACGTAAAAGTTATATCCATTTTATGGTCGTATATCCATACTAAGAACTGAAACGTTGAAGGAAAACATCGCGAGAAAACCGACATGTCCTAGAACCAAAAATTCGAAGACATGTGACATCTACAAACCGCACTGGGCCCGCGTGGTGGATTATGGCCTACTCCCTCTCATCGAGAGGAGGCCTTTGTCCTAGCAGTGGGAACATTACAGGCTGATTATGATAAGTAAGAACTGAAACTGACTATTGACCGGTTTCTATAATTAACGGACCGTTATTGTTTAAAATAAGACTCTCGTATCTTTACCAATAATTAAGCAAAGGCCTCAGCTTTGCATAGTAGACCCTCCCATATGGAAGTAGCTATCACAGGTAAAATTAGCTTACGAATCTATTTATATGCACAGTTTGGCGATAAAAAATGCTAGCAATGGTAAGCAAAACGATTGGTTTTTGTTTATAGGAACCGAGCATATACTGATAATAAATTCATTTACGTATGTCTGAATATTGGATCTTCAAAACATCTTTACCCTAAGAAAACAAGTTGAGAAACAGTTACGCAACATTGTTACAAAACCGATTGTTGTTGGCAACAATGTTCACAACATTTCTTTAACAAAAATACGAAACAGTATCATGTCCCCAGAAACACTGCAACATATATCCAACAACAAAAAACATGTTGCAAAACAAATGTTGCTCAACTTTTGTTTCCAAAAAACACAAGATTATTTTTCAACAACATTTTCGTCGACCACTAACCTGTATGCAATCGCGTATGCTGTTGGACATGACTTAGCTGCTTGAACCGTCGATCACAGTAGGAGC
The DNA here is from genome assembly GCA_949629185.1 of Apamea crenata. NCBI lineage: Eukaryota > Metazoa > Arthropoda > Insecta > Lepidoptera > Noctuidae > Apamea > Apamea crenata. Next base: position 3,890,026 of record OX451377.1, read on the forward strand.
ACTTGTAAGGCTTTTCTCCCGTGTGAACCCTGATATGTTGCACCAGCTGATGGTTGGAACTGAAGGATTTCAGGCACTGTTGGCACTGGTGCGGCTTCACTTCTCCTCCGAGACCACGCTGAAGTTCCCTTGCGTGCATCTGCATTGCGTTTTTGTGCATAAATATCTGTAACAATTAGTACCAGTGTTATTTTAGGGTTAAGTCGGGGGAGTGAGGGCCTGACTGAGTGATTTGCTTTGGTGATAGAGAGAGAGTCATGATTAGAGGATTTTAGAGTCGGAAAATCTGTGTTTGTTTCGTTTTCTAATAGTTCAGTAGCTTATTCAAACTTCTTTATACCCAGATTTCTCATCATCATCTGCCTAGCTTCCCAACTATGTTGGGGTCGGCTTCCAGTCTAACCGGATGCAGGTGAATACCAGTATTTTAGATGTTGAAAGAAAGAAAATACATTTATATGCGGCAAACATGACGCACAAAAAAGAACACAAACACAAAAAAAAATAACAGGTCGGGGAGCGACTGCCTATCTGATCTCTACAACCCAGTAACTGGGTAATACGATACCCCTTGGTAAGGCTGGTTGTCAGCCTTTCGGGCTTCTGACGACCGGACCAGCTTCCCAGCTTCTTTCAAATTATAGAAAGAGAAAATTATACAGTGCAATCTACGGACAAATCTCCGAGTCACATAAATAATTAGGTGATGTTATTTTGTCTGCCTGTATATCAAAAGCATAATGTGCCCTGGCGGCTGAGAGTATGTCATGCTCACTCTAATGTCTCGCTGGTGGTGGCGTGTGTGTTGGATCATTAAGTTCCCTTCAAAATGGTTGAGCTGAATGGTGCTGATCCATACGTCATGTTCGTGAACGGGCGCCGCCAGTAGGGACTGGTCATCTCTTAGCTGCCACGGCTTATTGTAATTTTTAATTTCTGAATTGTTTTTATGTTTTCTATAACGGACGCTTTTAACGTGCACGTCTTTTCTACATCGTTCTCACATGGTTAATTTGAGCAACACGAATGATGTAATCAAATATTTTGTAAGAATTTTATGATTTAAAAGAGTGTCACGCTTTGGAATGGGCAACTAGCTTCATCTTTCTGACTGACCGACCCTTTGACAATTCAAAAGTGCCTGTAATTGGTTTAGTTGAATTAAATGATTTGAGTTTGAGTTTGAATGTTCCCACTGCTGGGAATCAGGCCTCCTCTTTGTGAGAGGGGTACTGACGCCAGCATATCAAACCACCCGAAACTGTCAATTTTTCCCAATCAACCTAGAACCTTAATACTTTAGCGATAAAGTTGAAAATCTATTAAAGAAATTTGACAGATTGTAGAAGCTTGATGTGCTGGCTGTCTGTACATCAAGAGCAGTAGCAGTTAACTATGAGATTCGACAACATACTTGCTGATTAGTGTTGAACGTGCTTTAAAAACCGAGGGTTAGTAAATTATGATGTAACAATTAGATTTGGGTAATATTTTAAAGTGGTGGTAGATCCCTAGATGTAATATTTTAAAGTGGTACTAATAAGTGTAATATTTTACCAATTGTAACAAAGGTAGGGTAAAGTAGGTCATAGGTATCTAAAGGTAAATGGGTTTCTTAACTGATTCCTACAAGACCCAGTAATTTTCTAGCACTGACATCATTTAATGCGAATTTCACTAACGGAACCCGCTAAGATACAATTTAATACTATTTGCAAATACTAAGATAAAATAAATAATATGTTTTATATGTTTATACGTTTGTTTTTCACTAGATCTATGAGTTCAACTGTACTGACATCCTACGTCTCTCATTTTCCGTATTTACTTAACTTTTTAAACCGCAATAAAAAATCAATGAGCATTTTTCTCCCTACAACACAACAGAAACCGCACAACCACCGTTTCGACTTCAAAAACCCTTTCTACCTCTTTAACCCTTTACTAAATAATCCCCATTACCCAATACATAGTATCAAACACCCATACAAATTACGGAAATACCACCGCAACATACAAATACATAGCTTATATACACTCTATGTTGGTGTTAAGTTTCACGCGCGGCGTCCTATAATTTTGCCGTTGCAAAGAAATTGCCTTCGCCATACTTTAGATAAGGTGAAATTATAGAGACTTTATATTATTTAGCACCATGGCTTAACCAGCTCGTGTGGTTGATTGCATTCGGTATTTCTTGGTATAGTGACATGATTAGGTCGATTTTTCGTGTGGGCTTGGAGTATATATATATACCTATGGGTTTCTTATTGATGTGTGGGTTTAAAAGGTAATTGAGGACTGAAAACTGGTAGTATATTGAGTATCTTATATAAATTTGAACTTTCTTTGAATGCTGAAAGGGTTGGGATTTGTTTGAGTTTAAATTGTAAAATTTCTTCTATTATAAAAATAGGTAATTGTAACAGTTACTGGGTTGTGGAAGTCAGATAGGCAGTTGCTGGTATTCAGCTGCATCCGGTTAGACTGCAAGCCGACCCCAACGTAGTTGGGAACAGGCTAGGCAGATGATGATAGTAAAAATAGGTAATTGTTCTTAATGAGGAAATCAAATAGTTCCCAGAATTCTTGAATTATAAATACTTACCCATATACATAGGTATGTATGTGGAAGTACTTGGAATTATTAATTGTAAAATAATAAAAACAGGTTAATTATTGTGGGTTTTTTGCGGGTTCTGTGGATTTTTCGTTTTAATTTAATTAAAGCTAACAAAGATTCATAGCTGGGTTTTTTCCGCAAAAAGGTTAGAAATAAACAGGAAACATAGGCGCCGATTCCCTTGTTCACAAACTAAACTAAATTTAAGTTCAGTGCATCTTTTTCTTTCACTTTCATTAAGAAAAGGACAGAAGATAAATATTATCCTGTCAAATTACTCCGCGCCTGACGTATTTTTAGTAGCCATGTTTTAATCACGTCTAAACTGTCTATGGATTATCTTAATTTGACAGGACTAAACTAACATTTATCTTCTGTCCTTTTCTTAATGAAATAGAAAGAAAAAGATGCACTGAACTTAAATTTAGTTTCGTTTGTGAACAAGGGAATCGGCGCCATAGAGTAGTGATCTTATTTTCTAAAGAAATTAAAAGTAGACAGGCTCATTTGTCTATCGTACATAGACCGGTAGTACTTGACATGATAATAAGCATCCTAAACAGCTTGGTTCTTTTTGACACTGACAGAAAACAACGTTCAATCGTTTGATTTAATTCAAAAATGGTAAAAGAATATGAACATAGCTGGATGTACTACGTTTTATTAGACAAGGATCTGGAATGAAAAGTAATATCAGACTAATATTACAAACGCGAAATTTTGTATGGATGGATTGATGGATGGATGTTTTTACTCTTTCACGCAAAAACTACTTAACAGATTTGGATGAAATTTGGCACACAGATGGTTTATAACCAGGATTAACACATAGGATACTTTTTATCCCGATATTCTAACGGGATCGAAACTTTTATGGGTGCAGGGCGCTGCTATATAGTATAAAATATTATCATACATAATATTATAGTATATAAATGATGATTTTTACTAACCTAGCTATGAAACTTTATTAGCTTTAAAAACTAAATCGAAAAATCCCCAGTACCTACCACAAAAAAACTCTTAATAAATACATATTTTTTGTTCTTTTATAATCATTTCAGATACACGTATCGACTTGGGTACGTATTTATAATCGTTCGGGCACAGATAGGTATCACAATCCTACGAAATCAGAAAATCCTACAAAACTTCGCCAAACAAAAATAATTCACTTCATTAGAAACCTACATTTCGCTATCAAAACAGCTAAAGTTTTATCAATAGAGGTTGTCATGCTAGAATTGTTTAATCTCGAACTAATCTCAGAGTATATATTTTATACGTTTGCCTGTATATTTATTGAAAACCCTTCGTTCCTACGATTGCAAAGAAACGACTTCGGACACGCAACCGTATACAGTGGCGGCCATGGTAACTGATACGTACAATATTGTAATAAAATCTATGTTACGCGACCTATGAGCTGTATTGTCGGGTGGAATTGTGGAAATATTAACGTTATTATACTGAAGAATTATTGTTGTTTAATTATTTTTTTAGAGGTGACAATAGCTGCATTTCGCGGTTTTACCCGCTTCTTTTTCTAAGTTTCGATCCCGTAGGAATATCGAGATAAAAAGTATACGATATGTTAATCCTAGTTTTAAACTATCTGTGTGCCAAATTTCGTCCAAATACGTTCAGTGGTTTTTGCGTGACAGATTAACAAATAAACATCCACACAAACTCTCATGTTTATAATATTAGCAGGATTGTGAAGAATTACTGTTGTTTAATTATTTTGTTAGAGGTGGCAATAGTGTTACAATGGATCAACAGTAAATCATTTATATTTTTTTTTTTACGTAAGCGTGTTTTCATATCTAGGTAACTTATGTTAAAACATAAGAAAAATATAATATGAAACGCTAAGAAAACATAACAAACAACAGTTGTTTTTTTAACAAACAATAAGAAATATTTGATGATTTACCTACCTCGAACAAGACATCGGAATTTTGATTAATCCACATTTTTGCAAAACTTTAATAAATTTTTATTTTTACTCCAACTACTTGTAGGTATCGCGGGCAACGGTATAACTGAACTTAACATTTTATTTACAATTATTTTATTCTGTCCCACTCAAGGCGGAAGGAAAAATATTACAAAAATCAATTAAATACAATGCATAATGTTTGTTTAAAAATTTATTAAATTATATCCAGCTTCTTCCTTGTTTATTGAAGAGTAATATGTCTAAAACAGGGAAGAATAGGTGAATTTTATAGAATAATGGCAAAACAATAATTGATTTAAATTCGTTATTAATCCTAAACAAGCAGATTACAGGAACAGTAACAAAAAAGGGTGAGATGATTCATACTAAATATGAAAATATCATAATTGCAGCCATATTTCTACGGTTCTTATTTAATCTTATTAAATAATACTGAAATAATCACGAACATATCATCATTTTTTTGCGAAAGAAAAACTTTTTAATTACAAAAAAGTATTTTTTTGTAATTATTGGGTTATTAAATATTCTAACCGACTATGTATCAGCTGTGCAGCATCGACTACTTCCCTTGTTGCTTGATATAATAATAATACTTCAACGCATAATAATTATAGCAATGCAAAAAAAAAAACAGTGTAACCTTGCAAAATCTTTCTACCAAACGCTAGAAGAAACACTTTGAAAACTCGATGTGCAAATAAATCTGTCCTACAGTGTAACCCTTTCACGCGTGGTAGAAAGTGGGCCCCGTCGTATCACGCAACTAAGAAATTGCAAAGAATTTATGCTTTTGATACGATATGACGCGAGGTCTTAGGTTCAGTTCCCGGAAGAACACTTGACTTATTGTTAGTATCGACGTAACTGCCATTTTCTCGAGTATTTATAGGTAGTTGAAAATATTTAGTATAGAATATCGTTGGGTTTTAGGACCGTCGTCATGTCAATATGGAGTTATGGGTTGTAATGAAAATGAAACATGGAATTTTTGGTTTAATAACCTGATATTTTTATCCCGTTAATTGGCTCTATTGGTGCCGTTGCTAAGAAATTGGTTGTTGTACTAAGGATCCCGGTTTATTCCCATTAAAAATATTTTTATGTCGCAAGTCCTACAGATTTTTGTGATACTTGATCCAGATATTATTTCTGGCTGAATAAATACCTATGGGCTTCAAGGGCGGATTTTTAAATCATCTGATAACTTCATTCGAGAAATAATTTTGAAATGTTGACAGTTTTCTTATACAAAAACTGTCAAACGTCAATTTTACTACTCGAATAAAAGTTGGGCGCTGGAAAAATCAGACCTTGATCATATTTCGGTATGTTTACACATTTGCAGCCAATTTATTTACCTAGGGTACAAAAAGCAAAAGCCTGGGAGAGGCCTATGTCCAGCAGTGGACTGCGATAGGCTGAATTCACTGTACAAAAGGCAGGGACCGTTTTTCTTTTGAAAAAGATATAAAAAATAAAGAACCAGAAAAGTTAAGTTTTCATTGCAAACTTCACGAAGATCTTTACAAAATGTTATTTCATAGGGACAAAAAGTATCAAGACCCGCTCTAGTCTTTTTTTATGAAAACGTTTTACTTAAAAACCTTCGTAAATTCTTCTTCTGAAAACTTTTAAAGAGCTAATTAATAAAAAGAAAATGTTCATGTTACTCGGTTAATGTGCAGAATGTCCCACCAAGTGAGCACTGCTGAATAAAAATGGCTTGTGTTCCTCACGATGGACACAACACTTTGAGCAATAATAATTAAGATTTTTAAAAGTAAAATATTTATTGAATAACTTATTAAATGCAACGGGTTCCTGCCTTTTTCTTTAATTTTTTAATATATACTTGTATCTATATATTTTAGTGTTAGCTTGTAAATTGTAATTGTTGTGCCTTTGTGAATAAATTAGTTAGGTATCCCCCCATTGTTAAATGCATGATAAAAAGTTATTTCATTTTAATAGTAATTTTTGCTATAAAAGAAAAAAGTTTATAAATAATCTGACAGCAACAAAGGAGGCGTTTCAAACATATTAAGAATAGATACTTGTATAAGTTATTGGAACTAACAACTTTATTTATTTTTATTTCCAATTAAACTGATGACATTGCCGTTTCAAAACCATAGCAACAATAATATAGAGGTTATTTTTACATGTTATTATGTAAATGAGACCTTGTAATACTGCGTTATACACCTAATTTAAAATAAAACATGACCGCAATAATAACTATGTTAGGATAAGGATAAAAATAAATTAATAATTTTAAAACTGCAACTGTATTTAAAAATAAAACAATTATCATTGGAACACAAGTAATAAATAATTAAACGTGTCTGTCATAATGTTTTTACTATTTTATTATTGTAAATATTACGTTATACTACTACTGTTTGTTGTTTGTTTAGACACTGAAACTTCCTTTTTGTTTGAATGTTAATTAAAAATACATAACCACAGTTTAAGGTAAAAAACATTTATAGTTGGACGACTATGGGCATAAGATAAGACTAATCGAGACAAAAAAGTGTTTTCCGCATTCTCGGGCTAAATCAAATAGGGCAATAGGTATTTTTTTAATTCATTAAACATATAATATAAGTATATAGTTATTTAAAGTTTTTCTTCAAATTACTCTCTCTCTTTTAATTCTTTATTTTTTGTTATTCTTATTATTATTATTTGATTTTATAACTGAAAAAAACCCCGTATTAAAAAATAAAAACTATAAGCTTAAATTTCAAGTGGTCCCGCTGCCTTCACGGTTCCTCGGACAAGCCCTTAGGGTGTAATTAGCGACATAAAAAATTGAGCACTTTACAGACATAAAAAAGTAATGAAATATGTACGCCTCATTTTTACGTAAATTGTCTCGACACTCAGTATTACAGCTCTATTAAGAAAAATTACTGCCTTTTTGCTTTTTACAGCGCTTTTATTGCTGAATGGAATGGAATGTTGTTTTTTCCCCAAATAACCGTGATTTTGTTTTGTAGAAGAAACATACAAACATAAATTCGCGCATTATTCCCATGGGCGAAAAACGTATTTTGTAGGAATGTTATAAAAATGTGTGGTTTTCTATAAATAGGCAAATGACATTAGAAAACATTGATAACTAAACCACAATATCACTTTTTTGTTGGGTAGAAGTAATTAGAAACGGTTATTAATTAAATAGTATTATGTATTTAATTAATAACCGGCATTTATTAGTTTACTGGTTTTCCATCTTTTACCGTAACACTGAACACATCAGGCATCAAATGTTTACAAAATTACTGTTTAATTATATTTTTGTATAAAAAAACAGAGTTCAAAATAAACACCACTACTATGTTGGGGTCAGCTATCAGAGTAACCGCATTCAGCTGAATACCAGTATTTTACATGAAGCGACTGCCTATCTGACCTCCACAACCCAATAACTGGGTAACACGATACTCTTTGGTTGGCAGACTCTGACAGGCAGGCGGCAGGCGTCTGACGACCAGTAACGACTGTCAAAGAACTAAGAATGATAGCCTCCCAACGCACAGAGAGGTCTCGGTATTATGTAATGGATGGTCACCAACCCACGAACCGACCGCGGCAAGCGTCGCGTCGCCACTTCAATCGACCCATGCGCCTGTTAATAATTTAGCCACGAGCTGATACCAAATGAACATCTCAATAAACAATTAGTGATCATCAAAATAACATTTTTTTCATTAAAAAGTAGGGTGTCCAACACGAAAAAAAATTGAGGACACATTCGTTGCACAACGCAAAAAAATCGGTCAGTAAGTCACAGGAAAACGGGTCGTTGCGTTTTTTCTTTATTTATATAAAGGCGACCTAAAAAAAGGAATGAAGTCAAGTTCAGTAAAAATGCGTCATTCGGTTACGTTGTATACGTGTTTTTGTTTTTTTATTTCGATCTGCGCTGTGGGTGTACGTTGAGGCTGAGAGGTGCTTGCGCTTTCATTGACATTCTGCGATTGTGTGCGATATGAATGACGTGGTAATATAATGACAAACGAAACTATTTATGGCCATTGATTATTCTGATTAAAATTACTGATTGAGTTGATTATTTTTGTGTTAAATTATGACACATAACTTCATGGCTGTATTCCCTGAAGTGTTAGGCAGATGTCTATCTATACCTAGATTAAAACAACCCGCGGCCCTGGCAGACATCAGCCCTAGCGGACCCCGTCAGTTCGTGCTGACATCTCTTTGAGGCGCGCGTGGAACACAACGCACCGTCGACCCGGGCCTGGTCCTTACCAGGTGGCGAGGTGCCTATTGCTCGCCGCCCGCAAGCCCGTGCCTACGGTGGCCGGGAGTCGGCTGTTGACTCCCGTTCAGGGCGTCTCCTGCGGCGACTAGGGGCGTGAGGGCGCAGAGATTGCCTCTCCCTCATGACACATGACACATAACTTCATGCGTGTATTCCCAGAAGTGTCAGGCAGATGTGTCTATCTATACCTGTGCACCTCATACGGGCACAGATCCAAACTCCTGGCTGCTTCTAAAAAATCCAGATGGAAAAAACGCAATAACACTGAGTTGAGTAGAGTAGAGTGAGTCTGAGTAACATAAGTAAAATTACAATTCATTACATGTATCAACAAAAAGACCATAAATTAATGTTAGCCCAATAATAGTTAATTGAACTTCGAACACATTTTTTTTTTTATAAAAAAAACCACTACCAATCCATCCTACATTTTACCGATAGCGACACGGCGACAAACCGTTAAATTGTCAACAGTCTGTCAACGCAATTAACACCACACCCACAATAATTATCACGTAATTAACTAACAACTTTCACACGTGTTCTAGAGCTAAAAATGTGAAAAATACGCGAGTAAATCAAAAGTCATTAAAAACAGTACTGCAGCCAGGTGTCAAACTACAAATTATCAACTTATCGCGCTATGCACACTGCAATTTGTGAGGATATCACAGGGGGACATGACAATTAAAAAATTATAAAAGTACACTGTTTTTCTGGTAATTAGTTGCTAATGTCAGTAGGGACAAACGAGCGTTGTAATTTTAAAAATGTAAAACGGTTTTACTTCCGAGGAAGGGTTATATGCAATTTTACTGATAAAAGGGATATGTTTTAATAACATTTTCTGACTTTGCATTAAGTGACGGCCATACATGCATATACCTATAAAAATAGTACCTAATGAATAATGTTTGTTCGTTTGTCTATTAGTTTGGATTGACGCAAAAACGGCTGAACGGATTCGGATGAAATTTGGCACATAGATAGTTTATAACTAAGATTAAAACACAGGGTAATTTTAAACCTGGTAGTAGTGTAGCGCGATATATTTTCCGATCTCCACGCATATTTAGAAAGGATGCTTTGTAGTGTTTTGTGAGACTATTATGTTCTATTTCAACATATAACAATATTATAAACAAACGCCCTTTTTGATGACGTCTTCCTGTATTGATCAGTAAATGTAACAATGACAACGATATGTCACTTGCTTGGAGCATTATGTACCAAAGGAAGGACATATCAGTATACAATGCCGTTACGAATAAAGAAAATGATTCGTACAAACAAACGCATATGGTTTTTAAATATGTATTTTGTTCTGTGTGCCTAATAACGAAATCACGATGTATTTATTTTATTATATTTTCTAATACTAGACATTATTTAATGATTAAATTGCAATAAGGTGTTCATCACTAACTCCAAATGCTTCTTTTTTTTGCTTATTTAGATTTGGTCCTTTTAGATTTCAATGCTTTTTAATAGCAAAAAGATATTTTTTCATTTTTTTTTCAAAAGTCTAAATATCAAACCATTTCTTTCAACTAAGCCGTTTACAGGCACTTTTGAATTGCCGACATTAAATAGACGGTCAGTTAGTCAGAAAGTTGAATACATATTTTTTCTCAAAACGGCGAAGGAAAAAACATCGCGAGGAAACCAACATGTCCTAGAACCAAAACCGAAGACGTGACATCCACCAGCCCGCACTGGGCCCGCGTGGTGGAATATGGCCCACTTCCTCTCACAGAGAGGAGATCTGTGTTTCTGCAGTGAGAACGTTATAGGCTGATTATGCTGTACATTTTGTAGGATTATTTACTATTTAAAATGATTTATCTATTTATTAAATAAAGAAATAAAAAACATTATTCAGAATTTTGAGTAAGCACACATCGTATTGATCTCCACATAAACATATCACGAAAGATTTACGATACAAATAAAGCATTAATAAATACACAAACACAAGAAGTCAGTTTTATAAGAAATATGAATTTTTACAACAAGTATTTATCGATTCAAGGCAACAATTACTCATTCGTATCAGCTCAGAGACTCATTCTTTAAATAAAACCAGCCTTGGACAAGAAAGTACTCGTAAACAATGAATAAAAAACATAAATATACATCTACCATCTGTTTATCTTAAAGGGTTCCAAGCATTTATAATTTGTACGATCATGATTTTGCAGATTTTTGCGGTGAATATGCAAAAGCTACAATGGTGCCATTGATTTTTTGATTGGCAGATGAATCATCAACAAAAGGACCAATTTGGAGATTTCATTTTTAAATATTTTTTTTATATTACCAGATATAAGTACTGAAAGAAACTTTCTCAGTATATGTATACATAACGAGACTATAGTCTAATCTAACAAAATGATAGTGGATACTATGTATATTACTGTACAGGTTAAAATTAATTGGAAACATCATTATTTCTGGAATGTCAAACATGCATGTCTAAAAAAAGTAAGGCTACCAACAAGATAGATAGAGTTATATTTTTAAGGGTTTGCAATGGCTAAAGGGGTACATAAAGTTACTCTATGTAATAATAAGCTGTCCACCTCTTAGCTTGCATATACCTACCTACAACAGTTTCTGACCCAAAATATTTTGACAATTCAAAAGTGCCTGTAAATGGTTTAATTGAAATAAATGATTTGAGTTTGAGTTTGGTCCTTCTAGACCCAAGGTCAATAATAACTAATATTTAGCCTGTACCGTTCTCAAAATGCTAAGAAATGCAGCCAGCATTACAGACAACACCCACGTATGTAGTTATAATGTTATATTAATGAGGTGACTAATAACGTGTTGAGCATTGCACAAGATATTGTTCAAATAGTTGAAGTAAATGTCAAAGCTCTTTGTGATGTGGGGGAAGGAATCTAAGGTATGACGTTTTTATGATAATACAAAGTTAACATATTTAGTTAATGAGCCGATGGCCGGTGCAGCAGACGAGTCCAGGGGGTCTACTCCGAAGTGCAAAGTGCGAATGTTCGGATCGGACCGACACATGGCCGAACCGAATATTATTGAAAAATGCGAAAAAAGTTCGGATCGGGTCAGATGGGGCGGGACTATAGTCAATATTCGAAAGAGTGTAGGAGTGTAGGATCGGAACCGACCGAACCAAATAGTAACTTCGTAGTAGGAAACTGCCGAACATTCGGCCGATAGTACTTCGGAGTAGACCCCCTGGAGTGAAGAACGCGTATCGGCAAGTGTAGTGTGGGACGCCCCCCCGCTTGATGCGGAAGGCGGAGGACAGGGTGTTGTGGCGCAGCCTAGGAGAGGCCTATGTCCAGCAGTGGACTGCGATAGGCTGAGTTGATTGATATTTAATTGAACTGATAATTCTGAATTATCCTTATTAATCACTTCCCAACCCACCCCGTGGCATCGCATCGCTTGCCTGCACTATTACCTCATGTTCGCTTAGCGTTCTTTCTGATTTCTTTTTGCTCTGTTCCTAAGTGGCCCAGCTGATGTTAAGTAGCCTATAGCGTTCCTCAAGAATTAGGCTATCAAATGCAAAAACTGGTAGTTCCCGAGATAAGCGCGATCAAACAAAGAAACAAACAAACTCTTCAGCTTTATTGTGATGAGTCAAAATACTTATTTGCTGAACAAGTTGGTAGATTTTGACCAGCGTTCTTTAAGTCGGATGCGCTAAGATGCCGCGAAATTTGAAGGTTATATGTTACAGCGTACAAACGTAAAATATATGGTTTTACAGAATTATAATCATTAGAATCAGCAATAGAACTCCTTGAGTAAGAATTAGCCTCAAATGTCATGATTTCATGAAATAGTCATTCAATAGAGTAATATGAACTTATCATGATCATAATTCTATAAATAAATATTTGTTACAGCAGCGAATCATATTCAGATCAACATACAAACTGATACTAACGTACAAATTCTCAAAAAAACGTAAGAAAATTTGAAATTCGCGGGCTACCGTGATGTTTTCGCTTTAAGATTCTACTTCCAGAAACCACGTGAGATTGGTGAAAAGTTTGCCAAAGGAATACCAACAGGCAAACTTTGGACATAACTTGAAGTCTGAAATAGCTGTAGTATATCCAGCAATATGGCCAGCATATGAGTAGCCAAAAAGAATAATATTAGTAGCATAATTTAGGTATAGAGGCCGCAGGAACCCGTTGGATGCGAGAAGCACAGATCCGGTCGAAGTGGAAGTGCTTGGGTGAGGCCTATGCCAGCATTGGACGTCTTTCAGCTGAAATGATGATGATTGATGAAGGTATTATATTGTACAAATAATCATTTGACACAATAGTGTTTGATATCATCATAAAAATCGGAAAGGAACTCTGTATGTAGGTATGTTATCTTTTCACACCTAAATCTCTGAACGGATGCCAATAAAATTTGACAAGGAGATAGATGGCATTCTGGGAAAGGACACAGGCTACTTTTTGTCCCTGTAGCACGTTCCCGGGGGATTATTTCTCACATCCACGCGGGCGAAGTCGTGGGCAGAAGGTAGTTTGTAATGAAGTTGGTACTATAATAATTATCATTGTCATACATTTACCAAAATTTAGCTTCAATACATATACCTCATGCTTAGATCTTCGACAGTCGTTACGGGTTATCAGAAGCCCGAAAGTCTGACAACCAGTCTTACCAAGGGGTATCGTTTTACCGAGTCACTGGGTTGTGGAGGTCAGATAGGCAGTCGCTCCATGTAAAATACTGCTATTCAGCTGCATCCGGTTAGACTGGAAGCCGACCCCATCATAGTCGAAAAAAGGCTAGGTAGATGATGGTACCGACCGACCTATGATGATTATTGGTCCTAACGCACAGATTGACCAAATTGGTCTTTAAGTCCAAATTCCTAAGACACATTATTCCAAGGGTACCGGTTCGATATTTACTGAACCCTACCACAAATCGAACAGTCTTCTTTATCACGAGGAGCCTCGAGCTGGCCTTGAGTGAAGAAGGAGTGTGTTCAAACGTTTATCGCTATGTGTTTGATGTAATGATTACTTATTATGAAAGATGGCCGTTTACTGCAGAAAACATGCATTTATAAGCGGTGACATAAAATTACAGTTTTTGCTGTTGTTAGGATGTGACTCGTTGTATCTGGCACAAATTGCAGTATATGCAGTTGGATAATTATTCATGTTGGATACTCAACAAAATGTGTTGAGCCAAGTGTTATTGGGTTTTGCCATCAGGAATTTCTTAGTAACATCCTGGAGTCAGTGTGATACCCCCGTGCCTCGAAAAGCAGGTTAAACTGTTGGTCCTGCGCCTGATCTGTCTCTGCTATGGTGTCTGCGCACACACTTGTGCACTGTAATATCTCCCGCGTCATAGGCTAGTTTCCGTTGAGATTGGCCACCGTAGCAGAAATACGGTCCTAAACCTGCAGGGCACAGCAAAATAGTAAGACAGAGGAAGCTTTAAGAACTTATTAGTCTTTTCCAATACTATTATATTATTTTTTATCTGGTTTTAGGATCCATTCTGAGATAGAAATAAATGTCTACAATAAATGCAAGTTAAAATATTAAAGATGAGAAACGATATATTCTTTCTCAATAAACAATTAAAATTGAAAAGGCTGGAAAATCATTATCAATAGAAAATTATAATCAGATAATGTTTCAGAGTGATGGAATAGAAATCGACAAGAAATAATAAAATAACTAATAGATATTACATTTTAATTGGAAATGACATAGGTATTTAAAGAATTCTCAAGATTAACAGTTAGTAATTAATCATAAATCTTGAGATTTTTCTAAGTATGAAAATATACCGTGTGTCTCTAGATTTTCTATTCTATAAATTTATCATCTCCTAGCCTTTTTCCAACTATGTTGGGGTCAGCTTCCAGTATAATCGGATGCAGCTGAATACCTAAATTTTAAATTGAGCGACTGCTTATCTGACATCCACAACCCAGTTACTGGATACTACGATACGCCATAGTAAGACTGGTTGTCAGACTTTCGGGCTTCTGACGACCCGTAACGACTGTCAAAGATCCACGAATGACAGCCGGGACCGACGGCTTGACGTGCCTTTGACACACGGAGGAGTTTCTATTAATCAAAAGTATAATGTTTAACACTTTTCTTTAGACAATTAAATCTTAACATCCCACACATTTCCCTCCTTATTATGACTACAATACACTATCTATTACCTACATGCTCTAAAAAAACAATCAATGCCTCAATCCCCAACACTATATACAAATCATTTTCTATCTCCTTTTCTCCCGCCAGAGTGAAAGAGACGGCAAACGAGCTAGTTTAGATAGTTGTTAAGATATGGCTATCGCCGCCGCCCACGGGGAATGTCCGCGGTCCACCGACAGTGTGGACTTCCTACTCCAATGCGTGTTCCGAATACATCGGGAATTTTTATTTATTGTCCGTGTTCGTTTTGCCGTGTGGTCTCCAGGAATTGACCACCCTACATATCGTAGGCGTGAAAGAGTGCTAAGGTATTCTAACGCTGTTGTGTTTGAAAAAGAAAACAATGTCTGTAGTCGAAAGTTTAGGGTCAAAATTCGGAAGTTTGGTTCGGTTTTTTTTAAAGTAGTAGATCTTGGAAGCTTGCGTCTGCAAATCTAGACTGAGAAATTGCTGTGGCGTTTGCAGATTTAAAAGTAGAGTTAATTAAAAAATAGAAATACACTTTATGCTAAGATCTTAAGGAATCTCATTCTGCCGGCGAACAATTTATCTTAACTGTACCATATTAATCTTCATTAACCATACCTTTCTGCTAAGGGACCATAAACAATGCGCTATTTCTATAAAAATTTAAAAATTTTAGATTACAAACACTCTTGTAGTCCCATATGGAGATAGCAGAGTTTTAATTAGTACCTACACCAGAGCCGTGTTTCCCATAATATTTTGCAAAAAGTGTTATATTACAACACTAGAAGACATGCTGCTCCGACCAGGGCAGGAGCGTGATAAGTTAGGTTGTAAAATTCTTTCGTGTTTTCACTACGAGCCTTTGAACGTCCAATACTGGATAAGAGATACACATCATCATCGTCTACCTGCCCATATCCCATGTTACTTCGGGTTGATGCAACACGTTTTCCTCTTCCATTCACCCCTGACAACCGTCACGCTGTCATTCACTCCCTTCTCTTTCATATCATTCCTCACAAAATCCATCCATCTTTTTTTGGCTTTAAAAAACCAGAAGAGCAGCGTTTACCGTTAAAAACATAGACCATCACCAAGCTTAGCAAACAGAAACAAGATCTCAGTAAATTGTAGGAAAAAAAAGTTGTGAAGAAAGCTGCCAACGATCTATAATATGCTGTCCATCTTCTTTTTTTTTACCATTTATGTATGTCGCAGTAAGATAGTTAAAGCCGTGATATAATTATATCCCTAGGGATATAGCTTTATACAGTAATATACTTATACGAAAGCGGTTCATAAATATCCTACTAGACTAATCTAGTGAAATAATTATAAGTTTATATTTTCTTTGATTTGCGCAACTGGTTACTCATTTTAAATACAACGGTCCAACCAAATAACTTTTATTTTTAGTAGGTACTCAATCGTCACAACGAAAACAACAAATGTTATAAGTAGTAGCTATATCCCTAGGGATATAACTATATCACGGCCATAACCATCTTACTGCGACATGTACACACATATATAAACAGACAATGAAAAACAGAACAGAAAAAATTGGTACAGAGGTGATGCTTATTTCATGAGAAATCTCATCTTGGCATACTCTAGTCGCTTTTTATGTGACAGAAAGAGATAGAAGACTTTTATTATATTAACTGGTAACCTAAGTTACTCTCACGACTACCAGTTCTCAATTAACAGTAATATGAAGAAAGTGACTCAACAATTTATAAGTTCGTAAGCATCTATAACAGTTACCAGTAAAAAAATACTAGCAACTAGAGCTGTGTCATTTGGCAACCATTGCAAAACCTTATGCCAAAGAAATGTTTATGATGCTAATATTCTTTTGAAGATAAGCATATCTTTCAGTAAAGCTGTTTGTTTGTACTGTCCCACATTTTTGTACCATTGACTAACACTGACAAAACTTCTCGATGGCAAAATAAGTGATGCATGTCAAAAAACTATTGGCATAAAAATGCCATCTGACATGCCATTGAGATCCTGAAGGTCTGGGTTGAGTTGCACGATTGCAGACAAACTCAAACTCAAACTATTGATTTCAAATAAACAAATTACAGGCACTTTTTGACAGTCAAGGGGTCAGTCAGTCAGAAAGATGAAGCTAGTTGCCCATTCCAGAGAGCTGTAGACTATGGAGAAAAACGGGCAGTAACCTCACACTCTTTTAAAACAAAATATTGGTTACTTATTTCAAGTCAAAATTATACATAATATGAGTATGCCATGGCTATTAGGTAAAGCCATGATGACGCTGTGAAAGATTGTTGGTTTATACGTATACACAATTGTAGAATATAAACCACGAATCTCTCACAGTTGTTTCTCAACAGAAAAACTCTTACAAAACAAAAAACTTTCCGAGCGAAAACAGCATTTTTTCCTAATTGACACTACGATGTTTTACCTTCAAGCATTGTCCCTACGAACCGAGGCAGGACCAATAAAAAAACTAATAAAAGCCGGCAGTGGGCATCGGTACTGACCTATGTCAACAAACAGAGCAGTGGGCTCGTGTGTGTGTTCGTGTTTATGTGTGTACAGACTTCGTAAGAGTATAGAATGTGTAAAAGAATGCATTTTTTGTTTTGCTTCTAAGCTTGTTGGAATGCAAGGTTTTTGTACTTTGGAATGAAAATTTGTGCGGCTGATGGTCTTCTTGTGTATAACAAATGATTGTTTGAATTGAAAAAATGTGAAAGTTTGTGGTCATTTTAGCTTGAATTCTGGCTAAGTTTTTTTGGGCACGAATGGAGAACTGGAGAGCTGATATACTGATGCAGATTTAGCTTGTTTACTAAATATTTTTTTAAGAAAACAACTATCTATTGAGATCTGGTCTTGTCCTTGATTTCGTTACCTTTTCTTAATTAACTCTGAGACTGAACTAAAAGCCTTATTAGACATACCTACGCGATGTTCAGGGACCCTTTCCCTAAATCCGGATGGTGACCAAGGGAGGAAGGATTCTTTAAAAAAAAAACACATCACCTAAATATCCGGACCTAAATATCGTATATTGTAAAAAAAGGGGTTTAGATCAACTTGACTATCGTAAATTTTGGTTCTACAAGTTTACAGAATACTTAAAAAAATACCAGCCAGAAAATAATTATTTTCTCATAGCAGCCACATCTGTAGCAAACCAAGTCTACGATTGAAGTGCTAACAACGAGACAATGACAGGCGCATTCAGATAACCTCATTTCTTTCTGCGATAGCACACACACATGCATACATACACAATTGACACACACTATCACAACGCCTGCGACTATCGGGATGAAATCTGAGAACGCCATTTAAAAATAATGAGTTTTTTCTGAAATTAGTATTTGAAGTGTTATGTTTTGTTTTATGAAAGTCTGATTTGTCGTAATCGTATGTAGATTAGACAGTATCTGATATAAAAAAAACAGTCATTATACCTGCTGGAATATTAAGTTAAATCATTCGTGGTTATTGAAGTTTTTAAGGTTTTACAGACGAGTATATTGAGGCCAGTTTTTGGATTTCTATTACGATACGATTGTCTTAAGAGGCAAGATAATTCAGAATCCTCATCAGCAGAAATACTTTTTAATTTATCATAGAGCAACAACATTTAGTTTAAAAAATACGGTATCTATACTTAAAACTTTCATGAAATGCGACAGTCTGGCAAGGAATGATATAACAAATCGAGGACAATAGGTACTTCGAGCCACAATAAACTTAATAGCAAAAAGAATTTCCATTTGAAAAACATATTAAATATTTTTGTAATTACTAACTCAATATTTTATTTAGCACGGCACACGTTACTCAACTTTTAAATCTGAAAGACGATAAAAAATACATTGAATCAACGATTGCCGAAGATAAAATCAAATAACAATATAAACGTAATACTATAAATTACAATTAAGATGTAATTTTATGAAATTACAGTACCTTAATCGAATCTAATGATTTTACCACAACAATAAAGATCGACTCAATAAAAATTATATTTCTGATGTGTGTGTGCATTCTGTCTTTAGTTTTATTTGTGTGTGTGCAATATTATGGGTGTATGTGTGTGTATGAACGATGATGCAATACCTAATCGTGTTTATCGGAGAAATGACGACGCTTTGCGCATTTTTTATTATGTTATGTAACGACGTGTGTATGCGTTTTATTATATTACGTTTCGCAATTAACTGCTTGTATTATACAGAATATAAGGTTATTGTTCAAAGATTATTGTATATGGGATTTGTTTTAGTATTTACGACGTATTAGATTCTGTTTGCTGACGAAGTTACTTGAAGAATGTGGCCAAAATTAAAATGCGTTATTTACTAGCCCAGTGTTAATTACAACGATTATCTAGTAGAATGTTTTACACCTGAAGGTGTTGTGCCTAAAAAGGACAAAAACACATAAATTTTATCTGTAAACTTTCATCAAATTGCGGACTTCTCGAAAAACGCCATAAAAGAAAATTATGAGACGTTCAATCAAAATGAGTATAATTATTTCGTAATCACAGACTGAAAATAAACTTTATAACTCATAAATTACATATCAGGGACCTTCAAGTAATAAAAGTACAAACAAAGTATCATAAAATGCGTCGCGATACAACTGTCAACGTCTTTTAGTTAAAAATGCAGGGCTAACGTACCTTCAGGGCTAAATGATAAGGATTACAAAGCCCACTATCACTACGAAGAAAATGACTTGGCAGAGTAACAACTGGTTCACCTTGATTCTTTTTATAAAATACATTTATAAATAAATACAAAAAAGGTCTTGATTGTTAATATTTTTTACCCTTTTTATGCAATATGACGATATTTCGATTACAATAACGAAAATGTGTACTATCTTAAATTATTACCTACATGTTATTATTAAAACTTTGTTTCTCATTAAGTGATTAGGTACTTAAGTAAATCTTTGAGAATTAAATGATATTTTAAACGGTAAAAATACATTATCACGTTAAGTTTGGCAAGTGTAAGTAAAGCATAAGATGACAAAAATATTTTGAAAAATCACTTGATGAAAAATAATCTTACCACAGTAAATTTATTTTCTTTTTAATATTGTCAAAAAAAGTGTTTGGTGAAGCAGTATTTCAGTTTAATTTAATAATGGGCTCCTTTTCTGCTGAACCATCAAACTAGATTAATTGCAAAACAAACAGCTATTGTAAGAAAAAACAAAGCCCTAAAAAAATAACTATAGTTAATTTTCTCATACGTTTTCAACAATAAAATATCAGGAACACAAAGTTTCCCGACACAACACTATTGTACTTTCAAAAGGGACAAAGTAATGTTCATACAGTATTCATGTGCGTGCGCAGGTCACGATCACGGACATCGAACTTGCATTTTTAAATCGATTACACCACAATGGGTGCGCGGAATCGATTCCATTTTTATACTTATTTCCTTTTCCGATTGTATTCGTAATTAATCGAATTGTGTGTTAATAGTTTTTTCTTTCAATGTAATTTTTTATAATTGATTATTTAATTATGTTTGTTTTATTCTTTACGTAATTCTTTACTATTGTAAAAGTAAAAGAAAGTTCATTCAAGTGACAAAAAAAAAAAAAACTCCAGCTCAAACCTCAATTTACAACCCAATAAATTTTATAAGCCGGAAATAATAAGTTATAGCTAATAACCCGACTAACATAACAGCTTTAAATAACACAAATATCCAGCTAAACCTCAAAATCGCGATAAATCGTGCAAAGAGGAAGATAACGTAATAAAATCGCCATATACGTCCAGTGCCGTCCACGTGTCGGCCCATAATAAAAATAAATGGTCTCTGCAAAACGAGAGAGTTCGCTCACCTCCCTAACCTAAGACAAGAGTTTGCGCTTACGCATCACGCACACAGGCGCGTTTGTAGGTCGCCATACGTGTGCACACACAGGCGCACGCACACAGACGCGCCACGCCCACATGCGCGAGGGGCGCGTGCTCCGAACAAGTTTAGACAAACGGAAGAAATATTATTCTCTTTTTAGGTACAGCATTTGCTCATTCTATTCTTGAAATATGTATTTTTATGGCTTTCTTTTTGTCGTTGAATAGGAATAGAAATTGTCGGTGTCAGTTTTTATTGCTATTGTTTGGTACTTTCTCGATAAGTAATGATATTTCAGTAACTATTATTTTTCATGTTTTGATGCAATTGATTTTTTTTTTCTTTTCCAAGAAATATTATTATTAAGTCTATGAATAATTCGATAAGCCTAAAGCTACCTACTTTTTTCAATTAAAATTAATATGTACTTAACTAAGTTGGATTCTATACTATACGTATTCTAACAACAAAAGTAGTGTAATTTTTATTCATTTTCACAAAAAAATAAAAAAGTTTTAATACGAAATTCTATGAATCAACATGTGTACGCTAAAGAATTAATACAACAATGTAATAACCAATTTTCCTTAGGTAAGAAAACATTTTCATACTACCGATAACGCTGATTATAACAAAACTTTCGACCTATTTACGACTAAAAGTGTCGTCGAAACGGTCTTAAATTACAGGTATGCACTAATAAATACCAATAAATCTTGTTTATTAAACAAAAAACGATACCGTAACTTTTTGCGTGCGTTGCTCTTTGCGATTTTTATTTGCGTGTGTTTGTGCAGAGTCTTGACCTACGACAACTACATGAGTGTGTGAGTGTGAGTGGGTTGCGTAATTTTTTCAGTGAGTTATTGTAAAAAAATGTATTGTGTTACATTGTCATTGTAATATAATATGTTTATTATAAATTCTATTACTTTTGCAGTTTGAAGTTTTATTGAATGAGTTTTTATTGGGATTTTGTATTTATTAGATTCTTATTCGTTTTAGAACGTAAATCGTGATGCGCATACGACACTTTAATACTTATATTTGTAGGTGAATTGAAATTCAAGTGGTATTTTCTTTACGTATGAAGTAGTAATTGAAAATGGGTTTTAAATGTTTATACTTATGTTCTTTTTATTACGTTATGATTATTACTTTAGGCGGTAAAGATCGGCGGGTGAGGTAATTGGCATCTGCTGAATACTCTATAAGTACTACCTAGGTATTCGTTTGAGAATATTTAAGTATTATTTAACTCAAATACATTTTTTTTTGTTTTAGAAAAAGTAATGGTTACCTAGGTACTTATTTCTCCAAAAGCAAAAAGTCATAACCTCTCTTAGCACAGAATATTTTCCAAAAACTTTTTAAGCAAGAATTGCGTTGTTTTGAGAGAAATATCATAATTATCTTTATACCAAAGTCTGAGTCATGCAGTTGAGTAGTACAAAAGAAGTTTATTTTTAAGATCTGAGCACAAAGTGCCTCTTGCTGTACGAGTTTGAAATAATTAAATTTTTATTCACTCAAACTGAATTGAAGCTTTGAAAAACTTTCTGCGATGTTGCTTTTGTGAGAGAGAAAAATGTTTTTGTACTATTTTTAAGTACAACAAAGTGATACTTATGATTTTTAATTAAGAAAAATACCATGACAAATTAAAGAAGTAAAAAATTGGGTAGGACATCTTTTAATTTTTTTTAATATGAGTACCGTGTCGCAATTTTGGAAAAATAAAAAAATACGCTTTAAAAACTAACGTAACTTAGTAACGTAATAATTTATCGAAATGTTTGACAGCTTTTCTTTCGCAGAAAATCATTAAAATAACATTATTTACTTCACTGAAGTTGTATGTAATCACATTATGCAATTGTGTCCGCCATTTTATTTTCTACACTCGTAACGGCAAAACTATCATACTTCAAATCGTAAGTTCGAACAGAAATGAGAAAGTGAAGGAAATCTCTTAAGTTAGTACGTGATATTTTATGCTTCTTAATTATTTTTTGCCTAATTTATTGTAAAATATTATGCAAATGTAATAAAATCTATTATGGCGTTAGTTTATTATGAATGTGTATTCAAATAAATGTGAAAGCTATCCAAAAAGAAAAAACAATATAATTAGTAGTGTCAGTATAAAAAAATAAAAGCAAAAGTAAACCCGACGGGATCGCAGTGTTCCAAACCATTACTTACCGCATTTGCTGTCGGTTAAAATACTATGTAAAAAGATAATTATCATTGACAAAACATGTCATAAAAACATTTAAGTTATTATAACAATAACTCAAATCAAAATAATAATAATATCTTCTTTTTAACTTTTTTTTTTTAACTTTTGGAAACATTATCGGCGATTCTTTAAAAACAGGAAAACTTATACAATATATAATCGCTTTTATCTAGATAACTCTATTTACTATAAAAAAAGGCTAATGAACGCTTAAGAAATGTTGTATATTGTATTAAAAGGTAAAACTAAACAAAAATACTGTCGATATTCAATAATTTGAGGTTATTTTTTATAACAGAAACGAAATAGTACAGAAAAATAATAAATATTTTGCTAATAGATGACAATATAGTACGTAGTGAGATCATACAGCATTTTCGCCATAAAATAAGAACAAACAGTTAAAAGATGGCCACTAAGAGCTAACTTTAAGTACTTCCCGGCATTCCAAGTTACAGAAAAAAGACTAAATGTCACACTGACTTTTACCGCTTTGCACTTTGGTTTAGGTTACTTTCTCTAAGTAAAGACTTAAGTTAAACTAAGTAAACAAGTCTATATAAACTGTTACTTAAAGTTTTACTTATCTAATTAAGTTACGACTAACCGGGTGACAAATAGACACTTTAAAAATGTTTTTTTCACATAAAATTTTGCTGAGAATGTTGTATCTAAGCATCGTTTTTAATAAAAATGATGTAAAGTAAAAGAGTTAAGGGAAAATCTAATTAGCAGTGAAACTATCGTATTTGCCATAACTTTTTGTGAAAAAAAGGTCGTTAATCGATTCCTACGAGTTTTCTTCACGCATTTCATCTTTAACTTTCACAAATCTCTAAAGATTAAAAGCAGTAACAATTGAATAAATGCTGGCCATTTTTCCCATTTTATTTTACTTGCAAATACCATTACGATACACAGGAATGTTACCGGAATCTATTGTTTATCTATTCGTTGAGCGGGCTATAAATCGGAAACTAGTCCGCGGAATTACGCAACAAGCTCTTAGCGGCCATTTTAATAAAAATAAATACCTGCATTGAAATAATATCGATTCACATCCAAATCGATTCCTTAAACTCATCGCACAACTGTCAAGCACTCACAAAACGGAAAAAAAACAAAACAAAAAAAAAAGTCGAAACGTCACTTGGTTGCGTCACATTACTTTTTTATACGGGCGAAGGTGAAAAGTGCATTCGGCCTCAATAAAACTTTTTTCCGCGATTTTTTCAACGCGAAATGTGTGTGTTTACGTCAACATGTATTTTTCAAATGTAAGTGTGCGGCAAAAAAATGGTTGTGCTCGGCCCCGGCCGTGGGCGTTCTGCTATAAGTACTATAGTGTTATAGTAGGCACGGCTTGGCATCGTAATGCACTTATGTGTACTTGCTAACTTTTTTATTATAGTCTGTTATATCCGAGCGGTTCCTTAGTTTGAGGCTCGGTGCAAATGGAATACTTCTTGGTGCTTGCATTATTAAGTAATCAACTCAATATATTTTTTTTTGTTTCTTGAATTTGGTTTTTTTTTTATTTCTTTTGCCTAGAAATGAAGTGACTACCGAGATGACGACTAATAGAGAAGTATGGAAGACAAAGGCTCCCAAAAAAATAATAAAAATAATTGGGATAATGGCAGGACAATGATGATGATGATGTACTTGGAACTTCGTTTTTTTTTTATAAACTGATGATCGCTTATACCCTTGTTTCTTCGGTAGAAATAGTGATAATTATTTAGTTAGTACAAAGAAAACCCTACCGCTCTTATCTTGTTAATAATAATTACCTAGTAATAAGTATGTCAGTAAAACAGATTGTACATTATAGTAGTAACTCGGCCATCGCTTTCGAATATAACAATCGCCATTCGCATTCCTTACCACATTTAATTTAACATACCCTAGGACAACTTTAAACTAATTCTGCCTTTTGTTAGCACAAATGGTAAGAACACCGAACTGTTCTTATTTTTCGGAAAACTTTTATATTCCGACGCCTGTCTTGCAAAAAAGTAGTTATTTAGGAAGAACTCAAAAGTACACAGAAAAAAATGTATGTATGTAAGTATTCCCAGTTTGAACTTCAATGAAAGAAAACCAAAAGCATCAGTATAAATCCCAAAAAATCACAATTTTAAATATAAATATTATCTGTCAAGTATCAAGATTGTTCCTGTGACACATTCATAAATAATATATAGTGCACAGCTGATACAGAATGAGTTAAGGTTTTATTACGGCGCATACTCGCATTCCGTCAATACTTTTGTCAGATTCGGTTTAGCATATCACAGACGCTAGCTCTATTACTTCTTCATGAGAGAAGTGAACTGTCTTCTTGTTTTTTGTTAGATAAATTAAAACTACTGCTCTCAAAACAGTGAAGGAAAACATCGTAAGGAAATAGGCATGTCCTAGAACTAAAAATTGCACTGGGTCCACGTGGTAGATTACGACCTCTCTCACAGAGAGTACGCCTGCATCCCAACAGTGGGAACATTATAAGCTCATTACGCTAATGCAAAGGTTCACAGAATATATTTTTTACTTCCCAGACTTTTCCGTCTTCTCAATGATCTAATATCTTTTCTATCTTTCATCTTTGATTAGACTAAAATTGTGAAAATTCGGTAATATCTGAATTTACAATTCATACCAAAAATACTTTTTCATCTGACTAATATCAACCTACAATACTTTCTTGCATCATAAAGCGAAAGGATCAAAACTGCTACATCGTTGTAAGTGATAGTGTGTGAGAGAGAGGGAATGTCTGCAGTTTTTCATTGCGCGTTGTACGGAGAAGTTTTTTGCCGGACCGTTTTTATATCAGACCTTATTCAATGCTTTCTTGTAGGAAATATTTACTTTTTGCACTATCTCGGGCCCTATGCCGGTGGTCTTGATTGCGACCTGTTTTTATCTGTAGTTTTTATTTTATTTTCTAAGTTTATTAGTGTCTGAAGTTTAATTAGAACTTAGGGTTTCTCACGGGGTGAAGAATTCTTTCTTGGCGATTTAGGTTTTAGAGAGAGAGAATAGAATACTCTTTATTGTACACCATACAAATTACAGAACATAAATATAATTATTTATTTTTTACAAAGGGTGACACAATGGGCGGTCTTATCGCTAAAAGCGATCTTTTAAAGACAACCTTTGGATGGATTAAAATTAAGGAGAGACAAATATGGTAGGTAGTTTGTGGTGTACCATTTACACTAAACAATTAATATTTTCATAAAGTATATTTTACTCATCTAACTAAATATATACATATAATAATAAACATGAAACAAGAGTAATAATAAATAATAACAATATAATAATGATGATATTTAAGGAGAGAGGAAGTGCTTTTTTAACATAATTTTGAAAGTGGACAAAGATTGAGCACGCCTTACCGACACGGGCAAGTCATTCCATAACCGTACTGCTTGAACAGTAAAAGATTTGTCAAAGAAACTGGTGGAATGCATCGGCATCTCTAATCTCAGGTTTTCCGATGACCTCAGATATCTATTATGTGTGTCATGAAGGAACTTGAAACGTTCTTTAAGATAAGAGGGGGTTTTAGGATTAAACAAAATACTGTAGAGCTGAAATAAGATATGAGAATTCCGGCGAAGACGTATGGGAAGCCACTTGAGCTTTGTACGAAATTCTGAAATGTGATCATATTTGCGCAGGCCAAATATAAATCTTATGCAAAAGTTTTGGAGTCGCTCAAGTTTATCTAGTTGTGCCTCAGTAAGATCTGGATAACTGACATCAGCATAGTCAAGGATGGGAAGTAAAAGAGATTGTGCAAGCGCAGTTTTAGTGGCAGTTGGAAGAAAGTTCCGCAGCCGTCTCAGTGACTTACCAGAAGCAAACATTTTACGACTAACCTCCTGTAGTTGAGGACCCCAGGATAGATGTTTGTCGATCCAAACCCCAAGGTTTTTAACCTTTTCGCTGAATGGTATAGCAGTTCCGTTAAATTGAACCTGGGGAAGCTGCGACCAGTTTATCTTGGGGATCATCCTTGAGCTACCAACAACAATGAGCTGAGTCTTCGATGGGTTTACCTGCAACCCATGCGCCTCACTCCACTCACAGATTGAAACCAAATCCTTGTTGATAATGTGAACAGCATCAGCCAAATTCAAGTGGCCAGCTTGTTTATAAATTTGCAAATCGTCAGCATAAAGGTGGTAGGAAGAAAGAAGTTTTTTGGTAATGGAGTTTATAAATATTGCGAAAAGTAAAGGAGATAAAACGCCCCCCTGAGGTACACCGGCAGAAGTATAACACCACGAAGAGTAAGACTCTTCTATGCATATACGTTGCCGGCGGCCATACAGGTAACTACGAAACCAGTCAATCGCCGTTGGAGATATGTTGTAGGTTTTGTTGTTATTGTTACAGAAAACCATCGACAATCTTTCTACTGTGTCAGCTCACTCAGTGGGTTAGATTTTTTAATATGGCACCAAATTAGGTATGTTATTTCTTAGCTGGATATAGGAGGCTTCAGGCTGACGATGCTGTCGCTGGAAAGACAGGGAGTGCTGGGACAGACTGGACGTGGACAACTGAGAGCCGGGTCTTTTGGCAGAATTTGAGAGAGGCCTATGTTCAGCACTGGACTGCAAGTCCTCCTTAAAATAGCCTTTCAGTAGCCTATTTTGATACCCATAGCTAGAGTGGGGAATGGTTCTTCCCTTCATCGAATTGCGTAATAAATTATTAATGTTTAATATAACCAAAGATGTAATATGATTTGTTCAGAGTCTAGATGTTCTTGCATCATCACTTGCGAATTGCGATACAATTCAATGTGTGCTCACCCACGCTAGAGGAATTGTGTGGTAGTGCGTAGTATGTGATGTAGGTGACTATTTTAATTCTTTGGAAGTGAATTTGATTTTGTATGTTTTGGGTGTTTGATCTGGAGCTAGATTTTGTAATGACAACAGAAGGCCAATTTCCATGATTAAACATGTTCAAAATCTAGTTGCATTCTCTGAGTGACAATCAATATTAAAAACTTGTCAAAAATGTAGGGAAATTAGAGGTGTTTTTGATGGATTGCGACTGAGATCAGACCGTGAACGTTCTTAAAATTACGAGAACTGCCCCTCTGAATTTTGGTGAAGAGAAGAAGAAAGTTTAGTAAGTATGCTCTTTATGTGTTCAATCCTGATCTTACCAAGTCGTTTCTTTAGTTATTTTATTATTGTTACGAGTAGATAAATGAGTAAAATAGAGCTTCTATTTTTTGTAAAATCACAAAGTACCTTTTTAAGGTTTTGGAAAACGCTAAGACATTAAAATTAGTAGGTACAGACGCCAGCACATCAAGCTTGAACCTTAATGCTTTAGTGATAAAGTTGAAAATTTATTAAACAAATTTGACAGATTGTCGTAGCTTGGTGTGCTGGTGTCTGTACAATCACAGAGATCCTTTTTTAGGTTTTGGAAAAAAGCTAACACATTCAAATTAGTAGGTACCTAGTACCTACTTATCGTGGATCTCTTTGGAAAATAGTTACTATTTTTTCTCGACTGTATCAAATTATAATCAAATCCGACGCAAAAGTAGCACGACAAACATGACCTATGTCATTTCTCGTACAAAACATTATTAACGACGAAGCTATTTTTAACAAATCGATCGACAAAGCATATTATACATACATTAGAGACTACGCAATATTATGTGTACAGTAAAAGTCAGATATTGCTTATTAAGACAAAACTGTATGCCAAACAGGCAACAACTTATTATTTATTTACTAGCTGCGCCCCGCGGTGTCCCCCGCATAAGTTCCGATCCCATAAAAATATCGGGATAAAAAGTATCCTATGTGTTAATCCTGGTTATAAACTATCTCTGTACCAAATTTCATCGAAATCTGTTCAGTAGTTTTTACTTGAAAGAGTAACAAACATCAATCCATCCATACAAACTTTTGCGTTTATAATATTAGTAGGATTAATTGCTAAATGCTTATGACCTCGATCACCTGATGGAAAGCGATGGATGAGGTCTATGTTGGAACGAGCGTCCCCAGAAGATGTCTGGGTTAAATATGGGAGGGAACACAGGTGCGGACTTCATTCAAGATTGCAAAGTAAGACAACACTATAAAAAGAAAAGATTAGATTTTTTAGATGTCTGTTTGTTACGCTTTCACCGTAAAACGGTTGAATGGATTTGGATGAAATTTGGAGCATGGGTATACCATGACCTGTATTAAGACATAAGATTTTTTATCTTGATATTCTCCACGGGATCGAGACTTATGCGGTTGAAACCGCGGGACAGAACTAGTGACAAATATTGTCCACATCTCTGTAGCCTTTTCCCAACTATGTTTGATTCGGCTTTCAGTCTGACCGGATGCAGCTGAATACCAGTATTTTACATAGAGCGACTGCCTATCTGACCTTCACAACCCAGTTATCAGGTAATACCATATCTCTTGGCAAGACTTGTTGTCAGACTTTCAGGCTACTGACGACCCGTAACGACTGTCAATGATCTACGAATGACAGCTGGGTCCAACGGCCTAATTTTGTTTCCGAGGCACAGCGGGGTTTCACTTGATGAACATGTCAATATTGTCAACAGTATGGGTAATTAGTAATAAAATAGCGTAAAATAAGATAATAACAAGTTTAGCATATCCTTGCTTCTGTGCGGTTATTAAAAATAACCGTCAAGAAAAGTTTGGCAAAATATTGAAGGGTTCTTTATAAATTAATTACGGTAACTGTTGGGGAGGTCTGCAGAGTGGAAACACAGGGAATACTGTTAAGCGTTTATTACGAGCGTATAAAGGTTTATCTACGAACAATGTGGAAAAATGGTGTACCGTACACAAACTATGTGTTATATGTCAACTTTTTTGTAGTCAGTTTTCTAACTAGCCAGTGACGTAAATGGAGGTGATATACCTTCCAGTAATCTACTGTGATCAGAAGGCCAATTCCCGTAATTAAAAACCTTCAAAATCTAGTCGCAATCTCATCTCAGCGAAAATTGCCAAAAATGTGTCAAAAATGTATGGAAATTAGAGGTATTTTTGACAGATGGCGACAGAGGTTAGACTGTGAATGTTCTTAAGATTACGAGAATTGCTCCTCTTTTATTATAGGTTACCTAATAATAAACTTTTAATAGAACGAAAATGGGTTAATTGATTCCATCAAAATAGTGTTTGAAATAATAAAATTGAACGATTAAGTCTTTATAATGAAACACTAGAGACCTTTTAGATGGAAAACTAGTTAATTATCGACCTACTTTTAGGTAGCCAGTAAAATGTCAAAAAAAATTGTTTTATTAAGTAAATAAATGTGTGAGTATTTGATTAGCTGCCACGACTTATTTTACCTATTCAATTGTTTTTCTTATTTCTACGGACACTTTAACGTGCACGTCTTTCTACATCGTTCCCAGATGTATAATTAAACCGATATTTTGGAATGGGCAACTAGCTTCATTTTTCCGTCTGGCCAGTTGGCCAGCACTTTTGAGTTGTTAAGGAGTTCCTTGACAACTCAAAAGTGCCTGTAATTGATAATTTAAATAACTGCTTTGAGTTTGAGTTGAATTATACAGAGGAGCCTTAATAAAGTATTTATCTATAAACTGCCCTACATTATAATTTGCAAACAGCACAAAATTAACAATTTATCAACAATAATTCGTAACCACATCCTTTCCAAATGGTAATTTCCTGTGACAATAGTTACCGTTTTACTATAATCACGGAGGAACTCTAAAAAGTGTCCCCTAGGTACCTAGGTTACTTAGAACCCATCCAACCGATGAATGTCACAAATAAGGGGTTCCGTAATGATCACTTGTGGACTGTCGGGCGATTATTGTCAATTTCGCTGTCGGTGAGTCCGCATTTATTGCGTTTAGTTGCGGAACCCGGTAGACGGTTAGTTGCATTGTGATTTTAAATTAGTTTGTTGATTTTTTTTTATGGTTTTTTAATTAGTAGGCACACCTGAGGTTATTTCCCAATCATTCTGAATATGCGTGAAACTGGCTACCTTTTGATTTTTGAGACGACCCACAGACGAATACTCAATTAAAGTCTGTTTAAAAAAAAATAGTGTTATGTTCGCGGAATTCATAGCCCTATCAATGAACACAGTAAATATAAAGCAGGTAAAAGAAAATGGAAGGAATATTTCAGTTTGTATGACACTGAAAACATAGAGACTAAGTATAGTAAAATACATATGGATTATTATTCAGCTGCATCCGGTTAGACTGGTAGCTGACCCCAACAGAGTATGATAAAGGCTAGGCAGATGATGATGATAGTAAAATATGGGTTACCCAGAAAGTTGGTATACAAAAAGTTATGCGGTATCATCGATGTGATAGTGTCAAAAGCAAGTATGTAATGCAAGCGATGTAATAATACATCTTCATATTATTACCTATTTTCTCAAAGAAATGGATAAACAAAAAAAACATCAGGAGCTAAGCGAATAAGCTAAGACCCGTTTGAGTCAAGAACAGAGAATGGTGTTCGTTAGTATCTTTTAATTTCAGCTAATTTTTATCTTCCAACGACGACTCCTTTTTTACTGTGTAGCACAAGCCATTAGCTGCGATCTACGAGGATTAAATGATTTTGATACTTTCAAGGCGCTGTTTATCTGGAGTAGGAGTTTATTTTCATGTTTTTGTTTTTTTTTTAAGGTATCTGGTGTATTGTGTGTCTTTTAGTCTGTGCTAAATAAATGTAATTTCTTTCTTTCTTTTTTACATAACGTAGCGCCTGTATTTCCAAGTTTAGGTAATAGGGTGCAAGCCTCTTGCCATCACCCAGAGACGAATCCAAAATCCGGACTGCTACTGAGAATATTCTAATGGAAATTCTTTTGTTTTTTATTTACATTTTAGTTCGAATTTTTTAAATTAAAAAACTTAGATATTTTGCTGATGTTCTCGTGATGTTTGTGAGATCCTAAAAGTCTTTAAATGGTCGTTGTGAGCACACATTAACAAAAATGTATAGGTATAGCATTTTGTAAATAAAACCGTCAATTTGTAAAGTTACCAATAGATGGAACCAGTAGATTAGTTTCTCAATCTTAACCATTCCAGGGACTCATAAATACCTTGTTTTATATTTTTTTATAACAAGAGCAACATGAAAATGGCCTTGATTGCATTATAGCAGTAATCATGTCGGTACGGTAAT
The DNA here is from genome assembly GCA_949629185.1 of Apamea crenata. Classification (NCBI taxonomy): domain Eukaryota; kingdom Metazoa; phylum Arthropoda; class Insecta; order Lepidoptera; family Noctuidae; genus Apamea; species Apamea crenata. The sequence continues at coordinate 3,922,451 of OX451377.1, forward strand.
ACAATTATTAGTTTATTTATTATGGCGCTAGACCAGAGTTCCTTATTTATAAACAACTGGTAATGTTGTTTTATTTTACTTTTAAACGGTCTACAGTATCATTTTATTGAGTTTTATGTTCTGATTAAAATACCTGTCTGGGTCTTTTTATGATTAGATATTTATTTGACTTACAATGTTATTTGTTTTCTAGTTAAATGAATAGGTATTACTTTGTAAAATTACTAGGAAACGGTTATTATAATATTACATTAAGATATTGACAACCTGAGCAACCAGAGTGTTGTCAAAAAAAAAACTGCGGCGTTATATGTTTTTTTATTGATTCATTTCAAACTAATTTTATATTAAGTAACGGTTTTATAAAATAATGCGATCATTTTCATGGCAAACGTAGAGTACCCCTTTCTTATTTTTTTACATTAAACTTATCCTCGTTTAAAAGACAATAATAATATATTAGCTTTCTCCTCAGCAAGTATCAAAACTGTTTCATCCAACATCCGTACTGAAGAAATCTAATTTTTGCCGAGTTTTTCTCTTATTCCGGCGGCCCCCAGAGGGCGGTGTTTTCCTGCCAATTTGTGTGTGCTTGTGAAAATTTAACCGTTGTCATGTCGCACCGTTTCACTTCATGTTAATGAAGTGTTATTTGTGCGCGTCTCCTGTTTGCTTTTAAATATTTTTCTTGTTTTTTTTTTTTACTTTTTTTTACCTACGTTTTTTTAATTAAAAAAATGGCGACTTTGTTATTATTATTATAAAACTTGTGGGTACTACTAAGCTAAAAGTTATTTTATAGACAAAAAACTTAAACATTTTACGCGCCACCTTCATTAACGGTCATATTAAAAAGTGATCAATAATAAAATATTCATTGCCGAAAAACGGGCAGGTGTCGTGTCGCCACAAAAAACGGTGTTTTTACGACCACTAAGAAACTTTTCTAATAATGTCTCGAGTTAAGAGTGTCCTGCCGCTAATTGCGAAATAAATTTTCAAGTTTTAACCAAAAAACTCTTTCTCGTGAGTTACGGGCGAAGGAAAAAAAGATTATGGCGAAGTGAAAGAAAAATGTTCCTGACTGTACTCGGTCGTATTCATAGACAGGACCCAGAATAGAATAGAATAACATTTATTTCTGAGTATAAGGTACATTAAGATCTTAATTATTAAACATATTCACATATATATACTACCGTACTTAAACAATTATGTAGCTACCTAAGTATGTTATCGACCTCAAAAATATACTTACACCTACAGAATACATATTACTAACATTGTAGTAACAACCGGTTTTAAAAGTATGGTTGTTGACTTAAAAGTTTACAAAATAAATGATTCGAAACGGAATCAAACCTTACTTGTCTTGGAATCATGTGAAATTATGACATGTGTAGTAGTGATTTTAGAAGAAAATTAATGGGAATGTCTGTTCGTTGCTAACTTATAAACCTAACAGGCTGTTATTATTAATAGTAACGACTATTATATTAAAACGGTTACACGTGCTATTATGACAGTAGAACTTCAAACAAAATATTATTAACGTCAACTATGTAATAATATTTATGAGAAATCATTAACAAAAACCTGATCTAATAATATGTTTTCAGATACATAATTAAGTAGGAAAATAGTTTATTTCGCGAAGCTTGGAGTGAGAGTGACTGCTAGATTTTAGTTCATCAGGAAATAAGCAATTGAATGGAAATATAAGTTGTTTCAATTGATAAGTTAATGTTTTATTTTACTATAGTGTAAATTAGGTGTTGTTACACTTACAATAAATTTTCATTGATTTCTTCTGAGATAATACCAAGCTGTGACTGTCTTGCTACAGGTCAAAGACCTCTTCTCATGCAAAGAAGAAATAAGCATTGATCATCATGCTTGCTCACTGCATGTTGCTTTATTGGTCATAAAAATAATTTTACTGTTGCATTTTCCATTCATAATGCCACAAAACTTTTATTTCTTTCGGTAAGTATAAAAAAGAATAAAAACAAGCCATAGTGACTGAATGCTCGTCAATAGTACAATATTTCATGGGCAATTTCTTTATTAACATTTGTTACCGTTATGACAAGCGGATTTATTTCTTATTTTATTTAAAGTTATTATGTTCGTACCTAAGACGGATTGCTGATCAATATTTTCCAATCACAGATAACAGAACGCTGCTATCTTTTCTCATAATTATCATAAAACACCAAATAAATTAGTAGTGTCACGAAATACAAACAAAAAATACATTTCTTTTTTACTTCTCCTTTCGCAGGTCTGCTTGAAGAAATTTCTTAATTAATAAGCAGTTCCTTTGTACTGATATTATAACTATGTTATATCCCTATATATTTTACTGTATTTACATACCTAAATAATAAAATAAAAAAGAAAACGCCAAGCTATGAATACGGCAATAACGGGTTGGAAGAAAATTCTATGAGATAGGAGAAAAGTGGTAAAAATTACCAAAACGGGATGGGGCGATAAGTTGACGTCATTTTAAACGTTACCGTTTGTTGTGTCACGTTTTGTTGAAAGGGGTGAGCAGTGAGGAGCATTTAGAGCGTAAGCAATCATTGTTAGGTGCTTTTTTTTTGTTGTTGAAATTATTACTGTTTCTGAGTAAGGCTTCTACTTCTATCTTTATTTTTATCAAACTTGCTTGAAAAAAAAAACATTATAACAATTTAATTTAAAAAAGAACCATTAGTCAATACTGGTATTCACCCTGTCCATTAGATTAACCATTTTTTGACAGCTGTCTTAAAACGCACATATTCCAGATTACGTAAAAGTTAACTTTAAAATGCATAGTAAAATAAATATATAATCTTATTGAATTATCTTATTTATGGCTTCTTACAGACATTGTAATACGTACGTGTATCAATCAATGTATTGTGTGTTGCTGCAATCACTAGTTCCATCTGTCAAAAAACGGTTTACCTAATGGACAGGGTATATTTCCAGACCGCTACAGTACTAATAGTTTTAATATAACCGCGGAAAATTCGCCACTAATATAACATAAGTAATGGTTTCTTGGAGAAATCGATGACATACTAAATTATTCAGCTAAATCCAATTATGTGAACATTGAAACTCGGTTTACCTTCAATAAATATACCCTTGGTTATGTTAACGAACTAATAACCCTTCAACGTTTTTCTTATATATTTAAACCGTAAAGAGGAAAATAGTTTTGCCTGATTAATAAAACTGTTTCACAGATCTTAAGAAATTATGTTACAACTAGCAGCGCCTGTATGTTTCACCCATACACGTCTCAATCCCGTAAGACTACCGGGATAAAAAGTTATTCTCTGTGTTAATCCAGGTTATAAACTATCTGTGTGCCAAATTTCACCCAAATCCGTTCAGTCATTTTGGCGTGATTGAGTAACAAACATCTAAACATACAAACTTTCACATATTTTACAATATACTAGCAGCGCCCCGCGGTTTCACACGCATAAGTGTAAATCCCGTGGAAACATCAGGTTAAAAAGTATCCTGTGTTATTCTGATGTATATAAGCTATATTACTGTAAAGTTTTATCAAAATCCGTTTAGTACTTTTTGCGTGAGAGAGTAAAAAACACCTATCCATAATATATAACCATCCTCACAAACTTTCGCGTTTTTTGAATATTAGAAGGATTAGTTGGGAGTAGGATAAACAAAATACCTAGCAATAGTTAGTAGTTCATTAAAAATTAACGGAAAGTATCTAGTACCTAAAAGTATTTGTTCAAAATAACAAAACTTTATACAAACTACTACAACGTATTTTTACCCTTACATAACAGTGTCACATCACTATGTCTTACACCTCATTTCAAATTCAAAATGGCGTAAAACATTACACCTACTAAGAGTTTATCGATTTACGTCATAAAAGAAAAAAGTCTTAGAGACGATCAAGGATCCTTCGAAAGCTATTAACTTTAAAAGCTGGCTGGTCATTATACGATCTTTTTTTAAACGGTCGCCCCCCTCCACCCCTAGAACACTTTTCATAATTACCGCTCCCTACCACCCCTTGTTACAAGATGTTACAGTTAGGACGTTTAAAAAAAAAACAATTTCATTATCTTTGCTACTGTGATTTTAAAACGAGTCGTTCGAGTTCTGTTTGAAAAGTTTTTGTGTTTTTTTTTACGCGTCTTGAACAAGGGTGGTATCAATGCTTGTGCCTTCTCTGTATGAGAAGAAGTTTTTGCCTTGCAGTGTGTTATTAATAATAGCTGGTATTATTATTATTTAAAGTCGCTTTTCTTGTATGTCCACGTTATTCATCTAAAGTACTCAACGGATTCTGATGCAGTTTTCACCATCAGTAAGGGAATTTATTCCGGAAGGTTTATGTGTATACCACATTGATATTTAACTTCAGGCATCTTCTGGGCACGCTCGTTTCATCATAGATCTCATCCATCGCTTGCCATCAGGCGTGATCGGTCGATCGATCAAGAGCAAGCCAATTTAGAAATATATACCTAAATAAATAAAAATAACTTTGATGCTTTGTAATGTTGTCACATAAGTATCTAACATAGCTCACAGAATAAGCAAGCTGAAGTGGCAACGGGCCGGCCATATTAGCCGTAGAACCGATGACCGTTGGGGTAGACGTGTTCTTGAGTGGAGACCGCGAATCGGTAAACGTAAGGTGGGACGCCCTCAGGCTAGGTGGAGCGAGGATCTTCGCAGGATGGCTGGTAGCAGCTGGATGAGAGTTGCCGAAATGGCGTGCAATACAAGAGGCCTATGTCCAGCAGTGGACTGCTGTAGGCTGATGATGAAGTAGATAGAAGCATATGGGTCGCTAGTTTTTAAGAAAAAGGAAAATGTACATAGTGTTTCTTTCTTTTAGGGCTGATTTTTCAATCGACAGATAATTTTTATTCGTGGAATAAAATTGACGTCTGACAGATTTAGTATGGAAGAACTGTCAGAAATTTAAAATGATTCCTCCGATAAAATTATCTGGCGTTGGTAAAATCAGCCCATAGTGAACTAAGAAGTACGATATAAATACGTTTACTTTTATAGGTTGAATAAATTAAATGAAAGACCATCAAGTCTTGCAAACTGATTCAATAGCTAGAAATCTGTGAGTCATTTCTGGATCAACATCTCTGCTAAGGATAGTCTTAATAAAAATAGATCAAACCTAGTCTATTCTGTATATATATCTCTTTCTGTGTCTATTAAAGGATATAATTGTGACGTCATAATGTTATCCTAATATCCTATCATACTAATAATATTATAAACGTGAAAGTTTGTATGGATGGATGGATGGATGTTTGTTTGTTACTCTTTCACGCCAAAACTGCTGAACGGATTTGGATGAAATTTGGCACACAGATAGTTTATAACCAGGATTAACACATAGGATACTTTTTATCCCGATATTTACACGGGATCGAAACTTATGCAGGTAAAACCGCGGAGCGCAGCTAGTACCTACATAACGCTTGTTATCCCCGAAGGGTTAGACAGAGAGGTATCCTAGTACACCTATATTTCATCGTTTACGTTTAAGTCCAGATAGAAAAAACACTTTGCCCGACCTGGGAGTCGAACCCAGGACCTCATGCTCAGCCGTAGCGTTTGCGACCACTAGACAAACGAGGCACATATACCTACTACCTATTCATATCTGATCTGCAATCGCGACTTATTCGGCAAAAATGTAAACAAATATAAGTTTTTGGAAAAATAACTTTAACTCCTACATAATAAAGTTCAGTTTACGCTACAACTTCAAACATTTTTATAACTCTTTCAAGAGTGCTAGTCACTCTAGAATCAACTTAATTTCCATTGAAATAAAGTTGGCATTTGTTTAACTTGAAATAACATCAATTCGAAACTTTTGAAATAGACTTTACCTTAGGTGTTGTTGTAGTATATACCTAGACACAGACAGTCTTACTAGTAGGTATATCTATTTCCCTTTTTTTTGCCCCACACTAGGAATTTCTCCTGTGTCGTGGGTGCGTTTACAGACATATAAGCTCACATACACAAACAGCCAGACCCGGAACAACTAATTGTAGGTCATACAAATATTTGTTCCGTGCGGGAATCGAACCCGCAACACGCAGCGCAGCAGTCAATCGCTTAACCACTGCGCCAACCGTGCTTTCAATCTGGCAAGTCTGGTAACGTCCCAAGTCTCATCATCACTCTCCTGTCCTTATCCCAATTTATTTGTGGTCGGCGCATCCTGTCTTTTTCTTCCACACTCCCCTATTAGTCGTCATCTCGGTAGCCATTCCCTCTCTAGCCATATCATCTTTCACACAGTACATCCTCATTATTGACCGACTGATCAAGATTATGTCTGGACTTTAAAAGAGACTGTGACCTCTGAGTTTCTTTCGGCCTTTCTTCTCAGAGTATTCGTATAAGAAACGCAAACTTTATCTATTAGTGGTCAACTCAGTAGTCACTCCCTTTCTAACCGTATCATCTTTCACCTGTGTTAAAGAAAGAACGATGGATCGACAGCTCCATCTATCGTCTTTTTTTTTGGTCTCAGGTCTCAAAACGCGCAAAGAACTTCGCTAAACACATTCATTATTTTTCAGCACCAATAAACAAGCCAACATTCAAAACCGAAGAAAAGGACAAGTTCTAAAAACGCAAACACTCAACATACATCATTAAGAGCGTTTTTAAAACAATATTTATACTTAAAGGGGCCGCGGTACAAAAACTAAGACAACTTAACCGAATTGATTTATACGAAAAACGTACAAACAAAAGTACAGTCGGCAAGAAAATAAATAAACGAAAAAAGAGACAAACACATGTCGTAGTACGACGGCGAACGTCAAAATCGTCTCAATTTCGAAACGAAAAACAATTGCGATTTGAATTTTAAATTCGCTCGGTCATTTTCGGTGGATTTTTTCGGAAAGCGGCACTATAATAAATCTAGAAGCAATAACGATAAATTCATTGCGAATCGACATGCAAATGTTGAAGGATTTTTTTCGACAATGTGTATCGTACTTTTGTTTTGTGTGCCGAAAGCTGTGGAGCTGGTTGGTTTGGCTTTGACTGTACTTTTTGTCAAACTCAAACTCAAAATATTTATTTCAAAACACCAATTATAGGCACTTTTGAATTGTCTAAGGGTTGGTCAGTCAGAGAGTGAAACTACAGAGTTACCGATTTCAAAGCGTACTAGATAACATTTGGTATAGCGATGTGTTAAAAAAACATGTTTGTCTCAAGAAAAACAAAGCTTAGGAATGTCATGAAAACTAAATAATACCTATAAAATTAATAAATCTGAAGGCTATATGTCAGTTCAAGGCCTTATTTGACACCTATTGAAATAATATTTTGTAGCCTAACTAAATATTTTTGTTTTAGGGACTAAAGACAATATCCCATCCAAACCGAAAGCCTTATATTTTCTAAAAATATTATGCTTCACGACTAATAGAGAACTATGGAAAAAAACGACATGTTGCGCCGACCCCACATAAATTGGTATAAGGGCAAGAAAATGACGCTGATTTTGCTTCACAACTTTCCGAAATTTTGTTTTCCTTCGACTCCACAGTTTTCATCGGCTCCGCCACAAAAGATCAAGTACCCGACCGCGTACAAAGAGTGCAGTTTTTATTTTGCCCGAGTACACTTTTCCGTTTCGGCCGACGTGGCGGGCTCTCTTTATTTTTTTCGAGCACCTGTGCTTTTTTGCATTATTTACATGACTGTACTTTTTTTAAATGCACGTTGCCCCGTTTTTGTAAGAGTTTTACGTAAAAAAGCTGTTTTTTTTTCTCTCGTAATTTACGAGTAGTTCTTGCAAAAAGATTAGGTCGCTTTCAGTGAATTTATTGTCATTTTAAAATGCAAGGATTCTCTATGTTGCTTTGCATTTGTTTTACGCTCCCTTAGTAGAACGTAGAATAAAGTGAAACCTATTTTGTTTCAAGATTATACACCGGCTATTCAGTTTAAAGCCTGTATTTACCTAATATTTTTGTATAACTAGCTGTTGCGCGCGACTTCGTCTGCGATCCAAGACGAAACGACGGCCTATGTCCTTCTCCAGGTCATGTTCTACGCATATGCCAAATTTCATCCAATTCAAAAGAGTAACAAACAAACAAACTTACTTTCGCGTATATAATATTAGTTACAATTCGGATTTTCATTTTCCAGATACCTATGTACCTATTCCTCTATCATCTTTAATACACCTTCTACGAGCACCAATATGTCAACACTTGGCAACTTTCAATTGCGATTTTTTCGTGAAATAACGAATGCAACGTTGAAATACGACATATTATATAAACCTACGGGTTCGAAAATACTATGTTCGTAACAACATAAAATTTCATTCAAAAATAAACGCGTAAATCGCTTTTGACTAAAGCCGAGTGTATACATACTTTTGCTCGTGACTGTACATAGGTGGTAAAAAACTAGTACCTACCTACAAAGTACAATCATGATTCAATCCGATATCTCAATACCTTTAAAATTGCAACAATAAAACGCAGATGCATAACATCCCGTAACAAGTACTTCCTGACTTATCATACGCCACCTTGTACGCAGATGGTAACACAATTTACAAAAAATAAAAACAAAATGGCGCCGGAATCTCGATTAAATAAATTGTTAACACGCCTGCGGCGTTTTATCGTAAGATTTTTTATCTTTTATCTTTTCTATGCGAAAACGTTTCCCTGGTAATGAATATGCAACATTTAGATTGAGCCTAGATACTTTATAGTTCCTGTAATATAAAAAAGAAGGTCTTACGCCACCCACTGCTTAGATCCACGATAAAACACTTTAGTACTGGATAACGTTGTATTTATTGAGGGGCATTATGCTAGCGGGGATTTTATAAAAATTAAAACTCACCTTAAAATGTAAAAAAAATATTAGCTATTGGTAATGTAACCAATACCCAGTTTATTTGGGAACTGCGATTTAGCGACTGTGTATGACGATACCACTACTACAAGGGTAACAAAAATGCTAAAAATTAAAGAAAAAAACTTTTAAAATCAAACTCAATCTTTTGTAATAAAATCAAACGTTTATTTAAAAAAAGAAAACCAAAAACAAAAAAAGATTAAAATAAAATTCAACAAAAAATTGGAATTGAAATTCCAAAATTGAAACGATCACACACACAGTCGCCGCCACGCGTCCCCTACTCTTGGAAGATAACAATACGCATTGAAACAGATGCCAACTCACTCGCTGAAGTGTCGACCAGCACTCCTCAAGGGTTCTCTCGCTGATGCTCTGGCCTGACCGCGCTTGTTGCTGTGGAAGAATTGACCAATTAGCATTTACGTAAAACATCTAGTATCTGATACTCTTTGTAACGTTTTTGTAATTCGGAATCTTTTTTTATGAAAAAAGAAAAGAAAAGTTTTTAAATTAAAAAGAGTTCCAGATACTTTGTGTTTTAAATAGTTGTTAAAAGTAAAGCACGATAGGTAGTTAAAAACGTGTTCTTTTTATGAAAATGCACGAGTAGAAAAAGGTTGATAATTTTATGAGAGTTATGAATAACAGTGAGCTCCATCGCTTTTATAAAATAAAGATAAAATAAAATAAGTACTAGAGTTGATAAAGTGAAATGAAATAGAAACAAAAAGAAAAATGAAGCTCACTTCAGAAAACGGCACTATGAAAACTCATTCAAGTGAATTATATTTTATAACAAAAAGGAGATAGGTACATTGAATAAGTAAAGGTACCTACGTTTCATAAAATTAAGCGAGTTTCTATTATTACTCGCTCATTAAATTAATATTCTCGTTTCACAAAAGATAAAAGTAATTTTTAAAGCGCAAATATTTTATCTTTTCTTTTTTTGTTTGTTTATCTTTTCTTCCATTTAGTAGAAAAATAATGTGAGTTCCCATAGCAGACTATCTACAGAAGAAGGAAAGAAAGAAAAATAATAATTACATCGATATTGAGGCTATTCAGGACATTTACCAGAGCGAAGGGTAACATCGCGTTGCGATCACCGAGCGGGGTCTCTCCTGTTGGCGACTGCTGTTGTGGCTGCATGAAGAAATAAACAAACGTTATTTCTTTACTTTTTTTCTTCAAAAAGATTAGTTTTTCTTTATAATAATTGAAAACCATGGTTGATGCGCAAAAAAAATGAAACATGATTTTCCATTTCCGAATTGCAAACTCACAATTGCAGGGGATTTATTTCGGATATTGTTTGGTAAATAAAAATTATTGAATGGGTTTTGTAATTCAGAAATGCATGAAATGGTTTGATTGTTATAAAAGTTTTAGTAACAAAGGTGTTAAACCCAAAGATGAGAATGAAATTACAACACATACGGAGCAGGACATTTTGTACAATGTTACAACCCTCTAAAAAGCAACATAGCAATGTTTTAATACAAGCAATTTTAAAGTTAGACAAACCCATAACTTAAATTAGTAAAAAACATAAAATAACACTTACCTAAACTAGGGTTGTTACCAAAATCTACACAACACTTCGTGCACATGCGGTTAACCAATGGTTAAAAACGATAATTAAATTAAATTAAACGAAAATAATAAAAAAAAACGCTACAAAACCGGTTACAATAAAGCTCAATGTCCACTGAAATTGGTATTTCTCACTTTGGTATATTATTACATTATGTACGTCTGATTGGTTATAGTTTATTCCGTGGATCTTATTGCATTTTTCGATGCAAGTAATTTCTTTAAGGAATGATTTCATTCTGCCCTCATCGCAATTGATTTGGAGTCGGTGCAACATGTCTTTTTTTTCCTTACTTCTCTTCGTTAGGGAAGAATAAAGTCAACTTATTCGTTTTACTGACTTTTCATCAATATGTTTTAGTTTAGTTTGTTGAGCAAAGAAATAAGACACACGCTTATATTTTTTGTGACGTAATTTTTTGTAAGCATAGTTCTTCTTATTTTCCTGTATTTCTTTTTACAAAAAACAGTGGACAAAGTCTTCGAAAAAGCGCAACAAAAAAGGTATAGCGCGATAAAATCGCAAGAAAAACAAAATTTTTGTTAAAAACAAAAAAAAAAATAGTACAGACACGACATTTAGAGTTAAAAATGTATTTACATCGATATTATTGAGTGTTGATAGTAAATTTACCAGTGCAAACGGTACGAGGGATCTCTCGCTCATGGTGGAGTCTGCTGACGGGGATTGTTGTTGCTGCTGCATCCCAAGAGGCGGCGTGAAAAAGAGACAGTGGCTGGTCAATTTTTTTTAGTTTTTACACGATTTTGGAGGGACAAAAAGATATTTACATGGGCAGGTAGAATTTTCGTGGTGTTTCCAGAGAAAATTTTATCTTTCATTGATTTTTTTGGAGTGAATATTTTTCTTGTAGATACCTACGCGTTCGATGATAGTCAAAATTCGTTAAAATATAATATAGGTTTACTTGCTGTTGCGTTAATCCGTAAATTATTAATAGTTATAATAAATTACGTTTATCCGTTATTTTTAATTAATTACGTCTATACGGAAGCCGATACTTAGACTCTCTTTTTTGAGTTGGCTTTTTAAACGTATCGGTAACGTTATTTTCCTGAAATCAGTTTCAGAGGCGTTCAAAATGTATAACGCAATGAATAAATTGCCCTGCTCACTTATTTATATCAAGCAATCATGGAAATGCCTACCACAAAACATATGGAACAAGAAAAAAACAATAAAACACATTATTTTGATTGCAAACCCTTGACTCGACAATAAAAATATTAATAAATCAAATTTTAATTAACTATTCTCAAAAAAACTAAACCACAAAAGCGCAACGCGACGAACCGTTAAATCTCAATTTACGCAAAAAAACCGATGAATGCGGAACACGAATCTCGCAAAACCGGTTTTGTTATTCAAACAGAAATTTGTAAAACAAAAAAAAAAAAAGATTTGGAAACAAATATCTGTCAACACCCCTTCGGTGAAACAAAAGAGTTGGAAAAAAATTAAAAAATAAAATGGTCCCGTCCCTAATCCGCTGTGCCGTGGGAATCGCAAGGTGAAACGTATCTAAAACTAATTTAAAATGTAATATTCTTTCGTCTGTTGTTTCCGAATTTTTGATTAAGAAAGTTATTACTATTTGCGTTTCCTTTTTTTATAGCGGCAACATTGTTTCGTTTTTTTAATTTTAAATTGACATTCGTGTTCCTGGTTTGAAAATGGAAGGAAAACTAGTTTTGCGGGCGGAAATAGAAACGCTAGTTACTTTGAAATTAGACTTTTGTAGATTCCTCAGAGGTTTTATAAAAATCTAGAGCGTTTTATTCGTTGAATGAATGAATCAATTTGTATATTTTGAAACATTTACACACACACGACCCGGAAATACGCACAAACGAAGACAAATAAAACGTAAGACGGCCGAAATAGCCCGCCAAAACCATTTCTTTTTTTTTTAATCTGACGCTTACATTCGTCCGACCAATTTAAAAACAATAACCGGCAATTGTAAAACCAAATATGTACGTTATTGTCACAAAAAAATATCACTGAAACGGGACGTCAAACATAAAATAATCAAACCATATGCCCAAAACAAACAGTCGTTGAAAAAGAAAAGAAAAACAGTAATCGACATTGCCGACAAGTTGATCACAGGTAATAATAGAATTATCACAGATTATTGTTATTTACATATCCTTTGTAAAACCGGATGCGACATAAGGACACAAAAAAGATTTTAATAATAACTTTGACAAGACCTTAACCCTTTCTTGGGTTAACAAAGCTTAACAATATGTTGCCTTGCCTCGTTTCTTTTTTTTAATTTATAAGGAAGGGATCATTCGAATTTGGAACGGGTTTCACCTCGGAGTAATCTGAGGTCAGTTGATCAAGAATGTTTGAAGACGATAGACGTGATTTTTAAGTATTTTTGTTTATGAATAAACACGTATTTGTTAACTTTTATTGTAATGTTAAGTGATGTGTTGGTATTGTCAATATAAGGACTGTGCTAAGAGTTTCAGTGAAAACATTTCAGTAATTCTCTAAGTTCAGGTAAGTTTTCACGGATGCCGTCGGTATAAACAATCTTCGTCAAAACCGTTTGAAGTTTCTACATTTCCAAACAATTTAGATTCTAAATATTTTCTAATCGCACCACTTTTAATTGTGAATTAAAAATTATACCTAATGATAGGTAATTGTTTTTAAAAACAAGAATTTTTAGAAAAGATTTGAAGTATTTTTCTTACACTAAACACAACCTAAAATTCCTACAAAAAGTTATAAAACAAAAAACTCACCTGAATTTCATTCACAAGCTTTTCAGTCATAATCTTGTGGTCTGGTGTTGCAGGCGGCTGTGGCGTAGGGGGAGCCGGCCCTGGCTGGTTGTGGCCCTCCCCCAGCTGGTCCTGAGTGGGAGAGCCTGGCCGGCTTCTGTTCCAGAAGTCCTGCATCTTGAACTGTCTCTGCGCTTCAGCCGCTTGCTGCAGGGTCGGTATGTGGAGTGATAGAGGGGCAGCGCGGAGGTCCAGCGCGCTGCCACCGGCGGAGGCCTCGTTGTTCCCTTCGGCGGCTGTCATCTTGAAGGAGTTCTGAAGCCAGCTCGCTACGAAGTTATCCTCCTCTTTGGGAGGATCCAGGAGCCGAGGGAACGGCGGCGCGGCGCTCGGCTCAAAGGCGCCCTCGCCGCCGACTTGCTCGCCTTCCTCAGCTATTTTTGGAACTTTAGCCTCCCTCGGTGAGCCCTCCTCTACCGCTTCCGTCTTCCGATACTCATGGAGGTCCCTGTACCTCTCCTGCAGCGCTAGGGATATGTTCTCATTGAAGTATTTCAACATTAATTCCAGTTTCGGACGTATCGTCACAACGAGGACATGCGATCGCTCGCGGTTCTTTTATTCACACTCTTTTCGTACTCCGACGATGTCTTCGGATCTGCAATATAACAATCTTTTTAGCGCGGCGCGTCCGAAATATTTATTTGCAAAAAGTTATCGCGGTTCAAAATTTTATTTTAATTTTTCGCGGCCGAGTCACCCCCGGAAAAGCGCAAGTCCCGTGGAAAGCGGAAACGAGACCTTCTTGAGACGCGGGCGGACGACGACTAACTTCTTGGTGGAAAACTTGAGCGTCGCGACGCTTTCTTGCGGGGTGGGGCGGACGCGCGCGCCAGGCGAAGACGCCGGTCCAACTAGCAAGACGCGGCGCCGCCCCCGCCGCCTTAGACGTAGCCAAGAACATCCCCACCGGCGCCGGGCGCACGCGCCCCGCGTTTTTTCCGCGGAAAAATGCGTCCGGTCAAGGAAAAGACGGCGCGGCCGGCGACGGGCGGCCGCCGTGTGACCGCGCCGCCTCGCCCCGCGCGCCTCGCCTCGGACACACTCGGACACAATTTCCCCAAAAACGCATGACGGACCACTCGGACTACGGCCGAAATAAGAACTATTAAAAAGGGCGCTAAGGACGCCGCAGGGTGGTCGCCCCTCTCGCTCGCCCGACCCCGAGCCTATCCCACCCTTGCATGCTAGAACGGGACAAGTAGAGCTCCCCATTTTTTTCTAAGCCGCTATTAGTGAGGGAGGAAATGAAAAAGAATGGGTTTCTTTGTGATTTTTTCTTAATGACGTCTGTCTCGCTCGCACTTATGGGGTTTGTATATCGCTGTTTCGCGTGGAGTTTTTAAGTATTTCTTTTCACGACGCCTCTTTTACTATTGTGTTTTTTTTTCTATTCAGGCGGGGCTTAGCTTATGGGGATTTAGCCAACGATATTTTTGTGAGATTTTACTTTTTCCTGTTTTACCTAAAGTTAGGGAAGTGGGTTGCGGAAGTTATGTTTTTTCCGCCTTCTTCACTTATTTCTTTCTTTTTAACTAGGGAAAAGTTATTTTCAGAAACATTTTGTAATCTTTTTTACATATCCTTTTTTGTTTTCAGGTACGATATTACTTTCGTTGCAGACTTCGACTAATATTAAGTTTTTCTTAAGTTATCTTGAATTTAAATAAACAATGTTTCGTATCTAAGTAGAGCGCTGTGTTCGCACCCTTGCGAAGCTTTTCCTTTGCGAAAAGTTCCTTCCGCTACCCCACGACAGATGGCGTAACTTGTACGAAAATTTTCTTCGTCTCATACTTGAACTTAGTAATGACCATTTTCGTTTAAAAAATTAGAAATGTTTGATAAATGTTACGTTATGGGATTATTGTTTATTTATTTTATTGTTAAATGTTATCTTTTTGAATAGATTAGGTTTTTATTTCATGCCTTATATTTGTTATATGAACACAACTGCGCCCTCTACGTCGTAGCTTTTAAATAAGGGATGAAAACAACTTTAGTTTCATTGTTTTTGTTAAGAAAGTGTTGTTCTTGTACTGGGTAAATGTTTATTCTATTTAAAATTTGTACTTATTAATTTTATGTGTAAAATAATTTGTTCAAAATCTAAGTCTTGAAGCTTCAGAGCTTCCTGTAGTATTTCTTAGGAAATTGGGTCAGTTATTACAAACGTTTCAAAAATGCTAGGAAATAGTAAGAAAAAAAAAGGTAGAATATTTTATTCTCTATGTGTAATAGATTAGAAATATTGGTACCATAAAACCTTATTTTTTTCTTTGTTTTTAGTTCAATGCAGTTAGTAACAAAGTGCCAAGAAGGGTGCTGTGTTTTATGTTTTGGAATCCATTAATGATTACAAAGCTGCAAAATAATGAAAAATACATAATTATTTCAACTTTTTAAGATTGTTTATATACCAAATTCTGTATAGCCAAGTAATATGTAAGTACCAAAACCCTGTAACAACCATTTTTCAAATAAACTTTTCTAACCTACACTAAGTTTTTCTATCACCACTCCTCTGTACCTCCCGCTATACCTCAACAAATCATTAGCAAGTATAAATTGCTATAACAACATAATGTGCAGGAGGGGCACTCATGGGAGTGACTATAACACGGTCTATGCACACGGTAGGTCTGCATTTGAAATGAGTTAGAAAAATAGTACGTATTGTGTTTTCAAGGTGAGGTGATTAGCAGTGTCTAGGTACTTAGGTAAAGTCAGTACCTATGTATTTATTTTAAATTACTTTATTATATTTTTTATAGTTTAAACACACAATGCATTGATTGATACACGTACGGTATTATAATGTCTGTAAGAAGCCATAAATAAGATAATTCAATAAGATGACGCAGTTTATATATTTATTTTATTACGCATTTTAAAGTTAACTTTTACGTAATCTGGAATGGTTTGTTCTAAGACAGCTGTCAAAAAATTGTTAACCTACTGGAAAAGGTATAAGTACGGACTAGTCAACATATAATTTTTTTTATGTCTATTGTCGACTTTTGATTATTTATTAATTTTAAAAGACTATTATAGATCTTCTCGCCTGATACACAGAATTACCTTAAACCTAGTCCAGTATTTAAGCAAAACTGTAGGTAGGTACTAATTTTTATGCCTTATATTTTTTTGAGTGAATATATTATTATTATATTACTTACTTGCATCAAACAGCTGTAACTTGATCTACAGATTATTCTAAGTAAGCTATTGTTTATAAGATATTAAGATCGGGAATCTGTCTATTTGTTCGTATCTAGTTGGGAAAATAATTCTTGAAATAGGAGAAATATCAAATAAAAGAATAGCTCCACAATTAGTTGGAAACTGTTCAACGTATATTTAAACAAAGAAGCAAATTTATTAGCGTGCTCTGTAAGTTCAGACAAGGGTTGGGAGCATTCTTAGTGAAAACGGAGGGTTGAAATAGTGGCCGATAGATGGCGAAACTGGTCTCAAAAATTGAAGTTCTTATGCTGAAATTAAAGGATTATGTGCGAAAGGAAGTATTTAATAGCAAAATAAAATTTCAGGAAACTTGCTAAACTGGTTTAGTATTTATTTTAATATATTTACACCTTTTTCTTTCGTCTTAAGTAAGATTATTTTAAAACTTTTTGTATTGGTTGCTGTGAGAATAATGTACCATAGTAAGTTAAGATTATTTAATGGAAACTTATTTAATTTGTTTAGTATTTATTTTAGTCAATTTACTGCTTTGTCTATAGTCTTAAGTAAGATTAAAACTTTTTTGATTAAAATATCCCAAATGCAGTTCCTTATACAAAAATGACAGCTTAGTTCGGTGCTAAGTTGTCATTTTAGTATTACGAACTTTGCCAAAATCGAAATAAAGTTCGAAATACAAATACTGGCTCAAAGGTTTAGGCTAGAACTAAAGTAAGATTTCGTTTTATAATAAGACGGGTTGAGTTTTAGTTTGATCGATTTGAGTAATAACAAAAGCTGTAGGTTAGCTTTTGAAGACAATGCATGATGATGCAGGCAAAGTGATACTGGTTTTATCCATCACGAGTTTTTGAGTAGCAGGCCGGAGTTTGGGTCCGTGCCCGGTTGAGGGCAGTAGGCTCGTCCCCTATTACATGGGACTTAAAGATAACTGGCGAAATGTGGGTGTACTATAGATAGGTGCACCTTTGCCCAACCCATACGGGAATACAGGCGTGATGTTATAGTTATGACTGAAAGGAAGCTTGTGCCGACTGAATGCTAAAAGTGTAGAACAGTGTATTTTAGTTCTACCTTAGGCTGGCTGATGTGATGCATAATTGATGGAGAAGACTAATGGAAATATAAAGCAATCTTAGATTGGCGCTTAAGAGCAGAATCCTGTCAAGAGTTGCCTCCTGAAACGACACTTACGAGCTCTGAAATTAATGATGCTTTATTTAGGTACAGTACCTAAAGGAATGAAGAAAATGTCGTGAGGAGAGTTTTGAGTATGAATGTCGATGGCTATAAGAGGCGGGGAAGACCAAAGAAACGATGGATGGACTGTGTGAGTGATGATATGGTTAGAAAGGGGGTGATTACCGAGATGACGACTAATAGGAGTATGGAAGAAAAAGCCATGTTGTACCGACCCCAAATAAATTGGGATAAGGGCAGAATGGTGACCTGGGCCGCACGTGGGTAACGCCTTACAAGTTAATATTACCTACAAAAATAATAAAATCAAACTGCAACCTGCCTGGCCGATTCCCAACTATATTGGGGTCGGCTTCCAGTCTAACCGGATCCAGCTGAGTACCAGTATTTTACATTGAGCGACTGCCTACTTGACCTCCACAACCCAGTTACCGGGCAATACGATACTCCTTGGTAAGACTGGTAGTCAGACTTTCTGGCTTCTGACGACAGTCAAACGAACGATTGACAGCCGGGACTAACGGTTTAATGTGCTTTCCGGGGCACGGAGGGTCTTGGTATGTAAAGATGGTCACCCATCCATGGCTAACCGCGGCAAGCGTAGCTTAACATCATCGATCGACCTGTACGGCTGTTATTACTAGCCCGTAAATAAAAAAAATATAACTTAAATTAAGTTATGTTACAGCCGAGGTCATACTGCGGGTTCGATTCCCAGATCAAGTAAATGTTATTGGGTTGTTTCACCTGGATTTTCCCAGAAGCACTACTGAGTTTGAGAGCAGTGGTGGTCCAGTGCTACCGGCTGCGACTTACGAGTTGTAAGTCATGGGTTCGAACCCAGGCAGCAGCTTTACTTTGTGTAAATTATTACATCACCACTGCTCTTAAAACGGTGAAGGAAAACAGGAAACCGGCTTGTTCTAGAGCCAAAAATTCTAAGGCATGTATCAGTGATCAACTCGCACTGGGCCCGCTTGGTAGATTACAGCTCACTCCCTCTCGAAGAGAGGCGGCCTGTGTTTCAGCAGTTGGAACATTATTTTTTACGAATTTTAGAGTAACGGCCCGGAGTTTGGCGATGTGATGATGATGATGAAACACGGGGGGTGTTTTGGTAAGCACTGGTCTTGCGCCTGATCTCTCTCCGCTCGTATAGGATTGCCGTCCTATCTGACTATGAGAGTGAGGGAAGAGAGTGCTCTGTGTCTGCGCACACACTTGTGACCTATAATATCTCCCGCGCCGAAGTTTAGTCTCCGTTGAGATTGGCCGTCATGATCGAAATACGGCTTGGAGGACTATTAATAATACATAATATAATAATAATAATATCCCTGGACATTTCACACAGCACCATTTGTCCCAAGCTAAGCAACCTAATGCTTGTGTTATGGTAACAAGATGGCTGATAAACTACTTATATACAATTTTTTTTTTGTAAATACATACATATTATAGATAGAAAAACACCCAGACTCGGAACAAATACATGTAGGTCATACAAATATTTGTTCCGTGCGGGAATCGAACCCGCGACACGCAGCGCAGCAGTCAATCGCTTAACCACTGCGCCAACCGTGCCGTCAAAAACTATTATAATTACTAATTATGGAAAAATACTATACCTACTAATTACACAGGAAAGGACATTACAACTTAACATGTTAAAGATACTCCTATATTAATGTTTACGACCTCCGTAACGGACAGACAGACAGTCGATCCTAATAATAATATCGAATTAAACAATGAATCGAATGGCCCGCGTGGTTGACCCTACGTTTTAGGGTGCCGTCTACAATGGGCCCAAAAATTCATTGCAATATTTTATAGTCTGGAGAGGGGCTCATGGCTAAATTATAACAGCCACACGGGTGGATCGAAAGTTAAACTACGCTTGCCGAGGTCAGTCCGTGGATGGGTGATACTTTTTTTTTTTTTTTTGTGGATGGGAAATCATCAAATGACCCCTCCCGCTCTGGGTGGAACGGAAGGGAGTGTCAGACTCTTACTGACTAAAACCCACCCGTGTTCCTTCCTTAGCCCTTTCTGTTCCAGGGCAGCGGTAACCCTTTCGGATGATCCCGCCGCCGATGGGTGATACTGCATTACATATCGAGACCCCTGCGTGTCTCGAAAAGCATGATAAGTATTCGTTACGGGTAGTGTAAAGTCTCACAACCAGTCTAGTGTAGTCTCCATTCTAGACGTTTTACGAGACGACATTCTAGCGTAGAAATTTTTAGTCAGTTATTTAAGCAAATTGCCATTCCAAACATTTTGATCGTGTAGGTATTGCAGTTTTGTATTTTGATTTAATATCCGACAAAAATTTTCTTTGCAGCGCGGTCCAGAATCAGATTCTGAATACATAGTAGAGATTGCGCGTAGGTAGGTGTGCCATTTTCCCAAACCAGAAGTGAAACTAAAAACAACTTTTTCCCCTGCAAAACACTTACAAAACAACCTACAAAACGCAGCTAATTAACAAAACATCCTAGCCAATAAAATAGAAAGGTGTAGCAGATCTATCACTGATACGGACAACCCGATTTATTCCCGCGGCAACTGACAGCTTAAAACGTAGCTTATCTTTGTCTGTGAGTAGCTTGTAAAATATTTAGCTTAAGTGAGTGGTATTTTTAAGGCGGTTGCTGGTACGATTTCTTTGGAAAAGAGACTTTATTGGCTGTTGTAGTTGTCGATGCTAGTAGCTATTTTGTTAATGGTTTTTTCTAAACTTTTAAGTTACTACATAAATCATTCATTATAGTTCGAAGTATTTTATTTTTATGGCAATTTTAAGTAATTTTGTTGCTTAAAAAAGTGTACTTGTTTTTTTTTTCATCATAATTTTAGACCTTAAATAGAGAAAACTATTTTCTTCTATCAATATTTGTTTAGTATCCTGTATGCATTGACCGCTGGGTACTGAAGCTTACATGGCTTTAGAAGCCGTTTCTGTCTACCCTCGTAGGAAGAAGTTGTGAATTTATGTCTATGCGTTTTAATCAGACAAAAAAAACGTGGTACAAACAAAATCATAATTATCTGCCTAGCCTTTTTCCAACTACTTTTGCGGTCGCCTTCCAGTCTAACCGGATGCAGCTGAATACCAGTATTTTACAGGAGTTGACTGCCTATCTGTACTCCACAACCCAGTTACTGTGTAACACCATACCCTTCGGTAAGACTGGTTGTCAGACTTTCAGGCTACTGACGACCCGTAACGACTGTCAAAGATCCACGAATGACAGCCGGGACCAACGGCATAACGTGCTTTCCGAGGCACGGAGGGGTCTTGGTATGTGAAAATGGTCACCCATCCACGGACCAACCGCGGCAAGTGTAGCTTAACCTAATCGATCGACCCGTGCGGCTGTTATTACTTAGCCACAAGCCCCTCAGTTCTTTCCTCAGGAGTTGCATTCACGATCTTATTCTTCTTTTCACGTCAATATAAGATCTTAGTCAACTTATTTTTTTTTTTTGGTCACTTCGTTCAACAATTTATTGACCTCACAACATCGTGCCCACTGTAGAAGCCCCTCGACAGCTGCTCACGTCCATTGTTATTTTTATATTAACTTGCATAATATCCGGCAGCCGTATCGCACATTACTGTATTATATGATATAACTATATTGTGTAGTATGTATTATTATGTATTGGTACAGACGCCAGCGTCGCCAGCACATCAAGCTACTACAATCTGTCAAATTTCTTTACTAGATTTTAAACTTTATTGCCAAAGTATTAAGGTTCAAGGTTGATTGGCAAAATTTGACAGTTTCGGGTAGCTTGACCTGCTGGCGTCTGTACCTACGTATCAGATTTTTATATTGACTTGCCTTACCTATATTTTTTTGTTTTGAGTGTGTATTTCTTTTTGGACTATAGTTTAGTTAAACTTTAGGGTTTTCACTAGAGAATCCTACTATTCTATCCTACGCCACGTCTAGAATTATTTGCTGAGTGCATGGTTACAGTTTGCGCGTTCACTGCCGAAGAGCAGGGCCTATAGGGCCGAAGCCTGCCAGGGTAGCGGGATCGTCCGAAAGGGTTACCACTGCCCTGGAACAGAAAGGGCTAAGGAAGGAACACGGGTGGGTTTTAGTCAGTAAGAGTCGGACACTCCCTTCCTCTCCACCCAGAGCGGGAGGGGTCATTTGATGATTTCCCACACGAAAAAAAAAAAATGTCACTGCCACCCTGTATAACTACATTGTATAGTATGTATTGTTATGTATATGGATACCTACGTATCAGATTTTTATATTGACGTACTCTATTTTTGTTGTATGTACTTCTTTTTGGACTGTAATTGACTTGGAATTTCGTATAGTGAATACATTGATAAACGCTAGTTTACAAGGTACTGTACAGAAGCATCTCTAAATCAGAAATTAACACAAATCCATACTTTAATATTATAAATGCGAAAGTAACTAATGTGGCCTACCCAAATGTCCTTTCTTTGGTATTGTTCGTCGAATCGTCGAGCTCCTTAAGTTTTGAGTTGAGCTGCACGATTTCTGACAAATGCGTGCACTGGCTGGACAGGTCCTCTCAATCTGTGTGGTTCTTTCCTCAAAAGACCATCTCAGACATCGACCTGTATGGTCTTCATATGATCTGACCAAGATTATGTCTGGACTTTAAAAGAGACTGTGACCTCTGAGTTTGTTTCGGCCTTTCTTCTCAGAGTAGTCAGATAGGAAACGCCGACCACATCTAGTTTTAAAATATGATTGACGTGTAAAAGTGTTTGTACAAACCTACTTACAAAAATAAAATCATTTATCATTTAACTGACTGTCAATCTGTTGCTTTTTCACGCCTTCGGTTGAACGTATGTCCATGATATTTGGCACACAGGTAGATCATGACCTAGGTTAGAATAAATGATATCTCTTATCCCGGTAGTACGCTTCCTTGGGATATTTTTTTACAACCATGTGGGCGAAGCCATGGACCAAAACTAAGCGATTTCTAAATTTTCTTCATGCGATCAGTTGTGACTGTTATAAGGTAGTGTTTGTAACTAGCTGGCTAAATTAACTGAGGTTAACTGAGAATTTCTAACAGACTCACTAAACCTTAGCAGATTATTGCAATCATCGACCTACAATTTTATTGAGACAGATCACTACAGAGGACAATAATAAAACTATGCAACAATCAACGAATCTGTAACCTCACTTTAAGCATGCCTCCTTTTATAACCACTAAACCCATTAACTGGTACAATCCACCCTAAAAAGATGTAGGTATACACGGACAAAGGACCTTTGTATAGTTAACAACCTTTATTTCATAAAACTGTATCCTTGTTATGCTACAAAATATAGTATCCAATGTATCTCACCAACACGAAAGACACATTTTGTCCCAAAAAATGTACACAGTAATAGTTCCAGATCGCGGTAAAAACCCTGACAACGTTATATTGAATTACTATTATGGAACAATGGTTGTACACAGTAAAATGGTTTCTTGTCCGTGTATGTATACCTACACGGACAAGGAACCCTAAAAAACTAATCAATAAAATTCCATTAATTCAGTCGTATCAATGAATAATTTAATGAAAAACCATTTGTCACGACCACCAATATGTCAACACTTGGCAACTTTTATTTGCGATTTTTTCGAGAAATAACGAATGCAACGTTGAAATACGACACATTACATAAACCTATGGGTTCGAAAATGCTATGTTCGTAACAACATAAAATTTCAATAAAAAATAAAGGAGTAAATCACTTTTGAATAAAGCCGAGTGTATACATACTTTTGCTCGTGACTGTACAACATTCATTATTATGGAAACATATGGATTTAAATATTTAATTCCAATTGTAACCAAAAAATGATAAAATGATGTCAGGTGGAATATTCCCACATTGATTATAGGTACTAATAATCTATCACGCTTGTTTTAATCTAAGGGAGGGCAGAATAGTAGCTTCTTTAAGCTTTGGTTATAATTACAAGCTGCAATACATAGTGTAACTACTATGATGATAGAGGTAGAAATACCCTTGTATTTATTAACTTACTGGCAGCGCCCCGTGGTTTTACCCGCATAAGAGTATCAATACCCGCGGGAATATCGGGATGAAAAGTATCCTAGGTATGTGTTAATTCTGGTTATAAACTATCTGTGTGCCAAATTTCATCCAAATCTGGTTGGTAGTTTTTGCGTGAAAGAGTAACAAACATCCATCCATCTGTACAAACTTTCGCGTTTATAATAGGTATTATTAGTAGGATATAATATTAGTATAATAAGTATTAGTAGGAAGCAGGATAGGATTCATTTCTTGTGGCTCCTTTTTTAATGGAAGCTTAGGGAAATGGAAGAGTATGACAAACTTATAGTGAAAAACCAACACCCTAATGGTTTAACATACTTTCAATCACCACCCGAAGAATTTTGAAAGATATTCTTAATGCATTGCTTTATAGGTTTGAGAAATTCGTCTGCATAAAAACGAAAATAATGTAATGAATATCGCTGAGCAGTTAAAGTGAAAGGCATTTCCATTATAAGTGGCCATCATGGCCTGTAGATCTGCCATACAGGTCCCGAACCCAGTAGGTACAGACTCCAGCTCTCACAAAGGATAAACTTTAAAATGTAACTCGATCCTATCAATCAAAACTACCTTTTTGAGAGAAATAAATTACTATTATTATCATAAGTTGGGCCTAGTAAGTAATGAAAGAACCGAAGTATAATGATGAAAAGCTCTGCAAAGCTACGAAATATGTAGTTAAAGCAAGTTGACCGAGCTGGAAGAGCTGGACTCCTTCAACAAAACTGGGGGTCTACTCCTAAGTGCAAAGTGCGAATGTTCGGATCGGACCGACACATGGCCGAACCGAATATTACTGAAAAATGCGAAAAAAGTTCAGATCGGGTCAGTTGGGTCGGGACTATAGTCAATATTCGAAAAACTGTAGGAGTGTAGGATCGGAACCGACCGAACCAAATAGTAACTTCGTAGCAGGAAACGGACGAACATTCGGCCGATAATACTTCGGAGTAGACCCCCTGGTTCTTAGCAGCTTTAAATAGAGAAGTGGAAAGAGGGAGAGGCAACTTTGCCCTGTTCTGGGACATCCAAGCTAAGCAAGTTGAGAAAAATATGCTGACTAGGAAACTAAGCTAGTTCATGAACTTCTCCTTAGTGTGTCGATGGCAATCTAAATGGACTGCCCTAAATTCGGCTTCGTGTTTGGCACCATCACTAGCCATCAGTTACGGTAATGTGCAGCTGACAGGACATAATATTACGGGTCCCATTGTTTGTGGAACAGCACCGCATTTCATCAACATCACAGTTCCTCAAATATACTAGATCATTGTGTGATGAACAAAGATACATTTATTGATATTACGAAATAAGATTCACAACTTTAGAGAGAATCTAATTAGCGACCCTATACCCAAAACTAAACACTGCCTGTCTTTATTATACCTACATGGAGTCGTCAGTTGCAAAACGTTTTCCTGAAAACAAATTCTAGACTAGAATAATTTCTAGACTCACTGAACCTTCCTTCCGCTAACATCTCACCCCTCAAACAAAACGACTAACACCGATCCATGTCTCATTTAAATAATTATTCTATCAGTTTACACATCACTTTCTCACGAACTTGTCTTAGAAACTCTTTTATCTCGCCATCTTGTCTATGCCATTCCCATAGACAACAAAGCAGGAACCCCATCAACCAAAAGCAACCGGTTCCTTTTTGTTTTTTGAAAATAGAAACAAAAAAATGGCGACATTATTAGTACCGTTGTACACCTATTGAATTGAAAAGTTGATTTGCATAAATTAAGGGGTCAAATGGATCCTGTATAGTTTTTTGCAGGGTTAAGTGCGACGGATTGATGAAAGAGTCCCAGTGTTGTGTTTCAACTGGTTTTTGAAGGGTTATGATATTTGTTAGATTTTTTTAGGTGAGCTTTTGAAGATGTATGGGTTTTAAAAAGGTGTGTAAAGGGTTGAACGTTGTGATGTTGCTGATAAGGTGACATTTAAAATCCTGGTGCAAGCGATGCCTCAAATTATTATTATGATCAATTTTAAACATGATCTCGTCGTGGTGGTGTCAAAATGATTCCATTATTTTTGGGATTTCATGTTGATAACTTTAGCCAATTGGTCATCACGGATTTTTGGTGTTTAATTGAATTGATGATTGATTATCTACGTATCCCTTATAAAAAAGAAAATATTAATTTAGAACTGTTTTCTAATTAAGAGTCGTTGTTTTGGACTAGAAGGCCAATTCTCGTAATTAAAAACGTTCAAAATCTAGTCGCAATCTCATTTCAGCGACAATCAATGTCAAAAACTTGTCAAAAATGTATGGAAGTTCTAGGTATTGTTGACAGATTGAGACTGAGATCAGACTGCGAACGTTCTTAAAATTACGAAAAAAGCTTTGCCTTCAGTTCGAAGATATTATTTTTCAAAGTCAAACTTAAAGTTTTTATTTGTAAAACATAATTATGTGGGTGTAAAAACAGATGTTCTAAATAAGATATGTTTACGCACACCATGTTTTGCTGCTGACGACGAAGGTACTATTTCTATAAAAAATAAGCAAATATCTCATAAACTAAAAACTAAGACTGTCTGAGAATCGAAACAAAATACCCTCCTAAATAAAACTAACATAGGTAATTCATTTAACAAATAATAATTATTACTCACCAATTAAAAATCAATCATGAAAATATCCGGTCTACGTTAAAAATTGGTCCTAAATATAAAATTGAACTAGCATCGGAAGGGTTGTTCGAATAAAAAGTCGTGGGGGTCACAACGACCGCCCGCGCACGCACCGCGACCTATTTTTAATCATTTTTGGAAGAAACCGTGAAGGGTTAAGATTGGATAGTGTGGAAATGGCTCTGTTATATTGTGTATGTTTTTTTTTTGTAGTTAGCAACCTACTGCCTACATCGTAAAAGGTACCCCTACTACTAATGGTAAACCTAGATTAAAGTACATTTTGGCTATTCAACATTTTTTTGGTGCCCATTTTCGTTTTTGTAATACAATAAACGAATAATATTTGTAAAATATCAAATAAAAATGTGTATTACATAATACAATGATCAATTAATAAATTTTGAAAACTCCTATTGTAGGTATGATGTGACATAAAATGCATAATGGTTAGGATTCGCCACCTTATTGGGTCAAATCTATGTTCAGCACTAAAAGTACAGGCTGTACCTAATAATAAAGAAATATTGGGCCTGTTTAAGAAGGTAAATCTAAACTCCACGATACGCCTCACATCGTGAGGAGGTTCCTGTCTCTGGAGCCCTATCCACCATTAGCTTGGACCCTGCTCCCGACGCCACTATTTTATATTAATGTTTTTTTTTTTAATGAAATGTGTAAAAAAGAGGTTAACGAAA
Organism: Apamea crenata; assembly: GCA_949629185.1. NCBI lineage: Eukaryota > Metazoa > Arthropoda > Insecta > Lepidoptera > Noctuidae > Apamea > Apamea crenata. The sequence continues at coordinate 3,949,671 of OX451377.1, forward strand.
ATAATATTAATAAAAATGATGCCGTCTCCACACTTCTCCAGTCACTAAAACATTATTGATGCGAGTATTCCGTGACAAGTGTACCGTACGAACAATGGCAAGTGTGTCTGTTTGTGTGATCGATAACTACGAAACGAAATGCGTAGTTTTCTAACAAATATTCAGGTCGTATTTTTTGTGGAATACTTTATTGGATTGGACTCGAGTGGTTTTTGGGTTGAAGGGTAAGAAGTGTCAAATATTGAAGAGCTGGAAATAGATAGGCAGACAAGGTAATATCAATAAGTATTTTTATTTCTTAACCTCGACCACGCCTGATGGATCCTAATGGAATGAGCGTGCCCAGAAAATGCCTGTTCACTCTTGCTTTGAAGGCAGACGGGTTAAATGTGCATAAATCAATCACTAGTCTTTCACGACAATACGACTTTAAAAAATATATGTGTCATTGACAGACAACGCACGACCTCTACTGCTACCCATAGCAGAAATATAAAATTTTAAAATTAAGCAAATATTTTTTTTTTATTTTTTTTATTTTTTGAAAACGTTGCCCCACACTAGGAATTCCTCCTGTATCGTGGGTGGACAAACATTTAAACTGACATACACAAACAGCCAGACCCGGAACAACTATTTGTAGGTCATACAAATATTTGTTCTGTGCGGGAATCGAACCCAATAGTCAATAACAAATTAAAGTCTGGGTAGTATGAGAGCCGTGGTAGCCCAGAGGCAACTTGTACGTTGTGGGTTCGAAGTCAGGCAGTCACTCATGTAAATAATATACTTTGTGTAAATAATTTCAGGAGACCTATTTATTTGAGCAGGGAAAACAAACATTTTAATGGAAAAAAAAAATAGAAATTTGACAATTTACACATTTTATTGGATTTTTTTTTATTAAATTTGACAATTTCAGTTCAACTGTTGTGTGTGTGAAATTGTGACATTCCGCCAGAAAATTTGGACTGAAAGTCGTTATATCGCCAACATAGGAAAATACTACGACGACGATGTAGGAGGAAATTCCTAAGACGGAATTAGAGCTATTTAAAGCAATGCACGTGTTCAATTTAATTGAAGAAATGGGTTACAGCGATAGGTGACAGGCTGGTAACGCGATTGTTGTGTACTCTCTATTTTGAACTTTAACCATGTATGAGATACATAGGTACCTAAAGTCTGTTCAAATGTATGTTTCAAATTGATGTTATTCCAAGTTAAACAAATATCAACTTTATTTTAATGGTAATTTAGTTGATTTCAGTGTGACTAGTACTATTGAAAAACTTATAAAAATGTTTGAAGTTGTAGCGTAAACTGAACTTTATTGTGTAGAAATTAAAGTTATTTTCCATAAACTCTTGTTTCATTCATTTCTAGTTATTTACATTTTTGGAAAATAAATCGCGGTTGAAGAAAAAGTTTGTTTTGCACAAAAAAAAATATTATGAGAACCAACAGGTCCTAAACCCAAAAAAAAAAAAAAAACATTAAAGCGGTTTCTAGCAAAAGCAATGAGCAAATAAGACACAGATAATTATAGCTAGAATAAGGAATAGTGAAAATACAAATACCTAATCACATAAACTGATAATATTTCCGTAAACACCAACTAACTCTAACAATTTATAAAAAATAACCCTTTATCAAATAAAAATTAAACTAGACAGGATACATAAAAAACAACACCCCTCAAATAGACCGTTAAACAATTACAGAAGTATCAATCTAAAATAAAAAAGAAACAAAAAAAAATGCCCAAAAAAAACTGCCCAGAAAAACCAACCCTGCCCAAACATAGCGTGTCAAATCCCACAGTATACTAAACGGTAGCCCTCTAAAAAAATGCCCACGTGTTAATCCTGGCACGTTTGTAAAAAAAATGGTAAAAAAACGCCCCTCGTATCCCTCGACCAATAAAAAGTTGAAAAAAATATGTTTAAACAGCTTTTAGAAAAAAAAAATAAGTTAATTGGTGGCGAGCGTGCCGCCTTTTTTCCTATTGAGGGTTTTTTACGCCCGTGGGGTGCATTTTTTGTCCCTATTATGAGTGTGATGCTGTCAAATTGTATTAGAATTATAATTTGTATGCGTTTAACGCTGCATAATTTTGTTAATAATAGCTTGTGTAACGTAGCATGGTTTTTATTAAAGGATTATTATTTTATAGTCGTTTTACAGTTTAGAAAAAAAAGTATTAAGTAGATATCGTTTTTTTTTTGTTTTGGAAAATGTCAAGCCATTGTTTTTGTAAATGAATTCTACTCGAGAATTAACTTCGATATTGTACTGAAACAATTTCAAGGTTGTTTGCGCAAAATTATTAATAATTCTAAAAACATTTTATCGTGTTGTTTGTTTCCGATGACCTTTAATGTCATAAGAAAAACTAATAAGACAATGATTTACAAAAGCGACATCTAACGGGGAATAGATAAAAACGCGAATATTCTAATTAGATAACATAATTAAAATTTCATTACAAAAAACCTAACTATTAAAAAAAACTTAAGTATTTTTGTCTCAAAGACAAATTACAAAAAAAAAATCTGGTGTCCTAATTTTAAGTTGTCAGTAAAATTCTAATTAGAAAAAATCATGAAGTTTCAACCTAGTCAAATTCGGAAGAAGATTTTTTTTCTTGTAATTTTTCTAGTATTTTAGGTCCCTGCCTACCTACTTAATACTTACGAGTTCAAAAATGGTTCACTTTTTTGTTAAAGACGTCGAAAATACCACGTTTCATAGTCACAAAACCTTCCATACTATTCTAGAAAAACACTTCAAGAACGTAAAAAAACACTCGAACTCGGAACCAGAAAAAAAAGAAAAAATGTAAAAAAGTCACTATTATGTAACAATGGAAAATTTTTACCTCTCCAGTATGAAAAAACAACCGCCCTGCACTGCGTCAACTTATAAAATTTCCATTTAAAACACGCAGCATTATTATCTTTTTTCTAACGAAAAAAATGCACTTTAAACTTGCACTTAGATAACGTAAAAACCCTTTACGTTTATTCTATTTTGAACTTAATTCGAAGGGGTTTAAAAGTGAATTTCAGTTGGGTTTGTTTCTGCGTTACGTCATTTTGGTTTGAGTTTTGTGTTCCTTGGTCTACTTTATTGGTTAGTGATGTGACTTCATTACTTTAAGATTTAGTCAAGATGTTGTCAAAAGCTATGACTCAGGGTAGGTGACACCAGAAAGGCAAACCTATTCTATTCTATTGTATTTTTGAATAAAGCAAGCAAGGCCGATGTTAACCATTCGGTCAATGTGTGTAAATTACATAACAATAGGACTTGATTTGTCAAAAAGGACTCCTGATTTGTTTATAAAGAGTTTTTAGCCGATTAAAATAATTAAATTGTAAGAATTTACCCCCAATGCTTATGGTAAACGAAAATGAATAGAAAACTTTGGTATCAGCACTACACAAGCATATTGAACTACGCCATTAAATTCAGTGTACGAGATTGTATAGAATCAAGTTCTTCTAACGTAACAGACAGAGCTGTGCTGCTGAGGAGTTTGTTGCGCCACTTTTTCTTCTCCGTTAAAGCGCTCGGAAGTGACGCAAGGAGGGTGATTTTGACGTTCAAATAGTACTGATGCTCAGCCTAGTTTGAATACATGACTTTTTATTCTTATTTTAAGTGTCAGTGGCCATTTTGAAGTTCAACATTTGATTTGATGTGATGGCAAATAAAACACAACACTTATTCCTTTGAAAAGTGCATTGTAAATCAATAGGAATAAATAAATGAAGCAAGAACAAGAAAAAAAAGCATGTAAGCTCCATTTTTATACGTTTTATTGACCCCTATGTCACTCAATAAAAGAACAACTCCCTAATTGTCTTGATCATAATCTTTTGTTTCATCCAATTACGTTTTAATTTTATTTATTATCTTTTTTAAAGCTGATCCAATTACTTAAGCCAGAAGTGGGACATTTGGAGGGCTATGGGTTACATTTTCTTATTTATTTATCTTCTAGATGTGAACTGCATAATCAGCCTATAATGTTGATAAAATAAATTACACAACGTAAAGCGCCTGTCTTGGTTCGAACCCACGACCGTACCCTGTCTCGTAAGTTGTGGCCAATACCACAGGGCCACCCACCACTGATGTGGCCTGCATCAGGCTAATTCGACAGATAAATAATTTAGCTTTTCATAGCTCCTAGTTGACTATAATAATCTTCTATTAAGGTAGCGTGGCATATTACATCATCAAAATTAATTAAACTGAGTCGATCGATTGTCTTTAGTTTGAGTCGATCTCGATTCAGATTGCACATGCACATCACTATTTGCGCTAGTGTGCACGTTATCTCAACGTGCAGTTGATAAAATTTTGAAAAATCCACAACTTTTCCGCGATAACCCCGCCCCGTTGCGAGGAAAAAAAGCTCTAGTGTTGTATTCATAGTCGAGCCATAGAAGACCTACTTCTTATTTTCATTTCAGTTCAGTGTTGATTCAAACTCAAATTCAAAGCATTTATTTCAATTAAACCTACAGGCACCATTAAATTTTCAAGGAGTCGGTCAGTCAGAAAGATGAAGCTAGTTGCCCATTCCAAAGCGTAGTAGGTTCCTATGGGGATGAACGGGCAAAAAACTCCACGGACAATATTTCAAATGATTTTTTTTCTTAAGTATTAAAAAACTGTTACAACCGACCTCAGGACGTAGAAAAGGATATTGGAAGTAGTGTTATCAAAGATTAAGATATAATGTGAATATAATTCACAAAATTATATATCCGGAAAATAGACAAAATGTAGAGTAAAGACGATAATACAGTTCTGACTGAGGATGTCAGGCAGTACTAACTAAAATTTAGTATGAGGTTTACCAACATCTGAAAAAAAAATGAAAAACCAGGGGGTCTACTCCGACGAAGTATCGGCCGAATGTTTGGCCGTTTCCAGCTACGAAGTTACTATTTGGTTCGGTCGGTCCCGATCCTACATTCCTACACTCTTTCGAATATTGACTATGGTCCCGACCCAACTGAGCCGATCCGAACTTTTTTCACATTTTTCAATAATATTCGGTTTGGCCATGTGTCGGTCCGATCCGAACATTCGCACTTCGGAGTAGACCCCCAGGCATCAGTCAGTCGTGCCATCATAGTATACTTGATAAAATATTGCGCTTTACACTTACACAAGAAACTAGACAAATAAACTTGTGCAAACATCATCATGCACAATCACAGCCTACTTAACCAACCCTAAAACGCAAGCATACGCCACGCAAACAAGAAAACACTACGTGTCAGACCCATACATACATACAAGCAACAAGAACCTACACTATGAATACAAAAAATCTGCCTAGCGTTTTAACAACTATGTTGGCGTCGGTTTCCAGTCTAACCGGATGTGGCTTACTCCCAGTATTTTACATGGAACGACTACGTTTCTGACCTCCATAACCCAGTCACTGGGTAACGCGATACCCCTTGGTAAGACTGGTTATCAGACTTTTGGTTACCCGTAACAAGTGTCAAAGATCTACGAATGACAGCCGGGACCAATGGCTAAACGTGCTATTCTACGCACGGAGGGGTTTCGATATCTAATGTGTGGTCACCCATACACGAACCAATCACGGGAAACTTAACTTTTAATCGAACCGTGCGGCTGTCATTATTTAGCCATACATTCATAAAATCAAAATCAAAAGTCATTTATTCAAATTAGGCTGAGAGTCAGCACTTTTTGAACGTCAAAATGACAAAAGACAGTCCCCCAAAAACGCCCGCCCTTCACCACTTCCTAGTGCTATCGCTGGGAAGAAGAAGTGGCGCAACAAACTCCCCAGCAGCACAGCTGTCTGTTCAATAAAAAAAATACATATAAGTAACCAGAACCCACACTACAAATACGGCACATCTTATAAATAACCATGTTATCTTTGAATAAGTACAAGTTGCGTGTATGTTGCAATCATAGAGCTCTTTGTGTGGATGTAGATAAAGAACCACTTCTATTCGCACAACGATGAGAAACGCACGTCTATGCAGAAACTATTTGAATAATGCAGAAGTAAGTATGGCCTATTTTTTGTTGTAGAGAATAATTCATCATTTCATCATTCTCCAGCGGGGTAATTGCGTACATAGTGTGTACGCAATTACCCCGCTACACAATACTACAGAATACAGTCGTCAGAGAATACAGTTGGAATGACTTTCAGTTTTTGACAGTTCCACAACATTCATTGCGTTATTTACGTTGTTGAGCTGATAAATTTTTCGAACATATGAAGCAATGGATTAGCACACCCCTCAGGTTTGTTCAGATTGTATGTACACAATTAAGGTGCTGGAGAATGATAAAAATATCATGAATTTGTCATCCTAAAACACACTAAAATTAGTTATATACATTTCTGTGAGTTTTGTAAAAGGCGATGAGAGTTTAAGGGTTACAAATTTAAAAAGACTATGTGCGAATTGGACCAATCTATATTTCACCAACAATCTGTGTGAGTGAAGATGTAATATAGTGAGGTGTTTGATTCTCTTTCATACTAGCATGATACACAGCGTTTATCTTAATAGAGTTGTTTTTTTTTTGTGACAGCCTATTAGACCATTTATGGTAATACTTCCATACCAGCACCATTAACTTACCATCTAATCTAAACTAATTATTGTAATATTATGTATAAAGAGAAAAGATTTGATTTTTTGTATGGTTGTTTGTTACGCTTTCACACTAAAATGGCTGGACCGATATGCATGAAATTTGGCACATAGATAGACCATAATCTGAATTAGGACATAAGATAATTTTTATTTCGATACTCCCACGTGATCGAGACTAATGCGGATAAAACCGTGGGGCGCAGCTTGTTTATAATCATCATGTCTATTTTCAAATAGTGCTATTAGTTCACTTACTGTGTCTCAGGATTTTGCTCACATATAAACACAGACAAGGGAAGCAGGGCACGAAGGGGAACAAAGCCTACAGTCAGTCGATTCTGTAAAAATCTCACCGTGAAAACTCAAGTGAAGTGAGCTTGATGTCAGTTGTCAGTAGTGTTAATCCCTAGCATTATTTGGAATGACAGCTCACTCCACGCTCACTTCACCTAAGTTTTCACGGTGAGATGGTTACAGAATCGCACAGCTGGTACACAGCAGTGGGGGGAAAAAGGCTGGCAATGGTGATGGTGGTTAACTCTCGTTTTACCCTCTCAGTTCTGATAGTTTCAATATCCCATAATAAAAATGTCTACCAAAATAGTATGTTTCTGTTTACAGTGGTTTCGGCTGAGCATCACCATACTCCAAGAATTCGGGATCAAACGGCGTCTATCCAAAGGCTGAGAAACGATGGTTGAACTGTGTGAAAGATGATATGGTTAGAAAGGGGGTGACTACCGAGAAGCGACTAATAGAGAAGTATGGGAGAAAAACATGTGGCGCCGACCCCATATACATTGAGATAAGGACAGGAGAGTGATGATGACAAGGTAGACTCAGTATTATTTTATTTTTGAATTTATTTATTTAAACTTTTCGCACAAAAATTTACAAAGGCGGACTTAATGCCTTAGGCATTCTCTACCAGTCAACCAAGGGTGGTGAAGAGATTTGATGGCAGGTGCTTTGGCTGAGAGGGACAATGAAAAAAAAAACTTAAAACTATGTACTTAGATAGGTTATATACACATACATACTATTACTATAATATATGCAAAATCAAGGGAGAGAGGTGTTAAGATGACTCTACGCTATTTTTTAATTTGTTTTGAAAATAACTCTGCAATTTCCGCATAAATGGATTGTTGTTTTGTTATTATTTGCTGTACTCTGGACGCTTTTAACGTGCACCTCCTTTTTTACATCGTTCTCACATATAAATATAAATTCAACATTAATGATGTAACTAATATTTTTGTAAAAATATAATTTAAAAAGAGTGTCTATGGAGTTTCTTGCCCGTTCTTCTCCATAGGTATCTACTACGCTTTGGAATGGGCAACTAGCTTCATATTTTCTGACTGACCGACTTTTTGACAGTTCAAAAGTGCCTGTAAATGGTGTTTTTGAAATAAATGCTTTGAGTTTGAGTTTGATACGTCAGTGATAACACTTTGACTTTGAGCTGGCCTAGCGTACTATACAGTTTAAACAGAATACTGGTATTTTGCCTCTTTTTTTTTGTGGATGCGAAATCATCCAATGACCCCTCCCGCTCTGGGTGGAGCGGAAGGGAGTGTCAGACTCTTACTGACTAAAACCCACCCGTGTTCCTTCCTTAGCCCTTTCTGTTCCAGGGCAGCGGTAACCCTTTCGGACGATCCCGCTACCCGTGTTTTACCCCTGACATGGGGCCTACCGTACTACATACATTACATCGGTACATAAACTCATGCCTTCTTCCCATGGGGATAGGCAGAAACTACAGAACGCCACTTGCTACGATCCGTACAAACTCCTTTTTCCTGGCTTACATAATGATCATATATCTAAAGGCCAATTCCCGTAATTTAAAACGTTAAAAATCTAGTCGCCATCTCATCTCAGCGACAATCAATGTCAAAAACTTGTCAAAAATGTAGGAAAAGTAAAGGTGTTTTGACGAAGACATAAGATTAAAATGTGATCGTTCTTAAAATTACGAGAATTGCCACTTTAGTGATACACGCACGCCGGTTGCGAGTATATTGCCTACCTTACGATGTAGGTGTATTTATTTATAGTTGACACATAGTATAATAGTAATATGTTTAGATGTCTTTCTTTAAGCGTCGTAAAAGATGAGCATTACTCTAAAGTCACTATCGTTTTCAACATTTCCTGTTGCTAAATATTTTCGCACAAATATTATTTTCTTTCGCTTTTTGATATGACATCTTCTTTAGGCGCAATTTGTGCTCTTTCTGAACAGTAAACGAAACTGAAACGTCACGCTTTTGTTGGGGACGCTGGACCGCGTACAGTCGTAAGTTTTTTTTTAAATGAATTTTGTTTGGCACAGAAAGATTGACTTTTTAAAGACATGCTCAGCGAGAGCTGCCTAAGGTTGAACCACTTGAAGACGATAATTTTGACGTCCCTAGGAATGTAGCTGTATCTACATACGTAGATGTTACATTATTATAAGATCCATAATCTTTATACGTGCCATAGTTCCCCGAGATATGTGTAGATACAAATTTTCTTACGTTATTAGAATACTAGATACTAAATTTCTTGTTTCTCCGACCCACCCCGTCTCATCAGATCACTTACCCTGGTCATTACTTCATTTTAGCTTAGCGTTATTTCTGACTTTTTGCTCGGCTCCTAAGGGCCATAGCGCAATGTTAGCCTATAGCCTTCCTCAACAATTGGGCTATCAAATGCTAAAAATTTTTTTTTTTCATCTGACCATTAGTTCTAGGGTTATCTCTAGAACTACTGGTCAGATTTAAAAAAATGCGCATTCAAACAAACAAACAAACAAATTCTTTTTACATATCTTGGGACCACGGGGTCCCGGTCCTTTGTAAGGCGTACGAGGGGCCGAAGCCAACTTGCAGAGGCCCCTTAGGAAATTTTAACGAAATGCGGCCGCACCCGACGATTATCCCTGTATGCACTATGCAGGTGCACCCAAGGATAACCCCCGGTTGGTGTAGGACTATTGCAAGACATGGAAAAATGAAAACTTGGACTTTGAGTTTGGGTGGCTAGAATGGATTGGTTACTTAAAACTATAGAAGAACTATGTCCCCTGCCTGACCAATATTATACATATGATATACACGGATAAAAAGGCAGGAGGTGACTTGTACACTCAATAATGGGCCCCGAAAACGGTCGCTAGCACATAGTGTCGTAGCAACAAGGAGCAACATATCCTGTGGTGCTTATAAGGGGTGGAGAGATTCCACGGCTATCAGCACAATCCCGGAAGTATGGTCAAGATACCAGCGTCCCTACCAGCGTCTTACTCTATCTTCAGCTTTATGATTAGTATGTATAGATTATGTCTAGCTACGTACCTTGAACCTGGAGCCTTTTTTATTTCTAAGCCATAGTAAAGTTGCCGACAAACCAATCGCTTTGTGTTTGTGGTTAATCTTGTGGTTATAAAGTTGAGCGAGTCTAATATTTTAAGCTTCGACTATTAGGTACCTAATTTTGTAGTGACTTGCATTTCTTGAGGTTCGTTTACATGCCTTATAGGGAATATCTTATTATTATTTTTAATTATTATACAGGGTGGCAGGGTCTTTGACTCGCAAACAGTAACCATGAAATCGATAATTTAAAAAAAAATGCTGTTCAGTACATTTTGACCGTGTATTGCACTTTTCTATGAAACGATGCACAATTTCTACGCTAGGGGTTCTAGAATCATGTGCTGAATTCGTGATTACAGTTTGCGCGTCTTTGTCCCTGCCATTCTGTATATTATCCCGACGATCGTTTATTTTTCATAATTATCTCTAATTCATCAACCGGGAACAGCATCAGACTCCAGGCCGCTACTAAGAAATTCCAGTTGGAAAATCCCAGTAACATTTTGCCCGACCTGGGGATCGAACCCCACCTAAAATACCTACCAGTTTGCATTACTACAATGTATTAGTATCTAGGAAATGCAGTAGTCTATGGTTGTACTCTTATAAGATTTTAGCAAGTGTTGTATAAAATTATTGTAATATTTTATCGATAGTTTCATGTAATATTTTCAAACTGGAAGCTTTGGAAGCTTTCAATTACTCATCTAGTGTTTAGAATCAAAATATGAATGATGCAAGTATTTTTGTAATAAAGAACGTTTTCATATTTCAGTTTTTTGAGCGGCCACAATAAGTTCGAAATGCACTTTTGGAGCAGACTCAGTACATGACTTGCTAAGGTAATTTTTCCAAAAAACAATAAATTATTTTTACATTTAAGAAAAAAGTAAAAAAAAATGTATACCTATTTATAACATCATGGATATGTTTTTATCATAAACTAAAGTTTTTAGAACTTTTCCGTGAACCTCATAAAATTGGCTTTTAATCTGGCATGGTTTTTAATTAACTTTAATGTATCAATCAGCTATATTTAATTACATCCATCTACACATTTCAGAATCAAACGCAGCCAGCCTACCAACACAGCACAAGAATGCCGAAGCACTAATTAGAAAAAAGCCCGCCATAGCGAAAACAGCAATCCAATTAGACAAAATCTCGATGGAGATAAATTTATCGATATCGATATTCCAATTACCCCACACTAGAGGTCGCTAACGGCGAAGTGTGTTGCGCCGGCGCACTAGAGATAAATCTTTTTACTGCACACTTCGATTAGAAAATTCCTTTATTAATTGACTGGCTTAATTAAAGCGTTTTCTAAGGTTTCTTCCTTGTGTTAAAATTATAGTAGGAGTTTTAGTTGATTATTATAATATTATAGAGTCTCTGATCTGCATTCTTAGGCATAGTAGATTAAATTTTAATCTTCAGTTTTATCATAATTATTATCAGACCTTTTTAATATCATGGACCTCCCAACAGTCCCAACAAATGGTCGTTATAGAACTAATTGGTTTGTCAAGTGTGGTGATCAAGACAATCCATGATGACCACAGTTAGCAAATGAATTGTTGATCGCAGACAATTGCAGGAATGTTGTTAGCTGACAGCAAGGACTCTGCTGCCCATCCTGCGGGATAATAACTGCGTAACACACTAACAGTGGGCATGGCTTTTAATTTGACAGTTCAACAACATTCATTGCCTTATTTACGTTGTTGAGCAGACACATTTTTCGAATATATGAAGCAATGGATTAGCAATATCCGTCAATATCATTCAGATTGTTATTGATAGTGTGTTACGTAATTAGGGTGCTGTTGACGTTATATTTAATATGGTCTCCTGTCAATGAATAAGGAAATACAAACTCCTGAATGAAAACCAAAATAAGCGGAATAACAGTAAGGAACTGGTCTCATTGGATAGGAAATGGTTTCCCAAAACGTATTATGGTTAGGTCCCTTATGTTTAGGAAATAATGATGAAGAGCCTCTGGTTATATTTCAGATTATTGAGCGCCCACAATACATCCGATGCATACTTTTTTGGAAGCAGTCTTAGTAACTGAATTGAAAGAAAAAAAACGGGTTGCACTCCGGGAGTGCCTGCAGAAGTGAAAACTTGAATATTAACGTTGTGCATTTTTGATATTTTGGAATGCGGTCTACTCTCCCTCCATCTTACGAATTTTCGATCAGTTCAGGTGTCCTGACGCGAGCTCCGTCTTACGAATTTTCGATCAGGTCACGTGTCCTGAAGCGAGTTTAACATTTTTTTGCCATCACGACAAAAGAGCACAACGCCGCTAAAGAAGTTTTCACTTGATTAATTGTGACTAGTACAGGGAGATTACAAATTAAACTAAACACAATGATAAAAAAAGAACAAAATTATATAAAAAGAAAGTAAAAAACAGAAAGTCCTGTACAAGGCCAAAAAGATCGATCTCAGCATGATGCTGCGACATTTAAAAATAAGTGTCGCAGCGCTGGTATTTGCTGGGCTATATTTTCCAAAAAATATAAATAATTTTTATATAATTTTATGTACAATTAATATTTTTTTTTATATAATTCATTTGGTTTGTGTATGTGAGTTTAAATGTTTGTAAACGCATCCACGATACAGGAGAAAGTCCTAGTGTGGGGCTACGTTTTTTTTTTAAACATATAAACAATTATTTTTACACTAAACAAAAAATGTGAGGGGTCACAAAGAGGGCTGATTTATCTTGAAGAGATGCTGCAGCGATCCTGCACCCTAATAGCATAACACACTATTAATCTCAATCTGAATAATTTTGAAGGATATTGCTGTAATCCATTGCTACATTATGTTCGAAAAATTTGCCTGTGAATAACGCAATGAATGTTGTTGAACTGTCAAAATGACAGCTATTGCTTCTGATAGTGTGTTACGCAATTCACTCTGGCCTACGAGACTTAATAAAAATAGTTATGTAGGTATGTAATAAAACAGTGAAACTAACTTCATTCCGGAAGCCATCAGCCTTTGCCTCACTCGGTCTTTTACAAGGTATGGCCGCACTTAATGTTAAGATGGAATATTAAATTCTAATTAATAAACTCAAAATACCGCACTCAGTTTTATGATGACTCTTCCCATGCTAAAGAAAACATATTTTTTAAGACGAACCTTTCCGAGAAGCAGCGAACGACTGTTTACAGCCACTAATAAATAGTCTAGGCTCTCGTAACATAAAAAACAAATTGCCAACAAACCTAACATTAGAATCCAAAAGGGCCCCATAAACTGTACCGTATTAGAAAACAGATTAAGATAAAACTAAGAAAAATAAATCAACTGCCCACGCGCCTCGCGACCTAGCACAACGAACACACACAGCGGGAAAAGGACGAAAAAAAAGACGGAGCAAGACAAAAAAATCGCAAAAGCGACGCGAATATATCCGAGGCGAATGACCTGCGAAAAATAAGACGAAAACGAACTCCTGCGCACATGTGCGTTCGGCCATTTTTTTGTTTCTGTCCCTTTCTTACGCCAAAAAAGGTAGGCGTGTGCCCGGGTGAGAGAGAGAGGGGAGATAAAAGAAAGCGCGCGGAAAGAGTTGGCGGTCGTTCGCGCTCCGGTTTAGTTCCGAACATTGCCGCTAGGTGCGCCAGTGCAGCGGGAAAATTTCTTCCTGTTTTGTGTTTGCGCGTTCCTTTTTTGAGGAACTTTAGCTGCGCGTGAGTTTTTGAGTATTTTTTAGTTATGAATGATAATTTATTTTGATTATGTTACAAAATATTTTGATAATTCGATCTCTGGCTTTCTAATAGCATGATTAATACAACATTTAAAAAAATACATAAGTTTCTTATGTAAGACAAAGGGTAGGCAAATGATTCATTTTCTTAAAACAACTGAAATTTCCTTTACAAATTTTATGGTTACGATCTTTTCAAAAGTAATGATCAAATACTCATTTCAGTCAAGAAAACATAGGGTCTAACTTTCTTCATAAATCCCCGTCTAACAAAATGTAACATATACCTAATGCCCACTGCAACTGCTACGGGATAGTTTAATAGACACTTAAATAGCCCATTCCTTCCTGTTTGGTACTGTTTTACCCGACTACGCAAATTCAGTCAAGAAGTTATGACTTCTAAATTTACGTGGTAGAGTAAAACAGGAAAAAGGCGTATTCATTTACTCAAAAATGATCATAATTTACAGGAACGGAAAGTGGTTAGGCATGAATTAGTATAAAGCGCTGTTATGCTTAGAATATAGCGATAATAACCGTACATAACATCACACCTGTAATTCCGAAGGGATGGCAGAGTTGTACCTATAAAAGTACACCCATATTTTGCCAGTACATTTGAAGTCCCATGAAATAGTGGATGACCCTGTTATCATCATTCAACTCAGCCTATCGCAGTCCACTGCTGGACATAGGCCTCTGCGCCACAACACCCTGTCCTCCGCCTTCCGCATCCAGTCCGTCCCAGCAACCTTCTTTAGGTCATCCGTCCATCTAGCTGGGGAGCGTCCCAGACTACGCTTGCCGATACGCGGTCTCCACTCCAGGACTCGTCTGCTCCACCGGCCATCGGTCCTTCGACAGACATGGCCAGCCCACTGCACTTCATTTTGCTTACTCTGCGCGCTATGTCGGTAACTCCAGACCGTTGATATTGTCATCAAGCATAAATCCAGACACCGCGCTGCTACTGAGAAATTCCTGTTAGGAGAATCCAATAACACTATGCCCGACCAGCCCCCTAATTGCACACACAACACACATCAATCCCAATCTGAATCATTTTGAAGGATATTGCTAATCCATTGCTTCATTATGTTTGAAAAATTTGTCTGCTCAACAACGTAAATAACGCAATGGATGTTGTTGAACTGTCAAAATTAAACCAATAGGGTAGTTTCCTGGGTAAAAAAAAAATAATTATACTTAGTCCGTCAGATAGATTATCGAAAAATAATGGACACGTATTTTTTCTTTTGTCAATCAAACAAGAAATGACAAAGATAAAGCGCGTCAAAATTTGGGGGACGACACTTGCTTGCAAAAGTGTCGCAAGCAAGTGACGTCACGCGGAACTTTAACGGGCGATATCTTCATCATTTTTCATATAATTGACAAAAGAAAAAATACCGGTTCAATATTTTTTGATAATCTAACTGACGGACTAATTAGAATTTTTTAAGAAACTAGCCTATTACTACTGTTGGTGTGTTACACAATTACCCCGCTGGGAATTAAACCCAGAACCTCATGCTCAGCAATAGCGCTTGCGACCACAAGGCCAGCGAGGTATTCGATACTTTTCAATTGTTATCTCAGGATATATCTAGTGTTGAGTAATCTTATTAAAACCAAAGGTGCTCCAGTTTACTTTTTAAGGCATTAACCTTTATGACAAGTAGTTACCAACGTTGTACAGACCCCAGCGCTTCAAGCTACTACAATCTGTCAAATTTCTTTAATAGATTTTCAACTTTATCGCTAAAGCTTTAGGTCCAAGGTTGATTGGGGAAATTTGACAGTTTCGGGTAGCTTGACCTGGCTGGCGTCTGTACCTTAGTAATTATACGTTTGCGTTATAATAGTAGGTTTACCATACCTACTCTTGAACCCTATAATGATTTATCTAAACGTGTTTGGACAGAACATGATGAGAAAATGTTACTTATTACAAGATCCTTAAAAGCGATATTTAGAAGAACTATCGCAAGTGTTACTCAGTACACTTGGAGAATGAGAGCTAGTCCAACAAAAAAAGTGTAAAATTTTGACCGTCACGTTTTTTTTTATTGCTGAATGGGCCTGGTCTTAATCACGATGGAAAGCGATGGATCAGGTCTATGATGGAACGAGCGTGCCCATAAGATGCCTGTTCCCTCTTGCTTTGAAGGCAGACGGGTTAAATGTGGTTATAGTATGTGAGTTCCTTTTTTTCATTTAGTTACTCTCAAACGTTGTTAATTTATTTAATTATCCTTGTTATGTCATCATATACCGAGCCTTTTCCCAACTATGTTGGAGTCAGCTTCCAGTCAAACCGGAAGCAGCTGAACATCAGTATTTTACATGGAGCGACTGCCTATCTGACCTCCATAACCCAGCTACTGGGTAATACGATACCCATTCGTAAGATTGGTTGTCAGACTTTCGGGCTTCTGACGACCCGTAACGAACTATCCCTGTTATGTAATACATAATATACAGCGTAAGGGACTTCGTTCCAGCCGGGTATCCCACCACACCTCTCGACTTTTATTTAAAAAGAGTATAAAATATAGTGAGGTTTCATTTTTAAAATAAAAGTGGGTCAAGGCATTCCGGCTAACGTTTAGCAGGGGTGGCCCAGACAACAGATGGGACGCATGAAAGACACGAGTGCAATTGCCGAAAGTGCCAACGTAGTTAAAATCTTTTGTAGGTCAAGTTAGAGACTTTATTGCATTAACTATTTACAGCTAGTGTATTTTTCTACCTACAGAAGTATTTAAAGTGTTAGAAGAAATAAATAGAGAATTAATTTGGACCATTGTTTATAAATTTCTGTCCATTGCCCTTAGATACATAGATAGATTTAACTGCGGAAAACGACAGGAGGGACTACAGGGAGGGGGGACAGGGAGGGGGGTATGGTAATGGCTGAAGATTAATATTAATAAGTTTGTTTTTGTTCCTCTAGCTTCTTAACTTTACTATTGACTTGTTATCAAGAAACGATATGTAATGATACACTAATTTCTTCTTTTTTTACAGACATTGTAAGAAAATATTTACGCATCTACTACTTACTAGCTTATTTTTACGAGTACCTACCGTTCTTCATAAGTTCGTGTATCAAGTAATAATTATGATTAACTTGAGTTTCTCATGATAAGTGAACTGTATTCCTTTTGAGAAATAAATGTCTTAAAACGTAAACGAAGAGAAAAATCATATTAATCGCAAACTCAAAACTGTCATTGACTTCCCATACATTTGCATAATGACCACTCCGAGTCCATCCCGTTCGCATGCGCAAACTAGTTTTGGTTAAAGACCGTATATCAAAAAAATATAGCATTAATAACCTCTCTAGCTCTGCCTATTTTTCATCCTAGACATATAAACAGTATTAAACTTGTACTTCATAATATCTTCCTTATAACTTTTCTGTGTTACTGCAAAATTAACTTTAAGATGTGGATGGTAGAGTCGGTTTTGTGTTTTAGTATTCTAATGAATCTGTCGACCAATTGATTTAAAAGCTTGAGGAGGGTTTTTAATTGATGCCTTTTCTCGGCATATTTATAGTGTTCTTGTTAAGGTCTAGTACGATGTTATAGGTTTGTTAATATGTTTTTTTTTTGTTTAACAATAGCCGGACTGTTGACGGAGCAAATAATTATACGATAGTTTATGATTCGTGTGACTAGGAAAGGACAATGCTATCAGGATCTCATTAACTTTTTTCTTTTACTTGATGGATATTGAGCTTTTTCTTAGTTAGAAGACAGCTAGGCTATTTATTAACATGTTTAATTTATATCGATGCTTGAAAGGCAAAATTTACTAAGCGACAGGGCTGGGCTAGATTTACAGAAATCAGTTTAAAGTTTAATTTTTCAGAAAAAAAACCCATTATATTCTTGTAATCCTTGTACAGGCGTAATTTCTCACTGATTTTGAAATCTTATTTTATGATATAAATCAGAATTTATATGTTTTTTTTCTGATAGGGTAAAATTTAAACTGAAGGCCAATTGAAATCGTTCAAAATCTAGTCACAATCTCATCTCAGCGACAATCAATGTCAAAAACTTGTCAAAAATGTTCCATTTCTCAAGTCTACATTTTTGACAAGTTTTTGACATTGATGGTCGCTGATTAATATGGTTTTTCTTTCCAGAAAAGTCATCTCCTTAACATCAAACAAGTTTACTGCGATCCCTGCCAGTGCCGCGACCACGCGAGATTGAAGCAGATTTTTATAGGTACCATCTTGAAGGCTTCCTACTTCACTCGCCATAGTTATATTGCACAGACTTCAGGCAGTAAAAGAGAAAGTAGCAACGGGTAATAAAATACCTATGACCGTTAAATAAGTAAACTAATTAGAAGACACGAGTTGCCCATCTATTCTGTAAAAATCTCCCCGTGAAAACTTAGGTGAAGTGAGCTGTCGATAGAGCCAATCCCTAGCATCAGCTGATCTAGCTTGTAAAAATCTCACAGTGAAAACTTAGGTGAAGTGAGCAATCATTCTAGCAGATATAGTTTGTAAAAATCTACCCACGAAAACTTAGGTCAAGTGAGCTGGTTTCCTCAGCATGTTTTCCTTCGCCGTTTTGAGTGCAGTCTTTTACATGGGATTTCTGAAATAACCGGTGAAATGTGAAGTGAGCACTTCCATCGGTCTGGAGTATCAAACGAATAGCGATAGTTTTGGTTGGGTAGAAGCCCAAAATACTGAAACCACTATCTAACAATTGAGTTATACGAGTAGCTATCAAAGGTCGGGTGCCGACTGCAAAATATTGAAATACTAGCTGCGTCCCGCGGTTTCACCCGCATAAGTTTCGATCCCGTGGGAATATCGGGATAAGTCGTGTTAATTCTGTTTATAAACTATCAAATCCGTTGCCTGGTTTTTGCGTGAAAGAGTAACAAACATCCATCCATCCATCTATTCTCACAAACTTTCGCGTTTATAATATTAGTAGGCCTTTTGTGTTAGACACCGAGAAAATAATTATATAATTATGTATGAATACTGGTCATTTATAAGACGGACTGATTTAAATTCAAAATTCTTGGCAAAATAATCCTATCACACTGCCCGACCTGGAAATCGAACCCGGAACCTTACGATCACCACCAACATAGAAGTGGCTTGTGTGCGTTTTATATGCACCATAAACATACATAAACTCCGTGCTTCAGAAAGCACGTTAAGCCGTTGGTCCCGGCTGGCATTCGTGGATCTTTGACAGTCGTTACTAGTAGTCAGAAGCCCGAAAGTCTCACAACCAGTCTTACTAAAGGGTATCGTATTACCCAGTAACTGGGTTGTGGAGGTGAGATAGGCAGTCTCTCCATGTAAAATACTGCTATTCAGATGCATCCGGTTAGACTGGAAGCCGACCTCAACATAGTTGGGAAACGGCTGGGCAGATGATGACATACATAAACTCACGCTCGTTTCCCATAGTGATAGACAGAGCTCACAGAACGCCACATGCCCGATACGACCCTCATAGACAGACGCCATCATATCAAGCTGCTAAAATCTGTCAAATTTCTTTAATAGATTTTCAACTTTATCGCTAAAGCATTAGATTCAAGGTTGATTGGGAAAATTTGACAGTTTCAGGTAGCTTGATGTGCTGGCGTCTGTACATTTAAGTTTTCATTTTAAGAAAATCACTTATATCCCGGACGTCTACGCAGCACTGAGCTAGTATTATTCAAAACAACCTGACGTAATAGAGGTAAGCGGAGTGTGAGCTCAAAAGAAATATAATAACATTGTGTGGAGCAGGTCTGGCTGCTTGCCTAACCAGTTTTAAAAACATATCATATGACTATAATACTTTAGATGTGAAGTTTCTTATTAGATTATTCATTATGAAGGTTTTTGCGAAGTGAGAGGCTTTGAGGTGGTGAGAAAAATGCAAACAGAAGGCAAAGTTCAAAATCTAGTTGCAGTCTAATCTCGGCGACAAACAAATGTCAAAACTTATCAAAATGTAGGGAAATTAGAGGTATTTTTGACAGTTTGAGACTGAGATCACACTGTGAACGTTCTTAAAATTACGAGAATTGCCCCTCAGTTTTCTTGTACATAATATTATTATGAGAGAGATGGTGGCCCAGTGGTGACGGCTCCGACTGAGGTACGAGTCGTAGGTTATGGGTTCAAACCCGGACAGGAGCTTTACTTTGTGTAAATAATTTCATCACCTTTCACAACGGTGAAGGAAAACATCGTGATGAAACCGGCATGTCCTAGAACCAATAATTCGAAGACATATGGCATTTACCAACGCGCACTGGGCCCGGTGGTAGATAGCGGCCCACTCCCTCTCATAGAGAGAAGGCATGTGTCGCAGCAGTGGGAACATTACAGGCTGCTTATGCTGCACGGAAAATATAGATGGGTTGTGTGAAAGATGACATGGCAAGAAAATGTGCACTAAAAAGTGACGTCTAATAGAAATTTATGGGAGAAAGAGAAGTCCTCTAAGTAAATTGGAAGGAAGATGATGATAGTATGAAGTTTTGGATGAAAGTAACGTAGGTACATTTTAAAAGGGGAGTCGTGAAACGGGAGGCGAGATTGCTCTATTCGAAGAACAGCGTAAGACCCTTTGTGAACGGCATGGTTTCTTTACGACGTATAAACCGCACCGTAGAAAAAATGTGTCTGTCAACAAGCTTCCACAGTGATCCATACAACACTGGCGACCATCCCTACACACGGCGTATAAGCCGTAGATTTTCACGGCCAGAAAAAATGTGTGTATAAGGGCCTTAACCATCGAGATGATAATTAATAAATCAAATGATTTTGTAAGGCCTTTGAGGTCTAGCACAATCAGCCTATAACGTTCCCACTGCTGGGACACAGGCCTCCTCTCTGTGAGAGGGAACGGGCCTTAATCCACAACACCGCCTTTGCGGTTGGGCTCTTTGAGACCTATTATCGAAAAAAGAAATTGCTCAATTTTATCAAACTCCATTTCGAAATAACTAAACAAAGTTCAGGTACAGACTTCAATCTAATCCTACAGTGGAATGTTGTGAAATAAATGATTGAGTGGCTCAACAGGAGCAATAAATAAAATATAAGGTATTATAATATTATACTGATTGACCGGTCCCATTGATTTTGATCCGGTATACAGTTTGAATAGAGCAGAAAACATGAATTTTACTCTGACGATTCGTTAGAAGTTAGGTGGAAAGATACTAAAGGTTTCTGTCTTCGGGAATAAATGTGTCGAAGATAAGAATATAATAATAAGATAACATATATAATATGTTTATTGGAAAGAAGAAGAATGAACATGTTGTTGTGCTTCTACCCTAATAAAATGAAGTTCAGGGCCCTATTTCTCGAAACTTATTAGACTAATAATATGAGACCATGAGCGAATATTTTTTACAAGTTTGCTAGTGTACGTTTCTCGAAGCTACGGTAGTAAAATATTAGTTATTATTTACCAACTACTAAATATTAGCTAACATTATCTGAGTAAATTCAATTTGGTTTCATAAAAAAATATGTTATTAAATACCATTGTAAATTACACTGATACAGCTATTAGTCTCAGAAGGCTTGTAAAAAAGATTAGCCAAAATTATTAGACTTAAATTTTACCAAACAAAACCCCCAAACAGAATGTATTTTGTTTCTAATACACTTCTCAAAAGCATTAGTTTCATGGTAAATTGAATTTACTTTAAATAAAACAATCCGCTTTTACCGCCAATGTGCAAACGACAAAATGAAACTAATGCAAAAATGGCGGGAACTTTTTCCGTATTTTTTTTAATAAGTAAAGCGGCATGTGTATTCAGCCAAGCCAGTCTAATATTTTTTATTAATCTGCTACTATTAGTTAGTATTATTAATATTAAAAAAAAACCATTATACCCTGTCCATTAGGTTAACCATTTTTTGACAGCTGTTTTAGAACGTACATATTCCAGATTACGTAAAAGTTAACTATAAAATGTGTAATAAAATAAATATATAAGCTTCTTTATCATATTAAATTATCTTATTTATGGCTTCTTACAGACATTATAATATCGTACGTGTATCAATCAATGTATTGTGTGTTGCTGAAATCACTGGTTCCATCTGTCAAAAAACGGTTTACCTAATGGACAGGGTATAATAATACCAACCAAATATTGTCTCAATACAAGGCAAAAGCCTGTTCTCATACACAAAAGAAATATTCGTATATTGATGTATTTAATAACCCCAAATCATTAAGTTACTATATTATTTTGACCCATGAAGTGTCACACTTCATCTTTGTTAGTTCTTATCCACAGGGATCTTTAAAAAAATGTAAACGCAAAGCAAGCAATACTGGATCTCCAACAGGGTCCATAATTGTTTCTATTATTTTTATTTTACCACCTGTAAGTGTACATTATGGATTGCAAAAAATCTTTCATAGGAGTTCAAGACGATCTCCTTAAGATACATAGAGTTGTTTATCTAATAGAAGATAAATATATCTAATCAAGATAAATTAATATTTATGAAACTGCATTGGTGCTAATAACTTTAATGGTCCTTTGGTTCGACTGAAGTTAATAAAGGCCATTTGGGCCATATCCTACTTCTCACGTTACAATCAGCTGGAGGTACCTAACAAATATATATTATATGTATTAATAAATATATCATCATAATCAGCCTAAATTGTTCCCACTTTTGGGCCTCCTCTCTTCGAGAGGGAGTGGACCGTAATCTACCACCACGCAGGCCCAGTGCGGGTTGGTAGATGTCACGTCTTCGAATTTTTGGTTCTAGGATATGCCGGTTTCCTCGCGATGCTTTCTTTCATCGTAATTTATATATATTTATAGATAATATAAGCTAACATTTATAATAAAAATATTTAATAATGTAGGTAATTTATAAAATACATTTTTAAATATTTTAAAATAATAATATGTATACATGTTTATGAAAAAACTTTGTTGATTTTACTAACTAAATTTCACAGAGGACAGTGCTCAGAACAAATGCTGCAACAAAAAATCCCACCAACGCGTTGATCTACAAAATACCCTAGGTATAGCCTACAAGTTATGCCAGCCCCCCCTCATCCCCACCGCTGGTGACTCAGCACAGCGCGAGCGCATGTTTTGCAACCAAAATTCTACCGGTTCTAGACAATGGCATTATTAGGCGTCAGACGCCATGTTGTTTTTAAGTTAAAGCGGTTATGTGTCTATGGTTATGTAGATTTGTTGTAGGTATTTTTGGGAACTATTTTTAGATACCTACATAGATCATAGACAAAGCTAAAGCGGTGAGTAAGAATGGTAGCACGTGGTTTGCTGTAGTTTCTGCCTACTTTTGTTGAGAACATGCGGTGAGTTTACAATGATGATTAAAATTTGATCAATTGAAAATGTACAATACTGTTAGTACGCATAATGGCACTGTAGGAGATAGAGTGCTGAAAGTTTGGTCCCAGTTTCGATTCCCTGAAGAGACAGTTTTTTTTTTGTTTGTTTTTCAATTTTTTTTAACGTTTCCGTATAAACTTGTTGTAGGAACACCTCTTCTCAGATATAACCGAATCATTACATTCAGTGATTTTGAGGTTACCTCAGCTAATCTGTCATAAGCCTATAAATTATTAATTTACAAATACCTACAAACATAAAATAATAATAACAATATAAACGTGTTAATTTCTGTCACTAAGTGCCACCTAAATCTCGTTCGACATAAATTATTTGGGTGGAAAGTTGATGAAATGGCACTATGTAGTGGCAAGGTGCCAACTTCGAGTGTCTACTGGGATAACAATATCCTGTTCCGTCATCCAACTTTTATGACTGGGTGAAGAGGAGGTCAGATGTTTTCTTAATTCTTTTAAAAAGTTCACTCTTTTTATAGATTACATCCTTGTGTCTGTCGCTACATACAGTAATCATAATGTGGTATCGCAGCTGAAGGTGAAAAATGTCAAATAAGCAGCGAAATGTGACTAAAAGACCACAATTTCATGTTTAGAAAAACTTGGTAATTTATTACCATCGTTGTCATTTTAGTCGAAGATCGTCTGCTGCTGGACAAACTAAGGATTAAAACAAGTCATTCGGACATCCATTATTTGCCATATAATGAACGTTTTTGGCATAGTCGTAAGGCACACACTATTGTAGTTAAAACATTATTTTCGCTTTTTATTATGCTAATTGTATTTTGTGTATCATGAACTGTGTTCAATTAAACGTTATTATTTCTTTCTTTATTTCTATAAACAATATGAATTGAATCTTTTGCCAGGTTCGGGGTTATAGTGATAAGACCGTAGATTTCAACTTTCTAAACTATCTTTTGTTAATTTGCATCAATTCACCTAATCAACTAACTTTTAGCTCAAAGAAAACATAATGAACAGCTTCTGTGACACAAATAATAATTAATATTACGTCTAGACCATATTAAAATAACAATAACATCACGGGTTATGGTATTACTCAGTAACTGGGTTGTACCAATTATATAATAGGCAGTCGCTCATGTACAATACTGGTATTCAGCTGCATCCAGTTAGACTGGTAGCCGACCACAACATAGTTAGATAAAGGCTGGCTAGATGATGATGAGAAACATTGCGCCTGTATCCCCGAGGGGTTAGGCAGGTATATCTACATAGTACACCCACATTTCGCCAGTTATGTTACAGACAGATGGTTGTGTGGTTTTCTAGACAGTATTCTAGCCCAAAGTAACAGGTACAGAAATTACAGGTCTACAGACTAAAAAGGTACTTATTACTACCAAAAGCCAAGTAAAAGATAACTCGTATAAATCAAACGAATCAATCAGGTACAAATTGCAATCGATCAGTAATAAAATCGTACCTACAGCTGCGCCTACGCATAGTCGTGACTCGTCTGTCAGATAGCTGCATGTTAGGCTTCGAAATGATATAGGATTTAGAAATGGCGTTGAAAGTATTAATGATATGTTGTATAGGTAAATTATCTATTGATTCTGATAACGGATTCAGTAAAAAAAAAAGAGTGGTAAAAAATTAAGAAAAAAATGGGCTGTTCTCTACATTTTCTCGGGTTATACGACCATAATAAGTAACAAGAAAAAATTTTGGAGAAACCGGCAAGTCCTAGAAACAAAAATTCGAAGACACGTGTCATCTACCAACCGGCATTGGGATCGCGTGGTGGATTACGGCCCACTCCCTCTCACCGAGACGAGGCCTATATGTATATGAAGCAGCCATTTTTTTTTTCATCAAACGACGATATGTTCTGCCTGAAAAATAAGTTGCCTGAAATTCGTGAGATTGATTTTTTTGATTGACTGTATTTAAACATTTATATCTCGAAAAGTCTAAGCTGATTTTTTTTTAAATTATTTTCTAACGTGGACGCGTACCGCGAAGGCTGGAGGCTGGTTCGAGGTAGCGCAGGAAAAGAGTTCCTGGTAGATTTGGGGGAGGTCTTTTACCAGCAGTGATACAATATAGGCAAACCAATTGGAACCTTGTACCTAGTTTCTGACATTTCATAAGTGCCCATGTAAGTTTATGTGAAATAAAAATTTGT
Source organism: Apamea crenata (assembly GCA_949629185.1). Taxonomy (NCBI): domain Eukaryota; kingdom Metazoa; phylum Arthropoda; class Insecta; order Lepidoptera; family Noctuidae; genus Apamea; species Apamea crenata. Next base: position 3,975,056 of record OX451377.1, read on the forward strand.
GAAACTAGCTTTTGCTGCGACTTCGTCCGCGTGAAGCAACTTTCTTAATTTTTTTTTTCCGTAAGAATCTTCTACAAAGTATTCGAAAACTTAAAAAAAAGACGGCTGAAATCGGTACATTCGTTCTCAAGTTATAACGTGACTAAGGGAAATATGGATTCATTTTTATATAAATAGATAAAAATTTTCGATTTTTTTATTTTGAGACAAAAAAAAACTCTAAAGTCTTTTAGACATTTTATTTGGTTCACTATTCATTAAGACAGCTTCATGAAACCCTTTTGTGTTTTAAAGTTATTTATAGCTTAGCTGTTGCGTTTGAAAGGTATCAACCTATTACCCAATCCTCCTTAGAAAAGGCGTGAAGCTAGAGAGTCGTCTCGGCGCCTACGCATCCAGCGTCGTGACCAGTAGACTGAGGTACTGTTAGGTATTTACGATTTTAAATATTTGCATCTGATGTATCTCTCACGCTTTCCATGAAGAGGTGGGCAGGGATCGAGGTATTGGCTGGATTGAAGATGGTGGTTTTGTTAAATTTTGAAATCGAGAAACGAGTCTTTTTGCATGACAATTGATGATAAGGAGTTGTTAGAATTTAAAAGCAATTTTTCATGACTGTTTAACGGTAACCGTTTTGCCTGGTTTCAGTATCATGTAAACGATTTCCTTTGCGTGTATGACCAGCACCCTAATTGCGTAACACACAATCAATCCATTGCTTCATATGTTAAAAAAATGTGGCATGTGTCTGCTCAACAACGTAAATAACGCAATGAATGTTGTTGAACTGTCAAAATGAAACCGATTCCGATTGATCGTGTGTTACGCAATTAGGGTGCTGAAGGCCAATTCCGGTGATTAAAAACATTCAAATTTTAATCGCAATCTCATCTCAGCGACAATGAATGTGAAAAACTTTTCCAAAATTTTTGGGAAATTACAGGTATTTTTGACAGATTGAGACTGAGATCAGACTGTGAACGTAATTGAAATTACGAGAATTGCCCCTCTGGTGTATACGAAGCAAAAGGAGTATATTTGAATCACGACTTGTTTGCCAAAAATGTAAACAAATATGAGTTTAAGGAAAAATAACTTTAATTCCTACACGATAAAGTTCAGTTTACGCTACAACCTAAAACACTTTTATAACTTTTTCAATAGTGCTAGTCACTCTGAAATCAACTTCATTTTCATTTACATGATGTTGATATTTGTTTAACTTGAAATAACGTCAATTTGAAACATAAATAAGAAACTGCAGGTGGCAATCTGTAGTTTCTGCCTAGCCCATTGAAATAATAAAGGTGTGAGTTTTTTTTATGTATTATGTAATCGATCGATACAAATTACGATAGAGGGGCGACACGATAGCAAGAACTGAAGCGATTTTGATGACCTAAAACTATTGCAACGACAAGAAACAGACAGCTTTCTTCATAATCTGCACATTTCCTGCTATGCTAGTTCTACAAAATTATTAGACAAACTACCTACGAGTATACACCTACCTACCTAGGTACGTATAGAAGAAAACCTTCGGAAAACAGTTGCATCCAATCGAAACTCAACCCAGAAGCGAACTAGCACTACAGTTTGAAAATAAATGCAACCTCGCATAAAACCAGCACCCATGTTTTTGCGTCCAACACTATCTACGAACGAAGATCAAACGTTAAAACACATACATTACCGCGTATGTATACATACATTAAAACACTCACACAACTAGAGCAGAGATGTATATGCAACGTTCTAAAGAGCTGCGAAATATCGGCAATGTTTATTTTAACTGGCTGAAAGAAGGCAATCTGGTGTTTGTAAAGCTTGGTGCACACGTTACGTGATGCTTGGTGCGGGGGAGGGAGCGATTATAATTTTAAATGGATTAATGTTTTTAAGGCTGTGTATTAAACAGTGTAAATAAGTGGCAACAAAAAAATGGAGGAATAAAGCTTTGTTTAATCAGCTGTTGAGCTTTCAAGTCACCATTTTATTAAGACAGTTTTATTTTACCCGAGTACACATTTGCTTAACAAAAGAGGTATACACTCTTATCCCTATTTTCATTTTGTAAGTACTTAATTAAATCAAAGATCTAGTAATACCTTCACTGACTATTGTAAAGGAGTTTGGAAAACTTGCTCGTAGGAACTTAGAAGATCACTGTTACCATATGAAAACATTGAGACTTACATTAATTTCAAATTAATGTTAATTAAAAAAAACATTAAAAAAAATCTAAACTATATCAACGGTTGAGTACAACTAGGACAAGATCTAGTTGCTATAGCAACCAATACTCAAAAACAGTCTAAAATTAGTTGCCGGTTTTCAAACCAACAACTTCCCATCATGTACACTACTCCCAACTATCGAATTCTATTTTTAATGTTTAGATCGGTAATGCGGGATGCAATTTTATGCACAAAATTCGACCGTTCGCTTGCTGCCGCCATTTTTCAATATTTAAATTTAGATCCAATTCGCAGGAAGCTCGTGTTCTATTTTCGAAATTTTATTTATTCCTAGGCGTGGTTTGGCCAGTCTTATGTCTGAATGAGTATGATTGAGCATTCATAGTATATGTGTACATAGATATTGAGCATTCATAGTATATGTGTACATAGATATTGAGCATTCATGGTATGTATAGGTACATAAATGTCTATACAGGGTCAAATTTAATTAGCTAGCGAAACTCTGCAATCGTTATAGGTATCGCTATCTAAACACTATAAAACAAAAAAGAAATTAATTTGATATTTTTTTTTTAGGAGATTCTCTTGAAATATCAGTTTTTATGTGTAAACTTAAGAGACGTAAGTAGTATTGATATCTAAACACGATAATACATATTTTCTCAACTCGTACTTCAGGTAACAAACTTTCAGCATGTTGAGATATTGATACTATCACGTCTGTGAAGCTTACATAATAAAAAGCTGATTTTAAACTCATATTTCAAGTGACTACACTAAATGCGGTCGATGACTCCAAAGAAAAATTAATTTATTTTTTGTTTTATATTTTATGTTTAGAGCGATACTCATTACGTCCGCGGAGTTTCACTAGCTAATTTAATTTGAGCCTGTATAATAAAAATCATGAAATAATTTTGAGCTTATTTATAAAACGCAAGTAGCAACATCTTTGTATAGAAATTATTTATTTTAATTACTTAATAAACTTTAAACAGCGCTGGAAAGGTACAGACGCCAGCAGGTCAAGCTACCCGAAACTGTCAAATTTTCCCAATCAACCTTGAACCTTAATGCTTGAGCGATAAAGTTGAAAATCTATTAAATAAATTTGACAGATTGTAGTAGCTTGATGTGCTGCCGTCTGTACTATAATACCTAGCACTACAGTTTTCTTTGATTATAGAAAATGTCCGTAAATAAACATTCACTCAAAAATTTGATCCTGTATATTGAGCATTCATGGTATATGTGTACATAGATATTAAGCATTCATGGTATATGTGTACATAGTTATTGAGCATTCATGGATGTGTACATAAAGTATTGAGTATTCATTCTGAGTGAACATAAATATTTATTAGTTCTACGTCTGATCATTCGTCCGTTTAATTTTTTCGTGGGCGGCACTCAAATGAGGTGTATTGTTTGTAGTTACAGTAAGAAGGAGGTATGGCTTTGAATTCATTTAAAGTTGGAACTGAATATTTTACGCGTAAATTATAATAGATTTTAGAAAATGAGTTGAATTTAAATTAAATGTTGAAGGATAGAGCTTTGTCTAGTATAATAGACACTAGATTTAGGTACTTTGTACCTATTGCAAAAAGGAGGTGTTAAAGAGGCGGAGGTTCTCATTAACCGTCTTCAAACAGGGAGGAGGTTCTCAAATTTGATGTTTTTTTTACTAAATCACGTAATACTGAATAATCTGTAATTCACCTACAGTCATAAACTTTTCTTGAGGGAAATGTAGAGTCGCAGATATCTGACTATTCCGTCAAGGTATCTCTACAGTGCCGTACTACCTAAGTAGGTAAGTGATGTTTCCAAATTTATTTCAAAAGAAAATGTTAAAAAGTAATTTTTACATCACTATAACTACTCAATAAACTAAGCTTCGGAAAAGTCTACATTATCATCTTTTCAGTATCTGAAGGCCAATTCTCGTTACTTTAAGGACGTTCACAGTCTGAACTCAGTCCCATTCTGTCAAAAATACCTCTAGTTCTCCTACATTTTGAAAATTTTCGACTAGATTTTGAACGTTTTTAATTAGAGGAATTGGCCATCAGATGTGGTGTAAAATACCACCTACCAATAAGTTTTTAACCAGTCTTACCAAGGGGTATCGTATTATCCAGTAACTGGGTTGTGGGGGTCAGATAGGCAGTCGCTCCATGTAAAATACTGGGATTCAGCAGCATCCGGTTAGACTGGAAGCTGACCCCAACATAGTTGGGAAAAGGCTAGGCAGATGATGATGAAGTTTTAAATCGGCATCGCATAGATGAATATCAGTATTTTACACGACAATGCATTCTTCCACATTTCCCAAAACTCAAGGGCAATAAACAAAAGAAAAACGTTACTAACAACCTCAAACCCTAACCTACCTCAAAAGTGATCAGCGCGAAGATAAAATGCAGCAGATATTAAAACACTGCGAGAGGAGCATCGGGAATGCACCGGGCGTTATTTTTACCAGATCCCAACCTTGAATTTTGTCGGTATTTTTGTATGCACTTACTGCACTTGGCTCCAAAGCGAATGTCTGGTTTTGATCGTAAAAAATAAGAAAGAAAATAAGGAATTCTCCGTGATTTTTGGACAGGAACTCAATGCCTCTGCACGTGTAGCCATGACCTCTTCTTTAGCTTCTCTTCGAAGAACAGACATAATAATACATCTCTCTAGACAAAGTGATATTTCTTTTCTTCATTTTTACATCGCGTCGTAGAAATCTTTTTAATATCTGCCAGTTTATCTTTCGTTTCTACGGTGGTAATGCTCCGCATGCTGAACGTCTGCTCCTTCTTCTGCATCGACATGAACTATAGAAGAAGAACAACTGATGTGCCTAATGGCATACTGAGGACGTTGCTGCCTATAATGTTCCCTCTGCTGGGACACAGGCCTCCTCTCGGTGAGAGGGAGTGGGCCCTAACCGAGTGCGGGTTGGTAGATATTTGGTTGTCGTTGCTGCTTATCCTCTTAATATCCAATAGTCTACTACGAGGACAACAACATCATCAGGCAATCAACTCAATTCGATCGCAGTCCACTGACGGACATAAGAATTTCCCAAGTGGCGTCACAACACTCCTTTTTTTCGCCTTCCGCATCCAGTCACCCCCTTTCTAATCATATCATCGTTCACACAGTCCATCCATCATTTCTTTGGGCTTCCCCTACTCGTATACTTGTCCTATTTTATGAAAAATGTTAGCTCTGTCCGTTAACAAAGGGTTTCCTCCTTTAATCATCAATACAGTCGTATTTCGACGTCCATTGATCCCTTTGTTTATAAGATGTCGATCGTAGTAGTCTGATCTGTCAATGTATGTTGAAATGATGACTAACATGCTTCTACATTGTCTGTGTAAGATATTATTAAAGTGATGTGATTTTTGCCATAAGGGGAAAATTTAATAGATGCTATTTTGGATATTTTAAGCATTTTCCTGAAAAATAAGGCTAAACATACTGAGTACATTTTTTTCCATTTTCCAGTTGGGAAAAGGTAGATGTTAGCCTTTGTAGAATTTTCTTTACAAAAAAAAAAGAGATTTTGATAGGTACTTTTCAAAAAGTGATTTTACTAATGTTTCCAATTTGATTCGTATTAAAGTTTTAATTAACCCAAGGTTCTTAAATAGGGATAAAATAGTACATAGGTACAAGGAAAGAATTTATCTACATTAAATTGTACAACTCTACGAAATATGGTAATCTAGTGCAATTGGATATAATTTAACAGTAGAGAGGTACCTTCATTATAATTTAATACTATCTAGCTTTTTAATAACAACTCAAAAGTAGTAAATTACGGAATCCGCCCACAATTTGTAATAACATGTCGTAAAACAGACGACTTTCATCAAAATCGGCCTCCAAATTCAAAGATGTAACGCCACAAATAAATCACATTATATACCACATTGTAACTAGGTAACTATATAAAACCCAATACCTACAGACACGCACACTAATAAAAAAAACCTTAAAAGCATACCGCACTAAACGCACACATATAAAAAACCGTCAATTGCGTTAGAAGCATACATTTAAAAGTCGAATCTAACGCACACACACACGCGTGCGTCACCTCTGATTGGTTCGCGCCCGCGCAGCGCAGATTTCAAAATATACGTTAATGTTCATTTTTCGCCGTTCTATTTTTGTGTTAGCAAGTTTTTATCCCTTTTGCTAGTGGCGCGAATGATTTTGATACTTTCTAGGTCATTTGTAGAGTGGCTAAGACAATGAAGTAGGACTAATGATTTGATCGTAATTAAGGCATTAAATGCTACCGCGGTCACCGGTGACCCCCAAACAATATATTTTTTATGTGTCTGTTGTCTGGCAGTCAACGTGTTAATGATTTGCAATACATTATTACAAAAAGGAAAACATCGTGAGGAAACCGGCATGTCCTAGAACCAAAAATTCGAAGACATCTGACATCTACCAACCCGCAATGGGTCCGCGTCGTGGATTACGGCCCACTCCCTCTTACAGAGAGGAGGCCTGTGTCACAGCAGTGAGAGTGGGGTCATTATAGACAGATTATGTATCTATGTTATGTATTACAAAAACGCTCCGGTAGGTATTATGTAAACGTGTAAACAATGTTTTATTCCTGACATTTTCTTTAGTCAAAGTAAACTGTAGTTTTGTAGTAATATTTTTACAAAGCAATGTTGCCAATTGCGTTTTTAACTAAGCTCTAAATTCAAGTTTTTATTATACGGGGTCAAATTAAATTACCTAGCGAAACTCCGCGGACGTGATAAAACAACAAAAAAACTTGGTTTTATGTTTTTTTTTTTCGTAAAACCAGTAACTACAGTACCAATATTTTATTTTATCGTTTTTAGATGTCGATACCCGTCACGTCTGCGGAGTATGGCTAGCTAATTCAATTTGACCCTACACAATTTACCAGGAAATCAACCTATCTGATCTGTGCAACCCGTACGAATCTCCCGGACCGCTGAAAAGGCCAAAGCTATCTACGAGTCAATTAAGAATATCAACCTATCCGGAACCCCGATACTCTTTATCACCCATTTCCTTTACCACCCCGAGCCGTAAACCAGCAACTATGTAAAATAGGAGCCAAGTGTTAATTTTTAATATTAAAGAGGACACATAAACGGGTTTACTGTTTTCTATTAATATAACTAGATTTCTCGGAATAACCGTCACTTACACACCTGCTCGTTCATATAAATCTATAATCAGACAATATTTATATTAGAAATAAGGAAGGAGGGGCTTGTGGCTAAGTAATAACAGCCGCACGGGTCGATCGATCGGGTTAAGCTACGCTTGCCGCGGTTGGTCCGTGGATGGGTGACCATTTTCACATACCAAGACCCCTCCGTGTCTCTTGGCCCCGACTGTCATTCATGGATCTTTGACAGTCGTTACGGGTTGTCAGTAGCCGGAAAGTTTGACAACCAGTCTTACGAAGGGGTATCGTATTCCCCAGTAACTGGGTTGTGGAGGTCAGATAGGCAGTCGCTTCATGTAAAATACTGGTATTCAGCTGCATCTGGTTAGACTGGAAGCCGACCCCAACATAGTTGGGAAAAGGCTAGGCAGATGATTTATATTAGGAATAAATCCAATGTAAGGCTAATGCAGCATGGGAGCAGTGGTGGTTAAGTCATAACGGCTGCAACTTACGAGTTGTAGGTCGTAGTTTCGAACCCTGACAGGCGCTTTCCTATGTGAAAACGATTTCATCACCACTGGTCCCAAAATCGTGAAGGAAAACATCGTGAGGAAACAGGCATGTCCTAGAACCAACATTTCGAAGACATGTGACATCTGCCACCCCGCACTAGGTTACGCCCCACTCCCTCTCACCGAGAGGAGGCCTGTGTCCCAGCAGTGGGAACATTAATAGCTGATCATGTAAGGTAATGCTAAGAATTTTAAACGACGATGTCACGTGGTCTTTATGACTACTTTGCATAGAGGTTTTATTAAAAATGCACTTTTGCAATCTTGTCCTCTTGTAATATGTTAATTTAACAAATCATGTCTTTTTCAATCGTTATTACTACTTCGAATGTCGCTTGTTGTTTTACCTTTTGCTGTTAAAGATTATTGCGCAATAATCATAAATACTGCCCTTTTCCTTTACAGATTTTTTCTTTTTACTTTTTTCTTCCGTTCACATGTGCCGTGTGTATGAAAAAAGAAACCTGTTAAATATTGTGCGGCCCCTTCAACATGGCATTTTTTTAAACATCACCAGTCGAATTCTGACAGTGGCTTTCCTTATTCCTTATCGAGCACGCTAATTGCGTAACACGCTATCAATGACAATCTGAATCATTTAAAAGGATATTGCCAATCCATTGCTTCATGTTTGAAAAAATTGTCTGCTCAGCAACGTAAATAATGCAATGAATGTAGTTGAACTGTCAAAATAAAAGCCATGACAGTGTACCTACTCGTATATTGAACCAATAGTACAATTGCGTAATTACCTCCCTGATTCTTAGAATTCAAAGATCATAACATTCGTAAGAGATAGTCGATGAAGACATAATCATTATTTATTTTATGAGCAGTGTTGTAGGTTTCATTTTAAAGGCTTCAGGTTAATTTAGTAAACTTAGGATATAGACCATAAACACAATGATCTTCTTTGTGGTTACTTAACACTTCTTTACAAAGACGTACTGGTATTTTTTTTAATACCATAATCAGCCTATAATATTCCCACTACTGGGACACAGGCCTCCTCCCTGGTTGAAGGGAGTGGACCGTAATCCACCACGCGGGCACAGTGCGGGTGATGTGATGTCACATGTCTTTGAATTTTTTTTTTTTGGTTGCCGGTTTCCTCTCGATTTTTTCCTTCACCGTTTGAGAGCAGTGGTGATGAAACAATTTACACAATGTAAAGCGTCTATCTGGGTCCGAATCTTCAAACAAAAACTCGTAAGCTGCGGCCGTTACCATCGGGCTACCCAAACCCGGGCTTTTTTTATTGTTTCGAATGTATGCCCGTCCCACAGAGAGGAGGCCTGTGTCCCAGCAGAGGGAACATTATAGACTGATTATGCTTGTGCTATGTATCCAGTTGTAGTGTGTCTAAAATTTTAAGATCAAGGACAACCCAAAAGATAAGAATTAATTCGCAAAAAAGTACATCATAAAAAGTATCAAGACTTCTTGCACTACACAGCTCCTTTGTGTTTTTTGGCACGGCAGCCAAACATTGGTTTATGCGATGCATCCCAATGTATATGTGAGTGTATCTCGACTCATGCGCACACAAAACAAAACGTGGATGTGTGAGTGTGTTTGCTAAAACATTTAGGCAAGGAAAACATACAACGTTTAGGATAATTGCTGATTTGTTTGTGATTTTATTAAGTGCATCTTGTGCGCCATGACAGATTGAAATCGGGCTACGATTGGCCTAGAAATTATTGCGCAGGTATTTCGTAAAAGCTTCTGTTTGTGCGCAATACTGCTCGTGCATGTGGTAATGCAAGCTGGAGTGGCAATGGGCCGGCCATATTAGCCGTAGAACCGATGACCGTTGGGGTAGATGTGTTCTTGATTGGAGACCGCGAAACGGCAAACGTAGGGTAGGACGCTTTTAGGCTAGGTGGAGAGACGATCTTCGCTGGATGGCTAGTAGCAGCTGGATGAGAGTTGCCGAAAATTGAGTTGAACGGCGTGCAATAAGAGAGGCTTATGTCCACTGATTATGATGATGATGACGTTGTAATGAACAGTGTAGGGAGCTGTGGTGGTCCAGTGGTAACTGCCGCGTAACTTACGAGTTGTAGGTTCGAACCCAGATGCTTTACTTTGTGTAAATTATTTCATCTTATGTCACCACTGATCACATTACGATAAAGGAAAACGTAACGATATCGGCATGTCCTAGACCCAAAAAATCGAAGACATGTGACATCAACCAACCCATACGTGGTAGACACAGCCCACTCCTTCTCGAAGGGAGGAGGCCCGTGTCCCAGCACTGGGAAAATTACAGGCTGAATCATGCTATGTTGTAATTGGGTGACACGACACTAGCAGGGTCTTTCCTTCTTCGTCATTTTTTTCTATCAGGGATTACATAGTAATCCAGACTGAATTGCGGTCATGGCTGCCAATCTTAGCGGATACTAGCCATCCAGTGTGAGCACAGAAGCAGGTGCAATCTCTCTTCCCTCACTCTCATAGCCTGATGGGACGGCAATCCGCCACGACCGGAGAGTGATCAGGCGCAGGACTAACGGCTCAATGTGCTTTCCGAAGCACAGGGGTGCCACACCACCAACTTCCAAACTCCAGGCTGCTTCTGAGAAATGCTTAATGAAAAATCTAACAACACCTTGCCCGTCCCGGGAATCGAGCCCAGGACCGCAGCAGTCATCAGGAGGGGCTGGCTGGGGCTCTGTTTCACATAGGGTCTTAGCATATGTTGAGCGATGGCAGTTTCGCGCGGATGTGACGCATATTTCCCCCCCAACTTGTTATTTTTTTTGTGTTTGTGTTCTTTCTCTGCGTCATGTTTACCGCAGATACACGTATTTTCTTTCTTTTCTTTCCTTCAGTCTCACTTGCGACCATGGTATATGTAACATGGTCACTAACCATAAAAAATCACGATGAACAGTTATACTGAACCCAATATTTACAAACTAAGACTCCATACTATTGTATCGTTTTTCCTATAATCGTCCTGTTGCCACATATTGTCATAACACCCCATTGTTCTAGCGTAATGTTTTAGGTCTTATAAAATAGACAGACTCAGAAAATTGGTACTAAAACTGTTATGGTTTCTGATTGTTTGGTATCATTCTTGATTCTTGTGGTTGGAAAGTTCCGAGCTTTGTCCCGACTTTTGATTTTGTTAACTTTTTTTTTTAATAAGTAAGAAATTCTTTTCTTCGAACAGTGAACGAAACTGAGCCACACGCTCGGTTCGTGGTGACGTTGAATCGATATCCAACCCGACTCGGCGCTGAATCGGTATACTTGGCGCTGAATCGGTTATACTCGGCGCTGAATCGGGTATACTCGGCGCTGAATCGGGTATACTAGGCTCTGAATCGGGTATACTCGGCTCCAGTTGTTGTCTCAGTGTAGCTTTTACTTCTATCGTGTGATCATAAGCACATAATCTCTTTTTTTTTTGTTTTGGTGGCAGTCCTTTCATTTCTCCTGGTACAAATCTGTTTATCATCATCAGTCTTGAGCAGTCTGATGCTACTATTCATTAATGTATTGTGTGTCACTATTCATCTATGTATATTAGTCGTTACAGGTCGCCAGAAGCTCGAAAGTCTGACAACCAGTCTTAACGAATGTTACCCAGTAACTGGGTTGTGGAAGTCAGATAGGCAGTCGCTCCATGTAATAAGCTGGTATTCAGCTGCATCCGGTTAGAATATAATTCATCTATGTGTATACGGAATTTAACTGGAGTTCCTAGGAAAAGCCTATTCTCGTCCGACATCATACCATTCTTAGTTAACATTACATGAAAATGGAGTTAGACTTTTTCCATCCACAAATAATAAATAGGTAACCTTCCACCATCTTAAATTAAGGCACTCTCATAGCACTGTTCCCGGCATTAATATCTTTCTCCAAACCATAGGTACATTCTGTGTCTGCGCGGGCGCCACAAATATTATTTTACTTCAACTACTGTGACACACTGACTTATTCAATCACTATATTAGTCGAGATGTTGTAATACCATTTTGACTGTATCATATAACAAATCACCGATGTTGGCACTGGAATTGATCATCTCAATCCCTGCATGATATCGTCCGTCCAAATGCATACTCTGTTGCAAATTCCACCGAATGTAAATTATAATTTGTTTCAAAGAAAAAAAACTTGAAAAATTTACAAAAGTTTCACAAACATAAAAAATAACAAAATAAAAATATAGCCATAATATTTACCTAAAAATACTGTTTGGATAGAGTTTGACCCTGAGACCCTGTTTTTTATGAAAAATACGCAAATATCGTAACTTAAAAAAAAAAGTAATATGGTGCTCAACGCACTCATTTTCCTATCATAATCATCATCATAGTACGATACCTAACCAGGTCCCCCCTGATCCCATAAAAAAACCGCGTGCATAAAACCGATCGGCCAACAAACATGCGCAGACGCAACACATTTTTCTAACTGTATTACAAGCTCTGATATGTATCGAGTGACTGCGGCTAACTGTGCTACTTGAATGTCCACCCGATAGATTTTGAATAGTTAAAAAGAGAGGAACGGTTTACAGTGCGTTTGAAATGCTATAATATATTGTGGAAGATATAATTATAATAATTTTGGACCGGTACCTTGGGCCCTGTTCCCGATACCGGTGGGCTATGGGCGGTTGTTGGGGTTGGCTTCTAGTCTAACCGGGTGCAGCTGAGTACCAGTATTTTACATGGAGCGACTCCCGATCTGATTATGGTGTATAAGTTTTTGGACCTGAATAGAATCTTGCCTATCTCAAGATAAAGCAAGTAAGAGCGTTAGAAATCTGTTCAGAAAGTATGTTTACATCCATTAGATTGACTTCTTATGTATGTATACCTATGTTAGGTTATAAACCGACCTAATTACAACTTTGAAATCGCCCGTTGATACGAAACAGCGTCGCATCTACATCGCTATATCGCATAGCTTTTAGTGGACGTAAATAATCCGAGGATGTTGGATAAACTCCAAGAAAATCTGGTTAAAGCGTAAAACATCTGTATGGGAGACGATTTACACGATTTCTATGTTCCTTGTTCGACTGGCTGTGAATAACATTGATATTATCCAGTTGTCGAGGAGAAAATCTTTGGTCTGTTGTGTAGGACAGTTTTGAGGTGCTGTCTTTAAATTAGTAGTGTTTCTAAGCCTCCTGAACAGTGGTAGCTCAGTGGTAACGCTCCTGGCTTACGAGTTGTAGGTCGTGAGTTAGAACCCAGGCAAGGCGCTTTACTTTAGGCCAACAAGCAGAGAGAAGTGGGGTGATCAATCTCTATTTCTTCTCTGTGTGAGTTCCCTTCGATCGGACGTTCACAGATTGTCTTGTCTGATGCAGACTTCGACAAGAGTTTCTACTCGAGCCTAAATCTTGATATCTCAAAGTAATACATAAATTATGAGCCTGTTGTGTCCCCCTACAGGGCAGTCTCCCTTCCGTCTTTCCATGTTTCTCTCTTTTGCAATTAGAGCCCAATCCTTTAGACAGGAGTCTAACTCGTCACGGAATCTCCTTCTGGGCCTGTCGTATCGCCGGTTTCTGTTTTATGGAACCCAATCTGTGTATGTGTGTATTATGATTTTAAATAAACAGGAACATAAAGTCTGTTCTCTGATTTCTCTGTACTAAGCCTCATACAAACCTATGCGTCCATTCTAGCGAGCTTTCATACACTTGCCACAAATTAGGTTATACCTATAATTTGCCTCGAGGCGATGAAGCAAAACATCGTGACAAAACGTTCACGTTTATTAATCAATTTCTAAGCGGATAATTTTGAAAATGGCCACAGATGGAGCCACCGTGACGGGTGACTCTATTTGTCACTATTGTGCACGAATTAGTAATATGGATAGAGTTGTAATGCTAGGCTGAGAAGCAGCCTAAAAATGGTCCAGACTTTACATTGTGTCCATAATAAGTAGATTTGTAGGTCGTGGGTTCGAACCCAGCCAGGCGCATGATTTTGTGTAAATAATTATATTACCACTGCTCTCAAAACGGTTAAGGAAAACATCGTGAGGGAACCGGCATGTCCAAGAACCAAAAATTAGAATATATATTTTTTTTTTTATAGCCCAAATGTTGAGGAAGGCTATAGGTTATTTAACATCACTCTATGACCCTGAGGAGCCGAGCAAAAATAAAAATAAGTCAGACAGAATGCTAAGCGTAATCGATGTAATAGCGCAGGCAGGGGATGCGATGCGACGGGTTAGGTCAGGGAACAAGACATTTCACGCGAACGAAGTCACGGGCAGAAGCTAGTTTCTTAATAAAGAACAAATGATCGATACTCTAGGTAAGTATTTTCGGCAAGCGGGAAAGAAAGAAAGAAAAATGCGTTTATTGGCATTACACATTGAAACTATAAAAACAGAAAACAAAAATTATAATGCCAAAAGAGCCTCAGCTCAGCATAAAGCAGCTGCAACCCACGAGTGCCATTCGCTGGAATGACAAACACATAGGAAAATCCTTTTAGAAAAAAACGTGCATTTGCGGTAATCGTGACACATAAAAAGAAACACAAAAAAGTAACAAGTTGCGGGAAAACATGCGTCACATCCACGCAAAACGGCCATCGCTCCATTAGTCCCCATCACCCCATTAAATATTTTTTTAATCAGCTCTGCACTGCCTTTCCTCAAGAAATACGATAATTTTGACTTTTACATCCTTAAACTTTCCAGTTTACCCATGAAGTCATAAAGTAAGCTCACTTAAACTCATTGCTACTTAAAATTATTAGGAGTTAAATTTAATGGCCAACAGACAATCGCCAATGTTGGCCATAGTTGCTGTAGAAGTATAAGAGTTATTTTGGTGTAACTGTTCCATTTTTTTTTTTACAAAACAGTGATTATGTTCAAATCACGTTCTTCACACATTTAGGTACTAAAAATATTTCTATTCAATAATATTAACGCCAGCTTAAGTGATAATTAGCCTTATTTTGTTGCTAGGTAAAAACAACTTCTTCTAAGTAATAACGAACATTGATCACATTGAATGATACTGATTTCAGACCACGTCAATTTCCCTCTTCATCATCATCCTAAAGCAGTCCACTGTTGGACATAACGTCAGTGAAGTTCTAACAGTACGGAAGTCAAAAATGGCTACTTTACAGGAGAGTGAAAATCTGTATGAAATGAATGTAACTTACGCCTAAGACCATATTGTGTTTAATTATTTATACGAATGAACTCTGTGATGATTTGAACCAATATGTTTTGATTGGTCGATACGATGCGCGCCATTAACCTTTATCCATTGACATTGAAAATTCAAAACACTCATAAAATTACTTACGCACTGTTAGAACTCCAATGAAGATAGGCCTCTCCTACTGCACGAGATTCAACTCGATTTTCGGCAACTCTCATCCAGCTGCTAGATTTCCGTCTTAACTTAAAGTAACTTAAATTTCTGAAAGCCACATTAGCAAACAATTACTAAGTTTTAGACTAACCAGCAGTTTGTAAAGGTAATGGACACTAATTATTTCCATGCTAGAAAATTGTATTAAAACTATAAAATGAACTTCTAGTAATAGTTATCGTTTTAAGTTAATTATTAATATTATAAAGCCGTACCAATTTCAAAACGTGATTATCTGTTTACTATAAGATTGGCGCGAAGCAGAAAAATGCAGGAAGTTTTAGAATGTTCTAGATTATCG
Source organism: Apamea crenata (assembly GCA_949629185.1). Taxonomy (NCBI): domain Eukaryota; kingdom Metazoa; phylum Arthropoda; class Insecta; order Lepidoptera; family Noctuidae; genus Apamea; species Apamea crenata. Next base: position 3,990,711 of record OX451377.1, read on the forward strand.
GCTATCTAGCCAGACCAGTATAAAGTGTATTAGACTTGGCTATTTCAATAGTACTTATGTTTTAGATCCACTCTGTGTGGCCTATTTGCATGCTAAAAAAGGTGCGCGGTGGTGCTGATAGCTAAGTTCGCAACTTACAACATTCTGATTATTGTTGCAATTTCTTTTAAACTCTAATTTTTATTTTTTGGTGATCTTTTGAACACTTAGTAGAAATGTTTTATTATCACAAAAACACGTGCATAATATAAAAAAGACAAGTTACCTCGGATATTAATTGATGAGTTTTTATTAATTCAATTAACTGTCCCAACTAATCTACAAAACTTAAATACTTAAAAAAAAAAACATACACACTAGGCATTATGTTTTTTTTTTGTAATTTTTTATTTTTTCTTTTCTTACAAAGACAAAATATTAGACAGATTATTGTAAGAGTCTTTCTTAATACCTCCATCAAAGCTAAAACTCAAAAACATCGATAAAATTCTCTCCAAAACAAAAAACGCATCGCACTCTATACCGACCACAACAAAATGACTTTACATTTCAACTTCAGTATAAAATACAGTCTACTTACTAGCCTTATAAACTTAGTCTACTTAAGCAAAGTTGCACCGTTGGCTCGGTGATTAAAGAGCCTGCTATTTTTATCAAGAAATCTCTATTTGATTCCTGGTAACATTAAGTACAACATTTTTCCGACTACAGAGACGGCCTTATTGAAATGTATGTAAATTTGTATATAAATTGAGCTGCTTGATATGTTTGTGAACGTTTCCATTGTCGGGAGAGGACACGCGTCAATTTAATTGAAATAAAATTATGAATAGGTTCTGTCAAAACTGAGAGGAGGCCTTTGCCCAGGATTGGGACAGCGTAGGCTAGTCAAAAAATTATGAATTGCTACGAACTGGGCTTGATAAAGTAATTGACGTAGAACTAAATATTTGAACTGATGAAAAATCCTATACAGTTGGAAAAGACTGGACATAGGGTAGATGCCTAATCTAACTGACGGACTAAATATTTAGTCCGTCAGTTAGATTATCGAAAAATAATTGACTCGTATTTTTTTCTTTTGTCAATCAAACAAAAAATTACAAAGATAAAGCGCGTCTAAATTTGGGAGTTGGAAGGCGTGACGTCACGCGGAACTTTAACTGGCGATATCTTCATCATTTTTTATATAATTGACAAAAGAAAAAATACGGATCCAATATTTTTTGATAATCTAACTGACGGACTAATTAGATTTTTTTAGGCATCCAGCCTATTGTCATTACTGTACAATTTGGGAGAAATCTTCTAGCCTCGCTAGTATTCAGCAGATAAAATTCGATTTAAAATCTTGGAGTTTTCATATTAAATTTCCCATGTTCTTACACATACATCTAAACTTAGAAAGAAGTTACATACCTAAGTTTTTTTTTAATATGGTTCTTAAGTTACATATTTTTTATTCTTTCTCTAATACATTTTTTTCCGTACAGAATAAAAAGGCAGGAGAAACTGTTACCCAAAACCCAGTAGAAACAAATACTTTCATAAAAGTGGCACAGATAAGCGCCATCAAACTAGATGTCACTTGTCACTTTTATAGTAACCGCGTACCGTATGACAATGGACACAACGACCAAGTCCACCACGTATGCATACAACGTACTCTAAACAACTTATTGCCTTTAAAATGGCGTTACGTAACGACTCTGTTGCATGTTTGTGTGCGTTTGCGCATGTGTGCGTGCGCATGCGATTTTCATTGCGTTAGAATTTTTCCGTTTATTTATATTTATTTTATTGTGAAAAATGGTGTCATGAGGAAAATGTTGTTAGTTGAGTTGGGTCGTAAAGATGTTTATTTTTTGTTATTATCCTTTTGTCTAATCTTTAAAGATTAAATGCTTGTTATAAATGAATAGATCTTTAGTATTTTAATTTTATTTATTACTAACTGCTCTATCCACCCTGTCTCATCTCATGACCTGCCTGCGCTGCTGCCTTTTCGCTCAGCGTTCTGTCGGTCTTATTTCGGTTTTTGCTTGGCTCCTAAGGATCCTAGCGTGATGTTAAGTAGCCCATAGCCTTCTCCAAGAGTTAGGCTATTTAAATGCAAAACTCGCAGGAAAACTCAGGAAAACTAAAAGGGGGTAAACGGAGCCGGTCGAAACCCAACAACGTTTTGAAATGGCAGGGTCCAGAGAAGGACACGAGCGACAAGGATGGTTTCATCAAGGTGGAGAAGAAGAAGAAGCCTCCTTGTCAGAACCAGTGCTGCACCGCGCTGGCAGAACAACACAACAACAACAACAACAACTTCACAACTGAACAACTTATTATTAGTATAGATATAGATTTGCAGTTCTCAAAATTGTGTGCCGTGTACCTATACCTAGGTACTGAGACGAAATAACATCTGTTTGAGGTAGACGTTCAGCAAAAAATAAGTCTTGAGTAATTATGGTAAAAAAAGTAAGATGGCCGGATTTCGATTTCAACGACGACATTATTAGTCTCTGTCAATTTTGGGGCGGAGTCGGTAATTCTGGTTTGATTAAATAGTATTGAATAAAACGACTTCATGTGGTAGTCAACCTCAAAAAGGGGTATACGTACAGACGCCAGCACATCATGCTACTACAATCTGTCATATTTATTTAATAGATTTTAACTTTATCGCTAAAGCATTAAGGTTCAAGGTTGATTGGAAAAATTTGACAGTTTCGGGTAGCATGATGTGCTGGCGTTTGTACATCGACAAGAATTCATATAATTGTCGACAATCTTTGTTCCATGATATTGTATCCAGAAAATAAATACATTGGATATTTTATTGTAGCCTCATATTTCTTTTTATTTGGTAAAAAAAATGCACAATAATACGGATGACGGATCAGTAAGTTATTGCACAGTTAAATTTCAATAGAAACAGACGTATTTACAATAAGGAAGAAATAACATTATGAAATCGTACACAAAAATAACTTACAAAAACAATCAATTAATATTAGAAAAAATAGATAAAAAATCTTTCGTCCATCATCTTACAGAATCCCATTGATACAGTACCTATTACCTATTATGGAACACAAATTCTAGACAATAAAATTAATTCTTGTCGATGTATCATTCATCCATCTTTTTGAGGCTGACTGAAACCTCCATCCACCAACCCGCACTGGGCCCGTGTGGTGGATTACTGCCCAGTCTCTCTCGAAGACACGAGGTCTATGTCCCAGCAGTGGAAACATTATAGGCTGATTATTCTGTAGGCCCACTAAGAAAGACCATTCTTATATATTTTCAATCGCATAAAAAAAAACCTCTGTTCCTGGTGCAATGAGAAAGTAGTCTACGATTTTTTAATGCCTTTTGATCATTTTCCCTCCTTTTTAAATACTTGTACATACTATTCTTATTACATTAAGACTGTTACCTTTTTAAATTATTTAAATATAAATAAAGATAATTATAAGGAAAAAAAAACTAAAATTATTATATTAATATTATAGAAACCTTGTAATAATAAAGAAGAAAGTCCCACGTTTCCACGAAACTGGAACAACTTATACCTAAATCAAAAAGGCAGTGCAATAAGCTTAAAGTGACTGGTCTGTGCGCCTACGCAACCTAATGGTCTTACGGACCTTTGACACCGGTATATAGAATGGGTGAGTTTACAAGAATATTGTTAAGAAAGGCAAATGTAGGTAATACTTTATACATATAAAATAATACAGCTTTATGTTCAGTATTTTTCCATCAAAAAGTAGAAAATATAATGAAAATGGTGTAACTTTAAGTTAACGGTATTATGGATTTTTTTTGGCAGAAATTGGTGTCGTTTTGGGCCTATATCTAATAACAGAGCTTTTTTTTTATCTATTCTTTGTATAATCTGTCGGAATACCAGCATTATCATAATGAGTACCTACTATTCCTTTTTGTGCTGAATGTATCTTTTGCCAAACGAATCTAAATCTCTCTTAAATTTTCATTACCTTTAACATTGACTGTTTCTAGTATCAAACCATCGAACACCCAATGTGAGTGCGGTGCTTGTGACCAGACCATGCCCCACTAGCTGGAGTGTCATAAGTGCCCGTTCACCTGCACCTTGGATGACCTAAATAATGCCACTGAAGTCGCAATCAACGTGGCCACCTACTGGGCACAAATGATATAAAGAAAAAAAGAACATTGAGTAAGAGTACCATTGATACGAAAAGAAGGAGAAAAAGTATCAAGCCCAAGAAAGGATCTATCTGAACAACACCGTAGTGGTTTTTCTTTCAATTAAACCATTTACAGGCACTTTTGAATTGTCAAAATTAAATAGTCGGTCAGTTAGTCAGAAAGTTGAAGCTAGTTGCCTATTCCAAAACGTAGATCTCTATGGAGAAGAACGGGCAAGAAACTCCACGGACACTCTTTTACATCAAGATATTATTACAAAATTCTGGGTACATTATTCTTATTGCTTATATATGTGAGAACAATGTGGAAAAAAAAAACAAATAAAGATACAATTTAAAATATAAAATTAATAATAAACCCATGTGTGTGTGAGCCATTTTGGCATGAAAATACCGCGCATTTTCCATTTTTGATACCTTAAATGTATCAGTGTAAGAACTTTTGAGAATTGAACTGCCAGACTTCTTGGGTAAACCTGCCACCTAGAAAAACATGAAAACAAAATCATGGAGACCATATTTATTTGTTTCTGATGTTTTCCTAGCATCGGCTTTGTTAAAAAGAACTAGTCGTGATCTCATTTGCAATTGCATGAATAGTTCTTTCCTCCGTGGTATAGCTACTTTGTTTATTAATTTAAGTTGACATTGAACTATTTATTTTTATTGTAATTTTTAAATGTTTTCTATTTCTAATCTTGAATTCTTAATGAGCTGACATTGAAAATTTCCTTGTAGGTCATTTTAGTTGAGTTTATTGTTAATTTTTAAATGTGTTACTTGTATTATAAATGTTAAATGATTTCTATTTTTGTAATCTTAAATTCACATTTTTATCATATGGAACGATGTCAAACACCATGTAAAATTTATTGTGAATAAATAAATGAAATGGTTCGAGTATAGGTAAGTGTTAATGTTACATAGGTACTTTAAAAAAAATCACATCAGAGATGCAAATTCCGGTAATTTTAAGAACATTCACTTTCAAAACTCAGTCACATTCTGTCAGAAATTGGGGCTTACCAATATTTTTGTCACATTTGAGATTTGTGATTGCGACTAGATTTTAAACGTTTTTAATTACGGAAATTGGCCTGATTTGTTTTGATTATTTATCTAAGGTATGATAAATTCTACAAATGGGTTTGTATAAAGACTTTTACAGACACGTCAATCATATTTTAAATACTAGATGAGGTCAGCGTTTCTTCTGTGACTATACTCTGAGAAGAAAGGCCGAAACAAACTCAGAGGTCACAGTCTCTTTTAAAGTCCAGACATAATCTTGGTCAGATAATGTGAGGACCATGTCGATAGCGTCTGAAATGGTCTTTTCTAACATAACCCTGGAATAGAATTTTAATTTCTTAGTTTAGTTATCAGAGGACATTAAAGTGTTTGATTCAATATAGGCAGCAATTAGGAACTGCAGTGGACTGCCGTAGGATTACCTACTTAAGCGTTGGTTTTTTGGAAAGAATATTAAATACTCAAATGAAGTTGAAGAAAAAATAATTAAAAGTGAGTTTAATTAGAACGGGTAAGAAAATACTTTAAAAATATCTGAGATTAACCCAAACAGAACAAACTCCCTCTCGCTGAGAGGAGGCCTGTGTCGCAGCAGTGTATGATGAACCCAAACAGACATCAATGTGTTTGATGCGGTATAGAAAGCAATTTCTGCAGTAGACGGCCATAGAATTACTTAAACGTCGATTTTTCTAAGAACTAATTTTTAATGAAGTTTTGTTGAAATAAATTAAAAGTGTCTCTATTAAAAACGCGTGTGGCGAGTCATGGCAAGTATTTTTATTTTTCATTTACTAGGTTAATGTTTTTATGCGTGTATGCCAACCGAAATAAAGTTATTATTTTGTTTATTTCTCTATTTACATACTTAATTACATTTTTAAATATTTCTTAAAATATTGAAAAAAAACATTGAAAAATAAAAAAAAAATAGTAATCCACCGGTTTAAGTTATTATTATTATGCAAATATCAACCCAGCCATGTTTCAACATTTTTCAGTTGTTTTTCATGATCAAAAAGTATGACGCTTATGTAAAAACTATATAACATATTCTAACAAAATCAATGATTCAAAACAAACAGACGTAGAAGCCTAAATAATGGTATATTCACGCCAACATGGCGAGGCGGTAAGCAGTGAAGTACCTAAACGAGGGACCATTGTGAATACACTTCCGCATCTGTTCACCATCAATTTTATTTGATTTTCGCTTTGAATGGAGAAGATATAAAATTTATAGACACATGAAAGTAAACAGCTTGTATATTGATCGTTTTTGTGGCAATAGTCTTCAAATTGGTAAAGTTCTTTTAGATTTTCATAATCATGATGGTGGTTGATGGTGATTGTTTGACCCAAAGTTAAAAGGTAGCCCGTTGAAATTATCCCAAATAACCCATGCATTGTTGGCTATAGGAAAAAAAATCACAAAAGTTGACTTCGATTTCCGCAATCTATACTAATAATAAAGCTGAAGAGTTTGCTTGTTTGAACGCGCTAATCTCTGGATCTTCCCGTCAGATTTATAAAAATCTTTTTGCATTTGATAGCCTAATTCTTGAGGAAGGCTATAGACTATTTTACATCACGCTATGACCCTCAGGAGCCGAGAAAAAACAAAAATTAGTCAGAAAGAACGCTAAGCGACATCGAAGTATAATAGGAAATAATAAGAAAAATAAAGAATATAAAAGACACTCAACGTCGAAACGTACAAGATAATTGAAATTATTCCAGCCACCCCTTCCAAAAGGTAGTTTTGTATCGAAAGGAATGCGCAAGAAACTCCACAGTTACTCTTTTAAAAATGTTTTACAATATTGTGTATTAATTAACTATAATAATTATATGTGAAGACGATGCCTCTAGAATAAAATTCCTATACCACAATAGGTAAAAAGAATCATCCTACTTGGAAATGGAACTTGAACCCTGTCCAGAGTAGGTACGTAGGACTTCATGCTCGGCTGGTTTCCTTGAGGCTAGAACGACGGGAGATGTCCTTTGATGCTCTATTTTTAATGCATGCCTGTATTCCATCTGCCATCATCTGCCTAGCCTTTTCCCAACTATATTGGGGTCGGCTTCCAGTCTAACCCGATGCAGCTGAATACCAGTATTTTACATGGAGCGACTGCCTATCTGACCTCCATAACCCAGTTATGAATCATACGATACACCTTGGTAAGATTGGTTGTCAGACTTTCAGGCTACTGACGACCCGTAACGACTGTCAAAGATCCACGGATGACAGCTGGGACCAACGGCTTAACGTGCTTTCCGAAGCACTTCGCCATTGATGTTTAAAGTCTCATGTTATGGGGCAAGAGCCTATTGCAATCAGACTCAAATCCAAACTCTGGGCTGCTGCAGAAATTCCAGATGGAAACACCCAATAACACCAAGAGAGATAGAGAGAGAGAAGAGAGAGTAAGAGTATTCTATTCTATTCTAACACCTTGCCCAACCTGGGAATCAACCGCGTGAAGAAAAGGACAATCCTAAATGATAATGCCTGTTGGCCATTGCTGAAAATGGAACCATTGATGAACGATCAAATGGGTAGGTTTTGCCTGGACTGATAACTTTTCGGTTATGTACGTACCAATTAACGAATGAAAGACGGTTGTCTCTATTCCAGGTTTCGCAGAACTATCAAAAAAGAATCTTTAGAATATAAGCAGCAATAGTAGTAAATTTTATAAAGAAACTTTGACCCGGGAACACAAAAGGATTGTCGATTAATCAGGACGCTTGCGACTCTCACACTAACCGCATTTTTAGTCTGCCGACGCATGCACGCAAAGGTCCTCTAGATAGTAGAATGTGGTCTATAATGTGAGCAGTCAGATAGACATTATTAGGCCGCCACTACCCGAACCTTGCCGAAAAACACACGAAGCTTCCCGAAGCCTTCCTACCCAAACTTTTCTCTGACAGACGCGTTACTTTAGGTAAGCACCTTTCTTAGATAGAAGAACATGGTTCATAATTCGACCACTCCAATAGGCCCTATTACGCCGGCACTACCCGAACCTTGCCGAAAACAAACGAAGCTTCCCAAGGTCCCCAATTGGTCTCTAGCCGACGCGTAACTTAAGGTAAACACCTTTACTAAATCCAAGCACACACATGAGAATTGCCGACAACACACGAAGCTTCCCGAAGCCTTTCTACCCAAACTTTTCTCCTACCAAAACCTAACTTCAGGTAAGCACCATTCCTAGATAGCAGAATATGGTTCATAATTTAAGCACTCCGATAGTCCGTATTAGACCGACAACACACGAGAATTAACGACAAAGTACGAAGCTTCCCAAAGTGTATCTTCCCCATCATTTCTCTAGCCAACGCGTAACCATATAGGTAAGCGCCTCTCCTATACCAGGATATGGTTCATAATTCAAGCAATGTGCTAGGCCGTATTCGACCAGCACTAACCGAACCTTGCCGACAACACACGATGCTTCCCGAAGTCAACCTTCCCCGACTTTTCTCCTACCGAACGCTTAGACTCCAGACAGCAGAATATGCCTTACGTTCTACCAGGCCGGCTGATCCTGAGAACCTATTCGTCATTTCATAGAAAGTCCAAAAGTTCACGCCTTCGAAACGCCCCCGCTCCGCCTTCGAAGTGACGTGGCTTTAGTGGGGATTGAACTAGGAGTTTCGCTTATACCGTGAGAGAAAAGAAGCGAGATACATGAAAAAGCCCCAAGCTTAGGAGCGGTCGGATTCTTACCGCTGAGTTGCCTATTGCGACACCTAGTCTAATAGGCCCTTTTGTAAGGCCTATCGTTGGTTGCAGAATGAACTTTAAAGGCATTATTTATTTAGCAGGATTTATAACACAAAATACATTATGTACATAAGGTTCATTTTTAAAATTACCTAAAACTGATTTATTTATTTGGCAATTACACGCTAATTTAATTTCAGACTTTTTGCAGTTTTTTTTAGCTATTTATCACTAACAATTTATTAAAGAATATATTTAAGATTAAAAGTTTTTTTTTTAATTTAAATATTATTCTAACAATTTTTTACTTCGTTAATTTTAGAAACCCATTCTTTGTCACTTTTTCCGTCTTAGTTTTAAATAACACAAAAAACACAGTACTGCAAACAATAAAACATAAATACAAAATAAAAAACAAATAATTCAACTACTTACGAAGGAAATCACCTCAAAAATAATACAAGCTAACGAATAAAAAACTTTAAATGCAGCAAATCGATAACAATATACAAATTACTATTATTACTACTATGAAGATTACACGACTATGTTATTTCAAGGAAATTATGTCGTTTGTAATACCTATCAAATAATCATAAAAAACTATAATTGTTTGTTTATGTATTTTACTCAATAGATTCTTGAAAACAGCACGTTTTTAATGCTTTGTTATTTTTAATTATTTTTACAAAACTACAAAAAAAAATAGAAGTAATAAAAAAATATTTATCGCGATCGAAATTATCTGATAGAACAAACATAAAACACTATTTTGTTATTTCATTTGTTTTTTTTTATTTTAATCGACGAAGCTATGCTTCTCTTTAAACTGTTCCAAAAATTTAATAAATTCGTTCTTTCAATAAATATTCAAAATTATAAAAAAAGAAATAAAATAAAAACCGACTAACCTCAGGTTCCGTTCAACACAACACAAAAGTCCGAATCTTCACTCACATTACAAATTAACGAAAATGAATTTCTTCCGAAGTCTTTTCTCAGTTTTAGGCGAAAAACTTCATTCAAGAATGCGCGCCAAAATCTTTGTCGTCATGACGCACACATTTTTATTTCCTAGTTACGCAATTTTACATTTTTTCTCCAATTTCACGGAACGGCGAGCGTAGATAATAAAAATTTACAATAAAAATCGAAATCCAAGTCATTTCACATTGATAATTTCAAAATCACAGTTCCAAAAATAGCTGTTTGACAGTCACATTTTCGAAAATCGAACGCGGGCGCAGCGGCGCGGCGCTTGCCGAAAAAAACCGAAAAGGCGCGAACACATTTGTAGGTATAAAATGGCGTTATTATTTTGAATTTTTCATAAAATATCGTTGAGTTTTCATTGTATTCTTGGTGGAGTGTCGCGCGCATGTGCTGTTTCAACACATTATGATCTAACACTGGCTGACTCTCGATTGCAGAACATACTTATTCTAAGTCAACTTACATTCGTTCATATTTGCCTGCGGGGCATAGGGTTGTGCTAGGATGTTAGAACCTAGTTTAATGCCTTTATGTTTCCGTATTCTTTAAGTAACAGTACTTCTATTTATGAGTTTGCGCGGCTCTTGTTAGATTTAAATTGGTTTAATTTAGCTCTGTTTCACTTCGAAACAATAGTTACGACTATTTTCATGACACACAGTATATTCTTAGTAAACAATGCAGGAAATATTTTCACCTATCAGACACAAATTCTGTGAACAATAAAAACCGCACATAAAATCTATTTCCTCAAAACTAGTAGCATTTAAAATTACATTAAAATAGGTTGTTTCAAAAACCACTTTAACATAACTGCCAAGAACGAACAGAGAAACCTAGCCATTGGCCAATAAACGTCTCAAAAATGGTAGAAAATCAAATTATTACAAATCACGGCATAAATAAAATAACGTAACGCTTTAAATAGATATTAATGGCGGGTGAACAACATTGTATCGAGCAGCCAACCCTATTTTCACGTAGTACAAGAACTTCTTGCATATAATAATATGTTTTAGCCTATATTGAGCGCTTACAGGCACCGACTTAGCTTGCGCGTGAGACTGCTACTCGAGTAACCGCTATTTTTAACTTGTTCGCTATTTCACTTTGATGCGGGTGGAAAAAATCGTAATTTTTGTGGTTATTGCTTGTTAATATGGAGATAAGTTATAGTGCATAATGAATAAGGGTTTAAGTTAGATAAATGTGAACTGTCATTTTTTCTGTGTGTTAAGTTGTCGCAGATATTATTGCTTCCATTATGAATATAAATCGGTAAAACACAAGTTTCATAATTTTATTAACACAATAAAAATTATATCACAATATTTATTAAAGTTAAGACCGACAAAAACACTTAGTAAAATCTTCATTTTTCCAACAATTTGCGTAATATATTTTTTGCTAAAACGTTACATAACGTAAAAAGTAATCGATACAAGTTACTAATATACAAATAACTTACCTACTTAACCGTTTCTTTAAACTCAAAACTGAAAACGGCAATAACTAGTTACACAAAATAACTGGTAACGTACATCACTAAAATCCGTTATTGGAACCTCCACATCACTACTTAGTTGTATGCACCGTGCATTGGCCTGCACTGCCGCATTCTAACCTCAACACAAAAAGACTTAAAAACCTTTGCATTCCACACCAAAATGGTTCGTAATTTTAGAAAGTTAGAGCTGAAAATTGATTGTTAGGTTGTGTAGAGTTAAAGGTTTTAGCTAAAAAGTTTTTTAGAAGCTAAGCTCTTATACTTATTTCACTATGAATTTTAGATAGGTATAGTAGTGTTAGATATAGAAAGAAATGTTCGCTGTCTGTGGGTTTATATACGTTTCTAGGACACGGCAAAATGTTAGAAATCTTCGGTACTAAGAAGTTTATTTAGTGTGCTGTAATTATTGGGAACGGTTTTTGACTTAGACTTGATACCTGTTCAGTTTTTGAGTGAAGATTTTTTTTTGTGATAGTTTTTTTTTTAAATAATGTAATTTATTGAAGTTGCAGTTTAAAAAAAATCCTAAGCTTTTAAATGAGTTCTTAGAACAAGAATCTAAGATACTAGAGGAAGAAATTCTCATTACGCATACACATCTTCTACGAGTATTTAGGACCCAAAAAAATCTGACAACCAGTCTCACCAAGGATGGAGCTATGGAGCTCAGATAGGCAGTTGCTCCATGTAAAACTATGATATTCGACCTTAGTGACTAAATTGGAATAGGTGATATGGGCTGGTCTCCACAACTTCAAGTAGAAGCACGCATTTTGCATACAAGTTGGAAAGTCCCCTAAGCCTGTTATTTCACCGGTATACCCTTCAAGAGACGCACAGAACTAGGAAGTATGGCAGAAGAAAGTGTAGGACCATACTCAGCAGTGTGTGATTCCAGGCTGAAATGATGATGGTGATGATATCCTTCAAACTAGCATACATCAATACCGCCTGGCAACATAAACAGATCTGGTGGTCACACATCTCGGAGCCTTTAATGAGGATAGATAAGCTCTTCAGTTACTTAAAATACAAGTTCTAAGTGTCTTATTTTTGGATACCCTTCAAACTAGAATACAGCAATAGTGCTTGGTGACAGAATATGATTTTATGGTCACGCTTTCTGGACTCTTTAAGTTAATAAGTTTCTTAATAAGTTCTTCAGTTGACAAAAATGTCAGTGCTAAGTTTTCTTAATGAAATTGGAAAATTTAATAATGCCCCATACTTTTTATTATAGATTAAGCTGCTACCACATAAAGCGACTTCAGCGCTGAAGAGCCTCAACCCTGCGAAAAAGTCAAAATGAAAATATTTTATTTCACATAAAACTACATGGGCACTTATTAAACGTCAGAAGCTAGGTTGTTTCCTGTGGAGATGAGCCGGCAAGAAACTTCACGGTTACTCTTTTAAAAATAATTGGCTTTTACAATGTTTTCAAATTACAGTAGGTATGTCAAAAGACGCGACAAAAGAAATAGAGCCTCTAAAAGACAGCGTAATGTCTCATTGACAATTTAAGAAAGTAAGTTCGACAATATGCTACTGCGTTAAAATTATACACCTATCCACCAAAAAATCACCCTTTAAAAAAAGCCCTTTCTACCAAACCACAAAACCACATTGACCACTATAACAAAAACCAATCAAGTTTTAAAAACAGCTGTTTTCACAACCCCGACCATACACCTCCCGCCATCTAGTGTCGCAAATCTGAAACCAGTCGATAGATCCAACACTACTCATACTTGAATGTAACTTAGCTTCTTAAGCAATCGCCCACGGCTGAGTCATCATTCAGCTAACTTGAGGTCCTTTCACCAACTTTTGTGCTAAGTTAGAACTAAGTATTTATATTCGGAAACCGTTTTTACGAGGAGTTTAGCTGGAATTTGAAACGGTTTCTAAAGCGGTGTGGAATGTATTGGTTTATTAGGAGATAAATGATCATGCATGCAATTTGAATGCAGAAGACAGAGTTAAGTTTAAAAAATGGCGTCATTGGTCAAATTACTGGAGCAGCTAATTAGCATCACTTAAACTGTCTGGCAATTAAAATAGATGCTAAACTTCCGGGACAAAATGGCTGATGGTAGTCATATTTATTTTCTATGTTCACGAAAGGATTACTTAAGACCTTTATGATCACCTTTTAGAGTGGCACATTCGGGAGGGGCTTGTGGCAAAGTAATAACAGCCACACGGGTCGATCGATCAGGTTAAGCTACACTTGCCGCGGTTGGTCCGTGGATGGGTGACCATTTTTACATACCGAGACCTGTCTGTGCCTCGAAAAGCACGTTAAGCCGTTGGTCCCTGCTGTTATTCTCGGATCTTTGACAGTCGTTACGGGTCGTCAAAAGCCAAAAACCTCTTTTTACCAAGGTACTAACAAAACCCAGTTACTGAGTAATATGTATCATATTACTCAGTAACTGGGTTTTGGAGGTCAGATAGGCAGTCGCTCCATGTAAAATACTGGTATTTTGCTGCATCCGGTTAGACTGGAAGCCAACCTTAACATAGTTGGGAAAAGGCTAGGCTCATGATGATGACTGGGACACAATTTGACAAAAAGTCTATTGTGTGAAGTTTTTCGTCTACCACGTAACGATGGCCACAATGCAAGAAAAGGGACATTTCAAGATCCCTAACTACAATGATCAATTTATCAAGTAACTAGCTCCTGCCCGCGACTTGATCCGCGTGAAAAAAACAAAAGTGTTTTCTTAACAGTTTGTGGACACGACTGTCGAGTATAGCCCTTTTAATGCATTATCTGATGAGAATGCGGCTACATGGCCTATACATAGAAGATCAAAGTAATACTATACAGGAGCCATTAAGTTTAAAGGTCATGGTCTGTTACGGGAAGCCACCCTTTTGCCTATCAAGCCATAGGTATACGTACGTCCTTTAATGAATCTAGCTATATTGATAAAGCAAGGGGCTCGGTGGCTGAGCAGTTGACTTCAGGGGGGCAATTCTCGTGATTTTAAGAACGTTCACAGTCAGTCTCAATCTGTCAAAAATACCTATAATTTCCCTACATTTTGACAAGTTTTTGTCATTTTTTTGTCGCCGAGATGAGACTGCGACTAGATTTTGAACGTTTTAAATTACGAGATGGGGGCAATTCTTGTAATTTTAAAACAGTTCACAGTCTGATCTCAGTCTCAATCTGTCAAAAATACCTTTAATTTCCCTACATTTTGACAAGTTTTTGACATTTGTTTGTCGCCGAGATGAGACTGCGACTAGATTTTGAACGTTTTAAATAATAATTACGAGAATTAGCCAACAGAGCTAGCTATACGTCGTGGATTTGTTCCCCTACCAAAAGATGCCTTTTTAAATTGGGAGGGTCATCATCATCATCATGCCTACAGCAGTCCACTGGCCTGTCCTATTGCACGCCATTCAACTCGATTTTCAGCAACTCTCATCCAGCTGCTACCAGCTATCCTGCGAACATCGTCGCTCCACTTAGCCTGAGGGCATCCCACTCAAACTCAATCTATTTATTTCAACTAAACCAGACACTTTTGAATGGTCAAGGGTCGGTCAGTCAAAAAGATGAAGCTAGTTGCCCATTCTAAACCGTAGTACCTATGGAGAAGAACGGGCCAGAAACTCCATGGACACTCCACCTTACGTTTACCGATTCGCGTACAAAATAACTCAAAAGTATGTTTGTCTGATTTTCATCATCTCGCATAGTGTCACAGCATTATGCTTAGCGATGGCCGTTTTTTGTGGAAATGGTGCTTGGGGTGCGATGACGGTGCTTAACGTGCACTGCTGGACATAGGACCAACAGTGGACGTCACTCGGCTGCAACGATGATGGTGATGATAAATGCGTCACGTTTAGTGAGTGACAAATTAATCTTTTTTTTTCTTCTTCCTAAGAATCCTGAACTTAATCTTAAATCAATGGAAGCAGTTAATCAGTCATCAAACCTTTCCTATAATTAGGACAACACAGTGAGGCCAATATTTCAGAACATATGAATTGTTCAAAAGATTTTCAGAGCTTTCAACTGTGACATTTTCTCAAAGAGTTGTCTCTTTCCCGGATTTGTTTAGAAACCTAAGCATATGCTCAAACACTTGGAAACTCTAAGTCAATATTATGATAGGCAGTTCACGGTAGGTTTCGTAGGAATGTCAGCTCGCCAATGAAGAATGTGTGTCTTGTAAAAACTTGGTGTCACCACTGTACTTGAGACGGTTGTGAAGTAGCTCTACTTAATTTATCATGGAAGGAAAAAAGGAAGACTAGAATGACGAAGTGGGAAACATAATATTTACTTTTTCTCTTAGCTTTACTCCTTGGAATCAAAACATATCAATTACTTGGTTGTTTTCGTAATCACGCCGATGGATTTTATAAATTGAAAAAAGTTATCAATCGTTGTCAATAAACGTGAAATAACCTGTAGATAATCACCGTTTAGGATAAGCTTGTAAAATAGACGGTGTTGCTAGTTTGTTTTTCAAATCAAATAAATTTGTTTGCCATATAAGTGTTGGTAAAATTTCGGTCTTAACATTTTAACTTTGATATAAAATGACTTGATTTTTGCTTTAAAATGAAATAAGACAAAGGCTCAGTAGCGTTCTAGCGAAATGAGACTGTACTAAATGAGCGACTTTGTTCCACCAGATAAAGGGATGTTTTTAAATCACATTGGCATACTAAACTCATTTTCAGATGTTTTGTTAGTTGTGCCCTTGTTCCACCGATGGTGCGATATATCGTCAAAGTCGCAGGAAATACCTGCATGAGAGACGCACAGAACTGGGAAGTATGGCAGAAGAAAGGGGAGGACTAATACCCGGCAGTGGGTGATTCCAGGCTGCAATGATGATGTTGATGATGAATTATACAGATCTATAACACTCAGTCATGATAATGTGACATGCAAACATTTCGGTGTATACTTAGTCATAATTACTGTATTAAAGTGCAATTAAAATTGAGGCGCAATATTTTTATATTATTATCAGATACATTTTTTAAATATTATTAATGTCACAGGGTAAATAATTATGATTGTTATTTATTATTTAACCTGTTATTAAATGTGTTGCTTACCGAGTAGATTTTTTTTCCTTAACCAAAGTTTGAGACTAAGACACTTTGTAAATATTTGTGTGTTTACTGTGACAAGCATTCATAAAAATGAATTGCAAATCTGCCATAGTCATCTCTTTTCCAAAATTAGCTCTTAGTTGATTAACAAAATCATTGTGGCAATTTACAGCTAAGTACATACTTGGCTATTTCTGAAAAATAATACTTTTAAATGGTTGTCTCCAAGCAGAGCATCTTACCAACCCACAACCATTGAACTCGCATCAATTTTCTTACACCATTACCGTCGCCCGCGCACGTTTTTGTCAAAGAAAAATGCGTCTTATTACATTACGACAGTCGTGTCGTGTCGTCGTGTTTTGCACGCATTTGTCTGAGATGCGTTTGTCGTGTCGGACGGTTTACACGGCAGGGTAATGTCGGTTATGTTACTTTTTTTTCGTCAATATTTTGTATTTCCTTATGGCATAGTTTGGACAAGGGAGCATGAATGATCTCGTATTATTAGAAGTAAATATCAGTAAGCAGTCGGAAACAGTGGTGGCACAGTGGAAAGGGCCGCTACTTACGAGTTGTAGGTCGTAAGTTCTAACCCAGACGCCTTACTTTGTGTTAATCGTTTCATCACAGTTGTGATGAAACAGTTGTGCTCTTAAAACCGAGAAGGAAAACATCGTAAGGAAACGCATGTCCTAGAACCAAAAATTCGAAGACATGTGACATCTACCATCCCGCATTGGGCCCGCGTGGTAGATTACTCCCTCTTACAGAGAGGCAGAAAGATCCTGTGTCCCAGCAGTGGGAACATTGTGGGCTGATTATGTTAAATATTATTAGGTAATCATTTATTATTTTTATCAAGGGAGTCCAGCTCATTCCGCCATCTCTTTCTGGGCCTGCCGCATAGTCGTTTCCTGTTATTCGGGCATATTGCTGCTCCGATGTGCGATAGATGTTTTCTAGTGTTTTTTTAAACTATTAATTTATTTAGTCTGTGCTAAATAAATGTATTTTCTTTCTTTAACGATTTGTGTTGCTTAAGGGGGAGAAACCCGCGAAATTAAAATTTTCTTACGTTTGTTGCAATTTGCGGTGTCAGGTTGTATGTAGGTTAGAATATGATTCGCATCCGTAACAAATATGACTTTACAGAATTATAATCATTAGAATCGGCAATACAACTCCTTGAATTAGAATTGGCCTCAAATATCATGATTTCGTGAAATAGTCATTCAATAGGGTAATTTGAACCTAGGGAGTTGTAATGATGATTTTCTATAAAATAATTCTTTGTTACGGCCGCGAATCTTAGTTAGATTAATAAACAACCTGCAAATTGCTAAAAGCGTAAGAAATTTTGAATTTCACGGGCTACCCTGATGCTTTAGCCTTAGGTGTTCGTCCGTAGATACACGCAATCTACAATCCTTACTACCACATTACTATATAATGTGAAATTTATATCTAGCCTAATCTGACAGACCAGACTTCCTCAAGTTTCGTTTTTTTAACAGCATGAAAGGGATGGCAAAAAAGTATTTTTGTTTCGGTTTAACAACTCTTGAAAGTTGAGCAGAAGTTCAAGCTTCAGGTTTCCCAGTGATCAATGGAGCGCAGCATTCTTGAAGTCTGATTAACAGACCATGTTAGGAACCCAGTGCTGCGCTACAAAACACATATCGCAGACGTCACCCAAAAAGCAGCCAAACTTTAAGTGGAACTGGGCCGGACACGTTTGCTGCATGTCGAATGTGTCATAGACGAAATCTACCAAGAAAACGTCCGGTGACATCGACACCCAGTTGAAGACGGCGGGATCAGCTTGACGCCTACCGACGGGATTGGTCCACACTAGCCCAAGACGGAGAGAAGTAAAAAAGAGAAACTGAGACCTTTGCCCTTCAGTGGAACAACATAATCTAAATAAATTATAATTTTAGTTTAGATAAATGCTTTGAGTTTAAGTTTGATTTCAACAGCTAATCTGTGAGAGGACCACGAAAGAGTCACAATCCACGCCATTGACAGTGGCTCGGTGGCTGAGCAGTTGACTTCAGGGGGGCAATTCTCGTAATTTTAAGAACGTTCACAGTCAGTCTCAATCTGTCCAAAATACCTATAATTTCCCTACATTTTGACAAGTTTTTGTCATTTTTTTGTCGCCGAGATGAGACTGCGACTAGATTTTGAACGTTTTAAATTACGAGATGGGGGCAATTCTCGTAATTTTAAGACAGTTCACAGTCTTATCTCAGTCTCAATCTGTCAAAAATACCTATAATTTCCCTGCATTTTGACAAGTTTTTTACATTTGTTTGTTGCAGAGATGAGACTGCGACTAGATTTTGAACGTTTTAAATTACGAGATGGGGGCAATTCTCGTAATTTTAAGACAGTTCACAGTCTTATCTCAGTCTCAATCTGTCAAAAATACCTATAATTTCCCTGCATTTTGACAAGTTTTTTACATTTGTTTGTTGCCGATTTGAGACGGCGACTAGATTTTGAACGTTTTAAATAATAATTACGAGAATTAGCCAACAGAGCTAGCTATACGTCGTGGATTTGTTCTCCTACCAAAAGATGCCTTTTTAAATTGGGAGGGTCATCATCATCACCATGCCTACAGCAGGCCACTGGCCTGTCCTATTGCACGCCTTCAACTCGATTTTCAGCAACTCTCATCCAGCTGCTACCAGCCTTCCTGCGAACATCGTCGCTCCACCTAGCCTGAGGGCATCCCACTCAAACTCAATCTATTTATTTCAACTAAACCAGACCCTTTTGAATTGTCAAGGGTCGGTCAGTTAAAAAGATGAAGCTAGTTGCCCATTTTAAAGCGTAGTAAGTACCTAAGGAGAAGATCGGTCAAGACTCCATGGACACTCCACCTTACGTTTACCGATTCGCGTACAAAATAACTCAAAAGCATGTTTGTCTGACTTTCATCATCTCGCATAGTGTCACAGCATTATGCTTAGCGATGGCCGTGTTTTGTGGAAACAGCGCTTGGGGTGCGATGACGGTGCTTGGGGGAGGACTATGTCCAGCACTAGACCAGCACCAGACTATGGAAGTCACTCGGCTGCAACGATGATGGTGATGATAAATGCGTCACGTTTAGTGCAAATTAATCTATTTGTTTTCTTCTTCCTAAGAATCCTGAATTTAATCTTAAATCAATGGAAGCAGTTCATCAGTCATCAACCCTTTCCTATATGCCCTTTGAACCTAGGGAGTTGTAATGATGATTTTCTATAAAATAATTCTTTGTTACGGCCGCGAATCTTAGTTAGATTAATAAACAACCTGCAAATTGCTAAAAGCGTAAGAAATTTTGAATTTCACGGGCTACCCTGATGCTTTAGCCTTAGGTGTTCGTCCGTAGATACACGCAATCTACAATCCTTACTACCACATTACTATATAATGTGAAATTTATATCTAGCCTAATCTGACAGACCAGACTTCCTCAAGTTTCGTTTTTTTAACAGCATGAAAGGGATGGCAAAAAAGTATTTTTGTTTCGGTTTAACAACTCTTGAAAGTTGAGCAGAAGTTCAAGCTTCAGGTTTCCCAGTGATCAATGGAGCGCAGCATTCTTGAAGTCTGATTAACAGACCATGTTAGGAACCCAGTGCTGCGCTACAAAACACATATCGCAGACGTCACCCAAAAAGCAGCCAAACTTTAAGTGGAACTGGGCCGGACACGTTTGCTGCATGTCGAATGTGTCATAGACGAAATCTACCAAGAAAACGTCCGGTGACATCGACACCCAGTTGAAGACGGCGGGATCAGCTTGACGCCTACCGACGGGATTGGTCCACACTAGCCCAAGACGGAGAGAAGTAAAAAAGAGAAACTGAGACCTTTGCCCTTCAGTGGAACAACATAATCTAAATAAATTATAATTTTAGTTTAGATAAATGCTTTGAGTTTAAGTTTGATTTCAACAGCTAATCTGTGAGAGGACCACGAAAGAGTCACAATCCACGCCATTGAAGAAGTCACTAAAAGTGAGAGATTTTGGGATGTCAATGAACTATATTTAGAAGTTTACATCTAGCCTAATCTGACAGAGCAGACTTCTTCAAGTCTCTTTTTTTAACTAGAAAGAAAGAAAATACATTGCGGCAAACATGACGCATAAAAAAGTACGCAAACACATAAAAAAATAACAAGTTGGGGTGTAAACATGCGTCACATCCACGCAAAACGGCCATCGCTCAGCGTAATGCTAAGACTCAATGGTAAGATGCTAACTGCAAGAAAGGGATGGCAAAAAAGTATTTTTCTTCAGTTTCATAACTCGGAACTCCTCGTCAAAATCACTGGGACCTTTGCATCCGCTAAGTAGGTACTAAAACCCATCATAACTTAACCATCAAAACAAAAAACATCTACTTAAACCAAGTATTAGTCAATAAAACAGTAATCAAACTTTTTCCCCCGGCGTGCTTCGCATACACCCATTCTATAAATATTATAAGACAAAGTCGCTTTTCATGTCTGTCCATTTAGTTTTTGTGAACTCCACAACGGATTTTGATGCCATTTTCAGCATCTTTTAGAGATTTTTGAAGTGAAAACTTCTTTAGCGGCGTTGTGCACTTTTTTGTGATGGGTAAAAAATGTTAAACTCGCGTCAGGTCACGTGTCCTGATCGAAAATTCGTAAGATGGAGCTCGCGTCAGGACACGTGACCTGATCGAAAATTCGTAACACGGTAGGAGAGTAGACCGCATTCCAAAACATCAAAAATGCACAACATTAATATTCAAGTTTTCACTTCTGACGGCACTCCTGGAGTGCAACCCGTTTTTTTTTCGTAAGGTTTATGTTTATGCATAATCACCCTATAATGTTCCCACTACTGGGACACAAGCCTCCTCTCTTCGAGAAGGAGTGGGCTATAATCCACCACGCGGGCCCAGTGCAGGTTGGTAGATGTCAGATGTCTTCGCAATTTTGGAGCTAGGATATGCCGGTTTCTACACGATGTTTTGCTTCACTACTTAGAAAACTGAGGTGATGAAACAATTTACTCAAAGTAAAACTCGTACAACTCGTAAATCGCGGCAGTTACCAATGGGTCACCACTGTTCTCGGGATGCTATGCAACCCTAATATTATAAAGAGCTAAAATTTTTCGTATGTTAGTAAGAAGTCATCTCTAGTAGTACTAATCTGATTTAAAAAAATCTTTCTCTCAAAGAAAACTACACTATTACCGATTGCCATAAGATATGTTTTATGGTAGGTTTAGTTGACTACCACGCGGCCGAAGTCACCGGCAGAAGCTAGTTCAATATAAAATGACATTAAGGACACGATAATGATTCAACTAACGTGCGTACAAAAAAATATTATTAGTTGTTAACATTATTATTTATTTTTTTGTTTATAGCTATTATGGAAGCGATTAGGCGAAGTTTCTTGTGGTGAGTCAGTTTTTTCTTGAGAAGAAAATCTTCTTTGAGATTTCTCGGCCTTGTATTGTTTTCAGTTATAGGAGTTGACTTGTTATTGACAGCTGAGCATGAGGTGTGACGTTCAGTTCACAGGTTGGAAAAATTTAGTAGTACATTGTATATAACATCGTGAGGAAACCAGCACGTCCAAGAATCAACAAATTCGAAGACATGTGGCATCTACCAACCCGCACTGGGCCCGCGTGGTAATTCCGGCCGAGTCCCTCTCACCGAAAGAAGGCCAGCATCCCAGCAGTGGGAACATTATGAGCTGATTATGTTTAAAGTCCTCTATAATTATAAACAAGTCCTTGTCTCTTAAGAAATCCATTGATCAAGACTGAAATACTGAAAGCTTGTTTGAATTCATTATAAATACTCCGTCAAAAACTATATTCCCAATTCTAATATCCCTGTCAGTAAAAGTATCATTATTATCATTCAAAGTTCTATCCAGCCAGTTTTTCTAAAAAAAAATCTCAACGGAACATCACATTACTAATTCCATTTTATTCTTGGCTCACATTGTCATTAACTTATCATGCCATGCAGGCTCAATGATTCATCCGTTAAAAAGGGAGCGGCACTTAGGTAATGAAGTACCTATCTACATATCTGTATACCACTCTATAGTGAGCTTTAGTCGTGAAGGGTGAAAGTATAAAGAAGGGTCTGTGTTTTTTGGTTTAATAATGGACGATGATGATTAAAATACTGATGAATATACACGAAAGTTTATCGCAGAGTTCGTAAGAGTAAGTCTTATTGAGGACTGGGATAGAAACTCTTGTAAAAATGGTTTAGGTTTCTAACTACCCTCGTATTGAAGTAAGCGTGAAGATATTCATGATCATCAAATTTTGAAGAATCAGGCACATGTTAGTATCTTCAAGATGCTTGTCTAAGAAGTTGATTCTTCAAGTATATAGTCATTAGCTCTACTCTGATAGTTTTAAACGAAAGATTTTGACTTCGAAGTAGCCTTCGAAAAGCCACAGCTTCAGCTCATGACGATGCTAATGAACCTACAACTGCAGCAAAAGCTCCATCTCATTCCAAAAAGCCCTAAAAACTCCAAAGCCTTTATTAATTAAATGAAAGGACGATAATTAAAATAAACTATCGCATCGCCGGTAAAGCCCCAGCTATAAATTCCGCGAACCGATGGGCGTGACCGATAGAATTTAATACAAAATACGCCATATTGATGTATACATTTTTTCGGACCCCCCTACAGCCCACCTCCCTACATAATTGAGCGTTGTGAAAACTATCACGTTAGTAAATGACGCCCCCCTCTCCCCCCCCGCAGTTTTCCAACATGGCGGGGATCAATAATTTGGCTGGGCAATGACTGTGATGACTCGGACATGCGCAAAAGGTACGCACGCTGGAGTCATCGGCAAAACCTGAACTTGACTTGGCGAAAACGAAAGTTAGGCGAATGTTTCTACACCGTTCTTGGCATTCGATACTAACACTGACGGTACTAAGTCACATGGCCTTTATTTTCGAAACGAGAAAATTTTCAAGTCATTTTTTATATTTTTATGTTAAGGATTTTTATAATAATACATTATATTTAGAAAATAAAGGATTACTTAAGATTAAAGACGAAGACGAAGAGCCCAATGTATAAGATAAAAAAGAAGGTAATGCAGAGGGTAACGTGGACGAATTCGAGAATGATCCTGAAAAAGATGAAACAGTCGATACGGTTCCCGTAAGTGCGAGCGAGATAATAGATGTCAATTTTATTTTAATAGCGGGCGGCCATTTTGCTCATTATATAATTTTAACGTAATGTATGTACAAAAAAAGAACAAGAATGTTTTAAAACGTAAAATGATGAAACTAGCAAACATATTATGCTCTTTCCTTCAGAGTTTTGAGCAGAACTTTCCAGTCATTTCAAATTGAAAAGACCGCGTGGAAAACAAAGATGGTCGGACATTTAAATTTTTAGTTTCATCATATTTTCGTATCATGATTATCTTACCTGAGTGCTGTCTTCTGAATGACGAAATAAGTCTGTTTCGTAGTAAAGGTGTAAAGTTCTGTATATCTTCTGTAAAGTCTTCTTGTATATAATCTCCTGTCTTCTTTTCTTCTTCTCTGTCTTCTTCTATGTCTTCTTTAGTATTGTCAGTTTATTATATGTCTGCCCTTGTTATGCCCATTAATTATACATACTCATATAAAACGTTATAGGTATAGAAATAACGCAAATATTTAACTAAGTCTTAACGTTAATTTTATTTTAATTTTGTACTATTTAACGAAATCTAGAAGTCGCTTCAACAGGTAGGTAAACTCGGTAAAATTTAGATTTTTTTGTAACTTTTTGGAGTAATTTTATCTTACCTTTTTTTACTTATAATTTAAGGCCAATTTAAGGCACAAGAATTTGTTTTTAGTTTTGCTTATTTGTTTCATCCACCAATGTCTGGAGCGGTTGATGAAATTGGTCGAAAGCTTTTCCCAAAACTTATTTGCCAAATATTTCAAATATCACTTAGCCTTAACGTGTAGGTCCAGAGTCTTTCACTAAATTACTTTTCACTAGATATATATAGAGAGTTTTGTATATAAAAATCAATTTAAATTATATTTAAAAGTTCCAAAATTAACCAGTGTTGTTTAAATGTACTCAAAAAACGTAAGATTTAAATTCTCTTTTCTATTGATTCCTTGTAATAACGGTTGATATAAACTTAAAACTTGTTCTATTGCGAAAAAACGTGTTTCTTTATCGTCAAATGGCGCTGGTTGTTATTTGTTCTGCTAGA
Organism: Apamea crenata; assembly: GCA_949629185.1. Taxonomy (NCBI): domain Eukaryota; kingdom Metazoa; phylum Arthropoda; class Insecta; order Lepidoptera; family Noctuidae; genus Apamea; species Apamea crenata. Next base: position 4,015,550 of record OX451377.1, read on the forward strand.
TTCCCCTTAGCTATGAAATCTTAGCTTTTTTCGGTTTCTTGCGCATTTAACTTATTTTAGTCCGCTTCTATAGTGACATGGTCTTCTGCGCGGACTTCCCATATGATCTTCTTTTCTTCTTCTTTTTGATTTTTGATAGCTGCTTCTCCCGGATGGTCGTTGATGTTAAGTAGCCCTTGTACGACAAATCCGAGTCAAACTGCCTTCAGTTGCCTTAACACTAGTTTTACAGTAAAATGAAACCGGTTGTTTAAAAGTTTATAGAGTTCAAGTGTTGCTGAATACTATTGATTACAAATTCACTTAATACTATTTATTATGATTATGGTGTGTTGTGGAGAAAAATTAAATAGAGTCTATTGCATAAAACTATTTCTGAATGTGTCGGCGGGCGGCAGCGGTGCGTAAGACGCATGCGCGCAAAATTTCGAATTTTGTCACCAAATTTGGTTTTTTTTATTTCGATTTTTTGAATTTTAGGCCGTTTTGTATATTGATGTTAATAATTGTTGAATTTTTTCAGTAGATTTTTGATATTTTTTGCGCGGTAGATTTTTTCGCGCTGCGTAGGTGGTATACACGCGACACCAGCAGCCTCGCCGGCCACACTGATGGGTAGGTTGCATTGCTGCTGCATCGGCGACCCCTCGGACGTTGGGATGAGGGCCTCCTGCCACCCACCTCACCCCTGATGACTCGCGTACCTCGAAATCATCAAATAATGATTTTACGTGTTTATTATAAAACTCAGCGCATTTCCGTGTGTGCGTGAGCTATCTAGGATATTCTAAGCGCAGTAACCATGTGTGTATGATATTTGTTTGTTATTTGGCCTGTTAGAATAAAGTATTTACCGAACATTATATTCATAAAGAGCTTTATGGAAAATGGATCAATAGCTTTATGTACTTGTGTATTTGTATCGTTGTGTGGTTCTTGAAAACGTACATACATTAAGTATGTATGGCTGGCAGTATATAAGTCATGTCAAGTTGTATTATATTCATGCTGTTTTACTTACAGGGTAGGTAGGAAGGGTGGATATCGTTATTTAAAATGTTTTATGTTTCAGGCTGCGTTTTAAGTAATGAACGAGCGGTTATCGTCATTACATCGAGCGTATCTAGAAACTGGACTTAGCTGACATTTGCCAATTTTGAAAAAAGGTAATATGGCTATATTATATCTCTCTATAATTTATCGTCTTCATGATCTAAATAAAAATGTTTCCATGAAAAAAAAAACCATTACTAAACCTGTCAATGATCTTTTTAACCACTGAATCTAAGGTACCTTCTAACTTTAACAAACCTTCTAACTTTAACAAACCTTCTAAAAAATCTTATAGCAAAACCTTCTTACCTTTATATCTAACCCTAATAATATCTACCCCGAACCTTTAAAAAATCATTGACACTACACTCACTGATAACCCCCTCAAACATAGCGTGAACTTCACTAATAGAAAATGCAGCCACCACTTTTCAATTACCGAACCTTTTCCTCCATTCAAAATTACACCCTCTGCCTGCATCAGAAGGTTGGAAATTGAACTTGAATGTGTATTATCAAAACGCTAAACGTATTTTTGCCCGTCACAATCACCCTTGATGATAATACATTAGCCTCGAGGTGTTGGTCAATGGGATGTGGTCTGCTATCAGAATGTTATGGATTCAAACTTGTGTATGGACTAATTTGTTAATGAAATGGTACGAGATGACTAATGCTCGGTTCCTATAAACAAAAACGAATCGTTTTGCTTACCAAAGCTAAATTATTTTATTCGTGTTAGTAGATTTGTACAAACACTTTTACACGTGAATCTAGGACATGCCGGTTTCTTCACGATGTTTTCCTTCACCGTTTTGAGAGCAGTGGTGATGAAATGATTTACACAAAGTAAAGCGCCTGTCTGTGTTCGAAGCTACGACCTACGACCTCTTTCTCCAGGGGGTCTACTCCGAAGTAGTATCGGCCCAATGTTCGGCCGTTTCCTGCTACGAAGTTACTTTTTGGTTCGGGCGGTCCCGATCCTACACTGCTACACTCTTTCGAATATTGACTATGGTCCCGACCCAACTGAGCCGATCCAAACTTTTTTCGCATTTTTCAATAATATTCGGTTCGGCCATGTGTCGGTCCGATCCGGACATTCGCACTTTGCACTTCGGAGTAGACCCCCAGGTCTTTGGGATATTGCGGTTAAAATTAAATAAACTATCTAAGCATTTATGTTTTCCAATATAACGACTTTTAAAGCCAAAAAAATTCATTCGCCTTAAAGAAGGAAAACTGATCGAGAAAAACTTAGATAAAAGATAGAAGTTACTAATATATTCTAACACTACCGATACTCATAGCACCATGTAACTTCTACATCGTGTCATAATCTTACTCATAATGTCACTTGGCTCTCTGACATTTGCCATGACTATTTTTACTCCTAGTTTTTATAGTCATTAGGTAAATCCTACTTAAATGCGAAGGTGTAAATGTCTCGGTTTTAGTCGAAACTTGACATCCTACGCGTGTTTGAAGGTTGGAGTTTTTATATGCAAATGAATGTAGGTAGTGGTTTAGTATTAAAAGGGTTTCGAAAGAACTTGGACGAAGATACCGTCCGAAAGTGGTTGGACACTTCGGAATGAAACCTAGTGCCAAATTATTAACTTTTTCGGACGGGTAAAAACATATTAGAAATAAGGACATTTGTCAAATTGTGATGCCATTCCTTCTTAGTTTGGGCTCCAAACTAATCTGATACTTACTGATCAAAAGGCTGATTCTCGTAATTTAAAACGTTCAAAATCTAGTCGCAGTCTCAACGCGGCGACAAACAAATGTCAAAAACTTGTCAAAATGAAGGAAAATTAGATGTATTTTTGACAGATTGAGACTGAGATCAGACTGTGAACGATCTTAAAACTAAGAGAATTACCCCTCTGATCTATGTCCGTAGGTGATAGTGAGTAGAAAGCGCCCGTAACAGGCCGAAACTACGGACTTCGTGCTCAGGGAGTAGACTTCCAGCTCCGTAATTGCATAACACACTTTCAATATCAATCTAAATAATTTTGAAGGATATTGCTAATCCATTGCTTCATATGTTCGTAAAATTTGTCAGCTCAACAACGTAAATGACGCAATGGAAGATGTTGAACTGTCAAAATGACAGCCATTACTGTTGGTTTACCTACCCGTATATGGGTCCAATGTTACAATTATTACCTAATAATTAGCTTAACTAATCGGTCTGAAACTGTTACCTTATAATTAGCATAGCTGATCTGTCTGGAACGGTGAGCGATCTTCATTTTGATCAATACGCTATTACGGAAAGGGTTAAGCAGGGGTGTATGTAGGTTACACCATAATTTTACTTTTCGGTGAGTTTAACTGGACAATTCAAACACAGGGCTGCTACAAAGCTTCTGGTGGAACACCCGTACACATTTTGCCCGAGCAGAGAATCGAACCCAGTACCCTATAATCAGGCGTCCTCCTGACCTGACTTGGTTTCCGTACGTCCTTTTCGGGCTACCATAGAAAATCAGCGCTGTGTTAGGACCCACAGCACAGCATCATGCTAAGCGGAAGCCTTCTTTTCACAGTCATGACGTGCAGCTACCGACTCTTTCCGTTTGTTGCTTGTGATTATAGATCTATTTTCGAGTTAATTATCTTTTTGTTTGTACGTGTTTCTGTGACAATTAAATCTATTTTTCAAAAAAAACCTTTTTTTGTATTTAGTATCTATTTTTTTATTTCTTTCTCCTGCCACTATTGAACAACGGGAGTGTACAGTTTGAGTAGTAGAGAAACTTGACAGGCGCCGGTTCTACTAAGCTGCATTTATGCTCGACAATTTTTGGTTGAAACCAAGCTCACATTCTCGTATGTGTCGATATCGAAGCGACTACTCTACAGATTACTATTCATCGTTTGGAAACGTTACCTACAGGTATAATACTCGTAGCTTTCGGAGTATTTTCAAACAAACTGAGGTGAATACGCTTATAGCTATCCGCTTTTGGACCAGGATATGGGCATTTGTTGTTAAAATGAATCTTTATAAACGTACGTTTAATTTATTTTAAAGTGAAAAAGTATCTCAACGTTGAGATACTTTTTCACTTTAAAATAAATTAAACGAAGCGATTATTTATCATATTCGTTGAGTGAACGTTAGCATGGCTGCAAGCACTCCTCGTGTCCAAAAATCAAAGTGATTTTTGACGGCACGGTTGGCGCAGTGGTTAAGCGATTGACTGCTGCGCTGCGTGTCGCGGGTTCGATTCCCGCACGGAACAAATATTTGTATGACCTACATGTATTTGTTCCGAGTCTGGGTGTTTTTCTATCTATAATATGTATGTATTTACAAAAAAAAAATTGTATATAAGTAGTTTATCAGCCATCTTGTTACCATAACACAAGCATTAGGTTGCTTAGCTTGGGACAAATGGTGCTGTGTGAAATGTCCAGGGATTTATTATTATTTATTATAGACCTGGAAAACTGTTATGATAGAAAGTTTACGTTCACATAAAATAAACTACATCAGTCAGACTCAAAAAAAAATTTGTCGAACGAACTGATAAATCAGTGATAAGTTGTTAGTACATACTCTGGATGATATTTCTATTTATTTATTTTTATATCACTATCTCACCTAAAAGAGAGAGAAAGCACTTCTCTCAAAATTGTGAAGGAAAAAATCGTCAGGAAACTGTCCTAGAATCAAAAATTCGAAAACATGTGACATCCGCCAACCTAAACTGGACCCGCGTGGTGTATTAAGGCCCACTCCCTCTCACAGAGAGGAGGCCTGTGCCTCAGCAGTGGGAACTTTATAGGCGGATTATGATCGTGATGATGTGATCGCAGATGAAAGAAAGAAAGAAAGAAAAAGTATTTATTGCGACTCGTACAGGATCATAAACTAAACTAAACTAAACACAGTTAAAAATAAAACAAATTATATAAAAAAAAATAACAAAAGGAAAAATGAAACAAAGTCCTATACGAGGCCAAAAGGCTCCTATCTCAGCATGATGCTTCGACATTTAAAAAATAAATGTCGCAGCGCTGGTATTCTTATAGGGCCCGAGATGCTGGTTCCCATCATATTATCATCATTCTCTGTAACCCTTTTACCAACAAATAAACAAAACAGCATACACGTCTTCATCACCTGTGATAAAGCTTTAATGATTACCGATGATGATGATGATGATTACACAGGGTGTTGTCGCGTCGCATCACCGATTAATCCAACAGATTAAGGGAGCGCTCGCAAAATTCTATATATCATTATTAACTGCATGCGTTGCAGTGAGCGGTAGGGTCAGTAAAAAAGAGGTAAGTTTTATTAAAAAGATTATTTTGTAAGCGTTTTTTTTACCATGTGGATGGGTGACCATCTTAACATACCAAGACCCCTCCATGCCTCGGAAAGCACGCTAAGCTGTTGGTCCCGGCTGTCATTCGTAGATCTTTGACATTCGTTACGGGTCGTCAGAAGTCCGAAAGTCTTACCAAGGGGTTTCGCATTACCCAGAGACTGGGTTGTGGAGGTCAGATAGGCAGTCGCTTCATGTAAAATAATGGTACTCAGCTGCATCCGGTTGGACTGGAAGCCGACCCCAACATAGTTGGGAAAAGGCTTGGCACATGATGATGAGATCAGGTATTCTTCTTTTTCGTGTTCCTGGCACGACTGAATTTTATATCTTCGCCACTTCCACGGCGTCGTCTGAGGTAGCGCAGAGGTCACCTTGACTGCATGTTTTGGGACACAGAGGGCAGGATAGGAGGTGGTGCATGGTTTGCCACATAGCTCCACAATCACACCCTAGTCCCATTCCGCCAAGGTAGCCCCATTTTACCTTCCCACTTATGTCCGGAGACGGGTCAGGGGCTATCAGGTATTTCGAAAGTATTAAAATGGGCTACGGTCGTCAACAATGTTTTCTTCTTCCGTTTCGACGACAGTAATTATGGGAAAAAGTTTATGTCGTAATTAAAAACAGAAGCCAAGTTATCAATGTAGCAATTATAGCACAACTGACTGCCCAAGTTGAACCGGACATACATTTTAAGTATCGCTACTAAAGTGGTTATAATAATTATAAACCGTTTACCTTTAATAATAAGTTCTATTAATTTGCAAAATTAGGATAAAGCAATTATTGGCTGCGAACTAGACATAGCAATATATTTAGTAAACAATATTAAGGAAAATACTCCTTTTTAATAAATCCAGAGTAAAGTTAAACCAGTATAACATAACATCGTGCCTGTAATCCTCGAAGAGTAAGGCAGAGGTGTACCAGTAGGTGGCGGCGATCTCTCGCGTCCGGCCCTGGTCCAGGCCATGGTACGGAGCGGTGCGGTTGCATGGGAGGCCGGCACCTCCTTCTGCGAAGCAGTAATGCTCGCAAATGAGGAGGCGGAGCGCGTGAGGGACAGGCAATCTCTGCCCCTTCATGCCCCTAGTCGCCGCAGGAGACGCGCGCCAACAGCCGACTCCCGGTCACCGTAGGCGCGGGCTTGCGGGCGGCGAGCAATGGGCAGCTCGCCGCCCGGTAAGGACCAGGCCCGGGTTGACGGCGCGTTGTGTTCCACGCGCGCCTCAAAGATATGTCAGCACGAACTGACCGGGTCCGCTAGGGCCGATGCCTGCCAGGGCCGCGGGTTGTTCGAAAGAGATACCGTGGCCCCTGGCACAGGCAACTGAAGGAACACGGGTGGGTTTTAGTCAGTAAAAGTCTGACACGCCCTTCCGCTCAGCCCAGAGCGGCAGAGGTCATTTGATGATTTCCCACCCAAACAAAAAAAAAAAGAAAGAGGTGTACCAGTACACCCACATTTCGCCAGTAATGTTTAAGTCTCAAGTAATCCATTATCAGGGCACATATACAGACTCCGGACTGGTACTGAGAAATTCCTGATAGAAAACTTTGCTCGACGTGGGAATCGAACCCATGTCCTCATACTCAGTAGTAGCGCTTACGACCACTTGACCAAAAAGGCAGTCAGTGCCAGGCATAACTTCAGTTTAGCCATACATTTTTCGAAGTTCAGGTTGGTCATAACTTTACTACGAGTTTTTTATTAATAAACGACTAAAAACTCTGTCTCTATAGAAAATTTACATCAAGATGACTTCGTACGCACATTTTTGCTGACGCTCCACCGCTTTCCGACGTCCGTAAGCCTCGTGAAAATGGTGTTGCATGTAAAAATTATCAGAAATTAATAAATATATATTGGACGTCCGGGCTTAAAGCCGTCGCGTAAAGTATTGGCCATTTATGTAAATACATGCTCAGCCTGTATATAATGTAACATGTTCGCGTTGATCTCCAAATAAAATATATTGGTGTCTGTATTGATTGAGAAGTCATATAGGTAAATGTGTGTAATGATAAAACTCCTTGTTGAAAACCTCATTTGAGTCGTATAAAGTTCATTTCGAACCTCGCGCAAGTGACCGCAGTACCACTACTTCATTTGTTTTAACGTAAATCAACATGGCGGATTCCCACACCGACACCGTTTGAATTTCGAAGTAAAGAATAATATATGAATAGACTGCTCGGTTCCTATAAACAAAAATGAATCGTTTTGCTTACCAAATGGCAGCATTTTTTTACTGTCAAACTGGGCATAAACATATTCGTAAGCTAATTTTACCTGTGATAGCTACTTCCATATGGGAGGCTCTACTATGCTAAGCTATGAGGTCTTTACTTCATTATTGGTAAAAATACAAGTCTTAATATTAACCAATAACGGTCCGTAAATTATAAGACTCAGCTACTAGGCTGCCTTCACCACAGATATTGTGCGAGGTAGCTTAGCTGTGTCGCTATGCTACGAAACTACGTGTCTTTATTTTCACCAGAGATAAGTTGCATAGCGGAGCTGACAAGATGTGCTATGAAGATGCGCTTTGCGTGTGTGTAAAAACTTACCTTCGTGTGCCAAAACCCCTCGTAGTTAATCACCGATAACTTCAGATTCTTCATCGTCAGTGTTGACCATTTTTTGTATCGTATTCAAAAGTCATTATTATAACGCTACGCAGCTTAGCACATCTTGCTGGAAAGGCAGCCTAGCGCTACTGTCAATATACTTACTTCTAACGCTAAACATAATGCTGCTTGCTCTGCTAGCTAGTGCCAGTGAACAGGATAATGAGCCCTTTTTACTTTGTCTTTAGAATTAGACATGCATCGGCAGATCTTTTGATGCAGGAGTCTGTAGGCTGGAAGCCTTTCATCCGGTGATTCTGCACAGGCCTGTTTCAAAGCTTATTAAAGAAAAAATCTTCGGAAGTATATTCCACTGGAGAACTTGTCTTTTACACACATTTTTGAGGGCTACGAAGGATGTAGCATTAACAAAAACATCGTGCTGTGTGATTTTCGTCACTCAAAATTCTTAAATAGGGTTTCCAACCATGGTGATTATAGCGATTTTCTGCTAAAACTCATTTTTTTTCACCTGTAAACCTATGCAGTAAAGTACCTGCTTGGGATCGAACCCACAAGCCGAACCCACGACTTACAACTCGTAAATCGTGGCCGCGCCTAGAACCAAAAAGAAGATCCACCACGCAGGTCCACCGTGTGGTGGATTACGGCCCACTTCCTCTCACAGAGACCTTTGTTCCAGCAGTGGGGACTTTATAGGCTGATTTTGTAGTGCTATATTTATAAACTTACATGGGCACCTATGAAACGGCAGAAGCTAGGTGCTCCAATTGCTCGTTTTCTAATGAGAAGAGCCGGTAAGAAAATCCAAGGTTACTTTTTAAAGAAACTGTTCTTGTTACCTGTTCCTGTATTTTATCACTAGATATTTACACCTATAGACTGATTGAAATGATCGTGTGAACTATGATAAATTAATAATTATATATCTGCAGATTACTCATTCATAATAACGAACGTTTTCAAGAAAAAAAGTTGACTCATGCAATTGTAACGTTTTTAATACGACTGTCATTTGTTAATGGTATATGTTTTGATTCAAAGGGCGATACAAATCGTCATTCATATAATTATTTTTCAACTAGGTATGGGTGCATTAAAAAAGACGACTGACTTTACTTAAAAGAATTAGTGCCAGTTTTCCTCGCTAGCATCTGGAGCCACTGTTTAATTTTACAGTGGCAATTCTCCTGTGTAAAACGAACGAAGAAAAGGTGACTTTTAGTATAGGCAGGCTCGATCACAGAATAAACAAGCTGAAATGACTACGGGCCGGCCATATTACCCGTAAAACCAATGACCTTCGGGGTAGACGTGTTCTTGAGTGAAGACCGCGAATCGGCAAACATAAGGTAGGACGCACTCAGGCAAGGTGGAGCGACGATCTTCGCAGGATGGCTGGTAGCAGTTAGATGAGAATTGCCGAAAATCGAGTTGAAAGGCGTGCAATAGGAGAGGCCTATGTCCAGCAGTGGACTGCTGTAGGCTGATGATGGTGATGAGTCTCGATCGAATCATCAACTTACTGTTCTTTTTCCAACTATTATTCTTAAAAGCCTGTGTGTCTCTCTGCAGAGCAAAGCGTCCTTCAAGGCATCCTCAAGGCATCTTTTTCAACTTCTCTCTGTTTAAAGCTGCTAAAGCTCTCCCAACTAATTCAAACAAAATTATTGACTATGTAACTAGTAAATTAAAGTTCACAGGGGGTCAAGTGCAAAGTGCGAATGTTCGGATCGAACCGACACATGGCCGAACCGAATATTATTGAAAAATGCGAAAAAAAATCGGATCGGCTAAGTTGGGTCGGGACCATAGTCAGTATTCGAAAGAGTGTAGGAGTGTAGGATCGGAACCGACCGAACCAAATAGTAACTTCGTAACGGGAAACTGCCGAACATTCGGCCGATACTACTTCGGAGTAGGCCCCTGGAGTCAGAAGTTCGAGATTTCTTTTGGTGACAGCGCAGTAGTTCCATTTAGTAGGTAGGTACCTAGTATTAGTTATACTAGTTATTTCGCCACTCAACAATTTTTTGTTTTTGTTATTGTTTTCTGGCCATCTGCCTATATCGACTTGTCTTATTGTCAATGTCAATTAATGTGACTTGTCATTGGTCCCTGGCCTTGACATCAAGCAATAGACAAAAGTGTCAACATTTTTATGCTTGAGTACGAGTCTTTTGATTAGGTGTATCTTATTATGCCTTTTTTTTATTTGTAATTTTTCGTTTTTTTGGTGCAGAATAAAATATTTTTCTTTCTTTCTTTCATTTATTTCAATCAGCTGTCATCTCAGCTTTCTTCATAGCGAAACCAATAAAAAACAAAGAAAAGCATACTCCTAAATCTACGAACAATTTAGCCAAACGATTCAGTTCCCCATGGAGAAGCAACTAGTCTCGCGTCCGGCACTGCAACAATTTTAAAGCATTGTCGGGAATAGGGATGGCGGGATCGCTTTCTCGTTCAATAGACCGGTGGCACCGCTTGCGTTTCAAATAGAAATAGCCACTAGCCACTAGCCACGTGTGATACAGGTATTGTCTGTTAACTGCGTTGTTAGATGTTGGCTAAAACTATTTGGGGGTAATTGTTTTAGTTGCTGGTTGGTTGTGGTTGAAATTCAGAAAAGGTTATCAAATAAAACTGTTTTTAATGGCACAAAAATACAATAGATATAATCTGCCTCTAATGTTCCCTGCTGGGACACAGGCCTCCTCTCTTTGAGAGGGAGTGGGCTAATAATCAACCAAGCGTCACATCTCATGTCTTCGAATTTTTGGGTTAAGGGCATGCCGGTTTCCTCTCGATGTTTTCCTTCACCATTTAGAGAGCAGTGGTGTTGAAATTCTTTCCCAAAAATTAAGGCACCTGTCTGAGCAACTTACGTCCTACAAATCCTAAGTCGCGGCCTTTACCACTGCTCAGTGTCATAAAGTGTTAGTCGACACGGTTGGCGCAGTGGCTGAGCGATCAACTGCTGCGCTGCGTGTCGCGGGTTCGATTCCCGCACGGAACAAATATTTGTATTGCCTACAGGTTGTTCTGTTGATACAGGAGTAATTCCTAGTGTGGGGCAACGTTTTTATAAAAATAAAAAGTTCTGAAGACCTTTCCGGACATTTCTAGTCCAGTTTTTTACATAGAAGCTTGAAAATGATGGAAATAGTCATGGAGATCATTTTTACTTGAATAATGGAGTCTTTAAGGATCGTAGCCAGTTCTGTGCCCCCATGAGAAGAAGGCGTGAGATTTTGTATGTATATATAATATTTGTTGTATTTATTTATTATAGCAGTGAATTTTCGATTCATAATATTTTTTCACACATTTATCACCACTACATTAAGTTTTCTATGACTCTTTAAGATTCCCGTTATTTATCAAGAAAACATCCGTTAATTTTCGTTTCTAATAAAGTACTTGCCTATGTTATACTATTGCCCATATCAATAAAGTTAAATTGTGTAAGATGACGGTAATATTCCTACACACTTTCTAGGAAAACACAATAATTCTAGCGAGGAAGAGTTAAGCCTGCTTTTCAAGGTTCCGTACTACACTTGCCTTGCGTGTATTATTTTCTTATAGCGCTATCCTGCAACTTCATCTTAGGTTTTAAGATATCTAGAGGTCCTTAGGTATTTGGGGTAAAAAACCATGACCTACTAATATTATAAATGTGAAGGTTTGTATCGATGGATGTTACTCTTTCACGCAAAAACTACTAAATACGAAAACTACGGATTTCAAAATCAAAAGTCATTTATTCAAATTAGGCTGAGAATCAGCACTTTTTGAACGTCAAAATTACAAAAGACAGTCCCCCAAAAACGCCCGCCCTTCACCACTTCCTAGTGCTATCGCTGGGAAGAAGTGGCGCAACAAACTCCCCAGCATTTGGATGAAATTTGGCGGACAGATGGTTTATAACCAGGATTAACACAAAGGATACTTTTCATCCCGATATTCCCACGACATCGAAACTTATGTGGGTGAAACCGCGGGGCGCAGTCTTAGATAAACACATATATAGAATACTTTTTATTATGTATACTATAAAAATCATAATTCATATGATTATTTTGTATTTGTTAAGTGCCCTACAATCATAAGATTATAAATATTTCATGATTATCTTGGTTTCATGAATTTACCATGAAACCACGAATTTTTACAAAATGTCCAGGTCTAGTAGATACTATTTTTTTTTCATTTTTTTTTGAGAAATATAACCTAATTAAAAACCGAGATTTTAAGAAAAAAAAATGTACACAAACTATACCTACCTATTCGTGTTATTACGAAAAGCTTCTCACTCGTTTTGACAAAAATATTATCTTTACATAAACACAAAAAGTTTACAAAAATAACAAGTTTATTACTTCATCTTACCAACGGAACTCTAAAAGCACAGGAAATTATCACCAGGGATTCGAACCTATTACCAATAAATTGGCAATCTGATCCTACCAGGATGTTAGCTTTATCTATTGTGCTATTAGCGAAGGCTGTTGGTCAAAGGCTCCAGGTTCACATTCCGAGTAAAACACGAATATATGTAATTATTGTTTCTCTCTGTAAGAAAACCAGTTATGTTTGGAGTTGTATTAGTAATTTCTAATTGAACACAGGTTGTCATCATAAATGTAAACCGTCCCTTTTACCTGCTCAAAAACTGTCGACCCGAAACTTAATTGAAATTACCTACTAATACGGAAATGTCATTTTGTTTCTTTTTTAAGAATACCGTCTATGCGCATCTGTACTTTAAATTACTTAAGTTTTGTTTTACTTATATCTTATTTCTCCTCGTAAGTGATTTGTAAGAAATAAAGAATTTTAAACCGTAAATATGCACGTCTCTTAAAATGTATTTTTTTGAGCTGGTTATATGTTGATTTTTCTTCTTCGATTGAAGATAGGGTTGGCCAGATAAGCCATGAAAGGCGTGAGGTTAGATCGTCATCCGCCTAGCCTTTTCCCAAATATGTTGAGATCGGCTTCCAGTCTAACCGGGTGCAGCTGAATACCAGTATTTTACATGAAGCGACTGCCTATCTGACCTCCACAAGCTAGTTACTGGGTAATACGATACCCATTGGTAAGACTGGTTGTCAGACTTTCGGGCTTCTGACGACCCGTAACGACTGTCAAAGGTCCACGAATGACAGCCGGGACCAACAGCTTAACGTGCTTTCCGAGGCACGGAGGGGGATGTAAAGATGGTCACCCATCCAAGGACCAACCGCGGCAAGCGTAGCTTAACCTAATCGATCGACACATGCGGCTGTTATAATTAGCCATATATATGTATATGCATGCATTACAAAAGTTAAGTATTTAAATTGTTATGAGAAAAAAAAATACCTTAAAGATTTAAATCTAGGTAAAATGTTTCGTGACTGAACCACCTCTAATTCTGCCGTCCCTTCGATAATTGAAGAGGGGTAAAGATATTAATAGGCGTGTTGATCAATGTCTGTCTGCGGAAACTAATCTCGAAAATCATTCGACTGACAATGACATAATTTTGACTGACCACGCCTTGGGGTCAAATTAACATTGGGGTAGGTTGTAACCTTGTAACGTGTATCATTGCGCTGGTCCTAACGGGAATCAGTAGGAGTGTTTGGGTATTAGAAGTTACTGTTTTTATTTTGTGGTGAGTATTTCATTAGGATTAATATTTCGATCAATAAACAATGTTTATATTTCTGGATGGAAAGCTAAGGATTTATTTTCGTAGATAGTACTTGATTAATCTCCATAGGTAGTTATTTATGAAGGTTTTTGTAAAGATATCAAACTGAAGGGCCTGAGGTGAGGGAGGGGGAGGGACTCAACTTATCACAATGACTCGTGATGATTCTCTCTAGTGCACATAAATAATTAATAGGTTTGTATTTTTCTACTTTTTAATCATTTTTCTTTACGATTTTTATGATTTTATTTGTGGAGCCTCAACAACAGCCATGGACTATGGACTTTATATCGAATCATCAGTAAATACTATAGAACAATCATTCATCAACAGCCCGTAATAACAGGCGATTCCTGGTTAAATCACTAGTATTAATCATGCCTAGACTATAGGCATATATTTTTGTCTCTCCATCCCTTTCTGGCAACTGCGCAGACTCGCAGTCATCGTCATCACCCCCACTTGGGGGGTGAAACTACCCGGTTTACCCCACGTCAATATACAGCAAACAGTGTTGGATAAAATAAACCCACACCAACGCAGTGTACGCGACTGTACGCCACACATACTTGCACGCGAAAACGCACACTCTAAAGTATTTATACAAAATTGAACAGTTAATTACATTAAGCTTTCCATGTGAGCGTTATGTTGTATATAAGGACGGAGGCGAGGGGGGGATAGTCGAAAAATGGAAAATGTTTTTCGACAAATTTTTCTCGCTGCGAATTTTATGGTGCACTGTTTTTCATGCAGTTTTAACTTCAATGTCTGGCGTTTGCTTTTACTGATATTGAAATCGTAATATTTTTCGTCGATGTCCGGAATGAATTCGTTATCATGTCAGTCTGGATCGTTTTTATTTTAAACTTTTAATGCAGGTAAGTCGGGCCTGGCGACAGGCGTTGCCGATAATTTTTTCGGGATTCCAAGTGTATGGAATTTGACGGAGCGTGGAAATGTACTTAATTGTTGAATTTTAAGCTTGGTTGTCACTAGTAAGTGCTTTTTAAACTTTTAAAACGTCGATACAGGTTTTAAGTGTTAACTTGAGTATTGAAATCTGATACCATTGAATCTAGAGTCTGCAATATATTTATTTTATATCTATTTTAGAGACGTTCAATGATCAATTCCCGTAATTAAAAACGTTCAAAATCTAGTCGCTATCTCATTTCAGGGACAATCAATGTCAAGAACTTGTCAAAAATGTAGGGAAATTAGAGGTATTTTTGTATTTTTGACAGATTGAGACTGAGTTTCGAACGTTCTTATAAGTACGAAAATGGCTTCTCAGATCGTAGATTAATGTTTATCATAGTGTACCACCATGTTATTTAAATGACTGTATATTTTTCAACAAATAAAAATAAATTATTTTTACTATCAACTTGAAAAATACTGAAAAGTATCTCTGAAAATCTGATTTCATTAAAGAGTATAGTACTCAAATCTATCTCAATGAGGAACTGTCGACATGAAAATGAAGATACCTAGAGATCTTTCATGATATTCTGTTGAAAAATCATTTCTATAAAGAACAAGATCGAAGAAGATCGTTCAAGACAGGGAGGGAGGGGGGAGGGTAAAAGGGGTGACCTTTGCCCAGCAGTGGGACACAATATGGGCTAACGAAAAAGAAAAAAAGATAGAGTTCTTTATGTTAAGTTTTTTCTCCTTTCTCCACTTTCATATAGTAGGCTACTGCATCCATTTCAATCCCAAATAACCTTTATTAGCTATCTTAAAACTAGTTTAACGATTTCTTTAAATTAAAGGTTTAGATATCAGAACTCTCCTGATTTCTTTGCTCTTTAGCATAGCCTTCCCCCAAGCTTTTCCATAGCTCACGATCGTGAGTTTTTCTCCTCCTTAACAGAGGGGCAATTCTCGTAATTTTAAGAACATTCACAGTCTGATCTCAGTCTCAATCTGCCAAAAATACGTCTAATTTCCCTACATTTTGACAGGTTTTTGACATTTGCTTGTAGCCGAGATGAGATTGCGACTAGATTTAGATCGTTTTAAATTACGAGAATTTGCCTTTAGGCTACTGCGTATTTTTCCATTAAATACAAAAATATTAAATAGTTTTCAAAACTACCCTTATTCAAAGCTACATTGCGTTGCGCCCCTCAGTCATAGATAACATTGAACAGTCCCATCCACATCATTGATAGTCATTTCAAATGGGGGATTCCTTTGAAATGACTATCAAGTCCCACCGGAACACAATGATCCAGAATGACGGCCGAAATAATAGCTAATTCCGATGATCGGTACTTTTCTAGACAAACCCTTCGACCCTTTGTACACAGCACGGTTTTTTTACGGTACGGCGTATAAACCGCGCCGAAGAAAAAACTTTCATAGTGATCCATACAACACTCACGACCGTGCCTACAAAAGAGTTTCCGTGAAGTTTCTTGCCCGTTCTTCTCCATAGGTACCTACTACGGTTTGGAACGGGCAACTACCCTCATCTTTCTGATTGACCGACCCTTGACAATTCAAAAGAGCTTATATTGGTTTATTTGAAATAAATACTTTTACGTTTATTATGTAAATGGTACACCACAGACCACCTACAGTATTTGTCTCTCCTTTCCGTTTTTAATCCATCCAAAGGTTGTCTTTAAAAGATCGCTATTAGCGATAACACCTCCCATTGTTAGATTTCTATATTTATGTCTGTAATTTATATGGTACTTGGTATGGTGGTGGTGGTGTAGTACTCTATTTTATTCTATTCTAAATGCTTTGAGTTTGAGTTGACACGTGGCGAATAAACCGTAGTTTTTCTCGGCAAGAAAAACGTGTACAGAAGGCCTTCCTCTCTCTATTACTAAAACCTACCCTACTACTACAAAACATAACGCCAGCATTTCCGAAGGGTTAGACAGTCTATAGAACATCTACATTTAGCTAGCTATGTTGTAAGTCTCATGTAATACGAGAAGGGGGCGAGGCAGTCATTGACCGGACACAAATTCAGACTACAGCTTACTAAAACCTCCTCCCATTTCATATTTGCATTAACTTTATTATAACAGCTCATTCTGTGATGTTATTAATATATCCAGACAACAGGAAGTTGCTTAGTTTTTAATACTTTTTACCTATAGTACGTTTTTTCAGGTTGGTAGGTACCTACTTGTATCTACGACTCGTACTTTAGTATTCACATTATAATTATACAGGGTTATTTTAAATTGGCTAGCTAAACTCCGTAGACGCGATGGGTATCGAATCGATATCTAAACACGATAAATCAGTGGGGTCATCGACCGCAGTAATTGTAGTCATTTGAAAAATCTGTTTAGAAAATCTGTTTTTTTTTTGTGTATACTTCACAGACGTGATGGGTCCCGATCTTTAAACACGGTAAAACATACTAAAACAGTTTCTTTTAACTCATATTTCAAGTGAAAACACCAACAGCGGTCGTTGACCTCTCAAATCTTTATATTTTTTATTTAACCGTATTTAGATAAAATCCCATCGCGTTTGCGCAGTTAAGCTACTAGCCAATTTAAAATAACCCTATAATTGAATATATTCAAAATATTGTGTAGAGTTTCTTGCCCATTCTTCTCCATACGAAACTACCTTTTGGAAGGGTGAACTAGAATCAATTCTATTTTATTGTAAATGACGTTCAAAACTGCTACATAAATTGCTTTCTTGAAATAAATTATGTGACTTAGACTTCGAACTGGCTGCCCAAAGTACCCAAGTCATACATTTACCGTTAGTATCACTCATGAAACTTTATCCTAACTGTATAAATTAACATCAAAAACACTACCAACCCTCCTCTGCTTTTCGAGTCGATAGCAAAGGTAAACATATTTTATTACTCGCTGACCCGAGAGACGTTGTCTTGTCCAAATTTCAATAGATCATATTCCAATTTCAGGGTGTTACCTTTCGTGGTTCACTTGGAAGTACCTAAACCGTCTCCGGACATAAGTGAAAAGATGTAACTCCAACCTGGCAAAGTGGGGCTACCTTGACGGAACGGTAGTAGGGTGTGGATGTGGAGCTATGTGGCAAATTATGCTCCATCTCCTATCCTGCCCTCTGTGTCCCAAAATATGCAGTCAAAGAGACCTCTGCACTGCCACTGACGACGCCGTGGAAGTGGCGAAGTTTTGGGCCAACAAGATATAAAATACCGTCGAGATAGTGACACGACAAAGAACAAACAAACATCGCATAGAAACGACGTTCAGTTTTTCCGCATTTGAAAATGTTGCGGAAATCTTTTCCACTTTTTATTCCCTTCAAACCTAATTCCGACTATTACATACTAGCTGCACCCTGCAGTTTCACGCGCAACCATCTGTGTGCCAAATTTCATCCCAATCCGTTTAGGAGTTTTTGCGTGAAAGAGTAACAAACATCCATCCATCCATTCATACAAACTTTCACGTTTATAATATTAAGCAGGATATTAAAAAAACAAATAGGCATATCAGTCCAGCCGCATTTCATTTTTATTTACATATAGATGTTAGATGTGTTGGTCCAACTATCAACCCTAAAACGCTACAGGCATTCTCTCACAAACTACAGATAGTACTAGTTAACCCTTCAGCGGTAACACGGATGCGTGGCGCATCAAATAATATGTAGGATTCAACACATGCAGCAACACTGACTATCACTCAAAGCTGAGCTTAAAGCGATTTAAAGCGCCTGTGAAAACAATAGGTGTGTTCGGTTATGGAATTGAATGATTAGTGATTCTGATGCTGAAGTGTTATTAAGCTTTAGTTAGTTAGATGTCACTTTTTGGGCTTTGTTTTTGACATGAACTTGTGAGTTTTAATCCTGTAAACTTACTATACCTAGAAAGTGTTCAAAATTTAGTTCCCTTTAAGTCCTCATCAAGTAATTCCTGAGATAAATACAGGTAGAATCCAATTATTTTTACCTACATCTACTAAAAGGCCCTGTTTTGTAAATATTTATGTAAATCAATTATATCAATAAACAATTTCAAGTCGCAATGTCATAAATATCAAATGTAAAAGTGTTTTTTCGGCTCCTAAGGGTCTAAGCGTGATGTTATGTTACCTAGCCATCCTCAAAAATTGGGTTATCAAATGCAAACCTATTTTTTATTCCGACTGGCAGCTCTGGAGATTAGCGCATTCAAACAAACAAACTCTTCAGCTTTATTATTAGTAATATAATATAATTTACTGAAGAGGTACCTAAGGTCCGAATTATGGAAATGTAGTCTGTATAATCTAGGTTTAAACCTCAAAAAGCAAACTCATAGAAAACTCAACTTCAAATTCACTTTTCAACCTTTTTAAAATATAATAAGCAAAAGTTGCTTTCAAAGAAGTATCTGAAAGCTTTTCCTTCTAGTACTTACCTAGCTGCATTCGCGATTTATTTGACAAAAATGTAAACAAATATAAGTTTATGGAAAAATAACTTTAATTCCTACACAATAAAGTTCAGTTTACCCTACAACTTCAAACATTTTTATAACTTTTTTTAGTAGTGCTAGTCACTCTGAAATCAATTTAATTTCCATTAGGATAAAGTAACTTGAAATACCATCAATTTGAAACATAAATTTGAATAGACTACCTTTATCGCTTTAAAATTTAATTTTTTTGTATGAAACCTACTTATAACTAACTTTAATAGAACTTTACAAATCTGCCAACCCCATTACCAAAAACAACACCTACATACGCATGATAGTCGCATCAAATAGAGCTCGATTGCCTTTCATCTGCCGATCAAACCGATGCTCACCTCATTGAAAGTTCATTGACACCGAATTTATCTCTCTGCTGGGTACAAAGCTAATAAGCGGCGTAATGAATGTACGTGGGGTTTATTGAGCTTGTGAGTAGCTGGTGATTAGTGAGTGGTGTAACTTTTTTGTTATTAAATGGGGGATTAGTTTGCTATTATACTAGTACCTAGTCACTGTGAGCAGTGTTGACCAACTGGTAACGGCCGCGTCTTACTAACCGTAGGTCGTAGGTTCGAACCCAGATAGGCTCTTTATTTTGTGTAAATTATTTCATCACCACTGCTCTCAAAACGGTGAAGGAAAACATGGTGAGGAAACCGGCGTGTCGTCGAACCGAACCCGCACTGGGCCCGCGTGGTGGATTACGGCCCAATACCTCTCACCGAGAGGAGGCCTGTGTCCCAGCAGTGGGAACATTTGACTGATTATGATTATACATGGCACACCACGGGTACGGTGACATCGGTACGGTGGCAGGGACATCGACGTGCAACTATGGATTCAGTACATGTTCTTGAACCCCGTGCATTGAAATTTTTCGTCGGTTATTAGTAGATAAAATTCTACATTAGGGGGTCCAGAATCATGTGCCTGAATTCGTGGTTGATGTCCCTATCATCCTGTATAGGTATCTGTTATCAGCGTTGTGGAGACCAAATTTCAGGCTCTCTTTTGACTTTTAGAAATTCTTATACCCTTTGGTCGAGTGGGCGTAAGCATGACTGTTTCTTGTGGAGTTCTGGGTTCGGTACCCGGGTCGAGCATACTGTTATTAGGTTTTCCATTATTTGCTGTATTTTTGGTCGTCTAATAGCGACTGTCTTGTCCCCTTTTACATGGGACTTAGGTACATATCCGGTCAGATGTACCCTGTTCAGTCAGCCTTAAAAAGATTTAGGTATACATCGAAATAAATTCTTTTAAATGTCTACACTATTTATTCCACTAAAGATATTCAATCAATGTGTAGCCACAAAATATATTTCACATTAGGTGCATAGTTATTTATTTAAACTTATCGCACACAAAAAGGTACAAAGGCGGACTTAATGCCTTAGGCATTCTCTACCAGTCACCCAAGGGTGGTGAAGAGATTACATGGCAGGTTTAATTGTAGCTACATATTGACACAGTATTATGGAACACAAATTGTAGCCAATCAATTAAATTCTTGTCGAGGTTGAGGCTGACTATACCTCACATACACCTTTGCTTACACCCTCAAGGAATACAGTATTCATGAGAAAAAGAAATAAAACAAAACACAGTCTTATATACTAGTATAATCACGTATCCATTCTCTAATACCGCTGTCGGAAATATTCGTGTAAACGCCGGGCATGCTCCGACCACAGCCGAAGCCGAAAGATGAGATGCCGACCAGCTTGCCGAACGATACAGCTGCTCCTCCGCTGTCGCCCTGGAAAGAAATCCATACATGAAGAATTAAAGTGAGACTACAGGAAAACCTACAATTTTAAGAAAGAAAATATATAATACCTACATTTTCACCTTTTTGTAGATAGATAAAACCTACCGTGCTACCCACCTATCGTGCTCTGACGCTCGTCATATTATACAGGGTGTAAAATACAATCCAAACAGCTGTCAAGTACGCATTCTGTACATCAAACTAAGTAACATTGCACAAAAATAATAGCTGGGAAACGACTTTTATTTTTGTTTATGGGGGCTATGGGTGCAGGCAACGGTACAGGGGTCGTAGGTGTATTTAAAGTTGTGTTATAACATCAAAAACTTGTTTTCATAAAAAAAATGCCAGTAAAAGTTGGAATTTTCACCTTCAATATCTAAGTAACTAGAAGGTTCTCAGATATGGTCCAGTAGAAAAAAATGATTACAATGACGGGAAGTACAAGTGACTCTCGGTTTCGTTAAGGGTTTTTTTACACCCATTATACGGATACAAGAGGGGCTTGTGGCTAAGTAATAACAGCCGCACGGGTCGATCGATCAGTTTAAGCTACGCTTGCCATGGTTGGTCCGTGGATGGGTGATCATTTTTATATACCAAGATCCCACCGAGCCTCGCAAAGCACGTTAAGCCGTTGGTCCCGGTTGTCATTTGTGGATCTTTGACAGTCGTTACAGGTCGTCAGAAGCCCGAAACTCTGACAACCAGTCTTACCAAGGGGTTTCGTAGTACCCAGTAACTGGGCTATGGAGGTCAAATAACCAGTCGCTCCATGTAAAATACTGGTACTCAGCTGCATCTGGTTAGACTGGAAACCGACCCCAACATAGTCGGGAAAAGGTTAGGCAGTTGATGATATGGAAACAGTCAGGGGCAAAGGATACGTTGCTTAGTTCTACCCGAGCGATTTCCAGACAAATTTCTCGAGATCGAGAAGTTAAACGGCAAGATATTAATTTCTTATTTTCATGATGTCTGATGTACAGCAGTTGGCTAGGGAAACTATTGCATTCATACCGATTTTTTGGTTTTGAATTGCTATGTGTTTTGCTTCGCATTTTAGTCTTCAGGTTTAAAATTGGCAACGCTGTACTGTGAAAGGCTGATGAGCCCTTCAAAGGAATCAAACAACGATACGTTTATATTAACTGTCTTTACATTCTGCAGACTAAACTAGCACTATCACTTCCTAAACAAAAAAAAAAAATTGACACCTTGTTCCAAACGTACTTGAATGTTCGAATGGAACCCGCGCTAAATTATAGCCAGCCTGCACTACATAAGGTTGACTTTAGTGGACAACCTTTACAGTACCTTACTTAGTAAATCTTGAAGGCAACGGTAGCCAATTTCTATCAGGTAGATCATCTGGCCTGCTGCTAACCTATCCCTAAAAAAAATGTTTGCTCAACAACCCACCTGACAAGCATCATGACCCCAACCTCCCGCGCAGAACATTCTGGGAGAAAGAGTATGATTGTACCAAGAGTTGTTTACTTCTTGGCACTCCTTTATAGGAACCAACTTGATCTGGACTTGCTGGAGAGTTTCAAGGTAGTCACCCTGCGGAAATATGAAAATTTTATACCTAGTTATTTTCATGCCTCTGCCAAGCCTTATTTCAACTATGTTGGGGTTAGCTTTAGTCTAACCGGATGCAGCTGACCAGGGGGTCTAATCCAAAGTGCAAAGTGCGAATGTTCGGATCGGACCGACACATGGCCAAACCGAATATTATTGAAAAAAAACCATAGTCAATATTCGAAAGAGTGTAGGAGTGTAGGGTCGGGACCGACCGAACCAAATAGTAACTTTGTAGCAGGAAACGGCCGAACATTCGGCCGATACTTCTTCGGAGCAGACCCCCTGTACTTTACATGGAGCGAATGACTATCTGACCTCCACAACCCAGTCACTGGCTCGATACCCGTGGGAAGACTGGTTGTCAGACTTTCGTCGAAATGTGGATTTTCTGTACAGTTAACACCCCTGCCCGTCCCTACTGGGTATGCGAGCATGATGTTGTATTAAAATCTAGACAAACAAATTATATAGTAGTTAAACACACCTGTTCCTTCTGATATCCCCAACCAGCAACATAAATATGCTGTCCGACAACCCCACTCAACTGGATCGTTTGCACTAGCTTAGTGAGCCGGAGGGGACGGTTCAGAGCCAAGAGTTGGACGTCGTAGTCAAAGCCATGCTGCAGTTGGTACTTCGGATGGATGATGTGGTCTACGATGGTGACCTCAGGGCCCTTGAGTCGGTAGGAACTGCCAACACGGATGTAGGTGTGGTTTGTGCTGAAAATAATTTCAAGATTGTTGATAGATAAAAAGCATTCATTTCTGTCTTTCCTGGTCTTTCCTTATTATTGAGCAATTGTGATGAGTGGCAGATCTACAACAGACAACTCAGCCCATCGTATTTAGTTTCTACGTCTTGATGTTGGTCACGCCCGAAGATTTTCAATTAACTGCTAACATTAATCCGTGTACTTTCTTTTTGTTCTCATGTATCACCACAGCACTATCTACAAATAGCTCATGCTGAGGTACAAATTACCCACTCAGCCATGTAGTAAAACACTGCTATATACTTAAGGAATATAGCAACTCCCCTTTTGTCCGGTTACGCAATGGTGAATACTCCGATGACTTTATGAAGGCTGTAGGGAACTGCTGGATGCAAGAAGTACATAAACGGACGAAGTGGCGGTACTTGGGGGAGCTTTATGTCGAGCAGTGGACGTCTTTCGGCTGAAATTATGATGGTAATTTTGATGCTCAGCAATTGAACTTTACCATAGGCTGATACTATGGTAGACTTCGGTGGTTGGCTATAGGATGATGGATATAGAATTACCCGCAATGAGCTGAAGTAAGAGCCCATTTCTTATGTATGAGTGCTCCACCGCAGACATCACCATAGTTGACTTGATAAGGAGCATTGGTGATTCTGATTTCGTATCCACCGATGATACTGATTGTAAAAAAAGTTCAATAATGTGTATTCAGTGACGGTAATATTCAACTGATTTTAAAATGGATAGGTTTTCTTAAAAATTAAGCATGCTGGTAGTAGTTCTTACTTAAGTGGGCTCCGTCTTTTCCTTGCGGATTGTGGTCAGCAGAAGAAGTACGAATGATGATCTCGTCATTGGCTTTACTCCATTTAAAGATTGAGTCAATAATCTATGAATCCATAGCTGCACTTAATATAACTAAACCTTCGTTGACCCTTTCAACATCATTCATCATTCTAGGGTCATGTGGAAAATACCTCATGCGAGTTGGATGAGGTTATAAAAAAGGACAGCCCCGTTTTTTCGTGGTCGTAAGCGTGACGAGCCCAGGACCTCAGCAGGTCCTGGGATTATTGGGTTTTTCAATTGTGAATTTCTCAGTAACAGCCCGGATTTTGGAAGTTGGCGTTGTGATACCCCCTACCTCGGAAAGCACGTTAAGCCGTTGGTCCTGCATCTAATTTCTCTCCAGTTGTGTCAGGTGGCCGTCCCATCGGACGAGACTTTGTGAAGAGAGAGTGCATTTGTGTCTGCACACACACTTCTGCATTATATTATCTCCCGCGCTGAAGGCTGGCCTCCGCTGAGATTAGTCGCCACGGTCGAAATTTCTGTCTAGAGAACTTTATAAAAAAATTACAGTATCGTGCTATGGAACAAAGATCATCAGTCTGTCATCCGTGACCCCACTTAAACAGATACCGTAATCTCAGCATAACAATTAAAATTCGAATTATGACGTCATCATTATCAACACACGTGTAACTCACCTACGCACGAAGACAAAGTTAGTTAAAAACACCATAAATAAGAAAAGCATTACAACACAGAAACTAATGCGTTTAATCAATTTTCCAATTAAAAAACATTAATTGATGCTCATGCGAGAAATTATGAAAATGATATAAAAGAAATTATGTGTGATGTCATTAAGTTTCTGGCAATTAAAGGAGCGGTTTTTAGCAATCTATAAAATATTCGTTAGAAAATCTGCAGAAAGTGTGGGTAGTCACCGATTTTGAACTTGTGTGGTGAATGGGGAAAACACATACGAAATAGCTCATGGTAGTGCGAAAGAAGAGAAGAGAGAGAGAAGAGTCTAAATTCTTGAGACTAAATGTGTTTAGCTCTAAACAGATTAGTCTGTTACATAATTATAACATAATTATTTCTCTCTCATCTTCAAACGGTTTAAAGAAACAAAACGATGACAATTAATTTTGTCCATAAGAAATACTGATTCGTATTATATTGTATTAGATGGAAAGGATAACGACAGTTAAGTTAGTTTAATAAGCAAAAATGTATTTTCATCACCGGT
Organism: Apamea crenata; assembly: GCA_949629185.1. Lineage (NCBI taxonomy): Eukaryota > Metazoa > Arthropoda > Insecta > Lepidoptera > Noctuidae > Apamea > Apamea crenata. The sequence continues at coordinate 4,040,826 of OX451377.1, forward strand.
CTTAACATAGTTCCTTTGGGTACACCAAGCTTCAGTATTCAATTTTGAGTTGGAGACCAAAACAAGAGCATAGTCGTAGAACTAGAAAGACGACCCTTCTAGTTCTACGACTTCTAGGAGGTCGTAGGTCTGAGAACTTGAGGGGCCCAGAGGTTCTACAACCTCTAAGACCGTATTACAGAATCTCACTCACTCTCACTCAAGCATTACTTAAAACTAGTTCCAACCAATCAAATAGCTTTAAACACTGCTACCGTTTTTATAAATATTTTGTGATAATTACATTATTTCTTTTACAATAATTAACAGGTACTAAATTAAATGTCTAACTATACAAACAACGTACAACTTTGGCGTCGAAGTACTCGTCCTTATCGCTGTCGTCCGGAAACATGCCCAGAAGACTGACAACATTGCAACCCCAAACGGCTCAAAACTGTAGTTACTCATATGGTATTTGCGCAGTATTTGCGCCGCTTGCTCAGCAGTCGCAGCCGCGGCGCCAGCACAGCTCGCCGTGCGAAGGCCTCTGGAATCGTGAGAGCTGGAGCCTTAGCTTTGCTAGTTGGAGAAGCACATAAAGAAGAAAAATAACTACCTAACTGATATGAACTATAGTTCTTTTTTCTTTATAAACACAATATGGGAGCAAGGACTGGAGTTTAATTTCTCCACAATAAAATATCACTTAAAAATTACATTTTATTTTATTTTGCATTACAAAGACTTGTATAATTTCAGGATTTTTTGGTAAAATAGTAGCTTTCTTAATTATGATGGTGTTCTTAAACAGTGCTTACATGACTTGATTAATAATACAATTGAATATAATATTATTAGGATGCAGTTGCTTTGCAAATAATGATGCAGACGAAGAACAGCAGAATATTTCCAAAGAGAAATCAATTTACAGTGGCTTCTAAAAGTCAGTTGATATTTTACCACTTCAGTTGTGATACCACAATAATAGAATTAGAATAACAATAAAAATACTCCTAAAGTACCTATTTATTATTTTAACAATTTTCATTAAATACAATTTAATAACAAGGGCGGTTTTATATTTTCCAGAAAGAGTTATAAAGATAGAAGAAAAAAATACTTTAACTGAAACAAAATTCACAAAATTCCAAAATGTTTTATTACAAAATCCATTAGTCAAATTTAATGCCAGTTGTCTGTTCAACCCAAGTCCTGACTTTGGCAACTTTGCTGTAAACGCCGTATGACCCTGGGGTAGCACAGCCGTATCCAAAGGAAACCATTCCGAGCAGCCGGTCGTATGCTACCGCTGGTCCTCCAGAATCACCCTGTAATAGAATATTGATATTTATTAACTTTGCTGTAGATATTTCGGCAAGTTGACCAATGACAACCACAAGACCTAGTTTTCTATATTCCATTCTTCTTCCTCTTGATGTCGCTGGCACAACAGTGTATACATTTTTTTGGGCCAATACTTCGCCACTTCCATGTGTTTTCATGTTCCAATGTGGCTTTTATATATATGCCTTTTTTTACTCTATTGTATGTGTATTAAAGTATGTCTTTCATTTCAGCATGCCTCTTGGCAAAGGTCTCCTTTAGCTGTTTCTCTTAGCGGTCTCCCAAAAATAGTAAATGACAAAGAGGAAAACCACAAAAGAGTTCGGAAGTCGAGATAAAACTTACAGCGGGCCAATTGAAGGAGAGTGGCTAGTGATAGAGTTCCAATATGGTTACATTTGTGCCCAAACAATCGATCACGTTTTTAAATGGTACATGTTAATATATTCAAGACAGGGCTGGTGGCATCTGGATGAGAGTAGCCGAGGATTGAGTTAATAGGCGTATTTGAGCAGAGAGAGACAACAATAAGCTGATGATGATTTCAGTAATCATCATTTCTTATTTGCTCTATAACACTTATAGTTTCGTCTAGATTAATTAATACTTCAGAAATATATATTTATTTAAAATTACCTGGCAAGCGTCTTTCTTCCCTTCCGAAAACCCAGCACAAAACATTCTGGATGTCAAACTTCCCCTAAAGTATGGGAATGGCACATTCTGGCAGTGTTCCTTTGATATGATTGGAACCCTCACGGCACGGAGAACGTTTGAATATGGACCCTTGGAACGAAGGAAAAAGAAATGATTGTAAGTAAATTTTTAAATGACTGGTTGTTCTGGCGATATTTGGCTGATGCCCAGCAGTAGACATCTTTTGGCTAAATGATGATAGGTACTATTATTTTGGTATCTTATTTGCCCATTTAAACTAACCTTTGTGACTATTGCAGCGTATGAATAACAAAAGAAAAAAAAAGTGTGTTTTCCTCAGGGACCAGTTCTTGGACCAAGAACGGATCCCTGAGAAACACTCCTTTGTGTTGCAATGCTGACTTAGTATACTTTGACCAAATAATGTATCGAAATATTTTTTGAGTTTATCGTTAAGAGTATTATATTCTATTTATTAATTAACCTTAACTAAAGTATCGTGCAAGCCACAGCACCGCCTGAGAGGTGTACGGTCAAGGCATGCGAAGTCCGCACCGCCACTGCGACCATCTAGTTATAAATGATTGTTTCCAATTTGTTACATTCGTCTGGCTAATAGAAACGTGTAGATGGGCGGAACCAATGAGATTTTAATTTACCGGTTGGTTTCTACTAAACATGGCTATATCTAAAACGAATAAATATGCATTAAATTGAATATTATACTTTATATTTCCATTTGAAATGAATGATAAACAGGGATTTGTACTATTTGATTACTATATGATGGAAGTTGTAAAAGTAAATGGAGTAGAACTTGTTATTTTGCACATAAGTGGTGGATAAGCAATCAATATTATGTAATAAACTTTTATACTTATACATCGAAATAAAACTATTGTCTAAATAGTTGATATCAATCAATAAATTGTGGGTCATTGTTTTAATGTTGTTGTAATTCTCCTTTATGACTACATCTGGTACCTCTACACCTTTCTAAATACCTTTCTTTGTTTTTAACCGGTTTTCTCTACAAAATTTAATCATCGTTAAGAAATCTAAGGCAATCAATAAAAATCTTGTAGCAGATACTAGATCTCCTATATCCATTCATTAGCATTCAAGGTATCATTACTTGCTTTACAATTTTTACTTACATTTTCCTCAGTATTCCCCCAACCAGTAACTGTAATTACTTTACCAATAACCATGTCTTCAATATGAGCTATCTTTATTGGTTGTATGTTCTCATCAAATTTCAAAGATTCGGTCAGCTCCAGCAGTTGGAAGTCGAAATCAAACGGATGATCCTTCTTCTTGGCTGACCACATTGGATGGACATGTCCTTTCTTCACCAATACCTTCTTCCCCATGTTTATGTATTTTGAACCCACTTTTACGTACGGCTTCTTGCTTTGAAATTATTTTTAGATTACTTAAGATATCTGTTTCTCACCATTCTTTCTTTATGTTTAAGGTTTGTTTTACATATTTTGTAAAGTATTACATCCTAAATTTATTTGATCGAACATTGTTACAAAAATAAGATTTGATGCAATAAAGAAACTTATGATAGCTAAAGCTACACTGTTACATCAGAGACATTACTGCTTAAACATATCATAACTGTTTCAAAAGACAAACTAAAATAAAAAAATAAAAAACTGAAATAAGTATTTCAAAATCTAGATCCACGAGCATAAAACAAATAGCATTCTCACCCACAATGTCCAGCAGTTAAAACCCATCTCTTATCAATAATCGCTCCACCGCAATTAGTGCCATAAGAAACGTGGTACGGATATAGATTGATATCTACTTCCACACCACCCACTATCTTATCGTCTCCATAGTTAGACTCAAAGTCATAGGCATGGGACTCCCCAATTCTATCACTATCCCTGTCTTTTCCGTAGTCAAAGCTATCCACATCAGGCATCTCTGTTGGCTCTTCATAGGACGCAATATCAAGTCTATCTATATCATCCTTCTTAACCCTCTTCGAATACCGTTGTCTCTGCATTGGTGCGTAGAGGACATTTTTTGATTTGATCGGTATTTTCTGTACTGGTATTAATAATACGTCATACTCTGGAATGGTTTTAATTTTAGAATGGATTAATAAGAATGTTAGAATGCAAAATTCGAATTTCATGTTTTGAAATTCGAATCTTGTGATAACGTCAGGATTCGTAATTTAAATTCGCAGTTAACTTTAAAACCGAATCAGACGTCACGTTCTGCAAAGGTCACGTTATGTAAACATCTCTGCGATGATAATCAAAACATAGATTGTGACGTCAGAAGATAGAATCCCAAAGAATATTTTGTTGTCCTTACTGTCGTTGAGTTTGAATAAAATCGGAGCTGGAAATAAAATACATCAAATGACAGAATATATATGAAAAGACAAAAAAAAATTAATTAATAAAGCCGAAAAAAGTTTTAAATTCAAAATTATTGACCACAGAGCAGATCAAATTTGAAAAGAAGTGGTGGTATTAGTTGATCATAACCCTGTTAATTTAACCAAAGTCGATCCAAAAGAAAACCGTCCTCACTTTTTTCAAAATTTCGAAAAGATTTATTGAAACCTTCCTTCTTTTTAGGAGCAGAAAAACAAGATCCATTAAAAAATAAATAAAGATAATATAGACCCCACCCGGTCCGAGAATTTCCATGCCAAGAACCAACGCAACGATTGGCGTCATCTTTTAACTTATGACCACCACTTAAATTATCAAAAAATAGATTAAAACTTTGTACACACGTACTGTCAAGATGAGCTGGTGTCAAACAATGTAATAGAACTATTGACATAAAAAAAATATAGAACATTATGATAGAATTTATCTAACGACCGTCATCCCGCTGTGCAACTTAAACCAAGGACCGATTTTTACAATACAAATTTAATTTTAAAATCCAATGATTGACCGATTGCAGAAGTTAATTCGCCATGAAATTAATAAGTCAAATGTACTCGTTTTTCATTTGTTTTTCTAGTTCTCTTTCGGTGTTTCGAATAATTGATACAACTTATCGTAGCTGTTGTCAGAAAAATATTATTTTTCTAGTTCCGTGAGTAAAATATGAATATAATATCGGATAAGAGAAACCTTTTTATGTTGAATATAATTTTATTATTGAAATTAAATGTTATCTGAACAATTTTATTGTTTGACTTGCACGTGCTGACATCTGTTAGAAACCGGAGTAAAGTTTGTTCTCTTCTAGTGTCGCCATCTATCACAATTTTTTGGAAATTTAAAAGTAATTTTTTTGTAAGCAGTATAACTTTTCAACCAGAAGAAGCAGCTTGTTCTTTCACTAATATTCTATCAAAACTATTTAAAAATAAATCAGTTTGTAATTATCTTTTTGATGACACCGAACTGAATTTAGCTGAATCTGTTCAACAAGAGCGCTAGCGCCACCTAGTATCGAATAGCGTTACGAATTGTACAAACGCTGAGAAACATCAGACATTTTTGTTTATTTTGATAATTTAAAGTAATTCAATATTTTTAGTACCTTTTAAAAAGCCTATGGGGTCTTAAATATTACATTCACAAAGATTTTGTCTTTCTTTTGGATTTCATTTATCCCGATCCCATTATTATGATGTGCAGTCATTCGCTCGTCGTAGTGACACTTTGATCTACGAAAATTGACTTTAATGCCATGATAAAAGGTGCCACACGAACGTGCCGCGCTGACCGCAAGAAGAATTGAATGAAAACAAATTCTAACTTTGGATCAGTCAACCCGAAGTCAACATTGCAGCATTGTGGAAATTTCGGTCATAAATCATATTCAATGCATGTAGCCACACAAGAATATTTTGAATGATGAAGTACTGTTACCGATAGCTGGATTGAACAAAAGAGGTATATTAATTAGAAGACACTGGAGCTAATTTGTGAAGATGCTTATTCTACTATGTACCGAATAAATCAAATCTAAGTACTGCGTATTTTTACTTTTTGAATGTGTTCGTGATGGACTAAGAAAAAAGTAGCCTACGCCTGAGTGATCATACAAAAGAGCGACAGAGGAAACTGCAGCATTGACACGCCTCGACGGTAGCTGTCGACAACCGTCGACGCCCGCCGTTGACGAGTCGTCAGCTGCCTTCTACAACAAATGCCACTCGTGTACTGCACCGTACTCAAATACACGGGCGGCATGTTGTCGACGGCGTGGTGACGTCGACGGTTGCAGTTACTTCTATCGTTGACGTGTGCCGCTCGTCTGTATACCCGACTAATACGACTATGCTATTGTCGCAACAAATTCTCCACCCGTGGCGCATAAATCGTCAAAGAAATCTGTGAAAAGAAAAGGAAGAAAAATTATTATAACATTGGAATATAGAATTGTACAATCAATTTGAGAGTGTACTTTTTTTTAAAGACCGCTACCCTTTTTAATTTCTTCGTATAGAAGACATTAGCCCTTCGTAATCTTCGTATGAACGTGGAGCCACGCGAGACAATGGCTTTTTAATTGTTTCTGTAATTACAGCATTCAACCGGTTAAACAGCTATGCAGCAAAAGTTAAAATGCAAAACAAAAGAATTTTCCGAAAATCCAAAACAAAAAAAGTTGCTCGATTGCTTGGTTTAAATGTCGATCAAGTTACCCGAAGTAGGAGTAAAATTGAAAAAATTCTATCTAGACAGTTATTTTACTTATGGCAGCAACCCAACCTTACAGCATAATCAGCCTATAATGTTCCCACAGCTGGGACACAGGCCTCCTCTCTTCGAGAGGGAGTGGGCTGTAATCCACCACGCGGGCCCAGTGCGGGTTGGTAGATGTCACATGTCTTCGAATTTTTAGTTCTAGGACATGCCGGGTTCCTCACGATGTTTTCCTTTACCGTTTTGAGAGCAGCTGTGATGAAATAATTTACACAAAGTAAAGTGCCTAGCTGGGTTCGAGCCTATGATCTATAACAAGTAAGACGCGGACGTTACCACTAGGCCATCACTACTCTCCGTAACAGCAACCTTATTGTAACGAAAATAAGGATCACTGTGAGACAAAATCAGAAGTCGAATAACTATGAAAGAACTTGTAAGTTCGCAGTTATCACAGCATAACTGTGAAAAGATTGTAGGTTCGACTGCTGAATGCTGAAAACAGAATAAAATCGGATAACAATATGCATTTTTTTTTTGTAGGTTTGCGTAACCCTACTTACTGCATTTTTTACTCTAACGGTATTTTTATCGCCTTTGGCTTCAACATGCTGGTTTCATGGTTTCTGATTTTTATTGACTGAACAATATCCGTTACGTTTGCTACTTTTTTCTAACTTTACAGACAGAAGTGTTACTGGGGAGTTTGTTACGACAATTCTTGTTCCCAGCTAAAACACTAAGAAGTGGTGAAGGGCGTTTTGGTGGTCTTATGCAATTTTGGTGTTCAAAAAGTACTTGCTGACATTGATTTGTTTTTACCTGAACTCAAGCTTTAATTTTTATTTATTTTATTTTACCATTTATGTACACACATATATAAACAGACAATGAAAAACAGAACAGAAAAAATAGGTACAGAGGTGATGCTTATTTCATGAGAAATCTCTTCCAGCATACCTTAGATAGGACAATAGATACAGAGATACAGTAGACAGCGTGTGACAGAGCAAAGGAGACAAAAAATAATACAAATAATCAAAAAACAATTCACTTAAAAACTAAACAAAAATTACGAGACTGTACTAACATACATACAAATAAACATACCTACATAAATGCTTCTAAAATAAATATTACCAGAATGATAATAATTATATCATACTCAAAATAATAAATATATACACAACTATGATGAAGTGGACAGATAGTGTTCTTTCACTCTTCTTTTAAAGACTGCAACAGTTTGACAGTCCCTAATGTCAGGCGGTAGTGAATTCCAAATAGCGTTAAATTTTTTAGAACCATAATGTATGATGAGTCGGATGAGTCTATGGCCAAAATGTACAATCTTGAAAGAACAATATACAGGGTGGTAATAAATATCGACAAACAGAAACCATGAATTCAGCACATGATTCTAGAACCCCCAGGGTCGAAAGCGTCTTTGTCGGTTATAAAAAAAAATCTGCTGTTTCATATAAAGTGTATAACGGGGTACAAAATATATGGAACAGCAATTTTTTTTTAAATATTTGTCGAATAATTTCAACGTAGGGTTCAGAATCAGGTTCTGAATTGAGGTGAACTGATTTTGAGGTGTCAGCTGAAAGGGATGTAGATATGGAAGAAGAATACGAGAAAAGTATGCTGATGACACAAGGTAAATTAGGAATATGATGAAAAAAAAAAGTGTTTAATCACAGATATATTTTTTTTTCAAGACGCCATGACGCCATATCTGACGTATGGGGCTGAAAGTTTCTGGAGTGGCGACCGCGTACCGGACGACGTAGCGTTCGAAGGCTTCCCAGAAGTGGCGACGGTGGTGGTGTGATGACTTTCTCCAAGGCCACAGGAATCCCGTGGATGCGAGAAGCACAGAACCGGGTGATGAAGTATCCACAGTGATACCTCATCACCTATCTAGCCTTTCCACGACTATGTAGAGATCGGCTTCCAGTTTTACCAGATGCAGCTGAACACCAGTATTCTGCGCGTGAAATGTCTTGTTCCCCTGACCCACCCCATCGCATCGCATCGCCTGCCTGCGCTATTACTTCTAGCGTTCTGTCCGACTTCTTTTTGCTAGGCTCCTGTTTCCTAGCGTGATGTTAAATGGACTATAGTTTCCTCAAAAGAATTGGGCTATCAAATGCTAAGAGATATCTTTAAATCCAGAGATTGGCACGTTCTGAAAAACAAATTCTTCAGCTTTATTATTAGTATAGTATACAGGGTGGCAGCGACATCGACGCGCAAACTGTAACCATGAATTCAGCACATGAGTTTAGACCCCATAGCGTCGAAATGTTTCGTCGGTTATCAAAAAAAATCTTCTGTTTTATAGAAAAGTGCAAAATACCTACGCGGTCAAAACGTATGGAACAGCAATAATTTATTTTTGTTTTTTAATAACCGACGAAAAAATTTGGACGCTATGGGTTCTAAAGTCATGTGCTGAATCTATGGTTACAGTTTCCGCGTCGATGTCCCTGCCACCCTGTATAGATATAGATGGAGCAACTGCCTATCGGAACTCCACAACCCAGTTAATGGGTAACACGATATCCCTTGGTAAGACAAGCTTAGAATTTTGGGCTTCTGACTACTCGTAACGACTCTCAAAGCTCTACGAATGACTGGTATACAGATGCATCCGGTTAGACTGGAAGCTGACCCCGAAATAGTTTACAAAAGGCTAGGCAGATTGATTTTGAGGTTACTAACCCGGGGGCTTCTCTCTACGTCCGTCAACTAGGATATGGGATCCTCAAAAATGTAGCAGGTCAGTTCAGTATCCCCATGTTTCTTGTTTGTAAGCCATATTATTAAGTACAGAGCAAGAAACATGGCGAAACGGACCATGAACTTGTAAATTGATTATCTGAAAAAAAAAGAATCTATTAGAGAAACCTACATATTTTTTTACAAACGTAAATATAGCCTTTAATGTTCCCACTGCCGGGACGCAGGCCTGCACTCGGTGAGAGGGAGTGTGTGTGACCCACCCCACGGACCCAGTGCTGGTTAATAGATGTCACATGTTTTCGAATTTTTGGTTTTAGAACATGGTTCAATTTAGTTCTACCAAAATCGTGTAGGGAACTGATAAACAATCTATTTAAAACAGCGTTATTCAAATGAATTTTAGAAAAATCATTCTATTCTGTGAATGAGTATTTAGACTTTATTTAAAGATTCACACTGACATGTTACTTTTATAATTTGACAAATACCTTTAAATTTAATAATTATGATACTCGTATATGTACCAATTTTATTAGCTTCATTTATTTAATTACTTAATATATTTTTTTTTTTTTTTTTATGTATAGATCCATTTATTTACATTTCATCGAACTAACACTAATATATACTATATACAATTATATACAAGTATATAATACGAAAAAATATAGAAAAAGGCAGGAGCTCATTGGGCATCAAAAAATTCGTCCGCATCACTGTCAATGGGATAGGTGCCCAAAAGGCTGGCAGCATTACCACGTTGGATGGCAATGCTGATTCTTTGGGCTAAAAATAGGCCAGCCTTCTGGTCACGTGAAGAGTCAACCAACCGCTTGGCGATGTCCCGAAAATTCGATGAGCACTCGGACCCCAAGGCCCTAGAGTTTCAACCCCAAACGGCTCAAACATATAGCTCCCAATAAGGTTGTTATATTTGCGCCGTTTGAGGTTTTCTGCTCCTGCAGCAGCCGCCCCAGCACAGCCCACCGTGCTAGGAAGATGGGATGGCGCGAGGGTGTCGACACAGGTTGCATCCCACACCAAATAATAGGTATAATCAATAACTTTGCATGCTAATCTAAGCGAATTGTTTTAGAAACTGTTAAAAAAACCCCAACCATCTGTATTAAACTATAATTCTTGCAAATACATAGATATCATTTAATTTCATGCCGATTTCCTTACGATGTTTTCCTTTACCTTCGATGTGTTCATAATAGTTTATTAAAATGTATTAACATGTTTTTATTAGCAAACAAGGCAATGCATACTGTAGGTACCACAGCACGCTCATCGTAATTAATTCGTGTTCTTTTAAGACACCCAATATACGTCAACCTTAGAAATGATTATCTACTGGACGTAATTGTGATCAAAATAAGAAATAAATTTGTTTTTTTTTTTCGCGATGCCGTGCGGCCTCCTTTCATTGTGGCCGGATCCTATCCAGCTCGTCGCGCCGTCTCCTACGTGGTCTACCGCGATCTCACCTCACTGTCTCAGGGCACCAATTCTGTGCTATTTGGGCCCACAGTTAATAATTGTTTATCTGAAACTGAATTTCAATGAAATCGGACAACTTTCTCTAAAATGACTTGACCTTTACCAATATTGACATCAATATTATTATATTCAATTTCTGACCAGTTTTAGTATATCGTGTCATCTTTACCGGTACCGATCGGTAAAGATTTGTTTTAATTTTTTTTTTTTACTTTTGCTTGGCTGTTTACGTCAGAGGGAATATTGCCAAGCTTGAAAAACTAATTGGTGATGAAAACCTGTCATCTGAAATGATGTGTGAACTGTAGGTGAAATTCCAGGTCATCGAAGGAGATTTTGTAATAATCACTAGGCAAAACGAAATTATGATGCTGAAAATAAATAATTAAGTCATTTTTTATTGCGTGATTTGCCTTTGACACCTAGGTATGAAATGGACAAAAACAGAAAAAAATATTATTCTGCACCATCTAAACGCACATTACAAAAAAAAAAAAAACATACATACAAAGTAGCCAAAAGTCTCGTATTCAACCAATTAAAGTTTGTCAATTTTGTCCATTACTTATAGGGCCAGGGACCAAAAATCGTATACCTACATTGCGTAAATCTTACGACACTGGCAACAAAAAAAAAAAAAATCAAAACAAGCAGAGTTGAAAAAAATGGGTTTTCTTGTTAGTATTTTTGCAGAATATTTCTAATCGTGTAAATAAAAACGAAATCTCCACGCAATATATGCACTGTGTCGTAATAACAAAGATCTGCTAAAAAATATGCCACAACAATAAGAAAAAAAGAAAGAAAAAAATGGTAAAAAAGAATAACTTTCTGAAGATAGTCTTGTGCTGTGTCGTGACGTATGTACTCCTATGTTATTTCATACGTGTGTCCTGTGTTATATTATAGGGTATGTCACCTATGACAGCAGTTGTTATGTAACTACCCTTTTCGTAAATAGCTGTCTGTATCAATCAGATTGATAAAATCATTTTTATTATACCTACATACATCAGTGGCATCGACGCGCAAACTTTAACCATGAATTCAGAACATGATTCTAGACCCCCCCGCGTAGATTTTTTTTGTTTTTTGTTGATTCTATATCCTAAATGGAGGTTGTTGGGGAAAAAATTACATTACATAATAGTTAACAGTGACCTACAACACATTGTCTATGTGTTAACAGGTGCCTAAAGGTATGTTATCTGCTTCTTCTCTCGCTTAAGCCCGAACTATACAAGAATATGTAGCCGTGGTAAAATATTAGTAAGATTGTAGCGGGCTCTACTGTTACGTTAGACATAGGTACATTTAAGTATCGATACTTGCAGAGGCTGGAGAAGATACAGCTTCTCTGTCGTAACGATCAGTCTGGTTTGGCGCTAGAAAGTAAACAAAATAATGAAAGAAATAAGTCATTATTTCAAACTCAAATAGCCTTAAAATGATACTTAAAACACCCATTTTACCAAAATTGCAATCCCCAACTCGCCATGGACAGAAAACACGCCGTACGAAGACTTAGCCGTTCCACCAAAAACTTTTATAATAACATTATTAACCACACAATAAATGGGGGGAAGGGGGAAGTAAATAAGCTTCAAGGGGATGAATACATAATGAAATTTCGCCCCTAGCGTCCGTTAATCAAAAACTGGTGCAGAGACGGCGAAATACGTAAGAAAATGGAAATTTTCCAACCCTCCTTTTTCCTGTTAGACTCTACCCCCTAAGTAGGGGGAGGTTGGACAATCTCCCCCTGGGTGGTCGCGAGAGAGGCGACGGCTTCTTGGTTTTAATGGGTTTTTTATCCTACTAATACGTGAAAGTTTGTATGGATGGATGGATGTTTGTTACTCTTTCACGCAAAAACTACTGAACGGATTTGGATGAAATTTAGCACACAGGCGGTTTATAAGCAGGATTAACGTATAGGATTTTATCCCGATATTCTCACGGGATCGAAAGCGAAACTTATGCTGATGAAACATCGGGGCGCAGCTAGTAGATATATTATAAAAATCGAAGACTTGTGACTTCTTCTAACCCGAACTGGGCCCGCGTGATAGATTACAGCCCAATTCGTCCCAAAGAGAGGAGGCCTGTTTCCCAGCAGTGGAAACATTACGTTACATAAAATTATTGTTCGACAACTATCACTTAGTAAGTGATAATTGTCGAACAATAATTTTGGAGCGAAACTTAACAGCATATGCCTAGCGGTGGATTGCGATAGGAACAGTTAATGGAAAGGTGCCAACAATCTTCTCGATTTCATTTGTTTCATTTCGATTCGGTAACCAATCGATTTTTTTTTTTCTTTCAGTATAGACAGCAACAAAGAGTATTTACAGGAAGGTACCTTTAAATACTCATGGACTTAAGTGAATACCTAACCAGTATTCGCTATTTATTTGCCAAAAATGTAAACAAATATGAGCTTATGGAAAAATAACTTCAGTTTACGCTACAACTTTAAACATTTTTACAACTTTTTCAATAATGCTAGTCACTCTGAAATCAACTTGAAATAATATCAATTTTAAACACGAATTTGAATAGACTCTAAGGTAGTTTCCTTCCAGCCAAGTCGTGTCAGTTTTTCTTTCAAAATACGTTAGAACTGAATTTTGGATATTTTTACGATTATCAGTAATTGAGCAAATACCTGATTGAGAAGATTAAGTTACCACCTTTTCACTTCTTCATTAGGGTAGATAATACACTAGACAGTAGGTTTTTTTCTAACTGAACAGACAGCTGAGCTGTTGGGAAGTTTGTGTCGCCAATTCATCCCAGCGAAAGCACTAGGAAGTGGTGAAGGGACGTTAGAGTGGACTGTCTTAGGGAGGGTGCCCAGGAGCAACTTTTGTCACAGCAATTTGTCTCTCACATCACAAGTATTAAAGTACTGTCTTTGTCACGTCGCTACATGCGCGCACTTATATAGCATGGCGCTTTAGTGGCGACATTAATTTTACACACGTATACGGTTTCGCGTTTTAGTTGCTCGTGGACGCTCTCCCTTATGCAATTTTGACGTTCGAAAAGTGGTGATTCTCAGCTTAATTTGAATAAATGACATTTGATTTGATTTGTAACCTTACTGCTTAGTGCATTATCTGCAAGTAGCCTAAACAGAATCTAGAAAAAAATAAGGCTTACTTAAAACTATTGCGTTCAAAAATGAATGTTTGCTACAGATACCAGTCCGATACAGAAAACTGATATGTATAGAAAATATGATTTTGATAGCAGGTTGAATTAAACTAAGGCAAAGCTCCACCGCAGCAACTACACTCAACGTTGAGTGAAATATAATTTTGTAGTGCATACCTACTTGTAAAAAAAAAAGATCGTCGTCGTCTGCCTAACCTTTTCCCAACTATGTTGGGGTCGGCTTCCAATCAAACCAGGGGGCCTAAAAAGGCCACTTTAAGCAATACCTCTAAAAGCTATTAATTTCCTGAATTCCAAGCAGGTCATTAGCAATTCCTCTAATTTTCGTTAAATAATTACACTTAATAGTTTAATCACCCATATCATTGATATCAATCATATTTGGTGTAAACATTGGTGGACCATTTTACCAATTGCCATACAATACTGTCAAACAGGTAAATTGCGTGATATAAATTGCACACAGATCATATTAGGAATTGTCAGTTTGTAACCATTAACGATTTTTAATATGATCCATTTTGTTATCCTATTATGATTCTGCCAAAGTGACCTTTTTAGGCCCCCAGATACAGCAGAATATCAGTATTACATGGAGCGACTGCCTATCTGACCACCACAAAACAGTAACTGGGATGTTAAAAAAGAGACGTTGCATTTGTTTCTAAAAAACACCTTTTTGCAAAACTATATTTGTAAACGGAATGTTCATATCATTTTAGCAAAACCAGATATCTTTTTTTGATTAGAATTTTGACCCAATTGTCCAATGACAATTGGGTCGTAATTGGAACTAATTCCAATAACAATTGGGTCGTAATTGGAACTAATTCCAATAACAATTGGGTCGTAATTGGAACTAATTCCAATTACGACCCAATTGTCATTGGAATTGGAATTAGTTCAAGATTAAATTAGTTCAGGCCAATGTAAAAGCCAGACCTTGGGCCACGGGACAATTCCCGTGGCCCAAGGCCCAAGGTCTGGCATTTACATTGGCCAGAGGTTAAGCATTTCCATACAACGTCTTTGAGGTACATTTGCAGTCGACAGTGACGTGTAGGAATTTTTCGATGCAATATTTTAATTTGTTTATTTAATAGGCTTAGATAAGTTATAAATTTTATTGTTATTTTTTATTATTTAAATAGTTTGTTAGTTAATTAAGTATGAGAAGTTTATCCAATGTACCTATATATTTTTACCGTATGTTTGAATATGAGGGTATTTAAATAAAAAGAAACAAAGTACGTTTATTTGCGGCAAACATGACGAAGAGAAAGAACACAAACACAAAAAAAGAACAAATTGCGGGAAGCACACATCCACGCAAAACGGCCATCGTTCACCATCATGCAAATATGTAGTTAACTGGATTATAAACCAAACTGGAACCTGATACAAAGGTGGAAAAAAAGGATATTATACTTATTACAGGAATATTACAGTTTACCTTTACAACTGATGTAGGCATGTTCCATACAATTCAATCCAACCAAATGGCGACGATGCGAAAATTTTGTTCAAATTCATGGCCCACGTCCTATGAAAGTATTATTGTTTAGGATACGATGGGACTGGCATACGCTATGCGTAAAAGCCCCTATAAATAAAAAAGAAAAAAAAAAAAATAGTCATCATCATCACTGACGGTTACTACGACGTAGCAGATATTATGACGTCACGACTACGCCAGCCACGTGTCGTAGCACATAAACACGTCGCTACGAAACCAAGTCAGTATTCTTGAGACTTTGATGAACATAAAATTAATGTGTGTTTCATCTTAGACCGAAATCTGTATACGATACTTAGCACGAACTTAGGCTAAGCGTTATTCCTGTCGCTGTCGAACAGCTATCAAACTACAAATTCAAGATATATACGGGAACAAGTCCAAGAAAAAGCATGAGCTAAGTAACGTTTATAGATCTCAGCCTTAGACAACGATACCTTGCATTGTAAAAAAGTATGTATTGACACCAGTAATTTCGATTTTTAAGAAGTTCTTTTAGTTTTAAAAATATCTTCTATCATATATTATCACCAAATCAGCTTTCAAAGCAATAAATTCCTTTACCAACATTTTTTTATACAAAAGCCGTCTCCATACACCACCGCCTCCCTGCATCACCCGCCAGCCGAATGCAAATTTTATAACACAACGCCCGTTTTCTTATAGGCATTGTCGTAAACTCGTTCTCCGTACTCACTTAGCCGAGGTCATTTGTTCAGATTGCTGAATATTTATGGTATTGTACTTAATTAAGAGTAGTCGTTAGCGGTATTGAAGGTAATTTGGAATGAGAGAAATAAGCTATTTTAATTACGTAGCTAAAAAGAAACAACTAAAAAGAAAGAAAGAAATGTTGTTTTCGAGATTCGAGATAAAATCGACTTTTGGTCAATTCGCTCAAATTTACTCGAAAAGTACACGTTTCTAAATATTTCATTCTTATCACTTCAGAGCGCTAGTTTCCGTTTTATTAACTTTATTGCATAACATTCCAAATGTGCCAATTTCCTAACACATGTTTCTGGAGTTGCCGATTGATGGGCGAATCCCACAAATAAATTAACTTCGTGCGAGTCGCCCATAGAAAATAACATATTACTTTAACGTGTCGATTCGCCCGTTTCCGGTGAGTAAATTCATGTGAATTGACTAATAAGCCTAAAAATCTGACATTAATTATTGACTTTAGCTGAGCTCAAAAATATCTAAAATCAAGCTGAAAATCTAAACAAAACAAAACAAAAATACATATTATTTTTGTGAGGGCAACACTGAATCTAATCAGATTTAACATTCCAATCGGAATTCAAAACCGTTGTCGTAACTGTCAAGATGGAACACAATTCAAATTTTTAAATACGCTTCGTGTATTTTGTTCGTGACGTGGATGGAATACGAAATTTAAATTTCAAAATAGCGGATCGAAGTTTAAATCCGAGGTTATCTTTGAAGGAAATGTAAGTCTGTGACGTCAGCTGGAGAGTAAAAAGTTAGAATTTTGATCACTCTTTCACTGTCTCTGAAAATCCAAAAGTTCGTTTTTTTGATAACTAAACAGCACCTCAAAATACAATTTAAATACCTATAAGTATAAACTGACGCCTTCTTTCCATGGTGATAGGCAGAAAATATAGAATGCCAATTGCTGCGATCCTTACATGCTCCTTTTGCCTCGTTTACGTTCATACATGGCCATACACGCACGCCGATAGTACTACGCAACTGACCATTCTTAAGAACATCACCAATACGGTCACTATATATATGTCATCCCTTCCCGGAGTTTATATCTGCCTTGTAAATACTTCTTGTTAGTCGCCTTTCATACTCTTTTCAATCTTTGTCACTACATCTTCTTATGACATCATTCTTTAAAATACAATTTCTTCTACGTAAAACAAATAGTTTAGGTACTTGAGCAAACCTAATAATAAGGGCCTTCAGCAATTTTCTTATGACGTCACACCAATTATTCCAGCAGACTTTAAACGCACACAGACTTTCCTTATCAGAAAGCCGAATCTCTGCTGAAAAACTTCAAATCTAAAGATATAGCAATGCGATTTCTGTAAGTACATTTTTGCGTATGTACCTTAGTACCTGCCTCCCGCTTGCAAGATAAGTGTAATAAAAGTTCGGCTAATGTGAAAACTTGGTAATGTTATCGGTATACGTGATCTCACTGGCTTTTCGGGTTGGCTCGGTCGCTTTCGGGCGTGTTCGGCAACTAACGTTTTTCGAATTTGAATTTGGAATCAGCCGACAAAAACTGTAATTGTCTGCAGATTGCTCTAGATAGAGAGTTGGTACTATTGAATTTCGAATTTTAATGAAATTGAAGATGGATTTTAGCTCTGATTTGATTATTTGGAATTTTCTTTAACTGTTATAAAATTGATTTATATTATAAAGGACTGATAGATTATAAGAGATTTGGTGAAAATGACGCAATAGAGAATTCTCACCAGTTTTGTCTGTGTGTGTCTTATAATTTAAGTCACAATTTAATCATAGTGCTAGTTAGAATAAAAATGAAATAAAAGTATGTACTACTAAAAATAAGAAGTATTTTGTAAAGGGTCAACGTATGCCGAAAAAAAAACAAAAGAGTAATGAAAATGAACGACAATTTTAAAATAAAATTAGGCAATAGGTATATTGACGAAAGAGTTTATAATTTACCTATCTTCAAAATTAGAACACACATTTAGAATGTTACCTCATCAGAGGTTCCCCATTCCAGTATTTTTAGAAGAAAGTTCACATTCTAATTTCAATCATAATAAAAATACATCTTTCACCTCCATTTTTGACATTGATGGTCGTTGAGTTGAGATTGCGACTAGATTTTGAACGTTTTTAATTACAATAATTATTGTTCCTATAACTGTATGTAAACTCGCACCTTTACGTTCGAGAACAGTGAGTACAGCCGTGGTTAAAGCAACCGCGCTGGATTCTTTCAGCCATTATTCCGTGGAGTTATAATCGACTTTCAGGATATTTTCCACCTTCCTATATTCCGTACGTTTCGAAGTAATCCCATATGCTACGGTTTTTATCGTTTGGTGGAGAGAAAGTTATCCTTCGTACGTTTGATGTGTGTTTTTGATAATATTTTGTGAGTTACTGCATTGTGGGTTTTGTGGAATTTACGAACGTTTTGATGGTTACTGTGCCCTGTTTTTTGTATTTGTTAACATTTTTTGAGACAAAAACTTGAGTGATTGAAGAGCTTATTGTGTTGTGTTTTTCTCTACTAAAAGTGAAACAAAATGATTGATAATTTTAATCGTAAGTTATCAATTTTGTGCTCCTAGCTTAAGAGTACTTACTTATTTTAGTCAAGTTCATAAACACAACATGAAAAATGAAATGAATTGTTTATTCTGTAAATATGATATCGGAATCACTTTTACACATCATGTTAAAAAAATACGCTAGATGGAGTTGACATTAATTTCCTCATTGACTACCCCTGAGAAGAAATGGTGAAACAAACTCAGGGGTCAAAGACTCTTCTAAAGCCCAGACATACCTAATCTTGGTCCAGATCATGTGAGGACCATGTAGATTAGTGTCTGAAATGATCTTTTGAGGAAATAACCACACAGATTTGAGTGGACCTGTCCAGTCAGTGCTGTTGTTTTTGCAATTTTTTTTACTAACCCATTGAAGGACACTGAATGAGACACAATCGGTAGAAGTTTTATTTTTATCACGTCTGGAAGCGTTTATTGTCCCGCAAAGTATAAACCTATGATATCCCACAGCTGGGCAAAGGTCTCCCCATACTTCTCAAATTTTCCTTATACCGCCTTCTTCGGCCAATCGGTCAGGAACGAGTCCAAATCGTTACACCAGCGTTTCAGAAATGGTGTAATAAATATTTAATTTATTTATTTATTGACACATTCCATAATACCAACCAAACAAAATTAAACGTCAAAACAATAGCCAATTCTTCTCGTCCCATCTTGGGCACAGTATTTTCATTAAGTTTTCCCGACGCGATTTGATACCTTCACATCGGCAAAGCTCATAGATTAAGCCCGAACGAAAGCTTGAATTTGCATAGAAATTAAAATTTACCTGGACCGTCCCACGTTAGTGGACGAAAGTGGAATTCCTTTGCCCAACTATGGCGTAGAATTTCAAAGCGCGTCGAATTCGAATTTGGAATTCGCTGGTATAAAATGGCGGCAATTAACGGTTTTTATGCGCGGGATTTTCACTGTTGTTTTTGCTTGGATTTAGATTAGGTAAAGTATTTTTTAAATAAATGGTTTGGTTTAAAATGTGCCCAGTAATCATCAAAAGTGTTTAGATAAACAACTGCTATAGATTTTTTGGATGTCATTACGACTACAACTAAGCATTTAAAGTCAAAATGAGATTGATTGAACGAAATTAAGGATGCATTTCGATTTAATTCAAAAAGAAAAAGGTTTCGTGGGCACTGACAAAGCTATCAACAAACCGCAAGAACCTTCTTATAAAAGTTTACCAAATAATACCGAAAATCTAATTACCTCCGCTCCTATTATTAGAATGAGTTTCACACGAACGAAAATTCTCAAGGCGTTTACACCTAAAACGTATAAATATTACTCGAAGAAAATTATATCAGAAGTTGTACCAGTGAGGTATTCACGAAAAGATATTTGGTAGAATTAAAACAACACTTTGCCGAGAAAAGTGGTTCTCCCCGTTCGCCCGCCCCCTTCCCGGGGGGAGGGTGCACCCCTCGGTACCCAATCCCAAGATGGCTTCTTTTAAATGGGGTGGACGGTCGGCCCCTTCAAGAATAAAAGTATGCCGCACCTTTCATAGATAGATAGATTCAAGGTGGGGGAATAAGATCCAACGCGCCTCGAGCGGCGTTCGATTACATTTTAAATTGCTTTTTGAAATTCGAGCATTGTTTATGTCTTTGCTCTTAGTTTTTTTTTTGTGCCAGTTTGAGTCTTTGGCTTTTGCTTCGAAACTCAGTGTTGTGTTACAACCTCATTTTGAATCGATTTATGAAACAAAAAAATCTCAAAAGTTTATAATGTTTATAATCTATTTTTATTCCCGAAAAACAAATGCAATAGAACAAGTTAAACTAAAACATTTCGTTCATTAGTTTTAAATGAACAACGTTATGAAAGTTGCCTTAAACTTTGAAATAATCAGAACTTTAATTGATACGTGGATAGTACTGAAGCTCACATATGATTTTGGGGCGTCGAAAATTGTGTTCTGTAGGTAATGTTTTAGGGATTACTTTGCTTTGATGGGTGGGTGGAAGGTCTTTAACCTTTACATACGTTACTGGGTCAATGTGTGACGTGTATGTTTTGATTTTAAAGGTCTCTCCGAATTTAGGTCAGGACGCCGGGTATAAACATTCCTGAAGAGTAATTTTTGGTAAAAGATTACGCATTTTACTAGATCTTGGTGTCTACTATTCGTGTTATAAGGACTATATTAGGTTAATTGTAATTAGTTGTTTGAAAATTGAGTTTATGTAGAATATAATTATACATTGATTTTATAGGTATGACATCGCTTCAAAATACACGGATTAATTTGCTTATCGAAATAATGTTAATGTTCAAACTGAAGCAGATAAATATAAAAGTCAGTCGTAATAATTAATAAGATTGTTCGCAAACGGCCAATCGGTCGGGTCGGTTCGCCAATCGGTCGGGTCGGTTCGGAAATTGGTGGCCGATTTTTTGTAGTAGAGATCAAGTCACACGTCCTACAAATAATAAATAATTTTATTCCTATAAGTAGGCTTCACAAACACTTTTACACGTCAATCATATTTCTTAAAACTAGATCAGCCGATCGATTCTGTAAGCTTAGAGTGAGCTGTCAATAGTGTCAATCCCTTAGCATTAGTTGGAATGACAGCTCACTTCACCTAAGTTTTCACGGTGAGATGGTTACAGAATCGCATTGCAGGTCGGCGTTACCTATCCGATTACTCTGAGAAGAAAGACCGAAACAAACTCAGAGGTCACAGTCTCTTTTAAAGTCCAGACATAATCTTGGTCAGATCATGGGAAGACCATGTAGGTAAATGCAAATGTAAGCCTTGTCACAGTCATGACGTGCAGTCATCGACTATTTCTACTTTGTGCTCGTGATTATAGGTATATTTTGTTTTTATTTTTATAAATAATTATCTTTTTTGTAGGTATGTACGTGTTTCTGTGACAAATATACCTATTTTTCTTTCTAAATTGGTGTCTTTAATGGTCTTTTGAGGAAAGAACCACACAGATTGAGTGAACCTGTCCAGTCAGTGCACGCTTTAATTTAATAATTAATATGACTACCTTTGTAATACGATTACTGATATTTTTTTTCACTAATCGTATAACAAAGGTAGGTAGTCATACAAAAAAAAGTCTGACTGATTGTAGAACTTAGAAAAATATGCCGTGTGCGAACGCGCTAAGTAATATTTACACTAGAATCAAATATCAAATACCTCGTAATTTTCACACTAGAATCAAATATCAAAGAATTTGTTTTCCTTTTTCCAGAGGAAAATAAAATATAAATCATAACCCTTGATATTTTTTTTTTAATCTAACTTCTTAGCGGATCGATGGCAAAACTTTCAAACATCTTTATTTTTTTTATCAAACTAAGTAGTAGGTAGGTATGTGCGAAAACGAAAACGTTTTAAAAAAAAATTGATCGTCTGCTTAGATGTAGGTATATTTGTTATATGTATTATTGGTTCTAAAATGAATTTTAATAGTAAGAATTTGAATAAGGCATAATAATTATCATCCTTTATCATTAATTTGGTAATAAATGAAAACACAATAGGAATTATTTTATGCCAACGTTTATTTAAAATTTAGAATTTTGGGTTCTTACAGTAAAGTTTTGAACACAGGTAATTAACAATATCTATAGCCAAAATAATAATGCCATAAATCGCAACCGAAAAAACAGGACATATTTCAGAATAAATTAAAAAAACATCTTAATAAAACGTCACAACCACCCGTCTGTTTTGAACCGCTATTTTTTCTCTAACAATAATTTCGAAAGGATAATTAATCGCACGGGCGACGCCAGCCTTAATTGAATCTCTTAACCCCCTCGAAGTCCCCCAGGAAAAACAGCCCTTTCTTATTTTTCCACTCTTTCCCCCCTGGAAGACGATAAATCCTTGAGAGAGACAGTAGGGAGATAACTTGCTGACAACAAAGAACAACCCAAAAACCAACATTTTATAAAATTTCACCCCTAAAGTAGGGGGTGTAAGGATCATTTTGTTTTTTACGCAGTGGGGGTGAAAGCAAATGTTGTTGGCAGTTTGCAACAAGAAAAAGCCTCTGCGATTCGTCATTGGAATTCCGCGGGCGAGTTTGTGCTTCCATTTTCAAACTCTGCGTTTTGGATTTAGAATCGATATCTATGGCGGTTATGTGATTTATCTTATTTTTTAATTTTGAAAATGTAGGTGCAACGTGTTTTCTGGGATACAACAAAGGGGTAATTGTTTCAAACGTATTTCTTTTGTAGCTATTGTGGAAATTAAACAAACGAAAATCAAAACAGACACTTTCGAATATAATTTGGCCAACAAAAGTAACACAACAATAGTAACGATTCATTTTTATGAAAACAGGGTTTTTAATTACCCATATTTTAGAATTTGGAGGTTTTATGCTTATTTAATACAACATGCCAAAAACGATATTTAAAAGTTTTGTTTACAATTATATAAAATCTCACACGTTTAGTACTTGTACTAAAAGTATGAGATCTTAAGAGTACTTACTCATAAGTAGGTATCTAAGCATGCCAAATACATCGTTTCACTTCGTGATAAGTCAATTTACATTAATTTATTTTCACCAGTATTGTGTAAAAATTGTTTAACACTGCCAAATGTTAAAATAATACCACTAGGTATATAAAAATATAATTTAGACAACACAACAACATACATACATCACTTTTATAAAATAATGCAAGAGCAGTAATTTTTCGAGTTTCAAACATTTTGACAAAATTTGTACCTGAAGGACAATTCCCGTAAATAAAAAAGTTCAAAATCTAGTCGCAGCCTCGTTTCAGTGACAATAAATTTTATGAACTTGTCAAAAATGTAGAGAAATTAAAGGTTTTTTGGACAGATTGAAACTGAGATAACACTGCGAACGTTTTTAAAATTATGAGAATTGTCCCTCTGATGTTCTCTCAAGCCAGGCATTCACAAATAATTTACACATAAACGTTCAAAGTACATCAATCGAAACAATAACGACAACAAATCGTATTCAAAATTCAAAATAGAAGACCATCTAAAATAATTTACGTAACGAGTAGGTAGAAAAGTAATAATAAAACAATTTTCCGTCATTCTACCCCTCGAAATAAGAAGGGTAAGTATATTTTTTAGGGAACGCCAATGCAAGGGTCCGAGACCAGTCAAGAAAGACCTCTAGAAACTTGTACATTTTCCGACAATGGGGTTGAAATTCTAAGCGTGAGAGGGGGTGAAGGGGGTCAAATTAAATTGGTGGTAAGGAAGGGTGTTCCACCGGGTGGTTACGGCAAAAGAAGAAGAAATAAATGAGAACAACCCTTGTTTTAAATTACTAAGATGCGAGGGCAAGTACCTGACTGTTTTTCTTTCATTTTGCTTAGAGAATTTTTAAGTACAATATACGTCTCAGTTTGATGAATATTTTATTCTATAAGTAGCTAAATATAAAATACAGTTACTATAAGTCTTTTAAGTAAAAATATGAATATATTAATGAATTTGGGACCAAATAAAATTTAATAAAAGAAAAATGGTTTTTATTTGCATTAATTACCTCATATCCGGTCCATAAAGGTAATTTCCTCGATGACTTGGCCACTAGAAAACATTATGTTTTTAACAATCAAAGCTCAACCCGCAGCGTTTAGAAATAAATTAAAATACAAAAGAAAACCTGTACCCAAATTTTGCATTCATGGAGTAATATACTCCATGAATGCAAAATTTGGGTTTTAAGAGACGTTTTGAAATTTCTAGCCTTTTTTAGACGTCCACTACTAAACGTGAAAGGTAATCGCAGTATAGTAATCAAATTCAATTAAATGCGAATCGAACTACAAAGAAACCTATTTATAAGAACACGGACATGAGCCCAACGAACTTTCGGATAAGGCTAAGATTATTCGATACTGTTTCTGTACCAAATTCGAAAGTAAAAATTACTACTATTTTTTTTGCGAAATGGGCCATCTCTCTTTGTAATATTGTTTATATAAAATAATTTTGTCTATTATTTGGTTTGAATAAGATTTCTGAGGCGATAGAAAAGTATCTTAAAAGTATAGAATATGTTACTAAAAGAAAGTAGATGATAAGAAAAAATAAATTATTAATACCGATGTCAGAATTTTTGTTTCACGGGATTCTCCCTTGGCAAATATTTTTTTACCAACCAAAACTTGGCGTGTCACGTTTTCTAAAACTAGAAGCTGGTCTACGAAAATCGATAAAAATCACTTATACCCATCCCCTTAAAAATACCCTTAACTTAGTCCCCTTCGTACACAGCATTATGTACAGAGGGGGGTGTAAAAATGCACTCAGACATTACATTAAAAGATATAATTAAGGGGGTGGGGAAGCACCCTTGGGGAAATTCGTTCCTTCTTTTGACATTTTAAAGACCCCTTTTCTTAAACCCCTGCAAACGTAGATACAAAATCACTGGAAATAATATCAGTTGTAGATAAAAAAATAGTCAATGGTTTTTCGTAAAAATTACACCAAAAAACAGTTTGAATCACCTTTGTATCTAATTTCAAGATCAATAAGAAAAACAAAAATTTAACTACAACCTTTACCAATGTACACTATTTTATGTGTATTTGAACTATTTTAGTAATCTATAAGGAACAATTGTATGAGTACCTAAACCTGAATTATAAAATGAAATTTATGTAGTACGTTTACCTGAATTATAAAATCTAGCCTTGAATTTAGTAAGTGCTTTCCATTATCTTTATATCTACGTAATTCTACCCTAAGAATGTTTAAAACGAATAACCCTTATAATTACTACTTTGAAGAAGTTTTATTGCAATTTAAAAGTTAATAACCTTCTCACTAATGACTTAGGTACTTATGTACAAGGATTATATAATTTATATACTTAAAACAAAATCTATCGTAGACTCAGAAAATCATGTAGCTAAATTCAAGAAGATTATGAACGGAGACAAAAATGTTATTTAAAAGATTCACAGAGAGGATAAAAAAAAAAATTTAAATGCTAATACCTAGTGGTTAAAATTAAATTGTTAAAATAGCTGTCTTTAGGATAACAGCACACAAAACTTCCAACAAAGTAGTAACTAAATAAAAGGTGTGGTATCTAAAAATACTATTATATCCTAATTCCTAGCCTAATTTTAAAAAACGTAACAGAAATGGAACGTCACGGTATCCTTTATCTAATGAACGCAACAATAAATTAGGTTTAGAAAATAAAAGGAAAAACGAAAACCGTTTGTCTTTCGAAATTGGCTGAATTTCCCGCGTCACCGCCGAGGAGGGACGTGTCACAAAAAAACGCTCAAAAGGCGTAAAAATAAGGAAAAAAGTGAAGAGAACCGGGTATTATCCTTGTTAATTCCGGGCTAATTTAATTCACGCCTAATTCTATTTGCCGAGCAAAACGGGGAGGCGATAATTGTGGGACTTTTTCATGATGGAGGAAAAACCCCGTTTTTTGTTCGCCATTAAACGACGTTTTTAACCTTTTAACGCGTGGGAAAAGTGTATTTTGCGCGTGTTGTACAAGCTTATTTAAAAATAATGGAGCCTTTATTCGTTTCTGGGGAATAGGAGACACATATTAATGCTTGTGTATTTTTCTTTACGTTACCAATGTTACAAGCTTGTGTTTTTTACATTATATCTTCGAAGACTACCTCTGCTACCTCAGTTGAATGTGGTAGTACTCTTCAGATCTGATTTCTTGTCACTTTTACTGTTCAGGTGGAAAAGAACACCGTTTAGATTTTCATGAGATGTTCTAATTTGTTAGTTTGATATAACGGCACTCCTAATTGCTTTCGATTTTGAAGTAAGTAAACCATTAAAACACTGAAACTATTTTGGAAAACCGTAAAGTTATCTATTCCTTACATTATAACTACTTTACATCACAAACTATTAAACAAATAAGCAAATCTGAAAAATCACTTTCACTTTTCAACCGACTCACATAATTTCGACTTTCACTGAAACTTTTGACAAACTAGACTACGACCTAACCATCACTCTTCAACACCAAAAATGAACTGACCATCTACGAAGTGGACATTTATAAAGTTAATAATAACACCATGAAAAATAACCCTTAACTCACCTAACCGGTTTTTAAATAAAACGCAAAACTGACCGGTGTCCCCCAAGGGTCAATTCTAGGACCCATTGTCTATTTTTGTAAAGGTAAAAATCTGGTTTTCGCTGACCCTTCCTTATAGCTTTTAGTTTCGAAAGTGTTGGGCAGCTGCTACTATACCGGTTTAGTGACAAAAGTATTGTATTTGCATATTAGGGAATTTGTATTTAGGAATTTCGGAAGTCATAATTTTGATTATTTATTAGTTTAAAGAGGAATTCAGAATTAATGATGTTGTGAAGCAATTTATTTATATTGACATTGTATTCTATAAGGACAAAGAATTTGTTGCAATAACGAATACATTAATGAGTAGAAATCAAATTGCAATAATAATATCGAAATCGGTCTAAAACAATCTGCTCAATTCTTAGCGACACTAAATCATAATTAGAACTTTACGTATTCATCACAATGCCGTATGAATATTTGATCTTTCTTCAAATAGTTTAACCTAGACAAAGTCCCCTTTATTCATAAATGTTGATTAAAGTTAAGCAGTGATAAGCGACTGTTTAACCATACATTTTTGACGTTTAAACGTTACTTAACTTTAGTCATCGTTTATATGAATAAACCCCATTAAGTGTAGAAGTAGACGTTACAGTGATGCAACCTGTGTACCTTCTTAAGTGACCTCCTTTTTCAGCAGAGGTTTATGTTCTGCGGTGTACTGCGAGCAAAAACTGACCTTTCTAATGCTCGATTCCTATCAACAAAAACGAATCGTTTTGCTCACAAATAGTAGCATTTTTTATTGCCAAACTGGACATATAAATAGATTCGTAATAGAGCTAATTTTACCTGTGATAGCTACTTCCTTAAGGGAGGGTCTACTATGCAAAGCTATGAGGTCTTTGCTTCATTATTGGTAAAGATACAAGTCTTAATTTTAACCAATAAAGGTCCATAAATTATATAGGAATCGGTCATAAATCGTTAACAATTCGTCTATACTTTTCATACTAACAAGATATTAAACATTTTCGGATGAATATTGAACCAAAGTACCTAAGGAGAAAGTAGGTAGTTTAATAGAATATCTATTTATAAAAATGGAGCGTGCCGTCGGAACTGCGCAGTTGTGCCTACCGCCAGGCAATCATTATTGGCGTGCATTATAAACAATTTATATGAAACGCTCTACATTGGCGTAACTTATGCCCTTGCGTATTTTCAAACGGGGACAGAGGCGGACTTGGAGGTGGCGGCTCGTTTGTACGCCTATAGTATTGGTACTGATGACCTCATCACCCTATTATATTAGCACATACGTTTTCCTCGTTCGATTTAAGACATTATTACGCTTTTTACTTACTTGAAAGCTTGAACCTTTTTGTGTTTCATGAGTTTTGAAAAATAGTGAAGCAAAATTAAAAACCATACCCCTTGATTTTATATTAATATACCTTAATAACACAGAATGAGGAGGTAACGCCAAGATTAAAAGACAAAGAGTATTACATATTAAAATACTTCTTATTTTAAGTATATTAAGATACTCAATCGAAAACTCTACGAGTAAAGCTGAGATCTAAAGAGCAAACTTAAACTTCAGTGAAGTTTAGTACAGTAGCGTTTCATACGAAAATGAACCCTATTCGTTGGTTTTTAATATGAATATTCCTATGAGCAACTGTGGTCAAGTGTTTCATACAAATATGGGCATTGTTTGGCTTAAGCAAAGTCAAAGTTCGCTCTATAAATGTCAACCCTTATAAATTTGCATATTTTTCATTTTATCATTATAAAATGCCACAATGAACATTTTTCTTTGTAGGTACCTAAATTTTTTTAGTCCGTCCCTGTTCTTATCGCTACACGGCAAAGCGGCCATCACGCGAATGCTCTATAAAATTTCAATCAACCGAAAGTTGGCGGTTTTTCATCGATTGTCCCGTAAGATAGCAATTTTATATACCGATACGATACTGAAGTTTGTTCTTTATTTTTAGACTAGCTGTTCGTGCGCGGTGTCGCCCGAGTGAATATCATGTTTCTATCTCCAGTGTTTTAGGCTGTGCGTTATCTGTCATTCAGTCAGTTGGTTCGTCGAGAAGGAGGTCATAAAGCCAAAAAAATAATCTTTTATAAATAAACCTTGTCCTGACAAATACAAATAAAAAAAAATTGCTCGAGCCGTTCTGAAGTACCACCATTCCGCACTGGGCCCGCGTGGTGGATTATGGCCAACTCCCTTTCACCGAGAGGAGGCTTGTGTCCCAGCAGTGGGAACATTATAGACTGATCATGTTATGCTTTGTTACAGAAAGAAAGAAAGATAATACGTTTATTTGCGGTAAACATAACGGAGAGAGAGACTACAAACACAAAAAAAAATACAAGTTGGGTGAAAATATGCGTTACCTACATCCACGCAACACGGCCATCGCTCAACATAATGCTAAGACCCGATGCGAGATAAAGCCCCATGCGGCATTTGATTTTTATTTGTAAAGATTGTGTTTTATTGAATGAGGGAATGGTAACTGTGCTATACGATGCTTCACGCAAATGGTGGATACAGTTACAAGGAATACAAAAGAAACTGATAGATGAAGTTAGTTAAAAATAACACATTGTAGCGAGATTGATAAGTTGTCGGAAGTGGGTTCAACTTCAAGATAATGTATGTTTTAACATGTTTATTCTAAGAGTTGTAAAAAATTATTTTCTTGAAGAGTCTTTCTTCACTAGGCTGTTTTGTGAGGTGCTATATCAAATTGTATGCACCCTCAAACTTTATTGACTAAAACATTGTTAAGCAGTAATAGTTAGTAATACCATACACTCCCATTATTACGAAGGACACGTGGCTCAATAACAGCCGCACGTATCGATCGATCAGGTTAAGCTATGCTTGTCGCAGTCTGTCCGTGGATGGGTTGGGGGGATGTTCATCTTTACATACCGAGACCCCTCCACCTTGGATCTTTGACAATCGTTACGGAGATCGTCAGAAGCCCTAAACTCTGACCTGGTATCCTGGAAGTGGATAGAATGGAAGTCGACCCCAATATAAAATAAAAAGGCGAGACAGATGATGATCACTGTTCTTACCTCATCATCTGCCTAGCCTTTTCCCAACTATGTTGGGGTCGGCTTCCAGTCTAACCGGATGCAGCGGAATACCAGTATTTTACATAGAGCGACTGCCTATCTGACCTCCACAACCCAGTTACTGGGTAATACGATACCCCTTGGTAAGACTGGTTGTCAGACTTTCGGGCTACTGACGACCCGTAACGACTGTCAAAGATCCACGAATGACAGCCGGGACCAACGGCTTAACGTGCTTTCCGAGGCACGGAGGGGACTTGGTATGTGAAAATGGTCACCCATCCACGGACCAACCGCGGCAAGCGTAGCTTAACCTGATCGATCGACCCGTGCGGCTGTTATTACTTAGCCACAAGCCCCTGATCACTGTTCTTACCTATAATTAGTTTATCTGACTACTTAGCATGATTCTACTGTTCAGGAAAACGGCGATGAAAAGATTTAATCTTACAAATAATTTCATTCCGTCTTGTAATCCATGTTCGTTGCAGTATCGTGCTCGTCTCGTCTACATTAAATTCGTCCTACCAGGCGGGTACAATGTTATGATTTACATTACGCGGACCAATGCCGCCTTCGTTTTATGTCGCCATTTTAATTCAGTCTTTAATGTTACGAGGTTGCAAAATTTTTATTTGTCTTGGCTCACTTGGTTATTTTTATGTCCCTTGATTCACTTCGGATTTACGAAAACAAAGTTGATTACTGTTTCAAATATTCACCCTACATCAGATAACGGTGCAAAGCATTGCAGCTAAGCAACTATAAAGGATCAACATCTGCCTAGCCTTTTCCCAACTATCTTGGGGTCGGCTTCCAGTCTAAGCGGATGCAGCTGAATAGCAGTATTTTACATAGAGCGACTGCCTATCTGACCTCCACAGCCCAGTATAATATATGGAACTATTCCTATAGTGAAAAAGTGACCTTTTTAAAAGATTTTCGTGACTAATTATACAAGTAGGTATCCACTTGTTATTTTAACTCAACGTTTCACAGTCTTCGGCACATGACAATCTTGATAAATACATCATCATCATCACCTGCCTACCCTTTTCCCAACTATGTTGGGGTCGGCTTCCAGTCTAACCGGATTCGGCTGAATACCAGTATTTTACATGGAGCGACTGCCTACCTGACCTCCACAACCCAGTTACTGGGTAATACGATACCCCTTGGTAAGACTGGTTGTCAGACTTTCGGGCTTCTGACTACCCGTAACGACTGTCAAAGATTTACGAATGACAGCCGGGACCAACGACTTAGCTTGCTTTCTGAGGCACGGAGGGGTCCCGATATGTAAAGATGGTAAATATAAAATAAATCAATCTTGATAAATACAAAGGTAAGTTATCTCTCGTCTTGCCTTCAATAGCTGCATCTGTACCCTAATTGCGTAACACAGTGTCAATCACAATTTGAATCAGTTTGAAGGATATTGCTAATCCATTGCTTCATATGTTCGAAAAATTTGTGTGCTCAACAACGTTAATAACGCAATGAATGTCGTTGAACTGTCAAAATGAAGGCCATTGCTACTGATAGTATGACACGCAAGTACCCCACTGTTCCAATATTTTGCTCTTTACCAATTTCTTTATCTGGCCAAGTTCGTTCTTGTTATGGTTCCGTACCCAAAGGGTAAAAACGGGACCCTATTACCTAAGACTTCGCTTTCTGTCCATCCGTCTGTCTGTCACCAGGCTGTATCTCAAGAACCGCGATAGCTAGACAGTTGAGAATTTCACAAATTATGTATTTCTGTTGCCACTATAACAACAAATACTAAAAACAAAATAAAATAAATATTTAAGGGGGGCTCCCAGACAACAAACGTGATTTTTTTTGTACCTACTGTTGTTTACCTAGTCAATGGTACGGAACCCTTCGTGCGCGAGTCTGACTTGGTTTTTTAATATTGTTGCGTGTCCTCTCCTCACAATGGAAACGTTCGCAAACGTCTTCAACCAAACATTCTTAAGTTCATACTTAAACGTTCGTTCGTTCGTACTTAAACGTTCAAACGTTCTTATACATTTGCTTTCTCACAAGCCCCGTATCAATAAATAACCCTTAACGTTCCACAAAAAGCAAAACCGATTAACAAATCGCTACCTGATTGATCAATTTCACTTACCACCCGTTACTAGACCCAACGACCACTTCACAATTTTTTGTACCAATAAGGTTTAACCCTTCAATAACAAATCAATAGATAAGGCGTGACTAAAGATGTTTTTCAACCCTTCCGCGGCATATGGTCACTCCGATCGAGCTGTTTGTTTTGTTAATACGTGTCTGACCAAAAAAAACATGGTCTTTTCGACCGTTGTCCATATGTCCGGGCCATTGTTGTAAACTTTTTATTTCATATTGTTGATAATCAATAGTTTCTATTCAACGGTGGCTGGACAGTTGGGTAGGGTTGCCAGGAGTTTTGGACGTTAAAAGGGAAAGTTTGGGTGTGTTGAGTTTGATGTTACTAACAGTATGATAGTTGATAGGTATTATACGTAAACCTAATGTATATTTTACTAATTGGTAATTGAGCTACTGATTTTCCAATTTATTGAGAAGATGAAGAAAGACTAATATTATTGTTTCTTTAATCCTTTCCTTCTTCGCTTCGCCATCTTGACCTCTCTCTCCCTGGTCACGGTCACAATTAATTGTGTCCATTATCAGGTGTACCTATTTGTTTCCCGCCTGACGATCTCTCTCTATCTAGTTCTGTTAGATGACAGTTAGTCAGTCAGACAGACAGTCCCAACCCAGATTTTTATTTTTTATATCTTTAATCCTCATCAATTTAAATTCATATAGGCAATAACAATACCCAAGGAAGTACAGTAAAGTACCGAGAACCCCAAAATTACAAAAAATCTTAAACCACACATTATAGCTATTTTAAACCCATTCTTACAAACAAATCACCTAAACCATACTGTCCCGAATGCTCCCTAACAATATGCGGGCAGTTAGAACCGGTTTGAAGCGGAACCCACCGCTCAGATCCGGTTTTGACCAGCGAGTGACCCCTTCTTACGGATCTATTGTCCCTTGAGGTGAAAGGTCAGGCAGATGTTTCGTACTTGCATATTGTCCGGTCACGTAGTAAAATAGCAAAGGATTGAATAAAATTATTCTTTTGCCAAAATTGTTGCTAAGCCACCGTGCATAGGTAAGTAATGATAATAGTAAACTATATGAATTACTGAATCGTGTGATGCATGACGTCATGTTAACTGTTCCACTAAAAACAATATCTGCTGGAACTATAGACAAGGGTACGATTGTCATAGAATTTAATCATTAAGATGAAGACTTTTCTTTATCGAATTTGTTTGAGGGACCAATACATGAACAAGATGACTGAAAGAAAAATTATACCGATAGTTTCAGCTGCATTTAGAATTCACAAACATTCTAGAACCTTATTGATCGCGGCAAATCAGCAAAATGTTAATTGGTTATTTTTATTTAAATGTTTTTCAATGAGAGCAGTGGTGGCCCAGTGGTAACGGCCACGACTTATGAGCAGCTGTAGGTCGTAGGTTCGAACCCAGACAGGCGCTTTACTTTGTGTAAATTATTACATCACTACTGCTATCAAAACAGTGAGGAAAACATCTCGAGGAAACCGGCATATCCTAGAAACAAAAAAACGAAGACATGTGACATGATCTACCAACCCGCACTGGGTCCGCGTGGCAGCCCACTCCCTCTCACCGAGAGGAGGCCTGTATCCCAGCAGATTATGCCTATGCAATAAATTCACAATTGCTTACAAAGAGTGTCTATACTTCAATCGAAATAAGATTAGACACTTAAAAAAACCTTTTTTACAGTCCTTTCTACCGATTTTAACTTCTATTCCGTAGGTATAAGGATGGCACTAAAAGCAAAAAAGTTGTTACAGTACCAACTATTACCGCAGCTGCCATTTGTCATGCCACCAACGCAATAGAGGTCAAAGTCGGTTGAATGGACTGTAAAAAAGGTTTATATAAATGTCTAATCTTATTCCGAATGGAGTATAGTTGCACATAATTTTTATTAGCAACAGTTTCGGCTAGCCATGGGTCAATACCGGTTCTGACCAACTACTGACCCCTTCTCACGGTTCTTTTGTCCTTTAAAGTGAAAAGCTTTAGCAGATGTTACATACTTTGCATGTCGCTGGTCACGTTTTGTAACATAGCAAAGGTGAAAAGCAAAGGATTTGGACAACAAAAAATATAATTATTGGAAGGGACAAAACTGCTACTCAATTACGAGTTTGAGGACGCAATTTCTTCGGTTTTTGTAAGACCATTGCTAAAGACGGTTAGACCATGGTTAGAATGAAAATATACAATAATAGAAAGAAAGAAAATAGGTTTAGTTGACCCAGGTTAAGTAAGGAATATGTAATCATTTTTTTTTCTATTCTCTTTTTTTTTTGAATATTGTATTAAAAAAAAAAGAGAATAGAAAAAAAAATTAAAACAGTATCGTGTGCCTCACGATAATATGTAATAATATTAACGCTAGTAAAAGTAAAAGTACTCGTAACACAAAATAACAGAAAAAAAATAATATTAGATTTTCATCAGCTTTGCAAAATTTTTTATGACTAGATGCACGCCGCGGTTTCTCCCGCGTAAGTCTCGATTCTGTAGAAATATCAGAATAAAAGTATTATGTGTCATAACCCAGGTCATGGTCTCCTCATGTATCAAATTTCATCCAAATCTGTTGAGCCGTTTTAGCGTGAAAGCGTAACAAAGAAACATACAAAGTATCAAATCTTTTCACTGAAAATGAGACGGGACAATTGCTTGAACTTTAGACATCGCTCATACAGGCCAACTAGAGTCGTGAGAAAAACTCAGCATCGACATGTTTCACTAAACAAGATTCATTGAATCCCTGACACATTATCCAAATAAAAAGAAATACAAGAAATAAAACTAGCTATCATTCAACCCTTTCAACGACCATTGTCAACGGTTGCAGATTTTTGCTACCACTGTTTAATTCCGAAGGGTCAATTCCGGTTCTGACCAACAACTGACCCCTTCTTACGAATCTATTGTCCTTTGAAGGTGAAAGGTCGGGCAGATGTTCCGTACTTGCATATTGTCCGGTCACGTATAGTGAATAGTAAAGGATTTGGAACTGGATTTGCAAAAATGTGCATTGTAACTGGATTTCCACAAATGAAGGGCGATTATTTTTATCTTTTTTTTTAATCAGTCTGGTGCGATGTTCTTTTATTTTTGTTGTTATAGTATCTCTTTGTCGGAGGTCTGGTAGATTTAATTGCCTTGGGAATGTCATATGTCGTCAATTTCCATGCTTTCCGGTTTTCAGTGTTCCATAGTATGTACTAGTATTATCTTTATGGTTGAGTTTATCTGAGAAAATAAATTCAACCATTGTTCTTTGGGAATTTCGTCTGCTGTCAGCTTCCATTGATTTTTTCCGGTTTTCTGTGATACGTAGGTACTCGTATCGTGTGACTTTTTTACTTCATCTTTGCATGTCGAGGATAATGCATAATCAGATTATAACGTTCCCATTGCTGGGACACAGGCCTCCTCTCTATTAGAGGGAATGAGCCATTATCCTCCACGCTGGCCCGGTGCTGGTAGACTATCTCACATTTCACACGTCGTCGAATTTTTAGTTCTAGGATATACCGGTTTCCTCACGATGTTTTCCTTCACCGTTTTTAAAAGCAGAGATGATGAAATAGTTTACACAAAGTAAAGCGGCTGCCTGGGTTCCACCCCACGACGCACAACCCGTATATTCTGGTGTACAATAAAGTATAAGTACATTATAAATAAGGTATACATCGTGAGGGAACCGGCATGTCCCAGAACTAAAAATTCAAACACATATGACACCTACAAACCCGCACTGGGCCCTTGTGGTAGATTACAGCCCACTCCCTCTAGACGAGAGGAGGCCTGTGTCCCAGCAGTGGGAACATTATGGGCTTATTATGCTAGCTGCCTAGCATTCGTATAGTCATAGTTTGTAGTACCAAAATGCATTCACCCAAATATCTTCAACTCTAAAACACTTAAAAACAAAGAACTAACATAATCAGATAAGCCGCAGCGGTAGATAAACGCTAGCGGTATGTAGCGGTATGTAACGGAAGCTCGCGGTATACCGGCGCGGTAAGAATTCGCGAAAACACTCCGCGAATTATTGTCGCCTTCCTGTCGCGTGTTGTACACCTACAGACTAGTAAGGATTATAGCGTATTTTGTGAGTATTTGTGGGTAAAATAAAAATAAAAAAGCAAATTATCCTACTACCTATCTTAATAATATAATAAACGCGAAAGTTTTTATGAATGGATGGATGGATGTTTGTAACTCTTTCACGCAAAAACTACCGAACGGATTTGTATGAAATTTGGCACACAGATGATTTATAACCAGGATTAACATATAGGATACTGTTTATCCCGATATTCCCACGGGATCGAAACTTATGCGGGTGAAACCGTGGGTCGCAGCTAATTATTAATAAAAAAATACTTGTCAGATAGGCAGTCACTCCATGTAAAATACTGGTAATCAGCAGCATCCGGTTAGACTGGAAGCCGATCCCAACTTAGTTGGAAAAAGGCTAGGCAGATGTAGATCACTTGTCCACAAGGACAAGTATTTTTTAAATAATTTTAAAAAATAAAAGAAGAAAATAAGAGATTTTTGAAAAGATAATTATTTCCTCTCTCTCTCCATCCAAAGACAAAGAAAAGTTAGATGGGGTGTGACGAAGGAGTGATATGAAAGAAAAGGTAGTGAATGATAGTGTGACGGTTGACAGCGGGAATGGAAGAAGAAAACGTGTTATGCCTACCATAAGTAACTAAGACTAGGGTAGGAATATGAAGACAATGGGTTAAAACCAAAGCCAGTCAGAAAGTTAGTAGTGGAGAAAATTCACTAGCTTGCCAAAGAATTCCCTAAGCCTTGTGTTCTTTCCTATACATCATCATTGATGAAAGGACCTTGGTACTCGTTCTGAAAAAGAGTTGAAACCCGAAGACAGGGATAAATTTCAGATAAAAGATTACAAATAGTCACAACACACTCACTGACGAGGTTTTCGATTTAATTAGGTACTGCGGTAACAACGTAAAGGAATGTAAAATACTCCCCTAAATGTACATTTAGGGAAGTACGAGCAAGATATAGTAGAACGCCATTCTATAATTGCAACTACTATAAGAAAGATTTATGAACTTATGTAAAAACCAAAAAAAAGTACTGAACATAAAAAGATAATGTATAAAATGAATCAGTAGCACACACAAACGAAAAAAAAACTCGTGACATAAGTTAGAAACTTAACGACAGCTTAGAACTTTGTTTTCAGCTTACAAAAACTTAAGACGCCTACAACTTGACGACTGAACACGATATCTCGAGTTTTAAGATCATTTAAGTTTACATAAAAGTAAGGTGATATCTTTACTGTAATCTTAACAAGAGTTTGTGGAAGACTTTTGATATTGCGGCCATTTTTCTAGAAGGCCTTACAATGGCAACGTTTTATAAGGTAATACAAGCCTTTATTTGCCTTATACATGGTATAAAGCTGTTACAGTCGGGTATTAATCTAAAGTCCACATGTTTAGCTATACAGGATTATGTATCAATTGCGTGCAAAATAATTATTATGTAGTTAATTGTTGTTCAATGTCACTGATATAAGGTCAATGCAATAATAATAATAGTTTGTCTCAGCATCATCCGCAATGACAAAAGTTCAGAAAATTATAAAGTTTTGTAAAAAAAAAAATCTTTAATGTTATAAAACATATTATGTGTTCTTTCAGCCATTTCAATAATATGAAGTAGGACATAGGATACCTTTCCTCCCAATAATTATATTACATAACATCACGCCTGTATTCCCCGATGAGTTAAGCAGAGGTGTGACCTGTAATACCCCACACTTCACCAGTTAATTATATCAACTCAGCCTATCGTCGTCCAATGCTGGACAATTTTTTTTCTCCTAGACTGCGCCACAACATCCTGTCCTCCGCCTTCCGCATCCAGTCTACCCCAGCCACCTTCTGTAGGTCGTCCGTCCATCTAGCTGGGGGGCGTCCCACACTACGCTTTTTGACAGACATACATGGCCAGCCCACTGCCACTTCAGTTTGCTTACTCTGAAAGTAATTATATAATGTAATTTTAATAATTAAAATCAAGATGAAGCACTGGGCCCGCGGAGGAGGCCTGTGTGGAAACATTGTAGACTGATTATGTTATGTGTATGACAAATCTTCATATTTACTGTCCCCCAGTACGAAAGAATCGTTTAAAAAATAACCGAGCTACTTTAGCCCGAAATCCACAGATCTAAATTCCATTCCTACCTGCAGCAGTACCGTCTAATGTAAGATTTACACCGGTTATCCGGCTCGAGAGAATAGTTAGCTTGGCGACGGATTTCCGAGCGTCACTAAAAATTTGCTTCACAAATACCCGGGCGCTACCCGGTATGTGGGGTACAACCGGGTGGGTGTAAATCTATGTGGTAATTAGATATTTTGTGTTTGGTTCTTAGATTGTTTTATTTATTTGTTTGTAGTTTTGCTTAAGTTATTGGTTATAGATGCCTTATTAGGTCTACTCATACTTATTTAGCTCTGTTCAGCTTTTGTCCATAGAAAACAACGATTTTGTATGGAATGCGTACGCGGTCGTAAAGCTGAATGGATGCGAACGCATTCCATACAAAATCCATCCCTTAGTAACAAGAAAAAAAAAGGAAAATACGTTTATTTTCGGTAAACATGAGGCAGAGAAAGAATACAAACTCACAATAAAAAAAATAAAAACCGACCAAGTGCGAGTCGGATTCGCGCACAAAGGGTTCCGTACCAATAAATACTTGTTATGATTTTATATTTAATATTTCACATGTCGAGAAAAATCCCTGTGACCGACAATACTAGCTGCGCCCCGCGGTTTCACCCGCATAAGATTCGATCCCGTAGGAATATCAGGATAAAAAGTATTCTATGTGTTAATCCTGGTTATAAACTATTTCTGTGCCAAATTTCATCCAAATCCGTTCAGTAGTTTTGGCGTGAAAGAGTAACAAACAAACATCCGTCCATCCATCCATACAAACTTTCGAGTTTATAATATTAGTAGGACAGGACAGGAGGAAACTTTCATGTTTTAATAGGTATTCTGCTATTCCAGGTCGATTCAAATTCAACAAATCAAAGATCATAAAAAGAAAACAACCGACTTCCAAAAAAAAACACTAATAACTGAAAAATAACTTTAATTTCGGAAGTTGGTGTCGTTGGTTCCGAATTTTAATTTTATGACACCGACTTTATAGTACTTATTAGTTGTACCTACCTACCCCACATAAATTCATACATATATAGGTACTTACAAGATTAGAGGTATTCCAACAACAACTTTGACAGAAATGAGGTCCCGTGGTATACCTACCTACTGAACACATCTGCGTACCCCTTTATAGGGTACAGGCGTGATGTTATGTGGTGTGATTGCGTAAACAATGCATACATATGCGATAGCAGCAATCGCGGTTGATTAGCTGGCATTTATTGAAGAGTTCCGTGGTCTGCCTCCGAAACTCATCATCAGGTCTTTACGAAATTTAAATGGGACCATTTCGGAATAAAGCCCTTTCGAATAAAATTTTTTTTTGCAAATCCGTTCTCCTTTTTTTTTTGAAGTCGGTTAAATATCGGTCCAGCAGTTCTTGAGTTATAAGTGGTGTAAATAAAATAACCCGAATTTATATATTTATATACTTTATAAATAGATGTTTGCCTTCGAGATTGCCATTGATCCAGAGATTAAAATTATAAAGAAAAACCTACCGCTAACTACATCTACCAGTTGGTCCGAATCTCCTAAAAACCCACCCTTCCTTTCACCAAACCTCCAATAAACCTATCAAAACAACAAACCAATAAAGTTTACAAAAACATAGTGTAAACGTTTACAACAACATCGTGACAACAGGTGGTGGGCAGTTGTCGACATGACACTACAACACGACATATGTCGGGGGTGGACGAGTGACGCCTTTATGGGTCAAAGAATAGATTTGAAAGGGTTTTGGGAGTATTTTGCCTACATTGCTCGGGTATTTTTAGCGTCCGCTGTCCGTCTGTCTGGCAGCGGCAGTATCTCATGAACTGTAATAGGACAGTTGAAATTTTAACAGAGGG
The DNA here is from genome assembly GCA_949629185.1 of Apamea crenata. NCBI lineage: Eukaryota > Metazoa > Arthropoda > Insecta > Lepidoptera > Noctuidae > Apamea > Apamea crenata. Next base: position 4,081,146 of record OX451377.1, read on the forward strand.
TGTATTTCTATTGCCGCTATGTCAACAAATAATAAAAATAAAGTTAATAACATTAAAGGGGGTCTTAATACAAGAAACGTGTTTTTCTTGTTTTCTTCGGTGTTTCGTGTGCGGCCGACACGCAAATGTGCGGTTTTTTTTATTTATTAAGTCAGACTATAAATAAATTTACTTGTTAACCACCCACCTGGAATGTGACATTTTGCGATCTTCAATAATCTGAGATCTCTTGAACTTACCTACTCATGGAGCAGTACCTACTTCGACGCCTATGTGTCCTATTGTTTTTGTATATTATAAAATAGTCAGTTGTCTAATTTAGTACCTATTATAAATATAATATATAATAATAATATATATAATAATAATATATAATAATATCCCTGGACATTTCACACAGCACCATTTGTCCCAAGCTAAGCAACCTAATGCTTGTGTTATGGTAACAAGATGGCTGATAAACTACTTATATACATTTTTTTTTGTAAATACATACATATTATAGATAGAAAAACACACAGACTCGGAACAAATACATGTAGGTCATACAAATATTTGTTCCGTGCGGGAATCGAACCCGCGACACGCAGCGCAGCAGTCAATCGCTTAACCACTGCGCCAACCGTGCCGTCAAATAGTTAGTAGTCAAATAGTTAGTAGTATAATAATTTTCTGTTGCATATAAGCTTTACCGATTCATTTAATGGCTACCATAGAGTACCAATGATGAACTTTCTAAAATTAGAAATCAAAATCATTGGCATCTAGCTTTTACTAAACATTAGACTTATCTCAGTTTAGAGTTAGTTTGTTTCGGCCTTTCTTTTAAGAGTCAGATAAGAAACGCCAGCCACATCTACTGTAAAAGTGATTGTATAAAAACATTTATCATTAATCTACTGCTTTTATAAAATTTCCTTATTTTTATCTGACCATAATGTATTACCAGCACGCGTCGCGTAAAAATGACGGATTGTAGACACATTCCTAAAGAAATCTGTCATCTTGTATATTCTATCTGTCATTTTGTCTATTCTTTCTGTCATTTTGTGTATTCTTTCTGTCATTTTTCTATTTTTTCTATCATTTTGTCTATTCTTGAGTTGACAAAACCCGTTTATATGATGGTTATGCTACGCGTGAAAGTATCAAATTTTTCTTCATGGAATAGTACCTACTTACTAAATCTATGCATCCATCTGACTTTAAAAACCATAAAGATACAATAAGAATATCGTGTCCCTCTGATATATTTAATCTTTGTCCAAACTTAACAAGGTGTCGATCGTTTATTTATTGAAAGCGAAGTTATTGAATTTTAAAATGGCTACTTCCGTCTCCGATCTAAAAACAAAATTCATATTTACAACAAAAAAAACTATATAATGTCTTATTTTATACCTTATTACGTCCAAATAAGAGCTATCAGAATTTTGATCAGCTGCATTCCAATTTCAAAGGATCAATAATTTGAAAACGTAGGTCAAGCATCTAAAATTAGCAACGATAAACTTTCAATCTTAACGCAAAGTAATAAGAGCTATTATGACTTTATCGATTAGCAATTTAAATAAAACCGAACGCATCTCTTACAAAAGAATACTTTACTGCTGTTCAATAAAACGTTATTCAATTTTGAACCTTATATTTTACGTCTAAGGATTATAAGTAATTTTATCGACAGTTTTTTTTATTGGTATATTAAAGTGACGACACATGTCATGTTATAGAAAACGAAAGTTAAGGGTCGATCACACGTGGTCGTAACAAAATCATTTATTGACTGTGGTATCCAAAAAGACTTTAACAGGTGTTTAGTGAAAGTATTTAGACGTTTTTTTGTTTGAATGCATTTTGATTTTTTAGCTGTTTTGAATTTTTATGCTTTTTTGAGCGATAAAGTCGTCGAAAGTGTGTTTGCCAAGATTTTAATCGAAGAATGTGTCAGCTGGTCGTACGTTGGCCCTTGTTATATATATTTAGGCTATGTATATAATATGATTTAGGTTTTTGTTGTTCGTTTCGTACAAAAGGTGAATTTGTTCCAATTTTATTCCAATTACCTACCATCGTATTGTAGTGGGTCAATTTTGGGCAAAATAAAAACCCAGAAAACCTGTTCAGCATACCTATTCACAACCACTCGATACGCTTCCGTACCGTATCGAACATCAATCAATTTTATCGAAGGAGTTCTCTAAACGCTGTTCACAAGTCCAAAATCCGAAAATTTTGTCACTCTTAGAGCTGACTTTGCCGACGCCAGATAATTTTATCCGAAGAATAATTTTGAATTTTTGACAGTTCTTACATACAGAATCTGTCAGTGACATCTGACAGATTCTGTGTGGCTTTATTCCACGAATAAGAATTATCTGTCGATTGAAAAATAAGCCCTTAATCAAATAGATGACCACTATTCATCCAACATCTGTTCGCTGTCGGGAGCGAGGTAAATCAGGTTATCGAAACGTGTAATTTTCGATATGATAACCTATCGGATGGTTGTGAATTGCTGTGCTGGTAGAGATTCATAGACGACTCCGCCTTGGCGTGTAAATGTGATGCTGTTCCTCGAACGATGAGACACTTAATATCGTATCCTGCGTGTCCTGTCAGCTGCATGTTACATGAACTGATAGACGCTGGTGATGGCGCCGAACATGTAGCCAAATTCCCTATTGTTATTTTTAAGATAGTGATTTAAGACTACTCATAACTCTGGAACCTAACATTATTTGGAAATAACACTTAGAATCAGTCTTTACTGGTCCCACTGCCGGGACACAGGCATTCTCTCTATAGGAGAGAATGGGCCGTAAACCACCACGCGGGCCCAGTGCGTAAGTGTTATATACACTTAAATACAATAAAAATAACAAAACATTCATAAAGTTAAATTTAAATAAAGACATAACAAAACCAATATTAAATTAAACCATGCAATTTTCCCACACGATATAATTTTCCGCAACAATTCTTAAGACCACACCCACTATTAGCTATTAAGGTGTGCACACACCGTATCGAAAATATTCGCGGACAATGATTGGATGTCCATGCAAAATAATTATTTAGTTAGAAAATAGATGCTGTAACGGTCCGGTGCGCGCAAATCGTGAAGATGCAATGATATGTTTATTAAAATGATAGTCGCTTTGTTAGTAGGGATCTTTAAGCCACGCCTTGTGTAATGTGTGTTTTTCTGTTTTAATTTTTAATACAATGCAACGTACAGACGCCAGCAGGTCAAGCTACCCGAAACTGTCAAATTTTTCCAATCAACCTTGAACCTTAATGCTTTAACGATAAAGTTGAAAATCTATTAAAGAAATTTGACAGATTGTAGTAGCTTGATGTGCTGGCGTCTGTACTAAGAACGGATTATTACGGCATTATTTTTCTCGGCAACGGTTCCAACTTCCGAGTCGGTCGTATACCCTGTCAATTAGGTAAACCGTTTTTTGACAGATGGAACTAGTGATTGCAGCAACACACAATACATTGATTGATACACGTACGGCATTATAATGTCTGTAAGAAGCCATAAATAAGATAATTCAATAAGATAAGGCAGTTTATATATTTATTTTATTACGCATTTTAAAGTTAACTTTTACGTAATCTGGAATAGTTACGTACTAAGACAGCTGTCAAAAAAAGGTTAACGTAATGGACAGGTTCGAACACAGACAGCCGCTTTGCTTTGAAAAAAATGTTCATCACCACAGCTCTCAAAACGGTGAAGGTAAATTAATGTGAGAAAACCGCCATGTCCTAGAACCAAAAAATCGAAGACTTGTGAAATCTACTAACCCGCACTGGGCCCGCGTGGTAGATTACAGCCCTCTTCTTCTCGAAGAGAGAAGTACCGTGTCTCAGCAGTGGAATGTTGTATTACTGATAGAATGTCACTCTGTACTCTTTATACTGTAGTGCAGGCAAAATTTCTATTTCCAATTTTACTAAGTAAAAAGGATTAACAGTAATAAGACCCAGGAGAGAAACCGCCTCCCTCCCTACCTATTTGCACTTGAATGAAAAACCTAATCGATCGAAAACCAACTATAAAACAATCTATATACAGAGTGCTCCACCCGCCGCGCCGTTATACAGGACGCTACAAAACAGGGCAACTCGCCGCTTAGCTATGTAAGTGCAATTTAAAATGTAAATTAACACAGCAAAGAAGTGGGGGGAAGCGCACCAACACTTGGGGAATTTCCACCAACACTGTCTTGGCCACCCTGTATAATCACTCGGATGATAAAGTTAAGTCAACAATCTGAGCAAACAAATTTCAACTTTTTCGACTTATAATAAGGTTCATTTTCAATTGTATCTCTTGTGAGTTACGACATTTAGCATCGAGAAAATAAAGTGATGTAAAAACTGTTTTATACAGAGTGATTTAAATTCTATCTTCATTTTTATAGGGTTGGTTTTAGAATGTGTTTGTCGACTTGCTTATAGGCTTTTCTTGGTATAATTTTTATATTTTCTTCCCGACAGAAGAGATTTGTTACGTGTAACTTGTAGCGGACTCTCAGTCCCACCAGCGTGGAGGAATAAATTATAACGAGCACACCCTGATTGCTTTTTAATTTAATTTTTTTTGTTTAAGGTAAATGGTAGTTTATTTTGATAATTTTGTGAATAGTTGGATAAGAATAAGTATACTTTTGTTTTTACCTTCAGATTTTAGAAGAAATATAATAATTATCTTTATTACGATTTTGTAAAAAAAAAATAGCTGAATTCATGGATTTTGCTTGTTTCGTTTATGAATGATCGTTGGAATTTTTATCTCAGACGTTATACATGACGCCAGTCTATTACATACCTATTTAATACATGCTATTGTTTCTCTGCAGTAAGGGCTGATTATTTCATCGTCAGATAACTTTTATTCGAGGAATAAAATTGACGTTTGACAGTTTTAGTATGAAATAACTGCCAAATTTTAAAATTATTCCTCGAATAAAGTTATCAGATGATTGAAAAATCAGCTCTAAGTCATTCTTAACACCATCTCCTTTGTTCTTAATTGGAACCTTATTTTTTCCTTTAAAAAGGTAAGTATTGATATTTTGGCTGTCCCTAAGAAATGGTTGATGGTTGTCATTTAAAGATATAAATGAATGTTTGATCAAATTCAGAATTATTAAATTCAGGCAAAATTGGTACGACTCTAATAAGTAGGTACTCACTGTATAGAACAAACAAGTTACGCAATTTGCGTCCATTGATCATAATAATTACTGGTTTTAGTAAATTCGGTGGAGGTCAGACTTCTGTCGATCTAAATAAACAAGAAGTCTGGCCTTGTCGTAATTAGTCTGTCTGCGCTGAATCAAATCCGAAAAATAAACTAAACAAAATATTTCATACTTTAGGTACATACGAGTAACTACTTAATCGCTAACAAAAAAGGTCTCCTAAAATAATTGTTTTCATTTTTTTCATATTCATCATTTCATGATATAAATTAAATTTTTAGGTACTATTAAGTACTTAAAAAAAAATGTACTCAACTTCACCCCCTTAAAAAAATTCACCCCTAAAATACAACCCATTAAAAAAAAAACACGCAAAAGGCATCTCAAGGCGTCTCCGTCGCGAGGCAACAGAGAGGCCACTTCTTTTTTCATCCCCCATTCCCCTGAAAAGGGGTGAAGGGGGTGGGAGGGTCGCCGAGAAATGGAAAACTCGGGAAAATTGTAGCATTCTTGAGGCAACGCTCTGCTCACACCTTCTTGCGGGAGGGGTTGACAACATTTTGGTGTGAAAAGGATTTATAGGTTTTTGTTTAAGGCTTTTATTTTAATTGTTGAAGTTATACTGTTAATAGCATCGTTTTTTTATTGTTTATAGCACACTTGTTACTTTGTGTACTCAAGTAATTTTTCTTGTTTAGCTTCAGCGCGGGCAAGTCAAATTTCCCTTAGCCGCATCAACTAACTCATTAACCCCGAATGAAGGAATCTTATATCACGATAGATTTCGTGCCCTGGTTTTAATAAGAACATTTTAAAATGAAACTTACCGTGATAAATGATTACCTATTAGTATTTTGTGTTTATTTTATTGGTTGTAAAAAATATATTTACACGTAATATTTTAAAACTAAATGAGATCAGATCAGAGCGATACTAGGATAGTCTATTGAGCTTCTTTTACCACAAATATTATGTATTTCAGTGGACCTGACCAGTCAGTGCACGCATTGGTCAGTAACCGTGTAGTTAACTCAGAACTTAAGGAGCTCAATGACTCGAAAGAAGGGCTCCAAAGAACTACCATTAGGCTACCATTAGGCATACCTAATGGTAGCCTCAGTTAGTTAGTCATAACTAACTGAGAAAAAAAAACTGTCACTCATGTTTAGAGAAATTTAATGTAGATTGAATAGTTAGACCAGGTTTGGCAAAAGCATAAAAAACTGCACAAAAAATTTAACTCCAAGAAAATGTTTTCAACCAATGCAGCGGCGCGCAACGTAAAAAGGAGCGCTGTGTCGGACGCCCCCCGGCCCCTCCCCGCGGCGCGCTCACCCCCTTGGCCACGGACAGCGTCTCGGGGCGCGGACTTGGGGTGTTGTATTTTTAAGATGGCTTATGTAATAGGGGATAATTTTTCTGTACCTCGCTTGTGGCTTAGTAATAACAGCCGCAACATCAGGTTAAGCTACGCTTGCCGCGTGGATGGGTAACCATCTTTACATACCAAGACCCTTCCGTGCCTCGGAAAGCACGTTAAGCCATTGGTTCCGGCTGTCATTCGTGGATCTTTGACAGTCGTTATGGGTTATCAGAAGCCCGAAAGTCTGACAATCAGTCTTACCAAGGGTTTTCGTATTACGCAGTTACTGGGTTGTGGAGATCAGATAGGCAGTCGCTCCATGTAAAATACTGGTACTCAGCTGCATCCGGTTAGACTGCAGATGATGACCCTTAGCTGTTACTTGGTCTGACCAGCTGTTAGATGACCGGCCGCGAGGTCTTTTCCCATCTACCTTGCCCACCATCACAACCAACTGGGTAGAGGATACGTGTGAGGTAATAATATATTTATAGTAAAAAGAACTTACGACTAGGGAGATTATCTGCCAGTTCTGTCATTAATGCGAATAAAACGACGACACGGTTAAAAAACACGGTATAAAATGACGGCACGGATGGCGCAGTGGTTAAGCGATTGACTACTGCGCTGCGTGTCGTGGGTTCGATTCCCGCACGGAACAAATATTTGTATGACCTACAATTAGTTGTTCCGGGTCTGGCTGTTTGTGTATGTGAATTTATATGTCTGTAAACGCACCCATGACACAGGAGAAATTCCTAGTGTGGGGCAACGTAAAAAAAAAAAAACAAAAAACAAACAAAATAAAAGTTTTCTGGGTAGCTACGACCTGCAGTGCAGAACTGGCAGTGGGCGGGCCATGTTTTTCGAAGGACCGAAGTCCGATGGAGCAGACGAGTCGTGGAATGGAGACCGTGTATAGCAAGCGTAGTGTAGGAAGCTCCTCCCAGCTAGATGGACAACAGAAAGTGTCTGGGACAGACTGGATGCGGAAAACGGAGGACAGGGTGTTGTGGCACCGCCTGAGAGAGGCATATGTCAAGCAGTGGACTGCGATAGGCTGAGTTGATGTTGAATTTGATGGCCTGCAGTTAACATTACTTACTCCACACCCGAGTCCGTCCCTGTTCGCCGTCGCCGCGGGTTCCGTACCGGCGTTTTACATATTTCTTCAGTTCGCCCCCATTGTGAGCGGCCCGCGTATTGAATCAACTGTACGTATTGTATACTTAGGTATACCGTATACTTAGATATACAACTTCTTTGTTTCCGCCTTGCCAGGAGATAATGCGGAAAATTAATGCTGGACTGAAAAAATGGATTACTTGCAGGTATTAGGTTACTTTGCCCGATTAACGTTATCATAGAGCCATGTTTCTTGAAACTAAAACTAAACATTCAGCTTTAATTTGGTTGGCATGTGTCAAAATGTACACTAAGTAGGACTTATTAATAGGTTCACTTACCAACAGTATCATTGGATCCAAAAGGCCAAGAAAAAGGTGTTGTGGCAACAGGCGAATTAAGAATGAAGCTGATAAGCTCAGCCCTTGATTGACATTCGGTTGTCCATAGTCTTGTGATTGTCAACCCATTGTGAATCATAAGACCAATACCTAAAGTATTAAGTCTGTCGGCATTCTAAATGACAGAACACGTAATCTATTTAGCTAACTATTGCAATAGTAATGGGTTAATAATGACGTTAATACTTTATTTTTCTTAACTTGAATCAAATTCTGAACAGACGACTCCACTACCAGTATATCGATGTACTCGTAGGTACAAACATCAGCAGAATACCCTGAAAAACAAACCCATTATAGATGTACTCAATAACAATTATTTTTACAGGTCTAAGATAAAAGGGGGTGTATTTCACCCCCTGATGACGTCACCATCCGACAGTGTGTCAGCAAATATCTAACCAGGTTAACTTGACCCCTCTCAATCCGTGCTTTTGAAAAATCCCAGTGTATTTAAGGATAAAGTTAAGGAGCTGAGAGGTCACGTTGTGTTGGAAATTCGGGCGGCAAATGTTTTGTTTGGCTCGGGGTAAATGATGCAAAAAGCTTTAAGAAAATTATAACGGTGGATGTTATAAAGGATGAGTAGTATATTCTAAGATGGATGGTGAGGAATACCTATTATTTATTATTTATAGGGGTGATGTTAGGAACAGGGAAGCTCAAAATATTAATTACGACAAGGAAATGGTTCGTATCAGGGAGTCTTAAAAAAAAATGGGGTTTTCGATAAGTCTCTTTGTGGAACTAAAAACAATCCGATTCGGTATCTTATCTCTTGATTTAGACTCAATTTTTTGGTGTGAAATTTGTTTTTTCTTTATTAATGAAACGTTATATTTTCTTAATTAATCCACAATGCCTTTGTAACTACGATCTTTTTACGACTACTCGTAAAATGGGAGCGCTACATTCTCTCAACACCTTATACATAAATATAAAAGAAGAAACTTAAAAACTGCATTAAAATATCATTCAACCCCTCGCTTTCCAGGGGTAGTTAAGACCGGCGACGTTGCCAGCGTGATATGTTGCCAAATTTATGTTTTTTGCCAACTACTGGCATTATCTCGTTTTAATGTTAGGCACTTGGTTATTTTCTCCTTTTTATTGTGACTATTTGGCATCATATGGCAGTCGCATTTTAGGGTTGAGTTCTTGGCTATTACTTTTGAAGATAGGGGTGTTTGTTTTTTTTTGTAGTAGGTAAATGTTTGTAACTAGCAATATTTTTTTTAATCGTCTTTGTTTTGCGAAGCATGCTATAAGAACTTATGTAAATCATCATCTGCCTAACCTTTTCCGATCTATGTTGGGGTCAGCTCCCAGTCTAACCGGATGCAGCTGAATACCAGTATTTTACATGGAGCGACTGCCTATTTGACCTCCACAACCCAGTTACTGGGTAATAGGATACCTCTTGGTAAGACTGATTGTCAGACATTCGGGCTACTAAGAACTTGTGTAAATAAGTACATTTATTAAAAGTTATTCAAATAGAAAGCTGTACCCATCTTACTACCCTCATTTGTCTGAACTGACATTTCTAATTTATGAGATTTACCTAAACCATTTGTTATTAAAACTTATGTATGAATTTTTATAATAACTTATACTGCAATAAATACTAACTTTTAAGCTAATACTTTTTTTACTGAAAAAAAAAACAAACCTAAACTCGCTAAAGAACCTTTCAACCCTCAAATCACTTACCTAACACAAAAATCCCTTAAAACAATCCAGCGAACAATCATAAAAAATCTCCTTGCGGTCGCACACAATCACAAAAACCCCACACAAGCAAAAATATAAAAGAGTGTACGAACGGTGCGAATGCAGCTGTGTGCGTGATAGCCGTTTGCTTCCATTGGGCACAGAGCTATTTCTTTATTGATCCATATTTCTTCTTCTTTAGACTGGCCTCCAAGGGGGATTCACCCCTCAGGGGGACACCGCCCAGCCCCCCCGGAGGTGTTTTTCTACAGTTTTAATGAACGAAGGACTCGAAAATGGCGCGCAAGGAGTTTTAGGGGGTGAAAGGGGGAGTAAGGTTATTAATGCTTTTTAAGCTGAGTAATTTTCACCCTTAACGTTTTTAGGCTTGAGTGTGCTTAGTTTTTGTTTTTAAGGCTATTCTCTTGTTTGTGGTGGGTTTTTATGTGTTTACCTAATTACTAATTAAGTATGTTTATAAAAGTTGGACGGTGGGATAAAGTGGAGGTACTTTGTGTGAATGGGCACATTTGTAGGACAAGAATTCCATAGGGGCAAATAATTAATAATGAGAGTTTGTTGAGTCAGTGGTTTCACAGTTTTAATAGAATATTACATTATGCCTACTAATATTTTTCTCAGTAAATCACTTCCAGTTTTCTGTCAGTTTAACAGAAAATACTGTAGATAGGTTACCAACACTGTTTAATTTTAATACCAAACTCTTAAATAGAATAAATGTGTATGTACCTAATCATAGCAACAAGTATCAGAAATCAATCTATGTGTAAAGCATCGGTATAATTTTATTCTCATAGTCTCTACTATCTCAAGGCCACATAAATAAATGTTTGTATGTATTAATCAAAAGCTTGACCTTGAAAACAGAAATCAATAATCAAGTATAACTTCAAATCAAAACATATGTATCCCAAAAGTCCCACAACCTTAACAATATTCCTAAAAAAACAAATAACAAAAAAACTCAATTCACCGTCACTGAAACTCGACACTTTATCTCATTCGAACACTCACCTAAAAAAAGGAAAAAAAAGAAACCACCACGCATAACAAATTTGAAAAAACATACCTTATAATTTGGCTCATTACCAAAACGTAGGAAAAACATATTCGTTCCCTTACACTCCCCCATAAATAAGGACGATGGGTTCGAAAAGGGAAAAATTTTATTATCCAACCACCCCATTCCACCCCTAAGGAGAAATATGAAATAAAATGAAAATGTAATGGGGAAAAAATACGGAGCGCGCGGCAAGACAAAGGGATGGGATGGGGTAGGTTAGTATGGAGATGGCTTCAATGAAAATTATTAAAGTCAAAATACATAAATTAGTATTCTGAATGTATTGACATTTCAAAAAATATAATTCTAGTCTTATTGGAAAATGGCAAGTTTATAAATCTCCAGCAAGGTTTATTGATGTCGCTCTGTGATAAGGCCTCGCCTCAAATGCACGAGGTTGTGGGTTCAAATCTGGGCAAAAACCAATATGACTTTTTACCAATGCATTTGAACTTTCTGGGTTTATCTTGGACATTACTGCAATCGGTGCAAGAAAAACATCATGAGCATGGTGACCAATGCGCCTTCTCTTGTATGAGAAGAGGCATTTACACTGCAGTGAGCCAAAAATGGGCTGCTATTATTATTGCTGGTTCTGGCCCCCCATTACTGAAATAAAATCTTATTGGATTAGTCTAAAAATGTTGGATGGCTTCTTTTGCACAATAATATAATGTTATCAGCATCCTGTGCTGATTTTAAATGAGCTCGTATGCAAATTTTCAGAAAAGATTGGAAAAATCGCTGAGCAAACTGCCGATCGATTCTGTAAAAATCTCACCGTGAAAAGTTAGGTGATGTGAGCTTAGAGTGTGCTGTCAATAGTGTCAATCTTTAGCATTAGTTGGAATGTCAGCTCACACCACGCTCACTACACCTAAGTTTTGACGGTGAGTTGGTTACAGAATCGCACTGCTGTTCTTGTAGGGGGATGGCTCACAAACTGGCAAGTCTAGGATGCTTTCAGGCCAGGTTGGCTGGTGGCAGCTAAATGAGACTAGCTTAGTTAGATAGCGTGCGATCTGGGAAACTTATGTCCAGTAGTGGGCTGCTATAATAGGTTAATAATGAAGATGCGGGTACGTTTACTATTATTATTAAACAGATACTGGGTTTCGTATTAAACAGTAATAGAGAGGTTGTAGAGGTCAGATAGGCAGGTGCTCCATGTAAAATACTGGTATTCCGCTGCATCAGGTTAGACTGAAAGCCCATCCCAACATAGTTGGGAATATGCTAGGCAGATGAGGATGCGGGTATGATTCTCGTCGGGAATATGCTAGGCAGATGATGATGCGGGTATGATTCTCGTTGAGAAAATCTGGGTGCCACGCGAGATTCGTGACTAGAAAATAACAGCATAACACCTCGCCTATATTTTCCGAAACATTAGGCAGAGATGTATAAGTAAATAAGTACAAAAACAATCTAGTCTTGGAAAACAAACGCTCGGAAAGCCACAAGGAGCTTTGAAATATCAAAACAGCTAATCCTAACAAAGTCCGTCTCTACACTACGCCTCTCGTAGGGCGGGGGTAGACACCGCAAGCCCGCGGCAATGAAGACTCGTTCCTATAAATCTGCCTTATCATAAAAATATACGCGCGTATCTGCCTACGGCTTTACGATTGTGGCTTATGTACGCACTTTTATTCTTATGTAAGGTAAGTTACTTTCGAGGTGAGTAGATTAGAGGAATTGAGTCAGAGTTCTTTTAAAAATGAGGGTGAAAGGGGGTGAAGTATGGTCATGGTAGTTATTACTTAGTTATGGAGTTAGCTCTTTGTAATAAGTTTGTCAAAGGAAAGTTCACATAAATCTAGAATGTTTCACCCTTTGCTTATAAATCGGCAGAAAGTAATAGAAGAAGGTCACAAATTCTCACATGTGTATGTATGTGTGCATTTGATTCATCCACGGTCAAACTGTATCTGATCATACGGGCGCTACGATTTCGACCCTCGAACGGTATTTTTTTTCTCTACTTCTGTTGCAATTGGTCCATCTATTGAAATTCAGCATCTTTTGTGTTGTTTTAATTATTCTTGATACAAGTCCACTGGCTCACATCAATCAATATGCATAGTTTGTCGGCCTTCGAAAAGCATTGCTTGTGTCTGTGTGTAATTTTGAATGGGCGTTTAAGGCTAATAATATCGCTTCATCTGAAGTTTTTACCCATGTTAGACTTCGGATATACTTAAATCTTGACTCAAAAATATTTGAGTGGACAGAGACGAAAACACACAAAAACAAGCTCTTTTCAAAATAATTCTTACTAAGTACCTACCAGCTAAAGTGGCAATGGGCTGACCATATTAGCCGTAGAATGCAATAACCGTTGAGATAGACGTGTTGTGGAAGGTAGGATGCCCTCAAGTCATGTAGGTCGAGCGACAATCTTCGCAGGGTGGCTGGTAGCAGCTGGATGAGAGTTGCCGAAAATTTAATGGCGTGGAATAGGACAGGCTTATGTCCAGCAGTAGTTTGCTGCAGGCTGGTGATGATTATGATAATGATAAAGTGTCAGTACCAGCATATCTTCGAGCAATAGAGTTTTTCATTAAAAGCTACAAAAATAAAACCGGATGAACTTTTTAATGGTAGTTTATTAGCTTTTATTCTTGGACATGAAAACATATCCAATGTCAGCTGCATACAATACCGTGGGAAATTGAAAACTTGTCATTCGATTTAAGAAAATAACTGTCGCAGTAACAGTTAACGCACCTTAAAGGGATTTATTATTAATACATATATTATTGTGAAAAGGGGTTTAAGACTGCAAGGCTAAAATTATTCTAATTGGATCAATTTATTCACATGCACCCCGGATGCGTAACACACTATCAATCATAATCTGAATGATTTTGAAGGATATTACTAATCCATTGTTTTATATGTTCGAAAAATGTATCTGCTTAACAACGTAAATAACTCAATGAATGTTATTGAACTGTCAAAATGAAAGCAATTCTTACTGTTAGTATGTTACCCCGCAGGAACAGTTGGGTAGTGGTGCATCAACAAGTATTTTTATCTGCGAAAACGTGTCAAACAGATGAAGTGAAACAATTATCGTATCTACATTATGTAATAATTTGTGAGGGAGAGCAGTGGTAACGGCCGTCACGACCGGTCATAGGTTCGAACCGAGACAGGCGCTTCGCTTTGTGTAAATTATTTCATCACCACTGTTCTCAAAACGATGAAAGAAAACATCGTGAACCAAAAGTTCGAAGACTTGTGACATCTACCAACCTGGGGGTCTACTCCAAAGTACAAAGTGCGAATGTTCGGATCAGACCGACACATGGCCGAACCGAATATTATTGAAAAATGCGAAAAAAGTTCGGATCGGCTCAGTTGTCGGACCATAGTCAATATTCGAAAGAGTGTAGGAGTGTACGATCGGGACCGACCGAACCAAATAGTAACTTCGTAGCAGGAAACGGCCGAACATTCGGCCGATACTACTTCGGAGTAGACCCCCTGCACTGGGCCCGCGTGGTACATACAGCCCACTCCCTCTCACAGAGAGGAGGCCTGTTTCCCAGCAGTATGAACATCATTGGCTGATTATGTAATCATTTGTGAGTTTATTCAACTTCACTGAAAAGTAGGTAGCTACTTCAATACAAAGTATTTTAATAAACCTCTTTCACATACTTTAATCTTTTTAATAGACCGTCCCAACCCAAAATAAAATACAAATTAATATATAAAAAAAATCAATAGAACCTTTTATGATATTTAAGCCGTTCAAGTGAAAAATCCTTCCGACATAATCTTCAAAAGAGCCCTTTTATTCGCAGGTAAAAGAAAATCGGGGCCCTTGCAAAAATTAGCCCCCTAGTAGGGGTGAAAGGGGGTGAAAAGGGGGAGTTTAAGAGCATTTTTCTCCATACGGGGTGTTTCATTGTTACGACTTTTTGTAAGTGAATTTCGGTGATAGACCGTTTTTAAAAGGCTGGTTTTGAGAGTTTTGCGTGTATGTGAAATGTTCGTGTAGGTAATACTTGCTTACGTATTATGTGGGTATATTCTTGTCGTCAAGCAAGGAGTAAGTACTTGGTGAGATATCAAATAAAAATTCTAGAAAACTTAATATTCTTACATTATAAAACACTGTTTGCGTAATCCACTATCAACTGCTTTTTGGTAGCAATTGCTTTCATTTTGACATTCATTGCACTATTTACGTTGTTCAGCAGTAAAATTTTTCAAACAAATGAAGCAACGGATTAGCTATATCCTTCAAAATTATTAAGATTATGATTGGCAGTGTATTACACAAGCAGGGTGCTGGTATGTTTTTACGTAAAAGTGGGGTAAATCATATTTTTCGAGTCATAAAAAACACGTAATTTCAGAACCCGAATCCCAGTTATTAATAATAATAATAATATTTATTTGCAAAAAACACGGTATTAAAAGATGTTACAATATAAGATGAGACCAAACATGTTTTGCTCAATATTAAAGCATGCAAAATTATAATAAGTATCAACATTATAGTTTATGCTGGAGATAATCTTTAACACTATATAAACTATGTTCATTCAGCCAGTTATACAATTTAATTTTTAAAAGTCTGTAATTTAGATCTTTATTAGTAAAGCTAAAACGTATTACTTTTTTTTACTGGTGTGTGGGCCTGTTCTTGACCTCAATCGCGCTTGATGAACAGATAGATGACGTCTGTGATAGAACGAAGGTGCCCAGAAAACGCCTGTTCACTCTTGCTTTGAAGGCAGAGGGGTAAATGTGTCAAACTTACTGTATCTAACTAGATTCTAAGAGAATGATGTGGTCTTCCGTAATTGAAAGCGCACAATAGTATTAGTCCCTGTTCTTGTAAACTTGCATGAAATTGTGTAGACTCTGTTGGACATACAAATAAATAAATAAGGAATCCCTTGGCAACTGTAACAATGCTTATTATTACAGGCTGGTCCGATAATATTACAATAGACTGAGGGACAATTCTCATGTTTCTCAGAATATTCGCCTTTGAATCTCAGTCTCAATCTGTCAAAAATACCTTTAATAAAATACCTCTAAAAAAAATTGAAACTGATTGTTGCTGAAATGAGAGTGGTGACTAGATTTTGAACGTTTTTAGTTGTACAAGAAATTGGCCTTCTAATATTTCCTTTTCAATTTCGTAAGCTACAGTCATCGATAATACATCCGCCTTTGTCCCAAGAATGTCTCCCCCTAACCAAATATCCGTCACTCAGTCCAGTATCCCATTTCAATACCTACCACATACCTAACCTTCTAAAAACATCCCATCTTTAAAAAAAGTCCTCTGATTTTTTTCGCTCAAACCCCGCCTTGTCGTTCACTGGCCGAGTCTGAGGGTCGGGGTACTCAGGAGATCCCTCCCAGCTTATAATTGGGAGAGGATCCGAAGTTACACCCTCAGATTAAAATATTTATTTTTGCGACGGAAAGAAAAAGTACGGTTAGGTACAGTCGGGGACACAACTTCGTTGTCTTTTTTTCGGGAAGGAAATGTTTTGTTTTGGATTTCATTACTCCAATAAATATATTGGTTAGTTATACGGAAGCTGGAGCAGTGGTAATCCAATGGTAATGACCCGACTTACAAGTTGTAGGTCATGGATTCGAACCCAGGTCAGCGCATTACTTTGTGTAAATTAATTTCATCACCACTGCTCTCAAAACGGAGAAGAAAAACATCGTGAGGAAATCGGCATGTCTCGGAACCTAAAATTCGAAGACATGTGACTTCTACCAACCCGCACTAGGCCCGCGTGGTAGATAATAGCTCACTCTCTGTCGAATAGAGGAGGCCTTAGCATCTGTCAGTTTCATAGAAAGGTATACGTGTTTGGCGAATTTGATCTTTATTAGTTACTAGATTTATCGAACACAGGTGTCACTGGTAAACGGCTGGACTGCAAGTATCCTAGCGTCTCGTAAAATGTCTTGTTGATGTGTCAAAAGAAACCAACATCGACTCAACTACTCGCATTTACATTAATCCAAACGTATCTGTCCATATCAGTACTACTCAGCACTCAGTCATTTTAAAATGAAAATAAAACAATAAGATCGCTCACTCAGATACAAACGACTGCTACTGTACGCGACGATACGCGCCCGTCCTTAAAAGGGTTTGTTCCAAAATATAATTTCGGAGTTGACTGTACTTCATTTTCACACAAAAAGAATAGAGACCCATTTTGATGACATTTTTAGACAGAATTATTTCTAATCAGAACGTATTTTGTTCATGAGTCTTACTGGATTTTGTCTGGTCATCATCATCTGCCTAGCCTTTTCCCAACTATGTTGGGGTCAGCTTCCAGTCTAACCGGATGCAGCTGAATACCAGTATTTTACATGGAGTGACTGCCTATCTGACCTCCACAAGCAAGTTACTGAGTAATACGATACCCCTTGGTAAGACTGGTTGTCAGACTTTCGGGCTTGATATCAAACTGGTGTATAGCATTATATTTTTACGTGTTTATTATTATAAGAAGAAATAGCTACAAATCCAAATAATTTATTTGCTAGAATATGGGTGATAGGTACATAAGGGGAGCAGTGGTAGTGACCCCGATTTACGAATGTAGGTCGTGGGTTCGAACCCAGACAGGCACTTTACTTTGTGTAAATAATTCCACCACCACTCTTTTCAAAACGGTGAAGGAAAACATCATGAGGAAACCGGCATGTCCTAAACCAAAAAATTCAAAGACATGTGACAGCTATATACAGGTCCGCGTGGTGAATTACGGCCCACTCCCTCTCACCGAGAGGAGGCTCATGTCCCAGCAGTGGGAACATTATAGGCTGATTATGCTACATGGATACATACAACAAAAGTTCTTTAAACCATATATTACTGAACAGGTACAAATATCTATTTATAAAAAATATTTCTAAAATCTATTTTTCTTCTTTGTTTTCCTTTATTAATTTCTATAAATAAATATTTTCAAGTTGCATAGTTGTTTTGGGCCTTCTTAACGATACAAGAGAAATTCCTAGTGGGTACTGAGCAAAATTATAAATAGCAATTGAACTAGAACTAAGTAAACTACGGTCTTATTTTATATCTGTCTAATATTTTATTTGTATCAAAATTATTAGAAAATAAAATCACATCGCCTCCACCCCACCTTCTATTCCCGAGAACCTTACTAATGGAAAAAAGGATAAAATTTTAGGGTTACCTTTTAATATTTTTTTCATTAAAGTTTTTAATATTAATACGTATGTATCGGAGTTACGTCCACCGGTAATTATTTTCCCGACTTTACGTTTTCCGGGCGGATCGGCGCAACTGAATGTGTGAGGGAATGAAATGAGCGATTATGTGAATGAGGTGAACGAAGGCTTTGAAGTGTCAAATGATTATGATAGGATCTGGTTCAGGAGTTAATTGGTGTTTAGGGGGTTACGTTGAGTATAATAAAAGTTGTATGCACATTTGTAACGATTTTGTTTGAAGCTATATTAACAAGCACACGTCGATAGCTTCCACGCTATCGTCAGACAGAAATCTGCCTCTTTGCTCTGCAGAGTGAGGGAAAGCTCCAACTCCATCCTGAAGACCATAGCGGGGATGTGCGAGTCTCCTCTATTAGAGATAATAAGTTTAGGTATAAATTATCTTTTTGTTTACTAACCCACTTGAATGTTGCTTATCCGAAATAAAGTTTTTTTTTTTATAATCGATATCAGAATCTTCTTATTACAATTACAAGATAACACTAAAATAACAAAATTATATCCTAAGTTAACTAAAACTATTTACAAACTAAAATATAGCGTCGAAAAATTCATCCGCATCGCTGTCGACTGGTAATTGTACCCAAGACACAGGCGACATTGCCACGTTGTATGGCAGAATCTGAGATAATCATCTAGTTTTGGAACAATAAACTTTATATCGCCATGCAAAGTTCAAATTCCATTGCAACCAAAGTTTTAAGCACCTTTTTGTGCTAATGGCTAGTAAAAATAAAGGTTGTTACAGGTCAATTTGTCAGTTACCTGTTTTGCGTGTAGCTAAGATTATTTTCTGTAAAAGCATGCACTCTGTATGATACAAAAGACGTCCCAATTTGGGGAAATGCATAATAGATTGTTCGAAAAGTCAGGTGTGTGCTTGTCTAATTGTAAATCCTTCAATCAATTTGTTATCTGCATGCATTACATAAATGTTAAGAGTCGATAATTCTCTCGAGCTCAGCTCTGGAGCAGTGGTGGCCTTGGAGCCGCGGTTTACGAGCTATATGTCGTAGGTTCGAACCCAGACAGGCGCTTTAATTAAAAATATTTCATGGCGCGTAAATTATTTCATCACCACTGCTCTCAAAACGGTGAAGGAAAACATCGTGAGGAAACCGGCATGTCATAGAACCATCAATTCGAAGACATGGGACCTTTACCAGCTCGCACAGCGTGGTGGATTACACCCTACTTTCTCTCACCGAGGGGAGGTTTGTACCCCAGCAGTGGAAACATTATAGGCTGATTTTGCTATGAGTGTGCATGACGATAGGTACAGGATAAGATCTCGGATAAGGTCAATATCCAGAAGTGGACTGCGATAGCCAGACATCAGAAGGTTATCTATCATAAAGTTCACATAGCATATGCAAAGTAATATTATAAATTCAAAACTAACCCTGTCTAACGCCTAAACCACTGAATGGATTTCGATAAAATTGGGCGAGGCGTACACTTTGTCCCGGCAGCACGTTCCCCTGGAATAATATCCGACATCCACACGGGCGAAGCCGCGGGTAGAAGCTAGTTTAAGTATAAACCCATCATCATCTGCCTAGCCTTTTCCCAACTATGTTGAGGTCGGCTTCCAGTCTAACCGGATGCAGCTGAATACCAGTATTTTACATGAAGCGACTGCGTATCTCACCTCCACAACCCAGTTACTAGGTAACACAATACCCTTCGGTCAGACTGATTGTCAGACTTTCGGGCTTCTGACTACCCGTAACGACCGTGACGTTTAAGTATAAACCCATCGGTCAAAATATATTTACATACGAATCAAGCCTTCACCGCTCCCATCTCCCGCCGGTTTCAGAGCCAAATTCTTTTTGTATATAAAAATGTGCAGGTGTATTAAAATTAATTTGTTTTTCGCAACTGTCTGGTGTTCGGCGCGAGTTAATTCCGTCTCGGTGATTTTCCGCCATTTCATGAAGCGAACTGAAGCTTTTAGATATATTTTTGAAATATTTTAAAACTGAATGCTTTTTAAATTAACTGGTTTTGTTTTGTTCTTTTCAGTTTTCTTTTGTTAGGTTGTGTTTTGTTTTTTGAAAAGGTATTCTTGTGTATTGTACCTATCAGTGTTTTGTTTTTGACTATTGAAAACGTATATGGCCAAATTAGTATGATGGTTGATGAACCACAGAATTAGATACGGTGGTCTCCAAAAGTTGGTTGTCATTTTTCCACTTCAGCTGTGACACACCACATATGATTTAAAATTCTAGTGATCCAAATGTTTGAACTGCTATAACGTTTTATTGACTAAGGGCTGGTTTTTCAATCGACCGATAATTTTTATTCGTGGAATAAAATTTACGTCCGACAGTTTTTGTATGGAAGAACATAAATTCAAAATTATTCCTCCGATATAATTATCTGGCGTTGGAAAAATGAGCCCTAAATCAACTTATCATAAAATATAATCAAGTAATCCCTAAGAGTAGCTGATTATTTATTTTAATTTTAAATCATAATGTCGTATGGTGATAATGTAGCTGAAATGGAAAAGTGTCATCTAACACTTTGCTCACTGTAAATCTTATTGTTCAGCATGCTAGCAAATACATTGATTATAGCAGTATATTATTATAAGCCTAAGGACGCTGCTGAGTTATCTATGGCAACCTAGGCTACTCGTGCAATCAAGCGTACGTCGATGGTAACAGTTTGACCTTGAGCTGGCCTAGCATTACTTATAGGGATTTTCAATAGACTAGACACCAGCTTATACTAGATTTGACATTTCGTACCTATGTATTTTGATTTAAAAGAATATTCGTGTGTGTCTTCGAATTTTTTTGGATCTAGGACATGACAGCTTTCTCACGATGATTTCCTTCACCATTTTTGAGAGCAGTGGTGAAGAAGTACTTAATTTACACATCGTAGAGCGCCTGTTTGGGTTCGAACCTACGACCTAGAACTCGAGAACTCGTAAATCGGGGCTGTTACCACTTGGCTACAACTGCTCTTGCACTGATGCATTGCAACGTAACAATGTGCTTGTTGTGATTTAAAAGAGTGTCCGTTCTTACCCGTTTTTCTCCATACCTACAACGCTTTGAAATAGGCAAATAGCTTCATCTTTACGACTGACTGACCCCTTGGCAATTCAATAGTGCCCGTAATTTGTTTATTTCAAATAAATGCTTTGAATTTGATTTTATGCTTTCTATTGGTATATTTTAACCCGCATGAGTTTCGATCCCGTGGAATATCGGGATAAAAAGTAGCCTATATGTTAATCCTGGTTATAAACCATCAACCTTCATCCATGTGCCAAATTTCATCCAAATCCGTTTAGTAGTTTTTGTGTGAAAGAGTTACAAACATCCATCCATCCATACAATACGTCGAAGGTCTCCCCTCTTTATTCGTGCCTATCTCACTCAGCCGTCCAGTGAGGTTGTAAAATGTGATCTTTCATTCTTTGCCAACCTCTTTAGTTGTATTCGAGAGCTGCTTGTCTGAACTAAGAAGAAGCATGAGAATGTACACTTCTTCAATAATATTGTAACAACCAATTTTCGTACCTAGGTTACATTCATAGCAAGTAAATTTTTTATATTCTATTCAAATCTCCGTAAACCAAACCACAAGTTAGTTCAAAACGTTTCAAATCCAGACTAAACCCAGCCCGATCTGGGAATCGAACCCTAGACCTAATGATCAGTTGTAGCGCTTGCAACCAGTAAATCCAACAGGCTAGGCAGTCCGAAATATGTTTATTATAAAACTTGCAAAAGTTGGCTAAATGTGAGGGGAGTGCTTTTAGGTACACTTTTGCCTACCTTCGGGAATTAGGTACAGGCCTGATAATAATATCTTCACACCATAATTATGTCATGTTATGTTGTCGAAGGTACCATTGATAATGTCATCATTGCATAAGATAACATCATAATAAAATCATTAATTACACTGGTATACAGTGGTTTTGTTGCCCTGGATATAAGACTGATTTTGGATATATTTATGCTCACAATTCATGAAACTATCAATGATTTTGTAAGAATTGCTCTTAATTTTGTTAAAATTATGACTGATAAAATCAATTTTTATGAACGAAAAGCTGATTATTGTTCAAATTTTGAGATTTGTGAAAATCATAAAAATAAGAGCACAGTCAGTGCTTTCATAAATATATTCTTGATCTGGATACTTGAAAACATGAGAATTTTCACAGAAATCCAGGGCAACAAAAAAAAAATCTTTTTTTGTAGAGCTGTGTTATTATATGACATTATCAAGCATAATACAGTTCTTTAAACTTAATACTCATCAATAATAATAATAATAATAATCCAATCCATATCCAATCCAACACGTACAGAATTAATGCCAAGTGGTTTTAGTTGGACACCAACGCCATCTTTTGTCGAGTAGCTGAAGCTCTAAATTCCAATCAGAACTGAATTTTTATTTAGTTTTATATTAAAATTGGCTTCTTTCTTATTTTTATAGTTGCTTAGAATTTTTAAAACAGATAAGTTATTTTTCCTACTGTCCTGAATTTTATTTACTACATCATTTTTTGCCATCTAGCGGCGAATAATGACAAGTTACGGAGGTCTTGAGTGTGTTAACCTACTATTACCTACCTGTTTCATGAAACGAAACTTTCCTTGAGTTTTTGGCTTTTGGTAATTAGCTCCAGTAGTGATCAACTATTAATTTGTTAATTTCATTGACCTAAAGGCCTAAAAAGCCTTCCTTCCTGTATTAGGTATTAAACCAGTCAACAAAACACGACTTTTAAAACTATCCACTTCTATTATAGTCCCCGCAAAAATCACCAATCAGAACTCAAAACACAACACTAATCACAATAACATTTATTGACACTCGGTAAACACGATATCTACAAAAAACAACGCGTGTCCCGTTGAGTGAGCTCAATGGAATCTAATCCTCAATCATATGACAGCCGAGAGACGATTTACATGCTACATATGAATCGAATACCGTTTTCATTTCCCCACTCTACTCTACTGGACGGTTTTTTAACGGTTAGAGATCCGTAGAGGTGATTGAAGTTGTTGAGGTTTTTCTGTGAAAGAGAGAAAAGTAGTTTAAAAAAAAAAAACAAGTACTGAGAGTGACAACATGTAAGATGATTTTTTATTCACGAAAAAAGAAATACGTTTGTTTTGTCGATGTGTGTGTGTGAGCAACTGATTTTGTTTTTCAAGATCTTTTTGTTTCATAGGTAATATTAGAACGTTGTTCATAATATAATCATTATTATGGACAGCGAACCCTAAAAGCCTACATGAATACAATGATCCCTTTTCAGGTTTAGAGTAGGTATATCAAGGTTGTCAATATATTTGCAATATTACCAGAGCTTATGCAAAATTAGTGATTGAAAATGAGAATAATTTGGCGGAAAAGAATCAAAATGTATGTATGGTAGGTATTCTATACAACAGACTAAACTTGCATGATTCTTATGAAGACCAACCCAACAGCTTGTTATTTTTGTAAACTTTAATAAAATTGACTCTATGTAGGTCACAATACAAATAGAAGAAACACACATTTACATCTTCAATCAATTAGAAACACGTCATTAAATTAATTACGCTTATGATAAAACCTAAAAATACCACGGAACCCTTTTCCTCATAGGCGCAAACAGGCGGTATTTTTTCCCGACCTTTTGCAATTACGCCGCGCACGACTGAACGTCAGCAGAGTGACGGTTTTTTTACTCTTTTTTCCCTTTTTCCAATTTATCTTTTTTTCCACAGAAGGGTGGATTTTTCGCTTATTTACTCGCTTCATTGGCTTGTAAGTGAGCCGGGGATGGGTTTTTTTATATTCTTTTGTATTTTTTTTAAACGAGGCCTTTTGACAAGGCTTATTGGATTTGGGTCAAAGAGTTTTTATGTTGGGGTACATTCTTATTGGATTCTTTTGTTGACCTAGCGCGCGCTCTTGCGGAATTGATGTGAACTATGAACTTTAGTAGCGACATCTGTGGTCGAATAGTAGAAGTATGTTTATTATTTTTCATTTGTTGTTTTTCATTAATATTATTTATTTTGAGTTTGTGAGTAATCATCATTGTTTTATGAAGCTTAGGCTAGGTAATAAAAAGTAGTTTTGGGCTACGAAAAACAATTAAATTCAACTACAACCCGTCCGTCCCGTCCCGTTCCTTCCGTTTCAACTACTGTAGCGTCCTCTCGCGTGTAATAAATTTCTTTAGTTTGGGTGCGTCGTGAATCTGGATATAAAGTGTTCTTTTCTGTCATTGGTCTAAAAGAAAAATGATTTCGTCTGTTCTCGTGCGTTTTGTGGTAATAAAACGAACAAGACCAGCGGCTAAACTGCGTGACACACTATCAATAGGAATGGCATTTTGACAGTTCAACAACATTCATGGTGTGATTTACGGTTATTGAGCAGACAATTTTTTAAATTTAAAAAAATAATTTTTCGAACATAATCATTAAATATGATGGATGAAATGGATTAGCAATATCCTTCAAAATGATTGAGATTGATAGTGTGCTACGCAATGAGGGTGCAGACCAAAACTTCTTGTTAAACTGTTCTTATTAAATCAGTTTTTGGTGAAGGAAAGTGGATACAATTCCCAATTGGAATGCATTGAGTACTATCACAACTTTCCAATTGGGAATTATATTTAGTATGGGTAAGTATCTATAATAAGGGTCCGATCCCACGTACCACAACCACACCATCACAGCGACCAAATGTGGGCAAGCTGTGGTTACGTATGTCGCTGCAGTTGTGTTGTGGTAACTAAAAAACTTGTTGTGGTTGCATTTTCGTTAGACAGATCGACTCCGGATTTCGCAGGCTGGTGCAGGGACTCGTGCGCACGGTTGTGTTTCTGATGTGGCCGGCTGCTAGTGCGCGGTCTTGCTGGTGGTTGCGTTATGGCTGCGACGTGGCCTTCTTTTTCTTAGTGTGTCGATAGCAATCTAAATGGACTTGGCCCAGAATTCGGCTACGTGTTTGGCGCGATCATCAGTGTTCATCCACTGGCCTTGGTGTGGTCGATATCGCCCACACAGTTGATTTTGATGGCCAAATGTGGTCCGTGTGAATAAAATATTCATTTTTATACAAATTAGCACCCGTCTACGTGTTGTTGTTGTGTTGTGGCGTTTGATCGGGCTCTGTCAGCTTCGAAGTCCGACATCAGAGAGTGAATATTTGACATTTTCATACCCTATATTTTAACAAATCACTTAAGCAGTGCAATGGTTCTGCAGTACTACCATGTTCCCCTTGCATTTGTTTTTAATCCAATTCCAGAGAAAACTTGATAAAAAAAACGAATTTGTATTTTCAGAATTAAAATCATCTATTGATGAAATTAATTCTGAAAATAAAAATCCGACACAACTCTCCTACGCGCGGGCTACCTTAGCGTATTCCCTTGACAAACACTTTTTTTACCCAAACAATAATACTAACTTCCTTAAACGAGCATTACCTCCCAAAATCTCCTTTAAAACCGGAGATTATCCTGAAAAAGCACCCCTAGGACGAAAATTAAGTCTCAATTACAGGTATCAAGTAAAAAATATTCCCTAACCTGTGGTTATTTGGCTATTTGGCTGTTCGGCTGAAAGGGGTAAGGACGAGTGGCTAAATGGATTTTTAAGTGGCGCTTGCGTCCACCAGTGATTTATTGTAAGAACAACGACTTTGTGCTCGGTAAGTATGGAGAAGGGCGTACTTATGGGGTACTTATTTTTTATGATTTTTTTGGAAGGAGTGTAAGTTATTCCTTTGTTCCGTAGGAATTAAAATATTAAATCGTTAAATATGATCTAGCAAGCCAAGAAGAAACGACATTGCATACGTTATCTGCCTATGTCTTGGGGTCACTCGGGGTGAAAATCCGAGTTGACATATTGATAACCCTTTCTAAGGTATTTGTTAACGTGATGTCTATAATAATAATATAATATCCCTGGACATTTCACACAGCACCATTTGTCCCAAGCTAAGCAACCTAATGCTTGTGTTATGGTAACAAGATGGCTGATAAACTACTTATTTACATTTTTTTTTTTTGTAAATACATACATATTATAGATAGAAAAACACCCAGACTCGGAACAAATACATGTAAGTCATACAAATATTTGTTCCGTGCGGGAATCGAACCCGCGACACGCAGCGCAGCAGTCAATCGCTTAACCACTGCGCCAACCGTGCCGTCAAATTCTATTACCTCTGTATAAAAATCTCTGTGAATTCATGCCGCATGTAATTGTCCTACTTTATACAGGGCAACGGCTTCGTCACATGAAGAGAGAACTAAATGTATTTGCCCCGTTGGTCTCGTGGTCGCAAGCGCGACTGCTGAGCGTGGGGTCCTGGGTTCGATTTCCGGGTCGGGCAAAGTGTTATTGAGTTTTTCCATGAAGAATTTCTTAGTAACAGCCCGGCGTTTGGAATTTGGCGGCGCCCCGTGCCTCGGAGAGCACGTTAAGCCATTGGTCCTGCGCCTGATCTCTCTCCGGTCGTGTCGGATTGCCGTTCCATTGGACTATGAGAGTGAGGGAAGAGGGAGTGCATCTGTCTCTGCGCACACACCTGTGCACTATACTATCTCACGCGCCGAAGGCTAGTTTCCGTAATAGAGATTAGCCGCCGTGGCCGAAATATGGTCTGGAGGACTTTATTTGTTTATTTATCTACGATTTACTTATTGCAGATCTTACGGGCAGATGTTAGATGGGCCATCTACGCAACTTAAGTACTCAAATAAAGGAATCTGACGTCAGCAAGTACTTCCCACTCCCATCCAAGCTACTTATTCGGGACACCAGCTTGAAAATAACTATGTAGAACGAGCTGACGGTGAACTTCGTACCGTCTCTGAATTTTTTGTTTTTGTGTAATTTTCACAATGTCTTAATAGTTATCCTGCTGCGGGGCAAATCAATGATCATAATCAAATCGGTCCAGCCGTTCTTGAATTATAATTGGTGTAACTAACTAACTGACTTTGTTTAATTCATGTAAAGGCATCTATTTTGATTTATACGAGTATGTGGAGTGGTAAATAGCCAGTCAAACGGGAATAAAAAATATCCTAGTATTTTATTAATTCAGGAACAAGGAAATGGTTCCTGAAAAAAAAAAACGTTTGATTGAATGTGAAGGCTATGATAAGTATGTTAGTCATTGTATTTTTTTCAAAACAAAAGTATTCATTCTGCCAGACCATGATTAAAACTAGTTAGTTTTAATCATGGTCTGGCAGAATGAATACTTTACGCGGCCTACCCAAATGTCCTATCTTTGGTATTGTTCACGAATCATTGAACCGCCTTAAGTTCTGAGTTGGGCTACACGATTACTGACAGCATGCACTGACTAGATAGGTCAACTCGATCTGTGTGGTTTTTTCCTCAAAAGACCATTTCAGACATCAATTTACATGATCTGACCAAGATTATGTCTGGTCTATAAAAGAGTCTGTGTGTTCAAAATCAAAAGTCATTTATTCAAATTAGGCTGAGAATCAGCACTTTTTGAACGTCAAAATTACAAAAGACAGTCCCCCAAAAACGTTCACTACTTCCTAGTGCTATCGCTAGGAAGAAGAAGTGGCGCAACAAACTCCCCAGCAGCACAACTGTCTGTTCAATTAAAAAAAATACTGGATTGTATACAACACTAGGTAAAATTAAATTATTTGTCATATGTCAGCTAGCCATATGTCAGTTCGCCTTTATTCTCAGGGTAGTCAGATAGGAAAAGCCAACCTTATAGTTTTTAAAACATGATTGACGTGTAAAACTATTTTTACAAACCTACTTACAGAAATAAAATAATTTATCATTTCCTTTTCTGACACAAAAAATGCAATAAACAAAATCCTCCTCCACACAGCACAGCTCGCTCATCGCTTTTTTTCCTCCGGACATACGCTGGAGGCTTGATTACTGCCACCCCACAAATCTGTTAATCGCTTACAGCGCTTTTTTACCGCTGCAAGTTAATTTAACGCTTGTTTGTGTGGTTCGCCGCATGTGGGAGCTAACGACGATCGATGTGTTTTTTTTCGCGAAGAGGAAAAACTGAGGGAAATTCTGTTTGAAGCTTGTGACTGTGGATGTTAACTACTTTCGTTTAACAACTTTTCTGGATTCTTTTTGAATAAAGCCATCTTATTCATATTCATATATGTATTTATTTGCATTCCATAATGTTGTACAGGTGTTACAATGGCTTAAAGCTAAGGTACAATTATGGACCCTGTAGGGCACAGCAAAAAGTATCAAATGAATGATTAAAATATAATAAATTTAGGACACAAATTAACAACAAATCTTTAAAATAAGTTATTAACATTAAATTTTTAAAGGTAAATATAACATTTTATTTCATTGAGATCAGTCTGTTATAGGTGGTACATAACAATTATTTGGTAGGTAAATATCTTTTGGTGTGGGGTTTCGGAAAAACTGCATAAAAATACTCCTCCAGACCCAATTCCGGCTATGGCGAGCAATCAGCGGAGAACAGCCTTTGGCGTGGGAGATATTTAGGCTCAAGTGTGTGCGCGGACACAGGTACACTCACTCTTCCCTCAGTCCCATAGTCCGAAGGGACGGCAATCCGACATGAACAGAGAGAGGCGCAGGACCAACGGCTTAACGTGCTTTCTAAGGCACGGGTGTATCACAACGCCAACTTCCAAACCGAGTTCAGGGCGGTGTTGGGGCTGCTCCGCCACTGCAGCGCCTCGGGCATGTTCGCGGAGGCGCGCACCGGCTGCTTTCACGCGATGATGCGCAAGCGGTGCGCGTCTCTGGTGCGCAGAGTGCGAGGTAGCACCAACACCGTCCTGGCAATGATCGCCAACAGACTGGATTGCCCTAATATGCGGCAATGTTACAGCAGACATATTGTTGTCTTGCGAGTTTTCGTTTTTTATCTGTGCTTGTTATCCTGTCTGTATCCTTTTATCTATCTGTTTGTATACAGGGTGACAGGGAAACTCGACGTATTTCTTGAAAGGGGTTACACTAGAGGTCACTAGCAACAAATTAAGTCCAGTGAACTAGGGGTCAAAACTGGATGGTTACCAAGCTGTGTCGGTTCTTCGATTTTTTAGAAATTTTCTGACTTGTTACCAAAAAGAAAAATGAGAATGAATGAAGAAAAAACGAATATGAATGAGAATTATGAGAAAAAACTACTTCACTCCAAACAATTAATTGATTGATACTTTTATGTAAGTTGATAAATGAGTGACATTAAAAAAAAATGCTTGCAAAACTTACATAATCTCAGAAATAAAAGGAATGTAGGCAAAATTGTTATTTTTTACCATCCAGTTTTGACCCCTAGTTCACTGGACATATATTATGTAATTTATTGCTAATAAACTCCAGTATAACCCCTTCCAAGGAATACGTCGAGTTTCCCTGTCACCCTTTATGAGTCTTGTTACTTGGATTAAACTAATTTTCAATTTTTTTCTTACTCCGGTCTGTTACACTTTGCCCAGGCCCAGTCGAACCCGGACCCAACGCTCAGCAGTCGCGCTTGTGACCACGAGACTAACGGGGCAGATACATTTAGTTCTCTCTCCACGTGACGAAGCCGTTGCCCTGTATAAAGTAGAACAATTACATGCGGCATGAATTCACAGAGATTTCTATACAGACGTATGGATTAGTGAGGTAATAGACATCATGTTAACAAATACCTTAGAAAGGGTTACCAATATGTCAACTCGGATTTTCACCCCGAGTGACCCCGCAAGAGTTTCACATTCCAGTTCACAACTAGTGAAAAAAAAAAAACCAATCGGCCTAGCCTTTTTTCAACTATTTTAGGGTCGGCTAAGTCAACCGAATGCAGCTGAATACCAGTATTTTACATGGAGCGACTGTCTATCTGACCTCCACAACCCAGTTATTGGGTAATACGATACCCCTTGATAAGACTGATTGTCACACTTTCGGGCTTCTGACCACCCGTAACCATTGTCAAATATCTACGAATGACAGCCGCGATCAACTTTTTATCGTGCTTTCCGAGGCACGCAACGGTCTCAGTATGTTATGGATGGTCGCCCATCCACGGACCGACCTCGGTTAGTGTTGCTTAACCTTGAAGATCAACCCGTGTGGTTGTTATTATTTAACTATAAGCCTAGTAGAAAAAACTCAAAATAACAACGTGATCAAAACAAACATTAAGAAACCTTCACATTTTCATAAACAGATAGGTACGTACATGCCTACCCACGTAAGATTATCTACCTACCTATACATATTAGGTTTCAAGGTAACTAAGTTGCTAGCTCGTCGCTTAACCACCGCCATAACCTAGCCCATTCCGCTTGCCTAGTTTTCTACCTAGGTAGACTACAATCTTCGCGAGAATGCCTTATTCTATTACGTGCTAAGTTTGGATGGTTTCAAGAAAATGTATGAAGTTTGGTCATGAAAAATAATATTATTTTGGTGGGTAGTTTAATTTAGGGGTAAGTGATATGCTCAGTATTGCTCGAACGGCCTTTTATGCGTGAAGGTTGAGTAAAAAATACCATTACACTTTTCAAAGATACTCAAATAATCCATCGTTAACGATATTAAATAATAAATTTAGTATAGCCTGAACCACTGAAGCCTCATTCCAATAATTAAAAACGTTCAATATTTTGTCGCAATCTCAATCATAAATCAGTTAAAGGTATTTTGACAGATTGAGACTACGATCAGAGGGCCTAAAAAGGCCACTTTGGCCACTTTGGCCACTTTGGCCTAATAGGATAACAATATGAATCATATTAAAAATCGTAAAATAGTCACAAACTGACCATTCATAATATAATTATGCTCTGTGTGCAATTCATATCACGCAATTTACCTGTTTGACAGTTTTGTATGGAAATTCGTAAAATGGCCCACCAATGTTTACACCAAATATGATTGATATGAAATGAATTGTAGGTGATTAAACTGTTATGTGTAACCATTTAACGAAAATTAGAGGAATTGCTAATGATCTGCTGGGAATTCAGGGAATGAATAGCTTTTAGAGGTATTGCTTAAAGTGGCCTTTTTAGGCCCCAGACTGAACGTTCTTAAAATTACGAAAATTGCTTCTCTGTTGTTACCTTTAACTTACTCCTAAGGCCGCTTTTTTGATCCGTAGTTAACTGAACCAATTTAAAAAAATAGTAACTAATGGTTAAATTTTAGCAAAATGTGTTTTTTGATCAATTTTTAGTTTATCTAATGATATGATATCATTGCTAAATGGTCAAATAATTAACTATTACTTAAAAAAATAACCATTAGATAAACGAGGTTATCGAGGAGAGGCCAGACTGCCCTTTACTGGACCGGTGCTGAGGAAAGATATTTAAACTAATGAAAAGTATTTAGTAGTTAAGTTTAAGGGTAAATTAAATTAGATTAAATGTAAATGTAATGAAATAAATTAGATTGTATTAAGTTAGATTAAATTGTATTGTTATTTTTAATTAGATTTTTTGGATTGTATTTTATTTTTTATTTTAATGTTGACATTCATTGGGTTAAGTATCTTAAATGTATTCGAGAATGCTGCAATTACTAACACAGTTTTTAGGACCTTTGTTACTAACATTATATGGAATTGACATTTCTGAAATAAATGTATATTATTATTATAAACTAACAATTTGTTAAAAAACACATTTTACAAAAATTTTACCATTATTTAGTTACTATTTTTACCAATTGGTTGAGTTAACTACGGATCAAATAACCGGCCATAAGTCAAAGGTTGACCAGAGATAATTCGCATACAACAAGCAGTGGAAGGGCGTTCATTTTTAAAATGGTTTATTTCTACCAGTGTTTTACATGGAGCCACTGTCTATTTGACACCCACAACCCAGTAACTGGGTAACACGATACTTAATGGTACAACGCACCCACGACATAGAAAAAAAATGAGGTAGTTATATGAAAAAAAAAAGAAGGAAATTGTGTAAAAAATATTATGCGTGACTTCTGTACCTACTGTAATTTTGTGTTTAAAAAAAATTATTATTGTTTTTGGATGCTGCGTCTATTGCTTACTAATGTGCACTTGTCTTGTATGTTTGCTTGTGTTAAGTAATTTGGTTGAATACTGTAACGATTGTAGATAGAT
This sequence comes from Apamea crenata, assembly GCA_949629185.1. Lineage (NCBI taxonomy): Eukaryota > Metazoa > Arthropoda > Insecta > Lepidoptera > Noctuidae > Apamea > Apamea crenata. The sequence goes on from OX451377.1 coordinate 4,113,495, forward strand.
CAATCAAGAAATAAAAAACTACAAGCAAAACTCATTCATGATGCGAGCGATTAAGGACTGTAATATTCTTTGCAAATAGTTCTCATTTGACCCATTTACCACCAAAACCTATTCTGCACGCACTCGGTTGAACGCTGACTTTTTTTAAAGTGCATAGTGCTTATATACCTTATATATATGTATTATTTTCTATCGTGCTTGACAACAGAAAATGTAGTAGAAATCTTAGGATCACTAAATCATAACATTTCTACTACATTTTCTGTTTTTACCCGTGAGAACCTGTAATTGACTTTATGTCTCATATACAATTGTTATCCTTAAATAAATAAAGAAAAAAACCTGTGTAATACAACCCGTTCGAAAAAAATACCTCAAACAGTTCACTATTTTATCTCTTTAAAATCATCTTTCTATCCGCTTTAAACTACTACTTACGAACCCATACAAGAAGACATCAGTACATCGGATATTTAAATAATATGTTAATACTATGTTTGTGTTGCCCCCAAAAACTTTGCCGCCCCCGGCGATATTTCTTCATTCTACCCCCAACCCCCTGGGGGTGGAATGGGAGATTCCCCCTACATTTTAATTAAATCTCTCCGCCAAACATGGGTAAGTGGAAGACGTTTTGGTATTTTCTTTGTGAAACAGGTGAAAGTCGGAATTTCGTCCCCTCTCATATACCTTTTGTATTTGCTTGAGACGCTCTGGGTTTTCGCGTGATATTACATTTTAGGCTGGTTTATTTATGTACTAGCTGCGCCCCACCGTTTCACCCGCATAAGTTTCGATCCAGTGGGAATATCGGGCTAAAAGATCCAATGCGTTAATCCTGGTTATAAACCATCTGTGTACCAAATTTCATCTTAATCCGCTCAGTAATTTTTTGCGTAAAAGAGTAACAAACATCCATCACATCCATCCATCCATCCATTCAAACTTTCACGTTTATAATATTAGTAGGATTACGTAGCGTACATGTTTTTTTTTACAAAATGGGGTGAAGCAGGGTAAAAAAGCTCACTTTTTTTTTCATTCTTAACTCATTTCATTCTCCATCCATTCGTTATTTTTAATCCAACACAAGATGGAGTACCAATTACAATTTCAAGCTAACACTAAAATAACAAAATTTTACCCTAAATTAACTAAAACTATTTACAAACTAAAATATAGCGTCGAAAAATACATCCGCATCGCTATCGACTGGTAATGTACACAAGATTGATTAATTTGTCAATGATTATCTTATTAAAAATATATAGGCACCTTCGTGGAATCTTTACCCTAATTGCGTAACCTACTATCTATTTATTTATTTATTTACTTAAGGACAACAAACGGCACTGTAATAATAAGTAAACAAAGGTTAGAACTTAATAATAGAGGTAACAAATACACTACTCACAACGTTATAATAATAATAATATCCCTGGACATTTCACACAGCACCATTTTTGTCCCAAGCTAAGCAACCTAATGCTTGTGTTATGGTAACAAGATGGCTGATAAACTACTTATATACAATTTTTATCCACATATTATTACTATACAGTTCTACTAGTTGTTAGAAGGACGATATAAAAGTAAGAAAAATAAAAGTAAACATAACATTACTTAATTATTACACCCCCTACTACCCCCCTACTACTTCCCTTTAATATATCAATCACAATCTGAGTCATTTTAAAACATATTGCTAATCCATTGCTTCATATGTTTGAAAAATTTATCCGCACAGCGACGTGAATAACGCAATGAATATTGTTGAACTGTCAAAATTAAATTATACTGATAGTGTATTGCGCAACTACCCCGCTGTTAAAATATGCACCCAGATGGCAATGCATTACTAGAAAACAATAAGTCGCATAAATGGCCGTATTTTATTATTGCGTTGCGTATAAGCTTGATTTTTTTAGAGCTCAAACCGACTGTAGACCTACGTATTTGATATTAATTTTAATTTGATACCATCACGCGTTCCTGAGAAAAAGGGTCTGAACAGACTGACAGACGGACAACGAAGTGATCTTAGGGTTCGGTTTCTTCCTAAAAACAGCAATTTTCTTTCTTGTTGTCACCTTATTGTAAACAGTCGACTATGGTGCACGCTATGCCTCGAAGTAGATAAGTACATACTATTCACTCGAAGCTTTAAGATTCCCAGGATATAGCTACCAGGAAACACATACTCCCACAAGAAGTCGCACGATATGGCTGAATGAAAAATAAGAAATGTCGCTCAACATAAACAGCCTATAATGTCCCCAATGCTGGGACACAGGCTTCCTCTCTTCGAGAGGGAGTGGGCCGTAATCCATCACGAGGGCCCAGTGCGGGTGAGATGTCACATGTCTTCGAATTTTTGGTTTTAGGACATGCCGGTTTCCTCACGTTGTTTTCCTTTAACGGTAAAGGAAAACAACGTGAGGAAACCACTGTCGCTCGCCCTCTTATAAATACCGGAGCGTGAAGGTACTCCAGGTATTTGACCGAAATGAGACGTTAAGTGTTAAAGGACTAGATTACCGTTATGATTATGACTACGTATTACAGTTTCGTAACATTTAGTTAGTAGATACTGTAAAGATTGTCTGCAAAAGTCGACCTTATTTAGTGCAGGCTGGCAATAAAATAACTCTGGATGCATTCGAACAGCCAAGCGATTTTAAAATGAGATTTCAAAGGAGATAGTTTTTTTTTGTTCGGCGATTAGGCCCACCAAAAATTGTGGCGTCTACTAGTGAAACGCATGTTGATTTGTTCCTTATGATCTCTAGATTACAGTGGTAGTATTAATTATACTTCATCTAACGGGAATAGTGAGAAAAACGATATGTTATTGTATAAGATTTTTATTTATGTAGAAGAGCGAGTGGAAATATAGCCGGGGTGATGTAAAGACGTTCGCTTGAAATAAACGCAGGAAAACAGGAGAGACGCAGGAGGGTATAATTTTAAATCATAACCCTGTACCTATTTAGGACAGAGTTTACGGTGTCTGAAGTGTTCTTTATGGCATGAATAGGTAAATAAACAAACGTTTTTATTGTTCGCGAAGACGGCAAAGCAGGATGGAATGGTTGTTTCTAAATTTCAAGGGCATATAATATGCCAGATGATAATCTACTGCGTAGAAGCAATCTGATCACTTTCATTAAAGTAAGTACAGTTGTATTTGTTAGACCTAAAATGTGTATGAATTACTGTGTCTGCGTCAATATATTGTGGGTTTTAATCACTTGGTATTTTGAAATTTTCTGATTAGCACCTGTGTTAAAGACAAGAAATCACTGCTGCCCATACTCTTGAAAGAAATACCTATTCATAAACCTAACTTCGAAGAATCCTAAGCCCGAAGAATTGCCAAACTTAAGTGGTAGTGGGCAGGGCACATTGCTCGCAGAACAGATGGCCGATGGAGCCGAAAGGATCTAGAGTGGCGAACGCGTGCCGGAAGATGTAACGTTGGAAGGCATCCAAGAAGGAAGACCGATGACCTGCTGAAGGCCGCAGGAATCCACTGGAAGCTAGAAGCACAGAACCGGTCGAAGTGGCGGTGCTTGGGGGAGGCCTATGTCTAGCGATGGATGTCTTTCGGCTGAAATGATGATGGAAATAATTTTCACGACACAGCATCCTAAATCCACATTACTTGTCGTACAACATAGCAATTTCTCTTCTCTAATTTCGTACAATATAATATTTATTGTGTTAGTATGATCCTTATCTGGGAGATTACGTTTATCCCCAATGGAACGTTCAACTATTCAGGTTACGGAGTCAAGTCTTGTACTAAAATGTAGAGCGGTTAAAAATGTATGTCTTATTTAAGAAAGTTATTCTTCTTCAAAGCCGCATTACACTTGTATTTTTTTAGTCATTTGTTTGACTAGCTGAGTGCCCGCGACTTCGTCTGCGTGGACTTCAGAATTGGGTCCAGTGTTAACATAAATTGCTAACAGTTTTAAAGCCATGTCATTTATCGGAATAAAAGAATCCAGGTTAAAATAAAAAGTACATAAACTTTATGTGTGCCAATTTCATCATAATCTGTTCAGCCGTTCTTGCGTTAATGAGTATCCAAACTTTCACATTTATACGGTTTCATTTTTGATTAGGTACGGCTCAATAATAATAATAATAAATCGTTTATTTATAAAAAGGGCATTTTACATTGATTACCTTAACTATTCTTTCTTTTTCTTTTTCTTTTAAGCTAAGAAGTGCATACATACTTAACAAATTAACAATGCGTCTAACGTAAAAACTAAATTAAAACTTTGGTAAATATAAGTAAAATAGCGTGTTAGCAGTTTTATTTGCACACAATAAGTAGGTTTTCTGTCTGTGCGTAATTGTTCGGTAAAATGACCCAACTTATGATTGATTCAAATGGAAGGTCTTCTCTGATTCGTGGTTGGTCATATATCAAAACAATATTATGTGTGGAAATATTCGACCAATTGTATATATTATCATAACGGTGCATGCAACTGCCAATTTATCAATCAGAAAATTAATTTATAGAGGCTCAACTTTGAGTGGCATGAGCCCAAAATAGACCAATTAGAATCACCTTCCAAAACATCCGACATTTCTGCTTACCATCCCACGCAAAAACTTAATTAACTCCCACAAGTACGAACGTACCTATTTCCCTATAATTAAATCTCTCAACATGTAGACTTTAATAAATTTATAAATTTCGCCTCAGAGAGTGCTTTCTTACAAAGAGGGAGTAATTTGGCACGCACACTAGCACGTGTCTGTGTACACACGACGCACAAAGACATGTGCTATGTGTATGAACACACACATAGACACGTGTGCAATTTAAGATGAATAATTATGTGGCAGTACCGCCTTGCTACGTTGAGGAAACGTGGGTAGAGAAGAGAGGATAAGACGGGGAATATTTTTTCGTTTATGATAGGATGTTAAATGGTTTTATTTTTATAAGTAGGCTTGAACAAACACTTTTACCCATCTATCATATTTTAAAAACTACACGAGGTCGGCGTTTTCTAACTGACTCACTGACCTTTAATAAACTAGTACGCTGGACTGCATACTATCGATGACAAAATGAAGACATTAGATTTTCGCCATTGTGGCGCTGACAGCAACGTGAGCGTCCGTGGAACTAATATTTTTGATAGCAAGTTTTACAAGATGCGCATTCTCTCAGGTTAAAAATGTTCTAAGTATCTCGTAGTAAACACAAAATACACAAAAAAGTCGTATTCCGCGATTTAGACTTTAGTTAAGCCGTTGGTTGGCTGAAAGACGTCCATTGCTGGACATAGGCCTCCCGCAAGTACCTCCACTTTGACCGGTTCGATCGGTGCTTCTCGCATCCAACGGGTTCCTGGTACCCTTGGTAAACCCAAATAAAGCGCGCGTCACTTCGTGAGGTAAAAAATACTAAAACGTTGCTTGACTACTTAAAACACTGGCGCCGACTCCCTTGTTCACAAACTAAATTAAATGACAATTATCAGATCCTGCCCCAGCAATTTACAGAAAATGTAAATTAATGAAAGTAATTGTAATGAATATAGAACCTTTTCATAATAAATTGTTTTTCTTTAGAAGTTACGATTACAAATCAATAATAGTGTATTACTCGTATGTATGTCAAACTCAAAATGTCAATGTTCAGTCATTCGCTCTCTGTGTTCCTGGCGTTTCTGTCCTCTGCCCTCACACCTCACTGTTTTATTTATATTGTTTTTCCCTACCGACAACTTTTGCTTTTGCCTACGGATGTTGATTCTGACTTAATCGCTGACTTTGTGCTACTTACCACGGATTCTGTTCATTGCTTGTGATTTGGTGAACGATGTTGTGCTATATAAATTGTTACCCGAACGTCTACAGGCTGTTAAGACATGTTAGGTCTTCATTACAATCTTCAATGCAAACTCTTCTCGCTTCGTGGGTATTGTTGCAACAGGTAGGTATGTATAGTCAATAGTTTTTTTAGCTAGCATGGTACTGTCATAGCTATTATTTTGCTAGTAACCAATTCAAAATTCCAGTAAATAATACTAAATAAATAGCATACGTAGCGTGGTATACAGGTGTTTGGGTGCGAGGGTCACCTTAGGGTAGGTGAAATACTAGGTAGGTATTTGAAAACCTAGTAGAAGTAAGAGGGTCGCCTTATGGGTAACCTTAATGAAGTCTTTAAACCAATCAGTTATTTAAACCAACCCTTGCTGTTGAACGATAAGCACACTGCTGTTCATGCAAGTTGTTTATCTGAAATATATATGTATATTTAACTTGTAGCTTCCACCAGAAGCTGTAATCTGTAATTCAAGTGATTGACCTCGAACTAACATTACACAATATTGTTATTTCTTCATTATAGTAGCATAGTAAATACGTCAATTTACGTCAGGCGCTGACTAATTTGACAGGACTAAACTAATATTTATCTTCTGTCCTTTTCTTAATGAAATAGAAAGAAAAGCATGCACAGAACTTAAATTTAGTTCAGTTTGTGAACAAGAGAATCGGCGCCACTGCTTTGATAAACTAAAATACCTACTTTTGCACTAAGTAAATAATAAGCCCATAAATAAAGGTAATATCCACACTACTCCCCAACTTCCTCAAGCTCCGTACCCTAAGAAAACACATACTACACTTATTTATCTACGGCCCCCACTCTTTATGAAAGGAATGATTAATGTCTGCCGGCATTAGGGCTCTAACGAACCCCCTTCCCCCCACTTCTAATTATTATTCGCACTTATAAGAGTTTGGAGATAACCCCCCGAGATAATGGTGCCTTTGTTGTTTCGTTAATTTTATTTGAAGATCTTGAGATGGATAGAAGTTTTATGGTGGTAGATGGGGGTTTATGGGTTTTATATAGCTATCAACTTTGTTAAAATTACGTTATTAACTGGCTTTTTATGTGTGTTTTAGATATGGAAGAGGTTTTCTGTTACATGTATCTCATACTTATAAGAAAGTCTGCAATTTATTTGTTAAGAGCGTTTGCAACGTACGGCATTTCATACAAACTTTGATGTCCTTGTTCTTCGAAAGGCATGAACCAATTTTAATGAAACTTCGTACGCATAAGCAGGATATAAAGGTTTAAATTATAAACATTTAGTTAAGAACATTTTCGAAATGTCTTATTTAAAAAAAGATAATCTGAAATCTCTGTTTCTATGGAAAATCGGTCGAAGTTACATGTAACACTATTTTTCGAAAATGTACTCAACTAACTTTTTAGACCTATATATCCTGCTTATGCGTAGGAAGTTTCATTAAAATCGGTTCATACATTTCGAAAAACAAGGACTTAAAAGTTTGTATGAAATGCCGTACGTAGTCAACGCTCTTAAGACCTGTTGATTACGAAAAAAATAAACTTATAACTTACTAGCTTGCCCCGCGGTTTCACCCTCATATGTCTAGATCCCGTGGCAATATCGGGATAAAAAGTATTTTATGTTCATGGTCTACCCATATGCCAAATCCGTTTATCCGTTTTAGCGTGAAAGCGTAACAAAAAAACATAAAAAAAAATCTAATCTTTTCTCTATAAAATATTAGTTTAGATAATTTTCATTGCTTATAATAGCTAAAACATAGAACCATTTCTTAGATGATGCTTGTACCAATTAAAGTTACAGTAATTGCAATTAATTTCAATGTACGCAGATCATGTATAACGAAAGAGCAATAAAATCCTTATATTCTACGAAGCGCTGTGTCAAAATTATACGTGTGAAATAAATCCAAAAAAAGCTTAAGTACATCTTTTGCGTGTTATTTCAAAGGATTCCTGAAGAATTCTGACGTTTATAAATTGATATCTGGTCAACAGCCAAACTGAACGCCAATAAGAAACTGTAATTAAAACCGTTCATAATCTAGTCGCAATCATGTTTTTTTCAGCGACAATCAATTTCAAAAACTTTGAGAAAAAGGTAGGGAAATTGGTGTTATTTTTGACAGATTGAGACTGAGATCAGACTGAGAACGTTCTTAAAATTACAAGAGTTGCCCCCTGATATACGCGGTTGTTAGTCACCTGCAACTTCAAGGTGTCTTTCAATCCTGAGATATTATAAATCCATACTTTACTAATATTATAAATTCGAAAATACCTCTGTCTGTACCTTTTCACGCCTAAACCACTGAACGGATTTCGATATAATGATGACAAGGAGATGGCATGGCTTGGGGAAGGAAATAGGACTATTTTTTGTCCCGGTAGCACGTTCCCATGGGATAAAAACTGTAATCTACGCGGGCGACGCCGCGGGCAGAAGCTAGCGTCTTATAAGGCTGTTATTTCACTGGCACCGCCGTACCTTTCAAAACGGAACACAGTAATTACTGGTTGGAAGCAGAAAATACGAGTACCTACAGCTACGATGGTAGATGTGGTACATACTTCCCCGGACGTGACTTTATCACAAAGAGCTCTACGTATACCTATTGTATTTTCTTTTTTTAGGGTTCCGTAGCCAAATGGCTAAAACGGAACCCTTATGGATTCGTCATGTCTGTCTGTCTGTCTGTCCGTCCGTATGTCACAGCCACTTTTTTCCGAAACTATAAGAACTATACTGTTGAAACTTGGTGAGTAGATGTATTCTGTGAACCGCATTAAGATTTTCACACAAAAATAAAAAAGAACAATACATTTTGGGGGTTCCCTAGAACTTAGAACTGAAACTCAAAAATTTTTTTTTCGTCAAACCCGTACTTGTGGTATTTATGGATAGGTCTTCAAAAATGATATTGAGGTTTCTATTATATTTTTTTTTCTAAACTGAATAGTTTGCGCGAGAGACACTTCCAAAGTGGTGAAATGGGTCCCCCCCCTGTAACTTCTAAAATAAGGGAATGATAAAACTAAAAAAAATATATGATGTACATTACCATGTAAACTTCCACCGAAAATTGGTTTGAACGAGATCTACTAGGGTTTTTTTTAATACTTCATAAATCGTAAATTGTAATTGTACGGAACCCTCGGTGCGCGAGTCCGACTCGCACTTGGCCGGTTTTTATGGGGGTTTTGCTGTCAAGAATTACTCGGTAGCAGTCCGGAAGTCTTTGTTCCTGGTTGAAGGTAATAGACTCACCTATTACATGGGGCTTAAAAACATAACCGGTGAATTGCCGGTGCACTTTAGGTACCTACGCCTCGGCGGAATATTGACGCAGAAGTACCTATAGTACACCTCTGCCTAGTGCCTAATCCTTCGGGGAAAAGAGGTGTGCTGTTACATATTCTATGTGTCATAATTTTCTATACAGAAGACACAAAAAAAATTTAATCACCTACAAAGATCATTTACCAACTCACACACAGAAAAACGGAAACTACTTACCCTTTTCATCACATACCTATACAACGTTTAAAGCGGACCTTACCATGACGCGCCAAAATCCATTTAGTTCGACATTTTCCTTTCTTAATCCAACCTTTGTAGCACAATAGATGTGTGCCGTAGACGTGGCGTGGAGTACGTAGAAAACGTTTTTTGTTAGTGAAAAGGCCTCCTTCGTCGTTAATTACATGTCTGAGAAAATTGGGTACAGGGTGTTCGGTAAATGGGGTCGGTTTTGAAATGTGAGCTTTTGTGTTGTATGGGGTAAGAACTCGGCTTTGAAATATGAGCTTTTGTGTTGTATGGGGTAAAGAAAGTAAAGAACTCGGCTTTGTCAGGGTAAAAGTAGCTCCGATTTACCCTTCTAGATTTCCTGTTCTAAATAGTTGTGCCCACGGTTGCATTGAGGTTAAAAAAAACAGGTTATAAAGTCCTGTTTTATGTTGTTTGGGGTAAAGAACTCGGCTTTGTCAGGGTAAAAGTAGCTCCGATTTACCCTTCTAGATTTCCTGTTCTAAATAGTTGTGCCCACGGTTGCATTGAGGTTAAAAAAAACAGGTTATAAAGTCCTGTTTTATGTTGTTTGGGGTTGAGAACTCGGCTTTGTCAGGGTAAAAGTAGCTCCGATTTACCCTTCTAGATTTCCTGTTCTAAATAGTTGTACCCACGGTTGCTTTGGGGTTAAAAAAAATGTTGGTTATAAAGTACTGCAGTGCGATTCAGTAACCATGTCACCGTGAAAACTTAGGTAAAGTGAGCGTGGAGTGAGCCATCATTCCAACTAATGCTAGGGGTTGACACTATTGGCAGCTAAGCTCACTTCACCTAAGTATTTACGGTGAGATTGTTACAGAAGAGAACGGCTGTTTTGTGTTGTATGGAGTAAAGAATTCGGCTTTGTCAGGGTAAAAGTAGCTCTGATTTACCCTTCAGCTGTACCCACGGTTGCATTGGGGTAAAAAGGTAAACGTTTCAATTTTTTCTGGTTATAGAGTACTGTGCTACGAGTACCTTGTGTTTTTAGTAGCCTAAATATTGATAACAGTAAGTTGTCAAGCTGATAATCCGTGTTAGTTAGTAATAAAATAGTCACTATTAACAAACTACGGTCATCTATCAGCTAGACAAGTTTTGGTGTTTTCAACATAAAACTTTTATTAATGAAAAAGGAAATAGAATTAAATAAAAGTATTTTATGTTTCCCCGTCATCACAAATTGGAACAAAAAACAGCAAAAAATGTCCAAATTAGTTAGGAAAGTTAGTTAAAAACTATGTGTAATCTGCGCGCTGGGATTTTTAATTAACGATGTCCGATTTGTAGGAACTAGGAACAGAGTTGGAATGTTACACAAATTCAGCTGCAGGAGTTATAATACAAAGGGAAAACCTAGAGTTATGTGAATGTCACAATGCTTTACCGTTTCTGCTGAAAAGGGCTTTGCTTTGCATATATTATAACAGTTACAATATTACCTATGTAAATGCTAATTAAGGCACGCATAATCAGCCTTTAATGTTCCCACTGCTGGGACACATGCCTCTCATCGAGAGTTAGTGGGCAGTAATCTACCACGTGCGCCCAGTGCGGGTTGGTCGATGTCACATGTCTTCGAATTTTTAGTTCTAGGAAATGCCGGTTTCCTCGCGATGTTTTCCTTCTCAATTTTAAGAGCAATGCTGAGAACATTTATAAGGATAAAATTAACTACCCAATTTTACCCCAACTAAATACCCTTTACAATCTTCTCCAGAATACAACACGCTGTAACTACCCACAAAATTCGTCTAAGAAAACGTAGGCCGGGTTCTGCAGCAATTTATCACGAGTCAAGTTATATTAATGTGGATAAATGGGGCGTTCGCGGGGTTATGGGGCGAAAGGGGGCGAAGCGGGGCGGAGAGAGGGGTGGCGTGGACTGGGGAACGTCTTGGCGATTAGTTTTTTGTTTAGGTATTTACTTGAGTTTTAGAAGGTTTAAGTATTTTAAAGATTCGATAGTTATATAGGTGTATATATTTTAAAGATTAGAAACGCTGGCGTGACGATTTGGACTCTTTCCTAACCGAAGGCACATCACAAGGAAAGGTGGAAGAATATGGGGGAGCCTTTGGCCAGATTCGGAACAATATAGGCTAAAGGAAAAAAAAAAATTTTCAACGTCTTAGGTGATAGAAATCTAATGATTTGCCCACACAAGTTTACATAGTCTTCAAACAACTTTTGCTGCAGTATGAAGTACCTATAATTGAATAAAAATGTTTAGGAGGGGGAGGGGGGGGGGTAAGTTTCAACCTGTAATTAGATATCTAAACTATAAAGAGAAAAGATTTGATTTTTTTTATATTTGTTTGTACACTAAAACGGCTGAATGGATTCGGATGAACTTTTGCTCATGGGTAGACCATGCTCTGGATTAGGACATAATTTTAATAAGATACTTTTTATATCGATATTCTTATGGAATTGAGACTTATGCAGATGAAACCGCGGGCGAAGCTTATTATAATACATCAGCTGTTAGTGTTCCTTTATAAATAAAGAAATTGCAAAAACCAAGAAGTGTGGGTTTGATAAAGTGTGGAAAAGGCTTCCCTGAAACTAATTGAAATCTATCTAAACGAAATACTGCGAAATTTTCTAAACAAACATTAAGATAGTAGGTACCTACTAGTACTATTTAATATTCACAAAATTATTATAATTTTGCTAAGCAACGTTTGTGATCGACACTGTATTTTTGGGGGAATTCAATTCGGGGGAATACTGACATTAATGTCAACCCCTTGACCTACTTATTGGTGACCATTCCATCATCCATCTTTACGACTTTTACTTGGACAAAAATACAATACTCTGTTGACATAAGGCACCTATTTTATTTTTATTATCGGTAATACCTATTCATAATAATACATACAGACGCCAGCACATCAAGCTACCACAATCTGAAAAAATTCTTTGATAGATTTTCAACTTTATCGTTAAAGCATTAGGTTCAAGGTTGATTGGGAAAATTTGACAGTTTCGGGTAGCTTGACCTGCTGGCGTCTGTACATAAGCTCACGACTTCTTCCCATGGGGGTGGGCAGAAACTACAGAACGCCAACGGCGTCGGTCCTTACATACTACTTTTGCTTCGTTTACGCTCAGAGATCAGCCGATATTTTCTATAAAAATCTCACCGTGAAAACTTAAGTGAAGCGATCTGTCATTCCACTTGAAGCTAGGGATTGACACTATTGACAACTCATTTCACTTAAGTTTTCGCGGTGAGATTTTTACAAAATAGATCAGCTGGTCGCTAAGCCTTTGGTCCCGGCTGTCATTCGTGGATTTTTGACGAATTAAAATGTAATTTAAAACTGTTTGAAACTCCAAATATTTATCATTACAATCGAAACATCTGAGGACAACGTAGTTTTCCAGACCTTTTCTTTGAAGAGAAAGACATTTAAATCTCGTTAAATGAATAGAAATCGTTCGAGAAGTTTCTGCTAAAGGAATTGGGGTGCGTAATTGAGCTTGAAGGAGATGACCTAGCAATCTTATTGGGGATATGTACCTATATATGGTGACGTACTTAAATGCTTATGTACTTAGAAACTAGTAGAATCGATTACCAGGTTAATGGAACATAGAGAGATACTCGTATAAGCGAGTTAACACGTTCCCTGTTCACAAAGTTATAAAATGTATTCGTACGTCCACGGCGGCTCTTTTAAATTTTCGGTAGCCTTGTTATCTACCCATACGTCCATGAGAATCTTTTTCCTCTTATTCATACGTCCAGTCAAAAAAAAAACATTAATTTACTTTTGGATTATGACTCCAACTAGAGTCATGGACATATGAGTTTGGTACAAATGTGACTGCTTTGGAGTCATTGGACAGTGTACAGTCACGAGCACCAATATGTCAACACTTGGCAACTTTCAATTGCGATTTTTTTGTGAAATAACGAATGCAACGTTGAAATACGACACATTGCACAAACCTAAGGGTTCGAAAATGCTATGTTCGTAACAACATACAATTTCATTCAAAAATAAAGGAGTAAATAGCTTTTGTATAAAGCCGAGTGTATACATACTTTTGCTCGTGACTGTACGTGTGTCTTCGTCATTTGTTTTTTTTTTAAACTTCCTCTTCTGTCGATCAAGGAAACAAGGTAGCAGGCACATCTATGCGCCTATCTGTTACCATAGATTCAGCACATGATCCTGAATTATGTCGAAACTATTCTTTACCTTTTTAATTACGACCTACAGCTTAAGCGTGAATTTGCCATAAGACGGTGGATATCTATTCTGAAAATCGGGCAATATCCTCATGTCCTAATTAAGCTCTTTAAGACTCTCAAAGTATTATGAAGTAAAAAGTACTAGTATAATAAAGGTATGGCCTAAATGGAAATGAACATTGATGACAAAAGAAAAAGTTGTAGATGGCCCTTGAAATCAAAACTGAGTTTCAAAATAAGTAAATAAGAAATGAAAACCACTTTCACTTAATATTTGGGTACGAAATGAATGATGACATTCATTTTCACTTCATTTGACAATGTAGAGACGGTAGAGGCTAACAATTTTGTTTTTATTAAAAACGCGACAGCATTTAAGAAAGAAAGAAAGAACAATATTTTATTCTGCACAAACAAAACGCACAATTACAACGAAAAAATAATAATATTAATAAAAATAAGAAAAAAGACTTAAGATACACATAGTCAAAAAGACTCGTATTCAAGCATAAAAATGTTGACACTCTTGTCTATTAAGTTAAATTATACAGCCTATAGATAGGCAGTCGCTCCATGTAAAATACTGGTATTCAGCTGCATCCGGTTAGACTGGCCGACCCCAACACAGTTGGAAAAATGCTAGGCAGATGATGATGAATTATATGGGACAGTATAATGTCAATAACAGAACTACGTGGCAATCGCGTAACACACTAACAGTAGTAATGGATTTCATTTTGACAGTTCAACAACATTCATTTTTTTTGACAGTTCAACAACATAAATTTTTTTGACAGTTCAACAACATTTTTTTTTTTGACAGTTCAACAACATTAATTTTTTTTCGTTAGCCTACATTGTGTCCCACGGCTGGACAAAGGCCTCCCCTTTTTCCTTTCAAACCTCCCTGTCTCTTGTGATCTCTGGCCATGTTAGCCCTGCAAACGTTATCAGATCATCACACCACCTTCGCCGTGGTCTACCTCGACGGCGATATCCTCCCTCAGGCATCCAGTGAGTGACGATCTTTGCCGATGGGCAAGAGATGATGCCCGAGAGATGTCTCGGGGTGCATTCGCGAGACGTGTCCAGCCCACTCCCACTTTAGCCTGGCTGTTTTTCTCCAACATCCGCTACTTGAGTTATGGAGCGCCATTGCGTTATTTATATTACCGAGCAAACATTTTTTTGGATCATAATATGGCAATAGATTACCAATATCCTTCAAAATCATTCAGTCTGTGATTGATAGTGTGTTACGCAATTAGATGAACTTAAATCGTTGTCTTATAAAATAACACAAAATTAATTACCCATTTTTATTAATAACGGAAACTCCTTAATGAACCCATTACATTGTTGATCTAAGTTTTACTCCTATATCCTTGATAACAATAGCGTCATAAATATTAACGCTGTCAATACGCGTATATAGCGGGAACTTATCTGCTAGATATTATATAAACGCCTCAGGGTGGCGAGGCGAGGAATTTTGTGGAGAGTGCAGATTAGGTAGGAGATGATGTCGTGCTTTCTTGGGAAGAAAACGCTGCGTTTTGTGGGTGATCAGAAGGTGATGTAGGAGTTTTTCAAAAGACTCTAAATATTTTGTAATCAATTTTAGATCAAATCTCCATCAAAATATATTCTCATTTAGGGAAGAACAATCGTTAAATGTCAATTATAGATTATTAATAGGTTTTATTTTACCAGTCTTACCAAGGGGTATCGTATTACCCAGTAACTGGGTTGTGGAGGTCCGATAGGCAGTCGCTTCATGTAAAATACTGGTATTCAGCTGCATCCGGATAGACTGGAAGCTGACCCCAACATAGTTGGGAAAAGGCTAGGTAGATGATGATGAATAGGTTTTATTTTCATAATCTCTTAACTATTTCCACTATGTATTAGTACATAGTGGATTAAAAGACTAACTAACTAACTATATAAATAAATACAAAAACAAAAGGTCACTTAGGCGTCGAAGTACTCGTCTGCATCGCTGTCATCCGGCAACGTGCCCAGAAGACGTGCAGCATTGCCACGTTGAAGCCCTCTGATTGTAGATATTGTAGATGAATAATAGTTAACAGGATTACAGTGCCGTAAAAAAAGTACAGAATGTAGGTTTGGCATTACTAATTATTTCAAGTAATTGGCAGTGTAGTCTTAATTTTCTTTTTGATACTCGTATCACGAGAAGTTGAATTGAGCGGCCATCGTTAGCGTTCCTGTCACGGTTGCCTGAAAAAATCAAGAAATTATAATTTTATTGGTTGTTCGCCATTGATATTAACCTGCAGGTATACATGATGTGTACAAAAAAAACATTACAGTGACGGTTGTGGAGAACAAGTGGCTCTCGACTTCGTTAAGTGTCTTTTTACACCCGTTATTAACAATGGAAATATAACGTTTACCGCTTTCGAACAATCTTTCAACAGACAAAGAACAAATAATACAATTGGAATCTATGGGATTCTACTTTGCCAGTCCTAAATCGGAACTAACGCAGCCATCTTGTTTTTTCAAGTAAGTGACAATACGATTGCACAAATGTTTGTCAACATCAATCGAGGATCAAAAGCTCCTTATGCTTAAGAAATTGTGATAAGTTTTCTTCGTAATTATTTGACGTTAAAATCGCAGCGTCTCTAATACAAGTGTACAACCCCCCTAGAGTTCGCCGTAATGAGCCCTGGCACAACTTTCTGCAGAGCCGCGAAAGTAGCACGGAAAACTTTAACAGCGTCTTCGTTATGTACCGCACTGGAATGGAGTTGATACTTTTGATTAATTTATGGTAGGTAATTAAGTGTCAGAACATAATAGAGAGGAAACAAAAGTTTTTAAGAGTAAGATAGTTCACCACATTCGGCACTTTTCAAAGCGTTAATTCATTGCAGCCTTTGTTAATAGCTGTTTTACTATAAAATTCTCGTGTCGGCACGATAGAAGATAATGAAATAGGTAGTTGGGTACCCAAGTACTCCTAAACCGATGGTGTAGACGGGTAAATAACAAATGATAAATAATTTTATTTCTGTAAGTGGTTTTGTACAAACACTTTGACACTTCAATCATATTTTAAAACTAGATGAGGTCAGCGTTTCCTGTCTGGCTACTCTAAGAAGAACATGCCGAAAGAAACCCAAAAGACACAGTCTCTTTGTTCAGAGTCCAGACAAGTGCAGAAATATCTTGGTTAAATCATGTAGATTTGTGTCTGAACGGTATATATCTAACGCTCGTGTCCATTTTTACCGTAGAAAAACAGGCTAAGGACTGAAAACCAGCGAATAAATAACTGTTTGTGTTTTTAATGAATGTCCAAAATATTGTTGGAAAAAATATGATTTTTGGTACATTCAAACCCAAATAGCTACCAGGGGGTTAATTGTAGATCTATTTTGTAATAGTTAAAACATGTTCAAGATGTTAAATTCAATTAAAAGTTGCTATATTTTAAATGTAATGCTTAACACACTTGTTATAAAGATATTATTTTTGGCATTTTCAATCTCAAATAGCTAGGAGGTTAACTGTAATAGTAAAAAAATGTTCGTGATGTTATTTCCTATAAGAAAACAGTACTTTTTTTTCTGGCACTTTAATTTTTGGATATAAAATGTTCGACACTTGAAAACAGCCAAATTGGCCCAGCCGTTCTGAAGTGATGCACTGACTAACGAACATAATTTCATTTTTATTACCTACTAGCTGCGCCCCGCGGTTTCACCCGCATAAGTTTCGATCCCGTGGGAATGTCGGGATAAAAAGTATCCTATATGTTAATCCTGGTTATAAACTATCTGTGTGCTAAATTTCGTCAAAATCTGTTCAGTAGTTTTTGCGTGAAAGAGTAACAAACATCCATACATCCATACATACAAACTTTCGCATTTATAATATTAGTAGGATATAAAATAGTTAATATTGTAACAAACTACCCTTTTAATTCTCTCAAAATACTTTTTTGTTGCTTCACATTTTTATCTAACAACAATTTTCCCACAGTTTACTAACATTGAATTACCAACAGCCGCCAAAACCGGATTCGACCTTAACACGATAATCTTACGAAATTAGCACACTGGGCTACCCCAACCCTCTAAGACTAACCCTTTCCCACGCGCTGACCACTGTCCGGTAGCGTCTTGGGGTCAACACGACCCTTCTATTGTTATAATAAAAACCTGTTTCTTACAAGCAAATAACTGATATTTCTAGAAAAACTTGTTTATGTTCTCACACTGGACGTGAGTTAGTCTTTTATGATATTTCAAGTTGTAATTGTAAGTTTTCGGTGAAGGGTCGCACTGACCAGGAGGCTAAAACTTGTTATCATTGAATGTCTGTTACTAGTTGGGTTGTTGTAATATTTTTGTAGTTTTATAATTTGAATATGATTTGTCAGTATTTGACGGATTTTATGATTAAATGATAATTCAGTTTCATTTGCAGTTCTCTTACAGGGTTTATGTATATGTGCCACAAAATTGTAATAATATAAGGACCCTGTTCCCGATACCGGTGGGCTACTTTTATTTATATTTCAAGTAATTGTTTTTTTTATATTTTTGTTTATATTTAAAAATGTAATTTATAAGTATTAAAGTGAAATAAAGGAAATAATAATAATAAACATTTATTTCAGAATCACTTCCATATTTGTTAGTAACAATGTAGACTTATAAACTAGTATTAGTAACATTTATACTAAGCTACGTGAGGCACGCCGATCCTGGGGAATGTCTACTTGACTGCTGCATGATGGCCGAAAAACTATCAACGTCCGCGTCGGCAAACACCGGACGCGCTACAAAAACGCGTCAGACTCATCAACACTCGGAACGTGTTGTTATATAATGCTTGCCATGAGAGCAAATAATTTATTCATATGGTACACGTTCTTTTGTATTGGTTGAATGCTGCCGTCGCGTTTACTTCTGCAATAGAAAAAGTAATTGTAAATAAATTACCTAGTTATTATTTTCCTTAATAAGCATAAGTTTCTGCCGCGTTTGATAAAATTATTACTTAAATCTATCACCAAGCTAACCGGACATATAGTCAGTACAGCCTTACACGGACTTGCGTATTTATAAAGTCCAAATTTATGGAGTATCCACGATTAGTCGATTTTCACAGCTTCCTTTTCAGGCATCATCAACGGCAGGATCCATACCCTGTAGCTATGCGTTGGACCCTGATACCCATATTATACGCTTCATTATCTACACTCCTTATGAATGTGAAATATCTGTAAAAAATACAACAAAAATCATTTAAAACCAACTATTACGTAACACCAAGTATCAAGACTCCACATTCCACCTACAGCGCGCCTGAGATAAATTTTGGAGCGTCAGTGAAATTTTAATAACTAATTTTCTTGTAGGACTCGCTCGCGATCCCGATCCCGCTTGCAACGGAAAATATACGGAAAATAAACATACGTATATAGGCACATAATTTACATGAATTTGATCATTATTTTGATGTAATGAAGATTCAAGATTGTGGGAGTTTGATTGTGTTTTGTTCTCTTGATGAATAAATATGTTTCATACCTTTATATTCTTTTTCGGTGTCTTTTCCGTGGTGATGATTGGACAGGCATGCGACTGGCTGCGTGTCTGATAGCCCAGGATATGCAGGAAGCTTTACCCTGAAGAGAAAGAAGTCCATGTTCAGAAGGCACTGGAACAAGAAGAATTGTTTGTTTAGTCGGTATACAACTATTTTTCTTTAAAAAAAAACACTTATTAATATGACTATAAAAGTAGCAGTATGAAAACCATCGAAAGAGGAGGAAGACATCGGAAAAATCACCGGAATGATCTAGGATTTTTGCCTCATGTCTGTTTGTCGTGTTTCAAAGTAAATTTGTTGAACATAGCAAGATAGATAACATAGCATACCGATTAGTAACGAATTTATTGCAACACGTAGGTACTTATTATTGTTTAATAATTTTCTGATTTCCTCTACTTGAAGGTTATTATCCATCAAGTCATCGATTCGGTCGTCATTTCGATTATTAGCGAAGTTTTGTGAAACGAAAATAAAGACAACATTTTCTTATTTGGAAACCAGACGCATCGGATAAACTTCGCTTAAACACTATCTACACCGGTCTCTCTAAGTTCGTCAACGAATATTCGAACCCGTTCGAAAGTATTTGAACGGTCAAAACAAATGACAAATTCAATTTATCGAACGGGCAAAACACATCGCAAGACAACTCTCAAATCATGTTGTCATTCATGTTTAGTTCGGGTTCCGAACTAGTGGTATGTCCGTAGGTGATACGGAGTAGAGAAACGCCCGTATCTTCAGCAGAAGCTACGGATTTGGTGCCTAAGGAGCGGACTCCCAGATGTCAAGCGATGATCCGATAAAGTATTTGATAAGATAACCTACATAAAAAATCCCAACAATTAATTTCCTAGTTCTTCAATAATTACTAAAACACAGGAAAGCGAAATAATCAACTATAATTCATTATAAATCAATTAAAAACTTACACTTGTGTGAATACGAATTTAAAGCTGCTAAAGATAGAAGAACCAACACAACTAGATCCTTGGATCCCTTTCAAATGTATAGAAAATTGGTCCTTTTACCCCTGGAATTTGTAGTGAAGGCTCGGAGCATAGCGGGTGTTTCACAAATTGCCTTAGGGG
Source organism: Apamea crenata (assembly GCA_949629185.1). Classification (NCBI taxonomy): domain Eukaryota; kingdom Metazoa; phylum Arthropoda; class Insecta; order Lepidoptera; family Noctuidae; genus Apamea; species Apamea crenata. Next base: position 4,133,810 of record OX451377.1, read on the forward strand.
TGGGATAGGGGTGTAAGGGTGGAAAAGCGTGAAAATTACACAAGAAAATTTCTCCATTCAGCATCTTTGTGTTTTCCTTCAAGATGGCGAACGGCGCGGGTTGGTTCGAGGAGGAGAGTGGTGTAAATGTGTTTTTGTTTAGAAGCGATTTTTATTTAAAAAGGTCTGGCTTGGATTAGAATTTTTGTGCACTTATTTTTAGTGGTTTATAGCAACAATGTTAGGCCCTTTGTACACGGCACGGCTTCTTTAAAACGTGTCTGTCAACAAACTTCCATAGTGACACATACAACCGACGACCGTGCCAACGCACGGCGAATAAATCGTAGATTTTCACGGCAAGAAAAACTTATACAAAGGGTTACGTTACTATTAAAATCGTAGTATCAGTTAGACTACAATCAGCCTATAATGTTCCCACTGCTGGGACACAGGCCTCCTCTCGGTCACTAGGCCGTGATGGACCCAGGCCCAGTGCCACATGTCTTCGAATTTTTGGTTCTAAGATATGCCGTTTGTAGTGTGAGAACTTTGTGTAAATTATTTCAACAGCTTTGTGTTGAAGTAATTTACACAAAGTAAAATTCTTGTCTGGGTCCGACATACAACCTGCTACTCATAAGTCGTGGCCATTACCACTGCGCCAGCGCTGCTCCTGCGACACTCGGATGTAGGTCACACGGCTGCCAAGCTAAAATGGAACTGGGCTGGTCACATCTGTCGCATGCCGGAGGAGCTATGGGCTAAAGTAACCACACAATGGGTCCCAAACAGCAGCAAACGACAACGCGGCAGGCCCAGAATGAGATGGCGGGACGAGCTCGCCTCTTTCCACAAGAATTAGCGTTTAACAGCACTGGATAGGGATAAGTGGAAGGAGCGAAGGGAGGCCTTTGCCCTGCAGTGGGACAGAAATGGCTGAATAAATAAAAAAAAAATATACTCCTTTATTCATAACCGTTGCTTAAAGTTAAGTAGTAATTAGCGACTATTTAAACATACATGTGTGACGTTTAAACGTCACTTAACTTTAATCATCAATTATAAATAAACCCCTTCATACTGGTAATGAATCATTATCTGCCTAACCTTTTCCCAACTATGTTGGGGTCGGCTTCCAGTCTAACCGGATGCAGCTGAATACCAGTATTTTACATGGAGCGACTGCCTATCTGACCCCCACAACCCAGTTACTGGGTAATACGATAGCCCTTGGTAAGGCTGGTCGTTAGACTTTCGGGTTAATGACAGTCGGGACGATGGGTTAACATGCTTTCCGAGGCATGGAGGGGTCTCGATATATGAAGATGGTCACCCATCTACGGACCAACTGCGGCAAGCGTAGCTTAACCTGGTCGATCAATCCGTGCGGCTGTTATTACTTGCCACTAGCCTATCTCATATATCATGCTGGTGATGAATATAACTGACAATAACACTCAAATGAGATATAGTTCTCACATTTTCCGCCTAGGCATGCCCATCTACCTGCTAAACCTTCATAACATACATAAGCAGCCAATATTATTCCCACTGCTGGGACACAGGCCTCCTCTCTTCGAGAGGGAATGGGCTATAATCTACCAAGTGGGCCCAGTGCGAGTTGGTAGATGTCAGATGTCGCCGAATATTTTGGCTCTAGAGCATGCCGGTTCCCTCACGATGTTTTCCTTCGTTGTTTTGAGAGCAGTGTTGATAAAATAATTTACACAAAGTAAAGCGACCGTCTAGGTTCGAACCTACGACCTACAACTCGTACGTCACGCCATTACCACTGTACCACCACTGCTCTCGGCTTGCTAAACCTAAAAAGCACAATTCCTTTGTTATCAATTAAAACTAAAGTCCACAAAATTCAGTACCGCCGCTCTCCTCGGCACTCGTAACAGGAAGTCGGCACAATGGATGTAGTCGGCTTCTTTGATCATCGCGTTAATTAATGTTTCTTGTGTATTATATTATGTACTTGTATATCTACTTTCAGGGAATCATTGTTTTATCATTATTGTGGGTTGTTGTTCTTCTTTGATCAGCGTTCCACCCTCTACGGAGTTTAGCCCTCCAATTATTTTTTTGATTTTTAATGCTGGCAAAGTGTTACCGCTGAATATAATGTGCTAAATCTAAGCTAAAATGGACAATAGCGCCGATTCCCTTGTTCACAAACTAAACCAAATTTAAGTTCAGTCAAAATCAAAATCAAAAGTCATTTATTCAAATTAGGCTGAGAATCAGCACTTTTTGAACGTCAAAATTACAAAAGACAGTCCCCCAAAAACGCCCGCCCTTCATCCTTTTCCTTCTATTTCATCCTGCATCCTTTTCTTTCTATTTCATTAATTCATCTGCCTTGCTACTGCAGCGCTTGTTGTGTCCATAGACACGTTCATTTAAAACAGAAGGCCAGTTTCCGTAACTAAAAACGTTAATGTCAATCAATGTCAAAAATTCAAGGAAATTAGAGGTATTTTTGACAGATTGAGATCAGACTGTGACCGTTCTTAAAATTACAAGAATTGCCCCTCTGGTCATTTTACAGTTTACATCTCTTTTATAAATATTGAACACGTGACACACACAAGACACAAAAAAGCAACAAAATAACGAGAAAATCAAGTTTTCAATTACAAAAATAGAAATCAAAAAGGATTTATTAAAAAAAAAACCGGTTCTCTTTTCAAAATGCTACCAATTTATCGGTCCGAACCAGTCAACCCTTTACTTTAGATGACAAAACGTTGAAAACTAGTAACTCGGCCATTTGGTCAACTGGACACGTAACTAGTTTTAAGTGCTTTCAAAAGAACTGGTTTCGGTATCGGTATTATTGGTTTTTAGTGTTGGACCAGGTGTCTTTTTTATGAATAGAAAGATATTCTGCTAGTACGATGCCAATTATTTAGGTACCTACCTCTAAGGGCAAATTCCACCAAACGTTTATACCTAGAACAAGTAAGAATAAATTTTGAATTTTTGTCAGTTTTTCCATAATAGAACTGTCAGATGTCAATTTTACCACAGATAAAAGATTTATCTGATTTTGGTGAAATAGTATTAGCAATATTTTTGGTTGTCTAATATGGCATATTATTCCTACGTCGATGACTGGTAGGGTAGTACGTGTTCTTGAATGGAGACCGCGAATCGGCAAACGTTAGGTAGGACGCCCTCAGTCTAGGTGGCGATGGCGCGACGATATTCTCAGGTAGCAGCTGGATGAGAGTTGCCGAGCACCGAGATGAATGACGTGCAATTGGAGATGCCTATGATGATATGAAGATATATCATCAGCCTATAATGTTCTCACTGCTGGTACACAGGCCTCCGCTCTGTGTGAGTGGGCCGTTATCCACGCGCGCCAGGGCGGGTTGGATATGATGATGAATAAGATAAATAGAACCAAGTTTCCTTCACCAAAAGCCAACAATGGAAGCAACAAAGAAACAAAAACCAATACCTATCTCCATTCAACCCTAAAAAACTATCTGACATACACTATCGAACCGCTATCATTCCGAACAAAATCAGCGATACAAAAGCCCGGGGTGGCAAGTTACCCCACAAAGGCTGGGCAAATAAGCCATTAAAAGCGTTGCGACGGTACTGGGCTATAAAATCTCTGCTTCTTGCCCCCTTCCGCACCCTTGGGGTGGGGCAGTACTCCCTCCCCTTCGCGATAAACTGCTTTTATGCCGTTCCGTAGTATAATTAAAATGGTATGACATTTTCTGGAGTTAGATAAAATATCTAAGACGCAGTTGTAGGGTTGGTTGTGGAGCCATTTGTTATTTTGTTTGTATCTATTTGTTTATGTTTTAAGCGGGTTACAAAATATATCTAATATGGTTATGGATATTTTTGGAATGATGTGATGACTTGAGTCTGTAAATATATTTTTATCAAGACTCATTAGTCAATGGAATCGTGTTAATCTCATTTACACCTGTTTAAAAATCACTGTCCATTTCAACATTGACTGGAAGAGATCGCTGTAAGCGATAAGGCTGGATATTGTATATTTTGTAGTGCTTGATGTAATTGTTTTGTTATGTATTTTTGTGGGCTACAGTAAATTATATGTCAGAGTCATTCGTTTGACTATTCGGAACGCCAGCGCCATCTCGTGGCGCTGGACAGAGTCTAGCCTGAGTTCGTGGTGGAACGAGAGCAACAGCTACAAAAGCGGTGTGAGCAGAGCTCTCGGGATGATCGAAATATTGGACATTGTACGAACAACATGTGCTCAGAAAATGTCAGTGTTCCGTATCGTTGAATGTGTGACTACAGTGTGTGATTTGCTAGTGTGACTAACTTGTTCGTAAATTATAATCTGATTTGAACTGCAAACCGTTTTTCTATTGTGCTATAACCAACACTACTCATAGTACGCCCACAGGAATTAAAATATGCCTGATGTTAACGAGAGACACACACACATACCATCTCCGACATATTATATATAAATAAATTAAAGTACAATTAATGTATTTCATACAAGCCTTCCCAAGTTCATTTCCTGAAGGGTAAAATTGCGTAACACACTATCAGTAGCAATGGGTCTGATTTTGACAGTTCAACAACATTCATTGCGTTATTTACGTTGTTGAGTAGACAGATTTTTCGTGCATATGAAGCAATGGATTAGCAATATCCTTCAAAATGATTCAGATTGTGGTTGATAGTGTATTACGAAATTAGGGTGCTGATGTATATGACGACTTGTCCATTTTCGAAGGGGGATTATAGAAATTGACTTTCGTTACTATTATTAGGAGACCCCATACTCAACAGTAGTCTTACGGTCTGGAAATATCGGTTTATTTTGAACATTTTGTTTGTAATTAGACTATTTAAATACAGGGTTACAGGGACATCGATGCGCAAACTGTAACCATGAATTCAGCACATGATCCTAGACCCCCTTGCACAGACATTTTTTCAGATATCAAAAAAAATAATGCTGATTCATACATTTTGACCACATAGGTGGAAACAGCTGATTATTTTAGGTGCGTAGGTATTGCACTTTTCTATGAAACTGTTGATTGTTTTTTTGCAACTAACGAAAAATTTCAACGCGACCTACAAAATCAGGTACTGAATCCATGGTAACAGAATGCGCTTCTTAAAAGGTTACGCGTCAATGCTTGCCCTCCTGTATGTATAGGTCAGTGGTCAGTAAGTTTATCAATCTTCATGTTACGACAGGAAAATAATCCTCATATACGTTCCGACCCTGATCGGAGGAAGAAAATAGGTAAGAGGTAAGTTCGATTCTTAGAACCATCCTTGGATTGACGCCTGATTGATACTAGTTAACGGATACTAAATAAAATGCTTGTATGATGGACGTACTTATCAACATTAATTTTAAATGAAAGGAGATGTTTTATATTGGGCCAGCACCATGTATATAGATAAATAGGGAAAAAATAGAGGATTTTCATTAAAATACAATAAAAAAATAAAAATAATAATAATAATAATAATAATTAATTTGAATACAATAATATAAAAAATTTGAGTACAGGCGTACAGAAATGATTATTTGTGAAGTTTTTTGATAAGACAACCCTGTTTGACATGATGTTTGACGAGTTTGACAGATTGACTTCGTCTTTGTCTGTTTTTTTTTTTAAATAGGTAATGTAAGATGCACTGCCAAAATAATGTAAGATGCACTGCCAAAATCGAGTAGAATATCTTGTCCTATTTTATTATTGTATCTTTAGTTTGAGAAACCCGAAATATTTTAGAAACTCGTGTTTTGTTTTGTTTTCGCAGCTAGTACAATCAAATGTCATTGTCATAATGACATTTTACTTATCGCTAATCCGCCATGTTTATTTTGTGTTGCTGTTCTTGACCAAGTTAATTTGAAATTACATAAAAACGAAGTCAAATTGTAGAAAATTAACATTGAAAAACGGTTATTGTATTGTATAACAATATTTACATTTACTGTACATAGTGCTGACCCAGGCTCCATACATTGCTGAAACATCTCCTTTGCACTTGAATTACCGTAACTGATCTAGTGGAAGCAAGAACATCAGACTAACGATTGTGGTTTTTTTTTTTCATCTTTCTTTCTTTGTTTATTATTTTGTTAAAATAATAATATGCACAATTATATAAAAAGGAGAACAGTGCAAGGAAACCCGCATTTCCTAGAACCAAACGAAGACATGTGACATCTATTTTTTTTTTTTAAACGTTGCCCCACACTAGAAATTACTCCTGTATCGTGGGTGCGTTCACAAACATTTAAACTCACATATACAAACAGCCAGACCCGGAACAACTACTTGTAGGCCATACAAATATTTGTTCCGTATCGGTTGTATCTATCAACCCCCACTGAACCCGCGTGGTAGATTACTGCCCACTCCCTTTCGAAGACTACACCCTTACTACACACTGACTGTGTCTGTGACTTTTTCATTTCATATGTACCTTCTGAGTTTATTACTGACATCGGTGAAGGAAAACATCGTGAGGAAACCTGGAGTTGTATATAGTTAATAAGTGTGAAATCGCCAACCCATCTTTAGCAAGCGTGATGATCAATGCTCATGCCTTATCTGTAGAAGAGGCCATCCCTTTTATAACTACAACCAAAATTAATTAAAAAGCATACCTATACTATTAAATATTCCAAAAAAAAAAATCATAACTTCTCATCATGTTGCAACGAGCGAGAACAAAAATAAAAAAGTTATATCAAAACCTCGTAACGCTACGAAATCCTCAACAGCTACGCCGTAGCCCGTAGCTCATTCGTAGTATTTACGTAGCGCTTTCGTAGTATTTACGTAGCTGAATATAAAATTATACTTTTCAAACTTTATTTCCATTTTTAGATGGGAATGTTTTAGAGTTGGAAATTACATGAGCTTTCACGGGTTAAGGGGAAAGAATATTTAATACTGTTCAAAAAATTGATCAAGTGTCGAAAATAGTATTTCGGACACTTGATCAAACGGAAAAAGTATCGAAAATACATTTTTTTCTTATATTTTAGTTGGAGAGCTAGGATCAACGGTTATTTTTTGTTAAATTCAACACGACTTCCATTGGTTTTATCATAACACTAAGCATTTTTTTAGTATTTTGGCATCACTGGAATTTTATGGAATGGATTTTGTATCTTAGAAAATAAATTTTCTTTATTTTACCATTTTCGTCTTGATCCTTCAACTTGCTTCCATGGCGCACTTTTTCTTTACAAAAACAGGAACTTTTACTGCTTCAGCGGAATCCCAAGTCTTGCTTTTTTGTTCTCCATCTTGAAAACGTTGTGACCTGTAATAGAATTTTTTAAATGAATAAACGGAACTATTATAAATGACTAACCTATTTTTTATATGTTATTTGATACTTTAGGTTTATTAATCCTACTATTATAATGAAAGGAGGTGAGCAGTGAACAAACATTTTTAATCTATAAGTAGTCCATTTCCAAGAACCTAATGCACCTCTGCATACCCTTCGGGGAACACAGGCGCTATGTTATGTTTAGTCTACATGCGATTATTTTTTGTAATAATATTTTTTCAATACCAAAAACACTTTCTGTATTTTGAATTTTCGGTTTTCTCTTTCAAAGGCTTAAGCTGTGCTTTTTAAAAAATTCAGTATTTTTACTATATTGACCATACAGTAAAAAACTGAATTTTTATTACTGTCAGAAAATGTTCAAAAACCCTTTCGTAACAATTTGTATTTAATTTTTTCTTAACTGTATTTTTTTGTATTTTTTTTTGTACTTATAAATACGCCTACAATTTTCATAACAGCTGTTTTTATTAAATTTCTTTGATCTTATCATTCCATACTCCTAAACATGTTTAATCTACAGGCAGCAGAACCGATACCAGTCCATTCGACACTGTGACTCTTACGATATTATTTCAAATTCCGATTCAAATTGCATTCGTATTGAAGCAGAGTTGGTAGTGTGTGTGAATAGTTTATTACTGTTTCGAGACTTTCATCAGGATTCAAATGAAAAAAAAAATGTGCATAAAATTACAACACTTTAACTTTAAGCTTTACATTTAACGCAATAATCTATAGGTTTTATGTTAATTTTAATAGTTTGCTAGTTAGTTAGGTATCAGCTGTTGCTATTTATGTACAATTCATTTAAATTCTGCATAAAAGAGTGCTCTAAGTACCGTCTAAAATAATGAGCAGTCGTCATTTTTATTACATTTAACTTGAATCAAGTTACCTAAAAACTAAATAGGCATCACTATTGTTTAGAAAAACTTTTAAAGGACTAGACGCTATTTTTCGTCGTCGAAAAGTATCCCCTTTCACTTTTCAGATTTTTTATACGTATTCCTTAAATGTCTTACTTTTTACATATCTGTTTTGTTTTTCTCAATAAACCATTTAAGCAGAATAGTTTTTGAGTATAAAAAAATGTTTTAGAAGCCGCACCACAGTCCCGAAGATCGCCATCACAGAAAGTTCCTTAGTAATTCATAATCTTCAAACATTAAAACGGTAGAGCACAACCACAAAATATAAAGACCCACAATAGACGCGACTAATCTCCTAAAATCAATACCTTTTTACCTCTAACCCCCGAAAATTTTCCAAACTACCCCCTTCACCCCCTTTTCAATTTAAACGACAAAGTATTATTTAATTTTCGCCGTCTTTTCACCATTGTAAGGCACTGAGTGAGAGAGAGGGAGAAGCTCCTGTTCTTTGCTAAGACATTGTCTATCTCTCTCTTGCTTTCGTGTTAGACTGGGTGTGAGGGAGACGGGTATACGCAAGACGATCGCTCTCCGTTTTCTTAATGACGTCATATAGATTTATAGATGTGTTTAGGGGGTGTTTCTCCGCCCAGCGGGGGCGAAAGTTTTTACAGCCTGGCTTTAGTGGGGTTTTTATACGATGTTTTTTTGTAGTGGTTTGTTTTTTTGCTAAATATTTTATGAGAGTTATCTTGTTGGGACAGGTGAGCTTGTAGTTTATTTTTCGTAAAAAGTTGATGGGTTCAACGTGAAATTAATGTTGTAGTTTTAAGTGTCCCAAATATGAGGCACTTTATTGCTTTTAAGTTTGCTGTTGTTTTAAAATTAATTTTATTAGGTAGGCAGGTGATTAAAAATTCTTATGTAATTTGTCAACTCTCAAAGGAGAATCGGGTAGAAAATTAGAAAGTTTTCACACATTTCTTTGCCTACATCAAACGTATACCACTGAACAGAACCAATTTTATTAGGATTTTCTAAAACAATTTTAAATATTGGTATGTAGACCATGTAGGCATAATACCAAATTACCTACACCTTAAATTCAACCCTAAAAAACCTCAACTAATTCCATAGCCAATCTCTAATTAAAAAGAAATCGCCACGTCCCACATTTAAATTACCAACGGCATTACATTTATATTCAAGGCAAAAGCATGAAACGATTCAGCCAGCACCGTGCGTTCGAAATACGAAAAAGCCGATGTAAATCGCCTAATCTTGAGACCGCGCTCATGACGTATGTACGGCACGTCGCGTCGAATCGAAGTTCAAATTAGGAACGCGCGCCATCTTGGACATGCCGCAGAGTAGCGAAATCCTATTGCGATTGTGTAAAATACCACAGTGTACTGAAAATTTATAGAGAAGGTTTTTAGACTGTGTGTTTGGAAGGTATGGTAGTTTGTACAGGAATTGTGAGGCAAATAGAGGAATCTTGGGCGCTTTAATCCAGCAATTACGCATTTTAATGACTTTCGTTGGTGCCTCCGGTTTTAATATTCCGTTCCTTGTTTTACTACTCAGCTTAGCTGCTTAGGCCGTACGGTATTAATGTATTTAGTTATTTTAATTGTAATCTCGGTAAGGTTTTGATATCGCGAAGATGATTACTGAAAGGTTCGGTTTATTGAGGTTTGGCAAAAGAGGCTTTTGTTTATTTTAATACAATGGCGTTGTGTGATTTATAATTTTGTGATAGCTAAATATTGGTAGGTTACTTTTCAGGGGCCGATCCGATAATTGGACGAGTATCGTGAGTGAAATTTCTAGGACGCGTCACTTTTAGGGACATTTCGTTACATGAGAGAGAAGAAAGTATCTCTCTTTCTAGGACAGTAAATCTCTCATATTTTTTTTTTAAGTTTTATCACTATCGCATTTGTTTTTATTCGCTGTGGCCATACCCGGCAATAGGAACCTCGATTGTTACAATAAAAACTGGATTTTTAATATAGCTGCAATATAGTTGAATTGTTTCAGGATGCAATAATTTCTGCACTTATTACTAAACACCACATTTTGCATGTTTGACCAGATGTATGAACGCAAACGAAGCGAAAGGAGTATTTGTAAGAATCGTAGGAAGTGGCGTTCTGTAGCTTCTGCCTAGCCCTATGGGATGAAGAGGTGAAATTATGTATGTACTAGCTGCGCCCCGTGGTTTCACCCGGATAAGTTACGATCCCGTGGGAATATCGGGATAAAAAGTATCCTACGTGTTTGTACTGGTTATAAACTATATGTGTGCCAATTTTTATCTAATTCTGTTCAGTAGTTTTGGCGTGAAAGAGTAACAAACACCCATCCATCCGTCCATCCATCTATCCATCCATACACACTTTCACGTTTATAATATTAGTAGGATGTAACAAGTCTGGACTGGACTCAACAGTTTCAATAAAAATTATTATTGTTGACATTCTATTCTATTTTTTATTTAGGTATGGCAAGTAAAGGCGATGTCGATTATTCTGCCAATGTCAAAAGTGAATTGGAAAAGCAAGTGTGCATTATTATAAATTCTTGCTAACATTATTTTCGAAACATAAACCGTCAAAAAAATCATAATACAAATCCCAAACCACTCAACAACGAAACGCCACAATAGAAACAAAAAACTACCCACATTTAAATTTTTACACGACAGTAACGCAAAACTAATTTGAACACAATAAAACTTTGCGTCTCCTGTGTAGCATTAAAACGAAATTCACATTCAGAACGCAAAGGTTGCTGGCGGAGCATAAAATTCTGAACGCGAAAGACGACTGGCGCTTATTAAAACGCCGGCTTTGCAAAGTTAAAATTAAACATGAAAAACGACGCCACCCTAGCTCCCCGACTACCTGGGGGGAGACACGCCAACTATGCTCTAGTTCTAGGGTTGGCAAGTTTCCGATGATGATTTTTGATGGTGTGTTTGACAATGTTTTTGGACTGAAGTTTTTCCGGTAGGAGTAAACTGGCAGAAATCGTCACGTGACGAAAAAACCTTCCACCTTCTCTCACATAGACATGGTTTTAATGGTTTTCGAGGGTGCTAAAGCAAATAGTGAGTCAAAATGAAAATCCAAGATAGCGGCTGCAAAAATATTCAAATTTTCATCATGGCTGTCCTTTTCGTGGTATTTTTCTCAGTGCCAGTTTGTATAATTAATCCTGGTAAAGGCCGCAGGAATCCGCTGGATGCAAGAAGCACAAAACCGGTTGAAGTGGCACTACTTGGGGAGGGCCTATGTCCAGTAGTGGACGTTTTCGGCAGAAATGACGATGATGATAGGTACAACGCGCTTCGCGCAGCGCTATTTTTTTTATTAAGAAAAGTTATTTTTATTATGAAGTTGTGCAGAAGAAACCTCTGGTAAAAAGCTTTTGAAACCAGCTACTAATTTAGAAGATCGTGAAAAAAATATCATAATTATACACTCATTCAGACTCATTCAACATCTGCATTATCCTGAATCTTCAGATTGAGTGTCCCTTTAACAAGGAAGAAAATAGGGATTGATAGAAAAAACTGTAATATGTAAATCAAATGAATGATCAAGCCTTACATAAGACACTGTGAAAGTCGCAGAAATCCCACAATGATTTATGGTTTCTGCACCGTGACAGCCCTACAAAATTTTATTTCGCCGCGAAATTTGTAAATTTATGTAAATATTCCGCGTCTTGGGGCAGGAGAGGGGTGAAAGGGGGGGAGTAAGGCGAACCAAGAGTTACAACAAGTGCGAGCGGTGCCGCGGTACTAAACGTGTTCGCATAACTTGCTTTTATGTTATGTGTGCTATTTGTTTTTTCGGTATTTATGTTTATGTGATAAATTTGTTGTTTTGTTTATACGTACACTTATACGTATAGGTTCCTACAGAATTTTAGAGTAAAGAAAGTCAAATGAAAGAAAAAACTGAATACTTCCCTAAAACTCGGTTCCTATAAAAAAAAACGAATCGTTTTGCTTACCAATGGTAGCATTTTTATTACCAAACTGGGCATAAACATAGATTCGTAAGCTCATTTTTACCTGTGATAGCTACTTCCATCCTATTTACATTGTATTTCCATTCCATCTTATTTTTAACCACTAACGGTTCGTAAATCATCGGAATCGGCCGTTAGTTACAAACGTTCAAAATCTAGTCGCAATCTCATCTAAGAGACAATCAATGTCAAAAATGTTTGTAAATTAGATGTAGTTTTGATAGATTGAGAGAGTGATAAGAATGTGATCTTTCTTAAAAATACAGAAATTTCGCCTCTGTTCTCAACGATATTGTGGTCTCTACCTTTTAGAACATAAAAGTGCTGACTGCGAATTTGCTGTACCTATCCATTTGAAAGAGATGACATTGGTACGTAGTTGCTAGATCATTAATTTCAGACATCAATCTACATGGTCTTCACATTATCTGACCAAGATTATGTCTGGACTTTAAAAGAGACTGTGACCTCTGAGTTTGTTTCGGCCTTTCTTCTCAGACTAGTCAGATAGGAAACGCCAACCTCATCTAGTTTTAAAATATGATTGACGTGTAAAAGTGTTTGTACAAACCTACTTACAAAAATAAAATCATTTATCATTTACTATTTGTATTTTTTTTTAGACACAATAAACCCGTCAAAAACAAAACTGACCTGGATATTTAAAATTAAATTCAACGCCATGCCAGCTATTAAAAAAACAAGTTAATCATACCACTTGTCTTTTCTCTGACCTAAAAGGTACCTTTCCTAATTATGATTGTAACAAACTTCTAACAATTTCTTAGTATTGATAAACGTAACGTATTCAATTCTCTTCAAGGAAAGGAAATCTGGCTACGCCAAAACTGGGTTCACATCAAAGTTCAACAGGGTTTGAACCCGTGACCTCTCGGCCGCCGTAACACCTTGCCCGTCCCGAAATTCTTGCTTCTATATATCCAATGTACTTAATTTAAAACTTAGATTTCACTTTAAAACCATTCTATGTAATTAGGGTTCCGTACCTCGAAAGGAAAAAACGGAACCCTTATAGGATCACTTTGTCCGTCCGTCTGTCTGTCAAGATCCATTTTTTCAGGAACGCGTGGAGGTATCAAGCTGGAATTTGTATCAAATACTCAAGTCTACTGACCCTTGGAGCTCTGAAAAAATCAAACTTCTAAGCCAACGCAATCAAAAGATATAGCCATTTATACCGCAAATTTCCGCAAATTTTCGACACTTGCAAGGGAATCAAAACCTACAGGGTACTTCCCGTTAACTCAAAATCTTGAAATTTGGTACGAAGCAACGTCCTATAGCACAGATAAAGGAAAAATTGCGAAAACCGTAAATTTTTAGTTACATCATAATATAATAATAATATTTTTAATAATTTTAAATTGTACAGAACCCTCGGTGCGTGAGTCCGACTCGCACTTGCCCGGTTTTTTTGGCTATAACACAGCAAATTGACATAGGGTGTCAATTTGCTGAACAATTAACTTCCCTGACTAAAAGAGGGCTTAACCCAGAATTGGGTACCTACTTTAAACGTTCGTTATTTATATTATAACATATATTCCCTCGTTACTACTAAATACTGGTATTCAGCTGCATCCGGTTAGACTGGAAGCCGACCCCAACATAGTTGGGAAAAGGCTAGGCAGATGATGATATATTCCCTCGTTGGTCTAGTGGTCACGATTGCGACTTCTGAGTAGGGGTCCTGGTCTAGATTCCCAGTTCAGACAAAGTGTTATGGGATTTTCACATCAAGATTTCGTAGGAGCAGTCCGGAATCCGGACTCGTGTCCGGTAAATAATAATAAATTACATCAAACTCAAACATAATCAAATTTATGCGTAGGTACCTACCTAATTTTCACCTGTGCCTAACCCTTCACGGAATACAAGCGTAATGATAAGTTAGTTAAAACTTTACCTAGACATAAATTATACCTTATTTACTTCAAAACAACAGCCCGTAAACAAGAATTTTCAATTACTTATTTACAACTTAAAACTCGAGCGAAACTTTTCAAGTTAGACGTATTTGCTTAAAGAAAACTCATTAAAACTTGAAATGGGTACCTACATAAAGACGAATTGAGAAAGACGAAGCCTTTGAAGTTTGCGAAAATTCAATTAAGATTTTTAATTTATATCGCGAAATCGAATTTTGGGGACGAAAAGTTTTGTTGTTAATGGAAAGTTGGTTTGGAATTAATTGTAGAGATAATTTCTTGTTAATTTCAGTACCAAATGGGTTGAGAAATAAATAGCACTAGGTAACCATATATATATTATAATTTAAAGTCATACTTTTCGTGCCTGTCTAAGAATTTGCGTTATTATTCTAATTCGCAACGGAATTTGATGAGCTTTTCTTTAGATAATTTATTCTGGAAGGTTTATTTGTATAACAGGTACATTAAACTTACATTTAATAAAGAAATCTTGTCGTTTTGTCAAGTCATAAAAATCGTACGAAGTAGGGGCGAGTAGCTAGTTTTTTATAAGATAGAATCAAGATTGGTATATGACGACTCAAATTTTTCAATCGACAGGTAATTTTTATTCGTAGAATAAAATTGACGTCTGACAGATTTTGATTAGAAGAACTGTCAAAAATTCAAAATGATTCCTCGGATAAAATTATCTGGCGTTGAAAAAATCAGCTCAAATGAATACTAGGTAGGTAGGTACTTCAACAGTTTGTCCACAATATGTTACCTATAAGGTTTAGTTTTTATTATGATTCTTTTAATACAAACTTGTTTTGTGTAGGGCGAATTATTTAATTCATTCCTACAAGTTCTCGTATTATAAATATTCATAAACTAGCTAACATTTTATAGAGCAAAAGGGTCATAACACAAGTTTATACCAGACTTAACGACCTCACGTAAAAAGGTAAAACATTAATTTACAGGGTGTTTTATAAGGTCTAAGTAAAAAGAAAAGTAAACATTGTTTTTGTTATAAGTCTGCAGACGTACACGTACACTCTTAAGAATGTGGACCTTTACTTCTTAAGCAACACTCAATGATCACCACACTTAGGACATGCATTGGCGATCTTCGTTTGTTATTTTTATTAGCAGTATTTATCTGTATTAAAAAAAAGTGCACATATCAAAATATTAATTGAAAAAGTTATAACACAATTGACGACTTCTTTAATGATCAATCACTGACTGATTGACAGGGACCTTGATAAAATTTGTTTTTTTTTACTACTGTAACCTTGTTGACATTTGCCATTTTGGTATTATTATGACATTTGTACTGTAATTCAAACGATTTCACATTAATTTGTATTTTGTATTATTTTATTTTCTTAATTATTATCTAATATTATAATATTTTTAAATGTACGTAAACTAAATAATAATATGATTTGCATGCTACGACAATAGAACATGGAGAACTCTAATCTTATAATAACCCATTTATGTACTAAATACCCATGTTTGCAAACCAATAACTGATTTAATTTTAAAGTCGCTGGTTCCCGAACCCCTAGAAGTAATCCTACAATCACCTAGAAGTCCAATTTTCATTTAATTCTAAAGTTAAATCAGAACAAAGATGACCCTTTTGTTGTTGGGTATTCAAACGGCTTTCTTTGAATAAATACAAAATGTATAGGTACTTAAACTTTGTAGACGAAACACGTATTTAAGGCTTTGTTAAATGTTTTCTAAATCTAGTAACTATGTGATAAGTCTACAATTTTCATGTATACATATGTACAAAGCGATGTAGGTTTTGCCTTTAGAAAAAATCTGTAAAAAAAAATAACAGCCCCTTGTCCTAATTTCCTACCATAAAAAAATTTAAAGTCGGTTAAAATCGTAATCCTAATTTTTTTAGATCAAACCTTTATTTCTTCTTTTAATTCAAAATTTGAGCTACAAAATTATGATATAACAAAACATGATACCAAATATAACACTGCACATCAAATATTTTTTTGAGGCAAATCTCTAACTAATCTTGCCACTCCCAATCTTTTACACATAAACCCAATTTCCCATAATTTTTTCGCCCCAAAATCTTCACACACATAAAGCCGAATTCACACACAACAAGAGGTTTATTGTATACATAAAACATTGTGATTGCCTTTGACAGTACACCCCGCGACTGCCAAGTTTTAATAGAAATTTAAATTAGCTGTACCTCGTTTGAAACGCTTGTATTGCGAACACAGACGTATTAATATTATATTTATTATTGTATGCAGATCCGTTGGATTAATATTGTGTATAAAGATGATAGACTTCTTTTATTGATGACTTGTGCCTGTCTTCTGGATGTCGTGAAAGAATAACAGTAAAAAAATGAAAAAAATAATGTTTCGTATCCAAATATTTATTTTATTTAGCACAAATTATTACCTAAAGTATACTGTTGACATTACAATATATAAGGCCGGCAGTAACACTTAAAATACCCCCTGTACCTACTAGTTGAAACTATTACAGTAGGGTGTTATTCCTCATTCAGTATAAATAATTATTATTTTTACTTTTATTTTTTATTATGTATGGCCTTGACTTTGATAGATGAGGTATATTATCGAAGTCAAAACTGTCTATTGATTATTTTTTTTAAATAGGTTGAACGATTTTGATGCCGAAAATTTAATTTTTAGAATTTATGTCCGATTGTCTGTTTGTCTGGAAGTATGTTCCAGTATGGCGCAAAAACGACTGAACGGATTTGGATGAAATTTGATACACAGATATTTTATAACCTGTATTAACACATAGGGTAGTTTTAATCCCAGCAAAACGATTTCTTGGGATATTTTCCGACATCAACGCAGGTGAAGCTGCAGGCAAAATCTTATTGAAAATAAGAGTAGTATTACAATAACATGCTGTCACCAATATATAATTTAATTATGCCAAACGCGATGATAGTTGCAATTTTCTCTTTGACCAATTTTCGGAACCGAACAACTTGTTTTTCATTTTTAATGGGCCTGAAGGAATTGAATGTTTAATTTACCGTTTATTACCTATAGCAGTCATTGGTATGGCTATTATTATCACCTGGGTCGGCTTCCAGTCTAACCGAATGCAGCTGAATACCAGCATTTTACGTGGAGCGACTGCCTATCTGACCTCCTCAACTCAGCTACTGGGTAAAACGATACCCCTTGGTAGAAGACTGATTGTCAGAGTTTTGGGCTTCTGATGATTGTCAAAGATCAAAGAATGACAACTGAGACCACACAACAGGCACGGAGGCTGTTATTATTATTATATGGCAATAAAAATTTAAGTGAGGTGATATATATCTGTAAAATCTGCGGTAGGTATGTAGTGTTTTTAAAAGATTTTTTTTTTAATTCACCCAATATGCTTTAGATCTACATGATTCCTTCTATTTTAAAAATGCTAACTTGAACTTTAGGAATCCATAGGTATAACTTATCATGATTATTATCTCACTAGTCTTTTCCAACTATGTTGCAGGCTTCCAGGCTAACCAGATGCAGCTGAGTATCAGTATTTTACATGAAGCGACTGCCTATTTGACCTCCACAACCCAGTAACTGGGTAATACGAAACCCCTTGGTAAGACTGGAATCCGTACGTAAGAATTGTAAAATAAATTATTACGGTCTAGTAATAATTAATTTTACAATTCTAAAAATAAATTATTACGGTCTAGTAATAATTAATTTTACAATTCTTCCCTTAGGCTTTCAATAATCCCCTAAAGGATTTTATCGCACGAGCGAATTGCATCGCATTGTATACGTTTAATTGCCAATTTTTTATTCTAGAAAAAAGAAGAGAAGGATATATTTTCCCACTTCTAACTTCATATTTAATCTTTAGAAAATAGGATAATATTATCCAGTAAAATTTAATTTACGATTTGGGTCATTTACTTGCAATAACAATCGGGTAGTGCAATATATATGTAGATTGGGGGAAAGACATTTACAACGGGTAGTGCAATTAATAGGAAATTGTAAACTTGAAGGTAAGACATTTACCTACAGTAACTATCGGGATGTGCAATATAACTCTAAAGTAGGAGGTATGGCATTACCTAATCACGAAGTGCAATATGATTGTTAAGTAGGAGGTAAGACATTTACCTATAGTAACTATCGGGATGTGCAATATAGCTGTAAACTTGTAGGCGAAATATTTACCTATAAGAACAATCGGGTAGTGCAATGTAGTTCTAGTAGGTAAGGCACTCACGCAACAAACGGGTTGTGCAATATACTTAAGGTAGGTAAGTTAGGTAAGACATTTTCCTATAGTAACAATTACGTAGTGCAATGTGATTGTTAACTAGGAGGTAAGACATTTTCCTACAGTAACTATCGGGATGTGGAATAGAACTTTAAAGTAGGAGGTATGATATCACCTTATCACGTAGTGCAATGTGTTTGATAACTAGGAGGTATGACATTTACCTACAGTAACTATCGGGGCGTGCAATATAACTCTAAAGTAGGAGGTATGACATTACCTAATCACGAAGTGCAATATGATTGTTAACTAGGAGGTAAGACATTTACCTATAGTAACTATCGGGATGTGCAATATAGCTCTAAGCCTGTAGGCGAAATATTTAACAACCACGCAGTGCAATGTGATTGTAGACTGGTAAGACATGTACCAACAAGAACAATCGGGTAGTGAAATGTAGTTCTAGTAGGTAAGGCACTCACGCAACAAACGGGTGGTGCAATATACGAGTACTTAAGGTAGGTAAGTTAGGTAAGACATTTTCCCACAGTAACAATTACGTAGTGCAATGTGATTGTTAACTAGGAGGTAAGACATTTTCCTACAGTAACTATCGGGATGTGGAATAGAACTTTAAAGTAGGAGGTATGATATCACCTTATCACGTAGTGCAATGTGTTTGATAACTAGGAGGTAAGAAGTTTACCTATAGTAACTATCGGGATGTGCAATATAACTCTAAAGTAGGAGGTATGGCATTACCTAATCACGAAGTGCAATATGATTGTTAAGTAGGAGGTAAGACATTTACCTATAGTAACTATCGGGATGTGCAATATAGCTGTAAACTTGTAGGCGAAATATTTAACAACCACGCAGTGCAATGTGATTGTAGACTGGTAAGACATTTACCAACAAGAACAATCGGGTAGTGCAATGTAGTTCTAGTAGGTAAGGCACTCAAGCAACAAACGGGTGGTGCAATATACGAGTACTTAAGGTAGGTAAGTTAGGTAAGACATTTTCCCACAGTAACAATTACGTAGTGCAATGTGATTGTTAACTAGGAGGTAAGACATTTTCCTACAGTAACTATCGGGATGTGGAATAGATCTTTAAAGTAGGAGGTATGATATTACCTAATCACGTAGTGCAATGTGTTTGATAACTAGGAGGTAAGACATTTTCCTACAGTAACTATCGGGATGTGTAATATAACTTTAAAGTAGGAGGTATGATATTACCTTATCACGTAGTGCAATATGATTGTTAAGTAGGAGGTAAGACATTTACCTACAGTAACTATCGGGATGTGTAATATAACTTTAAAGTAGGAGGTATGGCATTACCTAATCACGAAGTGCAATATGATTGTTAAGTAGGAGGTAAGACATTTACCTACAGTAATTATCGGGATGTGCAATATAACTCTAAACTAGGAGGGTGGCCTTTTTACCTACAGTTATAAACTGGAAGGTTAGACATTTACAATTACAAGCGTGTAGTGCAATGTAATTGGTGTAGGAAACACATGCAATACCAAACGGATAGTCAATCGTGTTCTGACCTGGCTGAAACAGATTTGTCTGACTTTTTGTTCCGGCTAATCTCCTAAATAGTTCGACCGATTTTGATAAAATTTGGTATGAGGAATCTTTGAACCCTACTTCTTATCGACATACGCAAAGGAAGACGAGACGCAAAGGAAGAATATTGCTCATGAACTCCACAATAGGTCGAGTCTGTCTTCTGGAAACCTTGGTTCTTTATACTGACTTCATTATTTTTTCTCTGCTACTCTCCGGTCTATTTAATTTTCAATCTAAAACTATTATTAATCAGTATAATGAACGCTCAAAGTGGAAGTTGGAATAAGACGTTGGCGAAATAATGGCGCCGTCAACTTTTGATTGTCAAACACGTCGCAAGACGGAACTTAACTTTGGACCGTTTCGTTCATACAGAGAGTAGTGATGGGGGTTTAGGAACGGTGACGGTATATTAGAAATAGATGGGAATATTTTAAATAAGGCAATAATATATCTACTGATATAGTAAAGGAAAATATCGAGAGGAAACCGGCATGTCTTAGGACCAAAAATTCGAAGACATGTGACATCTACCAATCCGCACTGGGCTCGCATGGTGGATTAAGGCCCATTCCCTCTCACAGAGAGGAGGCCTGTGTCCCAGCAGTGGGAACATTAAAGGCTGATTATGCTATATTACTGACAATGCATCAAGTCGCCGAGGGAGGCCTCGGAAACGCTGGCGTGATGACCTAAATTTGAATCGCGACATATTCGCCAAAAATGTAAACAAATATGAGTTTATGGAAAAATAACTTTAACCCTACACAATAAAGTTCCTGCAGTTTACGTTACAACTTCAAATATTTTTATTACTTTTTCAATAGTGCTAGTCACTCTGAAATCAACTTAATTGCCATTAAAATAAAGTTGATATTTGTTTAACTTGAAATAACGTCAATTTGAAACAAATAAAATTTGAATATAGATGCGTTTACGGGAGATTGTTTGGAAAATGAAACGTGCAAAAAACCATGAAAAACTATGGGGAGACCTTTACGCATCAATAGGACGACAAAGGTTGAATAAAAAAAAAGCTTCATGTGGACTTTCAGAAATTGTGGCTTAGGTACATGTATACGAAAATACTTTTTATATACTTCTTTACCGACTATCTTCAACTCAAATAAAGGTTTAATAATGCTTGCAGATGCAAATTTTTATCTGAATTTAGAAATTACTGTTATTAATTTGTGGAAAAAAATATTTTAATTTAAATCTTAAGACGTGGGCCAATTTCAGGGGCTTTAATAATTTTGTGTGCAATAAAAATGTACCTTTACAATTCGACTTCTTAATTCAAGATTGTAATAATGATAACAAAAGAGAAATACGCATCTACTCGTATCATTTACCGAAAGGATTTTCTGCAAAAGTTCTAGGAATATATTTAAATCACAGAGTGGTTCTTTCCCATCCTTACTCCAGTACCTCACTAGCTCTCCAACTAGCTTCGTTGGCTTCGTTCGTGGCAAGTTTTGATAGAATTTTCAATTACCTTCCTTTGTTTCGAGAGTTTCCTGAGCGCCTCTCTACTCGCTACTTCTGAACTTGCTGTTTGTCTTTGTACTTGTCTCAAGACGTACTTGCAGGTAGAAGAAAATGGCTGTTTTATTGTCGTATGAGGTTTTTTTTTCTATTGAGGCCCGTTTTTTGTTGAAATTAGAACAGCTGATAGCAAAACACATTTTCCGGCTATTTCTAAATTAATCGAATTGCCGTAATAAATAATAATTATTATTATTATACTTAATAATTTACTTTTGTCACTAATTGACAGATTTTATTTATTTTTCTGACCTGTTAATATTTTTAGAGCCAACAAGAAGGTATAAAACCTTTTGTTAATTTTTATTGTTCTTAATTTAAAATATTTTACATCCTCTTTTTGTTTTTCTTCTATGATTGACATCTCATGTATGTACAAAAGCTAAATAAATATTTTATAATATTTCATCATTTTGTGTTTCATATATATATGTCTAAATTTTTTTTATTTTAGTGCCCGTGAAAATGGCCAAATAACGAGAGGTGTCATAAGGGTCATAGGGTTTTTATTAGCTTGCTAAACTTCATGGTATTTAGGTACATACCATTGCCTACCCCTGAGAGACGAAGAGGCCCGGTGTTATGTTGCGTGTAAGGTCAAACAATAATTATAAAATTTAATACGCAAACCAATCAAAAACCGACACTTATTTTGGTGATTCTCTTTACTTTTGCCCAGAAAAGCTTACCGGAAAACATTTCTATTTCCAACTTTTTTGGCGTTTTTTCTACAAATTTTGACACTGTATTAATAAAAAAACAAATCAATCTTCCATACTGTTACAAATTCAATTAAGTCACATTGATACAGCGTGTTATCTAGCGCCATCTTGCTCTGCCGAATTCTAATGAAGCTGACGTCTGCATAATATTGTCATAACTAAAGGCCTGAGGTTATACGATGTTTGATACGTGCAATACTAACTTTGGTTTGTAATAAAAGGGACGAAAATGAGATAAAAGTTTTAGTTTTAAGAAGTTTTGTTAAAAGTTCGTTCCGAAGAAGGTTCAGAAGAAGGTTCCGTCAAAACTGGAAAGGGGACGCGCGGGCTCGCAAAAGATGGAAGGAGTGGACGAAGGCCTTTGTCCAGGAGTGACCAGCGAAGACTAGCAAAAAAAAAGATCGAAAATAGGTTAAAAATTTTAGATTTAAGAAAATTTGTCTAAAATTTTAGATATAAGAAAATTGGTTAAAAATTTTAGATTTAGGAAAATAAATATTTTTTTAGGCCCACTTGCACCAGAAATCATTAAAAGCGTTAAACGTATTAAAAACATCATTCTCTGACATCTTAAAAATATTGACAAAAACAGAATGTTAATGTTTTAAATACGTTTAACGTTAAATGCATTTGCGGGTGGTAATTATTGGTTCACCCCCTATTACATGGGACTTCAAAAATAACTGGCAAAATGGGGTGTACTGTACCTCTCTGCCCATCTCTTTGAGAAATACAGGAGTGTTGTTATAGTATTATGTATTTAAGATTTCGAGGACAGACGTACGTGAAGATGGCGCGATGAAAATGGAGTAAGTTAAGTACTTACTTAGTTTTTTTAAAGGTTGGAGACTGCCTCAACATATGGATTGAAAAAAGGAATTTTGCTTAACCGCAAAACAGCATGTGTTGATGATAAAAATGCACTGACGTTTAGAACATTGCACTTCTAAAAACGGCGTAATAGGTGTTCAAGTTTAACTTAGCGAGTAATGTAATGGATAGGGTAGTTAAAATTAGATGAGAGTGGTCAAATTCAATCACAGACTACATTGAAAAAGTCGTTGCCATTACAACTGCTGATGTGTCTTTTACAAATAACAAAATATTGCCATGATTTAAAATATCATCCCCCATCGCCCCCTATTACATAAGACTTAAATACCTAACTGGCGTAGTGAGTGTGTCCTATACATCCCTGTCTAACCCTAATGGGAAACACATGCGTAATGTTATGCTATTTTATGAAAATCTTATAATAATGAATACAATGAAATTTCAAACTCCTTTACGACACATAGATAGGTACACAACACGACTAAATTTCATAAATGCGAACGGCGAGACAGAAAGAAACCCAACAATTCTCTAAATTTAAACTTCCCCGATCCGTCTTCATGCCGGTGGTTCATTTTTGCCCCCCTTTCACCCCCTCGCGAAACTTTGACGGTTCCGTGGAGGTAGTGTTCGCCCCCCTCTGTAGCTCGGTGCGGTTAAAGGGGCTTTAATCAATTTTTCAACTTCATTTCGCGGCTTGGTTAATTAATTTCGGTTCTAATCTTAGTTTTTAGTTGGGAAAATTGTAGTAAAATAGCTTTGGGTCGCTTTTGGGTTAAAAGGGGTGAAAATTAAAAATATGATGCTTTTTTTAAATCGCTAAAGCAGTATTGCATTTTTAATTAATCACTATGAATCAATTTAGAATATTACAAATTACCTTCTAGACTAACGAATAACTTTTCACAATGAATACAACCGGAAGATATTTAAAGTAGGAAATGGTAGTATTCCCATCACTACAATTCTAATTAAAACTATTTCACTATTGTTAGATACAATAATGGATTCTTCAAATAACAAGTTACAATCTAAAACAAACTCTACAACACAACACAACAAGCACCATAACCCATTACCCGACTTCGAAATTATGCACAATACCCGCAAAATATCACAATAACCCAGAATCCTCAAAACTAATAAAGGATCGAAAAACACTACCCTTTTACTAAAAACTTTTCCAAACGTAATTCTCAAAATTTTACAGCGTCCGACCGAACTAAAACTATCTGGGGGCCCAAAAGGCTAAAAAAGGTCGGCCTAACCAAACAACCCTTATAAAACACCCCCGCTGCTACTACTATGAAAACGCGAATTTTCCGGGTTATTTTACGGTACATCGCTTGTTAGAAAGTACTGAAATAATTCCGCATCTCACTATGAAAAACCTAAGAAATCTAACTTTTTTGGAGATTTTCGTAAGCATGAAAAATCTTTACAATTTTGTGAAACAATTTTCGGATTGTTGACTAATCGATCTAAATGTTCTGAAACTGACAATTTTGAACGTCTTTTCGAAACGACATTTTTTTATAATTTGGTCAAGATTAAGGATTTCCAAAGTTGATTATCTAAATTGAACACATACAAATACATATAGGTATTTTTCTATTCAAAAGCCTTTTAAAAGTCTATATCGGTAGCAAAATAGTGAAAAAAAGCACTATATTAATGTCCTGTGGAAGCAGTCAAAAGTACATACACATCCACCTTTTAATTTATTGCCCGAACGGAGTGAATGCCGATAAATAAAATATGAAACGTAAACAAAATATTAATCCTGCAAAGTGATCGTCTGGATTTTCGATTTGCATCGGGGTTTCCATCAAATGGAAATATGCCTACTACTCGATAATGTAGCAGTATTTTCACATGCCATGTTTCATAATGCCGATATTATATTTGAAAATATCTGTAAATTTTAAGAGTTCCTTTAAGCAAAGCGGACGAAAAATGCTAAGATGAAGAAGGAATTAACCAATTCAATTTATAGTTAATTTTGATGAAATCATCATTGTTAATAAAAATGAAACAAATGGCTGTGTTTGTCTGCTTTTCCACCAGAGATGTGATATGCAGCTATGCTGCGAGGATATGAAATCTAAGCTACGAAACTATGTGACCGTTTCCACTAAAGTTAAGCTGTGTAGCGGAGCGAGTAAGAAGTTGCTATGAAGATGCACTGCTGCGAGGATGGATAGATGATGGATGAGGATGGATGATGGAGTAGCGAAGGCACGGGGAGCGGCTGCGGCTTGGTGACGGAGCACAGAGCTACATCACTTGCGCATCCGTAGCTCCTATCCATAGCACGCATCCTTCCATATAAAAAACATAGCTTTGTTGAACCCGTTTCCGCCAGAGCTATGCTATGTGGATCAATGAATATGATTGGTGGATATCAAACGCATTTACAGCAAATTAGCATAGCATCTCTGGTTGAAAAGCTGTCATAGAATTGTCAATTGTGTTAAGAAAACTATGTTCTTTATTAAATGTAAGGATTGTTTTGTATCTTCGTCTTCATCCCAGCGTTTTCTCGGTATTATTCTCCAGGGTCCACTTGGCTTAAAGAAAAGTAATCTGATGAAGAATTTCTGATAAAGATACTACCTTAAGGGAGTATCTTTCTTCTATTGCAAGACATGCTTCTATTTCGATGCGCAGTGACACAAAAACAATCTTTGCACAATCCACAATGATTTATTTTTACTCAGAATGTAAAGACAATTTTTATTATAATTTATCTTTGTCTTGGTTTTAAGTAACTGGGCAAAACTGCAATATTATTTGTTTCATTTTGTAATTTCAAATTATTTATTTATGTAAAAAAATTGCCATACCTGAACTCTAGCGCCATTAGTTTTATATTTCTATGTAATGACACACGCAGAAAAGCAGGAAAAGAGTTCCTGGAAGGAACGCATTTGCCCAGCAGTGGGATAGTGATAATATAAAGATAACCTGCAAATTGTCAGTAAACCTTAATAAATAAAGTTCCCTCAAACAAGCAATGAACTACGAAGTGAGTTCACAAAACCCATCGTATTTTCATAGTAACGCCAGAGGTCCAAAAACAATCCAAAAAGGCAGTAAAACTAAAGGAATTAGGGGCGACGGCGAACTACTTTTCAAAACACTTTTGTGCCCCTAAAATATATGAAGGCCAATTTATATTTTGCGGACGGTGCCGTATTTGGTGCGAGTATTGATTTTAGCGTGAATTTTCTGCTTTAGGTTAATTTTTATAAAGATTTTAGAAAGGAGGATTAAGTCTTTGAGTTTTTTATAGTTCTTTGAGGTCATAATGAAGAAGGTTTAAGTTTTACGAGGTGTGAGAGCAATGAGGTCGGTTATGCAATTATTATTATGATTGAAAACTATTTTCGGGTTCATGCAAATGGGTGTTGGGTGGTGCTTACGAGGTTGTTAAGACTAAATAGTGGTTTGAAATGGTTGCGTATTATGTCAACGAGTTCATAGTATATAATTATCAATTTTGAAAGTTTTTGATGGGAAAGTTTCTACCGCACAAAATAGGCTGCGTTAATTGAGTTTTAAAGTTGTGTATGTTGTTTTTAACCTAAGTTCTTCTTATTTTTGGTTAAGGAGCCAACACTGTGAAAAAAACAGTCTTTCCAAAATATATATCAATAGTCTTGCCAAAATAGTAACTTTCATTAGATTTTTCCCTACTCGCGGGGAAGACCTGGATGAGACTCGCACAGACTAGGAAAGCATGACACAAAGGCTGCCTGTACCGAGCAGCGGGTGGAACAAGGCACCCAACAATGATGATGCTGATGATTAGATTTTAACTCTCTTACAAATATTTTCCTAACATCCCTACATAATTTCACTCCGAACAGTTACGATGAAAATTAAATTCAATATAGTAGTCTCTAAACATGAAATTACGGCCACTTCCAAGGTGCGTAATTTTATACTTCCCTTCATACACAATTCTACAGTTTCCTCTCTAACGATAAGAGCGCTTTCTTGGAGAGGGTCATAAATTAACGCGATAGCTAGTACCACCGTAATTACGCCTCCTTTGTATTTTCTATTTGCTGTAGCTTTGTTTTGTTTTGGTTGTTAATTGGTATGGCAATGTGTGTTTCTTTATTGGTAAATGATATTGTTCCTCACAGAGAGAAGAGGCCTCCGTCCCAGCAGTGGGAACATTATAGGCTGATTATGTAAATGAGATTGTAGTAGTGCAGTGCTTCAAGAATCTTTTGATGTTCGAGTGATGTTGACACGGAGAGGCGGTGCTGGTAAAAAAATATTTGTGAAATGTAACGAAAAAACAAGATGGCGCGTTAGTTTACAATTTTATGTAGGTCAAAGTTGGTTTTTCATTTGTTTTGTATTCCGTTTTCGTTTTCTAATCCATGTTAAGTTTATCGCCTTTTTGTGTGGCTCTGCGTTTACTGATTTTAAAGAATAATATACTTTTTATAATTTTCTGCAGGTCAAGCGCACTAAATTAGATACAAGAGGAGAGTGATAATCGAGTGTTGCGAAGAAAAGTACAAAAGAGTGATTGGCTAAGTTATAGTTACGGTAAATAGGTAATTACTAAAGTTATTTTACCTTTTAATGTGTATATTTTTTGCTTCCAAAGATGTTCCTAATTAATTTTAGCATTTGAATGAAACAGAAATACAATTTGGTGTATAATTTATCAATGAAATCACTCCGTAACACATGGGACCGATGATATCATCAGTAGTTAACTTTGTTGTACTACATTACACCTCAACAATTCCTATAGGGATTAAAGTGAGACTGTGATGTTCCACTTGGTGTCTTAAATAATGAACCAGCCTACAAATAGTACAAAATAGCTTTTAATTTTAATTCTTTTTTGTCTTCATCATCACATCAGCTGACTCCAAAATATTGTATTGTCATCCAAACTACACGGGTGTGCAAAATGACAACTCAATCAGAATACAGAAAATGGGTAAAAAATCGGTCGCAAGATTTGACCCTAACTTATTTTTCAAGATACAACTAAATATTAATATAAAATGGCGTCTCCACCACTGTCTAATGAAGTGAAACAGTTACATTCAAATCACGATCACCTGACAAAAGTACTGCATTCGAGTCCCGACTGCGAACGCCTCGGAACAAATTCAATAAAGTTGAGCCGAACTACGCTAAGGGGAATACATAATTTCTTAGTGTCTCTTTGTATGGGGGCTAGGGATGGGAAAGAGTGGCTATTATCGATATTAGACATGTTTTACAGAAATTGTTTTAGAAATAAGGAAAAGTCGAATCAAAATTAAGGTATTTTTGATTGATATTTTCCAGTTTAATTTTGTAAAAATTTTGGAAATGTTCATTGCACTAACTTTACTAGTTTTATTTCTTCATCTTAAATAAGTAATAAAGAATACCTGTCGTAGAAGCAATGCATGCAGCTTAAAGTTTTTGGTTGCGTACGTCTGCTTTTTGGTGTATTATTTTAACAGAAATAACGAGTCCATTTGTCTTATTTACGCCTATAAATAAGACAAGTGGACTCGTTATTTACGAGTTTACCTATCCTGTTTAAATTTAATTCAATGATTATAGATAATTAGCATCGACGGGCTGCCTGACCCGCGCCGTCGTCGTTTTTGTACTTTTTAGTGGTTATTTACTAACTACCTTGCAATGTTTTACATACTATGTGTTAACCATAAATAATGATATTAAGTTAGTATTAAGATTACTAAAAAGTGTTCTTTTTATTGAGGTTTTTTTGATGTGTCTGTTTATATTTTGTTTTGTTCCTTATTTATTTTTATTGTTAGCCTATATTTTCCCACTGCTGGCACAGCACAAGGAAAGGTGGAAGAATATGGGCGTGGCCTTTGCCATTAATTAAAATAAAATAGTTCTTAAAATATAATGTTTAATTTATTCACCCTAATTTTTATCGATAAGTAATTGTCATGTCCCTTCCCTACAACGCCAGTAGCGTTACTATTTAAATCTAGTTACAAGTTCAGAATGTATTTTGTTAATTACAGCCAAGTTTGTACATGAAAATTTCGAAACAGGTGCGCCCTCGCCGTTCTTAAGAAATATAGTTACTTTATCGTACGTAATGAAGGAGTTCAATGCTTTCCCTGAAATTACTGTGCGTTTATTAAACGCTTGTTGAATTAAGTGTTTCTTGTTGTTTAGCTGCGGTAGATTTTGTTACAATTTATGTAAGAAAAAATGGCGTGTTTAGTTTCTT
Organism: Apamea crenata; assembly: GCA_949629185.1. NCBI lineage: Eukaryota > Metazoa > Arthropoda > Insecta > Lepidoptera > Noctuidae > Apamea > Apamea crenata. Next base: position 4,163,216 of record OX451377.1, read on the forward strand.
AGAATTTTTTTTGGCAATTTTTGTTTTTTTAGATTATTTAATTATTTTGTCAGTGTTTATTCTACTATGTGTTAAAAGTAAATATAATGGGTAGGGGTAATGGGGTGGATTCTATTAAACTTTCATTTGAAATGTAGAAATGACATAAAAGTGATTTCACCAATGACTACTAAAACACATAGGGCTGATTTTTCCATCGCCAGATAACTTTTATTCAAAGAATAAAATTGACGTTTGACAGTTTTCAAATGAAAAAACTGTCTAAATGTCAAAATTATTCCTCGAATAAAGTTATCAGATGATTGAAAAATTAGTCCTTAGAGCTCCAAGTTGATTTGGCCAAAATTCGTCAGGAAGATGTGTGAAACTGTGACGGGAATATTCTTGAAGCTGGTTCATTTTCTAAAAAAATATCGAATTAAGCCAATATTACCATTACCATTCATTTCAGATTGGTTTTGTTTTTTAGCTGTAAAGTCAAAAAAATATTTTTAAAAAGTAAATCAATTCATTATTAACAGTAATTCTTCAGAAATCATAACAATTCTAATTCCAAGAATCTTCTTGCATAATTTTTCGCCAAACTCAACAAACTCCGCCATATTGTGTTTAATTCCCGCCAAGTCGCTTTAATTTTCAAATTTGGAAACTTGGAACGCGCCGTTCCACGTTTAAATTCAAGTTTGAATTGAGCGCGTTCCGTATTCGAGGCACGAGTTTTCATATCACGCCCCCCTCTTCCCACCACTCCCCCTTGCTTGCGATCGCTAGCGAACGTTAAATTGACTTGAGAGGGTAGTTTAGAAAAAAATATTAGGCAATTTTATGGTCTTAGGAAGAGAACGTGGATCGAATTAATGGGAACATAAGACTTGTCTGTTTCTCTCAAGGAAACTGGTTCCTTCCTACTTTAAGGTACCTGATGCCATAATTATGTGTCTAATACTAAATATAATTATGTCAAGCGAAATGAAAGATGAATAAGTATAAGTTGGGAGGGGACATAATTTTGTAGATTTTTGATTGGAATGGTTACTATAAACAAACAAATCAAAATTATTTATTAGACTCGTCATTAATCGAAACTAATCCACTAATCGTGTCAGTTACATAGGCTAAAACAGTAATGCCATACTAATAATGGAACCACAAAGCATTCAATCAATTAGAAACTAATCACGTATTCCATTCCCATACGCACAGCAAATTAATCAATCAACAAAAACAAAAGAACAAAGAACCAATCACAATGCTTCATTCAAAAATTAAAAATAAAAACAAGAATAGAAAGCCAATAGCGTTCCAATTTCAAACGCAGACGTTTCCCGGAACGGTACGTCAGTTCCTTCCTTAGAGAGAGAAGTAAACAAAATTCCTGCAAGGATATGAGGGCGAAGGGGGTGAAAGGGGGTGAAAAAAGGAGGACGGGAGGGGAACACGACTAGTTAAGGTTTTTTGTCTGTGTACGTAACTAGTAGATTTTTACACGTATGTGTGAGAAATTTTTTGCATGTGTGCAACGTTTTTCGGATAAGCTTTTTAGCGAGAAAAGGGGTGAAATTTAATAGTCGGTTTTACTAAAAACCCGTTATAATGTTGGAAGTTGAAAAACGTTGGCGGAAATTTCGCTAGTTTTATATACCGCTGGTAACTTGGGTGAGGATTTGAATGCGTTATAACTTTTTCGGGGTTTGTGAGGGTTGTAAATTTTGTGTTTTTGTATGAGAGAGGAACTTGTGAATTGGGATAATTTCGTTTTGTAGTTGTATTTATATAGTTTTTAAGGATGATGAATAACGTTTCTGTCAATTTTGTAATAGATTGAAGAAGATTTTCATGATTTGATTATCAGATGAAGATTATGATTTAAAAAAACTGGACATGAAGCTTTGACATAGGTACAAAAACTTTGGAATTTCTTGGGATATTCATTCAATCATTGTAGGTACTCCAGTGAATTAATTTTATAATATCTTAACAACCAAACTGATATCAAACCTAATACCTATTACTGAAATGCATAATTTTGATATCTGCCTGCGCTGACTGTGGTTAGCCTGTATAGAAAATACACCTGTGTAAAAAAATAATAAAAAAAAGATTTTTTTTTATAACAGATGAAATTCAATATGGCAGTGCTGGCATTATGATGACAGTTGGCAGCGATGCGGTTATTGTTTTGATGCCCTATGATTCTTTCACCTTCCTTTTTTATACCAAATTAATTAAACATACAAAAAAAAAACCAGAAAGTTTGATGCGAAGCTTTTGCCATTATTATATCTGAACCTAATTCTAAGATATAGAACAGAATTTTCCAAGATTACACAAAGATATTCAAAGCGCTAACTACTAAGTTACAATAAGTTACAGAGCCAGCCGTCTGCCTAATTGTGAATCCTTTGTTACGTCACCGAACCGTTATGCCAATTAACATTCATATAATATAAATTATATTATAATATAATATTGTCATTCGTTAATCGTCACAACGAGATGATGTATAATGACGGTAGGGTTTTTCTTTAATTGACATTGAGTTTAGAAAAGTTTAAGTATAATTTTATAACTATTCAACAATTAGGTTTGCTTAGTACCTGCTAAGCAAACCTAATTTTTGGTGTGAATTCAAGAGGAGAAATAAAGTTATCATCATCTGCCTAGCCTATTCCCAACTATGTTGGGGTCAGCTTCCAGTCTAACCGGATGCAGCGAAATACCAGTAAGAGGCTAAATAAAGCATTAATTTGTAATAGGTATTGAATCAAAATATTAATTAAAATTCAAACATTTAAGCAAGAACTACAAACAAAAACTACATATCAAAAACTAAAATCAAAAACAACGAAATTCTCCTTTCTAACAAAAAAAAAAAAAACAGAATAAAAACCGGCTAACTACATAAAATTCCAATTTCAAAATAATAGCCCTCCGCGTTCCAAACTCAAACTAGTAGCGTTCTGAAACCGGCAACAAAAATCAATCCCCCTGCATAGTTCGTTGCTAAGTATCCTCCCCTTTTTTAACCCAAGAATTGGTTAAGGCGGGCCGGGGTGTGGGGAAGGGGTACTTTTTTCACCCTTTGAAGAATTGCCCCAAGGCGCGGGGTGGTTTTTGCGCGAGCGGGGCGGGCTCAGCGCGAATGTGTGGGTAGTAAGTATTATTAACGAATTTAGAAAGGGACATAGTTTTTGAACGTAGCGGTCGATACGCGCGGTTGTTTGGATTTAGAACTATGTGTTCTTTTTTTGTAGTTTTACTTTTTTTCGTTTTTTTTTTTTCGTTTGAGGTGTTTTGTGTATGAGATTGTTTGCGTTGGTGATTGATCTTAATGTATGATTGCATTACAAAAGTAATTTAGACATACAAGTGTAGGGAGCGGTGAATGCTTATGCGAATCCCGCACTCCCGGCCATAAGCAGAAGTGGAACACCGCGGTGGTTTTAGCCGGTAACAGTCCGGGGTAAGCCGGACTCTTACCGGCTAAAACCACCGTCACCCCCACGATGGAGGAAGTCCATGAGGATTTCCACCGCGAAACCAAAAAGGGCATAGCAAGTGTAGATAGTCTTTATATCTTTTTTTTATTTTTTTCTCTTTTTGTTTCTTACCTATTTGTAATTTATAATGTAAGGGAAGAAAAGCCTTCAACTACAGGCATTGCTATGCCTAAATGGAGACTCCTCGACATGCAATGTAAGCCAAAAATGATTATGAAATACCTAAACCTATTTTATTGAAAAAAAAAATGGGTTCGTTAACCAGTAGCAATTTTTTTGGCTGAAATAATAATTATGATGGTAACAATACGTACAATTATTGTATGCATTGTTACCATCATTGTTACCTCAAACTCTTTCGTACTTTTCAATTTCAAGACTATGTTTGTACTACCAACATCATCATTTTATGGGATACAATAATATAAATCTACTTATTTATTCTTGATAGGATGGGGGCTAATTTATCGTCTACTTGAACTGTGTTCTTTTATATTAATAATTCAGATATACATAGTAAAGGCTTTAATACATATTGTTCCTTGGCAGCTCTGGACAGAGAGAGGTGGAAGGAGAGTAGCCTTTGCCCAGCTGTGGGACATCAATGTCTAATAAAAAAATAAAAAATAGTAAGTACAGGCTTTAGTATGGACATAAGTGGGGACATGTAAGTCCAACCTGGTAAACGGGGCTACCTTGACGGAACGACAGTAGGGTGTGATTTGGGAGCTATGACACAAACCATGATCAACCTCCTATCCTGCGGTCTGTGTCCCAAAACATGCAGTCAAAGTGACCTCTGCGCTGCCACAGGCAACGCCGTGGAAGTGGCCAAGTTTTGGGAAAACAAGATTTAAAATACATTCGTGCCAGCAACATCAAAAAGAAGTATACTATTGTTTTGCAATAGATCACACTATTACACAAATATAGAAAACTACAAATGAAATAAAGGAAAAGTTGTAAATAATAAATTATAGTAACTCTAAAAGCTTTTATAGTAATTTACTGTTTACCGTATAATAATTTGTGGTTGATTTGGTGTGGTTTAACGTTACCTTATTTTTTCATTATGCCAACAAACAGTTGCTGTTTCAAGTTCTGTTAAACCAAAATAAATTGACTTTAATTAACCTGAATTATTAAAGTCACGCGATAGTCATACTTTTGGCCTTCAAATGGGTTTACAGGGTATAGTGTCGTGAACAAAGGTATTATGATACTGGGGTCAGCCACTGAATCCGGCAGAAAAACGATTAATCGGAATCTGAATAATTTTGAAGGATATTACTAATCCATTGCTTCATATGTTCGAAAAAATTGTCTGCTCAACAGCGTAAATAACGCAATGAATGTTCTTGAACTGTCATAATGAAGGTAATTGCTACTGATAGTATGTTACGCAACTACCCCGCGGGTATAGTCTTCTTTTTTTCTTTTCGACTGTAAATCTACAGCTTGGACCCAGTACAGTCACGATCGCCAATATGTCAACACTTGGCAACCTTCAATTGCGATTTATTCGTGAAATAACGAATGCAACGTTGAAATACGACACATTACATAAACCTATGGGTTCCAAAATGCTATGTTCGTAACAACATAAAATTTCAATTAAAAATAAAGGAGTAAATCGCGTTTGAATAAAGCCGAGTGTATACATACTTTTGCTCGTGACTGTACGTGGCCATATTTATTGCGGCGTCAGAGGCGTTGTTCAGGTCGTCAAGGGATCATCGGGTGAACGGCCATTTGGGACACTCTAGCAGATAGGGCACAGCCTGTTCAGTAGCACCGAAGTCACACTGGATATTGGATGAATTGATAATGCCCCATTTCTCCAAATAATGTTTGCAGGGGCCTACCTGGGTAATGCTGTGACGCAACTTGGAATATTCCCAGTAGTGGGCCACTACAATAGATTAAGTTGATTTGATTATAATAATTAATAATTCCAGTCCTCATTGTGTCCTTACTCGACTTGTGATAGAAGGAAGAAATTTTAAATCGCACCAAATTAGGTAATATCCAGAATAGCATATTGTTTTCTATCCTAAAAATAGAAGTAGAATAAATCTCCAGCACGTGGGCGCCCCATCGAAGGTAATCCTAGCTATAATAATATTATGTATATAAATGCGGAAGTGAGTTCGTTTTTGTTGGCACATGGGTATATGTACAATTACCTAGAAAAGGACATTGGATACTTTTTATTTTGACCTTCACGCGGTAGACGGGCAAAAACTAGTATGAAAATAATTTGAAATCAAGTACGAACCGCACCTTTGCCATATGTTTTAAGTAAGGATTTTTCACCCCCAATTTTATTACAACCCTTATATTTTCATCTCAAATTGCCCAAAAATCTTTAAACATTCTACCCGTAACTCCCCTTAACTCATGAAAGATCACGTCTTTACCAATTTATACCTATATACCATTCAAAACACCAAACCTGAAGAATTCAACCCTCCAATGCTAAATAATGCATTATAAAAGTGTAGGGGTGAGCTCGACCCCGCAGTTAACCCGCGCCAGCCGGCGTCTCAAAGAGAGTAAAGATAAGTAAACGAGTTGCGCTGTACACGAATTTTGTATACAGGATGTGAATTTAGGGGTGAAAAAATAAATAACATAAAAAATGTTATGATTTTACTTTTTATATAACTAGTTTTAATTATGACATGGACGCGGAAAAGGCATTGGATATGAAGCATACGGTTGTCCAGCTGTGAGTCACAGTTGGGTAACCGTAAAATCCCCTAAACTGATTTTTGCTGAATACGAATCGACCTTATAGGTTAAATACGACGGCCAAAATTACCAAAACGTCGAACATCGAATATGTTATTGACAGGATTGGTCAAGATTTTGGATTGGAAACACGTGGTTACTCTTACATAATATTTGTTTTAGTCCTAAAACAAATATGTAAGAGTAACCACGTGTTTAATATCTAATGTCTGTGAAAGCTCCATCCACTACAATACCTACTTACAATTTTGAACTCCTAGAAAACGACAAACCTCGCGAATTTTTCGACCTCAAACCAGTCGGCGCCTTAACTAACATAAATTCGCACCCTATATAAACATTTGCACCCCAGTGAAAATCTTCGCGACTCATTACTCGCGAGGGGTCTAAGGGGGTGAACACGGGAAGGGGGTGAAAGGGGTGTAGGGAATCTTCGTTCAAATCTCTGACGTTTTATCTAAATGGGCCTCGGAATGGGTGTCGTTTCTGCTAATGACCCCCAAGAAATAGTAAGACGTTGCTGCGTGACAGTGAGTTAGTGGGTGCCTGCCTTAACGTTCAATGTTTATGTAAATGTTGGGAATTTAAGTGTTGGAAAGTGAGGTTACGTCATGCTGAGACGAAACGAAATATCCGTCTTTGTTGCTGAAAATCTAGCTCTGTTTGACCCGAGACGGCAGTATCCAATGAGTCGAAAGTACATTGGTTTATCTGACAGCATTTACCTATAACTGATCTCATTAAATGTTAATAGCATAGTTATTTAAAATTTGTAGATTGTTAATTTATTTTCCTAATTTTATAATTATTTTGAAAAAATAATTAATTTTATACTTTTTGTTGTGCCGTACAAGGTCCGCAATTGTATCTTAACTTTAATCCATTTTAATACCCGTAAACCTTACATTATATGTGCAAATAAATAATGAACATGAGATTATTTTTAGGAATAATTCACATCTAATGAAGCTTTAAATAATGATTAAAGTATACTGCTGCCAACTTGGCAAATAGCCTACTTGCTACTTGTATATACTTGGCCCTATTTTCGTAATTACTTAGCTATTATATCCAAAATACCTGTCAACTTGATCATATCTACCTTCTTTTAGGTAGGTAAGCTTTCTCAATAAACGATGGAATCTTGGTCAAATTTACAAACAAAAATCAATTTTGGTGTTATTTACCTACTGAATTTTGACATTTAAAATACTGTTTTGAATAACCACAGGTGAACAATTATGTAGAATTAATATCCCAACACATGTTTGACTAACTTAACTTTCATCCAAATTGTATTGTTTTTTTTTTGATTAGGTATATTGTTTCATTGAACCAGTTGACTTTAATTTAATGAATTGGATCAAACGTTTACATTTTATTAAGTTTCTAGTACAAAATCAAAATAGTTTGCTCCACATAAATCTACAATTTTGCACCTATGAAACATCAGAAGCTGGGTGCACGGGTCAAATTGGTAATTTCCTATGGAGAAGAGCCGGCAAGAAACTCCACGGTAATTCTCGGTTCTTATAAACAAAAACGAATCGTTTTGTTTACCAATGGTAGCATTATGTATTGGTAAACTGGGAATAAACATAGATTCGTAAGCCAATTTTACCTGTGATAGCTATTTCCATATGGGTCTACTAAGCAAAGCTATGAGGTATTTGCTTCATTGTTGGTAAAAATACAAGAGTCCAAGAACCATTTACGGACCGTAAATTATAGGAATCAGTCAAGAGTCCTTTAAAAAAAAAATCAAATTGGCTTATAAAGAAAGGAGGTAAAAAAAAACTACCGAATTGGGTACCTCCTTTCAAGTCGGTTAAAATTGGCTTTTACAATGTTTTCAATTACAGTGTTAAGAGGTATGAGAGGACAGTGTAGGCTTCTCAACAAGTACCAAAATCAACAGTAAACAATCAGCTGCAGGTAAACTAATACAAAAACCAGTACACAAGCTACACGACAATGTATGGAGCGGATATTTTGCCGACAGTGCTGCGGCGAGGCGGCAATTTAGTCTTAACTGAGTCATTTGGAAGGCGTCTTCGTGAAGGCAGATGATTCGTAATTTGTTTTCTGTTGCTCTTGGCATATGTTGGTCTTTGTGGGGACGTGGGTAAGTGTGATTTTGGTGAGGAAGATGTTGGGTGGAAAATAAAGAAGTATTTTTGGCAAGTACTGTAAAGGTTGTCTGCAAATTTCGACCTTATATAGTGCAGGCTGGATGTAAAATAACTCTGGTGGCATCCAAACAGTCAAGCGAATTTATAATAGAATAGACTATTCTATATTATGAACAACATATAAATAAGCTAAAAAAATTGTATTAGGATTTTTATTTGATAGGATAGGCACGGTTATGTAAACACGTTCAAATACACTACACTACGTTCAATTTTAACGCCCCCACGCTGTATCTATTCATTACAGCACTGTATTCAAGAGAGAATGCAATATAAATATAATTTTAGAAGATGAAAACTGTCGAAAGATTTTTTTAACATAAATAAAAGAAATCTATTAAAACTCTGGAAACACACATAAGTAAGTAACTACGTATTGTAATTTTCAGAACCATTGTAATAATAGCGGTTTTAACTTGTAGAACTTGCGAATTAAATTCTGAGTCGATACCCTGGGTCGTTATCTGAACCAAGGTAAAATCTAAACCACCAGTTAAAAAATGGATTAATTCCAGAAATATACTGAACTGGTCTGAGTAACACGTCCACTTTAAAACAGCGATGTGATGTCGTGTATGAATTTAACCAAAAAGATCGAGGAAACCTTTTGAATTTCCCAGGCTTCTAAAGGCAACCATACTTCTTTCCCAATTTCCCCACAACTTGACCTGATTAAACCATCTTAGCTCTTGCAGTTAACCCCGTATTCAAGTCAGTCGCGTTGACTGATGCCACCAGGAGAAAACGCGCGGCGTTTCATTACGTTTTGCCGAGAACGCTTGGATTTATGTCCCTACCTGCTGGCGCTATAAAGCGGTAGTACGAGAAAAGTTACGTAACTTTGTAAGAAAAGCGGCATAATTATTTGGGGGGTTGAAAAATAAATGATTTTGTTAGCGTGTTGGAAGTCGTGGAAAAAAATATATAAAAGAAATGATGCACAAATTGAAAAATGGGTAATTTTCTTTTGTTTTTGCTAAACAACTTTTTGTTTTTGTAAGAATGGGAAAAGACACGTTAATTTAAACGAAAAGGTGTCCAATTTTTTTTTCAACTGAGATTTAAATATCAGTGCCTTTTATTAAAAGAAATATGTACAATATTTTTGGTTTATAATCATGATCTATCTCTATAGCTAGTTGTGTACTTTTCCAAATATGCGACTACGAAATTTAATTAAAAAAAATAAGTTTTTTTTTATATAGAACTAAAGTTATTTTCATTCCTGTTTTTTTATTTCTTTATCTCTTAATTATTTTACATGTAGTAGTTTTTTTTATACATATTTAAGTTTTAAACATAATTTACAGTGGTAGGAATTATATTTACTATTATTATACTTAGCTTATCGGTATCGAAGCATTGCCGTAGAACTGCAGACATGAATTCTATCAAATTCATTTTGATTGCTGTATTTGGATTTTATAATGAATTTTGTTATTTTTTAACACTGTACATTATAATGTACCACCAAACTACACTTCACTTAAATCAAAAACGAAACTCAAAAAAATAATCTTCTCAAAATATTATTGGTAATAAAATCACAGCATCGCACAGCACTTAACATCATGTACCAAATCTAAGACGCAACTGAGACCTAACTTCATCCCAACCCTTCGAATGCTAACACTAAAATGAAGACGATGACCAACGATGTCCACAATTGTCCAGTGGGTATGGGAAACAAAACCGGTTTCCAAAAAATGTCTTAAGAAACGGGTCATTAAGGGTTGAAATGACCGGCCGGACAGCGGTCAGTGTGGGAAACGGGGGACGGTTTGTAAGTCAATAGGGTGTTGAAGTGATGAGCTTTTGTTGATCAAGTTGGATTATTGTGATGGTTGATTGAATTTTTCGTTACTTATAAAGTATTTTTTTGATAAAGGAAATAGAATGGAACAATTGAAACTAAAAAAATAACTGTTTTCTGACATCAGTATTTTCGCCGTTTAGAATACAAAAACAGCACCTACATTTTCATTTGGTCTTAATTTAAAAAGTGGCAGTAACAATAACAGGCAGATGAATAACTAAATCAAATTCTACGATAATTCAATAAGTACATCTCAAAATCAGGCTGTGTGAATCCATTAGCAGGCATTTATTGGCACTCGTTAGCGACACGGAAATAATTGATGTTTAAATAACAAAGAAGGGAATTAAAAATGATGAGACAAGAAATTGATGTTGCTTTTACTGACTTACCTACTTATTACCTACCTACAGACTAGAGTCCCACTGAAAACCGGACAGTGGTTTATGTGAGGAAAGGGGAAGGATGGAGAAAGGGGGGATACGTTGAGTGTTAATGGAGTGTTAGGCTATGATCGTAGATTGATCTTGAAATTATTTCTATTAATAAGGAAATCTTTAGTTTTTAGCTTAAATATTAATATATCACAGTTTCAAACGTCTCATGTTCGATACTAATCTTTCATTGAGCCACAAACCTTGAATATTTTTGTAAACTTAACAGGATTTTTTTAACAATTGAAAGAAATCTTGTACCCTTAACCGTTACTTGACCATTAACAAATTCATGAGAACCAAAACGTGTTTTCGTCAAAATTTAACTCTCTTGATATGCTAAGAACTCGTTTTTATCATTTAAATATCGCGAGGGGTCATTTCGACCCAAGACGGACACAACACAATAAAATGGACAGAGGTCATCTTCGGTAGGGTTAGATTGTTCAAAAACTCGTTTCGAATTTGAATTTCTTATTATAATTTATTTTCTCAAGGAATTATGACCATTGATATTAAAACATTTGGGTACATCTGGCCAGATTGTAAGTTGATCTCAGGATACTCGTAACGGCTGGAATGATTTTTCTTTTGAAAGTAAAATGACACAGGATGTATGTGTCTGGGGCAAAACAGCCGTTGGTTGGCAGGATATCAAATTGTAAGGATGTCTGGGAAACAAGATAAGAAGACTAAATACTTAACTTGTAGGTATTACATGTGATGATTTATTAAAATATACCTTACTAGCCCAAAGGTTTCACCCGCATAAGTGTCGATCCCGTGGGAATATCGGGATAAAAAGTATCATAAGTACCCATGTGCCAAATTTCATCCAAATCTGTTTAGCCTTTATAGCGTGAAAGCGTAACAAACAGATACTAATGATCAGATTTATTTTATTTTTAATGATTTCACAATATAGATTATGAAAAGCATTGTGACACAAATGTTGTATGAACTTATCCTCTATCCATATGTATCCACCATCTACCTAATGAGCTACTTTCATTATTATAATATTATTAATAATGAAAGTAGCTCAGTCCGTCTGTCTGTCAGTCTTCTACTTTTTTACGCTTTAACGGCTGAACGGATTTCGATAAAATTTGGCAAGCAAGTAGGCTACCCGAAGGCCAATTCTCGTAATTTAAAACGTTAAAAATCTAGTCGCAGTGTCAACTCGGCGACAAACAAATATCAAAATGTAGGGAAATTTGAGGTAATTTTGACAGATTGAGACTGAGATCAGACTGTGAACGCTCTTAAAATTACGAGAATTGCCCCTCTGGTTTAGGTACTTTTGTCTATAGTCTATGACAAACTATAGGACGTGGGCGCAGGCGATGCAATCGGCTGTCAATGTATTTAGAAAAAGAATTTAAAGCTAAACCAAATAAAAAAATGGACGTACGACAAATAATAGCATCTGAATAAATAATACTACAGTTAACCTACGGCAAGAAAGCAATCTGAAGTGGCAGTAGGCTGGCCATGTCTGTCGAAGGACCAATGGCTACTGCAGCAGACGAGTCCTGGAGTGGACACCGCGTTTCGGCAAGCGTAGTGTGGGACGCCTCCCAGCTAGATGGACGGACGACCTAAAGAAGGTGGCTGGGACAGACTGGATGCGGAAGGCGGAGGACAGGGTGTTGTGGCGCAGTCTAGGAGAGGCCTATGTCCAGCAATGGACTGCGATAGCTGAGTTGATTGATTGAAGGCAAGAAAGGGATGCAAAATAAGTATCGCTGTTGTGTTGTGTAAGTCGTATGAAAAAGATTCAATCAATCAATGTGCCTTCTCTTTTCCTTCCAGTCTAATCAGCACCCTAATTGTGTAACACACGATCAATCGGAATCGGTTTCATTTTGACAGTTCAACAACATTCATTGCGTTATTTACGCGTTGAGCAGACAAATTTTTCGAACTTATGAAGCAATGGATTAGCAATTTGCTTCAAAATGATTCAGATTCCGATTGATTGTGTGTTACGCAATTGGGGTGCGGATGCAGTTGAATACCATCTACGAATGACAGGCGGGACCAACGGCTGAACGTGCTTTCCGAGTCAAGGACGGGTCTCGATATGTACCTAATGAATGTTCACACATCCATGAACCGACCGCGACAAGCGTACCTGAACCTTAGTGTGGCTATTATCATTTAGCCATGAGCCAATAGTTTCGATCACCGAACTAAACAAATTGATTGAAGCAAATCATGCTAGGAACATAAGACTAAGGTCACCAATACATACTGCGTGCAGTCCCAGGAGTCCAGGAGTTTAGAAACTGGTTCATCAGGGTGAGTTTATAATGGATAAGCAAATATATAAAAAAAAATTACGGTACCTACTTAGATTTTCGTAAAGACTAGTTAACAGCAAGAGAAATCAATGAACGACAAATAACCACCAGATACATTTTTATCATAGCTATCTAACATTCTCGAACATTCACTCTAGTATTACTAATAATTTATGGCACCAATAGTCTGTAATCGGTATTAAAAAAATCCAATAAGAAAATTTCAATCCAATACGAAAATACGAATGCATGTGCTGCCATCTACAAGCGAGTAGAAAGAAGTAAATAAGAAAGACTTTTTGAGAAACGAAACTAGTGCCATCTCTTATTGAAGAGCAACACTGGAGTAATTGAAAACTTTAAATAACTTGATTATGTAACAAAAAATATTGTAGATATATTAAAAACGTTTTTAATCATTAGCACAGTTTTTTCTGATGAAAAAGAAAGTAAATTTTGTTTCATTTTTTATTTTCAGATAGGGGCGATATTAACCCCATCTGTTGGCGGATAGAATCAACTTATGAAATAGCAACCCGGTAAATAAAATTCAAGGCGGAATGACAGCTGTTGAAGTTGGAAAAATTAACAGGGGGAATAAAACCCGGTAAGCATTCACTTTCTGATAATAAATTTAAATTTAGTTACTGGTGTCTTAATTGATTTGAAGAAAATACAGAAATATAATAACTAAAAAGTATATTGTTCAAGTACATTTTCCAATATTAGATAGATACCACAACTTTTTTAAATTGAAATAAATTAAAAGTTAGGATTCGGTACGTACCTAAGTCTAGAATTTATGATTTTACCTGTTTTTAAGTATTATTTATTTTATTTTATTACGTTTTGAGCTGTCTCCCATACAAAAGCATTTATCTGATTAAACTTTAGAAGACGTTAAAAAAAATAGTTTTTTTTTAATCTTATCTTTACCCACATAAAATATAATCCGTTCGTTCTGCTTATTAAGTTAGAACCGCAGTAAGAAAATTATTTCCTCCTAAGATTTAATTAGTAAAACAATTAGAATTCATAGTTCAAAATCTTGTAATTTGTAGGTACTTACTCTAAGTTAGAATGGCTCTCAGATATTCCAGACATGTCTTTAGCCAAGATTTCTGGTTCCCAAATTAATTTCTTGGGCGTAACAAGAAATATTTCGGTTCTGAGATTTGCTCTCTGTATAGAGTTATTCGAAAATCTTGGTATTGTAAGTATTGAAGTTTCTCGTATTAATATCCTACTAAACTTTATAAATGCGAAAGTTTGTGAGGATGGATGTATGAATAGATGGATGGATGTTTGTTACTCTTTCCCGCAAAAACTACTGAACGGATTTTGATGAAACTTTAGGTACAGTAATGTAGCTTATATATTATATCAGAATAACACATGGGATACTTTTTATCCCCATATTCCCACGGGAACAACACTTATGCGGGTGAAACAGCGACCGCAGCTAGTCATGTCTAATTCTGTTTTCATGAAGAAAAAGAAATGTCATGTCAGATGCCTATTTTGGCGCAGTCGTGAGGCACACAGTGGCGTGCATTGGTTTTCAGAATAGGTAGGCAGGAGTTTAATTTCGTATAAACTAATTAAATGGGCCCACTGTACCTATTTACTTTAAAAGATGCAATAGATCGTGAAATCAAAAACAAGAAAATATTATGGAATGCTGGAAACGAAAGGCTAGAAGCGGCGGTTTGGATGTTGAAATCTTAAAGAAGAGGCCAGCAAACAGGATTTAACTTGAACGAGTAAAGACCAACGACAATGTGCGAATAGTACGGGAGCCGAGTAGGCCGTCTGACGACTGCCTACTGCCGCGCGTGTTTGTATGAAGATTTTGTTTTTGCTAGTTATGATAATTTAGTGAGTTTCTTAATTGCGAGGCACACACACTAAAATGTAATAGACATTGTTATGGTGATTTATCGAGGTAGACACTGCTTATTATGCCTTTATGCAATGCACGCCACTGGAGGCACACAATACCATTGTAAGTTATTTTTTTTCTGTAATATTTTTCTTGTTTTTGTGTAAATTTTGTGTGCCTGGGTCAAATTAATTTATTTTCTTACTTCCTTTCATCTAAAAAAAGTGTTGGGGATTGTGTTATTTTTGGAACGAAATTCCTTATCGCACGTATATAGGTACTCCACACACTTGGCGAATGAGAGGTAAGTAGGCCGAAGACCTTCTAGGCACTCTTAATTTATTATAATGTGTGTTCACTAGATAACTGTGTATGTATAGGCATGGGCGTAGCTAGGGGAGCAAAGGTGGGCAATGCCTACCCTAGAAACTTTTTTGTCCAAAAATCAACAGTATTGAAGAATTACTTACTGTTTAATCGCCTTTTAATAGAGCCGTACATTTTGACCAAGATGTAAGGTTTGTAGAGTTAGGCCTGGTAGAGTTAGGGGCTTGGCTCTACTACATTAGATCTGATAACTTTTTAACAGTGAAAGTGTTATTTAAGTCCTGCCAACCTACTTTACATGAAATATTTTTGGTGGGATTCTTTATCACGAGGCGCCCCTGGAAATATCGGGATAAAAAGTACCCTTTATCCTAATCCAGGACATGATCTACCCATGTGACTAATTCCATCTAGATCCGCTTAGCCGTTTGCCGTTTTAGCGTGAAAGCGTAAAAAATACAAAAATCTAATATTTTCTTTTAATATTACTAGCAGCGGCTCGCAGTTACGATCCCGTGGAAATATTAGCAGCAGTTATTTATGTATTTAAACTTTTCGCACAAAAAGGTACAAAGGCGGACTTAATGCCTTAGGCATTCTCTGCCAGTCAACCAAGGGTGGTGAAGAGATTAGATGGCAGGTGCTTTGGATGAGAGGGACAGTAATAAAAAAAAAACTCTTAAATCTAGGTATACAAATATATAAATAGGGTATATACACATACATACTATTACTATAACATATACTTATAATAAGCAGTTTTTGCGTGAAAGAGTAACAATGATCCATCCCTCCATCCGTCCTCACAAACTTTTGCTTTCATATTAGTAGGAAGTAGGATATTAAGATATTCGCATTTTCATATTACGAAAAGATTTTTCACCGAAAGCAACACGTTTCCATTTAAAAACACTTACGCAATTCCTCCGAGCCAGCAAAAAACTGCAATCAAATCAATCAAGTCATTGGAATCTCATCGTATAAAGCGTTTCAATTCATTTTAATTCGACAAAGAAAACAAAAGAGGTAGAAAAATACAAATACGACGAGCTCTGAACGATTTTATTCATTCACTCATTCGTTCATGAACGAGTACAAAAAAATACAGAGTTCCGATATTTTCAGTGTCGAGTGTACTACAAAAGAAAATGGAAATTGTTCATCAGATTTTCAGCTTTTTCAATTCGTTGTCTTTTGAAAGTATTTTCAGTTTTTCGTGAAAGTAGGGTAGGGTAAACAGAACTTTACTTATGGTTTCTTAACCTTGTAAGATTCTGCCTATCCTTTTCCCAACTATGTGGAGGTCGGCTTCCTGTCTAATCGGATGAAACGGAATACCAGTATTTTACAAGGAAGGACTACCTATCAGACCTCCACAACCCAGTTACTGGGTAACACGATACCCCTTGGTAAGACTGGTTCTCAGACTGTTGGGTTTCGGACTACCCGTAACCACTGTCAAAAGTCTACGAATTACAGCCAGGACCAACGTCTTAAGGTGCTTAGGGGTTTAGACCCCTCCATACCTATTACCTCGGATAGCACGTTAGGACGCCGCGTTCGGTTCGTGGATGGGTGACCATCCATTACATATCATCGACCCGTGCGGCTATTATCATTTATATAGCCGCGAGTCCCTTAAAAAACCTATTAGAATGTTTAAATTGATTTTCCATTTACGGTACAAAGGATGTCTTACTTCGAGTTCCTACTACATATCTAATAAGATATTGGTTTACATTCTCGTCAGGCCTGGCAATCAGACTGGTAATCTCAGTATCTACAAGGCCCATCTTTTAATTCTTTACCTCGTAAATAACGGGGGGGCTTGTGGCTAAGTAATACCAGCTGCAAGGGTCGATCGATCAGGTTAGGCTACGCTTACACAACTACTTACGCTACTTAACATCACCATCTATTTGTCCTTCTAGTGCGTCCTCTCTCGACTTTTCCATTCACATCTGCATTTTCTTTCACAAACTCTAAAAATCACTAGGTACAGACGCCAGCACATCAAGCTACTACAATCTGTCAAATTTCTTTAATAGATTTTCAACTTTGTCACTAAAGCATTAGGGTTCAAGGTTGATTAGGAAAATTTGACAGTTTCGGGTAGCTTGACCTGCTGACGTCTGTACATTAAAAACTTTTACATGAAAACATATCTACGTTTCATTTATCTTCCCAGTAGAGTTTCACGTGTTTTCAGTAAAATGCGCCGCACCGCGCCGTCGATAGGTGACAAGTCACAACTGACTGACCGGGCGATGACCTCGCACAGAGGTGGCGTGGATACGACTCTGTTCTAAATAAGATTTTGTATTTTTATTGTTATTATTTGGAAAGGCTCACGCTTGCCTGTTCATTTTTAATATGAACACTATTTGAAAGGGAACGAGAAACAGTATACAGGTTTAGTGTATGACTTTCAAAGTTCTCGTGGTCAGCCAAATGCAGGTTCTTAAATATATCTTCTTGATTGACGATATATTTGAAAGGCTTTATTTCATAAGCCTTACATGAAGTAGCAAATACACAACTGTAACTTGCAAAAAGTACGCAAGTAGCTTGCAAGCCATTGTGCCATGACGACTTCAGATTGGTGAATATCACAACGCGAGTTCTTGCTTGCTTTTGTGCAAGTTCTAATCAAATCTATCTAACTAGCCTGTAATGTCCCACTGCAGGGTAAAGGCCTGCCTATCCTTTTTCCAGCTCGTCCCGCCATCTTCGTCTCTCAGCCCATTTGCCTTCTGACACGTGTCAGACTTGTCCGACCCAGTCCCACCCAGTGTGCATACAAACGAGCGGCACGCGGCATTGGCAGAAGCAACTGCAGCAATTGACAACGTGTCGCTCATGTATTTGAGTATGGGAAAAAAAAACACGAGCGGGTTGTCGACGACAGCCGCGACCTCTGCCGTTGCTCAAGCTTAAGGTTTAGCGGGTACTGAGTACGTCCGTGACCATGGTTTCGGCGTCCAATGTTGTTTCTTTTTCGGTTCGAAATTAGAACCAGAAGCTGTTAAGGTAGCTCCTTTTCATGCACCATCTGAAATAATAACCTCCATAAATAGTAGGCATATTGCTACTCGTTGAGGCTATATTTTGACGCATGTGAAGAATAATAAAGTTGAAGTATAACTTCTAGTTAACACACTATTAAAGCCGAGATTCCTAAAAAGCGTATTATTTTGTTTTTCAGCATGGCTCGAACACAATCCAAGAAGTCAAGTTTATTTTTTGCCGTAATTGTGATGAAAAATAAAGTTGAATAAATAAACATCCACTCCACGGTTGTCCGCGTGCGGTGGACGCGGTCTGACCGTAATGTCACACGTGTTGATATGTTGTGTCGCATCGTTGTACTGTGTACACATTGTTGACCGTCTGCTGTAAGTGAAAATAAAAACCTGAACCAGAACGGCAAGCTTTAAAAAAGAAGGAAATGAAGATGAAGACGCTTTACACTGCGCTTCAATAAAGGTTTTTATTTATCTTTCTTCCTAGATTCATTCAGAACCTACCTGGCCAATAAAAATAATATCTCGGTAATTCTACTTAATATTATAAACGTGAAAGTTTGTATGGATGGATGGATGGATGGTCTTACTAATATTATAAACCTGAAAGTTTGTATGGATGGATCGATGGATGGATGTTTGTTACTCTTTGACATAAAAACTACTGAATGGATTTGGATGAAATTTGGCACACAGATGGTTTATAACCAGGATACTTTTTATCCCGATATTTCCACGGGATCGAAACTTATGCGGGTGAAACCGCGGGGCACAGCTAGTAATTATTTTGTTATCGAGCTTCAGAAAGAGACTGTGACTGAGATATACAGGGTTATTTTAAATTAGCTAGCCAAACTCCGCAGACGCGCTGGGTACCGATATCTAAAAGTGTTAAATTAAAAAATTTATAAATTTGACGATTTTCACTGTATCATCAACCACATCCTATCTTAGTTAGGTATTAAGAAACTCTCGGTATCCCACTCTATGCCGCTTCCGAAATCCTTTCTGTTTCTTCTCCCTGGTTTTACTTCTTAAGGTATAAATATAGAGGTTGACAGGGAAGCTCGCCGTATTCCTTGAAAGGGGCTATACTAGAGGTCATTAGCAACCAATTTTGTCCAGTTAACTAGGACTCAAAACTGGATGGTTACCGAGCTGTCGGTTCTTCGATTTTTTAGAAATTTTCGGATTTGTTACCAAAAACAATTATGAGAAAAAACTACTCCACTCCAAACATTTAATTGATACTTTTCTGAAAATTGAAAAATAAGTGATCATTTAAAAAAATATGCGTGCAAAACTTACATAATCTCAGAAATAAAAGGTCTTTAATAGCATTTTTTTAATTTTTTAATCATACTTACCTATTTACCCCACCTATTTACCCCACCTATTTACCCCACCTATTTACTCCACCTATTTACCCCACCTATATACCCCACCTATTTACCCCACCTATTTACCCCAACTATTTACCCCAACTATTTTCCAGTCCAATGGGGTAATTGCGTATCACACTAACATTAGCAATGGCTTTAATTTTGACAGTTCAACAACATTCATTGCGTTATTGTAGTTGTTGAGCAGACAACTTCATCGAACATTTATGAATAGCAATATAAGGAGCACTGATGTGTCAGCAAATCACACCATCTGTGGTCGGTTTTTCAGTAAAAGAGGTAAATCATTTACTAAACATAGGAACGGACCCAATATTGAACCCTGTGGTACACTCATTTTGCCTTTTATATCCAATGAACTCACATCGTTAATTTGGATGTCCTTCGAAATGATTCAGATTGTGATTAGAGGTGTGTTACGTAATTAAGGTGTTGTTTTTTTTTTAATCAATTGCTTGATTTTATGTACAGTCACGAGCACCAATATGTCAACACTTGGCAACTTTAAATTGCGATTTTTTCGTGAAATGACGAATGCAACGTTGAAATACGACACATTACATAAACCTATGGGTTCGAAAATGCTATGTTCGTAATAACATAAAATTTCATTCAATATTAAAGGAGTAAATCGCTTTTGAATAAAGCTAAGTGTATACATACTTTTGCTCGTGACTGTATGAGCTTTGATCGTCAGAAGACGAAATATGTTTCTCCTGCTACTTAAAGACCATTTACAATTCAAAACATTAGAGTAGGTAAGTAGCTAACTCCTAAGAATTCCCATAAGAGAAGCTTTCAAGTAGTTCACTATAGCAAAGACTTCGAGCAAATTCTAATAATAATAGTGTTCCAACAATAGTTCCTAGAACAAAAGGATATTCCATTATTTTGATCGTACATTTAATCAAAGGTCTCCTTCTTCTCTCTCTCTCTCATTGACGGGAATCAAATAAGACTAAGTTAGTCTTAAGTAAGTGGGCAATGTTGTTCGTATTTTTAACCGACTTCAAAAAAGGAGGTTCTCAATTTGGCCGTTTATATATATTTTACTTGTTGTAGTATTTTGCGATATTTTTTAAATTCTAGCCTTTAGTTTTGTGATTATTATGTATGATCACTTATTTCTGATTGCTGGTAAACCTATATATAATTGGTGACTGTGTAAGACCGAGACTATTGTGATTTATAGTATATAAGATAGCGATTTACACCTTTATTTTTTTATGAAATTCTATGTTGCTACGAACAGTATTTTCGAACCCATAGGTTTTTGCAATGTGTATTTCATTGTTGTTTTCGTTATTTGAGAGCTGTGGATTTTGTAATAAATAAATAAATTTCACGCAAAAATCGCTATTGAAAGTTTTCAAGTGTTGACATATTTGCTCGTAATTGTACATACATACACCTATTAAATACATATAAAATTTTGTATAATTTTTTGGGAGCCCTAATAGGTTATATGTGATGATATAGCATTCCAATAATATTATAGGTACATACACCTCTTTTTTTAAATCGTTTAAAAACTAAGTAAAAGAAAAAATTGTGTAGAAGAAACTCGATGGAAAAGAGGTAAGAGACCAATTGGAAAAGTACGACTGCCAATCAGAAGAAGTGTGAAGAGTTCTTGGGAATAGTAGGCATATCTTTCGAATCAAATATTTTTGCTAAAGAAAGCGAGTGCGTACTGTAGAGCCTACTTGGTGCTAACATGCAACCTCCGCGAGTTTGTTATAAAGTGACTAGCTGCGCCCCGCAGTTTCACCCGCATAAGTTTCGATCCCGGGGGAATATCGGGTTAAAAAGTATCCTATATGTTAATCCTGGTTATAAACCATATTTGTGCCAAAGTTCATCTAAAACCGCTCAGTAGTTTTTGCGTAAAGGAGTAACATCCATCCATCCATACAAACTTTCACGTTTATAATATTAGTAGGATTGGTATAAAAGACGAAACAAACATGAAGGTTTAAGTTAAGAAGAGATCAGGCTGACAAGCAAAAGAATTATGATGTTAAATACGTATTATATTCGATAGGAATAATTATTGAATAATATGAGTTAAGCTGAAGTTTGATTTTATACCTTCCGGCACCTGGCGGGGCTTGTCTAGTCCCTTACATTACACTACTTTAACCGAAATCGTCTGAGGTCCAGACAATCTTGGTCAGATCATGTGAGGGCCAAGTAGTTTGGTGTCAGAAATCGTCTTTTGAGGAAGGAACCACACAGATTTGAATGACCGCATAAATTACTCAAACTAGCAGACCATCATTAAAACAAACTGAAAAAAAAAACAATGATCTACACAGTTCTCACCTTCACAATAATGATTGTATGGTATGGTAAATACTTAGCTCTAATTATTGACCTCCCCAACACAATTGTGAAGGTTAGAGGCAGTCGCATCATTATCCAGCTACCTACGGTTATGCTGGAAACCAACCTTAACATAGTTGGGAAAAAGCTAGACTAATGAAAGATGCATTTATGTAGAAAAGAAAAGGAAGATGGGCCGACCTCAACTAAATTGGGGTAAAAGCAGGAGTGGGTGAATATGAACTTGGTCGAAAGCATCAAAAGCAAGCTTAGCAGGCCAAGAAAACGCTGGTGTGATAACTTAGATGACGTTCCTGACGAATTGGTTAGAAAAACACACAGGGAAGTGTGGAACACCATTGATCAAAGGTAACCTTTGTTCAGCAGTGGGAAAGTAATGGTTGACAAAAAAAAAGATGGGAAGGAATCGTTGATAGCGTTAGTAAAAAAAGCGGCCACGGACCGCCGTGCCATATTTAACAACACCTACATATTATTAACACGCTTTTATTAGGTCAACCTGTATGTAACTATGTAATGGAATCTAAGGTAACTAATTTAACCATCTTCCAAGGGTCGTACCGTAATGAAAATTGGCAGCTGTATGTAGTTCTGATGACAATACAATAATATGGTACTGTCGAACTGATCTGATAATGGAGCCGGACGATATGAACTGGAACTTCATCATCATCATCATAGCTGTTTTGGATTTCTTATATTACACAATGTCAGAGTCATTATATTTAATTTCTCCAAAAATTATAAGGTGATAATACCGATATTAAGTGCGTTGGGAATGGAAAGACTTCGATGCGGGGAGCATCTGCGGTGGACGAAAAATCTGAAAGACAAATATTTCTTGTAGTAAATTACAAAGATATTGTTTCGGTGTTCCCACTTAGACTAGTAGTAATTAATTAAATAAATAGCGCCGATTCCCTTGTGCACAAACTAAACTAAATTTAAGTTCAGTGCATCTTTTTCTTTCTAATTCATTAAGAAAAGGACAGAATGTAAATATTAGTTTAGTCCTGGTCTTATCCCGATTTAGTCTTATTATTTTTAGTCGTCATATCATCTTTCACACAGTGGGCATCTTTTTCACAGAGGGGCTTGTGGCTAAGTAATAACAGCCGCACGGGTCGATCGATCAGGTTAAGCTACGCTTGCCGCGGTTGGTCCGTGGATGGGTGACCATTTTCACATACCAAGTCCCCTCCGTGCCTCGGAAAGCACGTTAAGCCGTTGGTCCCGGCTGTCATTCGTGGATCTTTGACAGTCGTTACGGGTCGTCAGTAGCCCGAAAGTCTGACAACCAGTCTTACCAAGGGGTATCGTATTACCCAGTAACTGGGTTGTGGAGGTCAGATAGGCAGTCGCTTCATGTAAAATACTGGTATTCAGCTGCATCCGGTTAGACTGGAAGCCGACCCCAACATAGTTGGGAAAAGGCTAGGCAGATGATGATGATGATCATCTTTCACACAGTCCATCCATCGTTTCTTTGGTCGTAAGAAAAGGATATAATAATGCAATGCAATGGGTTTTATGTGACCTAGATATTTGAACTAGCTTTTGACTACATTCAAATTGAAACCTTACCCCAATTAACTTACCGAAACATCATTATATCTAAATATACCTCCTTTCAATGAAGTCCTAGCTTTTCACAGTGTTAAAAAAGATTTTCCTATTCATAAAATAGTTTTACGTCATCTAAAAAAATATGGTGCCAACTCTGTTTTAAATTTCAATGAGCGCCATTGATATTCAAATGCTCCGCGAACCATTACTGTACTACAGTAAAATCCAATAAAATCTACCAAAAGCTACCCTCTTCCGAACTTCTTCCAAACTTCCACTATCCCAACTATTCCGCCACGCCCCTAGAATCGCAACTACTGACATGCATTTTTCTCTTTCTATCACATACGGATTTAATCGCGTGGAACGAGACGGCAGCTAGTTTAACCGCGTGCATTGTTATTATAGTTTTATGACGTCATGCCAAACTGACGTAACTCGAGTTGAACCATGTTCGGATATCAACTTTACACGTTTCTGTTAAGGTTGATTATAGAATGTAAGTAGTAACAGTTACGATATTGGAAAATAAGGCAAGACGCGGGATGTAGGACCATTTTTCCGCGAGCGATTTACCAACGTAAGGTGTCGTCATAAGAGCTATAGTGGCGTAAAAATGTCTAACTTAAGACGTTTCGCTGAAAAAAGTACGTATAGTTATTCTATACCAGCGTCTTGCGCAAGATGGCGGTGCTAGGCGTTCGTTATTTGAATTTCTCTGAGGAATAGGTGGGGTGCGTCGTACGAGGCAGCTGCTGTAGCGCTTTAGGCGATTTTGTACGGCGGTTTGGGGTAGGGCGTCTAGCAGAATTTCGCTGAGTTGTATAAATTGGGTTAGGGTGAAATTGTAAGGAGGTTTTATGTCGCGCTAGTTATGAATGTTATGTTTTTATGTACTGGGTTAAGATGTTTTTAGACTTATTATGGGCTCGTTTTGTTAGATTAGTACATTGTTTCTTACACAGGTATATTATAGCTTAGAAAAGTAGAAGCTTTTGATAAAGTTATTGGACCTACCTACTTAATGTTTCAATACTAGGCGGAGTTTTGAAAATGTTTTATGACGTAGTAAGGTAACTTTTTAACCGACAAAAAAAAACGGAGTAGGTTCTCAAGTCGACGCGTATATATACTCGTATATACTTATATATTTTTTTATGTATGTCCACGCATAACTTTTTACAGAGTAGTCCGATTTTGATAATTCTTTTTTTAATGGAAAGGGTATACCCCAAAGTTGGTCCCAAATAAATTTGAAAAAAAAATCCAGCCCTAAGGGTGGGAAAATAGGGGTGATTTGTTGTTCACTCACAGATTTGAATGCTGAGTTGTGTATTATTACTCTACTCAGTGCCACATATGCCTGCCCTTTGGCAAACAATTAGTAGACTATAGCCACAAAAAATTACAAAATAAAAACTTTTTAACAAAAAAATTAAACCGCCGAAAAAACTGAAAAGCAAAAAAGAATACTTAAACCTTTTTTATTTAACCTTAATAACTAAGTTCTTAAACGAATGTAACTATACCTAAATAATTTTGAGTCGGCGCCGCTTAAATTTAAGGCAATTTAGTGATCTTTGTATATTGATTGATACTTAGGTATAGGTACTTACATTAGTTTAAGAACTTAGTTGTTAAGGTTAAATAAAAAAGGTTTAATTTTTTTGTTAAAAAGTTTTTTAGTTGGTAAAATAATAATAAAATAAAAATGTTTATTTCATCAGCTCATGTTAATAACATTGTTAAAATTGGAGTTACCTCCTAAACAAAGCTTTGCTTGTGTTAGGTGAAAAATACTTAGAAGGTATTTAATTTAAAAATTATGTGAAAAGGAAGTATCTACTTTTGTATGAAAAAAAAATTGAAATAATACCTAATGATTGTAACTAGAGATAATTTTACTATACAAAATACAGCTTCCGGTAGCCAAATTGTTTTTAATTAAATTGTATTTGTAAGAGTTTATAAAAAAAAATGTTATTTCAATCTAATCTTACATTCGTGGCTCCCACAATAACCAGATATTCAATCAACTGACATTTTACTATCCAATGGTATACACACAGTAACCCTACATTCCCATGACATCTTAACCTTTAACACAATCGCAATTCCCGTAATCTTACAAATCAAAACCAGTGAAAACCAGTTTTATCCAATTCGAAGCAGTTTGGGCCAGATTGAAGCGGTTCAATCCAGTTCTTGTGAGAATTTCAAATAAAATGGAACAGGTTACCGAGATACGGATTGAAATTCAAAAATGGAACAGGTTACTTTTTAAAAGAAAGTTGACAGGTTCTTGATTTGGTGTCTGTTAAGGGTGGTCGTTTCCCTTTCTTTGTGGGTAGTTAAAGATGACAAAAGGAATTATTTCAGAAATAAAGATTTTCAATGGAATGTTCTTGATATGGGGTCTCCCATATTTAGAACATTCCTCGACAATCCTCGTTTATTATTTATAATGGATCCTATGTACTGGACTTACTATTTCTATAATAAATCGGGAAAGAACTTTATAAATAAATTATAAACATTCTAAAAGAAGATAAGGTTTTATTTGCAGGCCGAGGGCTAATTTTTCAATCGACAGATAATTTTTATTCGTGGAATATGACATCAATTACGTCTGACAGATTTTGTATGGAAGAACTGTAAAAAAATTAAAATTATTCCTTGGATAAAATTATCTGGCGTTGGAAAAATCAGCCCTAAGTACTTTAAAGTAGACTAATACTGCCCTGTTTTTAGAAAATACAAAGTTACTATAATTAGCCCAAATGTTGATGATTTTGCTATGAATTTTCTGGTGTAAAATAAAGTATAATAATTATATAAATCTATATATATAAAATTCAAAGTCCTGACTGACTGACTGACTGACTGACTGAGACATCAACGCACAGCCTAAACCACTGGTCCTAGAGACATGAAATTTGGAGAGTGTATTCTTCGTGAAGAGTAGGTATCCACTAAGAAGGGGTTTTTCGAAATTCCACCCCTAAGAGGGTGAAATGGGGGGATTTTGTTTGTATGAAAAATCTTATTCCTTGAGTTAATAAACTTGAAACTTGCCAAGAATACTTATCTAAGTAAATTATAAAGTTGGGCATTTTTTGTTTTTATAAAATACCCCCTAAAAGGGGATTGGGGGGTTTCAAAGTTTGTATGGAAGAATCTTAGCGCGCGGTCCGATTTGATCGAAACTCAGTATTTATACCTAAAATTGAAATTAAAGAATAATGTGTATCAGGGTTTTTTGAAAATCTACCCCTGACGGCCTGAAAAGGGGTAGTCAATTTTACAGGGGAGGATTTTACAGCGTGGCTTGATTAACTCGAAAATTGGTATAAATAATCTTTGAGTCAAGTTATGAACACATCCCAAATGATTTTTCAAAATTCCACCCCTTTGGGGGTGAAAAGCGGGGATACAGTTTATATGAAAAATCTTATTCGTTTGTTTAATAATCTTGAAAATTGGCATGAATACTCAATAAAGTTTATCATTATTAGTTTTTCAAAACTACCCCTCAAAGGGGATATAGGAGTGTTGAAGTTTGTGTGGAATAAATTGAATGCGCGGTCCGATTAACTCGAAAGTCTGTATTGATACTTTCGACAGAAAATAATTAATAATAAGTATGTAAAGTGGTCAAAAATTGACCCCTGACGGGGCAAAAAAGGATAATTCGGTTTTTAGGGGAGGATTTGAACTTGAAACTGTATGTTACATTTTCACGCCTAAACCACTGAACTTATGATTTGGCAAAGAGATAGATGGCATCCTGGGGAAGCACATACTTTTTATCCTGGTAGCACGTTCCCGTGGGATAACTTCCGACATCCACGCGGGCGAAGCCGCGGGCAGAAGCTAGTAATAAATAAATGTCGTAAGAACCAGCGTTCATAAGAAAAATACACTCGAAACGAAAATAAATATCATTGTGAAAACCTCATAGACTGACACAGTTAGAACCATGCTTTACACAATAGAAAATGCAAATGTTTATTGTAAAAGGGGGCACCTACAACTAGAGTAACCAAGAACCCATGAGTGTCTATAAAAAAGATAAGAATGAAAGAACCTGTTACAAGGAAACAGGTATCTTATTGTGAGTAGGGATTGTAAAAAGATACGGAGTTACCCCTTATAGAGTTGTTAGTTTATTCTTTGATTTTGTCGAAGATAGTGAAAGTAAGTGTGAGTGAGTTATTTTTTGGTGGAAAGGTTAAAAATTAAGTTTTGGTTTTGGTTGAAAATCTTAGTAATTTCTTTGGTGTAAACGTGAATAGTTTTCCCTTCTACCTTCAACCCGTCTGCTATCAAAGCCAGAGTGAATTGGCATCTTGCCACGCTTGTTCCATCATAGACTTCATCCATCGCTTTCTATCAGGTGTGATCGAGGGCAAGAGCATTCCCATTCAGTAATAAAAAAAAAGAAAGAAGAAGGAAAGTACATTTATTTGCGGCAAACTTGACGCATAAAAAAAGAACAAAACATTAAACGCTCGTACCTCGAATTATTAGACAAAGAAGCTGATAAATAATCTATTGTAAACAAAAGATGAAAACAAATATGTGTGGTGTTCACTCAAGTTCATAGCATAGCTTGGATTTTAATCGTAAGGTAAGCATAATACAGTGTAACCTCGATATAACAAATCGGAAGGGAACAAGTAAATATTCGTTATATCAAGTAATTCGTTAAACTGAGGTTTGTTATATTGAGGTTAGGTTGGTCTAAAATTGGTTTAGAGGTAAAAACGTGTCGAAACCTGACGCGACTGAATCACATACTATTGGGAACGTTATATAAAGGTTTTGGGTTGACAAAATTCGTTAATTAGAGGTCTACACTTTTTTTGATAGTTGAAAATTCGTTGAAGAGAGAAAAGAGGTTGTTCGCAAAAAAAATTCGCAATGTAAAGGTATATTTTACATTGACTCTTATGGACAATTCAAGGGGATTACGAAGAATTTGTTAAATCGAGGAAGTCGTTATATTGAGGTACGTTATAGTAAGCTTGCACTGTATTATTTTGTAGTTTCATTGAACGTATAAAGTTAGTGAAGTATTCCTGATTCGTTTGATATCCCTTTTTATTCATAGCTGGCTATGTATAACATAAGTAATGTTTTAATAATGACTAATGACTGTGGCCTCTGAGTTTGTTTCGGCCTTTCTTCTCAGACTAGTCAGATAGGAAACACTGACCTCATCTAGTTTTTAAATTATGATTGACGTGTAACAGTGTAAACCTAGATACAAAAAGTACAAACCTAAATACAAAATAAAATCATTTATCATTAGTAGGATCTCTTAAGTTGTACTTTTCATCTGAAATCAATGTATAACTATCACATTGCCACGTATAGATTATAACCACAGAGGCAGTACATGCCTACATAGAGGATCGACGTATTACATACCTACATAGCTAGACACAAAATCAAAAAAATCAAAAGTCATTTGTTCAAATTAGGCTGAGAATCAGCACTTTTTGAACGTCAAAATTACAAAAGACAGTCCCCCAAAAACGCCCGTCCTTCACCACTTCCTAGTGCTATCGCTGGGAAGAAGAAGTGGCGCAACAAACTCCGCAGCAGCACAGCTGTCTGTTCAATTTAAAAAAAAAAAACTTGATTGTATACAATACTAGGTACCTATGTTCGGTAATTAACATTACAAAACCAGAACATAAAATTTAATTATTTGCCATAATATGTCAGCTAGCCACGCCAATATACCAACAAATATAATAAAAACTATACGTACTCAAGCTAAAAAATAATTAATTAAAATGTAAATTAAAAAACTTACTACCCAAATAAAAGCCTCCAGGTATAAAGGGCGTGACAGACCTGACAATCTCCTTATCCACATCCCATAATCACATACCAATCAGATACTCGTAGCCACGAAACAATCAATTTACTGGCCATGACACAAATACTGACATCCGTAGTACTATTAACTATTAGTAGCATTATGTCTGGTTACGAGCCGATTGTAGTAGAGTTATATAGGTACTGGTCGATAGACAACTAATGTCCATTCAGGTGGGTTAAGCGTGTAAAGTTGTGGGGCGATCGGTTGTCTGGCAATTGTTTAAGGTTGTCTGAGAAATATAGTTTGGTTGTTGTTAAAAGTTTTATGATATACTAACCATTTTAAAGACCGTTTCGGACACCAATCTACATGATCTTCACATGATCTGACCTTCTGTGTTTGTTTCGGCCTTTCTTCTCGGAGTATTCGGATAGGAAACGCCGACCTCATCTAGTTTAAAAAAATATTATTGACGTGTAAAAGTGTTTGCACAAACTAACTTACAAAAATAAAATCATTTATCTTAATAGACCGCAGACACTGTAACATTTTTAACCGACTTCAAAAAAATTTGAAGATTCTCAATTCGGATGGTTAGGTATATTTTTATCTTTTTTTATTAGAAATTTAAAAACACTTAAATCACAGTTCAAATTGGCTTTAAAAATGTATCGAAAAAAAAATCGAATCAAATCGTTTCGAGTACCCAATTTAGTTTTAAGTTAAACTTCAATTGATAGCTTTTGTGTAAACCTTCTTCACAAAACAGTAGGTATTAGAATATAACTTTTGTATAGAATAGACTTAAATTAGTCAGCTTTCAATACCCAAATTATTAAACTCAGGTAAATACACCATGAACAAGTTTGACATTTGGAAAAGTCCGCAAACCTACTTACAACAACCTATGTATACTTTCTTTCATGTTATGATGACCAACAAAGTTTTTTTTTGCTTATAAGGCCAACTGACAATTATATACACTGTTTTAATTATTATAAAATAATATAACTAAGCTCTAATGTTAATGTAGTAATTTCTTATAGGTTAGCAATGTGCCACAAGCCCTATGCTTTAAAATTAATAACTAAGAGCTGATTATTTAGCAGTCAGATAACTTTTATTCGAGGAATAAAATTGACGTTTGACAGTTTTTGTATGAAATAACTGTCAAAATTTCAAAATTATTCCTTGAATGAAGTTATCAGAACAATAGTCAGATAACTTTTCTCTGAGGAATAAATATTGCGGTTTGACAGTTGTTGCATAGAAAATAATATGTCAAACTGTCGTAATAATAATTATTCTTCAGATAAAAGTTGTCTGACTATTGAATAAAACACAGAACACAAATAAATGGAAATGAAAATTTAATCATTGTTAGCAATTATTCTGTGGAACTTGGCAAATGAGTCACAGCGTCAACAAGTTGAACTTTACACATCCGGGATTTTTTGTAAAAAAGTTAGATTTTTTGTAAATCTCTCTAAGCAAAGTCTTCATTTCGTTCCCATAATTTAACGCTGTTAGATAAATTAATACCAGCATGTAACTTTAAACCTTATATCACACTTGGAGAGTGTTACATTCTCAACCTACACGTCCTTTAGGTCCGGGTCTATTGTTAGGTCAAGGTCACTGACCGGACAATTGACCACGTCCAAAGTTTATAGTTAATTAAGTTAGTTGTGCAACTATTGCAATGTTTATGATGATATGTTGTTAGGTTTGTGTGATGCAATCAAATTGTCAAGTTCATTTAATTAATCTTTTCGCATACAAAAAGTTAATAATGCCTTGGGCATTCTCTACCAGTCAACGAAGGGTGGTGAAGAGATTAGGTGGCAGGTGCTTTGGTTGAGCCGAACAATGATAAAAAAAAACTATTAAAATTATAAGTTTCTATTCGTGAATTTTCCCCATGTTTTCATAGTTATTCTGCTATTCGGGACGGAGACAAATCCAACAAATCAAATATAATAAAAAACGGTCCAGCCATTCTTGAGTTGTAAATGGTGGAACTAACACGACCTTGTTTTATTTACAAAAATATAGATTTATGTTTTTCTATACGCCTGAGATTTTGATAGAGGACAAATTCTACAAAAGAAGGTAGGTACTACTGCTTGGAATCACTCCATCTCTCGACTCTTTATGAAATATTCGGAGATAACCTTCCACTAACACAAGATTATCACCACTTATCTTTCACTTATTTTTCTTTTCATGCGCGTTGCTATGTTTTGCTTTCTCAAAACTCTCAATTTTGATTTTATTTGTTGTTGTGTTGATACCTACCTACCTGTCTTTTCAAATAGGCAGACGAGACTAGATTATTGTCGTTATCATTGCAGTAAGTGTTCATTCATAATTTTCTGAAAGAATTGAAATATCATACATACAGGGTGGCAGGGACATCGGCGCACAAACTGTAACCATGGATTCAGCACATAAGTTTAGACCCTTTTTCGACATTTTTCGTCGGTTATAAAAAAAAAATATTGCTGGTATTACACTTTTCTATGAAACAGAAGATTTTTTTTTTTGATAACCGACGAAAAATTTCGACGCTATGGAGTCTAAACTCATGTGCTGAATCCATGGTTACAGTTTGCGCGTCGATGTCCCTGCCACCCTGTGTATTGCGTGCCTGCCTATCTTGAAAATCATGCGTTACCATAAGTTAAACATGTCTCATATTTACACACTACACGACTTTTAAAACTACTAAAAAAACCAATCTATCATTTAGATAAATTTGCAGTTGCATGTCAATTGCAATGTTTACACAATGAGGTCGTCTGTCGGACTGGACGGACGTCTCGCTAAGTTCAAGGGCAACGTTCGGCTGGACACTAAGGACTATTTACGTTATTAATGTACCATGAGTACATTCATGCCCTATTTACTTGTGGGGCAGACAGGAATGGTGGTGGTGTCGATGTGACGTAGTTTGTTGAAGATTTCATTGTAAGGTTTCGATGTCGTTTTAATATTAATATCGTAAAGGTATGTCTATTTAAGTTTCTTTTAAATTAAATTGTAAAAAAAATGAATAAAGATTTTTGAAACCCTATACCCTGTCCATAAGGTAAACCGTTTTTTGACAGATAGAACTAGTGATTGCAGCAACACACGATACATTGATTGATAAACGTACGGTATTACCTATAATGTCTGTAAGAAGCCATAAATAAGATAATTCAATATGTTATGGGGTTTTATATATTTATTTTATTACGTATTTTAAATTTAACTTTTACGTAAGTAATCTGGAATATGTATCTACGTTCTAAAACAGGTATCAAAAAACTGTTAACCTAACAGACAGGGTATAGTTACCTATGCCCACTTAGGTCAGATGAAAGGTGGGCTATACATATTGTTAGTTACTACTGGGGAACCCCCTTTTGTGTTATAGTTGTCGCGAATTTTGTATCTAACCTAGTGCCGACGGCAAAACGGGACGCTTTATTCAAGAGAGATCAATAAAGAGTTCTATAAGAATAACCTACAATTTAAATGGCGGGTTTTTATTCCAGAATTATAATATCTAGCTTCTTCTTCGTCCGCGTGAAATTTCTTGATAACCCGACTCACCCCGTCGCATCCCATCATCGGCCCGCTCTATTACGCGTTCTCCCTGACTTTTTTATTGTTGCTCGGTTCCTAATGAGCATAGCGCAAAGTTAAATAGCCTATAGCCTTCACGTTCACTGTCCAAGGACTCCAAAGGAGTCACATTTGTACCAAACTCATATGCCCATGACTCCAGTTGGAGTCATAATCTAAAAGTAAATTTGATGTTTCTTATTTGAGTGGAAGTATGAATAAGAGGAACAAGATTCTCATGGACTTATAGTTAGATAACAAGGCTATCAAAAATTTAAAAGAGCCGCCGTGGATGTACGAATACATTTTATAACTTTGTACTGGGATAAGGAACGTGTTACGAATTGGGCTATCAAATGCCAAAGATCTCATCAAATCTGACTGGTAGTTCTAGAGATTACCGTGTTCTAATAAACAAGCAAACTCTTCAGATTTAATATTAGTTTACATATTAAAAAACTAGTCATACAGGAAGAAGAAGAAAATACATAGAATTTTCATCATTTCCTGGTGAAAAACTTCACAAGACCTCATCTAGTTTTAAAATAAATGATTGACGTGTAAAAGTGTTTACAAACCCACTTACAAAATAAAATCATTTATCATTTACAACACTAAAACTATTTTTGTGGACTAGTTAGATGGTAAAAAAAAAGAAAGAAAGAAAGAAACTGTGGGACGTGAAATAGCCAATTTCTGCTACTGGCTAAATCGCTCAGTTTGCTTATTTGTCCGCAGCCTTAACACATACGGAGCTAATTGTCAAGGGTCAAAGTCCCAATGGGCTACTGACCGCTCAGAAACTTCATTGATGACTAAATAACGCCTTGAAAACCTTGATAGGTAGGGTAGCGTCTAATATAAAAAAAGAGAAAACAAGTTTAAAAGAGAAGATGCCAATTGACTCAACAAGTTTGCCAAAACAACTGACCTCCGGCTGATTTTTCCGACCCCAGATAATTTTATCGGAGGAATAATTTTTAATTTTTTACTGTTCTTCCGTACAAAAACTGTTAGATGTCAATTTTATACCACGATAAAAATTATTTGTCGTTTGAAAATTTAGCCCTAAGATAATAATTACATGAAAAAGGAAGGTTATGCAAGTATGCAGTTCATAATCAGCCTATAATGTTCCCACTGCTGGGACACAGGCTCTATCTCTTCGTTATAGAGTGGGCAAAAAGTCAAAACAAAAAAGTGTAAACAAAAGTCACTTCCTTTATTTTTTCGTCCGCGTGATATTTGTTGCTCCTCCGCCCTATCCCGTCGCATCGCCGTGCCTCAAGTGCCTCGCCAAGAATTAGGCTATCAAATGTAAAAAGATTTTTTCCAATCCGACTTTACAGTTCCAGAGATTAGCACGATCAAACAAATAAACAAACTCTTCAGCTTTATTGTTAGTATAAATATATGAGATACACATAACGATCTATATAAAGTGTATCTATTCATACACGAAATATTTTAAGACCAACATCTAGGTGGTAAAGATAGAAAAGAAAAAAAAAATAAAAAAAATAAAATGACTTGACACAAAATAAATACTATCTCCTTCTTATTTTTTCACATCCATTACGCTAGAGTCTACGTAATATTTACTGTCATTGAAGCTGAGTAAAGATTTTGTGCAAAATGTCAAGTAATTTTAAAATTTATATTTATTTTAGGGCTGATTTTTCAATCAACAGATAATTTTATTTCGTGGATTAAAATTGACGACTGACAGTTTTTGTATGGAAGAAGTGTCAAACATTCAAAATTATTCCTACGATAAAATTAATTGGGGTTGGAAAAATCAGCCTTAATTCAGTTGATTGTGTCAATTGGCATCTTCTCTTTTAACCTTTTTTTTATATTATCTGGCATTGGAAAAATCAGCTCTTAATTAATTACGTAAAAAAAAACATTGATCAAAAAAAAATCTTTGCTATGGTATGGACAGTGTTCGTGTATGAATAGATACATCTTATTTAACACTGCTACGTACATTAAGTTAGCGTATAGTAGGTAGGTATAGATGTAAAGTCGGACAGTAGGTTGAGGTCTAAACACAAGGTCAAGGACTCGCCGGACGCCTATTATTGTACGAGGGTATGTACCCGCGTTGTGTAGTAAACAATTGTTGCGTGGACAATCACGCTGGCAAGATTTAAGAGGATGAGCAGTGACAATTTGAAGTAGGAAATTTTAAACACTTATAGAGGTATGAGGGTGTAAAGTTCACTCAACCTCCATAGAAAAGGGAGGATCCTCCGACCAGACGGGTCTTGTGTCAGGCGGGCAACTGCCCCACGATTGGTGTTGGGAAGTTTGTATATATGCTAGTTGCGCGGCAAACTCTGCTTGCGAGATGCAGGATTTGCGTGACGTCAGTATGACGCGTTGTTCGCATGTGGCGTTATAGATACCGCTACACACTCAACAGTTACAGTGTTTTTATTTTCTTAAAAAATCTGGTAATAACCATTCATAATAAAACTTCAGCGATCTCCAATTAAAACGAACATCTATAGCATAATCAGTCTATAATGTTTCCACTGCTGGGATACAGGCCTCCTCTCAAGGAGAGGGCACAGTGCGGGTTGGTAGATGTCACATGTCTTCGAAATTTTTGTTCTAGGACATTCCGGTTTCCTCATGATATTTTCCTTCACCGTCTTGAGAGCAGTGGTGATGAAATTAAATATACAAAGTAAAGAGCCTGCCTGGGTTTGAACTCACGACACTCACCTACAACTCGTCTGTTGGGACTGATACCACTGGGCCACCACTGTTCCTGATGAGCTTTTATTCTATTTTCATTTTTCATCGGCAATAAAAATACAGCCTTATTGTTTAGACTCGGAAAGAGAAGCGATGCAATAAACTCCTTACCAATAGCCTGTCAATACCTCAACACACACAGGGCACGCCTGCATTAATGACATCATCCGTCGTGGTCTTGTCACGGCCTGCCACGCGACGATGGGAAGAGACCAGACCATATAGGAATGACCATAACGCCCTGGAAGTTAGGCAGGCTTTTGGTGTGGGATGCAACATTGTGTCGACACACTTGCGCCATCCCATCTTCCTAGCATGGTGGGTTGTGCTGGAGCGGCTGCTGCTGGTGCAGAAAACCTCAAACGGCGAAAATATTTTAATTTGATTGGGAGTTCTATGTTCGAGCCGTTTGGGGTTGACACACTAGGGCCATGGGGTCCGAGTGTCCACTTGGTTTTTCGAGATATCGCCAAGCGGTTAGTCGACTCTTCACGTGACCAGAGGTCTGGCCTGTTTCTTGGCCAAAGAATTAGTATCGCCATACAACGTGGCAATGTTGCCAGCCTTTTGGGCACTGTTCCTATTGACAGCGATGCGGACGAATTTTTTGATGCCCTGTGATTATTTTGCTTATTTTTTCACATGTAGGTACAGTCGGCAAAAGAGATAAGTAACCAGGGCATCGGATATAGTTGAAGTTTAGTAAGAAACCGTTGGACATTTTTGAATGAAATTTAATTTGATAAATAAACTGTTTGTTTTCTATTAATGAAATTTAATTTCATTCGAAAACATCCATCGGTTTCTTGTCAAACTTCAACTATATCCGACGGCCCTGGTTACTTATCTCCTTTGGTGACCGTACATATCATTATTTTAAATGTCAGCTTATATAATTTAAATAACTTCAATAATTAATTAAAAAAATGACCAAAATGAAACGAGATACTTAGATATAATAAAATAACACACAGCGACAACACCTTAATATCTAACATCTACGTAATATCTATAACTACCCACCAAAAATCAATCTCCAATTAGTAATTCGGATAAGGAGCCACCCGATCACTAAACCCAATTACCGGGCATAGAATCGATGCATGCCCGATCGATGCCCGGATGTGTCAAGGTCAGTATTGCCCATTGAGATAATATTGGTGGAATTAACAGGTAAATTGTCTGTAGGTCAGATTAGGTCGGGCGTGTAAGCTGTCTGTGCTGTGACGGAAATGTGGGTGATTAGGTGTTAGAATTTAATAGAACATGTCACCTGATTTCAGCTCTGTCGTTTTTTTTAAGACAAAGGTGAACCTACTTCCGACGCACTTCTTGGGTGTACAAATAATATTTTATTGCCAAGATACGCAACTTTTAAAATATTTTAGACAATTATTTTACACTAGGTACTAAACTAAATGACTAACTAATTATACAAATAAATACAAAAATAAAAGGACAGTTACGCGTCGAAATACTCGTCCGCTGTCATCCGAACGACTTCCTTAGATTGTCGCAATGTTTTTTTTTTGACGGACTATTTTAAAAAACGGAAATAATATTTAAAACAGAATAAATTAAAAAACGGCAATGCATTGATAGGAAATCTCCAGAATTTGGCTATTTTACATTGGCGGCGGCAGCCATTTTACTCTACTGCTGAGCCGTCGGCTACTCTGCCAACAATATTTTGTTAAAATTAAAATGAACATACACAAACACATGACACAAAACACAATGTCTATTTAAAAAAAAAAACTATACACATCTCTATCACTTTTCCTAACATACAAAACATCGCAGAATTATTATAACAAACAATCAAACCACATGTTTACATCCCAAACACTTGTACAAGTTGATATTGCCGGCAAGTACCAGCAAGTACTTGCGAGTACGTCAATCAAATCTCGGTAACGGACAGAAATAGCCTCGGTCAGCGAGGACGTTACCCCTACTAACTTACTGACACGAATAATTTGAGATAATATTAATGGAGAATAGGTACATAGGTCAGGGCTTAGGAATATTATTACTGAATATAGAAGAATGTACGTCGCGCGTAAGCGTCACGCAATTTGTGAAACTAAATACTTTTGCTTTTTTATTGGCTAAGTTCTATTTCATAAAGTAGGTAATGATATTTATCTTTTTTCATATGTAAAGTTTCATTATGAAATCAAAAATATTACATCGAAAACTAATACCTTTTGGAAGGGGCGACTAGAATCAGTTCTATTTTATTTACTGTACATTTTGACGTTCAAAAGTGCCTTTTATGTGCCTATTTGAATTATATGATTTGACTTTGACTTTAGATATCTTAATGATTTAACAAAGGTAATTTAGTACCTGTTTTGTATTTAAGATTAGATTTTTAAAACCTCTGAGGTTATTTCAATTGGTATTTATTCACAGAGATCGTTGGTTAGGAAATCAAAAACGAATCCTCAAAAAGATTTTCCTTATGATACCTATGGTCTGTTCCAAAAGTAAAGATGAAAGTGTAAACCAATCTCGTTTAGGTCAAATACTTACGCAATCATGCATTAAAGGGTATTAGAAACACTTTCATCTGCATTTAGAAGATTTAAACTTAATATCTCAATCCTTGTTCCAACTATTATTATTTAAATAACATTATAAAAATGTAATTGAAAAATCATCAAGGAAAATTGAGGTTAAAAAATTAACCTTAATTGTCAAATAAAAATTTAGCTTATTTAGCAGATTTTTGCTACTCTCAAGGTAAAAAAATAATCCAACCCAAATCGAGATTGAATTATCATTCATACCGTTTGAGATTGGATTATTTATTTATAATAAATAATCCAATCTCAAACTCGTCCCTTCCCAATCGACTACAAATAGTAGCGCCATGCGTATTGTCAGGGCCATTTAATTGTAGTGGGCGAGGACCAACGTGTTTGTTTGTGGGCGAGTTGCCCAGCAGTGGGACTGTGGCCTTGGCCGTACTTCTCAGCTGTTTGCAAGGACGTGTGTGTTATGTGGATAATTTTGGTTTGTAGGCTAATGAAACGTTGTTAACAGTGATGGGACATTTCGGTGAATTTTCAGTCTTTTAGATTATTAATTTATTTATTTTATTACCGAATTCAAAAAAGAAGGAGGTATTTATATACACACAGTAAAATAGGTACAGATACGAGATTTAAATATTAAATACAAAGATACTGCTTATTTCCAGCAGACCTACGAATGAAGAAATGAAGTAGGTAGTCCATAAAAACTCAGCGGACTAAAAATGAAAATTCAAGTAAGAAATCAAAAAAAAAGGAAATAGTGTGTCTTTTCTTGAATATTCTTTAGACAAGTTCTAGAGATAGTCGGCTTAAAACAAGTGAATATTAATCATATTCTGAATTAATTACAGGTTTACTATTATTTTTTCCAGAATTAATTTTCCGTTTTAGTTAAAAATCTACCATATAACACATTCCTTTTTTACTTAGGAAATTATTATTATTTTTTCTTTGAAAGACGCAAACAAAAACTACGCGCTGTTAAAAATTCAATTTTACAAGAATAATACAGACGATTGATTGATGCCCTTTTTTATATGCATGTAGTATCTACATATTATTATTTATTATTGTAAGTCTGTTAGCTTATATGTAAATATTATCTTGTTTGAAAATAAAACTAGAATAATAACAACAAATAAAATGCAGTACCTATTCACAACATATTTTTAGTTCAAAACACATTCTTCCACTCCGTAAACCATTTCCCCCCACACTTTTCAATAGGCAACATGTGCCTTCATGTAAAACCTGTAAAGTGCATTCCTGGAAGGCTGTGTTAGGTACGTAAAACGTAGGTATTTGCACGTGCCGACGGCGGGCGGTGCGACGGGCGGGCGGCGTAGCTACGGCGGAATAACCGTGATAGGAAATTCTTTATGTACCTAAATTACGTGTTTATAAGGATGTTTTATTTTTAGTAACCGTGTAGTTTGAATTTTAAAAAGCGGCCAAGTGCATGTTGGATCACGCACAGTGAAGGGTTCCGTAGTCGGGATGAATATTTATGCATACACAGTATTAATTTTACCGGCTTCAAAATTAAGCTTGTACTTCATAGTATTTCTTGAAAAAAGGATGAAAACAAAATTATTTCTGCAATTGTAATCGAAAGTATCCCATCTCAAAAACCACTGACTTAATTAGCAAAGTCACTCAGTATAATCATAATCAGCCTATAATGTTCCCACTACTGGGACACAGGCCTCCTCTCAGTAATAATAATAATAAAATAATAATAATATTTTATTCAGTATTCAATTGGTAAAATATTAACATAAAGTCTTAAAAAAAATAAAAATCATCATCATTCATCATCTTTCATTAAAATTCTTAACAATATTTAACAATAAAAGTCTTGATATAATGACAAAAAGAGAGAGAGAGAGTGAGAGGGAGTGGGCCGTAATCCACCACGCGAGCCCAGTGCGAGTTGGTAGGTGGCACATGTCTTCAAATTTTTGGTTGGCGGTTTCCTCACGACGGTATTCTTCACCGTTTTAAAAGTCACTTAAAGCATCATAATCTTTCTTTACATGTATGGGTAGTGCCACCCCTAATAATCTTTTCGTAATGTCACGGCAGTGCACAGAATACACCTTCCTTCTAATTTACATCGACAAGTGCCAATAGGTTTCGAGTAAAATGGCTGTGTCACATCCGGCCAGACGGACATGACAAAATTATAAGGGTTCCGTTTTTGCCATTTGGCTGCGAAACGATAAGAAGGAATATTATGTATTCTATGGGGATAAAGAAGTGTTATTTTCACTACTTTCTTTGAAGTGGTCAAAAAAGAAAAAATAAATTAGTGAAAATAACTTGCTCATTGTATTTTTTTTTAATCTCAGATTTGACCGAACTGCATAAAATCAGAGATGTAAATCAGTATAAATTCATTATTATTATTACGCACACCAATTGCCTAACACACTATCAATCTTAATCTGAATCATTTTGAGGGATATTGCTCATCCATTGCTTCATATGTTGGAGAAATGTAACTGCTCAGCAA
Source organism: Apamea crenata (assembly GCA_949629185.1). Taxonomy (NCBI): domain Eukaryota; kingdom Metazoa; phylum Arthropoda; class Insecta; order Lepidoptera; family Noctuidae; genus Apamea; species Apamea crenata. The sequence continues at coordinate 4,204,034 of OX451377.1, forward strand.
CGTAAATTACGCAATGAATGCTGTTGAACTGTCAAAATTAAACCCATTGCTACTGATCGTGTGTTACGCAATTATTTCGCTGAAATAGAATACTCTTTTGTTTCTTATGTTTTTTTTTAATATATTTTTCATAATGAACTAGGGATTAATTATAACCAATTAAGATCTAACATCGTAGCAGGTGGCGTTCTGTAAAATCTGCCTACCCCATGGAAAATGCGTCAGTTATTGTATAATATCAAGCTCACAGAATAAGCAAGCTGAAGTGGCAATGGGCCGGCCATATTAGCCGTAGAACCGATGAACGTTGAGGTAGACGTGTTCTTGAGTGGAGACTATGAATCGGTAAACGTAAGGTGGGATGCCCTCAGGCTAGGTGGACCGACGATCTTTGCAGGATGGCTGGTAGCAGCTGGATGAGAGTTGGCTGATGATGATGATATTGTATAATATAGCAGACATATTATACAATATATATTTCTATTTTATTATTTATTTATTACTGTAATTGCCCGTGACATCACAGCGGGCCCTATCAGAATACCAGCGCTGCGACATTTATTTTTTAAATGTCGAAGCATCATGCTGAGATAGGAGCCTTTTGGCCTCGTATAGGACTTTGTTTCATTTTTCCTATTGTTATTTTTTTTTTTTATATAATTTGTTTTATTTTTATTTTTAACTGTGTTTAGTTTAGTTTGTGATCCTGTACGAGTCGCAATAAATACTTTTTCTTTCTTTCTTTCTTACATACTGCAGACATTTTGAATCAAAGCTAAAAATATAATATTGGACGACTTTCACTACAATATACCTAGTAGGAATATATAGTCTTCCATAAAAACCTTCGCTTTATATAGGACACCACAGACGCTTTAACTGAAAATGACAGTTCCTCTATTCCATCGATACAGCTGTTTGTTCACTGAAGATTATTGTCTTAAGATTTACCTTCATTAAAATAAAATATTGTGAAGCATTAATAATACCATAATCAGACTATAATGTTTCCACTGCTGGGATACATGTCTTTCTTCGAGAGGGAGTGGGCTGTAATCTACCACGCGGTTCCAGTGCGGGTTGGTAGATGTCACATGTCTTCGAATTTTTGGTTCTAGGACATGCCGATTTCCTTACAATGTTTTCCTTCGCCGTTTTGAGAGCAGTGGTGATGAAATAATTTACACAAAGTGAAGCGCCTGTCTGGGTTCGAACCTACGACCTACAACTCATACATACATATAAAAAATAGACAGCTGTTACCACTGGGCCACCTAACTAACTATTTAGATCAAAACACACAGTCGAAAGACATATATGTACATAGTATTTTTCATTCATTCGCTTATTTTATTTTGGAAAAACTATGCTCATTTATTCAATCGTCCAATATCAAATCATTAAAACTACGAGAAATCGACAAACCGTACGACTATAGTAAAATACATAGGCACGTAAAAATACGGCATCTGTGTTCCCTCTCACATTTATCCCGTCTGCCTTCAAAGCAAGAGTGAACAGGCATCTTCTGGGCACGCTCGTTCCATCATAGACCTCATCCATCGCCTTCCATCAGGGGTGATTGAGGTCGATAGCAGGCCATTTAGCAATAAAAAAAATTAAATAAAAAAAACATACAAACTAATGTGTACATTACCTGTTATGCAAGTTAAAGTTAGGACCAACGACAAGCAAGAATCGATCGCTATCTTGCTGAAGAATTAAAGCATAAGTACTAACATGAAAGGGGGTGAAAACTATGTTTAAGCTTGATAGCAATGCATGGAAGACTAAGACATGTTGCGCCAGGTTTTAAAATTGGCACGAACAGAAATATAAAGACAACGTATTATAAGGATGTGCGTCAAAAAAAAATTAAAACGCGCGAGAAAAGAAATTTTGAGGCGAGGTTTTGAGAACCCTTGCGGTTCTCAAAACCCACAATTTCTTCCCACAGACATAGTGAATTTCAAAACCTACCTCCCAGCTAATTACTTTATTAAAATCAATACCTATATCCTCACAGTCACCTGCGTAATTAATTCATTTTAAGACGACGCGGCGTCGTCGCCGCATCCCCTTAGAAGCAACATTTGCATATTACAAAGTATGGAAGTTCACTAACGAAGTGCGCGGGTGGAAGGGGGGCGAAAGGGGGTGAGAGGGGGCGTCTAAGGTTGCTGGTGTAAGACGGGGAATTGGGTGCAGGGACGGATTTGGGAAAAAGTTTTTTGGTCGCGTTTGTGGATAGAGTGGAAGTGATGGAGAATTTTGGTTTTATCTGTTCGATAAACGCCTATTACCTACTTTAGTTTGGAAAACTTTGTACTTAAAAACAAAAAGAAAGTGTAACGGTCTTTTTGTATTATTATTAAATTGAGAGTGATGAGGCAGATAAATGGATTGGTGATTGCAGTTGTTAATAGTAAACAAAAATAATCAGCCGTCCCATAAATGTGGGTTGAGTAGGTATTGAAGTTTTGTATGGTTTGTGTGTTTATTTACGACGTTGGTCCTATGGAGAAAGTTGTTCAGTTTCATGGTCTGTACCACATCCCTAAAAACCGCAACTTTCTGATACATACTGTATATCTATAACTAGTTGAATGTCTATAGAATGAGGCGCCCCTTACGCGGGCGGCACTCTTAACCTTGTAGCAGAGGAGATGGACCTTTTTTCCTGTTCACTGAGTGAATTCACTTGTTATTATTAGGTTTGCTTCACTATTGCATTGGGTTGTACCTGTAATAATAGTTGTAAGTGATTAAATAAATAAATAAAAATAGTGATGCAGTTTAAATATTTGTATAATACTCAACTTGGCCTATTCCAGCTCACTGCTGGACATGCCACTTCTCCTAAGTGGCGCTACAAAACCTGGCCTTCCCCATTCATTCTGACCTGCATCCTAATGCGTAACACACTAACAATTAAAAAAATAACTACTTATCTGTATCATTTTGAAGCAAATTGATAACCATTGCTTCTCATGTTCGAAAAATTGGTATGCTCTACAATGTAAATAATGCAATGAATGTTGTTGAACTGTCGAAATAAAACTATTAGTGCTGGCCGCCGGGCAGCGTAATAAAAGTTTTTCTGTTGGCATGTATTTCGTGAATCAGAAAATAATTCCGTTAGTTTTATAAAACTAGAGATTACGAAATAGTTAGTAAACTTGTAGCTGCAATGTTTAATATAAATACAGTAGTTTGCATAATTTTATCCGAGCACGCTTTGAAAGTATTTCAATTGAGCATGCATCGCTTGCATTTTCTGTATATTTTTACCTTATGAAATACGAAGGTGGGGTGTTGTTTTTGTAAAATTTTAATGAAAATTGCAATAAAGAGAAATAATTTTAGTATAGCCAAGAAAAACAAAACACGTCGTGGTTGTCATTTTCAGTAAAACTTGCACAAACATGTTTAAGATAACTTTCCACTTCCTTAGAATTTGGTAATGGGTCCAATCGTCATCACCACACACATAAAGATTAGCAGGGCCATCGACTCACAACCTAGTTACCATGAAATCAGTAGATGATTCTCAACCCCGCTGCGATGTAAATTTTCGTCGGATATTTAAAAGACACTGTATATCAAAGACAAACCGATCGATTCTGTAAAAATCACACCGTGAAAACTCAAGTAATAATATCCCTGGACAATAATATCCCTGGACATTTCACACAGCACCATTTGTCCCAAGCTAAGCAACCTAATGCTTGTGTTATGGTAACAAGATGGCTGATAAACTACTTATATACAATTTTTTTTTTTTTTGTAAATACATACATAATTATTATAGATAAAAAAACACCCAGACTCGGAACAAATACATGTAGGTACATACAAATATTTGTTCCGTGCGGGAATCGAACCCGCGACACGCAGCGCAGCAGTCAATCGCTTAACCACTGCGCCAACCGTGCCGTCAAGTGAAGTGAGCTTGATGTGAGTTGTCAGTAGTGTCAATCCCTAGCATTATTTCGAATGACAGCTCACTCCACGCTCACTTCACCTAAGTTTTCACGGTGAGATGGTTGCAGAATCGCACAGCTGTCCATTCCTAGAATTAGTTGGAATGACAGCTCACTCCACGCTCACTTCATCTAAAGTTTCACGGTGAGATGGTTACAGAATAGACCGGCAGTTCAGTAAACCATTAGGAGAAGCCAGTTAACATAAACAACACCGTCTTAATTATTTTTTCCAGGGAGATAGGAGAAATCTGCTGCCTAGTGCCCAACGACTTACCAACTGAATTTCCACAAACCGTAATACGACAAGGTTTTATTTCGACCATATTGAACTCCGACACGTCTTCATTTCGATAATACTTTAGTTTTAAATACCTTAAGTCCGACACTACTGTACTCCGACAAAGCGTTTCTTCGACATGACTTAATTAGGAAACGATGCGGCTTCGACGACATGCACGTCGACTCGCTCCGATTACCAGATGAAAAGCCTTGTAACCTACCAAGATGTATTCGCTACGGAAAATCATACTGGGCTTTGTGATTTTGTTGCGTTTGAGTATGACCATGCTTTTATGTAACTTTTCAAGACAGAGTAATATCCATTTTCATGCAAGCGCACTGTTGGATTAACTCTTGGTTCAACACCGCGTCTTGAAAATCCAGAATTGCGCTTTCATTGGGCATTACGTTTAGGTATAGCGTAGTGTTAATGAAAACGGGCATATGAGTAATAAACTATTCTCATTACTTACAGGGCCAATCAAATCAACCTTCCCAAGTCCGGCCCACTCCACCTCGAAAGCGGAGAAAGATGAAGGAAATGAAAATGTACGTCGCAAAAAGGGGGGAACACCCCCCTACACCCCGCAGAAGTGGAAAGCCCGAAAATTCTATAAAGAGGGGAGTTGGGACTCGATACCTTTTGTACGATAAGCCCTTTCTCCCCTCGCCCTAAGGAAGAGGAGGGGCGGGAAAAGCGGAAACATTACTCTAACTGACGTCTCCGCACTTCTTATCAGTCTTGAATAATTTCCTTCGTTTTGAAGGCGTGATGCGGGCCGTTTTGTTCGGAGGGTAGTTTGGTAAATAATTTTCGGAGGTATCGGTATTGTTAAGTTTAAGGGAAATGGGGGTAGCTCCTTAGTTGCGCGGTGGTGTTTTAAAGGGTGAATCATGTTCAGGTAGCTGTTTTAAGATGCGGGCTCGCGATCAAAATGAATAGCTACGAGTACCATTACATTTATAATGAAAACTATACGTGTTCTTCATTAACATCATATTTATAAAATCAGCATTTTAAATGAAATAGTTCACGCAATTTTAGTAAGTAATTAAAACAAAATGGAGAGAAATAAAATATAATAAAAAATAGTTTATTTATAAAACACATTTATAATAAATACCTTAACAATTAAAATGTAGCACAGTTGCTAATTTGCCTGAACTAGGTTGAACCTGTGCTTCAGGCTAGAAAATATAAATATAATGGGCAGTTTTATCCTTCGATCTTTTGCAGACAACGTACGACGAGTTTTTACCCCGTATTTATTATTGAATCCCTATATGAAAATTAATAAATGGGCTAAATTAGATATGGTCTAGAATCGGTTTAATACTCTTGGCAAAAATATAATTGAAAAAAAATCTCATTCTAAATTCCCACGAAAACTATAAAAAAACATGTTCTTGAAAAAACATGTTTCCACTCCCATCTAATTTCAATACAACTTATCTACTATCAGGCCATTCCTTTCATAACCCGAACATCATACCCACGACCTGTCGGTCAACAGAACTTGACCAAAACAGGTTGAATCACTCCACAAAAATACTTTTATATCATTTCAAAGGGTTTTGAATTCCCATTCCTTGAAAACGAGCTTTCTTTTACGAAAAATAAACTTGTTGTCGTAAAAGAAAGTAAGGGAAAACCGGTTTTTGGAACGACGATTTTGGCTTATTTTTTATTTGGATTTGTTATAAAATTGTGTGTTATTGTATTTAATTTTGTTTGGAAAAATATACTTTACCATACGGATTTTTGATTTAATAAATAGATATCTTTATAGGTAGTTACATTGTAAATAAATTCGAGTTAGTTATACCATAACTCAAGAACGGCTAGACCGATTTTTAAGATATTTGATTTGTTGGATTTGGCTCCGTCCCGAATAGCAAAATAACTATTAAAATATGAAAAAATTCACAAAAAAAAAGTAATGAAGATAATTCATTTTCTCATACATTTTGTGTGGAACGGCTTTTTTGATGATATCTCGAGAACGTATTGACTGATTTCAATAATTCTTTTTTTTTGTTCGTCGAGAAGTTTCCTCAAGCATTGCAAAACTAAGAAAATCACAAAATAATTAAATTCTTATACAACGCTATCTGTTTGATTCTGAGGCGGTACGAAGTTCGACGGGGAAGCTTAGTAAATAGATATTTATAATGAAATATAGATACCTAAGTAGGTAAAAATGTAATTAATATTACCAAGATAGATAACGATAGCTGTTATAGTTTCGGTTTTAAAGTATTTCTTACTTTTTGATTATCAAAACCTACCTTATCATCATGTCCCTAATAGCTTTTTCCCAACTATGTTGGGGTCGGCTCCCAGTCTAACCAAATGCAGCTGAATACCAGTATTTTACATGGAGCGACTGTCTATTTGACCTCCACAACCCAGTTACTGGGTAATACGATACACTTGGTAAAACTGGCTGTCAGACTTTCGGGCTTCTGACGACTCGTAACGAATGTCAAAGATCCACAAATGACAGCCGGGACCAACGGCCTTTCCGAGGCACGGAGGTTCTCGATAACTAAAGATGGTCACCCATCCACGGACCAACCTCGGCAAGAGTAGCGTAACCTGGTCGATCGACCCGTGCGGCTGTTATTACTTAGCCTCGAGCCCCTCAAAACTCAAAACCTACCTATAAAACAAAAAGAAAGTACCTTATAAACTGAAAATACTCCAGCAATTCCGAAACAATTTTTCCCCGGCCCGTCCAATTTATCATAAGAATTAGTTGCGCAAACTATTGGGCATTCGTAATTAATGGACAGCGGGTCGGCCAAATGAAAAGGGTGGCCGTCTGGTTTCACGAAAATACTGTTATTTTGTTTCGATTTTCACTGTGGAGGGAGATTTTTCGGTGTGTAACGTAGGTATGTCGGTAGCTAGACAGTGTAAAGTTCGATTTGGGTGGTGCGATAGCTGTCAGTGGTAATTTGTTGTAGTTTTTCGAAGTGAAAAATAGTTTTTTTGGCAAAAAAAAATATTACGAATTCACTGTGCATAAAATTATAAATGTGCCAGTTGGCTAATAAATATTTCTGAACTTGTCAACTCGTCCACAAATAAATTAACTTCGTATTGCGAGTGGCCTATGGAAAATAATATAATATTACTTATTTAAAAGTGACGATTCTATATTTATTAGCTTATACGTCAGAATAACACAAGAAGGCCAATTCTCGTAATTTTAAACGTTTAAAATCTAGTCGCAGTCTCATTTCGGCGACAAACAAATGTCAAAAACTTGTCAAAACGTAGGGAAATTAGAGGTATTTTTGACAGATTGAGACTGAGATGAGACGGTGAACGTTCTTAAAAATACGAGAATCACCCCTCTGATACTTTTTATCCAGATATTCCCACGGGATCGACACTTCTGCGGGATGAACCGCGGAGCGCTGCTAGTAAAACTATATGAATAACTTGACTTTACACGTGGACACAGCAAACAAGTATCTATGCAAAAATCGTAGCAAATAGCCTTCCGTTATTTCTGCTCATTTCCATTGGGAAAACGCGTGAGGTTACGTGTGTCGTGAACATTAAAATAGCCAGATACGATATGTTGAGTCTTTTGAGGGTATCATGACTAAATAATAACGTTATTAATAAAGGTTACGCTACACTTGCCGAGGTTGGTCCGTGGATGGGTGACCATCCATTAATATCGAGACCTCACCTTGCCTAGGAAAGCACATTAAGCCGTTGGTCCCAGCTGAGTAGTCAGAAGACCGAAAGTCTGACAACCAGTTTTACCAAGGGGTATCGTAATACCCAGATACGAGGCTCTGGGATAGCCCAGGGCTCCATGTAAAATACTGGTATTCAGCTGCATCCGGTTAAACTGGAAGCTGACCCCAACGTACTTGAGAAAAGGCGTTAGGAACTCCTAACGCCTTTTCTCAAGTACGTTGGGATTTACCATATGATAAGTCTTTTCACAAAAAATATTACTTTTATCCTGAAGATTATTATTTTATTTTTTTATACTGTAGAGTTTGTTTGGACGCGCTAATCTTTGAAACTACCAATCGGATTTCCGATATCCTAATTCTTGAGGCAAGTGATAGGCTATTTAACATTACGCTGCGACCCTTAGGAGCGGAGCAAAAAGAAAAAAGGTCAGGAAGAACGCTAAGCGGAAACAAAATAATAAGTGGTAGCGGGCAATGCGATGCGACGGGGTAACAAAGAAAAAATATTTCTCATAGAAACACGTACATACAGAAAGATAATTAATTCTAATAATAAGTAAAACTAAAGGGGCATAAATAAATAGAGGGGCCCGTGGCTAAATAATAACAGCCGCACAGGTCGATCTTTCAGGACTTTTGCCGAGGTTGGTCTGTGGATGGGTGACCATCTTTACATACCGAGGCCCCTCCGTGTCTCGGAAAGCACGTTAAGCCGTTGGTCCCGGCTGTCATTCATAGATCTTTGACAGTCGTTACGGGTAGTCAGAAGCCCGAAAGTCTGACAACCAATCATACCAAGGGGTATCGTATTACCCAGTAACTGGGTTGTGGAGGTCAGATAGGCAGTCGCTCCATGTAAAATACTGGTATTCAGCTGAATCCGGTTAGACTGGAAGCCGACCCAAACATAGTTGGGAAAAGGCTAGGCAGATGATGAATAAGGAAAAATAAAAACAAAAATTATCTATAATCACGAGCAAAAAGTAGAAATGGTCGACGGCTGCACGTCATAACTGTGAAAAGAATGTCTCCCACTCAGCATGATGCTGTGCACAGCACAGCGCTGATTTTCAGGGGTTACCCGAAAAGGACGTACGGCGTAGGTCGGGAGACCAAGCATACACGGACGAAGTCACGGGCAGAAGTAAGTCTCTAATAACCATTTCTCAATTCCAACAAAAGCCCATATCCTCAGAAATTCCTTCATCAACGTCTTATAAATATTGAAGAGGTCTAACAAAACAACTGATGTGTACTTACGTGGGAGGTAATTAAGTTCAGAGGGACGCTCCCTCGCGAATGCCGCCTCATCTTTCCACTTACGCTGAGGTTCTCAAACTTGCGAGGTTTTGTTCAATAATTTAGATTGTGCTGTAGCGTGCAGAGAAGTGGGACGCCCCCAGGCAAGGTAGAATGACGATCTCAGCAGGATGGCTGGTAAGATCGAAGAGTTGACGAAAATCGAGTTGAAAGGCGTGGAATAGGAGAGGTCTATGATGATGAGAGATGATGATGATGATGATGGAGATCTAGGGAGAGAAAAGGGTGACTAGATTTGAAATTTTAAATGTCTCTAAAGGTAATGTCTATTCAAATTCATGTTTCCAATTGATGTAATTTCAAGTTAAACAAATATCAACTATGTAAAAGTGAAAATTAAGTCGATTTCAGAGTGACTAGAAGTGCTATTGAAAAAGTTATAATTTTTTTTGAAGATGTAGCGTAACCTGAACTTTATTTTGTAGGCATTAAAGTTATTTTTCCAATAACTTATATTTGTTTACATGCTTGGAAACTGAATCGTGAACGCAGATTTGGTGTTTGTGGTTTAAACCGGTTTTCTTTTCAAGTATTTTCAGCATACGCCACTGTATAGCTGTAAGAGATTTGGATGGCAATCAGACTTCCTGCGTTTAGACCTATCATCTCATCTAATGCGCTCGCAGATACTTAAGTATAGGACGCTGGCTGAAGATACACTGCCATCTTAAACATTCGTATGTTATAGGATCCTCGAAAAACTGTGTGAATTTTACTAAAAACCTATTGCGGCCCGCAGGAGGGCTGTGTTGGATAATTTTGCTGACTTACTTTCTGGATGTAAAGAAAAAAAGACATTTGACATGAATTATATGGATCTATGGGGTTCAACAAAATACATTATATCTTTGCGTGGACACAGCCCAACAGATATCGATGTGTCAAACGATGCGCAGATAAATTAAAATTATTATGATCGAAGTTAAAGCTAGCAAGATAAGCTTCAAAACTTTGACAGCAACACCCCGCCACTAGCATTGTCTTCCGCCACTGAATGGCTTTATGAAATTCCTAACACGCACATACGTCGTAACGACGGCTCTTACATGCATACTTCCAATTGGTCATTTTTCAAGGAGAAAGAAAGACAATAAACTCCATACTTTAGTTATAGGTATAAAAACAGTGTACGCCAGCCCAATCCGTAGTGAGCACTGGTGGCCCGGTGGTAAGGGCTGCGACTTTCGAGTTGTAGGACGTAGGTTAGAACAGCGCCTGACAGGTGCTTTACTTTGCGTAAATTATTTTATCACAACTGCTCTCAAAACGGTGAAGAAAAAATATCGTGAGGAAACCGGCATGTCATAAACCCAACAATTCGAAGATATGTGACATCCACCAAGCCGCACTGGCTGGCGTCGTGGATTATGGCTTCCTTTCACAGAGCGGAGGCCTGTGTCCCAGCAGTGGGAACATTAGATGAAATTACGACTAGATTTTGAACGTTTTTATTTACGGGAACTGGCCTTCTGTTAATACATAAATTACGATTATAATAGACGAAGTCGCACGCAAAACCTAGTTTTATAAGCTTGGAAACTTTGACAGCCACACCCCGCCACTAGCATTGTCTTCCGCCACTGAGTGGCTTTATGAAATTCCTAACACGCACATACGTCGTAACGGCTCCTTATTAGCAGCCTCTGGGTTCGAGTCCGGCCCTTTTATTGCTAATCGGGTAATAAGGAACAGTTTGATTGTATGCCCGTTATTTCTGGTTTGATTAATCTATGTTTTATTGGTGTGAGGTCGTGTTTTCGATGAGAAATTGTTGAAGAAAACAAGATTTTTAATTATACAGGGTTGTTTTAAATCGGCTTGCTAAACTCCGCAGACGCGATGGGTCGATGATATGTTAACATGATAAAATAAATAATAAATTAATTTGTTTTTTTTTTTTTTATGGGGTGCGACCGCTTTTTTTGCGGTCACTTAAAAAAACTGTTTTTTTAACTACATAGACGTGATGGGTATCGTGATAAAGCATAAGAAAACATTTTTTCTCAACTCATACTGCAAGTAACAACACTAACAGTGGCGATAAACCTCCAAAAAAAAACATGAAATTCATATATTTTTCGTTTTATCATGTTTAAATATCGATACCCAACGCGTCAGTGGAGTTTAGCTAGCCAATTTAAAGTAACCCTGCATATAAAAGGCGAAAGGAATCAACTATCAAGTTGTAGGCTATCCAGAATCTTTATTATGTAGGCACAACATTTTTTAACTGGCCAAACATATTTTAAGAACAGGCCAAGACATCATGAAAGCTTTTGAAGAGGGCAGAAAACCATCATCATTCTTTTAAATACCATTTATACACGAACCCCTTTATTCATAAACGTTGCTTGAAGTTAAGTAGTGATTAGCGACTGTTTAACCATACATGTTTGACGTTTGAACGTCACTTAATAAATAAACCCCTAAGGTAGGTATAACGCAATATTAAAAGTTATTCAATCTAAAATGATTCTACCTAATAAATTATTTGAAACAAAGACAAAACTGTTCATAAAACTTCAACCATTTCAAAGCATTTCACTATTAAATACGAAACCAAAATAAACCACCAATTAATTACAAAATTGAACTTCTCTAAGACGCGAAGACTAATTTAATTAAAATTTCAATTAAATTGAAACGTCTTGGATATAATGTTATAGTTTCTGCTCTGTTTATGTAATTTTATACGCACGGTATGGGGGTTGGGGGCCGTGGGGGCCGCGGCACCCCACCCAGCCTGTGGTGGGATTAACAAGATTCCATTAAAATTATTATAATGTTCTCTATATTATGGGTAAGTAAAGCTTCTTTGGTGTTTGCCTATGTGTGTGTATTATGTACTGGGTGAAGACGTTTTAGAATATATTATTGACATTTTATTCATATGTGTTTGATATTCTTAAGCAGAAAGAAAGAATATACGTTTATTTTCGGCAAACATGACGCAGAAAAAGAACACAAACACAAGAAAAGGACAAGTTTTCGAGTGGATTCTGATAAAAATTGAGAGATTTCGCGTCAGGAGTATGTTAATAACACATCTAAGAGTCCCAATAGTTTCTTATTTTAACAGTAAGCAGCTTTGCAGTGGAGTTTAGAAGATAGTTATAGTTGCTGGTGAAATCGCCCTTTGTAAACGGCACGGTTTCTTTACTGTACGGAAACCATGCCGTAGAATGAACTAAAAAGCTTTTAAGTGATCCATACCAAGAACGCATACATACTGAAGAACCGTGTGTACATATAAACTGCGCCGTAGAGAGAACGTGTCCTTCAACAACCTTCCATAGTGATGCATATAACATTGACGACCGTGCCTATACACGGTGAATAAACCGTAGTTTTTCACGGCAAGAAAAACACGTGTGTGTCTACAAAGGGGCCAACAGTCACATGCGACGTTACTCTAAAGATTTTCAAGATATTGGAGTGATAGAGTAACCGGGTGCCTTTTATCGGATGCCTGTCCACACAAACCTGTAACACACAAAATATAACCTACATTCTGGCCGTGGAGAGAATGCGTTCCTGAGACACCTGTCCGTGCGACAATTCTAGTAACTAATAAAGATCAAATTCGCAAAACACGTATTCGCTTATATGAAACTGACGGGTGTTAAGACGGGACTGTAATCTAAAATCTTCTACTAATGTCTTTTACCTTATTTTTACTGTACTAACTCTCACGATCTCTAATCATTTTAAAAGGCTTCGTCCACCACGGTTCTTCTACCTAGTGCTCTTCTATTTTACTGCGGCAGATCCTTCACAAACGGTGAAGGAAAACATCGTGAAGAAACCGGCATGTCCTCGAACCAAAAATTCGAAAACATATGTGACATCTACCAACCCGCATTGGGCCTGCGTGGTAGATTACAGCACACTGCCTTTCGAAGAAAGGAGGCCTGTGTCCCAACAGTAGGAACATTATAGGCTGATTATAATTAGGCATCCTTCACACGAAATTCTAGCCCTTATTCCAACCAAAAATGTCGTACAAAATTTACTCAAAAATATAATCAACCTAACCTGTCACTACACACTCCCATTCCATTCTACCTACACACTACAACATAGCCACCGCCTCAAAAGCCACTAAGAAAATCAATAGCTATGTAACATAACGCCACAGTTACTTATTCCTCGCGAAAATAGACGCTTCGCGGGGTGGGTTGGCCCCCAAAGTGGTTGGGGGAACAGGGCACTCGCCACCTGAGACACTTCGAAGACGGAGCACTCAAAATTTCGCTTATATAACATGGATATACGGTGGAATTAATTCGTTTTACGGCGCAAAGTTTTACATGGGGACCGTGTGATATTTGCATAAGATTCTAGAGGTGCCAGTTTGTTGTTATCTTGGGGGTGAGCAGAGAACTATGTTGGTGTTTTATTGCAACTCTACCAGAGTTGCAATAAGACGCTGTATTTGTTCACAAAGAGATTTTAACGCTGGGTGGAAAGGAGATAGTTTGTTTTTTGGGCCCACCTTTTGTAACATCTATTAATCGTATTATACTTAAAAAAATGTAACCAATTTATCATTAAAAACCGTCGACTTTTTCAATAAAGTCTAACCGGAATCACGAAATCGTAATAAAAAGAAAATTTTTTGGTAATGACAAAAAAAAAAAAACAATATAGATCCCTAATTACACTTCGAGATGGTAATCGAATCTGTTTCATTTATTACAAAAATGTACCACTGACGATGCAGCAGGTCCTCTGTCCTATGTTTAATTACATTTTTAAGTTAACTTACTCTCGCCTGAAGTAGTTTAAAAATCAACGTGAAACGAATTGTAGTTGTTTTGTTGCTTGTCGGTTTGACTGTAGTGATGTTACTCAGTCATTAACGTTCAGGCACTAGACTGACTCGATTATGTAATTCAAAAACTAAGATGGCAGCTTTGTACGTTTTAAATGCACACAAAAAAAAAAAAACTTAAAGAAAAGAACAATAGCAAGATCCAAAATACAGCAACCATTAAATGTTGGTACTTTGAGGTGTAAGTCATCAGTGACAAAGATCGGTCTTGTTTGACTTTGTAAAGAGCGTCTTTTCCAACTCACATGTCACTGTCAATCTGATAATCAATGACGATACGATGGCGATTTTAATGACAAAATACACGTTATCAACTGACAGCACTAACACACAGAATATGTATTTTTACTCTCATGAAGGAGCGGCTTGTGGCTAACTAATAACAGCCGCATGGTTCAATCGATCAGGTTAAGCTACGCTTGCCGCGGTTGGTCTGTGGATGGGTGACCATTTTCACATACCAAGACCCCTCCGTGCCTCGGAAAGCACGTTAAGCCGTTGGTCCCGGCTGTCATTCGTGGATCTTTGACAGTCGTTACGGGTCGTCAGTAGCCTGAAAGTCTGACAACCCAGTTAATGGGTAATACGATACCCCTTGGTAAGCCAAGGGGTATCGTATTACCCATTAACTGGGTTGTGGAGGTCAGATAGGCAGTCGCTTCATGTAAAATATTGGTATTCAGCTGCATCCGGTTAGACTGGAAGCCGACCCCAACATAGTTGGGAAAAGGCTCGGCAGATTGATGACTCTCATGAAAGCCCTGTGACTCTGTAAATCACAGTATTTTGACGGTTTATTACCTACCTTCGTATTTAATTGTAAAAAAAAATCTGCAAAGGGTAGCGGTAAGTATGTATATATTATGTCTTCTGCCGTTTCTGGACCGCTGCCACACAAGGGTGCAGTAACATGGAAGCCGGTGGGAAACTTTGTTATTTTAGAAATGAATTAAAAATGGTAAGGTCAGGTATTTATATAATTATGCAATAAGTACGTATCTATACCAAAGGTAGTTCTTTTAAAAAAAATCAACCAACACCATGGAATTAGTAAGTACAACATGAAACGTACAGGAATCATAATATATGTATGTATACTCGTATCAACTGGTTTCGTACACTCAGGAGGTATGCAACAACACATGCTCAAATGCTTTTCTGAAAATTATATACCCCACAATCATACAACACACTCCTAACCTCTTATCAAAATCAAAACATCTTAACCGACCAGTAACATCTATAAATTACCCTGAATACTAAGAGTTGCAAGCCTCACCCCACAACAAGGGAAATATATTTCGAATTACTGGCAACACAAATAAATCAGGCACTCGCCAACCGACAATATAATCGGGAACTTAGAAACACGTACTTACTTATGAAACCCCACCGCCCCGCGCTCCGTTTTGAATTTCGAATAGTTAGGGTTGCAAGACATGTAAAAAAGGAATGCAATTTTCTTTCTTCGTTTAGTGACGTTTAATTGCAAATGGAATGAAAAATCTAAGCTATAACTCTGGCTAGGTACTGGGCCGTTCGTCGTCAGCATTGAACCTCAAACTCAAAGCATTTATTCCAAATAAACCAATTACAGGCACTTTTAAATTATCAAGGGGTCGGTCAGTCAAAAAGACGTAGCTAGTTGCCCATTCCAAAGCTTAGTTAGTTTCTATGAGCTTTTTAAACTACGAAACCAGTTGCAGGCAATAACACAACTGAATTTCACAAAGAAACACATATGTTCTGGAATCTTTTTCAGTCTTGTCTCTAGCATTAAAATCTCTTAGTCCTTGCAAACTTGTTGATAGCTTTGTCAAGTCTTACTTTAGAACGAAACAAGATAAACAACAGGCGTATGACATCATTTTAAACCAAATTAAACTATTACTGCATTCGCGATTAAATTGCAAAAATGTAAACAAATATGAATTAATGGAAAAATAACTTTAATTCCTACACAATAAAGTTCAGTTTACGCTACAACTTCAAAAAAATTATAATTTTTCAATAGTGCTAGTCACTCTGTTAACAACTTAATTTCCGTTGAAATACAGTTGAAATTTGTTTAACTTGAAATAATATGAATTGCCAACATGAATAGACTTTAGTACCATGTACCAATCAATATTAACATTCTTAGGGCAAATTCCACCAATGAAACTGAACGCGTTCAGTACATCTAAACTACGCTCAAGAGATCTCTTCTGTCAGTGTCAACAATGTTCTCACTGGCAGCTCTTGAACATGTATTAGTAGAGCTGATCGCGTTAAATTTCATTGGGAAAATACGCTTCTAGTACACATAGACGATTGCTAATGAGCTGAAGGCAGGAAACCACAGGTATTCTTTACCATATAGGTGTACAGTCACGAGCAAAAGTATGTATACACTCGGCTTTATTCAAAAGCGATTTACTCCTTTATTTTTAATTGAAATTTTATGTTGTTACGAACATAGCATTCTCGAACCCATAGGTTTATGTAAAGTGTCATATTATTATTTCAACGTTGAATTCATTAAATCACGAAAAAATTGCAGTTCAAAGTTGCCAAGTGTTGACAAATTGGTGTTCGTGACTATACTGGGACTATAGCATAATCGGCCTGTAATGTTCCCACTGCTGGGACACAGGCCTCCTCTCTGGGAGAGGGAGAGGGTCGTAATCTACCACGCGGGCCCAGTGCGGGTTGGTAGATGTCACATGTCTTCGAATTTTTGGTTCTAGGACCTGTCGGTTTCCTCACGATGTTTTCCTTCACCGTTTTGAGAGCAGTGGTGATGTAATAATTAACACAAAGTAAAGCGTCTGACGGGGTTCAAACCAGTAGTCAATAGCCAACACTGCTCCCTGCATACTGGGACTATGCCAGGAGTGACCTATTGATATAGTATCATGCCTAATCTTTTCCCAACTATGTTGGGGTCAGCTTCCAGTCTAACCGGATGCAGCTGAGTACCAGTATTTTACATGGAGCGACTGCCTACCTGACCTCCACAACCCAGTTACTGGGTAATACGATACCTTGGTAAGACTGGTTGTCACACTTTAGGGATTCTGACGACCCGTAACGACTGTCAAAGATCCGCGAATGACAGCCGGGACCAACGGTTTAACGTGCTTTCCGAGGCATGGAGGGGTCTTGGTATGTAAAGATGGTAACCCATCCACGGACCAACTTCGGTAAGCGTAGCTTAACCTGGTCGATCGACCCGTGTGGCTATTATTACTTAGCCACAAGCCCCACCTATTGTACGTTTATTGTTATAGTACTTTTTAAATATATTCCTACGTGCTTTCTAAACTCTCCTTCCTGCCAGCCCTATCGAAGGAGCGAGACCAGAACAAAGTTAGATTGTGAACGAACGAACCGACGACGTTCGGTTCTTAAGACTCGCTGCTGATGCCGCGTTAGAATTGCAAGAGCTTTGGTGCAAGAAATGAGGCAATATTCGTGGCTTACCCTTAGTAAAGGGGTAGAAAGATATGTAGATTTTATCTGGGTTATCAACCTAAGCTTGCTAATCTATTCTATAAAAATCTCACCGTGAAAAGAAAGAAAATACATTTTTTTTGCGGCAAAAATGACGCATAAAAAAGAACACGAACTCATAAAAAAAAGTAACAAGTTGGGGGTAAACATGCGTCACATCCACGCAAAATGGCCAACGCTCAGCATAATGCTGAGACCCTATACGAGACGATAACTTTGGTGAAGTGAGCTGTCAATAGTGTTACTCTCTAGTATCAGCCGATATATTCTGTAAAAATCTCACCGTGAAAACTTAGGTGAAGTGAGTTGTCAGTAGACTCAATCATTTCACTAAAGTCATCACGGTAAAACTTACAAAATATACCGGTTTGGTGTCTTCTGGGAAATTGTCATCGACGACTGACTCTTCCTGCATAGGTATAAGTGTGTGTGTGTGTGTGATTCTTGTTGGTGTTTGATTATTGAAATTGAAAGAAAAACCACCAAATGCTTATTGCTCGTTTCTTAGAAAAAACTTTTAATTATGTTAGATAAGACATGGTACTCGTAGCTTTTAATTAAAGTGCATCACTTTGAAGAATCGAAAATAATGATTATCTGAGAAAGTTTTGCTTCAGAGTCGGTTATCATTGTTTTTGTTGTTATATTACCAGCACTCTAATTGCTCGACACACTATTGGTAATGATTTGAATAATTTTAAGGATATTGCTAATCCATTGCTTCTTAGTAATATGTTCGAAAAATTTGTCTGCTCAACAACGTAAATAACGCAATGAATGTTTTTGAACTATCAAAATGAAAGGCATTCCAACTGTTAGTGTACATAATCAGCCTATATTGTTCCCACTGCTGGGACACAGGCCTCCTCTCGGTGAGAGGGAGTGGGCTGTAATCCACCACGCCCCAGCCCAGTGGGGCCCAGTGTGGGTTGGTAGATGTCATATATATGTCTTCAAATTTTTGGTTCTAGGACATGTCGGTTTCCTCACGCTGTTTTCCTTCACCGTTTTGAGAGCAGTGGTGTTGTAATAATTAACACAAAGTAAAGTGCCTGACGGGGTTCGAACCTACGACCTTACAGCTTGTAAGTCGCGGCCGTTACCATTGGGCCACCACTGCTCTGTTAGTGTGTCGCAATTACCCCACTGGTACTGGGTGTTTTTTAAACAAATCTAATTATTAAGACCTACATTTCTGCAATAGCGCGAGAACAATTTAGAATGAAGGCTTAAGTTTATAAGCTATTCCCAAACGAGATAACACAAAGTTCCAAACAGTATTAACATTGCCAATAAAACCTCAAATAACCAACTCATAAATACGCACATACATACATAAATTACGTATCAAGTGTCACGTTGCTGTTCATCATAGTAGGTAATACATAGTTACATACGCGCTCGCAAGCCGCATGTATACACTCCTATACATGTCGGTATGTACATATTTTAATACATTATCTGGCGTAAGGAGATGAGTTCCAAGATGGCTGCCTTTGAAACACTTCTTAGAGCTCGCGTAGCGTCGGCGGGCTAGTATGGAAGAGGCTTGGGATTTATTATTTAGATAGGTTTTACATGCGTAGGGTGGTAAGTGCGATCATCAGTATTATACATGACATGACAAACTCCACAGACGTGATAGATATCGACTTAAAAACAGAAAAAAACAGAAAACATGATAAAACAGAAAATAAATGTTTTGATGAATTATATTATGTTGATTTTTGTTTTATCAATATCTGTCATGTTTTTGGAGGCTCACTAACTAAATTTATATGACCCTTTATAGCCAAAACTGAGTCAAGAGATGGTTATTAGCGGTATCTAGAGCAGTATTGTAACATCTTCAACAAAGAATACTTCCAATGGTGAGCTCTAATTATTAACCTAATAGTAGAAGGGGTGGCGTCAAAATTCACGATCACTTGCTTGGGTTTATTATTTTATTATTATTTAAAAAAAATAGTGTTTGATTTTTTTAAACTCACCTTCTATCTCATAAATTCCTTTATAGTATACCAATACGCATTTGTTTCCGAAAAGAATTGGCAAAGGGGTATTACTTACCACGTTTCGATACGATTTATAGGTCCCATCCATGAAACAGTAATAATAATAATAATAATATACAGTGTGCAAGTCCTTTGTCATATACCGTTCACTTCCAAGTTCCTAATTCCTGGCGGCTACTGAAAATTTCCTGAAAAATCGAATAACATTTCGCACGACTTCTAGAATCGACCATAACGATTAATTATAAACTTTCGACCATTACGAGACACATACAAAAAATCTGAAGAAAAGGGTTCCATATCCACACTATAAACCAGCCACACGAAGTTATTATATCGCTGCTAGTTTTCGCGGGGGGTGGCACGGCGTGGGGACGGGGTGGCGCGCCCCGTGATAACTCGCTACTTCACCGTTTACTTATTTACATAATTACATATAATTTCCAACTGTGTGCGAGCGAAAACACCTCTTTGGAGACTTTGAAGATATACATAACGTCACGCCTGTTTTTCCCGTAGGGTTAAGCAGAGGTGTACCCACATTTTGCCAGTAACCGGGAGAGCCTACTGCCATCAACCAGATACAAACTCCGGGCTGCTGCTGAGAAATTTCAGATGGAAAAACTCAGCAAAACTGCCTGAACTGGGAAGCGAACCTAGGACCTCATGCACAGCAGTAGCGCTTGCAACCACTCGATCAACGAGACACTTTGAAGATATGTTGAAGGCTTTTAGACATGGATTTACTTTTTCCTTTCGTGACGATATCTAATGTTTACATACCAAGACCCATCCGTGTCTCGGAAAGCACGTTAAGCCGTTGGTCCGGGCTGTCATTCGTAGATCTTTGACAGTCGTTACGGTTTGTCAGAAGCCCGAAACTAATAACCAGTCTTACCAAGGGGTATCGTATGACCCACTGGGTTATGGAGGTCAGATAGGCAGTTGCTCCATGTAATATACTGGTGGTCAGACTGGAAGCCGACCCCAACATAGTTGGGAAAAGGCCAGGCAGATAATGGTTAGTAATATTTCTGTTTACTTTTGTTAGTTTAAGAACAACGCGGTCGCACAGACAAAAACAGACCTAAATCTATATATATAAAATTCAAAGTCCTGACTGACTGACTGACTGACTGACTGAGACATCAACGCACAGCCTAAACCGCTGGTCCTAGAGACATGAAATTTGGAGGGTGTATTCTTCGTGAAGAGTAGGTATCCACTAAGAAAGGGTTTTTCGAAATTCCACCCCTAAGAGGGTGAAATGGGGGGATTTCGTTTGTATGAAAAATCTTATTCCTTGAGTTAATGAACTTGAAACTTAGCACGAATACTTATCTAAGTAAATTATGAAGTTGGCCAATTTTGGTTTTCATAAAGTACCCCCTAAAAGGGGATTGGGGGGTTACAAAGTTTGTATGGAAGAATATTAACGCGCGGTCCGATTTACTCGAAACTCAGTATTTATACCTAAAATTGAAAGTAAAGAATATTGTGTATCAGGGTTTTTTGAAAATCTACCCCTGACGGGCGGAAAAGGGGTAGTCAATTTTACAGGGGAGGATTTTACAGCGTGGCTTGATTAACTCGAAAATTGGTATAAATAATCTTTGAGTCAAGTAATGAACACATCCCAAAAGATTTTTCAAAAATCCATCCCTGTGGGGGTGAAAAGCGGAGATACAGTTTATATGAAAAATCTTATTCGTTAGGGTAATAAACTTGAAAATTGGCATGAATACTCGCCTAAGTAACCAATAAAGTTTATCATTATAAGTTTTTCTAAACTACCCCTCAAAGGGGGATATAGGGGTGTTGAAGTTTTCGTGGAAGAATTTGAATGCGCGGTCCGATTTACTCGAAATTCAGTGTTTATATTTAAGACCTAAAATAAAGGATAATATGTATCAGGGTTTTTCGAAAATCTAACCCTAATGGGTTAAAAAGGGGTAGTCAATTTTACAGGGGAGGATTTTACTGCATGGCTTGATTAACTCGAAAATTAGTATAAATAATCTTTGAGACAAGTTATGAATACATCCCTAACTATTTTTTTAAACTCCACCTCTGTGGGGATGAAAAGCGGGGATACAGTTCATATGAAAAATCTTATTCATTTAGTTAATAAACTTGAAACTTGGCAAGAATGCTCGCCTAAGTAAATAATAAAGTTTATTATTATAAGTTTTTCAAAACTACTCCTCAAAGGGGGATATAGGGGTGTTAAAGTTTGTGTGGAAGTAATTGAATGCGCGGTCGAATTAACTCGAAACTCAATATTAATACTTTTGACAGAAAATAATTAAGTAAAAATAAGTATGTAGGTAATGTCGTCGAAAATTGACCCCTGACGGGGCAAAAAGGGGTTATTCAATTTTTAAGGGGAGGATTTGAACTTGAAACTGTATGTTACATTTTCACACCTAAACCACTGAACTTCTGATTTGACAAAGAGATAGATGGCATCCTGGGGAAGTACAAACTTTTTATCCTGGTAGCACGTTCCCGTGGGATAACTACCGACATCCACGCGGGCGAAGCCGCGGGCAGAAGCTAGTTTATAATATAATATGTATAAATATAAAAAAATAATTGTTTTTATTGGTAACGAATTTGAAAATAGTTGCACAACATTGTTACCTGAAACATCCTAGAAACAATGTTGTGCAACTTCTTTTCCCAATTACGGGGCATTATGCTCACATGCGATTTACTTACCTAACTTTTTAAATCATACTTACCTCACTTTTTCTTTTCAAGAATCCAAAATAATCATAGTCATCAAAAAAACATTCTTCTCTTTGACATATTATGTCGTTCTGTCATATATTCATTATTTTCGATATATTTTTGATTGTAATTTATATTTTTATTTTATTATAAATATTTATTCTGTAATTATTTCTAAATGGACAAAACGAACGACTTTATTGACGATCCTAGTGAAAGTTCACAACCAAAGCCCACCGACTTTGATACGTTCCTACCATGGGCTTGCAAAGAATACTCCATCGAGGCTGATGTCTTCGTTACCAGAGCCGTTCAGAGTAAGTTGACTGTGTTCTTCAATAAATCGAATCACTTTGAAGAACTAACTTTGTTTTGCTAAATTATTATCCTCTCTTGAACAAGAAGTCCATCATCACTTAAACGTGCGTTCAATAATTTGACTGGACTGAACTGGGGGGGAAACTGTAGGCTGATTATGATGATATTAGTTATTTCATCGATATTATCCTGAATAAAGTAGGTCTAGAATAAAAACAATGAACTGCGTTGGAAAAGTAATAATTACTAATTTTAATTCTACAGAATCGTTCGTGAGTGGTGTAGGTGCGAGTAAGAAAATGATCGTGAAAGCAAAAAAGCAACAGTCTGGTGTATCGACAGTTACTGGTTCAGAAGATGAAATACATAGTTCATTACTCGACACGGATATGATAAGCGACGAAAATAAAATCACGATAGAAACATATTACAACAGCAATGGAAACTTAGTGCAGCTGAAATTTCTCAAGAATAGGGCTGTACCAAGAAGGGTTATGAAAATAATCGCACTCACTCTTCCGTACCAACCACATTTGACGTCAATTACTATCAATAGAGGCTTGCGCATGGATTGCTTATATGAAATCTCTAAGTTTTTACCTAATTCTAATATAACGGAATTGTGTCTTGATAGTACATTTCTCAGCGAAGCTAACTATCACATATTGTTAACGAATAGTAAGTTAAAACATCTCTCTTTGGCGAAATGCACGATAAATGATGCCGTTGTCAAATCGATCGCGGATGAATTAAAATACACTCGTCCCGCGTCGCGAGTACTGTCTGCTTTAAACTTATCAAGTAACAGAATTACAGATGTTGGTGCGAAGTATTTAGCAGATATGTTGCGAACAAACAGACAACTCTGTTACCTGAACTTAGCAGGCAATATGATTACAGACGAAGGAGGTTTAAACGTGCTCGACACATTACATGAATTTCCTTTGCACGCCCAAGAAGTATTTGAAAGTAGAGGCAAATACGTGGCTTACCTAAAACAGAAAAATGATTTAATAAACGCATTTATTATAGAGCTCCAAACTGCTAAATTTGATAAAAGCCCTAAAAAGAGGGTGGTGAAGAAGGGTAAACTGGAAGCTCAGTCTCTGCAAAATTTCAGTTCCCAGAGGAGGCTTATAGATACAGGTGTTGAGGCCCAAATTATAAAAGAAAAAGCTGAATGTTTGGCTGAAAAAAAACTGGGATTATTTAATGAGCCTTTCTCTCCAAACAACACTAAATCACAAGATGGTGTAGTGCATTGTTTTGGTAATAATACTTTGTGTTATTTGAATATTGCTTACAACAACCTTTCCTACGTCAGTGTCAAGAAATTGCATGAAGTTTTATCAACCCAGAAGTCTCTTAACAGAACTCCTAGGGGTTTGATCAAAGTCATGATTGAAGGTAACTTAATGCCTGTAGCTTGTAAAGAATATGGAGAGATTGATCAGCTTCTTGAGTCAAGTTTAGGTGGTAACACAAAACAGTCTATTATTAAAAAGAAGTCTCTAATTTCAAGATCCACTGTCACCACCGCCACCATCAGATAAACATTTTTCAGTTTTCTATTTATATCAATATATTTTATACTTATAACTTACGTTTTTTTGATATTTTTTCAGATATGTCATTTTCATTTAATGATTTTGAAATCTTTCATGATTTTGTTGACTTAGCCTTTGCGTTGAATTATAGATTGTTTATATTGTATATACTATATTGTGGTCATTTAGGTTTCAATAAAAAATGCAATTACTTTTTGTTTAATTCTTTTCAAGGATGCATCATCATCTTCCTGTCCTTGTCCCACATTACGAGGTCGGCCACACACGTTTTCTTTTTTATTCTCTCCCGTTAAACATCACGCTATCTAATCAATCGATATTTTTTATTTCCTAACATTTAATAATAATAAGCATTTTATTAGCACAATACAAGTTTGACACATATTAAATACACATAGTAGTAACAAGGGTACATAGAAAGAAACAAATAGGAATAGTGTACAGAAGATGGGAAAAGTACAGTCAATACAGAATTTGAGCCCTGACTCCTAAACTAGGAAGATCCTGTATCTTAGGAGGCAGTGTCTTCGCATAGATAGGGGAAGAGCAAATTAGGAGCGTAGCAGACTCGGATAGTTACAAACAGGATATAGACAATAGAAGATATACGGTAAGAAATATATCTATATAACTATATATATTTAACTAGCTGACCCGGCAAACGTTGTTTTGCCATATAAATTATTTCTAGCTGCCCGGCGCTACTTCGTTCGCGTGGTGTGCTACCCCCTACCCAACTCCTACACTACTTCTACTCTACTCCTACCCTACTCCTACCCTACTCCTACCCTACTCCTACCCTACTCCTACCCTACTCCTACCCTACTCCTACCCTACTCCTACCCTACTCCTACCCTACTCCTACCCTACTCCTACCCTACTCCTACCCTACTCCTACCCTACTCCTACCCTACTCCTACCCTACTCCTACCCTACTCCTATTTTTCCTGATTTTTCTTTGCTATAAACCTCACGGAGCCCGAGACCTTTCCAACGAATGCTAAACCGTGGAAATCGGTTCGTGCGTTCTGGAGTTATAGCGTCAGGAAGGAAAACCCGACTTATTTTTATATAGTAGATTAATTTAATAAGTAGTTAAGTTTGTATTGAGTGTATGTGAAGTGAATTTGTGTCGTGTCATGTGTAAGTGTTGTGTGTTTATGTGTAAAGGAGAAGCGTGTGTGGAGTGATGTGATGTGATGTGGTGTGAATCTGATGTAGTGTGGTGGAGTGTGGTGTATTGTGAGGGTGTGTGGAGTGTGTTGAGTGAGTGTGCATTAAAGTAATGTGGATGTAATTTGCGGTGGCACCTCCCTTCGTTGTGATGTGATGGGTATAAGTGATTTAGCAGATCCAGGCAAGCATTATCCTCACAATACATCTATCTTTTAGGGTGCCGCACCGAAATGCTATACAAGAAGCCCTTAGGGCTGCCCACTGGTGGTACGGCACGGCAGGGCATCCTTCGGCATCACCACATGCAAGCGCATTCTGATAGCAATTTTCATTTCCAGCAAAAACCACACATGCTAATATTGTTAGGTACATCACCAAAATTGCCTTTAACGCCATTAGTAAGACTATGGCCACTCTAGATTTTGCACCCATCTACTACTTCGTATAAGCAATACAGAAACTTTTGTAATAAAATATAAAAATCAACAGTCGCTAAAAAGAGATTGATCTCGCTAAGGCCTTCGACACTGTTCCCGTTTCTACCATTTTCCTTAAACGAGTCAGTGGACTGCAGATTGACCTTTTTAAAAGCTATCTGACCAATAGACTGAAATAGTAAAAACTGGTGACAATTTCGGCAGCAAGCTCCCGATTTATTACGGTTTGCCGCTGGATAGTATCTTTGGCCCTACGCTGTTTTCATCTTTACCCCAAATTACCCCTGCAACCTCAACTTCACAAATAGGTAATAACGTTTGCTGATGAAACAGCTCGTAGGCACACTTGCACGTTACGGCGGGTTAATTAAATACATGTAGTGTTTGTAAGCTCGGAGTTAAGTAACGTTCATGGGTTATCCTAAATAAGAAGCCTCCACAGCTAGATGTGATAATTGACGGGAGCTGTTTAAACCTTCTGAGATCTTTATGAGAGCCGTCGAGCTGGGGCCTTACCACGAGCTCTTATAGCAGAGCAGAAGTTGAACTGCTTTTTTGTACTATGACGTCTTATTAGCAGGCCTGCAGCAGGCAGGGAAGACAGCCTCCAAAGATAGGGGTTTGTGTACGACGCAGGTCTCGAGCGCGTACCAATACGGCGTCTCCCCACAGACACTGGCTCGCCTTCCATCTTCTGTGCACTTGGTCAGCTTATGACTGTGCCATTGAATAGAGTTCGCGTACTTGAAGTTGGACATCGATGGCCGACTTTTTGCCATCGATATGCTGACCGTATTACATTGGACATGTCAATTTATGCTGTCATGCAACCTACTCACTTGATAAATAGATCACAAATAAAAAACACAGCAACATTCTTCTGACATATTTCTGTCATTCATAGAACTGTTATTTTTAACATCGATTTTTAATTGATTTTTCCTTTTTGATTTTATTTATATTTTTTTATAAATATTTATCCTGTAACTATTTCAAAATGACCGATGCATTCAGTTTAACAGGCGGACCTTCGTCGACTACGACGAGCAAAATATTTCAGCCAAAGCCAACCGACTTTGAAACGTTCTTACCATGGGCTTGCAAAACATACTCCATCGATGCTGATGTCTTCGTTACCAGAGCCGTTCAGAGTAAGTAGACTGTGTTCTTCATCAAATCCTGACTCGCAAAGATTTAAATCTTTGCTGAAGAGTAAGTTAACGTTGAAATCACTCTTACAGATCCACCGATTGATATCGACACGGATCAGCATTTTTATGTAACACTACCAGTTTCTGTCACCTAGAGATGTCCTTCGCTAGAGCGAGAAGTCCATTCGCACGTTATATCATCAATCTATAATGTTCCCACTGCTGGGACATAGGCCTCCTCTCTGTGTGAGGGACTGGGCCGCAATCTACCACGAGGGCCCAGTGCGGGTTAGTGAATGTCACATGTCTTCGAATTTTTGGCTCTAGGGCATGCGAGTTTCCCCACGATGTTTTCGTTCACCGTTTTGAGAGTAGTGGAGATTAAATAATGTATATAAAGTAAAGCGCCTGCTTGGGTTCGAACCTACGACCTACAACTCATAAGTCGCGTAATCACATGTCCACCACTGCTCTCGCACGCACGTTAACACGTGTTCGATGTCAATTTGGTGCGGATGCGTGCGGGCGTGCTTTTCGCTCATACATACATAAACTCATGCCTTATTCCCATGTGAGTAGGCAGAAACAACAGAACATCTGCTACGATACTTATATACTCCTTTTGATTCAGTTACGTTCATCCATCTTGTCATACATGCACGCCTCTATATTATGAATATAGAGATAACGACGACGATATATATAGCTATTTTGTCGTTGTTTGTCGAATGTTATCCTGAATGAAGTAGGTATAGAATAAAAACAAAGAAACAGTGCGGGCGAAGTAACAATAATGACTAAATTTAAAATTTTTACAGAAACGTACACAAGTTCTGCGAGTCCGAGGAAGAAATCAAGCATTAAATCAAAAAAGGTATCGTCTGTACGACCGACAGTAACTAGTTCAGGAGATGATATACACAGTTCATTACTCAACAGGACTGTACCAAGCAACGAAAATAAAATCACTATAGAAACATATTACAATAGCAATGAAAACTTAGTGCAGCTGAAGCTTCTCAAGAACAAGTTTTTACCAAGGAGGGTCTTTCAAATAATCGCACTTACAATACCGTACCAAAAAAATTTGACTTCAATTACCATCGACAGTGGCTTGCACATGGATTCTTTATATGAAATATCCAAGTTTTTACCCAATTCAAATATAACGGAATTATGTCTTGACAGAACATTTATCAGCAAAGCTAACTACCATACATTGATAACGAATAATAAGTTAAAACATCTCTCTTTGGCGAAATGCACGATAAATGATGCCATTGTCAAAACGATCGCGGATGAATTAAAAGACACTCGTCCCGCGTCGCGAGTACTGTCCGCTTTAAACTTATCAAGTAACAGAATTACAGATGTTGGTGCGAAGTATTTAGCAGATATGTTGCGAACAAACAGACAACTCTGTTACCTCAACTTAGCGGGCAATATGATTACAGACGAAGGAGGTATGAACATTCTCGACACATTACATGAATTTTCTTTGCACGCCCAAGAAGTATATGAAAGTAGAGCCAGATACATGGCTTACTTAAAAAAGAGAACTTATTTGCTTAACACATTGATTATAGAGCTCCAAACTGGAATATTCAATAAAAGCATAAATAAAAAGAAATCGTTGAAGAAATCTAAGCTGGAAAGTCAGTCTCTGCAACATTTACCTTCGCAGAAGCCGCCCATAGATAGTGTTGAGGCCCAAATTATAAAAGACAAAGCCGAAAGTTTGGTCGTAAGTAGGATAGGAATGTTCGATGAGCCTTTTTCTCCAAACAACACTAGAACACGAGATGGTGTAGTGCACTGTTTTGGTAATAATACTTTGTGTTATTTGAATATTGCTTACAACAACCTTTCATATGTTAGTGTCAAGAAATTGCATGAAGTTTTATCAACCCAGAAGTCTTTTAACAGAACTCCTAGGGGTTTGATCAAAGTCGTGATTGAAGGGAACTTAATGCCTGTAGCTTGTAAAGAATATCGAGAGATAGATCGTCTTCTTGAGTTAAGTTTAGACGGTAACAGAAAACAATCAGAATCTGCATCGAAAAAGAAGATTTTACCTACAAGTTCAAGATCAGTCGCCAAATAAAAGTATATTTTTCAGTGTTATATTTTATTAAAGTTACAAGGTACGTTTTTATATATTTTTTATGTCTTTCTATCAAGACATGATTTTAAAATCACGAATGATTTTTTTAAAACAATTTTAATTTTTTTAAGAACACATTTTTAGACTTAGCTCATTATTGTTTAATTAAAAAATTACAAATAATAAACTTATGCTTTAATTTTTTTCAACGATGCATCATCATTTTATTATCCCACTCCCACATTTTTTAAGGTTGGTGTAACAAGTTTTCTTCTATAATTTTCTCCTTTCAACTTCACGCTATCTAGTCACGCCGTCAAGCACAGACCTATATTATACAGGCACGCTAGACATCATACTATCGATGACAAAACGAAGACATTTGATTTTCGCCATTTTGGCGCTGATAACATCGTGAGCTTCCGTAGAACTAATATTTTTGATAGTGAGTTTTACAGAATGCGCAAACTCATGATAAAAATGCTCTAAATATATTCTCGTAGTAAACACAAAATAATCTTATTCCACGATTTAGACCTAAATCACCAGAGATACCAAAACAACACGACGACCATTTGCATCAGTGTGTCAATTTTAGTTCCTGAGACGCTCGAGCGGGGCGCTTTGAATCGTCACAAAAAACAACAGTCATTTCGTTAAGTATATTTAGTAGTCCAGCGTACTTGTTTATTAGAGGTCAATGTAGCTAATATAGATCAGCGAGAAGCAAAACTAGTATTCCTTAGTATTAAACTGACACTGCATTTTTGGCAAGTAAATCGTGAACACATATAGGTACGTAAAAACTTTTTAACTCTTGCTAACTGCAGATTTTATAATATTCAGACAATTAAAAAAAAAACATTCTTCTTTTTGTCTGTTTTTGACATTATTCCGTCATTTATAGAATTCACGATTTTATGTAATAACTTTTAGATCATTTAAGTTGTATTTTTCGACAAATATTTATTCTGTAACAATTTCTAAATGGACTTTCACGACACTCCAACCAGCATTGATGAGCCTGCAGATGCTGCCAAAGTTAACCAGCCAAAGCCAACCGACTTTGACGAATTTCTACCATGGGCTTGCAGAGCAATGTCCGTTGATACTGATGTCGTCGTTGCTAAGGCCGCTCAGAGTGAGTAGACATCTTCAACAACGTAAGCTAAGCGTAGTGTGGGACACCCCCCCAGCTATCTAGCTGGGAGGTACCTCAACCAGATGGACGGACGACCTAAAGAAGGTTAGACGTTAGACGGTTAGACGTTGGGGTAGACTGGATGCGGAAGACGGGGGACAGGGTGTTGTGGCGAAGTCTGAGAGAGGCCTATGTCCAGCATTGGACTGCGATAGACTGAGTTGATTCATTGATTGGACGTAAGCTTGCTTATAAAAGAGCCCAAAACACATAGAAAAACGCGTCCGGCCCGTTCCCGCTTTTCGTGTTCTCTTGAATAAACCCGTCGTACAATAATGTCTTTGTCTAATTTTTGTTATTTTTTATTTATTTTAATGTTGTATTTGATTTTAATTTTGTAATAGTTAAGGACTATACAATTGTCTGAAATAAATAAATTTAATTGCATCGAATAAAGTCACGCATCAACATTTCCTGTTTAACTGTCTTTTTCTATCACTTAGCGGCGGCATTAGGTCGACCGAGAAGTATGCTCGCTAGCATCTGCATTCATGCGCATTGATAACTCATTGCCGTGTGTCCTAATATGAAACGGCAATTCGGGATTTGGTCCAATTTACCTGTTTAAAGTACTGTGCTCTTTCTTCCTCGACTCAAAAATACACACTTAATGTGAAAACTATAATTGTTTCGTCGTTATTTGTAAAATGTTATCCTGAACTAAAGTATAGGATACATAGAGGACGGGGCCTGATAGGGCGGAAGCCTGCCAGGGCGGCGGGATCGTCCGAAAGGGTTACCGCTGCCCTGGAACAGAAAGGGCTAAGGAAGGAACACGGGTGGGTTTTAGTCAGTAAGAGTCTGACACTCCCTTCCGCTCCACCCAGAGCGGGAGGGGTCATTTGATGATTTCCCATCCTCAAAAAAAAAAAAGAAAAGTATAGGATACATACAAACAGCAATTCTAACAGGTAAATGAAAATTTCAACAGAATCGTACGTGAGTGCCACAGCTAAGAATAAGAAAATGAGCCTCAAACCGAAAAAGCAACCATCCTTAGTATCGTCAGCTCATGGTTCTGGTGATGACATGGTAGATAGTTCATCACTCGGCAGACCTGGGATCGCTACTGAAAATGTTATCATGATAGAAACGGTTTATGACTACAATGACAATTTAGTCCAGCTGAAGTTTCTCAAGAACAGGGTTATACCAAGGAAGGTCATGAAAACAATCGCACTCACTATTCCGTACCAACCATATTTGACCTCTATTACCATCAGTAGCGGCTTGCGCATGGATTCTTTATATGAAATGTCCAAGTTTTTACCCAAATCAAATATAACTGAAATATGTCTTGATAGTACATTTGTTAGCCAAGCTAACTATCACATATTGCTAACGGATAGTAAGTTAAAACATCTCTCTTTGGCGAAATGCACGATAAATGATGCTGTTGTCAAAACGATCGCGGATGAATTAAGAGACACTCGTCCTGCGTCGAGAGTATTGTCTGCTTTAAACTTATCAAGTAACAGAATTACAGATGTTGGTGCGAAGTATTTAGCAGATATGTTGCGAACAAACAGACAACTCTGTTACCTCAACTTAGCGGGCAATATGATTACAGACGAAGGAGGTATGAACATTCTCGACACATTACATGAATTTCCTTTGCACGCCCAAGAAGTAATTGAAAGTAGAGGCAGATACGTGGCTTACCTAAAACAGAAAAATGATTTAATAAGCGCATTTATTCTAGAGCTCCAAACTGCTAAATTTGATAAAAGCCCTAAAAAGAGAGTGGTGAGGAAGGGTAAACTGGAAGCTCAGTCTCTGCAACATTTATTTTCCCAGAGGAGACTTATAGATACAGTTGCTGAGGCTCAAATTATACAAGAAAAGGCTGAATATATGGCTGAAAAAAAGCTGGGATTATTTAATGAGCCTTTCTCTCCAAACAACACTAAAACACGAGATGGTGTGGTGCATTGTTTTGGTAATAATACTTTGTATTGTTTGAATTTTGCTTACAACAACCTTTCCTATGTCAGTGTCAAGAAATTGCTTGAAGTTTTATCTAGCCAGAATTCTCTTAACAGAACTCCTAGGGGTTTGATCAAAGTCGTGATTGAAGGTAACATAATGCCTGTAGCTTGTAAAGAATATGAAGAGATTGATCGTCTTCTTGGGACAGGTGCCAAAAGACATTTTGAAGCTGCAAGTAAAAAGAAACCTTTAAGTTCAAGATCCACTGCTACCACAAACAAATAAAAGCATGTTATTAGTTATTTTCATGTTTTAAAATGACAAGTTACAATAATTTTTTTAGTTTTTTCTGATGTCAATTATTCATTTTGAAAAGTTTGAGGATTTCGTTTAAACTATTTCTATTTTTTTAAGTCTTATTTATATTAATTTTGCATTTATTTTAGTTTAGCATACTTTACCTTCTAGATACTATTGTGGTCATTTAGGTTCAAATAAAAAAAAAATACAATCACTCTTTGTTGATTTTTTTTCTATCACGTACGGAAACTCCAAGTACTAGCCCTTTCCATTACCATTTATCATGAGTTTCAGCCATGCCGCCTAGTGACCGGTGACTTGGGGAAAGGCCGCAGGAATCCGCTGGATGCAAGAAGCCGGTCAAAGTGTCGATTCTTAGGGGAGCCCTATATCCAGCCGGCAGTGGACGTCTTGAGGCTGAAATTGACCGACTAATTATGATGATGAGCGCCGGCTTCTTCTACCCACATAACCTAGCACTGACATATAATATGAGTAACCCTTCTACAAACCTAAAGTTGTAGCAGGATTTCAGCTTTTTATTTCCACTCAGTGCTGATACCGAAGTAGAAATAGAGCGCTTGCAGCAGCGGTTCACACACACAAACTGTTCAGCCTACTCGCGATACACTGCAGCACCGCTTCGTTCATTAGCAACAAGTTTAAATCGGCAGACAATAAAATAAACACAGTTTGGTCAATTATAATGAAAATAACAGGAACAAATGATACTGATTACACACTGGACACTTCCCGCGGTCGCATTAGCAATAACATCGATGTTACTCAGGAATCTGCAATATTATTTACCAATATTCCAATTAAAACAACAGAAAATTTAAATTCCTCGCCCTCACTTGCTGTATTTGTGGTTTTATAAATAAATATTATCTTATTTATTTAAACAACATATTATAGTGACAATATAAAATTAACTAGCTAACACTAATATATAATTATATATATATATTTAAATAAAAATAAAAAAAATAGTCAGCGCCTAACGTAAATTGACGTATTTTTAGTCGCCATGTTTTTAATCACGTCCAAACTGTCTATGGAGTATCTTAAGTTGACAGGACTAAACTAATATTTATCTTCTGTCTTTTTCTTAATGAAGTAGAAAGAAAAAGATGCACTAAACTTAAAATTAGCTTAGTTTGTGAACAAGGGAATCGGCGCCACTAGTAAATTACCGTAAAATGTGGGGTGAATAGGAACGAAACTTTAAAATGGATTTTAACTTTGTATTAATATGGTTTGTTGCTAACAAGGACATTTAATCTTTAATCTGGATAAACTGGAAAAACATATTTACATGATAGACTACTGGACTACTTAACTAATGATAGATAAAATTTGCCGAACAAGTCCAAATAAACGATGTGAATTCATTGGATTTAAAAGCCAAAATGAGTGTACCGCAGGGTTCAATATTGGGTCCGTTCCTTTGTTTAGTAAATGATTTACCTCTCTTTACTGAAAAACTGATAACAAATGGTGTGATTTGCTGATGACACATCAGTGCTGCTGATATTGCTAATCCATTGCTTCGAAAAATTTGTCTGCTCAACAACGTAAATAACGTAATGAACGTGGGTGAACTGTCAAAATGAAACCTATAGCGATCAATTATCATTTTATGTGTGTTACTGAATTCCCCCGCTAGACATGTAGAATGGGTAGAACATAGCCTTGATATCCTAAATCTATGCTTCATGCATTACTTATAGGTTCAGTCAGTCAAAAAAGTTAATTAACACTATATTTTAAAATCTGGGATAGATAGATAAATCATTTACTTAGTGCAGCAGTGCAGCTGATAGTCTTAAAATAATAATAATAGTATGATGGGGAGGGATGTCTCAAAAAACCAAGTGGGCAATCGGACCCCATGGTCCTAGTGGTAACTCCAAACGGCTCGAACATATAGCTCCCAATAAGGTTGGAATATTATCACCGTTTGAGGTTTTCCACACCTGCAGCAGCCGCCCTAGCGCAGCCCGCCGTACTAGGAAGATGGGATGGCGCAAAGGTGGCGACATATGTTGCTTGCAGTGACTTTACTTGATTGTTATAGAAACGTTAAAGTCTTTTCACAGTTATTTTACCTCCGATTTTGCATCTCTGTCCAAATCATAGTGATCTTTATTCTCATTCTAATATGGTAGCTCTTGGGAAGCTGCCACTGAAAAGTCTGTCAAAAAAATTGGTCTTTATTCTCGTTACAATAAAGTTGCTGTTAGTTGGCTGCTGTCAGAGATAAAATAATTGTGAGCGGACTGTATTCAATGTGTGAGCTTTCCACCAAATGGCTCACATCGCATCGGACCGGAACGAATTTTACAATCTTTAAACGATATTAAATCGTGTACACAGTATTTGAAGTCTAATATTACCAAGCCGCACACAACAGCTTGATTTGAGCGAAAGTATGCTGCGACGCGCGATCGGCTCCGTTCGCCTGTCGTCGTATCCTTTCGGCATTAGAACACATCTACACAGTAGGAATGAAACCATTTGATTAGGCGTAGAAACGGATACTTTCGCAAGCGACGGTATGGAGCCGATCGTAAGCCTCGACATCCTGCCGGACGCGATCGGCTGTCACCGCATCCGTTCGTATCGTTTCCGATCCGATGCGATGCGAGCTGTTTGGTGGCAATCATCCTTAAGTATGGAATTTTTTTCACGTAAGTCCATGAGGGCAAATCTAGCAATTTAAATCTTTGCAGTTCTAAAAATTTTATTTTGTGTCAATTCAAGTGTTAACGGTCGCGGCAGGCTACGTAGGAAAACTGGAAGAAGGACGCGTGGGCTCGCAAGTTGGAAGGAGTAGAGTGGTCTTTGCCCAGGTGTGGGACAATGCAGGCCGGTAAAACACACCATTAATGAAGTCACATACGAGTATTAAGGAAAAAATAAAAACACTTTTTGACATATTTCTGTCATTTTCTGTATTCACTAATTGTCAATCTCTTTTTGAGAATTTGAATTGTATTTTTAGAAAAGTAATATTATTTATTTTGTGTGACAATTTCTAAACATTCAGCTACATGGAACCAGTCAACTTTGTGGAACCTACCTTAGCAGAGCCTAGCCAAAATAACCGTCCAAAGCCGACAGACTTTGACATTTTTCTACCATGGGCTTGCAGAGAACTCTGCATTGATACTGATGTCGTCGTTAAAAGGGCCACCCAGAGTAAGTAGACCATCTTCTTCAATAATTCTGATAATATTAGACGATTAACATAATTCTTCAAAACCTTTTTCCGATAAAAAACCTCAACTTCACAGGAAGCGGGTGCGGGTCTGATTAGTAGACACGCAGTATTTCCGACGCGACCCGCCACCGTTCTCTGTGTGATTTGGGGCTTTAGGGAGAAATCACACTTACACGCAAGGATCAGCATTATTATTTGCGTGTTAGTGTGATTTCTCCTAACCTTGGTCATTATACGATAAATACGAAGCATTGCAATACCTACCTACAAAACCCCGACGTTTATTTTTGTTTTGCACATTGACAAACAAAAACTTCTGCCTTGTAGACCGTGTTTGTCACATTTCAATAATATAATTCGTCTAATGTTTACCTGGGTGAAAGTATAGAATAAAAACAGAAACAACTTGGACAGTGTAATATTTAATTTTGTTTTAAATCGACAGCAACATACGTAAGTGCTGCAATTCGGAACAAGAAATCAATGCAAAAAATTAGACCACCAAAGCTACCGTCTGCAGCAACAATAGATGGTGGTTCCGATGAAGATGTACATAGTTCAATAATCGAAAAATTAGCTCCGGTCGTCAGCGACGATAGAGTTAAGATTGAATCAGTTTACGACAACAATGAAAAATTAGTGCAGCTGAAGTTTCTCAAGAACGAAGTTATACCAAGAGAGGTCATGAAAATAATTGCACTAACTATTCCGTACCAGAAATATTTGAATTCAATTATTATCAACAGCGGCTTGTGCATGGAGTCTTTGTATGAAATATCCAAGTTTTTACCCAAATCAAATATAACTGAAATAGTTCTAGACAGTACATATCTCAGCCAAGCTAACTATCACTCATTGTTAGCGGACAGTAATTTAAAACATCTCTCTTTGTCAAAATGCACGATAAATGATGCCGTTGTCAAAACGATCGCGGATCAATTAAAATACCCATGTCCCGCATCGAGAGTATTGTGTGCTTTAAACTTATCAAGTAACAGAATTACAGATGTTGGTGCAAAGTATTTAGCAGATATGTTGCGAACGAACAGACAACTCTGTTACCTGAACTTAGCAGGCAATATGATTACAGACGAAGGTGGTTCGAGGATTATCGACTCATTACATGAATTTCCTTTGGAGGCCCAAGAATTACTAGACAGTAGGACCAGATACGTGGCGTACTTAAAACAGAAAAATGATTTAATTAACACATTGATTATTGAGATCCAGAGGGCTAAATTTGATAAAAGCCCTAAAAGGACGAAGGTGACGAAGAAGGGTAAACTGGATGTGCAGTCACTGCAACATGTATCTTTGGACAAGGCGTTTGTAGAAACAGGAGCTGACGCCCAGATTATACAAGAAAGAGCTGAAGTGTTGGCTGATAGAAAGTTGGGATTGTATAATGAGCCTTTCTCTCCAAACAACACTAAAACACAAGATGGTGTAGTTTATTGTTTCGGTAATAATACCTTGTGCTATTTGAATGTTGCTTACAACAACCTTACATATGCTAGTCTTAAGAAATTGCATGACGTTTTATATACTCAGATGTCTCTTAACAGAATTCCGAGGGGTTTGATCAAGGTCGTGATTGAAGGCAACTTAATGCCAGAATCTTGTAAAGAATTTGCAGGGATTGATTTTATTCTTAATGGCTACAAAAGACAGTCGGAAACTGCAATAAAAAAGAAGCCCAGTTCAAAGTCTCCTGCCAAATAAAAGCATTTTTTCAGTTTTGTACTATAGAGTAGGTAGGAATAATAATGAAATAAATAAATTTTACCATTAGATAATTCTGATGTCTTACGGCTGATTTCACCAACGCTAGATAACTTTATTCGAGGAATAATTTTGAAATTTTGACAGTTACCTATTTCATACAAAAATTGTCAAACGTCAATTTTATTCCTCGAATAAAAGTTATCTGGCGATGGAGAAATCAGCCCTTATAGTGAAACGTCCTATTTTGTAACCATTCATGATAATACTTTTTTTTTTAATTATTTGATATAGATTTTTAGACTTAGTTCATTTATTTTAATGTTGGGTTTAATTTTAGAATAGCTTAATTATTATTTAAGATATTTTAGATACTATTGTGGTCATTTAGGTTTAAATAAATATTGCGAATTCTTTGTTCTTTTATTTATTAGCGATTAGCTGGATATGTATAATCAGCCTATAATGTTCCGCTGCTGGAACTCAGGCCTTCTCTTGGTGAGAGGGAATGAGCCATAATCCGGCCGGAGGCCGGAGCCGGATGGTTGGTAGATGTCACTTGTCTTCGATTTTTTTCGGTTTTTTTTTTGGTTCGGTTTCCAAAATCAATCATCATCAATTATCTCAACAATTCGAAGACATGTGACATCTACCAACCGCCACTGGGCCCGCGTGGTAGATTATAGAGTGTGTGACCCGTGGTCCCTCCCGTAGTCCCTGGAAGGTACCACGGGGATTTTCGTTACCCGTGGTCCCTCCGAGAAATACCTATAGGTACTATGAATACTTATGATGCCGAATTAAAATTATTTAAATTTCCCAACTATGTTGGGGTCGGCATCCAGTCTAACCGGATGCAGCTGAATACCAGTATTTTACATGGAGCGACTGCCTATCTGACCTCCATAACCCAGTTACTGGCTAATACGATACCTCTTGGTAAGACTGGTTGTCAGATTTTCGGGCCTCTGACGACCCGTAATGACTGTCAAAGATCAACGAATGACAGCTTGGACCAACAGCTTAACGTGCTTTCCGAGGCACGGAGGGGTCTTGGTATGTAAAGATGGTCACCCATCCACGGACCAACCGCGGCAAGCGTTGCTTAACCTGATCGATCAACGTTACCAAGACCAATTTATGGTCCTTGTTACACACAGGGGTGTGTAACAAGGACCATAAATTGGTCTGGTCCAAGGTCGCTCAGCAAGCTATGGAACGAGCTATGCTTGGGGCCTCTCCGAGAGATAGAATCCGGAATGAGGTTTTCTGGCAAAGAACCAAAGTTGTCCACATAGCTCACAGAATAAGCTGAAGTGGCAACGGGCCGGCCATATTAGCCGTAGAACCGATGACCGTTGGGGTAGACGTGTTCTTGAGTGGAGCGCGAATTGGTAATTGTAAGGTAGAATGCTCTTGTGTGGTGGTGGCTGGTAGTAGCTGGATGAGAGTTGCCCAGAATTGAGCAAGTAGCAACAAAAAGACAATTTGTGAAAAAACTAATAAAATCTGTGGAAAAATGGAGAACTTAACGCTTTTGAAGTTATTTAATCCTTGTTACGCAAAACGATCACTGTACTGAATTGCGCGAAGTTACTGGCATACACTTTAAAGCACTATAATTTGGCCATTTTTGTGATATATTAAATATATATTTTTACTGCAGCTTATTCTTTTAATTAGGTTTCCAGAAATCTAATTTAAAAAAATCCAGTCAAACCTTATAATGCAATTCGAAAACCCATCTTAGAAACTTTGCCCCTGTGGGGTTTTTATACTCGTGTACTGCGTACTGCGGCGGCGAATGATCACAGGCGTCGACGGCCCGTGTTGCTGCGAGGAATATAAAACGCGTGTGCGTGCCGCGAAGAATGATGTCTTACAAGGTATTTTCAAATCTATTTCAGTTGTTTTTAAGTTCACTTTAATTTTTTTTTTTTTTTTACTTTAGGTTAGATTAGAGAGAGAGAGGGAAAGACAGAAAACTAATAAGCTAAGCTAATTAGCTTCAGACATTCTAACTATAGTAGAACTTAGAAAACGGTTAGATCGTAGATTATTCTCTGACTGACCTGATGCTACCAAGGACGGTACCCTTCCCATCTAAAGGTGCATATGGGAAGGGTACCGTCCTTGGTAGCATCATACGCAGAGGGCTTGTCAGCACAGGCTCAGCAAGAGGCCGGGCTCGCCTTCGAAAGGCTACAGTTAGCGTGCATTGGTAGCAGACCGTAGGACGCCGGTACCGCACAGTTCAGGCACGCGTGCAGCGCGCATTTAGGGGTAGCGTGCACATTGGAGCAGCGTGCGATATGTAGATGCCCTGTGCTCAGCATTAACGTAGAACCCGTAGGTTGGGGCACACATTCTCCTGAGGGTCAGGGAATAGTTTCTGTCCGCGCGGAACTAGTTGGCCGCGCCTTAGGTATGTGAGCGGTGGGACGGGAGGGACAGCGGGGGTGAGGCGGCGGGTTGCAACGCACGTACCTAGTGCGCGGGGCCCCTCCGTCCCACCGCTTACATACCTAAGGCGCGGCCAACTAGTTCCGCGCGGACTATAGCTAAGCAGATTATCAAATGTACGAGTGCTCTTAAAAAAATTGTGTTGTTCCATGATTTTAGTGATGTGCTTGGCAACTTACTAATTATGAAATATTTATCATCACTCGACTATTTACCGTTGAGAAGCCACACACGCTACACCTTATGCAAGCTGCATGTAAACTTTTTAGAATTCTGGCTAAGCATTGACCATTGCACTTTACAGTGGTCAATACAGACAGCTAACATAGCCAGTGATCCCAAGAGTTATTTAAAAGACAAAGTACTTTTCACTTCTTTTTGACATCTTGTCATTTTTTCGTATTTTCTTGGTAAAACACCGAAGAGATAATCTGTGTATACAGTGATATCATAATACCTAAACGGCTGATTTTTTATCAAAATATAACTCGATAATTGTGTTCGTTTTATCATTCGTCAGAGCAAATAAAGGGTTAAATGGTTAGTATTCAGAGTGACTCGGACCGATCTGAACGCCCAACCCCGGTTGACTTAGATAATTTTTTGCCATGGGCTAGCTGTCAGTTGGAAGCGGAATACACACTTATTGTTACCAGGATTGTCCAAAGTGAGTTGTATTTCTTTTTTTAATAATACCAGCCTTTAACCAGTGGTGGCCCAGTAGGTAACGGCCACGACTTAAAAAAATGTTGGTCGTAGGTTCGAACCCGTTCTTGAACCCTCGTTATTTTATCACCACTGCTCTCAAAACAGTGAATGAAAACATCGTGAGGCATGTCTTAGAACCAAAACTTCGAAGACATGTTACTTCTACCATAACACGATCTGGGCCTGCATCATGGATTACGGCCCACTAGACTTTTTTATGTTATTGGGTGGTGAAAAAGGTGTAAGGTGGTTATCGCCGCCAAGCATATTAATTCAAACTCAAACTCAACTCAAACTCAAAGCATTTATTCCAAATAATCCAATTACGGCACTTTTGAATTGTCAGTCAGAAAGATGAAGCTAGTTCGCCATTCCAAAGCGATGTACCTATAGAGAAAAATGCATTACCTTGGTCGGGGTCCTCTTTATAATTTTTTTACTATTGCGCCGAATCACTACGACAATTCCGCTGTTTTTTTTAAGTTAAAAAAATCTAGTTCTACACACAAGTGCACGTGTTTATTAAAGAATTACATTACATAAGTTAACATTCAAAATAATAATATGTATGTCGGAGATGGTATGTGTGTCTCTCGTTAACATCAGGCAAATTTTAATTCCTGTGGGCGTACTATGAGTAGTGTTGGTTATAGCACAATAGAAAAACGGTTTTCAGTTCAAATCAGATTATAATTCACGAACAAGTTAGTCACACTAGCAAATCACGCACTGTAGGTACTCACTCAACGATACGGAACGCAGACAGTTTCTAGCACATGTTGTCCGTACGATGTCCAATGTTTAGATGATCCCGAGAGCTCTGCTGACTCCGCTCTTAGCTCTCGTACCCCCGAATGATTCCGACATGTACATGTGAAAAAATAAGCAATAGAAACATAGGGCATCAAAAAATTCGTTCGCATCGTTGTCAACAGGAACACGGCCCAAAAGGCTGGCAGCATTACCACGTTGTATGGCGATGCTAATTCTTTGGTCAAGAATCAGGCCAGCGCAGCGCTCTGGTCACGTGAACAGTCGACTAACCGCTTGGCGATATCTTGAAAAACCAATTGGCCACGTGGTTTTGTACACGAAAAAATACGAGTATATATCGTTTTTTTTTATTTGGCAAAAAATTCAGTAATGCGTTATAACAATTAAAATAATTATTGAAAATACTTTATTGTTTCAGGCAAATATGTGAGTGCAATCAGCAAGGAGAAAGGAAAATCGAAAGCAAAGTCGAAGGTAAAAACTTCGACTGACTCGGGTTCTAATCCACAAGTGACGTCAGACGTGCCAATAGAAACGAAGTCATTGAATGAATCGGAAGAAAACCTCATCCACATCGAGACAACGTACGATGAAAATGATGATCTAGTGCGTCTTAGGCTACTTAAAAACAAAGACATACCTAGGTTGCTCTTTCAAATCATAGGTCTCGCAGTTCCATACCATAAGACATTAAACTCACTAATAGTCAACGAAGGTTTACACGCTGACGGAATATTTGAAATATCTAATTTTTATTCTACGAACTATCTAACAGAAATCTGTCTTGACAGCACTCATTTGCCTGAAGCAAACTATCACATCCTCTTAGATAATAATATAATAAAGCATTTATCATTATCGAAATGTAACATTACTGACGTTGTGGTTAAAACTATCGCATCTAAGTTAAAAGGCAGAAGCCCAGCGTCGAGGTCTTTATCAGTGTTGAACTTGTCATCAAACAGAATTACAGATGTCGGTGTTAAATATTTGGCAGATATACTGAGAACAAACAGACAGCTGAGCTACCTGAACTTAGCGGACAACACGATCGCCGATGACGGAGCAAAAAGTATTTTAAACACTTTAACAAAGTTTCCTCTAAGCTCTGAAGAAACCTTAGAAAGAAGCAAGAGCCTTATAACTTATATAAACGAGAAAAATGAACTGATACTCAAAACGATGAAAGAGCTCCGCTTTTGTGACGACAAAAAATCGATTAAAAAGAGGTCGGCCAGGCTGGTGCCTACAAGAAAGAAACTGGAAAAAGAAATGTCTTTCGATATGAAAAGTAATTACAATATGGACGGAATTCTTTTTGAAAGGGCAGAAGCAATTGTTGAAAGCACTCTCGGTCCGTTTAATAATCCCTTCGGTCCGGAAAGCACTGAAAAAGGAGAAAGTGTTACGTATTGCTTGGGTAATAATATATTGAGTTATTTGAATCTTGCTTTCAACAACATAACTTATTT
Organism: Apamea crenata; assembly: GCA_949629185.1. Classification (NCBI taxonomy): domain Eukaryota; kingdom Metazoa; phylum Arthropoda; class Insecta; order Lepidoptera; family Noctuidae; genus Apamea; species Apamea crenata. The sequence goes on from OX451377.1 coordinate 4,246,968, forward strand.
AAGTGTAAGGAGATTATGTGACGTTTTAAAAACACAGAACATTTTAAGCAGGAAGCCCAAAGGTTTGATCAATGTAAGGATTGAAGGCAACTACTTGCCCGAGAGTTGTAGAGAATTTCAAACCATTGATGATCTGCTTTTGCCTGGTTTGTCAGTACATAAAAATGTGGAGTCTGTCAAAAAGAGAGGTGCCAGCAGTGTCAGCAGGAGTAATTAAGACTACCCTGATTCTTGTAATTCGGCACTCAGCCAATGCTATATGCCCCGTGCTTCGGAAAAAATGTAAAGAGGTATGAGAAACAGGGTGTAAAGTCCACTCATCCTCCATAAAAAAGGAAGGATCCTTCAACCAGACGGGTATTTTGTCTGGCGGGCAATTGCCCGACGATTGATGTCGGGAAGTTATTAATGTACGCTAGTGAAGCGGTAAACTCTGCTTGCGAGATGCAGGATTTTCGTGACGTCAGTATGACGCGTTGTTCGCATGTGACGTTGTAGATACCGCTAGATCGTTAGTCCTAGGTCTGATCTCTCTCCGGTCGTGTCAGATTGCGTGCCGTCCCATCGGACTATGACAGTAGGGGATGCGGGAGTGCACCTATGTCTGCACATACACTTGTGCACTATAATATCTCCCGCACCGAAGACTAGTCTCCATCGAGATGGGCTGCCATTGCCGAAACACGACCTGGAAGACTATTATTAATGCTATTTTGCACCATCAACTAACATTCAATTAGGTTAAAAATATTAGCATAACTATATTTTTAACACACTACCTACCTCGAAAAATGACTCTTACTGCTTCGATTTTAGATTTACAATGCAGTGTATTGAACACACAAGCCGTTTACTTTGCATTCCTGCTCTAAGGCTGGAAAGTGCAACAAAAATAACTATATATAGTCAGAGTGTGATGTGTGATTTAATCTAAGAAAAATCCTTCATGACTTTTGCCTGCCATGCGTAAAAATGTTGTTAGCTATACTAAGATTTTTAGGTTTAACTTTCGTTTTATTATAGGTATATCATAGTTACAATAGGTTTTTAAGACAATCTATTTCTAGTAAATTTATTTTATTATTAACTTTTAGAGTCATCGCAGACTGACGGAGTGGCGACAAAGAGAGACTAATTCTATTACAACTGAAAACCGATTATATTTACGCCTAACTGACCCTAAGGACGTTGTACTGACCAAATTTCAATTTCCATTAATCCAGTTAGCCATCTCTTTCAGTTTGTTTTTCATATTTTTTTTTTTCATAGAAACCTTATTCTGCCTATTACGAACATTTATAAATAAAAAATAGCCAAATCGGCCCAGCCGATATCAAGTGATATGCCAACCAACCTGTGGCCTACCAACGAACATTCATTGAACAAACGTACATTTTAGCGCTGTTTCGTTCGTCCGTCCGTCCGTCCGTCCGTCCGTCTGTCTGAAAGCGGGATGTAACTCATTGAACCGTAATAGGTAAACAGTTGAAATTTTCACAGAGTGGTGTATTGCCGATACATCAAAAAATTATAAAAAAATAAAGTTAAAAATTAAAGGGGTCTCCATACAAGAAACGAATTTTTGGCGTTTTTTTTATTTATGGTACGGAACTCTTCGTGTGCGATTCGTGTGTTCCGATATAATAGACGATGGATGGACTATTGTGAGCTGGTATGGCTATAAAGGGTGAATACCGAGATGATGACTAATAGAGAAGTATGGAAAAAAAAGCTATGTTGCGCCGACCCCAAATAGACACTAGTTGATAGCATACAGCTGATATTGGTATTGAAACGTGGCGGCTGAGGTCCGGGCGATCGCTTGGTGTACGCACGGCTACACATCAAGCTATACATAACCAGTATAAGCTGACTTCTGATTTTACGAAAAACCTTTACAATGCGAGATCAGCTAAAACTGGAAATGTGTAGCTCGATGTGTAGCCGTGTGTACCTTACTTTAAACTGCTCCTCGCCGCCACTCCGTTGTTCTGCGCTGACCCTTACTCACCATAGTAGTTTAATTTATATTGATAACGTAGTTTTAGTGTTTCATTAGACTTATAATTAAAGAGATTTCAATACTCTGCTGTTTTATTTGTAAATATTAACTATTTATACAGCACTATTAACGTAACATAGCATTATAGGTAACAAAATATCGATGAAATTCATTCATTTGTGGCCGTGAAAGCGGTAATGGACGTCAGGTTCCGTGTACAGACGCCAGCACATCAAGCTACTACAATCTGTCAAATTTCTTTAATAGATTTTCAACTTTATTACTAAAGCATTAAAGGGTTGAAGGTTTATTGGGAAAATTTGACGGTTTCGGGTAGCTTGACCTGCTGGCCTGTCATATTCATATTCGTTTATTTGCATTCTACAAGGTATACAGATGTTCACAAAAGGCTTATAGCTAAGAGCCTATGTAGACCCTGTCAGGGCACAGCAAACTTATAGCTAGACAATACATATTTTATTAAAAATCTAAATCGTAGAAACAAAAATCATAATAAAATTAATAACAGTAACATAAATAAATCTATTATAAGGGTAATTATGTTGCTATTTTCTTAAAATACTATTTTTACATTACGTCAGTGGCGTACAGTCACGAGCACCAATATGTCAACACTTGGGAACTTTCAATTGCGATTTTTTCGTGAAATAACGAATGCAAATTTGAAATACGACACATTACATAAACCCATGGGTTCGAAAATGCTATGTTCGTAACAACATAATATTTCATTCAAAAATAAAGGAGTAAATCGTTTTTAAATAAAGCCGAGTGTATACATACTTTTGCTCGTGACTGTACAAGAAAACATCTCTGTAAATCCAACTTGGGATAGACAAATCAATGTGTATTTAAAAGGGCAGTTACAGTGCGGTCTCACACAGGCCGCGTTTTAAAATGTCCCACCTAATTATGACGATTGCCGAAAATTAGAAAAAAAAATCCTACTTATTTTATTATTATTCGTATCGAGAATCAGTAGCATAGTTGCCTCCTTGAATTTGACGAGGATGCAAAACGACACCTTGTTTATTAATTATTTATCAACAGAATGGTTGCAAAATGCGTGCAATATCCATCAGATTATAATAAAAATATATGTTTATCAGCCGATTTAAAAACTTTTTGCATAGTTTTTTCAAGTAAATTTATGTTTTCTTTTCTTTTTTTCTCGTGTGCTATCGAGACACCATCTGTGTGTGTATGATGAAACTAATAATCCCACACACACATACATTAATCCCGATAGCATAAATCTCCTCATATTAATATCTGATTCGATCGCGCAGGGAAACTTTGAGCATAGCCTTCTCCATTGAGCAATACATCTGTGCCCTAAACAGAGCGTTGAACATCCAGTGCGCCCATGGGTAGTAGGTTCCTATGGAGAAGAACGCGACACTTTTAAATCAAAACAAGCACATTGTGACGTAGCAATGCAACAAAAAGGAGGGAGAGGTGGCCTAGTAGTAGCGGCTGCGACTTACCGAGTTGTAGGTCGTAGGTTCGAACTCAGACAGGCACTTTACTTTATGTAAATTATTTCATCACCACTGCTCTCAAAAAAGGTTAAAGGAAATCATCATGAGGAAAGGAGGAGCCAAAAAAAATCGGAGACATGTGACTTAGCAGATGCCCGAGTGGTGGATTACGGCCCACTCTCTCACCGAGAGGAGGCCTGTGTCCCAGCAGTGGGAACATTATAGGCTGATTGTGCTATTGCAACAGTACCTACTTATAACTTTATAGACCTTTTACTCTACGAACATTATCGAACTCAAGTTGACATCCTTATTTGTCCTATTAAAAAATGTAACAATATGAGGCAAGCGCGCACTACACCACAAATCAGTGTGCTAGCGAAATAGCGCGGCGTAAGTGCGCGGAGAGGGTGGCGCGGGCGGAGGGAACGCGCGTCGATATTCGTGCTCGGTCGGAAGCCATCTTAAAATATAAGTGCCCCCCCCGCGCCCCTCGCCTCCTTAGACGCTCGCTTTTTCAAACTCCGCCGGTGTGCGGTGAGAGGTCGTCAACATTTTGTTGGGACTTTACGGAGGTTTGTTTTGGTGTTATTTTTGGTAGCAGGAATATCTTTCTGTATAATATGACATTAAGTTGTAAAATTCAATTCCTTCTAACGCTTTTAGAATTAGCGTAGAAAGAAAATCTAGTCGCAGTGTCATCTCGGCGACAAACAAATGTCAAAAACTTGTCAAAATTTAGGGAAGTTTGAGGTATTTTTGACAGATTGAGACTGAGATCAGACTGTGAACGTTCTTAAAATTACGAGTGTTGCCCCTCAGATTTCGGGCCCAATTCTATCTATCATCGTAATAACTTGACAGTTAAGTGTTGTGTAAAAGGCCTTTCCTAAACATACACATTAAAAAACTCTTTAAAAAAATGAAGTATCGAAACCTCCTTTTTTACAATGGAAAGTTCGCCTGTACCAGCCGTCATTCAATTTTTTTTTGACAGCCACCTCGAATAATCGGAAGCTTTTAGTAATTCTAGCACCTGCAGTGCGATTCTGTAACCATCTCACCGTAGGATACCGATCTCGGGGTTGCGGTTACCAGTCACTCACCTCGTTGTTCCCCGTCTATTCTATAAAAAAGCTATTAAAAATAGGTTTCTGTTTTTTTTTTTTGCTTAAATAATGGTAGAAATTATTTTCCAATAGCTGTAGTTGATTATCTGTATAGATTATTATTTTATGTTTGTCCCAGAAAAAATACTGTTTTTTCATTGAGCATATAAATATCTCTTACGTCTAATAAAAATTCTGACAAGCCAAAACAGTTTTTGTCTTAAAGCAGTGCACAAAATAATGGTTTTCAGTGCCTTATTCACTTAACGAGATCTATTCATATCTTGCCGCACCCTCTGCACGAGGAGGGTGTTGGCTATTTTTAGCTGACTCTACCCACAATGAAATAACTTATATTGAGAAGAACTGAGACTTTAAATTCACCATTTTTTAAATGAGACAAACCACGTGCATTACTTGAATTATTCTATTAATAAATACACTACTATAAATTCCTACTACTATCTCAATCAATTTGCCTAGCCTTTTCCCAACTATGTTGGGGTCAGCTTCAAGTCTAACCACGGATGCAGCTGAATACCAGTATTATTCCTACAACTATCTATAATTGTATAAATAGAACGTTACTTTCTCATAATCTTGGGAAAGCGACAAAAAAATTGTTGCATAAAATATAAACTGAAGACCATTCATTGAAATAATACCTACAAAGTTATAATCTCAACTTTACATCATTGAATCTCCAATGTCAGATACAGATTTCTATTCCCGTTAAACTCTAACCTGTAAATAAAACAGATGGTCAGTACTAGAACGTAGTAGATACCCAATTAAATAACATCGAGTTTAGCCTGAATTCTCTAAATATTTCATCGCAATCTAAAGTACAAAGTTGGACAGATATTTATAACCACTTAAACAAGGTCCTAGGTACGGCCACATTTATCCGGTGGGTTGGAAAGTTTTATATCTAAAATACGCATCTTAAAGATCATAAACTTGCTTACTCCGCTGTAAAGGCTGAATCAATACGGTATTAACGCACACACTTGCGACTTACACCCACCGATGCAATGCAAAAACTATTGAAATGAAAATATAAGCTCACATTTACAGCGGCTGCACGCACACAGACGTAGTCCGCAGGTGTATACATGAGCCGCGGTACTCCCCCTCCCCCCACCCCTCGCCTTTCCGTGCGCCTTAGACGTTGGCTTTTTACATGAGTATAAGCAGCCGGGCAGGAGCTGCAAACATTTGGTGGGGTGCGTTTTCGCTCTAATTTTAATGATTATAATTATATATGATAGGTAGGTATCTACTTTTTAATTTGTTGAAAGAAAAAGTTTGTTATAACTGTAGTACTAAAAAAAAGATAGCGACTTACCCTTCAGCTAAATCCTTGTAGAATATCACTAATTCACAATGTAACACGAAAGTATCCAGTTCATACAAATCAAGATTGTATTTTTAAATTGTTCGTCATACAAAAAAACTACTTTTATCAAGGAAAAAACATAAAGAAATGTCCAAGACTGTTCTCCACCCTATAGCAAAAACCAGTTTTTTTACAATCCGTATCTTAATTTTTATTTGTGTATCTATCTGACCATCCCTTTATAGTTACGACAGGTTTTGAAAAAACTAGGGACTTGGGATAGCCCTGTGGGAATTAAAGTCCAAAAATTGTGTCTTTTCAATATTTCTTGACCGACCTGTCTTGACAGTCAATATAGTTTATTTTATACCAGTTTAATTCATTGAAGATTTTATTTTATCACGGTTTGGGTTAAACTTTTATTGAGTTCCAGTTTATAGGCCTTTTGAGGTCATGGGAATTGTGAGGTTATGAGAAAATATTTTGAGCTTAAGGGGTCTGTGTATTCTTGAATTTTCTTGTCTGACTGCTTTTGATTTTTCTTTTGAATTTTGTTACCATTTTTATTTTCATTGTAATACTTTGCCATTATTGTGTTATTCTACGTATAAAGGTACATAAAATGTCGTGGGTGACACGAAAAGGTTTAGTTATGAATATTATGAGTGTTAAGCAGTATTTTGTTTTCATTAATGACGTAAAATTTATATTAGTAATCAATTTAATAAATAATTAAAGTACATTTCTATACGAGCTCAACTGTCACTAATGAGACACAGTTACTTTTGCTTATGTTACTGAACATAATAAGCTTGACGAGGGGATATATTTTTTGCAACATAAAAAAAGTGCAATGATTTCGTGAAAAAAAAGATCTTCTAGTTTGCATCGCAAATCAAGTTTTTTTTTCCAGAACATTAAACAATAGTTAAAAAACAATCCCAAATTACTGACATTTCCGTTTTTATAAGTATCTATCGCATTTTGCACACCGACAAAAAACTTTCTTTTTTTATATCACACCCCAGTAAATATCACAATTAACTTTGAACAAGATTGCTTTTTACATCAAAATTCCCACGTAATAGAACTTGAACCAGTTTCCTTTCAATTGGTCATCTTTCGGACTCATCACATTGTTATTTGTAAGAACCTGATGATAACAAGTAGTTACAACCTGTTTTATGGGAAAAATGGGGTGACACAGGTGAATTCTGGGCATTTGGATAAGTTTTTTTTTTGTCAATAATAAAAAGTAGATGTCTTATTTGTAGTTTGAGCGGGTTTTGGTTGTACTACTAACCTGTCAGTAGTTATTTGATAGTTAAGAACGTTACAGCTGTGGTTGAGGAAGAGCCATGTTTTATCAATTTATGGTATTTTTAGTGATATTGTTATTTTAGTGATAGTGTTGATTGTTTTGGGGTCTTAATACCTACCTAAAACAATGATTTTTTGTGAGAAGTTTATCGGTGATGAAAAATACTAGTGAAAAATAAAACTGAGTGTATGTTGTGCCCAGTATTAGCCCCAAACCTAGCGTGGATAATAAGGTAGTTACTAAATTTATCTTGATGTTTTTTTATTTTGTATCATGTCAGTAGGCCAAAATTATTTAACCTACATAAAGTTATGGATAATATAATAGACAAGTAGGTAGATTTGACTCATAACATTCCACTCTTATTACATTGTTCATAAATTTTATATCATACTTATTATCATTTACTTGTTGCAATCACACTAATTGCATACTTTTATAAATAATTTAACACAGCCACCCACGCTATGGCATCCTATGAAAACAAAAACCCAGATTACCGGACAAGTTAAAATTCATACGCGACTCATATTATGAAAACAACGCAATACCCTAATTAGGCATTTAATTATAAATCCGCCATGAATTCTTAACCGGCTAGACATATTAAAATTTCACTTCCCCCATCCTAACTACGCCTATACCGTATCGCGGGGCCCCATCTCCGCTGTCTTTCTAAGGGGACCGCATAAAATAGTTATAGGGGTAGGGGGAGCTACTTAACCGTTTTTAGGAGACACCCCGCCCGACGCAGAAACACCCCGCTACTTCAACCCCATTTCCTGCTCCTGCCCCCTCCTTCGAGCAAGGGGTTGGGACGTACTATAACTATCGCTATATTTTTGCAAAATAGAATTCTTACCGTGGGTTGACGATACCTGCGCTTTTATAGTTGCGTTCCAAATTTAAATGTGCGCCGTTCATTGGTGTTTTTGTTTCTGTAGTTGTGTGCGGGGGGGGTGTTCGAAATTTGAATTCGGGTCGCGCGATTTAGTTTTAATTTGGCGGGATTTTGGGAGAAAAGGTCGGTTTTTGTTATTGCGTATAAGTTTCGCATGATAAGTCAGTCCCCACGGATGTAGCCCATTTTTTATTAAGTTTTGTTTGTTTTTTTATGATATCTATTTCCCTTCACGGGTGTAGAATAATGTAACGCGATATTAAAACGGTGAATGAAAACATCGTAAGGAAACGAGCATGTCTTAGACCCAAAAATTCTTGAAGAGGCCTGTTTCCCAGCACTGCAAATGTTATAGTCTGCAGGCCAATTCCCGTAAATAAAAACTTTCAAAATCTAGTCGCAATCTCATCTCAGCGATAGTCAATGTCAAAAACTTGTCAAAAATGTAGGGAAATTGGAGGTATTTTTGACAGATTGAGACTGAGATCAAACTGTGAACGTTCTTAAAATTACGAGAATTCCCCCTCTGATTCTTATGCTAAGTCCTATAATTCTCGGCAGATCCATTTTGATGGAAAATCTCAGAGTTCGAGACACAATAAAGAGCCGACACGAGTAACGTTTCACAAGAATCGCACAAACTTGCTGTTTCCAGTCAGCTCGACCATTCTTGCTGTCTGGCTAATCTTCTCTCTACGTGATCATTTATTCTTGAATTTGTCGGGCAAACTGGGCAGTTCTCATGTCGTCACATGAGAACTGCCCAGTTATTCCGTAAACATGTCACCATAAAAACTTAAGGGCGGGTTGTTTCACGTCCACTGTGTATTTGACGTATTGTATACGTCAAATTCAATTACGTACTCGTTATTATTTGACGTATGTATGTTACGTTAGCCAACCGTTTGAAACAACCGGCCCTTATTGAAGTGAGCTGTCAATATTGTCAATCCCTAGTATCAGATGGAATAACAGCTTACTTTAAGTGTACACGATGATATTTAAGAATAGATCGGCTGGCCTATTCTGTAAAAATCTCACCGTGAAAACTCAGATGAAGTGAGCCAGAAGTGAGCTGCCATTCCGCCTGATGCTGTGAACAGTGAGATTTTTGCAGAACAGACGTAGAGGAGTTCCAATTCATAAACAATTAATCAATAACCTATTAATTTCTCCTTTCATCTACATGAAATTAATTAGCAGTGTTGGAAGCCGTGCGTTATAATGATTTTAAGTTACGTAACAATATTCTAATATATTCTATTAATATTCTAAGTCAATAGTGTCAATCCCTAGCGATCCGTGGTTTCATCACGAGTAATGATAGCTCACCTCACCTAAGTTTTCACGGTGAGGTGTTTACAGAATAGACCTGCTGATACTAGGGATTGACTTTATTGACAGAAAGAAAGAAAGAAAATACGCATAAAAAAGAACAAACACACACAAAAAAAAAAAAAGAAGCTGCGGGTAAACATACGTCACAGCTGACTATACCTTAGTTTTTACCTTATCTATTCACCTACATTTGATGAAATATTAGTCAGACGTAAGCCTGAAGCAGTGTAGGGGGATCGTCCGAAAGGGTTACCGCTGCCCTGGAACATAAAGGGCTAAGGAAGGAACACGGGTGGGTTTTAGTCAGTAAGAGTCTGACACTCCCTTCCGCTCCACCAGAGCGGGATTTCCCATCCGCAAAAAAAAAAAGTCTAAAGCAGCGGTGACACTGGTGACCCAGTAGAAAAGGCCGTGACTTACGATTTGTAGGCCATAAGTTCGAACCCAGACAGGCACTTTATTTTGTGTAAATAATTTCATTACCACTGCTCTCAAAACGGTGAAGGAAAACATCGTGAGGAAACCGACATGTCCTAGAATCAAAAATTCGAAGTTATGAGACATATTATAATAACCTACACTGGGCCCGCGTGGTGGATTACGGCCCACTCCCTCTCACAGAGTCCTCTCAGCTGTGTCTCTCTGTACACAACATTATCGTTCTATGAACATCACAGGCTGATCGGGCTAGCTTAAAAATAAGAAACGTACTTGCATAGCTGAGCTTCCTATACATATTACTCTAGTTCGCGCCTCATAATAACTGTATACGCACCCATTGCGACAGAGGCCTCTTCCGGGTCCCATTGTACGAGACACACATATGTACGTTTCAAAATATGTATTATTAATGTAAGGGTCCTACCTTTTTCCAGCTTTTAGTTTTCTTTCCTTGTTTCTATGCATGTTTATTTATAAATAAATATTGCCAGCGTCAAGTACGTGGCTTTTTAACAGATTATACACTGTCCATTAGGTAAACCGTTTTTTGACAGATGGAACTAGTGATTGCAGCAACACACAATACATTGATTGACGTAAGGTATTATATAATGTCTGTAAGAAGTCATAAATAAGATAATTCAATAAGATAAGGCAGTTTATATATTTATTTTATTACGCATTTTAAAGTTAACTTTTACATAGTCTGGAATATGTACGTTCTAAGATAGCTGTCAAAAACGGTTAACCAAATAGACAGGGTATAAGAGTGTAAATACCTTCCAAAAAAATCTTGCTTTTATTACAGGAATAACATATGATTAATAATAGGCAAGCCAGTGTGCAACTGCAAGCCAAAACCATGTTCTCATTCGGAAATTTTTTTTTTTTTGATATCACTATCGAATTCTATATTGTAACACCACGTTTAAAAATTATAAAATTTGAAAAAGGTTTTGTATGTAAAATCAATCTATCTATAATAACTGAACCAATTTTTTTTATTACATAATTGTGCAGTTGTTTTTAACCGACTTCAGAAAAAAGAGGAGGTTCTCAATTCGGTTTAATTTGTTTTTTTATGTTTGTTACCTCAGAACTCCGTTATTTATAAGCCAATTTGAAATAATATTCGATATTTTACATTGTGATTGTTCTCAATTCTCAAATGGTTCAAGGCTCAAACCATTTGAGACCAGATTTTTTTAATGAGTTTATAGTTCACTATAAACGCATTAAAAAAACTAACGTAAAACTACAATTTCAGAAAACTGTCTTTTTTCCAAAACTAAATAATAATTATATTTAAAAAATTGTTCATTTATATCAGTCTTAAAACCATATCGGATACCGGGCATTTAGAGCAGGTAGGATTCACACTTCAGGCTGTTTGTCAAAGCAAAATGTTACACTGTCGTCCGCGTGGCTGCAGTTTCGTTTCCTTTAGTTCAAGCCTTTATGTGCTCTTTTTCCCTTCCACCTCTCTCTATCTCAAGAAACATTTTCAGTTTCTTTGCGACTTAAAAATTCAAAATTAAAGCTCAAAATGCCTATGCATTCCACAACTTTCCTTGATAAATCCTTTACTGTCCAGGCCGCTCGTTTGTGGAATGCATTGCCAGTTGAAATAAAACGCGCGCAGTCGTTACAGGTGTTCAAAAGACTCGTAAAGGAACCCTACTTGTCGTTGTGATCTTGTTGTCCTAACTGCAATCAACTACAGTATTTTATTTTTCGTTGCTTAAAATGAAAAAACAAATGATAATCAAATTTATGATATCTTTAAAGTTGTTCTCAAGTTATGGCGTGACCAAGAGAAATAGGGATTAATTTTTATGTATCTATCTGTAATATAAAAATGATGATTTTTTTTCTTTATATAATTTAGTTTTTTATTTTTGATTTAGTTTTTTTTTTTGTAATCTTCCTGTACGAGTCGCAATAAATACTTTTTATATCTTTCTATCACTGTTTACCTCAACTCGCTGACTGGCAATTATTTTCACCACTGCATGAGCTTTTCTCATAAATAGTTCCAGCCAATACGTGATAAGAATACTCAGGTACCCGCCATTACCAATTTAAATGAATAATTCACAAGATAAGACAGTAATTCTGCCATGAATATCATATATCCTCACACAGACAGTAAACCTACATAATCTTACGCTATACAACATAAAACTTCATCATATGTGGAGACTCCCAAGATGATATTAATATTAAGACGGTAGGGGTGTACGCCGGGGAAACTTGCTCTGAAACATTCACGCAGAAACCTGCTTTATTTCTAGCGATGTATAGGTGAGTTTGCTGTGAATGTAGAGGGTGGTATAAGGAGATCCGCGGTGGGATGGGTACTCTTGTGGGGTGAATGTAAAAACCACCCCGCGATCGACTTATATGCTGTACCAAGACGCGAAGGATGTTGCTGTAAAGTGGGTTAGGTGCAAAATTTTGTGTTGTGGGTTGGGTACGTAGATGAAGTAGGTACTAAGGTACTCTTGTAAGATTGTTTATAATATGTTAGTTACAGTAAACTTTCTTGTATTTTTACCAAAATCGAACTTATAATAGATTGTAATAGCAACAGCATTGATAGACTAACGAGTTTTCAATAAGAGAAAAAATTTTTTTTTTTTTTGTCGTAAGTAATTTAATTCCGAGCAAAGGACGCGAATTTCTGTAGCAAATAATTAGTCCACATTTGACGCCCCCAAAGTAACAAGTAATGAAACAGTAAAATTACCTCTATGGTCTCTACTTAGAAACAATAACATAGTAATTAGTAACAGAAAATAATACCCAGAATACTCTTCACAAAAATTTAACTATATGCTTTAAAATAATGTAACATTACGCCTGTAATCCCCGAAGGGTAAGTCAGAGGTGTACCTTTTATTAGCACACCCACATTTCGTCAGTTATAAATATTTAAGTCTCCCAATAGGGGACGAGTTTATTGTACTGAGAAATCCTGGTGGAAAATCCAAAAAAAAACTTGTCACAAAAATTAAACTACAGACTATAAAATATTAAAATCAAAAAGTGCACTTTCCGCTCTACATAGAGCGCTCGATGTAGCGCCCCCACAAATTTTACGTCGCCTCGTGCTCGCGCTTCTCTACATATTTATTATATACTCTATCGTCTTGTCTCTATGTGCTCTACAAACGACGGTAATTACGTATATTAGGTGCCCTGCTTTGACGTATATTTATTAGGTGTAAAATGGCACTTGAGAAGTAGAGAAGATTGGGTTTTCTTAAGATTGTAAATGAAGAATAATAAGGCGCTTAACTTTGTGTAAATTATTCTGGCTTAGAATGGCTAGAGACAGAGAAGAGTAGCGTGCTTTGCAAGATGCCTACACTCAGCATTGGGTGGCGAAGGCTGAAGAAGAGAGAAGAGGACACGCAGAGTGTCCGTGGAGTTTCTTGCCCGTTCTTCTCCATAGAGATCTACGTTTTTGGAATGGGCGACTAGCTTCAACTTTCTGACTAACTGACCGACTATTTAATTTTGACAATTCAAAAGTGCCTGTAAATGGTTTCATTGATATAAATGATTTGAGTTTGAGTTTGCAGTGGGCCTTCAATCTTTTGTGGGAATAGTAAGGATGCCTCCTGTGATGTCTGCATTAATTTGTCAATGCAGATTTTTGCGTCTTCTAGTTAATAAAAATATTAAATTCTATAAAAATTCACTGACAGTTTTAAGCTGTGCATAGTACGTCGCTGTGTCTAGAAGCATACAATTGTACACAAGAGTTCCTTTAACAACAAAGGTGATCACCGAGGTGGTGGTGAGGTGAGCAGACAGTTTGGCTGACGTAGGGCTGATTTTTCAATCGACCGATAATTTTTATTCGTGGAATAAAATTGACGTCTGACCATTTTTGCATGGAAGAACTGTCAAAAATACAAATCAGCCCTTAATGTAAATAATAATAAAGAAAGAAAGAAAGAAAATACATTTATTTAGCACAGAATAAAATACACACAATACATCAGATACATACATCAGATAGCAACTAATAAAGAAAACAAATAGAAAGTATAAAACATATGTAAGAAATTAGCAGGAAAGTGTGCCTCGCGGCTGCACCAAAAAGGCCCATTTCAGCAAAAATGCCAGACAACTAGTGCCTGACGCTGGTTTTCAACTGAACCTGATGTGTGAGGTGACGGATGTAAATCAGTTTTACACTGCAACGTGACGTGTGTATGCATACTTAAATAAGATAAATATGTGACATATAAAAAATAGTAACGAATATGTACGTAAATAGTGTGAGTGGAGTAATATTGCAAAAAATGACAATTATATTTACCAAAAAAAAAATGTACAAAAACAACTTAAAAACTAGTAAGCTATTATAAATACAATACAAAATAGCAGCATCTGCAACCGAACAAGGTGACACCTGCATCTCGGCATGCAGCAAATGAATCTATTGCTTTATACATACCACCTGTATGTGTACATTTTGATGCAATAAAGATTGAATTTAATGGAAATTTATTGAATTCTAATGTTAATACAGATTTTAAATAAATATAAACTTAGGAAGGGTTTTTAAAAACTCATCTCCTAAAGTGGTTAATTAGGGAATGAAAGTGGGTATATAATATGGAAGACCATAACTTTTGTTGATGGAAGGAAGTCCCATCGGGCACATAGCCTTGTCATTTACTAATTCCTACCCTTTCTTATAAGACCGAACCGTACATTCTTATTAGATGACTTACTTTTGCCAGCGGCTTCGCCCGCGTCGAATTCGGAAATAATCCCACCGGAACGTACTGTCGCGATGGAAAGTATCCTATGTGTTAATCCAGATTATAAACTATCTGTGTGCCAAATTTCATCATTTGGATGAAATTTGGCACCGTAGTTTTTGCGTGAAAGAGTAACAAACATCCATCCATCCTCACAAACTTTCGCATTTACAATATTAGTAGGATTTTTCGCTTTAAGCTGGTCATGCTGTTTAAGCTGTTCGAGTTTTAACTTAGTAACAAATTCAAAAACATCTTGAAAGTTATGTTTCGCATCAGAATTCAAGGCACAAAGCTCCTTTGTACACAAACGTTTTTCTTGCCGTAAAAAACTACGGTTTATTCGCAGTGTCACGGTCGTCAGTGCTATAAATTATGGATCATTATGGAAGCTTGTTGACAGACACGTTTTTTCTACGGCGCGGTTTATACGCCGTACCGTATCGTGTAAAAGGGCCTTACACTGGCCAGAATTCTGTTACTAACCAAGCGATTCACTTAATACTAAACTTAGCTGCTCCCATCAATATCTAAACTAACAAACATCCAATATAACATTTTTAACATAACCAAACACCCAAGAATTCATTACATTACAACAAAGCTGGGTACGGTCGGCAAAGCAGGCAACTTGGTCCGCGCGAGCGATACATAAATTTTATTGCTATAATCCTGGGCTGCCACAAGATTCACTGGGTGGAAATTTTAAGATATACGGATTTGGTAGCGTTGGCAAAATCATTTTCGGGGTTGCTTATGGACGGCACGGTTGGCGCAGTGGTTAAGCGATTGACTGCTGCGCTGTGTGTCGCGGGTTCGATTCCCGCACGGAACAAATATTTGTATGACCTACATGTATTTGTTCCGAGTCTGGGTGTTTTTCTATCTATAATATGTATGTATTTACAAAAAAAAATTGTATATAAGTAGTTTATCAGCGATCTTGTTACCATAACACAAGCATTAGGTTGCTTAGCTTGGGACAAATGGTGCTGTGTGAAATGTCCAGGGATATTATTATTATTTTGTTTTTTTTTTTAATTTATTTTCTCAGATTCCTAGAACCTGGTATTTATTAAAATCTCACGGGTATAAACCAAGGTGAGATTTTAAGTTTGATCAGATTATGTGTTTTGTACTGCATTGAGATTATTGTCTAAATCTAATTGTAGGAATTTCCGAACTATGCGACATGTGTTTATTATAGCTGCTTTATTATTATTATGATTTTGGTGGGAAATTCACGTTTGGTAAGTAGGTTTTTGTAACGGATTTTAAGAGAATATTCTCTTCGCAGTCAGTCATAGTGGTCCTGGATGTGGTCGGCTTCCGGTCTAACCGGATTCAGCTGAATACCAGTATTTTGCATGGAGCGACTGCCGATCTGACCCCCACAACCCAGTTACTGGATAATACGATGCCCCTTGGTAAGACTGGTTGTCAGACTTTCGGGCTTCTGACTACCCGTAACGACTGTCAAAGATCTACGAATGACAGCCGGGACCAACGGTTTAACGTGCGGAGAGGTCTCGGTGTGTAAAGATGACGCATGCATTCCACGTGGCTAAAACAAGGTCACACGGGAATCCAGCAGCATGAGAAACAAGGTTCAAGCTACCAGTGTTAAGATCTCCAGAGACAGAAACCTTCACATTGGCGTCCTTTCCAATAATAACGAGTTCTGTATGTTTAGTATAAATGACCGTTAAACACTAATCTGCTGACCATACCTGTTTTATTAGGTCAACTTCTAACAACGTCTTTGCGTTTAATCAAAGGAAATTTCCAATTAAATTGATTACGATCTCGGCCGGCCCGCAGTTTCCCCGCAGCTTCCCCGCAACTGCCCCGCAGAAGCTCCGCTAAGATACTTATACTCGCGAGATTAATATAATGTTAACTTTGTGTACATAAGGAAAGTTCTTATGTAGCAGATATTTGTGAGACTATGTAAATAGCGTAGGCGGTTTACCATAAAGTTATATATCAAAGTCCAATCATTTATTTCAATTAGGCACATAAAAGGCTAAAGTGAGTTAGCTGAAGTGGCAATGGGCTGGCCATATTAGCCGTAGAACCGATGACCGCTGGGGTAGACGTGTTCTTGAGTGGAGACCGTGAAACGGCAAACGAAAGGTGGGACGCCCTCAGGCTAGGTGGAGCGACGATGTTCGCAAGATGGGTGGTAGCAGCTGGATGAGAAAATCGGACAATAGGAGAGGAGTATTTCCAGCAGTGGATTGCTATAGGCTGATGATGATGATGATGACATAAAAGGCTCTTTTGAACGTCAAAAATGTCCTTTTCTGTTTACAGGAGACGAACAAAATGAAGAATAAGAAGCAAAGCTAGCAAGCTTGTTAAATTGTTAAATTGTTTCTTTTTTACATTGTTCTCACATATAGAAGTAATAAGAATAATGTACCCAGGATTTTGTAATAATATCTTGATTTAAAAGAGTGCCCTTGGAGTTTCTTGCCCGTTCTTCTCCATAGAGATCTACGTTTTGCAATGGGCGACTAGCTTCAACTTTCTGACTAACTGACTGACTATTTAATTTTGACAATTCAAAAGTGCCTGTAAATGGTTTAATTTAAATAAATGATTTTGATAATAAATGATTGAGTTTGAGCTCCATGTAAAATACTGGTACTCAGCTGCATCCGGTTAGACTGAAAGCCGACCCCAACATAGTTGGGTAAAGGCTAGGCAGATGATGATGGAAACCTGATGAGAAGGAAGGTACCTTTAACTTAAGGTACCTTTAACTTGACGATATCTCTGTCATAATAATTATAGTCTAACTGGAATCACACAATTAATTTAATCAGATTGGAAACGTCTCTCATTTAATCTAGTTTGAATTGTAAGAATAATTTTCATCAGCTGGGATGTCCAGCACTAAGTACCGACTGTCTTAGCTGTGATTGTATCCAGCAATAGGACGTAATATAGAGGAACGACAATGATTGCGCGATGGGAAATTGATGTCTCACCTATCAAAATTCACCATTGGGTTCTTAAATACAAGTTGTGATACTTGTTTTGACTTGTAAAAGACTTGTCAAATACATCCACCTCTTACATACAACTTGTGATACTTGTTTTAACTTGTAAAAGACTTGTCTAATACATCCATCATCATCATTTCAGCTGAAAGACGTCCACTGTTGGACATAGCACCTCCATTTCGACCGGTTTTGTGTTTCTCGCATCCAATGGGTCCCTTCGGCCTACACATGGTCGACGGTCCGGTCGTGGGAGGCCTTCCAACGCTACGTCTTCCGGTACGCGGTCGCCACTCCAGAACCTTTCAGCCCCATCGGCCACCTGTTCTGCGAGCAATGTGCCCTGCCCACTGCCACTTAAGTTTGGCAATTCTTCGCTATGTCGATTACCTTAGTTCTCCTGCGGATCTCTTCATTTCTGATTCGTTCAATCAGGGAAACTTCAAGCATAGCCCTCGCCTTGCCCTCCATCGCCATTGTCAAAAACAATGTCGTCTATAAAACATGTTGGTAGGTACCAATCATGCATGTGTTGATGTTGTTTTAAACATGTATTGTTAACTGTTTTATTCACCTTTTTGACAAGTTTTGTTCAAAACTAGTCTTTACTTTTAGGTGTAAATGATAGACGACACTTGTAGACACAAAATACAGAATACCTTGATGTAAACGGGATTATTACAACGAATATAAAAAAACGCATAACAAATATTTCATTACATACCTAAAACGAACCTTACACGAAAAATACCAAAAACATGATACCCGACGACGACTCCATTACATTCATTTCAGAAATAAAAACCTCCATTTTTATTTCAAAAGTCTGTATTACCATTCCGGGAGTGTATTACCATAAACAAGTAAATAAACCGCCACATTGAATTATAAAAATCATCGGTGTCGTGTAAAGCGTCCCTCGGAGCGTGTAAACGGGCGAAAAAATAAAAAAATGCTGGAAAAAACGTAAAATAAACGCCAATGAATGTTAACGAGGCTGTTAAGGGTGGTGGTACAACGGGAGATTATGGTGTTTTAAAATTGCTTGAAAGTGTATGCAAGGATCCTAGAATGATGATAAATGAATAAAAGGACAAGAAACAGAAATTGATGAAAGAAGACAGTTTAAGAGAAATTATGATAATGTCTTAATAAATGATTTTATTTCTGTAAGTAAGTTTGTACAAACACTTTTACACGTCCATCATATTTTAAAAACAAGATGAGGCCGACGTTTGCTATCTGACTGCCCGACGGTAAAGATTTTATGTCTTTTTTGACGTTTCATCGACCGCTCACTTTGAGCAAGATAATAAATTAGTCCCTGAGTGTCAAAGTGCTCCGAATTCCATAAATACTGCTATAAAATCTTTTCCATACGTAGCCAATTTTGAAATGTAGGCTATCATCATCCTTTTCCCAACTATGTTGAGGTCAGCTTCCAGTCTAATCAGATGCAGCTGAGTACACCAGTATTTTACATGGAGCGACTGCCTTTCTGACCTCCACAACCCAGTTACTGCGTAATACGAAACCCCTTGGTAAGACTGGTTGTACTTGTTGACCTAATTTTGGAATGTAGGTAATATTATTATTATTACAATACAGCTGTTATTATAATGTTATGTGTAAATTAGGATTTTCTCGAATACTGTTGAGGTCGTCTACGAAGTTGTTCTCATGTGATCATAAATTATCTTGTTTCGTCTACCTACAGTCTACATCGCAAATCTCTGTTTGAACTTTTTAGAAATTGATTCGTTCTATGACTGTTAAAAAAGGGCGTCTCTTATAGTGGTCCTCTACGAAAACCCAGCCCCACAGCAGTTTAAAAAAAAAATGAGAAAGAAAATTATTCTGAGATAGGGGTTTTGGTCAATTTGACCTCATGTAGGTTTTGTTAATTGCTTAAGATATTGTCTTATTATTATCTTGCAATAACCAGTGCGATTACAAGTTTCCTCCCAGGCTGATTCTAAAAAAAAAAAATTAAAGAAAAATATCACGCAAAACTTTTCAACCACGTAAACTCGTCAACAAAAACACGCGCCCTGTGTGCCCCTAACCTAACCCTCCCTCGGGACAGGCTAGCTGCTAACCGGCCACACGGACGCGGCCGGCTAAGTAACTTGTTGTCCCGGACACCGGACAACACCGGGACCGGACGGGACGGGATAGAAACGGCTGCTTTCGAGGATTAGGGATCGAAATGTGAGAAGATGGATGTAGAAAGAGGTGTGAGTGGTGATATGGTTTTGGAATGAGTCTATTTTTAGTGATCATTGTCTAGCTTCACAGACAAAAACCAAAAAATCGGCTAAATAGGCTACAGCATTCACCTCATTAATTATGAATGAAGTTTATTTCTGTAAGTAGATTTACTCGTATATGAGTACGAATAAGTTTACACGTCAATAGTGTTTTTAAAACTATATGAGGTCGTCAATTTTAGAACATTTAAAAATTTTATGAATGCTGTAAGCCTATTTTTCAGTTGAGTAATTAGCTCTTTTAAATATAAAATGACATAAAAAAGTAAATAATTACTTGGTCTAAAAAAAATATTATGAAAATCAAGTACTTACCTACTTACTTGCGTTTTTCAACCATCATGTGACATAGAAGCGTGACTTTTGTTACATAGATTTTTTCCAGAGTAGGTACTCTGAAATGCCTTTGCTAGACAGCTCGCCAAACATACATCTCAGTTATTTTGCCAGCATGTCATTTTGTTTATTTTTACCCTGTAACCTAAGTTACAAAGTAAAACCACCACGACAACTGAAAATGTATCGCTTTTTCCGTACACAATTTTTCTTAGCATGTTTTTTTTTTATCTGCAATAACTTACCTACGTCTAACACACAAAAACAACTAAAACACTGATACACCTAATCAACCGAACATTCCACAAAAAAATCTCTAACCCCCAACATACTGAAACAACGGAAAAACCGAAATTAACCGGAAAATAACCATATCAGATTCTCCCCTTAACCCTTCTCCCTTCGGGGCATATTTTACTTCTTTTTTCAGACACGACACGGGAATATAAATGACTTTTTAAGTGTTCGGGCATTTTTTGCCCGGGCAACTGTGGGATGTTAACAGATTTTTTTTGCCCGGAAATCCGGCGGCTTATTGAAGTGATTAATTCAGTGTTTAAACGGTGGCGCGTCGGCACTTTTTTAACGTAAAAAAAGTGTAATTTGTCAAGCAATTTGTTGGTTAATCTGCAGCTTGACTTTATGAGGTGGAGTTGTTTGTTTTTTTATATTTTTTTTATCGTGGCTTTTTGAGCGTGGGAAATTTTCATGGAAGCACTTTTGGTTCGTCGTGTTTGTGTTTTAAGTGTCAAGGGAAAATTATGACTGATGGAAACTTATTTTTTTATTGTGTTTCAGATGGCATCTAGTGTATTTTTTATGAATATCAAGAGTTTATTTTTTATCTCCAATTCTAATATTCTCCATGAAGGCTAAGAAAATGGTATCCATCGTAGAATAGACACATAGAGAACCCATTATTGCAGACAGTAAACGATCAGAATTAAAAAAAACTGCAGCAATCTTAATTTAATTAAAGATTGCTCCACATAAGCTTTGCTCATTAGTAATTTAATTATGCTTTGTCTGCAAGGAGGTTCTACCTGTGGCAAAACCAGGAAGTTGGTCGTATGGCTATCTCCTCAGCTGTGTTCCTCCGTATGCCTTACCTAAGTATTTCTGATATCATAACATTATCTGTTATAGCTGGTACATAATTAGCCTATAATATTCCCACTGCTTAGGCACTGGCCTCCTCTCTGTGAGAGGGAGTGGGCCATAATCCACCTCGCGGGCTCAGTACAGGTTGGTAGATGTCACATGTCTTCGAATTTTTGGTTCTAGGACATGCCGGTTTCCTCATGTTTTCCTTCGTCGTTTTGGGAGCAGCTGGTGGCTATAGCTGGTGGTTCTCCTGTAAATAAATACATACATCAATAAATTCAGCGGAAAAACTATTGCATACTACTAGTCATAAAATTTAAGAAACAAATGACTTGAATCATCTTAACAATCTTTAGACGGTGCAACTATAATTGCTACCTACTTCAGAAAGAAAGAATATACATTTATTTAGCACAGATTAGAAGACACGCAGTACACCAGAGACATACATCTGATAAACACAAATAAAAAACTGTAAAGTCCGATGTACGACATTAGTAGTAATGTGTGCCTCATGGTTGCACCAAAAAGGCCCAGTTCAACTAAAATGCCTGGCAACTAGTGCCTGACTTCAACCTTCATTTTCGCAGTTTAACCAGCTTTTATTCCAGCCTTTAACCAGTCTTGCCAAGGGGTATCGTGTTACCCAGTAACTGAAAACTACGTTTTACAGATTGATTGAACCAGCTTCTTCTTCTTCCATAAAACTGTATATCTAAACTAAAGTAAAAAGAGGAGACATCTTGGATGATTCCTCAATCTTCTCACCAGCATACTTAGAAAGCAGTGCCCAATAATAATGCAGGACATGGTTGATGCTAACGTTACAATATAGTTTAAAAGAGTGCCCATGGAGTTTCTTGCCCGTTCTTCTCCATAGGCAACTACTACCAACGTTTTGGAATTTCTTTACTCTCTGACCGACCGACCCCTTTGAAAATTCGAAAGTGTCTGTAAATGGTTTAATTGAATGAAGTAAATGCTTTGAGTTTGTCATAGGTACCTACCTATTTTAAAGTTTAATTTTATTTTTAAAGTAGGTAAACTTTATTATTCTCTGATAAAAATATTCGTATATTATTAAGAAAAATAAACAATTCTTTATGTCATTACAAAATGCAGCACTTTCTATCCACCAACATCGCTAAGAACGTTCTAGTCAAAATTCAGTTGAACACGAATATTACTTTAGAATTAATACCCCTTGACACTTGACACCCTTCTGTAGAACGAAGGGTGGCTGACGAAATGGGCTGTCTGGATGGTAGGTAACGCCATCTAGTAGCGAGTAGCGGATACTAAGAAAAAAATATCCCTTCGTTAATTATTTTTGACGAAAACAATTGCGCCCTTCATTAATAAAAACCTATTAAAAATGTGACTATAGTTTTCTTCTCTGTAGGTCAGTCCAGCGATGAAAGTTAAAAATGTTTTTTCTACTCGGCGTCAGAGGGCGCCTTTTAGTTCCTCAATATTGCGAAAGAGTTCGCCACTTAGTGTTGGCTATTGGTCAACAGATGGCGTTAAACATGTGTTCTATTCGACACTAGATAGCGCTTCTATGATTATTTCATCTATTCGACGCCAGATGTCGTATTATATTTCTATCGCCTTCGTTAATATTTTTGTACGATAGTTCGAATGGCAAGGGGCGTGAAATTATACATAACGTATTGTGAGTGTTTCTATAGTTATGGAGCTGCCTAATAAAAATGCCTATTAAAAAAAAGTTACTCAGAAATTCTTACTTTTAAAGTAATAAGCGAAGTCGAAGGCTAATTAAATACATAGCACGCTCGGACTATAGCTCACTAATGGCCGATTCTTATAATTTACGAACCGATATTGGTTAAAATTAAGACTTTTGTATCTTTACCAATAATGTAGCAAAAACTTCATAGCGTTGCATAGTAGACTCCTCATAATTATGGAAGTAGCGTTCAGAGGTAAAATTAGCTTACGAATCTATTTACCTAAATGTCCAGTTTAGCAATAATAAAACTTTAAGCAAAACGATGTCATTTTTTCTATAGGAACCGAGCATAAATACAACTAACTTTCAAGATTAATGAATTCCAAATCGAAAGTTATGTTGAAACCCTCGGGCCGTGGGGTCCGAGTGCGCATGGTCTTTTCAAGGAAATTTCGGAAAGACTGGTTGCAGTTCTCATGACCCAAGGGCTGGCTTTTACCTTGGCCAGAGGCTAAGCATTGCCATACAACGTGGCAATGTCGCCAGTGTCTTGGGTACATTACCAGTTGATAGCGATGCGGATGAATTTTTCGACGCTATATTTTAGTTTGTAAATAGTTTTAGTTCATTTAGGATAATTATAATTTTGTTATTTTAGTGTTATCTTGTAAATGAAAATATAATTATTCAATAAAAATAAAAAAAACTTAGGTAGGTACATCAACGGTTTATCGACTTCAAAAAAAAATAAATTCACACACGGACATTAAAATCCGTTGCCTTTTATCTCCCAAGATGTCCACATCGTCCATAACCCCTCAAAGACAACCCTAACCGCTCTCAAGAAAAAAATCGTAGGTCAATCAGACCCCGGAGCATTGTTATTTAAATTAATTGCATAATATTATCACGCTATAACGAAGGGGAACTTATAATAATGTTTGTCTTGTAGAGTTTAGGACAATGGACAAGATTGTAGAAAAAATTGTTAATTTGGACCAGTGAGTAGTTCTGAATTGATCAGCTGCTCATCTTGTTCTCTTCCGGGGTCTTGGGTAGGTAATCTGAGAAATGTTTGGTACAAAAGAAATGACGATGAAAGTTGTTATTAAGTAGCCGGTTGTTAGGATAAATGTGTTTGATGGGAGATTAGTTTTAGAGTTTCGCTGTTTGGGAATCAAGAAGAAACTATTGCATAGACTTAACTGACGACATCCGGTAACTACGTGCCTAACTGATGAAATAGAGTTTAGACCTAAGCTACTAATCCTTTGATTGTAGAATGTAATTTTAATGTTATAAAACCGAAAATATCTTGTAACACGGGATCGCTAGTCAATAAGGTACTATGGGGTGAAAGAAAACCAGACCAAATTTTATTATATAGTGAGATCTGTCATGATAGATTGAGACTTGTCGACTTTCCTAGTGTGTTTCGCGACTGTAGTGACTATGTTTGTAGTAATATAGATCACAGAGAACACATTGATAAACTATACGACGAGTTAATTTTTGTATTAAGCAAGGCTGCCACAGAAAGTTTTGCCGTCGTAACACAGCGTAACTTTAAAAAGCCGGTAGTTGGATGGAACAAACATGTTAGTGATTCTCATAGGGAGGCTAGGTATAAATTTCAGCTGTGGGTATGGTGTGGAAAACCAAGGGTGGGCTGTGTTTTTGAGGAAATGCAAGTTAGTCGAAATGTTTTTAAGTCTCGCTTAAAATGGTGTCAGAATCATAGCGAACAAATAAAAATGGACATTTTGGCATCGCATCACTCGAAGCATAACTTTAAACACTTTTGGAAGTCCACCAAGAAGTTCAATGGCAAGCCTAGCCTCCCAGTGAGCGTTAATGGTATTAATGAGCACAGCTGTATAGCTGATATGTTTAAGGAGCACTTCACTGTAAAATCACCATTGAGACCATCACAGTGGGGGAACGATGTGGGGCAGCAGTGTCAGGAGATTGGAGCTATAATTACAGCTAAAGATGTTAAAGAAGCTATTAAAGCTATGTCACGTGGGAAGTCTCCTGGCCATGATGGCATCAGCATCGAACACTTCAAACACGCAGGCCCTCACCTGCCTAGAGTGCTCGCGATGTTCTATACCCTATGTATAGGACATTCATACTTACCTCCTGCGCTTATGAAAACTGTGGTGGTGCCAATTGTGAAAAACAAGACGGGTGATATTTCTGAAAAATCCAACTACAGGCCGATTTCACTTGCCACTACGGTAGCGAAAGTGCTTGATAGTTTGCTTAGCAATCAGCTAGATAAATACCTGAACATAAGTGACAACCAGTTCGGTTTCAGGCCGAAACTTTCAACAGAGACAGCCATCTTGTGTGTGAAGCAGACTATCAAGTACTACACCGAAAGACGAACGCCAATTTATGCATGTTTTCTCGACTTGTCGAGGGCGTTTGACCTGGTCAACTACGATATCTTGTGGCAGAAACTGAAAGATATATCCTTGCCAACAGAGCTCACCGGGCTCCTTAAATTTTGGTATCATAACCAGGTCAATGTCGTGCGATGGTCGAGTGCATATTCCGATCCGTACAGGTTGGAATGTGGGGTGAGGCAGGGGGGGTTAACTTCTCCCAAACTTTTCAACCTGTACGTCAATGCGCTGATAGAGGAGCTCAGCAGCACCCGTGTCGGCTGCCATATTGATGATGTATGTCTCAATAATATCAGTTACGCGGACGACATGGTGCTGCTGAGTGCTTCTGTATGTGGCCTTTCAAAACTGTTGAGCATCTGTGAAAACTACGCTCACAGCCATGGCTTGATTTATAATGTCAAAAAAAGTGAATGCATGGTCTTTCAGGCCAGAGGAAAATGTCCAACAACAATACCTGCCATAAAATTATGTGGAACGCCACTAAAGAGGGTGGAACATTTTAAATATCTTGGACATATGATGTCCTCTGATCTGAAAGATGATGCAGACATAGAGCGAGAACGCAGGGCGTTGTCTGTTAGGGCGAATATGATGACCCGCAGGTTTGCTCGTTGTACCACTGAAGTGAAAACTACATTGTTCAGAGCATATTGTACATCTTTCTACACGAGCAGCCTGTGGGTCTCATACACGCGCAAACAGTACAACGCCTTGCGTGTGCAATACAATAATGCATTCAGGGTGCTGATGGGGCTGCCCCGATTCTGTAGCGCATCAGGTATGTTCGCCGAATCGCAAGTAGACTGTTTTTATACTACTATGCGAAAACGGTGCACATCCCTGGTGCGCAGGGTTCGGGCTAGCTCCAGCAGCATCCTGAGGGCATTCGCGCAGAGGTTCGATGGCCAGTACCTGAACCATTGCTGTATGGTTCACATACTAGGCAATCGAGATATGTAATCTTTTGTCTTTTTAATATTGTATGTGTTTTTATTGTGTGTTTTTGTTTTTGTGTTTTTTATTTTATTTTGTGTTTTTATTTTGATTTATTTTGTATTTTTTGTACTAATATGATCCACTGTTGGTCGAAATAAAAGATTATTATTATTATTATTAATCAAAACTTATTGATTTTCTTATATCTTATTTATAACCTTTTTAGGAGGTTTATTAGTTCTTTTTATAGGAGAAACATAGCAATCCTTTGATTACGCATTTTTGACAAAAACACCATCACATTCTTTCTCTTAGTCCTGTAATTTTATGATGATGATTTAACTAAGTATCAGTTTATACAATGAGTCATTTTTTTACAATCCTATCAAAAGTGCTACACGCATTGCACTATAGTCGGACTATTCTGTAAAAATCTCGAAGCTATGAAAACGTAGGTGAAATGAGCTGTAATTCCACCTGATGCTAGTATTTGATGCTATTGATAGCTCACTTCACCTAAATTTTCACGATGAGATTTTAACAGAATAAATAAAAAATTTAAGTAGGTACTGGCCACCTGGACCAATAGGACCAGTACTTAAAGTTTTGGATAGGTGTTAACCTTAATTAAAAAACAACCAAAAACCCTTTTAATTGCGATATAGGTTAATTTAATTGAAACAGAAGTTTTTAACTTTCTTTTTAGTCCACAAACTTATGCTACATCATCCCTACAGACACCACAAAACATCCCGCTTCCACTAAATATCCCTTACAAAGTAAATAATAAACAGACTGATCAACACATCCCATCTCCAACATTGTATGCTAAGATTGACGTCTCTAAGACGCTGTGTGACGTCACATTGGACATAGTGGAACTGGGTCAAGATGTCCACACTATGAGCAGATGTAGATATCAATAACTGTGGTTTATGAACAGATACAAAGAAGATACGTGTTTATAGGAAGGTAGTACGGCGAATTAGATTAGTAAAAAAAATATTTTTAAGACAAGTTTATTCTTTATTTCATTTAAGTACTTATAAGAGACCAATCTACTCAATCTTCACATGATCTAACGAAGATTAGGTCTAGACTTTAAAAGAGACTGTGACCCCTGTGTTTGTTTCGGTCTTTCATCTCAGAGTATCAGATAGGAAACGCTGACCTCAGCTAGTTTCAAAAATAAGATTGACGTGTAAAAGTGTTTGTACTAACCTACTTACAGAAATAAAATCAACAAGCTCATTCCACCGTAGATCTCATCCCTGCCTCTGGGCTGGATTGACGTCAAGAGTGAGCCCATTGTCAATAAAAAAAAAAGAAATAAAATCATTTATAATTTCATTTTAGTAAACAAAGCGTGTATCTGCCGGGATCTACCACGAAAATAACGAGCTTCCATACAAATTGGATCCCATATTTAACCTTGTTAAGAGATGAACTTGAAATATGAAAAATGTCGTAGTTCAAAAAGTTGAATTCTTTAGTTCGTAGCAAGCGCCTACGTAATTCGTAGCGCTACGGGGCGTAGCAATTATCTAATCGCTTAAAATGTAACGATGTAATTATTACTAATTAATAGTTTTCTTTTGTAGGCTTTTATTGAAATAGTAAGTATAGTGATTTTTAAGTAGTATTTAAACATTTATTATGATGAAACAATCGTCTTTAAGAACAATTTTATGTTGTTATAGTTCAAGTCTTATCTTGTTTAATTTTAGATTTTTGACTAATATTTTTTTTTTGTTTAAATTCTATTTTCTTTTGGTACACCACGTTTACCATTTTATTATTTGTCATTGAAGAGCTTCCTAGCACAGGCATAATTTTTTTTTTAAAGTAAAAGTTTCTGCAATAAATCTTTTTTTATTTATATTATTTAATCGTTAATCACCGTCCTCGTAGATCATCACTATTTATTGCTGTATAGAAATCGATAAAATTCATATTTTAATAGCAAATGCATTTATTTCAGGTTATATAGTCCTATTATGAAGTCGGTTAAAAGATTTTATATAATTTACAAAACAAATATATAGTAAAAAAAATACTAATTTCTTAAAAGTAACTAAGGAGGTAATTACGTATTAGTGGAACCCATAATTTTCCTTCGAGTATATTACTAACCCCGCTATGAAAAACATGCTCAGAAAAAACCGAGAAAATACTTTATCACTTATAAAAATAAATCATAAGATAAAAACAGATTTAAAACTCAAACGGTTTTTAAATTGGCTAAGCCATGAGGTGTGAAATGAAGACATACGCTCTGGCCGGCTGCAACCCTTCCTCTGCCGCCGTGAGAACCGGTCCGGTGAGAATGCAAATCAGGCACATTGTACCCCTGGACAATTCTTCGCTTTTTAATTGTTGTTTTTTTATGAGGACCGTTTGGACATGTTGTCTGGTCTATCGATAGGTGTGTGTCGATGTTTTAGTTTAGATGATTCTAGAACGAGCTTACGTTCTAGAATCTAAACTAAAACGTTGACACACACCGTTGCGATTATAATCATCATGACAAACGAAATTAGCTACAGCCTGAAATATGTATTTCAATATAAAAAATACTAGAACTACTTTAACTTACATAAACGTTACTAAATAAATAATTGGTGGCGAAAATTTGCACTGATATCCTTTAAATTCAGTATTTAATTAATTGTAAAGAATAGAATAGAATTTATTTATTTGTAAGAATGTAGTTTTACATCGTATGGTGTTAATTTTTTTTTTTTAATTTCTATACATTCTACCATAGCATATGGTGTACAAATATAGAAGAAAAACTTTCGTAAAGGTGTTTTCTATTGTTATCACTAGTAGCACAACCAAGTTTTCTACAATAACATAATTAGACTCAGTGAAAAATAATTTAAAATTCGGTTTTACTACAACCGACATTCGAAAAACTATCGACAAAACTCAGAACCCATCACGAACATACATCACACCCCATCACTACCGAAAACCGGTCAGGTCAGTTCCGCAAAAATCACAATAGCCAACCCATTGGATACTTAAATAGGTCCAAATATTATAATAGGTACATTCTGCTATTATTAGTACCGCGTCCGTTCCCTTTTTTACCGAAAGGTGATTCTTTTATGTCCAGTTGGCACCCTTTCTGTCCTTTGTCCTGTTCCCTGCAGCAAGATAACCGGTAAGACAACTTTTTTGACCCCATCGCGTTGAAAGGGTTAAGTTCAGTTGTATTTTGACCATGTTCGGGAAGTGTAGTTTTGAAAATATTCGTTTGAAGATAAATTATTTTTAATTTAAATGCCAATTTGGGCCCGTACTCGCGTTTTAGGGTTAAAAAGTTAAAAAGTAAAGTCAGTGTCGAATGTGAAAATAATGCCCAAATTTCCACTAAGCGGGTCTCAAACCCGCGCCCGGTGCTTAGAAAAGCACTCTGCTTTAGCTAGTAAAGCTACGAAAAATGTGAATACAGGTTAATGTAACCGTTTACCAAACCAGTTTACAAAGACTTGTGAACCTGAAAACTTCTCACATGGTAAGTTTAATATGAATTACTTGTTACAAGAAAATAGTCCAGTTTTAGCTGACCTCGCATTGTATATGTTTTTCGTACAACGAGAAGTCAGCATATACTGGAAATGTAATATAGCTTAGTATGTCGTAGCGCGTACAAAAATAAAACTCTTTTTTACTCCCCCACACCACTGCTAAATCTTCAATCATAAAATTCATAAACCCTCTTCTACAACTAATTCTTTCAAAGTTTTTTTCTAACACTCCCCCGCTCTGCTATTGATTATATTTTTAAAAGCAACCCCTCATTGGTGCGGACATTTTTGTTCAATTCTAAAGGTTTTTCAGTCGTGGGCGTCTTCGT
This sequence comes from Apamea crenata, assembly GCA_949629185.1. Taxonomy (NCBI): domain Eukaryota; kingdom Metazoa; phylum Arthropoda; class Insecta; order Lepidoptera; family Noctuidae; genus Apamea; species Apamea crenata. Next base: position 4,277,328 of record OX451377.1, read on the forward strand.
GGAGTGGGGTGGGGTTCAATATGGCCGGTGCTTCTTAAAAAATAAATTTGTCTAACGTTCGCTTTTTAAATATTGCAGTTTTTCTTTCATATTTTGCATTTAAATGGTAAATGGTACATTCATCTTACAGTTTGATATTTGTCGAAATGTTTCCATTTCAACATACATTTTTTTTTTCTTCTTTACGTGCTGATTTTTCAATAGTCAGATATCTGAAGAATGATTATGACTGACATATTTCCTATACAAAAACTGTCGAACCGCAACATTTATTCCTCAGAAAAAAGTTATCTAACTATTGAAAAATGAGCCCTAAATAAAATAACAAACCTTTTAATTCAGTCTTTGATATCTTTAATCCTAGAATGTTAGTAAAAATGATGAAACTATAGTTACTACTTAGTTAAAAAAAAAGATTATAATTACTTAATTTTTAATGTGTAGTGCTGGACTAAACGCGTGTCCAGCTCATCCGCAATATACGTCGCAATAACACTTTACTTTGAGATATTATTTTAGTCGATAGAAATTTGAAAATACTTAGGAATTACTAATTCATTCAAAATAGTCAATTCCGCTACTTTCCCTACACATAATTATTAGATCACCTATTTCCACTTCCTTCTCTTTTTGTTATATTGTTTTTAATCCGTGTTTCATATTTACTAAATAACTGATTGTGTTACTAAATACTGTGTGGTGGGACCCTGGTGATCTGCTATACAGGTATTCCTAGTGCAGACACCAATCTCTCACAAACTAGTGTCACATAGTTTCCAAGCTTGTCTAAATTAATATGATGCCATTATTCGTGAAAAGAAAATAAATTATTTGAATTTGAACTAAGCTAAAGAAAAAAGTTGCTACCTTTTTTAGGTAATAATGTCAAGCCGACATCACAAGAAGGATCTTTTCTGGTCATTTTAGTAGCATCCTGTCCATATATCATTTATATTTTTAAATCCATCTAATACTCCAATAACCGACTTCGGAATTCCAAACTTCTAAAAATAAATAACTTTATCTATATATATAAAATTCAAAGTCCTGACTGACTGACTGACTGACTGACTGAGACATCAACGCACAGCCTAAACCGCTGGTCCTAGAAACATGAAATTTGGAGGGTGTATTCTTTGTGAAGAGTAGGTATCCACTAAGAAAGGGTTTTTCGAAATTCCACCCCTAAGAGGGTGAAATGGGGGGATTTTGTTTGTATGAAAAAGCTTATTCCTTGAGTTAATAAACTTGAAACTTGGCACGAATACTTATCTAAGTAAATTATGAAATTGGGCATTTTTTGTTTTTATAAACTACCCCCTAAAAGGGGATTGGGGGGTTTCAAAGTTTGTATGGAAGAATTTTAGCGCGCGGTCCGATTTAATCGAAACTCAGTATTTATACCTAAAATTGAAAGGAAAGAATAATGTGTATCAGGGTTTTTCGAAAATCTACCCCTAACGGGGTGAAAAGGGGTAGTTAATTTTACAGGGGAGGATTATAATAAGTGGCTTGATTAATTATAAAATTGGTATAAATAATCTTTGAGTCAAGTTATGAATTTTATAAAATTCCACCCCTGTTGGGGTGAAAAGCGGGGATACAGTTTATATGAAAAATATTATTAATTAAGTTAATAAACTTGAAACTTGGCAACAATACTTGCCTAAGTAAGTAATAAAGTTTTTCAAACTACCCCTCAAAGGGAAATATAGAGGTGTTGAAGTTTGTGTGGAAGAAATTGAATGCGCGGTCCGATTAGCTCGAAACTCATTATTGATACTTTCGACAGAAAATAATTAATAATAAGTATGTAAAGTTGTCGAAAATTGACCCCTGACCGGGCAAAAAGGGGTAATTCGGTTTTTAGGGGAGGATTTGAACTTGAAACTGTATGTTACATTTTCACGCCTAAACCACTGAACTTCTGATTTGGCTAAGAGATAGATGGCATCCTGGGGAAGCACATACTTTTTATCCTGGTAGCACGTTCCCGTGGGATAACTTCCGACATCCACGCGGGCGAAGCCGCGGGCAGAAGCTAGTTACTTACAAAACAAAACAGAATTTTCCAAAAACTTTCATAATAATGCTTCGGGAAAGAAGTCCAAGGAAACTTTTTACTCATTAAATAAATATAATTACGACACAGAACGGGAAAGGGGTAAGAAAAACTCCTCCGAACTCTTAGCAGGGTGAAAACAGGGTGGAATTGATTTTATTTGCCCTTCGACACGATTTTTTAATTAGGGGGCCGGAGTTTTAGAGAAAATTTTAATGATGGCTGCCGTCTTTGAGTTACGAAAATTAATATAAAAGGATTGCTTTTGAAATTGGGTATTTTAAGGACCGACGAATTGCTTTGTCTATTTCTGACACGTGTAGCCGATGCCTTATAATCTATACTATACCCTGTACATTAGGTTAACCATTTTTTGACAGCTGTCTTAGAACTTAACTATGCCAGATTACGTAAAATTTAACTATAAAATGCGTAATAAAATAAATATATTAACTGCCTTATATTATTGAATTATCTTATTTATGGCTTCTTATAAACATCGTAATACCGTGCGTGTATCAATAAATGTATTGTGTGTTGCTGCAATCACTGGTTCCATCTGTCAAAAAACGGTTTACGGCATGGACAGGGTATAATAATAAAGCTGAAGAGTTTGTTTGTTTGAACGCGCTAATCTCTGGAACTGCCGGTCGGATTTGAAATAATATCAATACCTAACATCACGCTAGCTACCTTAGGAGCCGAGCAAAATGGAAAAGTAAAAAAGAACGCTAAGCGCAGACGAAGTAATAGGCGATTAGCACACTGCCACGCATCACGCTGCATGTTGCGTGTCAACGCACCTACGCGCGTACTTGCGGGAGTGCAGATCTGCATCATCGTGCGGGTTTTTTACGCACTCACGCGCGTCGTTACCTTTTGTGGATTCACGGCGGCTCTGAATCATTTCATTCAAAGCCGTTCAAGCCCATCCAAAATCACGCACGGCACTGCGAGACTCGGTGTGCCATACCTTGCGTCTCGCCCCGCACCCAAGCGCGTGTGCGCATGTTTCTCCGCTTGTAGGCGCGTGATCTGAATGAACGCACGTGGATGCATTTTCTGTGTGTTGGACTGTGTGTGTTTTCTATACAAACGGAGATACTTACAAGCGACGTTAAAACACGCATTCACGCGCTACGCTGCGTGGTGGCGTGGCAGTGTATTAACTGCCATAGCGCGGGCACGCGTTGTGATGCGACGGGATGGGTCGGGGCAGCTAGAACTTTCAAGCGGGCGGAGTCGCAGGCAGAAGCTAGTATAAGATACAACACGAGATATCGGTCTCGTGTTGGCATAAGTTATAGGAAAATAGCTCATGTCGTGATAAAGTTAGAAGTGTGGGTCAGGGTGTAACGGACGAACTTTAATGAGAAATTATAAATGATTTTATTTTGTAAGTAGGTTTGTACAAACACTTTTACACGTCAATCATATTTTAAAACTAGATGAGGTCGGCGTTTCCTATCTGACTAGTCTGAGAAGAAAGGCCGAAACAAACTCAGAGGTCATAATATCGTCGATTGTTGTAGGCATCGTGATTTTTGCGTTACATGTAATACCTACATGTAATTACTGAGTCACTTTAACCTGATTCTTGAATTAATCAATGTTTATGAGGAACGTTGGCTCTTGAGATACAAGTTTCTTTATACTTATGTAGTTCAGGAGCCAGCGGTTCAGCCTGCTTTTGCCCACTGGTTGTACAATCGTGTTTAGCGTATCCGGTGTGGTTTTCTTTGTACAATAAACATATTATTTATTTATTTTAATCTATTTATTTTAAACTCTACCTACTCTACTCTCATCTTTTTAAATTACCTACTTATTTTTAATTAAAAATAATCTCTAATTTTTATTAAGACACAGTTTATACTTCATTCCTGTCATGAATAAAAAGGATAGATTCAAGGAATAAAACCTTATAGAGAGACAAAGAGCTTATAATAAAAAATAAACAAAGAGGGGACTATGTTTTCATGACTAGGCGTTAAAGCATAATGGAATTTAAAAACTCATTACTTAAGAAAATTAAGAACAAAAAGTCAACTTTACAAATTATAAAACTGACCTGATTTCAAATCTATAAAACAGTCAAACACTCGATATCGCCCATCTGTCGTGGAGGATCCTCAAACCAACTCCAAAAACCCTCGGAACAATTCTTTTTGCCCACAAAACAACGGGCCGAAGTGGCTCAAGTCTCACAGCGCCAGAGAGATATCTCTAGAATGTTTTTAACAAACAAATGAGTCCCATTAAAGAGAAAATTGGCTTTGAAAAGTTTCGCTCAGGGCGTCGAACGGCTTGACATCTTGAAAAATTTGCGCAAAACTCCTCGACGTAATTGTCTATGATAGTGTTTTGTTTTTGATAGTCACTACTATCTAAATGAACTGAAATTGTTTAGTCTGTAAAGCCTGATTTTTCAATCGACAGATAACTTTTAACTGTTGAATAAGATTGACTTCTAACAGTTTTTTTATGGAAGAAATGTCAAAAATTCAAAACTCTTCCTCGGATAAAATTATCTGGCGTTGGAAAAAGAAGCTTTTAGGGCTGATGTTTCAACAGTCATAACTTGTATTTAGAGAATAAATCTGACAGTTTGACATAATGTCTATACAAAAGCTATCAAACCGCAATATTTATTCCTCAGATAAAAGTTATCTGATTATTGAGAAATCAACCTTAATTAGGATAATATCGGAATCACTTATACAAGTCATATAACTCATATCATCTGACCAAGATTATGTCTGGACTTTAAAAGAGACCTCTAAGTTTATATCGGTCTTTCTTCTCAGAATAGTCAGATAAGAAACGCTGACCTCATCTAGTTTAAAAATATGATTGAATGATTGTACAAATAAAATCATGTAAAAAAAATACAAGTACTATTACGACACAAATACTATTGTAACTTACTGGGGCTGCCTCAGTTTATGTATGACACAATGTTTGAGAAGTAATAAATATTTTTGGAGTCAACATAATACTTTCCTATCTGATTACACCTGAGGCGAGAAATGGCGGAATAAACTCATGGGTCAGTCTCTTTTAAAGTCCAAACATAATCTTGGTCAGATCTGAATACTTAACCTATATTTTAGTTGACTGGTAGGACAATCAATTCGGGTTTTGGTTTCACCTCCTGTCTTTTCAGAATAATTTTGACCAGAGGGGCAATTCTCGTAATTTTAAGAACGTTCACAGTCGGATCTCAGTCTCAATCTGTCAAAACCTCTAATTTCCATACATTTTTGACAAGTTTTTTTGACATTTATTATCGCAGAGATGTGATTGCGACTAGATTTTGAACGTTTTAATTACGGGAATTGGTCTTCAGAACACAAGTCAAATGTTATAGTTTTTGCATTGAGTTGATTCTCATATACGTACCACTTTTTCTCGTCAAATGTTTCTAGACAAGTTCTTGTCCCATCTTCCTCACATGACCCTTCTTTCTTTAGTCACCTCTTAAGACGTCAAACAAAAAGAAAATCTCTGTTCAAACATTAATAAATCTAACCTTCGATCACAAGAATAAGGAGGGCGAAAAATATTAATTTCATGGGGTGCCCACCCTCCCCTTGGTACCTACTTTGGTACTTTTTTTACGCCCACTATCCCTTTTTTCAAAAGGGGGTGAGTTTTGCAATTTAAATTTGATCTCCGCGTAATGAGTGAAATGGAAATAAGAGGAGATCTAGAGACAACTGTTTGGGAGAGATTTGGTCGGTACTTTTACGGAAAGGAGATATTATAAAGCAACGCAATCGTTAGACATCTCATCAACATCATCTGCCTAGCCTTTTCCGAACTATGTTGAGGTTGGCTTCTAGTCTTACCGGATGCAGCTGAGAACCAGTATTTTACATGGAGCGACTGCCTATCTGACCTCCACAACCCAGTTAATAGGTAATACAAAACCCCTTGGTAAGACTGATTGTCAGACTTTCGGGCTTCTGACGGTCCGTAACGACTGTCAAATCCACAAATAACAGCTGGGTCCAACGGCTTAACGTGCCTTCCGGTAGGATGTGGGTACACCTAACTATGATATGATATGTGATGACACATGTTATGTTCAGTTTTTTACGTAGTGTGTCGATACACTGAATAAAAGTTTACATCGACCGTTAAGCATTTTTAGAAACATAATCACATAATCAGCTTATAATCTTCACATTGTTGGGATACATGCATCCTCTCTGAGAGAGGGAGTGTGCCATGCGGCCACGCAGGCCCAGTGCGGGTTGGTAGATGTCACATGTCTTCGAATTTTTCGTTCTAGGACATGCGGGTTTCCTCACGATGTTTTCCTTCACCGTTTTGAAAGCAGTGGTGATGAAATAATTTACACAAACTAAAGTGCCTGTCTGGGTTCAAACCTTTGACCTACAACTCTTAAATGAAGGCTTTTACCACTGGTCTACCACTGCTCCTAGAAGCTGAAGAAGCTCTTTTTTAGAAACGTTAATTACTAATGCTAATTATACGTAGAACTAATCAAAAACTCCAAAGAAAAGTAAGCAGTCATAAACAACCTACAGAATGAAGTATTCTGTGCGTTCTAATTAGAAACAATTTTAAATTATTTTTTAATAGGATAAAAAAGTTACGTAAAATTTCTTGAAAGCATACATTAGTTGGTGTTTTCAACGTGAAGGCCGCATACCCACAAGATTTTCCTACCATGAAAAACTACAGTTTACTCGCCGTGTCGGTCATCAGTGTTGTCTGTACTATAGGTTAACCGTTTTTTGACAGCTGTCTTAGAACGTAAATTATTCCAGATTACGTAAAAGTTAACTTTAAAATTCGTATTAAAATAAATATATAAACTGCCTTATCTTATTGAATTATCTTATTTTTGGCAGTTTTGACAATAAACATGTCATATAATTGCTCACTTATTCGATCTGTCAAAAAACGGTTAACTTAGTAGACAGAGTATAGCAAATTAAAAAGCAACAATTTTCTGCGTAGGTAGGCCCAATTTACTACCTATTCATGAAAACAAAAATAACTTGCTTATAAACATGACACTCATTTATTTTTTATTATAATAAAATACTTCATCAAAATATAATTTGATTCGCAAGGGTTAACATAGATTCATTAAAACTCATTCAAAATATCGGGGGCACCTCGAATGGAGATAATTTTCTTTTGCCGTTCTCCTTTTCCGAGAAATCATTATATTTAGTGTGTTATTCTGGTACACGTACCTAAATGATTGATTCTGTTTTCCTGCTGAGCTCATATTATTACACTAGATTTTACTGAGAAGATAATTATAATGATTATTATTGTTGATGAAATAGGAAGTGAATCGGAAAACTTTAACTTTGCAATGTTAAGTAGTTATTTGGACACTTAAACGCATGACATACGGTAATATTCTAACTAGCAAATAGTAACAATATTAGTAGATCAATTTTTAACTAAAGTATAGTATTTTTATCGCTCGCTCTACTTGTGGTTACCAAGTGTACAAACACGCTGTGAATGTGTGTGTAAGCGCAGGAGCTCTCGGTACCGTCCGAGACAATGGCGAAGTGAAAAGCCTTTTATGTTCAAAAGTGCCTTTTATGTGCCTATTTGAAATAAATGATTTGACTTTGAGTCGGAAGTGTGCGTGATTATGTGAGCGTGTGTGTGCTGACATAACTCGTCTTCACGGACACATTCACAGCGTGATTTTACAGTAGGTTACCACAAGTAAAGCGCGCGTCACTTCGTGAGATACAAATACTGTAGTTAGGTACCAAATAAATATCATTATTTTGGGTACAGCATAAAAAAAAAACCTCCAATCAATAATTCCGTAGCTCAAAAGAACGAAATCCAAATCCTAGCGCCAGAGTGAAAATTAAAAAGTTAAACGTTTAAAACCAAAATGGCGGATGGAATAGTTGAAAGTTTGCGAGCGAAAGTGTTCGGCAACTTTTTAATTTGCGAACGAGCACCAAGTATTTACCGACTGGAAGCGGAAAGCGGGATGAAAAAAAGCGGATACATTAATTATGAACGTTATAGTCGAAGTGGAGCTTGTGGCTAAATAGAAACAGCTACAAATGGCGATCGAAGGTTCAGGTTATGCTTGCTGAGGTCTGACCGTAAATGGGTTTCGATTACATACCTATCGAGACCCCTCCGGGCTTCGGAAAGCACGTAAAGCTGTTGCTCCCGGCTGTCGTTTGTACATCTTTGACAGTCATTGCTGGTAGTCGGAAACCCAAAAGTCTGTCAACCAGCCTTTCCAAGGGGTATCGTGTTACCTAGTAAATTCCGGAATTTTCGAAATCGGATCAATAGTTCCCCTACGTACAACTCAATAGTACTCAATTTTAACTCAGTTTAGGCCCATCAAACAGGATGGATGAAAGTTATTTTATTAATTAGCTGTAGTTTTTTATCTGAATAGGTTAATTAATTCGGTTTAAAGAAGTTTATTTCTCAAAAGAACATACATAGTTCACTTAAATATGAGAAACTTAACGAAAATAACATATTATTGTATTAAACATAGTTGCCGTTCGATCTGTCGTACATACAGTGGTATTCATTTATTATTGTTGATTGGCCAAATACAAATTTAATCTATTTTTAAAAATGTTCATTGATGAGGAGTCTCTTATTTCTTTAGGTAATTTATTATAAAGCTGCGCTCCCTCAAACTGTATCGTTCTCCTTCCGTACAAGGTTCTTACTGAAGGCAGTTCTATACTATCCCTATTCCTAGCGTAGTAGTGGTAAGTTTTGCGTTTGAAAGTGATTTGTGAGTGTATTTTATTAGTTAGAATTTTCTTTATTAATATGCATGTGTGGTGTATACAATGTTTTTAGGTTAAATAGTTTAGTTTTAGTGTAAAGTTCTAATTAATTAATTTTAAAAACATGATCCCCTCTCACAATCTGACCTCGCCTTTCGCATCGAATTTTTCATCGTCGCAAAGTCAGTGACTAGTTCGAGGTGCGAATATTAACAGTCCAACTTTAACTGAACCGGGATGCTGCAAAAACTTGAGAAAAACCTCCTTTCAAATAGCTAATGGATGAACCCGGAAATAAGGGGTTATTTTTAAACTTTAGGTTCAGAATTTTATTTTAATGTGAGTTGTTAAAGTGCTTGTAAACGAAAATAGTGTGTTTAGCAACCTGACTGAAATAAAGGGGAATGTACAAAGGTATTCTCGGAAATTCTAATTTTCTTTCGATTTTTGCAATTTGCAGTGCAATGACAGGTTGTATATTATGTTGAACAAAATATGATACGCGACCGTCACAAATATTGACGGCACGGTTGGCGCAGTGGTTAAGCGATTGACTGCTGCGCTGCGTGTCGCGGGTTCGATTCCCGCACGGAACAAATATTTGTATGACCTACATGTATTTGTTCCGAGTCTGGGTGTTTTTCTATCTATAATATGTATGTATTTACAAAAAAAAAATTGTAAATAAGTAGTTTATCAGCCATCTTGTTACCATAACACAAGCATTAGGTTGCTTAGCTTGGGACAAATGGTGCTGTGTGAAAGGTCCAGGGATATTATATATTATATGTTGTATTTTCAGAATTAGAATTATCGATACAACTCTCACAAGTTAGAATTGACCTTAGATGTCATAATTTCACGAAAAAGGACGATTTCTGAAATTACGACATTTGAAGAAAGAAAATACGTTTATTTGGCACAAACTAAAAGACACACAATACACCAGATACATACATCAGATAAAACAAACAATAAAATTGAGGTCAATTGAGTAATGTGAGCTTAAAGAGTTGTATAATGATTTTAATGATTATATAATTCTGTAAAGGCATATTTGTTGCGGTCGCGAATCATATTTTAATCAACATTATAACCTGTACTGACCTGCAACTTGCATAAAACGTACCTAAGTAAATTTTAATTTCGTTGGCTACCTTGGTGCATCACCCTTTAGTGTCACAATAAACAAAACCGACATTTTACAAAACAAATTCATTATATTCAATTTAAGCTTTCTATAACGGTCATAAAGTAAATAATAGTATTATGACTTTGACAGACTATATGAACCACTTCCGGTGGTACGTCCTGTGGTACCGGAACCCGCCTATTACGTCACTTCCGTTCAGGAGAGCGCCTGAAACTTTGGAATTGGAGCAATTTTTCACGTTCACCTACCCTCCAGCGGGTAAATTTAAACTAAGTTTTAAGTATAATTTGGTTAAATCGTTAAGGAGTTATTATCTTAAAATGTATAGCTAAAGGTAAGTAGGGTTTATTTTAACAGTAAATAAGATATCGGAATCACTTTTACACGTCATATTAGGTATACAAAAATGAGCTAGATGAGGTCGGCGTTTTCTATCTGACTACTCTGAGAAGAAAGGCCGAAACAAACTCAGAGGTCACAGTCTCTTTTAAAGCCCAGACATAATCTTGGTCAGATCATGTGAAGACCATGTAAATTGATGTCTGAAATGGTTTTCTGAGGAGAGTACCATACAGATTTGACTGGTGAAAAACGATGAGGAAGCTGAATCAAAAGTCTAATTAAGTGCCTGTGAGGTCGAGTAATAACTTAATAGAATCTTGCAATCAATAAGAATAACAAATATTTTGTTTAAACTCATATACTTATGAGTCATAATCAGTCTATAATGTCACACAGGCCTTCTCTCTTCGAGAAGGAGTCAGCTATAACCCACCACGCGGGCCCAGTGAGGGTTGGTAGAAGTCACATGTCTTCAAATTTTTAGTTCTAGGACAAGCCGGTTTCCTCACGATGTTTTTTACAACTAGACTTATAAACATTCTTGTAAAAAAAGAAAAGATAAATCAAATTCATTTTGTTCATTTTCAAGATAAAAGTTATTATTTCTTTAGTCAGGCTATAAATCAAGATTCAACTTAAAATATTACTTGAAATGAAAATGTTTGAATCCGATGCCTATCAAAAGAAACACAACAGCATAAATTACTCCAAAACGAACTTAAAATATATAGACTTATTTCTATTTTTATACTCCACCCTCTTCTCAGAAGAAAATCAACCATATCTTTGTGTGTCCAAGGCTCAAAATTGCAAAACAAAAGGAACTTTCTTAAGTTACTTCGCGACAATTATTCTTGGTAACGGTAAAGCAGAAAAAGTGGGGGATTTCAAAGGATTGGACCAATTTAGATTTATTTTTCTCCCCATTTGGGGGTCCGAGGACTAAGTTTTGTTGCCACCTAGCGGGGAGGCTGGTGAAGTATGGGTGGAAGAAAGTGCCGATTTTTTTTTTTTGTTAGTTAAATTAATTTTCGTAGATGTATTTTTTCAAAAATAAAAGTTGTTTCCCAGCAATTGTATTTGTACAAAGTCAGTTAGTCTGATGTACAAAATGAAGTTCTTTTTAGTTCCTGTACTTATAAGTATTTGCTACCTATAGATGAAGAACAGATTTTTCTCAGTCATATTTGAAATGCAGAGTTACTGAATCGTATCGCAGGTAAATAAAAGTTATTAAAATAATATTGAAATCGATGCGGTCATTGAAGCTATAGCTCGAAAAATGCCTAAAAGCCATTCTTTCAGTTAATTTTAACGTCCAATGTCGCTACAAGATACTTGTTTGATATTTTTCTAATAAGAATGGTTATAATGAAGTATATTTTTAAATACGTCTAGGTACTTAGTTCAGTTCATTGGTGGAGCAGTTTATATGAGGTCCAGTTTAGGTAAGCAAGTATGTTCTAAAAAAGACTAATACTAAACCAAAAACCGATTCACACACACGCCAATAAAATGATAATTAAGTTTAATTGTTATTAATAACTTGGTTCAAATCATGGCAATTCATTTGACTAATTATTTACTAAAAGATTTTTGGCAAAATGGAAAAGTAAAAATTCCTTTAAACCTTACAGCTCCGTACTTTCCAGTAGCCATGCAAGTAATAATTCGGCCAACGATAAAAAATAAAATGGGGTGCCTACCCCTTGTAAAAAGTCGTCTCCTTAACTTTGCAATAGCCACCCTTAGGTAACTGACGAACAGCCCCGCGCAGCGTTTATGTAGATAATTATATAAAAATGTTCTACAAAAAGGGTTGAATTTCGTGTTTTTGTGATGCAAAATAAAGTGGTTGGAGTTATCGTTCTTTCAAATACGCTCTTATTTTTCATTTTCTTACCTCCCTTTTACTTTGTAAGATTCAAATCCACACACAATACCGTGTTTTGACAGCTGTCTTAGAACGTTCATATTCCAGATTACGTAAAAGTTAACTTTAAAATGCATAATAAAATAAATTATATAAACTGCCTTATCTTATTGAATTATCTTATTTATGGCTTCTTACATTTGTACATTATAACACCGTACGTGTATCAATCAATGTATTGTGTGTTGTTGCAATCACTAGTTCCATCTGTCAAAAAACGGTTTACCTAATGGACAGGGCTTCACAAGCCCTTGTGTGGGCTTTCATAAGTTGATTAGGATTTTGTCGATCAAAATCTGATATTTTATAACTCTCACTTTTACATTTTTCGGAGTCTGTGTATCCTGATAATTGCATCGACTGTCGGAAGTAGACTACTAGGCAAGTATACTGCATCGTTGTGTCGACAAGATCGTTGTTTAACGTTTTAAGAGTTTTAACAGATCAAGTGGATCCCATAAGAACTATTTTTATATATTTTATCATCAATCAGGTTCTAGCCAAAAACTCCACGACTACCACACGGATTGGTGATCGTTGTTTAATATTCGGAAATGAAACGTGGACTGTTAACAATATTTTTGTCTAACCTTGTGGAGAAAGTTGACCTACTCTGGTCACTACCCTAAAAAAATATCTCTTTTTTTCTAGAAGGTACTCCTGCTTACCTCTACTAGATGTATCTGAATTAGCACTACCTATTTACAGATCATGTTCTTAAACATTGGCGACATTTTTTGTAGCATTTGCTCAAAGATACAAGGCTTTTAAACGTCAATAAATGTGTGGTTAAGCAGTTAAACAATACTTAACTTAAAGTAACGTTTATAAATAATGTCGTGACTGTATAAGAACCTCTCATTCTCAATCATCCAAAAATATTATTGAACCGTGACATGATTAGCTGCATTTTCAACAAAAACTATAAAATATGATTTTCTCATAAGATAGTCGCTTCTTAATATCGTTGCATTGGCAACCACAACCAATACATTAAATCTATACCATAAACAAAATGCACATAGAAAGTCAAAGACCGCATTAATAACATAGCATGGCAACATATTTTCTGGGGTTACTTCGGAAACGGATGGAGACAGCTATAGTCTTCTGGAATCACGCCAGGGGGCGCAGACGGTGACGGGATCTTTTATTTGTATGTCTTTTTATACTTGGAAACTGTGTGGAAGATTTTCGTGACTTTTTTTTAATACGTGACTTTTTACATTTGAACTGGTCGGAGTTAGTCCTCCGCCTTTTCTTAAAACCTTACATTTCAAACCACTCCGAAAATTGCACTCACAAAATTTTCTACCTACCCTCACTTCAACCATAATTCTAAACAGCCTACCTGTCAAAACGGACATTATTTTTCTCGTACTAACAAGTCTTGTAGCGTTTCTCATTCCGGGCTTAAATTAAAAACAATTATGAAGGGGGGCGACGACCGGCCCCGGGCGTTGCGAGATGAAAAATTAAGACAATTTAAACATAGCCTGGCTATACTTTTATAACGCTGGACGGTGAGGTGGTAGGTAGAGATGTAGGTTTGGTTATAGGGTTCTATTTATCACTTAAAATGTTTGTTTTTTGGTTTGTCCTAATGTAAAGCAAAAGGATCATCATATTTTATGCATGATACAAGCATTGATAAGGGCATTGTTTTTCTTGTTCACTCTACCCGTATTTAATGGTAATATTTATATAATATCTTCTTCTACTTCTCTTGCGTGTCGATAGCAATCTAAATGAACTTGGCCTAGAATCCCGCGGGGCGCAGCTGGTATTTTATATATTTATTTATTGAAACTTAATTTAGGTACAAAAATGGTAAAAAGGCGGGCTTAAGCCGCGAAGCCAGCGAAGCCTACTAATAGACTCAAAAACGCATACGTAAGATATAGAAACGACCCCTATGTTACGAAGGACTTTTTAAAAGGCCATTTTATCCAGGTTTTCCTGGAAAAAATAGTTTCAGTAACATCTGGCATAATGCAACAAGGCATTATCTGCTAGTCAACATAATATCCGCATGAATACGATTAAGTATTTGATGTACACGTCCATTAAACATTAAACAGCCGGCGAAACGTGGGTGAACTTATACGAATATACGTACAATGCCTTACCCTTCGAAAAAACAGGCGTGATGTTCTTATGTATGTTACGTCCAATACTAAAAAGTATAATAGCAATCGGAAAGGTTTCACATCACCACATTCTAGCAAGAGATTTAGTTGAATAATTAAAACAGATTAACTCACTAACCTTATGATGATTTTCGTATACTAACTTTGTACCAAGAGTTACCCACTAGAGTTTCTTTACTCAGAAAATTCGACGCGAAACACGTGGGTCTCGGTTGACAAAGCTCCTGAATTCCCCAGATGTATTTCATAATACCCACAAGAATAATATGAATAACCTTTCAAAGACTGAAGTAACAACTATTACAATTAATTTACTTTTTAGTAGATACTTATCCTATCTTCTGAATGTCCGTTGCTAAGAAATAACAGCCGCACGGTTCAATCGATCAGGTTAAGCTACGCTTGCCGAGGTTGGTCCGTGGATGGGTGACCATCTTTGCATACCAAGACCCCTCCGTGCCTCGGAAAGCACGTTAAGCCGTTGGTCCCGGCTGTCATTCGTAGATCTTTGACAGTCGTTACAGGTAGTCAGAAGCCTGAAAAGTCTGACAACCAGTCTTACCAAGGGGTATCGTATTACCCAATAAGAGGGTTGTAGAGGTCAGATAGGCAGTCGCTCCATGTAAAATACTGGTATTCAGCTGCATCCGGTTACACTGGAAGCCGACTCCAACATGGTTGGGAAAAGGCTAGCAGATGATGACTTACCTATCTTCTAAAAATAACCTCACCTAGAGTTTTTTCTTACCTACGAACTTATTGAATGAAAGATAATATTCATACATTTTTTTTTCTATAAAACTTTTGTTTTTTGTTTATTAGCCATATCCCACTGCTGGGCAAAGGCCTCCCACTCTCCTTCCACCCCTCTCTGTCCAGAGCTGCCAAGGACCAATCTTTATTAAAGGAATCCAGCTCATCCCGCCATCTCCGACTGGGCCTGCCGCGATGTTGTTCGCCATTAAGCGGGAAACATTGGGTCGTATGTTTGGCCCATTGATCGTCTGACATGCAGCAGATGTCAGCCCAGCTCCATTTAACCGTGGCAGCTTTTCGAGTGACATCAGGGGGTCTACTCCGAAGTGCAAAGTGCGAATGTTCGGATCGGACCGACACATGGCCCAACCGAATATTATTGAAAAATGCGAAAAAAGTTCGGATCGGCTCAGTTGGGTCGGGACCATAGTCAATATTCGAAAGAGTGTAGGAGTGTAGGATCGGGACCAACCGAACTAAATAGTAACTTCGTAGCAGGAAACGGCCGAACATTCGGCCGATACTACTTCGGAGTAGATCCCCAGTTATTTTAGTAATGGAACGGATTGTTGTATTCTTAACCCAATCTACAAGTTTAATACCCAGAATACTCCGTTCCATAGTACACACTACGTACGTACGTCGTATAAACTTAATCATTTAAAAACAAAGTTCTACAAACAGTAAGAAACCTACATTCTATTGACGAAGAAATAAACAAGCCTTGTTTTCAGAACTCAAAACAAATCTTCCTTCCCAAGAAAAGTAATAAAAAACAGACCGATTACCTCCAGTCAAAGAAACAAATTAACATAACCACCTACAATAAGATAAGACGCCCCCCCACCCCCCTAGACAACAAAAAAAAAACAAGAAAAAGACGGAAATATCACCCCTTTAACGAGAGACAGAGAGAGAAAATCGCCCCGCGAAAAATTAAGATTCAAATAGTAAGAAAATTAAAATTCGCGGAGCGGTCAGCTTTGCGTCTCGCTTGTTCTTTCTAATTTCGTATATTGGCATCTCTTTCTCTCAAAAAAAGATGGGGTTGATCTGAGTTCCATCAAGAAGGGATGAAATGGCCTTATTGGAATGGTAATGACAGTGTTTTGTAGACTCCCTGGTGCTGAATAATTAAAACTGAAAACTATAAGACGTTTTATATTTAAATCAGGCTTTACATCTTTAAAAGTTTGTTTTAGTAAGGGCTAGTTTAAGGAAGTAAAAGATGCATTATAGAAGCCTCTATGAGTGATACTTGAGTTCAAGACAAATATGGTGAAACGACGGACACACGCTAAACATCAGTCGGTCCTGCCAACAAACCTTACTGATTAGCTTTTAATATGTCTGTCGTATAAGCTAAGTATGTATTATCGTGGCAATACTAGAAAACAAGGAAATAAAGAGTGGAAAACAGCTGAATATTATCACGCTTTCAACTCTACCTGCTTTTAAAAACTAATAAGATTCGCATAAGACTCATTACCCATTGCAAACTGCTGGTAGACATTTCATTTGATAGTCACAATACATATACGATACCTTTGAGCATTTATGCTTAGTGACTAGCTTAATATTTTTATCGTATGTGTCTGTATGAGCTACGTAGGTATTACGTGGCGATATGACGATACAGGGAAATAAATAGTTGAAAGCAGCTGACATTGTGCAAGATTTAAACACGAATAAGATTCAGATTAGACCCATTGCCAATGCATTGCAAACTGGAGACATATTATTCGATGGTGACGATACATAGTTCGAGCATAAATGTCATTTATATAAGCATTTACGGTCTCTTTCGCGAGAAACTCTTGTTTATCAAGAAAATATTGGAAGGTAGTGCATCTGACAAGATTCGGATAACTACAACCCTGTAACTTTGTAAGGCACGAATGTACGATACCTGAGAGCGTAGACAAAGTGTCATTCTATCAGCGATAACGATGGTGGAAAAATCAGATATGTGTGGGACTGACATGAGCTTACCGAAAAGATTATACAGTGCAACCTCGATATAACAAATCGGTAGGGAACAAGTAAATATTCATTATATTAAGTAATTCATTAAACTGAGGTTTGTTATATTGAGGTTAAGTTCGTCTAAAAGTTGTTATAAAGAGGTAAAAAGGTGTCGAAACCTGTCTCGACTGAATCACATACTATTGGGAACGTTATTAAAGGTTTTGGGTTGACAAAATTCGTTATAAGGAGGTTGTTCGCAAAAAATCTTCGCAAGCTAAAGGTATATTTTACATTGACTCTTATGGACAATTCAAGGGGATTACGAAGAATTAGTTAAATCGAGGATTTCGTTATATTGAGGTACGTTATATTAAGGTTGCACTATATTTTGTCAATCCTGTTGAAAGTCGTTGTAGAATATGAAATGCTTTGAAAGCGTCCAAGGTCTACAAAAAAAAAACAAAATAGATATTAATTAAGGGACGACCATTTCCTAATTAGCTAATAAATTATCTACGTCGTAATTGTCATAGCCATTTTAAAACCAGCTGCGTTTAGCACGAAGTTTTTCACAATTTATGTTGCCCAAATTGAACTCTGCAACTCATTTAATAATTTACTACCGTCTCGAAAAAGAGAAAGACCTCTGCAACCGACTGGCAATGTGTACCTAATTATAGCAACAGCAAGTAAGGCGCACGTCAGGGATAACAAACCCAGCATAAACTGGCCCCTTGTTACATTGAATTCTATCAGTACTACGTTACGCCAGCAAAGACCACCACCACCACCGACCACCACCACTACCACCACCGACATATGGTCGACTATACCCTGACCGTGAGGTTAAACCAACTAAAACAACCAAAAGTCAATTTGTTGAATGAAACCCGATGTAGTATGTGCTAGTCTTCCAAACGAACCTAATACGGACACGGTCAGGACCATACCTATTCTTAGCATTGCGTCAACACACGACGACATATAAAGCCATACATTTCCAGTTTTAACTGACCTCGCATTGTGTGGGTTTTTCGTACAATGAAAAGTCAAATTATACTGGCAAAATGGTACAGGCATAGGTAATGTCTATAGCATTAACATAATATCACGAAACGACGCGCACTTTACTTGTGGTAACCAACTCTGAATGTGTGCGTGAAGACGAGTAGCGACAGCACGTAACATACACATACGCGCTTCCGACTTCGCCTTTATCTCAGACGGTACCGAGAGTTCCTGCGTTGACACCACACACACATTCAGTGTATTTGTACACTTGGAAACCACAAGGAAGCGCGTGTCGCTTCATGAGATAAAAATAACTGTACCTACAAAGATGAATATTATACTTTTCAGTTACATACATACAAAGGAAAAAATGACTTTTTTTCCCCGCCAAACTCGACGTAAAACTCAAGAAAACCCATTTTATATTAAGCTCAATTTTTCTCAAAATAATTAAAACAACGCTTCGTCAAAATGTTACTTGATCAAAGGGGGTACACAGTAAAAATGTCCCCCCTTCTACCCCCGGGGGGCTTGGGGGTCCGGGGGGCGTTCGTTTCTTTGTCCCGCGTTATCTATACAATTATTTGAAGAAAGTAAAGTCTCGCAAAAAGATAGCAAGGCTGGACGCTCGCCGAGTTGCGACCGTCGCATCTTTTTGAGAAATATTATTTAAGTGTTTTTGAAGTAAAACTGCTAAGGCTGCGATTCGATCATTGGACGAGAATTGAGTGTTTCATTCAATGACGCGTCACGTTTAGGCACATTTCGTTACATGAGAGTGTAGTAAGATATAACTTTCTCTCTATCTCTCACACTAAATCTCTCTAATTCTATTTTTTTTTAAGTTTCACTTTTATCTCGTGTACGGTGCTGCATGCGCAATTTATTTAAAAAACATATGGCACAAGTTGCTATAAGATTAGGGTTAAAATTTTCAACATGGGTAAATAAAATAACGTTAATAACATTGTGTAAAAAAGCCAATAATCATGAGTGTACACACGACGACACATCAAGCTATACATTTACAGGTTTAGCTTACCTCACACGCTTTTAGTACATACAATGAGAAGTCAGCTTATACTGGAAATATATCATGCTTAATATGACGTACCTACGTAGTAACTTGATTTTCCCATGAGTTTAAAAAGAAAAAAACATCTTGCAATGATGTACCTCCTTAGATTATTTCCCTCTCCAAACAACAATAAAATTGACAACAATCCATATAGTTTTTCGCAAAGATCTATCTAACAAAACAATTATTATTATTTTCCAGAGCCACTAAAGAGCACCATCACCATCGCCGGACGCCCTACAAAAACGATCCTCTAAAGGGGAGTCGTGGCAAAAATGACGCTCCGGAATAAAATAAATACTCCACCATCATAACCAGACCTGCCTCCCCCTCCTGAACTAAGAAAACCAGTACACAGAGGGGAATCTCAAGGCTTTTGCAGAGGTCTTGAAGACTGGCCAGGAACCAAGCGGAGAATCTATTGTATATAAGTAGGTAGCGAAGAGAGGTAAAAATTTATTGGTGGATATTTTTTTAATGGAAGATATTTAGTATACAAGGGTAATTGATAGCTCTGTATTTCAAAGTTACGGCAAGTTTAAATGTCAAGTCTAGTTTGTCAGGAAATTAATTGGAATAAACTTAGGTCTCGTGTCGTAGAAGAAGAACGGATGACTTCCTCTGCACCTTCATTCAACACACTTTCAATCGCTGATTTTGAAGGATATTGCTAATCCATTGCTTCTTATGTTCGAAGAATTGGTCTGCTAACAACGTAAATAACGCAATGAATGTTGTTCAACTGTCAAAATGAACGTCATTGGTACTGTTAGCGTGTTACGCAACTACCCCGTTGAGCATACGCAATGGTAATCACAGGGAGGTTGTTATCATTTCAGATCCATAGGAAAAGGCTGCATCAGCAGTGCGATTCTGTAACCATTTCACCGTGAAAACTTAGGTGAAGTGAGCGTGGAGTGAGCTGTCATTCCAAATAATGCTAGGGATTGACACTACTGACAATTCACATCAAGCTCACTTCACTTGAGTTTTCACGGTGAGATTTTCACAGAATAGACCGGCTGCTCATCTTCTTGGCGAGATCCTTAAATAGTCTTTATTTTGGGCTGTTGAATAAGTTTGATATTCATGTTTATTATTAAACTAGCTGCGCCCCGCGGTTTCACCCGCATAAGTTTCGATCCCGTGGGAATATCGGGATAGAAAGTATCCTATGTGTTAATTCTGGTTATAAAGTATCTGTGTGCCAAATTTTATCCTAATCCGTTCAGCAGTTTTTGCGTGAAATGGTAACAAACATCCATCCATCCATCCAAACTTTCGTGTTTATAATATTAGTAGGATGTACCTAGGTTTAGTTTGGTTTGTTAATTCATAACAAACTAAACCAAACCTAGATACAACATTTCTCGCCGATATACCTATAATTTATCGGTAACAACACACTTCTAAATAAAATACTATTCTGTTGCATCATAGCTTATGATTTCGTAGTTTAATTACCCTCCTCGTAAATGTAGTAAAGTCCATAAAGACAGTCAGGTAATAGTGTCGTGTCATTAAATCATTGACGTTCATTCTTTAATGTAACAAGATGGTACAGCCATTAATAAACCATTCGACCTTTTTCTGTCGCCATTTTGAGCTACATATATCAACTTTGTCTAAACTATTAGCTTGGTACCTATCTAACACACCTTGTTAGGTCCAAGCTAACCATTTACCCTGGGTATCTGCTTACCTACTTCCCTAGTAAAATGAAACGAAATTGAAATTGTTTATTCTATAATTACCTATCAGCATCCTGATTGCGTAACACACTTTCAATCACAATCTGAATGATTGTGAAGGTTATTGCTAATCCATTGCTTCATAATCCTCAAGGAAGAGTTCTGGCCGATGGGTGTTGTGCACCGCCGGTTTCGTGGCCTGCTGCATGACACCAGGCAGACACTTCGTGTGCGTTAGTTAGTTTTTAGTGTGATTAAATGTTGTATGTATTTATAGTACTTTTAAGTTATATTTATATTGTATTGTATGTGTATTATATGGGCCTTGATGACTGAAATATATGGATAAATAAATAAATAATAGGTTTGAAAAAAATATCTGCTCAACAACGTAAATAATGCAATGAATGTTGTTGAACTGACACAATCAAAGCCATTGCTACTGTTTAGATTGTTACGGAATTCCTCCGCGGAATCAATTTTACATATAAAAAAAAAAATATGTAAGCTAGTTGGAGTCGATATTTTCTATCTGACTACCTCTGAGAAGAAAATGACGAAACAAACTCAAGGCTCAAGTCTCTTATAGAGTCCAAAAAAGAATAAATTAAGAATCAAGCAAATAAAATATCAATAACTGTTCTATGTACACACGGCGACACATCAAGCTAGGCATTTTCAGTTTTACCTGACCTCGCATTGTGTAGGTTTTTCGTACAATCAGAAGTCAGCTTATACTGGTTATGTATAACTTGATGTGTAGCCGTGAGTACTTTACTTTGAAAACTTATTAGCAATATTTTAACAGTCTAAGAAAGTTTGACAAGATTACAAAAATATACTGCAAGTAGGCAAGTAGGTACTTACCATCCGTACTAGAAAATTTCAGTACATTTTGAAAATTACAAATAAAAATAATAGGCAGGTAAATTGGTAAGAAAAATATATTTAAAGGGCGGATTTTACCAACGCCAGATAATTTATAGAGAAATAATTTTGAATTTTTGACAGTTCTTTCATACAAAATTTGTCAGGGGTCAATTTTATTCTAGGAATAAAAATTATCTGTCGATTAAAAATCAGCGCTTACTTAAATTTTCAAGTAGGTAGGTACCTAAAACCTACTTGAAAATTTCAGTACATTTCTTTCCAAAACAAACTAAAATGCTATTTGTCCAGATAAATACAATAGTCATTACAATCGGTAATGCCCCAGTAGTCATATAAAGGCATCCGGTCACGACTCTGAGACGACTCGAAGGGACTCGCAATTTCCTATCTGACTGACAATTTCCTTGGCTCTCCCGATTTTAATATAAAACGAGTGAAAAAACATCGCATCGCCCCCGACTTCTGTAGACGGTGACAGGTTAGTGTAGATAAGACTTCTTAGAGGACATTGTTTTATTAAATGTGTATTTGAAATTGTTAGTATAATAGTTTAGTCAGTCTTTTTGCATTTTTATCAGAAAAAATGTGGTTAGCTATGCATTTAAAACAAGCTGTGCAATCTAGTATTATTTTTTTAATATAAATATGTATGTTTAGGTTAAGGTATCTATGGGCCAGCGTCGCCTGAAATAAATGAATAAATAAATAATCACTAAGACCTATTTAACTGTATTATTATATAATCAGCCCGCACTGGGCCCGCGTGGTGGATTACGGGCCACTCCCTCTCACCGAGAAGAGGCCTGTGTCCCAGCAGTGGGAAAATTATAGGCTGATTATGGTCCAACAATCAAAGTACCCAAAGGTAAGGAAATAGGACCAAAAATCACGTCTTAAAGTTATGAACACGTTGCTAAGGTTTTGGCCATTAGAAAAATCAGATT
This sequence comes from Apamea crenata, assembly GCA_949629185.1. Lineage (NCBI taxonomy): Eukaryota > Metazoa > Arthropoda > Insecta > Lepidoptera > Noctuidae > Apamea > Apamea crenata. The sequence goes on from OX451377.1 coordinate 4,300,089, forward strand.
ATTGACGGTCCTGCCCTGTCCTCCCATACCCACTCGTATTCACACTGTAGTTTGAAAACATGCTGAAAGCCAATATTTTTTAAAAGTGTAACCGTGGAGTTTCTTGCCGGCTCTTCTTACATAGGAAACAACCAATTGGAACCGACCTTTTGACGTTTTATAAGTGCCCATGTAGGTTTATGTGAAATAAAATATTTTAATTTTGATTATCTGTTTCTCATTTCGACGTAATAAGTCGTATACCTACTTTCCTAAATATGGTGTCAGTCGATGTATACCTACTTTTAAATTAAACTCTTATTTTACAGTATAGAACACGATTGACATGCCAACTTTGACGAATCCTCCTCAACAAGGATTTACTAATGAAATAATTTTTAAGGATTGCAAGAAAAAAGAAAAAAAATGTAAGCTTCTTAGCCTAACAACGTCTTATCCACACTATTCCTCCGCTCCTTTCAAAATGGCTTTGGCGAGAGAAAGAAAAGTGGTTCGCGATGGCCGCTCCCCCCCGAGCCGCCCCCGCACCCCGCCACCCCCCCGCCACCGTGTTATTTTACAAAAGATGCTGTTTTATTCAAGTCGCCATTGTATTTTTGTATAAAATATCGTTGCTTTAGTTTAAAAATGTTTTGTTAAGAAAATAGAGGGATTAATTTTCGTATATTATTTTATGTATAAGTATAGGTAGGCGAGGGGCTTGTGGCTAAGAAATAACAGCCGCACGGTGCGATTGATCAGTTTAAGCTACGCTTGCCGCGGTTGGTCCGTGGATGGGTGACCATCTTTACATACCAAGACCCCTCCGTGCCTCGGAAAGCACGTTAAGCCATTGGTCCCGGCTGGCATTCTTAGATATTTGACAGTCGTTACGGGTCGTCAGAAGCCCGAAAGTCTGACAACCAGTCTTACCAAGGGGTATCATATTACCCAATAAGTAGGTTGTGGAGGTCAGATAGGCAGTTGCTATATGTAAAATACTGGTATTCAACTGCATGCTATTAGACTGGAAGCTGACCCCAACATAGTCGGGAAAAGGCTAGGCAGATGAGGATGAGGTAACTATCTCAGTTCATTCGTCCTCTAAACTTCGAGTAAGTGAAAGTTATGGGTAGAGGCTTCTTCCTTTAGCAGTGGGATACCAAATGCTGGCTAGCGATGACAATGTCCGCGGTTCGGTTTTTGGCGTATTGATACATGATAATAACTTTATGGGATCTTACAAAAAAAATAATAATAATCCCCCTGACCGATTCCGGTCACGGTGGCCAATCTCAACGGAGATTAGCCAGGTTCGCAGGAGATATTATAGTGCACAAGTGTGTGCGCAAGCACAGGTGCACTCTCTGTTCCCTTACTCTCATAGTCCAATGGGACAACAATCCGACACGACCGGGGAGAGATCAGGCGCAGGTCCAACGGCCTGCGCCTGCGCCTTGGGACCTTAAATTATGTCATCAATCCAGGAAAGTAAGCCACAATCACTGCCGTCTTCCATTTTAGAAACCTTTTCTTTCATGCCTCGGAATAATAATCTTGGTTCTCACACGAATAAATAAAAAAAAAGAAAATACATTTATTTAGCACAGACTAAAAGACAGAATAGACCAGATACATATTTTTTATTGCTAAATAGGCCTGGTCTTGTCCTCGATCTCCCCTGATGGAAGGCGATGGATAAGGCTTATGATGGAACGAGCGTACCCAGAAGATGCCTGTTCACTCTTGCTTTGAAGGCAGACGGCATGATTTACATACATCGAATAAGCTATATGTACGTGGTTAAGAAGGCTGAAAAATATGTTTTTATTTTTTATTTTTATTATTCTCAAAAATACATGATGGATGATGATTGTCTTAGGGGTGCACCGACAGTCCGAAAAGTGACTGAAAACCACGCTAGTACAGATGAAGTTCTAGCCTATCTATTCTGTAAAAATCTCAGCGTGAAAACTCAACTCGGGTGAAGTGAGTTAGTTGTAATTATGGTCTAGAAATTTGAGTACTTTATGTGGCCTACCCAAATATCCTTTCTTTGGTATTGTGCGTGTAATCGTTGAGTTCCTTAAGTTTTGAGATGAGCTACACGATAATTGACAAATGCGTGTACTGACTGGACAGGGCTACTCAAACCGGTGTGGTTCTTTCCTCAAAATATTATTGCAGACACCAACCTACATGATCTTCACGTGATCTGACCAAGATTATGTCTGGACTTTAAAAGAGACTGTGACCTCTGAGTTTGTTTCAGCCTTTCTTCTCAGACTAGTCAGATAGGAAACGCCGACCTCATCTAGTTTTTAAAATATAATTGACCTATGTACTTACAGAAACAAAATCATTTATCATTTAGCACCCAAGTTTTCACGGTGAGATTTTTACAGAATAGCGGCAGGTCAATCTTGTCAGTTATCTGCTAAACTTGCTGGCTGCGACAAAGTTTTAAGAACAAATTATTCATGATTGCGTTATGTCTAATCTGCTATTTCCTTTTCCGAACGCTTTTCCTTCGCTGAACGTAGTAAAAAAAAAACATGACAAACCGAATTTGATCAAAATCAAAATATTTTATTTCTCATAAACCTACATGGGCACTTATGAAACGTCTGAAGCTGGGTGGTTCCAATTGGTCGTTTCCTATGGAGAAGAGCCGGCAAGAAACTCCACGGTTACCCTTTTCAAAATAATTGGCTTTTTCAATGTTTTCAAATTATAGTAGGTATGGGAGGACAAAATGAGAAATTACTTTAATTTCGGAAGTCGGTGTCGTTGGTTACGCATTTTCGTATTTTGCCTCCTCCTTTTTGGAGCCGGTTAAAGTATACCGTTCAACAACTTCATAATCCCTGTTTTTTACTGTTTCAGGCGGAATAACTGGAGAGGACCGGATGTGTGTAAAGCGGAGGATCGACTGTTGTGAACTTGTAACACGACTAAGAAGTGCTAAAGCTGGTTCCATGACGCGGGACATGTAGGTCGCGAGTAATGCCCTAGTGCGGACAAGGCTTTAGAGATAAGTCAGTTCGGTAAATGTTCAAAATAATTCAGGATCTGAAACATAAAGTGTACAATATAGAATTATTAATTATCCATTTATCCTTGTTTTATTTTAAGGTTCACATCAGAATAGAATCACTAAAGCCGAATTTACATTACAACATTATTTGCATGCATGGTCAAATTAGTTTCACGAAACTACTCGTGGTTTCAATAATAGTGCAACTTGTGTCGTAAAATAATTAGTATCATGAAATCTATAGCATCATCATGGCCCCGTCAGTATCATCATCAGCTTTATTTTGCAATGTACCTATACAATATTATCGTTACAATGTGCTATAGCGACACTAGTTTTACGTCGCATTTACCCTAAAATTAGTTGCACGACATTACTTTGATCGTAATACTCACGCTCGGCACGAAAGTATTTTGATTTCATTAAATTAATACATGCATCATGAAATTGGAAGTTTACACGTGAAATTGTTAATGAAATTACTATCATGAAACTAATTTCGCAGGTAGTGTAATTTTGGCTAAGAGAAAGAGTGAGACGTAATTTATTTGATGTGCCTCCAAATTCCAATTGCAATTTCTTTTCGGCACGTTTCAATAGAAGCTTCTGGCCTCCACAGAAAAGAGAATTAAAAACTTATCACAACACACATTTTAATTTAATTTATCACAAATAGTAACTGAAATTAAGGACTCGAGAATAGAACTCAAGACATCACACTCAGCAGATGCGCTTTCAACCACTAAACGCTTCCAAAGTTACAATTAAAACTATCTCTTCATGATATTTTCGTCAAACAATAGTAGATAGATAGGTAGATATGTGCCACCCCTATACCATGATGGTTATAAAAGGCAAAATAAAACGAGAAATCAAGGCGTCATTCTGTCTGCGAATAAATATCAACAAACTGCCATCACCGATCCGTTTGTCAAACGAACGTAATTACATTGACACGCTGTCGACTAAACCAAGTGATGTAAGTGTTCCTCTTCACGTCGATGGTGCGTCAGTATTGTTTTGGCCAAAAACTTCGCCAACTCCACGGCGTTTACGGAGTAATAGGTCATTATCATCCTCATCATTCTCCTGCACTTATCGCAATTTATTCGCGGTCGGCGCAACATGTTTTTTTCTTCCATACCTCTCTATTATTCATCATCTCGGTAGTTACACCATATCACCATTCACACAATCCATCCATCGTTTCATACGGAGTCAAAAGTATTATGAATAAAAATTAAATAAAAATTTCAATCTGTGTGGTTCTTTCCTCAAAAGACCATCTCAGTCATCGATCTACATGGTCTTCATATGATCTGACCAAGATTATGTCTGGACTTAAAAGAGACTGTGACCTCTGAGTTTGTTTCGGCCTTTCTTCTCAGACTAGTCAGATAGGAAACGCCGACCTCATCTAGTTTTCAAATATGATTGACGTGTTTGTACAAACCTGCTTACAAAATAAAATCATTTATCATTATCATTTAAACAACTAGGTTGTCTTATTCCTGGCAGATCTTTCTGAATGAGTAGATAACTAACTATTGGGACGACTACAATATCGGCTTGCAACGACGATTATACACCCACTCATACACACATTTGATTTAAGTTAATGTTAATTTATGTACCTAGTTAAAGCATATAAAAATTAAACGTTTTTTTTAAGAGCGGATTATCCTAACCCGGCTCCATCTTTCTAAAAAAAGGGTCCAATCAGACATTTTGTTTATACCTAAACTTGTTTTACCAATAAATTGTTTTTATTTTATTTATTTATTTATTATAGTAATAAAGATGAGGTATATGTAAGGATGGTAGACGTTCTGTAGTGTCTGCCTACCCTCTGGGGAAGAAGGCTTGAGTTTATGTATGTATGTAAAGATTACAACTTAAATACTAAGTACCTTGACCTAATAGTAGGCTATATACTCGTACCCATTTCTTATTTCACTTCAATGAAAGGAACATTGATTCGCCAAAACTTTCAAAAGAGGCTTTATCAAAATCAAAACCTTTCCACAATCAAACATTTCCACGTGCCAATTCCACGTCAAAACCACTTAACGCGCCGGTTAACCAAACCACCTCATGGTTTAACTTAACGAATCGTTAATCCCGTCTCAACAGCATAGCTAACACAGCAACCTCTAAGTTACACTTAAGTAATATTTAAGTGCTATATTTTAGAAGATCCAAAAGACCTTTTCCTTGGCGATTGATTTGTATTCTCAGAGATAAGTAATTAGGAGCCCACTCCGGGCCAGATCCATAAATCCAAGGGGTGGGGAGGGTCCTCCCTTGAAAAAAGGGGGTGTTCTTCTTATATTTAAATATCGAACCCCTTCCGGGTAGGTGCCACGGTTTTTCCAGTAAAAGGGGTAAGTGACAGAAGCAGAGAATTTGAGTGCGGTGGAGTTGCCACGAAGGATTTTTTTTTTTTAGTTTAACTTCTAGTGATCCAAATGTTTGAACATCAGCACAGCATACACAGCAGCAGCAGCGGGGGTTTGCAGGAACCCTTTGGATGCGAGAAGCACAGACCCGGTCGAAGTGGAGGTAATTGGAGGCCTATATCTAGCAGTGGCCGTCTTTCAGCTGAAGTGATGATGAAATGTCTGAACTGCTAGATAACGTTTTATTGACTTATTCCCTATGACAAAAATCCCTATCATAAAAAATAATCCAGTAAAAAGTTCGACTAATTTTTGGAGGGCGTTTTATATCTAGGTGCCTATACAGTCGGTCCAGAATTTGGCTACAAGCTTGGTACCTCCAGTAGCGTCCATTAACTCTCTTTTTAGTTTACTTACTTTATTACAGCTACCAAACAAAAAAACGTGGTTTTAATAACGTATATACCCATAGTGCTTATAAATCTAGGACTATAATTTACGTTATCTTTGCAATCGTCCTATTTCTGTAATCTGATCGCAAATAGAAAAAATACCCTGTTTCTAGAACTACTAGGCAATTATTGTACATACACACGAGTCACTTAACATGAATAGAATTTGTAATTTAAAAGAACAAAGTTAGTCAGTAAAACTTTGTACTTTTAAATATAAATTGTATTTGTAGCACTGCTACGCCGTAGGCCGTAGACGTCTACGACCTTAAGCCTACGCCGTAGCAGTAACGTCTACGCTACCGGTGTCGAGCCTCCCATCTAATCTATTCGTGGCCACGTAAAAATATCAACATTTAAAATAAAGATAAAACAAAAAACATAACACTACTTCACAGTTTTCCCTGCCCTGTCTCAAGATGGACTTAAGAAGCAAAAAGGAAAGAGTCTAAGGGGTGGCCCCCCCACCCGCCGAGCCCATTGGAATACAGAATAATAATCGCCAAAAGAAACTGGGTGGAGGAAAAATATAAATATAGCCCTAGCCGTATCTTCCTCAGATATTAAAATTTGTTCAAGAAAACGGCACGGCCGAGCCAGTTTCAATTTTGCTAAAATAAAATTATTTTGAACCGACAAATGTCCGACCTTTCTCCTTTGTTGCTTGAGACGTTTGTGCGATGTATACAGATCTTTTACGCTGAAGCCTAGACGGTTGGGTTTGTTTTTCTTTGTTTATTGTTCATGTTTTCCTTGAAGAGAAAGGAAAATTCCGTTTTTTGAGAGAATTGTTGTAGGCTTTATTTTGTTCGACGTAAAAGGCGAACTATTTAGGAATTTTAGGATTACTGGGTTAGTGTTTACAGTTGTTTTGATAAGTACCTAAGTACCTAGTAACTGACATTAGTGGGTATGTAGTGTCTTGGCACAGCACCCATCGTAAAAGATGACTAACAGATTATTCCCAGAGAATTAACAGCAACATCCTATTTGAAACGACTAATTGGACCCGTGCACATGACGCGTGGATCCGCACCACCCAGCTCAACCATTTTGTGGGGAACCGAATGATCCAACACACGCGCCACCACCAGTGAGACATTTAAGTGAGCATGACATATTCTCAACTGCTATGCTCTTTCAAGTCAACATCAAAATATCACAATAAACGGATCCATGGTTCTTAACACTTACAAAATTTAAAAAATGCTTCTAAATTATACAAAACTATAATTTGCAATGTATGTAAGAGATGAAGAAAAAAAAATAATTACAACCAATCAGTAAGTGATAACAACACAGGAGTGATGTTTAATTCTGTAGATGAAACTAAAGGACCTCACATTTTATAAATTATTCAGTAGAACTAAATAAAGATGTCTATACCCGAAATTAGATATTAAAATCGACCGTGTATAAAAAGTAAATATTGTATCGTTGTAGAATAAAAAGTATGTCGATATCTCTTTTATACGATACAAAAAAATTTGCTCTGCCATACATTTTGACCCGCGTAGGTATTGTACTATTCTATGAAACAGCTCTGCTCTCAGCTCTGGGGGGAGTGGGAGTCTTCATGTCTTCAATCCTGTGCTGAATACATGGTTACAGTTTGCGCATCGGTTAATTTTTATTTCCTGTATAGATTGCTTTATTAGATTTGGTGAATGTGAGAACGTTGTAGGCCTTGTAGAATAATAATAATAGTAGATTTGTAGACCAATTTATATATTATTAATTGCCTGGTACCTGTTGACAGGCCTACATTGTCCTCACTCTTATTAACACAGTAATTTAAAAACATTGTAAAAGCCAATTATTTTTACAAGAGTAACCGTGGAGTTTCTTGCCGGCTCTTCGCCATAAGAAACGACCAATTGGAACCGTGCAACTAGCTTCTGACATTTCATAAGTGTAGGTTTATGTAAAATAAAATAATTATGATGTTTACTGACTAAAACGATTAAGTATGCTAATTGTAAATGCTCGAAATTATCCCCTAAGTCGTCTTTTATGTACCTATGTAATAGCATAATCAGTCTATAATGTTCCCACTGCTGGGACACAGGCCTCCTCTCGGTAAGAGGGAGTGGGCCGAAATCCACCACCGTGCGGGTTGGTAGATGTCACATGTCTTCGAATTTTTGGTTCTAGGACATGCCGGTTTCTTCGCGATGTTTTCCTTCACAGTTTTGAGAGCAGTGCTGATGAAACAATTTACACAAAGTAGTGTAGGTGTGTGGGCTTTTATGTATGTTTTTTTTATATTCGTCGGCCATTCTATACGTAGAAACAGACAGAAAACCTACACCACCATGTTTCAAGTAAAAAAGCCTCTTACTTTTTTCACTTTACCCGAAACTTTTAAGTCTCAAAAGTTCACTAAAAGTCTTAAGATATAAGGAGATTGCACACAAGAATGGCGAAAGTGAGCTAAAAGTGTTGTGCGGCGGCTCGCGGAGTTCTCACTTTTGAACAACTTAAATCGTACTGAACTTTAGTTTCGGAGTTGTAAGGACAGCAAAAAAGATGTGTGATTTATATGATATTAATATTGGGTTAATTTTATGGCAAAATGAGTAAGGTTCGTAGCAGGCGTTCTGTCGTTTCTGCCTACCTCCATGGTAAGGTGTGAGTTTATGGAATGGTTGATAATCACGTCCAGCAGTGCGATTCTGTAACCATCTCACCGTGAAAACTTAGGTGAAGTGAGCGTGGAGTGATCTGTCATTCCAACGAATGCTAGGGATTGACACTATTGACAGCTCACTCTAAGCTCACTTCACCTAACTTTTCACGGTGATATTTATACAGAATAGACTGGCAGAACAGAAAATGTAAGGTACATTTTTTATGTTTTTAGCTTTCTTACCTTGTGTCCTAACCCTTGTGGTTATCTAGGTCAAAATGGTCTAGGTTACTAGACAATTTTGACCCAGGCAACCACAAATAACTATGATGACATTGCTGGCAAAACCTGGATGAGGCACAGGAGCGTGGGGATTAGCATAAGAAAAGACAGGCCTATGCCCAGCAGTAATAATTTAATAATGATAATAATTTGGGCTTCATTCAGAAAGCGGTACTTCTGAACACGGCTCGCATTGTCACGAAGTTCCTTTCTCTGGAGCCCTGACCGCCGCCGCGCCGGTAGCTTGGACCCTGTTCCCGATACCGGTGGGCTACTATTTTTTATATTTTTTAATGTTTTTTACTTTTTATTTAAAAATATAATTTAAAATTATGTATACATTGGAATAAAGGAATAATAATTTATTTAATAAAAACGTTTACAAAAGGTGTACATTTAGCCAAGAGTGGCAAATCTCCCATACATTTATAGTGCCTAAAAATGAACTACAACTAAAATATTTTATTACAGGTGCAAGTAATGATGGTTCGGAATTCGAGTGTTAGGTAGCGACCCACCCGAACTAGGTTTAATTCAAACCTGTGTTTCAGGCCATCACTTTACATTTGCACCAGTGTGGGTGAAGTCAGGCTGTGGATGATTTTAATGAGTCACATAATTATCACATTATTATTCATTCGAATGAGAAGTAGGTATCACTTAAGTACCCTCAGAATTTTTCCTGTTAACTCCTCTGCTCTATAATTACATCTTTTAGATAAACTTTGTGAGAGATTTCTTTAATTAAAACGCTCTGTAATTTAATCGCTGACTCGTTTAAAAGAAAACAGTAATGAGAGGGTACGGTTCATCGTCTTTATAAATAACGTTTTGTAAAACGTTGAACTATAATGAGATAATAGGAGATGGTACCTACCAATGATGGTGAATGGTGCCAATGCTGGTGGTGGTGAGATGTTAGGGTATGGCGGTGGTGGGTTCATGGTTGGTGGTGGATGTTACGTGTCATATTTGCCGCAAATAAACGTAATATTTTCTTTTCTTTCTTTCTTTTCTTTGTACCTATTGATTTCTTTTAAACCTTTAGCTCTTTTCTTGTAATTGAAATCAATTTTCAAACACAAATATCGTTATTCAGGTTTTTGTAATTTTGGAAATTCCGCAAATCAATTATAAAATAAATTAATATTCAGGAAAAGAATTTAACCAGTGCGTAAACTGTAACTATGAATTCAGCATATGATTTTAGCCCCCAAGTGTCGTTTTTTGTCAGTTATCATTAAAAAAAACCAGCTGTTTAATAGAAAACTGCAATACCAACGCGGACAAAATGCATGAAACAACTAATACTTTTTTTTTTAAACCGATGAACAATTTCGACACTATGTAGTGTGTGCTCGTATGCTGAATTTATGTTTACAGTTTTAACCAGTGCGCACTGGTTAAAAGCTTTTCCTGTAAGTACTTAGAATTTGTAGGAAGATAAATAAGGTGGGCAAATGAACTAAACAGTTGGTTCAAGGAAGAAAGAAACAATACGAAGTAGTAAGCTAGTAGTAACTTGAGGGGCCATTCTCGTAATTCTAAAGAACGTTCACAGTCTGAACTCAGTCTCAATCTGTCAAAAAATACTTCTAATTTCTCTACATTTTGACAAGTTTTTGACATTTGTTTGTCGCCGAGATGAGACTAGATTCTGAACGTTTTAAATTACGAGAATTGGCCTTCTGTTTATATTTGTACGCAGTTAAGGCAAAACATGACTGTGCTATAATTTTATGTAACATCTTGCATGCCATGTGTGTGGATACTTATGTTTTGGACAAATAAATGATGTATTTTATTGTATTCTAAGAATAGTTACAAAAAATAAAAAATCAAGACTTCTTTTTTTGCTATCCCTACAAAAATAACATAAGTTAACCACCTGTTGACGCGTGCCCTTATAATAACATATTAAAATGAACAATTAGGGTTAACGTGCTAAAGAGATTGACAATCTTTACACCATTAGATAATAGAGAAGGGGTAGGTCGGTCGCACTTTACATAAATAAGTAGGTACTTACCTAAACTAGCGAATAAGCTAGATAAAAATTTAAAAGTTACAGATACAATGAATAAACTGCCTAGCCTTTTCCCAACTATGTTGGGGTCGGCTACCAGTCTAACTGGATGCAGCTGAATACCAGTATTTTACATAAAGCGACTAGGCTGCCTATCCAATTCCCGTAATTAAAAACAAATCGCAATCTCATCTCAGTAACAATCAATGTCAAAAACTTGTCGAAAATGTATAGAAATTAGAAGTATTTTTGACAGATTGAGACAGATCAGACTGTGAACGTACCCGTAAGGACTGTCAAAAATCTACGTATGACAGCCAGGGCTAACGGCCCGACGTGTTTTCCGAGACACGGAGGGGTCTTGACATGTAATGAATCACGGATGAATGGACAAGCATCCACGAAGCGACCGCGGCATACGTAGCTTCAACTTGGGACGACCCATTCGGCTAGGATTTAGTTCCAGATTAAATTAAATTAAATTAAACAATAAATGTCACAAAAACAATACATTGCAGTTCGATCTTAAGTTTGATTTTCTGGTAGAGTCTAGGTCATCAGGTGTTGTGTTAACTCGTCCGTTAGCGAGTGGTAGTGGATTATTCACAGACTGCGATGGATGGAATTAAAAACTATTGAAGTAAGGAGGTAGATAAAGTTTTCAATGGCGTCTCATTGTGGAAATCTTTACATTTTAGTAGGTTATCGAATAAGTAAACCAGCGGGATAATTTACGTAACAACTATCACAATGAATCACAATGTGAATCATTATGAAGGTTAAAGATAAACCCTTGCGTCATAAATTATGTTAAAAAAAATTGGTCTGCTCAACAACGTAAATAACGCAATAAATGTTGTTGAACTGTCAAAATGAAGACCAGTGCTACTTTTAGGCCTGATATCTCAATCGCCAGATTACTTTTATTCGAGGAATAAAATTGAAGATTGACAGTTTTTGTATGAAATAACTGTCAAAATTTCAAAATTATTCCTCGAATCAAGTTATTAGATGATTGAAATTAGAAAACCTGCTGTCAAAACACTTATGTTTACCACCTGCCCCAGACACAAGTATAGTACAAAGAACATCAAAACGCAGATCCGGAAAATGGGCCCTCTTCTTACGAAAAAGACTACAATCTTCAACCAATTTACTTCTTTCTAAAACATCTTAAAAACAAGCAATCATCTCAAACGCTACCCTTTAAAAAATGAACCAATGACACGGCCGTGGTGCGAAAGAGAAAGCAACAGGGGGGGTAATTTTTGCCAATACTTAAACGAAGATAGATAGGCAACTCCCCAACGGGGGTGTTTTAAGAAAATTTTAACTTTTCTTTATTCAAAGTAATACCTCCTTGGTAGGGGGTGGTAGGGGTGCGCCCATTTTTCTTCTAGAATTCTCTTTGGCCAGTCTTAAAGAGAAATAACAGTGCTCTCCCACTTAAGCATTTATTAAATCCGCTATTCAAAATGAATTTGTGAAGAGTTTTTGTTTTATTTTAGAAACGCTTCTGTTTTTTGCTTTTTTAATTAGAAATTTAAAGGTTTTATGGGTTTTGTGATGGTGTGAGTAGGTACCTATATATTGATTGTATGTAAGGACCAATTTAGATTAGTATCGTTAGTTAGTATGAATAAGTGGGTAGGCACATGCATTTTTTCGAGTGACACATTTTGTGGACATATTTCGTAGAACGTATAGGCCGTCAACTCAAACGGTGCCTGGCTAAAGAATCGTAAAATATTTGATGAGACGCGACGTCCCCATCGAAATTAAGACAATTGAATGCAGTGAACTAGCGATGCAAACGATAGAGAAACACACATCCCACACATACACACACACACACACACACACACACCCCACTTCCATAGTTCATAACAACTCAAGCAGAAAAAAAAGACTTTATTGTTCAAGAAAAACATTAGGTAGGTACAATATTTAAATAGCACTAGCCTCCACACTAGGACAAAAACACTTCCCTGTGTCGTGGAGAAACAACCGAACTCCTTTGTAACGAACTACAGGCTGGGATCAGGGTAGTCGTTACTGATCCAGTACCCACGGCAATATGGGATACAACTGTTCACGATGGTAACAAGCCTTTTTTTTTTGGATGGGATATCATCAAATGACCCCTCCCGCTCTGGGTGGAGCGGAAGGGAGTGTCAGACTCTTACTGACTAAAACCCACCCGTGTTCCTTCCTTAGCCCTTTCTGTTCCAGGGCAGCGGTGACCCTTCCGGACGATCCCGCTACCCAAGGTAACAAGCCTTTAGCTTATTTCGTTCAAAATTTGAACGAAATAAGCTATTTTGTGTATATTTATGTTTCAAATTGACGTTATTTCAAGTTAACAGATATCAACTTTATTTCAATTGTTATTAAGTTGATTTCAGAGTGACTAAGCACTATTGAAAAAGTTATAAAAATGCTTGAAGTTGTAGTGTAAACTGAACTTTATTCCATACGATTTAAAGCTATTTTTCCATAAACTCATATTTGTTTACATTTTTGGCGAATACGAGTATGTCGCGATATTATAGACCTATAGGATCTTAAATGATTAATGATTTTAATTATCTAAGTAGGTTTGTACAAACACTTTTACACTTCAATCATTTTTTTTTAAACTAGATAAGTTCGGCGTTTCCTATCTGTCTACTTTGAGAAGAAAGGCCAAATCAAACTCAGAGGTTAAAATCTATTTCTTACTACTGAAGTGCTGATATTAAACCTACCAATCTAAGCAATATTTGGTTCCTTAGTTTCCCTTATGTTAGTCCTACCCTTCCTAACAAGTTCGAACGTATTATAAAGAGAAAAGAATTAATTTTTTATATGTGTTTGTTACGCTTTCACGCTAAAACGGCTGAACATATTTAGATGAAATTTGGCACATGGGTAGAAAATGACCTGGATTAAAACATAGGATACTTTTCATCCCGATATTGCAATGGGGTCAAGATTTATGCGCGTAAAACATCGGGCGGAGCTTGTATATTTTTATGAATAAAATAAGTAGGTACCGAAAAAATTTCAGAGTTCAACTCTTTATGAAGGTTTGAACTAATCGCACCTACAACAAAACACCTGACTAACACTGTGGCCTACAACGAAGGAACATAGTAGGAACTCTTTAACGTAGGCTTCATTTATTTTTGGCTGCCACCTAGCGGTAACTGAACGAACTACCTACATGTTTAATAAGAATAGGGCTTCACTCTTCAAGAACAGGGCTAGGCTACCCAAGTTGTTGCGGGAACCCTTTGTTCTAAGCGAGTACGAGTTGTCATAAATAGAGGGCGTCATTGTTACCTCTAAGGCAACAAGACACAATTTTATTAAAAATAATCGGATATTTTTTTTTAATTATTGTAGAAAAATAATAAGGTAGTGGTAGCTTTTAGTACGTACAGTTTTGATAGTTTTTGTTTCTTTTCAGATTGCAGTCCTGCGAGCTGCCACTAGCCTTTTCCCAAGTATGTTATTGGTCGATTTCCTATCTAAGCGGATAGGTATAGCTGAATACCAGTATTTTACATGAAGTGACTGCCTATCTGACCTCCACATCCCAGTTACTGGGTAATTACCTCTTCTTAAGGATGGTTGTCAGACTTTCGGGCTTCTGAGGACCCGTTACGACGGCCAAAGAGTTACGAATGACAACCGTGACCAACAGTTTAACGTGCTTTCCGAGGCACGGAGGGTTCTATATGTAAAGATGGTCACCCTTCCACGGACAAACCGCGGCAAGCGTAGCGTAGCTTAGCCACAAGCCCCTGTTAAATTAATATTTAAGTATTACCTAAAAACTAAAGATTTCCTTACAAGTAGAATCAATCAAAGATGAAGCCCGACACTCCATTAACAACGTATCCCCCCTTTCTCCATCCTTCCCCTGTTCCCACATAAACCACTGTCCGGTTTTCAGTTAGCCCCTCTATTAGATACGACCTTCAACTTGAAAGTTTTATTAAAAACTTCCAAGTTTCAAGCAGAGTAAGTACCTACTTACATACTATAATTAAGTATTATTCGCTCCTTAATGTATGAAGGAGCTTGTGACAATAAAACCACGAAACTTAACCAATGTTGGGGTGCAAAATGCACAAATAAAAAAAAAACTCGGCAATTAAATAAACACTACCACCACTTCGAACCCAAGTCGGCTGGATAATCTTCACAGATGGGGGTTCACGGACGGTTCAGATCTCATGGACGTCATTTATTTCTATAGGTAGGTACCCTATATTATATTGTAGTCTGTGCTATTAAGTCTCCGAAAGACTGAACCAAAAAAATGCCGAGAAATTACTAGTAGGTACCTGCTCTGAAGTTGCAATTATACAGTAGGTAGAAATGCCAGTTGTAATTCAATTAAAATGTATAATAAATTGCCCTGAGAATGTTACTAATTAATAAGTTCAAGATATGTAAAATGTTTGCTTGGCTCATGTGTTTTTATCCCGTCAATGATTTTTTTAATCATAGGTACTAGTGTAATAATTAAGATCCTAATAATGACATTATTATGAATTCTTGGACATTGTCATTTATATTTTCGACGTCATGATTTATACAAGATACAAGCAATGCTTAGTTTGTGGCTCACCGAATCCGTCACATTGTATTTTTTACTTTTTTGAAGAATAAACTTTATTATTATTATTACTTATTTGTGATTTAACTATTAATATTTTGACATTATAAATACCTACTTAATGCATTTTTGATGAATCTTAACTAGTCGGTCTGTACATAGCTTTTAATGTGTATGTACACCAGCAATGGTAGTATGAAACAATGTTTAAGAAGGAAGATCTCAATGTACCTACCATACTGAATAAAATACTGAGAAATAAATAAATACATTACAATACGTATTCGGCGCCTCCCCACAGACAATGGTACCTTCCATCCTGCACCGCATGCCCTGTCACCTGTGCATTTGATGAATTTTGGGCCAAAGATGTTTGAACTTTTTGCCATCGATACGCTAGGGAAAATTGGTTACGAAGAATTTGGAAACGAGAGCAGTGGTGGCCCAGTGTCACCGGCCCTGACTTAGGATTAGTAGGTCGTGGATTCGAACCCAGGCAGCACCCTAATCGCGTAACACACTATTAATCTCAATCTAAATCCTTTTGAAGCATATTGCTAATCCATTGCTTCATTATGTTCGAAAAATGTGTCTGCTTCACAACATAAATCACGTAATGAATGTTGTTGAACTGTCAAAATGAAATTCATTGCCCCGCAGGCGCTTTACTTTAAACTACTTATTTACTTTAAACGGTGAAGGAAAACATCGTGAGGAAACTGGGATGTCCTAGAAACAAAATTTGAAGACATGTGACATCCACCGACCCACACTGGGCCCGCCAGCCTACTCCCTCATACAGAGAGGAGGCCTGTGTCCACGCAGTGGGAACATTATAGACTGATTATGCTACTCTAAGAAGAATGAAATAAAAACACACCAACCATTCGTATGTATTTTTTATTGAAATCCGATTTATTTTACATTTTTCACCTTTAAAATTACAGTTAATTCAGACCGCGTAATAACTAGAACTCCTCACGTATCCGTTTAACAGTTTATAGTACATTATTTAGTTTACAAACAACCGCACTTGAAACATATCGGGGGTATTCGAGTTCTTTGGCAACCACACTCCACGGAGACACCGTGTCAGTTCATGCTTAATTTTAATGACTAATTCGTCAAAATACGTAAAATAACATGGCCGCTAGAATTGCACACACACACACATCACGGTCATGGTTGAGCCGAACAGCCTAATGGGTGGACGACCTTCAAAGGATCACGGGTAAGACCTGCACCCTAA
Organism: Apamea crenata; assembly: GCA_949629185.1. Taxonomy (NCBI): domain Eukaryota; kingdom Metazoa; phylum Arthropoda; class Insecta; order Lepidoptera; family Noctuidae; genus Apamea; species Apamea crenata. The sequence continues at coordinate 4,316,751 of OX451377.1, forward strand.
TTATGTAACACACTAGCATTTTGATGGATATTGCTAATCCATTGCTTCATAATGTTGGAAAAAATTGTCTGTTAACAACGTAAATAACGCAATGAATGTTGTTGAACTGTCGAAAAGGTAGTGTGTTACGCAACTACCCCGCTGGTTGAGACTCGCACACACCAGGCAAGCGTGGCACAAAAGGGATGAAGCCTACTCAGCAGTAGGTGACACAAGACTGCCAATGATAAAGTTGATGTGCAAATGTATGGGAGGTTTATATTCATAAGGGATGCTCAAAATGATTTAATTTTTACTGCCCCACACGTCTGAAATCTTATTATTGTTACGGAACGGTACACCTGTCTCATTCAAAAAGCGACCAACGATTTTAACTCGCCGTTCACATTAATTGAAACCAAAAGACATTTAAAAAAAAAATGCAAATTAAAGGACCTTTATCTGACAATCATTCAGAAGGACAATTCTCGTAATTTATAACGTTCAAAATTATTTTTTTATTTATCATCCTTATCTAGTCGCAGTCTCATCTCGGTGACAAACAAATGTCAAAAACTTGTCACAAATGTCCCTACATTTGTGACAAGTTTTTGACATGTCTCAATCCGTCAAAAATACCTATAATTTCCCTAAATTATAGGTATTTTTGACGGATTGAGACAGATCAGACTGTGAACGTTCTTAAAATTACGAGAGTTGCCCCTCAGATCTTATACGTTTTGTAACAATCTCCAGTAACTACCTATAACCTATAGCTCCGGACATACGTTCTGCCTCAATTGTTTTGGGAACTATCTGTGTATGGAGTTACATAAAGTTGAACACCGGTTTTATATTTTTCTTCGAAATAAGTTTACGCAAATAAAATACACAGAAGGCTGTTATGACAATAACATGTTAATTGCCCTTGTAGGGTTGAACAAAAACACTAAATTAAGAGTCGTGGTGGAAGATTATTTTGAAATAAATAGGATACAAAAATCAATTTTAACATATAATCTAAACAGCTCGCGTTAATAATCATTGTTTTGTCTTCTGACTAGCATCCAAGACTATGTCGTCACTTGCAAGGGAAAAAAACATGAACCCTCCTTTTGGGCTCTGCTGCAGTCGGGTAAAAATAAAAAGAGGATGCAGGCTTATAAAGTGGGACAACAATGGCAATAACTATTTAGAAACAGTACAGTGACTAGTGGTGGAGATAATTTTCAAGTTATGGAACAACAAACTGAATGTCATATAACAGAGTCCAAATTCCATTGCAACCTTATTTGGACCTTTTTGTTACAAGTAGTCACTCAAAATTCAACTTAGAATACATTCCACTAAAGTAGATAACTGATTAAGGGCGAATTTCACCAAACTTTTATACCTAGAATAAATCTTATCCTGAGAATAAATTTTGAATTTTTGACAGTTTTTCCATACTAGAACTGTGAGACGTAAATTTTATTCCACAGATAAAATATATCTGACTTTGGTCAAATCAGCCCTGAGTGGTGTTGGAATGTAAATTATCTGAAATTGTGAACACTGCTTTAAGTACTAAAATTGTGTACAACCCATTAAAATTAATGTCCTTTGTTTCGAGTACGTTTGGCATAAAGTTTAGTGCAGTCATGTTTAGTTCTTTTTTACTTAACACCTAAAATAAGTCGACATAATTATTTACTATATACATATTATATGTTCAGCGATTTTACTGTTTTTTTTTTCATAGATAATTCGTCATAAAAGTCTAGACATAAAATTGGAAACAATCGTTTCTAACGACATCAACATTTTGTTAATGATTTTTTTTAATAAATATTTTTTTCAAATAATACTGACGATCTTTTGAAGACATAATACAAATCTTTGAGTTTTTTGAAGAGGTTTATAAACCTAACAATTTAATTATAATATAATAATACTAGAGGTAAAATTATCACAGCAAATAAAATACTGATGTTTACTAAAACTAGTTAAAACTTTTAAAAGGTATATAACAAAAAAGGTTTTTGGCAGTTTTAAGAGTTAGTCTAAAAATTATACATTAAAAAAATCAGTCAAGAACGAAAACATTTCACAAAAAAAAATTTTTTTTGGCTGACAACATTGTAAAATTATAAAATAAAAATTACAATTATTTTGACTAGACGTTTCCTTATACATAATATCTCACATTTCCGACTAGATATTTTACAATTTTATTAACTCACTTCATATTCAGTACGATATTATTAATTAATTGTAAAGTTTAAAACAGCGGCGTTTTGCCGCGTGCATGAGCTAACCAAAACAGGAATAAATTTATTATGGAAGCATTTCACTTTTTTTAATACGAAATTAATATGATAAGTTTTTAAATCACACTGGAAGACTGAGTTTGAAAGAAATATACGGGGTCAAATAAAATTTGCTAGCAAAACTCCGCAGACATATTGGGTATCGACATCTAAACCCATCACGTCTGGAGTTTGACTAGCTAATTTAATTTGACCATGTAGAATATAAGGTTTAATTTTCAATGGCTATCTTTATTTATATTAGTAATCAGAATAACAAACCCAACACCTCAATTACGTAACACACTTCTAATTCACTGCTTCATTATGTTTAAAAAATTCGTCTGCTTCGACTACGTAAATAACGCAATGAATGTTGTTGACTGTCAAAATCAAAGACATTGCAATTTTGTGAGTGTGTTGTGCAATTACTCTGAAGGGCTAAATAGACACGACATTCTTTTCATCATACTAAACTGAATATTTTCATCGGTTTACCTTATTTCATTGTTATTTTAAACGTTTCTTTTCAACAGATTTATTTTTTCTGTTTTAACAATTTATTACATAAATATTCTCGCTTTATCATAGTTTTTTATTATAATGAAATCATAATATTACTGAGTAAACTCTCATATTTTCACTGAGTGAGAAATTCAACATATTTTTAGATTTTAAGGACATAATATTTATGTTCATTAGGATTTTTGAAATCATAATACTTTATGTATTTTTCTCCAATTATGTGGAGTCCCAACAAATCTTTGAGATTATCAACACAATAAAATAAAATATTTTTTTCTTAAAAGTAAAGGAATAAAGAGTGTTCATATTTGGCATTATACATCAGTTTTACTGTACATTTTTCTTGTCTTTTAGAAAGGTTAAAATTTAAACCATATTTTTAACAAATCAAATGGCTCATAGCGACAATACATAATATAGAATTTCATGGAATATACATATTTTATTATAAATTTTGAATTAGGAATTTCACCATAATATAATACATAATTAAAAGGAAATGACTGAAAATCGTCATGGAAAATTCATTTAAATAAAAAATTTGACTAGCACATATAGTTTAAAAATTGTTGCGATTCTTTAGCATCAAAATCGCGTTGTTTCAGGACCATTGTAATAATTTGTGGTCATTTTAATTTGATGCGACATTATTAGCATTCATGCAAAACATTATCTGCTAATATAAAATCAATGCCTGAACAAGTGTCTTTTCTTGTAAACAAAACACATTAGAATTATTCTAATTTTTGGCTTCTGGCTGTAACATTTCTCCGAAACGAGAAAGTAAATTGTTGAAGGATGACACCTAATTTATTGTAACAAAATTTTAATGATTTGAGAACTACCTAATGTGGTAATTCTGTCGATCAATCCGCCTAGCATTTTCACAATTATGTTGGGGTCGGCTTCCAGGCTAACCGGATGCAGCTAATTAGGTGGATACCAGCGTTTTACATAGAGCGCCTGCCTGTCTGACCTTCACAACCCAGTTACTGGGTGACGCGATACCCCTTGGTAAGACTGGTTGTCAGACTTTCGAGCATTTGACTAGCCGTAACGACTGTCAAAGATCTACGAATGACAGCCGGGACCAACGGCTTAGCGTGCTTTCCGAGGCACGTATGGGGGATGTGGGAATTCTGTAAGTGTAACAATTTTGTTCTTCTTCGCTCTGTGGTTAGTTATCATAGTTGGTGACAATCATTATAGAATGTTATTTATATTTCAACCTTTTTTTTGTCACCAACCACAGTATAGTTTAATTTCTTCCTGTATTTTGTGGACAAGATAAGACTCATATCGAGGCAAAGTTTGTACTTACACACATTGTGCAATTATCATCTGTATTGTTAGCCAGTTTTGAATCAATAAGCTCGATAATTTTCATTGTATTGTGACTCGCAACAGTGTCTACTCCTAATTCACTCCGAAATGGAAATAAAGTTAATTTTCGCTTGCACTACGTCGGTTTAGCTGCCAATGTACTAGCCGACCAAGTTGACTAGACAACTGGTAGTCATGACGTCGTCCGCAATTTCGGGTACGGATACGAACGTGGAAACTAAGGCCAAGATCTATAAACGTTACTAAAGCTACGGTTTCCAAGAAGAGCGGTGCCCGCAACATGCGGCCGTAATGTCCAAATACAGAGCGTTTTTGGACACTTTAATATCAAATACAAAACGACAGTTTTTTTTTTAATGGCGTCTCGCAGTTCAGCCTTGGAGGTGGTCGTCTGCTTAACCGGGCTTGCCTGTGAATGCCTCAATAAATTAAGGCCTCCAGCCAGGGCTTTAAAAACTAAGCGACTAACGACAACCGAAGCTAAGGGCACCCCCTGATGGATACGGACCTCGGCTTAGGGCGTCGCTGGGAGAGGGCAGCAAGGGACAGGCTGGATCAGAATGAATTTAAAACTACGGACGCGGCGCGGGCTGGCTCGAGCAAGGGTCGGGGCGGACATGGTATGGGGCGTCGCGACGGGCCGCAAAATGACAGATTCTCATGACGTCCGTTATAAACATGACGAAAACTCTTCAAGGAAGCCTAAGTTTTAGGGTATCACATACTTTGGCTAAGCGTTGTTCCTGTCTCTATGGCACAACTGTCAAACTACAAGTGCAAGGTAGCGAGAAAGTTGTTCTACTTTATGGCCCTGATATATTAACCTCATTAGTTTGATGTGTATCCTGTATTAGGTTACGATGGGACTGACATACGCTGTGCGTTATAAAAGTCCCTAAAATTTAAAGAATTAAAAAAAAAAAAGTGCAAGGTACACAGTCCTTTTAGTAATTTTACCTCTGATTTTGCATCACTGTCCAAATCAGAGTGATCTTTATTCTCATTATTTTAAGGTTGCGGTTGAGTTGCTGCCATTGATAAGTCTGTCAAAATCATTGTGATCTTTATTCTCTTCACAATAAGGTCCCTTATTGTGAAGAGAATAATATAATAAGAGAATACTGTTCCGTTGCTGCTGTCAGTGGCAAAATAACTGTGAAGGGGCTGTTGATGTCAAAGTAAGAAATGTTTATAGGTCTTGACCAAAGACAATAAGTGGGAGGGGAGGCCAAGTCCCACCCACCGAGTTGTCTAATCGTCGTGGTCGGCTATGGGTATTTTAACTGACATTCTCTCTTCTTACAATTTTTTTTTTTTAAGATTTTGTAAGACGATATTCTAGGTGGATATTATCAGGTAAGGCTCAATTTACATTGCCACGGAACGGAGTGGAAGCGAGTTTTCGTAGCGATATTATACATAGCAAAATGAACTTTATGTCAATTGTCTAACGTACAAACTAAATAGGAGCTTGTTTCTGCGGCAATCCCCGAGAATGCGCGATAGAGAATCCAGAAGATGCGCGACCTTTTCGTATGTGTGTTTCTTATTTGGGCTTTACTCTATTGACATAAAGTTCATTATGCTTTGTACAAAAAAACTCGTTTTTTTTTTAATGGCTGGATTTAACTAATGATCTAAGAAAGTCGACTGTGAAAAACCTGTCATCAGCCGTGATTAGTTGAGCTTAAATTACGAATATCTAACAATACTGATTAATTATCACTTACCAAAATTACATGATTGGTCAGATATTAGAACATTCATCTCTATTGCAGTCTTGTTTTATTTAACTGACAAGGGAATGTGACTCTAGAATTATTTTCTAGCACTTATGATATAGAGAAAATCTACAACTTCTTTAATACATAAATATGTAGTATCCCAATTTTGGGCTTGGAATCTTGTATATACTTTTAAGGGTTCCGAACCCAAAGGGTGCCAACGGGACCATAATACTAAGCCTCCGGTCCGCCCGTCCATCTGTCTGTCAGCGGGTTGTATCTCATGAACCCTAATAGGTAGACCAGTTGAAATTTTCACAGTGTGTATTTTTATTGCCGCTTTAACAACCAATAATAACAATAAAATAACTGTACGGAGGTACGGAACCCTTCGTGTGCGAGTCCGACTCGCACTTAGCCAGTTTTTTATTTAACTAACCTGCTCTGGGTCTTCGTTCTGGATTATGGCCCACTCTCTCACAGAGAGGAGCCCTGAGTCCCAGCATTATAGGCAAGTTAGGTGTATGTTTTTCTATTAATATTCCTACCGACGTAGTGCACAATAAAACGCACAAGCGCTCACCGCACGACAAGCCTTAAAAACACTATAATACAATATCTACAAAGAAGCCAAGCTCATATTATAGAATTATAATAAAAAGTCGCGATCACTATAAACTATGTGTAAAAGCTAAAACGTTCAATCGGATTCTACCGCGAAAATTGTAAAATTACTATTAATTTAATGTTTATTTACTTAATTGGCCCATTTATTTAGTAGACTAACACTATCCTACCTTGGCACAAGTCTTGTTGGCACAACACAACACGTCACTATATGCTGGCCCGGTGGGGCGGTAGTTGGAACGTGAGGGTATCGTTCACGAAGTACTGGTCTTGTTCTTCATCGTCAGGGAGGTAGTAGCCGTAACTACCATCGTTCGACACTTGGTCAGGTCCGTGGGTCCTCGGCATTTCACATGTGTAGTCTTCCCAATTTCTTTCTACAGATTTTCTTCTTTTAGCGAAGAGTATTGAGCCGTCGAACGCGTATTCGTCGTCGAAATGTAACACGGCATCATCATAAAAGTAGTTTTCAACTCTTTTGTTGCTGGTGTTTCTGGCTATGTTTTTCAGCAACTTCTTTCTCGCGTAGCTGGACTTTTCCGAGTCGTAGTCATCAACTAACGGGTCATTGCTCCTGTTCTCCGACCTCAAATTCATTGAATACAGCGAGGAACTATGAGGGCTCTCGAGCCTAGTACTCAGGCTGTGTCTATAGGGATGTAGGTACTGTTCGTTGTTATTACACCTCATATCATACATCATCATGCCCCTTCGGAGCTGTTCGCGTCTCTTCGTGACCATTTCCCGGAAGTCTTCGGGTTCTAACTGGAAGTCGTTGGCCTTAGCGTTCATATAGAGGTATCCTGAGGCGGAGTTGAGTCGTAGAGACTGCGATCTGTTCTTGGAGGATGATTTGTTCTCTATGTAGCGAGGTATGCTGCCTAGCTCGCGGTAGTTCTTTGATTTGATTTGTCTGATGTTGGTTGGTGGCACCGGTGAGAGCGGGTCACGGTATGGTATAGATCTGAAATAAGTAAGTAAGTGAAATATTAGGTAATGTATAAAAAAAATACTTACACTATAGATTAATTTATAAAAAGCCTAATTTATGTTCCAAAAGTATCTGACAAAAGTGTAAACAAACCCTGTTCACATTAAATTCTTACGCAATCACTAACTAAACACATTAATCTGTATATTTAGAAGGTTTCAACTTTATCTCTCATATTTTTTTCCGACAACTATTGCTTGAATAACATTATTAAATTTTAATTAAAAATTAAATGTGTATTCTTCCCATCCTCACATATGGCTCTCAAACATGGTCTTTGACAATTCAGTAGGGGTCCACGCTCGGGGTTTGCCAGAGTGCTATGGAACAGAGTCATCATCTGCCTAGCCTTTTCCCAAATATGTTGGGGTCGGCTTCCAGTCTAGCCGGATGCAGCTGAATACCAGTATTTTACATGAAGCGACTGCCTATCAGGGTATAACGATACCCCTTGGTAAGATTGGTTGTCAGACTTTCGGGCTTCTGACGACCCGTAACGACTGCCAAATGACAGCCGGGACGAACGGCTTAGCGTGCTTTCCGAGGCACGGAGGGTCTTGATATGTAAAGATGGTCACCCATCCACGGACCAACCGCGGCAAGCATAGCTTAACCTGATAGATAGACCCGCGCGGCTCTTATTACTCAGCCCTCTATGCTATGGAACGGAGTATTCTGGGTATTAAACTTGGACCGGGTTAAGAATACAACAAGCCGTTCCTATTCTATTCCTAATTATCACTAACATAACTGATGTCACTCGAAAAGCTGCCACGCTTTTTTAATAAAGATTGGTCCCAAATTCGTAAGTGACTACAAATTGGCATCCACAAGAACATCTTCTCTTCTATTTGTTTATATTTTCATCAGATAATTTTGGAACAGACTGGAGTTAACGTTTTCATTGCAACAAGACTGTTCAAAGCGCCAAATTTTGGAAACACAATGTTCCTAGGAGAATAACCGAAGGAACCAATAATTTCCTTTGAAGACAGATAGAACTGTCTGAGTCACTGGATTATGGATAACGTGCAAGTTAAAGATACAATCTTTTCTTTTCGTGTCGATCGTCCTCTTCCTCGTTGTTCCGTTCGGGTTCCGTACCTCAAAATGAAAAAACGGAACCCTTAGGTACCCTTAGGTAGGGTCACTCGTGTGTCTGTCTGTTCGTCTGTCCAGCCAATTTGAAAATACATGAAAATTTACCATTCCCCACTTATCTCCGATAGAACTGAGCCTAAAATTTTCAAAAATATACAGAAATTAGTTCTTACAGATTACAGGAAAAACTTATAAGGTAAATCTTTCAATATTGAGCGTACAAACTAACAATTGCAGTTAGAACGTAATACATTCCAACTGCAATTGTAAGAACATGTTTTTCAACTACAATGTTGACTTTATTCTTGGGATAAATTCATCCCATCTACGGAACCCTTCATTGTGCGCACTAGGTCGATTTATTATTTATTTATATTTTTTTATTGACAATGGGCTCACTCTTGACCTCAATCCAGCCCAGAGGCAGGGATGAGATCTACGGTGGAAAGAACTAGCCCAGAAGAAGTCTATTCACTCTCGCCCTGAAGAGATTAGGGTTGTATGAACTCGGGAATGCAGACGCATATATATTTTGAGCCCAGTAGGTGGCCACGTTGATCGCGGAAACAGTGGCATCATCTTTAGGTCATCCGAGGTGCAGGCGGACGGGCAATTAAGACACTCCAGCAATAGGATATGGTTTCATCAGAAAATAAAGTTCACTTACTTGTTTGGTCCGAAGCAGTTACAAGAACAGCTGCATACGCTAGGCGCGTATTCTTCATCTATGTACAGTGGCACTAGCGACGTGTCACCTGGAATTAGTACAATTATTTATTTTAAAAACACTCTTAGAAACTTGCTTAATTGTAGGTACCTACAGTCGTTCGCACATCCGTGATAACAATTAGACACTGATAGCGCTTTTATGTCCAAGCAGTAAGAGTGACTTTGCTAGTTGACTACATTATATCAGACTGCACCATGTGTTTTTTTTTTTTTGTAAATAAACAAGTTAGGTTAATAATTTGAGACGAAATCGAATGTAATATTCATTGCTTGCTTTTGCATTGGTCTAACTGCTTTCGAAAGGTTAAGGATTATTCTATTCCTAGAGTAATAATGGCCCAGCGGTAACGGCGCTGACTTACGATTTGTAGGTTGTAGGTTCGAACTCAAGCATGCACTTTACTTTATGCTGTCACAAGGTGAAGGAAAACATCGTGAGGAAACCGAGGAAGAAATGTAACATCAGCCAACCGGTACCCGCATGGTGGATTACGCCCCACTCCCTGGCACAGAGAGGCGGCCTGTGTCCCAGCAGTGGGAACATTATATGCTGATGATGCTATGCAAGACATAAACCGCTTAAACAGAGGATGATCTTATCATACCTGACTCATCACTCTGGGGACACTTTGCCAAATAAAATACAAAACATACCAGCAGTGATCTGTCTGGGGTCAGCAGGGAGGCGTGTGCCGCGTGACACGCCGCGTAGTACAGCGCCATCTGCTGTGATCACGTCACCTTCGAGACGAACTGCCACTTGCTGCGCCTGGAAGTAAAAAGAACGAGATCATGTAAATAAGAAGCACTATTGTTTAAAAAATATATATTGGTGCGGTGATTATGTTTTGTCAACTGATCAACTTCAGAAACGAAAGGTTTAACTGCATCATCGCAGGATATACCTAGATGTGAAAAATGAGTATCCTTCCCTTAAAAATACTAAATATGACGGTTTTGGCATGTCACACAATAGTACTTTATTAACACATATTCCTATGAACAAAAACGAATCTTTTTGCCTACCAATGGTAGCATTTTTTAATGTTAAACTGGGCGGATGTTATATCAATAGATTCGTAAGCTAATTTTACCTGTGATAGCTACTTTCATATGGGAGAGTCTGCAAAGCTTTGAGGTATTTGCTTCATTATTGGTAAAGATACAAGTCTTAATTTTAACCAATAATGGTCCGTAAATTATATGAATAGGCAATTATTCACCTGAAAAGTATAGAACCCGCTTTACTAATAAGGAATTCATTGAAATATAGCAATTATTGAAGTAGTATGGCCAAACCCTCCACCCCAATAACCTGTTATTATGGATATACAGTCACGAACACCAATATGTCAACACTTGGCAGCTTTCAACTGCATTTTTTTTCGTGAAATAACGAATGCAACGTTGAAATACAACACATTACATAAACCTATGTGTTCGAAAATGCTATGTTCGTAACAACATAAAAATTCAATTAAAAATAAAGGAGTAAATCACTTTTGAATAAAGCCGAGTGTATACATACTTTTGCTCGTGACTGTACATCTCTCTATAATATAAAAATGAATCGCTGAATGTGTTGCTAAGCGCAAATCTCGAGAACAGCTGAACCGATTTCGCTAATTCTTTTTTTAGAATATTCCTTGAAGTACGAGGATGGTTCTTACGAAAATGTAAGAAAGTTGCTTCACGCGGACGAAGTCGCGGGCAAAAGCTAGTTGATAATACATTTACATGTTCCGCTTAAGCCAAATTTTGCCAACACAGTAGGCCCCTGTCCCTTCTTTCAAACCGCTACAGATCCGGACTGGATATTACAAAAACTCTGTAATAGGGATAAGAAATGCTACTAGGAGTCCAGTAGTACCTGTTCCGCCTGAGCCTGGTCCCTCTTCTCGTCCTCGGTGTTCATGGTGACGAACCTCAGCACCAGCAAGTTGAGGCACGCCGCCACGATGGCCAGCCCGAACAGGATGAAGATCAGCGCGAACATCACGTATGACGGCTTGCGGTTGAGGGCGTTGTCCTTTTGCAGAGCTACCATGTCGCCGAAACCTGGTGGCAACGCAATAATCGTTAAGTTTAAAAGTTAAATCCTGTATGCCACGATAAAGTTGAATGGAGCTTCTGGGAATAAGTGGACCACGACCACCACGGAGGAATGAGAAAATGTCGTTAGGAGTTTTTCGTCGATTTTTTGTAGATATCACGAACGGGATAATTTCAGACCTCAGACGTCCAAAACACATCTCAATAATCACCATTTCTATTCGATTTTTTTCAGTGTGCTACAACATTTTTATAGAGAGACAAACCGTGTGCCCGATGGGATTTCACATCAACAACACTGACGAACTTCCACACAAACTTTCAACCCCTATTTAACTCCTTTAAGGGGTGTATTTTCATAAATTCATTCTTAGTGCTTACATTTTTCACATTCTATATTGTGCAAGTTTTACGCTTCTGGGTCCAGCGGTTTAGTCCGTGCTTTGTCTGTCACTGAATGAATGAATTTGACATATTTATTAAGTACATAGTTCTAAATCTGAACTATTCTAAAGTGTATATTCTAATATATTATTTACTACCTTTTACTATTCTTCACATCCATGTACAGAACCGTGTCACAGGAACTGGGCTAATTTCACCAGTTTGTCAATTGCTACATTGCCTTACACAAAATTCTTCGTTCACCATATTTCTTAGTCATAGGACTACACAAACATAATCAGTCATAGGACAAATATGGTGAACGAAGAATTTTGTGTTGAGAAAGTGTGGTGAGAAAGTTACCTTACGTATAGACCTAAGGTAACTTTCTCAGTCTACTGCTAACTGCAACTAGCTTCAACTTTCTGACTAACTGACCGACTTTAATTTAGACAATTCAAAAGTGCCTGTAAATGGTTTAATTGAAATAAATGATTTGAAATTGAGCTATATCTAGCTGCAAAGCAGTTCTTATCAAGAATATTATACAGAACTTACACTTACTTAATACTAATATTATAAATACCAGAGTAACTCTGTCTGCCTGTTACCTTTTCAACCCTTCATGGCATAACGGATTTCGATTTTTGTACACAGGTAGTCCATGTCCTGGGCTAGGACATAGAACACTTTTTATCCCAGTAGTATGTTCCCCTTTAGTCATGGAAATGGACTTACCAATAGTGGTCAAGGTGATGAAACAATAATAGACGCTGTCGAAGTAACTCCAGCCCTCGAACTTGGAGAAGGCGGCCGCACCGCCGGCGATGGTCAGTGACGACAGCGTGGTCACCACACATATGAGGTCTACTTCCGACGCACTCGTCTGTTTGCAGTTCATCGCGCGTTTTATTGACTTTATTATTACGCTGGAACAAAAGGAAAGGCTTTAGAAACGGAAGCTGCAAGATTTAACATCGAGTAAAAGAGAAAAGGAAACTTCTTGAAAAATTGGGTATCAAGACATTATTATTTTTCACAGTAAACATCTTAGCATATAGTAAACATATAGCTTATCCCTAGCAATTATAGCTAATAGTATAGCATCCCTTTTTCTTAACACGTAATTTTATCCGTTACGGATCATGTTTCTGACTAAACATTGGCTAGGCAGTTATACTTATTAGAAATACTTGACCAGTATCGTTGTAGGAATAAGTTAGTTGGTCAGATTTACGACGGCGCGGCAGTTATACGAGAGCACGGTGGAGTACAGTCCAGTAGACATCATATCACCATCACACCACAAACAGTCACTCCCCTCACCTCTGTCATGTGCTCTTTGAGAGCACAGGCGTCACCCAGATTAGATCGGAAACCCTCGGGACACCCAGATCTTACACAGACGTTCTCAACAGACCAGGAGACCTAATAAGCTTCTGGAGGGAGGTGGGCTGGTTGGAATAACCACCGACGGCCGCCATGGCCCACGCACAATGGTCCACATGAAGGACTAAGTGCGGAAACCAAACTCGTAACAAAGAACATACCTCTGTCATAAATTCACCCTTCGCCACTGTTGGCTACACGAAATTATGATTCAAAAAGTATGTCAGCTTACTTCAAGGGGCTGTTGGTCAAGTCAGAACTAAGGGGACGGTCTGGTAAAACTGATTTGAATAACCCGTCGAGATGCTGATGTTACACAAATTCGGATTTAAAATTATCAGGAAATATAGTTTTGGCCAAGTAGTTTTAAAAATACTAATAAGCACTCTATTCTACACCCGGCGGTATTTACTCACCTACTGAGCCTGTTGACTCTTTCACCGATGCTCTGGAACATGATGAGGCCCAGCGGAATGCCGACTATGGCGTAGAACATCGTGAACAGCTTGCCGCCGATCGTCGCCGGCGTTGAGTGTCCGTAGCCTGTGTAACAGAAATACAGTGGTTTTGTTTAGAAAGGAGAGGAGACTACCTTCATATCTAGAGTTCCCTTACAAAATTGAACTCAAAATTGATACTGCAATAATGATCGTGTAAGGGAGCCCTCGAGCAACGTTTGTCTTCTAACTAATTTGTCTCTCATATCAAGTCTATAGGTTTGGTTGAAAGTGTGCGCATTTGGCGACGCAACAGCTGGGAGACATTTTTGTCGGCGGGTTTGGAGACAGGCCGCCGACGCAACTGTCGCACGTTTATTGGGTGCAATGCAGGTGCGCGCACGGCGACAAAATTATGTTGCTGAATGCATCAAAATTTTAATTGATTTTTGATTTTTCGTAGATTTGAACAATGCGCACACGGGAGCGACCTTGTGCGCATTGCTCAAATCTTTGCGAGGAGACAGCGACAGAGACAAGAAACTGGCTGAGCAACTAAGCTGCTCGTGGGCGCCCTCCCTAACTCGCCTGCAGAAACTAAGGTAGGAATGAGGTTGGTGACAATATAAATGTCTAAAAAGTTGTTAGGATCAGAGCCAACCTTTTAATATTATTAGTGGTCTGGTCTACTAGAATATTATTATGTATTATCTTACTAGCTACTCGCCCCGACTTCGGACAGCTCCAATAGTACATTTAATAATGAAATCTTACATCAAAAATGAATGCACTGAATGCTTTAGTATACACTCAAAATTTCCTCAAGGTATTCTTTAATAGATTAAACTTCATCAAGTATTTATTTTAGAACACACCTAGCAACGAAAACTGCTAATCATTCTTGAATTTAATAAAAAAAGTCTAAGGGTTCAACATTTTGAAAATATCTTGACACTTGTCTTCTTAATACTTTGGATTATTTAGTTAGTGCTGGAGCATAGCAAAAACAAATCGATCCTACTTCAACACTTACTTTCTCATAGTGACTGTACTATTCTTTAAGCCTTGTAAGGAATCACACGTGTCACGTAATATTAGTAAACACGCCTTCCTATATATATTAAAATGAATCCCTATTTCCCTTGGTCACGTCATAACTTGAGAACGACTTTACCTATTTCATCCATCTTTTTTTTTAAGTTTTCTAATACTTTGTAGAAAGTGCTTACGGAAAAAAATTTAGAAAGTTGCTTCACGCGGACGAAGTCGCGGCCAAAGCTAGTATATAAATAAAATGATAATTAACGTATTATTGAAATCCTTAGAACTGCCTTTCCTTTGGGGTTTCCAGTAGCCCTAACAGTTAGTTTAGTTTTTTTTTTATAATCTAGATAAGACTTAGGGCTTACCAATAGTAGTAAGCACAGTGGTGGCATAGTAGAATGCTCCGGTAAACTTCCACTGCTGACCAGCCTTATGAGGCTCCGACTTCAGCACTACTGTCTCCATAACACGGAAATCCTCCTCAGTTATGTTGTACTTCCTTATGATCATGCCCTCGATAGCTGTGGGGGGTTGAGTAGGGTTAGTTATTTGAATTAGTATAAGCTAGAAACACTAAGGGCAAGATTCACACACTGCACTAACTTTGATACCTAAGTGAAGTGTCTCATACGAATTTGAATTTTATTAATGTTCATATTCGTATGAAACGCTTGCTCACATTCGTTTTTACGAATATGAACTTCACATACAGAACAATAAGGTACACATTTCTATGAAACACTTAGTCAAAATGTGCTGTATGAATCTTGCCCACAGAGTTGAGTCAAAGACTATGAGGAAGACCTGTCCCCAGCTGCAGCAGTGGGTAGACAATTATATACTAATAACAAGCTGTTAAGGTTGTAAGGGGCATGGTGACAAAGATCTAGTTTCTTGCCCATTCTTCTCCATACTCAACAATCTTTTGGATGGAGCGACTAGAATCAATTATATTTTCTTGTAAATTTTGATGTTCCAAAGTGCCTTTTATGTGCCTATTTGAAATAAATGATTTGCCTTTGAGACATACTTTCAAGTAATTAAACAGAAAGGGGTGGATTATGCGAATTTCCATAAGTTAAGTTATTAATCAACTTGGTAGCCTACTTTTGACTGTGCACTGAATCCTGGGTGGTCAAGTCTGTGGTTAGTAAACCTCATATTACTTTGTATTAAGGTGTGACAAAATAAAAATTGACAATCTAATTACTCGTGACAACAGATTTTCATAAAGATTTCTAGAATGCCTTATACTGTAATATGATTACTACACACATGGAGTTTCCATGTGTTGTCAGAATTGGTTTATTATCATTGTACAGACGCCAGCACATCAAGCTACTACAATCTGTCAAAATTCTTTAATAGATTTTCAACTTTATAGTTAAAGCATTAAGGTTCAAGGTTGATTGGGAAAATATTTGACAGTTTCGGGTAGCTTGACCTGCTGGCGTCTGTACTTTTAATGATGACACACCCTGGTTGCCTTGGTTACCAGAGGCCAAACATTAACAAAAGTAGCTACCATTGAATGTACTGCAATTAAGTTACAATTAGAAATAAGTTCTTGGGCAAGAATAAGAAGAAAGTGTACAAAAATATTAAAGAGAATAGACAGAAATGAGAGGAAAGTTAATAATAACAAAATTCTGGATATAAACTACATAAATGCTCTAAAATGACAGGACATGTGCTTGATTTGCAATTGTTTATGCTGTGATAATGCAGGTATGATGTCACAATAGAATCAGGTAAATATTATTTTAGAACAAAGCAAAGTAAGTAACTAGGTATATATAAATGTAACATAGGAACCAATCCCATTCTTGTAATTTTATATTAGAGTATGAATTGAAACCTGCTTTGTATAAAATAATGAGTTTTAAATACACGGTGACAGGGAAACTTGACGTATTCCTTGAAAGGCGTTATACTAGCAACAAATATAGTCGAGATAGCTAGGGTTCAAAACTGGATAGTTACCGAGCTGTCAGTTCTTCGATTTTTTACAAATTTTCTGACTTGTTACCAATAACAATTAATTATGAGAAAAAACTACTCCACTCCAAACATTTAATTGATACTTTTCTGTAAGTTGAAAAATGAGAGATCCTTTTTTAAAAAATGCTTGCAAAACTTACATAATCTCAGAAATAAAAGGTCTACAAAATAGCAAATTTTCCCCTTTATTCATAAACGTTGCTTAAAGTTAAGCAGTGATTAGCGACTGTTTAACCATACATTTTTGACGTTTAAACGTTACTTAACTTTAGTCATCGTTTATGAATAAACCCCAATATGTTTTAACCATCCAGTTTTGACACCTAGTTCACTGGACTTAATTTGTTGCTAATGACCTCTAGTATAACGCCTTTCAAGGAATACGTCGAGTTTCCCTGTCACCCTGTATAAGTAAAATATAACAAACAAGATTTATAGGAAACTATAGCTGTTCTTCGTGAAAAGGCTAAACATACCACCTCACAATGTTGGAAATAAAGGGAATTAAAAATCAACCACATGACATTCATTAACATGTCATAATTACCAAGTTGCCTTTCAAAGCTGACTTAGTACCACAGACACATTCACAGTAAGCCAGCTAGCTGAGCATTAATTAACTAAAACTGTTAATTAATGCTAACATGAGAAAGTTAGCATGCACTATAAACCTGCTTGAGGACATCAGGAATAAGGCCCTCTTGCACCAGAAATCACTAACCTCATATTTTAATGCTAAGACATTTTAAAACATTGTTCTGTGACTGTCTTTTGTTTGTAATATGACAAATGATAAATGATTTTATTTAAAATTTAGAATATTGTACAAAAGGAAGACAAAGATAGAATGACTTTAACACTAAATTCATGTAGTGCCTACAAATGAGGGTGAATAGGGATGCAGGGGTGAATTGGGACAAAACTTTAAAAAGGATTTTAACATTGAAATAATATTGTTTGTGGTCTACAAGAGCACTTAATCGTTAATTAGAATACAGTTAACATTAGAGTACATTTTGGCAACAAACTATTTTATAAATTTCGTTCAGATTCACCTCTGCAACCCTATTCACCTTGTTTGATGGTGATTTGGGGTGCAAGGGGGCTTAACAGATATTACACCAACCTTGCAGTACTTCAAATCTGTTCCTCTCAGTTGTTGACTCTAATGCGTCAAACACAGCGGCACCAACCAGTAAATATGTAAATGTGCACACAATCAATGATAGAGTGCGAACATTTTGCTTCTTCATCACTGCCAAGTGTCACCACGGCCTTAGGGCGTTACACCCAATCCCACCCTTATTGCGATTCAGTCAAATAAACACCATATTGTCTTGTTTTTATTAATATAACATTAAGTAACCATTGTAGGTTGTAATAGGAAAATCTACTGAGATTTGAATTTGAAATCCATTTTTTGGCGGCAATTTTTGACAACAGGTATACATACAGCCTGTCAATTTAGCTACGAAGATGATATGCTTGCTAATATTGTTTATTGTTATAATTTCCCTTATCTGCATCAGTTGTGTATTAAATTATGAAATCACAACCTGAATTGTCTTTTCAATATAATAATTTTATTTAATCAAAGAGGAATTGGAATATGTTTATAAATAAAAACTCTATGATTAAATTGATCCCTTCAAAGGAAGTAGTATCTAAATAGTGTTTTCGCTAGCTGCATTTGTGTTCTTTGTTTTGTTTTCCCAGGAGTTATAAAACTTCCATCCATAGTGTTTATTTGAACAACTGTTGGACCTGCAAAAGTATTCAGGTTAAATGTAGGTATTGATTGCTACATTCAATATTGGAATTTTTCTCTAGCACTTTACATGTTAAATTTATGAATTAAAAAATCAATACTGATATCATTAGCGCATTTGTGTAAATAAAGTTATCTAAATATATTATTATTCATTTGATTTAGTATGATATTGACATAAAAACAAATCCAGTTACTTATTTTAATTACAGCTGATAACTTAATAGTTTGACACAATGATTAATTAATTTTTAATCACATTCCAACGCTACCAAAGCTATGCAGTGCAACAATTAAAAAATCAGAACATCAATATTCCAAATTCAAAAATAAGTAGTAAAACAAAGAAAACTCACCAGTATTCAAAGTGTAAAAGGTCACAGGTATTTTCATCTGTAATTTATCACACAATTGGATATCACCAACGGCATCTATAAATATCTAATTATCTGCAAAGCTGTATCCTAAAAATAACATCGTGCTTTAGTCCGCATTCACATCCATAGGTCAACGCACACGGCACTGTAACTGGGTCAAATGTTATGACGATTATTTTCAACATAAATCGCAAAGGCAACCCACTTATACGCTACCCCTATGCGATTAATAGTCATACTGTGTAATTATATGATCGAATTTTGGCAAAATTAACCATTTTTGAGCTAAAATCTTCTATGCGGTATTCTTTAGCTGTCACACCACCTAGTTTTCTTCTGTCCTATAATAACCACTCGCACTGCCTCCAATCATTACGGTGTCCGCGCTACATTATCTCACTCTTATTTCAACAAAATAATAAAGAAACAATACATATAATTGCATTTCATAAAAAATAACAAAAAAATTGGCGAATAGTTTTTCTGCTGCACTTCCTTGACCTGGTTTGTGTGGCAAGACTAAAAAATTAGGCTGCTGCATTTTGCCATTGCCAAAATAATGTTGCTTGCGAATTAATTAAAATCATAGAGATTGTAATTGCCCAAAATTTTATTTTTTGTAATAAATTAGTTGGTTTCTTTTATTCAATAAGCTACAAGCTATTAATAGAAATCCTACGCAAATATTAAACAAATAAGGAATTAGCAACATTGCAAAAAGTTCTGCTATTTATTCTTAGATGGCGTGGTTTTCTATACAATAAGGTCTGTGTCCTTCTAATACCTCCTTCATTTTATAGATGGCATTGTTTCCAAAGCAGAAAACCTCAAACTGTTTTCCGTAAACTGGTAAGCAGATCTTTATGGCTGGTATCAGTGGCGTAGCGTAGTGGAGGGAGGGGGGGGGGGGGGGGGGGGCGAGTGGCACTTTTTAGGGGGCGACAAAATTTCACAGAAAATAATAAAATATATTTTGTAAATATTTGAATCATTTCATATTTTTAATGCAACTATAAATTCGGACCGATTGAAAAGAGTACGGAATTTTTAATTACCTACTTATTCTGTGACGAATTGGGGGAACCCCCCCTTTCTTTGAATGATATTTGTAGCGAATGGCAACACCGTCTATACTGACATGCGGGGTAATAAACGTGTTCGTAAAACAAATAAACTTTTTTATTAATCTAACCTGGTTAATGCAAAATAATGATGACTGTTCTTGCCGAAAAGTTCTCTAAAATGTATACAATGTATAGTATACATTAAATTGAAATACCTAATTAAGAGGGCGGTAAAATTGTCTTCCGCCCCGGGCAGCCGATACCCACGCTACGCCACTGGCTGGTATACTTATTTACTTTGGATTGCTTAATTAGCCGCTTGCCATGTGTATCGAGTTTTTACTGGGACCAGTTTTGTTCCTATGACGAAGAGACTATTAACCACCAACCTGACTGATTATTTTCGAGGCCAACCATGACAAGAAGTCCTAGAACCTAGGTAGGTGGTGCTGATGAGGACATTAATAAAATTAATTTAGGTACTACTAATTCTCGCCAAAAATCCCTCTCATCATCACATTCATCAATTTATGAACATAGCATCCACCCATTAATTTTCTAAACACTTAGCACACCTAACAAAACGAGCGTTTACAGTAAAATAACCGCCATCTAATTGCAGTAGGGCCAACATGGCGGCTGGTTGCGCCGGCGCGGCGCACGCGGTTGGCGCGTGCAGGGCTACCGGCCCATGAAGCGAAAGCTGGCCCTAGTTTAGCTTTCACATGCAGTGTGCGCTGGGGAACTGTGACAGCAATCGTTTTGGTATGATTTATGGGGGAATCAGAAAAAAAATTCAGGCGCTTTGGACAAGAATCGTTCCGATGACTGCTTACCAAGATCTTGGTCATTCATCGGTCAGATTAACAACCCCCTGGTGGATATAGCCTCTCCTATAATAGTTCGCTATTTAAATCCATCTTCGGCTACTGTCATCCAGCTGCAACCAACAACTTGGCGAAGACCATTGCTCTACTTAAACTGAGGGCGTCTGACATTATGATAGGTACATGATCTGACCAAGATTAGGTCTAGCCTCTGAGCTTTCCGCGTTTCTTCTCAGGGTAATCAGATAGGAAACGCCGAACTCATCTAGTTTAAAAAAAAAATATGATTGCCGTGTAAAAGTGTTTTTACAAACCTACTTAAAGAAAATAAACCATTTAGGATTTACACCAAATCAAATCAACGTTCATGTACGTAATCCTGTAAGTACTATCCAATAAAACTTAGGTAAGTACCCAGCTTAGCGGTTAAACAGCTCTATAACATAGATCTCGGTGCGCAGTGTCATAAAATTGAGATGCAAAATGCTTTGTAGTTGCACTCAAGAGGGGGGAAGGCGGCAAGGTGAGGGGGGAGGTGTACTAGACCTTTCTCTCAAGTTCTGGGTCACGTCTTTATGTAAGAATTGTTTACTTGTGCAACGTTTGTGTTCATAGCTGTGAATGGGCGTTGGTTTGAGTCCGGTTTGCGGTAATTGTTTGTTAAGTGTTTTGTTTTAGAGATTTATCTTTTAGCTATTGAAATGTCTATTGGTACTGTGTTGGGCTCTAAGCTAAGATCACTCAGCCTAGTTCTGTCAAGAAAGAGGTGCCTGAAGACGAAGTGTTCACATGTTTCAGCATTGCCCGCCAGGGTTCTGCCGATCGATTCTGTAAAAATCTCACCGTGAAAAGTTAGGTGAAGTGAGCTTAGAGTGAGCAGTCAATAGTGTCAATCCCTTAGCATTAGTTGGAATGACAGCTCACTCCACGCTCACTTCACCTAAGTTTTCACGGTGAGATGGTTACAGGATCGCACTGCTGATCCTGGTTACAGTTAACTTTAGTTCAGTTATAGGTAAGCTCTAAATGATGAAGTAAATCTACACTCTCTTTTCTCATTGATCTGCACCCTAATTACGTAACCCACTATTAATTTGTTATTACCGATATAGGTATTATTGGCCACATATAACAGCCCAAAGAAACTACATCATAAGGACCTCGTCAAGAAGATCTTGATCTTGTTTTGATTGTTGTTATTATTTATTTAAGTAAAATGGCATGCTGCACTGTTTGACGTCATCACGTCAACGCCGGCTTCCGCTGAAAACCAGTGCTGGGGCTCTGTCTCGTATAGAGCATTGGCCGAGCGATGGCCGTTTTGCGTGAATGTGACGTATGTTTACCCCCAACTTGTTTTTATGTTCTTTTTTTAACCCCCGACGCAAAAACGACAGGGTGTTATAAGTTTGACGTGTCTGTGTGGGGGTGTGAGTGTGTGTGTATGTCTGCCTGTGGCATCGTAGCTCCCGAACGGATGAACCGATTTTAATTTTGTTTTTATTGTGTGTAAGGTGAATTTTATGCGTCATGTTTTGCCGCAAATGAATGTATTTTCTTTCTTTCTTTTCTTTTTTTTTCTTGTTTCCTTCAAGATGGGCCGAAGTAGCCTTTTCCTTAAGATTTGTAATGGAAACAACCTGTCTGGGATTACCATTACATAATTATGCTCAGGGTAAGTCGCCCTCACTTGTTGTGGGCACGCTAACTGTGTAACACCCTTTCAATCTCAATCTGTAAAAACTTGTCTGCTCAACATCGTAAATAACGCAATGAATGTTGTTGAACTGTCAAAATGAAAGCCATACACTACTGTTAGCAAATGTGCTACGCAATTACCCCGCTGATTATAATCGTTGATAGGATCTGACACATGACGTAAAGTTTATCCTAGTTGTAAATGCAACAGATCATTATCAGGTCCTCTCAATCTGTGTGGTTCTTTCCTCAAAAAACCATCTCAGACATCGATCTACATGGTCTTCATATGATCAGAAGGCCAATTCTCGTAATTTAAAACGTTAAAAATCTAGTCGCAGTCTCATCTCAATGACAAACAAATGTCAAAAACTTGTCAAAATGTAGGGAAATTAGAGGTATTTTCTGACAGATTGAGACTGAGATCAGACTGTGAACGTTCTTAAAATTACGAGAATTGCCCCTCGGACTAAGATTATGTCTGGACTTTAAAAGAGACTGTGACCTCTGAGTTTGTTTCGGCCTTTCTTCTCAGACTAGTCAGATAGGAAACGCCGACCTCATCTCGTTTTAAAATATGATTGAGGTGTAAAAGTGTTTGTACAAACCTACTTACAAAATAAAATCATTTATCATTTCAGTTGAAAAACGTCCACTGGTGGCCTAGGCCATGCAAATGCCTCCCCCAAGCACCGCCACTCCGACCAGCGGTAGTCACGTAACACACCATCAGTAGCAACAGGCAACAGTTTTCAATTTGACAGTTTTTTTACACATTGCCCCACTCTAGGAATTTCTCCTGTATCATGGGTGCGTTTACAGACATATAAACGGACGGAAAAACTAATTGTAGGTCATCCAAATATTTGTTCCGTGCGGGAATCGAACCACGCAGCGCAGCAGTCAATCGCTTAACCAATGCGCCAACCGTGCCATCAAAGTTGTTCAACATTCATTGAGTTATTTTCGTTGTTGAGTAGAAAAAAAATTGAACATAATTACGAAGCAATGGATTAGCAATATCCTTCAAAACGATTCAGATTTACATAGATAGCATGCTACGCAATTAGGGCACAGTTCTGTGCTTCTCGCATCCAGCGGATGAAATGCAACACATACCTAAACATACTACAATCATCTCTGAACGACATTTTACATAACCGCATCCTCACACTCACGACCACCCCCTTTTTTTTTTGAGGATGGCAAATCATCAAATGACTCCCGCTCTGGGTGGAGCGGAAGGGAGTGTCAGACTCTTACTGACTAAAACCCACCCGTATTCCTTCCTTAGCCCTTTCTGTTCCAGGGCAGCGGTAACCCTTTCGAACGATCCCGCCGCCCCACGACAACATAGACCTTCAAATCCCCACACAATCTAATCCAAAATCGAAACTTTTCTTCTTGCCCTCAATCACGCCATAGAAGACTCCAGTCCGGACCAAGCCCTTTCACTGAACTAGAAAAGCGTGACCAGATGCCCTTAAATCTGATGCAAGCCTGTGACCAATTGCGTTGTTCTAATTGGATGATAATGACGCCATTTTAATTGCTAATGAGAAAGATTCAGTGTCAGCTCTTTGCGTTATTATTAGCTCGTGATCTGGTTCGAATTTGATTGGTTTAGCCTTTGGTTGTTGTTGCCATGCTGACGGATTAGGCTAGGGACCAATTTAATGGAGCTGATCGTGGCGATGTCATAGACGAGCCTTTTTCTCGCCTAGGGGGATGCGTTATGGTACCCGGCGTTCGAAATTCTAATTTGCTTACGTTTTTTGCCATTTGCAGGTCAGTATCAGGTTATATGTTGATTCAAAATTTAAAATACAACCTGATACTTACTTATATTATAGGTATATATATATTTTTTTTTTTGTTAGCCTATTTTGTGTCCCACTGCTGGGCAAATGCCTTCCCTTGTTTCTTCCAAACCTCCCTATGTCTAGTGCGATCTCTAGCCATGTTGGCCCTGCAAATGATTTTTTTTTTATTATGTATTTTTGTGTTGTGAAATAAAATTTAAATATCATCATCATCTGCCTAGCCTTTTCCCAACTACGTTGCGGTCGGCTTCCAGTCTAACCGGATGCAGCTGAATACCAGTATTTTACATGGAGCGACTGCTTATCTGACCTCCACAACCCAGTCACTGTGTAATACGATACCCCTTGGTAAGACTGGTTGTCAGACTTACGGGCTTCTGACTACCCGTAACGACTGTCAAAAATCCACAAATGACAGCCGGGACCAACGGGTTAACGTGCTTTCCGAGGCACGGAGAGTTACCCATCCACAGACCAACCGCGGCAAGCGTAGCTTAACCTGATCGATCGGCCTTGGCGGCAGTTATTATTTAGCCACGGGCTCCTCGCAATAAAGTTTAAATAAGTAAATGATAATAAATATTGATATTACTTACCACAAAAACCACATTTATTGCATTGGGGTAACCTGTAATGGTAGATCTAAGAAGATAAATAAATAAAAAGATGCTGTAGGTACTTATAGCTAGGTAGACAACCTAGCTTTCGAAATAGCCACAAGCACGTCTAGAAACTTAGTTACATAACGTAAAGATAACAATATCAGAAGGCCAATTCTCGTAATTTAAAACGTTCAAAATCTAGTCGCAGTCTCATCTCAGCGAAAAACAAATGTCAAAAACTTGTCAAACAGTAGGGAAATTAGAAGTATTTTTTGACAGATTGAGACAGATCAGACTGTGAACGGTCGTAAAATTACGAGAATTGCCCCTCTGATCACTGTCAATAAGCATTCAATACCAACTACCAGAACATTGACCTCTTTCTACCACGGCCACAAATTAGATAGCTATTCTTGTTTCAAGTTTGCATACAATGATACTATGTCAGACTGTAGCAGTCCCTTGCTGCCCTTTTTTTCGGAAATCCTCATGTCCGCCGGCGGAGTCTGTCAGACTCTTACTGACTAAAAACCATCCCCGTGTTCTGTATCTACGCCGGGGGTCGCGGGAACGTATGATCCTTCCGCAACCCCCGACTGGTGCCGGCCCGCCACAGCGGGCCTCCTCGGATCCCTTGCTGCCCTCCCCAGGGTCTCCCTAAGCCGAGGTCCGCGTGATAATTGCATACCTAACACACTTATAGTAGTAATGACATTCAGCAGAAAAGCTCAGCTCAGGGTGGATACGTTCGTTTAGCGGGATCGTCCGAAAGGGTTACCGCTGCCCTGGAACAGAAAGGGCTAAGGAAGGAACACGGGTGGGTTTTAGTCAGTAAGAGTCTGATCCTCCCTTCCGCTCCACCCAGAGCGGGAGGGGTCATTTGAAGATATCCCATCCACAAAAAAAAAAAAATGGTGGATTCGTTCGTTTAGCGGGATCGTCCGAAAGGGTTACCGCTGCCCTGGAACAGAAAGGGCTAAGGAAGGAACACGGGTGGGTTTTAGTCAGTAAGAGTCTGACACTCCCTTCCGCTCCACCCAGAGCGGGAGGGGTATCCAAAAAAAAAAAAAGCTGATTCATTAAGAAAGGCTTATCATCATCAAGACTCAGACTCTCTCTATGTGTAAAGACTGATCACCCCATTGAAACACAAGTGTGGTTCATTGAGTCACGTTCCTTTCCGTCCTCATTAACCTAAACTGTTTGTCCAGGCAGGAATTACTTAATGACTGTTATTCTACAGGGAGCACGTTCCTGGGACCATGACATCTACCAAGATGTGCGGTTTTGCCAACTTTTTCTGCCCATATTAAAGGCGAAAAGTAGCACACATTCAAAATGTCAGAACACCGTTAAAATACGGTAATATTGAGTAACAAGCGTCTGAATTAACATTTTATATCATAATGACATGTTAAGTGCGCAGGAGTGTTAGAGAAATGTATATATCTGCTTTTAGGTGGTAATAATTTGAAGACACTATTTACGATCGGGGTTGAAAGATGCACCTGTGGGGTGATTGCGTAACACATTAACAGTAGCAGGTTTCATTTCGACAGTTCACAACACACATTGCGTTATTTACGTTGTTGGGCAGACACATTTTGGACCATATGAAGCGATGAGTTAACAATATCCTTCAAAATTATTCAAATTGAGATTGGTAGTGTGTTACCCAATTAGGGCGCTGGTTCTACCTACGCACTGGCTGTGACCACGAATATTAGTCTTAAACAGCATCGCTATCAGCAGGGCTATCTCAGCGACTACAAAAATGGCTGTTTCCATATCTTTATTAATAAAGGAAATAATAATAATTTATTTAATCAAATAATAATGTTAACAATAACTTGTATTAAGGGTAGTGGTACAAACCCATACATAATTCAGTTTCCCAAAACAAAAAAGAATTATTGAATTGTTATTTCATTTTTCAGAATCAATTACCTAGTGTTGATTGCTTCAGTAAGTACCTAAAGAGTATGCTGCCCATCTAATCCATGAGCATGTAAAGCCAAAGGAAGAGTGGATGAGATTTGAGAACATTTGAGAACATTATAGGCAGGTAGAAGCTGGGTTATACTCATGCGTACTCATTTTAGGGTTATACCAAATGAATAATCCTCTTCGACTTTTACCTGTAAGGCAGGAAAATTAATTTCATCCTTCCTTCTTCCTGTCGTCATACATGTGGCCTAGTTACGATAATAGTGTCTTTTATTATTCTGGGACACAAGCCTCCTCTCTGTGGACGGGAGTTGTCTGTAATCTACCACGCGGGCCCAGTGCGGGTAGATGTCACATGTCTTCATATTTTTGGTTCGAGGACATGCCGGCTTCCTCACGATATTTTCCTTCATCGTTTTGAGAGCAGTGGTGATGAATATATTTACACAACGTAAAGCGCCTGTCTGGCTTCGAATCCAGGACTCATGGGTCGGGGCTGTTACCACTGTCATACAGTCATGTGGCCTACGTTCATAGTGTCTTTTGACTTTAAGACCTTCATTACATTTATAGAGAACGCCCCAGATTTTTTACCTACTACTATTTAATATACTTTACTTCAAGTAAAGTATATTAAATAATATTAATTTAGTCTTACTGTATCGGTAGATGAATAATAATAATAAAACTAAATGTTGCCAACATCAAAAATATTATCAATAAAAAAAATGCACGAAAACGTGTAGTTAATCGTTATATTTAATTACTTGTTCCGTTTTAACTGAGCCGTCAAACATTAAGATGTCTGTGCTCATTTCACCTAGCAATACACCTTTCTTTACCCACACATACAAGCAAACAAACACAGAGAAACACTGTGTATCTGTGTGTTATATTTTATAGAGTATTGTGTTTCTGTGTTGGTCCAAGACGTCCTATAATTCTTGACTTGTAGTAGACGCATCGTGTCGCCCTCTACCACGTATATTTGAAGCTAAGTTAAAAAATGAAACGCTCCTTACGTAGACTGGAACGCGCCCAAGCTCATCTGTCATTCGACTTATTCGTGCGCGCCAAAAATCCACGTTTTTTCTTCTTGCTCCTATAAAAATTTATCTCAGGTAAATTTAACTACGTAATAGTAAATATTTACAATGGGAAAACATAAAAGGAAAAGGAGGAGCGAAGATAAAGAATTATTTTCGTTATTTAAAAAATTTAAGAAACGAATGAGAGAAAGACACTCTTCCACTTCGAGTGAAATCGAAGTACAGGACGATATTCAAGGTAAATACAAGAATTCTCAAACATACAAATACATAACATACTCTTATTTTGGGATCGTAATTATCACCCAAGTGCCTATCCGTTAATATCACGCACGCGGTGCTTGGGCTAATTAGAATCATATTTACACAATCTGACACTGATTCTTTAAAGAAATATAACAATGGTACGAGGATATACTCGTGTGGTAGCACTGCGAGTGCTATTCGTGAGGTATATCCCGACCGAAAATAAAGGTTAGAGGTTATGCCCGTGTGGTGGTACTGCGAGTACCATTCGTGTGGCATATCCCGACCGTAACCCCGTATGGTTTGCGGATCTACTCGTGTGATGGCACTGCTGGTGCTATTCGTGTGGTATTTCTCTCACCTTAATAAAAGGCTCCGTTAATAGGAGAGTAAAATAAATAAATATTTTTTTTAACCCAGAGAGTGTTGAACAGTTTCAAGAGGAAACAAATTTAGCCAAACAGGCTACAGTTGAGTTGGCTCCTGAGAATCAGCTTCCTGAGCTTCCTGCCACTGAAACTTTACAAGAAAATTCCTCAGAGTCTTTGCCGTTAGATGAGGACATACTTAGTATTTTAGGAGAGGACCCTAATAAAAAGACTTATGCAGAAGCAATACACAAAGACATCACCATGAGATGGAATCATATAATTACCAATGGACTAGAGAAGGGTAGCAAAACAGAACTCCTGAAGTTGTATCCAATCCCTGACAATTGTCTCTTTTTGGAGGCCCCCAAAATAAATCCAGAGATTAAGGCAGCTGTCTCAGAGCAGGTCTTAAAAAGAGACCGGGCAATGGAGCAGCAAC
The DNA here is from genome assembly GCA_949629185.1 of Apamea crenata. Classification (NCBI taxonomy): domain Eukaryota; kingdom Metazoa; phylum Arthropoda; class Insecta; order Lepidoptera; family Noctuidae; genus Apamea; species Apamea crenata. The sequence goes on from OX451377.1 coordinate 4,345,577, forward strand.
AAAACTTCCTGGGCCAAGCTACGGCTTGCATCGGGAAGGCGCTTGATATTTTGATTAAAAATAAAGAGTGCAAGGAAGCTACAAAAATTGTAAGCGACACTGGACGTATGCTTTGTGATTTATTTCACTCCGAGTCAATATCTCGCAGATACCTTTTACAATTTGCACTCAATAAAGATACAAAGGATATTGTTACTCAAACAAAAGTGGGTAAATACATATTTGGTGAAAACCTTTATGAGGATTTAAAAGCTGGAAAAGCTATTAACAAGACTGGATCAGAGATCAAATATAACCAACCACAATCATCAAAACAAGCTAAACCAACCAATTTAAACTCACGGGGCCCGCCTCGGAAGTACCAACCTCAACATACACCGAGCGCGGGCAGGCAGCTCAACCCCAGGCCTCGACCAACAGCTCAGAGGTGGCCAGCACCTCAGCGGTGGCAAGCTCCACAGCGGTGGCCAGCTCCTCAGCAGAGAAATGGCCCACCAAACAGAAAAATTTAGAGGTAAAACTCCTGTCTTCTTACTATAATAACTGGTTAGCCATTACCAAAGATAAGACCGTTTTGTCCTGGGTTGCAGGTTACAAATTGCCATTTTTAACTATACCTAATCAAACACTTGCTCCAGCAAATAAATTAAAAGGTAAAGAGGCTCAAGAAATGCAACAATCAATATCCCATCTTCTTTCCACAAAGGCTATAAGGGAATGTGAGCCATGTAATAATCAGTTTCTTTCACATATTTTTTTTGGCCCCAAAACCAAATGGTGATAAAAGATTCATTTTAAACTTAAAGAAGCTCAATAAGTTTATGAGTACATCCCATTTCAAACTTGAAGACATTAGAACTGCCACAAAATTACTTTCAGCTGGTTCCCTTATGGCAAAAATCGATCTTAAAGAGGCATATTACTCTGTGCAGATACATGAGCACTATAGAAAGTACCTTCGTTTTCAATGGCAGGGTAAGCTATATGAGTTTAATGTATTAGCATTTGGTCTCTGCACAGCACCATATGTTTTCACAAAAATTATGAAACCTGTCATTGAACACCTCCGGTCTCAAGGAATTTTGTGTTCTGTTTATCTCGATGATATACTTTTAATTTTTGACAACATGTTAGAGGCAAAAGATGGTATTGACAAAGTGTGTAGTTTTTTAGAACACCTAGGGTTTACAATTAATTATGAAAAGTGTATACTTCTACCCCAACAGAAGTGTAATTTTTTAGGTTTTGTGTTAAATTCACTAGACATGAAAATAGAATTACCACCTGAAAAATGCTTAAAGATTCAGCAAGAATTATTATCTTTTTATAATAAGAAAAATTGCAAAATAAGAGAATTTGCCCATTTGTTAGGATTACTCACTTCCATTTGCCCCGCTGTTAAGTATGGCTGGGTATATACAAAAGCTTTTGAAAGACTGAAATACCTGAGTTTGCTTAATAATAATGACAATTACAATAAAACTATGAAATTACCCAGCTATTTAAAATCAGATTTTGATTGGTGGTTTAAAAACTTAAAAGCACCTAGTAACAACATTCGGTCAGACTGCTATGCATTAGAAATTTTTTCAGATTCGTCCTTAACGGGTTGGGGCGTGGCGTGCAATGACAACTCTTTGGGAGGCTCATGGTCAATTGAAGAGTCTAAGAAACATATTAATTACTTAGAACTCCTTGCTTCTTTTATTGGACTAAAAACTTATGCAACTAACCTCAGGGATTGTCAAATACTTCTCCGAATAGACAACACAACGGCTATATCGTACATAAATCGTATGGGAGGAGTACAGTTTAATCATCTCAACACACTGGCAAGGGACATTTGGCAATGGTGTGAGTCTAGGAACATTTTTGTATTTGCTTCTTATATCCAGTCAAAAGACAACTTTATAGCAGATGCAGAATCTAGAAAGACTCAAGCTAACATAGAATTTGAATTAGCAGACTACGCATTTCAGCAGATAATTACAGCTTTTGGCAGACCCAATATAGACTTATTTGCCTCTAGAGCCAATACAAAATGTAACAAGTTTATATCTTGGCACAGGGATCCAGAAGCGTATGCTATAGACGCTTTTACTGTTTCATGGTTTCAGTATTTTTTTTATGCCTTTCCACCATTCTCAATGTTACTAAAAACTCTCCGAAAAATTTCTAATGACAAAGCTACTGGTATTGTCGTTGCACCCCATTGGCCCACCCAACCTTGGTATCCTCTATACCAAAAATTACTATGTTCAGAGCCAATCTATTTCCAACCTAATAAGTCATTATTAACTTCTATCAACAGCAGGCCGCATCCTCTTCACGAGCGGCTTACCCTGGTTGCAGGGGTCTTATCAGGAAAGCTCTAGAGAGCCGAGGTGTTCCTGATATGTCAATTGACGTCATGCTAGCTTCCTTAGCAGATAATACTGTGTCACAGTATAACACATGTTTAAAATTATGGTGGAATTATTGTTTGGATAATTCAATAAATTGTTACAGTGCTGGTATCCCAGATATATTAAAGTTTTTAACCGGGATGTACAACAAGGGCTCAAAATATGGAAGTCTCAACTCATGTCGATCTGCAATTTCGCTATTAGTAGGACCACAAGTTGGTACCAACGAGCTAATAAAAAGGTTTTTTAAAGGAGTTTTTCGGCTAAGACCAAATAACCCAAAGTATGATGTTACCTGGGATACCAACACTGTGTTGAATAACTTAAGTAATTTATATCCTAATAATAACATTTCATTGGAAATGTTATCAAAAAAATTAGTAACTATTTTAGCTTTAATAACTGCGCACAGGGTCCAAACCTTAAGTCTGATTAGATTAGAAAATATTAAATGTTGTAAAGAGAAAATTATCATAAAAATTACTGACCTCATTAAAACATCTCGAGTAGGTGCAACTCAACCTGCCCTAATCATTCCATTTTTTCTCGAAAGGCCCGAAATCTGCCCTGCACAGTCACTAGTTGATTATATCAAAATAACTGAAAAATTACGACCCAGTAATTCAGGACGGCTTCTCTTAAGTTTCAAAAAACCATATAAAGTTATAGGATCACAAACTATAAGCCGTTGGATCAAAGATATGATGACCAAGAGCGGCATAGACACCACCATGTTCACAGCACATAGCACGCGACATGCATCTTCATCCAAGGCGAAAGCTCTAGGAGTCAACCTAGATATCATTCGAAAAACGGCAGGTTGGGGTGAAACCTCTTCAGTGTTTGCCAGATTCTACAACAGACCTATTGTACAATCAGAAACTTTATTCGCAGAAACTATTTTTAATTCAAATGCCTAACTTATGTATGAGTAAGTTATCCGTTAACGATTATATGATTAGTTTTAATTAAGATTAATTAGTTGATTGATATCAGAAAATTATAAAAATTTAAGTTTTATTGTTTACTCAATAATGAGTGTTTTGTTATGTTTCGGTTTGAATTATTAATAATTCCAACTTTATTGATGTTTATTAATACACTATTTAAAAAAGAAATTATTTGTTGTATTTCACGACTCTTTGAACATCCTACAAGTCAAGAATTATAGGACGTCTTGGACCAACACAGAAACACAATTAGAAATCAAACGAACTTACCAAGTGAAGTTCGATGTTAATTGTGTGAAGGTGTTGGTCCAAGACGTCCAGGACTCCCACCCTTACCCTAATGCTAGTGCATGAGTACCCTAAGTTACAGGTCGTGAAATAGTAACTTCAAACTAAATGACAGATGAGCTTGGGCGCGTTCCAGTCTACGTAAGGAGCGTTTCATTTTTTAACTTAGCTTCAAATATACGTGGTAGAGGGCGACACGATGCGTCTACTACAAGTCAAGAATTATAGGACGTCTTGGACCAACACCTTCACACAATTAACATCGAACTTCACTTGGTAAGTTCGTTTGATTTCTAAAAATGTCTCTGTGTGTATACAAACAGCGATGCAATTCTTTCGTACGCATTTCGCAACTGTGTGCGTGAGAGTAGAGACGAGACAATATACATCGGATGTTCCATGCGTGTGAGTGGGTTACTGTTGTGTTCGAGTTGCGTTCACGCACGCAATGCCAATGCCAGTTACGCGTACGGAAAGTTGCTTTGAAACTTATACGGTAATATTACATGGGCGGAAAAATTCTTTTATAAAATGAAGGAAATTAATCTTTTTTTAGCTTATTTCACGGCCGTAATGCTAGGAAACTATTACGGAACTGTAGTGTAGGTTATATTGTAATTATCTGGAAGCTAATGAATATGTAATCATCTTAATTGGACAGCGATGCGGTTCGTATCGTTCGGTTGTTGCTAATTGGGTGTGGTGCTGCATGATTATTGGGTCTGGTATTTGGAACAGTTATAGCAAAGTTTAGGATGATATTATGAGTTAAGTGACTAAGATTTCCGTTAAAGGAGAAGAGAGGTCTTTTCTCTTATTACATATTTTTTTAAAGAGAATTAAGCACGTTAAGCTGTTGGTCCCGGCTGTCATTCGTGGATCTTTGACAGTCATTACGGGTAGTCAGAAAAGCCCGAAAGTCTGACAACCAGTCTTACCAAGGGGTATCGCATTACCCTGTAACTGGGCTGTGGAGGTCAGATAGGCAGTCGCTCCATTTAAAATACTGGTATTCAGCTGCATCTGGTTAGACTGGAAGCCGACCCTAACATAATTGGGAAAAGGCTAGGCAGATGATGATTGTTTTAAAGAGAATTTATTTCTAACACGCTATCAAACAGAGATAAAGGATGTCAATATTGGAACTGTTTAATAAAAGAGCAATGAAATCACAGTAACTACCTACTCATACCTTGGTTTATAATTAGTTACTGGTAACTGCCGATAGATGTCGCTGCTTGTCGCATTAACATTGAACTTAATTGGATAGAACAACCTAAAGACTCAAGATATGAGTTCTTCTAATACAAAATTGAGTCTTCATGACCCAATTAAAGCATTGTTGCCAGGTCGTATAAAGGCCGTTGCATATACACATAAAGTGAGGTAGTAATGCCTGTGTTCAATATTGTAAATTGCGACATTATCCAATTTTCAATCACTGACCAACTGAAAATTGGACCCTAGTGCGTAAGTGCGCTCAAACCACCACAACCAGTGCTCATTATTCTTCTCCGTAATAAAAGCTGCCCTGACCCTGCAGTCAGAAAAATGGCCTAAAAGATTCAATTAAAAGTAAAGAACATTATCTCTCAGAAACTGAAGGCACGATTTTGATAGCGAAACAGATGGACACTAAAGAAAATACATCACACTGAAGTTTTTCAAATCACTCTAATGATAAAGATGAATGGCTGCGCAGACGCAGTAGGTTGCCGCGGCCGCAGTGAAAGCTGCACCGACCTAGCAATCGCTGCACTTGGTGTATAGGGAAGGTGTGCACTTGATACTTGTTGTGAAATATCAATCAATAGGGATATATTAACTTAGAGGGTTGTATTGACGATTTTAATGATTATAATTCTGTGAATACATACCTACCTGTAACTGCCTTCTTTTTTACTGTCATTAGGTTCTGATAAAAGCATGTACGATTTTCAGAATTCGAGTGCACATTTTCAATTTATTATTTCTTAAAACCCGTCAAATTTTTTGAACTGAAAAGTAGAGTTATTTTGCTCGTTCTCTTAATTAGCTTATTAGTTATGTGCGACCAATAATCATAGTCGGTTATTAGGGCAAAGCAAGGTTTTGATTATAAACCGGCTTACTTAATGGTAGTCGTTTTTAATTACTTAAAAGAAAACTACATAAAAGGTAGAACACAAGAACACTATCTGTCCACATCATCATAGTTGTGTATATATTTATTATTTTGAGTATGATATAATTATTATCATTCTGGTAATATTTATTTTAGAAGTATATATTTCTATCTATAATATGTATGTATTTACAAAAAAAAAAAAAAATTGTATATATGTAGTTTATCAGCCATCTTGTTACCATAACACAAGCATTAGGTTGCTTAGCTTGGGACAAATGGTGCTGTGTGAAATGTCCAGGGATATTATATTATATTATTATGTATGTTTATTTATATGTGTATGTTAGTTCAGTCTCGTAATTTTTGTTTAGTTTTTAAGTGAATTGCTTTTTTGATTCTTTGTATTATTTTTTTGTCTCCTTTGCTCTATCACACGCTGTCTACATCTCTGTATCTATTGTCCTATCTAAGGTATGCTGGAAGAGATTTCTCATGAAATAAGCATCACCTCTGTACCTATTTTTTCTGTTCTGTATTTCATTGTCTATAATTATATATGTGTGTACATAAATGGTAAAATAAATAAATAAAAGGATAAAATGTAATAATCAGAAGTGCCAGATAATTTATGTCCTCGCTCGCAGTGTTTGTGTGGGTATGATGACGGTGACAAATATAATTATTAGGTTTGACTTTGCATGGATTTAGGGTATATTTATCAGTAGTACCTATACATGCGTTGACAGAACACACAGACTTCGTCAAGCCGTTGATCCCGAATGTCATTTGTTGATCTTTGACAGTAATTACTGATCATCAGAAACCCGAAAGTCTGACAACCAGTCTTACCAAGGGGTATCGTATTACCCAGTAACTGGCTTGTACAGGTCAAATAGGCAGTCGCTCCATGTAAAACACTGGTACTCAGCTGCATCCGGTTAGACTGAAAGCCGACCCCAACATAGTTGGGAAAAGGCTAGGCAGATGATGATGCCTCGACAAAAGATGACGTCATACTGGTGAGTATATTACACAAGGATCAAAACTTCACTATCGCACTCTATAAGCATACCTAAGATCTGAAACCAGGGAAAGTTAGCTCAGCTTAGTGGGTGCTTATTGATAGAATACCGTTAAGCCGACGGAACGAGTAATCGAGTATGGTTAGGTAAAGAGATACAGTAGAGTTATTTTGTGCGATGCATGAAAATGAATGATGATGGCTCATTGCTTAGTGACTCCAGCTTCGGTTGGCAAGGTGTAAGAGAGTGAGTAGAGCACGATCGGGCATGACGGTAAGGTAGTTGCTTTGTTTTGCTATCCTTTAAGACAGAAAATGCGAATACAAAAAAAGAAAATACATTTATTTGCGGCAAACATAACGCATAAAAAGAACACAATTTTTTTTAACAAGTTGGGGCAAACATGCGTTACATCCACGCTAAAGGGCCTTAGCGAAACTGTGTGGTGGTTCCATAACATAGCTTAGAGTGTAGCAGAAAATATATCCTGAACGGCATCCGTCTGATAGCTAGATGGGCCGACGACCTTAAAAAGGTGGCTGACTGGATGCGGAAGGCGGAGGACAAACTGTTGTGGTGCGCAGCCTGGAATATAGACCATATCTAGCAGTGGACTGCGTTATCCTGAGTTGGATGATTGAGATAATATATCTACCTTGCCATCCCCCGAAATGTTTTTGGTCTGATCTGATCATGATGAGAATGGAAACATGTTTTGTATGCACTGTCATATTGCTGTGGTTATTCTGTACCAGTGGGAGTCAGACTTCTGTATCAATATTTTGTATTGCGCTATGTTTGAACTAATCGTGTTATAAGGTTATGACTAATGTTTTAAGCGTTCGTCCGAATGTGCTTTTTCATGGAACGAAAGTATTTTGTGGTCATTTGCAAATTGGGCGTTGAAAGGAAAATTCGAGGAAAATGTTAATAGTTAAGTTACAAATTGGTAAAGTTCTTAAACAACTTGTTTTTTTTACTGGAATCGACCATAGCTGAATTATTCTTTTCACAGTAAGATTTTTAGCAGTAATCTGCCAAAACTTCAAGTGTGTGTTTCGAATCAACCGCAGACTTTAATAAATCTGTGGTTTATTTTTCCCCAATTGTGGGCAAGTGTTTTTGTGAATTAACACATATTTAGGTAAACTATCTGTATAAATAAGCCATAAGATAATAACATCATTTGATAGTCCATTGGATTACAATCGTCCCCAAACGACTCTACAGTACCATCATTCCCCAGTTATATCACCCAATGACAATGCTTATTAAAGAACTTTCTATTCAAAATCAAAATCAAAATCAAAATCAAAAGTCATTTATTCAAATTAGGCTGAGAATCAGCACTTTTTGAACGTCAAAATTACAAAAGACAGTCCCCCAAAAACGCCCGCCCTTCACCACTTCCTAGTGCTATTGCTGGGAAGAAGAAGTGGCGCAACAAACTCCCCAGCAGCACAGCTGTCTGTTCAATTTAAAAAAATACTTGAATGAATACAATACTAGGTACTTATGTTCGGTAATTAACATTACAAAACCAGAACATAAAATTTAATTATTTGTCATAATATGTCAGCTAGCCACGCCAATATACCAACAAATATAATAAAAACTATACGTACTCAAGCTAAAAAATAATTAATTAAAATGTAAATAAAAAAACTTACTACCCAAATAAAAGCCTCCAGGCATAAAGGGCGTGACAGCTTACACATTTATGCATTGCTGGGTTCTGCAGTAAGCTAATTCTGGAGAAGGAACACAAACATTGTCTTGCGTTAAACTAGGGCGACCAACTATTCTTATCGTCTAAGTAGTCGTTGATAGAATAGTATGCCTTTGAACAAAGGTTGGATTTTAGTTGAGCTTTAAACGCATTAAAAGGCAAGTCTAGAAAAGAAGAGGGTATCTTGTTATAAAAGGTTATACCAAGCCCAACAAATGAGTTATGAACCTTATGAAGCCGGTGAAAGGGGGCACGTAGTTTGTCCTTATTTCTAGTGTTAACACTGTGAATATCACTATTTTTAGTGTACAAGTGTAAATTTTGCCTAATATATAAAATGTTGGCAAGGATGAATTGTGATGCAACCGTGAGAATACCAATATCTTTAAAGAAATCTCTTAGAGAAACTCTGGCACCTAGCTGGTAAATTGCTCGAACAGCTCGCTTTTGAAGGACAAATATATTTTGTATATCAGCGGCTTTGCCCCACAGCAGAATACCGTAGGACATAACGCTGTGAAAATAACTAAAATAGACTAAACGAGCTGTATCAACGTCAGTATATTGTCTTACTTTCCTGACGGCGTAGGCAGCCGAACTGAGCCTTCCTGCTAGACTTGATATATGAGGTCCCCACTGAAGTTTGGCATCTACTGTTAGTCCTAGAAAAATTGCCGAGCCTACAGTTTCAAGCACCTCTTTATCTAAGACGATGTTGGGTCCTAGGTTTCTAACATTCGGTAAGGCGAACTTTACACATTTGGTTTTCTTGGCATTGAGAACTAAGTTATTTGACGTAAACCAATCTGTAACTATTGAGAGTGCACTGTTTACGTCGTCAAAATCTTGTCTATTCCTGTCTACTTTAAAAATAAGAGAGGTATCATCTGCAAACAGTACAACATCACAGATGCCCGTCAAATGGAATGGTAAATCATTAATGTAAACTAAGAACAAGAATGGACCCAGTATTGAGCCTTGCGGAACACCTAACTGAACTGGTAGCCCGGATGATTTCACACCATTAACATCTACACATTGGACCCTATTATGTAAATACGAAATAATTACGTTGAGAGCTTCGTTTTGGACACCGTAATGACGTAATTTACGCAAAAGCGTGTCATGGTGCACGCAATCAAAGGCTTTGGAGAGATCACAGAAAACTCCAATAGCATTCTGTGATTTCTCCCATGCGTCAAATATGTGTCTCAACAGAGCAACACCCGCATCTGTAGTTGAACGACCTTTTGTAAAGCCATATTGCTCATTATGGAGGAGGCTATTTAAATTAAAATGTCTTAGCAGCTGCTTGAGTATTAACTTTTCAAATATTTTGCTAAATGCAGGTAAGATAGAAATAGGCCTGAAATTGCCAACGTCATTCTTATTACCTGATTTAAATAATGGTATGACTTTACTACTCTTCATGAGGTCAGGAAAAGTTCCTAAATCAACACATTTATTAAAAGTAACAGCTAGATAGGGGGCTACGATGTCTATTATATTACTTATAAGTTTAGTGGAGATGCCCCAATAATCACCGGTGTTTTTAGACTTAAGTGTATTAAAAACATTAACTACATCACGCGGGGTTACATGTTCGAAACTAAATAAGGGACTACATTTAGGTACACTACTGTGCATAAGGTTTTCAGCTTTAGACGAGGACGAATTTAAGGAGCGAGTCGTAGTTATCGGTATGTTGGCAAAAAACTCATTAAATGCCTCAGCTACGTCAGCTGCTTTGTTAACTAATTTGTTGTCGACCATAATCTCAAGTAGTTTTTCTTGTTTAACCGATTTTCCCGTTTCATTATTAATAATTTTCCAAGTGGTTTTTACTTTATTAGTAGAATTTTTTATTGTATCGCCTAAAAATTTTGATTTAGCAAAAGCACTAATCTTTTTGAATAATTTTGAATAAGTTTTGACATACTCTAGGAAGGGAGTATCAAACCTGTATTTTTTCAAACCATATAACTCGTATAGTCTCGCTCTACTTTTATAAATACCGGGAGTAGCCCATTGGTTAAAGCCAACAGAGGATCCATTAATGTTAATAGTTTTGGTTTTGAAAGTGGATTGGTATTCTTTTTGCACAACATCAAAAAGGGCACCATAAATTTCATTAGGATTCTCGTGTTCTACTATCGATGGTGTAATTCTATGAGCTATATTATTTTTAAACATTTTGCAACGACTAGCTGTATAAGGCCTGCATTCAAGTTTATGTGGCTTTTTATGTAATGGCATGGGGAAGCTAGCTAATAAACCACAGTGGTCGGACGTTAAGTCAGTTAACACTAATTTATTTTTGGCATCACAATCACTAAATATATTATCAAGACAAGTTGACGAAGAAGCTGTGATCCTAGTAGGTTCAAAAAACAAGTTAATTAAATTATAAGACCTCAAAAGATTGAGAAGTCTAATACTTAATGGAGTAACATCTAAAATATTAATATTGAAATCTCCACATAAAATAATACTTTTGTTATTCGATTTTAACCTATTGAGGGTATCTTCCATTACCGATTCGAAACTAATAAAATCCCCAGAGGGGGGTCGATAAACGCAAATTATAACATATCGCTCAAGTTCAACACAAGACAACTCTATAGTGCGCTCGATTGAAAGATTAACTAAATCTAAACGTTGTTTACATTTCAACTTGTTTGAAACAAGAACTAAAGAGCCACCGCGAATAGCACTTTTTCTCACAAATGCACTCTGTACGGTAAAGTTTTCATCATTTATAAACACTACTTCATGTTCCTTCAACCAGTGTTCAGTCAAACATAACACCTGAACCTCATAGTTCTCCATAAATAAACTTAATTCTAGCTCTTTGCCGGACAGACCCTGCATATTTTGATGTACAACATTCAACATATGTGGCTGACCCGTTGTCGCACCTAATAGTTTAAACTACAAGGCGTATCAAAAGTAGTATTAGTATCAGTACTAACAGTAATCGATGGTACACTACAAGTACCAGTGTCACTGAGTATATTGTATGCTAAAAGATTAGCAATTTGTCTCCTACAACTAGGTGGCAAATACATAGTATAATTTGTCAGTTTGTAATCAGTAATGAATTGATTACAATCAAAATATAAAATAGCATCACTGTGACGACAAGTCCTATTATAAATGAACATATTTAAATTATAAATATGCTTATTTTGCTCATCAGTTAAATAATGGGAATAAGGCAAGGCACAAAAAATAAATTTACAATTATTAGTCTCATTAAGATGCAACATCAAATGGACACATTCAATTAAGTCCCTTTTCCTTACATTTAAGCTATCCCCATATAATAATATAACAGTTGAACTGGGGTTTATTTTTGTCAGTTTGATATTATTAATTAATTGGCTAATACTGGCACCGGGTAAACAATGATTAATTGCATATTGTTGCGAACACTGATTTAACAAGCTACCAAAACCTTGACCAAATTTATCAGAAAAAATATAAGTAGTATTAATCAAATTATTCGTACTATTGCTATCATCACTAATACAGCTACCTACTGGTTGAGCTACTGAGGGTGTGGGTGTAATAAGTTGGGGTCCCCGGGAACAGGTACAGCTAAAAGAGAGGTTATTTGTCAAAGACTCATACCTCTCCGCATTATACTTGACCAGGTCTGCCAACTCATTAGCCTCCTGCATGCGCTTACTCAGGTCTTGTTGAGAAGCCTCATATTTACTAAAGATATCCTTTAGAGCGTATTCCCTAACAAACAGTTCATCCTGAAGGTGCTGAGTGTCTGTGTCATACATAGCATTACACAATTCTAATTCATTGTTACAGTTTTTTAATTCTTGTATTAAATTTACTTTTTTTTGCCTAAGTTTTGTATTTAATTTGTTTACTTTATGGCATTTCAAAGATTTTTGAGTTTTTCTAATTAATCTATTAATTTTAATATATTTTTTTAGCTTATTGTGACTGGTAAACAATTTATTTTTAATGATAGTATCATCAGTTAAATCTATTGTTACCACTGGCTCAACACATATGGGACCCGACCCGCTACCAACCAACTCATCATAAAGACTGCAGGTGATCGCAGACTCTTCACGGGCTTTGAGAGTTTCCAAGGCGGTTATTGTGTTGTGGGCCTTGCTTAATTCCTGTTCTAGTTCAGATATGCGTCTCAAAGCCAGCTATTACAAACTAAATCATGATGCAAATACCTTAACTAAGTACCTAATTAACCCCACGACCTAACGGTAACCTATTCAAAGCGATCGCCACAACTAGACCAGTAAAAAAAAAAAACATAAAAGAACAATGGCAACACTGCAGCCTGATAAAAGCAGAAAAAAAACGCTCTGTTCCAAATTCAAATAATTTCCCACACGTAACGTTACGCGGGCGGGCATTGAGCGCAGTCCGTTATATGTGCGGCAGTGACCCACTTTACAACGTTTCGCCGGGACTGAGATACGACTGTCTTCGTAACCTTATTGGTAGTCTCGTCGCTTTTGTTATACATTACGCTTTTTGTTTTAACTTTCTCTTTGGTCGGTCTTAGTGAAGCGTCAATGTATGCTGTAAGAAGAAATGCATCGTTGTTCGTGAAGTGAATTTTGAGTATCATGGTGGTAGTACGCAGCCAGTGTAAGTTGTGCGCTTTCTGATTTTGAGACGATCTCGGAGCGGTTTCAAAGTCACGTACCTACTTATCTGTTACGTACTATGTGGCAATTTATTTATTATGTCTTTTTATTGGTATTTATTGTCTTCATTTGTTGTGGTTTTACTGATTTGGTGGTACAATGACCTGGGTAGTTTTTTTTTCGGCGACTGTCAGACGTTTTGTGCGAGTTTCGGATGTTTCAATATACTATTTTACTGACAATGTGCTGTGTTTTTTAAATATTTTTAATCATTTTTAAACAGTTAAGGCTGGTTTTTCAATCGACAGATAATTTTTGTTCGTGGAATATAAAATTATCTGTCGGTTGAAAAATCAGGCTTTATTTGATTAAAAATCACTTATGACATCTTTAGTAGATTTCTACTTTTTTCCTGCAAGTCAAGGTTAATAAGAACAACTTCCTACGTCAAATTATTTCTTATCAGACGCAAAACGATGACATTGTCCTTAAATGTCAAATACCTATCCTAATAATTTAGAACCCGCTTGACGTCACGATAGCGCACAGGAAAACAATTTGTAAAATTCAGAATCTACATTAAACTTGGGAATTTGACGTAAATCGTACATGCCAAAGGATAAGAATTATTTCGTGTCGTCATAGGTCCCTAAGGTAGATAGGCAGTCGCTCCATGTAAAATACTGGTGAGTATTCAGCTGCATACGGTTAGACTGGAAGTCCCCAACATAGTTGGGAAAAGATGATGTGTGTGTTACGCAATATGCTTGTTCTACTTACACACCACGAGTCCTCTAAATAGCATCACTCACTATCAGCAGGGTTATCTCAGAGACTTCAAAAATAGTTATTTCGTTTGTCACTATCGGTGGCTTTCCTAGATTGCTGCAATAAGTACTGCGAAGCTCTCTACGAGCAGGGTACCGGGAGGAATCAAGTAAACCACGGTTTATCACGTATGTTCAATAATTATTCCTAGAAATCATTCAACGTATTTTACATCTTTTTCATTTGGCTTGTCAGCCAAATCTGACGAATAAACTCTTCTAATCTTAAACTAACTTGATGTTTGTCTCGTGTTTCATGCCAATAAATTTTAACTGACTCGCAGAGGTTGCATGTAAGCACCAAATAAGCTATAGGCTCTACAGTACCCGAAGAGCATGATGGGCCAGTGGCGAAGGGTGCATTTAAGACAGAGGTAAGCCGGAGCAAAAAAAAAAACTTACCTAGGCCGGGCGTGGCGCACGAAGTCCAGTTACTTAAAATCTGTGACTGTCTTCAGTCTTGTATAGGCAGATGTGTCTTCAGCCCACCTTTACTATACGTATAAGCACTGATAGAATGAAACATGGCGGCGATTCCCTTGTTCACAAACTAAACTAAATTTAAGTTCAGTGCATCTTTTTCTTTCTATTTAATTAAGAAAATGACAGAAGATAAATATTAGTTTAGTCCTGTCAAATTAAGATACTCCATAGACAAGGCGTGACTAAAAACATGGCTATTAAAAATACGTCAATTTACGTCAGGCCCTGACAGGACTAAACTAATATTTATCTTCTGTCCTTTTCTTAATGAAATAGAAAGAAAAAGATGCACTGAACCTAAGTTTATTTTAGTTTGTGAACAAGGGAATCGGCGCCAGTGTCTTGCAAATATGATAAAAGTGATGATAGTAATAATCCAGAAGCATGTACGAGTATAACCACAGGAATAGAGGAAGAAATGTTCCCTTTACTCCATTTAACAATTACAGCAATGGTGGCCGAGTGGAATAGGCCCCGGCTTACGAGTTGTATTTGGTGAGGTAGGGTTGGTAAACCCAGGCAGGCACTTTACTTTGTGTGTTTAATCACCACGGCTCTCAAACCGTTGATGATGATAGGTAATACCTAAGACAATGTCAGGAAAACGATACATTCAGGTAAATTACAGTTTTGAGGGAGAAAGGTCTGACGTAGGTAAAAGCGTGAATAACAAGTGAGTATCGAAATTCCCCTTTCTTTTATAACGCATGACTTTTTCCCATCCATTACAATAATAGTCAGGAAAAATAATAATAAGTAATCATTCAATTCGTCACTAAACTGTGCCTTGGGAAGCACGCTAAGCCGTTGGTCTTGGCTCTCAATCGAAGATAGCAGTAGAAGCCCGAAATTGTATGCCTCAATGGCGGGAGATAGCAGAATTACCTGTAACTAACACAACAACATCTTATAATCCACAATAAATTATTTGAATTTGAAAGTCTGACAACCAGTCTTACCAAGGGGTATCGTATGGCGCACCTTGGAAGAGGTGTTGAGACCACTTAACATGTTACTCATTGTAGTAAGGTACATCTTTCAAAAGTTCCTAACTAAAAACAGCCGCACGGGTCGATCGATCAGGTTAAGCTACGCTTGCCGCGGTTGGTCCGTGGATGGGTGACCATCTTTATATTCCAAGACCCCTCAGTGCCTCAGAAAGCACGTTATGCCGTTGGTCCCGGCTGTCATTCGTAGATCTTTGACAGTCGTTTCTGGACGCCGAAAGCCCGAAATTCTGACAACCAGTCTTACGAAAGGGTTTCGTATTACCCAGTAACTGGGTTGTGGAGGTCAGATAGGCTCCATGTAAAATAATGGTACTCAGCTGCATCTGGTTAGACATCTTGGTTGGCATCTTGATGACATCTTTCAAAAGTTATGGTTACCTCTAACCATGCGTCGACATTCGAAATTGGTCATTGTCAAGATCAGAGGGGCAGTTCTCGTAATTTTAAGAACGTTCACAGTCTGATCTCAGTCTCAATCTGTCAAAAATACCTCTGAGTAATTTTCTTAAATTTTTGACAGTTTTTGACATTGATTATCGCTAAGATGAGATTGCGACTAGATATTAAGTTTGGTTCCGTGTTAAAAGAGGTGTGAAGTACTTACTGTACTGTTACTGTTGTAACTATGCGTAATGCGTAATATTAGTCATTGAGTTTTAGGGTATAAAGGTCATTTTATTAAGTATAGTTTATGGTAATTGACGTAAATAGGAAGATATTTGGTCTCTAAAAGGTTTTATGGTTGGGAAATACCTAACCTTGTTTAGATGGGTTTTCATTTTGCAAATCATACCTACCTACCACCATATTCTACTCTCTAAGTAGTAGGTACCTATATTATATATTTCCTTCTTTGTTTTGGTTACTCCTGGAGGGTTGTATAGGTAATGCAGCGGGGTAATTGGGTAACAAACTAACTTACAGTATCAATTACTTTTATTTTGACAGTCCAACAACATTCATTGCGTTATTAACATTGATGAGCAGTCAAATTTTTGGAACTTATGAAGCAATGGATTTGCTATATACTTCAAAATGATTCAGATTGTGATTGATAGTGTGTTACGCAATTAGGGTGCAGATCTATAACCTACCGATCCTATTTAAATTAAACACCGCCATATACCAAAAAAACCTTCCAAAGTAAACCAAATTTGTGCTATTTTAAGTTATGGGTAACATGAAATTTAAAACTGTAACCAATTCGTAAAAAAGTAAAGCTCCCAAAAAAGTGAAACCTCATTTCGCCAAAAGCAACTGTATTTTATAACCATTGTTGCCACGCCAGATAACAAAGAGATACAGACAACACAACAGCAGTTACGCGTCAATACATGCAATACAGTTATATATAATGCGAATGAGTCAACATGGTTGAATACTGGCACAAAATTTACAGAGGCACAATATGGTGAAAGTGTAGAAGGTTAGACCGTCGATGGTAAGCTTTTTTTTTGGTGGGGAATCTTCAAATGTCTTCTCCCGCTCTGGGCAGAGGGCGTGTCAGACTTTTACTGACTAAAACCCACCAGTGTTCCTTCAGTTGCCTGTGCCAGGGGACATGGTATCTCTTTCGAACAACCCGAGACCCTGGCAGATCGATGGTAGAGCTGAGAATATACTAGCCTTTTCACCACTAATGTAGTTCGGCACTCGGAAACGCAAACACGTAAAAAGAGACCTTTTAAGTGTGAGTAAACATTATGCAATATTTTCTTATATCTAGGTACTATCTACAGGTAAACGAGGTTAAGGTTATGGTGCTTTTCTACACCAGCCTCATCCAGGTTTTGAAACCTGGATGAGGCATCCAGGTTTTGCCCACGATGGCAGTCGTCGTCTGCCCATCTCGCCACCGGACGACCGACATCTCATGTTGTCTTGTCTTGTTGTCTCGTCGTTCTTGGACGCCACTCTGTCACAGCCTTACCACCTGTCATCACTGCGCCTCGCCAGGTGTTCTGCCCAACTCCATATGAGTTCCATAATACGCTTTCCGATATGGAAGACCTTCGTACATAAGGTCATTTTTATTCTTGCGACTTTTTTGTAGTGTACCTTCTGTATCCGTCACTTTATCTTGCAGTAAATATTGGGCACATTGTGTTGCGCCTACGCGTCTTCAAGATAGCTATCAAGTTTAGTACTAATGAGGTTGTGTTAGTAATCCTACGCGTCATGTAAGTTCATTATGTCGAGTTTAGCATAAAAATATTATGTTGATTTTTTTTTTACGGACCCATTGTTTTACTTATGTATATTTTGGATTAAGGTTAAAATTATTACCACGAGTATTTTGTGCAATACTTAGATATCCGTCAATGGCTGCATGTAATGTGTACTTAGTTCTTAGGTTGAGCTTTGTTTTTTTATAAAATAAATTCATTCTTTTAGGGCTGATTTTTCAATAGCCACATAATTTTCATCTGAGGAATAAATATTGTGGTTTGCCAGCTTTTGTATAGAAAATGTATGTCAAACTGTCATATATATTCTACAGATATGAGTTATCTGACTATTGAAAAACCGGCGTATGCTTTTCATATTTCGAACTTCGTATAGTTAAAAAAAATACTGCAAAAAAAAACAACTGAACTATAATACCACAATTACCGAAAAACTGTTGAGTAACTAAATCTAACCTTATTATGTCAAAACGTTCGCTATAGCAACAAGTAACAACTAGTAATGTACACAAATCATGCGTAAAGGAAAACTTTCTTGAACACCGGCGCGCGCCTGTTAAGGCGAAAGCACCAGAGTAGGCCGCGAATTTCAAAACTTCTTAAGTTTTTTGCAATTTGCAGATCAGAGGAGACTGTGAACGTTCTTAAAATTACAAGAATTGCCTTCTTGTAATTTTAAGAACGTTCACAGTCTGATCTCAGTCTCAATCTGTCAAAAATATCTCTAATTTCCCTACATTTTGACAAGTTTTTGACATTTGTTTGTCCCTGAGATGAGACTGCGACTAGATTTTGAACGTTTTAAATTACGAGAATTAGCCTTCAGTTCATCAAAATATGTTTCGCATCCGAACAAATACTTATTTTCAGCATTATAATCATTAAAATCATCAATACAAATCAAGTTCCAATTGCCCTACTGTACGATTAAGGGCGAATCTCACCAATTAAACTGAACGCGATCAGCGCACCTAAAGCGCGTTTAAGAACTGTTAGTGTCATCATTGTTGTGAAATATTTGACACTGATAGTACCTACTTGAACGCGGCTGATCGCGTTAAGTTTCGTTGCTGAAATTCGCCTTCAGTATTTCATGAAATCATGACATTTGAGGCCAATTTTAAGTTGGAGACATAAGCATTGATGAATCTAATGATTATAATTCTGTAAATACATATTTGTTACGGCCGCGAATCACATTTTGATCAACAATTATAACCTGACACTGACTTGTACATTGCATAAAACATAAGATAAATTGAATTTCGCAGGTACCTTAGCGCACCCCCTTAACAGCGAAACTTGAAAGTTCATTATAGCGTGCTATAATTAAAGTTATTGGTTATAAAATTGTTGTAAAATTATTGTTATAATTAAAACTACATAACTAGGAAAGCGTGAAAGCAGATCTTGCGGTAGAAAATCTGTGTAAATTGTGAATGCCTGGTTGTGATTATTAATTATTTTATTGGTAATGTTTCATGGCAAATTACAACTTTATGTATAATCATAAGAAAGTTACTGTTAAAAAATATTATAAATAATTGATAAGATAAGAAAAACGAAAAATGAAAAAGTTTTTTTTATTAAAATATAAAAACTTTTTCATTTTTCGTTTTTCCGGAGGTAATTGGAAAAGTCATCATTTACAGTACTTTTTTAAAAGTTCTGATGAAGTCTTCGACATTTTCTATTAATACTGACGTCACAATCTGAAGCTTCTCATAATTTTCTAACATTTCACTTCTACGAATTACTTCTGAATCATACACAAAAACGTTAAGTGAGCTTGAATAACAATTTATTGTTCAGAAGCTTTGTGACTCATTTTCAATTGCTATAGGAAAAGTATGTGCTTTCACATTTCAGGGAAGTCTTCGTTTTCCTGATATATTTTTTTTAGTTTACTTTTACCTGTTGCGACATAATATATTCTTTGCCAACAACTAGCTAGTTCTTCCAGAAGAAAGTATGATTTTCCCACCTTTTTTCAATGATCTATTTTCTGTTTGTCATTCTTCTGACCTATTTCTAACTTCCATGTATAATTACATTTGTAATCCCAACCCTGTACCATTCGGGATAGAGTGATTCGGGATAGCGTTTATTCGGGATAGAGTGATTCGGGATAAGATTCATTCGGGATAAAGTGATTCACCAAATAGCGTTTGCACTTTTACAGTAACGACCCTTCTAGAAAGGACCAACATCATCCCGCCATTTTGTAATAACAACGTTGCCTGGATAATTTCTAAGCCTAGATCAGAGCTATCAGAGCTAGACTAACCAGTAATTTCCTTATCCATTCATCATGCCTTTACCTTTGGGAAAAGGCTAGGCAGATGATGATCCATCAATACATAATCAGCCTATAATGTTCCCACTGCTGGGACACAGGCCTCCTCTCTTCGAGCTATAATCTACCACGCGGGCCCAGTGCGGGTTGGTAGATGTTACATGTCTTAGAATTTTTGGTTCTAGGACATGCCGTTTCTTAACGATGTTTTCCTTCGCCGTTTTGAGAGCAGTGGTGATGAAATAATTTACACAAAGTAAAACGCCTGTCTGAGTACGAACCTACGACCTACAACTCGTAAGTCGCGGTCGTTATCACTGGGCCGCCAGTGCTCCATCATTGATCCATCAATACCTTTACAATAATTACTTTGCTTCTCAATTCACCAGCGCAGCCGCCATCTTGTCGGATCCGTCGTATCTGGAGCGAGTTTTGGGGCCATGTCACACTTACAACAGTATGCACGGCTAAAGAAAGTCCGTGTTTTGAAGCCGTGGCGGTGATAGGGTTGTGCGTCAGCGGTCAAGTTCAGGTTACGGTTTTTTGCTTGTTTTTATTGATGATTTGCGTGTGTTGTATGACTTGTATGGGTCAATCGGTTTTGAGGAAAAAGTTGTTGCTGCTCGTTTTGGAAGTAGTTGCTAGTGATTAATAGTCACGTACAACCTATGTAACTTATTCCCCTTTATTCATAAACGTAAAGTAAAGTTAAGTAATGGTTAGCGACTGTTTAACCATACATTTTTGACATTTTAACGTCACTTAACTTTATAAATAAAACCCATGAAGTTGAAAACATATTTTGGATTTACAGATTTTTTAAATAACGTAATCTTTTTGGCACTTATTAAATAAATCCTAAACCATGAGTCAAAGTCCAAAAGCCTTAAGATTTTGTGCATAGTTTAGAGATTTACCTTCCTATTTATTTTTAGTGTTTTTAGTTGTTTATAGGAAAATTATGGAATTGGTTATAACAGTAACTTAATTCTTGCAGTTGAAATAACACCAAAATATAAATATACTGCTCAAAAATGATTTCAGTACGACGTTACCATAACCACAAAGTAATATTAACTTAAACGTTAATTATTAAACAAAGCTTTCCTAAGCACTGAAGCAAATGGTTATAAAATAATCTTATACATTTTATAACTTACAGCAAATCTGTGAGAAGTACTAATCATCTTTCACTTATATGGAAAATTACAAATCAATATCGTCGCAGATCAGATAACCGTCACTCTGCGTTCAATCGACGATTAATTAACAATTAATCAAGGGAGAAAACTATCGACATGACGTCGAACGAACGCAGGGGAAATGCAATTTTCTTATGCAACTAACTCTAATGCGATGCAACCGAGGTATAAAACCAACGTTTCTAATATTACACACATGCATTTTAGCTTGCTTTCTTCGGCATACTCTCAAGTAAAATGGTGGTCGGCAAAAAATCTAGTGCTTTCTTTTTCAATGTCGAGTAGCAAGGGAGATAGACATACGATTTGTGGAGGCTAGAGGAGGACAGTTATACAATATGTATTGCGCGTAAATGTCACGATTGACGTTTGAATTTCGAACTGCACCAAACGTCAAACTTGCCGCCAAATGATTATGACGGTTGTTAGTTTGAAATAAGGTTGTGTTTTGTTTCAGTTGTTTTGGTTCTAGTGTTGTGACTTTTCGGAGTCGCGTCGACGATTCGCGTGCGCTGATATGTGGGACAATCGAAAGCCTTTCTCCACTCGGCTGTTAGGTATTTTATTCCGTTAGTTTTTTTGTGGCCGCCATTACACCAATATGGCGGGTGGCATCATTTTTTCGCTTTGTCACGTTAGATCATTCTCGTTAGACGTTCGAAAGCTGTGTTCTGGTTCTTGGAATCAGAGTCGCATAACTGTATCCCGCGCGGAGAAATGATGTAATTGACAACCGATGTTTTTTTTTATAAATGGCTGTGTTTATGCATCGTATTTATTTAATTAATTTGTAACCGAAATGCATGTAATTACCGATTTTAAAAATATAGGAAATTGCATGTTATTTGTTTGCTGTTGTTAAAAGCAAATTATGATAATTGTTTAAGTAAAAATATTGCGTGATGCTTGCGCAGAAATACATTCGCATGTTATGTAGGTAACGGTATAATGTAATAGTTACCTACTAAATAAAAGTAACTGTGAATTCAATGTTGACAACATAGTTACTTGGTCACCTTTCAGTCTGGGATGTAGAATCGCATAATTTTCCAGTAGGTATTGTAGCTCATCATGCTCGATAAGTTAATGAAAATGTATTTTTACAAAAACCACTTCATCATCACCATCTGCGTAGCCTTTTCCCAACTTTGTTGGGGTCGGCTTCCAGTCTCACCCTGGATGCAGCTGAATACCTGATTATTATGCTGCTTCATGAAACGATCACCTATCTAGCCTCCACAGCCCAGATACCGGGTTACGCGATACCCCTTGGTAAGGCTGGTTATTAAAAACTTAGTTAAACCCACTTTTGTATTTAAATAATCCAATGGAAACTTTCCAGCCTTGACATTGCCATTTCTTAAGTGTTCGATTATAACTTCATCAAAAAGCCACAACACTAAAAAAAACAAAACCACGCAAAGGACATTCACCCATACAGCCTCACCTGTCACTGTCAAAAAATCTATGTCACTAAAATCACGAGTTTTGAATGTTTTTAATCTGTACATCCGTTGCACAGACGATGCGTATACAGGCACCGTGTAATTGCATAATTTGCATAGGCAATGCATCGCGTCCGCCACTTTCTCCCACTAACGGGACTTGGAACTGGGACATCCGTTCATTTGTTCCCACATCAGGTCTTCAAATGTCTTTTTTTGTGTTTGTTCGCTATTTGAAATTTTGAGTGCAGTTTTTTACAGGTGGCCAGTAGTGAAATGTTTTGAAAAGATTTTGATAGACTGTTGATATTCTCATTCGTTTAACAATTTTAGTTTAGTTGTTTAAATTCTCATTAATCAAAATCATTTGGGTTTTTTTCAGTGCGCAACACTAACAATAGTTTCTTACAACTGTCGGATGATAAGTTTTGTTTACGCTTTTGACCTGCTTAGAATTCTCCAGAAATGCATTTGAACTTTCTATGGAGAAAGTTTTTGGTTTTCTGAATTAAAGTCAGTTGTTTATATTGGAATTATGAATGCGCCTAGTTGTGGTTGTTTTTCTGTATCTACTTACCTACTTATTATGTATTTTTCACGTTTTTGGGTAAGTACTTACGCAGCTTGAAAAAAGTAATTTAAGAATGTTATAATTTAGGAAATGCACACTTAACTTCGACATCTTTAGGCACTTAATAATTATTAAAACTTAACACTTCAGCCGCTATAAAACTTTAAATGAATTCAGGTTGCAAGCTCTTTTATTTCCGCACCTGTCCCTTTCCACAATTAGGAATGATCACAATGATATAATAGATAGTATTAAAAAGAAGGACCACTAGCAGCACTTAAAACTGGCAACTATAGTTTATGGTCAGCTCAATACACCATCGAATAACGGTTTCCCGCCATCAAACATTCAAAATCATAACTTCGAACTCTCTAATAAAATTTCAAATTCAAATCTCCATAAACCAGAGCACAATCTAGCCGACCAATCACAGCCGTCCATTCGTTATCAGTTCATGGTCAAAATATGCACAACAACAAAGAGGTCGTATGTGTGTCAGACGGCCGGTGAAAGTGCGGCGCGAAAGGTGACCGCAACAGGGTCAGTTACTAGCATTACGTGTGCTTACTGTGACACTTTCTTTGACGCCATCTTGGATTTTTAAAACTTTTTTGGAACAATTTGATTAATGACAGTTACTGTTGTTGAGGGGTTTTTGTAAGATATTTGTTAATTTTTAAAAGCTTTTTCTGTTGCTTGTCGTCTCGCTAGCAATTCATCGTCGACAGTCATCCGATCAACATAAATGCGAATATATTTTCATAAAAAGCAGTCTAGTGGTAGGTATGGCTACGTAAAGTCATCACACCACTGATTGCCGCAAGTCTGAATTAAATATTAGCAATGGTGATTCGAGCTTTATTAGCTTTTTTTTCATTTCGAAATAAAAGAAAATTCCAACATTTTATATTTCTTACCTAATTCCTCTAATTCAGACTTTCTGGAAAGATTTCATTAGATAATAAGTATTCCAATCTTAAGGACAAAAGTTCCCTTCACGAGAACGAGAAGGTTAATTTGGACATTGGTTTACATACCATTGGGAAGAAAGAAGTAAAAAAGTATTTTTTTTTAACACAGACAAAAGACACATAATTAAAAAATCGAATAAAAAGTGTACTTAAAGGTTAAAGGTAATTAAACAATTAGTTGTATTATAGAAACTGCTCAAGATAACTTCATATTAATCTAACCTCTGATTCTGATTGCCTTGTCAAATAAAAGCGTGATGACACATACATAATTCAATTTTTTACTATTACGTGTCATGGTGTGTAACTATGGATGACACTTTCTTTGACCTATTGCCGCGAAAAACAACGGCGGCCATTTTTGTAAGCGCCATAGACCTTATAGAGCTGTAGTGTCGAAGTCATCGTTGGTTCTATGCGAAGGCTGGCGTTTTAGGTATGGCGCGGGGTATAGAAAAAAAATATGATGTACGGTTTCCCATACACAAATTTTTTGTTTTTAGAAACGAAGTTATCTGGAAAAGAACCGACATAGCTTGCAGAGTAAACAAGCTAAAGTGCCAGTGGGCTGGCCGTTTGTCGAAGGACTGATGGCCGGTGGCAGCAGACGAATTCTGGAGTGGAGACCTCGTACCGGCCAGCGTCAGCCCCTCAACTAGATGCACAGACGACCTCAAAAAGGTGGCTGATATAGACTGGATGCAAAAGGCGGAGGATGAGGGTATTGTGACGCAGCATGGGAGAGGCCTATGTCCAGCATTGGATTGCGATAGGCTGAGTTGATGGATTGATTTGTTGTTATAGCAGCCACAGTAGTACACACTCTGAGAATTTCAACTGCTACCTATTACCGTTCAATAGATACAGCCCTGTGACGGACGGACGGACAGCGGAGCCTCAATAGGGACCCGTTGGTTTGGGAGAACAGGTTTTTGTTCCTCCTGAAAAAATTTGGTTTTTGAACCTTATGCGGTTTTTATCTGTTTATGTGCTGCATTAGATTAGATATCTTTTTTATTAGAGTAGATTATAATCTTGATTAATAAGCAAGACATACATTTTCAAAATGGCTATTGTATCGGACAAAAAGTACTGTGCCCTATCTATCGAAGAACATAATTTTTTTATTAATTACCAGCTAAAGCGTTTTTTTTAATATGACGACTAGACCCAGAGTACAAAAACTTTATTTTCCTAGATGCACAGACCAAGATGATGTAAAAAGTGTTAAAAAAGTGTAAATTTAGACCCAAATAAAAAAAGTTCTTAATATTCCTCTTTCCTTATTTATTTGATCTTTGGTACAGACCCAAACCAAAAAATTAACAGCAGAATCTTGTGGTTTTCCTCTGTTTTAATATTACAATTTTGTCTTGGAAGTTTCAAGATCACTTTATTCTATATGTATCCTTCGATTGACGTCTTATGCAAATCTTGTAAGGAAATAACACGTGCAAACTGTGTTCTGGTGGTTTTTAATAGATTTCGTCCTGCAGTGATGTAACCAGCTGGTTTGTTCACCATGCAACGATGGATAGAGATTGACACGACTTCTCTCTTAAAGGGTACAACACCATCATCTGCCTCGCCTTTTCCCAAATATGTTGGGGTCGGCTGCCAGTCTAACCGGATGCAGCTGAATACCAGTATTTTACATGGAGCGACTGCCTATCTGACCTCCACAACCCAGTTACTGGGTAAAACGATACCCCTTGGTAAGACAGGTTGTCAGACTTACCTACGGGCTTCGGACTACCCGTAACGACTGCCAAATGACAGCCGGGACCAACGGCTTAACGTGCTTTCCGAGGCACGGAGGGTCTTGATATGTAAAGATGGTCACCCATCCACGGACCAACCGCGGCAAGCATAGCTTAACCTGATCGATAGATCCGCACGGCTGTTATTACTTAGCCCTCTATAATACGATACTGTATAATACGATACCCCTTGGTAAGACTTATTAGTTGTCAGCGTTTCGGGCTTCTGAAAACCCGTAAGGACTGTCAAAAATCCACGAATGATAGCTGGGACCACCGGCTTAACGTACTTTCCGAGGCACGGAGGGGTATTGGTATCTATAGATGGTCACCCATCCACGGACCAACCTCGGCAAGCGTAGCTTAACCTGATTAGTCGACCCGTGCAGCTGTTATTACTTAGCCACAAGCCCCTATGGATAGTATGAGTACCTAACGTTTAATTGGACTCCTTTTTTTAGGACGGGTGTCTACGTTGTTAATGCAAGGTGCAATGACTTCTTAAACGCTTACAACATGAACTTGCCATAGGCTACAATAGCAAAATCAGCCTATAATGTTCCCAATGCTGGGACACAGACCTCCTCTCTTTGACAGGGAGTGGGCTGAAGGCCTGTAGTCTGCCTCGTGGGCCCAGTGCGGATTGGCAGATGTCACATGTCTTCGAATGTTTGTTTCTAAGACATGCCAGTTTCCCCACGAGGTTTTCCTTCACTGTTTTGAGAGCAGTGGTGATGAAATAAACTATACAATGTAAAGCGCCTGTCTGGGTTTAAACTCTCAAGTCAGAGTCGTTGACACTGGGCCACCATTGTTCTATAATCATCATCTGCCAAGCCTTTTCCCAACTATGTTGGGGTCGGCTTCCAGTCTAACCGGATGCAGCTGAATACCAGTATTTTACATGAAGCGACTGCCTATCTGACCTCCACAACCCAGTTACTGGGTAATACGATACCCCTTGGTAAGACTGGTTGTCAGACTTTCGGGCTACTGACGACCCGTAACGACTGTCAAAGATCCACGAATGACAGCCGGGACCAACGGCTTAACGTGCTTTCCGAGGCACGGAGGGGACTTGGTATATGAAAATGGTCACCCATCCACGGACCAACCGCGGCAAGCGTAGCTTAACCTGATCGATCGAACCGTGCGGCTGTTATTACTAAGCCACAAGCCCCTCCACCATTGTTTCTATAATATTATTGCAAAAATATATATCTACTAATCCTACTAATAACATTATAATCGCGAAAGTTTGTAAGGATGGTTGGATGGATGGATGTTTGTTACTCTTTCACGCAAAAGCTACTGAACGGATTTGGATGAAATTTGGCACACAGATAGTTTATAACCAGGATTAACACATAGGATACTTTTTATCCCGATATTCCTACGGGATCGAAACTTATACGGGTGAAACCGCGGGCGCAGTTAGTGTAGAATGTTTTGTTGACCAACATTGGACTGTCTGTGATGTGATTCAATGTTCCATGGCATTGTGTTGTAGCGGTGAAATGAGGAATTAGCACAATCACAGTTTATTGACGGACATAAGCTTCAATTTTAACGGAAATTACCTATAGCTTACCATTCCATAACAATAGCCAGTCAAAATGACCATATTTATGGTTTTGTAGATAATAATTATGATCTATACAAATAAATAAAATTTAAGTGCTGTTCGTAATGCCAACATAACAGCTTTTTACTAAATGCATATGAACGTATATACGGTAGGTACATTTAACAAAAAGAATATTTTTTTAAAATTTTGGTCTGTCTGTCTGTTTGTTTATTTCGGCTAATCTCCGAAACGGCTGGACCGATTTTAACGGGACTTTCACCTGCACATACACTATTATTTCAGAAAAATAATTAGGGTTCCGCGCAAAAAACTGAAAACCCATGAAATCTAATTTATTTTCGGACAATGGCAATGCCGCCAGTGTCTTGGGTACATTACCAGTCGACAGCGATGCGGATGAATTTTTCGACGCTATATTTTAGTTTGTAAATAGTTTTAGTTAATTTAGGATATATTTTTGTTATTTTAGTGTTATCTTATAAATAAATGTTTTCGGACATACACACAGCTAGTTGACCATAATAACGGTAACAACGCCAACTGTTATCAACAATGGAGTCATCAAATATCAGCAACAAAATGTCACAAATATTCGCTCATCCGTAAACCGATTACAGAAATTAACTAAACTATTCGTCAAACCGTTAAATAAACTATAAACCCATATAAAATCGGAACAGTAAGTCACGTCACTCGATCGTGATAACTGATCATCATTCAAAGTGGTACCGTTATTTAGAATCATGCGATTTTGAGCTCTAAGTCCGTGGGATAAGGTTGTGAGAATTGTGTGGAATTAATAAAGATTTACTGATGTTAATATGGGTGGGGTTGTGCTGTAGTGTTAGCGATGAGCGATAGTGATGCTATTTTTATGTGTGTGAAAAAGTAACGGTAGTTTTTTGCAACTATAATAAATCAATTTAAACACACACTATACTAACTCAAATGGCCTAATTAGTGCAATTCTAAGTCTATTGTCTCTGTCTGTCTGTATGTCTAATAGTCTATTGTCTCTGTCTGTCGTTTTAATATTTCCACATTTTGCTCTACTCTATTATTATTTGATATATCTACTAGTGGACCCGGTAGTTGTCGTCCTGCCCGGAAAAGCAGCGCCACCTACCGGGTTCAATTGTGTTTTCCAACCATCCAGGAACCCATTGAAATATGTATACACACAAAATTTCATCCAAATCGGTCCAGCCGTTTAGGAGGAGTTGGTGACAAACACACGTATAAAATAATAATACATATTAAGATACTTATACAAATAAATAAAATTGAAGTGACTGTTTTATTTTTACGTCAAAATAACAGCTTCTTACTAAATGCATATGAAAATATATACGGTATTTACATTGATTATATATATCAATGGTTTTTTAATTGTTGTCTGTCTGACTGTTTGTTCCTTCTAATCTCCGAAACGGCTGCACTGATTGACGGGACTTTCACTGGCAGATAGCTAATGGTAAAGGTAGTTTATTTTAGCAAAAGATTTAGTAAGGACACGTTATTGTTATCAGACATCCGCGAACGAAGTCGCGGGCACAACTAGTTATTAGTTAATACTGTACTGTACGACACTCACAAAAATCATAGCATTCTAGTATCCGACATCTTTCGATGCGCACACGCACACTCGTGAGAATGCAAGCGCGGGAAGTATTCTAACTTTTCACCACTTTTCCTCCGCACCACACTTTCCTCGCCACGGCCCAATGCCGGCAGACATTTTCATAACTAATATTGCCATCTGTCACTGAACAATACAATGATAATTGTAATATCAGTGATTTATTGAGTCGTTTGTTCAGTTTAATTGTTTATTAATATTCAGTGTTCTGGTACATATGCACACGCGAGGATTAATGTGGATGTGGTAGAGATTATCAGGTTCTATTTTGTGAGTTGTTTTTTCAAAGACAAGTATTTTGAAGAGACAATGTTCTCCCATTTTTTTTCGTCATTTCTTCTCGGGGATCAGTCAGCTATTAAATGCCGACTCCATCTAGTTTTTTAAAATATTGACGTGTAAAAGTGTAGTGACATACCTTAGGGGATTATATATTTGGCATTTTTCAACCGATTTAGAAAGAAAGAAAGAAAATACATTTATTTGCGGCAAACATGACGCATAAAAAAAGAACAAACACACAAAAAAAAAAAGTGGGGGATTTAGATGATCCTTATGCTAAGGGGTATACCGTATTCTTGATTAGGTGGTTCGTTTAGGTGAACTCGGAAAATATTTTTTTAACAAGCTAAACTTTGATTTTTAAGCTAGACCAAAATGACAGCTAATATCATCATCTTCATCTGCCTAGCCTTTTCCCAACTATGTTGGGGTCGGCTTCCAGTCTAGCTGGATGCAGCTGAATACCAGTATTTTTCATGGAGCGACTGCCTATCTGACCTCCAAAACTCAGTTACTGGGAAATACGACAAATGACAGCTAATATATACATACTAAATAATGTCATGTTGACAAAAAAAATGTTAAGATCGGCTGTCACTTTTGTCTAGCAAATTAAAAATAAGAGATTAAACTAACCAAATGTCAAAGTACATTTTAAGTTATTCCGATCCTCACCATCGTTGTATGAAATGGTTTTAAAACGCGGCAATTTGGCGTAACGTGTTATATTTATGAACATTTTTATTAATCTCCGTAAATTTACATTTAATCCTGTTTAATGAAGATTTTTTTGAAATAGAGAATAGATTTATTGGATGTACGTTTTTATTATGATATTAGCAGGCAAGCAGCCCCATGGAATGACAGAACAGACTTCATACACAAACATATATGCAACCAATGAAGACCTAGCGAAGTGAATTGCGCGTGCTATGCAACTATGCATGCCTATATGTACAAGTAAGAATGACACCATCCGGATCTATTTGACTACAAAGCGGATTTACTTAAATGATAAAAATGATAAATGATTTTATTTTTGTAAGTAGGTTTGTACAAACACTTTTACACGTCAATCATATTTTTAAAACTAGATGAGGTCGGCGTTTCCTATCTGACTAGTCTGAGAAGAAAGGCCGAAACAAACTCAGAGGTCACAGTCTCTTTTAAAGTCCAGACATAATCTTGGTCATATCATATGAAGACCATGTAGATCGATGTCTGAGATGGTTTTTTGATGAAAGAGAACCACACAGATTGAGAGGACCTGTTCAGCCAGTGCACGCATTTGTCAGAAATCGTGCAGCTCAACTCAAAACTTAAGGAGCTCGACGATTCGACGAACAATACCAAAGAAAGGACATTTGGGTAAGTTTAGTTGAGGAGCAAAGCAAGAGTGAACAGGCATCTTGTGGACACGCTCCATCCATCACAGACCATATCCATCGCTCTCCATCATTCGTAATCGAGGTCAGGAGCAGGCCCAACAATAAAACAGAGGAACACAGACAGGGTCAACAATAAAAAAAAAACAAATAAATCTTAATAAAAACCAAGTACTTTTCAATGATAATAATTGGTTTACTTGGAGGGGCCTGCCCTGTTTAGGGGTAGATCATAGATCATCATCATTATTTCAGCCGAAACACGTCGACTTCTGGGCATAGGCCTTCCCCAAGCACCGCCACTTCGACCGGTTCTGTACTTCTCGCATCCAGCAGATTCTGACCAAGATGTAAGGTTTGTAGAGTTAGGCCTGGTAGGGGCTTGGCTCTACATTAGATGTGATAACTTTTTAACAGTGAAAGCTTTATTTAAGTCTTCGCAACCTTCTTTACATGTAATATTTTTGGTGGGATTATTTATTACGAGGCGTTATTTATGATCTCTCCTTAAATGACTGTGGTTAGTTCAGCTTGACGGCTGCCTCCCCTAGATAAAATCCCTAGCTACGCCAATGGAAAGGGTCCCTGACTATCGCGTAGTGTCATAATGCTTTAAGTCCTGTCAAATGTATGAATGAAGAACTACTCTTAATAGTACATAGGTTCCTGGTACATACATAAAACTGTGCCCGATCAGTGACAGCGCAGACAGCTAATAACTGATGACCTCGCGAGGAGAAATGCGCCTGCAATCTAACTATACGTACCTACATAATATCATAAAACACAATTATAGGGCTGCCACTGATGAGAGCCACCTGGATTTATTTCTATTTGCTTTGTCGTCATCAGCCGAAAGGTGTCCACTGCTGGACATCGCAACTATGACCGGTTCTGCACTACCCGTATCCCGTGGATTCACAGCCGTTACTGGGTCGTCATTTTTATAAACTTTACAATAACGCAATTTATGTTTGTGCTTCTTCCCGTGTGGATGTGGGAATCTATCCCACGGGAACGTGCTACTAGGATAAAAAGTATGTCCTTCTCCTTCCTCAGGATGCCATCTATCTCCTTGCCAAATTTTATCGAAATCCGTTCAGTGATTTAGGCGTGAAAAGGTAACATACAGACAGAATTACTTTCAAATTTAGAAGATTTTAGTTGCATAATCCATTTTTAATAATAATTAAAAATAGATTATGCAACTAAAATCTTCTCTCTGTTTTTGCGTCAAAAAACTAACAGGTTTATTGGTAGTATGTGGTGACGTGAACGACTTCATTGAATGCTGAAGGAGGTAGTTGTGCATGTCAGGCAGGAAGGAAGGTATGGCATAGCCTGTCAAGCACACTTTGCACTCACACTGTAATGTGATGATCCCACCAGGTTTTTTAAAGGAAAGCAGGATCCGGTTTTTGTGGCAGGTATTTTCTCTGTCGGTTCTTTGGCAGTGTTAGTCCTAAATTTATTACGACGGAACAAACAATGAAAGGAATCAAATTCTGCCATCTTTTTCTTACCGTGTCAATGTCAATCGTAATGATGTCATCCCACAACATTGAAAGGAGTCAAAACCTGTCATCTTGAAAGAAAGAATAAACATTTACTTGCGGTAAACATGACGCATAAAAAAACACAAACACAAAAAAAAACTGCGTCACATCCACGCAAAACGGCCATCGCTCAGCAAAATGCTAAGACCCTCCTCTCCTCAGCCAGATCTTAGTCTGTTGATGGCGATCTAAATAGCCCAGAACTTATCAAAAAGTATACATATGTAGTCCGGTACATCCTGAAATATTTCGCTTCTCCCACTCCCGGATCAGAACCCAAGTCTAGTAGCAGCCCTGGCCACTGAAGTGTACCGTTATGCAGCTAGCAACATAGACATGCATTCGAGGTCGCTTTCTCATTTCGCCGGCATCAAATTGCGGTCACCTCGTTTAGAAACGTTTAGTTGGCAGTTATAACTACCGGAGATAGATGGTTTGGTTTCAATGTCAAGTTGAACGAAAAAATTTGGTTTTTTTTTGCACTCATTTATGAGGACGGATGTCCTGAGTTTGCTCAGAAGGAAATCTAATTAAAGTTCAGTACATACCTACACATACGGTAGTATTTCGTAGGCTATTTCAATACTTAGCTTTACTTGGCAGTTTATGTTGGAGGAAGCCATTGTAAATTCTGCCCTGCAGGAGTTGGAAGTCGGAATAACGCGACAGGCGGGCTGAACAGCCCGCAGAATCGAAGTTTTTACTGAATAGGTAATTTCAGTATGTTTATAAATACTTTTTTCTTTCTTCCGTTACTATTGATAGGGTAAAAGATTCGATTACAAGAAAGTGCACTTGTTCCCTGTGTGTTGATAATTCCAAAACATTGGGTCAAGGTTTTCCTACGGAATCTTCCTGAAAAACAAGTCAGAATTGGACCATCACATGCATTTCAAATTATTATTTTTACACGAAATCAAATTTGCTTAGCCGTTTTCTAGCCGTTTTCCGACTTCTAGAAGTCTTCCAGTCTAACCGAATGCAGCTAAATAACATTATTTTACATAGAGCGACTATCTATCTGACCTCCACAATTCAGTTACTGGGGCACACGATGGGACTCCTTGGTAAAACTGGTTGTCAGACTTTTTGGGCTTCTGACTAACCGTAACGACTATCAAAGATCTACGAATGACAGCCGGGACCAACGGCGTAACGTGCTTTCCGAGGCAAGGAGGGGTCTCGATAATGTAATAGATGGTCACCCATCCACGAAACGTCTGCGGCAAGCGTAGCTTAACCTTCGATCGACCCGTGTGGCTGTTGTCATTAAGCCACGAGCCCCTGTTTTTATACAAAGTCGTTTAAACAACAGTTACTATAAGTGGATATTTTGTTTAAGTCAAACCTCAACAAAATATCCACTTGTGCAATGCAGTCTATTCTTAGAATAACTGATTCAGCAAGTCTCCTGTAATAGTGTAAAATTATGTGAAGCTTTAATTTCTTTCGCTTCTTATAAGTAAAAGTCAGGCTTCCCGGTGCACATAAGAAGCCGCAAAATAGCTGAGAAATCTAATAAAGTATACTAAGGTCTGCAGGAATCCGCTGGATGCAAGAAACACAGAACCGGCCGAAGTGGCGGGGCCTATATTCAGCAGTCCACTGCTGAATATAGGCCCCGCCACCAGACGTCCACGTCTTTAGGCTGAATCATAACTACTAAGGTGGTGTTTGGCCCATTATATCTGATTCTTCAAACGTCCAAAAAGAAGCCATATCTTAAAAAAAAACCTGTAGTATAATTATGTACGCTAAAAACCCTCGGTAAACATCATATGGAAACCGGCATGTCCTAGAACAAAAAAATCGAAGACGATGTCGGGATGCCACCCAGTATAATATTTTTTCAAAGCTAAAATTATTGCAGAATTGTAAGTACTACCTACCTATTACCAGCATAAAAAACGTTCGAGTTCCTGCCTTTTAGCCAACATACATTATTTCTAGGAAATATATATTTTTTTGTATGAAAAATAGATGTTGGCCGATTCTCAGACCTACCCGATATGCACACAAAATTTCATACAAATTGGTCCAGCCGTTTCGGAGGATTTTGATAACAAACATTGCGACACGAGAATTTTATTTATTAGAATAATACTTGCCTATACCACCACCCAGACCACCACCACCGCCAACCCCACCCACCACCCACCTTAACCAGATCCCAAAAATACCTAACTCCTAATCCCACAACTAACACCCAACGCCACCATCAATGGACGGAAAATTAGAAACTAGTAACGTAACCCAATTCCCCCCTCTCCCCCTTTCAACTTCGCATTGACATTCGGTGTAGGCAGGTCAACGACCCCGCTTTCACTTTCCGGTCACACCCCCCCGCTTTCCTGTTGCGTAACATCTGGAAGTGAATTGACGTGCGCGCGCATATGTGTGCGCCTGCGCAGCGCGCGTGAAAATGTTCGTTTTGTTTGTAGTTATTGTTATGATTGATTTTGTATGTTTTACGTTGTTTGTTGATTATGTTTTTTTTTTTAATTTTACGGTTATTAATCTACATTATTAATTACAGTACAAATAATATTGAATCTCAACAAATAAACCGAGAGTGCATGCCCAAATTTAAATTGATGCAATTCATATTTTTGTAAGAATACCTCATTGCTCATTAAAGGAAAGCCTCCTTTATTTTTTTGTGGATGGGAAATCATCGAATGACCCCTCCCGCTCTGGGTGGAGCGGAAGGGAGTGTCAGACTCTTACTGACTGAAACCCACCCGTGTTCCTTCCTTAGCCCTTTCTGTTCCAGGGCAGCGGTAACCCTTTCGGAAGATCCCGCCTGGAAGGGAAAGCCTCCTAAGATCGTTTTTCTGTAGCTACAGCGGCTAACATCCTTGAAGATCCTGTAAATTCTAAAAGTATTTTTTTCTCTTAATTGCGGGGTCAGCTGTTGATGCCCTTTTGCACAAGGGAAAGATGAAGTATCCGTACACAAATATCAAAACCGTATCGCTATTGATCCATATACCACTTTCCATAAAAATTCGTCCAGTCTCTTTTTGTAGGTATTTAGGTGTAGTATGTAATTTTAAATGAGGAAACCATTCGTTTTTCCAAAATGACTAATATGTTATGTTTTTTTTCCAATGATGTCAAACGTATACCCTTTAAATATTCTCTCCAGCATTAAAGTAAGTAAACAATAGCCAGGATAAATGTTACGAAATTATATCGTAATGCATAAAGTTATCCTGGTTATTGTTCGTGTATAACCGTGTGACGCACACGCAAAGAAAGGCTTGGCGTCTTACATAATAAACCCCATTTTGACGTCGATATTATTTTCCTAATTGAACTTAAAAAGTACTTCCCCTCACTTCAATGAAATGAAATTGGTTATTCTGTACATAGAATGTAGGAATTACTTTTACACGTCATATTATAAAATAATTTAACTAGATGAGGTCGGCGTTTCGTATGTGACTACTCTGAGAAGAAAGGCCGAAACAAACTCAGAGGTGACAGTCTCTTTTAAACTCCAGACATAGTCTTCGTCAGATCATGTGAAGATCATGTAGATTGATGTCTGAAATGATTTTTTGAGGATAGTACAGTCAACAGCAAAAGTAGATGATCAAAATCAGAAATTCAATACTAATTAACGGAGTTCGCGTCAGAACTGTGTGGCGTCGAAGTGATTCAAAAGTATGACACTGAGTCTGACATACTTTTGAATCACTTCGACGCCACACAGTTCTGACGCAAACTCCGTTCATTAATATTAAATTTCTGATTTTGATCATCTACTTTTGCTGTTGACTGTACCACAGTATGAACGTTACATTTCTTTAGGGACCTATGTACAAGAAAAACTACCGTGATAAAAAAAAACTAGCCATTCATCAATCTGGACCCCTATGATGTATCAGGAGCTTAGGTATGAGTACTCTTAGCAGCGGAGCTCGTGGCTTAGTAATAACAGCCGCACCAGTTGCTCGAAGGCTTTTTTTTTCTGGATGGGAAATCATCAAATGACCCCTCCCGCTCTGGGTGGAGCGGAAGGGAGTGTCAGACTCTTACTGACTAAAACCCACCCGTGTTCCTTCCTTAGCCCTTTCTGTTCCAGGGCAGCGGTAACCCTTTCGGACGATCCCGCCGCCCAGTTGCTCGAAGGCTAAGCTGTGTTTTCCGCGATCAGTATCTTGGGACCATCCTTTACGTATCGAGTCGAGACGCCTATTTGCCTCGGAAGGCACGTTAAGCTGTTTGGTCCCGGTTTTCATTCGTAGATCTTTGACAGTCGTCACGGGCAGCCAGAAGCTTAAAGTCTGACAACCAGTCTTACCAAGGGGTATCGTATTACTCAGTGACTGGGTTGTGGTGGTCCTGTATTTTTATCCGGAGTATCTCAGTAGCAGCTCGGAGTGTCTGGATATGTGCCCGGTTGAACGGCAATAGGCTCCTCATCTATTACATGGGACTTAAAACATAACTGGCGAAATGTGGGTGTACAGACGCCAGCACATCAAGCTACTACAATCTGTCAAAATTCTTTAATAGATTTTCAACTTTATCGTAAAAGCAATATGGTTCAAGGTTGATTGGGAAAATTTGACAGTTTCGGGTAGCTTGACCTGCTGGCGTCTGTACTACTCCTATTACACCTCTGCCCAACCCTTCGGGGAAAGACGGCGTGATATTATGTAATGGTACGTTATTTCCCCATCAACCATCCTGTATAAAACGTACAAAGAAACCTTTAACAAACCTTTACCTCAAAGAAACCATTAAAGCTACCTATTACTCCACAATTAGCTGTTACACGTATTAACTCAGAACATTCTAAGGAAAGGGGTTGGACAGCTAAAATATACAAAGGCGTGAGTGATGACGTCATTGGGCTGGCCATTACGCAATATCCACCCTAGGTGGCGTCGAAGGTAGCCATAAAAGTCTGACATTATGTTTTAAAGTACTCGTGATCCCCCAAAAAAGTGAAAAACGTGACAGCGTTGTGGCATAGAACTCTCTTCGTTACGTATGAGATTTGTAACAATTTTTGCGGATAAACTTCGTAATAGGTAGGTAATTCATTTTAGAGGTTGGGATTGCCCCAAATACCGCATCGTTTCTGGTAAAAAAAGGTATAGAATGAATCACATCCACTAGTCAATTATTTTAATGAATTCTTGATTAATCTAAACTAACACACGGGTTGGCCTTTTTTTTTGGGTGGGAAATCATCAAATGACCTCTCCCGCTCTGTCCTCACCCGTGTTCCTTCAGTTGCCTGTGCCAGGGGCCACGGTATCTTTTTCGAACAACCAGCGGATGTCTACTCTTCTTCCACCTCTCTCTGTCCAGGGGAACTGCCTAGTCTCTAAGTCCATCAACAAAGATACGTGCCCGTTCGAAAGTAGTTCGATACTTCGAAACGAACCCTACACCCAATTAATTATTTTTTTCGGACAGGCCAAAACTCATCTGGAGTAACGACAACTGTCAAATCGTGTTGTCGTTCAATCCTACTTCAGGCCCGAACTAATCTCATGTCCGTAGGTGATACAGAGTAGCAAACGTCTGTAACATCGGCCAAAACTACGAATTTCGCGCTTGGGTTAGTAAACCCCTAGAGATGCCAAGGACTCACTTTGTTAAAGGGGTCCATCTAACACATTGTTACCCAAAACAATTGAAAGTCTTTCTAGAAAACTGAGGGGCAACTCTTGTAGTTTTAAGAACAGTTACAGTCTGATCTCAGTCTCAATCTGCCAAAAAACCTCTAATTTCCCTACATTTTTGCCAAGTTTTTGGCATTGATTGTCGCTGAGATGAGATTGCAACAAGGTTTTGAACGTTTGTAATTACGGGTATAGCCTTCTGATTTAATAAATAACCCAAATAGCCAACGTGCGTTCTAGTTCTATAATCCCATCCTTCCTACCTGCGCAAACGCTACAAAAGACACACCAATTCCTGTTCAATTATATCACAGCGTAGGAAGCGAAGAAAGCGCAACCATTATACGTACATATATAAATTGTTGCAATTACTATTACTCGCGTGATGTAAGGTGAAATGCTCAGGCGCAGTCGTCAGGAAGTTTGCGTAACAGGGGCCTTGAACCTGCGCGGAACTGCGCAAAACGGCGCAAAACTGCGCGAACAGGAAGTGGAAGTGGTGGTGGGAAGTGGTTTTGCGCGGGGAAGTGGCTTTTGGGATTTGGTGGTCAAGGTTTTTGATTTCTGAATTGGGTTCATCTAATATTGGTACGATTACTATTTAGAGAGAGTGGAGTTAGAAAATGTGAGGGGCTTGTGGCTGAGCAATAACAGCCGGTCGATCGATCAGGTTAAGCTACGCTTGCTGGTCCATGGATGGGTGACCATTTCCATCTCCATCAGGAGGAGTCTCGGTATGTGAAGATGGTCACCCATCCACGGACCGACCCCGGCAAGCGTAGCTTAACCTGATCGGTCGACCCGTGCGGCTGTTATTACCTAACCACAAGCCCCTCTCAATTTCATCCTCGACGAAATAAATTACATAGATACTAAGTACTTGAATATATTCGGAAGCCTAACAATCAGCTCATCCTCTATTCTTAGAAGCGAGATCCAACACTATCGTTGCAAATGATCTGAGTTCAAGGCCCGAGCAACGTTTTGTTACGTAAAGAATATTATTATTAGACGCACGTAACGCTAGAGAAATGCTGTTACGACTAAGAAATATTTGATATCCGAGTTGTGTTTTGTTTTTGTTTTTCGTGATGGTGACCAGAGGGGCAATTCACGTACTTTTAAGAACGTTCACAGTTTGATCTCAAAATACCAAAGACGTATTCAAAATACCTCTAGTTTCCCTACATTTTTGATAAGTTTTAAACATTGATTGTCGCTGAGATGATATATTATTGTGACTAGATTTTGAACGTTTTTAATTACAGGAGTTCCTCTCTATAATCGGCATTATGTTTTTGTTTTGATTGTTGTTTGTTTGTTGTCGTGTGCCAATGTAGGAACACGCACAGACGAATGTGTATTGTCTCTGCCCCTTGGCCCTGACTTCAAGCAATAGACAAAATTTTCAACCTTTTATTGCCTGAATACGAGTCTTTTTGCTACTTATTATGTGTGTATTTTATGTCTTTTTTATTTGTAACGTGCGTTTTGTTTGTGCTGAATAAACCATTTTTCTTTCTGTCTTTCATTTCTTATACAGGTTGGATTTAGGGACTTGAAAGTTCTAGGGTTAATAGTCAGCGACCATGCAAATAACTGAGATAAATGATGGTATAAAATAAAAATAAATACTTATGTATGTTGTCTCACTATGGGTTGCCTTTCAAGGCGTACAAATATTGTTCACCCATTAGGTAATGGGTGTACAGTAAGGCCTATATAATTATAAAAATACTGCTAAATAACAGTTTTAAATCTTTAGCATAAACAAAAAAACTTTACACTAAACATAAACAAAGAAAATAGTATATTTATTTATTTATTTATTAATAACCAACTTACATTAACGGTTTGCACCACACATACAAGTTATTAGTCAATATTAGTAATTATAGTTACACATAGAATAGAATTATAAAACAAATATTATACACAAAAAAGATTAAATTAACAAAATTCTTAAACAAATATTATAAACGAAACTATAATAATAATAATCCTACTAATATTATAAATGCGAAAGTTTGTATGGATGTATGGATGTTTGTTACTCTTTCACGCAAAAACTACTGAACAGATTTTGACGAAATTTAGCACACAGATAGTTTATAACCAGGATTAACATATAGGATACTTTTTATCCCGACATTCCCACGGGATCGAAACTTATGCGGGTGAAACCGCGGGGCGCAGCTAGTATAATAATAATAATAATAAATAAATGAAAGCAATGGCTACTATTGGTGTGTTACGTTCAAGTACTACCCCTCAAGAAGTTCATCCACCCGTTTGTTTTTGAAACCTTTGAATGGGCAAGCAGATCAATGAAAAGTGCTCATCCTCTCCTATTAATGCGCCTACACCATCCCCAGAGGTTGGTCAAGTTGCTAACCTCAAAAACCAAATTCAAATGCTTCATGAACCCCTTTGATTATCAGCCCCTATAGCTTTCAAACTAGATTACAGCAAATTGCATGGCAGCGAAAATTATCACAGAGGCCCCCCCTACTTCCGTAGCTCTGAAGTTTTTTTAGGTTGTACTTTCCCAGGCCACTAAGACTAGTAAAGTTTCCCCACAAACTTCTGCTTACCCTTGTATCTTCAACTGTACGTAAAGCCAAGCCGGTAGTTCAAGGCTTGTTACGCAAACTTTACGTCAGCGCGGGTCGTCGCCCGCGCAACTCGCGATGTTTGAATGCATATTTTTATCATAGTGCTCGCTATGTTTTATTTTTATCTCTTGATCTTTGTTTAAGTAATTTTAATTGGTGGGTTTGCCTTGACGTTTGTTACGTTTTTTTTTTTGCAGAGCGTCTTGGGTTTTCTTTGGATTTTCGGCCATTTTTTTGGTATGTCCAGGATTGAGTTTATGAAAGCCTGCTTAGCTCCTAAGATGTCACAATTACTACCAGTAGCAATCGCTTTCATTTTGACAGTTCATCAACATTCATTGCGTTATGTACATAGTTGAGCAGACAATGTTTTCGAACATATAAGGCAATGGATTAGCAATATCCTTCAAAATGATTTAGATTGTGATAGAGTGTGCTGCGCAATTAGGGTGCAGGATGAGTAACGGCATTTAATGTTTTTGTCTGCTTGTAATAGTAAGTTTCGATGACCCATC
Organism: Apamea crenata; assembly: GCA_949629185.1. Taxonomy (NCBI): domain Eukaryota; kingdom Metazoa; phylum Arthropoda; class Insecta; order Lepidoptera; family Noctuidae; genus Apamea; species Apamea crenata. The sequence continues at coordinate 4,386,691 of OX451377.1, forward strand.
CACGTGCCAAGTTTGATGACATTTCCACTATTGGGAATCACGCCTTTTTTTGTGAGTGGAAGTGAGGTAATCCACCACGAGTGTCCAGTGTGGGCTGGTGGACGTCACAATGTTTTTATTTGTTTGGTTCTAGAGACATGGCGGTTTATTCATGATTTGGATTGATAAATAAAGAAAAGAAAGACAGAAAAAAATGCGTTTATTTTCGGCAAACATTGACGCAGAAAAACAACACGAAAAAAAACAAGTTGGGGGAAAATAAGCGAAAAAAAGAGATTTTATTTTTATGGGATAGCTGTTAGCTTCGATCTTTCCTGATGGATTGAGAAGACGTCTTAGATGAAAAGAACACACATCCAGAAGATATCCATCCACTCTTGATTTGAAGATACGTGTAAGAGTAATTAACTGGCAATGTTTTTCTTCACCGTATCCATAGAGCATGAATCATACCAAAAATCGACCCCAAATTGAGTCAGGGGTGCTGGTGACTCATATCCAAATCAGAACGGTAATCTCTCCAGTCTGACGTAGTGACGTACCGTTTTCATAGAAAGTGTGAAAGCATTACAGAATACGTTGGAACTCGGAACGTGCGTCCTTACGTCATCCGGCTGTTGACCCCAGCGGCCATGATAGCCTGTGTTAATGTTAGACAGTGAATTTATTTTCATAATGTGTCTTCTGTTTTTCTCTATAATGTATTTCGAGTGATGTAATTTATGGTAAACAGAATTTCTTTTTTTATGGTGTGTTTTGATTTTTAATATTATGATTGGCTATTTTGCACGTGTTTATTTATATGCATCGGTATGTAACTGCCCCAAAAAAGGGCAGTCTTTCCATACCAAGAGGGGACAAGCATAGACCTGCACTCAAAGGGGTTTATTCATAAACGATGACTAAAGTTAAGTAACGTTTAAACGTCAAAAATGTATGGTTAAACAGTCGCTAATCACTGCTTAACTTTAAGCAACGTTTATGAATAAAGAGGTAGTTGCGTACCACACGTTCAATCACAATCAGAATCATTTTGAGAGATATTGCTAATCCATTGCTTCATACGTCGACAAATTAGTCTGCTCAACTACGTAAATAACGCAATGAATGTTGTTGAATTATCAGTTTTTTCAGTAGACGTAGTGCTCATATTATTTTCACGTCGTTCTTGTAGAATAACGTCTTAATGTTCAGTGGGTCCCAATCAATGACTATTCTAGCCCATCTATTGATGCCTCATCTGCCTACCATTTTCCCAACTATGTTGGGGTCGGCTTCCAGTCTAACCGGATGCAGCTGAATACCAGTATTTTACGGATCCAGCCCATCTATGGATGATGCTTACCGCCTTAATAGTTTCTGCTAATATCTTTCATCATAGTAATGGGGGTTGCCTGCAAGAGATCGCAGAAAGCGTTATTGTATGTTTTGTATTAATATTAGTATTTTCTGGTTTAGGCGCTAGCAGGTCAAGCTATCCGAAATTATCAAATTTTCCCAATCAATCTTGAACCTTAAAACTTTAGCGATAAAGTTGAAAATCTATTCAAGAAATTAATTAATTTATTAATAACCAACTTATATTAACAGTTTGCACCACACATACAAGTTTTTAGTCAATATTAGTATTTGACAGATTTTAATAACTTGATGTGCTGCAAGCCAGTACAATAAAGTATAATAAAAAAATAAATAATGTAGCCTACGAAAACTCCTGCATGACGCAATAAAAGAGCCTGATAAATAGTCAAGACGATGACATAACAAAAGCACGCACGCGCACGCGCACCTATTTAAATTTACCTGTTATCGAATATGGACCTGTGTCCTTGCTCTCCTCAAGATTTTGAATCACGGAAATACCCACCTTCACTTGCATAAAAATACTTTGATAATACTGGTATACAGCTGCAGCCGGTTAGACTGGAAGCCGACCACAACATAGTTGGGAAAAGGCTAGGCAGATGATGATGATGACTTGCATAAAATTAGGGAAATATATAAAAAGGAAAAAGTTAAAAATAGGTGAAGATGAAAAAAGATATTTTATCATCCAGATTGACGTCAAGGATTCTTTTTCCTGCCTTATATGCAGTACCTACCTATACTGTCTAAAAGATGCGTATAGGTATGTACTAAAAAAAAACCTTCGAAAAGGTTGTTTTTCTTTTGTAGTTTTAAGCTCAACTTTTCCTCTTTTAACATTTCATAAAATTAGGTGCTACGTGCTTTAGTAGCAGTGTGTGTAAGTAATAAGAATGAAAAAAATACGTTTATTTTCTGTAAAAATGACGCATAGAAAGCGTTCATACACAAAAAAAACAACAAGTTGGGGGAAAACTTGCGTCACATCCACGCAAAACGGCCATCGCTCAGCATAATGCTAAGACCATATTTGAGTCCCCATCTGCTGTCAGAACGAAAGAATAACATAATAATATTTTATTTGAATACAATTCGTGAAATACAAGTAACTTGAAAATGTGTGGAAATAATGTTTTAACTACAATAAGTAGTGTGTGCCTCACGGCTGCTCCAAAAAGGTTAATTTCAGCACTCATTCATTAATACCAGGCAGATGCTGACTTACGCTGATTTTTTAATGAACCTTTAGGGACAAGTGACGGGGACTCATCATCTGCCTAGCATTTTCCCAACTATGTTGGGGTAGGCTTCCAGTCTAACCGGATGCAGCTGAATACCAGTATTTTACATGGAGCGACTGCCTATCTGACCTCCACAACCCAGTTACTGGGTAATAAGATACCCCTTGGTAAGACTGGTTCTCAGAATTTCGGGCTTCTGACTACCCGTAACGACTGTCAAAGATCAACGAATGACAGCCGGGACCAAGCGCTTAACGCGCTGGACAAGTGACGGGGACTCTCACATCTTGACCTCACAAATCGATCAAAGCAGGTTTAGGGTTCAGGTTCAGTTGAAAACCAGCGTCAGGCACTAGTTGTCTGGCATTTTTGCTGAACTGGACCTTTTTGGTGCAGCCGTAAGGCACATTTTCCTGCTATTTTCTTGCACCGGTCCTTATGCTTTCGATTGTTGTTTTTTATTAGTTGCTATCTGATGTTTGTATCTGGTGTATTGTGTATTTTAGTCTGTGCTAAATAAATGCATTTTATTTCTTTCTTTCATTCAAAAACACGTGGCTGTTTTGTTGCCACGAGCTTCTCAAGTCGCTGAACCCAGACGAGATCTAAAACTTTTCCAGCCAGACTGATGTTATGCAAACTTAAGGCCGGAATCGAACATCGACCTGCCACCGGCCAATCACCTGTATGTGACACATTGGTGATTGTACCCGTCGTCACACTACTTTTCCTGTGGTCTGGTGATCAACAGGAAAGATTAATTCTTCCTGGGGTTTCCTGAAGGTCGTTTGTGACGTACTAGTGAAAGGATTTTTCTTATTGATTTAGTAAAACGTAGTTTTTTCCTTTTAGATATTCTCCAAATCTGGCTAGAATTCTTGCAATATAGGATTTCGTTTGTGGTTAAACGTTTGCGTCTTTTTCCAGCTAAACAGTATATTTTTTATTCATTTATCGAAATTAATTTCAAGAATTTTTTTAATCGATTTCCTCTAAAACTATACCAACTTGTAATGTTTTTGCAATGCACACTTGTAAAAAACTAATGTTGACTTGGTCTTCTAAATTAGGAAAGGTAAAAAAATAAAAAGGTATAAAGATTTGAAGGTTGTAGATCAAATCAAAAAATCATAAGTCATTTATTCAAATAAGGCTGAAAATCAGCACTTTTCGAGCGTTAAAATGACATTATAAGACAGTCCCCCAAAACGCCCGCCCTTATAATTACAAACTAAGCATGGCGCAAAGACTTTTTGTATTACAAGCGCTCGACGACAAAAAAATAGAATACTAAGGAGTAGTAAAAAAAAATACAAACAAAGGTCAATAACCCCAAAAATTATTTCCCTCTAAATAGTTCAAAAACAAAATTCCATTCATTCCTACTTCCGCGCGTTTGCGATGCTAGGCGCGTGTCACTTTCGCGGCAATCGTTTGCGCATGCGCGGCGCGCACCCCCTGTTTGGTGAAACCGCACTGTTTGCGCACTTTCTGACCAGTATCCGGATATCGACGGTAACTAAAATTATTTAACTAGCCGTTAGATAATGAACTTGTGGAAATCAGGTTGTTGAACTTTTGGGTGAACTTGATTTCTTGGTTGCGTAGTGGTTTTGAGAAAATAAAATTGTTGGTGACATTATGTAATGTGTCGTCGGTTTTCAAATTTTAATGAATTTTATTTTACACTAACTTTTTCCCGAGGCTTCGCCCGCGTGGATGTCGGAGAGTTTCCCATAGGAACGTACTAGCGGGATAAAAATTACCACATATGCTAGGTTATGAACTATCTGTGTGCCAAATTTCATCCCAATCCGTTCGGGAATCCGTGAAGGGCGGGCGTTTTTGGGGGACTGTCTTTTGTAATTTTGACGTTCAAAAAGTGCTGATTCTCAGCCTAATTTGAATAAATGACTTTTGATTTTGATTTTGTTCAGCCGTTTTTGCGCCAATCCGGAACATACATCCAGACAAACAAAACGTTACTAATTTATTAAATACAGTATAGATAAAAAATATAGAAGATAATATTTCTACTTGATTATTATGTAATAGAATGGATACGTCAATGAATCATTCAAGGTGTTTTTGACATTGTGGCGACCACGCACCACCTAATGTAAATTGGAAAATGAATACCGTCAGGCACTGCAAAACCATAGAAAGAAAGAAAAATAGGTTTATTTGCCACAGAAACACGTGCATACAAAAAGATAATTAACTCGAATAATAAAGAAATTACGATGAGGAATTGCTGATATATATTTTAAAAGTCTCAAGATGCAGTATCTCATCTGCACCTATGCCCTTCAAACCGAAATCCAAAACACTCATTTTACACATCGAGACATGTGACATCGTTTATGGCGACAAAGCAGTATCTAAGTACTTACCTAGATACTGCTTTGTCGCCATAAACGATGTCTCCTCTCAAAAACTTATCCTTATGGAGCTCATCTCTACTACTCCAAGCTCTACATTGAGTATTATTTTCCATAAATTCAGAACCTAAAAAACTTAACCTCTTGCATCTTCCATACACACATACCCACCCATTCACTCTCACACACACACACCCCCACTCACCCACCTGTCAGTCAGTACTTGTCAAACTCGGAACTATAAACAAGGAAGAGATTTTACGTAAGAGTTATTACAGAGCCTTGAACCTCGGAACAGAAGCAAAGCGGCGTCCGCGCACGTCATCAGCTAATTGATCATGTTAGGAAGTGGATTGGAGGCGGGGTGGGCGAGTTTAGCGTGGAATTAGATTATGGTGATTGACATGTTATTTTCTTCTTAGCGAAATAGATATAATTAACGAGTAAAAAAATAGCGTAAATTAAGATAATAATAATAATTTGTTTGGTAGTTTACTCCGGTGCTATATGAGTAATTTTTAACTTAAATTTTTTTTTTTTTATTATTTGTTGTTACAGCGGCAATAAAAATACATACACTGGATTTCAACTGTCTACCTATTATGATCCATGAGATGTATCTCATGAACAAAATAGGTAGACAGTCTGGGACGTAGCCCGACGGACGGACAGCGGATGCTTAGTAATAGGGGCCCGTTGGCACCCTTTGGGTTCCGTATCCCTAAAAACTTTCAAGAAAAGCTTTGCAAAATATTGAAGCGTTCATTATGTAGGTACTCGTAACATGATTATTTTTTTCTTTTCGAGTTGATGGTGTTTTTAGATTCGGATTCGAATTTGGTGTTTTAAGCCGTTGGTTCCGGCTGTCATTCATGACAGTCGTTATGAGTCGTCAGAAGCCCGAACGTCTGACAACCACTCTTACCAAGGGGTATCGTATTAGCCAGTAACAGCTGGGTTGTGGAGGTCAGATAGGCATGTCGATCCATGTAAAATACTGGTATTCAGCTGCATCCGGTTAGACTGGAAGCCACCCCAACATAGTTGGGAAAAGGCTAGGCAGATGATGATGGTGTTTTTAGATTCGTTGGACCCAGAAGAGCAGCATCAGTGGAAATGGAAATGGTTACACATAATTATGAAACTGTTTGTAATTGCCTGAGTAAATTATAATGCGTGTCCGTATACATTGAGAAGCCATGCCTGTCCGGACAGGGAAATTAATTGTTAATGAAATTGACAAACTACGTCAATTTGCGGGGTAATAGCAATTTCAAACAGGTGTCAAATAATGACGGTTGTGATGTGATTTGAAAAAATAATTTCCATAACTTTACATACTGGTAGAACTTCCTTGGAAAAGCCACTTCGACACGAGCCATGTATCTACTTAAAAAAAACCTACAGGAATAATTTAAATTAGATAGGTACCTATTTAGGTGAATTTATACAAGTTTAGCCTGTCGATACCACAATTTCAGTGACTCCTTTATACTCATGACCACACCGGAAACAAGTTACCACAATGACAATATAATTTAATATTTTATGACGACAATTTATTACATAAAATATTACAAGCTTTTCCTTTGAGGTTTTTTGTATTACTCATCAACATCTACCTAGCCTCTTCCCAACTAGGTTGGTGTCGGCTTCCAGTCTAACCATAACCATAATCAGCCTATAATGTTCCCACTGCTGGGACACAGGCCTCCTAGGCTCTCTGTGAGAGGGACTGGGCCGTAGTCCACCACGCGGGCCTTGTGCGCGTTGGTAGATGTCACTACATGTCTTCGAGCTTTTGGTTCTAAGACATGCCGGTTTCCTCACGATGTTTTCCTTCACTGTTTTGAGAGCAGTGGTGGTGAAATAATTTATTCAAAGTAAAGTGCCTGTCTGGGTTCGAACCTAAGACTTACAACTCGTGAGTCGCGGCCGTTACCACTGGGCCACCACTGCTCTCCCGTCCAGTCTAACCGGATGCAGCTAAATACCAGTATTTCACATAGAGCGATATTCATTCAGGTTCAGTTGAAAACCAGCGTCAGGCTCTTGTCTGGCATTTTTGCTGAACTGGGCCTTTTTGGCGCAGCCGTGAGGCACACTTTCCTGCTAATTTCTTACATCGGACTTCACACTTTTTATTTAAGCTTTTTTTTTATTTTATTGTTTGTTTTATCTGATGTATGTATCTGGTGTATTGGGTGTCTTTTAATTTGTGCCAAATAAATGTATTTTCTTTCTTGGGAGTTATATATTCGAGCCGTTTGGGGTTGAAACACTAGGGCCATGGGTTCCGAGTGCCCACTTGGTTTTTCGAGATATCGCCAAGCGGTTAGTCGACTCTTCACATGACCAGAGGGCTGGCCTGTTTCTTGGCTAAAGAATTAGTATCGCCATACAACGTGGCAATGCTGCCAGCCTGTTAGGCACTGTTCCTGTTGACAGCGATGCGGACGAATTTTTTGATGATTATTTTGCTTATGTTTTCCCATGTACGTACATATCATTATTTGAATGTTAGCTTATATAATGTAAATATCTATACTAATATATTTTTTTCTTTCTTTTTTTCTATCTGACTACCACAACCGTAAGACGGGTTGTAAGACATTCGGGGTTTTGATTAAGATTGGCAAAGATCGACAAATTGCAGCCAGTGGGGTAATCGCGTAACATACTAACTGTAGTAATGGCTTCCATTTTGACAGTTTAACAACATTCATTGCGTTATTTTCGTGGTTGACCGGACAAATTTTTTGAACATAGGAAGCAATGGATTAGCAATATCCTTCAAAAACATTCAGATTGTGATTGACAGTGTGTTACGCATTCGGAGTGCTGTACTGACGACTTAACTTGCTTTCCGACGCACGGAAGGTTCTCGATATGAAATAGATGGTCACCCATCCACGGACTCGCGTGATTGTACTTAACCACGCGCCTCGCTTTTGTATTAGTCACTATAAAGACTTATTTTCCGAGGGTGATTTGAATGTTGATTCACCGAGGGCGAGAACCCCTGACGTTAGGGAAACGCGATGACGTCATCTCTAACGTCAGATTTCAAGGATGTTGGGCAATAATGAAACAATCGATTTTTTTAATTTTTTTAATTTGTTTATGTAACCAACAGCTTTACATAAAAATGTTTTACAAAATATGTGTGTTACAGTTATTATGGCCAATAATAGGTTTCCCTGTATAACTGGGATGTATGTATAATACATGCGAACGGATTATTGCCAGATATTTCCAATTAAAGAACAAAATAAAATGTCGGATTACAACAGTTAAATAAATCAACTTCAGAGAATTCCGAGTTATACAGGGTGACAGGGAAACTCGACGTATTTCTTGAAAGGGGTTATACCTACTAGAGGTCATTAGCAACAAATTTTAGTAAAAATTAGTAGTAGTAAAAATAAGTAGTTAAAAAATAAAAATTTTGCTATAAAAGGACTTATTTCTGAGAATATGTAAGTTTTGCAAGCATTTTTTTTTAAATTACCAGTCATTTTTCAACTTTCTTGTAGTAGTTTGTAGAGTGAAGTAGTTTTTTTCTCATAATTAATTGTTTTTGGTAACAAGTCAGAAAATTTCTACCAAATCGAAGAACCGACACAGCTCGATAACCATCCAGTTTTGAACCCTAGTTCACTGGACTAAATTTGTTGCTAATGACCTCTATTATAAGGCCTTTCATGGAATAAAAAACGTCGAGTTTCCCTGTCACCCTGTAGATTCGAGCAATGCGATTTGCATGTGTCATTTGTTTTACAATGATAACAAAAAGGATTATACTTCTTATCACTGTAATAGTATATGTAGGTGGAAGACTATTTTTGACCATATCCATGCGCTTTTAGAGAAACGCATTGCAAAAATCTTTGTGAATTGCAGTCATCGAAATGGAACCGCAAAACTAAACCAATTTTTTTTAACTTACGTGTTGTGGTAGTAGGTTCATACCCAGGCCGGTGCTTTACTTTGTGTAAATTATTTCATCACCACTGCTCTCAAAACGGTGAAGGAATACATCGTGATGAAACGGCATGTTCTAGAACCAAAAATTCGAAGACATGTGACATATCAACCCGTACCGGGCCCGCGTGGTGGGTCACACACACTCCCTCTCACCGAGTGGAGGCCTGTGTCCCAGCAGTGGGAACATTATAGGCTGATTATGTAACTAGTTCTAATCATTCAAATAGGGTAGTTAGCCTGTAACTCATCCATATCAGGTAAACAAAACGTTTCCCTGATGAGTCACCAAATGATATCAACATCGGTAGCGCGGTGACTCATTTTCAGGAATTAATTCAGTAGCAGTGCGTACCTAATACGCAATAGGAGTTATGACAGCAGCAGATCCATTGCGTTACTGTAGTGACATCAAGGTTTATTACGGATAATATTATTAAATCATTAAGCTGTTTACCTCAGAAACTAGGTCCTTATTAGCGATGTCACTTGGGAACTCTGCAAAAGGTTATGATATAGCTTGATCAGCCATAATGTTCCCACTGCTGGGACACAGGCCTCATTTCTTCGAGAGGGGGTGCGCTGTAATCTACCACGCGGGCCCAGTGCCGGTTGGTAGATGTCACACGTCTTCGATGTTTTTGGTTCTAAGACATGCCAGCACGAAGTTTTCTTCACACCGATCGACCCGCGTTTGTTACTAGTAAACCTCCTGCATGTATTCCAATTTAAAAATATAATAGTGGCTGTTCAATAATATGAACATAAGATTTAATTTAGAACGAAACCAATTGTTTTTTTTTGGGTGGGAAATCGTCATATGACTTCTTCCGACCGTGTTCCTTCAGTTGCCTGTGCCAGGGGCCACGGTATCTCTTTAGAACAACCCGCGGCCCTGGCTGAGTAATTGTATCCTCATTAGTCCAATTAAATTGATATCGACAGTTCCAAGGAATTGTTTACAATATTATTTCATTTATCTTAATTTAATTACTATCAAATTCCATGACAATTGAAGCTGCATAACAAAGTGATTAATTAATTAATTAAAGGTCATGACATAATAATCCTATAATAATTTGTTGTTACATAACAATATAGAATATGACTCATAATATCGTACTATGTTACGTAATACAAGGATTGTACTGTTTATATACTCGTATTACATAACAGAACATTCCAAAGGGGTGGGCAGAGGTTTGTTTTCACTCCTACATTTTGCTAGTAAGGTATGATGTAATACGGGGTGAGCATAGTGTCATTAAGAAGTCCTGAAAACAGGCTGCTACGGCAAAAAAAGTGTGATTAGAATAAGTTCACCTGCACCCATGACGATCTGAAGGCTAATTCCCGTAATTAAAGACGTTCAAAATCTAGTCGAAATCTCATCTCAGCGACAATCAATGTCAAAAACTTGTCAAAAATGTAGGGAAATTATAGGTATTTTTGACAGGTTGAGACTGAGATCAGACTGTGAACGTTCCTAAAATTACGAGAATTGCCCCTCTGATCAACGCCTCTGACACCGCAATAAGCGTGGCTACCTACTGGACCCTAACAGTATAAGCAATATAGATGTACAGATCCAGCTAATACAATCTGTCAAATTTCTTTAATAGATTTTCAACTTTATCACTAAAGCATTAGGTTCAAGGTTGATTGGGATAATTTGACAGTTTCGGGTAGATTGATGGGCTGGCATCTGTACATCTAAACGAAAAGGAGATGAAGCCAAAAGTCGTTAACTGCAAAATCTCCACAATGACCGGGCTTGCACCGCCAGCACATAACTTCCATGATAATTTCGACGTCATGGTAATATACTACATTACACATAATAAACATAGTACTTGTAATGAGGTTTCTTAACCCTGGTCGAAGTCGTCACATCATGCCCTGTCATACGGACGATGACCGCGTCATGACCGAGCTGACCGACCTTGAATACTCTAGGTCTTTCCTATATGGTTGACGAAATACTTCATAAATATCGCGTCATGACCAACGTGTGTGTGTGTGTTGTGTGTATAAGGAAGGATACGTACGTGAAGTGTGTATGTACAGGGTGAGGTAGTGTGAGTGTGCGAGCGAGAGGTGTGTGATTCTTCTTCCTTATTTGTGTCGTTGCGTTATTTATTTACAATATTTAGGAAAACTACAATGAGTGGCGTTATTACGTAGGGAGTATTCTTCCAGGTTCTTGGATGGAAACGTTTGAGCTAAGGAAAATTTGGCTTAAAATTCATAATTATGATGATTAAACCATGAACTGTAAACTATAATACATACTCGTATAGTATCAATCTGTGGATACCTTATTGCAGGACCAAAGTATCTCTTGAAATTATGAGTTTAGATTATTTTTATCTTTTTTATTTATCGTCAATAGATCGATACCCATCAAGTTTGTGGAGTTTCGCCAGATAATTTAATTTGACCTTATTTAGAGAAGGAATAAGCATTGATCACCAGTCTAATTAGGCACTAATACCCCCTGTTTGCGATTCCAGAATATAACACACGATATTTTTTCTTTAGATATTTTACAGGTAAGTAGGATTAATAAGAGTCACTTTGTTAGGCACCGTCAGGGGAATTAATTGTTAAGTAACTTGATAACTTACGTCAATTTATCGTATTGTAGCAACATACAACTGTCAAGGAATGTCAGTAAAGTTGTAATTAGGTTGTTTTTGTACCCTATACTTTCCTATTCAACTCAACCCACCCGGAATTCACTTAATATTTAATTTCTCTTTACTTTAGGTATTTAATTCAGGCAGGTTTGAACCATACCCTGTCCATTGGGTAAACCATTTTTTGACAGATGGAACTAGTGATTGCAGCAACACACAATACATTGATTGATACACGTACGGTATTATAGTGTCTGTAAGAAGCCATAAATAAGATAATCCAATAAGATAAGGCATTTATGTATTTATTTTATTACGAATTTTAAAATCAACTTTTACGTAATCTGGAATATGTACGTTCTAAGACAGCTGTCAAAAAACGGTTAACCCAATGGACAGGGTATAGTGTTGTGGCTCCTCAAAACTTTACTAACAAAAATAGCCTACATAAACTGATGAAGTTAATTGCCAATACTCACGACTATATTAATAACCACGCTTAGCATCAAACATCAGCACTCATCAGCACTGGATTCAAAGTATTTAAATTGAACAGACAGGTGGAAGATACGCCAGTGCCTTAATAAATACGGAAAATAGTAAAACGCACACCTGGGAATTAATATCATACTGTGGTCAACAATTGGAACACCAGGTGTAATCATTACGGCTATGAGTAGCTATGATATCACGGCGCTGGTCTGTTACAACGTTGGTTAATCTAAAATGTGTTTATTAAATGCCTTTAATGTTAATTTTGCAGTAATTCATGCTGTGTAATGGTATTATTAGGAATTTCTCAGTAGCAGTCAGGATTAGTGTCGGTTGCTGGCAATAGTAATGCTCCCTATTACAAGAAAGATTACTTAAAAATAACTGGCGAAATGTACGAGTTTTGGCGAAAAATTTGTTAAAGTCCCCATTATCACTGACGATAACGGTAGCCATTTTATTTATATTTATTTAGTTCTAAATACCAGTAGCGGAGTAATTACGTAACACTTATCAGTAACAATGACTCTAATTTTGACAGTTCAACAACATTCATTGCGTTATTTACGTTGTTGAGAAAACATTTTTTTCGAACATAATATGAAGCAAGGGATTAGCAATATCCTTCAAAATGATTCAGATTGAGATTGATAGTGCGTTACGCAATAAGGGTGTGGGTGCATTATGGCCATGAGTAGCTAGGACAGCACGACACCACCACCACAACGCCTGCCAGGGCCGCGGGTTGTTCGAAAGAGATACCAGCAACTGAAGGAACACGGGTGGGTTTTAGTCAGTAAAAGTCTGACACGCCCTTCCGCTCAGCCCAGAGCGGGAGAGGTCATTTGATGATTTCCCATCCAAAAAAAAAGCGTGTGATTTCTAATATGACTCGCTAGACCGAATTTAGTTCTACCCGATTACAATTACAGCTAGATAGCCAGTAGACAACTACTAAGGTACTTATAGGGCTTTTCTCACTTTACCTTAATTAGTTTGAAAACGCAACACAGAGAGCCACGTGGAAAGCTTTTTAGCAATCCTTTGTTTAGTCTAGCATTTAGATATACCCATGTTTTTTATGAAAAACCTATTAAAATAATACACGAACATTTATAGTTTCATGTATTATTTTAATAGGTTTTCCCAGCCATTTAATATGTTGAATTAAATGATTTATTACGAACAAAGAGATCATGGCCACAGTATGTTTACCTAAAACTGCATTCTAGAATCGATAGGTGTTAAAACTAGTCTAGACCGTAGGTAGATCCGTCTGGTCTTAGTCTAGACGCTTTGGTTGCATCTATGTACACAGTGCGATGTATACAAGTGTGTTTAGACGCAGACATGGCTCTTTACTCGATCAACTTAGAAATATTTAGGAAGCTCTCGTTGCTGGGGTTCATTTGTTTTTTAACCGAATTCAAAAAAGAGAGGAGGTTCTTAATTCGTTTGTTTTTTTTTTATATTTGTTACCTCAGAAATCCGTCATTTATTAACCGAATTCAAAAATTATTTGTTTGAAAGGGTATAGGATGGTCCTATATAAAGGAGATCCGCCAAATCCGCCAAAATATGTATCTCAGATTTCAGAGCAATACTCGTAATAGTAGAAATATTGTAAAGTATCGCTATTACCAAATTGGGTGGGTAACATAGTGTTCTTGGCCGGAGAAGGTTCATAGGCGCTACTAAACAAATACAGTTAAATAGTCATAACAACAAGATCGTAGGTTAGTCAATGACATTTTTTTACCTAACTCCAGTTCATTGAAACAAGAATCCAATTAATTTCTTAACCATAGAAATGTTAGTTACTTAATTGAAATTGTAATTTGTCTGTTATTGAATTACAATCATTTCATTATAAATTCAGGTTCCAGAAGGTATTAAGTCTATGTAGAAAGGGATTATTACCTAGTCGATTTGCACGACTTTACTCGCTCGAAACGGGCGAATCGTCACTTTTAGATAATATTATTTTTCTACAGGTGACTCGCTTGAAGTTAATTTATTTGTGGGCGAGTCGACAACTTCAGAAATATGTATTAGGCATTTGACACATTCTCATTTTGAATTTACGTTTTATAATATTTAACTCTTATCAATTCTGTGCGCAAGTGTCCTTTTCTCTATACTTTATTGCATACAATTCAAAATGTGCCAATTGCCTAAATCTGCCGAATCGTCGAATGAGCCGTAAAAATTACGTTCTTTTCAGAAGACAGGAGGATGCTGCTGATTCACTTGCGGGGAAATCCTCGCTGGGAACGAAGTGAATAATTAAATTAAGCAGTAGTGAAGTGGGACTGGGGAGGTCACACCTATAGGATGCATCCAGAAAAATGGACCAAAGCCGTCACAGGTGTCGTGGGTGCCTGAAAGATGGGCGTCGTCACCGAGGCAGGCCTAAGAATCGCTGGTGTGACGATTTGGAGTCGTTCCTAACCGATTGGACGGAGAAGGCACAGTACAAAGAAAAGTGGAAAAATACGGAGAATACCTTTGCCCAGCAGAGGGATAATACAGGTGGATTGAAAAACGAAATAGTACTAGAAATATTGACTATTTGTCGCCTGACACAATGTCCACATGCAAGTTTTATTGCGCAAGATGACGTCTACAAATCCACAATCGACCAGCAATAATAAAATATCAACTTGTTTTAATAAAACTTGCCAATGAAATTCTTGCGTTAAGTGGAACTTCTGGTCCTCCATATCCTTCACGATTACACCTAATAGTTAGGTGAACGACATTACATTTATTTGGTAATAGGTTTAATGAATTGGGGTGTTTGAACGTACAGTGCCAGAATGAGTGCTTCTTTTAATGGCTGTGACGTCATGTGTCATGTATCGGTCATTTCCTTGCTACACCTGTCCTTGGCTCAACTTTTCTTCTTATTTGCCAGAATACTGACTCCTGGCAACAACAAAAATATAATCTGTGGCGGCATCTACATTGCCACATATGAACTACGCATCACACTTACGTCACCCAAAATCCTGCATCGCGATTCAAAAAGTGACAGGAGCAAACGTCTTTATACTCGTAGATAAAACTAATGGGTTCTGTGCAACCTCAAAACCAAACATTGTGGTGAATCATATAGAAATTTTAATCAACCCAAATTATAATCAATTTAAGTGAAAATTACATTTCGATAATATTTTCATAATTATCGAAATGTAATTTTGTGTCTCATGTTGTACCTAATGCATTCATTTAATAATGTTTTATACTATGAATATTTTAGGGGCTTGTGGCTAAGTAATAACAGCCGCACGGGTCGATCGATCATGTTAAGCTACGCTTGCCGCGGTTGGTCGGTGGATGGGTGACCATCTTCACATACCAAGATACGGAGGGGCCGTGTCTCGGAAATCATGCTAAGCCGTTGTTCCAAGTTGTCATTCCTGAATCTTTGACAGTCGTTACGGGTCGTCAGTAGCCCGAAAGTCTGACAACCAGTCTTACCAAGGGGTATTGTATTATCCAGTAACTGGGTTGTGGAGGTCAGATCGCTCCATTTAAAATACTATTCAGATGATGACTATGAATATTTATGAGACCACAATGCACGTAAGTAAGCATAATGTAATTCCCAATAAATTACAATCGATTTTTAGGTATTTTATTATTCATAACGCCAATATTTACTTTTTGGAGGTAAATGTGGTTTACCGTGTAAAAACCCCAACAACTATCCTTCTTTGTCCCATTCACGTCCCATCTCATAATCAGCCTATAATGTTCCCACTACTGGGACACAAACCTCCTCTCTTCGAGAGAGAGTGGGCTGTAATGTACCACGCGGGCCACATGTCATCGAATTTTTGGTACAATTTTTGGTACCCGGTTTCCTCACGATGTTTTCCTTCATAGTTTTGAAAGCAATGGTGATTAAATTATTAACACAAAGTAAAGCGCCTGACTGAGTTTGAACCCATGTCCAACAAGTCGTGAGTCGGGATCGTTGCGGCTAATCCGAACGCCGCTGATCTTTAGCCTCAAGGGGATCTCCACCAGAAAAGAAAAGAGTGCCCATGGAAATCTACAAGGCTGAAGTGGGAACGGGTGGGTCACACCTATAGGATGCATCCAGACAGATGGGCCAGGATCATCACACAGTCGGTACCTAAAGACGGGTCTCGTCACCGAGGCAGGCCTATGAAACGCTGGCGTGACGATTTGGACTCGTTCCTAACCGATTGGATGGAGAAGGCACAACATAGAGAACAGTGGAAAAATATAGGGGAGACCTTTGCCCAGAAGTGGCACAAATTAGGTTAATTGAAAAAAAACTGAAGTTTCTTCTTTCTTCCCGTTCTTTTCGTTAGGTATAATGGCGAAGTGTATGTGTAGGTACTATAAGTACACCTGTCTAACCCTTCGGGTTTGCCCACATTTTGGTCGAAAGTATATGTAAACCCAGGATAACCTGGGCTTATACTTTACACACTGACTTATACACACTAATAGACTATGAAGTCTATTAGTGTGTATGAGTAACAGGCATAAAGAAAGATTTACGTTCGCATTTATAATATTATAGTAAATGTGAATTATAGTGAATGTTACCAGAATTAGAAGAAATCCAAAAGGGGCTCTTCATTTATTACGGAACACAATTATGCCCACTTTGTAACCACCCTCCCCGTACGTAGAAAAAATAAGACTAGGATGAACCCCCTCCCCCCCTTTGGATCTAAAGAAAGGGCTTTGAATCTTACGTAAGATCTACCAAAACTGCAAAGAAAAAGTAACAAAAATCAAGATAATATTTACAAAATATAAGCTAACATATATGATATATTTACATAATATAAGCTAACATTTAAAATAATAATATGTACATGTATATGAAAAAATAAGCAAAACAATCATAGAGCATCAAAAAATTCGTCCGCCTTGCTATCAACAGGAACTGATTACAGTGCCTTAAAGGCTGGCAGCATTGCCGCGTTGTTTCGCAATGCTAATAATTCTTTGGCCAAGAAATAAACCAGCCCTCTGGTCACGTGAAAAGTCGACTATCCGCAAAAAAAAAAAACATCTTTTTTGCTTACTTTTGTGACCTTACGTAAGAACATTCTAGACCCTTATGTAAGAAAAAATAAGACTAGTTTGGACCCCCTCCCCCTCAAATCGACTTACGTAATCAATTAACAGCTCCAAAGGAGTGCGTATAAGGATGGTGAATAGTAGCACGTGGAGCTCCTGCCTACTCCTTCCGGGAAAAGGCGTGTGAGTGTACAAATGTCTTTCTAGTAAAACCGGACAAAACATGACCCCTCACCACCACAAACATTACCACAGACCTTGAGTCAAACGCTAAAAACTTCCAAATGGAATTTTATAATAATAATATACATAGTGTACAGTCAACAGGAAAAAGATTGAAACAATTGTTACTTTACTAGTAATTTTACACATCATCTGTAGGAAACTAGTATTCCGTTGTAATAATACGGAAAGTTCTATGACCTGTTTAATAAATAAATAATGGTTACATAAGTTTTGTCACTGATAGGCATGGTTAGACATACATGTGTGTGTCATGAGTTCATGACCAACATGACGGATAGACATTAAAAACTTTTTTACAAAAAAAAAAACACTACAAACTGAAAAATAACTTATTAATTTCGGAAGTTGGTGTCGATGGGTCCGCATTTTCGTTTTTTTGACACCGACTTCCGAAATTAAAGTTTCTTTTCAGTTTTTAGTGTTTCTTTTTGAAAGTCGGTTGTTTTTTTTTTGTAAAAAAGATTTTATTTTTCACTTTTTAGTCGTATCTACCTACCCCACATAAATTCATAACAACTTTGACAGAAATGAGGGTGTACCGTGGTAAACTGAACACATCTGCGTACCCCTTTAGAGGGTACAGGTGTGATGTTATGTGGTGTGATTGCGTAAACAGTGCATACATATGCGATAATAGCAATCGCGGTTGATTTACTGGCATAATATATTGAAGAGTGCCGTTGTCTGTCTCCGAAACTCAGCCTATCTTGACGAAATTTAAATGGGACCATTTCGGAATGAACCTCTTTCGAACAAAAAAATAATTTTGCCAATCCGTTCATATTTGACGGAGTTATGCCAGAAAATACAATAAAAAAAAAAAAACGAATTGTGACCTCCTCCTTTTTTTGAAGGCGTCACGACCTATTTCTCGAAGAAGTACACAGAGGTGAATGCATGGTTAATTATATTATTTTTTTATTTTTATTTTATCGTATTTAGATATCGTTACCCATCACATCTGGAGAGTTTCGCTAGCTAATTGAATTTCACCCTAAATAGTATTTGAATCAACGTTGAATCATTGGACACCGGTGATGTGACCCCAATGACTCAGAAGGATATATTTCTCTCGGACACCGGTGTCCCCCGTACACCTAACACGAAAACAAAAAACCATGGTGCTTACCAGTATCAAGAACTCTAATGACATACACCAAACTGTTAACTGCCTCGTCATCTTGGTGATTGTGACTACTGGTGTGACGTGACTGCTAAAAAGACCATTGGGTTTTCCCATGTCTTATGGTTTCTGGCAATAGCAACGTAATCTTGAAGATAGATAGATAGATAAATCATTTATTAGAAGAAGAGAAGAGTGTGGCTGATAGCATCTCCGCTTTGAAAGTCCCTTGTTAAGTTAGTCATCTAATTATAATTAATGCGCAATGATCTTCTGGCTTTTTCTTTATTTTTTTTATTACACACTTGTATATAATGTAAATATATATTAGTGTTAGCTGTGTGTGTAATTGTTTTGTCGTTGTGCATAAAGCATGAAAATTATAAAAAAAAATCCTTTTTTATTAATTTTTTATTATTATTTATTTATTAAAATCTCACTTACAACTATCATTACAGGGCATATGTACCCAATGTGACAATAATGCGGTCATTTTACAAACCTATACTAACTGACACTTGACTGTGAAGTGTAACCTATGGGTATTGGTATCTGTATTAAAAAAAAAAAATGGGCTCGCCCCCTTTCGTGTTACAACATAACTGGCTGAATGTGGGTGTATCTCTGACTAGCTCTTCAGTACAGCCACGAGCAAAAGTATGTATACACTCGGCTTTATTCAAAACCGATTTACTCCTTTATTTTTAAATGAAATTTTATGTTGTTACGAACATAGCATTTTCGAACCTATAGGCTTATGTAATGTGTCGTATTTCTACGCTGCATTCGTTATTTCACGAAAAAATCGCAATTGAAAGTTGCCAAGTGTTGACATATTGGTGCTCGTGACTGTACAGGCGCGATGTTATGTTAATATTTCTCAGTAGCCACTAATCTAAATCTGCCAGAAGAAATTTCTTAAGAAATAAGCAGTACCTTTGTACTCATATTATAACTTTGTCATATCCCTATGTATTTTAGTATGTCTACATAAATAATAAATAAATCTAAACAGCACGGTTAATGGCATTAGTGAGCAGTGGTGGCCCAGTGGTGACGGCCGTGACTTATGAGTTGTAGGTCGTGGATTCGAACCCAAGGAAGCACTTTACTCTGTTTATTTCATCACCACTGCTCTTAAAACGGTGGAGGAACACATGAGGAAATCGGCATGTCATCGAACCAAAAAATTCGAAGACATGTGACATCTACCAACCCGCACTGGGCCCGCGTGGTGGATTACATATAGTCCACCCCCTCTCGAAGCGAGGAGGCCTGTGTCCCAGCAGTGGGAACATTAAGCTGCTTATGCTAAGCAATAGGCTCGTGGCCATTAGCCGAAGGCTATGTGGGTATTACAACCGCCTCTGCCTATCCTTTCGGGGAATACAGGCGTAATGTTTGTTATGTTAGTTAGACCAATAGACCAGGGTCGATAATTTTTAAAACTAAAAAAAATAATAGTAGGATGAAACCCATTAGAAAAGGAGGGGAATATCATAAAAATGAAAGGAAAAATAATTTACGGGCGATCTGAGGTCGGGAAGGGGATGGGGGGGAGCTTTTAAGGGTAAAAAACGGTTTTTCTCGATTTCCGGCAAAACTAAAAGTCCTATCGAAAAAAGTTAAATGGCAAAGTTGTAGGTAATAAAAAGATCTAAAACTTTTGTATTAACACTTTTTTCACATAACTTCAAAATTTATATGAAAAATTAAAAAAACCAAGTTTTTGGTTTTTTATTTTTATCTTTTACAAAAATCTTTTTTTTTTAACGAAATTTGGTGAAAACTTACCTTTTTATGTCCCAAATACGCTGTAATTTATTTGATTAAAAATATTTATTATTTCGCCTTATTTTGAATTAATATCGAAAAAGCACCCTAATTTTCAATCGAAAATTCACCCGTCAAAATATCAGCTTTTTTCAAAGAATTGGTATGTTTTCTGTTCGTTGAAATCTCTATTTTCCGATGGTGAAAAAAAAAATATATGTTACTGTAGTAAATCTTCTCAGAAAATGCAAAAAATCGAAACAAACTCGAATTCGAAAACTGATAATCTGAAAAGACAAAATCGAATTATTAATGCCTTCACTATTTTATCGTGAGTATACCGCCATGAAAAAAAAATATTAAAGAAATAAATGTCAAAATGTATAAAAAATATATTAAAAATCTATAATAAATGTATAAATATATAAAAAATATTTATAGTAAATATATTTTTAATAACTAACTTTTGGCCGATTTTCATATATATTTTATACATTTCAAATATATTTCAGATATATTCAAAATATATTTTTTTTATATTTTTAGCTATGTTTTTTATGTCTTAAGATATATTTTGAATGTATCTAAAATATATGAAATATACATGAAAATCAGCCAAAAGTTAGTTATTAAAAATATATTTACTATACATATTTTTATATATTTATACATTTATTATAGATTTTTAATATATTTTTTATACATTTTGACATTTATTTCTTTAATATTTTTTTTTCATGGGGGTGTATACTCACGATAAAATAGTGAAGGCATTAATAATTCGATTTTGTCTTTTCAGATTATCAGTTTTCGAATTCGAGTTTTTTTCGATTTTTTGCATTTTCTGAGAAGATTTACTACAGTAACATATATTTTTTTTTTCACCATCGGAAAATAGAGATTTCAACGAACAGAAAACATACCAACTTTTTGAAAAAAGCTGATATTTTGACGGGTGAATTTTCGATTAAAAATGAGGGTGCTTTTTCGATATTAATTCAAAATAAGGTGAAATAATAAATATTTTTAATCAAATAAATTACAGCGTATTTGGGACATAAAAAGGTAAGTTTTCACCAAATTTCGTTAAAAAAAAAAAGATTTTTGTAAAAGATAAAAATAAAAAACCAAAAACTTGGTTTTTTTAATTTTTCATATAAATTTTGAGGTTATGTGAAAAAAGTGTTAATACAAAAGTTTTAGATCTTTTTATTACCTACAACTTTGCCATTTAACTTTTTTCGATAGGACTTTTAGTTTTGCCGGAAATCGAGAAAAACCGTTTTTTACCCTTAAAAGCTCCCCCCCATCCCCTTCCCGACCTCAGATCGCCCGTAAATTATTTTTCCTTTCATTTTTATGATATTCCCCTCCTTTTCTAATGGGTTTCATCCTACTATTATTTTTTTTCACTTTTTATTATTTTTAAAGGCTTCTACCCTGGTCTACAATGTTTCGCGGAATATATATTATCCTACTTATGTGTCATACATTTCTTTTCTAGGTAAATGGGTATATTTTTGAATTCTATGCTTACTTTCATTTTCGCTAGAGAAACTTTCTTTTGCAGCTAAGTTTTACTTAAAGGTCATGTACCTTAGGTCATGTGTGTTTTGAGTCACTTTCATCAATAACATAGAATAGAGGAAAAATCTAAAGAAATGAACTCGCTTTTAGGAAAGTTCCTGAAATCTAATTACGTATAATACGATGGATGGGTAGGATGGAGAGGAGTTTGTGGCTAAGTTATAACAGCCGCACAGGTCGTTTGATCACGTTAAGCTACACTTGCCGCGGTTGGTCCGTGGATGGGTGACCATCTGAACATAACAAGACGGCAGGCACGGAGGGGTGCCTCGGAAAGCATGCTAAGCCGTTGGTCCCGGTGGTCATAAGCCAGAAATTCTGATAACCAATCTTACCAAGGAGTATCGTATTACCCAGTGACTGGGTTGTGAAAGTTAGATCGGCAGTCGCTCCATGTAAAATACTGGTATTGAGCTGCATCTGGTTAGACTGGAAGCCGACCCCAACATAGTTGAGAAAAGGCTAGGCAGATGATAGATACTTACCTTAATGTCAACTAGATACTAGTGAAAATTCTCTTCTTCTAGGAAACGGCGGAAGCTTTAGTTTGCAAAGTCAAAATCAAAGTCAAAACTTTTGACTTTAATATCGAAATTATTTCGTCGATTCTTGGTTTTTTTTTTAAACCTTGTACAACAATTAAATTCTATACAGCGAAATGTACATGAAATTACCAATTACGTTCCATTTCCTCCCATTTACCCCTAAAAAGCTTTCAACAACTCTATTACCCGCTAAACACAACCCATGACGTCACCCACCAATAGAAAATTGCAATGAGTCCGTCCATTAACCCGTTGCATGCTAACCGGCTGAGTCACGTTGATATTACGCAACAAGTCAAAGAACCGACGGCCTTCGTACGAACTCGCGATTCGGAGTTGTGATGACGTAGCGATTAGCGATATAATAGGCGTGTGTCTAGCGAGCGACCGTTTTTGTTAAGGTGTGTTGTGATTTTTGGGTGTAATGAACTGTTGTTTAAGTGCGTAGAGAGTTTGTAAAAGGACAACTAAAGTGACGGAGATGCACAGCATAAGCATAGTCAGCCTATAATTTGCCCACTGCTGGGACACAGGCCTCCTCTCGGTGAAAGAGACTGGGCCGTAGTCCTCCACGCGGGCCCAGTGCGGGTTGGTAGAAGTCACATGTGTTCGAATTTTTGGTTCTAGGATATGCCAGTTTCGTCACAATGTTTTCTTTCGCCGCAGTGCCCGTGTAGCTCTCTCTACTTAATCTTATTTGTAAATACAGTTACACCAGATACCAAGAGATTTTCCATAAGAATAGCAACAGTTACGTATGTACCCAATAACTATGGTTGGTAAAAAACATAGGTGCTCGACCTACAGAGTCAAAGCCCTCTAATAAACTCGCGTTAGTATATTAACCCTAGTTACTAATAGACATTACGTACTAAGGAAATATTAGCTAGGTATAATAATAGTTGTACACACGTGTTGGATACACAATCCAAAGTCAAAATCAAAAAATGATTTCTCCAACGCCAGATAATTTTATCCGAAGAATAATTTTGAATTATTTATAGTTCTTCCACACAAAACCTGTCAGACGTCAATTTTATTCTAAGAATAAAAATTATCTGTCGATTGAAAAATTTGCCCTTGGAGCTAATTTATCTAACGCCTGATAATTTTATCCGAGGAAATAGTATTAATAGTATTGAAGTTTTAACAGTTCTTCCATACCTACAAAATCAGTCAGACGTTAATTTTATTGAAAAATCAGCCCTAAATAGTACAGCGATAATGACAAGCTGTTATCAGTCCGTTAAAATAATAAAATAAACAATTTTACTAAAAATAGAAAACTGAATTTTTCAAACAAAACAAGTAGTGTAAAATTGGAACGAAATAAACCAACCTTGATAATAAGCCACTAGATACACGCGAGGCGATGGTATCAACAATTGCTAGCTGACATAATGGCAAATCATTTAATTTATTGTTCTGTGTCTTGTAATGTTAATTACTTTGCATACCTAGTATTGTGTACAATCAAGTATTTTCTAACTAAACAGACAGCTGTGCAGCTGGGGAGTTTGTTGCGCCACTTCTTCTTCCCAGCAAAAGCACTAGGAAGTGATGAAGGGCGGGCGTTTTGGCCGATTTTGTCGTTCGAAAAGTGCTGATTCTCAGCCTAATATAACTTTTGATTTTGAAATTTAAATAAATGGCGTTTTGACTACTTACGAATGTTTAATAACCAAAGAAAAAAATCATCACAGGGAGATCCAGAATCATGTACAGAATTCATGGTAACAGGTTTTGCGTCGCTATCCCTGCCACCCTGCATACCTGAGAAGAAAATGTAACAATTGTACTAACTTTAAAAGCGTAAGTTTAGTTTTTCCGTGGGTTGATTACACACCATTTTTTGCATAACTAGACAGCAGCTCAGTTTACTGTAGTTTTTCCTCAAAACGATAAAGGTGACAAAACAATAATGAAATCATTTTTAATTAAAAGTTTGCGGTTAACTAAGTTTTGTAATAAAGTAACAATTACCTGAATTTGTTAATGCAGAAATATAAGGAAACAACAAACAAAGGGTTAGTAACGTGCAGGTATTAAAAATATATATTTTCTTGGAATGCATAATCATCGTTATTGTGCATCCCAGCCGCACGGGTCGATTGATCAGGTTAAGCTATGCTTGACGCGGTTGGTCAGTGAGGTGACCATCTTTTCATACCAAGACCCCTCCGTGCCTTGGAAGGCACATTAAGCCGTTGGTCCCGGCTGTCATTCGTGGATCTTTGACAGTCGTTACGGGTCGTCAGAAGCCCGAAAATCTGATAACCAGTCTTAC
This sequence comes from Apamea crenata, assembly GCA_949629185.1. Classification (NCBI taxonomy): domain Eukaryota; kingdom Metazoa; phylum Arthropoda; class Insecta; order Lepidoptera; family Noctuidae; genus Apamea; species Apamea crenata. Next base: position 4,411,424 of record OX451377.1, read on the forward strand.
CAAGGGGTATCTTATTACCCAGTAATTGGGCTGTAGAGTTCAGATGGCAGTCGCTCCATGTAATATACTGGTATTCAGGTGCATCCGGTTAGAATGGAAGCCGAACCCAGAAAGGCTAGGCAGATGATGAGCGTGCATACCCAGGAGCGTCTTTGCGGCTGACGCGTGCCGTTCGTGTGTTGCACACTTCCCGGTAGTCAGAAACCTGAAAATCTGATAATCAGGAATTCAGAATAACTTCTGAATGGGTTTAGTCTAGTGATTGCTTAGCTAAGGTCAAACACAGTTCAATCAGCTTATAAAGTTCCCACTGCTGGGACACAGACTTCCTCTCCTTCCTCTTCCTCTTCTCAGAGGAAGTCTCTCTTGCGGCATATTCACAAAAAATGTAAACAAATATGAGTTTATGGAAAAATAACTTTAATTCCTACACAATAAAATTCAGTTTACGCTACAACTTCAAGCATTTTTAAAACTTTTTCAATAGTGCTAGTCACTCTGAAATGAAATCAACTTAATAACCATTCAAATACAGTTGATATTTGTTTAACTTGAAATAACGTCAATTTGAAACAAATGAAATTTGATTATAAGTATAAAATATTGATATTCTCACTTGGCTAGGCTGGTCGTTAACCTCAGCGCACTTGGGCCAAGGCTAGGCTGATAGATTCTAATCTCAATTGTGTACCAAATAGTTCAGGGTTTCCCTTCCGGTCAGTATTTGGATGGGTGACCAAAACCACGAAAGGCACATGTGGAGTGAAAGTAAGCTATTTCCGTTTGATGCCAAATCTAGATGTTGGATTGTCATTGACGTCATATTGGTGTGTGTTTTTTAGTGCCGACGATTTCTTGTTGGTTTCCTTAGGAGTTTAGCCCAAAGCTCCTTTTACAGCGATCAATCTAGTGTGGACAATGCCTTTAAGCCAACGTCCAGAAAATTGCTGAATAAATGCGTGTCTCTACGAGCAGCGAGCAGCAGGGCTCCATTAGAAACCGCAGTTCCAGGAAGATACAGTTTTCCGCATGTCCGTGGTACACTTTGACCAAGCACCCTCATTACGTAATACACAATCAATCTCAATTTGAATCATTTTGAAGGATATTGCTAATCCATTGCTTCATATGTTCGAAAAATGTGTCTGCACCACAACGTAAATACCGCAATGAATGTTGTTGAGCTGTCAAAATGAAAGTCATTGGAACTGATAATGTGTTACGCAGTTACCCCGCTTATGATGGCCTAGCATAGTACGAAGTTTCAATAATTGACCAGCTATATACTGAATTTGTTATTTCTAACGTGTGGCGTGCTGTTCTACTGAAAGAAAAGGTTTATTTATCACAGAAAGAAACACGTACATACAAAAAGATAGTTAATTCTAATAACAAGGAAAAATAAAAACATAATATATCTATAATCTCGAGCACAAAGCAGAAATAGTCGACGGCTGCACGTGTTGACTGTGACAAGAACGCTTCCACTCAGCATGATACTATGGGGACCCACAGCACAGCGCTGATTTTCAGTGGATACCCGAAAAGGACGTACGGAAACCGGGTACTGTTGACTACTAGGCAAGGCTGCTAGAAACTATTATTCGGATGGACTGTTAGCTCTATATAAACACACAATATTCTCATTCAACTGTTTATCGCACCATCCTAAGAAGCCCACGTTTAGCACCAAACATTTACCGAAATCACTTTATATCTAATTGACATTGTCATGTCATACGTGACCAGTAATTGTCTGATGTCATATGACCATTGACTTTGACATGGTCAAACGTGTCAATGATATTCAAACATCCGTACTTAGCAATATTTTTAAGGTTGATTGGCCTATTGTCCGCTGTAGCTATATTTAGGACGACGTTATGTGGGTGGTCTAAGGGCTTCTTCACACGTACCACAACCACACCACGACCACGACCACACCTCAACCACACCACGTGGCCGGGCGTATATTTCGTATTGAAAATGAATAGGACTATTCATACGTACCACATTTTGCAGTCGTTATCGACCGTGTTTGTGATACCGACCACATCGCAACCATCAGCGACTGTGAACTAGTGGCCGACCACATCGCAAACACATTGCGTCGACGCAACGACAGTGCGCGCACGCCACCCGCGCTCTTCCCCTCTCTCGGTTCATTCATTCTGCGTTCGACTGAGGTGAAAACTGGAGTCGAACTGTGTCTGCACACCACGTAACCGCATCGCAACTACTGGCGACAACGCAACCACATCGACATTTTGTCGGTACCACAACACAACTACAAAAAGCTGCAGCGACACTATTCACACGTAACCACTGCTTGACAGCATTTTGTCGTTGCGACGTGGTGTGGTTGTGGTACGTGTATAGAAGCCCTAAGAGACGACGAAGGGATTCCTCGCACGTGTTGAGCCATGTGAGCAAAGTTCATGTCGTGGTGAAAAGATTAGAGAGATAGTAATTAATATCGGGTTGGTATCAGTAAACGTAAGGTGGGACGCCCTCAGGCTAGTTGGAGTGATGATCTTCGCAGGATGGCTGGTAGCAGCTGGATGAGAGTTGCCGAAAATCGAGTTGAATGGCGTGCAGTAGGAGAGGCCTATGTTCAGTAGTGAACCGCTATAGGCTGATGATGATGATGGTATCGGGCTGACCACCCAAGGCTTGCCAGATTTACTTATGAACCGTCACTTGTGGAGGCTCCTAAGATCGTTCATGGATAGTTTCAAGGAGTTTTAGTTAAGTTCTTATGCCAATTAACGCATTTTCTTTTAATTATTTTGAATTGCACCTATTTTTCATTTACATAATATGGTGAAGGCATCCAGCATTCGTTTCAGTTAGGTTTAATCAGTTTGTTTGCAGATCCAAGAAGGTATCGTAAGTCGTTTTTGCAGTCATGAGATTCCTTTGGTTGTCTTAGGAAAAGCCAAATTTTGAAGCGACTACCTATCCGACCTCCACAACCCAGTTACTGGGTAATACGATACCCCTTGGTAAGACTGGTTGTCAGACTTTCGGTCTTCTGACTACCCGTAACGATTGTCAAATATCCACGGATGACAGCCGGGACCAACTGCTTAACGTGCTTTTCGAGGCACGGAATGGTCTCGGTATGTAAAGATGGTCACCCATACACAGACCAGCCGCGGCAGCGTAGCTTAACCTGATCGACCGTCCTGTGCGGCTATTATTATTTAGCCACGCACCCCAAGTAAGTACACATTCAATACCGAGAACAAGAAACCAATCAATAAAATTATTATTGAAATCAATTATAAAGCTGAATACATACAATGGCTCGTCAAATACAGATAGAAACAGTTTCGCTAAGTTCATTGATCTGAGATGAGTTTGGCCGAGGTCAATGGCCATATGACACATATATACTACACACGTACGTTGTCCTCGTGACTTTGTGACGTAATAATGTAGTTTGGTAATATTGGACTGTGTATTTTTTCGCGATGCTTTTTGTATGTCTCTTGAGCTATCTACTTGGTACATTATCAGCCTGTAATGTTCCCACTGCTGGGACACAGGTCACACAGGCCTCCTCACTGTGAGATCCCGAATGTTGTGAAATCTACCACGCGGGCCCAGTGCGGGTTGGTGGTCATAACACATCTTCGAGTTTTTGGTTATAGGACATGACAGTTTCCTCACGATGTTTTCCTTCACCGTTTTGAGAGCAGTGGTGATGATATTATTTACACAAAGTAAAACGCCGTGGGAAGCAGTGGTAGACTTACGAGTTGTAATTCGTGGGTTCGAACCCAGGTTGTGTAAAAATAAATTATAATCAATCAATCAACTCAGTCTATCGCAGTCCAATGCTGGACATAGGCCTCTCCCAGGCTGCCCCACAACACCCTGTCCTCCGCCTGTCGCATCCAGTCTGTCCCAGCCACCTTCTTTAGGGCGTGCGTCCATCTAGCTGGGGGCGTCCCACACTACGCTTGCCGATACGCGGTCCCCACTCCAGGACTCGTATATATGATCTCGTGTAAATTATATTAAAATAAATCGAACTTTGGACCGATAACACTTGACAATCGCGCTCTTGCGACCATAGGACCAGAGTGAGGTAATAAGGAGGTAATAAAATTTTCACGATTTCTTAATTTCATAATGCAAACACGACTTGATCACTTCTTGAACTCATGTTTTAGACTTGATAACTGGCAAGGTTACTAGCATTACTTAAACAAACCTACGTTTTGACTGACGTAAGTACCTAAGTATCTCCTACGTAGTGATTAAGAAATTCATGTTTATTTTATGTATTAGATAACAGTTTGACAAAGATAATGATAACGTTATAACAAAGGTTTTGCTTTTTTGTAGATTTGTTGAGGAAAAAGAGATATGTAGGAGTTATCAGGTGATAATTTATCGGTTAGAATAGATATTATGAAAGGTGGGGTTAGATAGAAGAAATTACATAATTTTATTGGAATTTAGATAATGGAGGAAAAATATCAGTGGTGACACAGGGGTAACAGCGGACTTACGAGTGGCAGGTAGTGCCACTTCTTCTTCCCAGCTAAAGCACTAGGAAGTAGAAGGAAAATAATTTATTTTTTATTTTTTATTCAGCCATTTCTGTCCCACTGCAGGGCAAAGGCCTCCCTTCCCTCCTTCCACTTATCTCTATCCAGTGCTGTTAAACGCCAATTCTTGTGGAAAGAGTCGAGCTCATCCCGCCATCTCATTCTGGGCCTGCCGCGTTGTCGTTTGCTGTTGTTTGGGACCCATTGTGTGGTTACTTTGGCCCATAGCTCCTCCGACATGCGACAGATGTGACAAGCCCAGTTCCATTTTAGCTTGGCAGCCGTGCGACCTACATCGGCAATTTGAGTTTTAGAGCGCAGTATCGAGTTCCTTATACGATCGGAAAGTTTAACTCCAAGGATACTGCACTCCATTGCTCGCTGACAGACCCCGAGTGCAGTCTTTTGACGATTGGTTAGTGACCATGTCTGCGCTCGATAGGTGAGGGTAGGAAGAATGCACATGTCCATGAGTTTTCTCTTCAGTGAGAGAGGGAGAGGTCCTTTCATTATTTGTTTCATCGACCAATAGCTCTTCCAGGCGTTCTCGGTGCGTCGAGCAACTTCTTTATCGTGTCTTGCCTGGAAGGAGACTATTATAAATAAATACTTATTTATATATTTCTTCTCTCTCATGTGATCTCTCAAACCGATGAGGAAACCGGCATGTCCTAGAACCAAAAATTCGACGACATGTGATGTCCACCAATCCGCACTACGCAAACGTTGGTAATGATTAGCAAGCATGCAAGTCATATTCTACATATTTAGAAGATTAACCATTACAACTTCTGTTCAGATATACAGGCTGGCAGGGACATCGATGCGCAAACTGTAACCATGAATTCAGCACATCATTCTAGACACCTTAGAGCAGACCATCGAAAAAAAAATACATTTTTTTTTATCTGAAGGCTAATTCGCGTAATAAAAAACGTTCAAAATCTAGTCGCAATCTCCTCTCAGCGACAATTAATGTCAAAAATTTGATAAAAATGTAGGGAAATTAGAGGTATTTTTGACAGATTGAGACTGAGATCAGACTGTGTACGTTCTTAAAATTGCGAGAATTGCCCCTCTGGTATTCTGTGTGTCTTTTAGGGCTGATTTTTCAATCATCTTTTATCTTTATTCGAGGGAAATTTTTGAGAGTTATTTCATACAAAAACTGTCAAACGTAAATTTTATTCCTCGAATAAAAGTTATCTGGCGATGGAAAAATCAGACCTTAGTCTGTGTAAATGTATTTTGTTTCTTTCACCTGTATTTTCTAGTACAAGAATATTTGCTGAACTGATGATGCAAGTAGGTATGTCTGTGACACACTAATGACGTCAGTACTAAATAATTATAAATAATTCATACTCATTTTATGTACTCTGATAAGGCTATGACTTAATGATAAATTATTTTCGTTGCGGACACGTTTATCTTGTTCTTATCTATTTAAAAAAATATGTAAGCGGATATAAATAAGTATTATAGAATACGGTGTGTAAAACTGCTGGGTCTACTTTAGTGAAATTAATCATGAGTTTTGGACTTTTTTATGGGAGCAGGCTTATTTTAGCCATTCATAATATTTCGTTCTCAATGCACCTAACTGGTACGTTAAGTAATTATGATTAAGGTCAATAATACAATGTACCTAAATTCACAAGAAGATGTTATTATTTTTATACAGTGTGGCGATTAGTTTATCACATTAATTGAAACCACGTATTTTAAACATTACACAATTATATTAATTAATAAACAATGAAAATTCTAGCCAGCTAGAAGAGCTAGAGGGGCTTGTGGCTAAGTAATATCAGCTGCACGGGTCAATCGATCAGGTTAAGCTACGCTTACCGCTGTTATCCGTGGATGGGTTACCTTCTTTACATACCAAGACCCCTCCGTGCCTCGGAAAGCACGTTATGCCGTTGGTCCCGGCTGTCATTCGTGGCTCTTGTCGGTACGATTCGTCAGAATTGCGAAAGTCTGACAACCAGTCTCATCAAGGGGTATCGTATTATCCAGTAACTGCGTTGTGGAGGTCAGATAGGCAGTCACTCTATGTAAAATAGTGGTATTCAGATGCATCCGGTTAGACTGGAAGCCGACCCCAATGTAGTTGGGAAAAGGCTACACAGATTGTTTTTTTTAAAGATTCTAGCCGACATTAAACTTAATTTTGTGATTATTGGCTAGTTCAATACCATAAAGCTTGAATGTGTTGAGTTGTTGATACCATGATTGCCCCGCGCGTGTCTAGTGCCTTATTATGAAGGGTGGTGACGTCGTTCAATTTTTATTTATGCTGCTATTATTTTGTTTGAAAAATTCAGGATCCTATTTTTTTGTAAAATTGTTTATTTTATTATTTTAACAGACTGATCACAACTTGTAACAACTGTACTGTACTGTTTAGGGCTGTTTTTTCCATGGCCAGATAACTTTTATTCGAGGAATAAGGTGGATGTTTGACAGTTTTCGTATGAAATAACTGTCAAAATTTCTAAAAATCAACCCTTGATGAATCTAATCGTCATTTTGTATACTTACCAACAATTAGCTATCAGCCCAATAAAGTTGTTGTTGTTCTTGTTATATTTTCGAGGTCTTCAAACCATTGTATGAAAGAGACTAAGATATATTTCATTAGATAAAACTAATGATAAGGTCGGTTACACGTATGCTAGTACCGTTTTGGGGCTCCAAGAAAAATAAAAATACACACGGCTACACATCAAGCTAAACATAACCAGTATAAGCTGACTTCTGATTGTACGAAGGACCTATACAATGCGAGGTCAGCTAAAACTGGAAATGTATAGCTTGATGCAAACACATACATAAAATGTTTAATAAAAAAAAAGTATGAATGAACTCTATTTTTGTCACAGATAATATCTGTATCCGGTTTTAGCTGTTGAGGTTATGTGTCACTTGTTGTACCTACAAGAATTACAGGGGTTACACACGATGTTTTTTTTTGCAAAAAAAAAAATAATGGAAAATGAAAGGTTTTTGAGCATTTCTATAATGAAAATGAGCACTGGTGGCCCAGTGGTAATGGCCGCGACTTATGAGTTGTAGATCGTAGGTTTGAATCCAGACAAACGCTTTACTTTGTGTAAATTACTTCACCAACTGTGCTCTCAAAACGAAGAAAGAAAACACCGTGAAAAAGTTAGGAAACGGCATGTTCTGGAAACAAAACATTCGAAGACATGTGTCATCTACCAAATTACACTGGGACCGCGCGGGATCTCTCTCATTGAGAGGTAGCCTGTGTCTCAACAGTCGAAACATTTTAGGCAGATTATGCTATAGTAAAAGGTGCTTCGAGACTGGAAAATTAGTTTAAATTTCACATATTTTCTAATGATGCTATAATATTTATAAATAATGTGAAAATAATTATTTATTTTCATTTATAAGATAACACTAAAATAACAAAAGTATAATATCCTAAATTAACTAAAACTATCTATAAACTAAAATATAGCGTCGAAAAATTCAAAAAAAGAATTTTCCATTGGAACATTCCAGTAAATACACTTCTATTGATTCTGACACCTAATCGAGCTCCTCGAAATCATCCATTCTTTTCTTCCAACACACATTTGACCGACCTTGGCCCCTGTTTTATGTACTGTCAACGTCAAAAACATGTTTACAACGACCGCTCTTCCCCTATCACATGGGACTTAAAGACTTAAGTGTTCATACACACGAGCGTCACGCGTCGTCGACACCCGTCGACGTCGATAACGTGTGTCACTCGCGTGTTTGAGTTCGATGCTCAAATAAACGACCGGCATGTTGACGACGACAGTCGCCGACACACGTCGTCGGGTGCAGCTGCCTCTGTTGTCGAGGCGTGTTGCTCGTGTGTATGCATGCTTACTGGCGAAATGGTATAACTCTGCCTAACCCTGCGTAAAAACAGGCGTGATATAATTTTATAAAAATAATAACCGTTGCCCGTGACTTCGTCTGCGATCCAGGATGAAAAGTAGCCTATGTCCTTCTCCAGATCATGGTCTCCCCATGTGTCAACTTTCATCTAATTCCGTTCAGCTGTTGCAGCGTAAAAGCGTAATTCTTAAATTTTCTGCGCAACTTTCTTAATTTTTTTTTTCGTAGGAACCTCCTTCAAATTATTCAAAAAAAGAAGGATGAAATCGGTTAAGTCGTTCTCAAGTGCGTGACCAAGGGAAATACGGATAAATTTTTATATATACAGATAATTTCACTGTCAACGATCTTTTTCCCATAATATTGGATCAATGTATATCCACAAAACATTATATTTTACATTGCGTACATAATCTTCATGTTCGTGTCACTAGCACGACTGTATTTTAAATGTTGTTTTCCCAAAACATTGCCACTTCCACGGCGCTGTCGGTGGCAGCGTAAAGGTCACTTTGACTGCATGTTTTGGAACACAGAGGGCAGGATAGGAGGTGGAGCATGGTTTGTGACATAGCTCCACAATCACACCCTGCTGCCGTTCCGTCAAAGTACCCCACTTTACCAGGTACGACTTACATCTTCCCACTTGGTACAAAATTGTAGCTACTAATTGATACAATAGTTTTTCAGGCTTACTGTACAGTCACGAGCACCAATATGTCAACACTTGGCCACTTTCAATTGCGATTTTTTCGTGAAATAACGAATGCAACGTTGAAATACGACACATTACATAAAACTATGGGTTCGAAAATGCTATGTTCGTAACAACATAAAATTTCATTAAAAAGTAAAGTAGTAAATCACTTTTAAATAAAGCCGAGTGTATACACATTTTTGCTCGTGACTGTACATACTAACGAAGTGACACTAACTAATGTATTTCGACAATGAAATCTTCCCATTATATTACAAAGTACATTAGGTTCGTGTTTCATGTATTTTTATGACACAATTAGTCCTTGGGACTCTTTCATTGTTGTCTCATTTATGAACTTTTGGAGTTCATGGCGCATTTTATGATTGGAGAGGCCGTTGTTCAGCAGGGGACTGCTAAAGTATTTTAGGAAGAGGCTATAAGGATATCCAAGTTCTGATCGACGAACCTTTGAGGTTAAGCTGCATGCCAAGGTCAATTTATGGATGGGTGGCCGTTTTTCTCACATACAGACTTTTTCATATCTTTGAGAGTAAATCGAACATAGTAATAAGATGATGGAAATAGGTAACTTCTGCCCGCGGCTCCGCCTCAGTTAAGGTTAATTATCCCTCGGGAACGTACCTACTAGGACAGAAAAAACTTCTATGTCCTAGCCCAGGTCTACATACGTTGTGCGAAATTTCATCAAAATCCGTTCAGCCAGTAAGGCATGAAAAGGTAACAGACGTACCGACAGACAGACTTACTTTCACATTTATAATATTACTATACTAAGTAGTGCGAGTCACTAATTAGTATAGTAATATTATAAATGTGCAAATTAGCACGGGTGCAATCAACTAATGTGGCGACATGACATGTAAAAACATCAAGATGTTTTATGTACTATAATCTAAGTTAAATATTAGTTTTATAAAAATAAATCTTCCAGACAATTTTTTTATGATGTTGAAAACCACATTGAAATTAATTGTGGAGTTAAGAAGAACTTCGGGGTTTCAGGTTACCCAGTAACTGGGTTGTGGAGGTCAGATAGGCAGTCGCTCCATGTAAATTACTGGTACTCAGCTGCATCCGGTTAGACTGGAAGCCGACCCCAACATAGGAAAAGGCTAGGCAGATGAAAAGAACTAAGCGGTCACACAGACAGACACGAAAAGCGACTTCATTTTATAATATTAATTGTAGAATTATGGATGGATAATTTCCCTTCTAATCTTTGATGATTTCAAAACTATTCATCATTTCGATCATGACACCTAGTTATTAAATAAGCTGTCATGATCGAAACGATAATTATTTTCTAATCGTAATTTCTTCACAACGGTTCCACACCTGCTTATTGGATTTCTGTCCAGTTTATCATGACCAGACAATAATTTCGCCAAATCTTATCACTTAAAAATGTGACTGATAATCTGATTAAAGTCAGAAAGGTGACATGTGTTAACTTGCGTATAATCTTTTAAATTAATAATTAGGACTTTGCCCCTAACAGGTGGATCTATTGGTTGTTCAGGCCTACCAAATCATCTCTAACGGTCGCGAATTACGAGTTGAAAACGGAGGTTCGAACCCAAACAGGCGCTTTACTTTGTGTAAATGATCTCATCACCACTGCTCTCAAAACGGTGACAGAAAACATCGTGAGAACATGCATGCAAGCATGTGCTAGAACCAAAAATTCGAAGACATATTGTGACATCTACCCACCCGCACTGGGCCCGCGTGGTGAATTGCGGTCCACTCTCTCTCACCGAAAAGGGGCCTGTTCCCCAGCAGTGGGAACATTATAGGCTGAATGCAAACAGAAAGGCATGTCTGTCGATCACCTTGACAAAGTCACCAAAAAAGAAGGCATCTTGCTGCCTACTGCCTATACACATTTATAGAGATGGGGTAGTTACATTTTCAGCCAAAAAAACACATGGTAAAGACATAGTGGAATAACACACAAATACTGATCAAAAGAAACCGAACAAACACCGACATTGGAATCACGACTTTATTATCTGTAAATTAAAAAGTTTCAGTCAACCTATTTGTCCTCATTAGAACCCACACGTACACAGTTATTTTCAGCCTATACATACGCCCCTGCGCTTGTGTGAGTCCATGTGTGTATACAGAATAGATGTGTACTGACGTCGAGACGCCTGTCTATGTGTGCGTGCGTACTACAGGTCGATGAACTGCGAATTTTCGGCGGTACGACCAAATTGCAGACTTCTACGCGTGTTGTGAAAATTACCAATGTAAACAGACTTCTGATTTGAAGGTTTTAGTGAGTGATTAGAGGTCGATGAAAGCTGGTTCTTATATTTGTTTATGAATGTCAAATATGTACGTATGAGAATCGAGGGTTTCCTAATTTGTCGTTAGGTAGCGTTTGTAGAAATGATGGGGTCTAATGACCTTAAATGACCTCTGACGACATTTTCTCTTACTTTTTATTAATATAGTACTCATGGCTAAAGATATCTATTTTATTGTATTTGTTCAGATTAGGTATATTAATATTATCAAAATATAGTCGCGACAATTGCGCAATAATGCAGTAAAAGATAAAGCAGAAACAACAAAGAGAAATAAATACCAAACTTCGCACAAATATGTTATCTCTAAAGAAAAGGGGTCATTGGTACTTGAACACTTCCTTTTGGGCGTAAAAAGATATTTATCTGTATAATTTACAGTGTTTTATTAGCTTTTTGAGAAAACCAGGTCTTCGCAAAATGATGTTATCAATGTATGTGTGAAATAAAGGATAGATCACCATTTCCACTGCTGGGACACAGGCCTCCTCTCTGTAAGAGGGAGTGGGTTTAAATACTATCCGTTCAGCATTTCAATACTATCTGTCCAGCATTTAAATACTATCTGTCCAGCATTTAAATACTATCAGTAAAGCATTTAAATACTATCTGTCCAGCATTTAAATACTATCTGTCCAGCATTTAAATACTATCTGTCCAACATTTAAGTACTATCTTTCCAGTATTTAAATACTATCTGTCCAGCATTTAAATACCATCTGTCCAGCGTTTAAATATTATCTGTCCAACATTTAAATACTATCTGACCAGCATTTAGATACAATCTGTCCAGCATTTAAATACTATTTGTCTATAATTACAGTAAAAAATGCCCCCAAAATGCAAAAAAAATATCCACAAACAAATGGCGGCGTATATTTCATAATCTTGTGTCACATGTCCCAAGAAAGTTGATGTAATCTTGCACTAGAGTTCATTAACATCTGTTTTAGCAACAGTACAATATTATAAATAGGTACCTACCTACATACCAAAGTCTTATCATTTTCACGTGATAAGGAACGAGACATTTTAGGTTCATGTAATCGTTCCACGAACTAGATGATGAAATGTTTAAAGAATGTTATTAAATAATAAACAAAAATAGGTTGCCTCTTTTTCTTGTATAAAGATGTTAAAGAACATAACATTACGCTTTGTTTTCCCGAGGGGTTGGGCAGAGTTGTACTTGTACATCCACATTTCACAAATTATGCTTAAGTCCCATGTAAGAGGGGGCAAGTGTCTGGGATGCTACTGATAAAAAAAACCTAATAACCCTTGCCCGACCTGAGAATTGAACCCAAGACCTCATGCTCCGCAACAGCGCTTATGACCACTAGACCAACCTTAACATTCACAGTTGACCACCAACGTTTTTCTTACAAAACATCCACAGCACACTACACACATTTTTTCTTACAAATGCTAAGCAACACAATAACTATTAAAGTATGTTTCATAACGTTTGTCAAACGTTAACCACCAGTTGCCAAATCTACTAGAATCAAGGCCTTCTTGAGCAACTACGACTATTTCGCAAAACACTGCAACTGGTTGCGTTTCACGCTATAGGTTAGTAACCAAGACAGATGTTGCTATGACGAAAACAATTAAAAAAATAACTGTAGTTAAGTAAAATTGTGTAGTAATTCCCATCAGAGTTGACAAAAAGTTGTAATCTTGATTTGACGCCAGATTTCGGGATGTGAAATCTGATTACATGCAAATTGTTGCAGTTTTAAGACGTGTAGCAATTTATCATTTGAAACTGTGACTATTTCAAGAGGTTGGAAATCTATTATCAAATGACATGACAAATTGCAAGACTGCGAAAACGACGATTGAATGGTCAAATAGGTAAACTAAGGGGCAGAACGACTTCAGGCTAGGTGGACCAGCGATCTTCGCAGGTTGGCTGGTAGCAGCTGAATGAGAGTTGCTGAGACTTAAATGGCGTGTGATAGCTAAAGAGCTGATAATAGCTGAGCTGATAGAGCTGGTAATATCGATGAATTGGTGATTGTAGTTTTTTGTTATTGGCAGCCAGTTCCCACTGCTGGGACACACGCTTCCTCTCGGTGAGAGAGAGTAAACCGTAATCCACCACAGGCCCAGTGCGGGTTGGTAGATGTCACATATCTTCGAATGTTTGGTTCTAGTTCTAATACATCCTTCACCGTTTTGAGAGCTGTGGTGATGAAATAATTTATACATAATATAACGCCTGTCTGCTCAACGAAATCGAATTTTTTTATTAAGATCTGAAATTCAAATTATCATAATTAAAATTATTTAAAAGTAAAACAATGTAGGTAAATAAACAGTTTTCATTTTCAGTTCAACATAAATTAATCATTATAAAATATTATTGAATATTTATGAGTCCATCTGTTTCTTGACAGCAAGCATGGTTATGCACTTAAAAGATTGGGTACGATTCCCAGAGCGATAAAAAAGAATATTGATGTATCATAACCTGCAGATGTACCTAGATTATAAACAGACGTACCTACATTGAAAGAGAACATAGAACATTGTGTGAGGAAACTGATGATGTGTCTATGGTATAGCTGTACCTCATTTGTTGTCTTTATTTAAAACAACGGGCAGTAAATTACCCTACTAATATTATAAACGTGAAAGTTTGTAAGGATGGAGGGTTGGACATTTGTTACTCTTTCACACAAAAACTACTGAACGGATTTGGATGAAATTTGGCACAAAGATGGTATATAACCAGTATTAACTAATATAGATTACTTTTTATCCCGATATTCTCACTGGATCGAAACTTATGCGGGTGAAACCGCGGGGCGCAGTTAGTTATTTTATAAAATGTTCAATGTGTTCTCTTTGACTAGAAACCTTTAGAGAAAATACTTTAGTATTAGTTAATCAACTAAAAAAGTATCTACATTGATCTGGCTCAAAACAATATCTCAATGAATGACCACAAAATTCAATCACTACTAATGAGTTACCAAATTAAAATGCAACAACAAAAAATTCCAGAATTTTCTACAAATACAACATCTATTCCAATAAAATGTGGGCGTTGTACCGAGTAAAAATCATTGCTCCCAACTGACCAGACAACTCGACCGCTCACCTTCCTTCATAACCCCTTTCTTGGCTTCTAAATGTGGGAAGCAAGGGAGGGGTAGAAGGTCTTTCTAGCTGGCTGATTAATTTTCCCGAAAATATACGTAGAATCGTTGAACTATCATGAAGGTCGTGTAGCAAGGTCAGCGGCCCCGCGGCGGTCGATGAACGCTCGGCCAAAACATTAGACGATCGGTGAAAAAAACATGGCCGAATTGTACTAGCGCTTTCGTCATTGATATTTATATTATCGCTAACTGTTTTTATGTCATTTGATGTAATTAATTGGTGTTGAACTTTTCAATTGAGTATGATTAAAATGGATGTGAATTTGAATACTAAATACTTGAATTTTTCGAGACAAATATTTGGATAAGTTGTATGATTGTAAATACACATTTTAGGCAAATATTTTGGCCCTATATGACGGATCAATAACCTACCATATCATTGCAGACAGTCTGTAACCAGTGCTAACAAACTCAAGGTCAATACTGCACAAAAATATCACCAAACATAAAGGGCGTATCTCCAAAAACGATATGAAGCTGACAAAGGCCGTCTGTTAATCACTTAGGACTTTTTTGCTTCGAAGACATAAGACTATGACCTGATGAGGAGCCTGTGGGTGAACTAACACAGGGGCCGGTGACCGATGGGTTGGTGACGTCATGTTATTATATTGTTCTGTTTTTGTTAGCTTATGTAGTGGCAGGTTAGTAGACATTCGCCTACGGAGTTATGGACTTCGGACAATATGATTTTGGGAGAGAGTCAGTCATCTCGTTTAGTCGTGATGTCACTGTCTTTTTTTGTTTGGGGTGACCCTTGTGGGTTTTTTCAGACTTGTCTATCTGTCCCTAGGTCGATCAATGTTATTGGAATTTTCCGGGCAGAACGTGTGAGTGTTAGGTACATCTCTGTCTAACCCTTCGGAGGATCAAAGCGTCATGTTATGTTTTTTAGATATCGCCTAATGAGATTTTATTGCAAAACTGTTAACTTAGGAAAGCTTTGGGTTGCCCTGTTTGATAGGGATTGGTTTTTCACTAAAAATTACGTGTAAATATACTAGCTTTTGTCCGCGGCTCCGTCCACGTGGATGCCGAAAATGATCCCACGGGAACGTGCTGCCGAAACAGACAGACAGACATTTTTTTTTATCGTTTTTCTTTTTTACCGTATAATGTATACTTTCATATGCATTTAGTAAAAAGCTGCTATTATGACATTACTTACAGGCGCTTCAACATATTTTTTTTGTTTATGGTTAGAACTATTTGTACACACTCTAGACCATTTTGCTGACCATACTTTACCATCAATCGCTCTATTTGTCTGTTAGTACTTAATCTTATTGTCCATCAACGACTTCGGTGAATTGATACCAATAATAATCTTATTTGAATACTCTTTTAAGCTTAGACGGCAATAAAAAATATATAATTTATCCTAAATCGACGTTGTTGATTCTTGTGTATATTAATGTGTCGAAACTCTGACAACCAGTCTTACCAAGGGGTATCGTAATACTTAGTACCTGGGTTGGGGAGGTCAGATAGGCAGTACAATACTGAAGCCGACCCCATCATAGTTGGGAAAAGGCTAGGCAGATGATGATGTGTATATTTTGATTCGTTTCTGAAAATTTGACGTAACAATGAAATCATTTAGACGGTTCTCCTCAAATACAAGTAATTTACACGTAAAATACCAACGAAAATCGTTTTATTTTTATTCACTGTGGTATTTTCTGCCACACTCAGCGCTACATATTTCTGTTTTAAACGCATTTGTTTGGACTATATATTTAGAAACTAAAATAAAATGTAGACAGTTGACAGATTACTTAAATCTTTTAAATGGTTCACGTGTCACTGCCAGTCATGGATAAAGGCGTAAGTGTATTATTTCGATTAAATATAAAATGATTGTTCATTCTAAGTTAATTTATTCAGCTTCTTTAAGTTAATGTAATTATGTAGGTGTTAATATGAATGATAGTGCTTCTTAGGCACTTATAATTATGTGGAGGAAAGGCGTGGAATAAACTTTTCGGGATCTGTTGCCCAACCCCATCGTCACTAATTTTTTTTTTTTTTTAAACTTTGCCGCAGCCTAGGAATTACTCCTGTATCGTGGTGCGTTTACAAACATTTAAACTCACCTACACAAACAGCCAGACCCGGAACAACTACCTGTAGGCAATACAAATATTTGTTCCGTGCGGGAATCGAACCCGCGACACGCAGCACAGCAGTCGATCGCTCAGCCACTGCGGCAACCGTGTCGTCAAATTAATATTTACCTTACTTAAAGACATCTAATGCTTACGGTTCAAAGAAGTCTAAACAATTCAAACGACTTGGGGTAAAGGTGGCATCCAATCATTGATGATATTTTTCCATCATTCCTTCACCCCCAAAATCTCTGTTAACGGCATGAGTGCAAAACTCTTTCTTTTAGACGAAAATAACACTTGATTCTTAGTTAACAATTATTGTGTGTTTACCATCGATTTTATTATAATATACTAGCTGCCTGCGACTTGTTCTGCCTGAAATTTCTTGTTCCTCCAACCTACCGCGTCGCATCGCATCGTCTGCCCGCACTATTACGTCGTTTTCGCTTAGCGTTCTTTCTGCCTTTTTTCTTCTGTGCTCGGCTCCTAATAGTCTTACCGATGTGAAATAGCCTATAATCTTCTCAAGAATTTGGCTATCAAATGAAAAAAAAAAAAAAATCGACTCGTGATTTCATAGATTAGCGCGTTGAAACAAATAAACTCTTCAGTTTTATTATTAAAATAGATATAGAAGATTAAAAAAAAAATCGGATTTCGCACTTACACCTCTTCTCTCAATGTGGTCACATCTTTGAAAGTCTGCCAAAATTTCTGTCTTATTTCAACGACGCCTCAAATGCGTAACAAACTAGTTTAATTTGTTAAAACAATACAATTATCATTCTTAACCTTTGTTTATGTGGGAATACAGTTTCGTATGCTTGTGCAAACTGATCTGTCTCATCTTAAAAAGGTATTAAATAACGAAATTAAATTATTTTTTCTGTAGTTAGGTAGAATCACTTTTACACGTCATAATATAAAAAAAAACCGGTCAAGAACCTCAGCTGGCTGAGCAGGCAGAAACAAACTCAGAGGTCACTTTATTATTATTACTAGACTACGCGCTGTCCCACTCCTGGGCAAAGGCCTCCCTCCCCTCCTTCCATCTTTCGCGAGCCCGCGCGTCCTCCTTCCAGTTTTGACGGAACCTATCCAGCTCGTTCCGCCATCTCCTACGTGGTCGGCCGCGACCCTGCCTCACTATCTCAGGGCACCAGTTCTGTGCTATTTGGGCCCACAGTTGGTCCGGCATGCAGCAAACATGTCCTGCCCCGTCCCATTTAAGTTGGGCTGCCTTTTGAGCCTCGTCAGCTACCTTTGTTTTGGAGCGCAGTATTGAGAGACAGATAGAGGTCACAGTATCTTTTAAAGGCCAGACATAATCTTGGTCAGATCATCCGAAGACCGTGTAGATTAAAGTTAATATAGTTGCCTTTCTATAGTTGCTTAAAGCCCTTATAGAACGGGCATGGCTTCTTTTTCAATTTTCTGGGGCCGTCTGCTTTCCTTACCCATAAGTAGGAAAGCCTGGCTATACCTATCAAATGCTCACCATATACCTTCCAAACGGATAAAACAGTACACCTATGCATCCTCTTAAGGGGGAACCCTATTGATTGATATTTCATGAACTAGTCATCCAATAGTTATATGCCCTTAGAGGGTTGTATTGGTGAATCAATCAATCAATCAACTCGGCCTATTGCAGTCCACCGCTGGACATATGCCTCTCCCAGGCTGAGTCACAACACCCTGTCCTCCGCTTTCCACATCCAGTCTGTCCCAGCCAGCAGTGTTTAGGTCGTCCGTCCATCTAGCTGGGGGGCGTCCCACTCTACGCTTGCAGATACGCGGTCTCCATTCCAGGACTCGTCTGTTTCACTGGCCATCGGGTATTGATGATTATAATTCTGTAAATACATGCTTGTTACGGTTACGAATCATAATTATTTTGTTCAACCTGCAAATTGCAAAAAACGTAAGAAAATTTGAATGATGCGGATTACCCTGGCGCTTCCTTCAAAGTAAAAGTTTCATTCAAATTGTCATTAAGTATCATTTATTTCACCAAGTTAAACATTGGTTGAATGTATTTCCCAAACATTTTCCTACGCCTTTCTTAGAGGTCACTGACTCTATAAAAATTGGGGTCTTCCTACGTTCTGGGTACATAGACCGCAGGGTGAATGACCTCTTAAGGGTGTGATGAGTTTTCGTAATTGGTTAAGAAATTAAATGCTGTAAGGTCTACGTACTGTAATTGGCAGTATGATGTGAATAAATTGGTTAGTACCTTTTAGTTATTCAAGCAAGAGCTACGAGTATTTACTGATAGTTGAAATTTCTGAAATTCTATTTAAAATATATATTTAGGAAAAATATACAGGATTATTGATAAAACATTAACGACCTCTCAGAACTATATTACTAAGATCATAAACAACAACTTTTGTTCTAGGACTTTCATCAGATTTTAATTCATCAGACTTTCAAAAAAAAATTAAAAAATATAAATTCAACCAATTGAAATATTCGATTTTATATTACGAACTCTACGCGAAGCAAAAAAAAAGCGCTAGTTAGGTAAACAAACTGCCGCGTCTAGTAAAAAAATCTGCTGAGGGGAGCGGGGGTTAGATAGAACGTTTGTTTTTGGTAAATGTATTATGTTTCGTAAAAAGTCAATGAACAAAAGTTGAACTTGTTTATGATGTTAGTAATCCAGTCCTGCAAGGTTGTTAGTGTCTCATCAATAAGCCTGTATATAAACAAGGGTTGACGTCCTTGCAAATTTTTATCGATTAGAAGATTCAGGTTCAATGCCTCGCCTTTAAGCCCTTATTGTTCAATAACGCACATCAGCGTTTTATTTTTCAGAAGATCAAGTGGAATTATTTATTTGTTTATTAATAACCAACTTATAGGTACAGTTTGCACCTCACATACAAGTTATTAGTCAATATTGGTAATTAGTAATTACACATGTCATATAATCATAAAATTAAGTTATAATAACAATGGACCAAATGAAATTAAAAAAAAATGTTTCATTTTATTTAAATTTAACATTTTTTTTTCATATTAAAATTTATTTATTTATAAGATAACACTAAAATAACAAAAATATATCTTAAATTAACTAAAACTATTTACAAACTAAAATATAGCGTCAAAAAATTCATCAGCATCGCTGTCGACTGGTAATGTACCCAAGACACTGGCGGCATTGCCACGTTTTATGGCAATGCTTAGCCTCTGGCCAAGGTAAAAGCCAGCCCTTGGGTCATGGGAAGTGTCAAACATTTAAATAAAATAAAACAAAATTAATGTTTTATCACAGTATACTTTTTATTACGGTATACTTAACCCAACCGCGGTAAGCGTAGCTTATCCGGGTCGATCGATCAGGTTAAGCTACGCTTGCCGCGGTTGGGCCGCAGATGGCTGACCATCCTCACATACCAAGACCCCTCCGTGCATCGGAAAGCACGTTAAGCTGTTGGTCCCGCCTGTCCTTCGTGGATCTTTGACAGTCGTTACGGGTCGTCAGAAGCCCGAAAATCTGACAACCAGGCTTACCAAGGGGTATCGTATTACCCAGTAATTGGGTTGTGGTGGTCAGATATGCAGTCGCTCCATGTAAAATGCTGGTATTCAGCTGCATCTGATTAGACTGGAAGCCGACCCTAATATCGTTGGGAAAACGCTAGGCGAACGTTGCCCCACACTAGGAATTACTCCTGCATCGTGGGTGCGTTTACAAACATTTAAACTCACATACACAAACAGCCAGACCCGGAACAACTACTTGTAGGTCATACAAATATTTGTTCGAAATCGAATCGAACCCGCGACACCCAGCGCAGCAGTCGATCGCTTAACCACTGCGCCAACCGTGCCGTAAACGTATACATAATCAGCCTATAATGTTCCCACTGCTGGGACACAGGCCTCCTCTCGATGAGAGGGAATAGGCCATAATCCACCACGCGGGCCCAGTGCGGGTTGGCAGTGGTGGATTACAGTATACTTACGATTAAATAACTAGTAGAATTGAACAGTGTATCAAAAATACATTATACATTGACCATCTCACTAATTTCTTGCATTGGGGCTATTCAAAAAATCACAAAAGAAAAAAGCTGTTTCAATACATATAATCGTCAATGGTTATTCAATGAAATGTAAAACATATTTTTTGGTGAATAATACAAATTGTTTGTTTCGATTTTGTAAAGAGCATAATTATGAGCATGGAGAACTGTAAGACATGAAAAGATATAAAAAAAAATCTATATCTACTAATAATAAAGCTGAAGAGTTTGTTTGAACACGCTAATCTATCTAAGTCAGAAATAAGGCTATGTGGAAACGACGTATTAGCGCAAGCGGGCGATGCGATGCGACGGGGTGGGTCTGGGGAACAAGAGATTTCACGCAGATGAAGTCGCAGACAAAAGCTAGTCATCATCATCTGCCTAGCCTTACTTTATATGGAGCGACTGCCTACCTGACCTCCACAACCCAGTTACTGGGTAATGCGATACCCCTGATAAGACCGGTTGTCAGAGTTTTGAACTTCTGACGACCCATAACGACTGTCAAAGATCCACGAATGACAGAATTCAAAGATCCACGAATGACAGAATTCATAAAATTACTAATGAATGAAAGTTACTAAGTGACCTACTTACAACAATAAAACAACAAATTGCAAACACAACCACGTAATTTTATTCCAAGAAAATCCACATATTCATATAAACAGAATTCCTACGTTTAATACAAGTTTAAAACAAACATGCAAGATCCAAATTGAATTCTATCATTCCATTAATCCGTTTATGAATAGCATGTCTAAATCGGGAAACGAACGGGCAATGATCGGTAGGAATACTTACTGAGTAATGTAACCTTTTTGTAGAGGGTATAAAAAAAACTTGAAATTGAATATTTTTAGGTGGACTATTCTTGAATAAAATAGGCCAATAGTTTTTTTTTTATGAGAAGTGCAGTTTTGAATAAATAAATTGGTGGTATACTATAAATTATCGAAAAAAAAACGGATTGATGAATCGCTCATTAATTCCTGACGGCTATTGATTTTTTAAACGGTCCATGAGACAACGTCATGCATGAGCGTAGTGTTGGCTCAGTGGTATCAGCCCCAACTTACGAGTTGCAGTACGTGAGTTCGAACCTTAGTAGGTGCTTTACTTTGTGTATTTAATTTCATCGCTACTGATCTCAAAACGGTGAAGGAAAACATCGTGAGGAAACTCGCATGTCCTAGAACCAAAAAATCGAAGACATGTTCCACCAGTTTAGTATGGATAGAATGGGCCTGCTTGGTGGGTTACGGCCTACTCCCTCTCACAAAGAGGAGGCCTGTGTCCCAGCAGTGGGAACATTACAAGCTGATTATGCTATTACATAACTTTGTGTAATTATCTTCCCGAGCGAGTCACAATAAATATTTTGTTCAAAAGACACAATAAATATTCACGTTTTCTTTTGTTCTTTATCAGATTGTAATTATGTGTGAGCAGATGTCATATATACTACAGACACCTACTATAATTGATTATAAGGAGATGTGATTAACCTTTCCCTTTGCCAGGAAAATGCCGATGTCTTAAGCAGTAGCAGGAGTGTACGTTAATAGTAAATTCACATTTTGCAAGTTTATATGTAAGTTCCGTGTAAGAGGAGACGAGCATAATGGCATCAACTGGGCACGAATCCAGATCCCTTCTAACAATTTTCGAATCTAAAAACCTAAAAACACTTTGCCCAGCCCGGGAATCGAACATTACATTCAAGAATCACGTTTGTGACCACCAACTAGGCTATCAATATTTTTATATTACCGTATCTATGTCAAACTTTATAACAATGATTAATTAAGAGCCCAAAATAATAACTATTATTAATAAGTCCAGGTCATTCGCACGACATTTTGTAATAAACTGAAACGAGCTTACGCGATTTTCAGGCGAACATTGACCTCCAAAAAAATGTGTTACACGCGGGAATTGAACCCGGAACGTTGGTAACTGGGCCTATTTTAACACTTTAATAAGCCTATGTTTATATTAAACCGCGTATGTATAGACCAGGGTAGAAGCCTTTAAAAATAATAAAAAGTGAAAAAAAATAATAGTAGGATAAAACCCATTAGAAAAGGAGGGGAATATTATAAAAATGAAAGGAAAAATAATTTACGGGCGATCTGAGGTCGGGAAGGGGATGGGGGTGAGTTTTTAAGGGTAAAAAACGGTTTTTCTTGATTTCCGGCAAAACTAAAAGTCCTATCGAAGAAAGTCAAATGGCAAAGTAGTAGGAAATAAAAAGATCTAAAACTTTTGTATTTACACTTTTTTCACATAACCTCAAAATTTATGTGAAAAATTCAAAAAACCAAGTTTTTGGTTTTTTATTTTTATCTTTTACAAAAATTATTGTTTTTTAACGAAATTTGGTGAAAACTTACCTTTTTATGTCTCAAATACGCTGTAATTTATTTGATTAAAAATATTTATTATTTCACCTTATTTTGAATTAATATCGAAAAAGCACCCTAATTTTCAATCGAAAATTCACCCGTCAAAATATCAGCTTTTTTCAAAAAATTGGTATGTTTTCTGTTCGTTGAAATCTCTACTTTCCGATGGTGAAAAAAAATATATATGTTACAATAGTAAATCTTCTCAGCAAATGCAAAAAATCGAAAAAAAACTCGAATTCGATAA
Source organism: Apamea crenata (assembly GCA_949629185.1). NCBI lineage: Eukaryota > Metazoa > Arthropoda > Insecta > Lepidoptera > Noctuidae > Apamea > Apamea crenata. The sequence goes on from OX451377.1 coordinate 4,434,913, forward strand.
CTGATAATCTGAAAAGACAAAATCGAATTATTAATGCCTTCACTATTTTATCGTGAGTATACCCCCATGAAAAAACAACATTAAAGAAATAAATGTCAAAATGTATAAAAAATATATTAAAAATCTATAATAAATGTATAAATATATAAAAAATATGTATAGTAAATATATTTTTAATAACTAACTTTTGGCCGATTTTCATGTATATTTCATATATTTTAAATATATTTTAGATACATTCAAAATATATCTTAAAAGACATAAAGAACATAGCTAAAAATATATAAAAAATATATTTTGAATATATTAGAAATATATTTGAAATATATGAAATATACATGAAAATCGGCCAAAAGTTAGTTATTAAAAATATATTTACTATACATATTTTTTATATATTTATACATTTATTATAGATTTTTAATATATTTTTTATACATTTTGACATTTATTTCTTTAATGTTGTTTTTTCATGGGGGTATTACTCACGATAAAATAGTGAAGGCATTAATAATTTGATTTTGTCTTTTCAGATTATCAGTTATCGAATTCGAGTTTTTTTCGATTTTTTGCATTTTCTGAGAAGATTTACTATAGTAACATATATATTTTTTTTCACCATCGGAAAGGAGAGATTTCAACGAACAGAAAACATACCAACTTTTTGAAAAAAGGTGATATTTTGACGGGTGAATTTTCGATTGAAAATTAGGGTGCTTTTTCGATATTAATTCAAAATAAGGTGAAATAATAAATATTTTTAATCAAATAAATTACAGCGTATTTGAGACATAAAAAGGTAAGTTTTCACCAAATTTCGTTAAAAAACCATAATTTTTGTAAAAGATTAAAATAAAAAACCAAAAACTTGGTTTTTTGAATTTTTCACATAAATTTTGAGGTTATGTGAAAAAAGTGTAAATTCAAAAGTTTTAGATCTTTTTATTACCTACAACTTTGCCATTTGACTTTTTTCGATAGGACTTTTAGTTTTGCCGGAAATCGAGAAAAACCGTTTTTTACCCTTAAAAACTCACCCCATCCCCTTCCCGACCTCAGATCGCCCGTAAATTATTTTTCCTTTCATTTTTATAATATTCCCCTCCTTTTCTAATGGGTTTCATCCTACTATTATTTTTTTTAGTTTTAAAAATTATCGACCCTGGTCTAGTAGGTCTGTATGCTTAATAAAACTGATTGAATTTGAAATAAATAACGATTTGCTTTTGTCTTTTTTCAAATAAAGTGTGTTTGACGACATTTTGCATTTGTTTTTCTAATTTCAGGATTTAAATAGTGATTTCTGTTGTTAGATAGTCCGAAAGGGTTACCGCTGCCCTGGAACAGAAAGGGCTAAGGAAGGAACACGGATGGGTTTTAGTCAGTAAGAGTCTGACACTCCCTTCCGCTCCACCCAGAGCGGTCATTTGATGATTTCCCATCCAAAAAAAAGGATGTCAGTTTGTGTTTATGTGTGTAGGTAGTTATGTCAGGTGGTTGGATAATGGATTATTGTGGGTGAGAGACATTGTTGCTAGGAGAATTTTTAGGTGAGATCAGTATTTTTTTCTGATAAAACGACAGACTAAAAAGGAATAATAATGGATTAAACTTATAATTTTTGCGAGCTTACGTCTTTTTCCCGCAATTTAAGTACGTGTTCCTACCCGCCTGGGCCTACGTGGTGGATTGCGGCCCACTCTCTCTCACAGAGAGGTCTTTGTACCAGTAGTGGGAACATTATACGCTAATGAGGTTATAAGGAAAGTAAATTTAATACCTTTCCTTTTCAAAATTAATAATGGTGAGTTTATAAAGCTTTCTCGATATTTAAAAAGTGTTCACCTTACAAAATTTAGCCAGTCACGAGAAATATTACTATTTCATGGCAGTTAAGATAAAACATGACGACAGAGGTTAAATGCCTAATTTCGATCGCGTGCGGCTACAATACAGACCTACTTTATTGTATGTCACAGAGTAGGCAGAAAATGGAGTTTCCGGATTTGCACAAACATCTCGAACATGTTGCGACACTGTCAGTCATCTTCTTTGTAATCTCAGCCTAAATAAGTCCTCTATTAAAGAACTATTATATCCCCAAGAATTTCCTACAAGACCGTTACTGCTTCAGTCCCTTGAGAGGCTTACATAGGACACCATGGACTACTTGTATTATTCCTTGTAGTGGTGTGTATAGTTGCGTTTTCCTTTATTTCATGCACAGCCTACTTTCTAAACTAATTAACGATTATGATTATGACAATGATAAACGTTTTTTCTTCTATCTCAAGTTCACCAAAAAATCTGCCACAGGTCTGCAGTCTGTTAAAGGTAACTTTCAATTTAACAAAGAGTTTAATAGTAATTTATATGGTGAACAATATAGACTATACTATTTATCCAACGAGTTATCTGCACCATCCGTTACGCGATCTTCACACCGATTAGAGAGTAGAGTTCATTGGAAAATTACTGTCCATTGACACTCTCTGTGCTAAATACTCCGTGTTCTATATATTACATGTGTGTACATACAACTATGTATGTCTATTGTAATGTGCTAACTGTTCGTTTATATGGTTTGCTGTAATGGTGATGGAAGCACAATTATTATGGGTACTTTGTTGTCTATGTATGTAAAATATTGTTCGGTATGTCAAGAGTAACAGAAAAAGTAACAGAGGTTTCGCACAATGCCTAGCCTTTTCCCAACTATGTTGGGGTCGGCTTCCAGTCTAACCGGATGCAGCTGAATACCAGTATTTTACATGGAGCGACTGCATAGATATCTGACCTCCACAACCCAGTTACTGGGTAACACGGTACCCCTTGGTAAGACTGGTTGTTAGACTTTTGAGGTTCTGACTAACCGTAACGACTGTCAAAAACCTGCGAATGACTGCCGGGAGCGGCATAACGTGCTTTCCGATTAAGTATGTAATGAAATAAGAAAATCTACTTTCAAGAAGACGTTTCTAATAATCTTGCATTGACGAACAGCCTTCCGTATCCATCATAATAATTTAGTGTTTGTATTGTCTTTAAAACTTGGTCGCAAAGTTCCTCAAATGGCGGCCGCGTATCATAGAAGCAGCATGGATAGACCCCCCACAAGGTGGACCGACGACCTGCAGTGCGATTATGTTACCAACTCACCGTGAAAACTTAGGTGAAGTGAGGGTTGAGTGAGCTGTCATTCCAACTAATACTAGGGATTGACACTATTGACAGCTCACTTTAAGCTCACCTAACTTTTCACGGTGAGATTTTTACAGAATCGATCGGCAGGTAGGGTTCGTGGGAATATACTGCATGCGGACAGCGCTGGATGGTTTTTGTGGCGAATTCTGGGGGAGGCGTAATAACCAGCTGGTCTATTCTGTAAAAATCTCACCGTGATAACTTAGGTGAAGTAAGCTCAGTTGGTAGGGCCGCTCATTTCACCTAAGATATCACGGTAAGATTTTTAGAGAATAGAACGGCAGGCTTGGACGTTTTTGCCAGAAATGATGATGATGTCATCCAAAATGCACGTGTGTGTTAAAATTTAATAATGTTAAGGTCGGTTTAAAATAAACAAACGAATGCACAATCCTAAATCGACCAAAATTATTTTTGAGTAAACAAGAACTAGAGACCTTTAGGCCCGTTGTACAGACACCAGCAAGTAAAACTACCCGAAACTGTCAAATTTTCGCAATCAACCTTGAACTTTAATGCTTTAGCGATAAAGCTGAAAATCTATTAAAGTAATTTGACAGATTATAGTACCTTGCTATGCTGGCGTCTGTACAGTGTACACACACGTTTTTTTGCCCTGAATAACTACGGTTTATTAGCTGTGTGTAGGCACGATCATCAGTGTTGTATGGATCACTATGGAAGCTTGTTGTGGACACGTTTTTTTTACGGCGCGGTTTATATGCCGTACCGTGTACAAAGGGCTCTATCATAGACTATTTACGGTTTTAGACATTTATTTTCTCAAAATATTTACAATCACTTACAGAGAAAATACAATATTATAATTAAAAATACTTATAGCCGATTGGCGTAGTGGGTTAGTACCTAATATCACAAAATTACATTAATATTTCTTAATAGTTAAAGTAGTAGTAAAAGGGTAGTTGCAAATAAGTTCACACGAAACGTATGCGTATCGCCAGCGCGGGTAGGTGTACATTTCGTTGGTATATCCATACTAAAAAGTAAAGAATATTAAGAAAACAATGCCCTAACTATTATTCTGGTTTCTATGTTCTTTTGGTATAAACGTGAAAAAAAAATTGAAAAAATTATCATAAAATTAAACTGCTGCTAAAGTTATTATTCAATTTCTTTCTATCAGCCATGACCGACATTCTTTTAAAGTATGCTTAAGATAACGAACCTGTAGACATAATACATAATTATTATGCGCATAAGTAGTAAGACTATAGATTAGGACAAGTTACCATAACTATAGATAAGGCAATAGGTACGAACCACATCTAACCTTAGTTTTTTGTGCTAGATTTTTAGGCAGACGATAAACGAAGACTTGTTGCCTAGCAAGAAAATAGGCCAATTCTTCAAGGGGCTTTAACACTGAGATATTTTAAGACTTAGATTTTATCCACACTTTCAGTACAAGAATTTTGATTGAGACTGTTAAAAATGTTATTGTTACTATAATATTTAAATTAATAAAAAATATTACAAAGTGAATTTACTTTGTTATAAGGTGTGATGGGGTTGACATATCCTTATTGGACGAAAACCCATATTTATAAAAAAAAAAGATTGAAAAAACAAAAAAATTAAGGTTTTGTTGGCATTTGGCAGCTACTGGTCGTGGGTTCAATTCCTGCACGGAACAAAATGACTATACCTACTTACTAAAAATGTTCTACAAAGTGTGATTCAGAGTTTGGTTTTAGCGTATAATATATAAAAAAAATTGGTCAATGCAATCACGAAACAGGAGAAATCTGTTCCGTGTAGGAATTGAACCTCTAATGATTAGCTAGACACTGTGCCAACAGAACCTTCATTTTTTTTCTCTCACGATTGACACATGACATCACATGATGTGATGACATTTTCTAAATATATCAGAATCATAGTGTCTACAGTGGTGTCGCAATGGTGGCCCAGTGGTAACTGTCACTTACGAGGTGTACCTAAGTCGTAGGTTCGAACCCAGATAGATGCTTTACTTTTTGTAAATTATTTTACCACCACTGTTTACAAAACGGTGAAGGAAAACATCGTGAGGAAACCGGCATGACCTAGAACCAAAAAAACAACCAGCAAGGGATCAGGGGATCAGACCGGAATAAATAAAAAATTCGAAGACATGTGACATCTACCAACCCACACTGGGCCCGCGTGGTGGATTACAGCTCACTCCCTCTTACTGAGAGGAGGCCTGCGTCCCAGCAGTGGGAACATTATAAGCTGATTGATGGTGTCTACACTATTTTTTCAGATAGAAAATATCCAAAAAAAAAAAATATATATACCTATATCATCATCTGCCTAGCCTTTTCCTAACTATGTTGGGGTCGGCTTCCAGTCTAACCGGATGCAGCTGAAATACCAATATTTTACATGAAGCGACTGCCTATCTGACCTCCACAACCCAGTTAATGGGTAATACGATACCCGTTGGTAAGACTGGTTGTCAGACTTTCGGGCTACTGACGACCTGTAACGACTGTCAAAGATCCACGAAAAAAAAAATATATATAAAGAAAAAAATAAAGAAAGAAATATATATATTATTATTATATATATTATATTTAAAATAATAATAAAAACTGTTTAATTCAGAATTTTTGAAATCTATAGAATAACTAGTACAGTAAAACTTATGAAAAACTAGTGTTAGAAGGAAAATATTTAGAAAAAACAAAATAAAATAAACAGACATTATAATTAGGACCAACCCTAACCCCTAACCGTGAAGACAATTTTATGCATCGAATTTCAGCATTCCATATAGACTCAGTTTTTTTTTCCTTCTGTGTTTCAATTATTATCAAGTATTTAACTCAATCAGCTCAGCTAGATGGACAGACGACCTAAAGAAAGTGGCTGGGGTAGACTGGATGGGGCAGGCGGAGGACAAGGTATTGTGGCGCAGTGTGGGACAGGCCTATGTCCAGCAGTGGACTGCGATAGGCTTAGTTAATTGATTGATTTAACTAAGATAATTAAAAACTGAAGTGGTAATTGACTTTTCTCGCTAACTACATGATGTCCAATTGACAGGTACCCTCGATAACCCATATCCATATACGTCACAATACAGAAAGAAAGAAAATACGTTTATTTGCAGCAAAAAGGTTACAGTGTAGCATAATATTACCGGGCAACTACAAGACGTTTGATTAACCACGGCCATGGTCTAAATTGGGCACAGGTCGTTGTAACTTAAGTGGGCAGGTTAGCCACCCTCATTGTGACGTCATAATGTTAGTACGTCAGTCGTAGTTTCTGGTTATTTTTAGGGTATAATGAAGGTGTAATTTGGGGGGGTCTGCTTATGACTAAGTAATAACAGCCGCGCGGGTCGGTCGAGCAGGGCCCCAAGTCTGCTAATTTCAATGACATGTCCCACTATTACGATTCAATCGAGAGTCAATTATAATCCAGACGTAACCTCATTACTTGTCTATGCCCTAAATGTCAGAAGCATTATGTGGCATTGCTGTGACAAGTGAAGGGAGTCTGGTCACTGGTCTCTTATTTGCGTCTATTTTATAAATTCAGAACGGAAGAATTCATTCTCTGGAAACGGTGAAGGAAAACATCATGTCTTAGAACCAAAAATTCGAAGACATGTGACTTTACCAATCAGCACTGGGCCTACATGGCGTATTACGGCCCATTTCCGTTCACAGAAAGGATGCCTGTATCCCAGCAGTGAGAAGAATATAGGCTGATCATGCATACATTCAGAGTAGTTGATCTACTTTAGCAGTCTCTCTAAGTAATAAATGTAAAAAACAAAAACAAAAAAGAATAATTTTGCGGTTAATCCTAGCGGTTGTGGCAAAGCAAATGAATCATTATTTCGAACACAATTTCAATGTTTTTTTCTAATTCTTCACCGCACTAAAACATCTAGTGACGTGACACGCTATGACATCACACCCAGGGTTGATAACCTACCCAGTAAAGTTCCAATGACCGCTCTACCCAATTTAGACTACAGTCACTAGTTTACTCATTAATCCATCTGTCGAAACTCGATGATTATAGTCATTACGTGTACTATACGTCAAGACGGACTGTTTGCCTAAAAATGATTTAATGGTGACAAGTTCGACAGCTGTTGACCGTTAAGTGAAGGTTTGATCTCCAAGTTGATCGAACCTATATTTAGTGTCAAGTGCTAAGGAAAGAAATTGGTTGTAGATTTACTACCTCATTGGTTAGCGGTGGCAAGCGTGAATGTCGAGCGTGGGGTACAGAATTCAATCTCGGTGGCAGGCTGTCTTCTCGGCAACAGGCTCGCTCCCCAAAATTACAGGTCGCTTGTATTCTTCCGAGCAGAGGAGTGTGGCCCAAAGGTTCCTGCTTAAAAGTTGTAGGTCGTTAGTTCGAACCCAGACGTGTACTTTGTGGAAATTATTTCATCACCACTGCTCTCAAAACGGTGCAGTAAAACATCGTGAGGAAACCGGTATGTCATAGAACCCAAAATTCGAAGACATGTAACATTCTTCTCGAGACAGGCAGTCTTCTCGGCATTACGGGTGGCTTGTAATATTTCTGGCAGAATTTCAGAGCAGACGAGTCATGGAGTGGAGCCCGTGTACCGGCAAGCGAGGAACACCCCCAGCTAGATGGACCGACGACCTGGGAGGCCTAAAAAGGCCACTTTGGCAGAATCATAATAGGATAACAATATGAATCATGTTAAAAATCGTAAAATGGTCACAAACTGACAATTCATAATATGATCTGTGAGCAACTCATATCACGAAATTTACCTGTTTGACAGTTTTGTATGGAAATTCGTAAAAAGGTCCACCAATGTTTACACCAAATATGATTGATATGAAATGAATTGTAGGTGATTGAACAACGGAACAATGGTTATGTGTAACCATTTAACGAAAAGTAGAGGAATTGCTAATGATCTGCTGGGAATTCAGGAAATGAATAGGTTTTAGAGCTATTGCTTAAAGTGGCCTTTTTAGGCCCCCTGAAGAAAGTGACTAGGGCGATAGGCTGTAGTAGATGGGTGTTAAGTAGATATACACCTCTGCTTGCTCCTTCCGGAAATACAGGCCTAATGTTGACTGACTTGAAACTGAATACTTTTGCCATCTACAGCCTCGATTCACCCACTTACCACTTCTTTATTTGACAAATGTAATAGTAATGTGTACCTTGCTATTACTAACGCTCTGACATCACACCAGCTAGCCTACCCAGAAAAGTTACGATGACCTCTACTCAGTTTATGCTACAGTCATGATATGTAACTAATACATAAAACTAATAGAAAAAAAGATTTATTTTCCAGGTATTACAATACAATTTGTTAGTAATGATTCCCCCCAGTATCTGCTAGCCTATGAGGTTCTGAGTTCGAGGTATCATAGGTATCTTACTGATATAAGTGAGTAAACTTGTCTAAAACATGTTTGTCTTCTTAACCTAAAATCTAAAATATGTAAGCTGTCACGCCCTTTATGCCTGGGGGCTTTTATTTAGGTAGTAAGTTTTTATTTACATTTTTAATTTTAATTTATTATTTTTTTGCTTGAGTACGTATAGTTTTTATTGTATTTGTTGGTATATTGGCGTGGCTAGCTGACATATGGCAAGTAATTTAATTTAATGTTCCGTGTCTTGTAATGTTAATTACTTTACATACCTAGTATTGTATACAATCAAGTATTTTCTAACTGAACACAGCTGTGCAGCTGGGGAGTTTGATGCGCCACTTCTTCTTAACAGCGAAAGCACTTGGAAGTGGTGAAGGGCGGGCGTTTTGCGGGACTGTCTTTTGTAATTTTGACGTTCGAAAACTGCTGATTCTCAGCCTAATTTTAATAAATGATTTTTGGTTTTTAACCCACTTAAAAAAAGGAGAAGATTACGTATCCGGCGAGTTTTATGTAGTTTACCATAAAGTGTTTAATAAATTAATAAACCCCTGCCTACCTTCTTAAAACTTTCACTTATGGCCGATTTACTGCCGTATCAAAGCTATGACGTCACTAGGGTTGCTAACCTCCCCAGAAAAGTTCCATTGACCTCTTCCCAATTTAGTCCACAGTAAAACGATTCATATTCCATGTACAAATCAGTTAATTGATCCTCATTTGTTACTGCTAGTTAATCCGTGGATCTATTTGACCTGGTTTAAAATAGATTTGCTGTGGTTTTATTTTGACGTGGACTTTTCAGGAATAATAGTTTAAATCCCTACAGTAGGATTAACTTCGTACCTATGTGGTTTTGTTGTGACTTTTTAATATTAATTGGTTTTTGAAAGATGCATGTTATAGCCCTGAAATATGGTTTTTGTGCATCAATGAATATGGAAGTGCGAAAATATTAACTCTACATCTTCTATACAAATAAATGGTAAAATAATAGCTTTTTAAATAAATGCATATGAAATGCAAATGAGTACTTACCAAAAGAAAACAATTTAATTTTTCAAATTCAAAATTCAAGAAGTTGAATTTTTTTTGTATGTCTGTCTGTTTGTTCCATTTAATCTCCGAAACGGGTAGACTGGTTTAGAAGAGACGTCAACTGGCAGATACATAGCTCATGTCCTAAAAAGTACTTTGTCCTACTGAGTACAGTAGGACAAAGTACTCCTTAGGACATGAGCTATCTGCCAGTTGAGGTAGCCTTAGTTTCTACTACTAAAGGCTACTTTTATTTTAGAAAAAGAATTAGGGTTCCACGCAAAAAAATAAAAGCCATGCCGACCTCCATGCGGTCGAAGCCGAGGACAAAATACTTAAAAATAACACGAAATGTGGATGTACTACAGTTACACCTGAAAAGAAAACGGAACGGAATTCGGAGACGTGTAACATGTACCAATTAAAAGAAAGAAAGAAAGAAAAAAGTTTATTTGGACACAGTTCGTGAAACACAAAATACAAAATCAATAAAATAAAAAATAACAATTACTTCATTATACGCATAATCAGCCAATAACGTTCCCACTGCTTAGACAGAAGCCTCTCTGTGAGAGGGACTGGGCCATAATCCACCACGCGGGCCCAGTGCGGGTTGGTAGATGTCACATGTCTACGAATTTTTGGTCCTAGGACATGCCGGTTTCCTCACGATGTTTTCCTTCACCGTTTTTGAGAGCGATGGCGATGAAACAAATTACACAAAGTAAAGCACCTGGGTTCGAACCCGTGACCTACACGTAAGTTGGGGTCGTTACCGCTAAATGCATTGCTGCTTAATCTACTCGTATATAAATAAAAATGGATCTTCGAAATGTATGTGCGCCCATAACTTTCGAACGACTGCACCAAATTGGATGATTCTTCGTTTTATGTATTCGTTATTGTTAAGACAAGGTTTGTATACACTACACAATTGGACCCGGTAGGTGGCGCTGGAGTAAGGCAGGAGTAGGGTAGGCGTAGGGTAGGAGTAGTGTAGGAGTAGGGTAGGGGGTAGGACACCACGCGAACGAAGTAGCGCCGGGCAGCTAGAAATAATTTAAATGGCAAGCCGGGTTTGCCGGGTCAGCTAGTTACTAATAAATACTCTTTTAAAATATTTTACAAATATTTTTTATACATATTATTATACGAAAACACCCAATAGCCCCGAACAAGTCACATCAACGTTATTGAACACACACATTCGTGCGCGGTCAGCGCCCTCGGGAAAGCGGCCGGAAACAGTGGAAAGCGCGGAACTGATGACGTCACCGTTAGATAACTACCCGACGGGGAAGCTAATTAATTTGTTAATATTATTGTTGCTAGGTAGCGGTATATTGTTGGGCTGTCATCCTGTTTAGTGTAAATTGTAAAATGTTTCGAAGTCTTTTTGTTGTAATAATTTATGTCCACGAACAAATGAATCATAACTTTACGAGGAACTGTTAAACGTAATCTAACCTAACCTCATCATCTGCCTTTTCCCAACTATGTTGGGGTTGTCTTCCAGTCTAACCAGGTGCAGCTGAATACCAGTATTTTACATGAAGCGACTGCCTATCTGACCTCCACACCCCAGTTACTGGGTTATTATACGACCTTAGTAAGACTAGTTGTCAGACTCTGGGGCTTCTGAGGACCCGTCACACGGAGGGTTTCAATATGTAATGGATGATCACCCATCCAAGAAACGACCGCGGCAAGCGTAGCTTAACCTTCCATCAACCTACGCGGCTGTTATTGCTCAGCCACGAACCCCTCGTTTTTCAATACAACCACTGGAACTAATTATTTTCCTGAGTCAAAACAACCTATAATTCTCAGGCCCGAAGTACACACGCCAGCACATCAAGATACTACTATCTATCAAAGATCATTGGGCATTTTTGACCCGGTACCTCGAAGTACGCGTCCCTTATTGAAATGTGGTTTGTTTTGAAGGTTTAGGGTTAACAATTAACGGAATGTATTTATTTTAATCCAAATGTATGGAGGAAAAAAGTTATGTTGATGTTAAGTTATTCATCATTGGTACCCACGTTGGGCGCCAATCTGACGGAAGAGGAAACGTGGGGAGATATATAATAACCACGTACAATATACATGGTTATTATTTATACAAAATAAAATGTTTAGTTTAAAAAATAAAGAAGATTAAAGAGAACGGGTGTGGGTAGGTCTAATGGCCACTACGATTTCCTTAGTTTCCCTTGCGAGTAGCACAGTACTCTCCTGGCTCAGTGAGGAGCTCTCGTGCATCTTCTCCCGGAGAAGTCAACATATACCAAATCAGCCTGTACTGGATCAGCCACCTCAACAAGTTGAAGCAGATCCAGATCACGAAATCGGTGTTGTGGAACCTCGAATGGATATGAGCTTTGTTGCGCTTCGTGCATCTAATATATTTCGAAACTGCAGAATGGCGGTGGCACATCATGTCCCGTTATATGCCAGGTTCTGTATGCTGCACGATCATAATTTTTACATACCACAGCTAGCCCGGGTTTCCAATACTCATTTCACAACGAATGGATGGGAAGACTTACTGGATGATGAAACAACCCATGTAAACTTCAATGGCGACCATTTACTCGATATATTAAACGTATATACATAAATGGGGCTACGAAAAACTAAAAAACAGTTGGACTTTGAAAACATTAATGATATAGATTGAATGAATTGAATTGCACTTTTGGACTAGTATGACGAAAAACGACTTCAATATGATATTGAATGAGACGCCTTCACTACAAAATAGATCAAAGCGGCCTGCCACGGTTCTTTGGTATGTACTAAACGAAACTAAGAACGGGCGAGCCAGATGAGCGCTTAGCAACAAAGTTCATTAAATCCAGAATAACACTAGAATGTGACTTCAAAAAAGCTCGGGAATGCTTAGCGGAGGAATTTATGCCACAGCATCTGGGGTTAAATCATATATCCAGAGATGAGGTCGTAGCTAGAAACTTGCTAATACCGAGTCATTTTTTTAGTGGTAACGATCATCAAGCAGCGATACTTGTTTGTGGTGGAACGTACGTTCCATCAAAAAAGTGCCAATCCTGTTCCAAAGAGAATCCTATAGTTTGCATAAATATCGCAACCTTCACGCCTTTTTTGATAGTGTGTACCGATGGTTACATAGTCGACGTGCTCGGACCGTACAAAGCTACGACGTCGGATGCCACAATCATGAGTGAACTAATGCGTGAAGAATCTCCACTAGATGATTTTTTGCTACCTGACGACGCGTCGTGACGGCGTTCTGGCGACGTGTTCGGGATGCAAAACAAGCTACCTTAGAATGCGGTTATAGTCCACATATGCCACCAAAAAGACAAATACGAGAACAATTAACAACAATCGATGCCAATAAATCGAGATTAATCACAATGGTCCGAAGGGTCGTCGAGACTAAGTGGCAGATTTAAAAAAGATATTAAAATATTTCGCCACGTGTATTTTAACGTTGCCGCGAGTCACATGATGGTAGACTTCAAAATAACTGCAGCAATTATAAACATTACTCGTCCAACACATGAAAATCATGTACACGCTAAACAGTTTGTAGCTATTATCAATGAAAAAGTGCAACCAAACAATGAACTCGCAGAATATGTTCTATCGAACAATTTGAACAGACAAAGAGTAGCATTTGTGTCGCTTGACGGGAATGATCCAGATTTCAATGATTTTCCACAGCTTACCTATGAGGAATTGATACTATTTACATTAGGATCCTATCATTTGAGAATTGCAAGGTATATTGTGCCGAACAAATGCGGCAAAATGGCGTATACCACATAGAAATGTACCGGCACCGAGAGATGATTTCTCTCTTCTTAATAATATTTTATGTTGGACCATTATTGTCCAAAACAAAATATTAATAAGAAGCCGAATCCAGTCACGCCATGTGCGAATGAGACAATATTAATATTTTGATTGTTCCCACTCTAAATGGAAGAAAAAGTATTCAAAACTATTATTGTTCCTGCATACACGGCCGCCGCGCCGTACTGTTCGAAGGTGCGCGCATATCGCGAGTGTGGTGTACTTCTTATCCTGGGCAAGACATCAGGAGGGAATAGATGCACCAATAAGGTTTTTAGGCGATGTTACGATTGATATTGATGATGTTTAATAAAATGTGAAAAAAATAATGTAGGTAGGTAACCATGTTCAGGTTTGTTCGGGGATTACTCATAAACTAGTATTTTTATAAATGGGTGCTTGGAATGACGCTGGAGAAACTGCGGGGAACAAGATAGAAAAGCTCTTAAACATTCTTGTGCCTTTTTAGGAAGATTATGTGTGTAAGCGTTTTATATACATATTTAGAAGGATATACTTTCCCACACTTTTGAGGAATGCGACTCATCTCAATGGGTAGTATTCATGGTCTTTAACATACTCCGACTAGTTTCATTAATGGTCGCTGGTGGGTCACAGGTCTGAACAAAATGCCCATTTACCTTTCTTTAATAGATTTTCAACTTTATCGCTAAAGCATTAGGTTCAAAGTTGATTGGGAAAATTTGACAGTTTCGGGTAGCTTTATGTGGCGTCTGTACATAGGAAATAATTTATATCCATCACCTATGTGGGTCGACCGGTCAATGACACTGTAAATGCGATCATTATTATAAATATAGATCGTACTAACTAATTAGCAAAACTACGCCATTTGTAAAAAGATACAGGTTTTTATTTACACGAAAATGTTTTAGAATTATTTTGTAACTGTCTGAAATGTCTAATAATTTTAAACTGTTGTGCTGTCGCTTTTCGTGTCTGTTTGTGTGACCACTTAGATTTCCGAAACTTCACAAGGGATTTTGACTGTTTTTACCATCATTTGAATGGTTTATAAGAGTCAATCATTATCTGCCTAGCCTTTTCCCAACTATGTTGGGGACGGTTTCCAGTCTAACCGAATGCAGCTGAATACCAGTATTTTACATGGAGCGACTGACTATCTGACCTCCACAACCGTTACCTACTTGGTAAGTCTGGTTGTTCTACTGAAAACCACATCCATGGACCAACCGCGGCAAGCGTAGCTTAACCCGATCGATCGACCCGTGCGACTCGAGCCACAAGCCAAGTAAATTTTGAAAAATAAAAAATACTGGTATTTTTCCCAAGTCCAAAATAAAAAAGGATTGTTCGATCCAAAAATAATAGCTACAATTATTTATTTGTTACAAACTACAGATTAATCAAACCAGTTACCAACCTATACCTAAATCGGCAAATCAAATCAAACACTTAAACGTACTTAAATATTCTTTAATATTATATCCTTTATTTAAAATTATTTAATATATATTTCCAAGTTTTTCCTCATTTTTTGATACATGGATATTCCAGGTCAATTGTTATTTGGTATCAAACCACATACCGTATTATAAATCCGTATAGGTAGGCAGTACCTACTCTTATTGTGAACACCATGAAAATAGCCGACATTTATCAAATAGGTTTATATAAAACCATTGTCTCAAAAGTATTTTCCTATGTTATTGCGAATAAAATACCTATTCTACCCACAGGAAATCTGCAACAAAATTATGTAGAACGTTTTCAATATAGTAAAAATATATTTTTGTTAAAAACAGGCTAATTCATTCTGAGGTTATTTTTGGTCTTCTAAATGGTTCTTGCCGAAGTCGATCAGCGGATACCATAGTGTAAATACCAAAACCCCTCCGTGCTTCGGATTTTTTGAAAGCATGTTAAACCGTTGGTTCTGGCTGTCATTCGGGTAGCCCGAAAGTATCACCATCACTTACCAAGGCGCATCGTGTTACCCAGTAACTGAATTGTGGAGGTCAGATAGGCAGTCGCTCCATGTGAAATACTGGTATTCAGCTGCCTCCGGTTAGACTGGAAGCTAACCCCCAGCTAGATAGACCGACGACCTCAATATTGCTTGGGACAGACTGAAAAATATATTATTTTTACACACACTATTCCCATAAAATGAAATCCAAATAACAGTAAACAACTTAATGATCCCACAATTAAACTAAGCGCCCCATATATACAGCAAAACATAATCATCATTACATTATATATTATAATAATATACAATTTATTTTGAAAGGGTGCTACACACTGGTTCGGCTCGGCACATTCAATTCGGTAGTACCTATATGTTGAACAAAAAAGGCACGTGGCGAATATGTGTAGTGTAATTGCTTTCTGTCAGCAATTACTACACATATTCGGCACGTGCCGATCAGCAGACTCCGTTCGGCATAATATCCCATCGCTAAAACACGTTCGGGTCGGCTAGGCACAATTCTCTTATTTATACACATTTCTAAAAGTATTTATTGCGACTCGTACAGGAAGATCACAAACTAAACAAAACGCAGTCAAAAATAAAAAATAAACAAATTATATTAAAAAAAAAGAGGTGTTAACGTCAAAACGGGGGTAAAGAGACGTTAATCATTACTTAAACTTAACCAACGTAACATAACATCACGCCTGTTTTCCCGAGGGTTGGGCAGAGGTGTATCTGTAGCACACCCACTTTAAGCAATGCAGTTTATAAATAAGGAGGAATATGTCTACATAAAAAGACAGATGACAACCCACTCCCTCTCACAGAGAGGAGGCCTGTGTCCCAGTAGTGGGAACATTATAGAATGACTAGAAGCACCTCGTGGTTTCACCCGCATAAGTGACATTCCCGTGGGAATATCGGGATGAACAGTATCCTATGTGTTATTCTGAAGTATAAGCTATATTACTGTAAAGTTTTATCAAAATCTATTCAATAGTTTTTGCGTGAAAGAGTAACAAACATCCATCCATCCATCCATCCTCTCAAACTTTCGCTTTAAATAATATTAAGGGCTGATTTATCTATCATCTTATAACTTTATTCGAGAAATAATCTTGAAAATTTGACAGTTATTTCATACAAAAACAGTCAAACGTCAATTTTAATCCACGAATATAAGTTATCTGGCGATGGAAAAATCAGCCCTAAGTTGGATAGTAGGATTATTTTTATGCTGATGTCTAAAGTCTAATACATCTTCGATTTTGCCGCCCGGCTATGCCGAATCATGCCGACCCGAACAAGTGTGTAGCGCGCCGAACGTGTAATATAAAAGGTCAACACACCACAGCTGAAACACTAGAAAACTGTGCTAAACAGTGTCATTGAACTCGTTGCGTATAACCGGAGCGTCGGGGTCAAAATCCGGGCGTTATCACTACCGGTTGCCATGGCAACGGGGTAGGGGATGAGTCTGTTTTTATTACTCCCCTGAAAGTTGAATGAATTCGTGGTAATTGGGAAAGCTGGAAAATTGGCTGATTTTGCCGTAAGTAGAAATTATTTATAGAGGGTAGATAGGTACTAGCTGTTGCCTGCGACTGTTTGTGTTTTGTCAAATCAAATCATTTATTTAACATGACACCGATTAATTACTATTTTTACAACCTAACATTAAAACATGTATACAATTATATAATACGAAAAAATATAATAAAAAGGCAGGAGCTCATTGGGCATCAAAAAATGCGTCCACATCTGTCAATGGGATAAGTGCCCAAAAGGCTGGCAGCATTACCACGTTGTATGGCAATGTTGATTCTTTGGGCTAAAAATAGGACAGCCTTCTGGTCACGTGAAGAGTCAACCAACCGCTTGGCGATTTCCAGAAAAATTCGATGAGCACTCGGATCCCAAGGCCCTAGTGTTTCAACCCCAAACGGCTCAAACATATAGCTCCCATACATAAGGTTGTTATATTTGCGTCGTTTGAGGTGTTCTGCTCCTGCAGCAGCTGCCCCAGCCCAGCCCACCGTGCTAGAAAGATGGGATAACGCGAGGGTGTCGACACAGGTTGCATCCCACACCAAAGGCCTACCCAACTTCCAAGGCATTATAATATGGTCATTCCATCGGGCCTCTAATTATGGTTCATTCGAATCATTTATTGGTTTGCAAACATGGGTATTTATTACATACATTGGTGTTTATTATAAGAGTCCTCCATGCTCTACCGTCACATGGGCATGCAAAACATATTATTATTTAATGTACACAAACTTAAAGATATTATAATTTTAAATAACGATTAGTAGAATAAAATAATACAAAATAAAAATTAATGTCAGATCGTTTGAATTACAGTAAAAAGGTCACAGTAATAATACAATAATGGCAAATGACAACAGACTAAGGTTAGATACAGTTAAATAAAAATAAGAAGTTCAGCGTCATCTGGGTTACATTGAAAAATTGATTTTTATCATCTGCATAACTAAAAATGAAATGCTGTCCGTTGATAAGCGCATCACTTGATAAAGACTGGACCCATTTGGCTATTTTTTGTTGTAAAAATAAAAATCTGAAATGTTTCCTGAAAAAAAGAAAAAACTGATCGTTTTTTTTTAGTCCGCGAATCAAAATCAAAATCAAAAGTTATTTATTCAAATTAGGCTGAGAATCAGCACTTTTTGAACGTCAAAATTACAAAAGACAGTCCCCCAAAAACGCCCGCCCTTCACCACTTCCTAGTGCTATCGCTGGGAAGAAGAAGTGGCGCAACAAACTCCCCAGCAGCACAGCTGTCTGTTCAATTTAAAAAAAATCTTGATTGTATACAATACTAGGTACTTATGTTCGGTAATTAACATTACAAAACCACAACATAAAATTTAATTATTTGCCATAATATGTCAGCTAGCCACGCCAATATACCAACAAATATAATAAAAACTATACGTACTCAAGCTAAAAAATAATTAATTAAAATGTAAATAAAAAAACTTACTACCCAAATAAAAGCCTCCAGGCATAAAGGGCGTGACAGCTTACACATTTATGCATTGCTGGGTTCTAAGACCTCGCAGTAAGCTAATTCTGGAGAAGGAACATAAACATTGTCTTGCGATAAACTAGGGTGACCAACTATTCTTATCGTCTAAGTAGTCGTTGATGGAATAGTATGCCTTTGAACAAAGGTTGGATTTTAGTTGAGCTTTAAACGCATTAAAAGGCAAGTCTAGAAAAGAAGAGGGTATCTTGTTATAAAAGGTTATACCAAGCCCAACAAATGAGTTATGAACCTTTTGAATCACTCGTCACTCGTCAGTTTTTTTAATTCGCCAGTTTCGTTGATTAGTCAGTTTCAGTGATTCGTCAGTTTTACCGATTAGACAGTAAGTTGTGTTAACTCGACAGTTTCCGATTTTAGTAGGAACAATTAAAATTTGGTCTGGTACCTAGTTTAAAAAAAAAAATCCAGGATGAAAAGAATACATAGGCTACTTTTCATCTTGACAAATTCTACAACCATCGGTTCAGTAGTTTAGGCGTGAAAATGTAGCAAACAGACAGACAGTGTTACTATAGTTATAACATTATTATGGTTAGTTATAAAATTAGTATGGAAATTTGGGTTTATTAGGTTGGTTAAATACGAGTTCATGTTAATTACAATACATGCGCTGAAAAGTATAACATTACGCCTGTATACACAAAGGTCTAAGCAGAGGTGTTTCTCTACAACCACACTG
The DNA here is from genome assembly GCA_949629185.1 of Apamea crenata. Classification (NCBI taxonomy): domain Eukaryota; kingdom Metazoa; phylum Arthropoda; class Insecta; order Lepidoptera; family Noctuidae; genus Apamea; species Apamea crenata. Next base: position 4,454,118 of record OX451377.1, read on the forward strand.
CGATGATAAACTAGGACACAATATCAACATGTTAATTTACGTCCACTGCTGTACAGCCGCACGGGTCGATTGAAAGTAAATATATCCTTGCCGCGGTCGGTTCGTGGATGGGTGACCATTCATTACATGCCGATGTCCTTTAGCTCTGTGCTTCGGAAAGCTCGTAAAGCCGTTGGTCCCGGCCCTCATTTGTAAATCTTTGACAGTTGTTACGTTTTTTTTTTGTTGCATGGACCCTCCGTGTCTCGGAAAGCACGTTAAGCCGTTGGTCTCACTATGTATAGATGGTCACCCATCCACAGACCAACCTTATGATTATTATGTCAAAAAACTGTCATCAAAATATTGTGTTGTACTCGTATGTAGGGAGTAATCTTCGGAAACAAAGTTCAGAATTGCTAAGTACCAACCAACACTTTCAGAAAATTAACTTTCGTAGGTTACGCATATACCTTAAAAGACCTTTCAATTCCGTTACACCATTGAGCATGAACGCACAATTAGTTAACAAAAAATGAGGAAAAACACAAAATTGAAAAGAAAACTTCTTACACAACCCTTACCTTTACATTTTTCCTCGTAAGACCCTAAGTTGTTCGACGTCATGTTATATAAGCTTGTTCAAATAAATGTTTGAAAAGATTTCAACACTAATTTGAACCAGTAAATTGTATAAAAGTCTGATCCTCACAAAAAAATTCTCTCAACTCTTTTGAATAAATCTCTATACTAATAATAAACCTGATGAAGAGCTTGTTTGTTTGAGCGCGCTTATCTCTAGAACTACCAGTCAGATTTGAAAAATTCTTTTGGCTCTTTGATAGCCCAATTCTTGAGGAAAGCTATAGACTATAAAACATCACACTAGGGCTTTTAGGAGCTGAGCAAAAAGATAAAAAGTCAGAAAACACATACCCAAAAACGAATTAATAGCGCGGGCAAGCGATGCTATGGTATGCGACTGGGTGGGTCAAGAAATTTCATGCGAACGAAGTCGCGAGCAGAAGCTAGTTAATAATAAAGGAATCACGTAAGAATACATCTTGACGTCACTGAAATATTTCACGTGGCTAACTTTGACAAGACTTTGAAAGAACTTACACAATCTCGTTTTGCGTCGTAACTTTTTTGACACGCCTTTGTATTTTTATGTAAGGTGCTATGGGGTGTAATTAAATATTAGTCCGCTATTGTGCCGTGAAATTATCCGTAAAAGAACCGAAGTATGGTGGCTTGCAGAGTAAGCAAACTGAAGTGGTAGTGGGCTGGCCATGTCTGTCGAAGGACCAATGGTCGCTGGAGCATACGCGTCCTGAAAGCCAATTCTCGTTATTTGAAAACGTTCAAAATCTAGTGGCAGACTCATCGCAGCGACAAATAAATGTCAAAAATGTAGGGAAATTAAATGTATTTTCGACAGATTGAGACTGAGATCAGACTGTGAACGTTCTTAAAATTACGAGAATTGCCCCTCAGGAGTGAAGACCGCGTATCGGCTAGCGTAGTGTGGGACGCCCCCTAGCTAGATGTACGGATGACCTAAAGAAGATGGCTGAGGTTGATTGGATGCGGAAAGGGAGGACAGGGTGTTGTGGCGTGGTGTGGGAGAGGCCTATGTCCAGCAGTGGACTGCGATAGGCTGAGTTGATTTTGCCGTGGAAGGTGAAGCCTTAGCAATCAGGTTGTAAAATTGTGAGTTCGAAACCCAATTTACAGTAATAATATGTCATATTTAGTATCCGTTGCAGGATAGAACCCATTTTAATAGGTATTAACCAGGGTGGTCGGATATAGTTGAAGTTTAGTAAGAAACCGATGAGTGTTTTCGAAACCCAGAACCCTAATTGCATAACACACTATCAGTCACACTCTTAAAGAGGTATGAGGAACAGGGTGTAAAGTTCACTCATCCTCCATAGAAAAGGGAGGATCCTCCGACCAAATGGGTGTTGTGTCTGGCGGGCAATTGCCCAACGACTGATATCGGAATATTTGTATGTATGATAATTGCGCGGTAAACTCTGCTTGCGAGATGCAGGATTTGCGTGACGTCAGTATGACGCGTTGTTCGCATGTGGCGTTGTAGATACCGCTACACTCTGAATCACTTTGAAGGATATTTCTAATCCATTGCTTCATAAGCTGTTACTGTTAGCCTGCATCATCCCATTGCAGGCCTTTCCCCATGACTTCCAGCTCTTTCAATCCGGAGCTAAAGTGGACCATAGGTTGTTTGTGTTATCCAGCTCGTCCCGCCATCTTCTACGGGGTCTGCCGCAACGCCTTCTAGCTGTGTCAGGGCTCCACGTGGTGGTTATTTTGGCCCACAGCTTATTGGGCATACGGCGGACGTGACCAGCCCAGTCCCACTTCAGCTTAGTGGCTTTTGAGCAATGTCAGTAATCTGTGTGTTGCGAATATGGTCTGTCAGTTTGACGCCTAGAATACTTGAGTTTGGACATTTGAATGTTTGTCAAAGACCAAGTGGGATCTTTAAGTCAGAATGGAAGGATGCACATATCCATAATTTTATGTTCGAAAAAATTGTCTGCTCAACAACGTAAATAACGCAATGAATTATGTTGAACTGTCAACAAAAAAGCCATTGTTACTGATGAGTAATGTGTTATGCAACTACCCCGCAGTATAATTTGTATAAAAATTCTTATACAATTTTTTCCTCAACTCTTTTCATTAAATGAATCTTAAAGGAATCACGTAAGAATACATGTTGACGTCACTGAAATATTTCACGTGGCTAACTTGGACAACCCTTTGTAAAAACTTACACAATCCCGTATTGCTTCGTAACTTTTTTGACACACCTTGGTTATATAATAGGGGGTGTAATGAAATATTAGTTCGCAAAGGAGATATGTAACCAGAGTGGTCGGATACAGTTGAAGTTTAGTAAGAAGCCGATGGATGTTTTGGAATAAAATTTAATTCAATTAATAGAAAACCAACAGCTCATTTATCAAATTAAATTTAATTCGAAAACATCCAGCACAATAAGCGTAAACGATGTAATAGCGTGGGCAGACAATGCGATGCGACGGGGTAAGTCACAGAAAAAAGAAATTTTACTCGGACGAAGTCGCGGGCGAAGCTAGTTAATAATAAAGGAATTACGTAAGAATATATCTTGACGTCACTGAAATATTTCACGTCGCTAACTTGGACAAGCCTTTGAAAAAATTTACACAATCTCGTTTTGCGTCGTAACTTTTTTGATACGCCTTTGTATTTTTATGTAATAGGGTAGGGGGTGTAATGAAATATTATTTCGCTATTTTGTCGTGGCAGGATAAAGGAAGTCTTAGCAATCAACTTATGATAACACAGTACCATGTGTTGAGTCAATAATCGCAAAGGTTTGTCCCATCGATAGATGGCATTGCGCTGTTTAAAAGCTGGCTATGATTGTTTCGTTACCTACGATTAGCTATACCTATAAGGAACCAAATATTATTAAATAAATAACCAAAAAAAACAGCATGTTCTTGGTTTATTGCTAAAACTCCTAGTAAAGCAAAGTGAAGCATCTTGGTACGGCTTTGTACACCATGCCTTGTATCCCCGAAGGGCTGGGCAGAGGTGTACAGACGCCAGCACATCAATATACTACAATCTGTCAAATTTATTTAATAGATTTTCAACTTTTGCTCTATAATATTAAGGTCCAAGGTAGATTGAGAAAATTTAACAGTTTTGCTTCACCTGCTGGCGTCTGTACCTATAGTACACATTTCACCAGTTATGTTTAAGACCCATGTCATGGAGGTAAACTGTACTACCTACGGGTTCAATTAATGAAATGTGTTCTTTTGTTATGATTCGACCATTGTCATTTATCAAATGGATAAAATAATTGGATTTGGTAAAAAAACTGCCAGATTCTTTACCTGAAACAAAAAACACATAACATAAGCACGGTTGGCGCAGTGGCTGAGCGATCGACTACTGCGCTGCGTGTCGTGGGTTCGATTGCCCCACGGAACAAAATATTTGTATTGCCTACAGGTAGTTGTTCCGGGTCTGGCTGTTTGGGTATGTGAGTTTAAATGATTGTAAACGCACCCACTATACGGGAGGAATTCCTGGTGTGGATACGATTTTTAAAAAAAAAAAAAGTACAACCACATTTCGCCAATTATGCTTAAGTCCCATGTAATAGGATTCGAGCCTATTGCCATCAATGGGTCACGACTCTAGACTCCAGGCTGTCTCAGAAACAGATAGGAAAAACCATTAGGTATCTCATGTTTAAATATCGACACCCATCAAGTCTGCGGAGTTTCGCTAGCTAATTTTATTGTACCCTGTATAAAGGCGTACCAACTAAATACGAAAAATGGAAAAATAATAATAATAAAAAATAACAAAAAAAAAAAAAAATTACAACCTCGTGAAAGCTGAGAAAGATAAACAAATCAAGTATCTTGACTTGGCTCGCGAGGTTGTTGACATGTGGAATGTGGACTCAGCGATCATTGTGCCGATAGTCGTTAACCAATGGCTTAGTAGCCAAGAGCCTCGACCAACACCTGAGGAGGCTCTCGTTGGGCAGCTGGATCAAGGGCTTGATTCAGTGAGCGGTACTTCTGGACACGGCTCGCATAGTCAGGAGGTTCCTCTCTCTGGAGCCCTGACCGCCGGTAGCTTGGACCCTGTTCCCGATACTAATTTTTATATTTTTAAATGTTTTTATACTTTTTATATTCTAATATTTAAAAATATAATTTATATGTTCATATTCAATTAAAGGAAATAAAAAATAATAATAGTAATAAAATAAAGTAATAAGTTAGTAGTAAGTATAATATAGTAATTATGGATCTCGTATGTGTATCTAAATTAAAGGAAAGTTCAGCCAAAGTCCAAAATCTAGAACCATCACCTGCCTGTCTAACTAGATGCAATTGAATACTAGTATTTTACATGGAGCGACTGCCTATCTGATCTCCACAACCCAGTTACTGGGTAATACGATACCCTCCCCCCCTTCGTAAGACTGGTTGTCAAATTTTCAGGCTTGTGACACCCGTAACGAATGTCAAAGATCCACGAATGACAGCTGGGACCAACCGCTTAACGTGCTTTCCGAGGCACGGTGGCCATGTAAAGTTGGTAACCCATCCACAGAATAACCGCGGCAAGCGTAGCTTAACCTGATCGATCGACCCGTGCGGCTGTTATTATTTGCCCACGGGTCCAAAATCTAGAATATCAGTATTCTAGACTTTTAAGCCAAGTTGTAATTACAACACATATTTACACGAAAGAAATACCTTCGTAGTAAATACGCGCCAGGATCAGTGTTATCAGTACTTAGGTACTTTCTGCATTCTCATAAGAAAACTGTCTGCAACAATGTTTGATAACGACTTTCTCCTTATCTCTAGTTTGTTTTAACTTAGAATGTATAAAGCCCTACACTTACCTAAGTACTATCTTCATAACGTTGGTTTGCTTTTGATGTTAAATTCTTTGCTTAGGGCTTAGAAAGTATTAAGTTTAGAAATAACTTGATGTTATTGCTCTGAGGGCTCATTTTTCCAACGCCAGATAACTTTTATTCGAGGAATAAACAATTTAAACGAGGAATTGACCGTTTTTGTATGAAATAACTCAACTCAAAATTTCAAAATTATTCCTCCGATAAAATCATCTGGCCTTGGAAAAATCAGACCTACGAGTAAGAAAAATAAGATTTTAAAGCTCTTTTTTGTTTCTGGCAAAGGATGTGGCAGCTTCCTTTCAAATGCAACTGCACTGAACTTGACTTGAACCGAAGAGTGCGCGTCGTCTGTTTTAAGGAAGCTTCTAGATCTAGAACGTTCTAGAAGCTTCTAGAACGTTCTAGAACACACGGATGGAAGTAGTAGAGAGTAGAGACAGGGGGGGGGGGGGTGAGAGGGTGGTAGTAGGGAGTAGTAGTAGTGGAAGTCGGTTGTTTTTTTTTTTGTAAAAAAGTTTTTATAACATAATTCTTTTCATCGAAAAGGTAACAGGCAGGAGTTACTTTCGCATTTATAAGATTAGAATGGATATGGAATTGTGGATAGGAGGTATGTATGTATAGTATTGATACGATTATCCTTATAAAAACAGCTCTGCTCTACAGGCATAGTGTTATCCATGTCTTTGTTTAGCAATAGCCGTTTATGAGCTCATTATTATGATTAACTAAGAGGTGTACCATCGAAACGACAACCAGAAGTCAAAATTAAACATAATGGGGTTTATTCATAAAAGATGACTAAAGTTAAGTAACGTTTAAACGTCAAAAATGTATGGTTAAACAGTCGCTAGTCACTACTTAACTTTAAGCAACGTTTTTGAATAAAGGGGAATATTCATACTGAAGAATGTGAGTAGTGGTGTCCAAGTGGTAACGGCCGCGACTTACGAATTGTAGGTCGTAGGTTCGAACCCAGACAGGCGCTTTACTTTGTGTGAATTATTTCATCACCACTGCTCTCAAAACGGTGAAGGAAAACACCGTGAGGAAATCGGCATGACCAAAAATTCGTAGACATATGACATCTGCCAACCTGCACTGGGCCCGCGGGGTGTATTACGGCCCACTCCCTTTCACCGAGAGGAGGCCTGTGTCCCAGCAGTGGGGACATTATAGGCTGATTATACCTATTATACACTGAAGAATTAGCATTGCCATTCAAGGTGGCAAAGCTGCCAGTTTTCGAGGCACGTTTCGCGATGACAACGATGCGGATGAGCACTTCGTTGCCTAAATGTCCTTTTGATTTTGTTGTATTTATTTATATTGTTAGTCATTTAATTTACTCCGTATGTTATTACATTTCAGGGAACACAGTGCTACATGGGCCGTGTTGGTGCATGTCCGTGCAGACGGACACGACGTCCGGCCTTGACGTCCGAATCGTGAGCTGAGTCGCCGATTGCTATTCACTTCTCGTTACTGGGCAGAGATGGGGGTGGAGACGACGAGACTTTTAGATTTGTTTTATTTTTTTTGTCGATGGTTTTCTTTAGGTTTATCGGCATCATCATCATTTCAGTCCGATCACCGGCTGCTGGGTATAGGCGTCCCCTTTCTTCTGCCATACTTCCCTTTTCTGTGCTTCTCTTATCCAGGCATTTCCTGCGACTTTGACGATATCGTCAACCTAACGCGCTTTTGGACGAAATTTATCGTATCTACGGATATTTTTTAAATTGCTATTAAATTACTATTGGAGGTAAAAATAATATTTAACGAATGAGAATTGGCTCGGTGTCATTCAAATCATCATCAGTCTTTTGCTCTTGTCCCAATTTATTTCATGATAGTCACCCCTTTAGATTCAGCTCGGTAGTCACACCTTCTCTAGCCATAATATCATCTTTCGCACAGTCCATCCATAGTTTCTTTGGTGTTTCCCTGATCATCATCATCAGCCTACACGTGTTTCCCTATTCTTTCTCTTTTCTTTGCAGACCGAGCGGAAAGCTTGCAGCACACAGGACATGCGTTGTAAAGTCAAGCTGTGAAGCTGTCAAAGTGTCAAGCTGCGTAACCCAACACACTATGAAAACTGACAGATACCAGGATAACCATCCATTTGATTTGCTTACATAAAAAAAACACCGGAGAAACTTTTGTCCTTGTGTGATAAAGTAATTCAAAGTAGGACTCCACTGAAATTTTTCAGCAGCCCCTGTAAATCAGTAGTTAAAAGAAAAGAAAGAAAGAAATACATTTATTTGCGGCAAATATGACGCATAAAAAAGAACATAACCACAAGAAAAAAATTACAAGTTCTGTATATATCTCACACGACTCCACCCCACATCTGTGCGTGCCCTTGAGCGCGGGCGCATTGCGGCAGGTCGCGTCTGCGCTGTACAGTTATAGACAATCTTGTATGCGCCCGCATCTTGAACATTTGAACATGGAACGAACGTGCCGAATTTTAAATTTTGACAGCTGGTTTGTGGTTATGGGGGGTACTGTTGAAACGGTATTTGGAGTGAGTTTTTGGAATGAATTGTAATGTGATTTAAGCTTTGTTTGGTTTGGGCAAGTTTTGTTGCCCAATATTGTTTCAGTAGCATGTTTTCGTGTTGCAGCGGGGTAATTGCGTAACACTATACCAGAAGCAATGGGTTTTATTTTGACAGTTCAGCAATATTGATTGCGTTATTTTTATTGTTGAGCAGATACATTTTTCGAACATATGAAGCAATGGATCATCAATATCCTTCAAAATTATTCAGATTGAGATTGTTAGTGTGTGACATTAATTTGACACACAGGTAGTAGGACTAGTGGCCAGTAATCATAAAAATGGTGACAAAATAAAATATTTTGTGAGCTGGCAACTTTTAAAACCTCGTAAGCAATGGGATCAGCTTAGGTAAGGGCTGACAAAGTGGATGAGTGTTTAGGGTTCCGTAGCCAAATGGCTAAAACGGAACCCTTATGGATTCGTCATGTCTGTCTGTCCGTCCGTATGTCACAGCCACTTTTTTCCGAAACTATAAGAACTATACTGTTGAAACTTGGTAAGTAGATGTAGTCTGTGAGCCGCATTAAGATTTTCACACAAAAATATAAAAAAAAAACAATAAATTTTGGGGATTCCCCATACTTAGAACTGAACTCAAAAAAAAATTTTTCATCAAACCCATACGTGTGGGGATCTATGGATAGGTCTTCAAAAATGATATTGAGGTTTCTAATATAATTTTTTCTAAGCTGAATAGTTTGCGCGAGAGACACTTCCAAAATGGTAAAATGTGTCCCCCCCCCCCTGTAACTTCTAAAATAAGAGAATGATAAAACTAAAAAAAATATATATGAATAGAATCGAGGCACCCATGCCGAGTAGTTAGCGCTTATAACCACTAGACCAACAAGTATTTTACTGTAATTGTGATAATAGCTGTTGCCCGCGACTTCGTCTGCGATCCAGAATGAAAAGTAGCCTTAGTCCTTACCTAGGTTACCTAGGTCTATCTGCGTGCCAAATTTCATCAAAATACATTCAGCCGTTTTAGCGTGAAAGCGTAACAAACAAACAAACTCAATTTCGCATTTTAATGATTAATTACTTGCAGCGCCCTGGGGTTTCACTCGCATAAGTTTCTATTCTGTGGGAATATCGGGATAAAAAGTCTATATGTTAATCCTGGTTATAAACCATCTGTGTACCAAATTTCGTCTAAATCCGTTCAGTAGTTTTTGCGTGAAAGAGTTACAAACATCCATCGATCCTCACAAACTTTCGCGGTTTAAATAATTTTAGTAGGATTAAAGTTACAATTTTTCTTTAAAGAAGTTTCCAGTTCTGGCTCATGCAAAAAACTATATATTACGCACAGAGGCGATTAGAATAAATTGGATGGAACTTCATAATAAGGAAAAATAAATAAAAAACAATTGAAAACGAGAATCCAATTAATATTAAAACAATCTTGGAGAATGAATAACGATGTTTCACCTCAAAGATGTGACGCAAAGTTGGAAACAAAACATGAATCCCAACGCCAACTTTAGAGGTTTTGTGTTGCAGGTTACAAACTCGAACAAAGATGAGTTATGTTTTAATATTAGTCATTTATTGTAACTAAACTATTTTTTATTATGCAATACCATTATTCTGCTTTGTTGCTATGTAATAATAATAAATGCAGTAATAACGCACGCAATGCGTAATAATTATCCTTGAGTATTTATCGAACAAAGAAGAGGCGGTAAGTATTTGTAATAATCGGTAACTAAGCGGTAATAGGTGGTATGTTATTACTCATGTTTTTCAAGACTAATTTTAGTATTTTACATCGTGTTTCTATGTGGCTAGAACATCCTTTAGAAGGGTCAATCAGCGGCAACACGTCTGTTAGAAAATAAAACACTATGACCACTGTTTCCTACATATTATGCCAGTTGCATAATCAGTCTTTAATGTTCCCACTGCTGGGACACAGGCCTTCTCTCTGTGAAAGGGACGGAGTGGGCCGTAATCCACCACGAGGGCCCAGCACGGGTTGGTAGATGTCACATGTCTTCGAAGGTTCTAGAACATGCCTGTTTCCTCGCGATGTTTTCCTTTACCATTTTGAGAGCAGTGGTGATGAAATTATTTACGCAAAGTAAGGCGCGTGGCTGGGTTCGAACCCACGACCTGCAACTCGTAAGTCGGAGCTGTTACCACTGGGCCACCACTGCTCCTACATATGCCAAAGTCAAAGTCAAAAATCGATTGTGAGACAGTGGTTACAGAGTGACCACGAGTGAGTGTGTGTGTGTGAGTGTGGTTGTGAGTGGTTGTGAGTGTGAGTGTGAGCGTGATGCCAGTTGACTGGTGGGTTATTGATGAAGTCATTGCTAACACCATGGCTAATAATTGGCCAATAGGTACCAATTTTAAAAAACTTGAAGTTAAGACACCGTGGCCCCTCATCATCTGCCTAGCCTTTTCCCAACTATGTTGAGGTTGGCTTCCAGTCTAACGGGATGCTGCTGAATAACAATTTTACATGGAGCGACTTCCTATCTGACCTTCACAACCTAGTTACTGGGTAATACGATACCCCATGGTAAGAATGGTTGGCAGACTTTCGGGCTACTGACGACCCGTAATGACCGTCAAAGATTCACGAATGACAGCCGGGACCATCGGCTTAGCGTGCTTACCGAGGCATGGAGTGGTCTTGGTATGCAAAGATGGTCAACCAACCACAAGCCAACCGCGGCAAGCGTAGTTTAACCTTATCGATCGACCCGTGCGGCTGGTATTGTTATACCACAAGCCTCTCCAAAGGAAAACATCATATTGCCATATTTTTCTCAAACTTTCAGTCCTACCAGATGTTGTTAATGCATTAAACTATATCATAAACAATGCCCCAAATTCTTAACAAACACACAAACAATTTTATCCGAGTAAAGACCCCAAATACGTTCAGTTTATTTTAGGGCAGATTTATCGTATCATAAAGTACGGGAATAGAGCGTAAACCCAGATCAATACGGACGAATGATAAATAAAATATTATTGTGTTTGAATGATAAATTCTAAATAGATTTATGTTTTCTTTGTTCTAGATCAGGAACAATTACTTATCGTATTTTATTCGAATTTCATGTAAGAAGGTACGCACGGCGACATATCGTAATGTTAATTGCTTTACATAACTAGTATTGTATACAATCAAGTATTCTGTGGAGCTTGTTGCGCCATTTCTTCGTCTCAGCGAAAGCACTAGGAAGGGGTGAAGGGCGAGCGTTTTGGAGGACTGTCTTTTGTAATTTCGACGTTCCAAAAGTGCTGATTCTCAGCCTAATTTGAATACATGACTTTTGATTTTATCAAGCTATACATTTCCAGTATAAGCTGACTTCTCATTGTACGAAAAGCCTGTACAAGGCGAGGTCAGCTAAAACTGGATATATATGCGTGTGTCTTGTGTACTGTAGACTAGAGTATAGTATATTCGGTGCTTATATGCGACCTCCGCGAGTCAGTTAAAAGTTACTGGCATGAAATACGAGACAAACATTAACATATTTTAAGGTTAGAAGAGATTAGGCGTCAGATTTGGCTGACAAGCCAAAGGAGAAAGATGATACGTAGAATGATTTCTAGGAATAATTTGTTGATGATAAACCGTGATTTAATAAAAAATTACTAAGAAGATATAAGTACTATTTCTATCACCGTAAGGTTACTTAAGGCACTTGCTTTGTCCTTTAAGAACAATGAAACTCAGGACAATATGGGGATACCCATGGACTTCATAAATTGCTATCAAGTACCATACCAAGAGGACAATAACCTTACTTTTCCTTTGTTGCTAATTATAATACGAAATGTATAAGACCTGACAAGGCTATATTTCAGCAGAATAATAACAAGTAAATTATGTAACAAAAAAACCAGACCCCCACGAAATTAAATAAGTTTTTAATTCGAAAGAGTAATAAACAATCTTTTCTGACATTAAATATGTCCTTACCATTTCTGGACGCCACAATAGCCCGCCAAAAATAAACGTCAAAAAATTCAAGATGGCCGACACGACTTGGCCTCGGTCAATCAGGAAGTGCATGTAATACCAACGAACTCTTCAATGTTACCCAGTTTACTGCAGTGGATCCTGGTTGTGTAAAAATATTCTCGTTTTATTGTATACATATGCGTAATTGTTGGCCTTTTAAAGCGAGATCTTCGTTAAACAAGAGTGTAGTGACTCCGATGTGCAAGCAGCCATTTTGAATGTCGCTCCGTTCGACCTTGGTCTTGGAATATTAATAAAGTTATGTGTGCATGAATTGTTAGCGCATTTTTGTTTATTTTTTAAGGAAAAACATGTTATTATTGTTAGTGTAGGTAGGTAATTTGTCAAAAAAAAAAATACTCAGCATATTTACCAACTTTTTGTGTGATCTTGATAGGCAGGCTTATTAAGCTCGGTAACAATAGAAAAAGTAATTGTGTCTCATTAGTAACAGTTGAGCTATACGTAGGGGTGTACCTACTTATGCATGATCTATAGTCATAGGTATAACCTATGAATTTATTTATGTCCATATTTATATGTCATTGTTTTGAATAAAACCTCGCACATAAGAAAATTATTCTTTTCCGATTTTTGTGGGGGAAAATTGCCTTAAAAACTACAATAGTCATGTACGATCGAGTTTATCTTACAGGCACATTGAGTTTTTTGCTTACCTAATTACTATTTAAAAAAATATTCGATTGACACATTATTATTAGCCATTAATGTCGCACAGCTGAGCAAAGGCCTTCCTACTCAATTCACATCTCCTTGTGCTGCTAAGAACTAATCTTTAAAACACATTTGATTAATAAATAATTCAATTACTTAAATTCAACCTTTCCATAAGCCAAATCTAAAAATTCTGCATAAGACGAACTTGAACTTGAATCCTCCTAACCTCAAACTTAAATCATACATTAATATTACAATTCAACATTAACAAACATCCTAAAGAAGAATTCCTGAACATCCGTTGAACATTTGCATGTCATCCTATTTATTACACGGAGGGAAACGATTAGAGGCCGTGGCCGCCATGACCGGAACTGACGTCACCTGCACTGTTTTGTTTATCTTGTCTATTATAAATCAGAGATATTATGCGTTTTGGATGATCTTGGATTAAATGGTGGTAATACGGAAATGCTAGAAAGGTCGTGACGAAGATTTTAAGAGTCGGTTTTGACCTAGTCATTTTGTGAGACTAAGTTTTGCCTGTGATTTTGTCTGTCTGAATTTTTGAATTGATCTTGCTAGGCATCTTAGTTAAATTTTCCATGCAGTTCATACTCCTTTGTGTTCCCTAAAAATAGGCACCAAATAAGTAGGTAATTTAAAAAAAATACAAATATTCTACTTCTTATTTTTTCATCATTTTTGAATCTGTCAGTCTGTTTGGAAGTAATGAAAATATTTTATTTTTTACTTCAAGCTCAAACCATTTTCGCATTTATAAAATCTAAAGTGATCAGAACTGACCTATCTCATATAATATTAAGGTCGTGTTTATATTATATAATGGATGTAAATGTCGGACGGAATATTTAAAAACTGGTTCACAAGGTACGTAAATTATATTTTAAATACTTTGTTATTCTTGGCTGATTTTCCTTAAGATCACACTTTTGTCTGTCTACGCACAAGCAGGAGTTTGTGCATAGGTGTGTGATCATTTATTTTCTGAACAGGATACATATATATTTTCATAGATCATTTTGTATGACCAAAGGTTTTTAGAGCAGATGAGTATAATGAAATGAAATTGTTTATTATGTAAATACACACAGAACCACTTACACGACAAATTAAGAAAAAAAATAAGCTAGATGAGGTCGGCGTTTCCCATCTGACTACTCTGAGAAGAAAGGCCGGAACAAACTCAGAGGTCACAGTCACTTTTAAAGGACTTAATCTTGGTCAGATAATGTGTAGACCATGTTTGAGGAAAGTAGTTGAATGTGTAAAACGCCGCGTAGTCAGAGGGGCAGACAAACTAGAAGTGGGTAGCTAATCTGGGGTAGGTTAGATGTGCAAGAGAAATAATTTAGATAACAATGCGTGGCAATTCGGCACAGGATTAAGATAAAGCTTAAATATATTGTTAGTTATTATTATGTCTTTGACATATCTCGGGACCCTGGGGTCCCGGACCTTTGAAGAGCGTACTAGGGGCCGAAGCCATGAGGTGGGAGCTCTGTTCCTCCACATTGTTCACTCCAGCCGGCCAGTAAAGGCAAGCCAGAGGTGAGGAACAAGACTTCTCCCGGGAGATAGGGTCCGTGGGATCGCTACTGCCCAACAGCTCGCCATAAGCTACCCTGCGGTTTCCTGTATCTCTCTTGGTCTGACTGACCTGATACGGCAAAGTAACTCTTCCGTCACCGACCTAGAGTTTTGCCATGAAGCCTAAGAACCATCCTCGTACTTCAAGGAATATTCTAAAAAAGAATTAGCGAAATCGGTTCAGCTGTTCTCGAGATTTGCGCTTAGCAACACATTCAGCGATTCATTTTTATATTATAAGAAGATACGAGTAGGTACTACTTATTTGACGAGATGCGTTGAACATAACCAAACATTTCTGTAACTGCCCGTGACATCACAGCGGGCCCTATCAGAATACGCTACGATAATAATTTTTTTAAATGTCGCAGCATCACTCTGAGATAGGAGTGTTTTGGCCTCGTATAAGAGTTTCTGATTCCTTTTTATTTTTGTTACTTATTTTTTATAACTAGAATTTTTACTTTTGACTGTGTTTAGTTTAGTTTGTGATCTTCCTGTACGAGTCTTTATAAATACTTTTTCTTTATTTCTTTTCTTTCTTTACATTTCCCTGACAGTAAAAAAAAAGATTCTACTCAAAAATCGACTGTTCAGGTAATGACACTCTTACACAAGTAATTCAAGAATGAATCACAATTCTCATTACGAAAACTACCGAACCATACTCAATGTCCAATCGACAACTTAACTTGTATAACGACCCAAAATTACAGTTTTATCGGCTATTTAACAATAATATAAAAATCAACTCCTTTTTTAATGTAAATCTGATTGTGGAAACCTACCTACATTAAATATTCCCTACGATAATCAAGACAAGTGACATTTAGTGACGGCGCATCGAATCTGCTGCAACAAAAACAAAATGGCGTAGGTCTGCGCCCGCGCACGCCCGTGAACCTGCGCGCGTCGCTAAATTTACACGCGACGCGTCATCCGGTGCGAGAGAGATTATGCATGTTCAGATAGGGCAGGGACATTCTTGGCAGCTTTTGTCGGTGATAGCCTTTTGTGGAGATCCGGAGATAAAGAGCATGGTAATGAAATGTGAGACACCGCTACTAAGAAACATGATACTTAATGAAATAAGTACTGTCAAACTACTTTTGGATTTTCATATATTGTTAAAAAAGTACAAGAAGCTGACAGGTGAAGAAGAGATAACAATTATAAAATAACTACATAGGTACTTAGAAAGCGATGAAAGGAAAAATAAAACGTTCTGGCTTTCTCGTGGAAAGGAATTCCTTTTTATAACGATGAGGGCTTAATTGACTAAATGAGACAACCTTATGAATGAGACAACCTTATGAATGAGACCGATGATGAATGAGGGCATAGCTATCTGAATCCCCTTCGAAACTTGGGAGAGGCCTGTAAATAAAAATGCATAGATGAAGAAAAGTATTCGCTCATGCATTCGATCGTACCAGAAGACGTAGCGTTGGAAGGTCTCCCACAGGGTGGACCTATAACCATCTAAAGGCCGCAGGAATTCAATGGATGCGAGAAGCACAGAATTGGTGGAACAGCGGTGATTAGAGGAGGCCTATGTCCAGCAGTTGACGTCTTTCTGCTGAAATGATGATGATGATGAATCGATCAGGGCGCAGAAGAAGAATAGACAGTCAAACAGTCAGAGGACTTCAATTCTTTAGTAGAACAGCCGATCGATTCTGTTAAAATCTTACCGTGAAAAGTTAGGTGAAGTGAGCTTAGAGTGAGCTGTCATTAGTGTCAATCCCTAGCATTAGTTAGAATGACAGCTCACTCCATGCTCA
This sequence comes from Apamea crenata, assembly GCA_949629185.1. Lineage (NCBI taxonomy): Eukaryota > Metazoa > Arthropoda > Insecta > Lepidoptera > Noctuidae > Apamea > Apamea crenata. The sequence continues at coordinate 4,470,221 of OX451377.1, forward strand.
CTTCACCTAAGTTTTCACGGTGAGATGGTTACAGAATCGCACTGCAGGATAATTATTTTGAATGAATCGTCGTATCTGCAAGTGAATGCAGAGAGATGGAACTGAGCGAAGGTCACGGGTTGCACATTTACATAAACATCGTTATTGTATACATGTGTTATATTTGTTACAGGGAAGGAAGATGTTATTGTGTTATGTGTCTCGGTTTCAAGGTTCGGTTGTACAGCATTTCCATTGTTAGTACTTACTTGTATCCTGAGTTCGGGAAATCACACTGCCTCAAGATGGTACTAAGAAACCATCACACGCATATCACTAGAATTGGCGATTTCTTCGAATAAGCTTTCCTTCAGAACTTTGCCTTATATGGCACCAACGATTAAAAGAGCAGAGGTATGGTTTTTTCTTAGCATAACCCGCCTATGATGCCCCACTGTTGGGACACAGACCTCCACTCGTTGGGAGGGAGGCTGTAATCCACCACGCTGGCCCAGTGAGGATTGGTAGATGACACGTCTTCGAATTTTTGGTTCTAGGACATGCTGGTGTCCGCACGATGTTTTTCCGTCACCGTTTTGAGAGCAGTGGTGATGAGATCATTTACGCAAAGTATAGGGCCTGTCTGGGATTCGACTTCGAGCCTACAACCGAGAACTCGTAACTCGTAACGCTAATTTTGTCTAATTTTTATCTAATTTTTACAAATTTTTGTTTCATTTTATTTAATTTCATAAAAATTTGTCCATTTTTATGATAGTTTAATTTTTATGATTGTATGACATGTGTAATTATAATTACTAATATTGACTAATAACTTGTATGTGTGGTGCAAACCGTTAATGTAAGTTGGTTATTAATAAATAAATAAATAAACACGCGGCGGTTACCATTGGGACACCACTGGTCCCACCGCCTTTCAAAATCAAAAATCAAAATCGTTTATTTGTGATACATGGGTTACAATTACATGCAGGTGTTCATTACATTAATTAAAAACTTATAAAGTTCATACCACGATCAGCCACTAGGGCATACAAATGATTACATAATAAAAATAAAAATATAATAAAAATATGATTCTAAGATTCGAAAGATTTGACATAAATTGCATTTCAGATTAAGTATAAAATTAGACAGACACAATACAAAATAGATTTTCGTTATGCGGACATAAAACACTTTAAATGATGCAACGGTCTTCCTTTTCAGGGTCTCATGTCTTGATATCAAGTCAGATTGCTTAGTCAACTTGCTGCAACTTGCAAGCGCCAGTGTCTGCAATAGCACAGTTACAGTTTCATTCAAATCATCATCTTTGGCATTTGCTTACTGTCGGCTTACAAACGCTCTAAATCGGAGACTCAAAGAATCCATCAAGTCTTCGGGGAACACGGTATAACATTGTAGAGACGTGCTGTCGTAAACAGTGAGGATGTTGGGGCAAACAACTTTGTCCCCCCGAGACACGCCAATGGCGACCACAGTGAGATTGCGTAATAGTTTTCGCAGAGGCTAGAAAGTGAAGTATACTATGTATGTCATTGAACTTGCTATAATTTATCCTACTAATATTATAAACGTGAAAGTTTGTATGGATGGATGGATATTTGTTACTCGTTCACGCAAAAACTACGGAACAGATTTGGATGAAATTTGTTACACAAATGGTTTATAACTAGGATTAACATATAGGATACTTTTGTCCCGATATTCCCACGGGATCGAAACTTATAGGACAGTTTTACTTAGAAGTTTGATTTTTTTACTTCTTCAAGGGATTGCAACCCTGAGTATTTGATATTAATTTCAACTTGATAACTCCACGCGTTCTTGAGAAAAAGGGTCTTAACAGACGGACGGACAGACAGACGGACAAAGAAGTGATCTTATAAGGGTTCCGTTTTTCCTTCTGAGGCAAAAAACAAACCCTAAAAATAAACTCTTCAGCTTTAACATAAGTATATAAAGTAGATAGATTCTATGTTCCCGGTTCGTCACCATTTGTCTCTTTGACCTAGTGATCGCAAGCTTACTTGACTTCTGAGCATGAGGTCTTGGGTTCGATACCCGCGTTCGGCAAAGTGTAATTGGCAAATTCTCGTATCAGCCCGATGTCCGGATTTGTGTTCGGTAAGTAACAAACTGGCATTATTCTCGCCTCCTTAGATTATCGCATCAGTAGAAATGTTGGTGACTTCTTCCTACTCCTTTAGTGAAAGAAACAAAAAAAAAAAAACATTTATTTAGCACAGACTAAAAGATACACAATACACCAGCAGGCGAATTCTCGTAATTTAAAACGTTCAAAATCTAGTCGCAGTCTCATCTCGGCGACAAACAAATGTCTAAAACCTATCAAAATGTCCCTACATTAAAAATACCTCTAATTTCCCTAAATTAGAGGTATTTTTGACAGATTGAGACTGAGATCAGACTGTGAACGTGGTTAAAATTACGAGAATTGCCCCTCATACATACATCAGATAGCAACTAATAAAAAAAACAAGAGATACAAAAGTGGTGTCATGTTAAAATAATATTCTTTTTCAGACAAAACATCCTTTCGGGTGCCAACCAGAACCCATTTGCAAAATTATTCAAATCATTTCGTGAGAACTACATAATATGTTTGAATATATTTTTATATATTTACATACACGCGAATGTTTGATGGCGACCGGATATTAGGAGTTTCGGATATGCCTCTGTATATCCGGTCATTGATGGATTATGGATTTTTACATAATTTTTATGTAAAGTAGAGGAAGTTATTTGTCTGCTAGTGATTATGGCAGTGTCATGATCGTTCATTGTAACCGTTTATAAATAAGAGGTCAAGTTCAGCCAGTTGGCGAGTTAGTGTGCTAAGAGAAAGTATTTTTTGTGAATGGTACGATTGAAGAATGACGTTCTTAAAATATTCTTTTCAGTTTTTATGATTTACTAGCTGCGCCCCGCGGTTTCACCCGCATAAGTTTCGATCCCGTGGGAATGTCGGGATAAAAAGTATCCTATATGTTAATCCTGGTTATAAACTATCTGTGTGCTAAATTTCGTCAAAATCTGTTCAGTAGTTTTTGCGTGAAAGAGTAACAAACATCCATACATACAAACTTTCGCATTTATAATATTAGTAGGATAATTGTCTTCCTACCAAGGGGAATATTTTTGCATTATTATTGATGGTATTTTGAGACTCAAGCAAAGTCTTATGTTAGTAGAAGCAAGAAAAGCAAACTTACCTATTTTCTGTTTCCCTTGTACATTGAAATAAATCATCATCTGCCTAGCCTTTTCCCAACTATGTTGGGATCGGCTTCCAGTCTAACCGGATGCAGCTGAATACCAGTATTTTACATGGAGCGACTCCCTATCTGACCTCCACAACCCAGTTACTGAGTAATACGATACCCATTGTTAAGACTGGTTGTCAGACTTTCGGGCTTCTGACGACCCGTAACGACAGTCGAAGATCTACGAATGACAGCCGGGACCAACAGCTTAACCCGCTTTCCAAGACACGGAAGGGTCCCATCGCGGCAAGCGAAGCTTAACCTGATCGATCGACCCGTGGGGCTGTTAATACTTAGCCACAAGCCCCTTATGCGCTAGTATATATTAGGTTTTCAAATAATAAATAAATAAAAGCACTTTCTATTCGTAGATGATTTAATGAAAATTCGTGCGATGACCTTGCGTCGCGCAATGCATACGTGTTAAACTTAATTGTATAGCCAACACATTTCATATTATTGTATTCAAATTGTTTTATAATCTAATTTACATAACATTTCAACTATCTTTTATTGACTTTAATATACATTTTTATTGGTGCTATGAAAGTGAAATATGTAATTTGGTAATGTAGAGGAAATTTAAAAAGTTGGCGAGACTTCGTTTAGAAGTCATAGTTTTTCAGAATGATTTATGTCACTGTGGTAATTAATGATTTAGATATAAACCGTCTTATTACAAAACGAAACCTAACTTTAGTTCTAGCCTAAACTATTGAGCCAGTACTTGTATTTCGAACTTTATTTCGATTTAGGAAAAGTTCTTAATACTAAAATTACATTTTAACACCGAACTAAGCTGTCATTTTTGTATAAAGAACTGTATTTCTCTATCAGTTGGGTTCCTAATTCAATAACTGGGTCAGTGGTTTAAACCTGATTGAACCTTGTTTTGTAATAAGGGGGAAAAGGTTTCATCATCAATCAACTCAGCCTATCGCAGTCCACTGCTGGACATAGGCCTCTCCCAGACTGCGACACAACACCCTGTCCTCCGCCTTCCGCATCCAGTCCGTCCCAGCCACCTTCTTTAGGTCGTGGGACCAATAGCTAGGGGGCATCATACCTAGCGATAGGTACGCAGTCTCCACTCCAGGGGGTCTACTCCGAAGTGCAAAGTGCGAATGTTCGGATCGGACCGACACATGGCCGAACCGAATATTATTGAAAAATGCGAAAAAAGTTCGTATCGGCTCATTTGGGTCGGGACCGTAGTCAATATTCGAAAGAGTGTAGGAGTGTAGGATCGGGACCGACCGAACCAAATAGTAGATAACATTCGGCCGATACTACTTCGGAGTAGACCCCCTGGATTCGTCTGTTCCAGCGGCCATCGGTCCTTTGACAAACATGGCCAGCCCACTGTCACTTCAGTTTGCTTACTCTGCAAGCTATGTCGGTAACTCCGGTTGTTTTCCGGATAATTTCGGTGAAATTTTTGTTACAAAAGGTTAAGTCTGCATTATTGTATCTACAACTGACTTGAGAAGTGCTAAACGATTAATTAAAGTAGATTTTTCTTTCTGTACTGTTCAAAACATCACACCGGCATGACAAAGGAACGAGGTTGGTTACTTTGTCACATAATTTTAAATATTTTGCTGATACCATTGTACCTATTATTAAACTGACTTCAAAGAAAAACCAACTCCAATTAAAAAAAAAAAACACTGCAACACGATACATTAGATAACCGTTTCCTTCCTAAAACTCTCTCCAAGTCGATAATTTAAGACAATATCAATCTTCAACCCAGTCGGATGTCCTAAAATAATAAAAGGATGCGACGAAGCGGCGCGTGCGCCGACGAATTTTATTCCATTTTCGAAAAGGGGGTTCGTATTTAAAATTAGAACGCGCCGGCAACGGAAATCGTTCGAGAATGAATCATGCGCCTCTCAACTGCGTGCTACAGATTACAAATAATTATGTATAGGTTTCGAAAAATATTCTCGTAAGTATTTGTCCCATGGGTATTTTCTGTATGTGGTTGGGTTTTTGGATTTTTGATCTATTTCTGTTTGAAAAACCCGTGCTGACATTAATTTTAATAATTATATTGGTATTTCTAGCATGTGTCCTTTCCTTAGCAACAAGAAGATTTTATTTATTATTCAATAATTTTTTTAGCATGATTTTAGTTTCAGTTAAATTTTCATAATTAGGTACAAAATGTGGTTGATTGGCTTTCAGTACAGCAAATGTTAGGTATGCTTACTAAGTTCCCTCTCTAAGAGAGGAGGCCTTGTATCCCAGTAGTGGGAACATTACAGGTTGAAGATGTATGTATGCTTATCTACTAAGTGGGCATGTTGACAGGATACAAGTAGAGCTTAGACAAGAGCTTTCAAAGTAGTAAGGAAATTCAAAGATGGCCGGATGTATGTCTATGTATTTTGTTTATCTCTTTTATTCTTCCACATCTTGTCTACATCTATTTATCTACTTTCCTATCGCAGGTATGCTGGAAGATATTTATTTAGAAATAGGTAATCTTTAAGTTTTTGTAGGTACAGACGCCAGCAAATCAAGCTACTACAATCTGTCAAATGGATTATAATTGATTTTCAACTTTATCCCTAAAGCATTACGTTCAAGGTTGACTGGGAAAATTTGACAGTTTCGGGTAGCTTGATGTGCAGTCGGAACTGGGGGAGGGCCGGATATGTCGCGCGAATCTACCCGAAGAGACGTCAACGCCGGCTGCCGCTGAAAACCAGCGCTGGGGCTCTGTCTCGTATAGGGTCTTAGCATTATGCTGAGCGATGGCCGTTTTGCGTGAATGTGACGCATGTTTACCCCCAACTTGTTATTTTTTTGTGTGTTTGTTCTTTTTTATCCGTCATATTTACCGCAAATAAATGTATTTTCTTCTGTCTTTTTCTTCTTTCTTTAATTTTTATTTTCATTTTTTTATTTTTTTTTGTTCTTTCTTTCAAAGATCGTCACTCACTGCCCGCTTAAGAGAGGACATCGCCGTCGATGTAGACCAAGGCTGGCAGGGCCAACATGGCCAGAGATCGCACATGAGGGAGGTTTGGAAGGACAACATTCTGTCCCACTGCTGAACGAAGGCCTTTTAGGTTAACATTAAAAAAAAATGCAGGCTGACTTCTGAATGCCTGAAAGTTTTGTCATACAGTTGCAACAGTCGCCCAACATACACATAGAAAAACAAAGTCATTGTAGACTCTTCGAGGCACAAAGACCTCTCAATATGTTAAGACAAGTTACCCATTCGTACCACGGCAAGATTGCCACTTTGTTCACAAGATAGCCGGGAGCCACGAGCATTTGTATTTGCTACATGGCTCGTGGTTTAATGGCGATCTTTCACTACATATTCTGTGCAAACTGTTCATCATCTTCCTGCCCTTGTCCCATGTTACATGGGGGTCGGAAAACGTTTTCTTCTTCCATTCCCCCCTGTCAACCGTCACGCTATCATTCACTCCCTTCTCTTTCATATCATTCATCACACAATCCATCTATATTTTCTTTGAACTTCCTCTCCCTCTCCATCCACAAACAACAACAACAAGTGTTTTGTGCAAACTGACCACATGTTCCTTATTATAAATATTAGCGACGTCGTCCGCATGAAATGAACCCACGACCTACCCCGTCGCATCGCATCGCCTTCCCGCGGTACTACCTCGTTTTCGCTTAACGTTTTTTCTCGTTTTTTTTTGTTAATTTGCTCGACTCCTAAGGGCCCAGCTTAACTTTAAACAGCCTATATAGCCTTCCTCAAGCTTTGGTTAACAAATGCAAAAATAATTTATAAATCTGACTGGCAGTACACAGATCAAACTTTTTTTTTTCTGATCTACATACAAACACAAAGTACCCGATCGATTCTGTAAAAATCTCACCGTGAAAAGTTAGGTGAAGTGAGCTTAGAGTGAGCTGTCAATAGTGTCAATCCCTAGCATTAGTTGGAATGACAGCTCACTCTACGCTCACTTCACCTAAGTTCTCACGGTGAGGTGGTTACAGAATCGCACTGCAGGATTGACAGGCAGGGACAAAGCAGGATGACAGATCGGAATAATTCAGTTCCAGAAGTTAGCCCGTTCAATCAAACAAACTCTTCAGCCTTATTATTAGTATAATGTAGATATACATACGTATCTGTGTTTACGTTCGTCCGTAGATACGGATCGGATAAGGTTCATTGCTCGCAGGTTCTTGACATTAACGATTTGTTTGGGCTTTAGGTGCGGCGTATTTTGCATTAAATATAATAACAAGCTAAGTCTTTTCATTCGGTAGCTATCCAAAACTTACGTGATAATCATAGTTCATATTTTGTAAAAATAATTATTACAATAAATAGGTAAGCTTTACCTATGAGCATGCTTCGAGAGCAGTGGTGGCCACGTGGCAACGGCTGCGACGTACGAGTTGTGGGTCGTAGGTTCGAACCCAGACAGTCGCTTTACTTTGTGTAAATTATTTAATCACCACTGCTCTCATAACGGTGAAGGAAAACATCGTGAGGAAACCGTAATTTCCTAGGACCAAAAATTTTAAGACATGTGACATCTACCAACCCGCATTGGGCCCGCGTGATCGATTACGGCCCACTCCCTCTCACTGAGAGGTGGCCTGTGTCCCAGCAGTGGGAAAATTATAGGCTGATTATGTGCTGCATCCGGTTAGACTGGAAGCCGACCCTAGCATAGTTGGGAAAAGGCTAGGCAGACGATGATATGATTGCAGTAGTGTAGTGTGTAACCTACTTCCCTGTAGATCTCTGGAAGACTGGATATTTACGGATTTTTATAAAAAACGATGAAGATTCTTTGTTCCAAAAGTATATAAATATAGTGTGTTTACGTCTGTCCCTAGATTTGGATCGAATCGGGGTCAGCGTTCGCAGGTCCTTCACATTGATCGGTTAGGCACGCCGCGTATTGCATATTTTTTCTGCATGCTTGTTATTTTTAGGTGGGTAGAATTGCTAATATATAAAGATACAGAAAATTGTTAAGGGTTTGATCATATAGTGAACATGCCACACATGCCCCATGACCTTTTGTTACTTAAAAACCTAACATCTACGCTTAATTCCTAAATTAACTATTTTATATAATATTTTAGCGGCTTTGGATGCTGGAAAAGCTAAGTATTTTACTTATTATGATAAAAAAATCTCCTGCCCATTAATGAGGAGTGATTGAGACGGGAGAAAATATTTTCAAAAAAGTCTCCCCTCCTGGGTTTCTTCGCAGTCGGGTAAACAGAAGGAACGTAGTTGGTAAGTACCTAAAATAAAAATCTTTGAAACTTCTGGAAGCTTCTTGTGATTAAGTCATCAGAAGGTGCGTAGTTGGTTAGTACAGACGCCAGCACCTCAAGCTACCCGAGACTTTCAAAGTATCCTAATGAACCTTGAACCTAATGCTTTAGCGATAAAGTTGAAAATCTATTAAGGAAATTTGACAGATTGTAGTAGCTTGATGTGCTGTCTGTACTTAAAATATAAAATCTCTAAAACTTCTGGTTGCTGCGTACATTGTTCTAGCTTGAATCTTCTGCTTCCAAAAAAACAATTTTCCTTATAATGCAACACAAACAAACAAACAACAACAACAACGACAACAACAACAACAACAACAACTTTGTTTGTATACTAACAAAGTGGATTGTATGATCTGATAAATAAATTATTATTATTAATGCGGTTTTGCAGGTACCTATAATATTGAGGAAAACGGGTACTAAAACTGTGTAGACTGTACCTTTTGAGCATCTGATCTGATTTCAGGTTTGTATGAAGCTGTGTCCGGAAATTCCACGCGAACCACTGGATGCCTCTGGTCAGTTTCAATGTTTTGTTTTTGATTGGAAATGCTTGAAGTCTTCGACAAAGAGTTCTGCAGGTATTAGGTAAATACGTTATTTTGTAGTTGAAGTTATTGGTCGTACCTTTGCTCATTTCATTTTGTTCCTTTCCTGCCCTTTTTTTTTGGATGGGAAATCATCAAATGACCCCTCCCGCTCTGGGTGGAGCGGAAGGAGTGTCAGACTCTTACTGACTAAAACCCACCCGTGTTCCTTCCTTAGACCTTTCTGTTCCAGGGCAGCGGTAACCCTTTCGGACGATCCCGCCGCCCTTCCTTTCCTGCCCATATACTAATATATTATCTGGGGTCGGCGCAACATGTCTTTTTCTTCCACACTTCTCTATTAGTCGTCATCTCGGTAGTCACTCCCTTTCTAGCCATATCATCATTCACACGAAGTTTTTGACAAACGTATAAAAATATAACAAGAAAATATTTTTATCTATATATAAATAGTACCTATTAGTAACTGATTAAAAGCCTATTTCGTGGACTTTTTGGCGAAGTATTTTGAGTAAAATGAATGAAATGGCTGATTTTTCCAACGCCACCAGATAATTATATCAGAGGAACAATTTTGAATTTTTGACAGTTCTTCCATACAAAATCTGTCAGATGTCAATTTTATTCGATGAATAAAAATTATCTGTCGATTGAAAAATTGGCCCTTACATTCATTAAATTCGCCAGAATATACCTGTAGCTACTTATAGTTACTGTAGTTACTTGGGGCTTGTGGCTAAGTAATAATAGCCACACGGGTCGATCGATCAGGTTAAGCTACGCTTGCCACGGTTGATCCGTGGATGGGTAACCATCTCGCGTCTGTCATTCGTGGATCTTTGACAGTCATTACGGGTCGTCAGAAGCCCGAAAGTCTGACAACCAGTCTCACCAAGGGGTATCGTATTACCCAGTAACTGGGTTGTGGAGGTCAGATAGACAGTCGCTCCATAATAAAATACTGGTATTCAGCTGCATCTGGTTAGACTGGAAGCTGACCACAACATAGCTGGTAAAGGCTAGGCAGATGATGAACTGTAGTTACTCACAACTTACAAACATACCTACCTACTTAATAGTCAATTTCAAACGCGATTACCAATCCCATAAGACACCACACAGACAAACACACATACATACACAAACACCCCGGTGTGCGTGAGCCCTGCATTATCCTTGAAAGAGACATTGTTCATTGACCTTGCATCTTGCGTCTCAAATAGGATCTTTGCACTCATAAATTTTATCTTCAAATAATAAGACGGGTTTATTGCAATGTTCAAATGAGTTCGTTATTATGAAATTCTTGAAATTTTTCGATTCCCCCAATTTGCGTTTCGAGTGCGTGGAATTTTAATTTTGAGTGAATTTAAAATAGGGATTATTGCTGCAGTATCGTTTGTTGGCTACGAAAAGAAAAAAGTTGTTTCAGTAAGACGTAGTAATAACAAATAGATAGGATCTGAGGGGCAATTCTCGTAATTTTAAGAAGCTTCACAAACGACAAGGTGATCAGTCTCAATCTGTCAAAAATACCTCTAATTTCCCTATATTTTTGACAAGTTTTTGACATTGATTGTCGCTGAGATGAGATTGCGACTAGATTTTGACCGAGTTTAATTACGGGAATAGGCCTTAGGATCCATGATGGCTGTGCGGACGGAAAAGATTACCGGTAGGTGCTGTAGGTAACTAGCTTGCTTTATTTAGAACTAGCTGCGCCCCGCGGTTTCACCCGCATAAGTTTCGATCCCGTAGGAATATCGGGATAAAAAGTATCCTATGTGTTAATCCTGGTTATAAACCATATGTGTGCTAAATTTCAATCAAATCCGTTCAGTAGTTTTGGCGTGAAAGAGTAACAAACATCCATCCATCCATACAAACTTTTACGCTTATAATATTAGTAGTTAGTAAAATAGAAACATCACAGCGTGGGATGAAAATCCACAAAAATTTAATTTAAAGAAACTTTTGCAATTAATCTGAAACAACAAATATAATAAGTACTGAAAAATAACACAATATTTAAGTGAGTTATATATTAATTATTTTACACAAATAACTTTTATTTTTCGCATTATTAACGACCAATAAATATTATCAAATAGTAGCCATTAAATGTAGATTTATTACAAAAACAATGACAGCATCCTCTATCGTCAGACAATACAATTATTGTTAGCCCACTGTGTCATGAAAAATGACAATTCATTGGTTTTTATAGGTGTCAAGCCCTTGAAAGACCCCTCGACCCTTGAAATGAAATGAAATGAAATGAAATGAAATAATTTATTTGCTATGAATGTAGGTACAAAAGTATGTTTTTTTTAGGTATTTGTTTATTTTTAGTGCGCCTGTACTTCAGACTTCAGACATCCATCCATGCTTATACCCTACTATATTCTAATTATAATTTTAAATATTTCAATAATAATATAAATGTAAAAGTTTGTATATTATATACAAATATGGGTAAACGGATTCGGATGAAATTTGTCACTCAGATAGTTTATAACCCGGATTAACACAGGATACTTTTTATCCTGGTAGTACGTTTCTGTGGGATAGTTTCCACCCTCCACGCGGGCGAAGCTGTGGGCCACGGTTTATTTAAATATCACTATGAACACGGAGGATACTCCTCGCGTGTCGCAGACTGAAAGCCACAAGCAACTTGAATTCACGCTCACCATTTCGTGAAAGGAAATGTTTTGAAAAGTGGCCAATTCTGACCACAAAAGGTTTGGTTTGGAATGACTCAAACTAGGCATTGAGTGGTCACCAATCGTTCTGCAAAGCGATATATTTCATCAATCATCAAACGTTGGAATGGTAATAAGGTTCATGAGCTATTGACGACCCCCAAAATCATTTGAGGACTTTTCCCATGGCGGTCTACAGTTAAACCTCCTGTATTTCAGAGTACGTAGTCGCTATTACAAATTGAAATAAAAAAATCCAAATCCAAAGAGCATATCATTATATAATCACCATATAAATAGAATAACATATTTATTTATTAAAACTGTAGACAGCCAGACAATTTTATTTATTAACCTGTCTAGACTGAACCACACAAAGGGGCACAGCACTGATATTACATGAAGGGCATTACTAAATAACAAATAAATAGTTTCGAGGAAGTATTTTGCGATTTCATAAAATTAATGTAGTAGCTGATAGGAGGAGTTTGTTTATATATCTTTTGTATTATGTTAGTCATCTAGAATATAATGCGGCCGCCTGGAGTCCGAGTGAAATAAAATACAAAAATATGCTCGAACGGATACAGAACAAATTCGACAGATTTATGTTTTTAAAGCTGTAGGTATGGGAGATACCCGGGATACCCGTTACTGTATCCTACTCTGTCTCGGTATGGTGGGCTACTACAAACTAGAAATTAGGCGTGAAGTGGCACTAGCAACGTATATTTTTAAAGTTTTAAGAGGTAGTATACAAAACTCAGGTATACTATCAGAAATAGGGTTTAATTTACCGTATGTGGAACATACGGAGAGGGGCTTGTGATTAAGTAATAACAGCCACATGGCTCAATCAATCAGGTTAAGCTACCCTTGCCGCGGTTGGTCCGTAGATGGGTAACCATCTTTACATACCAAGACCCCTCCGTGCCTCGGAAAGCACGTTAAACCGTTTGTCCCGGCTGTCATTCGTGGATCTTTGACAGGTGATACGGGTCGCCAGAAGCCCGAAAGTCTGATAATCAGTCTTACCAAGGTGTTTCGTACTACCCAGTAACTGGGTTGTGGAGGTCAGATTATTATTTACCAACATAGTTGGAAAAAGACTAGGCAGATGATGACCTATGTGGAACATGAGTGACAATCTTGCACCAACTTCAACGACATTTAAAAAGAAAATTCCAACTATGATCACCTCACAAGTTAATTACATAAAGAACAAAGAGAGAAGTCGGTCAGACAATGTTTGCTGTATTTCGGCGCATCCTTAACACACTTACCCACTGAGATAACGCGCAGTGAGGGCGCTTGATAACACTGTGTGTAATCGAACCTTGAGAATGACACAATAGTTTGGGTATCTCTTGGTGGCTCGTGCTTCTCATAATTAAAGTTTTAAGAAGTAGTATACGAAACTCAGGTATACTATCAGAAATAGGGTTTAATTTACCGGATAGATACGTGGAGCGGTTGCGAAGCCGCAGTTGCTGGTGGTGCCAAGTGCGCGCACTAACCTACTGGGGCGCGCACCGCTGACTCGTGCGCTGCGCACTCTCAACACGGTGGCGGATGCCATAGACATTTTCACCAGCAGTGCGATTCTGTAACCATATCACCGTGAAAACTTAGGTGAAGTGAGCGTGGAGTGTGCTGTCATTCCAACTAATGTTAGGGATTGACACTATTGACAGCTCACTGTAAGCTCACTTCTCCTAACTTTTCACGATCGATCGGCTGTACACTGGGTGAGTTCACAAGGACCACGTACTGTGCATGTAAGGTATAGTTAAGTATATTTTAAGGTACTTTGTCGCATTAGATTTACCATCTTTAATGGCAAAGGAAACATGTGATAAATAAATAAATAATAAGGTTTCAGGCAATAAACCCCCAGGTGCACCAGACTTGCACTTTAGTCTCCAGGAAACCACTACTGTAGGCTAAAGTGCAAGTCTGGTGCATCCTAGAAAGTCCGGTACCGTACTGGCGTATCTTTTACTCCAACATGTGGGTACAAATTCTTATAAAATTGGAGAGAAGACTGGTTTCTGACAGAGAATATCCTCTTAGTTTTCGTCATTTGTTGTAAAAGGACAGATATTAATTCAAGAGGATTGACAGTATTTTTAAAAAGCGCTGAATAATAACATGTTATCACCAATTTATAAGTCAAGAGTGGTGAGGTATAGCTGGGTTTCTAGCAACTGTTAAGCAACAAAAATAGGTACTGTGTGCAATTGAAAGAAAAATAAAATATAGTGATGTTTTTAATCATTACTAGCCGAGTTGTCCTTCAACTTTCCTTTTTTCTCTTATTTTTAAAGTAAAATACTTAAACGATGACGCCATTCAAGACCAACGGCCGTTGACGATGTCTGCACTTACATACCTACGTACACCTAGTACTTGCAAAGTACAAAGTTATAAGACAGACACACTCATAAACATTATTTATTTTTCCACAACAAGATTACCGGTAGACGGTCCGCATCACACATAGATATTATGTCAAACACCCCTCATTGTTTTGCATAAAAATCCTTTGTCTGATAATCTTATAAAAACACTAGTCTTAGGTCAGTTATTTGCCCTAGACAAACACAGTAATTATCATTGTTACTTGGAAAAAAATACCTGTTTTTTATTATTTTCTTCAAACCAATATGTGTCATTTGATAAGCGTCAAGGTATTTACATGGAAATGAGGAATTACATACACAAGGACAAACTTAAGACGTATGTTATTAATAGATTTATGTGTCATCTGTCTGTAAGTCCAAATGCTGCAGAAAGTGTGAAAATTGGAGAAAATAAGAAGTTTAAGGAACTATGGTCGCGTTGCCAGATAAAATATGGCTGGTTGCGCAACCCATTGGACGCCTGGTGAGATACTCACCATAAAGCTGTGTATATTTTGCTGGCAGTGCGACCATGGTTGCGCCACCATGGTGTCCTAGTGAGATATAAGGCTTAGAGTTAATTTGGTTGCCAGTATGACGACTGTCTACCCTTTCACATGAAAATTACGTGTGGATAAAAGAAACCACGTGTTTTTCTATATCAGGTGCTAGAGACCTATATATTTGTGTTAATTCACTTAAATCCTTATCAGCTGAACAATACTCAGGCCAAAGCCTTTATTTTTATCACCTTAAATAGGTGCTGAAAGATAATGATAAAGTTATTAGGTCAAATACTTTGGAAAGGATAATAACGTGACGTGTAGTCTGGGGTTTACAATAGGGTGAAGTTTTGTAGTTATGCCTTTGTTTAAGGACAAAATGAGATAGTGTGCCTATGCCTGTCAATTCAGATGTAACTGATCAATTAAATCATGCAGCTGGATACCAGTATTTTACATGGAGCGACTGCATATCTGACCTCCACAATCCAGGGGGTCTACTCCGAAGTAGTATCGGCCAAATGTTCGGCCGTTTCCTGCTACGAAGTTACTATTTGGTTCGGTCGGTCCCGATCCTACACTCCGTCACTCTTTCGAATATTGACTATGGTCCTGACCCAACTGAGCCGATGCGAACTTTTTTCGCATTTTTCAATAATATTCGGTTCGGCCATGTGTCGGTCCGATCCGAACATTCGCACTTTGCACTTCGGAGTAGAGTGTAGGAGTGTAGGATCGGGACCGACCGAACCAAATAGTAACTTCGTAGCAGGAAACGGCCGAGCATTCGGCCGATACTACTTAGGAGTAGACCTCCTGGCCTACTTCTGGGCTAACGACTATCAAAGATCAACAAAAACAAAAGCATGTTAAGCCATTGGGTGTAGCGTGCTTTTGTATGTTTTACGATTTCAGCAGTATGCGTACGAGTTGTTTGTAATACAATATAGTCTGTGAATTCCAGTATGGTAAAGGTCACTTAAGGTGATTGAGAGATTGCCAAGACGATGTCATTTAGGACATTCACTCACTCAAAATAATCACAAATCTGTTTACTAGACAAGGTGATAAAAGAAATGTCGTCATAGTCTGCCTCGTTGGTTTAGTGGTAGCTTGCGACTGCTGAGCATGGGGTTTGATCCCCAAGTCGGGAGTGTTATTGCGTTTTCCCATTAGGAATTCCTCAATATCGGTCATGTGTGAGAGAGTTGCGTGAGTAGGGGGTCTTGGCTCCATAATAATAGCCGCACGGGTCGATCTTCAAGGTTAAGCAACGTTTGTTACGATCGATCCTTGGATGGGGGACCATACCACAGGTACGGAAGGGTCTCAGCCCTCTGTGCCTCGGAGAACAAGCCGTTGGTCCCGGTTGTCATTCGTAGATCCTTGACAGTCGTTACGGGTAGTTAGAAGCCCGAAAGTCTGACAACCAGCTTTACCAAGGGTTTCGTATTACCCAATAACTGGGTTATGGAGGTCCGATAGGCAGTCGCTTCATGGAAAATACTGCTATTCAGCTGCATCCGGTTAGACGGAAAAGGTATAGGCAGCTGATGAGTCTGGAATTGGGAATATTGTTTACCTGTTTGACCCTCCGCGTAATACAGGCGTAATGTTCTATTCTATTTTTTAATTATGGCAAGCAAAGCTGATGTCGACAAATCTGCCAATGTCCAAGGCGAATTGGAAAGCAAGTGTGCATTGTTGTAAATTAAAAAATAAATCAATAGAACGATATTCGATGATACAGGTAATGTTATTTTATGATGTTAGTTGTGTTGTCTTGTCCTGATAGTATATTCAAGTCGGTAGACTTGAATATACTATGATTTGTCATCATCATTATATTATACATAAAAGAGGTATCTTTTATGTATAATATAATGATGATGACAAATCAAAAATTCCAAATACAAACCTTATCTTGAAACGAAATGTGCATCACCCTTTTATCAAAACGGAAATTACAGAAAAAACAACATATCTTGTTTGCAATAATATAAATAAAGCTATAACAATAAATAACGTTATCAGAGCCGTCTGGTTGCATCATTGTCGATAGTGTTATATTATTGGAAGTATACAGGGTTGTGTGCGCAAGGTCAGTGTGTAGTGCGTCTTAGGAACAGCACAGATAGAGCGGCTTTTCGACGAGCATACTCGAGCAAATTCTGCCGGTGGACCCAACGTATGCTCGAACATTGGGGCTATTGCGATGTGAGATAATTATAATGAATATTTCATAATAAGGAATACCAAAAAAGCGCTCTTCCTCTCTCCTACTTATTTAAAATATTGCTGTGCCCGACAGGGTCCATAGTTGATTCTATTGATTTATACTTACCACCTATAAGTGAAATTATGCAATAAAGATTTAAATTTAATTAAATTTAGCTGTCAATAGTGTGACGTGTGTGTAGTATCATTGGTATCAGGTAGAATTTCAGCTCACTTCAAGCTTACTTCATCTAAATTTACATCTTAAGATTTTGATAGAATAGACAGGCTGATCTCGCGGGTGCCCGCGCCTTCGCATGCGCTATTGTCACTATAGAATAATAACATACACAGAATACTCTATTATGAACAATTTGAAAACCCCCCTTAGATGCATTCCCCTTTATTCATAAACGTTGCTTAAAGTTAAGCAGTGATTAGCGACTGTTTAACCATACATTTTTGACGTTTAAGCGTTACTTAACTTTAGTCATCGTTTATGAATAAACCCCTTTGTCTCTATATAACCCACTAATTATTCATGTGCAGCGGCAGCGACTGTTCGCAAGCGTCGACGCGCAGTTTCGATCATGCTGTGCTCTAATTCACTATGACCATGATTCCTTACTTCAAAACCATGTCAACGCCTTAGCTAATCACGAAATCTACTAATAACGTATTCTCTATGACACAATGCTTGAACTGTCAAAATGCTGGACAACCGTACGTGGTTTGCACGTGGTAAGATTACGCGGGGTATAATAATTACCATACAGAATTGGGGCCCTAGAATATACTCGAGCGTGCTCGCGTGGCTGCGGGGAACAAACGCGAGTGCATGCGGTGCAGAATATTGTCTATTCCCGACTCTATTTCAGTTGCGTTTAAGATCATTATCAAATAACAAATGAAAACTGCTCAAGAAGAGCACTTTGCCGCTCTGTCTGTTTTGACCCTTACATCGTAAATGTCGTAAATCATTTATGCTTTATATCAATTTTTATAGTACGTTCACTGGCGTATCTTTATTGAGTGTGGTCTATGGTCGGCTCAATAGGTTTTGTGTTGTGATTGTGGAAGAAAATAATGGTTGATGAACTGTCAACAGATTGCTTTATATAATGTAGATAATATTCCTTTATTTCATTTAAATAAATTACATTACATGTTAATTACATTTTTAAATATTTGTACTAAAAAAAATGGCCCGTCGGCATCAGGAACAGGGTCCAAGCTGCCGGTGGTCAGGGCTCTAGAGAGAGGAACGTCCTCACTATGCGTGTCGTATCCAGGAGTAGGAGAGCCTCCTAAGGTGTTGGCCGAGGCTCTCCTTTATTAGGCCAATCACAGTAACGATTATTGGTACAATGATCTCGTATACTAAACAAAATACTTGATTTTTTTAGTAATAATAAATCATTACATATTATTATCCAATCACGTGTTTAAAGTACCACGTGCAATTTGTTTTTTTCTGTTTTTCTAAACGGTCAATCAAAGCAACTTTGATTGACCTTTTTGCTAAATAGGTTCGAATGAGTAACCCAAGACTGAATAAATCTAAGTAGTGTGTATGTGTGTAGCAGAGTAGGTCGAATATATATACAGGCGCATGAGAATTGTTGAAGTTTTCTTTGGTCTAGTATGAAGACAAAACTAACGAAGATTTGCGGACACAATTTAAGTAAGTAAAAGAGAAATGTGTAGCTAGAGGAAATAAAAAAAATGTTGAGGCAAAAACAGACATTCAGTTTTTTCTTTCTATAAATAAGAACTTTTATATTAATCGCTACATTTGGGATAACAAATTTTTTACTTTAGTCTACACTATGTATACTGAAAGGTACAGCACAATTTTAGAAGCCTAATGGCCTATTTGTGTGACATTTTAATGTTTTCGACAATTATTATATAGATTATTACCAAAAGAATAGATAATAATTGTTATTACATAATTAATTACACCTAAGTGTGATTTCCTGGGCGTATGTCAGTTTTATCGTTACGACTAAAAATAATGGCGCCTGATTCTGTAAACGAGGGAAATATTAGAACGGTAGGACGATGCGACGCGCCAACTAATAATATAATATCCAACGCTGTCTATCTAGAACAACAATGATGCTTACAAACACTAGATTACAGCTGAAACATCATTTCAATAAACAAAAACCTCCCAGACATTTTCCCATATGGCCCACAATGACAGCATTACAGTAACACTTTGTCTCCTTGCTCCACTTTTTCCTTCGTAACAAAAGATTACAAGGATTGTGGGCAGATGGGCTTGGAAACATAACATTATCTTTGTTTGTTTCTTTTTAACAAACAGACATAAATAGGTACTTGAAAGAATAATTAAGTTGGTAATTGACAATAGAGCATCGCGGCAACAGATGGGCTTGTGGCTAAGTATTAACAGCCGCACGGGTCGATCGATCAGGTTAAGCTACGCTTGCCGCGGTTGGTCCGTGGATGGGTGACCATCTTTACATACCAAGACCCCTCCGTGCCTCGGAAAGCACGTTATGCCGTTGGTTCGATAGCGATGCGTTTGATGTTAGTTGAATCGAATGATCACCAAAATACGAGTAATTTTGCAGTTACAATTAAATTGTAAAATAAATGCACGGCTCAGTGGATTTTTTTTTTTTGTATTTCTTTAGGTTACTGAATTCCCTTTATTATCATTACATAAAATATGATAGTTTACGCTCAACATTATGAGAATACCCCTACTTGCCCTTTTTTTTTTTGATGGGAAATCATTAAATGACCGCTCCCGCTCTGGGTGGAGCAGAAGGGAGTGTCAGACTCTTACTGACTAAAACCCACCCGTGTTCCTTCCTTAGCCCTTTCTGTTCCAGGGCAGCGGTAACCCTTTCGGACGATCCCGCTACCCCTACTTACCCTTATAACAGATATATTCATGTTATTGTTATTAACTTTTTTTAGGTGAGCGTATTTTTTTAGTTTTCATGTAGAATTTTATTTTGATTTTTGTTTCTACGATTCACATTTTTAATAAATATGTATAACTATAATTATGCTGTGCCCTGACAGGTTCTACATAGGCTCTTAGCTATAAGCCTTTTGTGAACATCTTTATACCTTGTGGAATGCAAATAAACGAATATGAATATGCGACGAAAAATATTAAATAGTAGATGCCTCATGTTTTTGAATTTTTGGTTCTAGGACATGCCGGTTTCCTCACGATGTTTTCCTTCACCATTTTGAGAGCAGTGGTGATGAAATAATTTACACAAAGTAAAGCGCCTGTCTGGGTTCGAACCTACGACGGCAACTTGTAAGTTGCGGCCGTTGCAACTTTGCTACAGCTGCTCTCACTATAGGTACAGTTCTGCCTAACCCTTCGGAGAATGCAGGCGTGATCTTATGTGTTTACAAAGGAACTTAGTGTAAGTATATTTATTAAATATAATTAGTGGGAGTTATATTTTAGGTGAAATAAAATATATAATAATTTTTGTATTTTTATTTTTTAATACAAATATTTATATATTATTATTATATTTTTCTAGAATTTTAGCTTTTTTTTTTGTTCACTTATGATTACCTACAGCTCATGTTGAAGCTCCTGATTCAGGCTCTATAATTTTAGCTGGAATTGTATTTAAATTAGGAGGTTATGGGTTATTACGTGTATATTTCTTTTTACAAGAAATTAATTTGAAATTAAATTATATTAGTATTGTTATTAGATTAGTTGGTGTATTTTATATTAGATTAAAGTGAAAGAATCAGTATTGCCATCCAACGTGGTAATGCTGCCAGCCTTTTCTTATCCCATTGACAGCGATGCGGACGAATTTTTTGATGCCCAATGGGCTCCTGCCTTTTTCTTTAACTGTTTATTAAATAATTATACTTGTATATAATATACATATATAAGTGTTAGCTTCTACGTGTTTATTGTAATCTATATGTATGTTACTGGGTAAATAAATACCGCGAAAAATATACGGAATATTTTTCTGTTACCTACTCATAATGCAATGTTTATTTCCATACATTTAATGAGTTTGTTAGCTTACAGCTGTAGTGCGAAGTACACTCGTGATTATAAAGATAAATATTTATTTCAATGGCCTGAAAAATATTTGCACAATTAATTAAGGATGTAGTTTAGTAGGTAACTCTTGGTTTTTACGATAATAACATGTATCTCTTCGAGTATTGACACTAGGAAAACCTATTTTACGTGGAGCGACTGCCTATCTGACTTCCACAACCCTGTTTCTGGGTAATACCCCCTTGGTAAGACTGGTTGTCAGACTTTCGGGCTTCTGACAACCCGTAACGACTGTCAAAGATCCACGAATGACAGCCGGGGCCAGTGGCTAAACGTGCTTTCCGAGCCACGGAGGGGTCTTGGTATGTAAAGATGGCCACCTACACGGACCAAACACGGCAAGCGTAGCCCGACCTGATCGATCGATCCATGCGACTGTTTTTATTTACAAGCACCTCCTCAAAAGATCTGTGACCAATTTTTTTTTAAGAAATCCACGTCATCATAACTAATATCTCCAAAAATACTGCAACCGCGCATGCCCTTGCAAGGTCGTCGCCGTACACTAAAACACTTTTTAATTGGCACGTGTCATATTTTTAAAGCAATACATGTGCCCGCACAGCCATCACCCGGACCGTGAACTTAAATTCTGACCAATCACAGTACGTTTCCGACTTTCAGAGAAATTGCGCATTTATTTTTCCACGAAGTGATGTAGAGATTTAAAAACATTCTGTAGACAAATATAAATTAATTTTACGCGTTTTCTTTGCGTCAATTTAAAATTGAGTAAGCAGGTGGTGAGAGAGAATATGAGGTATTTTAAGAGAAAATGAAATGGCGTCTGGCATTCTGGCATTTTGGCATCTGTGAAAAGTATTTCCTCCTTGATTCCTACACGTGCAGTCTGTGGGTCAACTTCACTCAGCGAGCATCAAGCGACCTATGCGTTCAATATAATAATGCACTGAGAGTACTGCTGTGGCTGCCGTGGCGTTTGCGGATAATAATATTAATGGTTTTGCCACCATTATTAGGAATAGATATGCATCCCTGATGAGGCGGATTCGCGCCAGCACCAACAGTATTCTCAGTGTGTTCGCAGATCGGTGGGATTGCCCGATGTTGCGGAGGTGGATGCAGCTCCACGCTGAATTTTATTATATACTAGCTGACCCCGCAAACGTTGTTTTGCCATTTAAATTATTTCTAGCTGCCCGGCGCTACTTCGTTCGCGTGGTGTTCTATCCCCTACCCTACTCCTAAACTAATTCTACCCTACTCCTACACTACTCCTACCCTACTCCTACCCTACTCCTACCCTATTCCTACCCTACTCCTACCCTACTCCTACACTACTCCTACCCTACTCCAGCGCCACCTACCGGGTCCAATTGTATACAATAATAATAACGAATACATAAAACCTAATAATAACGAATACATAAAACCTAATTTGGTGCAGGCGTTCGAAAGTTATGGGCGTACATACATTTCGAAGATCCATTTTATTTATATAGATATATCTGTGTCTGTAACCTACTAACACTAGAAGTTAAGTAAAATTGTTACTAACCCTTATATATGACCCATATACCTTACATGTGACTGAAATAAAAGTTTTCTATTCTAACCTATTGATGCGGTCATTGGGTGGTCTATGATCGGCAGAGGACTTAAAACAACTGATAGCAGAGCGGGGTTGGCCCAGTGGCATCGGCGCCGCCTTACGGGTTGTAGGTCCTGGGTCCAAACCCAGGCAGGCGCTTTACTTTGTGTAATTCGGCCTTTCTTCTCAGAGTAGTCTCAGATAGGAAACGCCGAACTCGTCTTTTTTAAAAAAATATATGATTGACCTGTAAAAGTGTTTGTACAAATCTACTTACAGAAAATAAATCATTTATCTACGATCCTTACAAAGACGTAAAAAACCGGCTTGCGTGTATGACCAGAAGGCCCCGTAATTAAAAACGCTCAAAATGTAGTCGCAGTCTCATCTTGGTGACAAACAAATGTCAAAAACTTGTCAAAATGTAGGGAAATTTAACGTATTTTTGACAGATTGAGACTGACATCAGATTGTGAACGTTCTTAAAGGAGATTGCCCACGGCACTATGGACAAATGTACTGAATTTAACATTGTTGTGTCTTCATCAAATCATCTTTAAAATACTCGATGACATGTCTAAATACATCCTCAAAAAGTTCAACACAAACTACAATGGCATTACCGAGATATTTTGAAAAATTAAAATATTATTTTGAGGTTATGTTCGACCACAAAATTAATTGAAAAAAGCTATTTGAAGGGATCTGAATGGGTTTACGAGTGAGCTCTGTGCCTTTGAAGTACATTTGTGTAAAATATGTAGCGGTTTAGCTATTTTAGGTGGCCAGTTACTGGTGGCCTGTGACCACCTCACCAAGTCTTGATTTAGATTTGGAGCATCTTCGTGCTTCAAATTCTTATTCCCGCGTTTCATTCAAAATAATGCAAAGTATGGAAGAATCATTACTTGATAGTCAATCGCTCAGTGTTATATCTAGATCCTACTCAAATAAAAGATTGTAGTAGGTTTCATGAAATGGTCTATGTACGTAGGAAGGAATGGAAAACAGCTACACTAGGTACAATAAATGAAAGAATGATTATTCCGTATAGGTACCTTTATTTTAATCTTCCAAAAATATATTATTCAAAAATGGAGCTGGAACACTAACATTGTTGTAACGTGCCCAGCTCAAATACCACACTATGCACATTACATGCACACAATAACCTACGGTTCTTTTTCCTACAAGGCAAGAACAATAATATCCTACTATAGCGCCTAATGTATCTCTTACAATTTCGTCTTTATTTAAAATATAAGCGTAATAAGTTCTACTAGACACATGCCTCGATTTGATTCTTCCTCTAACTAAATAATTATTAGTTCCCAATATTAAAGGTAATTCCTCTTCAAACGCTTCCGATACTTCTATATGGTATATACCATTTTGTCTTATATGCTCGCCATGGTAGGATCTGGCTTGTTTCAATTGGTACGAGCCTAAAACAAATCTTTTAAGCTCCACTAGCCCTAGTTTTGGGAAGTTTCTTAATTGTGGTACATTACCATCTATAGCTGTAAATACAGCACGTCTTCTATTCATGTTTTTTTAGCTTTATGTATCTCAGAATAAACTAAACTGATAGAAATATACAATCCTAGTTAATAAGTTATGTTATTACCGACACAATAGCAGGTACCTATCTAAGTTATTAAAATCCATAACCCAACTAATGAGATGAGGAACTAACATACAGACATGGATTGCACTTATTGTCCTCTAAGATTTTCATATGGTACACATTATAAAAAGCGCAGTTCCTAAGTAAATAATATCAAAACGACAATATTAATCATTCTTACCGGCGTTGGTGAGATCCAGACACGTAAAATGTTCATGATATTATTTGGAATCTCCGACAACATGAGTCTGCGCATAAGTGGAGTTAATCTCAAACAGCAGTTGAGACATCGCTCCACAGTCGCACTCGCCATGTTTAATGTATTACAACACAAAAAGTCCTGTTTTTAGTAATATACAACACACACGGTGCAGCGGGTTGGAAGTATGTTTATTTTCAATGGGTTAGCAGGAGTAACGGAGGAACTAAAAGGCTCAAATTCGACGCACAACGTACCAAAACCAGCAGAAAAAAACATACTGGTTAACTTGACAATGTGTATGACAGACGGGCAATAAATGTCAATCAAGGTTGTACCCGTGCTGGTAAATGATTCTAAAACATTCGACTTTTAATCGATTTCCACAAATCACCCAGTGGTATTTCACGAATACAACTAGGCGCCTTTCCCACGGTTGACAACTACCGGCACTTACAAATACCAGCAAGTTACATGTGATTTAGAACTCTGTTGTTGCGTTGAGAACCTACTTATTTTGTGTTTAAGCTTCTTTATGCTTATTATAGGAAGAAAGGCAAACATATCGATTAGCAACATTAAAAAAAATAAAAACCATAATGCGATTTACAGGTTAAAATCTTTATTGTTTTTATTCAACGATTCCGATTTCAATATCAACAATAAATAAAACCAAAGCTAATAACCATACCAACCAAATATCTACCTCACCGCACACTATTGTCTCGTCTCATTTTCAATGAAAAGATAGATAAATTGAACAATCAATACAGAATCGATATTATTATGTATTTTTGTAGGCGGGTAGGTAGTTAGGCACAGTACACGAAATAGAAAAAATGGACACCCCTAGTTTTGACAGGCTATAGTAAAAAATGGCGTACCTTATAGTCAGAAAGTTAAAAGTACTAATTATTGTTCAAAATACTATCCCATTATAAATATTAATTAAGTCTTATTTAAAAAATATATTTTAATTTTAGATAGTTGATGCTGTTCAACTTTTTGAGACACGAGACAGTTATCAAGAGTACTGTGCCTGGGCATTCTCCTTTACCAGAATTGCCCCTATGGTCATACACGCAAGCTGGTTTTTAATTTTTTTTTATTAATCACACAATCAAGTAGAGTGCTTAATTTAAACTTACAGTACCTACACAAAAGTATTAGCATTTGAGGCCGAACTAGGCATAGCCTGTATTTCATTATTTATTATTATAGTTATGCAGGGTGGCTGTAACCATGAATTCAGTACATGATACTAGAGGCCTAACGTAGAAATTATTCTTATTCTCTATCTTAAATAATCACCTACATAACATAACACTAAGGGTCGGTTTTTTGATCCGTAGTTAAACTCAACCAATTGTTAGACATAGTAACTAATTGTTAAATTTATGCAGAATTAGTTTTTTTTAATCAATTTTTATCAGTCATGATCAATGACATTATCAATTTATTTTGATCATTTTAATCATTAGATAAACTAAAAATTAATATAAAAACTTGCAAAAATGTAACCGTTAATTACTATTTTTAATAATTGGTTGAGTTTAACTACGGACCAAAAAACAGACACTAAAACAATGGCGGACCATAAGAAGGAAGTTTAATTAAATAATCATCAATTTTATCCTACACACAACCATATATTCACTCAAAAATCAAAAGCTCCCATACTTAACCCTGGTGCGTTATATTAACACCTTATCCGCTGTAACAGACCGGCGCGGTCCTACCTCAACTTGCGCGTACGCAGCGCGCCAGTGTGCACCCGCCCGGTATTTTGAGACTAGAGTAGTGGTAGCAAAGAAATCTTGTTGTAATCTTGGATTTTTTTAGGAGAAAAATGTTTAACGTGTTGGATTATCTAAACTAATACGAATTATAAAGAGAAATTATTAGATTTTTTTACATGTTTGTTACGTTTTTACATTTAGTAAACGGCTGTAAAAATTTGGATGAAATTTGACACATGGGTAGACCATCTCATTTATCCCGACAACATTCCCATGGGATCGAGACGTATGCGGAAGAAACCGCGGGGCGCAGCTAGTGAATTTTTTTGAAGAAAGAATCTTCAGATGAAAGGTGAAGCTAATTCTTTATAGTCAACTCCGGTTTGATACCTAAGGGATATCGGGTGCTTTTTTCATGTACAGACGACGAGCGCATCAAGGTACTATAATCTGTTAAATTTCTTCAAAAGATTTTCAACTTTATCGCTAAAGCTTTAAGTTCAAGGTCCATTGGGAAAATTTTACAGTTTCGGGTACCTACTATAAGTATCTAACTGTGAAGGACTTCCAATACCTCCATCTATCTATACCTACTGTCATTTGGAAGATATGTGTTTTTAGCAGAGAAACTCGTTTGTTTTCAGGAATAAAAGTAACGAACGTAAAGAACGAATAGATCGTTCTTCCCAATATGAGGTAATAATACCAGGCTGTTTTCTTTTCACAACATAATGCTGCCTTGAAATAGGTAGGCCATTTTGCCACAACACATCATCTGCCTACTATACTGGGGTCGGCTTCCAGTCTAATCGGAAGCAGTTGAATACCAGTATTTTACATGTAGCAACTGCTTATCTGACCTCCACAACCCAGTTACTGGGTAACACCATACTCTTTTGTAAGACTGGTTGTCAGACCTTCAGGCTTCTGTAACGACTGTCAAAGATTCACGAATGACAGCCGGGGCCAACTACTTAATGTACTTTCCGAGACCCCTCCTTGCTTCACGGAGCGGTCTCGGTATGTAAAGATGGTTACCCATCCACAGACCAACCGCACCAAGCGTAGCTTAACCTGATCGATTGACCCGTACGGCTATTAATACTTAGCTACGCGCCCCTTGCCATTTTGCCACAAACATTGGTATCAAATCAACCAATAACGTTATGAATTTCCTTCACAACTGCACAGCCTATATACAGAGTTGATATGACAGAGGAGCATTAAATTACACTACTTATACTATACGTGTTTAGTATTAATTCGATACGGTATAAAAATAAAAAGCGCCAAAAATGAGTTTTTTTTTTTCAAACCAACGAAATAGCTTACAAATCAGAATAAAACGCAACCACCATTTGTAAATAAATTTGACTTACCTTAGATACCTAGGTAACAAAGTGGCAACGTCTTTATCGTTGTAAGGTGCATGACCTATGCTTAGACATAATCAGCTGTTAGGAAAGATACATCGTGTTCAAACGGTGCAAAATCTTAAAAAATCACTTGCGACTAAAGTACTGCACCTATTTAATTGATTTTTGGTACAGAGCTTGAAAATGGTACCTAGTATAGGCAGTTTAAAGGAAAGCCCCTCTGTCGTATCCACTTTGTATATATGAAACAGTGTTATCCAAAAATGGAAAACTGAACTCGGGTCTTACCCGAGAAAATCCCAAAGTCCTCAGGTCAGTACCCATTTCGATAACGCTTTCCGGGGCTTGTGGCGAATGTTATTTCAGGCAGACCATTATAATATAATTCATGTAGCTTGCGGTTTTAAAACCATTGTTTTTTAAAACCTAGTAACGTTGTTAAAACCACAATCAAATGTAGTAAGTACACTCGAACTTTACGTACTTAGAAATTATCCTCAAGAGGTGTTGACACGTGGAAGGAACAAGGAATAAGGTAAGTATTATTTTTAGGGTTCCGTACCTCGAGCGGAAAAACGGAACCCTTATAGGATCACTTTGTTGTCCGTCCGTCCGTCCGTCTGTCTGTCAAGACCCTTTTTCTCAGGAACGCGTGGAGGTATCAAGCTGGAATTTATATCAAATACTTAGGTCTACTGACCCTTGGAGCTGTGAAAAAATCGAACGTCTAAGCCAACACAATCAAAAGATACAGCCGTTTATGCCGCAAATTTCCGCAAATCGACACTCGCAAGGGAATCAAAACCTACAGGGTACTTCCCGTGAACTCAGAATCTTGAAATTTAGTATGAAGCAACGTCTTATAGCACAGATAAAGGAAAAATGGCGAAAAGTTTTTAGTTACATCAAAATATTTTTAATAATTTTAAATTGTACGGGCCCCTCGGTGCGCGAGTCCGACTCGCACTTGGGAGGTTTTTTTTAACAAATTGGATGTTAAAAGAGTTGTCTACCTAAATTCCCTATCTTTTTGCATTTTATAGCCCTATTAATATCACACTAGGAGCATTATGATCCAAGCAAAAAAACAAGAAGTTAGTAAGAACGCGTTTTCGCTAAGAAAATGAAGTAAAATCGTGGGTGGCGATGGGTCTCGACGCGGTGCGTCGGGGGCCGAAATTTCACGCGGACGAATTCACGACTAGAAGCTAAAGTTGTCAAAAATAAAAGGCCCGCTTTGACATTTGAGAATGCTTTCTTGACACCTGTCAGTTTTATACAAACGAATACGTGTTTTTCAATTTTTTTTTTGATGATAGGTATAATCTAGTGCTTGACTGCGATCCCGCCTGATGGAAAGCAGTGATGCAATCGTTGATGGTAAAGCGCACTAATTGATTATGAGCCTATTCACTCTAACCTTGAACACTTAAATTATAATCGGACGGGAAGACTGCTGCTTTGATTTGATCTTTATTAACTACTAGAACTGTCAATGTCAAAACGGGCCTTTTATTTTTTGACAACTTTAGCTCTTCTTGTTTAAGATTACATACAAAATGTAATGATTTCGTTGTTTTGTTTTGGAGGTTACATGAAAAGAGCCTCCTCGAGAGCGACATACACTCCCACAATTCGTTACATGTTACACAGCATACCCTGGGCAATCGACTTCTGTTGATTGGGTAATCCTTTCACCACGATGGCAAGCATAAGTACCAATCGGTCCTTCATCATTTCGGTCAACATCGCTTCAGAAGAAACTTTATTATGAACTAAAAAGAGATCTTCTAATTTTTTAAGCCTTTTCTTGGCAGGTAATGGCTGGACCACTTTCAATAAACCAAGAAAAGTATCGTGAAGAAACTTGGTTTGATATCGTCAACACGTTTATAACCTAAGAGTTGTTATTAATATCAGTCTTTACCCTACACCGGGACAGTTAAGATATTTTTATTAATAATACAAAACTAGTACGACAACAATAATAATAATGTCTAGTCCGTCTTCATATATCTGCTGACGGTACAAACAAAGCATCCGCGCCATTGACTTGCTGGTGCCATTAACCGAATAACCCATTGCACAAAGAACTGGCGCTTTTCAAGGTGAACACACACATTCACACACCCTACATGCATACACTGCATAACCACTATGTGATTCAAAATAAATTCACCAAGATACACTTGCACTTTCCAAAACAAACGACGTTGCAATTTGAGTCTTAAAGCTGAAATGTTACGGTAGGTGTGTAAGTGTGTGGAGCGCAAATATTAAACTGTCGAGACGAGAAGGGTGCACTCACACACGGCAACAAAGACGCCCAGTGCGTTCAACTGCAGTCTGCACCCACACCAACACATCTTTGTATAGATTTCTACTTTCATTACAGTATTAAAAGCTTTTGAAATTGTTGGCATATTTCTATCTATACTTTAATCTGGTTGTAAACAAACTTTACACAGTTGATTTTATAAGTATACAGCGTACAGACGAACGCACACATGTATAGATTTCAGGAAAAATGTACACTAATCTATGTTAATCATTCGCACACATTGACACACATATCCTGTGTCCTGTACAGTGTATATGGGTGCATGTGTGTGTTTGTGTTTTACGAAGTGTGTTTTGTAACTGTGGATTGCGCATATATTAATAAATACTTTGTTAGTACATACATATATAAATAATACAATGGACATGTAATTTTATTTACACTTTTATTTATTTTTAATGTATTTGATTGGCGTCTTTATTTTGTTCAGGTAAATTAATTTACATAAATTGTTTATGTAAATATGCAGTATGTTTTCGCAAATAATACTCAGACTTGTTTGCATCCATGGGATCGGGAATAAACCCATAGTAGTCAATTCCAGTAATTTTCGTCAAAGGAAACTTTAGGTACCTATTAATATTATAATTGTTGATAATAGGAGGAAGGATGCTGTTAACTGGTTCAGTAATGTACCTATTCCTTCATTAATTTAATTGTAAAATTCCATTAACCTATAACCTGCGATTTTAATGAATTAGGAATTATTTAACACGAATATCCATTGACATTATTTGCCTACGATGATTCTCAATGCGGAAAACTGTTTAAAACAACAGATCACAGCACTAGCTAAATTATACTGATATTATTCCATGCAATGGCTCACAAAACGGTTTAGGAAAACTTCGTGAACAAACCTGCATGTTTTAGAACCATAAATTCGAAGACAATATTGTCTTCGAATTTTTGGATCTAGGACGTGCAGATTGACCTCTACCAACCCGCACAGGGCCCGCGTGGTGGATTACGGCCGACCTTCTCTCACAGAGAGGAGGCCACTATCCTGGCAGTGGGAATATTATAGGATGTTCGTGCTTATGCTATATTCCACAGATAGGTAAAATTATCGTAGTAGCTCCTTCAACATAGATGTTTCTCCGTCTCCTTTTTAGGGTTCCGTACCTCGAAAGGAAAAAACGGAGCCCTTATAGGATCACTTTGTTGTCCGTCCGTCCGACTGTCTGTCTGTCAAGACCCTTTTTCTCAGGAACGCGTGGAGGTATCAAGCTGGAATTTATATCAAAAACTCAGGTCTACTGACCCTTAGAGCTGTGAAAAAGTCAAACTTCTATGCCAACGCAATCAAAAGACCGTTTATGCCGACGTTTATGCCGACGACACTCGCAAGGGAATCAAAACCTATAGGGTACTTCCCGTGAACTCAGAATCTTGAAATTCGGTATGAAGCAACATCTTATAGTACATATAAAGGAAAAATGGCGAAAACCGTAAATTTTTAGTTACATCATAAAATAAAAATAATTTTAAATTGTACGGAACCCTCGGTGCGCGAGTCCGACCCGCACTTGGCCGGTTTTTTTATATTTAACATCAATATTTTTTTAAATAAATTTAGTCCTACAGTGAGCATTTACCCTGCAATATTAAGAAAAACACATTCAATTATCATACCAATTTTTCAGTGAATCGTCCATTAAACACATTATTTATAATGTTTTTTTCCAAGGTTAACATACAAATAAGTTCGATGACACGATTTCCTGTCACATAAACGTTTGATTTCGATCGTAATAGGTGATGACTTATTTTTGTTTTCTTATAAAATGGCTACTAAGGTTATTGACTGACAAAGGTTAGCCGTTCAAATGCTTTTGTATATTGAACTCATTCGTAACACGAATTTTTTTATACTGACGAGGAGGTTTATGACACATACGTTGTATAAGAATGCTGGAAACATAATGAGTGTAATATAATATAGGTGCCTACTAAAATAAAAATATAAAAAATGAGCCTACAATATCCCACAGCTGAGCAAAGGCCTTCCCCAAATCCATCCAAGCATTTTCTATTGCTAATCCATTGCTTCATATGTTCGAAAAATTTGTCTGATCGACGACGTAAATAACGCAATGATTGTTGTTGAACTGTCAAAATGAAAGACCACTGAATGAAATGCTACTGTTACGCAATTGCGTGTACAGTCATGAGCAAAAGTATGTATACACTCGGCTGTATTCAAAAGCGATTTACTCCTTTATTTTTAATTGAAATTTTATGTTGTTACGAACATAGCATTTTCGAACCCATAGGTTTATGTGATGTGTCGTATTTCAATGTTCAATTCGTTATTTCACGAAAAAATTGCAGTTGAAAGTCGCCAAGTGTTGACATATTGGTGTTCGTGACTGTACAGTGTGTTACGGAATCACACTGCCGATCTGTTTCAAATGAGTTTTTTTTTCTAGCTCATTGACCCTAAAATCAAATCTGGATTACAAAGCCTAGGCACCTAGGTCCGTAAGTATCTACAAAATCATAAATGAAAATGCTAACAACATTCCTTAAGCATTACACAACAAAGATTGCCTTCAAAAAACAGAGTAAAATAATACTATTTCTAAATTATCTGCGTGAAAACGACGGCTCGTAACTTCAGAGGGCTTTGCCCCAGGGTTAATAAACTTACCCCGAACCCTTGAGAACCTATAATAAGTCAGTGGCTTTTCGCGAAAATATAGAAAAATGGGCGACACCCACAAATATGCTTTTATAAGCACCGATAACTTATTGAAGAGATTTTTCTCTGATTTTTATTGGAATTCTTGAAGGTTTTGTAAGTTAATTTGACGAATGGCTTATGGATAGGACGCCATTTTTCTTTCATGACGTCACAGTGTCGTAGTTGTGGGAGCTTTTTGGCTTGTGGCTAAGTAATAACGGGCGTACGCGTCGATCGATCAGGTTAAGCTACGCTTGCCACGGTTGGTTCGAGGATGGGTGTACATCTTTACATACCGAGACACCACCGTGTCTCGAAAAGCACGTTAAGCTGTGGGTCCCATCAAGCTGCTACCAGCCACCTTGTGAAGATCGTCGCTCCACCTATCCTGAGGGCGTCCTACCTTACTTTATCCACTCAAGAACACGTCTATCCAGCGGTCATCAGTTCAACGGCTAATTTGGCTGGCCAAATCCCACTTCAGCTTGCTTACTTTGTGAGCTAAGTCGACAACTTGGTTCTCTGCCGGATCACCTTACCTCACCACCACTTTGGCTCTCAGAGAGATTCCAAGCATACCCCGTTCCATAACTCGCTGAGTAAGTGTACAAATAATATAATAGCAGAGACAACTGCTGCTGCCGACGCGTCGTTATTTGCAGTTGTTTCTGCCGGTGACGCATGTCGCTTGTGTGCATGTGCACTGGTTAACGGCCTCAATAACATAAAAACTCAAAGTACTGAGTTTGACAGCCTACACAAGACGAATCGATACTTATCTATGAACTAGCTGAGCCCCGTGGTTTCACTCGCATAAGTTTCGTACCCGTAGGAATTTCGGGATAAAAATTATCCTATATGCTGATCCTGGTTATAAACCATATGTGTGCCAAATTTCATCCCAATCCGTTCAGAAGTTTTTGCGTGAAAGAGTATCAAACATCCATCCGTACAAACTTTCACGTTTATAATATTAGTAGGATTTTCAGCACACCATGGGTCGTCAACCTCGCTGAAAGCTTCGATAAAAGGCATATCTTTCACCTAATATTAAGAGAGAAGCTGAATTAGTGATCATAGAAAGGTGTAAGTCAGGCATAGTGTTTAACTTTTAAAGACTAGAGTTTAAAACTACTCCCACTGAATTAATAAGTGGGTAAGATAATACCCACTTAAAGAAAAACAAAAGTTGTTTTTATAACAAACAATAACAAAACTAAAGAACGTTGACTGACTAGTAATTATTTATTTATTGAACTTTAATTATATTAGTTTAGTGATTCTTATCGTTTCCAATTTGTTTTGTTTTTAATGCTTGCAACTTTGTATTGTAGTTCTTTGGGGCCTTATCGATTTAAGACTGATTCACTGATTTCAATTTAGGGTTAATTTTTCAATTTAGGGCTGATTTTTCAATCGACAAATAATTTATAGGTATTCGTGGAATAAAATTGACGTCTGACAGATTCTATATGGAAGAACTGTCAAAAATTCAAAATTATTCTTCGGATAAAATTATCTGGCGATGGAAAAATCAGCCCTTAGTCAGATAACTTCCATCTGAAGAAAAAATATTTCAGTTTGACATATTTTCTATACAAAATCTATCAAACCGCAATATTTATTCTTCAGATAAAAGTTATCTGAGCATTGAAATCATCATCATCATTATCATTTCAGCCGAAAGACGTCCACTGCTTACTGGACATAGGCCACCCCCAAGCACCTCCACTTCGACCGGTTCCGTGCTTCTCGCATCCAACGGGTTCCTGCGGCTCTAACAAGGTCGTCGGTCCACCTTGTGGGAGGCCTTCCAACGCTACGTCTTCCGGTACGCGGCCGCCACTCCAGAACCTTTCGGCCCCATCGGCCCCATCGGCCATCTGTTCTTCGAGCAATG
Organism: Apamea crenata; assembly: GCA_949629185.1. Classification (NCBI taxonomy): domain Eukaryota; kingdom Metazoa; phylum Arthropoda; class Insecta; order Lepidoptera; family Noctuidae; genus Apamea; species Apamea crenata. The sequence continues at coordinate 4,504,712 of OX451377.1, forward strand.
TGCCCTGCCCACTGCTACTTAAGCTATTGATATATCAGTCCTTGATCAATTAGTAGTGCTTCGTTGGTTTAGTAGTCGCAAGCGCTACTGCTGAGCATGAGGTCCTGGGTTTGACTCCCAGGTTGGGCAAAGTGTTATTAGCTTCTTACCGTCAGAGATTTCTCAGTAGCAGCCTAGAGTCTTGGATGGCAAATTCAAATTTATTTTATTTGCAAAAACATGTGCAAATAATATACATAGTATGATGCTTATTATCCCCTGAGTACTGTAGGTACGGTACCAAGGTACAGCCCTTATAAAACCACTTACGTAATTAAACTGCGTAGTATCTGTAACTAGAATATTTGCAGGAAAAACTCTTGTTTTTTGTTTTGTTTTATATCTTGTCGAAAAACGAAACATGTGTTTTTTAACATTTATAGGTGTTACAAGGTATTTTTTGGTTCAACATGTTTGACCATGGCTGGTGTACAAATTAGGTCGAAACAAAATAAAATTTCAAAATAAAAATACAAAGAATAATAACATAAGCAAATCAACAATTACAAGTAATTATTAGTAAATTCAAAAAAAATAAATATGCTCGCATTGCTCGCTCCCTATTACATGGGACTTATTATAAAGATTATATACCATTTTACAACAACATGAATACTTGAACGCCACACGGAACGTGTGCTGCGTAAAATGTATAATGTTCAAAAGAATTACGCATTATTTGCTTGCATCAGTAATGAGATAAAAATCAATGTTCTGACGAATGCAGATAAAGGAGGATTAGTGGGGGTTTCCATTGTTATATGGCAGAAATATGGCAATGGGATTATTTCATGAATCTCTAGAAAAAATATACGTCTTTTAGCTGCCAAACTTTCTGGTTATGTTATCCGGTAACATAAGCAATTTATTAATACTAGAAAAGGTCTAAATTATTTGAGTTTTTTTTTTTCTCGAGCCTAGAGAGAGATTTTATTTTTACCGACCGTTTGTCGCGAGTCTGGAACTGGTATTGCCACGATTATATTTATACGTGTAATATTATATAGTCGTAAGATAGGATATATATTTTTTCCGGGGTATCTTCTGCCCCCCTGAAAGTTTCAAACGCCCACGAGGAGGCGTTATCGCCGACGGACGTTGAGCACCTATTATCTAAATATTATTACAAATAATTCGTGTAAGAATTTCGTCATTACTGTTCACTAAAGCAATAAGTTTGGAAGCTCACGTGCACCATGATTTTGGCAGATCGTAAACAAAAAATCATGGACCTATGGTCTATATTATACGTAAAGAATTCTTGAGTTACAACTAAGGTCTGACCAGCCCGCACTGGGCCCGCGTGGTGGATCACGGCCCACTCTCACTCAAAGACAGTGGGAACATTATAGGCTGATTATGTAAACGTCATGCTAAACCACCACCAGCACTACGAAATCTATTTTTAAATTTCGCTGTTTTTTTTTTATGTCATACTATTAATAAGTTTGTATTATCTTTTCCCTGTGAGAGTCCAAATAAATACTTTTTCTTTCTTTGTTTCTTTATTCTAAGGAGGTCTAAAGCTTTTTTTTTTTTTTGATGGGAAATCATCAAATGACCCTTCCCGCTCTGGGTGGAGCGGAAGGGATAGTGTCAGACTCTTACTGACTAAAACCCACCCGTGTTCCTTCCTTAGCCCTTGCTGTTCCAGGGCAGTGGTAACCCTTTCGGACGATCCCGCTGCCCTGGCAGGCTTCGGCCTTCGGCGGCAGGAGGTCTAAAGCTGCCCCAAGATCTAAATAAAATGGCTGAAGACTTAGCTCGGCACTGCGATTTAAAATGAAATTTCTGCAGCCTGGATCTTGGGATCTCCTGTTTTTTTTTCCTGCTGCTTTTAGGTATTTTTCCTACAGTTTTGACGATAATTTGAGCAATGAAACCGATACGTCACGGTATGCGTGTAACGTGCACAGGCCCTGTGCATTGGCTTTACATAAGAGCGGTGGAGGCAAGGGCGTGCGGCCGTTGATCTAACTGCAGTAGACTTATTGTTGTGCTAGATATGGCACGCCAGGCATTTGATGTACTTTGTTTGGACGATTGTGTAATTATATTAATTTTTACTATTTCCTTTGATTATGTTATTGTAAAAGATTAAATACTTGTTACATAACATGTTTTTTTTAATTATATAGGCCTGCCTGTACACCCATCATCTACTGTGGAAGCAATATTTGTACGCCTTGCAAGGCAGAACATATTTTTTTTATTTTATACCATCATGAACCTATACTTTGCCTATGTGTACAAATAAATAAATTTGTATTCTTAGGACTGATTTTTCAAATGCCAGATAATTTTATCCGAAGAATAATTTTGATTTTTTAATAGTTCTCATATACAAAACCTGTCAGACGTCAATTTTATTACACGAATAAAAATTATCTGTCAATTGAAAAATCAGCCTTATGTATTAAGTTTTCCTTGTTTATGTTATTACTAAAGATTTAATTAAGACTGTTACTTGGCAGTGATTTTATAATTATATAGGCCTGCCTGTACACCCATTACCTACTGTGTAAGCAATATTTGTACGCCTTGCGAGGCAGCACATAGACACAAATTATTTTTTTTATTTCATACCATCATGTACAACTACATTACACCTACATATGTGTACACAAATAAATTATTATTATTACTACTACAAATAATTATTATTACTACAAATAAATTTTAATTTTAATTTTATTCTTACACTAGTCGTTAACTGAAATACAAGTAAGGAGATTCCTTACTTGTATTTTAGTTAACAAAATATATAAATTTTCTGCTTACCGTATCGATGGCAAAAAGAACAAATATGGCCCAAAATTCAGTTACATGAGATCCTCTCACTGACGTAGTCATATTATAATTTAGTCCATATTAAGAACTATTATCCACACTTAATTACAAATATATCGATGCCCATCACGTTTGCAAAGTTTCACTAGCTAATTTAATTTTACCTTGTATATAATATCTTCAAACAGTCCATCTATCGTTTCTTTGGTCTTCCCCTACTCTTATAAGCCATATAGCCATCCAATTCATACTCGAAAACTTTCTTCATGACATTTTCCTCATTCTTCCGCATCACATAGCCTATAGTAGTAGTGGTTTCAGGTCGGGGGTCCGAACCCAAGCAGGCGTTTTACTTCGTGTAAATTTTTTCATCACCACTGCTCTCAGCAGTCCTAGAACCAAAAATTCAAAGACATGTGACATCTACCAACCCGCACTGAGCCCGCGCGGTGGATTACAGCCCACTCCCTGATAGGCTGATTATGCTTATGCTACATAGCCCATATGATGAAAACCGATACAAATGAAAAGAATTTCCTCAAAACTGATTCAATAGTTAGTCGTCAAAAGTGACTGCCGACTCTGTGATCTTCATTTGTCTACGTCACGCCTTATATTTGCATCGCTTCGGCTATAAAAACAAAATGATTTGGTTTCACGCGACCGGGAGGCGACAATCACAGATAATTCATTGCTGTGTGGAACGATGTAACATGTGTTGCTAACTATATTTATAATGAGCTTTATCTTAAAACTGCCTTTTTAATAAAAGACAGATAAACTACGGTAAAGTCGAGGGAATTATGTAATTGTTATTACCAACCTAAATTGCCCGTATATTCGAATCGCAACTGTAATTTTTTGATAGTGGTATGAAATGGCTTTAGCAAGGCAAATCGACGTAGTTTGCCAATTTAAACCATATTTTATTCAGTGCACACAAAAGACATAACACAACACACAAAAGCACAATTAAACGATAACAAGTTACATGAATATATGCCAGCATACAAAAATAGTTTTTTTTTATATTAATTGTATATAAAAAGTGACAGTATAATTTGCTAAAGAATTAATTTCTCTGCCTGTAATTCATTTTCTGGTGCCAAACTATGACCTATGGTTTATCTATTTATGGGTTTTGAATATACTTTGTCATTTTAAAAAAGTTTTTTTGTTTTGGTATCAAAAATAATCTTGGGCTAATTCTGTTTTAGTTCATGGTTGATTTTTGGAAATAAACTTTACAATAAGATCTGTTTCTTTCAAAATATGTATTAGTTTTTGTCCGGGTCCTAGTTAAATCAAACCAACTACAGATCTGAAACTGATCTAGTGATTTAGCGAAGAATATTTATTCACGTTTTCCTGTTAGCATCCCATTCCAGGAATTGCAGGCCGCAAGCCTTTGTACCTCCATTCTCTCTTTATGGCACCTTACTCCTCAGATCCCGAAAGATGACGACGGCGATGATTAGTACTTTATGGTTAAATATTGTCAATTCAAGTTCAAGTTATTAGAAAAGAAATATTTTGAGCTTTCGTTCAGTAAGCAGCACGTCTGTGGTAAAAAAAAACCAGTATAATCAGGCCTTCTTGTCTTATTCACACTCCATACTGCGCTAGGCCAGCTAAGAGGGCCTACTCTGTAAGTCCGATAATTAAGAATGAACCCTACTCGCGATTCATTAAGCTTTTCGGACAAGCATAAACACATCGGGTGTAAAGACAACCGTCAAATGATGTTGTCATTCATTCTTAGTTCGTGCTTCGAAGTAATCTTACATCTGTAGGTGATACGGAGTAGCAAACGCCTGTAACTTGGGCTGTAAGTATGGATTTTATGCTTAGAGAACAAACCCCCAGGACCGCACTATTAACACCGACGTGTGGCGGCAAGTCTTCTGCCTGAAAAAAAAATTCATTACAAAACAATTTCTTTTATCGTTCTATCTTCTAAAAACTAAATCTGATAACACTTTAGAAATAACAACAATCTACTTAAGTATATTGTATGTACTAAAACTATTGACTTGTTTTCACGGTCAGAACAATAAAGTGCAAGTAACGGCCCAAGTTCAGGGACCTTGTATATAAACACTACATAAGATATATATATATTATTGCTTAGGACAGACAGTTCAGGGGTCAACGACCGATCGATTAGGATGCTGTTTGGGCCTTGGGTGGTGCGCGGATTTGGGAGACTGCGTAGATTATAAATATGGTTGTTACTGGTAACAGAAACTTTTGAGTTTTTAATAAATGATAAATGATTTTATATATTTTTAATTAGGTTTGTACAAACACTTTTACACGTCAATCATATTTTAAAAACAAGATGAGGTATATCCATTTGGACTACACTGACAAGAAAACTCAGTTTCTATTAAAATCCAGATAATATAATTATATTAGACAGTAACTTCTTCTGTAGCAGATCAATAGCGCATTATGTTATAGAAACAACCCACTTCCCCCGACTCTTTGAGGGAGCAGTTCCAAAATATTCTGTCATGGTCTATCTACCTTTACTCCGTGAAACATAATATTATACAATTTTGATGTTTGTACTTTCAGTGGGTAGCCTACGTATTTAACTGTCTTTCAGTCAAATACGTAGGTGGCCTCGAAGAGATTGCATAAAGCGATAATGCCGTCCATTGTATGTTTTGTGATGTTAACGATATTTTTTGTTGTGTATTTTCTGGTTTTCCATTAAGTATATGTAAATAAATAAATACGGGACTACTTGTATTCTATCCTTAAATATTTATTTTAGTTTGTTTTTAGTATTTGTTGTTATAGCGGCAACAGAAATACATAATTTGTGAAAATTTCAACTGTCTAGCTATCGCGGTTCTTGAGATACAGCCTGATGACAGACAGAAGTGCTTTAACAAACTACTTAACTAATAATAAAATTCACCATATTAAAAAATCACAGCGTTCTTCCTCCTCTCTCCTACTTGATCTATGCTGTGCCCGACAGGGTCCATAATTGTGACTAATTTAATTATTTCCTACAAACTATAAATATACATTATGGTACGCAATAAAGAATTGAGACGGACGGACAGACAGCGAAATCTTAGTAATAGGGTCCCGTTTTTACCCTTTGGGTATGGCACCCTAAAAAAACAAGCATGCAAGCATTCAGAAAAAAAACGAGCAATCATCACCATGCAGAAATAGGTCCTTGTCCTTATTACTCATCCAGTCATACTTAGTATTTAAAAGCTTTAAAGTACGTTGTACGCTATTGTTTTTTGCTGGGCAATTTGAAATAACAATGCGTTTAGTGGTTACTTCATATATTTTTTAGACTGTGAATTGTAATATTAATTAAATTGGCTGTGGTCACGGAGTCATCTTATGACGTAGGTAATTCCTTTGTTACCTTACAGCACCCTGTGAGGCCTGACTGATTAGCCTATTTTTGTAGGTAACCGAACAAACAATAAACTAATAGCATATGAATTAAAACACTTAATTGCAAACATTCAGATATCTGAATATTGACCCTCATTTATTAAAAAAATATTATTTCATGTTTGATCAAAATCTCACCTGATGGTGGTGGACAATGATGCGTGCTTGTCTAAGTAACCTATTCGTACCAGGGCCCTAATTCATTATGACCACTTAATGATTGACCCGTTGGATGCGAGAAGCACAGAACCAGTCGAAGTGGAGGTGCTTGGGGGAGGCTTATGTCCAGCAGTGGACAACTTTCGGCTGAAATGATGGTGATGATGACTTAACGATTCTTTACTCGATACCACGTCAATTCCTTCGCTAATCCCGTCCATCTCCCGTTCATTTGGCACGGTTTCTTTAATTGTGTCATAAAGAATCAGCCGATCGATTCTGTCAAAATCTCATCGTGAAGTCAGGTGAAGTGAGCTTAGAGTGAGCTGTCAATCCCTAGCATTACTTGGAACGACAGCTCACTCCACGCTCACTTCACCAAAGTTTTCACGGAGAGATGGTAACAGAATCGCACTGTTTTTTTTTTTTTGAGGATGGGAAATCATCAAATGACCCCTCCCGCTCTGGGTGGAGCGGAGGGAGTGTCAGACTCTTACTGACTAAAACCCACCCGTGTACCTTCCTTAGCCCTTTCTGTTCCAGGGCAGCGGTAACCCTTTCGGAAGATCCCGCCGCCCTGGCAGGCAGAATCGCACTGCTGTAAATAGTGTCAATCCTTAGCATTAGTTGGAATGACAGCTCACTCCACGCTCACTTCACCTGAGTTTGATGAGAGATGAGATGGTTACATAATCGCACTGCTGGCCCCAGCAGGGTAATTACGAGTACGTGACACACTATTCGAATTCATTTATTTTCTGAATATGGTACATTACGTATACCTACGTACGTAACCGTAGGAATGGGCTTCATTTTGACAGTTCAACAACATTCATTGCGTTATTTACGTTGTTGAGCAGACAAATTTTTAGAACATATGAAGCAAGGGATTAGCAATATCCTTCAAAATGATTCAGATTATAATTGATAGTGTGTTACGCAATTATTTTTAGGGTTCTGGAACGAAAATCAACAAAAAAAAATTGCTAACAAATTGTCTAACGCATGTCAACTACCGTAATTGGTTGATTGAATTATCAACAGCTAATCAGATGGCATGCCATGCGTCTAATAAGGACACTTCGTTGATTTTCGTTCATTTTTTTTCTTTCTTTGATATTCACCTACTAAATTTTTTGACATTTTTGAATTGTTTGTCATTTTTTGAACTTTTTGACATTTTTTGAATTTTTTACTGTAAACTTTAAAACTGCCATATTTGTATGTCTTACCATAGGCAAAACATAGCGCACTGTATTTATCTTTAAGATCTGTATTTTTTTATTACCTATGTTTTACAAATAGGTAATAAATGATTGATTGATTGGTTCTTGAAACCAAAAGGCCCATTCCCGTAATTAAAAACATTCAAAATCTAGTCGCAATCTCACTTTACAGATAATCAATGTCAAAAACTTTTCGAAAATGTACCTACATTCACATTTTATTTATGTTTCAAATTGACGTTATTTCAAAATAAACAAATATCAACTTTAATTAAATGGTTATTAAGTTGGTTTCGGAGTGAATAGCACACTATTGAAAAATTTATAAAAATGTTTTAAGTTGTACCGTAAACTGAATTTTTTTGTGTAGGAATTAAAGTTATTTTTCCATAAACTCATATTTGTTTACATTTCGACGACACTCGATGTTTTATGACAGATACAGAAAGAGCGAGCGTTCTTAAAAATACCTACAGCATTCATAGAATTGTCCAAAAGGTAGGTAAGTAGGTGCCGTAAACTTTTATCAAATAACACCCTTATTTCCTCCGAAATCCGTCCCTGTACCTAGAAAGGGAAAGTTCAGTTACTTCACCAGCCTGTCTGAAATAAAATTCAGCTTTCAGAGGCAAGTCGTTGCCCCCGGCGGGACGCAACCAAATAGGTTTTATTGCCCTTTCGCGGAGTGTGAACTTTACTTGTAGTATAGTAAAAGTTTCATTTATTTCAATTAGTTGTGTACCGTTTTTCTGTGGGTTGGTGATTCTTCTGGCAAGGTATCGAAGCTTCTAACTATCTTTGCTAGAATAAAAGTCGAAGAATTGGCGACTGCCTAGTCTTTTGACTATCTGACCCGAAGGTTACGGGTTCAATTCCCGCTTCAGAATAGGTGTATGGCCTGTACTAAAAGTCGAAAGTGGTAGCTGAAAGTTTCCAAATAAAATCAGACCTAAGAAGCAATTGCCAGACAGGACCCTAATTGCGTAACACACAATCAATCTCAATCTGAATCATTTTGAAGGATATTTCTAATCCATTGCTTCACATGTTCAAAAAATGTGACATGTGTCTGCTCAATAACGTAAATAACGCAATGAATGTTGTTGAACTGTCAAAATGAAACCGATTCCGATTGATCGTTACGCAATTAGGGTGCAGATGCCATATTTTCTGTTTGATCATGCAACATCTACCAACCCGCACTAGGCCCGCGTGGTGGATTATGGCCCAAGGCCCACTCACTCTCACAGAAAGGCCTGCGTCCCAGCAGCGGGAATGTTATAGGCTGAATTATGCTTATACTTATGCATGTACCATGTGAACGAATTTTGTTGTATTTTAGCTAATGAGGGGGGACATTGAGGTACCCTCAAAATGGAAACTTTTGCTGAAAAGTCTCGGCCCTGGTCCGTGTTTCCGCGGTCTATCCAATGAGTTGTTTTTGTATTCAAAATGTCATGAATTGTAATTAATTATTAATTAATAATAATTAGTCATTGTTTGTTTTCATTACTATAGTATTTTGGCATTAACCCGCAGCGGTCAGCGGTCTGGTTACAGCTGGATCCGGTTACACTGGAAGCCGACCCCAACATAGTTGGGAAAAGGCTAGGCAGATGATGAGTATTTTGACATCAAAGTAAATGTACTGGTTACGTATAAACATACGTAATCTGGGTGGACAATTGATTAGCAACTGAGTAGAAATAAACAAATCATTTCTTGAATACTTTTAAACACAAAACATCTGAAAAATAATAATAAAACAAAAAAAATGAATGATGAAGTACCTACTCCGTCATCAGCTGCAAGCTGGCACTTAGGTGTGAGGTTCTAGATTCGATTACCTGAGCAAGCAAAGTATAATTACTGCCATTATCACGACGAGTAGCAAAACAAATTATGATTACAGGATGTTGCTGATAATCCAACCCGGTCTGGGCCCACGTGGTAGATTACAGCTTCTCACCGAGATGAGGCCTATGTCCTGGCAGTGGGAACATTACAGGCTGATCATGCTGATAATCCCTTAATAATCAAAAGTCATTCATTCAAATTAGGCTGAGAATCAGCACTTTTCGAACGTCAAAATTACAAAAGACAGTCCCCCAAAACGCCCGCCCTTCACCACTTCCTAGTGCTATCGCTGGGAAGAAGAAGTGGTGCAACAAACTCCCCAGCAGCACAGCTGTCTGTTCAGTAAGAAAAACTTGCATCTTTACAATAGTAGGTATGCAAAGTAGTTAACATTACGAGGCACAGAACAATAAATTAAACTATATATGGCCAAATGTCAGCTAGCCACGCCAATCTACCAACACATAGAATTATATAATGTAGCTATACACATACACACACATTACAGACACCTATCAAAGTTAATAAAGATAATTATAGTACGCATTCGTATTATTACACTCATATAAGTACAATAAACCTGAACAATGCTACGGTTACATAAAACATACATATTCGTAGCACGCCTACGCGACCGTTGACCCCCGAATCCGTAGCGGCGTAGCGTGATAACAGTCCCTAGGTGATAAGGGTCGTTGAACTCACACAATTTCGCCGTTTATACATGTCTTCCTATTGTGGGATTTTTTTGTTGTTGTAGGATTTTTGGGAGTGATATTGTTAATAGATAGGATTTTGTGAAGGAGTTCATATAGGGAAGTAATCCCATCTGACTTCTTTGTTAGTACATTTTGAAGGGGAAGGGAAAGGGGGGCATTTTCGGGTATAGGATTTTCTGTTATTCCTATAAAGCTGCTTTCCCATTACAGATGTGCTATGCTACGTTGCTATGGATGCGTTTGTTATCCACCAATCATATTCATTGGTACACATAGCAAAGCACTGGTGGAAACGGGTTGAACTAAGCTATGTTTCTTATGCGGAAGGATGCGTGACATGGATAGGAGCTATGGATGCGCGAGCGGTGTAGCTATGTATGTGCAGAGCAGAGTACTCCCCGTGCCATCCCTACTATCGATGCATCGCATAGGTTGAATTTCTCTGGCCTGCCATGCTTCCTATACAGGGGGCCTACTCCGAAGTGCAAAGTACGAATGTTCGGATCGGACCGACACATGGCCGAACAGAATATTATTGAAAAATGCGAGAAAAAAATAATAATAATAATATCCCTGGACATTTCACACAGCACCATTTGTCCCAAGCTAAGCAACCTAATGCTTGTGTTATGGTAACAAGATGGCTGATAAACTACTTACATACAATTTTTTTTTTTTTTGTAAATACATACATATTATAGATAGAAAAACACCCAGACTCGGAGTTTAAATCGGCTCAGTTGAGTCGGGACCATAGTCAATATTCAAAAGAGTGTAGGAGTGTAGGATCGGGACCGACCGAACCAAATAGTAACTTCGTAGCAGGAAACGGCCGAATATTCAGCCTACAGACCAGGGGGTCTACTCCGAAGTAGTATCCTTCGGAGTAGCCCCCTGGTCTGTAGGAACATCGACGCGCAACATGTTAGCATGGATTCAGTAGAATCAATGGCAAAAATTTCAATGCAGCATCATTTTTTTGGTGCTGTGTGAAATGTCCAGGGATATTATATTATATTATTATTATATTATTTATACTTATGATTCTGAACCCCCCCTGAAATTTTCACTTGTGTATGAAACAGCTGTTATTATTATTTTTTTAAACAGACTAAGAATTTGTACGCTATTAGAGTGTTTAGAACCATTGCCTCACGCGTGTCTAGTGACTTTTTATCAAGGATGGTTTATTTCATGACAATATTTACGCTAATTATTTTATTTGTGCTTTTTTAAAAATATTTTTAGTAAAATTTAAATTTTATTATTTTAACAGACTTTTAACAACTTGTAATGACCGCTGTACTATTTAATGTGTTATCCTAATCGCCACTCTGTATATGTAGTTTTGGAGGTATGAGGAACAGGGTGTATGTATAGTTCACTCAACCTCCATTGAAAAGGGAGGATCCTCCGACCAGACGGGTGTTTTGTCTGGCGGGCAATTGCCCAACGATTGATATTGGGAAATTGTATCTATGCTAATGACACGGTAAACTCTGCTTGCGAGATGCAGGATTTGCGTGACGTCAGTATGACGCGTTGTTCGCATGTGGCGTTGTAGATACCGCTACATAGTCTTGAAAAATGCTTTTTTGCTTTTAGATTTCGATGTCGCATTGCTAGACAAAGGCCTTCCTACGCTCTTTCCATATCCCTCTGTCCAGAGCTGCCAAGGACCAATCTTTGTTGAAGGAGTCCAGCTCATCCCGCCATCTCCGTCTGGGCCTGGACAATCAACACAATACAATCTACCACTATACATAACACTATAAATATGCATATGTCAGACCTACAGTTAAAATATAGTGATAACCCGCAGTCTGGCGAATGATTTAAACAGTAAATCTTAACCATAATATACAAAAAAATGTATACCTATACATATATAGTTAAAATTCAGTGATAACCCGCCGTCTGCCGAGTGATCTAAACAATACAACCCAACCACCATAATATACACCAAAATATATACCTACATATAGTTAAAATTCGGTGATAACCCGCCGTCTGGCGAGTGATTTAAACCTCTTTGTTGTCTGGCCTGTAAACGGAGCACTTATTATATACAGACGTTTTCATGAAACTGTAATGCACGTAATGTTTTTTGTTATTATTTGTTTTGTGTGTCAGTTTATGGTTGACATTTTAATTGGGTACCTAATGTGATTTAACACACTGACTTATCACTTGTAATTTTTTTTTTTTGGGAAAATCGTTTACCAACTTTTACAATGTTTATACATATGTGAGCACCATATATCTATCATATATTTAATTTTTCTGTCATGGTTTCATTTTTAATTATTTTACCTATTATAGTAATGTTATTCTTCACATGTAATTATATAATTGGTGTATGCCAAATACTGTAAAACACTTTACGAGTAACAACGGTGGAGTTACTTGCCCATTCTAGTCCATTCGAAAACTACCTTTTGGAAGGGGCGACTATAATCAATTCTAGTTTGTTGACGTTCAAAAATGCCTTTTGTGTGCGTATTTGAAATAAATGCTTTGACTTTATTTTTAATTACAACCAGATATTAGCGCAGGAGCCGAAGAATTTTGACGGCACGGTTGGCGCAGTGGTTAAGCGATTGACTGCTGCGCTGCGTGTCGCGGGTTCGATTCCCGCACAGAACAAATATTTGTATGACCTACATGTATTTGTTCCGAGTCTGGGTGTTTTTTTATCTATAATATGTATGTATTTACAACAAAAAAAAAATGTATATAAGTAGTTTATCAGCCATCTTGTTACCATTACACAAGCATTAGGTTGCTTAGCTTGGGACAAATGGTGCTGTGTGTAATGTCCAGGGATTTATTTATTTATTATTAATTCTTTAATATTGTATACATAATAAAATGATGTAGCTTGAGTCAATGAATTTTACTCTTGATTTAGTAAGACATCATCCGAGCTGCATCCAGTTAGACTGGAAGCCGAACCCAATATATTTGGGAAAAGGCAGGCAGATGATGATGGTGGTGGTTTAATTAGACAAACTCAGACTATTTATTTCAACTAAACCAATTACAGGCACTTTTGAATTGATGAAAAGCAAAAAGCAAAGATGAAGCTAGTTTACCTTTTATAATTTTTACGAAAAACTGAGGGGCAATTCTCGTAACTTTAGGAACGTTCACAGTCTAATTCTCAATCTGTCAAAAATACCTCTAATTTCCCTACATTTTTGACAAGTTTTTGATATTGATTGTCGCTGGGATTAGATTGCAACTAGATTTTGAACGTTTTTATTTATGAGAATTGGTCTACAGTTGTGCCACGGGTTATATATTATTAATAGGGATATTTTCATCATCATCTAAAATCACCTTTTCAGTCGAAAGACCCAAGCGTCGCCACATCGACTGCTCCTGTCCTTCTCACCTCAAGCGGATCCAGATTAATCCAGATAAAACCGATCAATAGACCCATTCATTCCCACATGTACACTCAATATTACCCAACACAAATAAGGTCAGTTTCGTTACGCAAACGTCCCCGTAACTAGGCTATCGACGGGTCAACGGACGATAACAAGGATTCAATTTACACAATTTTTTTATAGCATTATTTGTGTACTGATAACATTCGCGTATGATGTCATTTGGTATCGTATTGGCTTGAAACTAGTAAATGTAACAGAGATCAGGGAATTGCCCTGGCAGGGCAATTCTCGTAATTTTAAGAACGATCACAGTCTGATCCCAGTCTCAATCTGTCAAAAATACCTCTAATTTCCCTAATTTTTTGACAAATTCAACTGGTTCGCAAACTAAACTAAATTTAAGTTCAGTGCGTCCTTTTCTTTCTATTTCATTAAGAAAAGGACAGAAGATAAAGATTAGTTTAGTCCTGTCAAATTAGTCAGTGACTGACGTAAGTTGACGTGTTTTTAGTAGCCATGTTTTTAATCACGTTTAATTTGTCTATGGAGTATCTTAATTTCCAACCCAGTTACTGGGTAATACGATACCCTTAGGTAAGACTGGTTGTCAAATTTACGGGCTTCTGACTACGCGTACCTTAATCTGATCGATCGACCTGTAAGAGCAGTGGTGGCCCAGTGGTAACAGCCGCGACATACGAGTTGTAGGTCGTAGGTTCGAACCCAGACAGGCGCTTTACTTTGTGTAAATTATTTCATCACCACTGCTCTCTAAACGGTAAAAGAAAACATCGTGAGGAAACCGGCATGTCCTAGAACTAAAAAAATCGAAGACATGTGACATTTACCAACCCGCACTGGGCCCGCGTGGTGGATTAACGCCCACTCTTTCACTCAGTTCTTAGAGTATCATAGTTACTAGGGTTATTGTTCACTTTTTTGCGAAATAAAGAATAATTATTATTATTACTCTCTCTCTCAGAGAGGAGGCCTGTGTCCCAGCAGTGGGAACATTATAGGCTGATTATATAACTGCTTATCTGACCTCCATAACCCAGTGACTGGGTAATAGTACGACACTCCTTGGTAAGACGTGTTATCAAACTACCGGGCTTCTGACGACCCGTAACGACTGTCAAAGATCCACGAATGACAGCCGGGACCAACCGCTTAGCATGCTTTCCGAGGCACGGAGGGGCTCGGTATGTAAAGCCAGCATACACACCTATTGGTAAGTTATTAGATAGTAATTATGCATATACACAATAATGTGTTAAGCAAACTCTGCCTACTTATCATAAGCTGTTCATTAAGTTAGATAAGGCACCGTAACTAAAACCGTTATGTGCTTATGCCCTCGATACACGATACAACATTCACATAATTTAAATAATAACGTTATTATAATCTACCATAATGAAGCTGTTAGTACACCTTGTGAGTTTTATGTCGGTACGTGTACCTACTGTTAAAAGTTTTCTGACATTGTGAAATGTAAAAAACTGTGTACTAAAAGTTATTGTTCGAATGGTTATTTTACCAACCGCTAAATGATTTGATCATGTACTAAAATTTTAGTACATGATCAAACATGACACACATACACAAACACACAACATGATCATGTCAAATTAGTCGGCGCCTGACGCAAATTGACGTATTTTTAGTAGCCAATTTTTTAATCATGCTTAACTTGTCTATGGAGTATCTTAATTTGACAGGACTAAACTAATATTTATCTTCTGTCCTTTTCTTAATGAACTAGAAAGAAAAAGGTGCACTGAACTTCAATTTAGTTTGTGAACAAGGTAATCGGCGCCATTGTCATAGTAAATAATTTATGAATTAGGTACTAAACGCAACCGTCTAAATTACATCTTGTTTACCGAATGACAACAAAGTAGACTAATAATGTACGTGTATTACCAAATCATGACAATTTTGGTTCGTGAGCGCACGCACTAACACCAACTATATGAGCAATGCGTCGTCTAGCCTAAATTCGACACGTGCAAAACACCCACGCCTCGACTAATCAGACGCGATATGATCAGTTGTTGACAACTGTTGTGAAACTGTCTGCGTGGGCCCTTATGTTTGATGTAAGCTCTGGTGATTGTAAAATGCATGCTTTAGCAATTTAAGCAAAGTAATATTGTACACTCACTTAACCCTTTATTTTGGTAAGTCCAGAATCCGGCGTGCGTTACTGGCTAATACGATACCCCTAAGTAAGACTGGTTGTCAAACATTCGGGCTTCTGACTTCGCGTAGCTTAACATGCACTCTAATTGCGTAAATGAAACCGATTCCGATTATTCGTGTGGAAGATTCGGAATCGGATTCATTTTGACAGTTCAACAACATTCATTGCGTTATTTACGTGTTGAGCAGACAATTTTTTCGAACTTATGAAGCAATGGATTAGCAATTTGCTTCAAAATGATTCAGATTCCGATTGATTGTGTGTTACGCAATTGGGGTGCTGATCGATCGACCTGTGTGGCTGATATTATAATAATAATAATAATATCCCTGGACATTTCACACAGCACCATTTGTCCCAAGCTAAGCAACCTAATGCTTGTGTTATGGTAACAAGATGGCTGATAAACTACTTATATAATTTTTTTTTTTTTGTAAATACATACATATTATAGATAGAAAAACACCCAGACTCGGAACAAATACATGTAGGTCATACAAATATTTGTTCCGTGCGGGAATCGAACCCGCGACACGCAGCGCAGCAGTCAATCTCTTAACCACTGCGCCAACCGTGCCGTCATTATATAACCACGCTCCCCTCAATTAAATTGCAAAAGTGTTCAATAAAAAACTCTTTGTTACATCTCTCTCCAAAGTTATAACACATTCGTGCGTCACCAAGTTCAACAAGAAATTTCGTAATCTCTCTACCCCTTTTACTAAAAAACCTTGTAACAATATCTTTTCAACTGACTTACAGCACAGCTTTGAACAATTTCACGTGCGTACTCATGACCGCACAAGCCGTCCTATGACGTCACTGAACTCCAACATCAACCCCACATAACTGTGGAAACAATTACATCAAAAACAAAAGACTCTCGATGACGTTAGAAAAAGAAAATGGAGGAGGATAGAGTAAGAATTATGAATTCGGAACAGGTAACGTTCTTTACGTAAGTGAGGTGTGTCGTTTTGTGAAAAGTTTTGTGAAGTTCATGACGCG
This sequence comes from Apamea crenata, assembly GCA_949629185.1. Classification (NCBI taxonomy): domain Eukaryota; kingdom Metazoa; phylum Arthropoda; class Insecta; order Lepidoptera; family Noctuidae; genus Apamea; species Apamea crenata. The sequence continues at coordinate 4,521,546 of OX451377.1, forward strand.
TGTTTTAAAACGTGATAGGATGAGCACGACCTTCTTTACTTTGTGAAAGACACACTGGATTGTTGGACGGAAAGCTTCAGGAAAATAGAATATAATTTTGTTAATTTTCAGCATTTTTCTAGCTTCACAGGACTTTTTTTATTTTTTTATTTTTGTAAGTATGTTGCCCAGTCCTCCACCTTCCTCGTCCAGGCTGTCCCAGCCACTTTCTTAAGATCATCGGTTCCTCTAGCTGGGAGGCGTCCCACACTGCGCTTGCCTATATGCGGTCTCCACTCGGCCATCAGTCCTTCGACAAACCTGGCCAGCCCACTGCCACTGCGATGTTGTGGCGCAGCCTGGGAGAGTCCTATGTCCAGCAATTAAAGTACGTCGTGGTGATTGAAGTACGTCGTGGTGATTGAAGTAGGTACGTCGTGGTGATTTAAGTACGTCGTGGTGATTGAAGTACGTCGTGGTGATTTAAGTACGTCGTGGTGATTGAAGTACGTCGTAGTGATTGAAATACGTCGTGGTGATTGAAGTACGTCGTGGTGATTGAAGTACGTCGTGGTGATTGAAGTACGTCGTGGTGATTGAAGTACTAGACGTCGTGGTGTAGAAAAATACTCCAATAACAAAACATTTTCTTCCAACTTTCAGTCAACATCCACAATTTCCCACTCTCCACACCAGTATTTCATAATACTGCAGGTAATCTTCCATTAAGTATGATCCTGTATTCATGACCCAGGTAATTGTACGAAATGACCGAGCGGTGTAGAATTGTAGATGATGTTCGGCATGTGTCGCATAATGGGTTTATTTTGTCTTTGGTTCACGTGTCTATACACGCGTTGGTAAGAAGGAGGGGTGATGTTTATGATGGGTGTTGTGTCGTACGTAAAAGTCAGTTGAAGTTTGAAGGGTGAAGAGGGGATTAGGATAAAAGGTTAGGCAGCAATGTCAACGACAAAAAAATGCAGTATAAGATTTTAGAAGATTTTTTGTGATATTCTGTTTTATTTCCGGCTGGGCTAAAGCTCCCACTGAGCTTTTACTTTTTTATAGGAAAATCATAGGCAAGATTTTTTCTTGAATGTATTTACTGAAAAAGAATCTTTCAATATTTAATTAAACTATGCATGGATCTGACGGGAGCTTGTAAATGAACGATGGCCAGCAACAAGTTTTAAAGATAAAGTTAGTTAAAATCACCAACAGACTATTTGGAAGATTATTTTATTTATCTTTATCTATGCTTATATTAAAGTTGAAGAGTTTGTTTTGTTTGAACACGCTAATCTCTGTCAAAATCAAAGTTATGTAAAGTATTTATTAGTGCGATTTTTGGTGATATAACAGGTCTTACAAATATTTTATACTCGTAGAGACTCAAAAATCTACCCTTTACAACATTAATTTAACAATATTAGAAATTAAATAAAACATTATATACGATACAATTCAAACAAAGTAAAAGTCTTCAGTTCAGTTAATAATTTAATAACATTATTTTAATTTTTAATGTAATTAATTTTTATTGTGACAATTTATTTATGTGTATTAATTTTTGGTGTCTTGTTATTTTAATGTCAATGTCATGTGTTTTGCACGCCGTAAGGTAGAATGTAGCGGAAACATTGTATTCTGTACCATCTCAAACCTGTACCTACATTGTTAGCAAATAAATATTTCTGATTCTGATTCTAAACGAGTCTTCGAAGTTCTCTGGAACTTTCAGTAGGATGTAAATAATTCTTATTGCATTTTATAGTCCAATTCTTGAGCAAGGCTATGTTATTTAACATCACGCTGTGATCTTTAGGAGCCGAGCAAAAAGAAAAAATCCCGAAAGAACGGTCAGCGAGAAAACGAAATAGAAGCACGGGCGAGCGATGGGATGCGACGCGATGGAATGCGACGCGATGGGATGCGACGCGATGGGTCGGGAGACGAAATTTCACGCGGACGAAGTCACGGGCAGAAGCTGGTTTATTATAAACAAACCTCTTAAATCTAAACATCATGATGTTTATAAAAATAACTAGCTGACCCGGCAAACGTTGTTTTGCCATATACATACTACAATCTGCTTTATTCATAAACGTTGCTTAAAGTTAAGCAGTGATTAGTGACTGTTTAACCATACATTTTTGACGTTTAAGCGTTACTTAACTTTAGTCATCGTTTATGAATAAACCCCATTATTTCTAGGAAACATATTTTTTTTTTGTATGAAAAATAGATGGTGGCTGATTCTCAGACCTACCCAAAAATGCACACAAAATTTCATACAAATCGGTCCAGCCGTTTCGGAGGAGTTTGGTAACAAACATTGCGACACGAGAATTTTCTATATTAGACGAAAAAGAAATTCTATCGCCCCACAGTAAACAAATTGATTCAAATAAAATGTAAAATTGATTCATAAAGGAGCAAATGCATGTTGAACAGCCACCACGTGTTACGGGTTAGGGTATCCAATTACGAGCGAATGTGAGACACTTCCATTTACATACATGTTCGAGTATTCGTATCATTTGAATTGGATTTACATCTATTTCATACTACAGGGGAAATCGGAAAATGTTTTCGGTCTCTAGCGTGGAAACCCAATCAATTTCTTTGGTGAATGAGCGACTTTGGATGAACCTACCTTGAAACTTGTATTGTCTCTCTCACAGAGAGGAGGCCTGTGTCCCAGCAGTGGGAACATTATAGGCTGTTTATGCTACAATTTGACATCATCATTTTCAGCCTTCACAAAATAGACCTTCTATTTAGATCCCAATCAACCCAGATCCTGTGCTATTTACATCCACGCAATAATCAGCCCATCTTAAACCAGAAAGTAGAAGTAAAATGACTGTAGAAGCAAGAAATAAAAATAAAACACATAAATAAAACCTTAACCAAGCCAATCACTATAAAACAATAATTAACCCCAGTTTATTCTATTCTACAACTACTCACATATCTTACCGCTAAACGAGTTCGGATCTAGCCCACAAGATGCGCATGATTCGCTCCATAGGGCCACCTGGACTGGTACCGTTACCCTGTAATCCTAGTGACATAAAAATTACCACCTGGCGTTTCGTAATTGTTGGCTAGAACTATTTTATAATGGGGTTGTTTTTTGTAGTATGTAATGGTTTATGTAAGTTGAATATTGTCTGTGTATCTATGGTTAATTACTTTACTAGATTATCTTGTAAAGGGATATAATGTTACTGATTATATTCAAGCAGAAATAAAACCTGAAAAAGTTAGGTAATTATAAAAAAAACACCCTTGAAAGCTTGACAAGGAGTTATAATAATAATAATAATAATGTTTATTTTTCTTCCACAAATAATACTTATAAACTAACACATGCAAATTGATTGAAAATGATCACTGTTTATTTGTGGGAGACTGGTGCCTAAACTAAGCCAAAACTTGTATTTCAGGACACCAGGGAGTACGTAACCTACCACAACTGTTTGAATAAAATTGGGAAAATAACTCCAAATCTTCCCACGAGTTAAATAAAACAAGAATTCGGAAACGAAAAATCAGATTCGAGGAAAAAAATTGCCTGAAAAATATTCCTTCCAAAATATTCTAATCTTGGTTCAGAATTTATGTAAACTAAGAAAAAAGAAAAGACATGTATCTTTACTAAAATGACTTTATCTTATTATTGCAAGCTTGAATTCCTTTGGATGGATTTAGATTTTGTCTGTAAAAGCTTCTACAACCTCAGTCACCATAAGCATTAGGTACATGGAAAGGTCAATTTCTCTTATCTACGTATAGTCATCATTTTTCCAAAACCATAACAAAATAAGGTCTAAAAAAAGGTCTAGACCCCTTTTTTTTGGATGGGAAATCATCAAATGACCTCTCCCGCTCTGGGCTGAGCAGAAGGGCGTGTCAGACTTTTACTGACTAAAACCCACCCGTGTTCCTTCAGTTGCCTGTCAGTGGTGCCAGGGGCCACGGCATCTCTTTCGAACAACCCGTAAATAACAATCAACCAAACGAAACCTCACAAGCTTTTAAATAATTGTACCAACATTACTACCAAGAATTAGACCCTCTCCCATCGATTTCTAGGTCTCTAGGGCCTAAAGAACCTAAGTACTAGACTGGATAATTGCTGACTATTTAACAAGGCCACAAAAAGTGGTCTGTACTGCACAATACAGGGCAGGTGGGCAAGTAGCATAACAATCTGGATGACGTTTAGAGGATACGGGACGGGTGCGATACGATGTGCGTTGGAATATACTGAGGCTGTGATGCAGTGCTAAAAGCAAGACTGCCTGTCCTGATTTTATAATATTCATAACATAATATTTACCTGAATATAAAAAATTCAATTTGTGTAATATATGAAGGTAGAAATACTGCACTTGTTGCAAACAAATGACCTCAATTGATTAAATTCTAATACTTGTATTCTGTAAAAATCTAACCGCGAAAACTTAAGTTGGCTGGATTCCCTAGCGTCGGGGAGGCTGACATTTCACCTTTTTTGGTTTCTCGGTGGAAATCCTCATCCTCACTTCCTCCATCGTGGGGGTGACGGAGGGGTCTCTGTCGACTCTTAGCGGCTAAAACCACCTCGGTGTTCCACCTCTGCCTATGGCCGGGGGTGCGCGATTCGCATAAGCGTTCACCTAAATTTTCACAGAATAGACGGGGTGGTGTCCTCGCGATAGTTTGTCTATTAATTTTGAACGAACTAATGCAACTCAACAATGAGTAAAAACCTGTTGCTTCTAAATCACTACTTTTCAACCAAAATTTTAATCCAACCAATGGTTATTTGACCTAGATCTGAAGACCAATTCCCGTATTTAAAAACGTTAATGTCAAAAACTTGTCAAAAATGTAGGGAAATTAGAGGTATTTTTTACAGATTAAGACTGAGATCAGACTGTGAACGTTCGTAAAATTACGAGAATTGTCCCTCAATTTAAGCTTTTCTGTCGACATTCCATAAAGTTTGTAAACATAGTAGATTTTAAATTTCTACACAAACATCGTTAATTGACATGTCAAATCCCTAATTGCCATGACAGCATGTCGTCACGACAACAAACTGATTGATTGACAGCTGTTTACTATGATACAACTTACTTCACCGTGATTGAATGATTGATGTTAGAATACAACCAAGGTTTTTATTTATGGTTATTACTAAATATATGTAGTTGTATTTTCTTAGTACCACATTACAGCACAGCATTGTGGCACATTTTGTTGCCACATTATTTATAGTATTATTAATTGAAATAAACTGGAAGGAGGGCGCGGTGACTCTCGAAATATGGGAGGAGTGGAGGGCGGCCCTTGCCCAGGAGAGGGACAGCATAGTATACTAAAAAAAAAAGTCACTAACACACCTCAAATCTAACTGCTATGCGATCCAGGATGAAAAGTAGCCTATGTCCTGCTCCTCTACCCATGTGCCAAATTTCATCCAAATCCGTTCAGCCGTTTTAGCGTGAAAGCGTAACAAGCAATCATACAAAAAATCAAATATTTTCTCTTTATAATACAACAATATTAAAAATCAAAATCACAAGTCATTTATTCAAATTAGGCTGTGAATCAGCACTTTTTGAACGTCAAAAATTACAAAAGACAGTCCCCCAAAAACGCCCGCCCTTCACCACTTCCTAGTGCTATCGCTGGGAAGAAGAAGTGGCGCAACAAACTCCTCAGCAGTATTATTTTAGATATAGCAGTATATAGTATCTTAAATTCTCAGTAGCAGAATAGTCAACATTTTCCGGTTCTGGAGCCCAAAACGCCAATTCTCGTAATTTTAAACATTCAAAATCCAGTGGCAGTCAGTCTCATCTCGGCGACCAACAAAAACTTGTCAAAAATGTAGGGAAATTAGAGGTATTTTTGACAGATTGAGACTGCGAGCAGACTGTGAACGTTCTTTAAATTACGAGAATTGTTCCTCAGTTAGTGGCAAATAGTCTCCTCAAACCATAACCAAGACTTTACTGACTAAATATTATGACTTAATTAACATCACAGCCCACCCTGTCACAGAACACAAGCATGAAATTATATTATCTTTTCACCATGTGAAAGAATCGTGCCTTATAAGTGGTAGTCCCACAGATTATGCGGTGTAACGGTACCCAGCCAGATGCCAGGTGCTACCCGCAATTAAAAATAAAGGACTGAGCAATATGTGGGTAGCGATGAGTTTTACTTGAACTACGTAATAGCTTGTTCCCACAGTTGGTTTTTAGGGTTCCGTACCCAAAAGGTGCCAACGGGACCCTCTGTCCGTCCGTCCGTCTGTCACAGGGCTGTATCTTTTGAACCGTAATAGGTACTGGAAATTTTCACAGAGTGTCAGTACTACTATAGCCGCTATAACAACAAATAATTAAAATAAAATAAAGTTAAAAATTAAAGGGGGTCAAGAAACGTGTTTTTTTTCACGTGTAAGTATTAAATATTGTACTGTGGTACGGAACCCTTCGGATGCCGCTTTTTAGAAGTATTTAATTGATTTTCATTAGTTATATAAATGGGATTTTTTACTATCTGTACTACATACTACGCATAGAAAATAGTCTTGTTGCCATTTTATTACATGTGTAATAAAACAGGAACTAAAAACAGGACTCTTTTTGTTCATAGAATATTTTTATATCATTATTAACAGCATATACAGTCAAGGAATAAAAATATTAAGCTCGTTAGGGCTATTCTTTTACTTCACTGTACTATTTTTACAATTACAACATTGCCAATATTTTGAAAGAAAATGACTGTTCGATGATGCACAGTTAAGTGGAAAAGTAATTTTATTGAAAATTGTTTGCCTGCTTTCAAAACGGTGAAGGAAAACTTCTTGAGAAAATCGACATGTCCTAGAGCCAAAAATTCGACGAAAACATGTGAAATCTACCAACCCGCACTGAGCCCGCGTGGTAGATCACAGCCCACTCGCTCTGGAAGAGAGAAGGCCTGTTTCCCAGCAGTGGGAACATTAAGTTTGATTATGCTTTCGGTGACCATAAATACCTACCTAGTCTTGCATCGATCCTGAAATGACTTTTTATGTTTTCAATGTTACCTACATTACGCACACCATACAGGTAATTTTGTAACATAAATATTGGTAATAAATAGGTAAATAAAATGCATAAAAACCAGTAAACCGCAGTAATTCAACAAACATTACAAACAAAGCAAAATAATTGGTAACTAATGGTATTGATGAGGTAATATGTTGGTACATACACGTACAAACATACGTACATTTTGGTATCACGTGACTTTCAATGTCTTTATCTGACATTGCAATATTGTTAAATTTTTATCCTCAATGTAAAATAACTAAAGCATCACTTCACCATCTAAAATATTTACCTAATATTAATAATTCAAAACTGTATTATTATGCACTATAATAATTTAGCCATGGATAGGTACAGCATGTATTAGAAAGGTGTGGTCAGGGTATGATTGTGGTGAGACTGTCAATGTGAACAACTCTCTCCATGGGACCAACATCGTAATCGAGAAAAAATAATCAACTCATCATCTACCGAGCCTTTACCCAACTACATCGGAGTCGGCTTCCAGTCTAACCGGATGCAGCTGAATACCAATATTTTACATGGAGCGGCTACCTATCTAAACTCTACAGCCAAGTTATTGGGTAATACGATACCCCTTGGTAAGACTTTCAGACTTTCAGGCTTCTGACGACCCGTAACGAGGCTCAAAGATCCACGAATGACAGCCGGGACCAACGGCTTAACGTGTTATCCGAGGCACGGAGGGGCCTTGTTATGTGAAGATGGTCACCCATCCATGGACCAACCGAGGCAAGCGTAGCTTAACCTGATCGATGGACCCATCATCTGACATGATGGATTGATCGTTAGCGTCCTCTATTATTATCTCTATTATTCAGTCAGTATATTATCAGTCCTCTATTGTTATCTAGGACATGCCGGTTTCCCCACGATGTTTTTTTTCACCGTTTTGAAAGCAGTGCTGATGAAATTATTTAAACAAAGTATGCGCCTGTCTGGGTTAGAACCCGCGATCTACAACTCGTTACTCGGGGCCGTAACCACAGGATCACCACTGCTCTCCCTTAACCACTCCTCTCACTAAGATGGCGGTGGTACCAAATAGAATCATCATCATCATCTGCATAGCCGTTTCCCAACTATGTCGGGGTGGGGGCCAAAAAAAATATTTCATAAAAAACTTCGCAATATTTTGTTTGGCCAATCAACTCCAGTTACAAATTAAAACCTAGCGGTTTCAAATTAACGACTCTAAGGGCTGATTTTTCAATCATCTGAAAACTATATTCGAGGAATAATTTTGAAATTTTGACAGTTATCTCATACCAATACTGTCAAACGTCAATTTTATTCCTCGAATAAAAGTTATCTGGCGTTGGAACTATCAGCCTTATGAACCTTTTTGGCGCAGCCGTGAGGCACACACTATTGTTGTCTGAAACATTATCTTTAATTTTATTAATTTTGTATTTTGTGTTTCACGAACTGTGTCCAAATAACTTTTTTCTTTCTTTCTTTCCTTATACTAAATTATTTTTTATTTATATTGTAAGGAAAAGTTTTTAATTATTTAACACAGTCATAACATAACAACCTGTATTTCCCGAAAGGTTAGGCAGAGGTATACCATAGGCCATAATAGTACCTACTGACCTGACATCCACATTTCGCCAGTTATGTCTAAGTCCCATGTAATAGGGTTCGAACCTATTGCCCTCAAACGGGCACAAATCCCGATAAAATATTTAATATTGAATTAAAATAAAATTCACAAATTTAAAACTACATAAAAACGTAGCTTTTTATTTTGTTTAAATCACAACAAAAACTTAAACTCTGCCGGCAACTGTGAACAAGCATCTGGCCACGCTAGTTCCATCATAGACCTCATCCATCGCTTTCCATCAGGCGTGATAGAGGTGGAGAGAAGAGCAGGCCAATCGATTCTGTAAAAATCTCACCGTGAAAAGTTAGGTGAAGTCAGCTTAGCTGCTGCTATCAATTATAGTGCCATTCCCTAGCATTAGTGGGAATGACAGCTCACTCCACGCTCACTGCTCCTAAGTTTTCACGGTGAGATGGTAACAGAATCACACAGCAGGCCCATTTAGCAATATATAAATAAAATAAGTAAACAATACTCATCAAAAATTGCAATAAAGACGCATATTCACTTACGCCTAACAATCGAAACCAGCCTAACGGTGTAAGAATGGTGCGTTACATAAACATCGCACTGCATCGCCCTTGGCGGCTGGGCAGCGACCCCGGTCGCTCAAGGTCGAGCGTGCACACTCGCGCGTGCGTTCGTGTGCGAACATTAGGGTCGCGATTGTTTTATGCGGCTGGGAAGTTGAATGCACTTTTTGTTTGGATCGGCTGGAATATTTTTGTGAGTGGTTTTTTTTTTATAATTCTTTAACGTGGCTTGCGGTAGCAAAACTGGTGGAAATCATCACATAACGAAAAAGAATCTCTCTGTGTCTCTTTCTATTATACTATACACGATTGTGTGTACGTGTGAGTATCACACAAGGAACTTCGTTCCTGACGTGTACCCTGAAAGCACAAGTTTTCTTGAGGTTTAAAAAAAATGCCTATAAGTTGTTTTTTATAAATGTTTCACTGATATCTATTACTACAGTCTTGCATTCTCTAGAAAAGTTTTTTAATAAAGAACGGTTTACTATTTTTTTTTTTGAACAGCATAAATAATTGTTTTTATTTTTTCCGAATATGTACCTTTAATCTGTTCTAAATAAATGTATAATTTTTTTTACAGGATAAACACAAATATATGTTTTGGAGTTATTTCAGAAGTATTTATGGATTCGCTTTAATTAAACAATCCATATAAGGACATAGGTACGCGGGATTACTGAATGATGACAACGTTATTTGAGTTTGAGGAAAATTTTGCCATAATAATACCTATATTTAATTAGGCTCTCTGATAATTTTTATGAAACCATATTTGGTAACGGATGGTGGATTCTTAGAGCTAAAATTAGATACAGTGATGTACAACACCTTATTTTAAAAGTGACTTCAAAAGTATTCATGATTGAACTGCCAACTAAGAAAAACAGGAGTGGTGGCCCAGTGGTACCTGACGGCCGCGACTTACTTTTTTTTTGAGAGAAGACTAATAATTCCTGTCAGTCTATTTTGTTAAAGATGAGGAAACCGGCATGTCCTAGAACCATAAATTCGAAGACGTGTGACATATTGGTAGATGCGTGGTGGATTACGCCCCACTCCCTGTCACCGAGAGGAAGCCTGTGTCCCAGTTGTGGGAACATTTTAAGCTGATTATGAACTGCCAATTATTAACATAAATAATAAACAAGCAATGCTGTATTATCACCTAGATATTATTCTAAACATATTGTTAACAAAATAATAATATGAATATTTATACGCCAGTAAACTTTCCTCTATAAAAAAATGAAACTTGTTGAACCATCATGGTCCCGATACCGACTTGCTACCTGAGAAGCTACTTGAAGTTAAGTAGGTACCTAAACCTTATTAAATTCGCAAAGTAAGCTTCATATAAAAAATATATGCTCAACTTTATTATTAAATTCGCTACTTAAGCGAACATTGCCAACCAAATTCGCAGACACAAAAACGCGTAAATCAACCACACCCTTAAAGCCCTACACATCAAATACTGCAACCTAAACCGTCCACCATTTAACCAAGACCTCTGCAGTTCCATTGAATTTGTTTCATCCCCTCAAATTTCCAAGACACAAGAGGTAGGGGGTCTCAGGATAAACTGGTCGACACACGCACACATAGGAATCGTGCATAATGTCTGCAAATGTATAGTAAGTAAAATCGTAAGACTATTTTTGTAATAAACTGAGAATTCATGCATCAGATGTTTTAACAAAGGAGTTTGGCCAAAGAATCAGCATTGACGTTGTGTACGGGGCAATGCTGCCAGCCTTTTGGGAACTTTTGCTGTTGACAACGATGCGGACAAATTTTTTGATGTTTTGGATTTTGGGCCGCGGCCCAAAGGGCCCGTGGCTAAATAATAACGATCGATTAGGTTAAGCTAGCTAGCCGTGGTTAGTCTGTGGAAGGGTGACCATCTATACATACCGAGATCCCTCCGTCGCACGATAAGCCGTTGGTCCCGGCTGTCATTCGTGGATCTTTGACAGTCGTTACGGGTAGCCCGAAAGTCTGACAACCAGTCTTATCAAGGGGTATGGTATTATCAAGTAGCTGGGTTATGGAGGTCAGATAGGCAGTCACTCTACGTAAAATACTGGTATTCAACTGCATCCGGTTAGACTGGAGGCCGACCCTAACATAGTTGGGAAAAGGCTAGGCAGATGACGATGAGTTTTGGTTTTTATTTACTTGTGGTGCATGGCAGGATGTTATCTGTTTGTTTAATGGTGTACCGGATACCTCTTAGATAACAGAATTATTCGGAATTTTGATGAATCAAACTTGGTACAGTGATTCGTGGAAGAACTTATCCGGGAAAGAACTACCACCATTCTCGTTTCTGCCTCCAAGCTGTGTTTCTAGTTCGAAAGATAGTGGCGATGGGACAGACCGACATGAGTTTTCAATTTTATTTTGGTAACCACTTTCTACTAAGTTTAACTGTCACTTAAGGCTATAAAAACTCAACTACAAACACCCATCTACTAGAAAAAAAGATGATAACGATATTTTTTTACAATTTTTATTTTTATTTATTTATTATAATAATCATAATTTGTATAAAAATACATTGGATGGTGACCCCCAAACTAGGCATTTGCTTGTACCTTGGGGCCAGAAATTGGAAATCATTATCTTTTTCCAGACAGGAGGACGCTTCTGCCGACCTTTTTGACATTAACTCTTAATAAGACAGTCTAACAATACCCACGTAAAGAAAAACGCTGGTCATTCAACACCGGAAACAGCACGTTTATAACCCGTTTTACAACAATACACCATGATCACATCTCGTGTTCACAACACGCGTTGTTAGCCTTCCGACCTATGTACTAAAACTGTGCTATGTAAACATAATCATCCGTTCAACCGTTTTTAATCAACAATTTTGCAACCGACCAGTACAAAATGGCCGCCGAGAAACGTCAAAATCATTTGAAAATTCGAACGAATTTTTTTTTCGAGTGGCATTTTACGCTGGTTTTCTGAAGTAAAAGGAATGCGATATTGTCGGTATCGATAAGGATTGAAAAGCACGGTTTATTCTTGCGTTTTTCATGAATTTCGTATTGAAAAATGAAGGAATTTCAGCGTAACAAAGCCATTGTAATTTACGACATGGTGTTTAATGGGATTTTATCTTTTTTGTAATACTAAGCATAATATTACTAGAGGTAATACAAAACACGGATGTTTACGCTTTAGTGGTCTTTGTACTACTGTTTAGCGGAGTTTTGGTGAAAGGAATTATTTTGTGAATGAATGATTTGATTGCCGAATGGAAATTTTCAACTAGTTTGATACGTTTTGGTCATTTTACGTTGAACTTTTTTCATGTTTGGTTTCAGTTCAGGTTTCTTTGGTACCCAACAAACGTGTTTACGTTTGTTGTAATTTTGACTAACTGACTTTTGAATCTTTGGACGATTATTGAAAAAATAAGACTTTCACACTACTACTTACAAGACCACACTGACCAAGACTGATCTAGGCAGAAGTAAGCTAGAAGTGAGCGGTCAATCCCCATCATCAGCGGTGCTATTCTGTTAAAGTGAGCTCAAAGTGAACTGCCGTGATTATGTAAAAATATCACCGTGAAAAGTTAGGTGAAGTGAGCTTAGAGTGAGCTGTCAATAGTGTCAATCCCTAGCATTAGTTGGAATGACAGCTCACTCCACGCTCACTTCACCTAAGGTTTCACGGTGAGATGGTTACAGAATAGGCCGGCTGTCATTCCACCTGATGCTAGGGATAGACACTATTGACAGCTCACTTTAAGCTCACTTCACCTAAGTTTTCACGGTGACATTTTAACAAAATAACAAAATATTTAATATCTGGAGTTATTAAGAAGACTAATAACGAGAAGGCGAATGTAGTTACCTCCGGTGCACCCTGGACAGGCTTAAATGCTATTTATATGCACCCCAGGAATGCCGGAATTAATACATTATACCCACAGACTCATACAGTACACAACCAGATTACAATGTTCTTCTGAGTAACAAGGATCATTGAACAAGCAAGGTTGTCGGTTCACTCCCGGTTAGCGAATTTAACTCGTAGCGTCATCCAATGTAAAATGAAAGGTAATAAATATTAAACTGTGAGTAATGTACGCTGGTGACGCCATCTTTAGCATTGAGAATGTATTACCAGTACAATTATTAAGACAGAGCTTTTATTTAAGACTAGCAGCGCCCCGCGGTTTCACCCGCATAAGTATCGATCCCGAAGGAATATCGGGATTAAAAGTGTATCTGTCTGTGTGTGTGTCTATGTGTTATTCTTATGTATAAGCTATATTAGTGTAAAGTTTCATCAAAATCTATGCAGTAGTTTTTGCCTGAAAGAGTAACAAGCCTCCATCCATCCTCACAAACTTTCGCGTTTATAATATTAGTAGGATTTGTGAAGTAAATTCTGGGAATGGAAAAAAATCCCAAGCGTCTTTCTATCATAATATTCTAACCCAACTATATTTGGGTCGGCTTCCAGTCTAACCGGATGCAGCTGAATATCAGTATTTTACATAAAACGACTGCCTATCTGACATTCACAACTCATTTACTGGGTAAATACGACCCCTTGGTAAGACAAGACGTCATTCTATATTGAATGCAATTCATCCCACATTTTGGGTTTCTCGGATTGACTTCCGATTAAATTATCTGACAGATAATGTCATGTAAATCGTTATCATTTTTTTTTAGCTGGCAGTTAGTAAAACAAGTCACTAAATAGGTTTCTTTTTTTAAGTATTTTCAGAATGAGATTGTGTTTGGAGCTAAGGAAGGAATTGCCAAACTATTGTGTGGAAAGTCACATATATGTGCGCATAATTTCACACTTTTCAAACCAGCGGGTCTACTCCAAAGTGCAAAGTGACCGACACATGGCCGAACCAAATATTATTGAAGAATGCGAAAAAACGTTCGGATCGCCTCCGTTGGGCCGGGACCATAGTCAATATTCGAAAGAGTGTAGGAGTGTAGGATCGGGACCGACGAACCAAATAGTAACTTCGTAGCAGGAAGCAGCCGAACATTCAGCCGATACTACTTCGGACTAGACCCCCTGGACACAGCAATTCTGGTGGATTACAGAAATAAAAGATAAGCAGTGCTTCACCATCTTCAGCAGCGGCGGCCCAGCAGTGGCCCAGTGGTGGCCCAGTGGTGGTGGCTGGTGACTTACGAGTTGTAGGTGACAGTATGTCCTAGAACCAAACATTCGAAGACATGTGACGTCTTCCAACACGTACTGGCACGCGTGGTGGGTTATGCCCAGCCGAGAGGAGGCCGATATCCCAGCAGTAGGAACGTTATAGGCTGATTATGATATTAAGAGTGCTTCACCAGACGAGACGAGAAACTCTAGGTAATGTGTATAAGGTAAAAAACATTGGTAGACTGTTTTGAACAGGCAGAGCAAAGGTCCTTTGTCCAATAAACATAATTGCACATTACAAAGACGTAAAATATTGTATCAGACCATCAGACAAATAAAATCACATGCGTAATTTTGTACTCAGCTGTGATTGGTCCACTTTTTATATCAGCAGTAGGGATGGCACTACGTGTCGATGATCAATATCTGACTTATTAAAGAACATCTTTCTCCATTTCCTGAACCATTTGTGTCCTGTCATGAACTGTCGTTTTGAAAATTGGTTTGTGTCAGGAAGACCAATCTTTTTGCGCAAGGATCGTACGTTTCTGCGACCCCCAGCGTAAGTGTAAGATGGAACACAGGGTGGTTTATATTCAGTAAAAGTCTGACAGACAAAAAAACGTGTGCGTCTCGGGACGCCCGACAGAAGTGATAACTTAAACTAATCTATGGTATATGTCTATCGCACACTAAACACTGAGTAGAGAGAGGGGGAAGCGTCTGTCCGAAATAAGACTAGTGCTGAGAGAGGTAGAGCTTGCCTACCGCTGTCGTATGCGTGAGAGAAAGGGAAGCCAGACAGACTGGCGCCGTAACGCGTTACGTTACAAAGCGGTTTACCCTCCCAAGTTATCACTTAAAAAAAAGTAAGACCGAACTTTGGGTTGTGCTGATTATAGTTTTCTAAGAAGAAAATAAAAAGAAGTTTGTATGGTTGAAATTTAATCGCAGAAAGTATCGGAAGGTCGAAGGCATGACCTTCCGATACTTTCTGCGATTAACTTTAAGCAGGTTACTGTGGTGCTGAAAATAAAATTAAATAATGATGTTGACTTTTTGACTAAGTTGGCAGGTGATGCTTATCAAAGGAGAAAAATTGAACATATTGAGAATATGGAACCTCGCATACCCACTGTCGCGGCCACGCTTGAAACCTGCACATTTTCCTGTGCAATTTTTATGATTTTATGCCCGAAATGAGAAAGCTATTATAGGAGACTTTTTCGTAGGCTGCCTTTCATAGTTCCATGAGCAGAAAGTGCTTCTGTTTATTGAGAACTATTATTTATAATATTAGGTAAAATACAAGATATTTTAATATTATTATAATTACAAAATCCACAGTACAGCCCTAACCTTTGAATCACAGCATGCATTTCTGCGCAGTGATGCAATAGCTTACGTAAGCGGTCGTTCGCCCGAAGGTGACCCTGGCTGCGGTGGACCCTTCCAAGGTCATCAGATGGACACCAGCAGGGTTGGTTCATTTAAAAAATCATTTAAAATAAAAATAAATATTCTTAATTTAATGAATGAAGAATATTTTTTTATGAAAATTAATTACCGAATTTAGATGATTAAAATCAAAGTAAGAATTAAAAAACATTTATAAAACAAGGTTTCTATGAAAAAAATGTACAATTAATTAATTATAATTGTCAGAATGCTAACTCACAGGTATAAACCCAGTTCGGGAACCTACCTACTTCTGTAGGTTGTAAATGTTATGTCTGTAACAACAAAGTGGTCACTATTTTTTTAATTAAAAAAAATGTTATTGATAAAAAAATGGGAAGCAATTTTTTACAATGTTTTCATTTTCAAATTATAGAAATTTTGTTCTATAGATAAACAGGGTGGCATACATCGACGTACAAACTGGTTCTAGAAACTTTTGCGTCGGTTATAAAAAATAAAATCCGCTGTTTCATAGAAAAGTGCAGTACCTACGCGGTCAAAATGTATGGAACAGCAAATTGTTGGGTTTCAGAATCATGTACTGCTTCGATATCCCTGCCACCCTTGTCATAGATAGAAATATGTATAATCAAATTTTATTATTTTTGACAAATTTTTGACATTGATTGTCGCTGAGATAAGATTTTGAACGTTTTTATTTACGGAATTGGCCTTCTGAAAAAACTAATTTTGCCCATCCCTAGAAACCAGCCATGTTTGTTCAAACTATAAATAGTTGTTTATTATCACTGTATTACAATCGTCTTCTTTTCATGTAAATTAATGCATGTTTTATGTTGGTAAGATGACTTAACTCAATGGCTTCATGTACGTCTACGTCATTTTTGTAAATGGTTAGATGTATAATGATAGATGAACTTAGATGTATCCCACTTAGCTTCGGTTAGAACTAGGTTTAGCCTTCATCATAGCGACTAGAACTAAGTGCAGCCGCACACCGGTGGATAAGCTTAGGTGTATCCTATTTATCATCGGCTAGAACTAGGTTTTCAGTCCAGTTAAGCATTTTGGTTTTGTTTTGAGATTCTCATCTTGCGTTTCCCGATTGATTCGATTATATTGAAAAAATAAAATACAGGGATGTTGAAGTGACATTTACAATTATACTAGCTGCGCCCCGCAGTTCACCCGCATAAGTTTCGATCCCGTGGGAACATCGGGATAAAGTATTCTATATGTTAATCCTGGTTATAAACCATCTGTGAGCCAAATTTCAATTAAATCCGTTTTGTAGTTTTTGAGTGAAAGAGTAACAAACATCCATCCATCCATACAAACTTTAACGTTTATAATATTAGTAGGATGTTCACACTGTTGGGTAACAAGCCTCCTCACACAACATAATGGGGTTTATTCATAAACGATGACTAAAGTTAAGTAACTTTTAAACGTCAAAAATGTATGGTTAAACAGTCGCTAATCACTGCTGAACTTTAAGCAACGCTTATGAATAAAGGGGTTTATGAGTGTATGTCGTGTACGGTTTCTTAACAACACCTTTGTAAATATGAGCAAATTTAGGGGTGTGATACAGAGCATCGAACTGAACCACTTTCTCCAGGGGACCAACATCATAATTGAGAAAAAAATGTCAGTTGTCCCTAAATTTGAATCGAGGTATTGAAGTTTTGTGTGGAACAGCTGATATTTTTTTCTCCTGTTGTATTTGGCAGTAAACAATATACTTATCTATCAGTAACTCCTGCGCTCTTGCGCATACCAACAAACGATAAGCCAATCAGGAAGCTTGGTAGCGGGACTGCCCAGCATATGGTTATACTCTGTCGTAGAGAATAAATGAGATATACCATAAAAGGCATGCATGGCGGCGCCAATGACGACCAGACAGTTTCCTGTTGAAACCACAAAATTCCAGAAACAATTATTAAATGTTCATCTCGTTCCATTTTAACTTCACAAATAACATTAATAATAATTGTTATTTATTCTGTTATTATTCACTTTTGTTACTTTGGTAATATATTATTATATTAAACAATAAGTTAGTTATTATTTTTCATTATATAAGTATATACAAGTCTTAACTTGTGCCTCATTGAGACACAAGTTACAACTACACAACACCACCGTTCCACCGTAGATCTCATCCCTGCCTCTGGGCTGGATTGAGGTCAAGAGTGAGCCCATTGTCAATAAAAAAAAAACTTGTAAATACAATTTTTCTAGTTCGGGATTCCAAAAATAAAATATATATTTTTTTATGGAATAAATGGATTACCTTTAATAAGCAATAAGACCTGTATTACTCATACAAAGGTGAGTTAAGAATCAAGGAGTTTTAGCTAGCCAAATTATAGGTAGGTTTATTATGTGCTGCCATAGGGAGGAAAATGGGATCATCTTAAGAAGATAGCAACATTTTCCAACTGCTTATAGCAACATACTGGCAACACCACAAAATCTACGGGTCATCTTCTCTAGTTTAGACAAGAGTTTAACAAGAATAACATTCTGCACCCTAATTGCGTAACACTCTTTCAATCACAATCTGAATCATTTGAAGGATATTGGTAATCCATTGCTTCATATGTATGTTCGAAAAAGTCTACTCAATAACGTAAATAATGCAATGAATGTTGTTGAACTGTCAAAAAAGAAAGTAAAGTCATTGCTAGCATTAGTAGGTATGTTACACAATTACCTAATTACTCAGCAATTTTAGACTCCACTGCATAAAAAGGCTTCTACAAATACTAGTCCTGTGCTTTCCGTATTCTATCCCTGTAGTGATGAAGATTTACAAGTGACGCTGTTGTGGTAGGTTGGAGGGGCTTGTGGCTAAGTAATAACAGCCGCACGGGTCGATCGATCAGGTTAAGCTACGCTTGCCGCGGTTGGTCCGTGGATGGGTGACCATTTTCACATACCAAGTCCCCTCCGTGCCTCGGAAAGCACGTTAAGCCGTTGGTCCCGGCTGTCATTCGTGGATCTTTGACAGTCGTTACGGGTCGTCAGTAGCCCGAAAGTCTGACAACCAGTCTTACCAAGGGGTATCGTATTACCCAGTAACTGGGTTGTGGAGGTCTGATAGGCAGTCGCTTCATGTAAAATACTGGTATTCAGCTGCATCCGGTTAGACTGGAAGCCGACCCCAACATAGTTGGGAAAAGGCTAGGCAGATGAGATGCTGTTGTGGTAGGTTGGATGATGCATACTTGCAACATTTCTGAACGATATATTGCGAAATAGCAATTACGAGCTAGACAAAAATAATAAAGAAATAAACTACCCATACCTACCTATTTACCACGCTCGTTATTTAATACATAAACATCTTAAATACCACTTAAGAACAAAAACATCCTTGAAACTCACAAGATGATTCAATAAAGCGGCGCAGTTCCCGAGATTGGGTCGAAATACGGACAAAAAAACATTATGCAAGCGTGCAACGACCGACAAGGTGACCTGCCATTGTCTGGCCCTTCATGCCAGCTACATAGTGTGGCAGAAAACACAGAAGTATAAGTCTTTTTTTCTCTGAAAAAAAAATTTTACTGATGTACTTATTTGCAAAACAAGACTAGCTAAAGTCCGGCCGTTTCGAGAGAATGCGTTCCGGTGAGACAATAAAATTTTGGTAATTAATAAAGATCTAATTCGCAAAACACGTATTCGTTTGCACGAATCTGATAGGTGTCAAGAACGCTTTCTCTCAGCGGCCGCACTGAAATGACAACTGTAATGACAAGCAGTTCCAACCCTCAGAGGTACAGTCACTAAAAGAGATAAGTAACCAGCCGGTCGATTCTGTGATAATCTCACCGTGAAAACTCAAATGAAGTGAGCTTGATGTGAGTTGTCAAAAGTGTCAATCCCTAGCATTATTTGGAATGACAGCTCACTTCACGCTCACTTCACCTAAGTTTTCACGGTGAGATGGTTTATTATAGTATCACTGAACAGCGCACCTCTTAAAACCCATGATAAGTTACTGTGTAAAATTAGAGATAAACTACACAACTAAAAAAACGAAATAAAGAAAAGTAATGTACTTATGTATTTTATTATTTATGTACACATTGTAAAACAAATACAGACACAACATATTATTATATAGGTATTGAGTACAGCTAGATGGACTGACGACCTAACGAAGGTTCCTGGGACGGACTGGATGCGGAAGGCGGAGGACAAGGTGTTGTGGCGCAGCTTGGGAGAGGCCATGTCCAGCAGTGGACTGCGATAGGCTGAGCTGATTGGTTGATTGAGTACAAAGGTATTGCTAATTTCTTAAGAAATAAAATAAACAATGTCTACGGGTTTCAAATAAAAAGTGGTTAAGTATAAATCAAAATCAAAAGTTACTAACAATTGGGCCTAGTTGCCATAAATGAACAAGCATTGAATTGAATAGAGAAGCCATTTATTGAAATTAGGCTGAGCATCAGCACTTTTCGAACTTCAAAATTATATAAGAGAGTCCCCCAAAAATGGCATGGCAGGAAGAACACCCACTCAATCAACACAGGAGTCTAAATCATCAGCTTATATTAGGCAGATTGAGCAGTGGTGGGCAAGTGGAAACGGCCGCGATTTACGAGTGTTAGGTCGTAGGTTCGAACCCCGACAGACGCTTTACTTTGTGTAAATTATTTCATCACCACTGCCCTCAAAACGGTGAAGGAAAACATCTTGAGGAAACCGGCATGTCCTAGAATACAAATATTTGAAGACATGTGACGTCCACCAACCCGCATTGGGCCCGCGTGGTGGATTACGGCCCACTGCCTCTCACAGATTATATTAGGTACAAGTATCGATTGCCAGTGACTCACAAACCTAACCTTCTGAAACCCCTCTACCCAACCACCCATGTCTGTCAGTTTGTCCTTGCTTGCCGTAAACGTAAACTATGCACCCTCAAATTAAAAGTTATGCCAAGCTGATGTTATGCTATAAATTATAGCTTATAACCCGTTGGGCACCTCTTATTATGCCGATAAAGTTTATTAGCAAACGGTATTGTACCTGCGCTTGCGATGAAGACTTTTGTGACGTAGGTATATAAAAAGAGGTGCAAGAAAAATGAGGTTGTGTTTCAATTTAGGTGGTTTTTATTCTTTGTTGTTTATGGAAGTTTTGGAGGAACATTGGCTTCCATAAATTTCGCTTGCTTTTTCGAGTACCTAAATTATTTATTTATTTATCACATGTTTCCTTTGACATTACAGTTATTTAATCTAATGCGACAAAGTAACTTAAAATATACTTAACTATATAATACCTTACATGCTACACAGTACGTGGCCCTTGTGAACTCACCCAGTGTACAGCCGATCGATTCTGTAAAAATCTCACCGTGAAAAGTTGGGTGAAGTGAGCTTAGTGTGAGCTAGTGTCAATCCCTAGCATTAGTTGGAATGACAGCACACTCCACGCTCACTTCACCTAAGTTTTCACGTTGAGATTGTTACAGAATCGCACTGCAGGTGAATATGTGGCATCTGCCACCGTGTTGAGAGTGCGCAGCGCACGAGTCAGTGATTATAGTTAGGTAAAAATGTTTATGATACACCCACATTTCGCCAGTTATGTTAAAGTCGCATCTAATAGAGGGCGAGCCTAATGCCATCAACGGATCACAAATCCAGACTCTGGGCTGCTACTGAGAAATTCCAGATGAAAAACACTACCCGACCCTGTAATAGGCTATTTTCCTAAAAAAATCTAATTGGTCCGTCAGTTAGATTATCAAAAAATATTGAACCCGTATTTTTTCTTTTGTCAATTATATAAAAAATGATGAAGATATCGCCCGTTAAAGTTCCGCGTGGCGACTTGCTTGCGACACTTTTGCAAGCAAATGACGTCACCCCCACTGCCAAATTTTGACGTGCTTTATCTTTGTAAATTTTTGTTTGATTGACAAAAGAAAAAATACGTGTCCATTATTTTTCGATAATCTAACTGACGGACTAAATATATGTAATTATTATTTTTTTACCCAGGAAACTACCCTATTGAACCCAGGAACCACATGTTCAGCAGTAGCGCTTGCGACTACTACACCAGCTACTAGCTAGGCAGACAGTAAATGAAATGGTTAGGTAAACAAAATAAATTAATCGGCTTAGCCTTGTCCCGACTTTGTTAAATTCGGCTTCCATTTTAACCAGATGCAGCTGAATACCAGTATTTTACATGGACCGACTGCCTACTGACTGATAACCCAGTTACTGGGTAACACGATACCCTTAAGACTGGCTGTAAGACTTTTGGGCTTCATTCAGACTAGACGGTACGACTTTCAAAGATCTACGAATGAAAGCGGGAACCAACGACTTAACGTGCTTTCGAAGGCACGGAAATGAAATAAATAATATCGCAACTATAAGTCAGTAAAGTAAAACGGGGTGAATAGGGATGCAGGGGTGAATCGGGACGAAACTTTAAAATGGATTTGAACTTTAAAATTATATAGTTTGTTGCTAACAAGGACACTTAATCTTTAATTAAAAAACGGTAAACACGTTAGAGTCTTTTCTGGCAAAAAACTATATTATTTCAGCGCTAAAATCCATTTTAAAGTTTCGTCCTGATTCACCCCTGCATCCCGATTCACCCCGTTTTACGGTATCATCCAAAATATATTTATCTGCGACCCGATTTTATAACATGAACACTGTTGATAATGTCACTTTGAACAAGTTCGTCGCTCTGCGATTACTAGAGTGACATGCATGATTTGATAATTTTCACGATAGTCAGTTCGTGTGCAATAATCTTTGTTATGAATAAGTTAATAATGAGAACTTCTAAACAATGACTAGAGAGCAGTTATAGTGGCCCAGTGACAAGAACCCTGACTTACGAGTTATAGATCGTGGGTTCGAACTCAGACAGGCGCTTTACTTTGTGTCAATAATTTCATCACCACTGCTCTCAAAACGGTGAAGGAAAACACCGTGAGGAAACCAGCATGTCCTAGAACCAAAAATTCAAAGACTTGTGACATCTATCAACCCGCCTCTGGCCCGCGTTGTAGATTATAGCCCAAAGAAGGGAAGAAAGGAGGGTTACGTGGGACTCCTACCGACCTAAAACCCCCACTGTTCCTTCTAGTACCAAGAGTCGGGGACCCGGGATATACTTGTACATTCACCGCACCCCCGACTGGTAGCAGCCCGCCATGCCTAGCGGGCCCCATCACCAAGTGCGGCCGATCCCACGACCGCACGTCCTACTGCGTCTCATCGACCGACTACCTAAACTTAAAACTACGTGACAGATATCACAATTCTGAACGTTCAAAGTTCGTCACAATAGTTTAAACAGTAATGCTGGTTAAACCCATTATTAATATTATATAAAAGTGGAAGCGCAATTCTGTGTACTTTATATTTATTTAAATGACTTAAGGGTGTGTACTGACTTGGCGTTTTTCAGGAGCGTATAAATAATCAATAAAATGTATTTATTTTATTTTTTTCTTCAGAAAGCTTACAGTCTAATATCTACATGGGTACATAAAGACTACTTCTACTAACACTAGCTATAAGATATTTTACTAACAAAATGGACTTTATTGTTGTCGATATATAAATAAAATAAAATAAAGAACAACTAATTATTAATTAAGTAACATACCTACGTTTTAAAGATGGAACACAGTAAAAGATGCCCGTCTCCTTTTTAAGGAAATTTCTCGCCGGTTGATTGATACTTCACGTGATCAGAGGGCTGGGTCGTTCTTTGGCCAAAGAATTAGCATTGCCTTTCAACGTGGTAATACTGCCGGGTCTTCTAGGCACGTTTCCGGATGACAGCGATGCGGACGAGTACTTCGACGCCTAAATATCCTTTTGTTTTTAGTCTTTTAATTTACTACCTTGCGTAAATAGTTAGTTAAGAGATTATGAAAAGATACTTGTAAGAAACCAGGGGTTCTACTCCGAAGTGCAAAGTGCGAATGTTCGGATCGGACAGACACATGGCCGAGTCGGATATTATTGAAATATGCGAAAAAAGTTCGGATCAGCTCAGTTGGGTCGGGACCATAGTCAATATTCGAAAGAGTGTAGGAGTGTAGGATCGGGACCGACCGAACCAAATAGTAACTTCGTAGCAGGAAACGGCCGAACATTCGGCCGATACTACTTCGGAGTAGACCCCCTAAATATTTTCAGGAATTGATGAAAAGTAAAAGCTGAATTAACTTGCTTTTAGGAATTTCTCAGTAACAGCGAGGAGTTTGCAAGTAGGTGGTATGATACCCCCGTGCTTCGGAAAGCAGGTAAAGCCGTTGGTCCTGCGCCTGATCTCTCCCCGGTCGTGTCGGATTCCCGTCCCATCGGACTATGAGAGTAAGGGAACAGAGAGTGCACCTGTGTTTGCGCACACACTTGTGCACTATACTATCTCCTGCGAACCTGCTAATCTCCGTTGAGATTGGCCACCGTTACCGGTCAGCGAGATTATTATTTATTAGTGAATCAGTTGTAGGTATTTCTGGGTATTTCAGTCGCACAAGCTACGTGTGAAACGCTTATCTGGTAACTGCAGTAAAAGGTCACTAGTAGTTACTCACGAGCCCACCAATAGGTATGATACTATTACAAGTCATCGACTATGAACAATACTGTGATGTAAGTCTCACCGCTATTGAATAAGCCCTTTTTGTATTTACTACACAAAAATAGTATGAATCATTTTCTTTAATCATGATCATGATAATTTTAAATCATCATCATCTGTCTAACCTTTTCCCAACTATGTTGGGGTCGGCTTCCAGTCTTACCGGATGCAGCTGAATACCATTATTTTACATGGAGCGACTGCCTGTCTGACCTCCACAACCCACTTACTGGGTAAGATTGGTGGTCAGACTTTCAGGCTTCTGACTACCCATAACGACTGTCAAAGATCCACGAATGACAGCTGGGACTAAACGCTTTACGTGCTTTCCGAGGCACGCAGGGGTCTCGGTATGTATAGATGGTCACCCATCCACAGACGAACCACGGCAAGCGTAACTTAACCTGATCGATCGTCCTGTGCGTCTGATAATTAACCATGGACTCCTTCATGATTTTAAAAAGTAATGCTAAATAATAATTAATTAGGCAAGAAAGAAAAGACATTTTCTTTTCACACGTGCAGATAAAAAGATAATTTAGGTAATTAGTGTTTTTCTTTACAAAAAACTTTAAAACTGATGATAATCAAACACCAAGAAAGAGCTTTTGAACTTGACCTTGTCCTCCAAAACGCCTGCCCTTCACCAATTCCTAGTGATTTCGCTGGGAAGAAGAAGTGGCGCAACAAACTCCCCGACAGAAAAGGTTTTCAAGCTTCAAAACGAATCATTAAAAACCTACCTCATCAAAGAAAACGTATTCCTAAACCATTCTAAAACACAAAAACCATTCCTCCTAAAAATCTAAAACCATTTACAAAACAAAAAAAAACATAACCCCTTTTAATCCAGACACAGAACCATCCAGCCGCGCAAAAAACTGCTCAAATTTCTTTCCTATTACGTCGTCGGTCGTCGAAGGTCCCCAGTTCATTGCCCGAAAGGTGACTCCAAAGTCCCCATGACCTACCCCAACGTCTGGCATGTTCCTAGAACTTATAATAGATTGGACTGGAGCATCATCCGGTTTCTTAACAAAAACGTTGAAAAGATGTTACGTAAGTTCGTTTTCTATAGTTAGTATAACTGTCTGTCTGGCTACGGCTTTAGGGTTGCGCACGAGTTTGAAAGGGGAACTGGTTTTTTGAATTTTGATTTTGGAACCTTTTGGTGTATTTTTTTTTTCTGTTGTAAGGTCAACTCTTTTTATTTTTATTTTTTTTTTGTAGACCATTTTTAGGGACGTGGATAAAAGTTTTGAAAGTAAAAAAATATTTCCATAATGTAGGTAAGTTATTGTGAAAGATGATTTATGGTAAGAAAGGGGGTGACTACCAAGATGACGACTAATAGAGAAGTGTGGAAGAAAAAGGCATGTTCCGCCGACCCTATATAAATTTGGCTATGGGCAGGAGAATAAAATTCCCTACAGAAAAGAGTTGATAGAAGAAAATGGTTGATGGATGTACCAAAATGTTCATAATAACACCGTTTTATAATCGTTGTTGCAACATAACAATACATCAAACTTATTATGTATTTTTCTCTGAATTTCTTCTTAGCGGGACGATGGCAAGACTATAGTTTTTTTTTTTTTTTAATTTGTTTGGCCATTCTGTGAACTCTGTGAACTATTAGGTACACGTCTGCTCAACCCTTCACGGAAACGAGGCAAAATGTTATGTTATTTTATGAACTGTGTGGACGTGTTTCTTGGCACGTGCCTAAAAGCTGTCACATCATCAAAGGACGTATAAGAATCATAACAACATAGCTACTTAACCATGTGTCATGTTTTTTCTTTAAAGTTGTCATAGTCCAGAAACAGATTTGAAAACAACTTTGTATAAGAAAAACTTTTTACAAAAAATAAAAATAAAAAACAACTGACTACGCGATCGATTCAATTATGAATCGATTTCAAAAAAAAAAAATTTTAATAGATAGTGTATGCCTCAGGAGTAGTCCCATATTATAAATAATAATAATAATATCCCTGGACATTTCACACAGCACCATTTGTCCCAAGCTAAGCAACCTAATGCTTGTGTTATGGTAACAAGATGGCTGATAAACTACTTATATACATTTTTTTTTGTAAATACATACATATTATAGATAGAAAAACACCCAGACTCGGAACAAATACATGTAGGTCATACAAATATTTGTTCCGTGCAGGAATCGAACCCCCGACACGCAGCGCAGCAGTCAATCGCTTAACCACTGCGCCAACCGTGCCGTCACATGTCTAAATGTTATTAACTTTGCTTGGGTAGTTTTTGAGTGAGCTTAAATTTTTTTTTTTGCCTGTTAGTGGTGTATATAAATAAATAATAAATAAATTCCTGGACATTTCACACAGCACCATTTGTCCCAAGCTAAGCAACCTAATGCTTGTGTTATGGTAACAAGATGGCTGATAAACTACTTATATACAATTTTTTTTTTGTAAATACATACATATTATAGATAGAAAAACACCCAGACTCGGAACAAATACATGTAGGTCATACAAATATTTGTTCCGTGCAGGAATCGAACCCGCGACACGCAGCGCAGCAGTCAATCGCTTAACCACTGCGCCAACCGTGCCGTCACATGTCTAAATGTTATTAACTTTGCTTGGGTAGTTTTTGAGTGAGCTTAAATTTTTTTTTTTGCCTGTTAGTGTTTATTGATGATGTTATAATAACTTCCTGTCACTGATATTTACATAGCAAGTAGTGTTATATGAATTTGTGTGGGATAAGTACAACTCAACGCACTCTCAACCTCATAGCTAGTGACACGGGCCTATTCTGTTGTTCTCTGAGTGAGTTCACAAAGAATGCATTGTTTGTAATAAGTTACAAAATTTAATTATAATAAGGAGTTTAGATAAATGTACACTATCGCAATAGGTTTCCCTATAAGGATAGATGTAAGTTGGGAAATAAATAAATAAGTAAAAACTTTATTTAAAAAAAAAAACAACCGAATTGAGAACTTCCTCCTTTTTTGAAGCGTTAAAAGTACGTGCTACTAAAAAACCCTAAATAATCGGCCAACCTTCATATAGCTTTGGTTTCCTCAGAAAGCGGCGAACGGTCACTTAATAGGTAACGGTAGTTCAAATACAGTCTAATGTCTCGCTGGTGGTGGCGTGTGTGTTGGATCATTTAGTTCCCTTCAAAATGGTTGAGCTGAATGGTGCTGATTTATACGTCATGTCCGCGAACGGGCGCCGTCATTAGGAACTGGTCATCTCTTAGCAGCCACGGCTTATAATAATTTCTGAATTGCTTTTATGTTTTTTTTTTATAACGGACTCTTTTATCGTGCACGTCTTTCTACATCGTTCTCACATGTATAATTTCAACGTGAATGATGCAACCAATATTTTGTAACAAGGTCCATGGAGTTTCTTGCCAGTTCTTCTCAATAGGAACCTACTATGCCAAAGTATGCATAGCAAAGCTGTGGCCATGCCAAAGCATGGGCAACGCTTTACCTTTCTGACTAACCGACCTTTTGACAATTTAAAAGTGCCCGTAATTGGTTTATTTGAAATAAATGCTTTGAGTTTGAGTTTGACACAGCGTTTTTCGACACCTTAATGTCAAATACTGGTGAAAATACTACACATACAATTAATACCAAAAAACCAATAAAACTAAAACAATCACAATAACACTAGTGATCTTTAAGACGACCGTTATAATACGACGGCCATCACAAATTAAAAAGACAAACGAAGAAAATAAAAACCATCCATCGTCTGGCATCCAGCCATAACTAATGTACTAACATTATGATATCAAATTACAACTAGGTACACATTTCTGCATGTCATTCCAAGCTTATGCAACAACGCATTCGCTTACAAATGCACTGACAACTAAGAATTAAATAGAAATAATATATGTAAAGAAAACCCCTAGAACTTTATACAAACAAGCTTTTATTAAAATACTGCAACTCATTGAATGATGAATTTAAGATTTGCTTTCCAGAAAGGACAAATTTAATTTTCATTTCAGCCGAAAGACGGCCACTGCTTGACTCAAGCCTGGGCCGTAATCCACCACGCGGGCATGCCTTTTGCCATTACCACATGCCTTCAAATTTTTGGTACTAGAACATGCATCCCATGGTAGAAAACATCTTGAGGAAACCGTTCCTCACGATGTTTTCTTTCACCGTTTTGAGAGTAGTGATGAAATAGTTAACAAAAATTAAAGCA
This sequence comes from Apamea crenata, assembly GCA_949629185.1. Taxonomy (NCBI): domain Eukaryota; kingdom Metazoa; phylum Arthropoda; class Insecta; order Lepidoptera; family Noctuidae; genus Apamea; species Apamea crenata. The sequence continues at coordinate 4,550,266 of OX451377.1, forward strand.
CCTGTCTGGGTTCGAACCTACGACTTAAAACTCGCGGCCGATAACACTGGACCACCACTGCTCAAAATGACATAGAACAAGTTATTCAAAAAAACATACTGAAGTATAGCTACCCATAAAATTGCATCGGCATTTAGACGAGTTTTTATAATCCACAAAGCCCCTTTGTGATCCAAGGTCCGACCCGAATAAAAGCGGCTTGGGAACAGACCTCTGAGTTTTGAATCAAGACAGACTATTATAATACTGTCTGGGACGTTGAGACTGCACGACCGTGGTGATGCAATTTTTAAGATACCTATCAAAAATCGTCAACCTATAAGGAATGGGGTTGATAACTGGTAAAAACCTGTACTGTCCCACTGTAAGGCAGTCTCCTGTATTCTATTACCTCGTGAACTCAGAGACATCTACGCGCAAACTGAAACCATGAATTCAGCATATATTATGCGTCTACAACCCCTAAGCTTAGAAATTTTTCGTTGTATATCTGTTAGCAAAGAGCAACAGGTACCTATGCAGTCAAAATGTATGGAACAACAATTAGAAAAAATCTGAATCATGTCCTGAATCCATGGTGACTGGTTGTCGATGTCCCTGCCACCCTGTATTAGTTTCTAAAATATTAATCTATTACGTCTCGACACAAATTTCTCAGTTAAAATAGAAATAGATAGTATTTTATTGTCCTGCTAAGCAGGTTCACAGGTTAACACCAAGGAGACGACACGAGTAGCTTTCAATATTACCACCAACTATGTAAGTTACAATATCGAGTTGAATGGCGTGCAATAGGAGAGGCCTATGTCCAACAGTGGACTGCTATAGGCTGATGATGAAGTAACAATAAATTATTTACCAATGAGCCCCAAACTAGACAGTTACCCCTTTATTCATAAACGTTGCTTAAATTATTAATTATTTTTTCCTATTTTTTTTTATCTCACTTTTCAATTGCGAACACCAATAGTCATTTTAATAGTTTGAACTATTAAATATAGTATACTATAACAATATGTTACTGCTTGTATGTTCACAACACAAATTTTATTATAAGTCTAAACGCGAAGACTTGTAATTGGCTTTCTGTCGACTATTGTTTCCTATTTTTTGTTTGTTTTTTTAGCTGTAAGTCTTCCATGCTGTAATAAATAAATAAATAAACTAAAGTTAAGTATTGATTAGCGACTGTTAAACCATACATTTTAGACGTTTAAACGTCACTTGATTTTAATCATCGATAGTAAATAAGCCCCAAAAAAGTCTGTATCTTGGGGCTCGACACTGACGGCAAAGAAAGCAGGACATAATAATGACGAATCGACATAAGTTATATGCAATTTCCTTACGTGTTTTCCACCTTCAACTTTAGCATTATTACCTTTTATTATTAACTCTAAAAACAATGATTCACTAACATTAAAACAACGCAAATGCCCTTGTTTGATCTTAAAAACAGGCCACACAGTGAGTGTGTATCTTTTCTAGTTCTTCTATGACGTCATTGAAACCACATCAGGTGGTATGCGGTTCTACTTTGAAAACCAGTCATGGGTATGAGAAAATGGGCACAACAATAGATAAGCTTTGAAGTTATTGTTCATTGTTGTACGAACTTCTAAGGCGTGGAACTCCTTGTCGGAGTCTGGGTTTCCCGAGCGCTGAGTCTCTAAGTTGAGAGTGAGTGTGTTAATTCTGAGTAAGCGTGTATCATTGCCGACTCGCACTGAGTCCGTGTGGTGGCTTACGGCCCATCCCCTCTCACCGAGAGGCGGCCTGTGTCCCAGCAGTGGGAACATTATTGGCTGATTATGTGTATGTGTATCATTGAACGTCTCTCTCATATCATTAGGGGCATATTTAATAAAAACGACTCGTAACAATATTGTCAATTTTAGTAGATGTTTTCAAAGATGTTTTAATAAACTGGACTTGTAGCGAAAATGTCTGAATTTTGTAAAGATTTTGACAAATATGTCGCATTTTCAGTTGTATATAAAACTTTTTTAGAAAAAAAAAAACACAATTTTAGAAGATGTTTTCAAAGTTGCTTTAATAAACAACACTTGTAGCGAAAATGTGTGAATTTTGTCATTCTTTGACAAATATATTATGTCAGATATATAAAAAAAAATTACAAAAAAAAACCAACTGACTTCCAGAAAAACCACTACAGTGATAAATAACTTTTAGTTCGGAGGTCTGTGGCAAATACGAAAATACAAAACCGAAGTCACCGACTTCCGGAATGAAAGCTTTTTGTCACTTTGTATGTTTTTGTTTGGAAGTTGGTTGATTTCTGTAAAATTTTTAGTTATCACTTTTTAGCTGTCCTACCTACCCCACACGAATTCGTATACCACATGCTACGTAAACAACAGAAACAGAAAGTTTTAAAACATCGTCAACATACACGAAGTGGATTAAATACGTATTTATTGAAGCTAACTCAAAAACTACCAAAGCCAACTTAATCAAATTCATATGGGGCCTGCGCAAGCTTCTACCAAATGAAAAAAGAATTTTAAAATCGGGCCACAGTTGTTGAACATATCAAAATTGATTGTAGTTTTTCCTCCTCCTTCGAGAACTTTAATTGCTGCGATCATTTCGATATGACCAATAGTGCTATTCTGTAAAGTTCACTTCGAACCTCAGTGAAGTCAATTTTATTTTAGAAGTAAATTATCAATTTATCTTTGATAAAGATTGGTCCTTGGCAGCTCTGGACAGAGAGGTGGAAAGAGAGTAGGAAGGCCTTAAGAATAAGAATACACATTGACAATCTACCCGTCTTTACCTATGGTGCACAAACTTGGTCTTTGACTAACATCCAGAAGTCCAAACTCAAGGTCTGCCAACGAGCAATGGAGCGCAGTATACTAGGCGTTAAGTTCACGGATCGTGTTCGAAACACAATACTGCGCTCCAAAACAAAGATAGCTGACGTGGCTCAAAAGGCTGCCCAACTTAAATGGTACTGGGCAGGACATGTCTGCCGTATGCTGGGCAAACTGTGGGCCCAAATAGCACACAAATGGTGCCCTGAGACAGCGAGGCGAGGTCGCGGCAGACCACGTGGGAGATGGCGGGACGAGCTGGATAGGTTCCGTCAAAACTGGAAGGAGGACGCGTGGGCTCGCGGAAGGTGGAAGGAGTGGAGGGAGGCCTTTGCCCAGGAGTGCGACAGCGTAGGCTAACATAAATACATATAATCTCGGATTCACATCTCTATCCGTTCGAACTGCATACTTATAAACGGTATTCTTTCTTTCGCATGCTCAAAGAATAAGATGAGAAGAAGTGGATGTTTTTGAGTCGATGATGACGTATTCAGGGCATAATCAATTCAAAAACAATACGTCGCAGGTAGCTTTTATCTCAGTTGGCACGTATGCGGTTACGTGTACAGGTAAATATGGACATTCACGACCAATTACCAGTTGTATTACATGGAACTGTTGTTAATTATATATTATGCACATATGTGACGTACATACCGTTCAAAATACAGCTGAAAGGACGATTTTCATTCATGATATGAAATGCAGTGTTACTCAAAGTTCTACAGTGAAGTGAATATCGTGAAAAAATCATGGTCCCAAGTCATCTGATTGGCAAGTCTCGTAATTTTAAGAACGTTCACAGTCTGATCCCAGTCTCAATCTGTCAAAAATACGTCTAATTTCCCTACATTTTGACATGATTTTAACATTTGTTTGTCGCTGAGATGAGACTGCGAATAGATTTTGAACGTTTTACATTACGAGAATTAGCCTTCTGATTTCAGTCGCAATCTGTCAATAATACCTCGAATTTCCCTATATTTTTTTGACAAGTTTTTGACATTTGCTTGTCGCCGAGATGAGACTGCGACTAGATTTTGAACATTTTAAATAACGATAGTTAGCCTTCAGCTGTAAGCAGCTGGTCTATTCCGTAAAAATCTCACCGTAATGTTTACAGAATAGGTCGGCGGGTATGGTCATCATCTTGGGCTCAACAAGTTCAACAGATACTCGTATGTACTCAGTCTAGTAGCCTCCTGACCGATTTCGGTCACGGTGGCCAATCTCAACGGAGATAAGCCAGGTACGCAGGAGATATTATAGTGCACAAGGGTGTGTGTAAACACAGGTGCACTCTCTGTTCCTTTACTCTCATAGTCCGATGGGACGGCAATTCGACACGACCGAGGAGAGATCAGGTGCAGGACTAACGATTTTACGTGCTTTCCGAGGCAGGGGCCTGTGCCTCAGGCTCATAAAGATGTATATGTCGCAGCCAAATGGCGTAATTGCCTTTCAGTTAACAGCCTAGCCTTTTTACTAAACGGCGCCGTTAAACTAGCGGCCTATATATTAAAGGTAAGGCTGGGAACTGTGACCAGCCATGCACGAGCCGAATTGGTTGCAGTAACTAAGCCAGAGCACCAAAACCGAATGGGTTAAGTTAGGTTAGAACTGACTGACCAACGAGCAAGACAAGCGAACGGCCTGTGACCGCTACTTCCAAAGGCTAGGCTGTGAACTGAAAGGTTCATTAAGTTGGTTGGCTGACATATAGACAATCGAATTAATGCAGAGTCATCTTCCTGGCTTATGAAATACGTATTTAAACAGTCATCACAGTTTGACAAACACGAGCTCTCAGGGTTTTCCCTAAATCCCGCGTTATATGAGGTAAACAAAACGTTGAATTTATTTTTAAAATAATATCCTAATTAAATTCCATTAATACTGGCCGTTATCGAATTCTCAGAGGACCTGATGTAATTATTGCTAACATTGTTATTGTTTGTTGTGTGTATGTGCCTCTAGTCACGCTGTCTGTTCAATCACAGGTTATGTATACGTACCTACGTAGGTATTATCCAGTTGAAGAGTCACTGAGCCTGCTATACGTAAACGAAGGTTACTCAGACGATCGTCAAAAAGTCGTCATTATCATTACGTATTATACACTTTGAACAATCCTAATTATATTATAAACGTGAAAGTTTGGACGGATGGATGGATGTTTGTTACTCTTTCACGCCAAAACTACTGAACGGATTTGGATGAAATTTAGCACACATGGCTTATAACCAGGATTAACATATAGGATACTTTTTATCCCGATATTCCCATGGGATCGAAACTTATGCGGGTGAAACCGCGTGGCGCAGCTAGTATAATATACAAATCAGCATACTGATTGCGTAACACACTATCAATTACAATCTGAATCATTTTGAAGAATATTGCTAATCCATTGTTTCATATATTCGAAAAATGTGTCTGCTCCATAACGTAAATAACGCAATGAATGTTTTTGAACTGTTTGCTGTTTCACTTCGACATTGAGATTTCTGAGTTGAGTTTTTGGAACATGGACAGATTTTTCGAACCGTACCCCGGAGTCCCGCAACGAGCATGTTGGCTGGATAATATAATTTATAATAATATCCCTGGACATTTCACACAGCACCAATTGTCCCAAGCTAAGCAACCTAATACTTGTGTTATGGTAACAAGATGGCTGATAAACTACTTACATACATATTTTTTTTTGTAAATACGTACATATTATAGATAGAAAAACACCCAGACTCGGAACAAATACATGTAGGTCATACAAATATTTGTTCTGTGCGGGAATCGAACCCGCGACACGCAGCGCAGCAGTCAATCGCTTAACCACTGCGCCAACCGTGCCGTCGAATATTATTAACTACGACTTTCACAGTGTTAACAAATCTTTCTAGCCTATTCACAACTATGCTGGGGTCAGCTTCCAGTCTAACCAGATGCACCAGTATTTTATATTGAGCGACTGACTGACCTCCACAACCTTATGGCTGGGTAATACGATACGCCTTGGTAAGCCTGGTTGTCACACTTTCGGGTTTCTGACGACCCGTAACGACTGTCAAAGGTCCACGAATGACAGGCAAGACCAACGACTTAACGTGCTTTTCGAGGCACGGAGGTCTCGGTATGTAAAGACGGTCACCCATCTACGGACCAACCGCGGCAAGCGTAGCTTAATCTGATCAATCGACCCGTGCGGCTGTTATTACTTAGCAAGGAGCCCCTCACTTTCTCAATGAGATATTCAAATAATTGAGCTAATAATTTTAATAGTGCATGTAATACGTCATGATAAAAAATGATGTGCGAACGACTACGCATCTCTACAGCTTAGTTGATACTATATCTCAAACAAAGCTATCACGAAGTCAGTATATACTTTACCTATCTCTTGGTACATAAGACAATAGCAGCGTCAGTCGTACATAGTTCATAATACACACATAACCTCCATACATTAGATCGTAAAAACAAATTGGTATTATGACGCAACGGTCTGCTATTAATTGTGAATCATTTGGACTCCGTTCGACTTTGTCGTGCCCTTCCCGGAATAAAGTCTAGACTAGCAAGAGCTAAGGACACGGAGCAAGCGGAGCGAGCGGAGCGGTGATTCTAAAGCGGACTGGTGGACAATTAAAGTAAGACAACAGACACTCATGTGTAAGCAGTTGGTCTCAGCTGTCATACGTGGACAGTTGTTACGGTTCGTCAAAAGCCCGAAAGTCTGACAGCCAGTTTTACCAAGTTTTACCCAGTAACTGGGTTGTGAAGGTCAGAAAGGCAGTCGCTCCATTTAAAAAACTGGTATTCATCTGCATCCGGTTAGACTGACTGTCCAACATAGTTGGGAAAAGGTTAGACAGATGATGAACAGACATATTGCTGGGGAAGTGCGCTGTGCACGCTGTTGGTTTTTTAACTTTCGGCGCTGAACCGAGCGTTGAAAATCCAACAGCGCGGTTTTATTTGGGTATTAATTTAGGTGCCACCTAGTGTTAGTGAAAACATGGGCAGAAGTCATAGTCACTCCTCTCCACTTCCTAATTACTGGGAAGTGGGAAAGACTGTTTGTGGGGACTATATTTAGTAAAATAAATTTTCGACAGGATATGTTTTCCTTTACCTAACTTTCAAACTGCTGTCACTTAAGCATATCATCACGGATTACAGATTTTATCAATCAATTAAGTACCTAGTTACAAACTCAATAAAAGCCTATATAAATGAAATGATATTCGTCGAGGGTTGTCCTCAGATGAAGTCGCGAACCGGATTGAATTGTTTAAAATTTGTAGGATTATTCATCACATGAACTCGACCTTTACTACCACTTCTTTGTTTTATCGTCCCTTACCTGGAATCGAGTCTAGACACAAACAAGCCTAGGATACGGTATGTGCAAAGCGGAAAGATTAAAGCAGAGCGGTGAGCAAAATGCAAATTAAAAGTTACGATAGGACGGTACGTTACGTTATATAGTCATTTGTTTCAAAAGGTTGGTTGGTTTTTTATTAAAGTTGTGTGTCTGTCATTTTATTTTCGAAACAAATATTTAAACACTTCTACATCTGAAGGCCAATTCTCGTAATTTAAAACGTTCAAAATCTAGTCGCAGTCTCGTCTCGGCGACAAACAAATGTCAAAATGTAGGGAAATTAGAGATATTTTTGACAGATTGAGACTGAGAACAGACTGACTGTGAACTTTCTCAAAATTGCTTTCTGAGAATTGCACCCCTGGTATCGTTTCCATAACTGCACCATTTGCACCAAAATTTATTTTGCAAATTATGACAAACTAGCTGCGCCCCGCGGTTTCACCCGGATAAGTCTCGATACCGGGAACATATCGGAATAAAAAGTATCCTTAGTTATTCAGATCATGGTCTACCCATATGCCAAGTTTCATCTAAATCCGTTTAGCCGTTTCATCGTAAAAGCGTAACAAACAATCACACATAATGTCAAATATTTTCTCTTTATTAGTTCTTTATTAGTTTAGATTAGACTTCATCATCCTATAGCAGTCCACTGCTGGACATAAGCCTCTCCTATTGCACGCCATTCAACTCAATTTTCGGCAACTCTCATCCAGCTAGATAGTAGCAGATTAGACTTACGCAATTATTATTGCGAATTAATTATTTGCAAATTAAGACAGACTTTGATTTGCACCGTTCGCTTTATAGACTGCAGCTCTGTGTCCTCACCCTTACCTACATTTTAAGGTCACCTGCATCCACGTCAAATAATTATGCAACTTCCTTATTGTTCAATAAAGTAACAATACGTAACACTTAATGTTTTAAGTGGACATTGTCGTAATGAAATGATTTAATTGTTTGAAGGTGAACGAGGTTGAAAGGTACGATTGTCTGCTGTTTTTGCTCATAAAGTTTTTGGTATAATTGTCACTAGTGTTTCAAGCTTCTCTACCTGCCTAACATAACATCACGGCTGTAGTCCCCGAAGGGTTAAGCAGAGGTTTACATGTCACATGTACAGACGCAAGCACAAGCTAGTACAACCTGTCAAATTTCTTTAATAGGTTTTCTACTTTATCGCCAAAGCATTAGGTTCAAGGTTCATTTATTTAAACTTTTCGCAAAAAAAGGTACAAAGACGGACGGCCGAAGGCATTCTCTACCAGTCAACCAAGGGTGGTGAAGAGATTAGATAGCAGGTGCTTTGGTTGAGAGGAACAATGATAAAAAAATCTCTTAAAACTAGGTACACAGATACCACATATAACATGCCGGTGTCGTTACGATGTTTCTCTTCACCGTTTTGTGACCTGGGTTAGAACCCACGACCTACAACTCTGGCTCACCACTGCTCTACTGGGACGTCACTGCTCTGAATCCCTAAATATTAATAGTACCAAGTACCACCCTTTTTTTTTTTTTGAGGATGTGAAATCATCAAATGACCCCTCTCGCTCTGGGTGGAGCGGAAGGGAGTGTCAGACTCTTACTGACTAAAACCCACCCGTGTCCTTCCTTAGCCCTTTCTGTTCCAGGGCAGCGGTAACCCTTTCGGACGATCCCGCCGCCCTGGCAGAAGTACCACCCTTAGGTGCTTACAATAGGAAAACAATTTCTAATTACCACGAAACATTCCGTGCAAATAGAAATTTCCCAGAAGGTCCCGACACTTTAACAACCATCGTATTTTTGCACAAATTAACAATTCTAAGTTTTCCCTGGGAGTGACGCGTTAAAATACTGTTGACTCATACAGGGGTGTTATGAAAATTAAGGAACTTATTATGACTCATACATATGTACGTCACTAAGTCCGCACGGCGTAAGTTTGTCTTCCTGGGATTTCCGTACTTTTTGTTTTATATTATTTATTACTTGCCGAGTTGGTGCTGACTAAAACATTGCTGTTATCATAAAAATATATAATATTTATTTATTTTAATTTCAACTAAGTACATATCAATTACATTTTTAAATATTTTTATAAAGAACAAATATATATAAAAAAAATAAAAGAAACAATAGTAATAGGTAGGTACCTATTAATATATTTTTTTTAATGTTTTTGATAAAAAAAATATTATTATTACTATTATTATTTTAAGTCGTAAAAACTATGCGAAGCAAGGGTGGGCCACTAGTCTAATAATATAAAGGCAGATAGAACTCTTAGTGGTTATATTTTATTTATTTGAGAAAAGTAAATAAAACATAAAAGAATTATAAAATTCTATCAATTATTCGTATTCTAAAAAATTTCAACCATTTATGCAAAGGTAGGTCCGCATTTTTTTATTTTTTTTTAAACTTTGCCCCACACTAGGAATTACTTCTGTATCGTGGGTGCGTTTACAAACATTTACACTGAAATACACAATCAGCCAGACCCGGAACAACTAAGTACCTGTAGGTAATACAAATATTTGTTCCGTGCGGGAATCGAACCCGCGACACGCAGCGCAGCACTCGATCGCTCAGCCACTGCGCTAACCGTGTCTTCAAATTGCAGTAACTGACTGCACATCCAGAAAAGAATGTTCCATAACCCCATGACGTATTTATAGTACAAAATCTGAGTAATCAACACCGTACCGAGTCTAAAAAATTCCACAGAGTTTTTGAACCAGGAAAGTTTTTGCATATTTACGAAAAATTCCATATTATCGATCTCATTTATTAGTAAAACCACAATATTAATATTTAGTGTATGTTAGTGTACATTTCCATAAATTGTGGCCAAATGTTTCCTATTGACAAATGCTACGCCATCGTTGTCGACGTCATCAATTTCAAAGTCGAATAATTTATTTTAATCAGATCACTTGATTAAAATGTATTAAGAAAAGAGAATATAATTGTACCATATCGGGTTTTTTTTTTAAACGTTGCCCCACACTAGGAATTACTCCTGTATCATGGGTGCGTTCACAAACATTTAAACTCACATACACAAACAGCCAGACCCGGAACAACTACCTGTAGGTCATACAAATATTTGTTCCGTGCGGGAATCGAACCCGCGACACGCAGCGCAGCAGTCAATCACTTAACCACTGCCCCAACCGTGCCGTCAATTAAGTACCTGCTACTTGTTGACAGACCAACACTATCCTCCAATACCTATTAACACTGTGATTTGAAAACATTGTAAAAGCCAATTATTTTTAAAAGACTAGCCGTGGAGTTTCTTGCCGGCTCTTCTTCATAGGAAACGCCAATTGGAACCGTGCACCTAGCTTCTGACGTTTCATAAGTGCCGGGCATGTATGAGAAATATAGTATTTTGATTTTATGCTTGGAGTCCCTTCCCTTGAGACCGAAATGGTCTACAAATCTACTCGTAGTCTAAAAGGCCTAGAACGTTCATGCATGCCCTAGTAAACAAGTAAAATTATGCCCATATTGGCACAAAAATGCACTGATCTTAAATTTAAACAGGGGAATCGGCTCCCCTGTTTAAATTTAAGTTCAGTGCATTTTTTTTTCTTTTTCGTTATGAAAAGGACAGAAGATTAGTTAGTTCAGTCCTGTCAAATTGGTCAGCGCCTGACGTAAATTGACGTCGTATTTTTGATAGCCAATTTTTTCATCACGTCTAAACTTTTCTATGGAGTATCTCAATTACACAGGACTAAATATTTATCTTTTGTCCTCTTCTTAATGAAATAAAAAGAAAAAGATTTTTTTATCCTTTATTAAAAAGAAGCCAGGTTCTTGATAATTAATTACGGGAAGCAAGAAAAAGATGCACTGAACTTAAATTGAGTTTAGTCTGTGAACAAGGGAATCGGCACCATTGACGCACGTGCTAAAGTTCTAACCTTTGTACCCAACGAATTCATTGAATTCGTTCATAGTTATTATACAAAACAATACGTTTTCCTCTTCCACTAAACTACTGCATGTGTTTGTTCAGAATTATATATTACTAGCTGACCCGGCAAACGTTGTTTTGCCATATAAATTATTTCTAGCTGCCCGGCGCTTCTTCGTTCGCGTGGTGTCCTACCCCCTACCCTACTCGTACACTACTCCTACCCTACTCCTACCCTACTCCTACCCTACTCCTACCCTACTCCTACCCACTCCTACACTACTCCGACCCTAGTCCTACCCTACTCCTACCCTACGCCTACACTACTCCTACACTACTCCTACCCTACTCCTTCACTACTCCTACCCTACTCCTAACCTACTCCTACACTACTCCTACCCTACTCCTTTTTCCATATTTTCTGACCGTTTAAACCTTCCCTGGACTACGACAAACATTTCTGACAATTTTTGATAGTTCTTCCATACAAAATCTGTCACACGTCAATTTTATTCCGCGAGTAAAAATTATCTGTCGATTAAAAAATTTGCCCTTAGGGCTGATGTTTCAATTTCTAATTTCAATTTTATTCGAGAAATTATTTTGACAGTTATTTCATACAAAAACAGTCAAACGTCAATTTTATTCCTCGGATAAAAGTTATCTGGTTAAGGAAAAATCCGCCCAAAGAACAATAACTTCAGAAAGTGATTCAAATAATGACGCATTTCCTTCTTAATGCTTTGTTTGTCCGTCTGTCTGTCTGTAGTACAGTAATGTGCTAAAAAGGTATCATTAAATATATTTGCAGAGCAGCTGGATGAAAGGACACTTTTCTTTTTCTTTTAGGGTGTCAGTGCGCATAATAATTTCTGGGACTAAGGAGACAAGACCGGGTTGGAGACATTTATTTCGAATGTGTACTTAATATGGACTCTGCAACCATAATGTCGTTTACACGACATTATGGTTGCAGAAATACCTCATGAGGAAAGCTGTGTCGGAGACTCAGGGTAAATACCAAGGGCATGACGACGAGGGTTGGCAAACCAGCTATTAGATGGGTTGGGAAAGTCCTGGGTCCGATTGACGTAGATCAGTAAAAGATAGGAAGTCACTCAGCAGGGAGACGATTCAGGTTTATTTTGATGTTTATTTCCAGTATTGAAGGTTGATCTTATCTAGACCGGTTGGTGTCATCACGTCAACGCCGGCTGTCACTGAGAACCAGCGCCTCCCTCTGTCTCGCATAGGGTTTTAGAATTATGCTGAGCGATAGACGTTTGGCGTGGATGTGACGCATATTATAATAATAATAATAATAAGTAGTAGTATTGTAAACAATCAAGAATTTTTTAATTGAACAGACAGCTGTGCTGCTGAGGAGTTTGTTGCGCCACTAGTTCTTCACAGCGATAGCACTAGGAAGTGGTGAAGGGCGGGCGTTTTTGGGGGACTGTCTTTTGTAATTTTGACGTTCAAAAAGTGCTGATTCTCAGCCTAATTTGAATAAATGACTTTTGATTTTGATTTCAAGAACAAAGGTAAATTCCTAATACTTTTCCCTGGTAGACAGATCCTCATTTCATACACAGTTATAGATACCTACAGTCACTGCACACCCGCACCATAATTCACCACACACTTTCAGTCACAATCAGAATCATTTTGAAGGTAATTGCATTCATTACATCCATTGCTTCTTATGTGCGAAAAATTTATCTGATCGACAACGTAAATAACGCAATGAATGTTATTGAACTGTCAAAATGAGAGCCATTGCTACTGTTGTGTGTGTTACGCAGTTACCCCGCAGATCTTTTGGACATCACTATTCATACTTACAGTATAATGTTATAACGTTATCAAACAAAACCACTAATCAAACAAAATTCTTTCTCCAAGCTGCAGATTAGCAAGTCAAACGTTGAATTACGTTCCTGGAACGCTGACTCACGCGTCGACGGTTACCCCCCCTCCGTCCCTCCTTCAGCCGCCGCCGTCTGGCGCCCCCCTTGACAATGACACTGTGAGTCACAACTCACAACTTATGCAATGCATGTGCAGTATTTTAGGGCTTGAGCGAGCAGAAAAGGGTTAAAAGATTTAGCTTTCGAGTTAAAGACTGAGCTTGTAGGGGAACTATAGTTCGGTCATTATTAGTACAGACGCCAGCACATCAAGCTACTACAATCTGTAAAATTTCTTTAATAGACTTCCAACTTAATCGCTGAAGCATTAAAGTTCAAGGTTGATTGGGAAAATTTGACAGTTTCGGGTAGCTTGACCTGAGCTGGCGTCTGTATATTATCATTTCAGAACCAAGTTAGAAATAGTCTGTTTATACATATAGTAGACACGCGAGCTCAGAGGACTATAAGAGTAGGGAAAGACCAAAGAAGGATGGACTGTGTGAAAGATGATATGGCTTGAAAGTGGGTGACTACGGAGATGACTACTAATGAAGAAATATGGAAGGAGAGGACATGTTGCGCCGACACCATATGAATAGGGTAGTTTCCTGGGTAAAAAAAATTAGTCCGTCAGTTAGATTATCGAAAAATAATGGACACATATTTTTTTCTTTTGTCAATAAAACAAAAATTGACAAAGATAAAGCGCGTCAAAATTTGGGAGTGGGGGTCGTGACGGCACTTGTTTGAAAAAGTGTTGCAAGCAAGCGACGTCACGCGGAACTTTAACGGGCGATATCTTCATCATTTGTTATATAATTGACAAAAGAAAAAATACGTGTTCAATATTTTTTTATAATCTAACTGACGGACTAATTAGATTTTTTTAGGAAACTAGCCTATGGGGATATGGGCAAGAGAATGATGATCGAAACTTTTCCGATACATCTAAAAATATGTCTTTTAAAAAGTCATAATCGCGTTGAAAAGAACGACTAGTTAAACGGACAGTAGAGCAGTGTTGGCCAAGTGGCAACAGCCCCTACTTACGAGTTGTAGGTCGTGGGTTCGAACCCGGGCAGACGTTATATATGGACTTTAAAAGAGACCTCTGAGTTTGTTTCAGCCTATCTTCTCAGACTAGTCAGATAGGAAACGCCGACCTCATCTAGTTTTAAAATATGATTGACGTGTCAAAGGTTTTGTACAAACCTACTTACAAAATAAAATCATTTATACTTTGTCTAAATAATTTCATCACCACTGTTGTCAAAACGGTGAAGAAAAACATCGTGAGGAAACTGGCATGTCCAAGAACCAAAAATTCGAAGACATCATGTGAGATCTACCAACCCGCTCTGGGCCCGCGTGGTAGATTATAGCCCACTCCCACTCGAAGAGAGGAGGCCTGTGTCCCAGCAGTGGGAACATTATATGCTTATTATGAAGTTAAGAGCGTTGACAACGTACGGCATATCATACAAACTTTCAAGTCCTTGTTTTTCGAAATGCATGAACCGTCCTACGCATAAGCAGGATATATAGGTCTAAAAAGTTAATTGAGAACATTTTCGAAAAATAGTATTACATGTAAATTCGACCGATTTTAAATTTTCCATAGAAACAGAGATTTCCAATTATCTTTTTTTAAATAAGACATTTCGAAAATGTTCTTAACTAACTTTTTAGACCTATGTATCCTGCTTATGCGTATAAAGTTTCATTAAAATCGGGTCATGCCTTTCGAAGAACAAGGACTTGAAAGTTTGTATGAAATGCCGTACGTTGTAAACGCTCTTAAGCGGACTGCAGTACTGCAACATACCTAATAAAGATTTCGTAGACACTGACCGTGACAATGACCAAACTGAGTCACCAACTTATACAATATATGCATTCGTTGTTATGTCTGGAGTTCTGATAGATTTATGCAGTTGCATACAAAATAAATACCTACTACGTCTGGGTATAAAACCACAAACTATATAATATAAGGTTAAACATTCCAGACAAGTCTGAAGTATTCTTCTTTATCATAACATAACACCTCGCATGTTTTCCCCGAAGGGTAATGCTGAAGCAAACATATAATTAGCATATGATAGTACGGTTGGCGCAGTGGTTAAGCGATTGACTGCTGCGCTGCGTGTCGCGGGTTCTATTCCCGCACGGAACAAATATTTGTATGACCTACAAGTAGTTGTTCCGGGTCTGGCTGTTTGTGTATGTGAGTTTATATGTCTGTAAACGCACCCACGACACAGGAGAAATTCCTAGTGTGGGGCAACGTTTTTTTTTTAAAAGAAAAAAAAAGAAAATAAATCTGAAAAATATAATGTTCCGATTGCTGGGACACAAGCCTCCTCTTTCTATGAGAGGGAGTGGGCTACGCGGGCCCAGTGCGGGTTGGTAGACGTCACATGTCGTCGAAGTTTTGGTTCTAGGACGTGCCGGTGAACCCAACGATGTTTTCCTTCACCGTTTTGAGAGTAGTGGTGATGAAATAAACTACACAAAGTAAAGCGCCTGCCTGGGATCGCCTGTCTAAATCAGTCAGTGAATAAAAACGCAAAAGCTTACACAAAAACTAAAAATTACCATAAGGAGTTATTCCTAATCGTTTGGAAAATCCTACCTAAAAACCTGTAAGTATTTTAAATGGAAGATACAGTAGGTACTTTGTAAATAAAACCGCATTTACGGTATGCGCTTTACATAAGACAAAAATAACTCAACTCATAACACCACGCCTTATTTCCCCAAAGGGTTGGGCAGAGACATTTAAGTCCCATGTAATCGGGGGCCTACTGCAATCAACCGGGCACTTATCGAGACTCCGGGATGCTACTGACAAATCCCTGATAAAAAAAACCTAATGACACTTTGCCCAACCTGGGAATCAAACCCAGGACCTCATGCTCATTCGACCAACAAGGCAGTTAAAAACAAAAACCAGCATCCGCAATACATACCTATGTATAATATATCACACAATAGGGTAGTTTCCTGGGTAAAAAAATGATTATTATATTTAGTCCGTCAGTTAGATTATCGAAAAATAATGGACACGTATTTTTTCTTTTGACAATCAAACAAAAATTGACAAAGATAAAGCGTTGACGCGCTTTATCTTTGTCAATTTTTGTTGTGCAATTCGGGACGTCACTTGCTTGAAAAAGTGTCGCAAGCAAGTGACGTCACGCGGAACTTTAACGGTCGATATCTTCATAATTTTTTTATATAATTAACAAAAAAAAAATACGGGTTCAATATTTTTTGATAATCTAACTGACGGACTAATTAGATTTTTTTAGGAAAGTGGCCTATTTTTATTCGTGCAAACAAGTTTCTTTTGAAACTAAGAAAGTAGAATGGAAAAGAAAAAACCAGTATTAAAATACAATACGTAGGTTTAATATATCACACAATTTTTATTCGTGCAAAGCAGTTTCTTTTGAAACGAAGAAGATGGAATGGAAAATGGAGTAGGATAGAACTCGGATTATACAAATCAAATTCACCGTTGGAAACAAAATCTCTTCGTTTAGCGAAACTATTTTCCATAGTTAGCTAATTGACTGACAGCATAATCTGCCAGCCTTTTCCCAACTATGTTGGGGTCGGCTTCCAGTCTAACTAGATGCAGCTGAATATATATTTGACAAGGAGCGACTGCCTATCTGACCTCCACTCCACAACCCAGTTACTAGGTAATACAATACCAAGGGGTAGTGGGGGTAGCACAATAAATGCATATAAAATGCCTTATTGCAGAATAAAAATGTTTTCTTTCTTTCTATTGATTAAGCCGAAAAAAAAAAACTAGTTAGTGAATTGTGAATCCTTTTTAGCACCTGGTGTTCAAAATGACGCCCTCACAAAATGTTCCAGAAACTTCTTCCCCATTCTAGAAGGATTTTATCCGTTGTTCAATGAACCAGTTAAACAAATAAGCACGTTGCTTTTATTACATTGCCGTTGAATGATCTCCAGCAGATCTGATGTTCCCATATATTTTTAGAAATACCTACACCAATGCTACAAGTATACAGGATCATACAGAAGTTCTACTTGAAACAGGGTCTTATCTGGGGCGGATGTAAATGGAATACGGTAACACGGAAAAGCTCAAATCAAGTCAAGACAGATAGTAATGAAAATAAACTTAGGTACAGGAGAAAGGTTAAGATATACACAGCCTTCGGTTAATTACGTCTAATTCTTTCCGTGGTGCAGGCACGACATGGATGATATTATCATGTAGCTCATACTCAGTTTTTCTGTCAAACATGTTCTGTTCATTGCTTATACGAGCGAAGAAATTATGTAGTGCTTATTTTGTTGTGTGGACAATTCCCTAAGCCAACTTAGTCCTGACCTTCATTTCCTGCGTATATAATAATTGCGATCAACTGTCATTTTTTCAAACACGTTTATGAACTTTTGTCCAGTAGTGCAAAATTATGGGGTAGTGATGATACATTAGGCCTTCTGAATTTGTCTGTTGCTTGACTGAGCATTGAACCCACCGCCCTTGAGTCTCCCTTTACTTGGCGTTGCGCCGGCGCAGCTTTTTGCGACACGCCCACTTTTTTATTTTTTTCTCATTCGCACAGACAAATGAATTTTCGTGACTGACAGCTGGACAGTTCTGGTTATTCCAGAAATAATAAATAAGAGTTTAACGCTGATGCACATATTATTAAATACTTTTCTGTAAGCCCCATCATGCAGTTCATGGATGATTTCATACTGAAAAAAGTATTTTCCTTCATTTTTACCGGTTCTTTGTTCTTAAGAGTTTTACAAGAGGGATGATCCGCAGCGTCCCACTATACAAAAAAAATACAAAAATGTTTTATTCTAGAAATTTGTTACAACAATGGGTGGTAGTGTTTGGGGACTCCTTAAGCAATTTTTGCCTGTGATAGGAGACCCCGCTCTTCCATAGCAAAACAATTCACAACAGTAACAAATATGTGGGTAAATAAACTTATAGTAAGTTACTTATTTCTATTGATAATATACACATATACACTGTCTGCTAAGTACAATAAAAAATATCGAATGAATTTCAATTCTAAAAATGTATGTCTAGCACACCCTAGCAGTCCGCCCTTTTCCCATCTGACTGGCTTAAATATTTTGATGTGACTGTGGAGCTACTTTTTACGATACGAGAGAAGAATAAGTGTTGTGTCTTAAGATTACTCTTGACTGTTTATATGGTAGTTATCATTTAAGGGCTATTTTTTAACCTACTTCATAAAAGGAGGAGGTTCTCAATTGAGATGTTTACCTAAACATATATTTTTGTAAATTTATTTTTGGGTATGACTTCGACAATAGTTATCAATAACCGACCCAGGTATTGACCTGAAACACAATACTAACTATTATATGTTGTAAATGCGAAAGTTTGTTTGTTTATTTGTAAGTTAGTTATATAGTTAGTTAACCAATCACGCAAAAAACGGCTGGACGTATTTGGATGAATTTGGCACACAGACATAAACTATTTTTCATCCTGGACAGATTATGACCAGCGTAAACACCTCATGTGTATACGCTATTTTTCATTCGGATCGCAGATGGAGTCGCGGGGAACAGCTAGTATTAAATAGCTTGTAAACCGTTTCATTTAAAGCCATCACTTTGAGGGTCAGCCTTCTTCAAAGCAAGTTATTTTATTCGACCCTCGATAACTCCAGGATGACCTTGTTTTACGAGCATATTTAAAAAAATAAGGAAACTGCCATAAGATGACTCTCCTCTCCACACAGCGCTAGTCATCACTGACCTACGCGGTTATTGACTTCAAACAAAATATTAAATAACTACTCATAAACTATCGCTTTTCCAGTTACTCGTGGAGATAACCTAGTTTCATAATACAATAAACTTTACGTACGGGTGATGAAAAACCGTGAAGAGTACAAAAATAATCAGCGTATCAGTACAATTTTATTCGAACTTCATCTGGTCCCTGAAGATCTTGTTATTGAGGCATATTTAAAAAAATAAGGAAACAGCCATAAGATGACTCCTCTCCACACCTGAGCGCCTAGTCATCACTGACCGACCCGGTTATTGACTTCAAACATAATATTAAATAACTAATACTCATACATAAACCATCGCTTTTCCAGTAACTCGTGGGTGATAACCTACTTACGTATACTTTAGACTTTACTTACCATGGATGAAAAACCGCGAAGTAAATAATTGTGACCCAGTAACAATACATGATTCATATGCGGAGATGCCTCGTAATCAAAATCTCGAAGGCGCTGAGTGCGATGAATCAATTGCTTAGTCAGCAGTGTTATGTCAAATGTATGGACGAGTAGAGAGCTAACATTATGTATATACACATAGGTAAATAATTTGTTAGTCACAGATGTGTTTATACAAACTTGTGCGGGCTTTACACAGGGGACTAAAGCCGTACGATTTTCGCCGGATGTCTGTCAATTCGGCTACGCCCCAGGTGACTAAAATTGCAAGTTCAAAAATAGAGTAGATTTCGATTTCGACTTTTGTCGTGCGGCGACAGGTCGCATGCGGCGAGTCCCAGGCGATCGCTCACTGCATAAAGGTCGACATTTTGATGCAAAATGAACTAGTCACCTGCGATTTTTATCGACCTGTGTAAATGGGATGGTGATTCGGCTTGTGAGGGAATTTGGTAAGTGACCAGCCCCACGCAAAAATCGACTTAGTGTAAATCCCCCATTACTTTCTTATACTACAAAATACATAGTTTGAAGAATTAACACTTTACGAGACACGAAATGCCTGAACGTACTAACAATGAAATTTCTATTGTGTCTCGTTCAGTGTCTTTCAAAGGCCTGTTTTGACTATTCACGCCAGTGGAGATTCAGTGCTTGGAGTGGAGACCGCGTATCGGCAAGCGTAGTGTGGGTGTAGCTAGATGGACGGACGACCTAATGAAGGTGGCTGGGAAGGACTGGATGCGGAAGGCAGAGAACAGGGTGGAACTGCGATAGGCTGAGTTGATTGATGATTCACGCCAGTTTGAACACTTCCCTACAACTAAGTGTTCATACACACAAGCAACACGCATCAACGGCTGAAGCAACTGCAGCCGTCGCATGAGCACTTCGTTCGTTCCACATCCCACACGGGAATTCCATCCGTCTGATCAGAGCTTTTATTTCATAATTGCCAAATGATAATCATATTACCTAATTCAAATATGATCTTAATCGGAAGAATTAATTATGGTTTTTTATTTCACCATTCTCCCACCAGAGCGCCAATTCCCGTAATTAAAAACGTTAAAATCTAGTCGCAATCTCATACCAGCGACAATCAATGTCAAAAAAGGAGGGAAATTGCAGGGATGAGCCTGACAGGCGTTGCGCAGGAGTGGTTCCGGAATTGGTATTTTAAGAGGAACCGGGACCACCCCTATGTGCGGATGGTGATCACCGGGGTGGTTTTAGTGAGGTAAAAATCCCACACTCCCCGACCCCACTCCCCGGAGGTCGGGTGCCTTTTGAAAGTTTCCCCCCGAAAAAAAATAAAATAAAAGGTATTCTTGACAGATTGGGGGTAAAATAAAAAACAGACTGAACGTTCTTAAAATTACAAGAATTGCCCCTGTGTTTAAAGAATACAATGAATAATATACAGACAGGTATTAAAAAAAAATAACTAGCTACGATCGTTCTATGGCCCCCATGGTATTACATTTAAAAATAACAAAACCAGTCATTGCTTATGACTGTACAAACTACGTAAAATTTTACACATTATGTAAAATACTTGAATATTGATTATTGAATTGTGGTATGGTTGTAAATTCTACTGTGTATTAGTCATTTATTTTGACGATATGTTGATTCCGTTTAGTGACGCGTGTTAATAGTATTTGAGTCACCGAATGTTTCTGTATGATACTCGTAGATGCTAAGAGCAAGGAGGGGCTTGTGGCTAAGTAATAACCTCCGCATGGGGCGATCGATCAGGTTAAGCTACGCTTGCCGCGGTTGGTCCTTGGACGGTTGACCATCTTCACATACACAAAGCACGTTAAATCGTTGGTCCTGGCTGTCATTCGTGGATCTTTGACAGTCGTTACGGATCATCAGAAGCCCGAAAGGCTGACAACCAGTCTTACCAAGGGGTATCATATTACCCAATAACTGGGTTGTGGAGGTCAGATAGGCAGTCGCTCTTTATAAAACGCTGCAACCGGTTACACTGGGAACCGACCCTAACATAGTTGGGGAAAGGCTAAGCAGATGAGGTGCTAAGACACCTATCATGAAGAACTATACAGAAACTAATGAAGATATATATATTTTTTTTTAGAAAAACGTTGCCCCACACTATGAATTTCTCCTGTGTCATGGGTGCGTTTACAGACATTATAAACTCACATACACAAACAGCCAGACCCGGAACAACTACCTGTAGGCAATACAAATATTTGCGGGGGATATCCGTGCGGGGATCGAACCCGCGACACGCAGCGCAGCAGTCAATCGCTTAACCACTGCGCCAACCGTGCCGACAATATATATATAATGTTCCCACTGCTGGGACACAGGTGTCTTCTCTTTGAGAGGGAGTGGGCTAGAATCTACTCGAACCGGGGCCGGGGCCCGGTGCGGGTTAGTAGATGTCACATGTGTTCGAATTTTTCATTTGTTTTTTGAATTTTTGGTTCTAGGAAATGTCGGTTTCCTCATGATGTTTTCCTTCACTATTTTGAGAGCAGTTTGTGATTAAATTAAATTAATTTACACAACGTAAAACGCCTGACTGGGTTCGAACCCCCAACCTACAAATCGTAAGTCTCCGCTGTTGCCACTGATATTAGTTATTATGTGCCACTGGGCCGCCGCAGTAATCGGCAATCACAGTTTTTTTTTAATTTTGCCCAGCTTTATTTGTAAAATACCTGTAGCAACAATAAATAATATTCTATTCCTAAGGATAAGTAAGTATGCTCACCGTGCTTAATTCCTGTGCATTTTTCTATTTTCTAACGTTTTCCTTCGTCAAAAGTAATTGATGTAGTACAAGTAAACACCTATGACATTGAAATAATCCCTTTGACTCATTCCAGGTTTTGACCCAGTAACCTAGAAGCAGGTTCACGAAATCATTGAGTCATTATACTCTAGAATTGACCTACTCTAATGACATAACCTTGCAAAAAAAAAAAATAACCAGAAAATTTCGGGCACTAATCGTCCACATAAAGGTTGCCCCACATCGCAGCGTAACACTTATGACATAATTGCGCACAACGACACAGTTACGCTCATGTGTAACGCAGTTTTTTGCAAGCACGTAACTTGTTGCTATGCCCATCTGTTTTGTAATTTGCTGTAATAGCCGTTTTTGTTCGGTTTAGTTTTCTAAATTACACACTATTAGGCTCTTTCATGGACTATTGAGCGGTCATTTAAGTAACCGATGTTAAATGTTCGCTGCGTTTAATTTTACGGGACTGTTTTTGACCTTGATGTCTAAGGTAAATTAAACCTTGGCTGCGTGACGTTATGACTTGTTCTCGTATGATCTCATCATATTATAGGTACTAGTTTCAATATTCTAGGGTTCCTTGGGACATAGTTCGGTCAGGAAACCAATATCTCTCGCCAAATAACATTGTTCCACACTGAGTATCAGGATAAAGGTCCCATCCATCTTTCTAGCCTTTTCTGAACTATGTTGGGGCTGGCTTCCAATACAAATATTTTACATAGAGCGACTGCCTATCTGAACTCCACGAGTCCGCAACTCAATTACTGAGTAACACGATACCCCTTGGTAAGACTGGTTATCTGAATTTTGGGTGACCTGACATGATCTGACCAAGATTATGTCTGGACTTAAGAGGCTGTGACCTCAGATTTTCTTAGGCATTTCTTCTCAGAGTAGTAGTAAAATCATTTGTGTGAATAAATTTGTACCAACACCCTAATTGGATAACACACTAATATCCATCACAATCTGAATCATTTAGAAGGATATTGCATTGCTTCAATATGTTCGAAAAATTTGTCTGTTCGATGACGTAAATAACGCAATGAATGTTGCTGAACTGTCAAAATGAAAGCTATTGCTGCTGATGGTGTGTTACGCAACTCCCCGCTGGTCCTATTTTACTCCTATCAACTTTTCAACTCATGTAACAGCAACTGAAAAACAAAAGTAAACTTCAATTGCTTAAGATCACAAGTCCTCTTTGTTAATTCCCACCTCAGAAAATTCAAATGTCAATTCAGAATTTGCCAACACTTATACACAATACTGCAACTAAGAATAGTAATTAACTACTATTACAACAGATTTACAAAACAATAAAATGAAATAACATAAAACTAATTAAACAAATTCAATACGTATTACTTTGTACACCTAATTCTATATTTCGTAACGCATTGTATGTACTGATAATGACACGCCATTGTTTGACCTATATACATGAGATTAACAAATTCGACATAGGTACGCTGCACTTTCAATTAGTCATAAAAAGTAGCTGAGACATTGTCGTGGGGAAGTGAGATTCGGCGTAGGTCACTAGGTGTGTTACGATAAGTGTAGTAGTGTGTGTGTAGTGTAGTGTGTGTGTGTGTGTAGTGTATGATTAATTACTAGAGATCCGCTCCAGCGGGGTAATTCCGTAACACACTATCAGTAGTAACGGGTTTAATTGTGACAGTTCAACAACATTCATTGCGTTATTTACGTTGTTGAGCAGACACATTTTTCGAACATAATGAAGCAATGGATTAGCAATATCCTTGAAAATTATGGAGATTGAGATTGATAATGTGTTTCGCAATTAGGGTGCTGCTTACCACGGTTTTTACGACTTGACAAAACATCGAGTTTTTTTTGTATGTTACTATAACGTTAGTGTTAAACTAATAACATAACTGTTTATAATTTCCTGTCCGTCTAGTTTCTACATCAGCACAGCACAACGATCGTTTCATACAGTGGTATCGTTGAGCTTTAAAACACCCACCGTACAAGCAGAGATACGGCCAGGTGGGTCTGCAGTGTTATAATATATTGTAAATGATGGATAAAACAGCATCAAAATCCGTTGCGTAGTTTAGAAGAACAACGCAGACAGATACGAAAAGCGACTTTAATTTATGATATACTTTATAAAGATGATTACATTATACTCTTTATGATATTGTGCAAAATCATTCCAGACTGTCATTAACATAACCTGCTTCTGAAGTAATTAACATAGGACTCTATTAGTAAACAGAAATTAATGATTTTAAAAGGCATGGAGGAGCCAAACGATGAGTGCTTTCCGTGCCTCGGGGAGCACGTTAAGCCGTTGGTCCTGGCTGTCATTCGCGGATGTTTGACAGTCGTTATGGGTAGTCAGAAGCCCGAACGTCTGACAACGTCTTACCAAGGGGTATCGTATTACCCAGCAACTGGGTTGTGGACGTCAGGTAGGCAGTCGCTCCATGTAATTTCTGGTATTCAGCTGCAAATTCAATTCTGGTTAGACTGGAAGCTGACCCCAACATAGTTGGGAAAAGGCTGAGAGATGATGATGCATGGAGGAACCAAAGCATAGTTTACATTTGTTTCAAATAGGCCTTCAAAAACACTATTGAAACGTCAACATTTACAAGTTGCCTAAATAAAGAAGTGGCCGATTGACCCAGAGCTAGTTACTGTATCGTAAGTAACTATTTTCAGATTTACCGAAACAGCTGCTTTAAAGAATAATAAATGACGTATTCTTGCTATTATAACAAGGAAATACGATACGATACAATCCGACACACATACGACGACAAACATTCTTGCAGATACACACTAAAACACGAGACAATTTTGAATCAATTGTTCAATACCTATTCAATCAACTATTTCATTATTGTATTTAAATCACCAGTGGGGTAATTGTGTAACACGCTAACTGTACCAACGCTTTTCATTTTCACAACAACAACATTCAAAGTTTTCAAACACATGAAGCAATAATATCCCTGGACATAATAATAATAATATCCCTGGACATTTCACACAGAACCATTTGTCCCAAGCTAAGCAACCTAATGCTTGTGTTATGGTAACAAGATGGCTGATAAACTACTTATATACATTTTTTTTTTGTAAATGCATACATATTATAGATAGAAAAACACCCAGACTCGGAACAAATACATGTAGGTCATACAAATATTTGTTCCGTGCGGGAATCGAACCCGCGACACGCAGCGCAGCAGTCAATCGCTTAAACACTGCGCCAACCGTGCCGTCAAATAGATTAGCAATATCCTTCATGTTCGAAAAATATGTCTGGTCAACAACGCAAATAACGCAATGAATGTTGTTGAACTGTCAAAATGAAATTCTTTCCTACTGTCAGTGTGTTACGCAACTACCTCAACCTTTTAGAATTTTACGTTACAAAGGTATGGGACAGAACTAGTGTAATTAGTTATTTCAGGGTATATTTACAGTGGACAGACCCCTGGTCTAAGACTAAAATAATATGCTATTGCATGGTGGTTATTTATTAAAGAGGATAAAAATATACACACTGGATGAACTTCTTATACTAAATTAACAAACAACTTCATCATCTGCGTAGACTTTTTGCAACTATGAAGAGGTCTGCTTCCAGTCTAACCGGATGCACCTGAATACCAATATTCTCTGACCTCCACATTCCAGTGTTGGGTAATACGATACCCCTTGGCAATACTGGTTTTCAGACTTCCGGGCTTCTGACGACCCGTAACGACTGCCAAAGATCCAGGATTGACAGCCGAGAACAACGGCTTACGTGCATTCCAAGGCACGGAGGGTCTTGATATGTAAATATAGTCACCCATCCACTGACCAACCGCGGCAAGCATAGCTTAACCTGATCGATCGACCGGCGCGGCTGTTGTAACTTAGCCCCATCAAATTATTTAAAAAATTAACTAACAAAATTTAAATATATTATAATAATTATTGCATGGTTAATCATTAAATTATGACCTACCAGCTGTGTTTGTATTATATTTTAATTTATCACTGTCAGCACAGCATGCTTTTAATCAATTTTAATATTGGTATGTGTCAAATTTTAATTTGCTTAAATTGAATTTCGATATTTTTTAACTGTTGCTGGCAATAAACTTCATTAGTTTTTTTTTGCACTAGCGTGGTTAATTTTTCTTTGCCTATACAGTTTACTTTCTTGATACATTTTTCCCCAATAGCTGCAGTAATAATAATTGTTATCTCTCAAATCAAGTAACTTGACTTGGCTCGCGAGGTTGTCGACATGTGGCATGTGGACTCAGCAAGCATTGTGGCGATAGCCGTGACAGCCAACGGGTTAATAGCCAAGAGCGTCGACCAACACCTGAGGAGGCTCTCGTTAGGCAGTTGGATCAAGGGCTTGATTCAGAAAGTGGTACGTCTGGACACGGCTCGCATTGTCAGGAGGTTTCTCTCTCTGGATTCCTGACCGCCGGTAGCTTGGACCCTGTTCCCCATACCGGTGGGCTACTATTTTTTATATTTTTTAATGTTTTTTTTTATCTTTTATTTTATAAAAATATTTAAAAATGTAATTTATAAGTACTTAGATGAAAATAAAGGAGAATACTTGTTATCTTAATCACAGAAGGACGTTTTCAAGAACGTTCACTATCAAAATTTAAAACAATATATTTTTCCTATCTGCGCCAATTCGATAACCTACAAATACATATAATTGAATTACAACGTATTTAGCATTTCTTTATCAAATTGGGTCACGGCGCATGTAATTGTTTGAAAATAACTGTAATATATTACGCAACAGTATAAAATACCTAAGTATTTATGTAGTTTTATATTTGTCGCTTCATGTAAAATATTGGTATTTAGCTGCATCCGGTTAGACTGGAAGCCGACCCCTACATAGTTGGGAAAAGGCTCGGCCGATGATGATGATGTAGTTTTATATTTATGAATAGCAAACTGAAGTGGCAGTGGGCTGGCCATGTTTGTCGAAGGACCGATGGCCAGTGGAGCAGGCGAGTCCTGGAGTGGAGACCGCGTATGGGCAAGCGTAGTGTGGGACACCCCTCAGCTAGATGGACGGACGACCTTAAGAAGGTGGCTGGGACAGACTGGATGCGGGAGTCGGAAACCCAAAAGTTTGACAACCAGTCTTACCAAGTGGTATCGTGTTACCCATTAACTGTGTTATGGAGTTCAGATAAGCAGTCGCTCCATGGCAATTGGTTGTGGAAGGCGGCTATGACAAGCTGCTGCACCATGATAGCGTAACATATGAAGCAATGGATTAGCAATATCCTTCCAAATGATTCAGATTGTGATTGTATGTTACGCATTTAGAGTACAATAGCTTGTCCTAGCACTCATAGCCGCCTTCCACCACCAATGCCATTGATCTGCCCAAAGATCTTAAAATATTGATGGTTTTGAATTCCTTAGTCACCTCTCATAGGAGACCCATGCAATGATCTCATGTAATTAACTAATTTTAAAAAGAACACTAAAATAATCAAAATCAAAAGTAATTTATTGAAACCAGGCCGAGACTCAGCCCTTTTTGAACGCCAATATTACACAAGACAGTCTTCCTAAACACCCGCCCTTCACCACTTCCTAGTGCTCCACTGGGAAGCAGAAGTGGCGCAACAAACGCCCCAGCAGCACAGTTGTCTGTTCAGTTAGAATATCTTGATTGTATACAACACCAAGTATGAAAAATCAAATCAAAATTCAAGCGTAAATCGGTAGCACTTTTTACGAAATCATTTCTACACTCTTATCAAACGCATTTTATTACATCATAGTTTATAATATGAATAAAAACACTACAATCTCATGTGACCGTGTTTTACGAAATAACCGTAACTTGTTCCAATTTCTGTATCTGACAATCAATACTTTTTACTATCTTCTGTTTATATTACTCCTGTGTCACATTGCGTACTATTATTTTATTGTGTCATAATATTCATATCTGTATTATTAATAATATGAAATATAAATATTCCTTATATTTGTTCTTGAAATTCGTCGTTTATAAGCGGCACACGTTAGGGTTCGTAAGGTTTGGTGTAAAATAAGTTTTTTTTGTTATTTTGCTAGAAATGAACAATAATTAAATTTGCTTTTGACAGATATTTCTGTCAGTATTGTTATGAGATAAACATTTACTAAAGTTACTTAATAATTTGAAATCATTGTATAACTGCATTATTTCTACAGAAATTATCATAAATATTTTAACTAATATAATATTCATTAGACACGAAATAGCTGCATAAATCTGATATTTCGTGTGAAATACTAAACCAATGTAGAGACCATGTAGAAATCTAGTATTTACTACATTTATTAACATTTATTAGGCATTTCTGTCGATACCACGATCGCTGAATATTTTCATTAAAACAAAGACTACAAGAACAAAGATACACAGCGTGTTTTTTTTTACTGGGAACTGGTGTCCAGATTATCTTCTTCCGATACAATCGAGATCCTTATGCCTAAATGGTTTTCATTGTAAAAGGTTTATATAGGTTCTTAAGACAATTTCTCCATATCTCTTATGGATTCAGATTTCCCCATACTGTCTAAGTTTAAATAAACCTCTGTGTCTATACTGGACTATGCAGATTATAATCTCTTGCTTAAACTATGTAGAAATGAAATAAATAATGTTAAAATGGAACTACACTTTTGTCGTCAATTTAATCTTTAACACTATGCTAGCCAATGCCAGTTAATTTTAAAAAGATGTTTCCTATTTTTTCTAGACACTTATAAATCATTACCTAGTGTAAAATTATAAATACCACAATCAATTAGCAAATGCAACAAATAATAAACATAGCAATGCTAAGTATTTCTACTTGACCCTGTGTAATTAAGAGTTACATTAATCATTGTTTATAAATGATCGTTAAACCAAAGGTTCTGCAAAAAACCTAAGCATACATGTTAAGGATATTAGGAAGCCTGAATGCGGAACAAGATAGACAAGGAAGAGTAGAAGAAAAAATAAAAAGAGGTGTGCTTACTTCCATCTAACCATAAATTTGTTCATCTCATTTAGTTTAAAGAAGCTACGATTCTTTCATAAAACCAATTCACACAATTAGTGTGAACTTAAAGCATTTTTACACACCCAAACACTTTTTCAAATCAATAATACCTCTAATATCCCTACATTTTTAACATTGATTGTCGCTGAGATAAGATTGCGACTAGATTTTGAACGTTTTTAATTACGAGAATTGGTCTTATGAGCAATATGTTTACATCAATATACATTCGCAGATTACGAACGAATCATTACTTGTTTTATTGAGCATTATTTGAGCAAATACTAGGTAAGCTTCTAAAACTGACTATCAACTTATTCTTCGAAACGAAGCATTCTTGGTTCACAGTATATCACCGAACGAACATTCGCCCCGAACATTCCACCCAGTTCACCGTACACAGGCCGCACTTGCCCCACTTGTAGATCTAAGCCGGCTTGCGCCACCAATAGTCCCTTGCATAACATCGTGAACTATTTCGATAGAGTATTGTCGGCGTTTGGGCAATTGTGAACTATGTGTACCCCATTGTAGACTACGATTGACTTGTACATTGATGTGTTTTGATATTTCTAGTATTTTACATGAAAGACGTTAAAATGTTGTAAGGAATGGTGAAATATTACAGGGTCTTGTTGATGAAAGCTTTTGAATTGAACTCCTAAAACCTTAGTACATTTGACAGTACACACAGGTAGACGGGTAGCCGAAGTAACATTAAAACGAAGTTACAGCTAGCAGTTTTGCAAAACGTCACAAATAAGCCTCCTTTCGGCTTATTAGTCAATTCGCACGAATTTACTCGCCCGAAACTAAAAACCGAAACAGATTTTTTTTTTCTATAGCCGACTTGCAAGAAGTTAATTTATGCAACCAAGTTAAGAAAAAAGTACACGTTGTTTTCGTCTCGCCCACAAATAAATTAACTTCGTGCGAGTCGCCTTTAGAAAAAATAATATTATTTAAAAGTGACGTTTCGCAGTTTTCGGGCGAGTAAACTCGTGCAAATCGATAAATAAGCCATCCTTTCGCGCTCATAAAGAATCTTGCGAACGAAGTCGCAAGCTGCGATTTCGTTTTGACTTCTGTTAGCCCACTTAGAGAAAAAAACAGACATGTGTGTTATCCACAGCGGTTCCAATTGTAGATACAGAATCTACAATTGGAATCAAATGGAAACAAATTAGTCACGGAGCTACTTTGTAAAAAAAACCTAGGATTACTATCAGCTTCAGCCAAACATTTCCTACCACTACAAGTCACGAAAATCTAAACCTATGTATATTTATCCCAGGGCCACCAAGTACCTCCTAAGTATATAATATAATCCTTCTTCCTTTTAAAAAACCTTCTCATACACATGACTAAGTCATGCTTTGTTTACACTCAATTACATCACTAGCACGCAAGGGTACAACGTGCTTCTACTTCCGATTAGCTCACGGCATTTCCGGCTGACCTTACAGCGGTCATGCGGCCGTGTGCTTAGTCGACGTGCATAAGAATGTACAAGTGTTTAAGCTAGGAGAGTGGATAAGTGAGTTGTTGTGGTTTTAAATACTCCTGCTAATCGTTTTCTGGTTATTTTGCTGTTGTTTCCAAAATTATTAAAGCATGGCGTTGGGGAGGTTCATTATTTCGGTATTCTCTTGGTTGGTCACCAAGTAACTGTAGAGTAGACTGTGTGAAGACTGGCTGGTCTGGCTCGAAGCTGACCAAGTAATACAGGACACAGGCCTCCTCTCTGTGAGAGGGAATGGACCATAATCCACGACGAGGACCCAGTGCGGCTTGGCGGATGTCACATGTCTTCAATTTTTTGGATCTAGGACATCCGGTTTCACATCCGGTTCTCCGATGTTTTCTTTCACCGTTTTGAGAGCAGTGGTGATGAAATAATTTAGAAAGAAAAAAGAAAAAATTACAAAAAAAATGTAAATGCAAATTGGATTGGATTTGGAATGGAAACCCAAGCAGGCACTATACTTTTAAAATTTCCATTTTAAAAGTATAGTGCCTGCTTGGGTTCAAACCTACGACCTACAACTCGTAAGTCGCGGCCTTTACCACTAGACTTCCACTGCTCGACAAAATAATACAACAACAAGTTGTCAATCAATCAACTCAGCCTATCGCAGTCCACTGCTGGATATAGGCCTCTCCCAGACTGCGCCACAATACCCTGTCCTCCGCCTTCCGCATCCAGTCCGTCCCAGCGTGTTCCCAGCAACCTTCTTAAGGTTGTCGGTCAATAATACGTTGATAACCAATTATTATTTCTGAAAGTGTGGCGATTATATCAAATACAGTTTTTGGTATTATGTGAGAGGGTAATTTTTAGCCATGAACATTTTAGGAATGGCTTCGTTTATAATATGAATAATGATGATCCAGAATTGGTAACCTTCCGGCTGTACGATGATGAATGATCCTAAAAATAATAACATAATCATTGATGAAAGAACGTCGTGTATTACTTGGCATTATGCCAACCCATTAAGAGGAAAATCGTGACGATTCATACATGGTAACTCAAGATAAATGAACATTTCCAAATACATACATACAACTGTAACGTAACGAACATTACAATCCTATCCTACTAATATTATAAACGTGAAAGTTTGTAGGGATGGATGGATGTTTGTTACTCTCTCACGCCAAAACTATAGAACGGATTTGGATGAAATTTGGCATACAGATGGTTTATAACCAGGATTAATAATATAATATATAATAATAATATCCCTGGACATTTCACACAGCACCATTTGTCCCAAGCTAAGCAACCTAATGCTTGTGTTATGGTAACAAGATGGCTGATAAACTACTTATATACAATTTTTTTTTTTTTTGTAAATACATACATATATAGATAGAAAAACACCCAGACTCGGAACAAATACATGTAGGTCATACAAATATTTGTTCCGTGCGGGAATCGAACCCGCGACACGCAGCGCAGCAGTCAATCGCTTAACCACTGCGCCAACCGTGCCGTCAAATTATCTTATATAGCATATAGGATACTTTTTATCCCGATATTCTCACGGGATCGAAACTTATGCGGGTGAAATCTCGGGGCGCAGCTAGTATGTAGTATAATAAAGACACGCTTTTATCACGCACTAAACATTATGAAATAATTTAATTGAATTTAAAACGTTTGGAGCGCTTTTTATATTAATTATAAGTGCGCTCCACGCTTTTTCAATTCAATTTAAGTCAATTTATTTTAGTTCCACTATCCACTTCCTGGCTCCATCATCAAATCAACTCTAAGATATCCAATTATAGTTTTGTCTTCCGAACTACATATATGTACATAAAAAGTTTCATTTCACACAAACAAATTAGAAGTAGATTAAAATGGACTTCTAAGATTTTTTTACATTGTTGGGTAGGTAGTTGTAACTTTAGTTACAAGTGAAACTAATAAAAGAGTGTTAATAAAACAGGATATCAACCTCATAGTTACTGGTTTGTAAAGTACCATATATATCTATAATTTTCAGGCATTCACGTAAAGCTGGAAGTTATATGAATAGGTTCTTGCAGTATTTCCTGGAGGGGCCATGGCTAAGTATAATAACCGCCACACGGGTCGATCTGGATCTATCTACCAGCAAAGCAGCATCACCCTGCAGGGTGTCACTTCTCCTGATTCACTTGGAAGTCCCTGAACCGTCTCCGGACACAAGTGGAAAGATGCAACTCCAATTTGGTAAAGTGGGGCTACCTCGATGGAACGGCAGCGGGGTGTGAATGTGTTGCTATGTAGCAAACTAAGCTCCTCCTCCTTTCCTGCCCTCTGTGTCCCGAAACTTACAATCAAAGTGACCTTACCGACGACGCCGTGGAAGTGGTAAAGTTTTGGGCTAACAAGATTGAGAACAGTTGGGCCAGCGACACGGAGAAAAAGACCACAAAAATTTAACTATCTTTAGTGACATTGTACAGTGTGCACTGAGTCTTAACCGCATCTATTTATGCACCATTACACACACGCTTACTCATGAAGCAGCATGCTATCAGATAATTATATAAATAACATTTGCACTATGAGGAAATTCTTAACAAGGCGTTATCAATGACACCAGAGTTTAACAATATATTACGGAGAAGTGTTTAAGTATGTGCAAGAATAGCGATGCTTTTGATACACCATGTATCAGAAAAGTGTGGTCATATTTAAGGGAACATACCATGTCATTTATTTCTAAAAGAGTAACCGTGGAGTTTCTTGCCGACTCTTCTCAATGGGATACCACCAATTGGAACCGTGCACCTAGCTTCTGACGTTTTATAAGTGCCCATGTAGGTTTGTGTGAAATAAAATATTTTGATTTTGACTGACCACCAAAGTGAACAACTTTCTCCACGCGGCCAACATCGTAATCGCGAAAAAAATATCAACTGTCCCATACAAAACTTCAATACTTACTCGATCCAAATGTATGGAACGGCTGATATTTTTTCGCGATGTTCGTCCCCCGAAAGTTGTTTATTCTAATGGTCTGTACCTCAGCCGTCAATTTGATCACTCTTGTCTGATACATACTGTATGGCATGAAATTACAATTTCTAATATAACACCTTTTTAATTTCCACGCCATATATACATAGATTGCATAAAGTTACAGGAGACCAAAGATAAAAACTTATGGCTGTGGGTTTCTAACAACTCTTTCAGCTAATTCTTTCACCTATCCAAAATGTAATCACTCTTACGTTGCGCAAGCTCAAGCTGAAATATTTGAGTTATTTCAATGAATAGGTTACTGTGTCTTCGAGATAAGCTTATGGTCAAAAAGGTCTTCCCTAAAGGTGTTAGGCGTGTACTAGATAAGTAAGAACTGATGAAAATTAGCATAACAATGAAAATAGCAAAACCGAACTGCAAAGAAAGAATTTAAAAGAATAAAATTGAAATAACTTAGCACTCCATAATAATACCCTGTTAATAAGGTAAACCGTTTTTTGACAGATGGAACGCTAGTTCCATCTGTCAAAAACCAATAAATCTGTTATCATACACGTACGGTATTATAATGTCTGTAAGAAGCCATTAATAAGATAATCCAATAAGATGAGCCAGTTCATATATTTATTTTATTACGCATTTTAAAGTTAACTTTTAACGTTAACGTTACGTTAATCTTGAATATGTACGTTCTAAGACAGCTTTAAAAAAATGGTTAACCTAATGGATAAGGTATAGCATAAAATTAGGGAATTTCTAAACAATATTATCCACTTGCTTCAAATTATAAGGCGAAATCGGAAAAATCTTCCTGTATCTAAAAAAACAGATATGACTACCCAAATCAATAAATTACTTATTTTCCCATCCTCATCCAATAGTTTAAGCAACATTTTAAATTCCGGCATTCCTTGAACCATCCTCTATAACCCTACATATTACCACATACTTAACCACTCACTAAATCAATTGAAACATTTCCCCCAGCTCCCAACACACATTGCACAAACTTCAAACAGATAGAACAATATGCGTACGCGCAAATTACGTATGTGTGCGCACACACAGACGCACAGATTGATTTTGATTGTGACATTGCGTAACATGTGATGTAACAACGATAGAGCTATTTACAGCAAGGTTACTTGCGTGCACGCAGTTAGTAGTTAATACTAGTTTAACTGATCTTTGAATGTTATTGTTTGTGTGGGAAAGAATGTCAGTGAATATGTCGTGAAATTGTAAATATCGTTAAGTTATATTGTCCTTCAAGGTAATTAGGTAACATACTAACAGCAGGAATGTCTTTCATTTGACAGTTCAAAAACATTCATTGCGTTATTTAAGTTGTTGAGCAGACAAATTTTTCGAACATATGAAGCAATGGTTTAGCAATATCCTTCAAAGTGGTTCAGATTGTGATTGATAGTGTTTACGCAATTAAGGATTATCGACCACTGTTCTCAAACGGATAGGGACTAGCGAGGAAGGATGTTCTCAAAACGGTGGAGGAAAACAAAGAGAGAATTGGCATGGCATGGAACCGAAAATTCGAAGATATGTAACATCTACCAAAACGCACTGGGCCCTAGTGGTGGATTAGGGCCCACTTTATCTCACTGAGAGAAGCCTTGTATCCCAGCATAGGAAACGCTAGAGGCTGACGACGCTGGCTGACTGGTGGTTGTAGATATCCTTTCTTCCTCGTGGTCAAACTTAATGGTCAAACTTATTTGACCACGAGGAATTCTGTTCCGGCTAGTCAAACTACTTAGTTTAACGTAAAATATCCACCCTTTGTTAAAGTTCGTAAATATGCTTGTACAGTCATTAACAAAAATTACGATGCTGGTGTCCAACAGTCGACGGCTTTCGACTGAAATGATGATAATGATGCTACGAATGGAAGATATTCTATTTTATCTTGGCGAATGCTTTCATTTTTTTTTTTTTTTTTAGTTAAAATTCGAAGACATGTGACATCTACCAACCCGCACTGGGCCCGCGTGGTGGATTACAGCCCACTCCCTCTCAAGAGCGGAGGCCTGTGTCCCAGCAGTGGGAACATTATAGGCTGATTATGTGTTATGTGCTTGCTTTTATTTTTTAAGTGATTTGGGGAACGTTCGAGACTGATTATGCTAAGGATCATTTAACTGATTAACAAGATTATTATAAGAATTCTATTCTATATAATAATCTTGTTAATCAGTTATATGATCCTGAAATGAGCGAAACTATTTAAAGAAGACTTAAGCTAAACATAGTCGATTCTAATGAAGGATGAGTCATGACATCACCTGATTGATTGCGACTATTACGAGTAGCTAGCTAGGTACCTACGTGAATCATTTATTTAAGTACCTGATTAGTTCCTTAATTACTACCTAAAGCAGTTTGCTGACCTCTATGTTACAAGAATCATTATGTGCTTCCTGTTGCGACCCAGTTAGGTCGAGAGGTATTTGAAGAAATGTTAATAGGAAGTACACTTACATGGACATTTTGGTTTCTTTCAGGTTTGATTCCCGCCTAAAACATTCATTTTTAGGGCTCCGTCCCCAAGGGGTAAAAACGGGACCCTAATACTAAGACTTCGCTGTCTGTCCGACCGCTTGTCGGTCACCAGGCTGTATCTCAAGAACCGCGATAGCTAAACAGTTGAAATTTTCACAAATTATGTATTTCTGTTGCCGCTGTAACAACAAATACTAAAAACAAAATAAAATAAACATTTAAGGGTGGCTCCCATACAACAGACGTGATTTTTATAGATAATGGTACGGAACCCTTCGTGCGCGAGTACGACTCGCACTTGGCCGGTTTTTTATAGTTAGCATGTAGGTAGGTGCTCTAGCTTTTTGGTAATAGCCCGGAGTTCGGAAGTTGACAGTGTAACATCCCCATGCGTTGGAAAGCGCGTTAAGCCGTTGGTCCTGCGCCTAATCTCTCTCCGGTCGTGGCGGATTGCCGTCCCATCGGAGTTTGAGAGTGAGGAAAGAGAGAGTACACCTGTGTCTGCGCACACATTTCTACACTATTATATCTCCCGCGCCAAAGGCTAGTCTCCGTGGACATTGGTCGCCATTACGGAAATAAGGTCTTTTTTTTTTTTTTTGAGGATGGGAATTCATCAAATGACCCCTCCCGCTCTGGGTGGAGCGGAAGGGAGTGTCAGTCTCTTACTGACTAAAACCCACCCGTGTTCCTTCCTTAGCCCTTTCTGTTCCAGGGCAGCGGTAACCCTTTCGGAAGATCCCGCCGCCCTGGCAGGCTTACTGAAATATGGTTTGGAGGACTAATCATAACTTCAATTAAGCATCTCATCTAGTTACTTAAAAACCATTACCTAGCCAAGAGTCATAGCTTACGCTGTTAATGGGGAGCATTTTTATTCCTTGAATACTTAAAATACCATTTCATACAGGCGTGGTTGCAGCCCAAGATTTCGACCCCCAGGGGGGGGGGTCACCAAATAGTAAGTTAGTAACTTAAGTTAGTAAGGCACGTAAATCATGCAGACTCTTGACAGCTTGAATGATTTTGGCGGGGGGTCATGACCGCCACGAGCCCACTGGGACCGCGCCTGATTTCATACTATGTTTTCTATTCTTATCCTACTATTATAATAATAATAAGATTTATAATATTTATTTATTACTAATTTTATAAACGCGAAAGTTTGTGAGGATAGATGGATGTTTGTTACTCTTTCACGCAAAAACTACTGCACGGATTTCGATGAAACCTTACAGTAATGTAGCTTATACATCAGAATAACACATAGGATACTTTTTATCCCGACCGTCATGTTTACCGCAAATAAACGTATTTTCTTTCTTTCTTTCTTCTTCTTTCTTCGATATTTAAACGGGATCGACACTTATGCGAGTGAAACCGCGGGGCACTATCTTTCATAGTCTGTCTGTAGTATTTCATAGTCTCATAAACCCCGTTTTTTTTCCAGGAACAAGACCTCCTTCCGTACAATGGCCCTGCATACGCCTGTCGCTCTAACAGGTCTACATCACACTTGTTCCGAGTCGTTCCCACCATTCCCTTGCGTTACGTAACTAGTTGACACTGTTATGAAATGTAGGATGTCCCGCCATATACGGAGGGACGATATGGAAACGAGATTGGTTGCGTCATAATTGACGAAGATTTTTTAGATGATGTTTGATAGGAAAGGATTTTAGTTGAGGATCTGACGGATAGCCTCATATTTTAGAAGTGCCTAGTGTTTTTTTTTTTGAGAAAGTTCCTAAGAAATTGTTTTTTTTGTTGCTTTTATTTATACTTAAAATGGATTTTAATGTAAACGATTATGTAGTTAACTAGGAAATAAATATTTGTTTATGAAATAGGTAGGTTTGTAGTGTCCAACGTCAAATATTCGGCAATAGAAATTGGATACAGTTACGCTTGTAGTCAATGCAAAGCCTGCCGTTAGTAGCTATTATGAAGTAATGCCTCAGTTCAAGGCATTGTGATGGTGGGTTTGATAAACACATTATTAAACTTTAGAGTATTATTGATTATCAGACCACATTGACATTGATTTGTACCTGCCTAATAGCCAATTATATTTTTTCCATAACTCAGTAAATAGCGTTGTTGACTTGTACAGTCACGAGCACCAATATGTCAACACTTGGCCACTTTCTATTGCGATTTTTTCGTGAAATAACGAATGTAACGTTGAAATACGACACATTACATAAACCTACGGGTTCGAAAATGCTATGTTCGTAACAACATAAAATTTCATTATAAAATAAAGGAGTAAATCGCTTTTGAATGAAGCCGAGTGTATATAAAAATAACTTTAATTTTACATAATAAAGTTCAGTTTACGCTACAACTTCAAACATTTTTATAACTGTTTCAATAGTGCTAGTCACTCTGAAATCAACTTAATTTCAACTAACATAAAGTTGATATTAGTTTAACTTGTCAATTTGACACATAAATAAAATTTGAATTTAAGTTACTTCACTTAGCAATGTGACCTCTACAAAGTGTAGATGTCAGATTACTTCAATTATAATTCTATAATAGAAGCAGAATCACATTATTTATCTCCAGGAAGTAACAGCATCCTGCTAAATCATCTCGTTACTCAACATAGCTACGCTGCATCAAGGGCACTGCACAACGCATGCGCCGGTCTCCCAACTATGATTTATCGATCTTTGATCTTACATCACTAGCTACTAGCCACTCAAGTGGGGCTCGTTCCGACACAATTGTGTGATATTTATGTCTTTTGGAACCGTTAGCTCTTGTAAATCATTGTTGAATGGTTCTTGGTTCTGTTAGATCCAAGATGTTTATTGCTAGGTCTTTTCATCATAAACTGCAGCTGATGCGTGTCACTTCGAAACTGGAAAAGGGGACCTATCTAGGACTCGCCTCTCATGCACGAGGTAGGTTCCAGGCAAGTAACGATGTGACTTTATCAATTCATATTGTACTTTGAACCGCCCATTGTGTCACTCTTTGTAAAATTTCTATATTTATGACTGTAATTTATATGGTGTCATTCAGATATCTATGGTGTATATAATAACCAGACACCTACTTTGTTGTTTGTTTCTTGGTTGCTATCTACTAACACTAGTAATAAGATATTTTACTAACTAAATGAACTTTAATGTTGTCTGATTCTGATATATAAATTAATTAATAAAAATGATAAAGAGTATTTTATTCCACTTTCTGAGTTTATCTTGGCTGTCACTGACATCGCTGAAGGAAAACCTCGTGAGGAAGCCTAAACTTACTAATAGGTGAAATTGCCAATCCATGAGTAAGCGTGGTGATCTATGCTCATGCTTTCTATGTATACGAAGACGCCTTTGCCCGGCAATGGGACAGTAATAAGCTGGTAATATGAAAATTTGGGATTGGCAATTGGATTTTTGACGATCGAATTAGAGATCTCTGATTCACGCGCTTTGCCGGCTTATTTCACTGTAAGTTGATGTCAGGATGCTTATGTAAAATAATAAATAAAAATATTTTATTGTCAGGCATAATTGCACATAGGGTGTAAGTATTACATATTACTTAAAAACTATATTAGTAACATGCAGGAACACTAAAAAGAAAAGAAAAAGCCAATCACAATCACAGGACAGTTTTACAAGCTTTGTTGCCAACATGTAGCTTGGTATACCTCCCCATTGTAGGCCCATCCAGCCTCTCATATATGTCGTTTTCTTTGGATAATAAAAATGGAAATTGTTATAAGACAATGACATTCCACTCTTGGGCAAAACTTTCTATTTGTACCCGACTCCTTGCAATCCTAAACCATAACTTCCAATATTTAGAAAGAAAGAAAAAGTATTTATTGCGATTCGTAAACAAACTAAACTAAACATTTTCACAAGCATTTTTTAAAGTAACAAAAAGAAAAATGAAACAGAAAGTCCTATACGAGCCCAAAAGATACCTATCTCAGCATGATGCTGATGATGCTGATTGACGGCACGGTTGGCGCAGTGGTTAAGCGATTGACTGCTGCGCTGCATGTCGCGGGTTCGATTCCTGCACGGAACAAATATTTGTATGACCTTCATGTATTTGTTCCGAGTCTGGGTGTTTTTCTATCTATAATATGTATGTATTTACAAAAAAAAAATGTATATAAGTAGTTTATCAGCCATCTTGTTACCATAACACAAGCATTGGGTTGCTTAGCTTGGGACAAATGGTGCTGTGTGAAATGTCCAGGGATATTATTATTATTATTATGCTGCAACAGGGGATTTCGAGGAAAACAACCATTTTCACCGGTCCTATTCTACCAGAACACTAGTTTTACTCTGCCAAAACATTAGTTTAATATTACGATCAAAGTGTACCTTACATACTTACACTAGGTACAATTAATACTACAATCTGAACAAACAAAGGAACTATTACGCAATACTAACTACGATAACGTATTCAATGTATCTACGAGGAAGTAACAAACTCCTTATTTAGACGACTATTATGACACTGTGCGTGTTATCCTGCCTTGTTTATTACCTTTAACGTGCAAAGAAAATGTAGTTAATAGATTATTAACTTATATTAATTTTTATTGTATTGTATACATAATATTTGCACCAACGACGGTCCCATTTTGTGTCCAGGGAAATCGCTGTCCATACTGAGGTTGCCTGGAAGAGATCGCAGTAATGCGATAAGGCCGCCCATTGTATATTTTGTAGTGTATCATGTATTTTTTTATGCTATGTATTTTTGTGGTGTACAATAAAATATATATAAATAAATATAACTTTAACTGGAGAATATGGAAGAATAAATCTGAATATGGACCTGGTTTTCGTGGTAATAATAATAAATGTAGAGGTGTGTGAAATATGATATGGTTAGTAAGGGGGTGAGTACGGAGATGACGAGAGAGAAAAGAATGGATGAAAAGACATACGTTGAGTACGTAGAGGCCAAATAAATTGGAATAAGGGCAAGACAAAATGACAGTGGACGTATTTCGGCAAAAATGATGAAAGACAAGATAATGAAGAAGAAAATATACCCAATAAAGTATATTAGAAGTCCTTTGTCGAATTGATGAGAGGGTACTTCAGGTGTCAATTTCAGGGGATTTCCCCCAGCTTGCACGAAAAAACAATTCTGTAGTAATCGTACAAACAAACAGATAAACTCACTTATATATTTATACAGGGATAATCTGAGTATATAAATAGCCGTACGATTGTTACATCGACAAAGGATGTAAGGACGAACTCTCAAGGGTACTTCCTGAAGTCGAGATGTGTCGTGAGCTTGTTATAAAAGTAGTTATGTTTGCAACATTACGTCAGAATCTTCCTCGAATGGAGGTCAAAAATATATCTAGATGAGGTTAAATAGTTCAGAACTAAATATGAAAAAGCATATTGTTAGAATTTAAATAACTATGTACTATTGGATTATTGGTAGGGTGTGGCGCAAACTATGCTCCACCTTCTATCCTGCCCGCTGTCCCAAAACATGCAGTCAAAATGAAACCACCACCATCGACGACGCCGTGGAAGTGGCGAAGAATTCTGGGCCAAGATCTAACAAACATTCCTGCCAAAGATACGGAGAAGTATTGAAATATTTTGTTTTTT
Source organism: Apamea crenata (assembly GCA_949629185.1). NCBI lineage: Eukaryota > Metazoa > Arthropoda > Insecta > Lepidoptera > Noctuidae > Apamea > Apamea crenata. Next base: position 4,592,043 of record OX451377.1, read on the forward strand.
TACTATAACACCATTTAATTAAAGGGATTAGTACCCAAAGCAGATCCCTAGACTATCCAAGTTAATCTTCAAGAAAATCATGATGTTTCAGCCAGTTGCTTAGAGGAACAGAAATCAAGGAAAAGCATTGAAAGAAACGATGATTTACATTTCCGAATCATTATTATTGACAATGTCAGCGCTAAATAACAAACATTAGGAATAACAATTTAACGAGAATGATGTAAAATATTATAATTCGGATGTAAATATTCACAATTCATACAATACTGATGAAATATCTAATCATAGGTTAATTTAATTACAGTACCGAATGTCAATCACAACACTGGCGAAATGTGGTTGTGCTATATAGCTACACCTCTGCCTTACCCTTCTGGGATTACTGGCGTGATGTTATGTTACGTTACTACTGAATCCAAAAATACTACTACTTACATTGGTGCCACGGAAGTTACCCTGCCTCTCCAGGGGTTCCAGAATTTAGGTGAAGACCACAACTGTAAATGGTCTTCCTATTTTAACATTTCACATCATGTATCCGATAATAACGAAATAACCATTGAATCAGAGGACCAGAAGAGTTTTCAAATCCTGTCCTGACTCTTCTCAAAATTGAATCTTCGTAGAAGGCTGTTCTAAAGAGTCTTCAAGTCAGACCTACCGTTTACTTCATTTTACAAACAAAACATTTTGCGTCATCTCTCTGAAAACAAAACTAACACAGAATCGGTTGTTCTAAAGAGTTTTTTCTTCGTATTCCTGTATTTTTTTTTCCCATAATAGCCCTCACATATTCCAGCCTGGCATTTCGGCTAGATCCCATTGCCCAACAAATGGAAAGGCGTTCTGTTTCCACTCAGAGGCGCCTTGACACGGCACCACTCCTTTCCTAACTCGACATTTGACTTGCGCAACGAAACGCCACGCTTGCCTGCACTATCCTTGAATATCTTGCGTCAGACTTACCTCATGTAGCTTGTGGATGTTGACACTAGTTCTGTACTAGATGGCGTTAGTGTCGGGGAGCGGGTTCGGGAGATTTTGAATGTGGAACCGACGAAAACAACATGGCCGTTCAAAAATTGACAGGAGAACTTTTTATGTGTAACCTCTTTGTTGATTTTATACTGAATTGTTTTTTTTTTCTTGCAAAAGGTTAATGACCTACATGGCGCATTAAAATGGTTGTCGTAATCGAAAAATTGCTTGAATTTTTATCCTTCGTTTCATAATTTCCATGGTAGATAAAAGTGGTTTATATAACAATGATATTTTGTTAGTGTTGTTCTAGGAATACCAGTCCATATCTGTTTGGCCCATTTTCCGAATATTATATTCTGTATCCTTAAATCCTCCTTTTCCGAGAAAATATGAAATAGATTGAAGCCTTACCTACTATTTCTCAGCTTGTAACTGTGTGCCAATCGTAGTTCTATTATGGAAGATAACTCGGTCATTATCTGCTCTATCCTTGAATGTGTTGTGTAAGAGTTACCTCATGTCGGTTACGCGTGTATTAGATAGGCTTATTCTAGATGTCGTTCTTGACTGGAAGTACTAAATACTTGGGTAAATTGATTTTATTATGAAATCGGGAATATTTCCACACATTCAGGGGGGGGCTTGTTTATAAACGTTGCTCAAAGTACGAATTGTAGGTTGTGGGTTCGAACCCAGGTAGGCGCTTTACTTTGTGTAATATATTTCATCACCACTGCTCTCAAAACGGTGAAGGAAAACATCGTGAGGAAAACGGCATCACCTAGAACCAAAAAATTCGAAGACATGCGACATCTACCAACCAGCACTGGGCCCGCGCGGTGGATTATGGCCCACTCCCTCTCACAGAGAGGAGGCCTGTGTCCCAGCAGTGAACGTTATAGGCTGATTATGCTTAAAGTTAAGTAATGATTAACGAATATTTAACCATACATTTCTGATGTTTAAACGTCACGTTTATAAATAAAGGTGTATACATTTAGAAAGAACTGCGATTTTGGAATAGGTAAAGACGAAAATTTAATGACAAGAAAGTCAGTTTGACATCCAAGCTTGGAAGGTTTGAAGGTACAAAATGACAAGATGCGGAAGGTACACTCACTCTTCCCTCACTCACATAGTCCGATGGCACGACAATCCGACTCTACCGGAGAGAGATCAGGCGCAGGGTCAACGGCTTAACGTGCCATCAGAGGCACGGGGGTATCACACCACCACCAACTTCCAAACTCCGGACGGTCACATTAACATAATGCCCATAAATGACTATTTTGTTGTTGTCTATTAAAATTATCTTTAGTCGTATGATTTTAATCTTACTAATATTCTAAACGTGATCGTTTGTATGGATGGATGAATGTTTGTTACTCTTTCACGCAAAAACTACTGAACGGATTTGGATGAAATTTGGCACACAGATGGTTTATAACCAGGATTAACATATATGATACGTTTTATCCCGATATTCCCACGGGATCGAAACTTATGCGGGTAAAACCGCGGGGCGCAGCTAGTCTGTAATAATATGATCTAATAGATAGATACCCAAATGTAACAAATGTTTTTAATTAATTTCGAGCTATTCAAGGATAAGGTAATTTCCGCATTAACTTTTATCTTTGTAAACATACGATATTCTTCGTATTCAAACAATAATCCTTATCTTGATAGAGTAGGCTGTATAATAAGGATAAAATATCCAAATAAAGATAATAAAGGTGGAAAAATCCTGTTGTGTTGTGTTTGTGGAAAAAAGTGACATTGTTGTCAATAATGCGCGATTTGGCCAACAGCGATTATAATCAATCAATCAACTCAGCCTATCGCAGTCCACTGCTAGACATTGGCCTGTCCCACACTGCACCACAACACCCTGTCCCCCGCCTTCTGCATCCAGTCTGTCCCAGCCACCTTCTTCAGGTCGTCCGTCCATCTAGCTGGGGGCGTCCCACACTACGCTTGCCGATACGCGGTCTCCACTCCAGGACCCGTCTGCTCCCCCGGCCATCAGTCCTTCGACAAACATGGTCAGCTCACTACCATGTCAGTTTGCTTACTCTGCAAGCTATGTCGGTAACTCCGGTTCTTTTCCGGATAAATTCATTCCTGATTTTATTTTATTCACGCAAATCCTGCATCTCGCAAGCAGAGTTTACCGCTCAATTAGCATACATACAAACTTCCCGACATCAGTCGTTGGGCAATTGCCCGCCAGACATAACACCCGTCTGGTTGGAGGATCCTCCCTGTTCTATGGAGGATGAGTGAACTTTACACCCTGTTCCTCATACCTCTATAGTTTGTTATCTTTTGGCGAAAATCGGAACACAATCTTGTTCAAGATTTCAATAGTGTGAATCCTTACCATCGTGGATCACTTCACCTAAGTCTTCACGGTGAGATTTTTATAGAATCGACCGGCAGGTTGCCATTGTTCGCCACCGATTCACCTACCTACCAAGCATGTGGATTATGGCATTGTGACCGTTATTAACTATTGCGATTGCAACCACCCCATATTCAGCAATAAAGTGCTGAGTACAAGGATCTCGATGGTGCCTGAATGATATTGACATTGACGTTGATGGTAAACATTACATTTGTGACATTGTCACAAAAAAATGTATAGAAAAACAAGATTGCGTTCCGATTTTCGCCAAAAGATAACAAACTATACATGCAGCCTGATAATATGATAGCATAAGCATAATCAACCTATATTGTCCTCACTGCTGACATAGGCCTCGTCTCGGTTAGAGGGAGTGGGTCGTAATCCACCACGCGAGACCGGTGTGGGTTGGTAGATGCCGCATGTGTCCGAATTTTTGGTCCTAGGACATGCCGGTTTATATGTTAGCAACATGTTAAACTATTAGCCAATAAAATCAAGTCCTCAATAAATCAATTTAATAATCGTAAATAAAGCAGTAACCAGAAATAACGTGTCAAATGCAAATAAAAAAAAGAAATTACGAAAGACAATATTTGCCAAAAATATACAGTGTATAAAATTTTTGCAAAATATCGTTTTCCAAAACTGTTAGAATAGTGACGAAAAATATTTTATTTATAATGTAGAACTGTAAATTGCGTAATTAACAAAAACGCAGCCATATTGGTTCCAAGATGGCGCAATGACACAGAGGAAGAAACTGCAGAAGTTCCGCTTGACGCATATACTTACACAAAAAATTTGTTTAAACCACAGCCTGTTACCGACTGCTCGAGCCTTTTCTAAGTTACCTATATCATATTATATATTTTAAGTCCACTACACTGTTGTTATGAGTTAACTTTCTGTATTTTCATACTCTATGGTACCATGGCGCAAACAGTTAGGTTTTGCAAATGATTTCGCACAGACCGACTCAGGCGCAGCCATGGCAATTTATACGTGTTTCGAAATGTATGCATTTTGTATTGCACGATAATAAATTATTATCTATGAATATATTTCAGTGTTGTACCGGAGTGACGAAAATTGGGTGCATGGACTTGGAATATCTTAGTTTATGAATTATTTATTACTTGCTATCACGCTTTTAATTTCCTCGTTTAAGTTATAGGGCCATATTGTCCACTTCTGGGCATGCATTTTGCAGTCATGTTTGATGCTCTGTGACTCACACCCTGCCAACCCCTAAGGCATTTCTTAGAACATCAAATAATATGAAATTATCTATGCTTAAAATTATAAAGAGGTCAGAGTTTGTTTGTAAGTTTGTACGTACGGGGTAATCTCCGGAACTACCGGTCGGATTTGAAAAAATATTTTTGCATTTAAAGCCCAATTCTTGAGAAAGGTTATAGGCTATTTAACATCACGCCATGACCCTAAGGAGCCGAGCAAAAGAAAAAAAATCAGAAAGAACGGTACTTAATTGAAAACGAAGTAGTAGCACGGGCGATATCGGGGGCCGAAATTTCACGCGGACGAAGTCGTGGACAGAAGTATTTTTTTTTTTAAACTTTGCCCCACACTAGGGATTTCTCCTGTATCGTGGGTGCGTTTACAAACATTTAAACTCACATAAACAAACAGCCAGACCTGGAACAACTACTTGCAGGTCATACGAATATTTGTTCCGTGCGGGAATCGAACCCGCGACAAGCAGCGCAGCAGTCAATCGCTTAACCACTGCGCCAACCGTGCCGTCAATATTAAAATAATCTCGTATGTGCTTAGGATAATCCCGGAATTTATTAGAAACTAGCTTTGGCCTGCGACTTCGTCCGCGTGAAGCAATTTTCTTACATTTTTTTACCGTAAGAATCATCCTCGTACTTCAAGGAATATTCTAAAAAAAGAATTAGCGAAATCGGTTCAGCTGTTCTCGAGATTTACGCTTAGCAACACATTCAGCGATTCATTTTTATATTATAGAGATGACGGTGTAAAAATATATAGGTAGGTTTCAAAAGTTTATTCAATTCAAAATATTGTATGAACATAAAGTAAATAAAAACAAAATGCAGTGCATAGTAAAGTTAGTATTCTGATTAACATAAATGTTGCCGACAAGATGGTTTATTCATAATGATCACAAACAGGCATTATCATTTAACAACATCCGGAATTTTTACCCTGACAATTTGGATAACATTGATAACCCTGATTTCCACCACAGATATTGGAATACCCATTGCTTTCACAATTGCTGTTACAAACGCTATAAACCAGGGACTTGGCATCAGGGACCGGGAAGCAACCAGAACCTACATTGGTTGCTACAGGACCACTATATACATACGGTGCATAACTATGCTTGGATACGCAAGTGCATTCGGTATCGCAGCAACCATTTTGTTTGTATTGGTTACCATAGTTACAACACTGTTGGTTGCCATGGCTACGTTGGTTGTCGCAGTTTGCTGTATGCAAGATGATTGGTCCATCGTAGTTTTGGATGTGAACGTTTAATGGATCGGGACATGCTTGCAAAGATGCAACCTGAAAATAAATTAGTAAAATTGTTTTTAACAGGATTTTAAACAGTTTTAAAAGGCTTATGTTTAACTTACCACCAGATATAGTAACATATAACAGACAAAAATAGTAAATGATCACCAAAATTAAACCCGCATTTTAATGTAAACTTATAACCAAAGTTTTTACATCTCGCTATCATAAATGACTCCAAATGAATTATGTTCATTTCTCGACAGCGTGCAAAAAATAATCTCATTTTTTCCATATATTTTTTCTGTACAATCTAGTCGTTTCTGGCACTCGCCGGCCGCTACCGCGGCACCGCTCGCTTCGCCCGCTCGGCTCGTGCGAAGCACGGTCACAGTTTTAACCTTACCTAACCATTTTTTCTATCTATCTATCGTCTATCTTGTTTGCAGCAAGCCGGAGACATAACTTAATATGGCATCATAATACTTTATTTGGTAATAAACCTACATTTTATGGCAATCATAGTGGTTTATTTAAGCAGAAATAGCGCATTAATTTGCTCGCTAAGATTTAGTGATTATTTACTACATTTTGTCTTCGAATACAATTTGAAGTGCAAGAACTAAGGGTATCAAAGCATTTTATGTTGGTAATTATATTTAACCCCGTTTTAAAATCCTCTTTTAACTTAAAACAACGTTTATAAGTTACCCCTCTCTTATCAGAAAAGTTCCTTGTGCAAAAAACTATGTTTTTGTGTTTTTTTCCTCAAGGAGCTTTTCTCTCAGACAAACAAACAAAGACTGACAAAGTCAGATAGTCTTCAAATAGTCAATTAGTCAAATAAGTATAGGTAGGTTTATTATTGCAAGTCACATAAAATTTCAGACATAAATTAATAGAAAAGTATGGGTACTTACGCAAGCCAAGAATACAGTTAAAAGAACACACACCATTTTGTCAAGCACAAAATTAAATGAAAGGTTTAAAACCAGAATGATTTTCCACCAGCCAAAATCAACATTATATACAAAATAATAATCAGTTTTGAGAAAATTGCACACAAATAATACCGAAAATTTTACAAATATCTTAACACAAAATCACGTGCAGAATTTGGTTAAACTTAATTTTGTAATTATTACTGAATTATTGCTACATGATTATTCAAATTACGATAACATTGTGTTAATTTATGATAATTACGAATTCGCTTATTATGTAGTCTTTTATTTTAATGTTGTCTTAACAATTATTAAATTAAGTTACAGCAGATTTGTTAAAATAAAACTTAAGACTTGAGTACATACCTAATTTTATTTTTCGTCATTATTCCAAAAGGACTTAAATCAACAATCAACCTGTGATAATTTAGTATTGATTTTCACTTTACTACACTGTTTTTTTGTGCTTAGTCATAGAACAAAAAAGCAGTGCAATTCAACTTCTGCCCTGGTATAAGAGCTGGTGATAAGCCCCAGGCCGATCTATTGTCTAAAAATCTCAACGAAAAAACTTAGGTGAAGTGAGCTGTCAATAGTGTCAATCCCTAGCATCAGGTGGAAGGACAGCAGTGCGATTTTGTAACCATCTCACCGTGAAAACTTAGGTGAAGTGGGTGAAGTGAGCTGTCATTCCAATGAATACTAGGGATTGACACTATTGACAGCTCACTCTAAGCTCACTTCACCTAACTTTTCACGGTGAGATTTTTACAGAATCGATCGGCTGCTCTTTTCAAGCTCACTTCACCTTAGCTTTCACGGTAAGATTTTTACAGAATAGACAGACTGATTAGATTATCGTAAAGGATAATTATGCTTACTACATGGATCGATTGCCTGTCTTACCGTCACAAGCCAGTATTTGGGTAACACGATACACCTTGTTAAGACTAATTGTCAGACAAGATCTTCGAGTGACAGCCGAGACCATAACGGCTTAACGTAGTTTCCGAAGCACGGAGGGGCACGGTGGGGTGGAATAGTTTGCCAAAAAAACTGCATTAGGTACTAATTACATTTTTTTTTTTTTAAACCATTTCACGCTAATCCAGAGGCAGTTGCCCGCCAGACACAACACCCGACTGGTCGGAGGATCCTCCCTTTTCTATAGAGGATGAGTGGACTTTACACCCTGTTCCTCATACCTGTAAAACCATCTTTACATTCCGAGACCCCTCCGTGCCTCGGAAAGCCTTTAAGCCGTCGGTCCCGGCTGTCATTCGTGGATCTTTGACAGTTGTTACGGGTCGTCAGTAGCCCGAAAGTCTGACAACCAGCAGTACCAAGGGGTAACGTATTACCCAGTAACTGGGTTGTGGAGGTCAGATAGGCAGTCGCTCCATGTAAAATACTGGTATTCAGCTGCATCCGGTTAGACTGGAAGCCGACCCTAAGATAGTTGGGAAAAGGCTAGGCAAATGATGCACGCTAATCCAGATTCCTTGTGCAATGTCAAGCTCGAGACGTATCAATACATTACTTTGTAACATGGCTTGTATAAAAAGGTGTTATCGTCAGTTTATCATGCTGCATGTGGATCAGTGTGCCAGCACGCGACATGGTATGTTCTGCCGGGTGTCGGAGTAGTGTGGATACGACTTGAGGTGAGATGGTGTTAAAACGTTAATCTGAACCGGCGTGTGAGCAGAGTTTTTACAAAAAAAAAACAACATTTTTTCAGTTAAATCCATTGATTTGACTTTGAATAAGAGGAAGGATTTAAAAACTTAAAAAAAAACCGACTTCCAAAAAAGATACTACAAAATGAAAAATAACATTAATTTCGGAAGTCGGTGTCGTTGGGTTCGCATTTTCGTTGTTTGCCACCGACTTCCAATATTAAAATTATTTTTCACTTTGTAGAGTCTTTTTTGGCTCTAATCGGCTTATAAATTAACGAACCTCCTCCTTTTATTAAAGTCGGTTAAAAAAAGAGCTGTTAGTATCAATATTTTAGTAATTGTATAGGCACAGTTTGAGGTCATATTATGGCTGTATTTAAGTTTGTAGTTCTGAATTCCAGGAATATTTTACCAGGGAACCTTCCTTCCTTTTAGCGTGTGTTTGAATGAGAATGAGAAAAATATTTTTATCATCAACCCGAAAACCCATAGATGTCTACTATTAAACATACACACACACATTTACTACTTTGTAAAACATTGCCTTTTCTTATTGCTTTCTAAACAAAACATCGTTTAAGCTCAAAAAAAAAATCTCTGCAGGTTAAATTCTTGACTTTATTTCTTGTGTAGCTAGTGACAAATCCCAAATGCAATGTTTAATCACCTTTCGTAAAAAGATTTGCAAACGTTTTTTTTTTGCCAATGTAAATGTACAAACATCTTCGATCTGAATAATTTAGAAATGGTGTTATTTCTCATGCAAGAATCTGGCTAAATAATAAATAAAGGCTCTTTCGGAAACGGTGCGTCGTAGGGCCATGCTCCTTAGATAAATGGTTTCTATGGACAAGGTCAACCCGATATTACATTAAAATTGGTAAATTTTCACAAAAAAAACATTTATTTTTAAGGTTCTTGCTCCACAGCGCCCCCCTAAGGGGGGATAACAACCAAGCAAAAATTAAAATATTATTCATTACTATTATGTAAAATAAAAGTACAAGCATAAGAGACATTTCAACGTTGTCTCATGACACGAAACGTAGGGCACGTCCTTTATGGACATAGGGTACCACCACATAATATTTCCTTTAAAATAGACACACCTTACCGCTAATTATTAGGCATGTTAGCAATCTACTGTATTCATTATTTATTCAATAACTTAACATGCTTAGTTATTTGAGGTTTATCGAAGCATTAAATTGAAGTTCTACAATTTAAAATCTTATAACAACAACATATTACAAAAAAAAACATAGTTGTTACTACAGCAATAAATAAGGTGCAGCCATGCATGTTTCTGCATCAATATATGATAATCGTTTTCGACTAAACAAAACATCCGCCTTTTTGTTTAGTTTACAACATAAATAATCAGCCTATAATGTTCCCACTGCTGGGACACAGGCCTCCTCTCTTCGAGAGGGAGTGGGTTGTGGTAAGTGGGTTGGCATATATAACATGCTTTCGAATTTTTGGTTCCAGGACAAGCTGCTTTCCTCATGAGGTTATCCATCAAAATTTTAAGAGCAGTGGTGATGAAATAAAGAGCCTGTCTGGGTTCGAACTCACGACCTCACACATAAGTCGTGGCCGTCATCACTGACCCAACACTGCTTAACGAAACGTTTTCAGATATACAAACGCCCGGTTCCTATATAAAACACGTTTCGTTATAGTTACTACTGTTTTCGATTTAACATATATTACTGTTGCAGGTCCACAGTTATCTCGCGTCGCTGTCCCGTTACGTTAGCAGTAGGTTAGCATCCGCAGCGCACATCCCTGTGATGCTGTGCGCGAGGGCTGTCACGCAAGATATTATTGATCAATTACACATTCATAATTTGTATGTAATTAATTTATCTAGCACTAATTGGTGTAGGATGGGATAGTGATCAGGTTTGACGGGATAAACGATATTATGGATCCTACTAATACCTAATATTATAAATGAGATAGTTTGTATGTTTGTTCCTCAATGACGCAAAAACGGCCGAACGGATTTGGATGAAATTTGGCACACAGATAGTTTATGACCTGGATCACCACATAGGATACTTTTTATTTATTTTATTTTATTGTGTTTGGGTGGCTTACCGCTATCAAATACAGAAGTAGTAGTAAAGTTTTTATCCCGATAGTTCTTTTCCGTGGGATAATTTCCGACATCCAAGCGGACGAAGCCACTGAAAAAAGCTAGTGCATTATTAAACCTTTATAGTAATCTAAGTTTTGTAGTGAGTCAAGATTGCTTTTGTCTTTTCAACAACTGTATGCAATAAAGTAGCAAAAATCATTTGTAAAAAGTTAATTAAACGCTCTAATTGATCTAAGAAAAAAAAATGTAATTACTGTACCATAAGAAAAAAATAAATGACCAAGTTACACCTACTGGTTAACAGATTAGCTAAGTTTGATTTTGTTAATTGAAGAATTAATAGCGCGGAAGTCTTCATAGTTAACTGTTTTTTGCAAAACATTGTTACAAGGACTGAATTTTTAAGAAATCAATTTTACACCGTCCGCATTTTACGAGCCGCTGCTGGTTTATGAGTTTTTTTCAAATCGATTCGATTTCGTGTGTCCAAGCGCGTGGTTAACAATCAGGTAAAAATGTAACTTCGTGCAATATATGTACAGACGCCAGCACATCAAGCTACTACAATCTGTCAAATTTCTTTAATAGATTTTCAACTTTATCGTTAAAGCATTAAGGTTCAAGGTTGATTGGGAAAATTTGACAGTTTCGGGTAGCTTGACCTGCTGGCGTCTGTACACCTATATACCTACTAATGATAAAGCTGAAGAGTTTGTAATCTCTGAAACTACCAGTCAGATTTCAAAAATTCTATTTGGCTTTTGATAGCCCAATTCTTTAAGAAGGTTGTAGGCTTATTTAACATCACAAGAAAAAAAGTAAGAAAGGACATTAAAAAATATAAAAAAATAGTAGCCCACCGGTATCGGGAACAGGGTCCAAAGCTACCGACGGTTAGGGATCCAGAGAGAGGAACCTCCTGACAATGCGAGCCGTGTCCAGAAGTACCGCCTTCTGAATCAAGCACTTGATCCAGCTGCCCAACGAGAGCCTCCTGAGGTGTTGGTCGAGGCTCTTGGCTGTTAAACCATTGGCCGTTTATATACTACACAAAAAAAAACAAAGATCTTTTTTTTCTTGTATCTTTTTTCTCCTGTATTCTAGTAATATAATACAGGAGACGAATGTCTTACAGTGGGACAGTACAAGTTTTTACAAAGTTATCAACCCCCCCTTCCATACAGGTTAACAATTTTTATACGGGCCGCTGTCCAGAAGTACCGCTTTCTGAATGAAGCCCTTGATCCAGTTACCCAGCGCTAGCAATTTTATTTTCTCAGGTTCCTAGAACCTGGTATTTTTTTAAAATCTGACGGATGTAAACCAAGGTGAGATTTTAAGTTAGAATAAATTAGGTGTTTTGTACTGGGTTTGTTTTTCGGTGTTTTTGAAATTATTGTCTAAATCTAATTGTAGGAATTTCTGAACTATGCGACATGTGTTTAATATAGCTGCTTTTATTATTAATTACTCAAATGCTGAAACCTCATGTATATTTCAGACGTGACAACCCTATCCTGTATCCGGCTGTTAGTGGGTAAGCGGATTATGTCACGGTACAAGTGCGGGTAACGTTCGTAACAAGCGTCTAACTATGGGAACTGCGCGCGCGCATACGTGTGTATGTGTGGGTAGGGTGGCCATGCGTTAGAATTTAAGGTGATAAGGGTGGTTTTTAAAATGATATGGGATAATGGGGTTGGTATGGTCAGCAGCTAGTTAGGAAATCGATGATTGGATTGGACTCTGAGTGAACACAAACCGTTAAAAGTTTAACAACTTTCAACGGTTTGTGTTTTCTTTAGAAAAATATCCGTTAGTAGAATGTGTGATAACTGTATTTCGATAATATCGGTAATCTCCTCATAAAAACGTCGATGGAAAATTCACTGTTATTGTTAAGGTCAAAGAGTAAAGTGGTTTTTAATAACCAAATAATACTACGCTTATATCATTTAAATTACACAATTATTGATTTATAAAACTTGCAAAATTAATCACAAAAGTTCAAAGCATAATAATACGTTTTACTTCTTTTTCGAAAAATATTTTTATATAATATCTTAGGTATTTTAAATGACATCAGAATCTGTTGAACAAGTTATTACTGATAAATTGAAATGCCATTTATGTAACTTGGGGTCAATTGAATACGAGAAATTATGATCCTGATTTTGTTTTCAAGTTCAAATAAGTCATTTATTGAATGTTATTGATTTGAGTTGACTTAAGAAAAGCACATCAAGCTACAACAAAGATATTCAACTTTATCGCTACAGCATTAGGTTCAAGGTTGATTGGGAAAATTTGACAGTTTCGGGTAGCTTGATGTGCTGGCGTCTGTACATAACTAGAAACAAGTAAGAAATAAACACAGACCGAAGCAAAGCAAATGACTAGATAGGGGAAGAAAATATCGCGAATACTTTCAATCTGACATCAGTAGAGTTCATTCATTGGATTTGCAAGCTTAACATGGAATAAACCTATTAAAATCTCGACTTCATTGACATTTATATATTTATTATCATGAAATGTGATACATTATGGGCTTGAAAACAAATGGTTCCACATATTTTGCTTTCTTTATGCAAACCTAAAATTAAATTAAATTATAATAACAGGTAATACAACTTATCGGTGAGTTAGGCAGTTGTCATTCATTTATAATTTAGTTATATGTAAGTACCTACTAGTAAAATATGATATTCCCCAACACTGTATAAAAATTTTCTATTTATTTATTTATTTTATTGTTTATGTACACACAGTAAATATAGTAGGTACCTATTTATTATGTTATTAGTATGATATTTCTTACCTAAAAAGATCCTCCTTCAATCAAAAATACAATCTCATCATCATTTGGCTAACCTTTTCCCAAGTATGTTGGGGTCGGTTTCCAGTCGAACCGGATGTAGTTGGATACCAGTATTTTTCATGGAGCGACGCCTATCTGACCTCCACAACCCAGTAACTGGGTAATACGATACCCCTTGGTAAGACTGGTTGTCAGACTTTCGGGCTACTGACGACCCGTAACGACTGTCAAAGATCCACAAATGATGCTCGTAGCCGGGACCAACGGCTTAACGTGCTTTCCGGAGGTCTTGTTATGTGAAGATGGTCACCCATCCACGGACCAACCGCAATCAAATCCTATTGACATAGAAATATTAAAACGTGGTCACACTACAACAAGTGGTTCGCCACGACACGGATGACACTGAGAATTAGTTCAGTAAACTATGGCGCCTGATTGTATGGATAGCAGATCTACTGACTGACTGAGAAGATTGATAACCTGCTGATAAGAGGTCGAAAGACTCGGGTCGTGTACTCATGACTACGTTTAAGTACGAAGGTACATCTCCTTTTCAGGTACCTGTACAATTCGTTTATTAAGGGCTGAACCGAGAAAGATTCGAAAAATATAACATAGAAAAAGAAAAGTTCTACGTGGCCTTTGATCACATTAAAGTCATTCCCCTTTATTCATAAACGTTGCTTAAAGTTAAGAAGTGATTATACCCTGTCCATTAGGCAAACCGTTTTTTAACAAATGGAACTAGTGATTGCAGCAACACACAATACATTGATTGATACACGTACGGTATTATAATGTTGTAAAAATGTCTGTAAGAAGCCATAAATAAGATAATTCAATAAGATAAGGCAGTTTTTATATTTATTTTACTACGCATTTTTAAATAACTTTTACGTTATCTGGAATAGCTACTTTCTAAGACAGCTGTCAAAAAACGGTAAACCTAATGGACAGGGTACAGCGGCTGTTCAACCATACTTTTTTGACGTCAAACGTCACTTAACTTTAATCATCGTTTATAACTAAACCCCATTGGGGTTGGGGCTGTCAAAACTGTATGGTTAAGTGAGTGAAAGAGGCGGACAGGTATGTTTGACAAATAGTGCAAACCCGTTTTCGGTAATATCCAAGATTAGAATCAATAATTACTGTAACACTTCCCAAAGCACACTGGCCACTTCTTATAATGTTTCTGAGCTGGAAAATACATCGACTAGTTGTTTATTTAGTCCTTTCTTATGATACCTATTGAAAACCGTCAGAGGCTTAGAAGCTATCCAATTGAAGTTTAGATATTTTTGATTATGCAGGTTTCTATCTATCTACACTGTTAAATTTTGATCGTTTTAATCCTTAAAAGGGAGTCATTGTCCTCATCATTATGAACAACTTTTACTTCATTATGTCGAGTTACGCGGACATAAATCAACAGTTTTTTTTTTCACGATTTCAGGGTTGGTACTGTAGTAAAAGTTGTTCATAATGATGAGTACAATGACCTCTTTTAAGGATTAAAACGATCAAAATTTGACGGTGTATACTAATAGTAAAGCTGAAGAGTTTGTTTGTTTGAACGCGGTACCTACTCTCTGAAAGTACCATTCGGATTTTTGCATTTGGTACCTAGTCCATTTCTTGAGGAAAGCTATTGATAGGCTACTTAACATTACACTAGAACCCTATGGAGCCCAGATAAAGCAAAACAAGGCAGAAAGAACACTAAGTGTAGTAAACGGAGTGATAGCGCGGGCGGGCGATGCGATACGACGCGGTGGGTCGGGGGAACAAGACATTTCACGCGCACGAAGTTGACGTTAGTATCTAATCTATCTACCTAATCTCTTCAGGGCGAGAGTGAATAGGCTTCTTCTGGGCAAGCTCGTTCCACCGTAGATCTCATCCCTGCTTCTGGGCTGGATTGAGGTCAAGAGTAAGCCCATATTCAATAAAAAAAAAAAAAAACGGTATGCATTCCGGGAGTGCCGGCAGAAGTGAAAACTTGAATATTAACGTTGTGCATTTTTGATATTTTGGAATGCGGTCTACCCTCCCTCCGTCTTACGAATTTTCGATCAGGTCACGTGACCTGACGCGAGTTTAACATTTTTTACCCATCACAACAAAAGTGCACAACGCCGCTAAAGAAGTTTTCAATTCAATATGGGCTGATTTTTCCATCCCCAGATAACTTTTATTCGAGGAAAAAAAGTGGCGTTTGACAGTTATTGTATGAGAGAACTGTCTAAAATTCAAAATTATTCCTCGAATAAAGTTATCAGGCGATGGAAAAAGCCCTTAATCTTTGAAAAGTACAGGTAACATTATTAGCTGACGACGGACCACCAACTGGAAAGTACTACTGCAATACCAAGTATTTTAACACAACGATGCCAATGTATCAAGATGGGCAACGTTTCGACTAAACCCCAGGCAAATACAGGCATATAAATCATGAACCTGTAATTTTAACGGTACATCCACGGGTACCTTCGAACTTTAACACATCAATACAACTTGGCCTCAGAAATAGGCGAAGGCTCGTAGGATGGCGAAAAGTTCAACGATCGATACATCAGCTTAACTCAAAGGCACCTGTTGCAACAATTTATTAAGGTTAAAGGCTCTCCCCCACAGGCGCGTTATTATCGGTCGATAATATCGGATGCGTTATTGCGATATCTGTTTTCAGTACATCTATCTATACTAATAAAAACGCTGAAGAGTTTATTTGTTTGGATGTTTGTTTGAACGCGCTAATCTCTGAAACTACCGGTCGAATTAAAAAAAAATCCTTTTGCGTTTGATAGTCCAATTCTTGAGGAAGGCTATTTAACATCACGCCAGGGCTGTTAGGAACCGATCAAAAAGAAAAAAATAAGATAAAACGCGAAACCAAACTAATAGCGCGGGCAGGCGATGCGATGCAACGGGATGGGTCGGGAAAACTAGAAATTTCACGCGAACGAAGTCGTGGGCAGAAGCTAGTTTTGTATAAGGACGGCCATGGAGTTCCACACTGCTGCGATAATAACGACGCAATAAAAGTAGGACGCTTGCGTTCCTCCGTCCTGCGATATTCCGATATGAGTACTTAGAACATTTTGTATTAGGGCGCATACGATCTTACACACACTTCGGGCGTGCGTTACACGTTAGAAATATCGACGGTATAAAACTCACAGCTGTGTGGCAAGGAATCAGGACGCATTATCGCAATAACGCATCCGATATTATTGACCGATAAAACGCGCCTGTGGGGAAGAGCCTTTAAGGTTCATATGCATAGCTAGGAGCTAAGTTAACCTGTGAACACACCAGTAATAACAGATTACCCTCAATTGACTCTTAGGGCTCGTGCAGACGATCAATCAACGACGCAACTGACATTTATTGGCGAAACAACGGTGAAGATATCGTGTGCGACATGTTGAGGGTTAGCCAATATCCTGTCCGTTACTGTCACCAATTTGTTTGACAAAGTAAGGTTATTATGGAAATGTAGCCCTATTTTTATGTAGAAACTAACTGCAACCCGCGGCTTCACCCGCATAAGTTTCCATCCCGTGAGACTATCGGGATTAAAAGCATCCTGTGTGTTAATCCTGGTTATAAACTATCTGAATACCAAATTTCATCCCAATCCGTTCAGTAGTTTTTGCGTGAAAGAGTAACAAACATCCATCCATCCATACAAACTTTCGCGTTTATAATATTATTATAGTAGGATATTACTGGACAATGACCAGTGGTAGGTTAAGGGGATTAAGGGGGGGGGGGCCAAGGAAGCTAGATGGACCGATGACCTAAAGAAGGACGGACTGGATGCGGAAGGCGGAGGACAGGGTGTTGTGGCGCAGCCTGGGAGAGGCCTGTATCCAGCGGTGGACTGCGGAGGACATAGGCGGAGTTGATGACATTTAGGGGATTCATTTCCTTACTTATTTTATGGGACTTTCAGAACTTCACTGGTAAAAGATGTGACTAAGTGTGTGATATGTTCATCTGCTAAGCTCGGCATGAATCAAAATCAAAAGTCATTTATTCAAACTAGGCTGAGAATCAGCTTTATTTGAACGTCAAAATTACAGCAGACAGTCCCTCAAAACGTCCGCTTTTCACCACTTCCTAGTGCTCTAGTTGGGAAGAAGAAATGGTGCAACGAACTCCACAGCAGCACCTGAGATTGCCAAATCAATAACGACTTCAAGAAAAGAGAAGTCTGAAGTGCCTGTAATTTTACCAATGCCCTTTCAAAACAGCAATGATAAAAACAAAAATCATAAGAATTACGCTATTCCATTCCCTTTTCGAGCTGTGTTTGGCGTCAGAAAAGGACGAAATTTTTCACAAGGAGCTCTCCTGAATGACCTTTTTCTCTGCGTTACAGCTTATTCTTCAAAGTAACTACAGCCGATCATCATGAGAACTAGACCCGATATCCTAACACTACCATTTCAAAACCAGCATTCTAAAATTAGCTAACACAAATCAAGTATCTGCCCACATAACTTGATCTCCCACTCTCCCCTTGGTTCATTAAAAGATCGAACAAATTCTGGTCCTACGAACATTGCAAGAGGTCTTCTTAAACTGGTCTAGCTCGTTGAGGAGTTATGCAACAGCTGTGACCTTAAAATCTTACGTAACGTTCAACCAAAACTTAGTTTATCTCCAGTCGAGAATGAATTCTGTAGTTTGAACGGTAAGGTTGGTTTTCAAGTGATAAAATTCACAGTTACAACGAATTGGGTTACTCAAATGTGCTATTTGCAACGGTGGTATTACAGAGTTATGTATGTAGATTACAAATTTATACATAGAAGATATTACTTCATATTTTTTATTGAATAAAGGCATAATGGCGTCGCTTTCAAGGTTTTGTTTTGTTGGTTAGGAGAACGGGAAGCGTTGAGCGTGTAAACTGCCTAATTTGACGATAAATTTTCAAAAGATAATTTGCATTTTTGCGTAGATGTTTTTGTTGTAAATGTATCGTACCAAGATAATGTCTTTCAAATGACATATTCTCATAGCCCAGTTTTGTAATCTTTGCTCTATTATAAATAATGGGGCAATAGCCCAGTGGCTAGGGCATCAGCCTGCTCATTAACAGGTCGTAGGCTGAAACCCTGCCTGTGGCACTTTTGAAGTAACCTAATAAGTAGGTAAGTCTGATCTGATCTCTTAATATAACTACCTGGGAGAAGAAAACCTATTCAATTTGCTAAATTACGGTACCGTATGTCGTGACGGTCACCCATCATTTTCCATACCTCATCACCTGTTGCTTCACCTCAGAACAAAAACACAAAAATCAATTTTTCTTCTTCTACATTATTTACCTATAAGTACCTACATACATAATGGTTATGAATCATAACATACCTATACTTACTGAAATGTGGGTCAATCTTCGGATCGATCCGTGGAGTCGTGATGCAAACGGTTGCATCACAAATGGCCCAGTTTTTAATGCACGAGACCAAGGTTTCGAGATTAGGTCATAACTAAATAATTACATGTATTGTAAGCGATTTATGTGTTTGTACATATTTGTTTGTACATTATGGTTCTTGTAACATAAATTCGACTAGTTTTTTGCTGTGAAAACGATTTGAGTCAAACGATAAACTCCTTAGACTCATAATCATCTGCCTAGCCTTTTCCCAACTATGTTGGGGTCGGCTTCCTGTCTAACCAGATGCAGCAGCTCGATATCAGTATTTTACATGGAACGACTGCCTATCTGACCTCCGCAACTAAGTTACTGGGTTTCATTCATTCATTAATTTCATTAATTATTGTTCATTTATTCATAAACAATTAACATTGTGTTGAACATTACATATTAAATATTAAATAAAATTATCATATGCAGAAACAATACCAAATTTAACGTTAAATAAAATTATCACATGCAGAAATAATACATATAAAACGAACAATAATAGCCTAATTAGAGTAGATGTGAAATGTCTAGTTCAAGAGTCAATTCATCTCAAATATCTATCTACACCCAATAAATACAGGTATAATGTCAAAACAGTGTCAAAAATATTAGGAGTACAAAATTACATCAAGGTCCTAGTAGGTGATTATCATTTGTCATAATACCACTTGGTAAGGCTGGTTTTCGGGCTTCTGACTACCCGTAACGACTGTCAAAGGTTCACGAATGACAGCCGGGACCGTTGGCCTCAAAATGGCGTGAGGTGAAACCACACCAGCCGATCTGTTCTGTAAAAACCACACCGTGAAAACTTAAGTGAAGTGTCAATAGTGTCAATCCCTAGTATCGAGTAGAATGACATATCACTTTAAGCACACCTCACCTAAGTTCTCACGGTGACATTTTTACAGAATAGCACCGCTGTTCCTGTATTTTAATACACAAAGGTGCTCGCTCCTAGCAGAAACATTTTCAGTTCTATAAAGGAATACTTATTTCCTTTCTTTGTAATCCCTAAGACGCCCTTTGTGACATCTAAGTCTTGTACTTAAGTGGAAATATGGAGCCTTTCATGGCACACGTACATACCTATATTATTCAAAACGCTTTTGTGTAAAAAACATGTATATTTAGCAAATCTGGTTGTACTTACCTACTGGAAACCGAACTTAGCATCAAACTAGGGGAAAGACTTGGTTGGAGTTGATTACTCAAGAAATGGTCTACTCCATCCTTAATGATCATCATCCCCACTCTCTCCATGCATCCGCAGCTTGACTTCACCCACTGCTGGCGTAACTTGGCTTGTGCCGATCTTTACGCTCCTGTATCAGTCTCATCCACGATCCAGCATTCTTTCGAAGTCATCATAATTCTAATGTCAGAAAGAGACACACTATACATTCTGCATCTTTCTCTCCCACTGAAACATTGCCCAAACATAGGATACCGTAAAACGCGCAGTTTTTTGTCCCACAGTTAGGCGTACATTTGCAAGCCAGAATATTTTTTTGTGTATTGTCAAATATTCAAAGAAAAGACTTTATCAAAATATTTCATAAAAATAAAAAAGTGTAGTATATGATAAAACAATCGTATAACAGAGCTCATCACATATTTTTCGTCGCATAATTCTCAATGCAGGAATTGAATCAACTATAGAAATTGTAGCGAAAATAAAAAGAATCACTGCATTGGAGATAAGACGTATTATTTTTAGGTAAATAAAATTCAAATATAAAATGCTTTCACCGTTAAAAAGTAATCACATCTAATGTAGAGCCAAGCCCCTAACTCTACCAGGCATAACTCTACAAACCTTACATTTTGGTCAAAATGTACGGCTCTAATAAAAAACTACAACAGTAAGTAATTCGATAATGTCAATTTTTCTAGGGTGGGCAAGGAAGTTTCTAGGGTAGACATTGCCCACCCTTACCCAGCTACTCCCATGGCTGTGGGCTTTAGAAGTAAACAATATTATTTGAATAACATTTAACTAAAGGCTACGCTATGTTTGTTTGTAACACAGGAAATGTAATGAAAGTTACGTAAAGATATTTCACACCTGTTGATACATTAATTTTGTTTATTTTGTCGTAATAAAACCTATATTATGAGAAGTCATTGAGCACAATTATATGCAATTACTTCTGCCTGCCAAAACCGTGAAGGAAAATATCATGAGGAAACCGACATTTCCTACAAAAAAATCGAAGATAATAGGTACTTATACTAGAGATCATTAATGTCGAGATAGATAATCTGTAGTTTCAGTCTACCCCCATGAAAAAAAAAAATAAAAATATTATTGGCATCAATTTCAAATGATTATGTAACATACTATTACCAATTTAAATACGGCCTGTTTTTCAGAAATTATCAGATTTACGGAATGCGTGTCGTGTCGAAAATTATATATTTTTCTTGTATAAATGTTATTTTAGGTTTGAAGCGAATCGAGATCAGTTACAATGAGGAAACCATCCTTATGTAACATGGGTTTTTAAATTTTTTTGATTAGTAAAATACTGATGCTAATTTATTATTCCTGCTATGAATCGTCAAAGCCATAAAGCAGTTCTGTTGCGAAAAAGAGATGGTACTAACTCTGTATAGCTCCATCTCATTCTCTGACAGAAACAATGATAAGACACATACAACATATAATCGTACTCTTTAAAAAAAATTGGGTCATCAAAAATCATTTAACTGACAAACATATCATCTTATCTCAGTTTCCTAACGAACCCAAACAATGAAGCAACCTTGACACACAATTAACTGTTAGTAATACTATTACATCATGTAGTTACTATCTGGCAGATAAAAGCTACGATTACGGTGATGTAAGATAGATGGTATTGTGACATGTTTGGACAAGAGTAGATAGGAAATGGAGTCCGAAGTTCTTACCGAACACAGTGATGTATAGTACACCGCATTACCACATTTCGCCAGTTAAGTTTATTACCATGTTTTGACCCTAAATACTCGTAGGTTCAAATCCAGAAAAAAAAATGTAATGTAACCCCGAGCGGCAGGTTTTAGAAACACTGGCGTGACGATTTGCACTCGTTCCTGCCCGATTGGCTGAAGAAGGTACAGCATATAGAAAACTCGTGAATTATGGGAGGGACCTTTGCCCAGCAATGGGACAACATTGGTTAAATAAAAATGCATGGAAACCCCAATACCGCGATTCTGGTTTGTATCCAGAATTCCACGCTGAAAAGTCTTGCTTGCGGCCACTAGTACAACAAAGCCATTTAAAGAATTTATACGAACGCATTGCTATTATGCCAGACAAACTCATAATGTGCCATAATATACGCAGTAGTCGATTGTAACGGTATCTACAACGCCACATGCGAACAACGCGTCATACTGACGTCACGCAAATCCTGCGCAGAGTTTACCGCGCAATTAGAATAGAATAGAATAGAATACTCTTTATTGTACACCATAAAAGTTACAGAACATAAATAAAATATATAAAATTTTACAAAGGGTGACACAATGGGCGGTCTTATCGCTAAGAGCGATCTTTTAAAGACAACCTTTGGATGGATTAAAAAATTAAGGAGATGCAAATATAGTAGGTAGTATGTGGCAATTAGCATACATATAAACTTCCCGAAATCAGTCGTTGGGCAATTGCCCGCCAGACACAACACCCGTCTGGTCGGAGGATCCTCCCTTTTCTATGGAGTATGAGTGAACTTTACACCCTGTTCCTCATACCTCTATAGATGCGTAATGAATGTCACTGCGTCCTTAAATGAAGTTTGGTCTCTGTTGCATTACCTACTCTTTGTAACATACTCTGGAAGGGAGATAAAGTTCAAGAAAGAGGGGATGAATATGCAATGCAAATGGCGCTTTTCAAGATTTTTTTTATTTCACGTTACTCACGTTTACTGAAAATATCTCCGTATCAAAAGCAATGCTGTTTCTTAATAGTTTTCATCAAGGTGTCATTTTCATTTTTATCATAATTATCTTGCCCCCTTTATTCATAATCGTTGCTTAAAGTTAAGTAGTGATTAGCGACTGTTTAACCATACTTTTTTGACGTTTGCACGTCACTTAACTTTAATCATCATCACCTGTCTAGCCTTTTCCCAACTTTGTTGGGGTCGGCTTACAGTCTAACCGGATGCAGCTGGATACCACTTAACTTTATCATCGTTTATCAATAAAGGGTTTATTGATAAACGATGATAAAGTTAAGTTAGGGTCGGCGTAACATTACTACTTCCACACTTCTCTATTAGTCGTCGTAATCTCAATAGTCACCCCCTTTATCATCTTTCTTTCTTTCTTTATCAGTTTAGAATGGTTATTCTAAACTCGTATCAAAAATGGCTTTAAGAGTGAAAGATTGCCTACATAAAATTGATCTTATTATCAAACAAAAGGTGCTCAAACCATCCTCCAAAAGTAACTTACAAAACCATTTCAACTTACAAAAGCCTAAATCAATTTAGTAACACCTAAATGCCAATCATTCAATAACTTAAGTGGACTGCTATATTGCAGTAATTACATAACACTCAAGTAGGTCAGATGTCAGGAGATAAGTTTAATATCAAGTTACTTAATAGTTATCGGAATAAAGATTTATATCGGTAGGTAGGCTAGCTGTTGCCCGCGACTTCGTCTGTGTTTCAGGATTAAAAGTAGCCCATATCCTTCTCCAAGTCATGGTCTGCTCATGTGCCAAATTTCATCAAAATCCGTTCAGCCATTTTAGCGAGAAAGCGTCACAAACAATTAAGCTTACTTTCACATTTATAATATTAGGTAGGATATTAACGCCCATTGATAGATGTGTACTTTATTTATAGACTAGACTAGATGCTGTGCCCGCGACTTCGTTCGCGTGGATATCGGAAAATAATAATTCTTTTTCTAGCTCTAATAAACAAAGTCTAGGCCTAAGTTACTGCTTATAACATCAGCTATCTGCCATTTAAGTGAGTCAGTCCCGTCAAAGTTGGTTGAGCCGTTGCGGAGATTAGACGTAACAAAGAAACATATATACAGACAGACATTTTTTTTCCAAGTTCCTTATATTGTTTCATATTAGGTATGCATTTAGTAAAAAGCTCAACACACACGAACACGACACTTCAATTTTAAAGAAAAAAGATAAATATGCATTTATTTATGTACCTAAACATGTGTAACATTGTACATAGACATGCACATATTGATGGACACGAGTTTAATATTGCTGGTTCAAAAGTTATTGCCATATTCGGCGTACAAAATAGTTTATAATATTTAATTGGAATTATAAATTAGCAAATAATTAAATTATAGTCGCAATTCAGTCGATTCAAATACCTAATTACAGTCAATACAAAAATACAGTCAACAAAATATAATAATTAAAACAATAAAATGAATAAAACGATTTAAATTAATTAAGCTCAAAATTTGTCATTTAAAAACTCCGTAACATTATACATAATATCCCTAACTACCTTTATTTATTTGTTTGTATGAATGTCTAGATTTACATCTGTATCACCATGCTTAATAATACCAGTATATTACTGTCTCACTGCAGGGCAATTAACTTAACCAAGGGCTTGACCTTATTTATTTATATAACAATTGTTTGCTTCACTTACAGTATTCACCAAAGCGCGCAGCAAGCCAACAACATAAAATTTAACTAAAAAACTTCAAACAAACATTAAACATGGATTTACTGCTATACGAGTACATAAATATGTCAAGTTCCAGCTCCTGAGCAATCTTATATACTTTTCGCGCCAAAAGTCCCACATTGAATGATCATGTGCTCAGCAACAGCGTCACAGAGCAACGCCACTTTCATTCACACAATACCGTCTCGATAACAGCATTAAAAGAAACGCACAAAGAAACATTTCTTCATTTGCATATCAACGCAAACGGGTTCCAGTATTGCTGCACGCGTTCTTTATTGGCCAGACACCCTTCAAAATGGCTGACCTTGGTCCTCATAAGAGCCGTTACATCAGTTGGTCTGGTTACCAGTTGGATAAGTCATGATGCAAGGAAGTTGGATAATATAACTACAGATACTCGCCCACAATCCTACTAATATTATAAACGTGAAAGTTTGTATGGATGTATGGATGTTTGTTACTCTTTCACGCAAAAACTACTGAACGGATTTGGATGAATTTTGGCACACAGATGGTTTATAACCAGGATTAACATATAGGATACTTTTTATCCCGATATTCCCACGGGATCGAAACTTATGCGGGTGAAACCGCGGGGCGCAGCTAGTTTATTATATTGTGGGTGAGTGACTAGGGGTGATGGTGGCTGACTGATCATAGTAAATGAAGTTCTAATTGAAACACATTTATGATTTTTTTTTTGTTTTTAAGGAGGAAGCATGTTATAATATATTAGGCTAAGTTCCATCGCGTATAGAGCGGTAAGACCGTAATGTGTTGTCAGTGTAAAAAATAAGTAATTTGTTTATGACAAACTAGCTGCGCCCTGCGGTTTCACCCGCATAAGTTTCAATCCCGTAGGAATATGGGAATAAAAAGTATCCTATGTGTTAATCCTGGTTATAAACTATCTGTGTGCGAAATTTCATCTAAATCCGTTCAGTAGTTTTGGCGTGAAAGAGTAACAAACATTCATCCATCCATCCATACAAACTTTCGCGTTTATAATATTAGTAGGAAGTCCCGTTTCGCTTCAACATTACCTATACACGTCATGTTTCAAATAGGCAGTACATTAGAAGTCGCTTGGGAGACACCTGTCTTCAGCAGTAGACGTCTTTCGCCTGAAATGATGATGAATAGAAGACCAGTTCCTCATTTGCCAGACACCATTCAAAATGGCTGACCTTGGTCCTCATTAAAGCCGTTACATCAGTTAGTCTGGTTACCAGTTAGATAAGCCTTGATACAATAAAGTTAGATAACGTTACTGCATATTGTGGGTGAGTAACTGCGGATGTAATTTCTGAATATATCAATTAATTAACAAATTCGAACCCCTTGATGATTTTTTCGGGTCATTAATATGGTAAGCGTTTGCACACATAAATTAATCAAGTCCAAGTTATCCAGGGTAATTAAGTTAGATACTTATGGGGAATTCTTGTGGGCTTTAGTTTCACAATGCAATAGAAGATCAGCTGATCGATTCTGTAAAAATCTCACCGTGAAAAATTAAGTGAAGTGAGCTTAGAGTGAGCTGTCAATAGTGTCAATCACTAGCATTAGTTGGAATGACAGCACACTTCAAGCTCACTTCACCTAAGTTTTCACGGTGAGATTTTACATAATAGATCAGCAATTCTTTATTTGCCAGACACCCTTCAAAATGGCTGACCTTGGTCCTCCTAAGAACCGTTACATCATTTGGTCTGGTTAGATAAGTCATGATGTAAGGAAGTTGGATATTATGACCGCATTGTGGGTAGCAACTTTATAGTAACTGTGATAGATGTGATTGATTACATCAAATAATTTACTTATTCAAAATGTCTTTTTTTGTGTGCAGATTGTGAAGTTGATTGTCTTATTACGGCAAGTTACCATCGCGTCGACCGGCAACACCGTAATTTGTTGCCAGCGTTAAAAAATAAAGTTAGTGTTTTTTTTTTAAAGTCTTGTTTTGCTTCAATATCACCGATACACGTCCTGTTACAAAATAGAGATAGTACAAGAGAAGTCGCTTGGGGAGGCATGCTTAGATGTGAACATCTTTCAGCTGAAACGATGATGAATAGATGACCTAGATGTAGGTACACTAGATGTGCACTGGTTCTTTACTGGTCAGACACCCTTCAAAATGGCTGACCTTGGTCCTCATAAGAGCCGTTACACAGCAGGTCTGGTTACCAGTTAGATAAGTCATGATGCAAGGAAGTTATGAAGCTTGTTGGATAATATGGGTATATTGTGGGTGAGTAACGGTTCCGTTGCGATTCTTAGTTAAAATGGAATGTAACTATCAATAACCGTTTGAAAACCAGTTTTTTTTTTACATATTTGGCAAACTGTCCACGGCCGGTCAAATGGTAAAAAATCCGCCTATTACAGACGAAGTTGAAATGTCTTTTGTGCATTATCTTACCTTTGTCTTCAGTCTTCAAGATGAAGGCTTCTTCCTGTGACGAACTAAAAAAAAAAGTAATGATTTAATTATTTTTTTCGAAATTCACAATAACCATCACCCATAGATTAGATAAAGTCTTTAACTTTAGGACGAGATGGAACAAAGGTGTACCACAAGCAGTACAAATTCGTACGAGCTCGTCCCTGAGAGGACAACGTAATCTGGACCATGAATTAAATAAATATTACATGTGCGAAAAGAGTATTTTTAATTATGAAATTGTTCTAATTTGCGTTAAGTTTACGACACGCGTTTGTGCTGGTACCACAGTTGATAGCAGATTTCGTAAAGCAGCGCAAATTTCAGAAATATAAAATAATCAAAAAACTCAATTTAAATCAATTGTCAAATATAAATTGTATACAGATCTAATGATAAAGCTATCCTGAATAGAAAAAAAAAGTAGATCGCTTTTAGTGATAAGACCACCCATTGTGTCATCCCTATTGTACTATTTCTACATTTATATCTGTAATATTTATGGCATAGATAGTCAAAAGTATATCTACTGTATCTTCGCGTACCGAGTCATCATCTGCCTAGCCTTTACCCAACTATGTTGGGGTCAGCTTCCACTCTAACCGGATACAACTGAATATCAGTATTTTACAAGAAGCGACTGCCTATCTGACCTCCACAACACAGTTACTGGGTAAAACGATACCCTAGGTAAGACTCGCGTACCGAGTATCGTAGAAAAAGTTAAATTGCAACGAGTCTCATGTTTACAAATGGACGAGGTTTACAGTTTGATATACACATATACGTATTATGTAAATATAACCACAAATGCACCAAAAAATGTCCACACAGAAACTCGTTCCCATAGTATTACAAAACGCTATCACACGCCTGCAACAATTTCTTCACGCCAAGTCTCGGACCTTGACACATTACGTAATCAAGGTGAAGAGCGGTATCTGTAACGTTGTAACGTTATATCGTTATGTTATGTAACCGCTATTGAGTAACCGGTCTCTGATCAATAGTGTTGCGCAACGCTGCAATTTGGAGGGTTATTTTTGATTCGTCTTTTTTTTTTTTGTAGATGTAGTGGGGGTCAAAAGTGGCGACAGATCTACGTGGTCGAGACTCCGGTGGATAGAATCACGGTACTAGTTTTGTGACGTCAACGTTTACGTAAATTCGGGCAATTTTTGAATCGAAAATACTACTATCCCATTGCATTTTGGTTCAATTTTTTCAACAAAAGTCTTATTATACTCGTATCACCCATAGATATGAATAAAGTCTTAAAACTAAGTTAATATTTTAAAATATTTACATAATTTAAATGGAAATACGAGTGTTTACAAGTATATAAAAAAGAATACAATCATAAGGCATCAAAAAATTCGTCCTCATTGCTGTCGAATCTTCGATCAGGTCACGTGTCCTGACGCGAGCTTAACATTTTTTACCCATCACAAAAAAGTGCACAACGCTGCTAAAGAAGTTTTCACTTCAAAAAAATCCTTGGAACATACTTTACGATTATTCCGTGCATTTGTGCTAGGCCCACGGGTGACGGGTTCAAAACTCATCTGACTTTATGACAACCTTAGACAACATGCAAGATCAACGATGACGAAAAACATCGTCAGTAAATCTCATATAATAGTCTGAAATTGCCAACATTGACAGTATTGAGTAAGTTATATGTCAATTCCTGCTCTTATCTAGTATCAATAAAACTATGCAACTTATTTAGCAATAACACTACGCTTTTACAATAACTTATACTGTACAAAGAAAACGATAATGAGGCACAAAAATGCAGGCTTTTGACCAAAAGTAAAATAAAGTTAGACATATTTCTTTATCTAGTAAAAACTCACTAAGTTACTATTTAGCAATAACATAACACTCTTACAATAATTTGTACCGGATAAAAAAATATCAATGAAGCACAAAAATGCAGCAGGTTTTTTACTAAAGTAAAGTAAACAGTGATATCTACCGACCTACACTGGACCCGCGTGGTAGATTACATCCTACTCCCTCTCAGCGATAAGAGGCCTGTGTCGAAGCAGTCGGAACATTATACTCGTAGGCTGATCATACTCAGGTAAAATTAACCTTATTACCTAGTAAAAAACTCTCTAATTGCAATTCCTCGTTTAACCAAAATTCTGTTCATAATCCTGCAAAATCTTCAACAAAAACCACCATTTACCTAACATTACATTCACAAACCTGCAAGTGTGTACATAAGGCAATACATAAGAGGTACATATGGCAATATGTGGTAACTTGTCACCCGGGATAGTTTGCGACATCGGACGTTAGGCCATGACCACACTGGCTGATCAAATACGACTGATTTTTGAATAGGAGAATGTCAAATTGTAAAAAGTGGTTTTTTTTTATACAGGCTGTTACAAATAGGAATTAAACTCTGAAATAACGCCGTAGGGATGCTTTTTTTAATGAAAAGATTTTTTTATTGGTAAATAAACTGTTTTTTATTCTTTATAACGCGGAAATCTTCTTTTTACTATTACACTACCTACTGGATTTCTTTTTTACTATCATCACCATCTTCTATTGAGATCAGTCATAATATATGTTTGCTTAACTAAACCGTTTTAACAGATAGATCACCACAACCATCATCCCTTCGTCACATCATCACCACCACTACCTATCATCATCATCATTGCCTTTCCCATCCCATCTGCTTTCCAATACCTTTTCCCAACTATGTTGGAGTCAGTTTCCAGTCTAACTGCATGCAGCTGAATACCAGTATTTTACGACTGCCTATCTGACCTCCACAACTCAGTTACTGGGTAATACGATCCCCGTTGCTAAGACTGTCACCACCACCTTCACCATCAAAAACCACCACCAAAAACCCACCATCATTTGAAAACGATTACCAAAATGCCCTGTCTTTTTTCACACACTCACAACTACTAATTACTTCAAAAAGAACATCCTGTATTCATGAAAGATTCCGTAACCACCATCTATTGGTTCAAGACAAAAGTCAGTAGGCGTCAATGTCACTCAATTTAGCACTTTCGGATGATAACACGCTATCTCTCGGTGGTGTAAAAATGGACGAGTATGGGCCAAGGGCAAACATACTTAAGTGAAGCGGCATTGCTTTCAAAATGTAACAACAGCCCCCTGACTTTCAATATATGTGAATCAGCTAATCTAATCTAACTAGCCTGTATTTCTCCACGGCAGGGCCAAGGCCTCGCTCTCCCTTTTCCACACAATAAGCTAGTCACAAAAGAATCATAGGGCATCAAAAAATTAGTTCGCTGTCAACAGGAAAACTGCCCAAAAGGCTGGCAGCATTGCCACGTTGTGTGGCGATGCTAATTCTTTGGCCAAGAAACAGGCCAACCCTCTGATCACGTGAATAGTCGACTAACCGTTTGGCGCTATCTCGAAAAACCAAGTGAATAGAAATATGTCTTAAGTATAATAATAATGTCTAAATTAATATTACATAAATAAAAGAGGTAAGGCTAAAGTTTTTAAAATTGCCATGCCTAATTTTGAACGGTTCTGTCGGAAAACTAGTCGATGTGAGCCGTTGTTCGTAGTCCTCAGTGTGTCCTAGGGCTTACACTAATGCAATAACATACCATTGATTAAACCTAGTCCCTAGCATTTGGGCTGAGGTCAATAAGTTATGTCCACATCGACTAATGAGGATGCAGAGGATGCAACTTAGGACATAGCGATAATACTTACCAAATTATTATAGGTGGTATTCACTAGCCAGTGGGCAAGTGAATACCTCCTATAATAATTTGGTCGAACGACAATCTACTATCTGGAGGACTTTATAAGTGGACATCTCCTTTTTCTAGTGGCTAGAAAAAGGGTGACTACTGAGAAGTCGACTAATAAAGTCCTCCAGACCGAATTTCGGCCATGGCGACCAATGTCAGCGGAGACCAGCCTTCGGGGCGGGAGATATTATAGTGCACTAGTGTGTGCGCAGACACAGGTGCACTCTCTCTTTCCTCACTGTCATAGTCCAATGGGACGGCAATCCGACACGATCGGAGAGAGATCAGGCGCTGGACCAACGGCTTAACTAATAGCCAATCGAAACACCAGAGTTTTCAGAAACTGGAGGCCAAGTCTTCACCACCAACAACAACCGAAAGAAGCAAGAAAGAATTTGAAAAAGCCATCAAAAACACATAAGCAACTTCAAAAAAGAATAGACAGATAGAAAGAAAAAGTATTTAAAAACGCCATAACTGTTACCAACAAGCAAAACAAACCATAGTCCACGGCCACAAGCGGTTAGATTTAGATATTGCGCGAGCGCATAGACTAGAACAGGTTCCATTGGCTCAGTAACCCATATTCGCAGCCGGTTTCTACGACTGGTGCGGGAATAGATACAACGTTAGAACCTTCATAACTTGTATTGTGTGCAGGACTAAAGGAAATGTGGCGTAGTATATGGTAAAGTTGCAGACAAAAAATGGCTGAAAAAATTGTCGTGGGTTTTGGCGTCTTTTCTGTATAGGTCTCACCCATATTTTTCCACTTTTCTTTGTCCTCTGCCTTCTCCCTCCAATCGGTTAGGAACGAGCCCATATGACATATAGAATAAAATAAATTTTCACAATACTGCAACAGAATAGAATAAAATGTAATTAAAATAAACATATAATGAGGACGTACAATATTTTTTTGCTCTGAAATTATAAAGCAGCTCAAACCAAGGCATTTTTCAGTTGCATAAATCAACAAAATAATTTCTTCAAGCTTATTCCCAAACTGCATAATTTCTCCTTTTCATATCTTCCACGTTTCATGAAAGAACTGCCTATATATCAATAACAAAACTCTAAAACCAACAAACACAGGTAATTAACACGAAATATTTCACACAAAACATTATTAGATTATAGAACATGTCGAAACTGAGTCCCGACCGGCGTCGGCAGCCATTTCTTGCGCGCGATGGAAATGCAACAGGTCAACTAACTTCGTGATGAAATAGCGCCGGAAGGTCTCGAGCTCGTTCACGGCATTAACGTGCGAGTTTTAAACTCGAAAATACGTTGTTTTTCCTTCCAAAGGGACCGCTATCTTAAACAAGCAAACTTTTATAACTACAGTGCGGCCAACGAGAGAATGCATCTTGACACCTGTCAGTTTTATACAAACAAATACGTGTTTTGCGAATTTGATCTTTATTCGCTACTAGAATTATCGCACTGACAGGAACGCATTCTCTCGACTGTAGTCTGGATTAAAAAACTAAATAGATCTGTAATCACGAGTACAAAACAGAAAGTCAGGTTTAACGATTGGTACTTTAAGTAACAAAATCAAATAAAACATACATTACCTAGGAAAAGCAACTATGTATCCAACCAATTATATGAATAAGGGCCGATTTTGCAAACGACAGATACTTTTTATTCGTGGAATAAAATTGACGTCTGACAGTTTTTGTATGGTAGAACTGTCAAAAATTCAAAATTATTCCTCGAATAAAAGTTATCTGGCGATGGAAACATCAGCACTAAATATTATAAAATAACATAAAAAAATGGATCTCATTGTAAAAGTCCATCTTCTACGTAGGTAACCCATTAAGACGTCATCATCAGCCAAGGATAGTAACATTGGTAACTATTGTACCTAATAATAATAACAATGCTGTGTGGTTTCCTAATAAGGAGATATAGGGAGGTAATATGCGTAGGTACTATTTTTATTCTTGAAAATGAGTAATTTTTAATGAGTGTGGAAGGCTTCGTTAGAAATCGGTGGTGTGGTTGGATTAAAACCTTGGGCGAAAGGGAAACCGTGAATAAGGTAACAAGGAATATTGGACGTTTTTGACATGCAATATTTTGTAACAGTTTTCTTTAATATTTTCCTGCACGCTCAAAGTCTACATTTGATTGAATTTAACCCGAACTGGACCCATTCCCTCTCAAAGAGAGGCTTGTGTCTACACAGTGGGAACATTATAGGCTGATTTTGCTAAACTACTACTACTAGATCGGAATCTACTCGATGAAATTGATTCAACCTATTATAGATTACATGTAAATACTCGTATCATAATATTGCTAAAACTGTCATCTATGACGTCAGCCGTAATCAAATCAAGTTAGCAGAAACAGCATTACAAAACAATACCTTATCACTAGAAATTTTAACAATATAATCAAAACTACGTTAGTTAACTACTTACGTTATTACTGTATGTTGTTACTAAATACATACTTCATGTATAAAAAACTTGTATGCCATCATTACATGGCGGAATCTGTCTTTGCACTACAATTTTATACATAACTAGCTGACCCGGCAAACGTTGTTTTGCCATATATAAATTATTTCTAGCTGCCCGGCGCTACTTCGTTCGCGTGGTGTCCTACTCCTACCCTACTCCTACCCTACTCCTACACTACTCCTACCCTACTCCTACCCTACTCCTACCCTACTCCTACCCTACTCCTACCCTACTCCTACACTACTCCTACCCTACTCCTACCCTACTCCTACCCTACTCCTACCCTACTCCTACACTACTCCTACACTACTCCTACCCTACTCCTACCCTACTCCCACCCTACTCCTACACTACTCCTACCCTACTCCTACTCTACTCCTACCCTACTCCTACCCTACTCCTACACTACTCCTACCCCAGGGTGGACATCCCTTATCACTTAAGGGTTTGAAAAAAAAAAAAAAAAAAATAGATAGTAGCCGATTCTCAGACTTACTGAATATGCACAAAAAATTTCATCAAAATCGGTCAAGCCGTTTCGGAGGAGTATGCAGACTAACATTGTGACACGAGAATTTTATATATAAGATCTTTTGTATGTACCACATTTTACGCAAATAAACCATTTTGATTTGATTAAATTTGAAAAACCGCACCTTCATTGGTCGAATAAATCACACCACTTATATGTATATTTAGCTTACATTAAGTAATAGTATATGTATGTATGTTTGTGTTGACATATCTACGGAACTATGGTTACGACAGTGTTGCTATTAGCGAAATATTTCGCTAATTTTACACTTGGCAATTACATCAAGTGTGGCAATGTATGGCGGAATATTATATTGTGTTGATTACGTTCTATCAAAAGGTGTTTTTGTAATGTAATTTTGTATTAAATAATTGGGTGGCGATAATTATTTGTTTAAAAGTCTTTAAAGGTTAGAGACTTATTTTAGGAGATAACTTTTTAGGTTTAGTAATAACTTTTTGACCTTGGCTTTTTTTTTTTTTTTTGGATGGGTAATCATCAAATGACCTCTCCCGCTCTGGGCTGTGCTGTCAGACTTTTACTGACTAAAACCCACCCGTGTTCCTTCAGTTGCCTGTGGTGCCAGGGGCCACGGTATCTCTTTCGAACAACCCGCGGCCCGGGCAGGCATCGGCCCTAGCGGACCCCGTCAGTTCGTGCTGACATCTCTTTGAGGCGCGCGTGGAACACAACGTGCCGTCGACCCGGGCCTGGTCCTTACCGGGCAAGCCCGCGCCTACGGTGGCCGAGAGTCGTCACGCGGCTCCCGACGCCCGGAGCGTCTCCCGCGGCGGTTGAGGCGTGAGGTTCTCTCCCTCAGCCTTCCCGCCACCTCCTTCGCTAGCATGACTGCTTCGCAGAAAGAGGTGACTGCCTCCTACTCCCTCTATGGCTTGAACCAGGGCCGGACGCGAGAGGTCGCCACCGTTGCCGATCGCCTCTACGAGGACACCGCGGTGCTCCGCCCAAGCGGGGCAGACCTCCACTTTGACCTTGGCTTAGTCCATGTTTTTCTGTGTGTTTCCTTGCCTAACCAGTGGGGTAATTGCGTAACACACCAACAGTAGCAATAGCTTTCATTTTGACAGTTCGATAACATTCATAGCGTTACTTACATTGTTGAGCAGACTTATTTTTCAGAACATATAAAGCAATGGATTAGAAATATCTTTCAAAATTATTCAGATTATGATTGAAAGTGTGTTACGCAATTAGGGTGCAGTAGGTCTTGAAAAAAATTGACTTATAAATAACTTAAGGGGATGGGCAGCAGCATTCTTCTTGTCGTCCACGTCTGCTAAGTAATACAAACATTTGGTGGGCCGTTGCCAGTTCTGTGGACGTTTAGAAGAAGACCAGAAGATGCCTACATACAACAGTGAGCTTATAAGATGAATAGCTGCGCCCCGCGGTTTCACCCGCATAAGTTTCGATCCCGTGGGAATATTCAGATAAAAAGAATCCTATGTGTTAATCCTGGTTATAAACTATCTGTGTGCCAAATTTCATCTAAATCCAGTAGTTTTGGCGTGAAAGAGTAATAAACATCCATCCATCCACACAAACTTTCGCGTTTATAACATTAGTAGGATTAACAGGATAGAAAGATGGTTCTTGGTTTTGGCATATCGTTTTGAACCATAGGTGTCTTAAGCCACCAGGAACTGCATTTTGATCCTTATCGATGACACCATATTATAAGAGGATGGTTTGCCAATATGTCACACAAAAGCTCTTCATTCTATTTGGTATCATAACACAAACCCCCGTGTCTCGGAAAGCACGGTAAGCCATTGGTCCTGTGGCGGGATCGTCCGAAAGGGTTACCGCTGCCCTGGAACAGAAAGGGCTAAGGAAGGAACACGGGTGGGTTTTAGTCAGTAAGAGTCTGACACTCCCTTCCGTTCCAGGGAGGGGTCATTTGATGATTTCCCATCCACAAAAAAAAAAAGCCATTGGTCCTGCGCCTGATCTGTCTCCGGTCGTGTCGGATTGCCGTCCCATCGGACTATGAGAGTGGAAATCAAACCTGCAATCCCTGGGAAAAACGGTACCTTTTTTATAATTAGCATCTCGCAAGTCAACCCAGAAGGTTGTTGCCAGCCTAACCGAGCTTGCCTGTGGGTGCCACAATAAACTAAGGACTTCAGCCAAGGTAAAAACTAAGCGACTACACGCTAAGGGCACCCCCTGGGTACGGACTTCGGTTTAGGGCGTTCGGGGGGATGACATTAATCATCGTCATCAGCCTACAGCAGTCCACTGCTGGACATAGACCTCTCATAATGCACGCTATTCAACTCGATTTTCGACAACTCTCATCCAGCTGCTACCATCATCAGTCAACCCGCAAAGAGCGTTGCTCCACCTAGAGCTCCATGAGAGCGTCCTACCTTACGTCTGCCGACTCGCAGTCTTGTCCGCGGATGGCATTAATGAAATGACAGAATCTTTTCAACATCATTTGAATAACCTTGTAACGACAATGTAATCCAATGTTTTAGTCAACAATAGCTCGAATGACTCAATCCTTAACACGCCAATCGACCCGAGTAGGTATTACAAAATCGATTGTCGATTTTCGAGACGATCAACTCGATATTTCGTATAGATTACGTTATCAATCGATTTCGTTAGATTTACACCGGAAAGTGTATTCAAGGACAAAATGTTTATTTATTTATTTTTATTTGAATTCATTCTTGGTGCAATACTTGACGGTTGAGATATCAGCCCTTTTATATGGTGACACGATTTCTGTGGTGATTTGGCCATTAATTAGAAAGGGCATATTTTAGACTACAGAAAAAGTTTTTTTTTTGCGTTTGCCTCTTTGGTCTAGTGGTCGCAAGTGCTATTAATGCTGAGCATGAGGTCTTGGGTTCGATTCCCGGGTGTCCGGAATGTAGGTGTTACTATACACCACTGTCTAACCCTTCCGGATATGTAGGCGTGATATAATGTTATATATGTTTCAGTCTTAACACTTTGCCTTTTCCCAAGTATGTTAGGGTCGGTTTCCAGTCTAACCGGATGCAGCTGAATACCAGTAATTTACATGGAGCGACTGCCTATCTGATCTCCACAACCCAGTTACTGGGTAAATACGATACCCCTTGGCAAAACTGGTTGTCAGACCTTCGGGCCTCTGACGACCCGTAACTACTGTCAAAGATCCACAAATTACAGCCGGAACCAACGGCTTAACGTGCCTTCCGAGATACGCTCCTCCGTATCTCCGTATTTCTTGGTATGCAAAAATGGTCACAATCACGGGCCAACCGCGGCAAGCGTAGCTTAACTGATCGGCATGTTTACTTAGCCACAAGCCCCCGTTTTCTTTAATATTTTCAATTCATGCTTGTTTATTTCTGAACATGTTTTTTTTTTTTTATAATAATAATAATATCCCTGGACATTTCACACAGCACCATTAGTCCCAAGCTAAGCAACCTAATGCTTGGTGTTATGGTAACAAGATGGCTGATAAACTACTTATAAACAATTTTTTTTTTTTGTAAATAAATACATATTATAGATAGAAAAACACCCAGACTCGGAACAAATACATGTAGGTCATACAAATATTTGTTCCGTGCGGGAATCGAACCCGCGACACGCAGCGCAGCAGTCAATCGCTTAACCACTGCGCCAACCGTGCCAATGCAATTTACGGGTTTACTATAAACAGCTTATGTTAAATACGTATATTTCCGTTTTAAAAGTACTACCTTTCAGTGATACCGTAGCCTAGTTACACCTGTTGAACATTGAATCTAAATCTAGATTTAGACCAAACTTTCGATATCTAACAAACAGGTTAGATTTTAGTAATACTATAACTATCAAATTGAACATAAATATATCTTTTCTGTAATCTGTCTCTGTAATCAAACGGGCTAGTTATTAACATTGCTAACGAAAACTATACAAAACTACTAAATTCTCCGCAAAACCAAAAGGGTAAACAATTTAAGACCTTATTTTTTGTGTACTAAGGTTTGTTTTAAAGTTCCAGAAATGTAAACGTTACTTTGTAGTAACATAAAGGAGTATTCACACTACTATTAAAGTCTCCTTTGAAAGAAATTAAGTACCTACTGCCAATAAAAAAGGGTAAGTGTTGTATCCGTTTTCAACATCTTATTACAAAGGTATCGAATTTCAGTCGATTTTAGGGAACCTTTTATTTAAACACAAAAAAAAACAAATAAATTCAGTTCTAAACTAATTTTGTATGCAATATTGATAACTTTGATAGAGGATATTATGGATAGTGTAACTCTGTTAGCTTGTTATTTTAAGAAAATGTTTAATACTAAATTGTAATTTAGTATGCCTACCTACTTCGTATTTTTACGCTGTTAACGGCAAAACATAGAGATCTATGTACCTACCTATTGTATTTCAGACACCTACTTTTACACCCATTTTTACCAAATAAAAAACTTTGACTTTGAACAATAAACCAAAGTGAGTCACTATATTAAAGTACTCAAATAAAAAAATACATGTCAACGCGTGACCAGTCATTCAAAATCAAAATATTTATTTTCACATAAACCTACATGGGCACTTATGAAACGTCAGAAGCTAGGTGCACGGTTCCAATTGGTCATTACATATTGAGACCACTACGTGCCTCGGAAAACACGCTAAGCCGTCAGTCATCTCTGACAGCCGACACAGTAAGTCACAAGCCCAAAAGTATGACGGCCAAGGGATATCGTGTTACCCAGTAACTGGGTTGAAGGGCTAATGATAGCCGACACGAACGTCTAAA
Source organism: Apamea crenata (assembly GCA_949629185.1). Lineage (NCBI taxonomy): Eukaryota > Metazoa > Arthropoda > Insecta > Lepidoptera > Noctuidae > Apamea > Apamea crenata. The sequence continues at coordinate 4,630,661 of OX451377.1, forward strand.
ATAATATTAAATCCGTCAAAAATCTTCTCTAAACGCAAACCAAACTAATTTCATACATACACACATACATAAACTCACACCTGGAGGGTACGCAGAAGCTACGGAACGCTAGCTGCCACGATCCTTACATTCGTACGCACTAAGCACCAGTTTCCCCAACTAAATCTTCATCATCAAAGAATCCCCGTGTTCTGTAAGTAAACAAATGCTACTACTCTATAAAAGACTTTCTATCAGACAAATCACTGCTCCAATACAGTCCACCTCAGTCATGATACGTTCAGTGACCCGCTGATGTGTACCTACTCAAATTCGTTCCGATTATTTTTATGTTTTTTTTTATATTCTATGTGACATCCTAATAATTTGTAACAAATTTAATTTCTATATAACGTTGTATGCCCTAAGGGCGGGACATAGCTGATCACAATTTTATTATTTAATACCTGTATTATGTACCTACCTATGATCCACAATAAAGATATTGATTGATCATTTTCCTGCCCCTATCCCAATTTATTTCGGGTCAGCGCAACATGTTTTTTTCTTCCATACTTCGCTATTGTCAAAATTACAAAAGACAGTCCCCCAAAAACGCCCGCCCTTCACCCCCTTTCTAACCATATCATCATTCACACAGTCCATCCATCGTTTCTTTGGTCTTCCCCCACTCTGTTACAAACTCTACTCCCAAACTAATTCACTTTTACAAAAAACAGTCGCAGCTACAAACCAGCGCATGTGCAAGGTCCCCACGATGCATTCACGAGGGATGTCGCAAGTGAACAACCTTGCGTGGTTGCGACAGACGTTGCGTTACCGCTGCGTTCATTACAGCCAGTAAGTGGAGCTTATGTACTGTGCTGGAAAAACTTCGATTATATTGTGTATGTAGGCTGGAGTTTTGGAAGGATTTATGAGAAAAAATCGAGTGAAATGAAGAGAATTCGAAGAATTCGAACGCGGCTTAATACGTCAATTATGACGTATTAAGCCACGTCCTTACCGAAAGCAATCATCTGCCTAGCCTTTCCCTACTATGTTGGGGTCGGCTTCTAGTCTAACCGGATACAGCTGAATACCCTTATTTTACATGGAGAGACTGCCTAACAGACCTCCACTACCCAGGTACTTGGTAATACCCTTTAGTAAAACTAGTTGTCAGACTTTCGGGCTTCTGACGGTCCGTATCGGCTTTCTAAAGATCCACGACACAGGATCACACATCCACACACGACAGGCGAGACCAACGGCTTCACGTGCTTTCCGAGGCATGGAGTAGTCTTGATAAGGCCCCTCGCCTTACCGAAACCGATCGTCGGGTTATTTTAAATGAATATGAAGTACCTACGCGATCAATTAAGTCGTTTTTGAACGTCATATAAACGATCGCATCGATAATGTGCACGGGCGACGATCGCTTACCATTAGGACGCAGGTTAAAGATATTTGTACAAACTTATTTACAGAAATAAATATCGTTTATATACTACAAGACGTGTAGTTCCTAATAATACAGGGTGGCAGGAACATCCACGCGCAAACTGTAACGCAAATGAGTTTAAACCCCATAGCGTCGAAAGTTTTCGTCGTTTATTAAAAAAAAATCTTCTGTTTCATAGAAAAGTGCAATACCTACGCGGTCAAAATGTACTGAACAGCAATATATTTTTTTTAATAACCGACGAAAAAGTTAATAATTATCAGAAAAATAAAAAAAAACAACAGCTTAGACGTAACATGACCTTTCCAAAGAGAAATAAAAGCCAAATACCCTTATACCTACCGTCATAACCTTACAAAGGATTAAAGGGCACAGCACGAAATTGAAACAATCAATCGTTTACCCAACCCTTCCTTACACAACCAGTTTTCATATAACTCTTCGGAAAAACCGCCAAACTTTCTATTGTCTTTAGAGAAAACGAGTTTCTTTCAAATCGCGCGATTGACTAAAACAAAGACACAAAAGTTAAGTTAGTATAAAAGAAACAACTGCTGTTCATTAAAGTTTTGACGACACGTGCCTTCACTTTGCTCTCGACTTGCGAGGAACTTCTTTTGCGCAACTAACTTGTATGGTTTCTTTATTATGGAAGATTTCTGGAATTAATCTAAGCGTTGATTACCCAAGGCATGTCGTCTACGATGCTACTCAAAAGTAACGAGGGTATGTAGTCCCTAAGCATGAAGTTATGGACAAAGGGGTTTATTTATAAACGATGATTAAAGTTAAGTGTTGGTAAAAGTCCAAAATGTATGGTTAAACAGTTGATAATCACTAGGGTTAGGGCCATGGGCGTAGCTAGAGGGGGGGGGGGGGAGGGGGGGGGGTCAAGGGTGGATAATAGACACCAGAGAAACATCTTTGCCCGTCCTAGAAAAATCGACAGTATTGAAGAATTACTTACTGTTTAATCGATTTTTATTAGGGTTAGGTGAGAGTTAGGGGCCTGGCTCTACATTAGATGTGATAACTTTTTAACAGTGAAAGTGTTATTTAAGTCTTGTTAAATGAAATTTTTTTCTTGGGATTATTTATTACTAGAGGCAATTGGTAATTGGGTGATTGCCCGACCCGGGAATCGAACCCAAAACCTCGTGAACCAAAAACCAGAACCTAGGTAATACTCATCCTCCTTACACGAGTCTCAGTACTGCAAAAGTAAATTAACACACACCCCACACACTACCACACACATACCAACACGCCACACCACAGACAACCTACAGTATCTGTCTCTCCTTCCCCTTTTTAATCCATCCGAAGGTTGTCTTTAAAAGATCGCTCTTAACGATAAGACCGCCCGTTGTGTCACCCTTTGTAATGTTTATTATTTTGTCTGTAATTTATATGGTGCACGTCATAAAGAGTATTCTGTTCTATTAAACCTCAACTCCGTCCAACTTAGGTCCGTAATGATAAATGATAAATGATTTTATTTTTGTAAGTAGGTTTGTACAAACACTTTTACACGTCAATCATATTTTAAAACTAGATGAGGTCGGCGTTTTCTATCTGACTACTCTGAGAAGAAAGGCCGAAACAAACTCAGAGGTCACAGTCTCTTTTAAAGTCCAGACATAATATTGGTCATTTACTATTATTTAATCCTTCGTTTCATCTCTTCACCTACACACCCACATATTATTATTATCACATAATTATATTTCGTAACATTACTAGGCGCTTTCGTGAACACTTGTTTAAACATTTTCACGTGTATGTTATTTAATTAAGCAAATGGACAAGTGCTGGGTATTTTAATTATTACTTTTTGTTTCATTATTATATGGTTAAATGGTTTTGTAAGTCAAACTTAGCTACTTTAGTTAAGAATAAAATAATCTTTGTTATGTACAACATATAAATTACCATAAAAATATTGATCAATGTAATCGTCTCGCACACTACGCCATATTATAATATACCGAAATATACACAATCATCATCATCTGCCTAGCCTTTTCCTACCTATATTGGGGTCGGCTTCCGGCTTCGTTTGGCTTGGTATGGGCATGTGATGAGAAGGGACGAAACGCATGTGACTAAAAGAGTGATGAATATACATGTTGATGGGTGGAGAGCGAGAGGAAGGCCGAAGAAAAGATGGATGGACTGTGTGAGGAATGATATGAAAGAGAAGGGAGTGAGATAGCGTGACGGTTGACAGGGGAGAATGGAAGAAAAAGACGTGTTGCGCCGACCCCAAGTAACATGGGATAAGGGCAGGAAGATGATGATGATTGGGGTCGGCTTCCAGTCTAACCGGATTCAGCTGAATATCAGTATTTTACTTAGAGCGACTGCCTATCTGACCTCCACAACCCAGTAACGGTTGTCTTACCCCTTGGTAAGACTAGTTGTCAGACTTTCAGGCTTCTGACTACACACACACCCAATATTATTGTGTGTGTGCGCGTAGCCTAAGACATAAAGGTTACAAACAGTAAATCCAATTCCATCGCAAAGAATTTAACTAACCCGTTTAATCTCGCCAGTAAACGGTAGTTAGGTGTTTAACCGTCATCTGACCGGGTTACTAACCGACGATACGCCGGTCGATTTAACCCCGATAACAGTTAACTGGTCGATTTTCAAGGAAATGTAAGGTTAAAGATGTAAAGTAGGTACTTGCTTTTGATGTCGGAGTCAATCAATGATTATGAGTTTCCTACCCAGCATTTGATGTTCAAAAACGGCACAATTTCACACTATTGGATAAAACGTGGAAGGAGGACGGCCATGTTGTAATTATCGGGAGCAAAAAAAGAGATGAAACGACGAAAACTTGGCTAATCAGCCAAGTTTTACGTGTCACTTGCGGAGAGCGTATAACCTATACCTCTTTTTAATTATAATATCACTTGGGCCAATAATTATTATAAATATGCGAATGAATTTATCTAGTATCGTCACTTAAATTCTTTAGATGAAACTTATATAAATAAATAATGATGCTGGCCTTGTCCCATTACTGGGCAAAGGACTCTTCTCATACAAAGAAGGCATGAACATTGATCAGCACACGTGCTCAAGACGGGTTAAGTAGAGGTAAGTCCAGGTTTCCCCGCGATGTTTTTCCTTCACCGATATTCAAGATGGAGGAGTAGTGTTGGTCCCGATTTACGAATTGTAGGTCGTGGGTTCAAAATCAAACAGTCGCTTTACTTTGTGTAAATGAGTTCATCACCACTGCTCCCAAAACGGTGAAGGAAAATCGTGAGGAAGCCGGCATGTCCTAGAACCGAAAATTCGAAAATACGTGACATCTACCAACGCACTAGGCCCGAGTGGTAGATTACGGCCAACTCCCTCTCGAAGAGAGCAGGCCTGTGTCACAGCAGTGAGAACGTTGTAGGATGGTTGTGATGTCCAAGATCACCTCAGAAAGTACATGTAAATTGAAAAAGTCGCATTGGTTCTGGCCCGCAATAGACGGGAGGTCTTAAAACCAAGACATACATAAAACTACAGGAAAATCATCAATATAGGTGCTCTAAATTCAAACCAACAGACTTTTTCTACGAAACATTTAATGGTTAGTCCATTCCACGATAGATTGGTTTGTGGTCATTACCATGACTTATCTCTGATACAATCATTTTTATCGCGAAACTGCAAACGGTACAAAACGGACGTCAAATGGAATAGAATTAATTGGTTTATAAGAAATAGAAGAGCTAATAATCATAACCGGATGCAGCCGAATACCTACCAGTATTTTACATGGAGCGACTGCCTATCTGACCTCCACATCCCAGTAACTGGGTAACACGATACCCTTGATAAGACTGGGTGTCAGACTTTTGGGCTCCTGACTACTCAAACTGTCAAAGATCTATGACAGCCAGTATCAACGGTTCGCTTTCCAAGGCACGGATGTATTGGATGGTCACCCATCCACGAATCGACCGCGGCAAGCGTAACTTTACCTCGATCATGAACCCCTCCCAATTCTATGAGCAATAATAATTATTATGACATATCCGCGTAAAGGTTAATAGTACAATATACGATGAATAGGAATTATATGCATAATTATTTATAATGTTATGTATGTGTCTAACATGTTTTGTACCTATTTCGTCATATAAGTGAGAAATGTTACAACATGTCATGTTTGTGACGTGTTCAGGTCATGTATGTCTATACTATATGGTTTGACTAAACTTAATGACATCATATGGCCCCATTCTAATGAGGTCACATCAGGCCATATTTTTCTTGTATCAACCAATGATGCGGTGAATTTGTACCTATCTACAAATTGAATTTATAAATAACAATGACGTTATTTGTTTTGCAAATACACCTTAATAAATCATGTTGGAGTAGAATGATACCTACTAAAATGGTATTAATTAAAATGTATCAAGGAATTTTAGTTATAGGTATGTTTAAAGAATATGAGGAAAATCATACAATTAACCGTGTTATTTTAGACAAAGACATGTTGCGCTGATACCAAATAAATTGGCATGAGGGCAGGAAAATGATGATATTAATAACTGCTACACTGCTGCTTCTAACTTCACTTATTTTATATGTGTAAACTTACCTTCTAATGCATGCCATAATTATAACGAATCTCATTTTTTTCTATCGCGCTTCTATATCATATTCTCTGTAAGTTGAGAGGTCTGGCTCTTGTGATACAGGACCTCCTAGTACAAGAGCCAGGGTTACACTGATGTTTGTGTCTTGAAGTGAAAATAAATAAATTAAAAAAAAATTAAAAAACTGCTGCTGCTGCTGCTTCATCCGCGTGAAATTTCTTGCCCCCCGACCCAGCGTCGCATCGCATCGCCTGCCCTCGCTATGATTTCGGTTTCGCTTGGCGTTCTTTCTGGCTTTTTTCTTTTTGCTCGGCTCCTAAGGGCTTTAGCGTGATGTTAAATATCCTAAAGCCTTCCTCAAGAATTGTTCTATAAAATGCAAAAAGTTTTTTTTTAATCCGACTGGTAGTTCCAGAGATTAGCGTGTTCAAACAAACAAACTCTTCCGCTTTATTTTTTATTTAAACTTTTCGCACAAAAAGGTACAAAGGCGGACTTAATGCCTTAGGCATTCTCTACCAGTCAACCAAGGGTGGTGAAGAGATTAGATGGCAGGTGCTTTGGTTGAGAGGGACAATGATAAAAAAATAACTTTTATATCTATTATTAGTAGGTATAGATTGAGGTAAAACAACGTTATCTTCGTAAATGAAAATTGTATAAGGTGCCATACACATTTTTTGGTACACTTAGGGCTGATTTCTCTATAGTCAGATAACTTTATCTGAGGTATAAATGTTGCCAGGGCGGCGGGATCGTCCGAAAGGGTTACCTTACCGCTGCCCTGGAACAGAAAGGGCTAAGGAAGGAACACGGGTGGGTCAGTAAGAGTCTGACACTCCCTTCCGCTCCACCCAGGTCATTTGATGATTTCCCATCCAAAAAATAAAAGGCATAAACGTTGCGGTTTGACAGCTTTTGTATAGAAAATTGTCAAACTGTCAGATTTATTCCTTAGATAAAAGTTATCTGACTATGGAAAAATCAGCCCTTAGTATACGAATAACATCCAATTATCATCACTTTCAGCTCCTAGTTTAATAGTCAATTTTGTGTAATCCGCTAATACGGAAAATGTGTTAGTTACGCAACCAAAAAAAAAACAATAACTACCTGAAATCATGACGTCAAACATAGGTACGTCACAAGAAAACACACCCACCATAGTCATCAAAAGGCACCTGATTACAATTAGAATCGAAATTACATCATAACAATTTCATTACAATGCTTAATACCAAACAAGGTAAATCCCTGATTCTTTCACATCATTCCTACAATTGCGTAGAATATTATGGATGACGTAATACCATTTATGTTACGCAACAAAGTTCCATCATTGTATTTTTTTTTCCTTCTAGCATTTTCTTGGCCTTGAAATACTCAATGCTGATTGAGTCTGGAATTGTAGTCACTGCCTCGTTGGCTTAGTTGTCGCAAGAGCTACTGCTGAGCATGAGGTTCCTGGGTTCGAATACCGTGTCGGACAGTGTTATAAAATTAAATAAAACTTTATTTCAGACTAGCTCCATAATTTTGTTAGTATTTTGGTGTTAGTAACAATAATGCTTTTGTAAATAGGTTAGTATTGTTAGTTTTCAAACAGTAATAATTATTATAATTAATTCAGACCTAGGACTTAGCCCCACCCAGTGTCCCTGAAAGGGACAGCCCGCTCTAGCAGCGATCATTTTTAAAATGCTGTTGTTACTACAGGCGCTGTAGTAAAGAGGCCGCTTTCTTTCGCATAATGGCATCGAAACCATCTGTGCTAGAATCGATTATAAGTGTGATGTTAAGTGATTTGTATGTTTTGTAATAACTTACTCATAAAGATTTTTAATACAGTTGAAAGTCTTAAGTGTAATTTAAAGAAGTTATGTTTTTAATAAGTACGTAAGTTGGTGAGAGCAGTGGTGATCATGAGGTAACGGCTCCGATTTACTAGTTGTAGGGCGAGGGTTATACTCCAGGCAGGCGCTTTGTGTAAATAAATTCATCACCACTACTCTCAAAACGGTGAAGGAAAAGCTCGTGAGGAAACCGGCATGTCCTAGAACTGAAAATTCGAAACATGTGACGTACTCCAACCCGCGCTGGGCCCGGGTGGTGGATTACGGCCTACTCCCTCTCATAGAGAGGAAGCCTGAGTCACAGCAGTGGGGACATTATAGATTGATTTTACTACCTATACGTAAGTTGGTAATAGGGGAGACCTGCCGATCGATTCTGTAAAAATCTCACCGTGAAAAGTAACATGAAATGAGCTTAGAGTGTGAGCTGTCAATAGTGTCAATCCCTAGCATTAGTTGGAATGACCGCTCACTCCACGCTCACTTCACCTAAGTTTTCACGGTGAGATGGTTACAGAATCGCACTGCAGGGGCGTAGGGTAATAGGGGTAGGTAGAGCAACTGCCAAAAACTCGTTTGTAACTACGGATTATTCGCCGTGAGTAGGCACCATAAGAATGTTATATTTCTATGGTAGGCAGTAGGCACGATTCCACAGTATTGTATGGATCACTATGGAAGCTTTTTGACAGGCACGATCTTACTAAGGCGCGGTTTATACGCCGTACCGTAATGAAACCATGCCGTGTGCGAAGGGCCTAACACAGTAGTATTTTCAAATCCAAGTCAGTTTTTAGGTAAACTATGTAGTTATTCAAAAAGAAAAATGGCGTTTCGGGTTGGTTGACTAATTTTTTGAGGGGCAGGTAGACTCATAGTTGTTTTTTTTACTTAGTTATTTTTGACAAAATAAGCGTTAAAGCGGTGACAAAAGCGTTTGAGCGCTTATCAAGACTTTATGCATATAATACGATGAAATTTACAGAAATACAAGGAAATGAGATTAAAAATGAGACCAGCTTCAGTCTACCCTACTTGCTCAACACGACAAAACTTTACTGCGACTTACGATAGTGCGACTGCACGCTTGTACGACAAGCATATTTTTAAGACTTAGTCGACGGAGCCCCGCTTAGCGGCTTATTTCTGTCTGCAGGGTTTAAAGGAACCTAACCAAACCGAACATCGGGGTGCCTCTGACGTCGAAGACTTAATATTATTGACTGACTTGGCTTGACTTGACTTTATTGACTTGTTGGAAATTGTTTCATTATCTGAAATAAATATTACCTACATTCTGAGTTCGATGTAACTGGAAATTCAGCCTGGAAAATTCTACGATTTTCTTTCTGAGTTATTATTGCTCTTAAGTGTTTAGGCACTTCTGTACTTTTAGTAAAGATAATACCTAAAAAGTAAAATCACTACTACTACTTTCAATAAAAAAAAACCGACATTGAAACAAATGAATAAAGGCTCCCACAGTCAGGCACGACGCGACTCAAGTAGAAGGTTCTATGAAAACTTCATGGATATTGTACGTCGCACCGTCGCGTCGCGCCTGTCTACTGTAGCCTTAACTCTAAAAACACGACTTTATAAGTTAACAAAGTTCGTTGTTCGTCCTTGAAGAGGGCTCCTTTTAGTTCAAGAACCTTTAAATCTATAAATAACTTCACAGCCTCTTAACAATTAAATCAATTACTTACATAAAACCATCAAGCCAAGGTTTCAGCCACAACAGCATTCCGTAACTCCTCCTGCCCAAGAACAATGATACTCGTGTAAGGTAGTCGCACCTGAACGCTGAGCCAGGCTACACGTGATCACGTGTCTCGTTACAAAACGACCTTAATATAAATACAAATTCATTATTCCGTACCGTAACTTGATCACCAAGAATAGCTGTTCCGTTTTAAACTACACAAAAAAAAAGTTGTTCCGGGTGAAAATCCTGATCTTTTTCTGGTTTGGCCTATATATAGGGCGTTACGTTCGTGGTCGGTAAAAGTACTTTTAAGTACTGTGTATGTTGGGGCTAAATATAGAACATTCTGTGGGTGTCGTAAAAAGAAACTCAGGGGAAAGATGGGTAAACCTCCTAAACTGTTTATATTTAAACTTTCAACCACCATTTGTGTTGCTCTTACCCTTTTGCCGTTTGTTGATATGTTGACGAAATGTCGGTGTAATTTAGCACCTCTGCCGAACCCTTCAAGGCACACAGGCGTGATGTTATTTCATTATCTGCCTAGCCATTCCCAAACTATGTTGGACTTCCAGTCGTAAACGGATGCAGCTGAATGGCGCTTTAATTTGTGTTAATTATTTCATGACCACTGCTCTAAAAACGGTGAAGGAAAACATTGTGAGGAAACCGGCATGTCCTAGAACCAAAACTTTGAAGACATGTGACATCTACCAACCTGCACTGGGCCGCTATGCCACTGCTCTGTATCGAATACGCATCATCATCTGCCTAGCCTTTTCCCAACTATGCTGGGGTCGGCTTCCAGTCTAACCGGATGCAGCTGAATACCAGTATATTACATGAAGCGACTGCCTATCTGACCTCCACAACCCAGTTACTAGGTAATACGATACCCCTTGGTAAGACTGGTTGTCGGACTTTCGGGCTTCTGACGTCCCGTAACTGTCAAAGATCAAACTAAAATTTTGAATCATCATTCTGAACACACTGACATAATTTCCATAAGAACCGTACAATGAAAACTAGAATACGTTACCAATTAAAATTATTTAAGAACACAATTTAAAACAAAACAAAATGGCTTGCTACGAGTATAAATTCAATTCAATTTCATTTCAGATCATAAAATCCAATTTGTTAGTATATACTGGGTGGCGCAAAAGTAAAGACCCTATTTGGTTCAGCTATAACATTTTTTCTAAATTAGAAAACTAGATTTAGATTTTTTTAAATGTATATTTGTGCCATTAAATTTCGTACCATTAGGATTTAAAGATGATGTCTTTTAAATGGTGACCTCCAGAGTTGATACACATTTGAGCCCTATTTATGACATTTTGCATAACTTGCCGTAACACTTCCTGCGATATGTTCGTTATTTCTTGACGAATGTTTTCTTTTAGAGCTGCGAGAGTCTGTGGCTTGTTCACATACACCCGAGATTTCAAAAAACCCCAAAGAAAGAAGTCTGGACTGGTCAGATCGGGTGATCTTGCAGGCCAAGGCAAATCGCCAAAACGAGAGATAACTCGGCCTGGAAAAGCGTCCCTCACTAAGTCCATAGTGTCGCGCGCTGTGTGTGCCGTAGCGCCGTCTTGTTGAAACCAGATGTGCTCCAGCCCCAATTCGTCCAAACTGGGTATCAAAAACTCACGTAACATGGTTCTGTAGCGTTCTCGTTTGCGTGGCACGTCGCCTCGTTGATGTTTCTGGACACTCTTCCACATCTTCGCGCACAGCATCGATATTTTCAGCTGAACGGCCTGTTCTTGGTCTCCCAGACTTAGGTCTATCCAATGTTGAGCCAGTTGGTTCAAGGCGTGTGGCAAAGCGTCGAATTGTGCGACCAATCGGTGCCGGACGGTGGGGAAATCGTCGACGAAATTCACGTTGTGTTCTTATCACTGATGAATTATTCCGTAAGAACATTGACACAATTATTCCACGTTCTTGGGGAGTAAAACGGTCCATGTTTATTTTCAGTGTATTTTACATTTGTTCACTACACAATTTTCAACAACAGAATGACAGAAAATGTCATATAAAAAAAAAAAAGGTATTTTCTTTAGTGCCACTACTTTTGCGCCACCCAGTACCTACATACACAACTTAAACACTAGTGTTAGTACATTCATAATAATTGTTACTTACAAAGGTCTTAAAACTATGTTAGTACCTCCTACCTATACATATTACACTACAAACTAAGTAAGCAAAACAATGAGCATAGAGCATTTTCTTAAAATATATACCTACATCATCTGCCTAGCCTTTTCCCAACTATTTCCAAAGTCCAACCTTGGTATTAAACCCTCGGACGCTTATATAAAAGCACACGTGATTGCGACAACAAAGTGAGTTACATAACACATAAGTACATAAACCCGCGAGCATATTGTTACACGATTAATTATTATTTTTTTTCCTTTATTTTTATTTAGAAACAATGGAAAGATAATGTTGAATGTTTGGCAGGAAAATGGTTGACCTAGAGTAGGCATTACGAATATTTCCCTGTTTTTTTATCAGAATTAGGTTAGCTGGCAGGTACTACTAGGTGTCGCAAAAGTCATGACCCTATGGAAAGATACTATAATTTTTGCAAATGGCGGCAAAAGTCACTTCTACTTTGACATTTGTGAAGTAAACAGATACAAAGTGCACTTCAACAAGACATGAACTGCTATACTCATAAAGAACGCGGAATACTTGTTTCGGGTCGCCTAACCTCTCAATTTGGTGATTCGCACTGCAATTTACACTGGATCGCCTGATTTAACCGTTCCAGACTTCTTTTTGTGGGTTTTTTTGAAGTCACTGGTCTTAGTCAACAAGCCTCACACTCTTTAAGCCCTCAAAGAGAATATCCGTCAAGAATGCGAGGACCTATCGCCGGAAGTTCTGGCAAGGGTGACGGAAAATGCCAAAATGGGGCCCGAATGGTCATCGATTCTAGCTTCGGCCACATAGCCGATATCATTGTCAGAGAGGGCGAGCCAATTGCGTACATGTACTCTCAGCCCATATTTCATAACACAGCAAAGATATCAGCTTTCATCCACACAACATTAAATGATTCATCAACATATCATAATGTAAACAGGGAAATATTTATATCTATAATTGCAAATTAGCACTCAATGGTTGCAGTATTAATTTATTGTTACATATGGTGCAACAATAATTGTTAATTGTGTCTTAATAATAGTCGTCACGTGTTAAGTCATGTGTCTGACTTGACACATATGTCTTACATACAATAGAGGTTACATAAACATGATTGTCACGTTAGCGGGTGGAGGGTTGAAATGTGTATTAGACTATTGTTTAGAGCCAGAAATTTGAGATAATTTTCAAGTTATGGAACAACAAACTGAATGCCATACTTAACAAAATTCAAATTCCATTGCATCCAAAACTTATTAGGACATTTTTGTTACAAATGATCACTCAAAAATCAACTAAGAATATGTAACACTAAAGTATATAACTGGTTAAGTGGCGATGGAATGTAAATTATCTAAGATTATGAATACTGCTATAGACACTAAATAACATAAGCTCTCTAATCCCCGAAGGGTTGGGCAGAAGTGTACTTAAATTACAGCTACATTTGGCCAGTTTTGTTTAAGTTACACACCGACCCGTGAATCGAACCCAGGACCACATGCTCAACAGTTGCGCTTGTGACCACTAGACTTAGCTAGACCAACGAGGCAGTATAAAGTTGTACATACATAGCTGATCATCATCATAGCCGCAATAGGTATGTATGTAATAGTAATATTGTAAAAGTAATTAATTTCCAAAACTTTAGCACACCTTTACATCAAAGAAGTCTTGACCCCTGAACTAGGATACCCAATATGACAGGGGTCGAGGTTTCTCCAGTTACATGGATCATCATGAGAAGGCTTAGACTAAATGCAATTAAGTGTTTTTTTTAATTATGAAAAACAATATGAAACCGTAAAAATGGGTAGAGCTATTTCTCATAATTACGGAATTTAACAAGGTAAATGGATGTTCTCAGGTCGCATCACTTATTAAAGCGTAATTTTCAGCTTATTTCATAATAATTTACCTGTAAAATCGGTTTCAGGACATTACCTAAATGTACGCACCAAACCATAATTGCACAAGCTTGGAATGCGCTAATAAGCGTCACAGGTTTTCACGAAGCTGGTAATTAAATGAACATTATTATTATTAAATCAAAAACGTAAGGTTTTTATTCATTTCAATTGAATATTGATTCCTTTTATTGTAAGTATGTATAGATAAGTAACTTTTAGACTAGGTACTAAATTAAATGACAAACTAACTAACTATACAAAAACAAAAGGACACTCAGGCGTCGAAGTAGTCGTCCGCATCGCTGTCATCCGGAAACGTGCCCAGTAGACTGGCAGCATTGCCACGTTGAATGGCAATGCTAATTCTGTGGCCAAAGAGCGACCCAGCCCTCAGCACTGCGATTCTGTAACCATCTCACCGTGAAAACTTAGGTGAAGTGAGCGTGGAGTGAGCTGTCATTCCAAATAATGCTAGGGATTGACACTACTGACAACTCACATCAAGCTCACTTCACTTGAGATTTTCACGGTGAGATTTTCACAGAATCGACCGGATATTGTTGAAGTGACAGACGGAAAAGGTAATAGAGATAAAAATTAATGACGTTGTCAATTGGCGAGCAGTCCCCGATTGGTCGAAACTTGCCTTCATCGGATAAGATGATCAAAAGTGGTTCTATTATTGTATTAGAAGAAGTGGGATATATGTATAGAAAAGCATAAGGATCACCCTTTAATGTTCCCACTGCTGAGACACAGGCCTCCTGTCTTCAAGAGGGAGTGGGATCTACGATGCGAGCCCAGTGCGGGTTGGTGGATGACACCTTGTCTTCGAATTTTTGGTTCTAGATCATGCCGGTTTCCTTATGATGTTTTCATAACCGTTTTGAGAGCAGTGGGGATGAAATTATTTAGGCATAGTGTCTGCCTTGGTTCGAACCCACGACCTACGATTCGTAAGTCGGTGCCGTTACCACTGGGCCATCACTGCCATAGAGAAAAAGGCGGGAGTATATGTAGGTAATGTATATATTTATTTATGTATGTGTGTAATACAATTATGTTATTTTTAAAACCATTTTCTTGTGAAAAATATTATCTTACCGGTAGGTGAGACACCTACCGGTAAGTGATAATATTTTAGCACGAAGAGTTGGTGCAGAAACGTTTTAACTGAAAGTAAACTGAGAATAAAACTTTTTTAAGAACACTTGGAATAAACGTTTCACGTGGCTGTCGGCAGATACAACTTGTTACACCAGTGGCGCGCGAGACGCTGTGACAAGCGCACGTAGTAATCTATCGTTCGTTACGTTCTTAGTGTTTTTCACATATACCCGCGCTTATTAATTATTAATTATGGATGATATTTTAAGTGACGAGGATAATGAGAGTGATGAGGATATTTTAAAGGAATGTGAAAGGGAATTACAAGATATGGAAAAGACGAGAAAGGAAAAAAGACAAAGAGAAAGTGAAAATAGTAGTGAAGAGGGATTTATAACTGTAACCAGGAGAAAACCGAAGAGATTAATCAGAAGTGACTCTGCAGATAACAATTGCTATGACAAAAATCAGGAAAAAATAGATATGGGAGAAAAATATGAAGTTTGTTTGTCTTCTTTAAAAATAATACCAAAACAAATGGCTTTGGCAAGACTTTTAAGGAATGAAGATATACTAAATATAAATAAAATTAAATATAAAAGTCCTTACAGAGTATATGTACAATTTGAAAATAAAATTCAAGCAGAGAAACTGATTAAAAACGAGAAATTTAAAGATTTAGATATACGAGCTCAATTCACCGATGAATATAATGTGTCTTACGGTATCATCAAAGGAGTTGATTTAGATATGGATCTAAATGAATTATTACAAAATTTAACTGCAACATGTGACATAGTATCTGCTAAAAGATTGAGGAGAAGAAATTCAAACGATGAGTGGGTAGAAAGTGAGTCCGTCCGACTAAGTTTTAAAGGTGTAACTTCTCCCTCTTTCGTCATTGCATATGGGTGTAAATGTGATGTAGAAAAATATGTGTTCCCTGTAACACAGTGTTCGAGATGCTGGAGGTATGGACACATACAAAAGTTTTGTACATTGAAAAATAATATTTGTCCTAAATGCGGGGAAGAACATAATAACTGTGAAACTCGGGACTATAAATGCCTTAATTGCAAAGGACCTCATATGGCACTAGATAAATCCTGTCCATATTTTATTAAGGAAAAAAAAATTCGAAGTATTATGAGTGAACAAAATATAACTTATAAAAAAGCTTTGGAAGTTTATTTAAGAAAAGAAAAGTCAACAGAAAATATAGTGGACCCACCCCTATTCCCCGTATTACAGGAAGGGCCTTTCAACATTGGTACTATAAATACTGTTGAGTCGACTCCAACCAATAT
This sequence comes from Apamea crenata, assembly GCA_949629185.1. Taxonomy (NCBI): domain Eukaryota; kingdom Metazoa; phylum Arthropoda; class Insecta; order Lepidoptera; family Noctuidae; genus Apamea; species Apamea crenata. Next base: position 4,646,775 of record OX451377.1, read on the forward strand.
GAATAAGACATACAGTAGTGTGATACAAACTACGGCCACCGTACATGAGGTGAATAGCAAACAAAATAAGGAAAAGGTGATAAGTTCAAAAACAAAAAAATATCGAAAAAGGCAAGGTGAACAACAAGACATGGACATAGTAGAATTGGAAGCAGAAAATATAGAAGAGAGAGTACATACAGCAGAAGAAAATACGCTAGAGAATGCAAGGATAAGGAAAGAGAGAAAATTTGACATTTGGAATTTAATTTTTAAAATTCGGAATATAGTAAAGTCTGAAGATAGTTTTGAGGATAAATGTAAATCAGTTTTGAAAATTATTGTTCAAGAATGTTTGATAAAAATATTTTCTGGTGTCGAAGTAGTTGAGAAGTTCTTAAAATTATTCGATGGCTAGAGTTCTTAATATCTTCCAGTGGAATTCACAAAGTCTTAGACCCAAGATAGTAGATCTAGATACATTGTTAATCAAAGAAAAGATCCATATTGCTATAATTAGCGAAACATGGTTGGATTTGGAATCTGATCTCCATATTAGTGGATACGATATACATCGCAATGATAGATCAGACTCCTACGGAGGCGTTGCAATAATTGTTCACAAGTCCATACAGTCACATGTTTGCTCCATCAGAGGAGTAAATCCAGGTATCGAAGCAATTCATGTTAAATTAATGAACTGTAATCAATTACATAATATTATTTCAATATACTGCCCTTCGTCGGTACGAACGTCCCAATCAGATTGGGAAGACATTTTTAGAAAAGCTACAAAAAAAACATTGATAGCAGGGGACTTTAATGGTCATCATACGAATTGGTCTTATAAAAACGATCAGAGAGGTATACAGTTATTTGACGCGGCATTAGAAAACGGGTTTATTTCTTTAAACAATGGGCACGCCACAAGAGTAAAATTAGTAAACAATGTGCTCCAAAGTTCGTCTCCTGATATCACCTTTGCTTCAACAGATATAGCTATAGATCTTAAGTGGGCAGTTATGAATGAAAATCTAGGTAGCGACCACCTCATCATTAAAATTACAATGACTTTGCCAAATTTCGCACATATAACACAAAAACGTAATTTTACAAACGCAAATTGGATAAAATACAAAGAAAATCTTACAGATACTTTTTTCGCTTTCGATAGTCTTACCTGTAGCCAAAACACTATTCAAAATTATTATGATTTCTTTTTGGATGTTATAAATAAATCTGCTGATATGAATATTCCCATGATAAAAATACCTACCGGGCCCACAAACAAATTCATACCAAAAAAGTATTGGACCCCAACCTTATCCAAAATAATAGCGGAACGTAGATTGGCTTTAAGTTCATTTCGGAAAAATCCTACGCCGGACAATCTTCGAAAATTTGAGGAAAAAGTTGAAAAAGCTAGAATGGCAATGCGACAGGCTAAATCATCTGGATGGCAGGGCTTTTGCAGCAGTATTAATGAATGTGTTTCCGTTTCTGACATGTGGCGTCAAATGCGTTGGTTTAAAGGTCATCTTCAACCAAAATTATACCCATCTGAAGATAAACAAAAGGAATTGCTTTATTCGTTAACACCAGACTACGTTGCTGATAAACCACCGACTTTTAATTCCAATAATACCTTACTTGAGTCCACATTTACCATGCAAGAGTTAGATATTTGTATAAAGAAAAAAGACACAGCGCCAGGTAATGACGGGATTACCTATTCAATGATTTATAATTTACCACGTTCAGGTAAGCAGTTTCTTTTAAACATATACAATGCCATTTTTAGATTAGGAAGTATACCGGTCCAGTGGCGAACTATATTAATAGTTCCCATACCAAAGGTAGGGACAGGAATAAATTCAGAAGTCAAACTTAGACCGATATCCCTTATATCCTGTGTCTGCAAAATTTTTCACCATATGATAGGCAAGCGACTAGAATGGTACATCGAAAAACATTCGGTTCTATCACCACAAACATGTGGGTTCAGAAGTGCTCAATCATGTCTAGACTGCCTGACAAGGCTCATTAGTTATGTACAGATAGGTTTTGCAAAGAATTGTCCTACAGTTTCATGTTTTCTTGACATAGAAAATGCATATAATAACATTTTAGTGGACAAAGTGGTAAAAGTCCTAGATGAATTGAAAGTTGGTAAGCAAATGTGTATTTATTTATGGTGTTTTTTAAATGATCGACGTTTAATGATAAGAAGTAATACACATGGACTTGCTACTCAAATTAGATATACCAATAGAGGTCTTGCTCAAGGGGACCCCATATCGCCATTACTCTTTAATATTACTACACTTAAATTATGTCACGAAGTAAATAATGTTGCGGTGTCTCAATACGCAGACGATTTCGTTTTATATTTTAGTCATAAAAATCTTAGTAATTGCGAATTCCAATTACAAATTGCGTTAAACAATATTATAAAAATACTAAATGATATAGGGCTTCAATTATCCTCCAGAAAGTCAAAGGTATGTATTTTTAGTAGAGGGCGTAGAAGAAAAGAAGTGAAATTAAAAATTGAAAATAATAATATACCAAAAGAGGTGAACGTTAAATACTTAGGATTATGGTTAGATGCATCCTTACGATGGAGCAAACATGTGAATGAGATTTCAGAAAAAACTTTAAAATTCATGAATTTGTTGAAAGTTTTAGTAGGCCCTGGTTGGGGCATTCATCCCAAACATTTAAGAACAATATATATATCATTAATAAGAAGTAGGATTGACTTTGGGTGTTTTCTTTATGACACAAGTGCTAAATACAATTTAGCAAAATTAGACCGTATTCAAAATCAAGCCATGCGAGTAATAGGAGGTTACATTAAAAGCACACCCATCCACGTAATGGAGAGTGAGCTATGCTTACCACCTCTATTCCTCAGAAGATTATATCTTGCCTATAAATACTTTATTAAAAGTATGTCTTGGTCAAATAATATTACAACCAATCTTTTGACAGACCTTAGCTCGAACTGTTATGAAGGATACTGGCAAAGAGTTAAAAAACCTTTACTTTTAACGGTGTGTAATGAGTGTAAAGAATGTAATATACATGCCTCAAACCCCCTTGAAGTATTTAAATTAGATGTATGGGTGAGCTATATTAACCTAAATAGAATAATCGAAATAAGTTTAGAATCTATTAAGGAATCTAAAAAACATTATGATTCAACAACCTTGAAATGTAATATAATAGAAGAATTAACTAATAAATACCCAGGATGGACCAAATTGTTCACCGATGGGTCTAAAAGTCATAACGGTCTTGGTGCTGCGTATTGTGAAATGTCAAATAAAATAACTGCCATGTTCAAAATAGAAGCGGCAGTTTCGATTATGACTTTAGAACTCATTGCAATTTCAGAAGCTCTAAATTTTGTAAAAGGTCAAAACGGCACGAATTTTGTCATAGTGACGGATAGCAAAAGTGCCTTACAGCATTTGACTCGATGCGCCTCTGGTTACAGCAGAGGTGTACCGATAGCCTATAGCATTTTAAAAACAATTTATGAATTAATCACAAATTATAATGTGAATCTGAAATTGCAATGGGTTCCGTCGCATATAGGGTTAAAAGGTAATGAGGAGGCTGACAGGTTATCTAAATTAGCAGCGATAGATAGTATTCACTTTCCAATTTTGCCACACTATACAGAAATTCTTACTAAATTCAAAAATAAATGTTATTTAAAATTTAAAGAATACTTTGATGAAAGAAGTAAAGAAAAGGGTATATGGTTCAAAACTATACAATGTCAGCCTCCTCGAGTACCTTGGTTTTACAATAGTAAGTTAAGTAGATCCTACATTGTTACATTAGATAGATTACGCTCTGGTCATTATCCTTCAAAAAAGTTTGCTTTTTTAATGAAAAAGGTTGATTCCCCAAATTGTGATTTGTGTGATAAGTTAGATGATGTACAACACATTCTTGTAGAGTGTGATAAATACCGGAATGGGAGAGAGGCATTGATGCAAAAATTTAATATAAATAAATACGATCAAGGCGCATTCTTAAGCATATTAGCAGAACCAACATCTGATGCAGCAATATCAATTGTTGAAAATATAATTTCGCACCAGTGACTCTTGCCCTTTCCTTTCTTTATAAATGATTAAGGATGTAATTTAGTTTAGGTAACGTTGGGGCTCTCATGTCCATGGAGATAAATGCCCCTAAATAAATAAAGACTTAAAAAAAAAACTTGTTACACGTGCCTACTGAAACTGTTGTTCCTGAAAGCTGTCAAATTCAGCTGCGTAACGTAACATTTTCTTCCCTTGGGCTTCACTCTGGTAAGGTCTCGTGTACCTTTCCACAGGAAAATGTTAAGTACACAGTCAGGAGATAAACCCACGGATTGGCTCAAGTAGATAGTTCTTTTTTTTTTCTAGGCAGGAAATTATGCTGTTCCATGTTCATAAGCATAATCACCCTATAATGTTCCCACTGCTGGGACACAGGCCTCCTCTCTGCTAGAGAGACTGGGGCGGAATCCTCCACACGGGCCCACTATGGGTTGGTAGATGTCACATGTCTTCGAATTTTCGTTGTACGACATGTCGGTTCCCTCATGATGTTTACCTTCGCCATTATTAGAGCACTGGTGATGAAATAAGTTACACAAAGTAAGTCTTACTTATTAATACATCTCTTACATGTAAAATTGGTTAAGTAAATAACAAGACGACATCTGACACAGTTGATCAAATAATGTAATGAAAAACACGGAAAGTAGGTACCTACATAATTAGATCATCAGAAATGAAGGCATTGTACGTATGCTAATTACATCACTTTGACTTTTAAATATTAATCATATATAATTTCACTATGGCAGTTGTTTATACATTGATTACAGGCACGTGTAAGCTGTCAGTTCTGGCTATTATTAATATCATAAGTATGTGTATTAAAAAAAAAGTGGTCATGTTTACATACCGAGACCCCTCCGTGCCTCGGAAAGAACGTTAAGCCGTTGGTCCCGGCTGTCATTCTTGGATCATTGACAGTCATTACGGGTCGTCAGAAGCCCGAAAGTCTGACAACCAGTCTTACCAAGGGGTACCGTGTAACACAGTAACTGGGTTGTGGAGATCAGATAGGCAGTCGCTCCATGTAAAATACTGATATTCAGCGGTATCCGGTTAGACTGGAAGCCGACCCCAACATAGTTGGGAAAAGGCTAGGCAGTTGATGATATACATGGTGATAATATTTCTGACAGTCACTTAATTTTAGATACATACTTTTATTCAGCAGAATCTGAACACTAGAAGGTTCCAACAAAGTTGCAAAAAGAATACGCAAACGATATCACGCGATAAAAAAAGTTATTTAAAGACGTTTTGGTCATAATATTATGACGTAGGTCCTTCAGACCACGTAATATAAGGGGACAGTCGAAGGGCTACATAACTCACAAATTTGCCTGTTAATTAATAAAAGTTGTTAAAAGTTCCTTAACAAAATAGAAATACGTCACGATTTCATAAGGGGATGAAGCAATGGCGTAGGTCTTGTGAAGAAAGTGAAGAAGTGTTACATGATGGAAAAATCGTGAATAATAAGAAAAGTAGGTACCTGTGTACCTATTTTTCTGTTCTGTTTTTTCTTGTGTGTGTACAAAAATGGTAAATAAAAGTCTACTGCCTACAACTAAATAAAAAAAAAAAATACAAATTATTAAAATAAAAAAATATAATATCCTATACTAACTAAAACTATTAAAAAACTAAAATATTGCGTCGCAATATTCCTTCGCATCGCTGTCGACTGGTAATGTACCCTAGAGACTGGCGGTATTGCCACGTTGTATGGCAATGCTTAGCCATATAGTAGTAGTTGTAGTTTATTTAGGATTAGAACAATGACGGTTTACAACACAACATTCAATTATTAATAAAATTAATTATATTTATTCATTTAATTTTATAGCAATTATGGTCATGTAGTAGTGGAGAACTTAAATATTCCTTTAGTATAAATAATTTAATGTCTATTAAAAGTGTTGTAAACCGTCATTGTGATAATTGTAATTTGTACTAGGTATTGGACAAAGAAAATAATATAAATAATTGGATAATGTAAATGATTGAATATAAGAAATTTGTTTAACTGTGACTGATATTTAATGTATAAGTGTAAAAGTTAAAAATCATTGATTTAATAATAATAATTTTGTACATAACTAAAGCATTTGCACGCCATGAGAAATGGCAGACATGACGTCGTGAGCCACTCTCTTATTTTAAGATCTTGCATGCATGTATTATTTTAATTCTGTATGTATAGGTACACATGTTTGAGCAAATAAAATTTATTTTTCTTATTCTTTGTAAATAATAATAATTATATTAAATAATAATAATAATTATATTTAGTTCCATTTTAAAATGTTATGTAAATCGGTTTTGAAATCTGAAAGTGGACTCATGACCACGGGGATCCTATCTGAAACTCTTCAAATATTTTGAGTGTGCTCTCATCATACTGCACCTAGTCAGCAATCAACTTTTCGTCCTGCATAATATATGCTTGCTCCCTCTGGGCTTGTACCATTAGGTAATTATACGAAAACCATAAGATTTTTTGTGAAATAGTTCGCAGAAGTACGTAAGTTAGTATGTGTTGTAGTTTTTGAGCTTAAGGTACGAAAATCTTACTGAATGTCACGAAATACAGGATTTGCATAAACTGTATCGTTTACTCTTACATAAATAACATTATTTTAAGTACCTCAACACGGCAAAGTTTAGCTATTTCCATCGCAGAAACCTCACAAATTTTCCTTATTTGCCGAGAAACCTTACAATTATTTTAATTATTCGCACTAAGGCAACTTTAAAGGATAACTTTTGTATCTAAAACACAAAAACAATGGCTACATCCCCTGCGTTACGTCCGTTGAAACGTGACTGTTACGCGAGCGGACCTCTAACCACAACAAATCACGTGCAACCATACAAATGTCGAACTCACGTGACCAAACTATATTGAAAATGTAACACAACGGAACGACCTCAGTGGATAAACGACCTAAATGGCCGTAACACAATTTTCGTTTAAAATCATTTGGACGGTTGTAGCTTAGAGTAGGTATTTGAGGGTTGTATGTTGGAGTTACGACGTTTTGACGTCAGATAGAAATAATTTTAACAATGAATAAATGAGTTGTTATGTAAAATATTAGTATCTTATTGTAGTCGAATTAACAATGCTTATCTGTTTGTTTTTGCGTTGTTAGTTGGTAACAAATATTTTAATAAAAAAAATTGCCAGGGTTATCTCAAATCTTAAAAGCTTGGTTGTCCTAACAGTTCCTTTTGTTTTTGGAAACATTTGGCTTCCTTTTACTTTTCGCCTTGCTTGGGAGAGCGGGATGGGGTGGTCATCTTTGTTAAATGTTTTTTGAATACGTCAGTAAGTAGGTAGGTACGCATTTTCTCGACACAGGATATTCGAATAAAATATAAACCTACTTAGTTGAACTGCAGGGTAATTGCGTAACACTCTATGAGTAGCAATACAAAAAAATCATTTTGACAGTTCAACAACATTCATTGCGTTATTTACGTTGTTGAGCAGACACATGACACATTTTTCGAACATATGAAGCAATGGATTAGCAATATCCTTCAAAATGATTCAGATTGAGATTGATTGTGTGTTACGCAATTAGGGTGCTGGTAATGCTAAGAGTGTGGAACACGAATGGATAGAATAAGATATGAGTTGAGGAAGTCTGAAAGTGGCACCGGAAACTGAAAAGTTGTGTGGAAATTGGTTATCATTGTATGGGCATGTGTTACGGAGAAATGAGGAAAATGTCTTAAGGAAAGTTTTGAGTATGAATGTCGATGGCTATAAGAGTACGAGAAGACCAAAGAAACGATGGATGGACTTTGTGAGTGATGATATGGTTAGAAAGGGGGTAACTACCGAGATGACGAGTAATAGAGAAGTGCGGAAGAAAAAGACATGTTGCGCCGACCCCAAATATATTGGGTTTAGGACAGGAGAATAATGATGATCAGTTGAACTCGTGCTGACTCTTTGATGGAGTATTTTCTCTATTATTATCTTTACAGGGTGTCAGAGTCATCGTCACGTAACTTGTAACCGACGGCACGGTTGGCGCAGTGGTTAAGCGATTGACTGCTGCGCTGCGTGTCGCGGGTTCGATTCCCGCACGGAACAAATATTTGTATGACCTACATGTATTTGTTCCGAGTTTGGGTGTTTTTCTATCTATAATATGTATGTATTTACAAAAAAAAAAAAAAATTGTATATAAGTAGTTTATCAGCCATCTTGTTACCATAACACAAGCATTAGGTTGCTTAGCTTGGGACAAATGGTGCTGTGTGAAATGTCCAGGGATATATAATAATATATATAACCATAGATTCAGTACATGATTCTTACCGGTGGGTGAGATGGAATTTTTCGTCAATTATTAAAAAAAAATGCTGTTTCATACATTTTGACCGCGTACCCGAAACATCCCTGAAATCATTTTTTTTTTAAGCAAACCTACGATTAAAAAAAACAGCTTTTAATTGAATATAATATCCCGAACATGTTTTTACTATAAACTTGTTATAAAAATAATGATTTTGGCATTTTCAATCTCAAATAGCAGCCGAGCGGTTAATTGTAGAATTTCGCTGTAATAGAAAAAAATGCTCAAAATGTTATTCCCCATAAGAACATAGTACTTTTTGTTTTCTGGCCGGTATTTTAATTTTCGGGTTTAAAATATTCGACACCTGAATGACGTCCTTTATCCGATCTACTTTTGTGATATTGGTAGATATGTAAGCCTTGTAATTAGTTTCAAGGCTCATGTAAAACAGGTTCTGAAATCCAACCACAAAGGTTAGATGCAAGCTGATTAACCACAGCTGCAAAAATTCTAGGTTTTTCCGATAAATTCTAGGTTAAAACTATAAACCCAAGGCTACACTATTATATATTCTAGTCGATATTACGGAAGCGCTTAGTTAATCACTATATGTAACTGCCTTACCTTATTAAAGCCTTGTGAAAGAGGAAAAGTGTCTGCTATTTATATATAGGCTGTGGTAATGACAGTTTGTATATAGGTACGGTGGCCGTGAAATGTAAATAATTAAATGAATAATTATAATCATTATTTACGAGTTGTTGGTGAGAGGGGCTCGTGGCTAAGTAATAACAGCCGCATGGGTCGATCGATCAGGTTAAGCTACACTTGCCGCGGCCGGTCCGTGGATGGGTGACCATCTTTACATATCGGGACATCTCCGTGTCTCGGAAAGCACGTTAGGACAGAATTTTTTTTTATTTATTCAGCCATTTCTGTCCCACTGCAGGGCAAAGGCCTCCCTTCCCTCCTTCCACTTATCCCTATCCAGTGCTGTTAAGCGCCAATTCTGGTGGAAAGAGTCGAGCTCATCCCGCCATCTCATTCTGGGCCTGCCGCGTTGTCGTTTGCTGTTGTTTGGGACCCATTGTGTGGTTACTTTGGCCCATAGCTCCTCCGACATGCGACAGATGTGACCAGCCCAGTTCCATTTTAGCTTGGCAGCCGTGCGACCTACATCGGCAATTTGAGTTTTAGAGCGCAGTATCGAGTTCCTTATACGATCGGAAAGTTTAACTCCAAGGATACTGCGCTCCATTGCTCGCTGACAGACCCCGAGTGCGGTCTTTTGACGATTGGTTAGTGACCATGTCTGCGCTCCATAGGTGAGGGTAGGAAGAATGCACATGTCCATGAGTTTTCTCTTCAGTGAGAGAGGGAGAGGTCCTTTCATTATTTGTTTCATCGACCAATAGCTCTTCCAGGCGTTCTCGGTGCGTCGAGCAACTTCTTTATCGTGTCTTGCCTGGAAGGAGACTATTTGGCCGAGGTATATATACTCATGGACATATTCAATCCTCATACCCCCAATTCCTATGTTACGCTTGGTGCTGTTGGTCATCACCTTGGTCTTCGTCATATTCATCGCGAGTCCGACCTCGAGGCTGGCACTGCTCAGTTGGTCGAGCATTAGGCCTAACTCGGCTGCCGTGGAGGAGAAAAGAACAATATCGTCAGCGAAGCGGAGATTCGTTAGTCTTCTGTCGCCCAGGACGATGCCCTTTTCCCTCCAATTGCTTTTTAGTTTTCTAAAGACTTCTTCAAGCGTGGCTGTGAAGAGCTTTGGAGAAAGAGGGTCGCCCTGTTTAACCCCTTTTTGGATAGGGAATGATGGTCCTGTGGTGTTTATTTTTATGGCTGCTGTGCTATTTTGGTATATTTTTTGCAGTAAGTTTATGTATGTAGGTTCGATTTCTTGGTTTTGAAGAGATTCAAATATGGCGTTGTGCGATAAACTGTCAAATGCTTTAGAGTAGTCGACAAATGCGAGGTATAAAGGTAAGTTGAATTCTAGATGTTTTTCTATCACCTGATTAAGGGACAGAAAGGAAGGACAGAAAGGTGAAGAAAAACATCGTGAGGAAACCTGCATATCCTAGAACCAAAAATTCAAAGACACGTGACTTTACCAAACTCAACCACTGTTTTTTGCAAGTTATTTCGCGGATTCTTTGAGCTGGTTGCTAAGAAAGAATTTGGTGGCCTAGTGGCAATGGCTCCAACCTACTTTCGTAGGTCGAGGGTTTGGATCCAGCCAGGCACTTTAATTTCCGCAATTTATTTGATCACCGCTACTCTCAAAACGTTGTAGTAAAACAGCATCAGGAAACCTACTTGTGCTAGTAATAAAGAAGAGTCGTAGTCTTTCTAATTTTTGAGTGAGATATCCACCAGCCCGCACTGGGCTAGCGTGGTGAATTACCGCCCAGCCTCACAGAGAGGTGGACACAGGCCTCTGTGTCCCACCAGTGGGAACATTATCGGCTGATTGTGCTTATGCAAGGTGACAACAGAGACCATTTATAGACTTACTAAGCTTAAATGCTACCAGGGTTAGTATTCTCGAAACTATTGAACTCACTATCAACAAAAGTCATTACATAACAGTCATTACCGATTCTCGTCGGCAACTCTTCGACCTGACACAGGGTCAGAGTAAGGTATTCAGCCCGCATGCCACTCACACGCGCGGAAGCAAGGAGGATGTATGTCAGCGATGATATCGTCAGACCTTCGATTTGACATTGAGTGGTGTGACAGGTTTTTTGATAATTACGTAGAGTACTTATCTGGTGAAATGTGGGTGTAAATAATTACTACTCTGTTGCAGTATTATGAATTTTTATTTTATTTTATGTAATATTATGTAATGGTTCTGCCGGAAACTGTTTTTCTTTTTTAATTTTATAGTTACATTCATAGGTAATTTATTATATATACGAGTATAACTCACACACTGATTCATTATTTTTGTAAATCATCAACAATTGAATTTCGATTTTGACGCCATCATCTTTGTCAGCGCCCTCGAAAACCATGAAATTGACACCCATGTTTAATAAGATTACATGCCTTACAATCGGATTGTTCAAATCATGCAAGGATTAGTCAGTAAGATTGATAACGAGGTTAAGCACCCTGACTGGTGACTACCCAGAGTGCAAGAAACTTATGAGAATACTAAAGTAGTATTTACGACATCGGTAGCTGAAATATAGACGAAGCAAACCAATCAAGAACTTAGTCAGATAAGTGCGAAAGAAAGTAGATACGTATCTAATACACAATTACATAACCAGCCTATATATAATGTTCCTACTGCTGGGACACAGGCCTCCTCTCGGTGAGAGGGTGTGGGCCCGTGGGCCGTATTCCACCACGCGGGCCCAGTGGTGTGGATAGATGACGATAGATAGATATCACACGTACCTAACGTATCTATTAGTTGCTAACCAAAAAAATGACAGGACGAAAAAAAAATATCTCACACAAATATTTTTAAGCATATACGAGTATGTATTAGAATAATAAAAAGTTCAATGTCTTCCGATATACGATACAGGAAGCTAGAGAAACTTGCATATTATTATGCAAGATACAACTTTGCCAGTCTGACCTTCTGTAAGGTCACTGGCGAGGCTGTTGATAAGGATGACTTGTTATCCTAACAAGTTTAATTATTATGTTATGTGTGAGTCGGGGTCAGAGGAGATACAATGTAGTTGGAGTTAGATATTATAAATGATTTTATAGAGCAGTTCAAGTAGTGCAGTTTTGTTTATGTGAGGTTAAGCAACGCATGTCAAGGGTTACTTTGGATGGGTGTACTATAGGTACTTCACGTGAATATTAATGTGAAACCGTCAGTTTTAATTTTTAAAACAACATCATAGTGTCTGCTAAAAGGTGTCCATTCGTCTGCTGGACATACAAAACCCTACTGGACGATTCGCCAAGACACAAATTACTAATTTAAATCAAATGTTAAATAGAGTGCGATAGTTTGTGAAGTAACAAACATCCATCCAGGATGTTTGTTACTGCTACATCCATCCAGGATGAATTTTGGCAAACAGATAGTTTGTAACAAGGATTAACACATAGGATAATCCTAATATTATAAACGTGAAAGTTTGTTTGGATGGATGGATGGATGGATGCATGTTTGTTTGTTACTCTTTCACGCAGAAACTACTGAACGGATTTGGCACACAGATGGTTTATAACCAGGATTAACATATAGGATACTTTTTATCCCGATATTCCCGTGGAATCAAAACTTATGCGGGTGAAACCGCGGGGTGCAGCTCGTTTTTATATATATTCTCACGGGATCGAAACTTATGCAGATGAAACCGCGGGGCGCTGCTAGTATAACTTCATAAAAATGTTGAGTTTAATGTTATGACGACTGACTGTATGTAATCATCAGCATCAACAGGTTGGATTCAAAACCTCGACCTCTTACTCATCAGTCCCCCACGACACAACGTTTCCCTTCGGTCTTATCACGATTTCATTTTATTCAATTGCATTTGCATTGCATACCATGAGTGAGACAATATTCGACTCTTGGCAGTCACAACCAAAACATGATTAGCACATACGTACTTACATAAGTAATTATATCCCAAATTATATCACGTAACTAGAGAAAATACTCCCTCCCCCCGCTTCTAACTACGGGGAATTTGAAAGAAGGGGGGGAGGGTATTCACTCTTAACCCATCTTCAAAAAAACACCCGGTTGGATTTTCAACCATTACCAAATAAACATGCCCCCTTCGGGGGGGGCTCGACCGCATGCATAGAGTCATGATGATAAACAAAACGTGACTATAGTCATGCCAAGTAATCCGATTACACAATGATACTGCTGACCTTGACTATGAATAACGCACTCTCTCCCCGTGGGTGGGTAACGTAAGAGGCAATAGATCAGAATCTGCAGCGGTAACTGCATTGAAATTAACGGTATTTTTTTTTAATGATATTAACTAGTGCTTGACTGCGATCCCGCCTGATGGAAAGCAGTTATGCAATGTTTGATGGTAAAGCATACTAATTTATTACGGTATATAACCAAAAGGAAAGGAGACAAGGAGTGGCGTCCATGGACTGGAAGATAAAATGTCGGTCGTCCCGCTGCGAAATGGGCGGATGACATGGTTACCATCGCGGGTAGAACGGATGAGACTGGCGCAGGAGCGGGGGGAAGGGCAATTGAAAAGGAGGACTAAGCCAAAATGACGTGTAGCGACAAGAAAGGCTTAACTTTAAAGTCAAAGGTAATTTAATTAAAGAAAGGTAAGTAGAACTCAATTAAAGATTTTTTTAAAAGGATGGAGGTGGAATGGCTGTGGTGTATATAATGTGGAGATGGGGTATATGGATGACGATGCGCGATAGGTGAGTTGAGGAGGCTGAGGTAGAGATGCAGTTGGAGCTGAAGAGGTAGACCGATGCGAGGCAGGTACCGGTGACAGGTGCAGGTGCGGCACGGAGGGGGGTCCCCGCAACAGGAGCAGGACGGAGCACGGTAACAGGAGGGAGCAGGCACGGCGGGCCGCTGTCAGGCCACCAGGTGAGGCGGCCCTCGGATGAGGCGCAGCCCAATAGATCCAGGAGGGTCTTCTGGGACGGCCCTCGGATGAGGCGCGGCCCAATAGGTACAGGAGGAACATACAAAAAAAAAGTAAAGTCGGGTAAAGTCGGGCTGTGGACGAAGATAATAATAATAATATTTAATAATAATTTATTTAATAAAACGTTTACAAAAGGTGTACAATTAGCCAAGAGTGGCAAATTTTCCATACAATTAAGATGATGAAAGGAAAGAAGTCAATTTTCAGTTTTAGCAAAAAATTGATCAAATTCCAGTTTAAGCAGAAAAGGGATCAATTCCCAGTTTTTACAAATGCTCTTTTTAATTGCTGCATGGGCCCTCTTGACTTCGATCGCGCCTGATTGAAAGCGATACATGAAGTCTATGATGGAACGAGCGTGCCCAGATGATGCCTGTTCACTCTTGCTTTGAAGGCAGACGGGTTAAAGACGCTGGCAGAGAGATTCATATATATTTGGACCAGTTTCTATCATTTTACACAGTTATACAGCCCCAAAACTGGTTATAATGGAGTACACCCACGGAAAAATCTTCCCTCGATAACTACGCGAGTCTCCAATAAGAAACTCCCTCTCACCATTACCTCAGAGTCACAGATCAATAAACCTACGCAGTGGCTACTTACTAACAACAGGTACACGTGCTATTCTACCTACCCCCACACGTGGTCTTGATTGTCCTCGAAACGTGACCAGCTCTTTAGCCAAGTAGTGTATTGTACTTGTGTTAGTACATTACACAACTACTTTGTTTTGTTTAGCTATATATAGAACAATATCTTCGCCATGTGAGGAGTTATGGGCTATATTTACACATCAGTCATTAACAGTAATAAATATTGATTGATGCTCATCTATTTACCATTTCAGCTATACTGTTAGGATCTTTGTACACGGCACGGTTTCTTTACGGTACGGCGTATAAACCGAGCCGTAGAAAAAACGGATCCGTCAACAAGCTTCCATAGTTATCCATACAACACTGAGGACCGTGCCTACACACGGCGAATAAACCGTAGTTTTTCACGGCAAGAAAAACGTGTGGTCTTAGGTGTCCTACACACTTGTTCGGGTGAAGATTCGGCACAGACGGATGCCAAAATCAAATTATATATAGTAGGCAAATTCAAGAAAAGCCCCTTGTCGAACGCGATTCAGTGTACCCTTGCGGAATCTTCTTTGGCGGATTCTGTCTATCGGCACGAGCTGAATAAAAGCCGAATCATCATCTGCCTCGGCTTTGCACAACTGTGTTGGGGTCGGCTTCCGGATGCAGCAGCTGAATACCAGTATTTTTCATGGAGCGACCGCCTATCGAACCTCCACAACCCTGTTACTAGGTAACACATGTTTTACCAAGTTTCGGGTTTTTAATTCGAGTCGGCTATGTTGTTCAACCGATACTAACGAACCGAATGTTCCTACTCAAACGTCTGTTCACAACAAACTTCTGTTAGATCACCGAAGGTTGTTGATCGCTGAGAGTAAGTCATGATAGCGAAATCTCATAGATTTGAAAATCGGGACATATAATACTGTGCCTCAAAGAACAGCTTAAGTCAGATTTGAGTTTTTAAACCAGTCTGTAGTCTGAAAAACTCTGCGAACCTCGAGAAATTGGACGCAAAGGAAAGGTACTTATATAACCCCCTATACAATTAGAGCGAAAAGTAAAATTCACATGACAAAATATTTAAAAAATAAACTAGTTCTCATCCGGGTTTAAATAAAGAGCATTTTGCTATCATGGCTTGTCGTAAAAATAAATCTGATAAAATAATTGGACTTCAGACGATAAGCAGAACCGAAACTTTCAGTTCTTTACATTATTGAAACTAAGCTCAAACAGTCACATTTTTAGGGTTCCGTACCCAAAGGGTGCCAACGGCACCCTATTACTAAGCCTCTGCTGTCCTTCCGTCTGTCTGTCAGCGGGCTGTATCTCATGAAACAGTTGAAATTTCCAGAGCGTGTATTTCTATATCCCCTATAACAACAAATAATAAATATAAAATAAAGTTAAAAATAAAAGAGGTAAGTATCTATACAAGAATCGTGTTTTTTCGGCGTTTTTTTTTTTGCTTTGTGATAAGGAACCCTTCGTAAGCGAGTCCGACTCGCATTTAGCCGGTTTCCAATATATTACGCCTTTACAAATGAACCCTAGTCTCTGCTCACCCTCACACGTGATGATGATAGTACATAACAAACGTGAACTGCGCACCACACATCAGCCAATTAGCGGTATTATGCAACTCTCGTGTTTAGCCGGGCTATGAATAGATCGCACTCCTACCGCGGTGTGGGCAGATAAAGAATTATATCGGTTGGATAGTACATAACTAGCACTCGATTGGGTTTCAGGGCTGTCACATAAAAAATTAAAAAAAAAGTCTTTCTTCTCGTCCAGTTTGTGTTTTTGTCAGATTTCAAACTTTTTCTGAAAATGTAGCCAAAAAATTATATCTATCTGTCATATCCTCTACATAAGATTATTAGTATCGTGATTAGACATAGTGTTGACACGATTTTGAACGTTTTCAACTACGCGAATTGACCTTCAGGTTTCAGACAATGTTTCAAACCTTTTTTAAATAAACGATTATTTTTTCTTTTGATATTTCTCGGGATCCTGGGGTCCCGGACCTTTGGAAGGCGTACGAGGGGCCGAAGCGAACTCGCAGAGGCCCGTTAGACTTTTTAATGAAATGAGGCACCAACGGCCGACTATCCCTGTTCGCACTATGCGAGTGCACCCAAGGACAGCCCACGCCTGGTGTAGGACTATTACAGGACATGGAAACAAAGATATTGGATTATGGGTTTGGGTGGCTAAAGTGAACTGCACCCCAATTGCGTAGCACACAATCAATCGGAATCAGAATCATTTCGAAGCAAATTGCTAATCCATTGCTTTATAAGTTCGAAAAATTTTTCTGCTCAACATGTAAATAACGCAATGAATGTTGTTGAACTGTCAAAATGAAACCGTTTCCGATTGATCGTGTGTTACGCAATTAGGGTGCTGGTTATTGAGGACAATGGAAAGTCACCCCTGCCTTATTATTATGGTCCAGCTAATGGCCGATGCGTTGCAAAGTCATTTTCTTTTTTTGTTTATTAGGAATCTTCTCCGGCGCGCACACAACCACTTACCAAAGTTTCATCACAATGAAATAGAACCAAACTTTGGTCACATATCAATCCATAGCGAAAACAAAAACTCCTACATGTCGCAACTCACGCACACAAAACAAACATAATCTAATAACTAGATAACAACTAAATATACACATAACAATATACATAAAGTGTACATAGGACAGTTATTACACATAACAAATAATAGGAAGTGCAAGTTACGTAGGGCCACTTGATAATATTATCAGGAGTGGATTGCGTAATGTAAACACATGCAGTTGGATCTGGTCACGTTTTGTAGATCATTGGGACAGTGCAGGGTAGACAGAAGTGCCGGCAAAATAGTTTATGCAGTGAAATTTTGAATTTTGTAATTTTGTTCAATATTTTTACCAACTATTAGCTACACTATTTCTATTTAACCTAATTTAAAAATGTTCATTGATTATTCTTCTTTTATTGTACGGTTTAGAGGTAACTTTGAGAATTCTTTGTATCGAGAAAATTAAATGCAATCGTGTTTTTGCAATAGACAACACCTTGCAGTAGTCCTCATCTTTATTGTATACTAGCTTTTGCCCGCGGCTTCGCTCGCGTTAAGAAGTATAGTTTGACAAAGTTTCATACAAACTATCATCCCCTATTTTATCCCCTAGGGGGTAGAATTGATCAAAATCCTTTCTTAGCGGATGCCTACGTCACAACATCTACCTGCATGCCAAATTTCAGCCCGATCCGTCCCGTGGTTTGGGCTGTGCGTTGATAGATCACTATGTCAGTCAGTCAGTCACCTTTGAGTTATATATATTTAGATTAATTACAAAGTAGATACTGCAGTATTGTTGAATCTACAGCCATTAATGCTAAGACAATGTTCGCAATCTGAGAGAGTACAGGCCCTTAAATATTGAACAAAATTCAAAATTTCACGGCACAAACTATTCTGCCTTCCTTCCCCATGGGAGGTAGGCAGAAAGTCACCAACTATTAGCCTTAAATATTGAACAAAATTTCAGAAGGGGAGGCGAGAATTGCAGAAGGTGTAAGTTTATGGGTCTACTATAAGTACACTTCTGACGAATCCTTTTGGGGAACAAGGTTGTTATTTAAGAGTAGTAATAGGCTTGTGGAGGTCATATAGGACATCGCTCTATGATAAATACTACTGTTATTCAGCTCATCAGCTACATCCGGTTAGACTGGAAAGTCACCCCAAACTATTATATATATATTAAATATATATTTGAAACTATTAAATATATATTTGAGAAAGCCTAGACAAACGCCCGCGCTTTTTGAAAAACAATAACTCCTAGCAGAATGTTATACCAAAGAAAAACTAGAATTCTTATTTCTCCGCCATAAAAAAGCATATAATTGTGTTTTTTCTTTATTTATTGGGCTTTTACGCATAGCGTATGTCAGTCCCATCGTATCCTAAACAAATTGTACTTTCACAAGACGTGGGCCATGAATTTGAACAAACCCTTCGCATCGTCACAATTGTGTTGACAGTCTCATAAACAAAAAAAAATAAAATATAAACGCACGCACGCACTTTACATTTCATGTTTGTTTTCTTTTTTATATTTTTTTTTGTTACAATCCCCGTTACAATTTGTCGGTGGGGATTTCTGGAATAAACCTATAATATGTGATGTTGTGTGCCAAATAAATGTATTTTCTTTCTTAGTAATTAAAATTCTTATAAAGCGTGACAACATAGTACATAAACGTACATACCTACGTAAGTACATAAACAAATCAAAACAAACTCTTGGCAAGCGCTCACAGATCAGCTCTTACTGCATAGAAGGCGCCGGAACACAGTAATATCAGTGATTCATTAACTCAGGCATTTGATCACGTGTTGCACCATTAGATCAAGTGGATGATTGATCTCGTCACGTGATGCGGTTTGTTACATTTTCTTACCCTTTTCTAGGCATGAACAGCGATGGTAAGTTCGTATGAATGATGACACTCACTTTATCCATTCGTTTTTTTTAATCCATTTGCCCTTTGTCGTACAATTTAATAAAACGAGTAAACAATCTAAGACATCAACCCACAGTAGGTCCGCGTGGTGCATTACGCCCCACTCCATCTCACAGAGGAGGCCTGTGTCCCAGCAGTGGGGGACGTTATAGGCTGATTACGTTAAAAAATCTGAGTGCGAACCAATTTCTTATTTTGTTTAATTTAGGAATTCAAATGCACTACTATGCAATGGTTAATGTCAACTTATTAATTGGTTCCATTTCGTTTGACGAACTGCAGATATAACACAACCTACACACACTGCTACTTTTAAAAATGTAAAAAAAAACACCCTTAAAAAAGGGTAAAAAAAACGCCTAAAGGCAAGATAGAGTTTACTAACCCATTTATTATACAACCCTATGCTGATCCTAGGGTTGACGAACCGTTGGCAGCCGTAGCATATAATAATATCGAACAAAAAGTTCTATATCAAAAAATAAAATTCCTACAGAAAGAAATAAAAGTACAAGAAAACAACGATTATCTATTATCCTATATGCAGCAGGTATGCTGGAAGAGATTTCTTACGAAATAACCGTCACCTAGCCACCTATTTTTCTGTTATGTTTCTTTTTTCTTGTCAGTTTATATATTATGTGTGTACATAAATAGTAAAATAAATAAACAAAAAAAGAAAATTTGTGCGTCTGGTTACCACAGACTATCCAATAGTGAAAGTTTCATGTAATTCAGATGAGCACTTTTTGCTTTACACGTGAATAACACGTTTTTCACATGAAAAACAAGTTTTTCATTTCAATGTCATTTATAATTTGATACACGTGTAAGTATTGAGGACGGTTGTGTAACAATCGTTTTACAAAAAACAGTCGATTACAATAATACATAAGCATTTTGTCAGTTTCATTCATTGCTTGTAAAAAAGTGCTGAAGATGGTAATGTTGACTTGAGTTTTATTATCCCATTTTCTTTGAATAAAATATTTTCTTAAGTAATATATATTATAAAGAGAAAAGATTTGATTTCTTATGTTTGTTTGTCACGCTTTCACGCTAAAACGGCTACACAGATTTGGATAAAATTTGGCATACGTGGTCTACGTATGCCAAATTTTATCCAAATCTGTGAAGAAGGACGTAGGAGATTTGTCATCCTAGATCGCAGACGAAATCGCGGGCAATCGCTAATAATTAATAAAAATAACAAAAAAAAATCTCACTTCATCAAAAATCTTGAGAATTTTAGTAACCCGTATTGTACAACTGCTGGGTAAAGGCTTCGCAAGGCAACCCCAAGGATCTTAATTAAAATTAAAAATAAATAAACAAAACATTCGTGATCAACTTTTTACTAAATCTTAACACTTGAGTCGGCAGCCCTACAAACTGTATTGATTTCCCTAGAGCCATATTTTGCAACACTACTTTCCATTACATACACGACTTTAATGTCTGAAAAAAAAACCATAAATCATTCCAACACAACTCCATTCATACAATTTCTACACACATTCACAAAAACCAGTCAATCGAACGCTTATCGGGAAACGTTCATAAACTATTCAAACCATTGTAACAACAAAAAATAACAACCCTAACTGCGATTTCACAAAATCATGACGAAAAAGAATCATGTTTACTACACATAAATTAATAGATTCTAGTTCTACATGCCTAAAAAATATGATTTTAAAGCGACAACAAAAATGGGGTTCCCATTTTCATCCCGAAAACCATTCAGTGACACCCCTGGCCTATCACATCGTCGCAAGCGCACGATCTCGCACACGTGAAGAGCAACGTGCTTTGCCCACGTGCCTGCGCATGCGCTCATACATACATTATAGGTACATGGTGTAAGTAATAACACCCATACATATTAAAGAGCCCAATTTTCTAGAAAATAAGAAATTATAATTTCCAAAAATAAAGTGTTGCTTATGTATTTACAGAAATTTTCAGTTTTCGTTCATTGTATTGAATGAACTTTAGAGATTTTCAGTGAATTTACATGTGTTCAAAATAATGTTTTTGGGGACAGGATGTCATGTAATTGGTTTTGATTTCTATTCTAGACTCGTATCTATGGGCCTTATGGAGGCATTAGGACTTACATGGCACTTCCCCACAGACAGTGGCCCACCTTCCATCCTGCGCCGCATGCCCTGTCACCCGTCCACTTGGAAATCTTATGACTGCGTCAGTGAACGGAGATCGCGCAGTCGTCGATACACTAAGAGGAAATTCAAGGCATTTTTTGTTTTTGAAGTTAGGTAGTTAATGAGTCGATTAACGAAAATGTTTCATTCATTAATGAATCAGCAGTGCGATTCTGTAACCATCTCACCGTGAAAACTTAGGTGAAGTGAGCGTGGAGTGAGCTGTCATTCCAACTAATGCTAGGGATAGACACTATTGACAGCTCACTCTAAGCTCACTTCACCTAACTTTTCACGGCGCGATTTTTACAGAATCGATCGGCAGGACTCGTTTCTACGAATCTCGAGAGGAATACTACCAGCAATAAATTTACTATCTGTAATGTTATCCCATCTTTATTGAGAATGCGATAGATGATGATGCACGCTTACCTAAATCCAAATGCAAAATGCCCTCCTAGTTTGTATTTTCCAGACCCCAATAAGTAGTTTCCGTCCTTGATGGTTTCAAGAATTCCCATAGCGTTTTTTAGTCTGCCAGTAATATCCTACTACAGGGCGAAAGGAAATTCTCATAAAAAGAAACAACGGGCATTCTTCTTCATCAGCCCAGAATTTGGCTAGGAACTTGGCACCTTCAGTAGCGTCCATCAACTCTTATAGCTTGCAGACAGCAGGATACGCTGGACACGATATTAAGCACCCCTTTGCTTGTGGGAGAACACCACGTTTACACTCCAGGGCGGAGTCATCTGTGAATCTCCACCTAAACAGGTTTTCTTTGCATCGGCCTACCTGAGTCCGAAGTCTATTTAAATACTACAACGAGCATTGAATTGATAACAGCTACCCTTGATCTGCGAGCAATGTGCCCTGCCCACTGCCACTTAAGTTTGGCAATTCTTCGGGCTGTCGGCTACCTTGGTTCTCCTGCGGATCTCTTCATTTCTGATTCGATCACACAGGGAAACTCTCCCACAAAATTGGGAGGCCTCCCACAAGATGGACCGAAGACCTTCTAAAGGCCGCAGGAACCCGTTGGATGCGAGAAACACAGAACCGGTCGAAGTGGAGGTGCTTGGGGGAGGCTTATGTCCAGCAGTGGACGTCTTTCGGCTAAAATGACGATGATAATGACCCTTGATCACTGTATCTCACTAATATATAAGTCCAGGTTTCCTTAACTATTGCTTTTCGTCGTCAGCAAGTATTTTGAACCCATGAAACACGTTAAAAATTGTACGTCCTTAACCCTTCATACAAACACAATGCTTTAAATATCTACCGTTCTACATTCACGTTCAATGTTAAGGTAAAGAAACGGAACTATTACATAACGCTAGAACGTGTGGCGGTCGTTAATTCAACGGTTACGCCTCACGTGGACAGTCTTACAATCTATGCGTGCTCCGCTCATGTATTTCTACTAATTAACTCGAGTTCGTTCTTGGGAGGAATGGTCATGGTCAACAGAAGAATTTAGTTTAGGAATTCCAGGAAAGGGGGGGTGCTTTTGAAGGTTCCGTACCTCAAAAGAAAAAACGGAACCCTTAACCGGAACTCCTTCTGTCTGTCCATCTGTCAAGACCCTTTTTCTCAGGAACGCGTGAATTTATCAAGTTGAAATTAACGTCAAATACTCAAAGCTGCAATCCCTTGAAGCAGTGAAAAAAACAAACTTCTTAGTCAACGCAATAAAAAAATACGGGCGTTTATGTTCCGTTTATGCGGCATATTTTGACACTCGCAAGGGAATCTAAACCTATAGGATACTTCCGGTTGACCTAGAATCACGAAATTTGGCAAGAAGCAATGGCATGTAACCACCACCAGCCTTACCAAGGGGTATCGTATTACCCAGTCACTGGGTTGTGGATGTCAGATAGGCAGTCGCTCCATGTAAAATTCTGGTATTCAGCTGCATCCGGTTAGACTGGAAGCCGACTCCAACATAGTTGGGAAAAGGCTAGGTAAATGATGATGTCAGGAGAACTGACGAATTCCCATGGGATCGACTCTTATGTGGGTGAAACCACGGGGCGCAAATAGTGTATTTATAATTAGGACAGAGCTAGGCAAATATTTGTCAGGAACTGTACTTTTAAAGTAATAAATGGCCCAACATGTAATAAAAGTAGGTACACATGTAATAAAGGTAGGGAAATATAAGTAGGTGTGTACTGGAGTGTTCAGTTGGTGCATTATATTGATTGATAGATTGAAGCAATCATTCTATAAAGTACTGCACTCCTAGTTTAGCTACACGTGATACTGCACAAGCACATGTGCATCGAAATAGCAACTAATATGATGTAGCTAGTGGGTGTAGAATTGCGCAACAGCTGTGCAAACACAAGTTTATTATGTGTTCATTACATTACGTACATTATATTATTGTTGATTTTATTATGTGTTATGCTTGTACTGTTTTCGTAGTCATAAAATAATAATAATAATATGGACTACAAGTGAACTGGACTCCTTTGATAAAGGGTGGTCCTTGGCAGCTCTGGGCAGAGAGAGGTGGAAGGAGAGTAGCTGTAGTAGGTTTTGCCCAGTAGTGGGACATTAACGGCTGAACCACTGAACGGATTTCGATAAAAAATTAAATTTAAATTTAAAATAACCCCGACAAACATAGCTAAGAACACTTCCGACTAATTCACCTTTGAAACAAAAAAAAAACAAAATCAAAATCGGTTCATCCGTTCGGGAACTACGATGCCATAGACAGACACACACACACACACGCAGACACGTCAAACTTATAACACCCCTTCGTTTTTGCGTCGGGGGTTGAAAAATAAAAAACAAGTATATAAAAAGGGGAAACAATCAAAGGGCATAAAAAAATTCGTCCGCATTGCTGTCAATAGGAAACGTGCCCAAAAGGCTGGCAGCATTGCCACGTTGTATGGCAATGCTTATTCTATGGCCAATAAATAGGCCCGTCCTCTGGTCACATTAAGAGTCGACGAACCGATGTTTCGAAATACTCAGTGGGCACTCAGACCCCATATTCCTAGTATTTCAACCCCAAACGGTCCGAACATATAAGTTCCAAAGAGATTGGAGTATTTGCGCCGTTGAGGTTTGAGTTTTGAGGTTTTTCGTAATTGAGTTCTGTTTGGCGGCGTATGAAAAGATGTTATGTGTATTTGTATTTTACAATTTCTAGCTGTACAGGATGCACCAGGACAGATATGCCAAGGTCGCCACGCAGTGGGTGCCTGAAGAGGTCGTAACCGAGGCAGACAGGCCTAAGAAACTCTGGCCGACAACATAGACTCTTTCTTGGCTCATTGGCCGGAAAAGGTAGCAGACAAATATGAATGGCTAAGTATGGGGCAAACCTATGCCCATCTGATGATGATGATTCATTTCAGCCGAAGGACGTCCACTGCTGGACATAGGCCTCCCCCAAGCACCTTCGCTTCGACCGGTTTTGTGCTTCTCGCATCCAACGGGTTCCTGCGGCTTATAAATATATGTGTATTTAACTAATCTTCCCACCGTGAAAGTAACAAATAATCAAGGTAAGTGGAAACGCCGGGAGGGCACTCCTTAAGAGGTCATATAGTGACCTTATTGGTGATGTCCTTAAGAAAAGTCAGGTGCGTAGTACTCGCAGCTGGCGTGCGTGTATGACCTGAGGGGCAGTTCTCGTAATTTTAAGAACGTTCACAGTCTGATCTCAGTCAAAAACTACTTCTAATTTCCCTACGTTTTGACAAGTTTTTGACATTTGTTTGTCGCCGAGATGAGACTGCGACTAGATTTTGAACGTTTTAAATTACGAGAATTGGTCTTCTGATGTATGAACGTGGACGAGGCAAAAGGAATACTCCTTTTGACGAAGTTCTGTAGTCTGCCTACCGCCACGGGAAGAAAGCGTAAGTTTTTGTATGTATGTATGTATTCAAGGTACTCAGAAGATTCATTGTGTTGTGTTCTTCAAAACGATTCGTCATACTATCGGTTAAGTAGAAGCCTTGTTACCACTCATTATGTAACAATCGATCCTTGATACCAACGTACTCTAAGAATAGTATACTTTAGTGATGTGCCTGTCTTTAGATTATGCAATCATTAAAATGTCAATTTAGATTATTTACGCACAGCAAAATACATAGGGATATGACGTAATTATAATTTGAGTACAAAGGTACTGCTTACTTCCAGGAGACCTGCAAGAGGAGAAGCGAAAAATAATCTAAAGTAAACTCTTTCTTTTTTTATTAGAATAAAATATAATTATACACTGGATAAACTGCTAATACTAAAGAAACTATTAAAATATAATATCCTAAAACTATTAGCAGCAGCAGCATCCAGCTGCATCCGGTTAGACTGGAAGCCGACCCCAACATAGTTGGGAAAAGGCTAGGCAGATGATGAAAACTATTAACAAAATAAAATATGGCGACGAAATATTCCTCGTCCGCATTCCGTTGTCGACCCAAGAGACTGGCGGCATTGCCACGTTGTATGGCAATACTTATCCTCTGACCGAGGTAAAAGCCGGCCCTGTTAATTGTTAATGTTGTTGTTGTAAATGTCGATCACTTCACTACACTACGTAATGACGTCACACACACACGTTGTAAGTGTTTGTTGTGGAAATAAGAGATCAGTATCTGTAGTTATGTACCCGCTTTACGTAATATTAACGTCATTAAATAAGTAATACCCTTGAAGGAAACGGACACGGGGCATACAGGTTTTGTTTTAAAAAGTTATTCTTTGAAAACTGTCATGTTTTGATTAGCAAGTTGAACGGGTAATAGGAGAGTTTTAGTATACCTATGCCTACAACAAACGATTATTAAGAGATACATCAATGAGTGTTCATGCGATGGGCGCTCAGCCCGGAGCATGCTTAAGGCATTGACTACCACCGCGGTCACCGGTGACCGCCAACAATAGATTGTCTATTGTGTCTGCTGTCTAGCAGTCAACGTGTGGAAGTCAATTGGGCTTACATAAAACAAAAAAACCTTATTCAGTGCAAAAAAAACATGGAACAATATAAAAACAAAAACTAGTAGCAGATTACAAGGAGCCTTAGGTGCTAGGTTTTTACAAATGCCCTGGACCCCACATTAGGATTCTCTGTATCACGACACAGGGCTGTGTGGTGGGATTATTTATTATATATTATAAATTACTTACATATACTAACACTAGTCAAACTTATTGTTAACACCTATGGATATCATTTTTGTATCCGAAAAATACCAAAACCAAATCCACCATATTGATAACCCACCACCACCACCACCACCACGAGGATCCACCTTATTGATTTTCCATATTTGATTTGATTTGAATGTTTTGAAATGACTATGGAAGGTTATTGGATCTACTTTCTAAGAACCAGAGCCTGGATTTTCATCATCATGCCTATTGCAGTCCACTGCTGGACTAGGCCTATGGCACGCCAACTCTCATCCAGCTGCTACCAGCCATCCTGCGAAGATCGTCGCTCCACCTAGTCTGAGCCTGGATTTTAAGATTGGCAAATGAACTGAAATCTTCATGCGCAGGATAATTGTGGCGTTTCTTAGGGGAGGCCTGTGTCCAGGTGTGTATGCCTTTCAGCTGAGATATTGATGCTTCAATGAGAACTTTTTCTAAGTCACTTTGAGGAATTTCTAAGTTACATTCCTGAGCTGATGGAGTAAGTCCTTGTAAGGAAAACCTGGAGTTACTGTTTCGAATCCTTTTCGTGTGAGAAGCATGCATTTGCATTAACTTTAATGCAAATGCATGCTTCTCACACGAAAATGATTAAATATGAGGTAATATAATAATATGACAAAACCT
Source organism: Apamea crenata (assembly GCA_949629185.1). NCBI lineage: Eukaryota > Metazoa > Arthropoda > Insecta > Lepidoptera > Noctuidae > Apamea > Apamea crenata. The sequence continues at coordinate 4,673,952 of OX451377.1, forward strand.
ATAATTATTTCCAAAACTATGCAAATCTTTGATCATATTTTTACGTCCGTAAGCAAAAAGCTGTTATTTAATGCTTAAAAGAAAAAAAGGAGAAACGTGATCCGAGCACGTTTTGTTATTCAATATCGTCTGTGATAATTGAATTAGTATTTTGTGCGTCATTGATATAACTACGAAGGCAGTGCGGCGTAGAATAGGCTCTAGAAATATCTAGAGTACACATTTCTTCAAAACGATTATTTGACAAAACACAAACTACATTATTACTTATGAGTCATGGGACAAATCTACCCAGAAAATGTACGGTGACATCGAGGCAGACCCAGGAGAAGATGACGGGACGGGTTTGACGCCTACAGACAGGATAGGGCCACACTAGCTCAAGACAGTGGGGAGTGGTAAGGAGAAAGGTAGGCCTTTGCCCTACAGTGCGACAATATAGGCCAAATAAAATAAAAAATAAAATCAATATTATTAATTCTGTGATGATTTTGGCTATTACACCTTTGATCATTGCTTTTGGGAAGCCCATTTTCAGCAGCTGATGCAGCCCGCCGTGCCTAAACCGTTTTTTAAAGTTGAATATTATATTCTATTATGTTTCGTAAAAATACAGCCTATGGCGGAGGCTTTTGCCGACTAGTAATCGGACATACAAAATATAAACAAATGCCAGATACAAGACTGAAGACTACACGTTTTGTTAGTCCGACCAAAAGGCTAAAAAGATTTTAAAAATACAGCTATAAAGTTAGCTAAAAAGCTGGCTAGAAAATACAATATGAAACCTCGATTTCGGCAATGGATTTTAACTGGTTATGAAAATTACCAACAAGGCGCTTGTGGCTAAGTAATAACAGCTGCACGGGTCGATCAATCAAGTTAAGCTACGCTTGCCGCGGTTGGTCCGTAGATGGGTGACCATCTTTACATACTAAGACCCCTCCGTGCCTCGGAAAGCACGTTAAGCCGTTAGTCCCAGCTGTCTGTTGTGGATCTTTGACAGTCGTTACGGGTCGTCAGAAGCCCGAAAATCTGACAACCAGTCTTACCAAGGGGTATCGTATTACCCAGTAATTGGGTTGTGGAGGTCAGATAGGCAGTCGCTTCATGTAAAATACTGGTATTCAGCTACATCCGGCTAGGCTGGAAGCCGACCCCAACATAGTTGGGAAAAGGCTTGGCAGATGGTGATCAAAATTACCAAGAACATATAATCCCACAAAAACATTTCATGTTAAATGTTGCCAAGACGAGGCCATGTAGCTCGCACTGTCAAAAAGTAATCAGATCTCATGTAGAGCCAAGCTTCTAACTCTACACACCCTAACTCTACAAGGCCTTTTTTTTTTTTTTTTAACTTCGGAAACTCTACACCTTAGTCAAAATATATGGCTACAGATATTCCGCTACGTTATTCTATGTGTTTAAAAATCGACTGTTTATTTGTCCCTAAAACCGGGAATTACGTACTAACCTTTACAATAACACTTTCAGGCTTTCAGACTAAAACAACAACATACATCAATCATAAAACAGTAGAGGTACCAAAATCCTTTGATCATAACTCTGAAACGACCTTCAAAAAACAATTAATACAACGGAAAGTTTTATTCAAAATAACAATCAGCTATTTTCCTAAGCAACTTGAAGAAAATATGTTACGTGCGACTAATTTTATCACAATGGGAACAAACTATTGAAACAAATAAAATTGGCCGGCGGCATGGTCACCGTAAGTTATTAGTTTTCAAGGCTATCCTTGAAAATTTTGTGGATAACTTTATCCAGCGGGTATGCTTGTAACTTAGGCTGTCAATCAACCAATCAACTCAGCCTATTGCAGTCCACTTCTGGACATAGGCCTCTCCCAGGCCACAACACCCTGTCCTCGGCCTTCCGCATCCAGTCTGTCCCAGACACCTTCTTTAGGTCTTGTTAGACTTTGTTTTAAATGGACACTGGGCCCACTCCCTCTCGAAGAGAAAAGGCTGGTGTGCCAGCAGTGGGAACATTATAGGATGATGATAATGAAAGAAGGTGAGATCGTCTTGTTGCATGACAAAGCATATTTTTAATGTGAATCATTTACTGATTGCAGATCTACATTTCTATCAGTCGATGTCAGGTGCATGGTACATTTTTCAGGTACGTACCACCTTCATAATTTTGTATGGCTTATGTTTAACTTACCACCAGATATGTAACAGACAAAAATAGTGAATGATCACCAAAATTAACCCCGCATTTTAATGTATACTTATAACCAAAGTTTTAACATCTCTCTATCCTATTTAAGCAAAATGAATCCAAATAAATCATGTTCGGTTCTCGACAGCCTGCAAAAAATAATCTCTTTTTTTCCATTTTTTTTTTCTATACAAACTAGTCGTTTCTGGCACTCACCGCCGGCCGCTACAGCAGCACCGCTCGCTTTGCTCGCTCGGCTCGTGCGTAGGAGGTTACAGTTTTAACCCAACCTAACCTAACCATTTGTTTTTTAAATTAACTTCGTCTATCTAGCTTGCAGCAAGCCGGAGAAATAACTTAATATGGCACCATAATACTTTATTTGGTAATAAACCTACATTTTATGGCAATCATAGTGGTTTAGCGCATTCATTTGCTCGCTAAGATTTAGTGATCATTTACTACATTTGGTGTTCGAATACAATTTGAAGTGCAAGAACTAACGGTATCAAAGCATTTTATGGTGGTCAATATATTTAACCCCATTTTGTATTTCAGGTCGCCAACACATTTGCAATTCCATCGGTATTATATATAACTGTAGGTGGTGCCACAATTAATCAGACGCAGAATTAAACTTTATTAACGTTTTGGGAAAGTGCCTACGCCTACTTTTTTCTCCCTGAGGTTTTTTATTCGTGTTTTTCTTAATTTCTTTGACTAATAAACTAATACACATACCAATTAGAAACTACTTCACATATATATACATTACGAACCTAGAACATTCCTCACGTGATTAAAACTACATCACACTACAAATGAGGTTTCTCTGAACTATGGCCATAATACAACACAACAAGTACTCGACATACTTCCATGTTGACAGATTGCACGTCGATCGCCCTGCCACCCTGGATAACCTAAATAACGCGTTTTTTTTTTTAACGTTGCTCCACACTAGGAATTTCTCTTGTATCGTGGCGTGTACAGGCATTTTAAACTCACATGCACAAACAGCCAGACCCGGAACAACTACTTGTAGGTCATACAAATATTTGTTCCGTGCGGGAATCGGTCCCGCGATGCGCAGCGCAGCAGCCAATCGCTTAACCACTGCGCCAACTGTGGCGTCAAATTAAAACTAATAGACAAAACATTTACAAATATTTTAAATGGAGCTGGCCTGTTTACGCAAAACTAACCAGTATTGTTACGCACATACTCTTAATTAAACAAAACACGTCAAATCCACAGGTTTCCGGCATTTATTGACAAACAATAAAGGAGGTTGTACAACGTACAGACGCCAGCACATCAAGCTACTACAATCTGTCAAATTGTTTTAATAGATTTTCAACTTTATCGCTAAAGCATTAGGTTCAAGGTTGGTTGGGAAAATTTGACAGTTTCGGGTAGCTTGATGTGCTCGCGTCTGTACAAAGTACTCATATTATTTTGTAATCTGTGTAATCACAATCGCACAGCTACTGAACTGAAGTGGAACTATTCTGGAAAATTCTCGCCGAGAAAACATAGGTGAGGTGACTTTGAAGTGAGCTTTTAGTCCACCTGATGCTAAGGATTGACATCATTGGTAGTTCACGCTCAGTTTACCTAAGTTTTCGGGGTGAGATTTTCACAGAATAAAAAGGTTGGGCTGGCCACATGTCGGAGCAGCAATACGCGAAATCCACCACTCAGTGGATCCCAAATCGCAGGAAACGACTTCGCGGCAGGCCCAGAAAGAGTTTGTGTGATGAGCTGGACACCTTCTTAAAGAATTGGCCCACAATCGCAGTAGATCGGGAGTAGTGGAAATAGGGAAGAGATGCATTTTCACAGAGTGTGTCTTTTAGTGTAATAACAGCTCGATCAGCTTGAACTACGCTTGCCGTGGATGGTCCGTAGATGGGCGACCATCTTTACATACCAAAATCCCTCCGTACCTCGGCACGTTAAGCCGTTGGTCCTGGCTATCATTTGTGAATCTTTGACAGTCGTTACTGGTCGTCAGAATCCGAAAAGTCCGACAACCAGTCATACCAAGGGGTTTCATTACCCAGTAACTGCGTTGTGGAGGTCAGATAGGCAGTTGCTCCATGTAAAATATTGGTACTCAGATGCATCCGGTTAGACTGGAAGCCGACCCCAACACAGTTGGAAAAAGGCTTGGCAGATGATGACCTTTCGTGTGCGAGTCCCACTCGTATGTACTTAGCCAGTTTCTTATAAAGCAACGAGATTAGAACTCACAACATCGTGATAACTACTTCAACGTCATAACTCTTGGGAAATGGCCCCTCACTTTCCCTACCTACAAACGATATCAGTAACAAAACATTACACACACAACAGTGTGTAAGCACCGTTACAATACATGTGATAACCGGTACAAAGCCTGAAACGTGACTGAATGTTACGCAAAGACCTGCTGTACCTGCTGTTGTATATTGAACTCTAATGACAATGAAACTCACCCTATTGCGTTGCACGAAGCTTTCAGATTACAATACTAGACAAATAATTGGTAGTACTGAAAATTACAAAATTTGAATGTTGTCGAGTTTTGTTTACAAAATATGACAGAAAACTGCGGGGTAAATGCGTAAGACACTTTCAGTAACAATGGGTATCATTTTGACGGTTCAACAACATTCATTGCGTTATTTATATTGTTGAGCAGACACATTTTTCGAACATATGAAGCAATGGATTAGCAATATCCTTTAAAATGGTTCACATTGAGATTGATAGTGTGTTACGCAATTATGGTGCTGGCATTCCCCTAAGGGTTATGTAGAGTAGAGTACGCCCACATAGTGTCTGCTAGGTTGAGGTTTCATGTAATAGAGGGTGAGTCTTTATCTATTATATGGTCTATAAGAGAATCTTTGACCTCTGAGTGTGTCTGAGAAGAAACATTGACGTGTTTCTTCTCACATTAGTCGGCTATAAATACCGAACTCCATAGCTATGCACATCCACTCGATACGCTTCCATACCGTATCGAACATCAATCAATGTTATGTCCTCTAAACATTGTTCACAACTCCAAAACCCAAAAATGTTGTCAGTTTACACCAAATAAATGACCGCTGTTCTTTCGACAGCTGTTTGCTGTCGGGGGCAAGGAAAATCAGGTTATAGAAATGTGTCATTTTCGATACGATAGCATGTCGGATGGTTGTGAATAGCTATGCTCATCCCGTTTTGATTAAAATATTAGGTGTGGTGTTAGGGGTTTTTCAATTAAGTCAAAATAAAAATCATTTATCTTTATTTATTCGGGCCAATTAGGGCTTTTGGGCTACTTCAAAGAATTTCCTGGTGGATAACACTTCGCCCAACCTAATAATCGATCCCAGAACACTACAGTCACGACCACTAAACCAACGAGAGAGCCACAGAAAAGGCATTTTTAAGACCTAAACCACCACTGCTATCAAAACGGTGAAAGAAAACATCGTGAGGAAACCGGCATGTCCTAGATCCAAAAATTCGAAGACATGTGACGAGTGGTGGATTACAGCCCACTCCGTCTGGAAGAGAGGATGCCTGTGTCCCAGCAGTGGGAAAAATAAAGACTGGTTATGTAAGACCTAAACTTGCTCATATTCAAAATCAACAATATCACAGGTTACCCAATCATTAGACATAATAACAACCTATTTCATTACCGAACAATGTATGTATGTTTGTTTGCACGTGAGCTCAGAAACGTGATCGAGTCTCGTGTGCACTGTAGAGCTGTAGATAGTACACGTAATGAAATTCTAGCAAATCGTATTAGTCTATGGCGTTGAAAACGTTTGTGGTTATTTTGTCAGGATTTTTTTTTTGTGAGAAGATTTCTTAGTAATGTCTTGGCCTTTTTGATGTCCACTGTTGGGCTTAGAATGTTAAATTGGTTTTAGCTAACAGGCAATATCAAGAAAGGAACCTTTTGAGGCTGACTACTTCTTCTTTTTAGTGTATCGATAACAAAAAGTCCAAACATCTCTGGCCCAAACATGCAGGATGGAGGATGGAAGGTGGGCCATCGTTTGTGGGGGGTGACGGAAGCTGTATAAGCCCTTGAAAATTTTATGGAACCATCTGCGAGCCTTCCGTCTGGGCACGCATTACAGTGGCTGAAAAAATCACTAAATAAACTTCGAACCCAAGTCGGCCGGAGCAAAGACAATCTCCACAGAACCCGGTTCACGGACTGCTCAGATACAACTTACTTAAACTTTATACTGGGATAGTAAATACGCTTCAGTAAAGAAAGAGCGTCCTATTTATTCCTTGTCGGGACGGGAAGCACCACCTTTCGAATGCCTACCTACTACTCCTGGCCTGTGTCCCAGCAGTGGGAACATTATAGGCTAGCTTAGGATAGGCTAGGTTCTCAACAACAACAATCCCCTATGTATCACCATTATGTTATACATAACGGTAATTCCCAATAATTTCTAAAGGCATCACGCGATTAAGGAAAGCCCTAAAATTCCTTTAACTACCAAACTTTCCACCCATTGTTACTACATAATAACATCATTGTTATAACGTATTGTTTTAATATACGTTATTGTGTTGTTTCATACAGGTTTTGTGCACTGTTTTCAGATAGGAAACGCCTTTGGCAAACAAACTACAATAGGATTTTGTATGATTTTGTTTTAGAGACAGGAAAACAAGGTCATTATTTTGGGATTAGGTTATGTTTATTTATTTATTTATTAGGCTTTTCAACAATGAGTACACTGTTACTTTATAATTTGTACATTGCAAACTTAAATCTAAGCGCCTCGCATCACTTACAGAAAAGCACAGCATGCACTACATTATGCGCAGATAATAACACATTAATTTAAATAAAACAATTAACAATTAATACTTTGAGAAAAAAAAATAATAATAAAAAACTGTAAACGCTAAATTGATTAAAATGAAATAAATAACATAGATTAAATTAAATTAGATTAGATTCTATTTTAGAATTTTTTTATATAAAATTAGGTAATTATTTGATTTTAAATTAGAGAAACCCATTAGATGGCAAGCGCGACTTTTTTTAGAGCAGGTACTGATGAGTGAAAGAGATCAATGTCCACTTCATGGTCTTCGTATGCAGCATACATTCTAGACAGTGGACAGTATTGCCTTAAATTGGTATGACATCTTGGCATGCAGAAGAGTCTTTTATGAGAACTTCTTGGCAGGTTACGCGGCACGTGGAATAAGACCCTACTGAGCAAATCGGGACAGTTCAGAGATGATGATGAGATGTTACATGTGATAGCTGTGTTTTATGATGTAATCAGCAATAAAGTCATATCATAACCTATTTTCTCCACATCTTCAATTCCTCGTACTTTCGCTGCACTGAATATAAAACTGTGCATGCAACAGTCGGCACGTGTCTGCGACAGCCGTCAACGTTTGTCGGCGATAGCAGTCGACGCGTCGGCGGCTGCCGTCGACAACATGCGGCTCGTGTATTTGAGCACCTTACTCAATTACACGAGCGACTCGTTGTCGGCGGCTGCCGCGCCGTAGGGTCGACGGTTGCAGTTGCCTCTGTCGTCAACGAATGTCGCTCGTGTGTATGTACACTTAAGTCAAAACTGTCTTTAGTCTGTCTATTACTGTATAATAATAATAATAGCCTTTATTAACGATCTTACAATTAAGTTACATAATTATAATAAATAGTTAAAAAAAGAAAAATATCTTTCTCTCTTTTATCTCCTCTTCAGACATCGTTTTCTAAAGATTGTTTTGCATTAGCATAGGCCTATTACTGTATAAACAATGTCAAATGCAGAGAGCGAGAGAGATTTTGTTCAAATTCGACCGAGTTCCGAGATTAGCGCGTTCACACAAACAAACAAACTTTTCAGTTTTATTATTAGTATAGATTAATCTATAAAGAAAATGAAATGATCTTAAGATCATTCGTCATATATTTAAATCATTTTCCCCATTCATGAAAGTGCCAGAAGTACCTAATATCGTAAACTTAAGCTGTTTTCAACTTAAACAATAAAATACCGACGTTATAATAAATGCAGACACACCACACGCGTCTGCGCATTCCAATTATATAAGACGTGATACATTATGATATAGTTAAACAAATTATGTCACGATTTAGATAACGCCTTATCTTAATTATTTAACAGATAGTGATAAATTCCATTGGATCGGATTAATTGTGGAATTTTCTTAAGCTTAATGTCAGTTATTTTATGTTTTTGATGCCCAATAATAATAATAATAACTTTATTTCGGGTGGCATAGACCCATAGAAACCTTAACCTAGTACACTTTACATAAAATGTTTATAAATTGCCATGACTCGCCACACCTACACACAACATGACCCACCGATTCTGAAAGGGACAATCAAAACGTACCTGCCAATGAGCTCCTGCCTTTTTATTAAATTTTTTAATATATATACTTGTATATATTATACCTATATAATTATATTTTAGTGTTAGCTTGTAAATTATAATTGTTGTGTCTTTGTGAACAAAATAGGTATTTTATGTAACTTGTAGTTTCATTTTATTGATAAATCATTTAAAAAAATCCAAGTCTTATTTTTTTTGCATTTATTGATAGCCTATTTCTTGAGGAAGGCTATTTAACATCATGCTGGACCCCTTAGAGCCGAAACGAAATAATAGCGCTGGCAGGTGATACGATACGAGGAAGAGGGTCGAGGGAGAAAGAAATTTCACGCGGACGAAGTCGCAGTCAGAGACTAGTAATTAATCATCATCTGCCTAGCCTTTTCCCAACTATGTTGGGGTCGGCTCCCAGTCTAACCTGATGCAGCTGAATACCACTATTTTTCATGGAGCGACTGCCTACCTGACTTCCACAACCCAGTTACTGGGTAATACGATACCCCTTAGTAAGACTGTTTGTCAGACTTTGGGGCTACTGACCCCGTAACAACTGTCAAAGATCCACGGATGACAGCCTACAGACCTTTACGTGCTTTCAGAGGCTCGGAGGGGTCTTGGTATGTGAAGATGATCACCCATCCACGGAACAACCGCGGCAAGTGTAGCTTAACCTGATTGATTGACCCGTGCGGCTGTTATTACTTAGCCACAAGCCCCTCCGACAAGTATTTATTATAAGTCTGAAATCAGCAATCCACCTTGAGCAAGAATGGTGATCATTTGATCAGTACTCGTCCCTGTGTGAGAAGTGGCTTTTTTATCCTGCAGTGGGACAGCAATTAAATAGGCTGGTTTTTTTTTTGTTTTAATAGATTGAGAGAAGAGAGAAGTGGAAGGAGAGTAAGAGCGGTTTTGTACTACGTCCGATCCGAATCCGAATTCAAGATCCGAGTTCAATTCGAATTTGGAATGTTCTAAATTCGGACGGACTGAGTTCGGATGTAGTGCGCAACCCCTCATACAAATAGTACTATGTATCCTACTTCAGACCATCACTTCTCGGATTCGGGTCGGATGCAGTGCCGAACCGCTCTTAGGGGCCTTTACCCTTCAATGGAACACCAGAACCTAGTAACAGTTTTAAAGATTACAGCTCCGATACAAAATTGCTTACGTAATCCACAAATAAACACTATCACTGACCGTTAATCTTACTCAAACATTTACCGATTATTATCGATAATCGCTATCTGTTATGTAATACTGGGGCTGCAGTCTCGACATTCATAGCGATCGCTTTACGACCGAATTCGGTCGCAAAGTCCTGTCACTCCAAAACACCTGTCAATCCGGCACTTCGCGACCGAATTCGGTCGTAAAGCGATCGCTATGAATGTCGAGACTGTAACCCCAGGTCGGCACCAAAATAAGAGCAAAAATGTGTATATGTGAACTCGATACTTAAGGACACGGTAAATCCAAATAATTATGTACTTCATAATTTATCCAGCACGTCAAATTTTGATGCAGTGAGCATTTTTGGATTTCACTAAAATTCGTCATTTATGACGAATGAATGTATGAGTGAATTTATGTTTTTTTTTTTTTTTTTTTTTTATTTATTTTTTTATTTATGCAGGCAATGGTATTCATGAACGTACATGAATTTCATTGTTTTCTGTATTTATCTCTGTATTAGAAAGAGATAGCAAGCTGTTATGCGCAAGCGCAGTGATTGTTTTGAATAAATGAACGACGCGTGTGGGTAAACTTAAAAAAATAAACAAAAGAATTATTTGCTTGTTTTCATTGAGTTTTTGGTAAGTTTTTTTTTTAATATATTATTTTATCGATCAAATAACCATTTTATGCTATTTATTGAATATACTTTAAATTTTAATTGTTTTAGATTCAAGACATGCCACGTTTATGTAAAAATTCACCAAACAATTTTTGTTATATTTGTGGTGATTTTGAATTAGCCTTACATCGCAGATTTACACCTATAATAAAAAAAGGCTTAGCCCGATCCGTCCAGTGGTTTGGGCTGTGCGTTGATAGATCACTATGTCAGTCAGTCAGTCACCTTTGAGTTATATATATTTAGAATAGAAGAATATATTATTGTAATCATATTATGTTTACATTAATATAATTAACACAATAATATAAGGACAGGAACAACACGTCAGCCTAGTCAAATAACCCGCCTCTAACTGTTCCCGGCGCAAAGGTGCCCAAAACCCTTGCTGCATTGCCACGTTGGATGGCAATGGCTAACCTTTGCACCAAAAACGAGCCGGAGCGGGAGTCACCCGTTTGTCACGGAGCTTGTGCTTGAGCTTGTGACCTATCTCACTAATGAGCTTCCTGGCCTTAGTGCCCCAAGCACCCATGGTCTCTACGGCAATGGGCACAAAATGATAACGGTCCACCAACGGTGCGTACTTCCCCCCCATTCCTCTCAGCGGCGTCTTCCGCTGTTGCTGATGGTGAGTGGACGGTGGGACCACGATGGCTGGAATAAAAAAGAATGTTTCAAACAAAAATAGTGTGTGCCTTACGGCTGCGTCAAAAAGGTTCATTTCAGCATAAATGCCAGACAGTTTTCTAATGAGCTCATATATTTGGGCTGCTGAGACCAAACCTACAAACGTGTATTTAGCATATCGTGGTGTCCTATGACTCACACGCGAACGAAGTCGTGGGCAGAAGCTAGTTCGTACTCAATAATCTTCGTCTTACAAATTAATGGGTTAGTTAGTGGTCTAGTGTAATAAATTGACATGAACACTCCATAATGACACCACGTGAAAGGAACTGCAATCAGTATGAAACGTGACCGGTGTAAACCGACAAACATTATTATCAGTTACGTTAGTCACTGCATAATTAATTTGTTGTTACATAATGTTATATATGTTGGTATTTGTATAATGACATGATATTTATATTATTTTGCTTTATGATTCTAATGGAATTCTTGATTTTAATTTATATTCATTTTAATTAATTTAAAGATGTAAATCATTTTAAAGATTTCAATGAATTTAAAGATGATTGCGATTTTGGCTAATGAATTTATTTCACAATTTGATATTATGTATTCCGGTTATTTAATTTTAGTTATAATAGTACCTATTATTTTGGCATGCATTTTAATCTTTGATAACTAACATAATTTTTAAGTATACTAACATGAACATGGATCACTGTGTCTGAATTGAATAAATAATAATAATAATGAGACTAGTAGAGTCTCGTCTTTTCATGCTCATTATCTTAAGCAGATAGAGCAGAGAGCCTTTTCCCAACTATGTTAGGGTCGGCTTCCAGTCTAACCGAATGCAGCTGAATACCAGTATTTTACATGCTGCGACTGCCTATCTGACCTCAGTAGTGGACTGGTAGGTATCCCCCTTGGTAAGACTTGTTGCCAAACTTTCGGCCTTCTGACGACCAGTAACGACTGTCAAAGATCCACAAATGACAACCGGGACCAACCGCTTAACGTGCTTTCCGAGGCATGGAGGGGTCTCGGTATGTAAGATGGTCACCCATCCACAGACTAACTGCGGCAAGCGTAGCTTAACCTGATCGGTCGACCTGTGCAGCTGTTATTATTTGGCTACGGGCCCCTCATATGGCGATTACAACGCCCCTTTTGAATCTTTGTTACCTTTGTACTTATCACAACATTTTCCTCTCAGCTCATTCATTAAATCTGTCCATACATAATACATGCTGGCTAGCTGTCTACTAACTTACTATTTACACATGTATTTGTCACCTATACACCGTGTTCCGGACGATATACATAAACTTTGACCCGATGTTCAGACCATAGAAATAAGCATTTTTAATTATGGACACATTAATGAATTCTTATTTTTTATTTTTTGTTAATTTTCATACCTGGACGTAAATCACCCGATATGCATGCCTCTTTAATCGAAATGGCGACGCAATAGCAAACGCATAATACATTTGATAGATTTATCATTTTTTCTTACTACATAGCTCGATTAAATGAAATTACAAATATCTTTGTAACGAAGCCTTTTTAAGTACTACTTCCTTTGATAGATTTAATTTGTAAAAGCTATGGAAGCGTTTTCCAAAGTTTATGGATAATGTGAAGAACATCGTGTATAGTAAACTTGCTCAACACTTGTAAAGAAAACTTTAACTTTACGTGAACTCTAGGGGTAATTATAACAATTAAGAGCGTTGACAACGTACGGCATTTCATACAAACTTTCAAGTCCTTGTTTTTCGAAATGCATGAACCAATTTTAATGAAACTTCCTACGTATAAGCAGGATATATAGATCTAAAAAATTAATTGAGAACATTTTTGAAAAATAGTGTTACAGCTAAATTAGACCGATTTTAAATTTTCCATAGAAACAGAGATTTCCAATTATCTTTTTTTAAATAAGACATTTCGAAAATGTTCTTAACTAACTTTTTAGACCTATGTATTCTGCTTATGCGTATGAAGTTTCATTAAAATCGGTTCATGCATTTCGAAAAACAAGGACCTGAAAGTTTATATGAAATGCCGTACGTTGTAAACGCTCTTAACGATTGTAATATAGGTAGTCACGTGTGTAGCAATGCATATTGTTTCACATGCTCATCTTACATACGGTAAATAGCTATTAATTAAGGATTTATCCGTTAATTATTAATTAAAGTTGGTTTTCTCATTGAGAAACTGCGACAGATGTTTAAATTTTCGTAATCATGGTTCGCGATTCATAAGACCTATAGTTTAATTTACTACTAAATATGATTCGCGGCCGTAACAAATATTTATTTATAGAATTATGATCATAAAAGTCATCAAAACCACGCTCAAGTTCATATTACCCTATTGAATGACTATTTCATGAAATCATGACATTTTAGGCCAATTCTTACTCCAGGAGTTGTATTGCTGATTCTAATGATTGTAATTCGGTAAAGCCATATTTGTTACGGTCGCGAATCATATTTTAATCAACATACAACCTGCACCATAATTGCGTAACACACGATCAATCGGAATCGGTTTCATTTTGACAGTTCAACAACATTCATTGCGTTATTTACGTGTTGAGCAGACAATTTTTTCGAACTTAAGAAGCAATGGATTAGCAATTTGCTTCAAAATGATTCCGATTGATTGTGTGTTACGCAATTGGGGTGCTGACTCTGACCTGCAAGTTGCAAAAAAACATAAGTATTTTTTTATTTCGCGTGCTACCTTAGCGCATATCCTACTTAAGAAATGTATAATTATGTGCGGTTTATTTGTGCAAAATTAATAAGTTTTTGTCGCACATATAAAATAGTTAACGTATTTTGTTAGGCATAGACCGTCTTATTACAAAACGAAACCTAACTTTAGTTCTAGCCTAAACTATTACTTGTATTTCGAACTTTATTTCGATTTAGGCAGTTCTAAATACTAAAATGACAACTTAGCACCGAACTAAGCTGTCATTTTTGTATAAAGAACAGCATTTCTCTATCAATTGGGCTCTTAATTCAATAACTGGCTCAGTGGTTTAAACCTGATCGAAAGAAAAACCTTGTTTTGTAATAAGGGGAGAGAGTTTTTCATGTATGAAGATCGACCTACAGACTGAATCATATCGACATTGACTCTAGTTAATTAATTTGTATTACATAACGTACATAATTACAGTTTATATAAACTTAGTTATATAAAGTTAACTAATTACATCTGTAGTGACTTATGCCTTCTAATTATGTTGTTTGTCTGTTTTATATCGGAATAATTATAAGTCCGCCGCATAATAGTAGGTACAGACTCCAGACTCCTACAATCTGTCAAATTTCTTTAATAGATTTTCAACTTTATCGCTAAAGCGTTAGAGTCAGTTCACATCGAGACGCGACGCGACGCGACGCTGCGCGCACACTTTAAAAGAGTGACTCAAAATATACTTTATTTTCTACACGAAAAGGTACATTGCATTGTGAGAGTTCAGAATACGTTGCGCCGTGCAGCTCTCTCTTTTAAAGTGTGCGCGCAGCATCGCGACACGTCGGGTCTCGGTGTGAACTGACCCTTAAGGTTCAAGGTTGATTGGGAAAATATGACAGTTTCGGGTAGCTTGATAAGCTGGCATCTGTGCCACAGAACAGTTAAAAGAGACTTCTTTTATCTGTTCTGCGGTAGGTACCATGGGAGCACTTCCATCACCAATACTCTTGATTTCATACACATAGCATAATGAGCGTATAATATTCCCTCTGCTGGGACACAGGCCTCCTCTCTTCCAGATGGAGTGGGCTATAATCTACCACGCAGGCCCAGTGCGGGTTTGGTAGTGTACCGCACTGTGCCCGCGTGGTGGATTACAGCTCACTCCCTCTCGAATGTTATGTATGTATGGAAAAACGTGCCGTTTAATACATGCTTTATCTACTTATTCTCAATGAAGCGTGAGACTTGTCCAAACATGTCTGTTTATGTATAATGTTACTGAAATAGTATATTTTTTCATATACTATTTCATGATTTCAAGTAGCTACACGTGTTCCAGGTCAGTGCAGGTAACCCCGACGTACTTGAAGGGGTCTCTAGAGGGGTGGAGTCTTAGGTCGTGGGTTCGAACCCAGGCAAGTACTGTGGGTAATCTAATATCGCGACATATTCGCCAAAAATGTAACCAAATATGAGTTTATGGAAAAATAACTTTAATTCCTCCACAATAAAGTTCACTTTACGCTACAATTTCAAACATTTTTATAAAACTCTTTCAATAGTGCTAGTCCCTCTGAAATCGACTTAATTACCATTAAAATAAAGTTAATATTTGTTTATGAATATAGGTATAGGTCCTTTGTGTTATTTATTTCATCACCGCTGCTCTCAAAACGGTGAAGGAAAACATAGTGAGGAAACCGGCATGTCTTAGAACCAATTTTGAAGACATCATGTAAGTAACAGCTTATTTTACCAACTCGCACCGCGCCCGCGTGGTAGATTACTTCCTCTCACAAACAAGAGGCTTGGGCCCAGCAATGGGAACATTATAAGCTGATAATGCCTATGCTTACACGTGTTCCTATGTGTACAGTTTTCATAATAAAATAAACCGGAAATTGATGAAAATTTATAGCCAGCTGGTAATAGTAAAAAATAGGTAAGAGAAAAATATATAATATAATCCTCTTTCCTATGAGGTATGCAGAAACTACATAACGCCACGTGCTTCGAGTGTTACATCATAAAAACATGTTATGTTATTGGCCACTACCAACACTTAAAAAAAAAAAATAACCTTCAAAAAAACAATGCAGCCAACATCACACTGTTATCAATAATTCCAATTTCAAACAAAAGCGTGCCATTCCATTGCACGCCAGTGTAACATAGTTGCAGGACTGAGGTATGCGAGAACGTGATACACTGGCGGCCAAGGTCACCACACCACCGCTTCACGTGACTAGTGTAATCCACTTATGTGTAATACGTTAAATAGTTATTACGTTACACTTGATTTTAATACGGTTGGTAATTTGAGATGGTATGCTGTAATCTGCCTTGTTGGTCTAGGGATGCAAGCGCTACTGCTGGGCATCCCGGGTTCAATTCCCTGGTCGAGCAAAGTGTTACTGGGATCTTCTATCAAGAATTTCCCTGAAGTGGGACTGGAATGGCCACGTCTGCCGTATGCCCAATAGGCTGTAGGCCAAAATAAACACCACGTGGAGCACACTAGAAGGCGTCGCGGCAGACCCCGTAGAAGTGGGCGGGTTGGACAAAACAAACGACCTGTTGTCCGCTTTAGCCCTGGGGGTCTACTCCGAAGTAGTATCGGCCGAATGTTCGGCCGTTTCCTGCTACGAAGTTACTGTTTGGTTCCGTCGGTCCCGATCCTACACTCCTACACTCTTTCGAATATTGACTATGGTCCCGAACCAACTGAGCCGATCTGCACCCTAATTGCGTAACACACGATCAATCAGAATCGGTTTCATTTTGACAGTTCAACAACATTCAAAGCAACAGTTGTGATTGCTTTGCACCGCGCGATCCCTGAATTTGGTCCGCAAACGGCCCGAGACCGCTCGGCCGGGCGTTTTGTATGGCATATTGCTCGCAGAACAGCACCCTTATTTCGTAACACACTATCAATCATAATCTGAATCATTTTGAAGGATATTGCAGATCCATTGCTTCATATGTTCAAAAAATTTGTCTGCTCAACAACGTAAATAGCGCCAAGAATGTTATTGAACTGTCAAAATAAAAGGCCTCTCAGTGGGTGGACCGACGAACTTGTGAAGGCCGCAGGAATCCTCTGGATGCGAGAAGCACAGAACCAGTCGTAGTGGTGAAGCTAGGTCTACCCACCTATGTCCAGCAGTGGGCGTCTTTTGACTGAAATCATGATGATTATGATGTGATTTTGCATACCGTGCTATTTGGTTACATAGATGTTCCTTTTCGGTCACCTGGCTATTGCCGGCGCATTGATTCCGTGGTGTGTGACTATTCTTTCTTTCTTTTCTTTCTTTTTTTGAAAAACGTTGCCCCACACTAGGAATTTCTCCTGTATCGTGGGTGCGTTTACAGACATTTAAACTCACATACACAAACAGCCAGACCCGAAACAACTACTTGTAGGTCAAATAAATATTTGTTCCGTGCGGGAATCGAACCCGCGACACGCAGGACAGCAGTCAATCGCTTAACCACTGCGCCAACCGTGTCGTCAATATTATCTCACCTTCTACAATCCTCACATGTAAAAACAATAACAATATCTTTTTCGTCACACCTTTTTCCTTCCATTGCACCGATTGTTTACGAGTTTCTCTATACCATAGACACGTGACTATGAATAATGTACGTCTGACTAAAAAAACTTTAACCTTGGATGAGTATTATAATTTTATGTGCTTATGTAATAGAATCAGGTTTTGGCGAAAACTTGACGGAACAGTTTGTCGATCAGATTTTTTTTTTTTGTTAGGTTATTGCTAGTTTGATTTGCATTTATTGTTAGGCACTAGGTATATGTACATATATACATAATCAGCCTACATTGTTCCCACTGCTGGGACACAAGCCTCCTCTCGGCGTGAAGCGGGCCACGCGGGCTCAGTGCGGGTTGGTAGATGTCACATGTCTTCAAATAGATTGGTTTTAAAACATGCCGGCGGTATCCTAATGCCCATAAACAATTAAATATCTACGCCTTGACTAAACATGAGGTAAAACACAGACTTAATTCCAGGCTAAAGACGTTAACATAATATTGATACCGAGGAGCTTTTAACCACTGTACAGTAAAGTGATTCTAAGCCCATAGTGTGGGTGTAAACCTATCTCAGGTAAACCTATCTCAGGTAAACCTATCTCAGGTCAGGGCTTAAAAACACACACACACACACACACCCACTACCAAACACACACACACACGCTCATTTTTATATTTTTCCTTAAAATATAAGATAAGTACTTTGTTCGCCCACTGCACGTACCAATTTATTTTGTAACCGCTACTAAGACCCATTATAAATGGATACTCTTTCCTAAGATACAGACAGGACGTTTTTCTGCCTAGTTTAGGAAAAAGGGAGTCCTGTGACCCCTGTTATTGTTGTACTGGTTCTACTTTATAACATAAGACAACTCTGTATGCTATGTACACTGCTTATAAAAATTAATCCTCACAATGTTTTCAGTCACCTTTTTGAGAGCAGCGGTGATGAAATAAATTACATAGTGTGTGCCTGGGTTCGAACTCACGACCTACGACACGTAAGTTGGGGAAGTTACCACTGAACCGGAACACGTGTAACTACATAAAATCATTCATTTAATTTAAGTACTGCTTATTCATTTGACATTTAAGGCTACTTTATATTTAGGTAGGTATAGAAGTTATTTACCCAAACCCACGGTTTTGGACAACTTTGATGATCAAAGCATTGAATTATTAAGAATTATCTATTTATAATTATGTTAATTAGCCCTGTATAGTTATTAGTATTAGTTTATTTGAATATCATCCATGAATATTATCGACCTGAGGCCGTGTACCTGGTAACCTGTATACGAAGGCAAGAAATCAGCAGAATAGGACAACCAGTCTTACCATGGGGTATCGTGTTACGCAGTAGCTGGGTTGTGGAGGAAAAGCAAAAGTAGTCAAAAATATTTTTTTTTTAAATGACTTAGAAATTCAGCAATTGCGTCTTCATTGCATAACACACTATAATCGTAGTCTGAACCATTTTGAAGGACATTGCTAATCCATTGCGTCATATCATCTAAAAATTTGTCAGCTCAACAACGTAAATAACGCAATGAATGTTGGTGAACTGTCAAAATGAAAGCAATTTCTACTGTTAGTGTGTGGGGCAAGTATCCCGCTGGGTTTATCCCTTATAGGACGGCTGTCCTCACACACGTTTCAGTCAGACACCCAAATCACGCGTACTGAAGAACCAATTAATCACGTGTTTCTTAAAGTTGATTAATACATTATAGTTAATACAGTCTCTATTATTACCAAACACGAGAGAGAACAAGTTTTCTATACAGAACAATGTAAAGCAAGTAAATGGACTCACAATTGTAAGTACTTATACATTGTTGTGACGAATGTAACAATATGATCGAAACAACGTGATTTCAGTCACGTGGCTGCCAACACGTGAAAAAGAACCTATCTGTGTTTTATTACGCAATTTTCAACACTATTGACATATTCCCCTAGTTCGTAGTTTTTGATCTAGTCCAAATTTTGAGTCCATTGACGGTTTTTCGTAGAAACTTTATCAGATTCCGGTTCTCATAACGCAATGTATAGTGAAGTGGGTTTAAATTAAAATTTCACGGTAATTTTTGGTGGACAGGTTTTATTTGTTATGTAACTTGGTCGGTATTACGAAATAGGAAAACGCTAAGCTATATAATAAATGTGTCGTAAGTCATATACGTCTTCGGGAGTTACACACCTTCGCTTCATAAGCCAACATAACAATTAAAAAGGTTCTTTTGATTTTTTTAAAGCTTTAGAATATACATTTTAACTTGCACGTCAAGCCAGTCACGTCATTCATTCATAGATCTTTGACAGCGTCATCTGCCTAGAATAGAATAGAATAGAATACTCTTTATTGTACACCATACAAATTACAGAACATAAATAAGTTTTATTTTTTTGCACAAAGGGTGACACAATGGGCGGTCTTATCGCTAATAGCGATCTTTTAAAGACAACCCTAGCCCCCCCCCCCCCTAGCCTTTTCCCAACTATGTTAAGGTTGGCTTCCAGTCTAACCGGATGCAGCTGAATACCAGTATTTAAAATAGAGCGACAGCCTATCTGACCTTCACAACCCAGTTACTGCCCCCGGTAATGTAATACGATACCCCTTGGTAAGACTGGTTGTCAGACTTTCGGGCTTCTGAAGACCCGTAAAGACTGTCAAAAATCCACGAATGACAGCCGGGATCAACGGCTTTTTAAATTGCTTTCCAAAGCACGTTAAAAAGCGACGAACCGCGGCAAGCGCAGCTTAACCTGATCAATCGACCCGTGCGGCTGTTTTTACTTAGCTACCCCTCTTCGTTATTAGTAGGTATAAACCTAATTAACGTACCATCATAGGTATTTAAAATCACCACTAATCACTTGGGTTTCAGTAGTAACGTCAACACCCAACATCATTCGATCAGATCAAAACAAATGTCATGACATTTCAACGAAAAACCGCAGGAATGCACCAATAATTGACACTTCCAATGACGTGCCGCTATAAATATAAAGCATTACAATTACTTGTGAAAATAAATTGAAATGACGTCTGAAACAGGCTGTCAGAGACGAACAAGTCCAAACATGGAGTGGCTTAGTTGAATACGTCAGTACAGAGTTATTTAAGTTACTCACTATGACGATAAGTTTTCCCAAAGTATTGCGGTTAAGAACGTTCAGGCAAGGCATAGTAATTTCTATGGTTTTAATGTAGGTTCTGTAAAAGGATACTGCGGTGTATTTAATTAGTCTCTATGGCCGTCGATAGTTAAAAACAACACCGGCGCATTGCTATTTACAAACTATGCTCCACCTCCTATCCTACCATCTGTGCCTAAAAACATGCAGTGTGACCCTCAAAGTGACCTCTGAACTGCCACCGATAACGCCGTGGAAGTGGCGAAGTTTTGGGCCAACAAAACTTGAATAGCTGTCGTGCCGGAACACGGAGAAGAAGAAAAAAAACGTGTGCGTCTCGGGACGCCCGACAGAAGTGATAACTTAAACTATATAATCTATGGTATATATGTCTAAAGCACACTAAACACTGAGTAGAGAGAGGGGGAAGCGTCTGTCCGAAATACGACTAGCGCTGTGGTTTAGAGTGAGAGAGGAAGACCCTGCCTACCGCTGCCGTATGCGTGAGAGTAAGGGAAGCAGGACAGACTGGCACCGTAACGCGTTACGTTACGAAGCAGTTTACCTTCCCATAAGAAGTTATCACTTCAAAAAATAAAATGATAAAGAAAATGGAAAAATTATATCGTTCAAAATGATTCAGATTGTGATTGAAAGTGTGTTACGCAATTAGGGTGCTGTTCAGTATAGTTGCCAGGCAACTAGTGCCTGACACTGGTTTTCAACTGGACCCTATGTTACGAGAACGTCTTACGGATGTAAATCAGTTTTAGGCGATTAACACACTGCCACGCACCACGCAGCGTAGCGCGAGAATGCGTGTTTTAACGTTGATTGTAAGTATCTCCGTTTGTATAGAAAACACGCACAGTACAACACACAGAAAATGCATCCACGCGCGTTCGTCCAGATCACGCGCCTACAAGCGGAGAAACATGCGCACACGCGCGTGGGTGCGGGGCGAGACGCAAGGTATGGCACACCGAGTCTCGTAGTGCCGTGCGTGATTTTGGATGGGCTTGAACGGCTTTGAATGAAATGAGTCAGACCCGCCGTGAATCCACAAAACGCAACTACGCGCGTGAGTGCGTAAAAAACCCGCACGATGATGCAGATCTGCACTCCCGCAAGTACGTGCGTAGGTGCGTTGACACGCAACATGCAGCGTGATGCGTGGCAGTGTGCTAATCGCCTTAGAGTGTGTGAATATTTAAATAAAAAATGGACAGATATGTGCAGCAAATAATAATAGAATCGATTTGATATTTGTTTTAAAATAATTATAGATAACAATATAAAGAAATAAAATGGTATAATCGCACAAGAAACAAAGGACTATCCTCAATATATACAACTAAACTAACTAACAGAACTAATGGAACAGCTCATGGCTTGTTCAATGAAATCTCCAAACGGCTGGTTCACACTTCCCGTGAACCAAGGGCTGGCCAGATGCAATGCCGCCAGTCTGTTGGGTACATTACCAGTCTTCAGCGATGCGGAGGAATTTTTCGACGCCATATTTTAATTTGTTAATAGTTTTAGTTAGATTAGGACGTTATATTTTTATTTTAATAGTTAGTTTATTTAGGGCTGATTTTTCAATCGACAGATAATTTTTATTTGTGGAAAAAATTGACGTCCGACAGTTTTTGTATGAAATAACTGTCAAAATTGCAAAATTATTCCTCGAATAAAGTAATCAGATGATTCAAAAATCAGCCCTAAGTATTGTATTAAATAGTGTTTATATTTTTATCCTCCTAAATATATAAACAGACATTCAGTTCACTTACAGGTTACAGCTACAGACAGAAAAAGCGAACAGAACGACGTCAAACTATTTTTAGCTATTACCTTTTTATGACACATAGGTAATTACCATTTATTAGATAATAAAACGAGCTAGTATCTAGATAATAGCCTTTTTTCTAATCCGGTTATCTGTCCGCCTGTCTATTTGCTGAAGTATGTAGGTTAATTCAAATTCATTGTCATGCAAGAAATATTTGCCTACGTACAATCAATTTTCAAGGGATTCCCCCTGAAATATGACATCATCATTTAAATACACATGTATTTCTAGAAATTGCTTAAGCCATTTTTTATTTTATCAAGTACATGGTACTTATTGACAGGCCTACGCTGTCCTCCCTACCTACTGTAATTTGAAAACATTGTAAAAGCCAATTATTTTTAAAAGAGTAACCGTGGAGTTTCTTGCCGGCTCTTCTTCATAGGAAACGACCAATTGGAACCGTGCACCTAGCTTCTGACGTTTCATAAGTGCGTGTTGGTTTATGTGAAATAAAATACTTTGATTTTGAAACCTTTTGCAATAAACGCAAAAAATCGGCGGTTTTCGTCATTTTTGGCGTCCTAAATTTCAGTACTGGTGGAGTTTTTTTTAATGATAAATGTTAGTTTTATTCATAATTTAGCAAAATACTTTTGTAGAATATTCATTTATAGAGTTAGGACTAACAGTGACCCTTTCCCCCCACCGCTGTGTCAGTTCATCTGCCTAGCCTTTTCCCAACTATAATAGGGTTGGTTTCTAGTCTTACCGTACGCAGGTGAATACCAGTATTTTACACATGGAGCGACTGCCTATATCCGACCTCCACAACCCATTTGCTGGCTAATACGATACCCCTTTATACATGGGTAGCTCGTGAGCAAGTGATAGAAAAGAGCTAGCTCTTTTCAATTGACGTAGCTCTCGCTCACTCACTCGCTCGCTGGATAGCTCACTAGCTCAGTTAGCTCACTCACACTAAACTTCCACCAAAGAGCTATTGAAAATTGAAACACAATGACTTGATTGAGCGGGCCAAGCCGTTTCCTTCGATGCGCGTACGGCGTCAGTCAAATGAGCTAACAGTCGGCGTCTGATCACTGAGCTATAGAAGAGCTACTGCGCTAGTGAGTAACAAAGAGTCCAAACTTCCAAAGAGCTATTGACTATTGAGCGAGCCGAGCCGTCTCCTACGACGCGCGTGCGACGAGAGTCAAATGAGCTGACAGTCGGCGTCTGATCACTGAGCTACAGAAGAGCTAGTGAGCTAGAAGAGTGATATAGCTCTTTAGAGTGAAAGAGCTAATCACTCTTTTTCTTTTCCCTGAGCTATTTCGCCCATGTCTAACTCCTTGGTAAGACTAGTTGTCAGTATTTCGGGCTTCTGACTACGCGTAACGACTGTCAAAGATCTACAAATGCCAGCTGGCTTAACGTGCTGTCCGAGGCACAGAGGGTAATGTGGTAACCCATCCACGGACCGACCTCGTCAAGCCTAGCTTAACCTTCGAGCGACACGTGCGGCTGTTATTACCTAGCGACGAGTCCCTAACCTACCCTAACAATAAATTAATACAACTCTTTCATTTCTTACAACACCATTGTATATTTCTTACGAGAAATTGCCTCGGTGTGTAACCCTCCAGCATTGTAAGGTATCTGTAAACTTGAAGGCCACATTCACTGAAAGACAAAGTAGACAAGCTTTTATTTCTTTTAAAATACAAAAGTTTGCATTACCTAACTGGTAACCCTTTACTGAGTGAAAGGTTTTGTGTAAAATCAGGAAAATTAATTGTACTTATAATAATACTTGTATAAAGATTTGAATTAAAATTGTCCGTAGATATATTCAAATCACAACTATCATTGACTGTTTTATAAAACAACTATAAACAAACATGACAAATTATGTAAATACTAGCAGGGTGAAACCGCGGGTTTCACCCCCATAAGTGTCGATCCCGTGGGAATATCGGGATAAAAAGTATCTTATGTGTTATTCTGATGTATAAGCTATATTACTGTAAAGTTTCATCAAAATCCGTTCAGTAGTTTTTACGTGGAAGAGTAACAAACATCCATCCATCCTCACAAACTTTCGCGTTTGTAATATTAGTAGGATGTCAATTTGCTTAAAAAATATTTCCTTCCTAATTATTTATTTCCTTTTTATATTTTTTATTTTGTAAAAGTGAGAAACCAAATCAATGAAGGCGTTTGTTCGTGTCAACCACGAGTTTATGCTAAGCAATATATATCGCAATGACAGAGCCCTTATTTCGTAGCAGTAAGGACGGTTTTCAAAGTTCAAATGTGTGCGGTGTACTGTTCACCTCTTTCACATTCCTAAAGTAGGTTGCTGGATTTAATCAACTTAGCCTATTGCAGTCCTGGACAAAGCCTTCTCCCAGGCTGTGCCACCACACACCCCTCCGCCTTTCGCATCCAGTCTGTCCCAGCCACCTTCTTTAAGTCGTCGGTCCATCTAGCCTGTGGCCGGCCCACACTACGCTTGCCAATACGCGGTCTCCACTCCAGGGGGTCTACTCCGAAGTAGTATCGGCCGAATGTTCGGCCGTTTCCTGCTACGAAGTTACTATTTGGTTCGGTCGGTCCCGATCCTACACTCCTACACTCTTTCGAATATTGACTATGGTCCCGACCCAACTGACCCGATCCGAACTTTTTTCGCATTTTTCAATAATATTCGGTACGGCCATATGTCGGTCCGATCCGAACATTCGCACTTTGCACTTCGGAGTAGACCCCCTGGACTCTTCTGCTTCACCGACCATCGGTCATTGAACCAACATGGCCAACTTGCTGCCACTTCAGTTTGCTTACTCTGCTATCTATGTCGGTAACTCAGGTTCTTTTCGGATAATTTCATTGGTGGGTTTAACTGTTTAAGTAACTAATGTTAAACCTTAATCTTAACGCAACAGCTACAAATTAACGATAACATTCATCACTTTACATAATCAAATATAAAAACTTAATTTTCACACATGATGTGCCAAATAGATAACATCTTACAAAAACATAAAGTTACCCCAGGTTCGCGACGATCTTTTTCGCGCACTGGATTTTCAACTCTCGATGTTGAGCCGAGCATTGAGAATCCAACATAGCGCATCTCAGCACGTCAAGAACACAAACTGTTGGATATTCAATTCTTGGCGCTAAGCAGAGCGTTGAAAATCTAATGCGCGGAAAAAATCGCCGCGATGAAAAATCACCTGGGCTTACAAGAAGGAATTTTGTAATGTTACTGACACCATTTTGGCTTATCTAACAGACAATTTATCTAGAATGATGTAATACTAGGTTAATCTAACAGATTGTATCATAGATTAAATACACCTAGTTGCGTTATCAGTGATTTTAAGTGACATATCGTTTGTTACAGTTACGTGTCTGAGAAATATTAAATAAATTAATCTTAACCAAAGAAAAGGAAAAAAGCCTGAGTCCACACTTTAGTGTCTAGAATCATCTGCCTAGCCTTTTCCCAACTATGTTGGGGTCAGCTTTCAGTCTTACCGGATGCAGCTGAATACCAGTATTTTACATGGAGCTACTGCCTATCTGACCTCCACAACCCACAACAGGACAATACGATACCCCTCGGTAAGACTGGTTGTCAGACTTTCGGGCTTCTGACGACCCGTAACGACTGTCAAAGATCTAAAAATGACAGCCGGGACCAACGGCTTAACGTGCTTTCCAGACACGGAGGGGTCTCGGTATGTAAAGATGGCGCCCACAGACAACCACGGCAAGCATAGCTTAACCTGATCGATCGACCTGTGCGACTGTTCACGAGCCCCTCCTAAAGTGTCTAGAATACGAGCAAGAAATAATAAACAATAGAATAATATTTAATTTATTTTAAATTATTTTATTTATTTATTTCAATTTAATTTTCATTTTAGTTTATTTTCAATCATTCATTTAGATCATTATACGTCCCTTAAAAAATACATTAATTAATCTCCTCATGACTAACATAGACTATGTTAGTCTATGTTAATTATACTAACAAAATATTGTGGTCATTCAAATAGTCTGAAATTAACGAATTTTATTTATTAAAATTCCAGTACCCAAATTGTATTCTGGCCACATTGAGGCGAATCCGCGCGAAACGCAGGACGCGACTACGCGAGTCCATTGTTTTAAAGGTTAGGAAGTTACGCGATAATTCCTGCCAGTTTGAACACCCCCATGCAAGTAAGTTAGTGCCAAACCGCAGTGGGCTCGCGTGTATATTACGGCCCACTCCCTATCACCGAGAGGAGGCCTGTGTCCCAGCAGTGGGGACATTAGCAATGTTGCAGCAGACATATTGCTACCTTGTGAGATTGTAGTCTGTGCTTGTGAGTGTTCGTCTTTGACTGCGCTTGTTATCCTGTCTGTATCCTTTTATGTATCTGTTTGTATGTGAGTCTTGTTACTTGAATTAAACTTATTTTATTTTTTTATTATAGGCTGATTATGCTAGGTTATACAAATTAGTTGACAAAGTCGGCACGAGCGAATTTCGTCTGGCACCCTGCGCGCAATTCTTTTCAGAGTAGACAGAGCTTTAAGTGATTTTCCTCAAAGATACTCCAACCCCACCTTATATAAGAAAGCCTTTGAAACGTCAACTTTCAATTTAAAAGACGACGAAATTAGCATTTTCATATAGAAGCCCACGTAAAGCTTTAGAAACTGCGCCCGGACCACGTCTATTTGAATTTTTTGTTGTAAAGAAACTTTTCCGGCTTCGTTTCCGAAACTTTAAAAGGGCATGTGACTTGACGTCACGTGGCTTAGAAAAAATCTCTGAATACCTACTTACATAAACCCTGTTTGAAAAGGCTATAGAAAAAAGTTGGGAAAATTTCCATGTAAAAATAATAAGCCATGAAAAGATGGGAAGCCACATAATTTTTTGCTGTTCGGTAACTTTTGATTCCCTTGGAAAGGTCTCGTGAACTGCGAAGTTAAAGTCGCAAGGTTTTGAACTAAAAGTCTGGGCTGCAAATAGATTAACACCGGCCCTTTTTCTATAATGCTGTAACAGGCTTTAGAGCGTCTGTGTACCTTTGACCCGGGATGTAATTATTGTAAGAATGTTATACAATTCTTGTAGATCTTATATCGGGTTGTCCCAAAAGCAGTAGTATCTAGTATTTTCTGTAAAGTTGGTACCTGGATTTATTTCCTGGAGTGCACTAGACTAAGGTGAGTATCGTTACTATGGATTCTTTTCTAATTCATTAAGCACGATGACCAATTGTAATCTCTACAGGTAGGTATGTTACCTAATCGCCGAGCTGATTAAAATTACCAGTATTTTTTTTAATTGTATCAACCCGCCCTATGTGCGCGTGGTGGGTTACGGCCCCATTCCTGACCTGCCTGGAGGCCTGAGTCAAAGCAATCGGAACATTATAGGCTAATTATGTTAATGCCGGTACCTTTAGTTCCGGCATGTAGAGCTCAAGACTTTGTTTGAGCACTTTTCTTGGGACCTTTGCGCAAGTATGTTGTGGTCTTCAACAAGTCAGAATTCCAAAAAATCTTCAACATAATTAAGGGATTAACTTAATTTTTACTCCTTTACTCCCCTGCTGGGGAGTTTGTTGCGCCACTTCTTCTTCCCAGCGATAGCACTAGGAAGTGGTGAAGGGCGGGCGTTTTTGGGGGACTGTCTTTTGTAATTTTACGTTCAAAAAGTGCTGATTCTCAGCCTAATTTGAATAAATGACTTTTGATTTTGACTACCTATATATTTGTTTTTTTACTCAACCGTCTAGCCTCATTGAGTTGCATAAACGATTTTGCGTCAGCCATTTCAATGTAAACCTTATAACACCGACATAAAAGTCACATAATTCTCAAATTCTGTAACAAAAATCACCCCCGCATCACGCAGCTCCGATTCCAAAATGCGGAAATAGCATTAAGGGCTCGCCCGAATTACATAGGAACCAAACGTCGTACGTCATCCAAGTTGAAGTTGGTGCATAACAATTTATGCGTTCATATTTATATGTTGTAACTTGTTCATAAGTATTATATTTCCGTCTTTATTGAGGGTTGGAGTATGACCTCACGAGTTACTTTATATTCAGTTTGTTTGATTTTTATATAATCGGTGGAATCTTTGGGATTTGGGGCTTCGGGATAAAATGGTCTGGGTCTATTTGGTAAGTGATGATCAGCGTGCTTGTTGTAATTAGGTTTTTGTGGAAACTGTTCATAGATGTTAGCGGCATTATGTGCCTCAACTGAATAAAGTTTTATCCGCCGTATGGCATCTCGCAGATTAACTTTGGATGTTGTCGACTGCTTAACAGGGCTATCCTGTGATGCCTTACCAGCCAGGGTATAAAATTTGTAAACTAAGCAACTGCATAGAGCCTCTGGGGAAGGGCAGTAGGGACAGGGCTAGAGCCGACAGCTGAACCAAAGCAGTGAGTGAGAAACTGAACTGCTGCAGTTGTCGGTAGCTTAAAAAACAGCAAGTTTTTTAAACTACCGACAACTGAACTACTTTGGTGGTTTTATACTCTGCCTATTAAGGCACCACGGGATAACTCAGTTAAGCATCCGATAAAATCCAAGGTTGACCTGCGACATGACATACAGCGGATAAAACTCCTGAGTTTTATCTTCTGTATTCTGTCTGGTGGAAAGATTGACTTGGAAAATAATTGGAATTCTCAAGTTCACAAAACCAGGGATCAGTTTTCTTAGCTAGCTGCTTTAGAATAAAATTGTATTCAGTTGAATTTAGGAAGATGGGCCCGTGGCCAAATAATAACAGCCGCACAGATCGATCGATCAGGTTAAGCTACGCTTGCCGCGGTTGGTCTGTAGATGGGTGACCATCTTTACATACCGAGACCTCTCCGTGCCTCAGCGCGTTAATGATAAATGATAAATGATTTTATTTTTGTAAGTAGGTTTGTACAAACACTTTTACACGTCAATCATATTTTAAAACTAGATGAGGTCGGCGTTTCCTATCTGACTACTCTGAGAAGAAAGGCCGAAACAAACTCAGAGGTCACAGTCTCTTTTAAAGTCCAGACATAATCTTGGTCAGATCATATGAAGACCATGCAGGTCGATGTCTGAGATGGTCTTTTGAGGAAAGAACCACACAGATTGAGAGGACCTGTCCAGCCAGTGCACGCATTTGTCAGAAATCGTGCAGCTCAACTCAAAACTTAAGGAGCTCGACGATTCGACGAACAATACCAAAGAAAGGACATTTGGGTAGGCCACATTAATTACTCAAACTGCCAGACCATGACAAAAACTAACAGAACAGAGAGAAAAATTAAAAATAATATAAATAAAATGACCCACATAGTCTTCACATTCACAATAATTAAAATAATAGAATACTTTACAAAGTAAGCAAATGTCATAGTATATATAAAATCCATTAATGTCAAAGTGTATATAATAAAACAAAAAAAAAAAAAAAAACAACAACAACAACACAGAGAAAAAAAATATAAATAAAAATAAAAACATTAAATATGTAAAAAATTGGAAGCACCTTAATCCCAAGCCTTTTTGTCCTCGATATAATCCTTAACGGTATAAAAGGCTTTCTGGCACAACTTACGTTTAATGAATGATTTGAATTTATTAAGGCTTAGATCTTGAACGGGGCTTGGAACTTTATTGTAAAAGCGTATACATTGGCATCTGAACGAGCCACCTATTTTCTTGAGCCTTGTTATAGGTACAACAAATTTGTGTTTGTTCCTAGTATTTATATCATGGATATCACTGTATTTTTTAAACAATTTTATATTTTTATGGGCATATAAAAGATTTTCATAAATATACTGAGAAGGCACAGTCATAACATTAATCTCTTTAAATTTGTCTCTGAGCGAGTGTCTCGGACTTAATTTATAAATTGATCGAACAGCTCGCTTCTGCAAAACAAAGATAGTCTGAATATCAGCGGCATTTCCCCACAATAGAATACCGTACGACATTACACTATGAAAATAGCTAAAGTACACTAAACGGGCTGTCTCTATATCAGTTAA
Organism: Apamea crenata; assembly: GCA_949629185.1. Taxonomy (NCBI): domain Eukaryota; kingdom Metazoa; phylum Arthropoda; class Insecta; order Lepidoptera; family Noctuidae; genus Apamea; species Apamea crenata. The sequence continues at coordinate 4,704,349 of OX451377.1, forward strand.
ATTACGAATTTTTCTAACAGCGAATGCTGCGGAACTTAGCTTTTTTGACAATTTGTCTATATGCGGACCCCACTGAAGCTTAGCATCCAAAGTTATGCCCAAGAATACGGTGCTGTCTTCAGGATTCAATTCTTCGCCCTTTATCAACACATTAGTTTTCACCTGCCTAACGTGAGGTAGCGTAAACTTAATGCATTTGGTTTTTTTCTCGTTTAGAAGTAAATTATTAACATTGAACCAGTGGACTACTTTAGAGATCGCGCTATTTACTTCGTCAGTAACCTGCTGCTGACGTTTAAGTTTAAACAAAAGTGAAGTGTCATCTGCAAACAACACTATATCATGATTATCCTTTATGAGGTACGGCAAGTCATTAATATAAATAAGAAACAAGAAAGGACCAAGAATTGAGCCCTGTGGGACTCCCATTGTTACTATAGATCCGGGAGATCTTTTTCCATTAACGTCAACGCTCTGAATCCTCTTACTCAAGTATGAAGTAAGAAGATCCAGAGCAGCGTTCCGGATCCCGTAGTGACGGAGTTTCCTGATTAAGGTTTCGTGAAGAACGCAATCGAATGCCTTGGACAAATCACAGAAAATGCCCAAGGCATCGCATTTGTCTTCCCATGCATTATAAATATGTCCTAAAAGTTCAACACCGGCATCAGTAGTTGAACGACCCCTTGTAAAACCGAACTGTTTGCTATGTAATAATTTGTGTTTATTAAAAAATCTTTGCATTTGTTCTAAAATTAATTTCTCAAAAATTTTACTAAAAGTAGGTAGTACAGAAATAGGTCTATAATTTACGGGTTACGGGTAGTCAGAAGCCAGAAAGTCTAACAACCAGTCTAACCAAGGGGTATCATATTACCCAGTACCTGGGTTGTGGAGGTCAGATAGGCAGTCGCTCCATGTTAAATACTGGTATTCAGCTGAATTCGGTTAGACTGGTAGCCGACCCCAACATAGTTGGGAAAAGGCTAGGCAGATGATTCAGTTGAATTTAGGCCTCAGCATGGGTCTCAGAATCTTAGAGGATTTTTAAGACTAAGAGCTACAGACATTTTACATATATACCTAGATACTAATTATTCGTTCGAACAAGTCTGTAAAGACTAAGATAGCTAGGGAAAACCTATGACTATTCTAGACCATAATAAAAGTACAATTCCATTCAAGATTCAACTTGTAATGCTTCCTATAACTTCTATGATTAGGAAAATAAGTTGCGGTTAAGTAATTAATAGTTGTGTTATATAAGAGCCCGGGAATCGAGTTGAGGTTAACTCTGACATAGTTATAATGGATAAATCACTTTTAATTGTAATGTTTTTCCATGATTGCTGGTGTATAACCAAGCAAGTTAATTAATTGGGTCTTAATACGGCGATGCGGGGACGGAGTTATGTAACGGTGTTTCTGAGTTGCGTATCTATATATCTTCTATAGTCCTGGAGTGGAAACCGCATATCAGCAAGCGTAGTGTAGGACGCCCTCAGCTAGATGGAACGCAGACCCTAAAAAGGTAGCTGAGACAGACCGGAAGGTGGTATAACCGTGGAGTTTCTTGCCAGCTCTTCGTCATAGGAAACGACCAATTGGAACCGAGCTTCTGACGTTTCATAAGTGCCCATGTAGGTTTATGTGAAATAAAATATTTTGATTTTGATAGGGTGTTGTGGCTTAGTTAAAGGAGACATCGACGCGCAAACTGTGGTGAGTATCTGTTATGTACCGGTCTCTACTGTCGTAGTAAACCCAAGCATTAATAGGTACTTTCAGCACACCCTCGTCAGTCTGCCCTGCTATCAACTTCACTGACCGGCACAGCTTTTCATCAGCAAGAGCTACTTTCACATAGGTCGTGCTTACACGAGAAATATCACGTATTCAACTAGTTGCCTACCGTGTTTTCCGAAATGGGTATATATGTATATGCAAAAGCATTTCTATCTGTATAACACCTATGCATCATTAATAATATTGTACAACAGGCAGTTTTGGCATCATTGTATATTGTATACGTGACATTTGTCACGGGTCAGAGCGAAGATCGGAATTCTAGTTTAGCCAAATTTTTTTTGTACGACGGTCATTTGTGGTCAGTTACTGAGTAATACTGATTGTCAGATTTCCGGTTTCTGACTACCCATAACGACTGACAAAGATCCACGAATGACAGCCGGGACCAACGGCTTAAAACGTGCTTTCCGTGGCACGGAGGGATCTTACTATGTAAAAATCGTCACCCATGAACGGCCCAGAAGCGTAGCTTAACCTGATCGATCGACCCGTGCGGCAGTTATTACTTAGCCACAAGCCCCTCCTGTTGACAATCAAATTACGATTACAATTTACCCCGTAGCCCCAGCCGTCTGAGATATATTCTCTAGGTAGCACTTCTACCAACACCACCACCAGTGCTAGTAATACTAACTAATAACACAATACTAACACGACACGGTTGGCGCAGTGGTTGAGCGATCGACTGCTGCGCTGCGTGTCGCGGGTTCGATTCCCGCACGGAACAAATATTTGTATTGCCTACAGGTAGTTGTTCCGGGTCTGGCTGTTTGTGTATGTGAGCTTAAATGTTTGTGAACGCACCCACGTTGCAGGAGTAATTCCTAGTGTGGGGCAACGTTTGTCCCAAAAATCTGTTAATAGATAATTAGGGGATCAGACCGGAATGACAAGTTTTAATGGACCAGACAGAAATTAAAACGTAATAACAACCAGATCAGATCCCCTATCAAATCAGGGGATCCAACCCACAACCAATAAACCAACGACAACAACACCAATTTCAAACTTATAAAACGTGACTATTCCACTCGATTCACACGACATACCTAGGTGACTAGAATGCTAGATAATAGACCAGTCCATAGATTTGTGTTACGTAACTCGACCTTGGCCGTTGCGTAACGGTCACGTGTCTGTGCGCACGTGGCCGGCGCACGCGACGATGTTTGTGCGGTGATTAGGATGCGGTGCGGTGATTTTGTATAGTTATGGTTTTTAAGAAGTGTGGGGTGCAATGCAAATTGGTGTACTTAGAAGTGGGCTTGTCCTTCGGGATTTAGTTGTGTTTTTTTTTCAAAAAGTCTGATTTTAAAATGAGATAAGGTTGTCAAATTATTATTTTTTTTTTCAAAATTACCTTTCAGGTACGTGGTAGTTTGCTTTGGTTATGTCACACCTTTTTTTGTTAGTTATTTTTATCCACAATGTTTATTGTAGGTATATACTTTCCTTAGGTACCTACTTAGCAATTTTAAACTGTTCTTTGTCCAGCAATTTCCTAGATTTACCGACCTAGATTTCTTTTGTCTTTTTAAAGTAAATACACCTAAATCTCGTCACGTCGTTAGCATAACCTTAAGATAACAATAAAAATAACTAGTTTATCCAGTATTCAGTATTTTTTTATACTTAAATGGTCACATAAAACAGCATGACGTAATTTGCAGATTGTTTATTTTTATTTCTTATATAACATTGATTCCAAACATTTTTATACATATTTTATAAACGCAGTCAAGAGCATCAGCATTCCTCAGGCTAGGTGAAGCGATTTTCGCAGGGTGGCTAGTAGCAGCTGGATGAGAGTTGCCGAGAATCGAGCTGAATGGTGTGTAATTGGAGACGGCTATGTCCAGCAATGGACTGCTGTAGGCTGATGATGATGACGAGTCAAGAGCATGGTCGACGGAACGGCAGGGTGTGGATGTGGAACTGTATCACAAACTATGCTCCACTTTCTATCCTGCAGTGCGATTCTGTAACCAACTTACCGTGTAAACTTATGTGAAGTGAGCGTGGAGTGAGCTGTCACTCCAACTAATGCTAGGGATTGACACTATTGACAGCTCACTCTAAGCTCACTTCAGCTAACTTTTCACGGCGAGCCTTTTACAGAATCGATCGGCTGCCTTCTGTGCCCCGAAACATTCTAAGTCAAAGAAAAAGATTTATTTGCAGATAAATATGGTTACAAAAGTTCTTACAATGGTGGTATAATAGTAGCTTAACATATTAACTCATAACATAATGACATGCAATTTTTTTGGTATACAGCAGCATGCAGCCACAGTGACCTCTGCGCTGCCCTTGATAACGCCGAGGCGTCTTGAGCAAGCGTGCTGAATGTGCTGATCAAAGCTCGTGCCTTATCTGTATGAGAAGAGGCTGTTTCCTTGCAGTGGGACAGAAATAGCCTGGTATCATGTTGTTATGTCTGAAATAATATAGTTCATACCTATTATTGTTATCAGTGGTTATCTTATTTATTTATTTATTACATTTAACTTAACTTATTTAATTTAACTTAACAAATATACTACCCACAACATTTTCCACAAATTACTATAATAAACAGGGTTATTGGAAAAACACCAAGAACCTCTTAAGAGGTCATTGTACTCGTCATTATGAACAACTTTTACTATGGGACCAAACCTGAAAACGCGAAAAAATAAATCAGCAGTTCCCTACATTAATTATGTTCGGTTAACTCGTCAAAATGTAGGGAACAGCTGATTTTTTCTCGTGATTTCAGGTTTGGTCCCATAGTAAAAGTTGTTCATAATGACGAGTACAATGATTGTTGGTGTTTTTCCAATAATCCTGTATAATAAAAAACAAGCTGTTAGCAAACTTTATCGTTGTCAATGTCCATTTATTTTCTGTCCAAGAGTAAAGACACTAGCGATAGACCAACTACATGTCAATTCAATTCTTTTCCGCTTACGCTTACAGCTAATAATAGAAATTTATTTCCTTTCTAGAAAACTCGAGAAAAGACTTTTATCTCCTTATCTATAAGTGGTGAGTCAGGGAAATGTTTTGATTAATATCGGTGATAATAATAAGTATAATGATGTCACTAATATTAGGTACTAAAACAACACTCAATCTGCCCAAACTTTTCCCAACTACGTTGGGATCGGCTTCCAATCTGACTGGATGCAGTTGAACACTAATAGTTAACACGGAGCGACTGCCTATCTGACCTTCACAACGCAGTTATTGGTAACCAGGCAGTACCAAGTCTTACCAAGGGGTATCATGTTATCCAAGTAACATGGTACCCCTTGGTAATAATAAAAGTATATTGACAAGGGTCGCGAGGTTGTTTATGGATTAAGGGCTTGATTCAGAAAGCTGTAGGTACTTCTGGACACGACTCGCATTATTTCTCTGGAGCCCTGACCGTCGGTAGCTTGGTAAAACTTCGAAAACATTTGACATCTACCAACCCGTACTGGGCCCGTGTGGTGGATTACAGCCCACCTCCTCCGAGAGGCCTGGGTCCCAGCTGTGGGAACATATTAGGCTGATTATGTTAACTTCCAGAATCTTCTAAGTACTAACGAGTAACAGGTAAATATTATCAATAGGTACATAGATAACATAGTAATGTAAACAAACATTTCATAAGGAACTTTCCCTCTGGCAACATTCAATCAAAACAAATAAACAGCTATCATTAAAATTGGCACTGATACTGTATGAAAACAAACGCCTGTTTTCACTAACACTAGGCGACACTTAAATGAATAAAACGGGCTGTTGGATTTTCAAATCTCAACGTACCGCCGAGAGTTGAAAATCCAACAGCGGACGAAGCATTTATTTAGGTGACACTTAGTGTTGCTGAATATCTGGCGTTCTCTCAAAACTAATATCTAGTACTGAAACGTGGGTGTCTATAATTGGCATATTAACTCATCTGGTTCAGGAAATGAGTTGAGTTCCTAGGAAATTTCTGATAGAATTGTCATTGCTTGCGGTTTGGACACGAGACTTTGAACGTGGGCTTTCCCCAAAAATTGGAAGAGGAAAACTGATGTAAGGTGATCTAAAGTGATCATGTGTTTGGTTTCTGGTAATATTTTTTTGGCTTGGAAAATGTTTGTGCAGAAAAATATCGTATTTGGCCCAATATGTTGAGGGGCTTGTGGTTAAGTTATAACAGCTGCACGGGTCGAGCAATCAGGTTAAGCTGCTCTTGCCGCGGTTGGTCCATGGTTGGTTGACCGTATTTAAATACCAAGGTATTTTCTATAGACAACTCTGAGACGTAACAATGAAACAAACTAACAGGTCACAGTCTCTTTAAAATCGCGACATTATCTTTTTCAGATCATATTATAGCAAAAGGGTATCGTATTATCCAGTAACTGGGTTATGGAGTTCAGATAGGCAGTCACTCCATGCTTACCAGCATTCAGCGGCATCTGGTTAGACCGGAAGCCGACCCCTAGGAAAACGCTAGGCAGATGGTGATTATAGCAAGATATAGCAGGATTTCCTCATTAATTGCAGTGGTCTAATAAAAAACTCATGGGTAGGGTAAGAAGTGTAAACGAGGGCTTTACAGTGACAAGCCCCAATATGTCAACACTTGGCAACTTTCAATTGTGATTTTTTCGTGGAATAACGAATACAAAGTTGAAATACGACACATTACATAAACCTATGGGTTCGAAAATGCTATGTTCGTAACAACATAAAATTTCATTCAAAACTAAAGTAGTGAATCGCTTTTGAATAAAGCCGAGTGTATACACATTTTGCTCGTGATTGTACATGACATGAAATAGCATCACAAACCTAAGATGTTGTTTTAGTTCACATAAAGAACATACACAAGAACCAATTTTTCTATTAACTCTTCAAAATGACGTCACTCGCGGTTCTGCTTACCACACAAAGGCATAACATGAATAATCTTTATGCAATACTCCCGTAAGGGGCTACCAACATATCCTGGCATGCGGCGAAAAAGGGAACTAAATGAAAATGTACCGGAACCCGATGTTCCTCTTTGCTAGTGGCGCCGCCGTGACCTGCCAATTTATCCTGGTCTTCCTATGTAGTACACTTTTCGCAGTTGGCATTGTTTCAAACATCCCAGTTATGTATTGCTCATGTATTTTCCCCGTAATTTTGTTCGTAATTATTGGGCAATTCTTGAGATCATCATTTGCAGTGAGACCGTAAAAGTCCACATAACGTCCACATGTTTTTCATTGACTATTAGGTACTGTAAGGAATATGGATATTTTGGCACACCACTTTACTACTTCAAGGAATGGTCGTAAAGATTGGTGTTAAAATGATCACTCTTGCGCAACTTTGGGTAACGCGTTTAAGAAAACTCCAATCCAGGCCTTAATTTTCCAAGGAATGGAATGGTGGAAAATTTAAATAACTACCAATGTTTAACTTTAGTTTTTTGGATTCGCTAGAATGTAAAGCAGAAATCTGTGGAAAATGGGTGACAGACGTTCGAAAATGTATTTGTACTTTAAGCTCTATGATTTTTTGGGGATTCGTACCCAACGGGTGCCAATGATGGGGCCCTAGTACTATGCCTTCGCTGTCCGTTCGTCTGTCTGTCTGTCAGCGAGTTAACCGTAATCGGTAGACAGTCGAAATTTGACAGTGTGTATTTTTATTGCCACTATAACATCAAATAATAAAAATAAAATAAAGTTACAAGTTAAATGGGCTCTCCATACAAGAAACGTGTTTTTTTTTCGGCGTTTTTGCCTTCTGACACGGGATTCGAACTTGACTGCTTTTTTTGCTTACGTAACACTCTAAAATTTTGCGAAAAAGATTGTTGATCGTGATCCGTATATCTTCCCACATATCAGAAAAAACCAATATGCCTAACCAAACATCCTCTGCCTAGCCTTTTCCCAACTATGTTGGGGTCGGCTTCCAGTTAACCGTATGCAGCTGAATATCAGTATTTTACACGGAGCGACTGCCTACCTAACCTCCAAAACCCAGTTACTGGGTAATACGATACCCCTTGGTAAGACTGCTTGTCACATATCGGGCTACTGACGGGTCGTAACGACTGTTAAAGATCGACGAATGACAACCGAAACCAACGGCTTAAAGTGCTTTCCGAGGCACGGATGGCTCTTGGTATGTGAAGATGGACCCATCCACGGACCAACCGCGGCAAGTGTAGCTTAACCTGATCGATCGACCCGTGCGGCTGTTATTACTTAGCCACAAGCCCACACCAAACATGCCTATATATATGCCTATGCCTTATAATATGCCTAACCAAACATAAACAACAAAAGGCTCAAAAAAGGTGTTACAACAATCCCAACCATTTTTTCCACATAAATACCTACCAAGTAATCGAACCCGGAACACACCACTTTTATCTGGCGCTTAGCTCCTAGGTAAAAAACCAGATAATAATCTAATAGTTAGACAAAAAAACCAGCCTGCGTAGAAGTCAATGTCATGACGGTTGGTCATGACAAATTGATCATCATGATCTGCCAATATGCATATTGTTCTTTTTTAAATTGTATTACTAGACGGATTTTAGTCACTAACTACGCACATACTTTAAATAGATAACAATCTACTATCTGTTTTTATACGCGATTTTGATCTAAAAAGGGACCACCCTGAAGAAGGAATCTGTCTAATCTCATCATCTGCCGAGCCTTTTCCCAACTATGTTGGGGTCGGCTTCCAGTCTAACCGGATGCAGATGGATACCAGTATATTACATGGAGCGACTGCCTATCTAACCTCCATAACCCAGTTACTGGGTAATACGATACCCCTTGGTAATACTGGTTGTCAGACTTTCGGGCTTCTGACTACGTAACGACTGTCAAAGATCCACGAATGCCAGCCGGGACCAACGGTTTAACCTGCTTTCTGAGACACGGAGGGGTCTTGGTATGTGAAGATGGTCACCCATCCACGGACCAACCGCGGCAAGACCCCTGCGGCTGTTATTATTTAGCCCGTTTAATCGACAATGTAATCAGCTAATAATAAGTTCATTACCGATGTCAAATATATTTTGATGATTACTCACTTACTGCCATACGACCGGTTATAAATATAAATGACTTAATCCCTAATCATTATACGAAATTATTTTGATCAACGAAGTGGAACTGCGACGCAAACAATGACGTCATGGTGTGAGGAATTTAGGATTTACCCAAAAATTTGCATAATTAATGACATTTTATATGCAAGATACGTGCATAACATACCATCGCACCTAATTTCCCGAAGAAGTAGGCAGAGGTGTAGCCCATTGTACAATTATCAGGCTATGATGTTCCCACTGCTGGGACACAGGCTGCCTTTCTTCGAGAGGGAGTGGGCTATAATCCACCACGCGGGCCCAGTGCGGGTTGGCAGATGTCACATGGTTTCGAATGATTGGTTCTAGGACATGCCGGTTTTGCTCACGAGTTTTACTTCACCGTTTTGAGAGCAATGGTGATGAAATAATTTACACAGAAAAGCGCCTGTCTGGGTTCGAACCTACGACGTACAACTCGTTAGTCAGGGCTGTTACCACCGGGCCACAACAGCTCACATTGCCCATTGACATGGGCACAATGTACTTTTCAACACTTCCGCATGATAGCATGAAAACTATCCACGCCTTTTACCGCAAACGTTGCTGAAGCGCTGCAGTGGCGCGGCAGCCCGAACAGCACCCTGAACGCGTTATTATACTGTACTTGAAAAGCACTGTACGCTGCGTGTACTTACTCCACAGGCTGCAGGTGTAAAAAGATTGACAGAAGGCCCATAGGGTCCATGCTCGGCTGTTAGCCCTTACGACCACTATGCCAACGAGGCAATAACAGACACAATATGTAAATGTGTTACTGGGGTTTTTCCATCAGGAATATCTCATTAGCAGACCGGAGTATAACTGGCGAATAGGGTAGTTTCCTGGGTACAAAAATAATAATTATAGCTAGTTATGTAATACATGTTATGTTTCCTAGAGAAACAGCCGGCATGATCCGGTTTCTCATAAGAAATTAATTCGCACACACACAACATACATAATCAAGTTTTGACGTCATAGTAAATAAACATTCTTATATTCTGCGAAGTAACTAAGGACCTCTACGAAACTAGGAAACCCCTTTTTTATAATTTCTTATTCTGTGACTCATGATGATAAGAAGATCTCCATGAATTGTTTCTACGACTTGGAAAAGATGGAAGGAGCATACAGGATGCAGAAAACGTAGGGTACTGGGTGTGGTAGCGTATCGGAAAGGCCAAAATTCATGATCACCTAAGAACTTTAAGAGTTCTCAGATAAGGTATGGAAATACTAGCTGCGCCCCGCGGTTTGACCCGCATAAGTTTCGATCCCGTGGGAATATCGGGATCGGGAAAAAGTATCCTATATATTAATCCTGGTTATAAACCATATGTGTGCCAAATTTCATCCAAATCTGTTCAGTAGTTTTTGCGAGAAAGAGTAACAAACATCCATCCATCCATCCATACAAACTTTCATGTTTATAATATTAGTAGAATAAGACACTTCGCGCTTATACGCTTCTGCCCGCAACTTCGTCCGCGTGAAATTTCGGCCCTGATTCACCGCGTCGCATCCTATCGCCCGCCCGCACTATTACTTCGTTTCCTGACTTTTTGCTCGGCTCCATAAGGTCGTAGCGTGATATTTCATAACCTACAGCCTTCCTCAAGAATTGAGCTATCAAATAAAAAAACATTTTTTCGAATCCGACTGAAATTACAGGTATTTTTGACCGATTGAGACTGAGATCAGACGAACGTTCTTAAAATTACGAGGATTGCCCCTTTATTTCAAACGAAATGACATGCACGTTTTGACGTTATTCAATGTAAAAAACTATGAATAACGCCAATCAAAGGTAAATAACGATATCAAAGTCATACAAAGAAGCAATTACAAGAGCATTATTAATAGTAAATCCCAGATTGTACTATTACACGATAATAACAAGTTGTGAGTCACATATATTTACGATACAATAATATTATCGTTTAAAACGGCTTTATCATTTTACCTGGACGATGTTGATGTAAATATCTAAATATTATGCAATATGACGACTACACGATGACGAAACAAAAATCTGTATTTTACGAAATTCAAAGTTCGACCTAAATGATAATACAGTGTGGCGGGAAAATCGTCGCGCCTAACCATGGATTGAGCACATGATTCTTAACCCACTAGGGTGAATTTTTTGTCGGTTATCAAAAATAAAACTGCTGTTTCACTCCGCTCCACGAGACAGGGGGTCTACTCCGAAGTGCAAAGTGCGAATGTTCGGATCGGACCGACACATGGCCGAACCGAATATGATTGAAAAATGCGAAAAAATTTCGTATCGGCTCAGTTGGGTCGGGACCATAGTCAATATTCGAAAGAGTGTAGGAGTGTACGATCGGGACCGACCGAACCAAATAGTAACTTCGTAGCAGGAAACGGCCGAACATTCAGCCGATACTACTTCGGAGTAGACCCTCTGGCTCGACCTAGTGTGGAGTCCACAAGTTAAAACATAAAATTATGTTTCCCCTGTAAATAATCTTATGAGTAGTTTATTTTGTACTTAGTTATATGGAAATGTAAGAAAACTATTTGGTCAATAAACGAAACGAAACGATTTATAGTACAGTGCAATACCTACGCGGTCAAAATGTATGGAACAGCTTTATTTTTTAATAACCGACGTATTCAACGGGTCCAGAATGATGTACTGAATCCATGGGAACAGTTTGTGAGTCGATCCTTGCCACCCTGTGTAATCTTTTTGTGGTTTCACCCGCATAAATTTCGATCCCGTGGGAGGGAATATCGGGATAAAAATCCTATGTATTAATCCTGGTTATAAACTATCTGTATACCAAATTTCATCCAAATCCGTTTTGTAGTTTTTGCGTGAAAGAGTAACAAACATCCATCCATCCGTACAAACTTTCGCGTTTATAATATTAGTAGGATGCAATCTATGTTTTGGTAATAAAAATGGTACCTTGGCTAAATTAATTCGGTCGTGTCAAACGCCAAAATAGGAAAAGGATACACGTGATTATTTGTGTTTACAAATGCATTCGAGGAATTTCTTAGTAAGCATACCTCATAACAAAACACTACTGCCTACATAATCAGACTTAGTTCCCACTGCTGGGACACAGGCCTCCTCTCTGTGAGTGGGAGTGAGCCGTAATCTACCATGCGGGCCCAGTGCGGGTTGGTAGATGTCACACGTCTACGAATTTTTGGTTTTAAGACATGCTGCTCTCAAAACGGCACAGGAAAACATCGTGAGGAAACCGGCATGCTCTCAAAACGGCGCAGGGGACTCACGATGTTTTCCTGCGCCGTTTTGAGAGCAGTGGTGATGAAATAATTTACACAAAATAAAGCTCTGTAAAGGAAGTAAAGGTCTGGGTTCGGAACTGCGACCAACAACTCGTAAGTAGCAGCCGTTGTCACTTGGGCACTGCCTACCCCTTCGAGAAATCAAGCGTGATGTTACAATAAGTTGAGTGACAATTTCTGATATTTGATAACCACATAATCTGGAAAGTTCTGGAAAAAGATGAAAAACATCCCGCCAGATATAAATGATGACGAAATATTTTATTTTGTTGTTGATGAAGAAATGTTATGTATGTAAGCTAAGCCGTAGGAATATTTACTACACACTACAAGGTCAAATTAAATTAGCTAGCGAAACTCTGCAGACGTGATTGGTATCAATATCTAAATACGATACAGTAAAAATATAAAATATTTGTTATGTTTTTGGGGGGTCAACGAGCGCTGGAAGTTTTGTTACTTGAAGTATGAGTTGACACAAAAAAACTGATATGTCAAGTAACTACATTAACTGCACTGGTCGATGACCCCACAAAAAAGTCATCAAATTAACTTCTGTTTGTTTTATCGTGACTAGAAATCGATACCCATCTCATCCGCGGAGTTTCGCTAGCTAATTTTATTTGAACCTGTTAATAATTTTCATGACTGATACCAATCTATTTCGAAAGTTAACAGATTAAATGCATTCTTACTAAATTAACATAACAAAATATGACGCCTATATTCACTGAGGGTGTAGGCAGAAGTGTATAAAATACTAACATTTTGCCAGTGATACTTAATGTAACTCTAATATCCTCAAAATGACATTGATAAATTATATGATATTATAGTTTTAAGAATGTTTTGTTTAATCATTGTTCCTCTCAACCAAAGCACCTGGCAGCTAATCTCTTCACCACCCTTGGTTGACTGGTAGAGAATGCCTAAGGCATTAAGTCCGCCTTAGTACCTTTTTGTGCGAAAAGTTTAAATACATAAATAAATAAATTTACACATAACACTGCAACCCTGGTTTCTCCCAAAGAATTGTTCGATTCCCGGAAATATCGGAATAACTGTGCCAAGAGCAAACTCGTTGAGTAATTCGCGAAAAACTATTCACCTAAATATTTTCATAGTGATTTGGGTTTTTTTAAAAGAAAACTGTTATTGCTGTTTTCTTTTTTAAATATGACTCTTGACACTAAAACTGTGCGAGACTTCCTGCTGAAAAATTGTAAGCTTTCTAATACGAACAGTTTCCTAGGGCGACGTGCACAATCAGGCTATATCGTTCCCACTGCTGGGACACAGGCCTCCTCTCTGTGAGAGGGAGTGGGCTGTAATCCACCACGCGGGCCTGGTGCGGGTTGGAAGACGCGACTAGGGCGACGCTATAAGTAACTAAATTAATAGAAAATACAATAGGTAGATAACTTGATGTAGCAAAAAGATCGCTATAAACACATAGATCAATCTATGAGCCTGGTTGATGGCATTAAGCTCACGCCTTGTTACATGGAGCCCTCATTAGGTTTGTCCATTAGGAATTTCTTAGTGACCACCTAGGGTTTGGAAGTTGGCGGTGTGATACCCCCGTGCCTAGGAAAGCACGTTAAGCCCAGCGCCTGACCTCTGTCCGGACCCTTGTCGGATTGCCGTCCCATCGAACTACGAGAGTGAGAGGCGAGAGAGTGCACCTGTGTCTGCGCACACACTTGTGCACTATAACATCTCCCGCGCCGAAGGCCGAAGACCGAAATTCAGTCTGGAGGACTATTATTACATGGGACTAGAACATAACTGCCGAAATGTGAGTGTACTGTTAAACCTCTGCCCAACCTTTCGGGGAAACAAGGCGTGATGTTGTGTGTACAATCTATTAAAATCTTCTCTAGCTACATTCCCTTATTATTATAGAAGCTTCTACACACATCGCTCATAACACCTCTTATCTATACGTACAAATTGACACCGCATGACGCTAAATACGATTGCACAATAATTATTTTACAAGGACAATGCTATGTCCTTGTTATATACTGTCGTTTAGTATTTTGAAACATGTCCCGTCCTGTCAATAATGCGTCATCAAATGCCACGTGTGCTTATGACGTATGAAGATTGAGCACAATGCATTATTTTCGTCAATAGTTGTGCAGTAGTAGTAGTATGACCTACAATTAGTTGTTCGGTCTGGCTGTTTGTGTATGTGAGTTTATATGTCTGTAAACGCACCCACGACACAGGAGAAATCCCTAGTGTGGAGCAACGTTTTTTAAAAATAAAAAAAATAGTCAAGCACAAAGTTTTCAAGAGGAGTGTTTTTATTTTTGTATTTTTTAGGTTTTGAAACCTCCTATTAAAAGACCCCTAAACCTCCCTCCCTAGACCTCTAAAGACTTTTCCTTTTCTGGAATGAAAGGGATGTGAAAGGGATGTTGAGAACACAAAACTCCTCCTGATCCGGTCGGCATAAGTCACTGCAGCCCCGTCCTGATCAAGCTCCACTACTGCTTGCCGATCATGTGCAAAGTAGAAGCCGACCTGAAGCCGTTGTTACTCCTTTCTTTCCTCTATAACTTTTTTATCAATTATTATACTCGTACTAATATTATAAAGAGGTAAACTTTGTTTGTTTTTATATATATATGTATAATTTTTAAGTTTGTGTTTTTGTATTTGTGTGTAATTTGATTGTGTTTATGTGTGTGTGTGTTGTATGTTTTTTTTAACACGCTTTTATTAGGTCGACCTGTATGTAACTAACTATGTAATGGAATCTAAGGTAACTAATTTAACCATCTTCCAAGGGTCGTAGCGTAATGAAAATTGGCAGCTGTATATAGTTCTGATGACAATACAATAATATGGTACTGTCGAACTGATCTGATAATGGAGCCGGAAGATATGAACTGGAACTTCATGATGAAAAATCGTATCATAGCTGTTTTGGATTTCTTAGAAAAGTCTTGTAAGGAACTTTGACCACGATTAGGTTTCAAGGTCTGATGATGCAACCGGAAGATAGGCACTGACATCGTGCATTTATAAAAGCGTGTTTTTCTAGTGTTTTTTTAAACAATTTTTTTTTTTGTTCCATCGTTCTAGAGATTCACCTCTATATGATAAAATCTTTTTGCACTCGATAGTCCAGTTCTTGAAGAAGGCTATAGGATATTTAACATACACGCCATAACCCCTAGGAGCCGAGCAAACACAAAAAACAGGCAGAAGGAACGCTTAGCTTAGCGACAACGAAGTGATAGCGCGATGCAACGGGGTGAAGCTAATCCTACTAATATTATAAGCGTGAAAGTTTGTATGGATGGATGGATGTTTGTTACTCTGTCACGCAAAAAGTACTGAACGGATTTTGATGAAACTTTACAGTAATATAGCTTATACATCAGAGCACATAGGATACTTTTTATCCCGATATTCCCACGGGATCGAGACTTATGCGGGTAAAACCGTGGGGCACAGCTAGTTTTTTATATTACTTGTGGCCTACGCCTTGCCCAAAACGGACTTACCGTAACGTTACTGTATACAAGATGTATTTGAAATAACTGAAACCCTCGGCCATTGAACTAATCATTATCATCATCACCATTGTACTAATCATTATCATCATCACCATTGTACTAATCATTATCATCATCACCATTGTACTAATCATTATCATCATCACCATTGTACTAATCATTATCATCATCACCATTGTACTAATCATTATCATCATCACCATTGTACTAATCATTATCATCATCACCATTGTACTAATCATTATCATCATCACCATTGTACTAATCATTATCATCATCACCACTGTACTAATCATTATCATCATCACCATTGTACTAATCATTATCATCATCACCATTGTACTAATCATTATCATCATCATCATTTCAGCCAAAAGCAGTTCACTGCTGGATATAGGCCTCCCCCAAGCACCTCCACTTCGACTGGTTTTGAGCTTCTCGCATCCAACGGGTTCCTGCGGTTCCGGAAGACGTAGCGTTGGAAGGCCTCCCACAAGGTAGACCCACGAGATTGTGACTAATCATTATGAACAACATTAAATCCGAGACCAACACTGAAATCGCGAAGTTAAAATCAGCAGCAGTTCTGTACATTTACCGGTTTGCTCGACAAAATGTAGGGATAGCTAAATTTGTTATATATCGCCCACTACGCTGTAGCTTTATGCTGATTCATGTCTTCTTTATATAATTTGTTATCACTTTCATAGTTATCGAAGGTCTGATTACATTTACAGATAATAAGGAATTATTTTTTAGTGTTCCGTACCTTATTTTTCATAGCTTTGATAGAGTTCTGATAGTGATAGAGTTTGAGATATAATTTAGAAGCATTTTTAAAATTTTGTAAATGTAAGAACCATGGATTCGTTTTTTATGATATTTTGATGTTGACTTGAAAGAGCATGGCAGTTGAGAATATGTCATGCTCACTTAAATGTCTCACTGATGGTGGCGCGTGTGTTGGATCATTCGGTTCCCTACAAAATGGTTGAGCTGATGGTGCTGATCCACGCGTCATGTACGTGAACGGGCGCCGTTGGTTGAGACTGGTCATCTCTTAACTGCCAGGGCTTATTTGTAATGTTATATTTTAAATTGTTTCTTTTTTTACATTGTTCTCACATATAGAAGCAATAAGAATAATGTACCCAGGATTTTGTAATAATATCTTGATTTAAAAGAGTGTCCGTGGAGTTTCTTGCCCGTTCTTCTCCATAGAGATCTACGTCTTTGGAATGGGCGACTAGCTTCAACTTTCTGACTAACTGACCGACTATTTAATTTTGACAATTCAAAAGTGCCTGTAAATGGTTTAATTGAAATAAATGATTTGAGTTTGAGTTTGAGTTTCTGGTTCTATTTTATAAAACAAACCTCTGCCCAACCCTTCGGGGCTTACAGGCGTGATGTTATGTTGAAGAACATCCAAATTCCATTGGAGTGTTCCAGTGGAATTTGGAATCTCCGTAGGAATTTGTGATGAACGCCCCCCAGTTAGATGGACCACTGACCTTTAAAAGGTGGACAGGGTGTTGTAGTGCAGCCTAGGACAGGTCCATGTCCATCAATGGACTGCGATAGGCTGAGTTGATTGGTTAATAGAAATTTCTGTTTTTTAATAGTTAGTTAATCTATTAGAGTTAGTAGAGTTAATCTATTAGTTAAGTATATAGATTAACACACAACTTTTTTTTCTGAAACTTTACTAAGATATATTTTTTATGGCACACTGGTGTAATTCGTAGTCGAACTTGATCATCAGTTTTTGACAAATGTCCAGCATTGGACGTCTTTCAGCTAATGAATCATCACAACCTTTCACGTTTATAATATTAGTAGGATTACGATGTTGGTCCCATGGAGAAAGTTGTTCAGATTGATGGTCTGCATCTGCACCACACCCTTAAATTTGGCTGGTCTTTGAAAATAAACCCTGTATACCAGATTGATGATGGAGCAGTTTTTTTTTGTCTACTCTTTTATGTATCTTCTCTTTCCTCCCTCTCTTTTTTTTGTTTATTTTGATTGCGTAAAAACTAATATCACGACTAGCAACGTTACGACAATAACAGAATTTACGAGGCCATCGAAGATAGCTTACTTTTCATATCATGAAAGTTTCGAGGCGAACCCTAAAAATATCACAAAATCGTAGATTTATATTAATTAATAACAGTAATTTCAATTTCACCAACAAGGCCATCCGTGAGTTATCATCAAACGTTCGATAACGATAATTAGGTAATGCTTAATAATATTATTTGAACACCTGAAGGTCGTTACAACGTAGGTAGATAGATATTTTGTCAAGTACTTTGATAATTGTTGATAAAAGCCAGGCCCCCAAAATCTATATCAAGCCAAATTTGTTCTTATCAACCCGTAAAAAGTACTCAGAAAAATTATAATTATTTATTTATTTCTTTGATTAAAAGTTTATAATTGGACCCGGTAGGTGGCGCTGGAGTAGGGTAGGAGTAGTGTAGGAGTAAGGTAGGAGTAGGGTAGGAGTAGTGTAGGAGTAGGGTAGGAGTAGGGTAGAGGAGTGGTGAAGGAGTAGGGTAGAAGTAGGGTAGGAGTAGGGTAGGAGTAGTGTAGGAGTAGGGTAGGAGTAGGGTAGGAGTAGGGTAGAAGTAGGGTAGGAGTACGGTAGGAGTAGTGTAGGAGTACGGTAGGAGTAGGGTAAGGGGTAGGACACCAAGCGAACGAAGTAGCGCCGGGCAGCTAGAAATAATTTAAATGGCAAAACAACGTTTGCCGGGTCAGCTAGTTGTTAATAACCGTTCAGGATCACGTATCAAAAATGCGAACGTCTTTGAAGATAACCTTGATGATGGCGATAATGATGATTTTGGATGTCTGACACATACAGCTGAACTGCTACTGTTCACAACCATCCGACAGGCTATCGTATCGAAAATGATTTCGTTAGCCTGATTTGTCTTGCCCAAGACAGCAAACAATTGGCAGGAGATGTTTTTTAGCGGTCGTTTATTTGATTCTAACTAATATCGGGTTTTAGACTTGTGAATAGCGTGTTTGATATTCGATACTGTACCGAACCGTATCGAGTGCTTGTGAATAGCTATGGGCGACCATCACACTACCAATATAGAGTGACATAAAAAAAATACGCAGTAAGAATAGGAAAACACTACAATTAAAACGCTACAATTTCCACAAACACTAAACTTACACGTGTCGACATGAAAACAAAGCAACGAGGTACAGATTACAGCTTCCGGTAATCTACTCGACTCTCCAGTCAAATGGCGCATAAATACAGTTGTTGCACTTTTATCATATCACTTGACGGCACGGTTGGCGCAATGGTTAAGCGATTGACTGCTGCGCTGCGTGTCGCGGGTTCGATTCCCGCACGGAACAAATATTTGTATGACCTACATGTATTTGTTCCGAGTCTGGGTGTTTTTCTATCTATAATATGTATGTATTTACAAAAAAAAAAATGTATATAAGTAGTTTATCAGCCATCTTGTTACCATAACACAAGCATTAGGTTGCTTAGCTTGGGACAAATGGTGCTGTGTGAAATGTCCAGGGATATTATTATATTATTATTATTATCATAACCCTTTCATAAAATTATGTGAAACCAGTACTAATTGCGTAACACACACACTATCAATCATAATCATTTTGAAGTATACTGCTAGTCCATTGCTTTATATGTTCAGAAAATTTGTCTGCTCAGCAACGTAAATAACGCAATGAATGTTGTTGAACTGTCGAAATGAAAGTCTTTGCTACTGATAATCTGTTACGCAATAATCCCGCTGACACCTGCTGAACATGCTGTGTCCATTATAACTCGAAGGTAGGTAATGCGGAGCGCGTGAGGGAGAGGCAATCACTGCGCCCTCACGCCCCTAGTCGCCGCAGGAGACGCTCTGGACGGGAGTCAATAGCCGACTCCCGGCAACCGTAGGCGCGGGCTTGCGAGCGGCAAGCAATGGGCAGCTCGCCGCCCGGTAAGGACCAGGCCCGGGTGAACGGCGCGTTGTGTTCCACGCGCGCCTCAAAGAGATGTCAGCATGAACTGACGGGGTCCGCTAGGGCCGATGCCTGCCAGGGCCGCGGGTTGTTCGAAAGAGATACCGTGGCCCCTGGCACCACAGGCAACTGAAGGAACACGGGTGGGTTTTAGTCAGTAAAAGTCTGACACGCCCTTCCGCTCAGCCCAGAGCGGGAGAGGTCATTTGATGATTTCCCATCCAAAAAAAGAAAAAGGTAGGTAATTTTTGTATGCTGAATGGACTTGCTCTCAACCTCGATCACGCCTGACGGAAGGCGATGGATGCCTGTTCACTCTTGCTTTGAAGGCTGAAGGGCTTAAATGTGCAAGAGAACACAGACGCTGAAAGAGAGTTCCACACTTTGTGTACATAATAAATAATCATACCTGACGCTGATATTCAGCTGCAACCCACGAGTGCCAAATAACCAAAAAAAAAATTTGGAGAAGCGCTAAGTACGACTGGTCGAAATATCAAACAAGATATAGGTTTATTTAAAGTACTCCGAATGCAATGCTACGCTTGATCTCATCACTTAAAACAATTTCGTTTCTTAATCAGCTTCTAAGAAAAAAAAAAAAGATTTATTACCTTCAATTGTAGAAAAACACTTGCCTAAACACTAGGCAGCTTTACAACTAGGGAAACAGTGTTTTCGATGAGCTCTAGCACCCAATGTAAGATTAAACTTGTGTTTAGGTGTTAGCGTCCTCGCCGATGTGAAATATGTAGCAGTAGTTGAAAACGAGCAGAGTACGTCATCATTGAAGAGACGAAGAGCTGAACTTCAGTCCAAAATTGCCTAATTACCTACCTAAAAAATATTAACAACTACAAGTGTCTACCAACATAACTCCAGAATGTTCTAGGAAATCCAGCGGAAATTGATATGACTAACGCTTTTCAGTTTTATGCGCGTCAAAACAAATGGGACTTGCATGAAAACAAAATTTCGTATGTACTTGTAATATCTGATAAGGTAAATAAGGCCAAAACA
Source organism: Apamea crenata (assembly GCA_949629185.1). NCBI lineage: Eukaryota > Metazoa > Arthropoda > Insecta > Lepidoptera > Noctuidae > Apamea > Apamea crenata. The sequence goes on from OX451377.1 coordinate 4,725,124, forward strand.
ATGTCGCAATAAGCAAATCAATTGCGCAGTTTCTGTACCAGCCCTTATTGATAAAAAGTCCCTTATTTGCGAAGCTGTAAAGTCGATAATCCCATACCTTTTGCCTTGTAAACACAGGTATTATCTCGTACGGAACTGCAATAGCTTATACGCCATTTTGTGGACTATTTATCTAGAATAGGACATATTAATGTGACCTTTTAGTTTGTTTTGATTACATAATACATAATATTGTTTGGAAAACAATGTAACTTGATTGGTTACGTAATGGAAATAATTGTGATATGAGAGTAATATGTTTACCTATTGAAAGGTTATGAGTTCAGATCTTAAACCCGCATTACACCACGGTTATATGTAGAAGTAACATAAGCCTACTCTACTCTGTCCCTCTGCTGAGCAAAGGCCTACCTAAAATCCTTCCTGGCATCCTTTTCTAGAGCCATCTTGATCCAACCCTTGCGGTACCTACGCGTCTACATCGTGTCTCCACCTCTTGCTGCCTCGGCGGCACCGTCCATCCACAAGCACCCCTGAGGATGCACGGCACCGCCGAGGCCGGTCGTGTGGAGACTGTTGCGGTCACTGTACATGCGACTGACGTGACCCACCCAATCCCATTTCAGCTTGGCAACTTTTTGGCCTACGTCTAAGATCCCCGTTTTGGAGCGCAGCGTGGTAGTGTTTCGTATTTTGTCAGTTCGTTTAACTCCTAAAATGCTGCACTCTATTGCTCTTTGGTAAACCTTCAGAACTTTTGCAATTTTTGTTTAAATACTTTGAAGGTGTTTTGTTTTTTTTATGCCAATAAACGCATTATTTTTTTACTGACTTTACTGTTATGTTGTTTGAAGGGCATAGATCTGCTGATCTCCAACTGGAATGAGACATTTCAGCTTTATTTTGTACTTAATTTCTATTTCATGACTTGTGTAGTCTTCCACTGTTATGCATATTTTTATTGGTCTGGTTGTGAGTCACCTACCCGAACAGGGCAGGAAAAAAATATATTTTCCTGCAGGAAGTTCAGATAGGTCCCTAACTAGTCATAACCAATAAACATATTAATTCAATATAAATAAATAAATATTAATTTATTACTAATTATTATTATTAATTTCATATTAACTAAAATAGGCATATGTGTATTCCAGTTAATATGAAATTTATATCTTCCTGCAGGAAGTTCAGGTAGGTACCCTAAATAACTGAACAAAAATGACTTATATGTTATTTTGTGATAAATGGGGTAAAAAATTCGGTTAATGAGGTAGGTAATAATTGCATGTAATTTAGCAACACTAAGTTAGGGATTACCAATTCTTGGCTAGTTATGTTGTAACTAAAAATCAATATATTATTATCAACAACACTACTGTTATACTTATACCACCATACTTGCTGAAACAGCAAGTTTTAATGATGTCAAAAAACATTTGAAGAATGGTCCAACTTTTCCTGCACAAAGAAATAAAACATTTAATGAAACGTGCTAACACCCACGTAAATCCGTATCATCCAGTTGACATCCGTAAATGGGAATGGGTTCTCCCCCAAATAATATAAAGATAGGAGGTAGGAACACGGAGCGTAGCTAGTGGAGTTTCAATCTGTTTTAGTTAACTTTTGGTTTTGTTTTGTTGAAGTGAAAACTTCTTTAGCGGCGTTGTGCACTTTTGTAAAAAATGTTAAACTCGCGTCAGGACACGTGACCTGATCGAAAATTCGTAAGACGGAGCTCGCATCAGGACACGTGGCCTGATCGAAAATTCGAAAGACGGAGGGAGGGTAGACCGCTTTCCAAAATATCAAAAATGCACAACGTTAATATTCAAGTTTTAAATTCTGCCGGCACTCCCGGAGTGCAACCCGGTTTTTTTTGTGCATCGTGATACCCAGTAACTGGGTTATGGTGGTCAGATAGGCACTCGCCATCATCATCATTCTTCTGCTATTATCTCAATTTATTTGACGTCGGCGCAACATGTCTTTTTCTTCCATACTTCTCTATTAGTCGTCATCTTGGTAGTCACCCCCTTTCTAACCATATCATCATTCACACAGTCCATCCATCGTTTCTTTGGTCTTTTCCTGGTCTTTTAGCCATCGACATTCATACTCAAAACTTTCCTCACGACATTTCCTCAGATAGGCAGTAGTTTGTTCGAAAAAAGCTGGACAGGTGATGATGATCATGTAGGACAAACGTGGGGTTTTAGTTTGTTATTATATTTTGTAGGTAAGGCATGGGCATGGTAGATGTGACGCTAATGTGATGGAAAAGGCTTAACATGGTGCAGAGAATAGAAACCACGTAAAGAGTCAACATAAAAAAAGGAAGAAGGGGTGTAGGAAGGTCTATGGTCACAAAATATCCTTTAATTTCCCTTGGAAGTAGCACAGTACTCTTCCGGCTCAGCCTGGTCTGACGATGCGGTCATCGTCAGTGGGTGTGCCACGCTGCAGACGCCAAGGTAGGTGCCAGCGGCAGATGGATTTGCCAATCCCGTAGCGAGCTCGACGCGGCCACGCGGGTAATAATGGTTCAGAATCATGTACTGAATCCATGGTATCAGGTTGCTCGTCGATGTCCCTGCCACCTTGTAAACGTCCTTCGTCTGAAATGAGGATAATGCAATATACCTAAGTATTCTCCAACATGGATTTTCCCACCAAATAAATAAATGTTGAAGTAATTATTTTAAAACCACAATTTATTATTAGCATCTGGCTAGGAAAACCAATGGTATTTATTTAAGACGCATGTGCAACTGATGTTGTCAACTGTCCTCTAGGTACATTTGCAAACTAAAAGTATTATTATGTACATGACATGATGGGGTAACCCCATAGCGCCACCACACCCACTCATGACGTTTCACCAGCCACGCGGTGGGATGTTTTACCTATCAATCGAGTCAAGTTATCCTGTAACGTGTGCGTGTGCGCAACAAGAAAGCAAATACAAATTGTTTGCTATCTCGCACGACCTAAACTACCTAGTGAATTTAACAAAATGAGGTGTGTCGTTCCTACCAAGGGGTATCATGTTACCCAGTAACTGGGTTGTGGAGGTCAGATAGGCAGTCGCTTCTTGTTAAATACTGGTAGGTATTCAGATGCATACGGTTAGATTGGAAACTGACCCCAAAATACCTGGGAAAAGGCTAGGCAAGTGACGCCGTGTGTGGCTTGACTTGATTCCAAAATCCTGGGTTAGAATAGAATACTCAATAGAGTTAAGGTCAATAGGGTTGCAAGAAAATCAATTAGCGAATGCTATAGGTACGTTATAATACTCATAACATGTAGGTATGTGTCTAATTATTTGTGCTTAGTGATAGGTAGAGTGCTAATCGATGATTTTTCACATTTGCCCAAGACAGCAATTAATCATTTTCTACAAATTGAAGACGTTTCATTAATTGCTTGAAAGTGTGAAAAGTCTATTCTAAAATAACACACAACACAACAATTTCTGTAAGTGTACAAATTGTGTGGTTTGCTCGGCTTTTGATGAGATGATTACAGCTACCACTGTTTGTCCCTGCATCACCAAAAGGTTGACTGGTAGAAAATGCATAAGGCGTTAAGTCCGAATCTGTACATGTGTGTGCTTGAAGTGTTAAATAAATAATAATTTAATACATGGACTGGATACATTAAAATATATACATACAAATACATGGATAAAGAGAAATAAATTAATATACATGGATTCTTTAGAAGTCATCAACAAGAATAATTAAATAATCTTATAAAAATCTATGACAAAACTTGATAAGTAAATATGTTGCTTTCTCGTAAGCAATATTATTATTTATATCAAGTATTGTATATGTCCCAGCCAAGTGGTTTAATTAATAATAATAATGTTTAATTCCAGTATAAAGTTCACAAAGGTTACAAGTACAGTAATATGGTACAACATAGAGTGCATTGAGTATTATCTCCTGGCACCCAAGCTAGGTTTATAGCCTGTGACTTGGGGAAAAATTAAAAATTAGCCGTTTAGTTAGCCGCCCCGCCTTTTAACTAAACGGCGGCCGTTCAACTAACAGCCTGAATTATATTCAATAAATTATAGTTTAGGTTGGAACTGTAACCAATCACGTGCGAGCCGAATTGGTCGCAGTAACTAAGACAGGGCACCTCGAGTACCGACCAAAAAAAAGAAAAAAATCGTATTATAAAATCAGTTTTTTATTACTATTATTATAATGACGTTACTGGTAGAAGTCCCAGTCACCTATTACTTATCTACTTTGATATACTGTAAACGTGATTACTTAAGTACTTATTGTTTTGTTTAATTGGGGAAAATCCATGTTTTCACGATTAAAAACTGGGTAAATCCGGTCATGAAGCAGTTTTGCAGACGACAGCTTACGCGATAACTGGATACAAGGAAAAATGCAAAGTCAGTAGAAGCAAATTGATGATTTGTTGTATATACAGGCAAAAATATTCACCTTTCCACTGTCAATAATATGTATTTTTATTCAATCAATCAATCTGCGTAGGTAGTCTTTCCATAACTATGTTGGTATCTGTCTTACCTAGATGCAGCCTATCTAACCTCCACAACCCAGTTACTGGATAACACGATGCCCCTTGGTAAACGATTGTTTAAAAAAAAAGGATGTTTTTCAAACAGTCAGTTGAAAAGTTTGATGCCTGTACTTATCTCTTTGTTTATCTGAAAGAACACCGTAGGATTTTCACCTGTAATTAGCCTCACACGTGGTCATGTACTGATGAACGTTAATTCATTTATTTTCCTACCAAAATAACACATGCTGTTGCAATTTATTTTTAACCACTGGTTGGTTTTCCCGACCAAATGTGGAAAGTAAATTACTGTCCACATTTGGTCGGGAAAACCAATTTTAACGAATGCATCTGGTACAGCGGACATTTAATTATAAAAACTAATTTCGATAATAAGGAAGAACAAGTTTTTTTGGAATTACAATAAACTACATATAATACAATGAGTCTGCAGTTTTTCCAGTGAGTAACGAAATTACCAGAGACAGTTAAAATGGCTCATGAGGATGTAAGTTCAGCACCACGCACTTGAAACCCAGCACCCTTATTGCGTATAACACTATCATATGTTCGAAAAATGTTCGTCAAAATGAAAGCCTATATGGAGTTGCATGAAATTCAAGCTGCTATAGGTACGTCATAACACTCTGATAAATAATAATTACACATATATAATCAGCCTATAATGTTCCCACTGCTGGGAAACAGGCCACCTCTCTGTTAGGGGCCGTCTCCACGCCTCTCGCCGTGCCCTCAAATTCTTGCCGCGCTGATATCGCCGTGTGGAGACACGTTCTAAGAGAGTGTATAGAAATACGTGCCACGACGATACTATCGCCGCGATTCTCTCGCTCGTGGTGAGGGTCCCTTAGATAGAGTGGGCCACGCGGACCCCGTGCGTATTGGTAGATGTCACATGGTTTCAAATTTCTGCTTGTAGGATACGCCTGTTTCCTCACGATGTTCCTTTACCCTTTTGAGAGCAGTGGTGATGAAATTAAATACACAAAGTAAAGTGCGAGTAGTCGGTCGAAAGTCTACGACGTCGGGGACAGAGCGATGCGCCTCAAGTGGAATTGGGCAGGACATCTAGCTAGACGAAGAGATGGCTGATGGAGTAAAGCTGTGACCGAACGATGGCCAAGGTTAGGCCAAAGAAACCAGGGCCGTCCAAAAGTGCTTTGAGTTGATGATATCGTCAAAGTCAGGAAATACCTGGATAAGAGACGCACAGAACAGGGAAGTATGGCAGAAGAAAGGGGAAGCTTATGCCCAGGGTGATTCCGGGCTGAAATGACGATGATGAAAGTGGCTGCCTGGGTTCGAACTCACGACCTACAACTCGTAAGACGTGGCCGTTTCCATTGGGTCACCACTGCTCTTAGTGTATGTATGTATGTAATGTGTGTGTATTAAATAAGGCTAAGAACACAGCTAAACTCTTTAGCTGCTGAAAAAAGTATGATAGCAGAGGGGAAATTCTCGTAATTTTAAGAACGTTCTCAGTCTGATCTCAGTCTCAATCTGTCAAAAATACGTCTAATTTCCCTACATTTTGACAAGTTTTTGACATTTGTTTGTCGCCGAGGTGAGACTGCGACTAGATTTTGAACGTTTTAAATTACGAGAATTGGCCTTCCGATCTGTCTCAATCTGTCAAAAATACCTCTAATTTCCCTACATTTTGACAAGTTTTTGACATTTGTTTGTCGCCGAGATGAGACTGCGACTAGATTTTGAACGTTTTAAATTACGAGAATTGGCCTTCAGGTAATTCTCCATCGGAAAAGCCCTTCAATTTTCTTTTCAGCCCAGCTTCGGTTAGCAAAATGTTGTAACAACGCCGGATGTGTCTTAATCTTAATACAGCATTTCACATACTCGTAGTGGAAACAAATCATACATTTATAATCAAACGATTTTCCTCAACATCCTGTTATGAATAAAAGAATGTGGCAAAGTTATTACGAAATAGTATATTATTATTGTTTTATCGCTTACAATTCGATAAAGCTTATCAACACATATTTGTCATCAGGGTGTTGAGGTCGCCACGAGAAAATTGTTGGAATAACTCAAATACTTATGTGATAACATTTTTTTTCTAATATATTATGTATTATATTTTTTGTCTAATACTTATATGTACCTAGGGGTCGTGGCTAAGTAGTTTGCCCCGGTTGATCCGTGGATGGGTGACCATCTTTACATACCGAGACCCCTCCGTGCTTCGGAAAGCATCTTATACTGGTGGTCCCGGCTGTCATTCGTGGATCTTTGACAGTCGTTCCGAGTAGGCGGAAGCTGCCCGAAAGTCTGCAAACCAGTCAGCAAGGGGTATGGACCCAGTAACTGGGTTGCAATGTTGTGTTGGGGTAAAATTGGCAAAAAGTAAGGAAAAGCAGCAGTAAGCAGCTTGTACAAGCAGCTTACTGCTGATTTTCCTTCCTTTTTTTAACAGTGGTAGATGGATTGGTCATCGGAAAAGAGTGGATGAAGCAAAAAAATTTTAGGAAATCTGTGAAACTAAAAAACAGTTTAAAAGGGATTCTATTCGTCGATCCTGCTGCTATTCGTCTCCATAATAAAAGCCGGAGCTCGTGAAAAGTACACTAATTAATTAGTCATGTCATGCTCATTATAATACATGTACTTACGTTTCAAAAGTGGAAATACATGGGGTAAGTACTTAACTTATAGCTAATTCCTTACCCGGAACCACGCGATACTCTACAGGGTGAAATTAAATTAGCTAGCGAAACTATCTACATCTAAACATGATCAAACAAAAAATAGTTTTTTGTTGGGGTCGTCAACCGCAGGTAGTGTAGTCACTTGAATTATCAGTATAAAAAACCAGTTTTCTTAGTGTAAACTTCACAGACGTGATAGTTATCGATATTTAAAAAGGAAAAAACAAAAAAAAACAGATCTTCGCAACTCATACTACAAGTAAAAACAAAAAGGAACGTTCGTTGTCCCAAAAAACTCATATTTTTTTTTTGTCATGTTTCTTTGTCGTTCCCCACGTCTGCGGAGTTTCGCTAGTGAATTTAATCTGACCCTGTGTATTTCCGCATCATAAAAGATGACTAAAATATCGTATCAGACGAATAACCATAAAGCGATGACGTCGACATTAAAAGCATTGCGTCGCAGTGAGTCTGTTGATGACGTATAAGTTGAAAATCTCCAATGAGTCACCGATGCGATCGGGCACCTCAATCAAAAAATGTTCCAAAAAGAATGCCTTCACTGAATCATGGCTAATTTTCCCGAGTATTTTGGCGTCAGATCCAATTATGACTAATGTAAGATCGACCCCCTATACAAAAACCAGTTTTCACGATTGAATCCGACTCCGAAAATAATTAAATCTAACTTTCGATGTTTTTTGGACTTTGGCGGTAACGTGTCATGTTTTTATTCAGTGTTTCTTTTTTTATTAGCCGTTAAATTCCCACTGCTGGGCAAAGTCCTCCCTACTCTCCTTCCACCTCTCTCTGTCCAGAGCTACCAAGGACCAATCTTTATGAAAGGAGTCCAGCTCATCCCGCCATCTCCGTCTGGGCCAGCCGCGTTGTCGTTTGCCATTATTGTTTAAATTAGACTTTGATAATTAAACACCTGTATAATAAAGTATTTTGTTCAAACTCGTATACATCGCTGCACAGTACAAGTTTTCTTCTGTTCTCTCATTATACCAGTCATTCGTAGGTCGCAAAATATTGCACTGTTTTGATTTTTTGTGATGTTGTTAGGATAGATACCAATTATGAAAAACCAAGTTTACAGCTTCGAAAGACCTGCACCCTAATTGTGTAGCACACTATCAATCTCAAACAGAATAATTTCGAATTGCTAATCGATTACCTACTTCACTATGTTCGAAAAATGTGCTCAACAACGTAAATAACGCAAAGAATGATGCTGAACTGTCAAAATGAAACCCACTAAAGTGTGTTTATTTATTTATTTTATTTTAAAGAAAGCTAACAGACTAATAAAAAACTTAAATATCAAGCATAAGTAGGGACATTTGCTAATTAGGTACAAGCTTCCACATGCGCATTGCTGCGCATTGTGTTTCACGCAATTACCCCGCTGTGCTAACTGAGTAGTGCTCGAAAACCGCAAAATTTTCGGACTTCTTTCAGTTTTTGACTTATATTAACTTCTAAAAGGTGCATCCTACGCATAAATCACCCAGTACCTTTTTAAAGTATACAACATTTTCGGTAGCCCTGTAGGTCCAATAAAACCCGAGATACAGCAGGCGTTTAAAATCACTATACGTTTGGGATTACAGACGCAAAGTCCCGACTAAGAAGTTTGAACGTTTCTTACATTTTTTTTTTTGTTTTGTTTCTTTTGGTAAGTATTTCTGGGTTTTGGGATGAGCATGAAAGATTTGTCGATCCCCTACCCAATAATTCCATGTGACGAAACCCTTACATGCTTCAAAACTATCAAATATGGAACTAATCAGCTCATGGGCCATTCGCCATTCTTCTTACTGTCTTTAATGCCATTTGCCTTTTAATCCAAGACCACACAACATGTGAACGACACACTTTTTGACATTCACCTACTAATTCATGTTTATTTATGTAAACAGAAAACAAAATGGCTCCTTCTTACAAGAAAGTGGCTGACTCATCAAAATTTTCAAGTTCGTGAAAGTTCACACTATGACTCATTGAATAAGTAAGAATTAAAACTACTAGAAAAATAAATGATAACTACGAAGAAACTGTTTACACGAATAATTTTATTCCATTTGATTCATCGGAACTCGATGACTCACTTGGCGCCAAATCTGACGCGCGGCCATCTTAGAATCCTTTTTTTTTCTTACGAATGTCACCGACGCAGTGACGCGGTTAGTTATTCCGACTTATGTAAGACGTTTTGTTTATTATATAATCCTGACGTAATGTTAGTTCTTCTTGTTTCTACAAGATTATAGCATGATTATGCTTATAAGTAGATAAAATTGTAGATTCAAGTGAGCTGTTTTACTCACAGGTTTCTTCTATTGATTGTGTGACGTCAGAGTATAGAAAAACGCCACTTTTACAATTGATTGATTGACTCATAGTTTATTTATAATTACTCCATTACAGTTTAACTGCTAAGCTATTTACCTCAAATGTTTTTTTAGGGGTTCGTGGCTATGAAAATCTTGTACACAGTCACCAAAGCAGATAAGTAGGTAACCCCTCGTAGGTCGTCGGATATAGGTAATTGTAGTTTAGTAAGAAACCGATGGATGTTTTCGAATGACATTTAGTCTGATAAAAATGAGCTGTTTGTTTTCTATTATTAATTAAATAAAAATGTATCCGAAAAAATCAATCCGTTTCTTACTAAACTTCAACTATATCCGACGACCCTGGTTACTTATCTCCTTTGGTGACCGTACATAAACTAACCCAGCTGAATTCAAGATCTGCTGTGCTGGCCATGTTTGTCGAAGGACCGATGGCCGGTGGAGCAGACGAGTCCTACAGTGGAGACCGCGCGTATCGGTAAGCCTGCGCGCGCACCTAGTGTGGGACGAAGAAGGTGGAGGACAGGGTGTTGTGGCCAAACCTGGGAGAGGTCTATGTCCATCAGTAGACTGAGTTGATTGATTGGTTTATTGAACTGAAGATCTAGATTAAAGAAATGGAATTTTCCTCGTTAATTTTTAAATTTATTATCTTTCTAAAAACTTTCCTTATTAAAAATAACAGGAAAAAGATAAAGTGCCGTCGGATATTTGGCAATCGAAAGATTAGTTTTATCTAGTACTTAAATAATTCAAATCTTTTGCTTTTGATTGTAATAACTTTGTTTTTTAACGTAATCTTAATATATCGGTATCGTAATGAGGTAAGAAAAGTTAACATAACTATAATAACTGATATATTAAATTGTTAATTATGTCATCAATATAACTATACACACCCCCTTTTATGTCGTATTTCCTTCAATCTGTGTTTTTATACGTCTTTTGCGTTACGTTACCTAATATTTGCGAAAAAAATATCTGCTCAAAATATTGAAATCACTAGGAACAAGTCACTTTTCCAAAAATCCCAAAACAAATAAAGAGAAAAAAAAAATCTTATTGGAAGCCATAAATCATAACAATTTTTCGAACATAATTATGAAGCAATGGACTAGCGACATCTTTCAAAATGATTCAGATTGTGATTGATAGTGTGTACGCAATTAAAGTGCTGCAGAGCCCACGTGGTGGATTACGGCCTCTTCTCTCTCAAAACTCAAACTACATATTTTTATTTTGCATATTTGCATTTAATATCAAGCTGTTATTTTGACATCTTCAATTTTGTATAGATTACAAAAAAATTAATAAAGATAGGTAGCCAGAATCAGCACTGGCAACAAAAGTATAAACTGATTACTTCATCCTAAAGTTTCTAGAAATCGATTCAACACACGTCAACAATTACATAAAAGAAACCCATGTACCTTCAACGCCACCTACATGACACGATCACGCACCCCGATAACAGATCGCACACTTACTCATAATAAAACAAAAGAGTCTGATGATCTGACATTACATAATATACGTCATTAGGTACTGTTATCAACGAACTGTTTGATAGGAGTTGTCTCTACGGCGACTGTTGAGGCACTTGGGGGGTCATGGATGTTGCTAGTTGGGGGCTTGGCGACATCTGAGGGGACGACAACACGTTTTGGTTGTTTTAGTAGAACAAAAGGACCGCAATCTTTAGTATTTGTTGTTATAGCGGCCATTGTAGTACACACTATGTAAATTTCGATTGTCAACCTTTTACGGTTTAAAAGATACAGCCCTGTGACAGTCGAACGGACGGACGGACAGCTGAGCCTTAGTAATAGGGTCTCGGTGAGACGGAACCCTAAAAATATGACAAATTGGGTTCCCATGGCAGGCGGTCTCTGGAGTTAAAAGGACCCTAAATCAAAATAAAAATGATTCGTCAAAATTCCTTATCCGAGAAAACAACAAATTCATCCTGTTATTGCTGTTGTTACAAAAACTACTTAAAAAAAAGGTTCAAACACTTTTTTTCAAAAAGAATTTAACTTAGCTACATGATTAGCCGCTTATGTACCGCCTATTCCTTATTATTTTCGCTACAAAAAAAACCCAAAATTATTCCTCTCACTAAAAATCAACGAATTAGGTACCTAGTCGTATGAATTCGAGGAAAAAATCATGTTTGTAATATCAACGTATTCCATTGATAATTTTACGTAAACAACATTTAGGTAGGTTTTACATACCTAATACATAATTATATTTTAAGATAAAAAACGAGACGAAATTATCTTTTTAGTCTAGAAAATAATTTTGTCATCGTATTTCATTCAGTTGTTTCATCATTTTTATCGTAACCAATTAACATAGGGGTAATTCTCGTAATTTAAAGAACGTTCACAGTCTGATCTCACTCTGAATCTGTCAAAAATACGTCTAATTTCCCTACATTTTGACAAGTTTTTTGACATTTGTTTGTCGCCGAGATGAGACTGCGACTAGATTTTGATCGTTTTCAATTACGAGAATTGGCCTTCTGATCTCAGTCCTAATCTGTCAAAAATACCTCTAAATTTTTGACAAGTTTTTGACATTCATTGTCTGTTTTTAATTACGGGAATTGACCTTCTGGTCACATGATCTGGGACTAACCCACAGATACTAACCCAATAGTCACTAGGTACATGACGCAGCGTTGAAAGACCTCCCGCAAGGTGCACCAAAAACCTCGTGAAAACCGCAGGAATCCGCTGAATGCAAGAAGCACAGAAGCGGTCGAAGTGGCTATGCTTGAGGGAGGCCTATGTCCAGCAGTGGACATCTTTCAGCTGAAATGATGAGTGCCTCAGAAAAGCACGTTAAGCCGTTGGTCCTGGCTGTCATTCGTAGATATTTGACAGTTGTTACGGGTCGTCAGAAGCCCGAAAGGCTGACATCTAGTCTTGCCGAGGGGTAGGTCAGATAGGTAGTCGCTTCATGTAAAATATTCCCATTTGCTCCTTATACAATAAGTGAATACTTATTGTATATGGAGCAAATGGGAATATTTATACATATATACTATATACTAGGCAGTCATACAAAACTCCAAAACAAATAAACCTGGGAGTCCTACCTTTCTTTCCGCGTATTTTCCAAAAATTATCCTTTAAATATTCATGGTGACCTAGTCAACATTTCCGCCAACAGTTCCAACCTCATTTCCTTAAACATCACCTCCTCTGCCTAGCCTTTTCCCAACTATGTTAGGGTTGGCTTCCAGTCTAAACGGATGCAGCTGAGTAACAGCATTTTACATGGAGCAACTGCCTATCTTACTTCCACAACCCAGTTACTGGGTAATATGATACCCCTTGGTAAAACTGGTTGTCAGACTTTAAATAAATTCTATTCTATTCTATTCTATTCTATTCTATTCTAATCTAATCTAATCTACTCTATTCTATTCTATTCTATTCTATTCTATTCTATTCTATTCTATTCTATTCTATTCTATTCTATTCTATTCTATTCTATTCTATTCTATTCTATTCTATTATATTCATACATAAGCAGCCAATAATATTCCTACTGCTGTGAATCGGGACTTCTCCACCACGTGCGCCCTAACTACCAAACAAATCGATACTAATAACAATATTTTTACTGAGAAGATTCAATTTATTTTATTTATAACCACACAATAGCCGAATGTCCGCGGTACCGGTGATGTAACCCCAGATAGATCGCCGGAAATGCCGAGCAGTTTTAAAAGCAATGTCACTATACCTATAGCGAAATATTATATTGTTCGTTGCCTACATATATTAAGGAAAATTCTCAGAAATACTGGGTGTTCGGAGCCATAAAACTTAGGTATCATATAAGTACCAAACAGCTGTACTGGGGTATATCTGGGGCGTGGCCACAATGGCAACTTACGGTGCTATCTTGTTTTTAGGGTGTCAGAGGAACCGTGATGAGGGGCCTGTGGCTAAATTAAGCTAAGGTTAAGCTACGCTTGCCGCGGTTGGTCTGTGGATGGGTGACCATCGTTACATACCGAGACCCCTCCGTGCCTCGGCAAGCACGTTAACCCGTTGGTCCCGGCTGACATTCGTGGATCTCTGATAGTCGTTACGGATAGTCAGAAGCCCGAAAGTCTGGCAACAAGTCCAAGGCCAAGGGCCAAGGGGTATCGCATAACCCAGTAACTGGGCTGTGATAGGTAGTCGCTCCATGTAAAATAGGTACTGGTATTCAGCTGCAACCGGTCAGACTGGAAGCCAACCCCAACATAGTTGGGAAAAGGCCAAGTAGATGAGAGATCGGGGCGTGGCCAAAATCGCAACTTACGTCGCCATATAGCCTTCACGCGTGGCCGCCATTTTGATAAAAAAAACTTATTGCACTCCGGTAGTGCCGGCAGAAGTGAAAACTTGAATATTAACATTGTGCATTTATGATATTTTGAAATGCGGTCTACTCTACCTCCGTCTTACGAATTTTTGATCAGGTCACGTGTCCTGACGCGAGCTCCGTCTTACGAATTTTCGATCAGTTCACGTGTCCTGACGCGAGTTTAACATTTTTTACCCATCACAATAAAAGTGCACAACGCCGCTAAAGAAGTTTTCACTTCAAAAAAACAAAATGGCGGGACAGTAGGTAGGCAGGCTTCAATCCTCTTCGTATGGAAGTTAAAAGAAAATGTCGATGGAAATCCCTTTGGGGGCACGGTTTGTATTATAGATTATATTAACTACAGATGACATAATAACTACTATTTAGTAACTAGGCACGCCTCAGGGTAATACCCTTCCACATAACAAAGTCCGAATTAAACAATAATTAAATATAAATAATCTTTTTAAAATATGAATTGTGCTTAGGTACTCGTATATGAATAAATATATTGCTTCTATTAGGTAAGTACAAAATAAAACAATGCTATAGATTTTTTTCCTGTTTGTGGTTAATTTATTATTATGGAATAATAAGATGACTCTCTTTGTTGTAACTATAATGGCGTATTATTACATGCGTTTTCATGGGACCTACTCTCTAGGTTCGCCCTAAAGGCTGATTTTAAAATCGACAGATATTTTTTATTCGTGTAATAAAATTGACGTGTGATAGTTTTTGTATGGAACAACTGTCAAACATTCCAAATTATTCCTCCGATAATATTATCTGGAGTTGGAAAAATCAGCCCGAAGTCGTTTGAAAGTAATTCGAAACTTCAAATTGAACCCTACACCTGTTAATTTTTTTTTGGCAGGTAAAACCGCATTGGGAGTAACTGTAGGGGCAACTGTCAATTTTTTTTATTTTTTTTTGTTACTAACTTTTAATGTCCCAATGCTGGGCAAAGGCCTCCCTGCCAGGGTCGCGGGTTGTTCGAAAGAGTTACCGTGGCCCCTGGCACAGGCAACTGAAGGAACACGGGTGGGTTTTAGTCAGTAAAAGTCTGACACGCCCTCCCGCTCCGCCCAGAGTGAGGGAATGAGGGAAGTTATTTGATGATTTCCCACGCAAAAAAAAAGTTTCGATTTTGAACGTTTTTAACTACGGGAATTGGCCTTCAGATCGGTGATTAGAATCATCCCCCATCATCATCATCATCATCATCATGGGGCAATCTTGCCCCATTTAACTGGGGTCGACGCACAGTATTACCTACAGTACACAGTGAACAGTAAACAGTGAGAACAAAATCATCTGCTTAGTCATTCACCAACTAATTTGGATCGGCCCCATTCTTTATGAGCGATATAAAGTTGTCAAAAAATAAAAGGCCCGTTTTGACATTTGAGAATGCGTTCTTGACACATGTCAGTTTCATACAAACGAAAACGTGTTTTGCGAATTTGATCTTTATTAACTACTAGAACTGTCAATGTCAAAACAATTATTATCTGGACTAGCTTCTGCCAGCGACTTCATTCGCGTGAAATTTCTTATTCCCGACCCATTGTCGCTCAGCGTTCTTACTGCTTTTGCTCGGCTCTCAGGGCCCTAGCGTGATGTTGAGCCTTTATCCTTCCTGAAGAACTGAGCTATGAAATGCATAAACAATTTTACAAATCCGACTGCTAGTTCCAGAGATTATCCCCTACATAAACTAACAAACAAACAAATTTTACTTCTTAATAATATTAACATGGATATAATCATAAATTATAATCTCGATTTATCGTTACTCCGAATACTTTGTATGATCTACCCACATAATTTCAGGGGGAATACCTATTTTATCGTCTAGTTTAGATAATTCCGGATAATTCCTGATAAGTCACCACAAACATGTCTGACTCTAAATTTCTTTGTTTAGTTAGATTATCAAATGCCTAGCTGATAGCCGCCTGATAATACGTTCAATGTCATAATAACCTAGGAATGAGGGTATTGCGCTACGGAAACATTTGATCCTAAAAACAGGTTAATGTTCTTGATAAAATATGCAAAGTGGCAATAACCCAAAATGGAGTTCAACAAACGCTTGTTGCTCTATGGACGTCAGGGGTTGATGTTATTTTTGTGTTTATTACTTGTTGGAACATAACATCACGCCTTGTTTCCTGGAAGGCCCTACCCTTTATCACCCGTTGGATGGGTGACCCCAAATAGAACAAGAGTGGTATCGGCCCGGACTTACCGAGTTGTGGGTCGTGGGTTCGAACCCAGTCACGCGCTTTGCTATGTGTTATTTATTTAACTACCATTGCTCTCCAAAACGGTGAAGGAAAACATCGTGAGGAGACTGGCATGTTCTAGAACAAAAACCACGAAGACATGTGTCATCGTCCAACCCGCAATAGGTCCGCGTGGTGTATGAAGGTCCATCCCCTCTCACAGAGAGCTGGAGGCCTGTGTACCGGAAGTGGGAATATGATATGCTGATTATGCTTATGCTAACTATGAGCCCTTCCTAAGCCTCATAACGTACTACTAGTGCGTAGTAGTAAGCCTTATTGCCTACTACTAGTAAATCATTTTAGCACTAATCCGATAGTTGCAGAGGGGCTGTGTTCAGTAGTTGAAGAGGGGCTATGTTTAGTAGTTGAAGAGGGGCTATGTTCAGCAGTTGAAGAGGCGCTATGTTCAGCAGTTGAAGAGGGGCTATGTTCAGCAGTTGAAGAGGGGCTATGTTCAGCAGTGGAAGAGGAGCTATGTTCAGTAGTTGAAGAGAGGCTATGTTAATAGAATGATATCGGAAACAACTTATGGATGTGTTCTCTTCGGATTATTAATATTCTGAATATTATAGCTTTTTTTTTTTTTAAGTCAACAGACAAAAGAATTAGGAGAATACCTATTCCATTCTTTAAACGAATCGAACAGCCGAGAATAAACAAAAATAGTACTAGCACTAAAAACTACTAATTTAATACATTATGTTAGTGAGATGACGTCACCACTGTTTTATGTACTTTTTCACCTAAATTATCGTTATGTCAATGACCGATGCTTCCGTTAACATACGAATGTTATAAATACCTATTTATGGGACTTGTAGATGTAAAATTTGCGGTTTTAATAACTCTGAGAGCATGTTTTATAAGACATCATTTGCCTAACCTTTTCCCAACTATGATGGGGTCGGCTTCCAGTCTAAGCATACCAGTGTTTTACGTGGAGCGACTGCCTATCTGACCTCCACAAACCAGTTACTGGGTTATTACCCAGAAACTGGGTTACCCCGATAACCCTTGGTCGTTAAGACAGAAAAAAAATTCTGTTGCTCCATACACTATGTCGAGTTATGAGAACATAAATCTATGGATCAACTGATTTTTTTTTCACGATTTAAGGGTTGATCCCACAGTAAAAGTTGTTCACAATGATGAGTACAATGACCCCTTTTAAGGATTAGAACGATCAAAATTTAACTGTGAATAGCCTTTCTCAAAAATGCCAAAATACGAAGTGAAAATAATGTTTTAACAACAATAGTGAGTACCTAACGGCTGCGCCAAAAAGGTTCATTTCAGCATTAAAACGCCAGACTCAACAATGCTATCTGACGCTGATTTTCTAAAGGTTTATTAGAAAATACATTACAAAAGACGATAATATTCATCGTCATGACAACTAAAAATAATCTTTATCTAACATACAGACAAATATGTCACTATCAAAAAATATTCTATTTTTGTCACTATCAGACGTTCCGATACTTATTTGGGTCACGACCAATCTAGCCAATCGGCATTCGTTTATCAGAAACGTTATTATATATATTTTGCATGCGCCCGCGTCTATAATAAAAAAACCAACTTTTTATCGTTAAAACGTAGGAATCGTAAACATACATGTGACATAATTGTACTAAAAATATATTGTAATGATTATTTGTGGAGATAGGGTACTATGTATATCCGCGTGTATGTGTCACCATTGAACATAACATTGACATAAAAAAAAAAAATACGAATAAATTACTAAATTACTAGCTGACCCGGCAAACTTTGTTTTGCCATATAAATTATTTCTAGCTGCCCGGCGCTACTTCGTTCACGTGGTGTCCTACCCCCTACCCTACTCCTACCCTACTCCTACACTACTCCTACCCTACTCCTACACTACTCCTACCCTACTCCTAAACTACTCCTACCCTACTCCTAACCTACTCCTACCCTACTCCTTTTTCCATATTTTCTGACCGTTTAAGCCTTCCCTGGACTACGACAAACATTTCAAAACCAAAATCAGCTAAATCGGCCCAGCCGTTCTTGAGTTATAAAAATACAACGAAAAGTGGCATTGATTTTTATGTATATAGATTTACTTTCATTTACAAGATAGCTAAGCATTGCCATACAACGAGGTAATGCCGCCAGTCTCTTGGGTACATTACCAGTCGACAGCGATGCGGATGAATTTTTCGACGCTATATTTTAGTGTGTACCTATATAGTTTTAGTTAATTTAGGATATTATAATTTTGTTATTTTAGTGTTATCTTGTAAATAAATTACTTAACTGTTTTCCGCAAATCCAATTTATAAAAAAAAATCAACAATTTGTTTGCGAAAATTTCTTTTAAAGAAAAAATAACAACAAAATTGATTTATTGTCACAAAAATACGTGCATTTATAAGACTAACCTCTGCCCGCGACTTCGTCCGCGTCAAATTGTTCTCCCGACCCACCCCGTCGCATCGCGTCGCCATTTTCTTTTTTATTGGTTTCGCGGTGGCAATCCCTGACCGCGCTATATTAGTTCGTTTTAGCGTTCTTTCTTACTTACTTTTATTCTTGCTCGGCCTCTAAGAGTCCCAGCGCGATGATAAATAGGATATAACCTTCCTCAAGAATTGGGTTATCAAATACAAAAATAATTTCAAATCCGACCGATAGTTACAGAGATTAGCGCGTTCAAATAAAAAAAAACATGGCAGCCAAGGAGGTAACTTATCAAGGGTTTTAATTAAATTTCGAACTGGCTTGCAAACAGAGTTGTTTAAATGAAGGTTGTCTATGAAGTTGGTTTACGGACGATAGTTTAACGTGACAACGTCATAACAAAACATTGATGAAATGATTGCAAACGCGCATGCGTACAATGAGCGTAACGGGACAATCTGTCATCTTTTTCGTGCATGCATCCGGCGTTCATCGATTTATTAGACGTTGTCACGTCAAAAAACAAACAAACTCTTCAGCTTTATTATTACTATAGATAAGGTTACTCGAATAAATAAACTCTTGCTTTTAATCTATAAGGAACGAGACAGGAGTCTCTTTCCTCAGGTTCTACTTCAAGTTATCACCATCATTCCCAATTTAATTGAGGACGGCGCAACATGTCTTTTTCTTCCATATGACTCTATTAGTCGTCATCTCGGTAGTCACTCCCTTTCTAACCATATCATCATTCACACAGTCCATCCATCGTTTCTTTGGTCTTCCCCTACTCTTATAGCCATCGACATTCATACCCAAAACTCTCCTCACGACTAAGGTTCTAGTAATGGATTTTAGTTGAAAGACCATTGATCTCTGAGCCTAAATTTAATGTCAATAACCTCGTGTGCCAAAAATCATTTTTTTATCTCTCTCAGTTTTCACAACATTCTCATTCTTCGTGACAGTGATAATAATAAATTATTATGATTTTGTTACATAAACCTTTAGAGGGACTCGTGGCTAAGTTATAAAAGCCGCATGGGTCGCTCGAAGCTACACTTGCCGCGGTCTGTTCGTGGATGGGTCACCATTACACATAGGGATCCCTCCGTGCTTCGGAAAGCACGTGAAGCCGTTGGTCCTGGCTGTCATTCGTGGATCTTTGACAGTCGTTACGGGTCGTCAGTAGCACGAAAGTCTGACAACCAGTCTTACCAAGGGGTATATACTCATAGTATTACCCAGTACCTAACTGGGTTGCGGAGGTCAAACAGGCAGTCGCTTCACATAAAATACTGGTATTCAGCTGCATCCGGACAGACTGGAAGCCGACCCCAAGATAGTTGGGAAAACGTTCGGCAGATTTGTTATATAAACCTTTCTTATAAGAAAATGCTAGAATTTTCTTTATGAAATTAAGGAAATAAAGTTCTTTGTTATCAGTCTTACGTTTTCTTATCGGTTTCAAGGCAGAATCTTTGATTACTGGTGCCCTAGTTTCGTTTTGGCTGAGAAATAAAACGCTGTTATTGCATGAAGGTTTTCTTCATTGTATAATGAGCGCATATTTTTTTTCTATTCTAAACAATTGATCTTGTGAGTCTTAATAAAGGTACTCCTCTGCTTAACCCTTTGGGGGTTACAGGCGCGATGTTGTGTTTAAGTTATGATCATAGTTTTGACTCAAGTACTCAAAATATTTTATGACAATCGCTCTTTATTGTAGTCGAAACCACATCAAAGTTAACCCAAAAGTATTCGATATTAAAAAAAAAATTGTAGCTTAAGTATGTCGTTACCAAAGTCATGGTCATTTTTATATGGAGCCTGGCATACTGACGGGAGGCGAGCAATGGGCAGCTCGCCGTCCGGTAAGGACCAGGCCCGGGTCGACGGCGCGTTGTGTGCCACGCGCACCTCAAAGAGATGTCAGCACGAATTGACGGGGTCCGCTAGGGCCGATGCATGC
Source organism: Apamea crenata (assembly GCA_949629185.1). Taxonomy (NCBI): domain Eukaryota; kingdom Metazoa; phylum Arthropoda; class Insecta; order Lepidoptera; family Noctuidae; genus Apamea; species Apamea crenata. The sequence continues at coordinate 4,745,798 of OX451377.1, forward strand.
CAGGGCCGCGGGTTGTTCGAAAGAGATACCGTGGCCCCTGGCACAGGCAACAGAAGGAACACGGGTGGGTTTTAGTCAGTAAAAGTCTGACACGCCCTTCCACTCAGCCCAGAACGGGCGAGGTCATGTTTTTTTTCAAAATGTCAACTACGCGTGTAACTTATATGAATTGATAGCTGACATCCATACAAACAGAAAACAAACTAGAACCAAGCCCCGAAATGTGTCACGTTTCCGAGATAGTAACGTTCAATGCTGATCACGTAACCTCCATATTTTTTTTAACTTGCGTAGGTACGTCTTGTTGCATAGATGCTTGAAATAATCACTCTGAATGTTTAAAAAATGCCACTAATTTGGTAAGTTAAGGAAAGTACTTAAATTCTAGTCAATGACCAACCTAATTGGCTCCTACTTGTATAACAAATTACTTTAATTTATCAATCGACATTGCATAAGATTACCTCAATGTCACTTAATCGAAGACGTTTCAAGGTATCAAGACTGTGCAATTTATGTCGCGTCCTTCTGTAAATAAGGTTAATACATTATTCGGTATGAGGTATGAGGCATGGAATTATTATGTACTATAAAACATGTCTCATGTCAGGGCTGATGGCCGGTGGAGCAGACGAGTCCAGCCGATCGATCCTGTAAAAATCTCACCGTGAAAAGTTAGGTGAAGTAAACTTAGAGTGAGCTGTCAATAGTGTCAATTCCTAGTAGTTGGAATGACAGCTTACTCCACGCTCACTTCACCTGAGTTTTCACGGTGAGATGGTTACAGAATCGCACTGCTGCAGTGGAGACCGCGTATCGGCAAGCGTAGTGTGGGACGCCCCCCGGCTAGATGGACGGACGACCTAAAGAAGGTGGCTGGGACAGACTGGATGCGGAAGATGGAGGACACGGTGTTGTGGCGCAGTCCGGGAGAGGCCTACATAGGTCCAATAGTGGACTGCGATAGGCTGAGTTGTTTTTTTGATTGGCAAAGATTCGAGAGGTATATAATGCTGACGTCTTGTTCTTTTCGGTGAATAAGAAATAAAGATAGAATGTCGCCAAATTCGTTAAAATGTGATCACTAACGACCGATTCCCATAATTTACGGACCATTATGGTTAAAATTCAGTCCAGCATCCAGTCTGTCCCAGCGACCTTTTTAAGTTCGTCGGTCCATCTAGCTGGGGGCATTCCACACTACGCGACACATTGTATTTGATGGTCTCACAGAATAGCAAATTTGACAACCTCATAGGAAAAATGGTACAAACATACTTCCTACCATCCCTCATCCATTCATTTTCAAAGCAAAACTATCAATCCGCCATCTTGAATCTAGTCTCCCAACGTCTCAACATTCTAACTGACAATGACATTTCAACTAACAAAGATCCACAATCATGAAATTGACGCATACAAAACATTACTACTTTGGAACAACGCATTTTTCACTGTATTGTTTTATAATATCTAATGAACATTCCAATCTACTAGCATAATAATTAAAATGAAACAAAATAGACAATCACAGTGGCATGCAAACAACATACAAACAGTTATTTAGTAAACTATTACTCGCTCTATTGTCCATTCAGCTTGACCTGTCAACATTGTTGATTGTTATTTGTTGTGTCTTGTTGACACTAGACGCAGGCCTATTGTATAAGCCCTAGTAGGGTCTTATTCAAGTCCTGTTACATGCCTTACATTGCATTACTATGTTGTAGTAATGATGACAATGTAAGGGACAATGGGAGTAAGGATACGAGAATTTTTATTGCAGTACTGTAGTGAGGCGAAGTGTTGATTTATTTAGTAGTTAAATTACATTGCTTGGGACTTAGATATACAGGGTGGCAGGGACATCGACGCGCAAACATTACATTCGACATATACACCGTTAAATTTTGATCGTTTTAATCCCTATAAGGGGTCATTGTACTCATCATTATGAACAACTTTTACTACGGGACCAAGCCTGAAATCGTGAAAAAAAAAATCAGTTGATCCATAGTTATGCGAACATAAATCTACTTCTGGATTAACTGATTTTTTTTTTCCTCTTTCCACATGTCCCGGTCTAGAAGTCCAGCTCATTCCGCCATCTCTTTCTGGGCCTGCCGTGTAAATATCGAATTACATTATAAGTACATAATTTTGTAACTACCATAGACCATTCATAATGATTTCATGTTAAACTATTTCCCTTTTCCATGAAAGCGTAGTATTATTATAACACGTCATAACGAAAATGACTCACCAACCATAATTCAAAAAAAGGATCTCCCATAGACCAATTCCTGAGAATACCAACCTAACATTCGCAAAACTAACATAGTATGACGTCACACAAAAAATATGGCGCCGAATCACCGTATTACATAACGAAAACAAGTCTTTTATAATTATGTAACATTAATTGACAACCATTCACGTGGTTCTAATAGGTTCTACTATTATTATAAAAATCCTCACGTGTTTCCTCAAGTCTTATTAATAATTTGTTTATCTGTGGTTTAGACAACGCCATTTTGAACTAGACAGATTATATCGGGGAACAGATTGCTTTTGTTTTGACGTTCATACGAAGGTCGATTGTGTTTTTTTGCGCAAGAATATGTTTTGGTTAATGACGTAATTGGTTTTAAAGTCGAGCCCTCTGCGGGCTTTGGTTGATGTCTGAATGACGTCATTGTTTTTAGAGTCGGGCTATCAGCGGGCTTTCGCATCTTGTGGGCTTCTAATGTTGTAAATTATGTATATGTTATTATTATGTTTAATTAGTGAAACCAAATTAACTTAGACCTTGAACGAAGTCCAGGGATATTCATAGCAGATGTTTTTCTGCTGATTTCAGTTTATTTTTCTTCTTTTCTGACAAACATTTTATAATTTTAATTAAGTACCTATGTCAATTTGCTTTTGTTCCAAAATAAAAAGCATGTACTTTTTTTTTAACAATATTTTATCAAAACTTTTAATTGACAGTACTGTGACATTCCATTTTAATTGGCAACACTATTTTTTTCTCTATCTATTCTACCTCAAAAATTTCAAGGAGCTTTTAAGAGGAAGCTCTCGAGCGAGAATTTATCTTAGGTATTTAGCCTTAGCGCAGAGAGATTTATTAAAGTTATGTGGCCTTAAAAACTCATCCGATTTCCAGAAATTAAAACAAAAAAAGTTCAACATTTTCCTCTTAAAAAATATCATTATCCAGGGTCGCACCGTCATACAAATTCCTCTACCCAATGACTAAACATACATTTATGTGAAAAAAAACAGTTTTCATTCATACCGCTTATTAGTTGGCTAAATACTAGGAAATTAAAATATAGTTATAGAATTAATGAAAAGTTGCTCGTGCAATATAAGAGGTAAAATGTTTGTAGTACAACTTTCATTGTGGGTTTAATAGGCAAATACTAAATTGACCTCATGAATGACATTCCTGAAGGGCGTCATCATATTTGTTGACATCCATAAATTGCTCAACATAGTATGCATCATAGACTGGTTTACACATAGTAAGAACATGATGAGAAATATATGTAATAGTATTTAGTAAGTATTTAAGTTTAAGTTAAGTACTTAATATAATAATGAAAACTTGCTTTCGTAAAAAAAATTACAAAACATGGTTTAATTTTGACCTTCAATGTTTCCGTAACCCAGGGCATACCTGGGTTACGGAAATTATTTAATTATTAAAAACGCGAAAGTTTGTTTATATGGATGGATGGATGTTTGTTACTCTTTCACGCCAAAACTACTGAACAGATTTGGATGAAATTTGGCACACAGATATTTTATAACCAGGTGTAATATATATGTTTATCGGCCTATAATGTTCCCCACTGTTGGGACACAGGCTCTCTTCGAGAGGGAGTGGGCTTTAAGCGAACACGCGTGCCCCCAGTGCGGGTTAGTAGCAGTCACATGTCTACAAATTTTCAGTTCTAGGATAATTATGCCAGTTTCCTCACGATGTTTTCCTTCACCGTTTTGTTAAAAGGAAGAAGAAACTACTGATCTCGATTATCATCATATTAATCATCATCGTTCAGTTGAAAAACGTCCAGTGCTGGACATAAGCCTACCCCAAACGTCGCCACATCGACCGGTGTGCTTCTCGTCGCATCCAGCGGATTCCCGCTACCTTCACCAGGTCATCCGTCCACTTTTCCCTTGAAATTAAAGTGCCTTTCACAACTTGAACAGGTTGATTGAATAACCTGTAATATTTTTTAGGTATGTTGCCTGAAAATAAATATACTATACCAGCTTACACACGCAGAAAAAAAAATGAGCGAAAATGTGGCAAAGTTTAATCATACCAGCTGTAAAATCTTTTTTTAATATTCTCAAGTTAAGGTAAGTCACTAAAATTCGAATAAATATGAAACGCACATGTTTTAGTAAGGAAATACGAACTCTATCTACCGTCAGCGCCATCTAGTGGGCGCGAACCGTAAACTCAACGCAATTTTTCTTTTGCATGAAAATTTAAATCTAAACGCGTAAATTATGAAGTTCTCATTAATAATGAATAGTAACAATATTTTAATTGGTAATTTAAGTGTTTTAAGCATGTTGTTGTATTATTACTCTGTGTTAAAAATGAATGTCACGAGATCATTGACCTCAATTATTTACCGTAACGAAAAATGAAATCTTGTTTTGACTAGTTCAGTGTATGAATAACATAACCAATTCGAAATAAGATACTTTTGCCCAATATTATCCATTAGGCCCGTAACTATTTATTAAATACGCTATTAACTAATTTCTTGTTAATTCTATTGATAACTAAACAATTAATTTGTTAATAATTCTGTTTGCTTTTAATGTAAAATACTAAACAAACATTACTAGATATTATCGTTACCCAAATAAGAATGTATACCTATTTGTTTAATTTATTGTTTCCATGCCATCTAAGAGGTAAAGATCAACATCATTAATAAAATACGAGTAGATAATGAGTCTCTTAAAATAGGTTAGCAACCTGTGAACCTGCTACTAAGCACGTTGATATCTGTTGAACTAATGCCTCATAATCACCAGTTAAAATCACCGTGATTGGTTAATAAACTGGTGATCTATAGGTATTATAAAGAGGTACAATTTTTTAAACACCATTCACCACGTTTGATTAAAAAAAAACAAGTTATTTCCCAAAAACAAAACACGTCCTTGACTAAAATCATTATACCATTTTTAAATCACCTACAGTTGGATTTGACATATTTTACATAAATAGTTACTTATATATACACTACGTACATACATAATACATTACATACATAAATATCGCACGAGGTATTCTGTGGTTTTTGCCTACCCCTATAGGACGACGGCGTGAGTTTATCCTACTAATATTATAAATATGAAAGTTTGTTTGGATGGATGGATGGATGTTTGTTACTCTTTCACGCAAACACGACTGAAAGGATTTGGATGAAATTTGGCACACAGATGGTTTATAGCAAGGATTAACATATAGGATACTTTTTATCCCGATATTCCCACGGGATCGAAACTTATGCGGGTGAAACCGCGTTGCGCAGCTAGTGTGACATATTTCGTCACCAGGAAAATATAGAAAACAGGATAATAAAATAGTAAATAGTCTAGTATTATGGTAAACAACAAAAAAAAATGCAATGTTTTTAAACAAAATTCCCAGAAACCGATGAATAAGTTGATATTCAGACGCACACGAAACAAACTTTACAATGTCAAGGTGAAAACCTATACATTGTTAGGTACCTATGGTGTTTATTTTTGAGAATGAAATACATTACAATATATTATAGTTTGAAAGACCGGAAATGGTTTGAGTTTTTCTTAGTACTTATTTTTTTTTTTTCAAAATATTTTGCAGGTTTCTGGCGGTTATAGGTTCAAAACCTACAATAAAATCATCAACTCAGCCTGTCGCAGTCCACTGCTGGACATAGGCCTCTCCCACGCTGTGCCACAACACTGTCCTCCGCCTTCCGTATCCAGTTTGTCCCAGCCACCTTCTTTAGGTCGTTGGTCCATCTAGCTGGGGGGCATCCCACACTACGCTTGCCGATACGCCTTAACCTAAGACATGGTTGACATTACGTTGTTCCAAAAAAAACATCCTTTGAAATTTTGTAGTTATTAAAAAAAATAGAAAATAGCTGAAAATGGCTGACTAGAATTACATACATAATGTAATTCTAGTCAGCCATATCTAGGTATTTTTAGCTACGAAACTTTCTAACTACGAACATATGTAGATATAATCAATCAAGGTGAAGTTCATTGACCCCTATATTTCGACTAAGAGGTGACTAATCCAAACTCCAATGTATAAAAACTTCTCCTGTTAATGATTAACAAGAACTCATTAAGTATTCCACATCCTAACTCTGAACACTCTTGGAAAAACCACAAAAAAATAGCTCCGGTATTTTTTTTTTAATTTCCACATAAAAATAAAAAATAAACATATTTATCAAGTGTGAATCTACAGACAAGATAACATAATGAATATTAGTCATAGTGATGAAAAACACTTGAAAATCCAATAACAAGAATAACCTTTACATAGACAATTACCTCTCTATGACCGATATTAAGTAAATCTATGACGTAGAGCACGACTCACACTTGACTGTTTCGCAATAGTTCCTTATTTGACGTAATAAATGACTAATAATTGGAACATTCTAGTTAAAGGTACATGCCTCGTGTACACAATGGTGGAAACTGGACAAAGTCCACAGAAGTAGGTACCTAAATTATTTTATACTCAAACTAAATAAAGTTTGTTTTCCATTCGGTACTAAGAGTTCACCCTATCTTGTTTGACTAAATACTTAAAGATAGGTACCTGAAAAACAGTTCAAAATCTAGTTACATTCTCATCTCAGCGACAATCAATGTCAAAAATGTAGAGAAATTAGAGGCATTTTTGACAGATTGAGTCTGAGATCTGAGTGTGAACGTTCTTAAAATTACGAGAATTGCCCCTCAGGTAAAAAATAATGAAAATATCTATAAATCAATTATCGTAACCCCGCTACGGTGTAGCAATTGCGTAGCGCGTAGCTCCCTAAAACAACAAAACGTAGACAACTACGCACCATAATAGTATCATTATCTTGTTTACGAATAAAAATAACTCCGACAAAACAAAGGTAAAACAAAGAAAGATTACAGATAATCGTAAAAATAGAACACATTATTGCGAAATAATAAAAAACAAAAGTCACGAGTCTGATTAACAAGACTAGTTCAAAACTAAAATGACGAAAAACGATTAAGTACTGGAACAGAACCAATTTAAAAATTTACATTTACCCAACTGGATTGTAACTGAAAAACCGTCGAAATCTAAATCTTACTAGTCCAAATTACGCCACGTAATTGCCCAAAAGACCAAAACTAAAACTAACGCTTATCAATCGATTCAATTATTTCACGGAAAAAAGCAAAACGCGACAAACACATGACTCAATAGCGAATTAGCTAAAAAATCGGATACATTGACTCAATACGAGCTAAAGTGATTACACGGGCACAGTTACGTAAATATACCAACACTACGACGAATCACGCACACAGGCGCGTACACACACACAGAGGCACGAGTGAGCCTGTGTGCGCGCTGCAGGCTGGGAGTCGCGCGACCCCACTACAAAATTTAGTCGCACTCTAGACTGCTTACAGTACAGACCTGTCCATAGCGAGTGGAGTAACATAGCGCCATACGCAGTGGATATTTCGTCATAACAACATTGTGATAGTGACAAAAATCGTTTAGGACGTGTATAGTGGGAGTGATACAATTTTTTTACATTGAATATTATTGAAAACTAACTGTGAACGAGAACGTTGTGAATTATTGTTCAGTGGATTATGAAATTGTACCCACAATTTGGATAATTCCGGATAAGGAGTGCAAAAACACCGCAAATATTTTTGTAAGTATCTTTATGGGTTTTTTATTGTGCATTTTGACAGGATTTTTGCAAAAACTGAATGTCGGATTTCTTAGAGGAGTTTCCTTGAAAAATATTACAAGTCCAAGTAGAATCCAATTTTTCCATTTCCTTCTCAACTATCCTAATAAACTACACTCAATTCCCCAAAAATATCTAATTCAAAACGCGATAAATTAATGCTAATGAAAAAAATCACATTTCAGAAAATTCACAACTTTGCAAATTAATTTCGGAATCAAACAAAATAAATAATATGTTAATGAAAACAAACATTTCCCAACCCGAAAAGGAAAGTTCGTGAAAAATGCGCATTTAAAGTAGCTGTTTGAAAAACAAATCAATCCTTTCTTTTGAACATAGAATTTTCTTGAAAATTTTCTTTGAATTTTAAACTCGGTTGACTCTGAATTTATCAGAATTTATGAAAATGCAAACAGATGTTTCATAGCTTTTTTTCGGTTTTCCTCAAACATCTAAGTCGTTGACTTCGCTTCCAAATTTGTTAACTCATCTCCTGAGAGCCGTGCCAAAACGGCTGTGTTAATCATTTTATTTGTTGAATTCTTACGTTCTTGAAGTTTCTCAATGACGGCCCTCGGCGTTTCACCTTGTTTTCATTCTTTTGTTTGCACTTCTGCTTCCTCGGTAATTTCGTCAGTGTTTATGTACGTACACAACTCTTTTTACAAATTGTTTACATGTCCTATCCTGTGTTTCGTATATCTAAATTGTATTACGACGACAGCCATAGCTGATAAAATTTTAATTATCCTGATTTTGAAACTGCTGTGTCATTGTAAGATATTTTTGGAATTTGTTTTTTTTTTTGTAGTTTTGACAAAATGTTCTAAGTGCTTGTAAAGTACAAAATGCGGTATGTAGTGGTTTTAATTGCGGGATTGCGTAGGTTGGTGTCGTAAGCTGCGCCTGGCACGGTTCTGTCGTAAGCCATTGTGAGTCGCTTACACAAGTGGTTCAAGGTTCCAATCCTGCGTGCATTCGCCCGCGGATGTACGGAAACTAGATTTTTTGTTAATATTGCGTTTTGATATTGTTGCAGTTGCGATAAATGAAATATTTTAATTAAAATAGGTTTTAAAATTAATATTGTTAATGAAACTAGATAAAATCCTCTAAGTCATTTTTTTAGAAATAAAATCCGCTGAAAGTGAAAAATAAAAATCTAAATCAAATTCTATAAAATAAAAATAATCTTGAAATGCGAATCAAATTAAACTCCCTCGTCAAACTTGACAAAATTAAAAAAAAAATTAAATCCTTATTCTGTACAATAATTATAATTTACCACAAAAATACCAACGGCCCTAACCTATAAAAAATACCTAACACCACAAACATCACAATATGTGTCGTTTCCCACCCCTCGCTTTCCCTTCCCTGACAGCCTGCCACCTGTTCCATTATATGCAGTATTGGAGTGCAACAATCGATCGCCCGGTAAAGGTCGCCAATACATGACGTAACAGGGTGTGTGTTGCGCAACCAGCTGCAATACAACGTGCTGTCTCGCACGTATTAACGTTAGAACACATAAATCGAACGAGCCCACGATAAACATCGTGAGACGTCGGAAAAATTCACGAGTTCAACGAACTCCATGTGTCAAATATGGCGAAACAAATGAAGGTGGATTCTAACTTCGCTTTAAAAACAAATGAAGGTTGATTGTATGTTTTCTTAGCCGGAACCAATAGCATTTTGTACAGTTAGCTAAACTTCCGTAACCTGTAACCAAAAATGTATTTAACTGTCTGATTGTAACTATTGAACACAAAGGCGTAGCTAACAAGTAAATAGAATTATCACGAAATGCATTATAGGTATATGATGTAATACGGAACTGAGCGCAAGGTTGTACGGAAAGCAATACTGAAGACTGTAAGGCCACGTTTATTTAATCACACATCGACATGGAACTTCGATATCTGACTGCAATTGAGTCATTTTTAAAACGTTTAAAATGATAGGCAAGTCAACGTACCTACATTCTGACACCGTTCACGAAGACCGTCACCTAATTAGCCGAAAAGCTTTGTAAATATTGGCAGGAGATAAAGAAACTCCAGCCAGGGTTACCAAATTTATAAATGAACGACATTGGGATGTAACCCTCGGTGTATTTGCCTGGATTATGCTTTTTATACAGCGTACGGGTTATGTAAGTAGATTTTTTCACGCGCAATAGCAAGCGATAATTTCATTGGCGCGAGGACATGCAAAGATAACTTGACCTATTTTTTTTATCTCGCTCACTGCGTAACTGTAACCTACTTAGTGATGTGCACGTGGATACATACGACCAATTGCGATGAAGTGGACCATCGTGACGTGGCCGCTGAGGACACACGAGCTCCAAAATATGAGTGATTGATGAGTTGAACGCTGATACAAATGTGACGCAACTGAACGACAGGAAACTGGAACGAATGCAAAAAATTCTTGCTGCATTCGTAATGATCTGCTTTTGTTTTTCCGCTGACAAAAATAACGATTTGTTTTTAATAGGAATCCCCCGTGAGTCAGTTATGATAATGGCAGGCGATATTATGACTGGCAGCTAAATTATCTGGCGACGGCTGACCTGACCTTAAAGCTTGGAACATAACATCGGTCCTCTTACAATACTTCCGCGAAATAGGTCTGTTATGTAATTCTAGCCGCTACATTCGACGAATCTAACACAAGGAAATGGGTTAAGTGTTTCTTAATAATGTAGCAATTAGCAGGTATAGAGCAAGGCCGAACAACTAGGTCCTTCTTTGTTATAAAAAGTGATTCACTCAAACACTTGTTATCGATCTTATCTTTTATTTAACAAGACAATTTCTACCGGAAAAACGGTACCTAAGGCCTTGGCACGTTTATAAATCGGAGTTACGAAATGTAACCTTGACACCAAACCATTATCGTGAGTCGACCGATAGAGGTCGCCGCACAGAAATAACACTCCCGACTTTAATTAGGTCTTACACGCGAAAAATCGGTCAAGTATCTATACGTAATTTTTGTTGTAAAAATGCTTGAAACGTATCCAGAAGGCGCGACCTCTAAGCTGGTAAGTCAAAATAACTTATGGTTACGCCAACAGACCACGTCTAAGACATAACATATGACTCGGCGTGTAGCAAGTTTTCATAACATTCACATCTTGACATAATTCATAACCACAGACAATGAGCCATTGGCGCCAACGGGAACGTCATGTTTAATATGCAACAGTTTTCTATTTTTCGCTAGGTTTTCTTCGAGACTTCTTCCGGAAAATTATAAAGATGTTTCTCACAGTCCTATTAAAATAACTGAATTAATAGGCAAACAGTCGCGACTTCTAACAGTATAATAACAGAAATTGTGATAGTTAAAAATGTTTCTATCATTTCATAGTTGGCGGTAAGCGTCAAATCAAACATGGCCGCCGTCCCACTTTTCCCGCGCAATAAACGGCAAGCGCGTGGAAAGTTACCGCTGTACTACTTTCTCTACTTTTTCCAAGATGGCGCCGATTATATATTATTTAAAGTAAGGTCAAGATCGCAGTTACTTATTTATTTCAAAACCGTCACGAATGGTACAGTTAAACTTGACTTTGCTACGATTTGTTCAAGTTATTCATACTTATGGCTTCTTTCGCACTTTTACGGTTCAAAGTGCTAGTTAAAGTTGATGGTCATATTGACATTGACTTTGTTTGGCATCTGACTAAATATTTAGTTTATAAATCTACAGCGTGACTGCGTGACAGATATTTTCCGCTCGCGGCAAAGAACAAAAAGCAACGTAAACCCGCCCACGTATTTCGTCAAAACAATAGTCCCACTGTCAAAGCCAAGGGCAACGCCATTAAAGGGAATTAATAATTAAATTTCACGTTCTTCGATCACGTTGCAGTTTATATAACTATGTAGAGAGGAGCAAACGTGCTGGGTCGGTCGGTTGCGCAACACAACGTGAGGTTCAAGAACACACGTGCTGACGGCCGCGTGACCTGAACACGCTTTGGCACGTGAGATGCAGGTAGGACAATCACGTCGCTAAGGTCAGCAGCACAGGGCTGCCTCTTAGGTGAACTTTGACATCAAGTTCCCAACTACGGCGAAAAAAACGTGTTATCGGAATTCGAGAACTGAAATATGATAAGGAAAATAAGCAGAGATATCGGATGGGGTCATGTGAAGTTTAAATAAAGATTGATGATAAATGATTGGTTAGATTTCTTTAGATTTAGAGCCTCGCGCACCGAGGGTTCCGTACATTTACGATTTATGACGTACCTATTAAAAAAAACTACTTACTTACTAGATCTCGTTCAGAAAACCAATTTTCGGTGGAAGTTTACAGGGTTTACATTTTTTTTAGTTTTATCATTCTCTTACTTTACAAGTTACAGGGGGGTGGGACACATATTAGAAACCTCAATATCATTTTTGAAGACCATTTTAGCCATTTGGCTACGGAACCCTAAAAAGGGCGTGTCATCTATTTTCGTTTTGGAATCCAGTTATGGCTAATTGTTCTGGCATTCAACAAGAAAAAAAATAAGAGCAATATCAAATCAATTTACAGTACTTAATTAAATTGAATATCGCAAAAAACAGCAGACATTCCCATTAACTGCACGAGACTAGTCTATTTCTAATTCAAATAGTCGTTCTAATGACATAATCATAGACAACCTCGTGTCCTAGCACGTGTTGTCTATGACGCTAAGGTAAGTGTATGCAGCCATTTGCATTATTATGTAACCATTCGCGGAATAACAGGAACAAAACGGAATATATAATATATAATAGTTGTTTATAGTATTGTGTAATATTCTAAAATATGTTTTATGTAAATAAACCATATCAGTGTTTGTGAAATAGGGGACTTTGTTCGGTGACTCAGTGGCATGACACCTCGCATCATTACAAAATGCGTCTGATAAAGAAATAATAGGAACTGTTTTAGATGTTTTGTTACATTATACACGTGACTCAACCACTGAAGAATTCAAATGTATTTCATGCGAATACTTGAGCGAAATAAATTGCGTTTGTTGTTCTTGTTAATCAAAACACAGGTTTTGAGGAAACCGTGTTCAGTATTAATTAACGGAATAACCCTCTCAACGCGATTGCTTAAGACGCGACAACCATTTGCACATGATTTTCCATAGTAAATGTCACTGATCAAGAATCAATACAAAACAAAATAAAAGACAGTGCACACATGACAAACATATTGCCGCGTTTAGAAAACAAGAAATCTGAAGACAGTAAAAACTATTCTATATTTAGCTAGAGGGGATCGACACGTGTTGGAAGCTAGCGAGTCCCTCGACCTACGACACGTGTCTCATAATCTTATTGCGTAGGTCCTGCCCTATCTTCAACGTGACAAGCTGTTCGAAGCTACTAAAATGACAGATCAATTAATTCTAAACATTGTCCTCAATTTACATGCAGAATTAACATTCTATTACCCGTTACGGTATCTAAAATAACAAACACATCGGTATTTCATCGCATACTTTAAACGAAGCCGAAATTTTCCCATCACTCCCATTGCCAGACGACTGTTGGCTAACGGTTGCACAATACGTAGCTTACAACTATCAAGCGGGTTTTGACAATCGACAGTTATCGTTAATCAAGTACTTTCTCGCGCCGTGGCCCGTTACCCGAAAACTGGGACTATACGGTACAACCGAAAACGGTTTTTATGCTCATCTCTGCTGTCTAAAACTCGTAATACTGTTATGAAACTTCTATTAGTGTGTCGTCATCGTTTTAGCGGTTAAATTTTATTTCGATGTGATAGTCAAGGTTGGGTTTACAGTTGAAGTGATAATTGGCTTGTCAAAAGTATGTTAGAAGGTTCAAGTTCTTATAGACATTCTAGTCAAGTTAACTACTAAATAAAAAGCTACTTAGCCATAAATAGCCTCAAGAATAGCTCATAAAACCATAAAAAGAACCCCCAAAGTCATAAAACTACACAGAACGTGCTATAAACAAAGTTCCTTATTAAAAAGTAACGATAAAAAGTTAACAATGCATATATTTTTATAACCAATGCTAAATAGTAACAGTTCGGTTTGAAACGGTGTTTAACTGTCTGTGCTCCGCCAAGCGTCAACGGAATAACGGGCGGTAACATTTTTCTGTTAATCTCTTTGCAAATGGAGCAAAAACATCATAATTTGCTGTATAAAAATGGCATTTTAAATGGCGAATCGATTGCACGCAGAGCAATTCAAATTTCAAAAAAAAATGACATTTCGATTTTGAACAAGGTCAGCCATGTTGAGACAATAGACAAAACTAGGTTTATTTGTTTTAACGTCCAAATTATCAAATAAAGTACCGTACTACAGTTATGACAAAACTTTTTCCATGTGTTACGATCACGAATACTGTTTTAAATTAACACCTAATACAGTGGGCGGGTCGAACGGGGCAACCGACAAAAAATGTTTGAATAGTTATGTGTAACTGTACAATATAGTAATATTGCAGTAACGGAACTTGAATGTATTAATACAAATGAACGTTTAACGTGATAAAAATTCATAGCCAACTTGGCCGCTGTATCGGATTTAATTGGTCGGAATTATACCTAGCCTTAAACTGATCAACCTTAATCCAATTTAATTAAGAACAACAAAGATCCCACTGTCATTTTTCAATAACAATGTATACCAATTAAACTTGGCGCAATTATTTGAACAGTTAGACGGCATAACGGGGCGCCGCCGCCGGCGCATCTGGGCCGACCTACTGACACCGATCTTGTCGTGTCGTGGAACGGAACGTATCAATAACACAATCATACTCTTTAGCGACCATGATTTATGATGAAGAAGAAAATATCTTCTCTCTGAACTGGCAATTATAGTTTTGGCAATTTGGTAGTTATAACTGTCGCGCCGCCTAAATTGCATGAAAAAAGCAATGTGAAACGACCGGATGTCTGTTCGAAATTTGAATGTATTTGAAAGGAGATCAATGGTATTTCGAAATTTAAATCAGTTGATTTGTGTCTTTTATATCGAGCACACGTGTTTTGTCACATTATACATACAAACAAAATCCAATGGAAAAAAACGTAGTTTTCTTTAAAAAAGAACTCTCACGTTGCCTGCATTAAAACCGCGTGTTATCAAACGTGAACGACATTTTTTTTCTGTGTACAACCCAGTGCAACTCTCATTGTTTTAAAATCATTGAAAAAACAATCAAACTTAGTCGCCACAATAGGCACTTCCAAATGATCCTTACCATTGTTAATTTCGGATAATAAAGTTGATAACAATGCGTACTGGTACATTTTTTTACTCTTCCTGTATTATTCGCACTTTGATCGATTAACCGACTAATGTTTGCGATTTATGTAAATCGATTGTCCTATCGAGAATTGTCGAGCGTTACATAAAGGTGAATAACATTGTGTCGGGTGATGCTTTCAGTACATCACACTTCCACGTAGTCAGCTAATTTTAGCCCACGTTAAAATCAACGTGCTTGTTGCGAAATCTAAATATTATTGTTTGGTTAACCCCAATGAATCGAAGTCATTACCTTCGTCACGTTTTTTCGAAATACTAGTCTGATCAAAAAATTCATTTGATAATCAACCTTGGTATAATTGGTCGTGTAATCAACCGTCTTCAACTTTGCAAAGTGTTCTGCAATCATTCTATTTTTACATTTCATCGTAACGTTAGCAAAAATTAACGTTCGGCAAGAGGAAGTGAGTTTTGTAACGGAAGAAATCCGGTGGAACCTCAATATAGTATTTGTAACATTGTAACACGCTAAAATTAAGAAACACGACTTATTAATGAGTTTGGCTAACATGAAGGGAGTAAAAAGCGTTGAAATGTGGCAACATTATTTCACAAAGGTGATCCACGTGCAACAACTTAACAGCGGCGCGGCGGGTCTTGCGACATTCAGTTTTTGCAACCGACTGATTTTGTAACAACGGCATTATTTAGACAACTGCAACGGTTGGCGATTTTCTTTAAAAACTGTAACTAACGTTACCTTTCCTTTGTTTCAGAACCACAGTGATAATTCGTGCGGACCAGTCGACGTCCGCCGAAACATGGTTGCAGAGTTCATCCTGAGTCAGCAGCAGCTGCTAAGCGGAGGAGGTGGCGGGGGCCTCGGGCCCGTACCGCCCCCCTCCCGCGCTCCGCCGCCTAACCGGCGTCAGTCCGTGTCCCCCTACCCGATGGACCACAGCCACGGCCCCATTGGTAGCCCCGGCGACCCTAATGACTACTCTCCATTCGAATTCAACAAGCGCAAAGAGTTCTTCGGCCAGCGCAAGCAGAGGGAGTTCATTCCCGACAACAAGAAAGACGATGGTTATTGGGACCGTCGCAGGAGGAATAATGAAGCCGCCAAGCGTTCCCGCGAAAAGAGGCGCTTCAATGACATGGTTCTGGAACAGCGCGTAGTTGAGCTGTCCAAGGAGAACCACGTTCTCAAAGCACAACTTGATGCGATCAAAGAGAAATACGGAATCTGTGGGGAAACCCTCATAAGCATAGACCAGGTGCTGGCTACACTACCAACTTGTGACCAGGTTCTTTGTGTCACCAAGAGGAGTAAGCTGACCAGCAACACAATGTTCCCCGCCCCGCCGCCACCACCCCCGGCACCGCCTGCATCTCCCCCGTCGCCGCCGCCTCAGCGCCAGCCAGAGCCCTACCAGGAGAGGCTACCCGCCCCCGAGGCCTACTCCAATCACTACTCGCACCCAGCACACTATGAGCCCCCAGGCTCAGTTCTCAACCTGTCCAGATCTCGCCGCGTGCCCTCGCCCTACGAGCTTTCCTCCCTGTCAGGCTCAGGGGACGAGACCGCTGAACAGTACGCGCCCGAAAACAACGGGCTGCCGCTCAAACTTCGCCATAAATCACATCTCGGTGACAAGGACGTTGCCAGCGCCCTGCTCTCCCTCCAGCACATAAAGCAGGAGCCCGGCCCCCGGTCCTCACCCTCATGGGACGGGGAAGGCTCAAGTGATGAGCGAGACTCTGGGATCTCCATAGGAGCCGAGTTCAGGCCACAGCGGCCTGAAGACAGGCTCGCGGCCGAGGAGGAGGACGCACACCTGAAGGCCGAGCTCGCGCGGCTCGCCACAGAGGTGGCCACCCTCAAGAACATGATGCACCAGAACAAGGCGCGCGCGCACGAGCACTGAGCTGTCGCCGCCTGCGCCTGGACCGCGCAGCCGCCCCCGCCCGCGCCCGCGCCCCGCGCCCTGCGCCCGCGCACGCGCCCTCGCGTCGAACTCGCTCGTACAAACTGTCTCCCCTCCCAGTAGATGAAGTTACCACGTTATAAAGAGATGAATATTATATTTGTATCATATTGTGCAGCTGTATGCGGCTAAGCCGCGACGCCTATTTGTAATCCTTCCTAGTAGTTGTATGTCGTGGTCGGTGTATAGTATGTACTCGTGTAGGGTAGGCAGAAGAAGAGGCAGGTCGTCGTAGACGCGCCTCCTGGACCCTTTCATATGAAAATGAGACTAATTATGTTCGGTTTACAGACTTTTCGAACAGATAAAACTTGTCTACTCAGTGATAGGATAAAAAAATGCATTTTTAGTGATGAACTATGTATGTATATGTAATTAAGTTAAAGAAGTAGATCTGTTTCATCTTTTCGAAGACTCGATAGTGAAAAATCGATGGCTAAAGACTATGTTCTTATAAGTAGTAGTTTCTAAGTTTTGATCTAAGTAAGTTTAAGTCCAACTTAGATGGTTATTTATAAAAATTAATGTATATTTCTCATTTCGGATTGCCCCGTTAAGTTCTGAACCAAAAAGTTGATAGGTCCTCCCGGTTGGCTGAAGAGAAATCGCAAATAATTTGTAAGACAGATTCTACATTAAATCCTATAATAACAGAAAGTTTTGATAAAAAAAAAACAAATGAAGAACAACAGTGCCTTTGACAATACATACCTACCTTTATAAATAGCTACCTAAAGGAATATTTTTGTACACTTATTAGAAAAAAAGAAAAAGGCGATTTCATGTTTCGGGAACCATGGTCGTTACTACGAGTTCGCTCGACTCGCAACAACTCGACAGTTGATTATTTCCTTTTGAAAAGTGAATGAAAATGCTTAGCATTAGACCTTCTTGTGCGAAGAGGCTGTTGAATTGTTGTGGGAACTGAACTCGTGGTAGACACAAGTATAAATTTTGTAAATGTATCGAGTCCTAAGAAAGCTAGTTTGCAAGTATTTCAGTTGTATTGTAAGTTTACTCCTAGTATTGCTCTAAAGAGCATGTGATAGGACTGAGAAGGGAGTAGGTATACTAAGTATTTATTTATTATTCGGACCGAGAAAGAGGATTTTACAATTTATTATCTTTGTATAAGAAACTCTTTGCGATATAAATAAATTGTGTACATTACAATTATATGACGAATTTTATTTCCTTATTATCCTTACACACACACACACACACACACACACACACACACCTATATCCACCAAGCAGTTCTGCACCCTAATTGCGTAACACACTATCAATCTCAATCTGAATCATTTTGAAGGATGTTGCTAATCCATTGCTTCATATGTTCGAAAGAATTGTCTGCTCAACAACGTAAATGACGCAGTGAATGTTGTTTGAACTGTCAAAATTAAACCCATTGCTATTAATAGTGTGTTGTACAATTACCCAGCGGGTTTGAAGGGTACAATTACCCAGCGGGTTTGAAGGGTACAATTACCCAGCGGGTTTGAAGGGTACAATTACCCAGCAGGTTTGAAGGGTACAAACGCTGGTGAAATTCATAGTGCATGAGACATTTCAACTATGACTGCACATGGATAAATGCCTTGACGCTGCAGGTGTCTAAAGACTAACTGCGTGACTCGAGGTTACCACCCCCAGCTGTGCAGTTTCCCTACAACACTACTACATAAGAAAAATACACAGGGTCGCTGCTCAGTACATTTTGACCGCGTCGGTATTGTACTTTTCTATGAAACGACATGAAGCAAGCTGAAGTGGCAATGGGCCGGCCATATTAGCCGAGAACCGATGACCGTTGGGGTAGACGTGTTCTTGAGTGGAGACCGCGAATTGACAAGCGTAAGGTGAGACGCCCTCAGGCTAGGTGGAGCGACGATCTTCGCAGGATGGCTGGTAGCAGCTAGATGAGAGTTGCCGAAAATCGAGTTGAATGGCGTGCAATAGGAGAGGCCTATGTCCAGCAGTGGACTGCTATAGGCTGGTCATGGTGATGAATAAACAGCAGTTTTTTTTTTTGTAATAGCCGACGAAAAATTTGTACGTTAAAGGGGTCTAAAATAATGTGCTGAATTCATGGTTACAGTTTGCGCGGTGATCTCTGCCACCCTGTATAACACAAGCTTAAAAATATATAATAAGCCAATTCAAGACTATTCCAATAAACATCATTTCTAAATCAATAAGTCAGTACAAACATCTCGTCTTAAAGAGATTGCTGAACAAGAAGACTACGTCGCAGAAAATTAGTGCATAATTATTTTGCATATTTAGAAATTCAAGTAAAGCAATTAATGAAAGTGCTTAGTCAATTAAGTGCAAAAGATGTCATGCTAAGTAACTCAAACGACAAACTAACTTATGCCAACTACGGCTAACTTACTTATTTGGTCATAAAGCCCTATTATTGAGGAACCCTTTCCCTAAATCCCGATATCCGGTGTAAAAAGAGAAGGGGGGAAGAATCCGTATTAAAAGACACATCACCTAAATATCGTGAAGTCTAATAGGGGTTTTACCAGCCAAAGGCTGGACAGGCAGATGATGACGTACAGTCAGCCTGTCCCATGGAACAGGGGGTGAGCCTATTATCATCACCATCATCATCAGAATTTCAGTCCGAAATCACCCACTGTATAGAATAGGGTAAAGGCTTTTTTCTGCTTTTTTCCCTTATCCATGGGGGCAATTCTCGTAGTTTTATGAACGTTCACAGTCTGATCTCAGTCTCAATCTGTCAAAAATACCCCTAATTTCCCTACATTTTGACAAGCTTTTGACATTTATTTATCGCCGAGATGAGACTGCGACTAGATTTTGAACGTTTTAAATTACGAGAATTGGCCTTCTGGTGTTTCCCGCGACTTTAACGATATCATCCACTCAAAGCATTTATGGACGGGCCTGGTGTCTTTGGCCTAACCTTGGCCACCATTCGGTCACAGCTTCACTCCATCGGCCATCTCCTCATCTAACTATTGCCAGTAACAGGGCACAACTCCATACTCCGGGCTGCTTTTCTTACATTCACCCTTTGTAAAATTTCTACAGGGTGACAGGGAAACTCGACGTATTCCTTGAAAGGCGTTAAACTAGAGGTCATTAGCAATAAATACATATAGTCCAGTTAACTAGGGTACAAAATTGGATGGTTACCGAGCTGTGTCGGTTCTTAGATTTTTTCGAAATTTTCTGACTTGTTACAAAAAACAATTAATTATGTGAAAAAACTACTCCACTCCAAACATTTAACTGATACTTTTCTGAAAGTTGAAAAATGAGTGATCATTTCAAAAAAATGCTTGCAAATTTACATAATCTCAGAAATAAAAGGTCTTTAATAGCAAAATTTTTATTTTATAACCATTGACCCCTACTTAACTGAACTTAATTTGTTGCTAACGACCTCTAGTATAATCCCTTTCCAGGACTACGTCAAGTTTGCCTGTCACCCTATATTTATGTCTGTAATTTATATGGTGCTCATAATGAAGAGTTTTCTATTCTATTCTAAAACAGACATAGTTATAACCATAAGTAATACCGGAAATCAATATTACAGTTATTAACTCAGCCTTGTAACAATCTATAAATAAAGGATCGAAGTATTCGTCATCATTACTATCACGACTATACTATCAGTACTATGACGTCATGTTTTAATTGAATTTTCTTAGTAAAGATAAAAATAACTGGAACAACTTGGTTATTATGTAGGTGCGAGTAAATTAGACTTGCATTCAAGTAACTGTGGTTAGATTGCATCCACTTTAAAATGACATGAAATTTAAAAGAAAATTACTATCACTGCGACACAAACCTTCATCTACTTAGCCGTTAATTACAAACAATTAGTGGATACGTATCTGTGAGAACAACTCGGTAACCTGCTTCCCCAGTTGTCGTGTAAGCAGCGCGTGAAGGTAGCTGTGATACCATCTGTAATGTGGACTAAGATAGAGAAATTGTGTAACTGTGTGTGACAATAAGAGATGAAAACTATAAGTACTAACGAGAGCAGTGGTGGTACAGTGGTAACGGCCATGACGTACGAGTAGTAGGTCGTGAGTTCGAATCCAAGCGGGCACTTTACATAACATACATAATCAGCCTATAATGTTCCCACTGCTGGGACACAGGCCTCTCTTCGAGAGTGATTTTTTTTTTTTTGGATGGGAAATCATCAAATGACCCCTCCCGCTCTGGGTGGAGCGGAAGGGAGTGTCAGACTCTTACTGACTAAAACCCACCCGTGTTCCTTCCTTAGCCCTTTCTGTTCCAGGACAGCGGTAACCCTTTCGGACGATCCCGCCGTTTCGAGAGGGATTGGGCTGTAATCTACCACCCGGGCCCAGCGTGTTGGTAGATGTCACATGTCTTCGAATATTTGGTTCTAGGACATGCCGGTTTCCTCACGATGTTTTGAAAGCAGTGGTGATGAAATTCGAAGACATGTGACATCCGCCAACCCGCACTTGGCCCGCGTCGTGGATTATGGCCCACTCCCTCTCCAGAGAGGAGGCATGTCTCCCAGCAGTGGGATCATTATAGGCTGGTTACGCTAAGTATTAACATTAATAACCGCCTTCTGTTTTCAAGTCGGTTAAAAATGTAAATGCTCTGCTCTGTAGGTAGAACCAAGAGTCTGATGACTGATGATGATGATAAGGCTTTTTAGTTAAGTTATTCAGTGGTTACTACTAAAGTCATGAACAATGTTGTTTGAACAAGATTATAGGCTATCTCTTTTTGCTCTTGCACTGGTCCAAATAATGTTGTAATACAACCTTGACAAACGGGCGATTCTTAAAAAACATCTTTAGTCGCCATTAAGAGTTTCATCGCTCTGTGCAGGTCGTGCTGGCGCGGCGCGGCGTAGCGGTTTTGTAGACCCTGCGGAGCGGACTCCTTAAATCCGCGTAGAACCTCGGCGTAGAGGGCTCCTTTAGTCGCGTAGAGGTCTTGTAGACGCTACGCATGCGTTTGTCCAACGCCTACGCTGCACCAACACCCACGGTTACACACAGGATGGATTATTCTTTCCGGGAACCACATGAAAAGAAACCCTCTCTGACTATGACACACATACTTGAGTTGTATATTGTATAACATAATATTGTCAAATATGATTTCAAATGAGTTTGATATATTTCACTGCAGCTTGATGAAGTTCATAGGAGTAAGTAGAATTGAAGTGCATTGAAAATGTCGAGAAGTAATTGTATTTTTAATGGTATTTGTAATTGTATTTTAATTGGTTTTTTTTATTCTATTTTTGATTGTATTTTAACTGTATTTTGGAGCAGTCAATGTAAGTAAATAACTTTATCAATATCTATTATATTCTAAAAATAGTAGTAGCATAAACAATGGATTTTTTAATTCTTTTTGAATTTGCTAACCCTATCCTTGAGGAAGGTTAGGAGTAAGGACCCGATCAAAAAGAAAAATGTCTGAAAGAACGCGCAATGGGCGATGCGATGCAATGCGACACGGAGGGTCGAGAGCCGAAAGATTAAGCGGACGAAACCGCGGACAAAAGCTAGTCGCTAAAAACTCTTTATAAAAAAAAACAGTCTTGCCAACAATTCATGTGAATCAAAGAGTACACCAGTTTTTGAGTAATCTCAACAAATATAACATTGTTCTCATTATAATATTTGCTCACCTAACATGATGATTACGTATCAGGCCTTGTGTTCAATCTTGAAGCAGGCAATCATTTGTGAGGAAACGTAGTCAAAACACAACGTTGAATCATTCGTTTAATGTTTATAATTACTTCATTATTATCTAGGTAAAAGTCATATCTTAAATCTTAGCTCTCGGAGAAAACTAGATACATTTTTCAGATTAAAAAAAACTGACCTACCTAATTGTAATTAAATAAATAAATTTGAACCTAACACTTTAGCGATAAAGTTGAAAATCTATTAAAGAAATTTGACAGATTGTTGTAGCCTCGGAAAGTACGTTAAGCCGTTGGTCCCGCGGGGTGATTTGATTACGTAACCCACCAGCAGTAGCAAAGGCTGCCATTTTGACAGTTCAGCAACATCCATTGCGTTATTTACGTTGTAGAGCCGACAAATTTACGAAGCAATGGATTAGCCTATCCTTCAAAATGATTCAGATTGAGATTGATAGTGTGTTATGCAATTAAAGTAATAGCCGTGACCTACAAATTGTAAGTTAGTTCCGAATCCAGGCAGACGCTTTACTGAATGTTTTCAACATTGCTCTCAAAACGTTGAAGGAAAACATTGTGAGAAAACTGGCATGTCCTAGAACCAAAAATTCGAAGACATGTGACATCATCTTACAGACAGGAGGCCTGTGTCCCAACAGCAGGAACACTATAGGTTGATATGCTGCAATTGAGACAGTAATATGGAACACTTAGACATTCAACTGAATT
Source organism: Apamea crenata (assembly GCA_949629185.1). Classification (NCBI taxonomy): domain Eukaryota; kingdom Metazoa; phylum Arthropoda; class Insecta; order Lepidoptera; family Noctuidae; genus Apamea; species Apamea crenata. The sequence goes on from OX451377.1 coordinate 4,769,492, forward strand.
CTTGTCGATGTACCTGCCATCTTTTTTAGGCCAACTAAACCTACTCAAAAACGCATGCGGACAAAAATAAAAACAGACTTAGACAAGTACCTACGCAAAAAAATCTTGCGTTCTAAAAACTTTTTATTCATTCGATTATTTTCACTTTAAATCGATTTAAACAGCTACTAATGTCAAATAACCTCGATTACAAAGCTACAGACGTAATTTAACTATTTTTAACACGAAAAGTATTTTAAAACATATCATGAAATCTATGTAGGGATCTCGGTCAAGGCAGCAGTGCTTTCTTCTCCATTATCTGATCGTCCAATGAGGCTAGACGGTATGTAATTATGGCTTTTTTATCCTTTTTTAGATTTTTTGGATCTGAAGTTAGGGTAATCTAGGCTAGATCTAAGATAATCTACGCTCGTAGAAGCTGAATGAGAGTTGCCGAAAATCGAGTTATATGGCGTGCAATAGGTGAGGCATATGTATGTCCAGCAGTGGACTGCTATAGAGTGATGATGAGACTCTGATCTGAATAAATAATAGTTTTTTTTTCTAAAGCAGGTAGACGTCTTATAGAAGACTTTTTAGATTTTCGTGTTAAGATTTAGCTGAGGGGCAATAGACTTTACTAGTATGTAATAAGGTTGATTAATTTTGGACTGACTAAGGCAATAATCGCCTGGGAGGTCATTTTTAATCGACTTCAAAATTGGAGGAGGTTATTAAGTTCGTTTGTATGTATGTTTTTTTAGGGAGTGATATGAAGATTCGAATGACGTTATTGCGACGCACGCTATTTCGAAAAAAATTAAGGGTGGTACGCCAGTTCGAAAACACATTAAGTCGAAAACCGCTATATCGAATGACGTTGTCGCGAACACGCTGATTCGAAAAACTGTTTGAATGGTACGCTAGTACGAAAGTCTTGGTATCTATCGAATTCCACTGTTGCCAATAGCAGAGGTATTCCAATCTGAATTTGTCTGGGGATCGAACTCGCGATCCCGATAAAGCCCTAACTTTGTATTGGGTTTGGGAAACAAGAGCAATGAGAAGTATTATGTTAAGTTAACTTTTTAATTTCCAGTTTTCAGTAGGTAAGTTAGTAATCAACAAAGAAGTTAACAAATCAAAATTATAGGTTTACTCATTACCAAAAGTAACAACACTGTCATATTGATTTATTTATTTATTTTTATTGGTTCACCAACAATTGTTTGCACAGGTTGTATACTAAAAAGTAACATGCAGAAATGTAAATGCAACAGTGCAACAATCACTTATAGGTAAACTCCGCATGCATAAAGAAGTTGATGACAAATTGGATTCAATCAACTCAATATAGACTAGTATTCAAAGCTACAGCTCTTATAAATTCAATAGTGCACATTGTAATTTTCTTTTGTAAAATCGCTGCGATAGCATTTTCTTTAATTATTTTTTTTTTTTGCTGGCAAATAATAAACAATAAAAATTGAGAGAATTTTGGCTAATATCCCACTGCCAACAGTGGGATATTAGCCAAAATTCTCTCAATTTTGTGGGTGGTTGTATTCTGTTCGTCAATGAGCTTTTGAATACAGCCGTACAACCCAAGTTTTCGATTGCCCATTAAACAATTCCATCGCCGTTGCCATGCTTCCACGCTGTTTTGAGTTCGCGGAAGACTTAAATTATTATTTCTTTCAGCGGACCAGAAACATTTGTTGTGAATGCATTATAATAAATAGGTACTGTAGTATTTGTAATGTTATTAGCTTATCAACACGGGAAGCATGCTAGGGATACATAGCTAAATCATAATAAGTACTAATATTAATTATTTATACTGTGTAGTATAGACAACCAGCAAGTAACAGTACCAGTGTCAGTTTTATTATCGTAGCGTAGGTAGTTCTTGGTAATCACTGGGTCACGAGTTCGATCCCCAGACAAATTCAGATTGGAATACCTCTGCTATTGGCAACAGTGGAATTCGATAGATACCAAGACTTTCGTACTAGCGTACCATTCAAACAGTTTTTCGAATCAGCGTGTTCGCGACAACGTCATTCGATATAGCGGTTTTCGACTTAATGTGTTTTCGAACTGGCGTACCACTCTTAATTTTTTTCGAAATAGCGTGCGTCGCAATAACGTCATTCGAATCTTCATATCACTCCCGTTTTTTTACGTTTGCTCATCAAATACCTATCGAAGGAAAAACTTTTTTGCAATCGTCAATTGTGGACAGATTTAGAAAAGTATTTTTTTCATTTGGTAGAGGAAGCTTGCGCAGTGGTCCCATACAAATTTTATTAACTATGCTTGGGTAGTTTTTGAGTTAGCTTCGATAACACGAATTTAATCATTTCATTCTTGTCACTATTGGTTACTTAGCAAGTCGTGGTAGACGAATTGGTGTGGGAAAGGTACCATTACTAAAAATTAAAACATAAAAAAATATTTTACAAAAAAAAAACATCAAACTAAAAAAAAAAAAAAATCGGGCTTCGATGCCAAAAAACTAAAATAAAGATCCACAGACCGACTTCCGAAATTAAAGTTATGTTCCTATTAATAAATTCCATTATTTCAAATGATTTTCTTTAGAAATATAAAATAAGTAATAGCCATGCTAGGTAGATGCTTTCAACTTTCCGCAACCGCAAAACAACAAAACCACAAACGTACGTTATTCGTGTTTAATTAATGTTTGTTATTGAACAAAATAAATCATAACTTTCCTTCTTTTATTCCTTGCTTACCTGCAGGGGCGTAGCTACCGCCGTATCAGCCGTATCAATGATTTTTTTATAGCTTGCCAAGGATTCAAGCTACAGGTGCGGTCCAACTCTCGAGCTTTGCATCCATTTCGGGGTGCAGCAATTTTCGAGCGCGCTTCGTTCGCTCTTGCATTCTTTGACTTGTAAGTAAAATCACAGCGACAACTTAACCTTATAATCCTAATCAGAGGGCTTACCACCAGCAACTTCTGCCCTAATATACCTAAGAGCTGGTGGTAAGCCCCCAGGATGCACAAATCAAGGTCGCTTCGCTGACTCTTGGGTTATCTGCCTTGGTACTCGTAACATCATAATGAAAGCTTAACCTATTCTGGTTCAGAATACTCCAGTATGATGCTCCAATTTTCTGGCTCGCTTCGCTTCCTCTTACATTCTCTTAGTCAAATGACAATGACAGCTTAGCCTTTCACATCAGTATGCTATCGTATTTATTTTGTACGAAAAAATCCCTTCTTTGCAGGAGTTGAGTAAAAATTTGATGGGCCCCTAAAAATTTTGGCACAGGGTCGTATTACGACGTCTTAATGCTACCATTTTTCCAGTGTGAGAGAGAGACGGAGCTGTAGAAGGCCGAAAGCACCATCTCTTTTTTGTAAAGGAATAATGATGGCATTAATACTACTAAATAATACGATCCCAGGGCCCCTTAAGTACCACAAAAAAAAAAAGGGCCCCTTAAGTACTAGCTACCTCACTGTACCTGTATAATTATGTCATCCCTGATTTCCTGTTTTTGTTCAACCATACGATGTATACTTCATCATTTCACCTGTTGCATTTATTTTACTAAAAGGTACCTACATTTTCCTGTCCCCTTACTTCCTGTCCACCCATACTACGTCTAATTGAATCATTTTGTTCACGGGTTTCTACCCTAAACACTGTCGTTTACCTTTTAATGTTACGGTAACAAAAAGGAATTCTTACTCTGGGAAAAGAGGACAATGGGCCTAGCAAAATTGACGCACGGAGTACCTTGACGTAACGTAAATACGAAAGATTTTCGAATCTCCACAAATAAATAAAAATGAAGGTCTGTTTGTAATGTCAAAATGACAGCAGGATACTTAAAGGATACTTATAACAAAAAAAACAATTTTTATTTTTTTGTCGGTCTGTCTGTCTTTCTCTTTGTTCCTGCTAATCTCCGAACTGATGGACCGATTTTGATGAAATTTGGTATGGAGATACTTTGAACCTTGAGGAAGGACGTACATAAGACTTTTTACCGAGAGAATAGAAGGCCTGTGTCCCTGCAGTGGGAACATAATACGCTGATTATGCTTATGCATTGTTCTCTTTTCCTTTAGTGAGGTTAACAGAACGAAGTATCCTTGGTGTCAAACTCACAGACCGCACTAAGAACTCTATACATAATCAGCCTATAATGTTCCCACTGATGGGACACAGGCCTCCTCTCGGTGAGAGGGAATGGGCCGTACTCCACCATGCGGGCCCTGTGCGGGTTGGTAGATGTCTTCGAATTTTTGGTTCTGGACATGCCGGTTTCCTCACGAAGTTTCCTGCACCGTTTTGAGAGCAGTAGTGATGAAATAATTTACACAAAGTAAAGCAACTGTCTGGGTTCGAACCTACGACCTACAACTCGTAAGCCGCGGCCGTTACCACTGGGTCACCACTGCTCTAAGAACTCTATACTTCGTTGCAAAACACAAACAGCGGATGCTGGCCGCACAGCTGCTAGACTAAAGTGGAACTGGGCTGGCCATATCTATTCTGTCGTATGTCGTAGCAGCAATACGCAAAAGCCACCACTCAAAAGTGGATCCCAAATGGCAGGAAACGACGCGCGGCAGGCCCAGAAAGAGATGGTGGGATGAGCTGGACTCCTTTTAAAGGATTGGCCACAATCGGAGTAGACCGGGAAAAGTGGAAAGAGCTCCCTCTTTCAAAGGAAAGATTGATTTCGATCGATCAAAGTCATAATAGGCATCAGTGCAAAAACATAACATCACGCTTACTTTTACTGAAGGATTGGCCAGAGGTGTACCTGTAGTACACCCACATTTCGCCAGTTATGTTTAAGTCCCATGTAAGGGAGCGAGCCTATTCCCATCAACCAGGCACAAACTCCTTCAAACTCCAGGCCGTTACTGAGAAATTCCTGATGGAAAACTTGTCAAATAACACTTTGCCAGATCTGGGAATCCAACCCGGGACACTACCAGCCGATCGATTCTGTAAAAAATCTCATCGTGAAAAGTTAGGTGAAGTGAGCTTAGAGTAAGCTGTCAATAGTGTCACTCCCTAGTATTAGTTAGAATAACAGCTCACTCCACGCTTACTTCACCAAAGTTTTCACGGTGAGATGGTTACAGAATCGCACTGCTGTTCGACAACACAGGCTTATCCTACTTATAATATTATAAAAGTGAAAGTTTGTATGGATGGATGGATGTTTCTTACTCTTTCACGCAAAAACTACTGAACAGATTTGGATGAAATTTGGCACACAGATGATTTATAACCGGGATTGACATATAGGATACTTTTTATCCCGTGAAACCGCAGGGCCCAGCTTGTAATAATAATAAAAGTTTACCTTACTATTCAACTAGGTACAACGCACGTTCTAACTAGGCCTACAGGATAAACTCAGGTTCATTTTAGAGAAATGGAATATGAAACACGTAAACCAACGTGAGGTAATGGTTTCTTGTTGGAAAACGTAATACGTAAATGTTAGGTCAACAAATGTTTGCCTTTGCTTAATTAAAAGGGATCCGCGGGAGGTCGATGAAACGCCGGGAAAATTATAGGTATAATGGTAGTTATTTGAACAGGGGAAATTTTACTCGGTCACTGTTGTGTATGTATGGTAATATTATAATATGTATATAGAATGAGAGAGAATTTTATGACTGTGTATATGGGGATTGTAATCCTCCATAACCACAGCTCCTATTTCAAAAAATATTTCACCATTTGAAGGTATTATTTATCGTTGTTTAAGGTATTATTTAGTGTTGTTTTGTATTTATTTATTTTTTTCTTTTTCCTACTATTACTATTATAAACGCGAAAGTTTGTATGGATGGATAGATGGATGGATGTTTGTTACTCTTTCACGCCAAAACTACTGAACGAATTTGGATGAAATTTGGCACACAGGTAGTTTATAACCAGGATTAACACATAGAATACACACTTTTTATCCCGATATTCCCACGGGATCGAAACTTATGCGGGTGAAACCGCGGGCCCAGCTAGTAATGCAATAAGTATCGTTGAACTGTCTGAAACCCATTAATACTGATAGTGTGTTACGTAATTAATTACCCCGCTGAAAATGAACTCCGTCATTAATTTGTTTGTCTTTAGTTTCTAACAGAGAAAAGTGTAATTAATTACTAAGGGATGAATCATTTGTAACATTTAGGTGGGTATTAAGGTATTTTCTCTTATCAATACGTGATAAGCACGTGCTGCAATACTTGTTTGATTAGTAATGATAGCTTGTCTGTGTTGCGTGCTTGTGTGTGTGGGTATCAACTACTAAGCTTGCATGAATTCAAGATAGTATTTCATTAGTACTGTTAAGTTCTACTACCGTGGAGAACAGTTTAAAGGAATAAAATAATGCTCATGGATATATAGAATCCCGTACCATGTTGCATCTAAGTCAATCTTTGTTTTCAATAGACTACACTTATCATATTAACTCCTACACTACTACTTTTTGTAAACAAAACCCGGGATTTTTTTCGAAAAATCGAAATAACCTGAAAACTAGGTGTAGGTACTTTATTTTGTTTGACATGTCATACATACACGAACAGTCATTATTGCTCTAAAAAAATGATAATCGTTTAAATAAAATTTCTAACATTGTTAATTCTTTTCTTTTATTCTAGTTATTTTTAATTAATGTAGAATCGGCAAAGTATAATTTTATTACATGTTTTTTTAGACGTGATCATGACACTTTCAAAATTCAAGGTTATATTAATCATATAATTTGAAACGGAACGTCATGTAAAGGAAATGAAACAATATCAACACTTTTTAACTTTAAATTAAATTCCCTGTTCAAAAATCAAATCCCCGACGCGTAATGTCCTAAAAAATTATGAAAAATCATGACTATAATATTTTGATCTTGATGCATGAGACTTTTTGGTACGACTTTTGGTCATTTTCTTTTAACTTTTCATTTAAAAAATCATATAAATTATTGTTATCATCCTACAGGTGTAATTCATACTGTTTTGATAATCCTATTCTATCACCTGATTCGGAATATACATATAAATATGTTTTTTTTTTCGCCCTAGATGTTAGATCTATGTCGCTTAGTCAATTTTGCCTTTCAATTATTATTTATTTATTTTTTTGTTTTCATTTTATACAGGGTGGCAGGGACATCGACGCGCAAACTATAACCATGGATTCAGCATATGAGTTTAGACCCCATAGCGTCAAAATTTTTCGTCGGTTATTAAAAAAAATATTGCTGTTCCATACATTTTGACAGCGTAGGTATTGCACTTTTCTATGAAACAGAAGATTTTTTTTCGATAACCGACGAAAAATTTCTACCCTATGGGGTCTAAACTCAAGTGCTGAATTCATGGTTACAGTTTGCGCGTCGATGATGCCACCCTGTAAATCGACGCTTGAAAGGCAAAATTGACTAAGCGACATAGGGCTAATACCTAGGGCGAAAAAAAATCATATTTATATATTCTGATTCATCTGAAAGAATAGGATTATCAAAACAGTATGAATTACTCCTGTAGGATGATTACATTACTTAATTTCTATAATTTTTTAATATGAATAGTTAAATTTTAAACTGCGGGGTAATTGCGTAACACATTATCAATCGGAATCGGTTTCATTTTCACAGTTCAACCACATTCATTACGTTATTTACGTGTTGGGCAGATAAATGTTTCGAACTTATGAAGCAATGGATTAGCAATTTGCTTCAAAATGATTCAGATTCCGATTTAAAGTGTATTACACAATTAGGGCGCTGTTTTTACATAATCAGCCTATAATGTTCCCACTGCTAGGATACTGGCCTCCTCTCTGTAAGAGGTAAGTGGGCCGTAATCAACCATGCGGGCCCAGTGTGAGTTGGGAGTTTTCACAATTCTTCGAATTTTTAGTTCTAGGACATGCCGGTTTCCTCACGATATTTTCCTTCACCGTTTTGAGAGCAGTGGTGATGAAATTATTTACACAAAGTAAAGCGCCGGCCTGGATTTGAACCCACGACCTACATCTCGTACTTCGGGGCCTTTTTGGGGGTTACCTCTGATAAAAGCCAGCCCTGAGGGGCAATTCTCATAATTTTAAGAACGTTCACAGTCTGATCTCAGTCTCAATCTGTCAAAAATACCTCTAATTTCCATTAAATGTTTTGACATTGTTTGTTGTCGCATTGTCGCTGAGATGAGATTGCGACTAGATTTTGAACGTTTTTAATTACGGAAATTTGCCTTAAGTATTCAAAACATTCAATCCATCATCGCCTCCTAAACACTATTGACAATTCTAATACGAATTTAAACGTGAACAAAAACAAAAGTAACGATTCGTTAGTCGTATTTCCGTCGGTAACCCGGTCAGTGTTACGTGGCGTAGGTATGTGCAACCGGGAATGTGATGTCACCTAATATTAGAAACTGACTAACGGATGGTTATCTTAGAGGAGGAGATGCTGTGTCTTTATCTCATACCTTTGATGTGTGATTCTGATTACTGTCTTGTAGTCAGCTGCCCCGTTGGTCTCGTGGTCGCAAGCGCGGCTGCTGAGCGTGGGGGTCCTGAGTTCGATTCTCCGGTCGGGCAATGTTTTTGGGTTTTCAATTGGGAATTTCGTAGTAACAGCACGGAGGTTGAAAGTCGGCGGTATGATACTCCCGTGTCTCGGAAAACACGATAAGCTGTTGGTCCTGCGCCTGATCCCTCTCCGGACGTGTCGGATTGCCGTCACATCGGACAAGAAAGAAAGAAGAGTGAGAGTGAGTGTGTGAGTGAGGAAAGAGAGAGTGCACCTGTATCCTCGAAGATCGGTCGCCATGGCCGAAATTCGGTCTGGAAGACCTAACTGTCTTGTAGTAGGTAGTAATTTGGATCTACGTTACGTTACAGTAACACGTGGTTTGAGCTGTACCGTGTTAATTTAACGGTGATTAATATGTCACCTACAAAACCAACTAAATGACACTTTTTTTCTAAAGCTTTTAAACCTAAGCGACACCGTTTGACAGCTAACAGACTGTCAAACTCTGACTCCTCAGACAGTTAACTACGGTAATTGGCTTAGGGCTGATCTTACCAAAATTGGATAACTTTTATCCGTGGAAAACAATTGACGTCTGTCAGTTCTCTGACGTATGGAAAAACTATCAAGAATTCAAAATTTATTCTCAGGATAAGACTTATTCTAGTTAGGGCTGTTTTTTCAATATACAGATAATTCTTATTCGTGGAATAAAATTGACATCTGACAGATTTTGTATGGAAGAACTGTCAACAATTCAAAATTATTCCTCCGATATAATTATCCGGCGTTGGAAAAATCAGCCCGTATAGAAGTTTGGTGGAATTCGCCCTAAATGAAATACCAACATTGTTTTTATTTTACTAATGATGAGTGTAATGATGGAGCTATCTCAAGGATGGTCGGGTAAGAGACCAAGACCATATCAAAACAAATTTCTATTGCTCGAAGGGTTAGGGAGAGGATATAGTAAACCCTCATTTGGACAGTTATATTTAACTTCCATGTAAAGCGAAGCCCTTACCAACAGGGATTTAATTTTAACTTTTAGAACATAACATACTATCACGCCTGTTTTACCCGAAGGATTCGGCAGAGGTGTACTTATTGTACCTACACCCATATTTCGTTAGTGATGTTTGGACTATAGTGGTCCCAAGCGGTCCTGGGTTCGATTCCCAAGTCTGTCAAAGTGTTATTGGAATTTCTAATCAGGATTCTTTGAATAACAGCCCGGAATCTGGACTTGTTCATAGCCCCCTATTAAATTAAACTTAGAATAACACAGCAACTGAACAGCATTATAGTTGATACCATAAATTCTCAACGTGGGTGATAACTCCCCCTGTGGTCGTTTGAGACTTTCAGGGGGACAGTAGGTAAAAGACCCAGAGAAAATTATACAGGGTTATTGGAAAAACACCAACAACCTCTTAAGAGGTCATTGTACTCAACATTATGAACAACTTTTACTATGGGACCAAACCTGAAATAGCGAAAAAAAAATCAGCTGTTCCCTACATTTATGTTCGGTTAACTCGTCAAAATGTAGGGAACAGCTGATTTTTTTTTCGCTATTTCAGGTTTGGCTGATGATGATCAGCCTGCAGCAGTCCACTGTTGGACATAGCCCTCTCCTATTGCACGCCATTCAACTCGATTTTCGGCAACTCTCATCCAGCTGCTACCAGCCATCCTGCGAAGATCGTCACTCCACCCCTGAGGGCTTCCTACCTAATTGGGGAGCTCTTGAAAAAAAAATCTCGAAGTAGGTAAGCAAAATAAGGTTAGGACCAGGTTTATACAAATATTGATCAAGCTTGTACCGTCACCATTTTGTTTTGTTGGTATTAGAATAATTACAAGATGTTTACCTATTCATCACAGCTATATAACAGCTGTTATTTACAATGACGTCGGCTCTAAATAAATATTATCTACAATTAGATGGCGATACTACGTAGGTATATAATTATTACATAAAGTTTTTAGTTTATACATGTAAATAAGTTCATGATCAGCGATTTTTGTGTGCGGGGAAGTCCCTGAAGTTTGAATTATATTGTTGAGTAGGTAGGTACTTTTAGTCAACAACCTCGCAAAGTGGGGCTATACCGCGACGGTACGGCATGCTGCAGCAGGTTCCACAACCTGCTGCAGCATGCCGTACCGTCACAGCTCCACATCCACATGTGGAGCTGTGGCAAAGTAAGTCCCACCTCCTTTCCTGCGTACCCGTAAAGATGAAGGGACCAGGTCTTAATTTCAAATAAGCTTTCATAAAATTCACTATACTACACTATTGCCTACTTGGAAAACGTTAAATTGACTTCGTAGTTCGTACCCAAGTAGACCGCAGCAAGGATAACCTCCACAACTGGGGGTTCATGGACGGCTCTGACCTCCGGTGTGTATGCGGTGTCTCTCCACAGACAATGTTTCAAATCCCATCTAGCTCCGCATGCCCTGTCGTCTGCACACGTGAGGACCTAATGGCAAAGTCGGCGAATACTATCCGCGTTGCTGAATTTTGGTCCAAACAAATTTAAGAAAAAAAACTAGGTATATTTTTGCAATCGACAGGCTAAGACCTGTGCAATAATTTTAGCTACCTCAATGTCATCATCATCATTCTCGTGCCCTTATCCCAATTTATTTGGGGTCGGCGCAACATGTCTTTTTCTTCCATACTCCTCTATTAGCCGCCATCTCGACAGTCACCCCCTTTCTAACCATATCATCATTCACACAGTCCATCCATCGTTTCTTTGGTCGTCCCCTACTCTTATAGCCATCGACATTCATACTCAAAACTTTCGACACGACATTTTCCTCATCCCTCCGTAATACATGCCCATACCATGACAACTTCCACATAACTTTTCAGTTACCGGTGCCAATTTCAAGCTTCCTCTTATATACTCATTTCTTATTCTATCCATTCGTGTAACACCACACATCCGTCTCAGCATTCTCATCTCAGCTGCATGCAATTGCCTTTCATTCATCCCTTTTGTGGCCCAACATAGCTACCTCAATGTATAGGTACATAGTTATTTCAGGAAATCCTTGGTTCCTTCATTTTGATGCCAAAATGGAGGGACCAGATGGATAGGCTGGCCCGGAGTATCCTACTAATATAGTTTTACAATATGGTTAAAACAGAAGTGTGTGCAATAATCGTAAAAAAAAAATATTGTATACAGGGTTATTTGTAAAACCAACAACCTCTTAAGAGGTCTTTGTACTCATCATTATGAACAACTTTTACTATGGGATCAAAACTGAAATCGCCAAAAAAAAATCAGCTGTTCCCTATATTTATGTTCGCTTCACTCGTCAAAATGTAGGGAGCAGCTGATTTTTTTTCGCGATTTCAGGTTTGGTCCCATAGTAAAAGTTGTTCATAATGATGAAGAGGTTGCTGGTGTTTTACATAATTGAATATGATATTAATAATTATTTATTAATGTAATGTAACTAATGGGAATTGAAAGTAATGTAATGTGTGTGACAAAGTATATATTATGATGAAAAATCAAAGTATATGTTATATTATTATTGTAATGTGATTAATGTTAATTGAAAATGAATGTAATGTTAATTGTAAATTCATGTAATTATAAATTGATTTTGCATACCGTTAAAACGGTAAGACATGTAGCACTATGTAATTATGAACACTTTTATAACATACCATGTTTCTGGCAAATAAATAAACAAAAAATACATTAATTCTACTTTAGAAATATGAAATTTGATATTCTCTCTGCCCCATCAGGAAATAAAAATCCTTATAACTCATTTAAACTTTATTTTACTACATAATTAGATAATGACAATAAATTATATACATTTACAGTATTATACGAAGATTTTTATTAGGCTTGGTACACATTGAGGCAATTTCATACGCCATTCGGAAACTGTGATCCATGAAGACACATTTTTAATACTAGTTGTTGTCCGCGACTTCGTTTGCGATCCAGGATGAAAAGTAGCCTATGCCCTACACCCAAATTGCGTCATCATCTGCCTAGCCTTTTCCCAACTATGTTGGGGTCGGCTTCCAGTCTAACCGGATGCAGCTGAATACCAGTATTTTACATGAAGCGACTGCCTATCTGACCTCCACAACCCAGTTACTGGGTAATACGATACCCCTTGGTAAGACTGGTTGTCAGACTTTCGGGCTACTGACGACCCGTAACGACACCCAAATTGCGTAACAACTATTAATCACAATCTGAATCATATTGAAGGATATTGTTATTCGATTGTTTCATATGCTCGAAAAATCGGTCTGCTCATCAACGTAAATAACGCAATGAATGTTGTTTAACAGTCAAAATGAATGCCATTCCTGCTGATAGTGTATTACGAAATAACCCCGCCGGTCATGGTCTACCCATGTGCAAAATTTCATCCAAATCCGTTCAGCCGTTTTAGCGTAACAAATAAAAATACAAGTAAACAAATCTTTTCTCTTTATAATATTTTAGTTTAGATGAAATAATAGGCTAATTATTCATAGAAGAGATAGTATTCTATTTTAAGAAATACCAAGAATTCGAAATAGTAGTGCATAGTGAACTGTTTGTGATAATATTAGTTCTGGTTCAGTATTTAGATAAACTTGTCTTATATTTAACCTAAAATAGGCTGACTGACTAGTAATTAAATTACAGTCCTTCCCCAGTTATCCCTAGTTAGTGCTCTCAAAGAAGCAACCCAACAGGAACCTTATTGTAACCAGAATAAGGATCATCATTGTGATATTAACAGCAACCTTATCGTCATGCGAATAAAGATCACTGATTTTGACAGTGATGCAATCATCATTCATCATTCTCATCCCGTTATACCAATTTATTTGGGGTCGGCACATGTCTTTTTCTTCCATACTTCTCTATTAGTTGTCATCTCGGTGACGCGAAATCATTGGTAAAATAACTGATAAAGGACTGTAGTTCTAGATATTTAAAGATACGGGGTGACTTGAAATAGTGTCTTATCAAAAATGGTAAAAAATGGAAACACTGCAGGAGATTCTCAGAATACTTTCACTCAATGTATACTAAGCCTTTATCATTATAATAATCTGTTAAACCTAGCTTAGCTAGAAGATCACATATTTCGACGATATCATTATATTAATTATTACAATACAATTAGTAAATATAAATAGGTATATACTCAAATAAATAAATGTACAACTATAACAAGCATATTCTTCAAAGGATTTTTTGTTCCATTATAATTTCAGTGTTTTGTAAAAAAGAGCTATATTATAAGAAAATACACATGATGTACCATCAAAAAACCAACACACGACTAATATACAAAAACAACATCAATCTGCAAGTGATTAAAGAATTCGAAACATTAAATAAACGTTAGAAGCTTTCGTTTAAATTTTATATTATTTAAACACTTATAAGTACAGATACATTTTATGTTAATACAGAAGCACCTCTGCTTATCCTCTCGGATACAGCTTCACCCAAAACGTCCTTCAATCCATTAAAGAAATTAAAACTAACAACTGAGTTATTAGCATTAAATTCATTAAAAACACACGTCTGCAGCGCGCGGAGATCGCGCGTCGTCTGGCAAAAATTTCATTGTCGAGCTAGCACACCCTGTTGCTGTCTCACTCGCACTTATCGTGTGGGGAATGCTCTGCTGGACAATGAAAGGGATAGCTTCACTCAACCGATGCCGGTATCATCTCCCCGCAGGCCAGGTTTTGGTTGGCTTCGAGTGAGGGTAGTGGGGCTGTAGGGGCTCGAAGCCTGGCCGAGCTGAGCTCGTTGCATTGGACCCAGAGCTCCAACTGGAATGTATGATAGAAATATCCATTTTAATAGAAAGTTCTGGAAATGTTCTTCGAATTGTCGCTTTGAAGGCATCATAATGTAGTGCTCATCAATATTGACTTACTTATCTCAGTTTTGAGCAATAATACGGTAATCATTTTTTAACTAATAATACTTAATACCTTCATAGTACCTAGTTACAACAAACTACGGTAACTCATACCACAGTACTAACAAACTAAGTTAAGGACACTCGATTTCATATTACTTAACTACTACTAGAAGTAACTAAAAAGTAATATTTTTATTAATGCTGTAATTTTCGGATTGATATACTTGTATCATCATCATACATTCCTATGATATGACTATTGAATTTACATTGATACACTACCCACTATGTAAACTGACATTTAGTATTTTTAACCGACGAAAAAAAACGGGGCTGGTTCTCAAGTCGACGCGTATATTTTTTTTTTTTTATGTATGACCACGCATCACTTTTTACAGAGTAGTCCGATTTTGATAATTCTTTTTTTATTACAAAGGGAAATAAAAATTAATTTGGAAATAAAATTCCAACCCTAAGGATGGGAAAATAGGGGTGCTTTATTGTTCACTCACATATTTGAATGCTGAGTTGTGTATTATTACTCTACTCAGTGCCACATAGGTATGCCTGCCCTGGCAAACAATTAGTAGATTATAGCCACAAAAAATTATAAAATATATTTTTTTTTATCTCACGAAGCGACGCTCGATTTACTTCTGGTAACCAAGTGTACAAACACGCTATGGATGTGTGTGTAAGCTCAGGAGCGCTCGGTACCGTCCGAGACCAGGTGTGTTATGCTAACGCTACTTACTACTATTCACGCACACATTCACAGCGTGTACCTAGACCACAACACCACAACGATATACCTACATGTTACAATCTTCTATTAATGCTCTATAATGATGCACACTTCCCTGGACTTACTATCGGAGTCACCTAGAGATCACCTAGTTTCCGAAAGCCTCAGGGGCTGCTACAAAATCGTCCTCTAAAGAAAAGCTTTTATCATGAACCCCGCCTCTTCGCAGTCTTTAACTCCTCAAAAACATCTTAACCAATCAACCAACACCGGTTGGACCTCCTAAAAACTGTTATATTATCCAAAAGACTAGAAGATTCTTCACGTACCTCTGGAGGCATCTTCTCCGGTGGATGCTTGCAGGTACCTCCACAGTGCAGCTGCAGCAACAACTCTGCTATAGCTGCAGCAGAGGTGTCGATGACGCGTTGTCGGCACACGGCTACCGCGTGCACGAAGCCTCCGGGGCCAACAAATTCATGCTCCATGAAGACTGTCTTGTCATCCCAATATATTGCCTGAAAGGAAGAAGAGACAGAAAGGCGATAAATAAAATATATCTAAAGGCAGAGTTCTTGGAAGGACTTGAGCGGCCTTTGCAAAGCAGAGGATTAAAGAGGCTAAAGGCTAGAGAAAAAAAAAGATAGTGAATTTTTAGGAGTGAGCAGTCTTAACACAGTTTAAAAAACGAATAAAAATGAACGAGTAAATGTTCGATTAAAAGAACGAAAGAAAATGTACCTATTTATTGTACTCGCACAGGAAAATCACAAACGAATCTAAACACAATCATAAAAATATAAAAAACAAAAATTAAAAAAAAGAAAGTAAAAAATAGAAAGTCCTGTACGAGGCCAAAAGGCTCTGTGGCGATATCGATTAACCACTTGATACCACATCACTAGTGCACACAACTGGCAACACCAGTTCGCCACGTAACGGGGTCGTACGCGGACGGTGTACTTCATACTGTAACGATTCTAATGAATAGAGAGTTAATGGTGATACTGACGTCTTATTTATACTGTCACCCTCTTCAGGTCCTATCTCAGCATGATGGATGGCTGGATGGATGGATGGATTAGACCACTTTGCCATGCTAGCAGCTAGACAAGAAGGTAACCAAGGTAACAGGTAAGTTTATCACACAAAGTCATGAAGAGAAAAGAGGGATCTCGAAAAAGAATTGAACATCTACATCCCTCTTCATGGTCATGAGCACGCCTGCCTATAAATCACAGCAAACAGCGATTATGAAACTGTTAGCCAAGGAAAGGTTCACAGCAATTCTCGATTTTTTTTATGTCTCAATCTGTTGTTATTCAAAGACCAGCTAAATGAAGATGTGAATTGATCAATGGTATTATGCCTTATTAATCATTACCTGGTAAAGTTCACCTATTAACTTTGGTACTCTGACATGGAATGGCAAAACATGATTATTATCTTCCTTTAGAAACCCATAAACAGCAACAACATCTCACCTTAGACGTTATAGTAAACTTGGTGAAAGGCTTCAGGAACCGCCTGTAACGGATGGTAGCAGCCGCTTGCACCACAGCTCCTCCTGCAGCCTTGATGTTATTGTACAGACCAGTTCGCTCGTAGAAGTCAGCTCGAGCGAAGTCCAGTTCCCGAAGGTAACGCGCGTTGTTCATGTGGTAGAGGAGGGTGTCGATGTCATTCATGAGACACCATCCTGGAAAACGCAAAAAAAAAGTCTTATAGATACCTAAATCGTAATACGTACATAGTTAGGGTTCCACTGTTAAAATATCATCATTTGTCTAACCTGGGCTTGCTTCGATGTCGACGTACGTTTAGACGTACGTGGTAGATCTGGCCCATGACTAGTTCGACATACGGCAAACGAGTCCGGCCCAATTCAACTTACTATCCTACATACTCAAAACAATAAGTTGATTGCTCGTTCCATCATAGATCTCGTACATCGCTTTCCATCAGAAGAAAATTTTTAAAAAAATAACAGTAAGGGGGACTTACCAGCAATTTCCGTGGTATCCATAATGCAGACTTTCTTCTTGAAGTACCGTGCCTTGGCGACGGTGTACATCATCCTGGCAAAGTATGCGACGTCTAAGCTGCCGTACAGGAGCAGGGCGCCTGCCACCACGGCCGCTGCCCATCCTGGTACGCATACCGTCCACATTTTTGTCTGAAACTGTTTCAAATCTCTTTTTCTTAGCGTGTCGATGGAAATCATTAAAATCATAATATTTTATTTCACATACACCTACATGGGCACTTATGAAACGTCAGAAGCTAGGTGCACTGTTGTAATTAGTCGTATCCAATGGAGAAGAGCCGGCAAGATACTCAACGGTTAGAGTGGTTTCGCACTGCATTGGATCCGAATCCGAATTCAAGATCCGAGTTCAATCCGAATTCGGAATGTTCTAAATTCGGACGGACTGACTATATTATTGCTCAAAAGATTACAGAGATTTTACATTGGCCCCAAACTAGGCCAGCCTGTATCTTGGGCACCAATCCTAATAATATGTAAGTACTTAGTAAATACTTAGTAAATGATCTTTTTTCCTTTTCTGTATGAGATGACACAGAAAAGGAAGAAAGATCACTTCGATTTCGTTCTGCGTATTCGTAATTTCCGACGGTTGAATCCCAGTTTCCTCACGACGACGTTTTCACATAAGTCACGTACGACGAAGTCACATAGAAGCGTATTCTTTCAAGCTTAACATAAAAGACCATTTCTGTTTGAATGAGCGTTCACAGATCAATATCTTTCAAAGCCTTTATTTTGTATCCTCTCAATATATTTTTGGCAAGCTGTCGATATGAGAAACGACCGGTTATTCGAAAATGAAAATATGATCACGAGCGAGGGTGAATTCAAAATAGTTCTTGCAAGCCTTTATAAAAACCAGGCCAGCCAGCAACATCGATTACTTTCACCCCTTTCCTTACAAAAGAATCCGAACAACGCACTCGACAATGTATTAATTGCCAATTAGTAAAGGGGTACAAAAATTGCTCCAGCATGGCCCATTGTGTAAAGCACCTACCCATTACGAAGTGCATGTTCCTTTTTATGTGCTTTCTATAAATAACTAGCAAATGTTGTCAAGGGTAAAACCGATCGATAGAGGGCGTAAATTACTAATGAACTGTGCGATCCCAACCTATATACTTAACTATATGTATGTATGTTTATTTATAACTTTGTTATCAACGCATTGCGTACTTATTACATGCCTATTGCGATCACTACTATAGTTAAAAGTACTAGGTTTGCCCACGGCTTTGCTCACGGGAAAGATTCCATTTATTACCAATGTAGGAGAGTAGGTATTATATTCTATGATCTGCTCTCAAAAAATGAGCTATCTCACTGCCATACCTACCTATAGTTATTGATTAGATTATCTAAAAATGTATTTACAATTTTACCGCTAAGATGTATTATGCTGATCTCTGGGACTGATCTTCATCGATATTGTATAAATTTTAATGACGCGATGCCATGGATGATGTTGTAGGTAGGTGTTATGTGTGCATTTCCATAAATGATTTGATTAAAACTATACTTAATTACAAATCATTTATATAAGACAGGTATTAAAAACAGCTCGAATGCTTAGAAGATAACACACAATGTAACGTTAAGATGATTTAATAAAACATAAAACATGAGTTATCGTTAACGCCTGATAAAAAAACGATAGCAAGTTGAATTTGAATAACATTTTGCGCAAAGTATATGGCAAGGAGGCATACACGCTTGTAAACAGCCATGGGTTTCTTACTACTGATGTTTTAATTAACTCTCTCTATGATTTTTTTATAGACAGAGTTAATCTAAACGTCATCAGTATTGTATTCATGATTGAATTGTAAATCAAACCCTTCTTAAATGCGCATTAAACGTACCTACTTTTTATTATAACAATTTATTAACGAGGCCATTGGTCAATGAAAAGCTGATATAAGTACTTCGATATCTAAAAAACCTTTATCAGTATAAGTAGGGATTATTACAATTACTATACGAATGATATTGAAATCTGTAGCTACCGGGAAAATGAACATAGCCTTGCACAATCCTTGTAAGGCATTTATCGATAAATGTATACGTAGTTTGCAAGAAAAATCGTTTGGAAGCCTAGAATCATGTATAGGTGAATAGATTTCCATGTACATATGTATGCACCTAACGTTCGGATAAGCATTGCCTAGTCGGGATGAAGTGCTAACTTTATCGATCAGCTGATGTTGTGCCCTACTCTGACATATCCGCTATTCCTTTGAAAACCAAGTCTTGCATAGGCCTTTTAACTCGTTCACCAGTATAATAGCACTGTTATGTTGAATAAGCTTAGTAATTCAATAAATATAGAAACATACCTTTGGCCTCGGACCGGCAAAATTCACGTAAAAAATTAAAACACCATATCCGTACAAACTATTGTAAAACCATCACAAATCACTTCTTTATTACGAGAACCAGGTATTGATTTTAGTATTAGCAATTATATTACATAAAGTATCATTCAACTTGATAAAATAACCTCAGGCTATGTCAGTATGAATTTTTTCACGTCCAACATGTAATGACAGTTTTCCGTGCGCGCGCAGACGGATCGATACAGAGGGACTCTGTTGCCGATTGCCGCGAATTTTGATACAAGTTTTTTTTTAACAATCCCTTGTCTTGGTACTCATTTTTAGGTCCTACAATGTCAAATACTTTAAAAAAATAAAAGATTTCTCAAGGTGGTCGACCTTGTTTACATTGGTCGAATTTTTGTCGTTTTAAGCACTGGGTGCTTTTTAATAAATACTAGCTTCTGCCCGCGGCTTCGCCCGCGTGGATGTCGGGAACGTGCTACCAGGATAAAAAGTATGTGCTTCCCCAGGATGCCATCTATCTCTTTGCCAAATCAGAAGTTCAGTGGTTTAGGCCTGAAAATGTAACATAAAGTTTCAAGTTCAAATCCTCCCCTAAAAAACGAATGACCCCTTTTTGCCCCGACAGGGGTACATTTTCGACAACTTTACATACTTTTTTTAAATTAATTATTTTCTGTCGAAAGAATCAATACCTACTGAGTTTCGAGTTAATCGGACCGCGCATTCAATTTCTTCCACACAAACTTCAACACCCCTATATCCCCCTTTGAGGGGTAGTTTGAAAAACTTATAATGATAAACTTTATTACTTACATAGTATTGTTAGTATTGTTGCCAAGTTTCAAGTTTATTAACTAAATTAATAAGATTTTTCATATAAACTGTATCCCCGCTTTTCACCCCCACAGGGGTGGAATTTTAAAAAATTCATAAAAATTCATAACTTGACTCAAAGATTATTTATACCAATTTTATAATTAATCAAGCCACTTATTAACTACCCCTTTTCACCCCGTTAGGGGTGGATTTTCGAAAAACCCTCATACGTGTTATTATTTATTTTTAGTCACAGTACACTGAGTTTCGAGTTAATTGGACCGCGCGTTCATATTCTTCCACACGAACTTTAACACCTCTATATCCCCTTTAAGATCATTACATCCCAAGATAATTAACCTATCGAATAAGATTTTTCATATAAAATGTATCCCCGCTTTTCATCCCCACAGGGGTGGAATTTTGAAAAATCATTTGGGATGTGTTCATAACTTGGCTCAAAGATTATTTATACCAATTTTCGAGTTAATCAAGCCCCGCTGTAAAATCCTCCCCTGTAAAACTGACTACCCCTTTTCAGGCCGTCAGGGGTAGATTTTAGAAAAACCTTGATACACATTATTCTTTCCTTTCAATTTTAGGTATAAATACTGAGTTTCGATTAAATCGGACCGCGCGCTAAAATTCTTCCATACAAACTTTGAAACCCTGCAATCCCCTTTTAGGGGGTAGTTTATAAAAACAAAAAAAGCCCAACTTCATAATCTACTTAGATAAGTATTCGTGCCAAGTTTCAAGTTTATTAACTCAAGGAATAAGATTTTTCATACAAACAAAATCCCCCCATTTCACCCTCTTAGGGGTGGAATTTCGAAAAACCCTTTCTTAGTGGATACCTACTCTTCACGAAGAATACACTCTCCAAATTTCATGTCTCTAGGACCAGTGGTTTAGGCTGTGCGTTGATGTCTCAGTCAGTCAGTCAGTCAGTCAGTCAGGACTTTGAATTTTATATATATAGATTAATGGCATATCGTTGCGCAAACTGTAACCATGAATTCAGACAATTTTACTTCGGTTATGAAAAAAAAAATACAGTTCCATACATTTTGACTGCGTATGTATTGAGCTTTTTTAGAGCCCACACTAAAATTATATATTTATTTTGATAACCGACGAGTTTTCACCTTTCAGAATCATGTATGTACCTACTGAATCCATGGTAACAGGTTGCGCGTCAATGGTCAGGGTCAACCCTACCACCCTGTATAATTCGACGAATTCTATCTTTGACAGTATCTCTCACTTCGATGGTCTATCTAGTAGTGGCTTGCTGCGGATGCGGGTCATGATGTCCCAGGTTCTAAGCCCGGGTCGAACCAAAAAGTTATTGGGTTCAAAAGTAAGTATAGGTACAGACGCCAGCACATCAAGCTACTACAATCTGTCAAAATTCTATAATAGATTTTCAACTTTATCGTTATAGCATTAAGGTTCAAGGTTGATTGGGAAAATTTGACAGTTTCGGGTAGCTTGACATGCTGGCGTCTGTACATTATTGTAATATCCACCACCAGAAATCTACACAATCAATAGAATAAAGTCGTGGCCCCTGACTATCTTACTTGTCTGTGCCTGGGCGCTCCTTGAAACAAAAAAAACCGGCCAAGTGCGAGTCGGACTCGCGCACCGAGGGTTCCGTACAATTACAATTTACGAGTTATGACGTATTAAAAAAAACTACCTACTAGATCTAGTTCAAACCCATTTTCGGTTGAAGTTTACATGGTAATGTACATCATATATTTTTTTTTTAGTTTTATCGTCCCTTATTTTAGAAGTTACAGGGGAGTTACACACATTTTACCACTTTGGAAGTGTCTCTCGCGCAAAATATTCAGTTTAGAAAAAAATGATATTAGAAAACTCAATATCATTTTGGAAGACCTATCCATAGATACCACACGTATGGTTGTGACGAAAAAAAAATTTTGAGTTTCAGTTCTAAGTATGGGGAACCCCCAACATTTATTGTTTTTTTTTTCTATTTTTGCGTGAAAATCTTAATGCGGTTCACAGAATACATCTACTTACCAAGTATCAACAGTATAGTTCTTATAGTTTCGGAAAAAAAAAGTGGTTGTGACATACGGACGGACAGACAGACAGACAGACATGACGAATCCATAAGGGTTCCATTTTAGCCATTTGGCTACGGAACCCTAACACAACACATACAGTTATTTAGCACACACTAAAAGACACCATACACCAGATACATAGGTACATCAGATAGCAACAAATAAAATATATGCGTGGCTCTGCACCGCTGCTGATACTGTGAAGGTGTCGACTGCCTCGGACACCATAGCCTTTCCTGCAGTAGAACCGCAGGCCGGATAGCACGGCACCCCAGCATCAATGACATCATCCATCGTGCTTTTGCCACCGTCGTGGGTGCCAGCTGTTTTAGTTCCCAATGGCTTGGCACGCGACGATGGGAACAAACCAAACGGAATGACGGCCTGGCGGCTGGGATGTTAGAACGACGTTTAATGTGGGATACAACATGTGTCGCCACCCCATCTTTCTAGCACGGCGGGGTCTGCTGGGGGGGCTGCTGCAGGAGTGGAAAACCTCAAACGATGCATATACTCCAATCTTATCAGGACTATTATATATTTTATCCGTTTGGGGTTGAAACACTAGGGCCATTGGGTCCGAGTGCCCAGTCAGTTTTTCGAGACATTCCCAGCCCTTGGGATTAAAAATAACTGTTTCGGGATGTTTACGAGTACATCTGTACAACTTTTGATCTTATTATCTTTTTCTAAAATAAAAAGTCACCTAATTAAGTGACATTTTATTTCACAGAAATATTTGTTTTTACAAATAACTTGTTTCATTATCATCATCCAGCGGATTCCTACAGCCTTCACCAGGTCAACGGTCCACCTTCTGGGTGGCTTTCCAACGCTACGGCGCCATCTCGGCGCGATTCTCTCGCTCGTGGAGACGGCCCCTACATCTTCCGGTACGCGGCGCCACTCCAGAATGTGTTTCTTGTGGGACAAATTAACTAATCCTTTAATAACAGCATGCAAGAAACCAACTTGAGAAACTGTTAGCGCCTGATGGTGGCGACACGAAATGTGTTGTTTAGTTAGCAATAGCTAATAAATTATTCACAGGCGTTTGGGTAAAACATACATGCATCTTTCGATGAAATATTATAGGTAAAAAACTTACAATAGACCAATATATGTCTTGCACATTTGATGCGATTAGCAAAGCATGACATTTTGTTAAATAAATAAAATGCTCAACAAACTGGGAATTCAAACTAGGTAATGGTTCGCCCATTAGTTTGAATTCACAGTTTGTTGAGCTAAGGAACGCTAAAATAATGTTCTTAGTTTTGGGCTGCAGAAAGTTTTTATCTCAAAAACCATACCCCAGTCCCCCTCAAAACGTAAAGTATACAAACTCTCCTACGGTTCGACATTTTGCGACGGACAATGAACACGAATGCTACGATCCATTCCTGTTTACCTCTAATATACAACCATTTATACGCAAGGGAAGCTCAAGTTACGTTGGCGTCCGAAATGCCCGACGCTGGCAAACCGAGGCGCGACGCCATGTCGGTGACCTCGCGCCGTGAGTCTTTCTCGCTCACTCTTACGTACAACGAGAGTGACAGAGCTACACTATCCGATCCGAGAAATGAATAACCGTAGCAACCGTAGTGACTAGTGACGTGTCAGACAAGGGAGTGTAAACAGCTCGCACGAAAACATTGTTTTTGCGAAAGTTTGTTACAAATTCTTTAGAAATAACTTCAAAATGAGGGAGTTCAAATACAATGTGATTGATTTAATAAGTTACGTGAGAGATCGACCGTGTTTGTGGGACAAAACTATTGAGAATTATAAAGATCGGATGGAACGGCGAAGCGCTTGGGAAGAAATATTCAACAACCTAGAAGAGACGTATGAGGAAATGACGCCCGAGGAGAAGAGAATTACGGGTAATGGAAACAAGCATTATTTTATAAATATTAACAATTTGACTGGTGTTCAATATCGTATCGTCAAGGACTAGTTTGTCGTTTGAGATTTAGCTCTCAGCCCGCAGCCGTTTTGTTTCGTGACCGCCGCGGTTGCAGTGTGACATTATTTTGACAATGCCAAAACAAAGTGTGCAGTACAAAAATGCAAAACTCTTCGATCAATCGAAGCAAAAACTATTAGGGGTACTCTAAAAGGATGTAGTGTAGTACTCTAGGTAAGTAGGTAACAATTTTTTTTTTTACTGCGTTCGTTACGCACCTATCCTTCTCACTCTCGCGTGCTCTGTCCATAACGCGATCTCACTCACACTACCCACTGCTTTAGAACAAGGCCTATTTGAAAGACATGGAGTCGACATTGCGTGTTTTGAATTATTAGTTGAATAATTATTATTAAAATTAAAAAAAAATATCTAATGACAAAATCTTTGTTTATTTTAGCTTTACAAAAAATTAAATTCGAAAACAAAAACGGAGCCGTATGATGAGGAATTAAACCCATTTTTTTCCATAATGATAAAACTGAAAAGCAGTTTAACATAATTCGTTGTTTCTTTTTTAATTAACGCAGTAAGTCTCCCTTCAGGCGCACTGCAATTTCAACGCTCTGCTTAGCGTCGAGAGTTGAAAATTCAAAAGGGTGTTTTCTTGACGCGCTCTGTTGGAATATCAATGCTCGGCTCAATACTGAGAGTTGAAAATCCAGTGCGCGAAAAAAAATCGGCTGTGCGTACATACGTGGACGAAGGGCGAAGTATCTATTGATGATGGTGGATTACGGCCCATTCCCTCTCACCGAGAGGAGGTCAGTGTCACAGCCGCAGCCGTGGGAACGTTATAGGTTGATTATGCTAAGCGAAAAGATAAATGTATAGAGCAGCTGATTTTTTTTGGAACGAAGTTCTTTAACGCGGCTTGCGGTAGGAAAAAGCTTTATTTAATTTATACAGAAAGATAGTTTTTGAGGGTGCTTGCCGATATGGAGAAAAATGAAAATCTGAGATGGCTTCGAAAAACTTACACTAGATGGCTCTGTATTAAAAACGCATGTTAAAATACGATTTTCTCTCTGTCTCTTTTTAATATAAACGAGCGTGTGTGCGTGCAAGTATCGCGTAAGGACCTGACGCGGGTCCCCGACCACACACGTTTTTTTCTCGATTTCAGGTTTGTTGGCTCGTGTTTCAGTTCGTACAGTCAACCGCACATCATGTGCGGTTGTGATAAGTGACAAAAATTTCTACGCTATGGGGTCTAAACTCAAGTGCTGAATTTATGGTAACAGTTTGCGCGTCGATGTCCCTGCCACCCTGTATAGGTACTTCATACTCGCGGCCCGCCCCGAGCGGCACTTTTTAGGGGGCGGCAAAATTTCACAGTAAATAATAAAATATATTTTGTAAATTTTGAACCATTTCATATTTTTAACGCAACTATAAATTCGGACCGATTGAAAAGAGCACGGAATTTTTCACTACTTATTCTGTGACGAATTCGGGGAATCCCCTTTCTTTGAATGATATTTTGTAGCGAATGGCAACACCGTCTATACTGACTTGCGGGGTAATAAACGTGATTGTAAAACAAATAAACTTTTTTATTTAAAATCTAACCTGTATAATGCTAAATAATGATGACTGTTCTTGCCGAAAAGTTCTCTGGAATTAATGTACAGACGCCAGCACATCAACCTACTACAATCTGTCAAATTTCTTTAATAGATTTTCAACTTTATTTCTAAAGCTTTAAGGTTCAAGGTTGATTGGGAAAATTTGACAGTTTCGGGTAGCTTGACCTGCTGGCGTCCGTACCTATAGGTACATATTTACTACTTTGATTCAAAAGTAAATGTATTTTTAAAATATGAACAAAAATATTTATGGAAAAATAAAACATCTTTTCTAAGCAAAACGTTTGAAAATCCTATATTACAGAATAAGACCAAGAATTTTGGTGAGCTCATCGGAAATCTAGTACTATTGTTGAATAGGGGCTGATTTTTCCAACGCCAGTTAATTATAATAACGGAGGAACATTTTTGAATTTTTGACAGTTCTTCCATACAAAAACTGTCAGACGACAATTTTATTCCACGAATAAAAAATATCGGTCGATTGAAAAATCAGCCGTAAAATACCTATAGTAATAATATTGTTGTATTTGATGGATTGGAGTACATTGATACTTACACCTCAGCCTACTTTTGTACCCACTTAAATCTACTATATAAAAATAAGTCGGGTTTTCCTTCCTGACGCTATAACTCCAGAACGCACGAACCGATTTCCACGGTTTTGCATTCGTTGGAAAGGTCTCGGGCTCCGTGAGGTTTATAGCAAAGAAAATTCAGGAAAAATAGGAGTAGGGTAGGAGTAGGGTAGGAGAAGTTTAGGAGTAGTGTAGGAGTAGGGTAGAAGTAGGGTAGGAGTAGAGTAAGGGGTAGCACACCACGCGAACGAAGTAGCGCCGGGCAGCTAGAAATAATTTATATGGCAAAACAACGTTTGCCGGGTCAGCTAGTTTAAGTTTTTAAGTGTCATATTAAGATATTTCATTGGGTAAATGATTAAATACCTAATCAGAATATTGTTGTCTTTTATTGAGATGGGAGAGGAGATAACAGCATCCCAAAAGAATAGTTCACAAACAAATCTGAGATTGAACTTCTCTTTAGCTTATTCGATGGCAAAAAGTTTAAATATTTTTGGCCAAAAATGCAGCTGCGTGGACTCCGCTCACTGACGCAGTCATAAGATTATCAAGTGCTCAGGTGACAGGGCGGCACAGGATGGATGTTTTGGCCATTGTCTGCGGGGAGGTGCCGCATACGCACTTGAAATCCGGGCCGTCCGTGAACTGAACTAAAATATTATTACTGCCACCAACTGTTTGAAAAGTGAACATTGCAGTCGGCTTTTTTTTTTTAATACCTGGGTGCATGTCTGTTTCTCGTACAGAACCCCCAAATTCGAGCGCACTAGTCCTTCGCCTAAATTGACGAGCCAGACCTGGCAACTTTAGCTCATTAGGAATAGCTTGGAAGCCAGATGATCCAACTCCCTAATATTTTGGCCTTAATTTAGTTATGTGCATGTTGATATTTATAATGGTTTCTTAAAAGCCAAAGTGCACAAAACTCAGTTATTACTAGGTAAGGTAATACGTATTTAAATACTTACCTACCTTAGTACTGTATGAAGGAGATCACTCAATTTGTGTTACCTTTCCAGTCAGTTTAATCGGGCGTCGGCCTCAGCGATGCGCCCAGAAACCCCAACTTTTCATGTATTGTCATTTAAATTAATAGGTACCTATTTAACTTTTGTTTCAGGAGAACTAATCCTCAACAAGTGGACAAATATCCGGGACACATTCATAAAGAGCCTCAAAACGAAGATGGGCAGGCCTAAAAAGAAATACCTTCTTTACAACCATTTAGAATTTCTAACCAAAATCATACCAGAAAGTGAACGCCATGCAGAAATAATCAACTCAAGACCTACGTTTATGAAGCAAGAAGAACCTGATTCCGGGTTTAGCATAACTGCGGAAATAGAGCCGGAATCTTCTACGAGTTTTACCATAAGTAATGTGACAAGTTTCGGTACTAAAAAGAGCGTAAAGGGAAGTGACTTCGACGATGTGAAGTCGACTGATTACGCAAGCGAAGTCAGTTACGGCCGTAAAAGTAATCGAGTAAAAAGGAAGTCGAATCGATTCATATTTGCCGATGATACCGATTCAGTATCCAGTAAAAAGAAATCTAAAAAAAGTAGTATAAATGACGATGTATCAGTGAATGATCAATTTAGTGCAATCGATTTTGTTGAGGTCGACGATAATGACCCGAGGATCATGAATGAAGATGAGGCGTTTTTCGCGTCATTATTGCCAACTGTTGTGAAGTATACTGAAGATGAAAGACTGGAGTTTAGGATCGAAGTACTTGGTGTTATGAAAAAGTTAAAGGAGAAGAGAACTTGGGTAGCGGAATAAGAGCAAGTGTAGTTTATACAAGATTGATTATTATGAGATATTATCCTTTTTTTATGTGTGATTTACAAAAAATCTATCTTCAACAAAGATAGTGTTTTTTTTTTGAAATCTATGTTGATTGTATGTAAATGAAGACTGAATAAATATAATTGTTATAATTTTTACTAATAAGCATCAGCATTGCCACACCACGTGATCAGGACTGTGGTGCCAGGGACCACTGTATCTCTTTCGAACAACCCGTGGCGTGTACAAGGGCCTTAGCCTGTATCATGTAAAAATATTTCACTATAAATAAAACTTTTATCAGCAATGTGCGCTTGTTTTATTCGCCTTTATTCATAAACGTTGCTTAAAGTTAAGTAGTGATTAGCGACTGTTTAACCATACATTTTTGACGTTTAAACGTCACTTAACCTCATTGTATGTTGTAACTTTTATTTGAATGTTTTAGGTAATACAATGTAAGTAGGGAAATAAATAAAATCCCCAACTGTTTAATAGATAAGTTTTAATGATCATTTTTTCTGTAGCACTTTTAAAAATAATGTTTACAGTATGTAATCATAATCACAAAAACACAATCTGTTTAATTAAAAAATAATGATGAAACTCCTAAACGTTAATTATTAGTTTCCCTTTATAGCTAATAAATTTAAACTTCTAAGTGAAAAATATAACAAAACGCATTTGCAATACTGTATTTTTCCATTCAGACAATAATATCGGAGGTACGACGTTACCTACAATATTATACGAACAATAACAACTTGCTGGAATATATAAAAAATTCGAACCTTACTTTTTTTAGAAATGGCAGATTTTTTTTCTTCCAAAACGAAATAATACACAGGTTTCAAAAACTCTCAGTTAATATAAGTTAAGTCGTAATATTGGATCTGTTTTATTTTAGTGTCTTTAGCGGAGGCTGTCATTCGCGAGCCGACCACGCCTCGCAGCGGGCGTGCGTCGATATACTACTAGCCATCACACACTAACACGACCTTACGACTAAATTAAGTTGAACTATGGGCTATAAACCACCCATCGAGTGCACATAATTACCCCATTACAATTTTTACTATACAACCCAAAACAGGTCGGAACTCACTAAATTCACTAAAATTTAAACACCCCCATTCCACTATTTACAAATTCGGAATGAATCTTGTTTCTAGACTTCGATAATTTAGTGTTTATATTATTATTTTTTTGATAATTTTTCACACTTTATTCAGTAGTTAAGAGACAAATGAACCATTATTTATCGTCATTATCTATTATGGCTTTATATACACAAGCTGTAGAATACTGCAAGGAAAATTAATGATACGGCTTACAGCCGCTCCGGTTAGCCAGCGGGCAGCCTCGGGTCTCGGCCGGGTCTGCGTAACACGTATAACGCTATATCATATCGGTACTATAGTGACTAGACGGTCCCCTTAACAAAAATTGGGGATCAAAAATTTATTTACATGTTTTACACTATGGATATCAAATTCACACTAGCTTAACACATTGCTACTATTAAATGTTTATATATGTATTTATTAAATACAGCGATATTAACGCCCTTTGGAAACGTAATGATAAAGCACAGGTGAGTATAGTCAGCTGAGTAAACTATTGGCACCGAAGTATTTTGATAAACGTATTCTCAAAAATAATAAAAATCACCCGAAGTTAAAGCTCCCTTCGTCTTTTATTTATTGAATAGTTCACTTTGTGCAGTGTCATATGGAAGTAACTTACAGCTAAAACTATGCGCATACACTACAGTATTAAAATCAAAAATATATATCGGCTCAAATCAAAATGACAAGGCGCTATGCTATGCTATGAAACAATCGTTTACCTCAACATCAGTCTAACATCGTTAAGAAGGGCTATGTTATAAATTAATACATCTACCACTAAAAGACGATTAAATTCATATTTGAGTATGGCTGTAATCACTAACGGAAACACTTACGTCTATTATAGGTAACCTATAGAAATACAGTTTTATACAGTTACATATCGATACAAAATATGTTTATGGATAATATATTACAAGAA